>OU862912.1:56186993-58716993 GCA_917880885.1 Limnephilus marmoratus | reverse complement strand
TCGACGCTGCCGCTGACTGAACCGTAATATGACCAAATAGTATTTTCACCTTGGAAAGTTGGCGAGAGAAAGAATGAAATATCCGGTTTATGTTATATATCTATTGTTTCTTGATTTGTTATAGTTTTAAGAATGTTGTATCCTTTAGAATGGTATAACATTTGAGTAAAAGATTACTTGTACCACATCTGAATGGCATTTTAATATTTGACTATACAATGATACGCCGCAATGTATGTGTTTGTGTGCGTGTGCGAATGCTTCTGGGAATGGAACAAAAGTCTGAATCGGCGGAATGGAAAGAGTTGTGATTTAGTTATCTTTTATTTGAATATGGCTGTTTCCTTGATTTTACATTTTACACGTTGTACGAAGGTCCAAGCATCGGAAGTGTGAATAACGCAGAACTTATGCAGGATTAGATGTAAACTATTATTGAACTGAATGTTTGCCAGTTGCAGTTGCAGTTGCTGTTGCGAGCTATAGTGCACTTTAGGAACTGTGGAACGTGCGTGGATTGTGGATATTGTATCTTTATGTGAATGGTATTGTTAAAATTCCTCGGCTTAACGGCTTATTATTAAATATAGAAATATTTTTAACGAAATGTCTAATTCTTATTTAGGAAGAACATAATTCACTACTTATGCGCCTTAATAATTGTTTAAGTTGCGGTTGTTTTTTTTTTTATTAGAGTTAAAAATATTAAATGAAAATATAAAATTTTATCCTATTTAGTTTTACTTTTAAGTTTTAATCGCTGGTCTCCCCGAGCCCCGTGCCGGGGTGACGTCGCTTGGTTCGTAACAATTTTAGAATTAAAATTCATACGCTGCCTCTAATAACTACATTTAAGGGGTTATGGACACTTTCTCATATATTCACAGTACTTTCTATTCTCTCATACACTGCAAATTGGTAACTGTATGTGTAAATAGACAAGTTGACCATTTTACCAACTCTGCCTAAAGTATAGTTTGTTGAGGTGCTATCGGCTATCGTGCTATGGTCGCTGAGTGCTATACGGAGCTGAGCTAATAATAGTCAACAGTCAACGGTGGAATTATATTGCATATGATTACGTGTATCCTGTTCAAATACATATTACGGTGCACTCTGAATAATTAGTCAAAATATTTACTCTAAACTTTTCAACTTATGGATATTGAACAAATAAATGTTTTTATAATGTGTCTACTATTATTGCTAGCAATTATTTCAGCTGTCCTAATTTATTACTTTTTGTATTATTATTATTTAATAAAAACATGAAAAACATTTTAACTCTTTTATTACTGAAACAGCATATGTATTTAAAAAAATAAATAAACACTAAAACATAATAGGTGTCTATACAGCTTATATACACATCCTTACTGATAAAAACACTTCCCAACCGGTAAGCGGGATTTTATTTCATTGAATAAAGACTATAAAAGCTCAGATTTGATTTGGTACTATGTAATAGAAAAATGTCAGATAGATCGCGCATTTATAATATCTTGAGATCTTCCAAAGTTGAATGATAAATTTCAAGTAAGGAACACATGAACAACACTCTGGCTGTATAAACATTGTATAGGGTGGTCCAACCGTAACATAATGTTAATTGTAAATAAAACAAAAAGCTTTCAGAGAATTAATTATCTTAATTTTTTTTTATTATGACAATTATGTGTGAAAAAAAAAATTATCTATGACAATTATGTGTGAAATAAAATACATACCTACCTCTGATAATACCATACCTCTATCCGATGGTCCATATTTTCAATGACGCTGAGGCATAATTGAGGTTCAATGTCATTAATGCGCCGAATTATCTCATCCTTTAGCTCTTAAATTGTTCTTGGCTTATTGACGTACACTTTTTCTTTTAACCCGGCGGTACTCGCTAGGTATTTACGAACATGAACACTCGCTACCGGGTAATTAATACCACAGAGTTTAATTGCCGTTATTTTCAAAAATACGCTTGAGTTTCAATGTTTGACAATGTATTTGTGTTATTGGTACTATTGTTCATAAATAAAACTAAAAATGCAAGTTTTAATGTTTATTTATTGGTATTTGAGTTTATCCTAAAAAATAATCAAAAAATCATTTTTTTCTTAGTAATCTTACGAAAATCAACAATAATATATTTTTTTCTTACAAATTTGGCAAAATTGAGATCGGTATCGAAAATAAACTAGATACACTCCTAAAATACTAAAAAATTATGATACCTTTATACTGAGTGAACATTGAGATAATCAACACTAAACAAACTGTTTCAAATATTTTGCTAAAAACGAAACTACTTCACTCTATCATAGCAATCCTCACATATTGGGGTTGTATGCTCGCGGCATATCTTTTTGGAGCACAATTCGCAAACCAACTTCTGAATCTGAAGGTAGATGGTCAAAAACATTTTCTGAATTTGAGGGCGCGCCTGAACTATCAGCTTCCTGTTCAGTTTCACTTTCGTGTTCACTATTCTCATCAAAATCTTATATTTCTGACACATTTTCTTCTCCGCTGTCTTCTTCTTGAAGCAGCTCTTCTATTGTACTATCACTTTGAGGAATACTCATTTTATTACAGCTCGAAAACAAAAAACATAGCCATAAAAATATCGAAAAATAATGGAACGAGGATCGTCACTACCGGGTATTTTTTACCCATACTCACTTTACACGTCTGTCATTAACAAGCGCCGTGCGTGAACTGACCCCCCCGTGGGGTGAGGGTGTGTGAACTATCGGTTTGAAGGTACTTAAAATCTTGGGTTGCCAAAACGCGTAGAAAAAAAAAACCAACCAATTTTTTGTACTCTGTGGTATTTTTTACCCGGTAGCGAGTATCGCCGGGTTAAATATCCCCAAAGAAAAAAGTCCAACGGTGTCAAATCACATGATCGTGGCGGCCAATCGACATCGCCATGACGTGAGATAACACGCCCATTGAATTTCTCGCATACAAGAGCCATTGTTTCGTTGGCTGTATGGCAAGTGGCGCCGTCTTGTTGGAACCACATATCATCCAGCTCCATATCCTCAATTTCTGGCCACAAAAAGTCACGGTAACTGCTTGGCCGACCTCAAGAAGAAGTACGGCCTGATGGCGTCGCCAGCCCATAAACCGCACAAACAGTTATTCTTTGTGGATGCATCGGCTTTTCAACAATCGCTCGTGGATTCTCATTTGGCAAAATGCTGTAAATCTGCTTGTTAACGAATCCACTGAGGTGAAAGTGTGCCTCATCGCTGAAGATGATTTTCTTCGTAAAGTCACTATTCACTTCTGTTTTAACTCAACAATCTTAACGCGCTGCTCAATTGTGTACCTCTCCATGGTTGAATTTGTCAAAGACTGAAACAAAGAAATGTCAAATAAAGTTGGGGAAAAAACGTGACATAGCGGTGTGGCTCACAATTAACATCGTGCGTTATGGTTGGACCACCCTTTATGTATCTTACCATGAACTATTTCATTTCTTTTTCTCTTAGTAAGGTTTTCACATAAATGGTTGTTTATCAACTGTGTAAAATGCGGGGGGAATCCTAAACAGTCCGGAATTTCTACAATTAAGTGGAGATTGATATAAAAAATTAAATAAACCAAATTATTTTTATTACAAATCAAAGTAAAAACATCACTTCTGATGTTTAATGCTCCCGGAAATATCGTTAAAGACTTCCGAATCTTAATAATAGTTTTGTAGAACATTTCGCAAGTCGTATTTTAAAAATTATACTGTGTTAAGTTAATTGAGTACCCATTAAGGAAAAGACCCATTGGTTATTGGCATTTAATCTCAAAACTTCGTTGCTTGTTCCCCCCCCCCCCATTATGACAAACGGGGGGGGGGGGGGGGGGGGGGGGTGGCTGTCCGGAATTTTTTTCAAATGTCAGGAATTTTTATTTTTTGATCTGGGAACCCTAGTATCACGTGACCTGCTAGTACTATAGGTAGTAGGCTGTACACAACTACTCAGTTACAAATTTACATTACTCCAAACAAATACGCTCAGGAATCGCTGCTTAATTTCATTCAGGTACGTGCTGTTACACCCTGTATTTGGGATTTTGTAACTTTATATATATATATTTTTTTTAATGTGAATGCTGCACAAGAGTCCCAACTGCTCCCAACCCTTACAACATTATCGACTGACCTGATTTTAAACTAATAAACTTTAAACTACCATCGTATACAACTAGGGATGCGTATAAATGCTAGTATCAGGGATTCAATCAAAGAAGAATATGCAAATTGTTTAATCAAAATCAAAACTTGAAGGATTCCGTCATATTTTTTGATACATGCAGTACTTTTGGTAGAAAAAACCACAACTTAGACATACTTTGTTTATACTTTAAAAAAAATTCTGTTAACACTAGAAAGACCGAAGCCTTCATTTTGACGGCAGCCCGAAGTAAAGTGACGATATAATGCTTAATAATTATTGTATTGGTGTGATTTTTTTTTACATTTCATGATTTATGGTTTAACAACTATGGTGAAAAAAATAGGTACGTGTCTTAATTACTTTTTGAGATATATTGACTTATACCTACAAAGACCGCCGCCGTCAATGTGACGGTTTGGGCCATAATGCTGAGTTTGTTTACAACCTTCTTTACCTAAGTTAACAACATACCCATTCATCCTAGTTTATGATAGTATTATTATGTCTATCTCTTTCTTTCGGTATCGCGTATCATTCGAACTCGATCTGTTTGTTGATTGGTCACTGTCACATAATAAAAATACCAAAAAAAATTATCTCTCGACCAAATTTATTTATTTTATGGCTTTTCGGAGAAGGACAGAGAATACCAGAGTTGATCCAGTTGCGTTTGCTTCTGAAGAACTGACAGAATCATTTATTGGATAACCAACACATCTGCCATAGGTCACCCCAAGAGGTTTGCTATGTTCTGTGACTTAGCAGGGGTGCCCGGGTTCATGGGGTTAGGTTTGTCCGGATCTTGGCGGCGGATGCGTCTGCCAAACAACTGCGTGGCAGGCCAGTACGGCAGAGAACGGTTGAGGGTGATCTTTTGACCTTGCCAGCAGGACTCTCAGAACATTGCCTTGCACCGCAGCGGTGGGGATAGATTCACATCCGCCACTCTTGAACACACTGAGCCTCAGTTTCCTACCAACCCCTCATACCTCATTTCCTTCCCAGAACCTATTATTCTTCCTTTCCCTATAGTTACCCTCCACTCAGCATCCCAAAAGATGACAAATACCCTGAGGGGAATTATTTTCCTTAGAGCTTTTTTGTGGACACGAAACGAAAAAGAAAAGAAACCGGAAAATAAAACTGCTGAAAGACGACAGTGCCAAATTAATAAAAAATATAATAAAATCCAAATAAATGACACGTGTGATAATTATTGTAAGAAACCCGTTTGCGGAGAGTGCATTCGATTTTTATAAAAACATAACCATTCGATATTGTACAAACATAACACATGCTTGTACTAAAATTACAGCATTTTGCACTCACATTTTTTTTCCAGGAAGCCCCGAGAAAACAAAACCCCTCAGGGCCTATGTCATCTTTGAGGATGCTGTGTGCATTTATGTGTGCATTGGTGTTTTTTTGGGAAAGAAAGAAGAGGAAGTTCTGGGAAGAAAAAAAGTGTGAGAGATGAATGGGAAAAAATCGTAAATGTATCCAGGAGTGACGGACGAATGAATCCATCCCTCCCACTGCGATGCAAGGCGACGGGACGAGAAAGGTCCTGCTGGAGAGGACAAGATAGGTCTCCCTCAACTAGTATCTCCCGACCCGGTCCGCTACGCAGTAGGTGGGCAAACGTATTCGCCACCTACACCCAGACAAACCTCACCCAATGAACCCGGACACCCCTGCTAAGTCACTAAACGTAGCAAACCACTTGGAGTGTCCTATGACAGAGGTGTTGGTTATCCAATAAATGGTTCCCAGGGCAGCGGTACCCATATCCGCCTCCCAATTTGAAATAAATGATCAGCCGTCAAAATGACGGTTGTGGTCTTTATAGGTATGGAGCAGTACCCGGTCTTTCTAGTGTTAAATATTATATTTAAATTTTTTTTACCCTCTGAACTCTAAACTTTAATTATTTGTAATGCATTTTGCAAAATGTAAAATAATTTTAGCATGTATTTTTCCCTATTTACATTTAAATATAAATTTACGTCGCAAGAAAGCAATACTGCTGTAACCACCACTACTTAGGAAAATACTTTTGAGGATTTTAAGGTGTGTACATCAGTTAAAAAACGTATGGTTGACAAAACTAGTTTTTCCAGCGTCGTACAATTCTTATTTCGTAGAGTCACGGGACCCAGATAGATCGACGCAGAAAAAACACCCCGCTAAATGGTGTTCAAAAAGTATTTTCGTATATATTGGCGATTACAGCAGTATTGCTTTCTTGCGATGATTATTTGTAAATAAACATTTACAAGTAATCGTCGCAAGAAAGCAATACTGCTATATACATATACATTCATCTGCTGTTCAAGTTAATCCGTAAGAAATAGTTGGATGCGGGCGAATTCTCTAGATATTGTTTTATAATGTCTTTTTAATTACTGTCTGTATCTGTTGTCTTCTAAGTCAATGGTTGTCTTAAATGAATAAATAAAAACGTCTAGAGCCAGGGAGACTATGCCGTCCCTAATAGAGAACTCCAGTCCATTTTTTTTTTTTTTTAATGAATAATGACCTTCTAACTTAAATAACTGCATATTTATTTTTATTTTAAGAGTTAGTTTTAATAGTTAAAATAATTGTTAAAGATTTAATTTTTCAAGATCCCCGAAAACCACTGTATTTATGGTGAATCGTGTGACGTCATCACTCCTGAAAAGTTACTATAGGATCGGGCAATCAGCTGATCAACTGCCGCCATTTTGAAATTCGGTGTTCGAAGTATTTTCCTTAGAAGTAGCAATACTATTTTTTTTTCTGCAA
The DNA here is from genome assembly GCA_917880885.1 of Limnephilus marmoratus. Classification (NCBI taxonomy): domain Eukaryota; kingdom Metazoa; phylum Arthropoda; class Insecta; order Trichoptera; family Limnephilidae; genus Limnephilus; species Limnephilus marmoratus. Next base: position 58,710,028 of record OU862912.1, on the reverse strand, counting down.
TAGTTTTTGAATATTTTCAATAATAGAGATAAACTAATAAGAGATACCTTTATTTTTGAAACATTATTTAGATCTAAACAAATAAACACAATAAACATAACTAAATCTCTATAAATAGTATGTAAATAAATTAATATGGTGGCTTGTGACATACCTACATCCCAAACAATGACTTTACGGTGACGTCACGACACCAGGAACAGTGATGTCACCACTAAACATTTTAATAATACCAACATGACGGCGTGTTTCTGAGACCCGATGAAAAATGGACTTTTTAATAATTTTTTAAAAACTCTGTTTAATATTGTTAAATTAAATTTATATATTCAGAATCAGCGTTTATGAACATATTTTTTTAAAGCCATAATATTTTTCAGTGGAGTTCCTTATTGGGGTATATTGTGAGGCTGAAGATAGGGAGGGGAAAGATAGGGAGGGGAAAGAGTGGGGAATAGGAAATGGGGAAGTATGGAAAAAATAAATAATTAACTTGTATTTAAAAATATATGTATTATATTGATGGAAATTTGATGTCAGTTTGTTTGAGATTTTCGGCTATCCACCTGTCTGCCTGGTCACTCAACTCTTTAGTGAATTCCTCGGTCCATCCTCCATTTTTACCTTTAAATAAATACATAAAAGTGTTAGTGGTTTTTATTTTAGTTTTATGTGATATCACAAGGCTTCCAACTGCCCAGAACTAGTCCCCATAATATGTTTTTATCGCCGTACCTTTCCTGATGAAGGCTTGCTCTCCTGTTTTGAGGATTCCCAAATCTTTCAGTACATCGAAGTTAACGGAGGGGTTTTTTCTGAAGTTTTCTATGCTCAAGTGGTCCACCAGTTTGGCTATTTGTTCATCGTTGTATGACTTATTGAAGAATTTTCCGACCTTATCGATTGTTGAGGTCAAGTTCTGTGAATAAGAAAAATACACATTCATTTCAAATAACATTGTATTCACAATTGAAGCGATTCCCAACCTAGAGGTGTGCACTTTGGAGCTAGGGGTGTTGTTTTTTTTTATGTATTTTCAGTATTTTTTACTTGTGGCACAAAACACTATTTTAGGATCAATTAAAAAAAATCACCTTTTATTTTTGGTGAAAATTATGATAAAACTAGCTGACCCAGCCACGCGTTGCTGTGGCTAACGATACGCAACACTGTCTACTGGTTGGTTACCCAACCTTTATAATCAACACCATCTGTTAATTTGCATACAAATCAAATCCACACCGCCTGCTTGCAAGCCCGCAAAGCATACATTTCAACCAATTTATACAAAACCTTGACAAATTATATACCAAAACCTTCCTCATGAATCACTCCCTGTTGGTGAAAACCGCATAAAAATCTGTTCATTCGTTTTCGAGTTTATCACGAACAGACAGACGCGTCGGAGGACTTTAATTTATAATTTGTAGAGAAGATATGACAGGAACTCTGAGGTAGTAGTAATTTATAATTCACCAATTTAAAAAAACTTTTAATTCACCAATATAACACGTACAAGAGTACGAAATTCTTTCGCTCATGATACTGACAGACTACACTACACACACAGTAACAAGCGTATTTGGGCTTGGCCTATTTTAATATATCGAGCGTTATATTGAAATAACTGTGATACAAAAAAGGCCATTAGGGCGTGTAATAAATAAATAAAATAGGCCAAGCCACGAAAGTATATCGTGGTCTGACACAACTAAAAATCTGTACAAAATATACCAGGAGCAAATAATGTTTGGGGAGGTATAAAAAATAAATAAAAAACACAATAGAGAAAAACAGTATTAAAAAAATACGCCTGGTATATTTTAATCGTGCAATACTCACAACTCTGGAGTTACACACTTTGCAGAATCATGTTCCAATTTGAGTTCGGCAAATGATTAAAAAAAAGCAACTTGCAAAAAGCAATTGTCTTGACTACGGATCTATCTCCGGCTAGTGCCCGATTAGCATCCTCAAAGCTTAGCTTTGCGCTTTGAGTTTAAAGCTCGAAGCGCTGAATGAGCTTGAAAGCTTAAAGTTCAAAGCACAAAGCTTACAGCTGGAAGAGCTCACAGCTTGAAACTTAAAGTTTTCACTTAAAGCTCTATGTTTAGATCTTACAGCTCAAAGCCATAAGCTAAAAGAATAATGCTATTAACCCAAAATGGAATGATCGTAAAATTTCTAAGTACTAATGGAATTTTGCAAACAATTTAAAAGTGTAAGTTTGTACCTTATTCATTTCCTCGTAAAACATAAATAAAACATTTGGGTGTTCTTTCAAAACCCATCCCTCTTTTATATGAGACCAGTAAGGTGTCCATGGATCTGAAATGATAAAAACATTGTTAAAATCAGTGATTCCCAAAGTGGTCCAGGTGAACCCCCAGGGGTCCACAGGAGACTCGACGGAAGTCTATGTTGGCGTGATAAAAGATGATAAATTGGTGGAAATGTAGCAGCAGGATGTCCACTGAAACCAGTAAAACTTTGAAAGTGGTCTACGAGAAAAAAGTTTGGGAACCTCTGGTTTAAATTATGATTTATTGAAAGTGTCTCTAGATCTCAACAAATTAGCATGAGTTTATGCAGAAAGTAATAAGACGTAATGCAATAATAATCAAGCAAACAAAAAGGCTAGGCTATAAATAGAATCTCTTTGCTCTAAATTAGCTCTTCCCGAAAGATTATAATGCCAACTGTACACTGATTATTCCAGCAGAGCATAAGCGCGAGATAAGCCACGAATTATGGGGAAGGAGCGAAGCTCACATAATTCGTGGTTCGGCTCGCAGGTTCGACCTCTTGTATTTATATGCAGTCTAATAGACGCGCTTGTCTCGCCTTGTTGTTCCTTTCCTCGTCTTGTGGGGGCCCCGCAGTAACCAATAATAATAATCTGGGCTACGAATGAATGACACGAGAGAGAACAGATCACTCGAGCTCACCCGTCTCCACACCACATGTAGGTAACTCTTTTCCACCTTGGTAAGGTGGCATACGCATTTGCCAACCGAGACGCGAATCTAGCCACGAATTACGGGAAAGGAAAGAAGCAACCGCAAACGGCGCGAAACCCCACTTGCAATCGCAAGTTGCAAGTGGGGTTTCGCGCAGTTTCTTTCCTTTCCCATCATTCGAGGTTTAGTTCGCGATAATGCCTACCTGTTTATATAATTTATAAGTGCAGATCTCTGATGTCGTATCGTGCATGGTGCGAATTTACTTACGAAGGTTATTCTGGAAATAATTCCAATATTTGGGAAAGTCTCCCAGATAGCCCTGTGTCCTGATCAATCGGTTGAGATGATAGAATGAGACGGCGACATCTTTGGGGTTCCTCGCCACATAGACTACCTAAAAAAATATTATTTTATGAGGCATTGTTTATCTCCTGTTTTGAGTCTCCATAATATTACCACAGTGTTGTAATAATTTACCTTGCATCCAGAAGTCAGCACTGTCGGTGGTAATAATGAGAATGGGAAATGTGTTTTTATAAACCTCGGTGACTTCGCTTTATCCAAAAGCTGAAAAAATAAATAACCAAATACTTAGGTATATTTAAAAATGACTAACAAATTTGCACCCTTTCTAGGCGATACATAAAATCAATAGCATATTCGTGGATAAAGAAAACAAATACTTTTTATTGCATAAATAGTAATAAAAAACTATGTAGGTATTTATAATGAATGTAATCGTCACCTCCCACACCGGGCTACTGACTGCTTCCACCAAGGCTTGCTTAGCTGGATCGTGGGCATTGTCAGCTAGGAACTCCTTTTTGGTTTCATCATGCATGAAAATACTGAACCTGTAAAAATAATTTAGCAAGTATCTCACTAATAGGACTTCGTTGCAGTGGCGTTGCTAGGGGGGAGGGGGCCGCCCGGGTGCCACTCGATGAGGGGTGACACCCGACCGTGGAAAAAAAATTACCGAATCAGGCCATATATAGAGCCGATACCTGCATCAACTAGTCTATGCTGGTATCCCATTTCGCCCCACCCCATCCCATCACGTGGAGAGTGGGGCGTGTGAGGACTCCAGATACTAATATCTACAGCTTGTATGTCGGACGAATATCTACAGCTCATTTGTTGGACTGATATCTACGAACTTCAGAGTGAGGACTAATATCTACAGAGCTAAGGTCGGACGAATATCTATGACGGTTCCAGTGGTGACTAATATCTATGGAGCGTAGGTTGGACTAATATCTACAGAGGGCAGCTGAGCAAGAGGTTGCACGGAAAAGCATAAATTACTTCAATTACGTAATAACTAACCTAACCCAACCTCTACCAGTGCTGTAGATATTCGTCCACACTTTGGTTCTCATAGATATTAGTCAGCAGTTTGAGCTGTAGATATTCGTCCTCACTTTGGTTCTCATAGATATTAGTCCGATTTGTTCAGTTTTTGGAATTCCTGTAGATATTAGTAGACGCCTCCCGTGTGAGATACCATCGTATACATAGATGTTAGAACCCATACTATACAATATATATGTATAGCCTCATTAATTTAATTAAAAAAATCCGCTGAAGGAATCTCTTGAAAGCAAATATTTGAATGACTAGTAGGTACTAGGTTTATAATACCTTTTATGAGTAAATCCTATCAAAAACGGCTCCAGCAAGGCTAAGGTCCTGGGTTCGATTCCTAGACATGAGGGTATCTTTTTTGATTTTTCTGTTTCAAATTTACGATTGAGAGTCGCTAATATTGCCTTCAGTGATTACATACTTTTATTATAATTATATTGACTGTTCCAATGGACAAAATTTTAACATTGAATTAATTAGAGTTATAAAATATCACTTCTATAGTTTATTTATTTATAGTTTCGTGACTATATTTTTGTAGTTTTTTTAAGAGCAGGAAATATTTTTAAATATTTTGCATAAACCCCTAATATTTTGGAAAATATGTTACGAAGATATGTTATGTTACGTGACAGTTGATTGTTCCCATGAAATTCAAACTAAATTAAATATGAACACACATTTTTTAATAAAATTGTATTCTTTTCCATAAAATCCATTTTTATGTTGGAAACCCAAAATTAAAAAAAAAAAAAAACTGATATGTATGGGGTAAGGCAACATTTCTTGAAATTTGAAAAATTCAATTGATTTGATGAATTATGTAACCCCATGGTTTGGACAACATTTTAGAATAACCCTTGTCATATTTTTTTTTATTAATTGCATTAATAAAACTAAAATGATATATAAAATAATATACCTATAAAATAATAAATTCGTGGTTAAATTATTATATTCAATGTTTTTATTTTATTTTTTTATAATATAATGTCTAACCACAAAGTAATTGCTTCTTATGAGAAAAATTAAATGTTTAATAAAGACAGTTTTTTCCTCGGAGTGTGTACTGTGATGGAATCTCCACACTTCACAAAAATACCGTCAGGGGGGCACGTGCTCCCGTGCCTCCCCCCCCTAAATCCGCCCTTGTTCAAGTCTATGAACTTTTAGGTATACAGAACTGAAAAAACGCGAGAATTTTTGAGAGACAGCAAATACGGAACACAGACGGGAGAATGGTGGGTGAAGTATATTTGAAGGAAGAATGATTTTTACAATTGAAAAGACATGGTCAAGAATCTCCTCCTCCATACCTCATTGGCAGAGTGGACTATCAAGGACTCGAATTTTAAACAAATGAGCTGCAATAGAGCGGTGACCAATTCTCATTCTCGAGATGCAGGAAATAAATCTTTTGGATTTTTTTTGCCGTGGAATCAATGTTTACTTGGAATATGATTTTGAATTGTAGCATAGAAAGATCCAGTTCGGGTTTTGGTATCTGTCCAGTTCCAGTTCCAGTTCCAGTTTTATTCTCAGAAACGAGACATTCATTTGTTCTTATTATTTGTATTTAGTAACTTACTCGAAAAATGGGAAGCGTTGATTTAGTGAAGTTTTCGCAGCGGTTTCATAATCCAAGTCATTTGCTATCATCCATACTAACTCCTGGGTCCATGTCGTTCCTGGAAATATCATCCATTTATTTATTATTTTACTTTATTGAATCAACATTTGATATTGTGTTGTACCCGAATCTTATTGATATTATTTAAATTTATTATTATCTTTGGGAAATCAACAGTTAAATACTTATTACCATTTTTTACAATTTTTACCATGCCATATAAGGCCATAAATACAACCAATTATATTGTAGATTGGAGGCACTGCTGAAAACCAGCTGCTTTTCAGGATAAATCCTGAATTGTAGCTGAGCAGTGTGACCTTTTCATCAATAGAATCAATGATAAAATAACAAAATGTAGGTACCAATATTGTAAAAAAAATCTACTGATGAATATACGTTTTTATTATTATTATTTCCTCCCTGTGTTGAAATTAACAGAATTGGCAACACAATTATATAAAACATAAACTATTATATAAAAAAATAACAATAATTATTATTACATATGTAAAACACTAAAACATTATATAAAACAAAAACAAAAAATTGGTAATGGTAGTTATACCATGAGTGAATTTTTTTATTACCATAATACAGAATATTTTTTTTTACAAATAATACAATTTACAATTTAAATACAAATAGCATTACGAATAATACAAATTAAAAATTTACAATTTACGACTAATTAAATTTTTAACAGAGCAAAATTAAAAATAATACTGTTTTATTAAATTTTTAACAGAATATAATTAAAAATAATTTAAAAAAAATAATAATTTAACCCATTAGGTCTCGGGCATATTCTAGCAGAAGATCAGAAAAAATTCCGCTTTGAAATTAACAAATACAAGATAATCACAAATTCAAATCGTCACTAAACACATTCCTTACAAATGTCACTCATTACACATAAAGTGAATACGTCATATAAATGAATAAACATTATAATATTTGTATTTCTGTTCCTCTATTCTTATTTGAATAAATATTATAATATAACATGTAATTTTTGGTTAGCTGGAAGTAGGGAATGCAATCCCGATCTCGCGGGATCTCGATCTCGTGATATTTTTCGAGATCAATCCCGAAGCATAATATGACGATTGGGCGGCAGTAGTCAGCGACGCTACGCAAGTCAACCGGGGCGCAAGTGGTGCGCTGACTGACTGACGGTCGGGCGGGAGTGTCGATCGAAGAAAGAAAACTATCCCGACTATTTACGAATATTAGCGACGGATGACGAGCGGGACAGATAATATAAAACTGTGTCGAGTGAGTGAGAAAGAGATACTTGCGAGCGTGCAGGCAGCCATTTGTTTGTTTTAGTTGTGCAGTTATGGGCATTACTTTTTCTTAAATTATGCATTTTTTATTGTTTATGTGAGTTAAATAAACATAATTTTTGGATTCTTACTAATCTCGAGTCGAGATTGCATTTCCTAGCTGGAAGCCTATAAGCTACACCTCTTGTATTTTTTTTTGTACAATAAATATCTTTTTGATTTTGATTTTGATATGCAATGTATCCTAAACTAAAAACTGTTTTTGAAAGGTGATAGAGTATGCTTTCATTAGTTATTACTAGAAATAAACGTATGATTTCTGAAATATAATTTTTTTAATACAAACATAAAAAAGTTTAAAAAATGACTCACCTGACGTTTTTTGTACCTAAAATTATTGATAACGAAAACAAAAGAAAAACACACACATGTTTTATTAAGCAAATGTATAATAAACGTTATTATCACCTCACGTTTTTGTCGTTTCATAAAAACATAATTAAAAATTTCCCGAAATTTTATCTATTTTTCTCAATTTGCAGTCGGAAACTTTTCTTTCATAGAGATGCACATTTATTTTGTTCTATGGTCAAATTCTAGATTTGGATATAAATCGTGGAATTTCTCTTTCTAACACCGTTTAGATCATATTTCTCACAATGACAGTAAGGAAGATACAATGATTTATACAAGACCTATATGAGCTAAGACAAATTTGGTCTCCTGTGATTAAATGGGTAAAATTAATTCCAATAATTTTAATTTATTTTTTTGGAATAAAATTTTTAACAGAAAAGTTACCCACTCTTGAAATATCACAGAATTACTCTTTTATGGACTTTTTGTATTTGTGCTCGTAAATGAAAATGTCCACTTTTGATATTGATTTTTGTAATGATTATTGCATAGTTTATTCAGGCAAAAATTTGTTTACAGTTCATTTTGCATTGATCTACTTTGAGCAGGACAGAAGAGCGTGTGGAGCGCACAGGTACATACATTGCATCATTTAGCAAGTCTGGGCATTGAATATTATTGTTAACTAGTATAGAAATACCTAGTGCTAGTGCATCTAAATGATGCCCTCGTACAATCAATGTTTATGTTTAATTTGAATTATTTCTTGTATTTTGAAACATCTCTCAGCTATTCAAACACTTGGGGAGGACTGCGAGTATTTTATTCTCAAAATAAAATAAAATATAATCCTTAGTAATATTATAAATGCGAAAGTGCGTGTGTTTGTTTGTTACGCTTTCACGCCTAAACCATTAAACAGATTTTAAAAATTCTTTCACCAATATAAAGCTACATTATCAGCGAGTAACATAGGCTGTATATAATGGTAAGCTCTGGCGTTATGAAATTTGTATAAATGAAAATGTGTGTATTTCATATATTTTAGCAGCAGGGAGGAAAGGCAGGGGGAAGGTGGGGTTCGCGGAGAGGGAAGAGATGAGGGAGGGGGAAAGCGAGGAAGGTGGGAGGGAACGGGAACGCACGGGAAAGGACATGCAGAGAGAATCAATTTATTTCTTTGAATGGCATTGCAACGCATGCCGGGTACCAGCTGGTATATTTATAATTGTAATGTATACCTGATCTTGGATACGTCACCACCCAAACATCATCAGGTCTGACGGTGAAATTGTAGAAGTATTTGGATGCTTCTACATATTTACTGGGCAGAAACCATTTTTCTTCGCCTACTTGGACGAACCCTGTTCTTTCTCCTGAAAAATAATTTGAATAAAATAATTATTTGACTTATTTACGAAATTTTAAACATTATATTTTTTATTTAATATAAGAAATACTCCAACATATTTCCAAATAGCTTTTATAGATTTGCACAGGCTGCTAGAAGAGAAACTAACAAATGAATTAACAGAACTGTGTTTTGAACAGATTACCACAATATAGATATAATATATTACATATCTACACTCTCTGAGAGCCAGACGTAAACTTTCTGATTTATTGCTTCTACACAAAAATATACATGGATCAGTTGATACCTCAAACATTTTCACACCAAATTAACATCAGCACACCAACAAGAAATTCAACAAGGAGGATCTGAAGGATGATAGACATTATAGTAAAGCCTACCAGACATAAATACAGGATATTTCTCCCCTATACCGCGAAGATTAAGAGGGAATAACCAGAGAAAACCGAAAATATGTCATTTTTAAATGACATTTTAGACGTATTGACTATTTTTCACAAAAAATCGTAAACTGATTTCAAAAGATTGTTCTTTTATCTAGTAAAAGTATTTTTTAATTTTGAGAAAAAATGATAATTTTTATTATAATAAGGTTATACCATAGGTCGTTGGCAGATTTGTTAAATTTTCAAACAAATTTTTTATTATACAACACACATTATTCATATCATGCGGTAAAATAAATCAATAAATTATCTGGGAAAGCTATTATAAGCTATAGTTTCAGAATTTTAATTTAGTTTAAATAAAATCATTAAAAAAAGATCCGGCATGCGTTTTGTGACGAAAATACTTCAGTTTGTCGATTTATTTACGGTCTTACAAACTAAATATATTTAAGATTTTTTTTGCATTCTTATTTTGCTTAGACGTTATTGAAAAATTATAAATATTTATTATCAAAAAGTAATTAAAAAGTACATAATGTTATATATAGATGTAGGTATAAATTAAAGCAAATTTTAAATGAAATAAGATCGAAATTGAGTTATGATTTAAAAAAGCTGGTACGGAGAATAATTAATCTTTCTCATTGTAACCGCCCTGTACGGTTGTAAGAACATCTTTTGACCAAATTTGGATTCTCGGCCGCTGGCTGGTTAAAGGCCCTTAAGAGGGTATTACCATAGAAAACCAGAAATATGTCATTTTTAAATCAGATTTTAGACGTATTTGACCCTTTTGCACAAAAAATTATAAATGGATTTCGAAAGATTGTTCTTTTATCTAGCATTAGCATGTTTTAAATTTTGAGAAAAAATGTTTATTTTTAGATTAATAAGGTTATACCATAGGTCGTTGGCAGATTTGTTAAATTTTCAATAAAGATTTTGTATTATACAACACCCATTTCAAATCATATAATCATGCACTAAAATAAATCGATACTAATTAAAAAATATCTACGTACATGTGTGTTCTTGACGAAAATTGGTCCGTTTGTGTATTTATTTGCGCACTTACAAACATTTCAGATTTTTTTAACATTCTTATTTAACTTAGACATAAATACTTATAATCAAAAAATTATTACAAAAATTACATTATTTTAATAGTTTTACCATCACGCCTTTCAGCATTTTTGGATGTAGGCATAAATTAAAGCAAATTTGGAATGAAATAAAATCGATATTGAGTTATAATTTTAAAAAGCTGGTACGGAGAATAATTAATCTTTCTCATTGTAACCGCCCTGCACGTAAGAACAACTTTCGACGAAATGTGGATTTTCGGCCGCTGGCTGATTAAACGCTTTAAGAAATCTATACACTGCTCTAATAATGAAACAGACATTTTTAATGACCCATTTAAACACTTTAAAAAAATTACCAATTGAATCAAGCTGATATTGTGACGAAGCCCTTTATTTAAACACGGGCAATATTGTACCTATCAATCAGCAGATGCCAATAATAAATTGTTCAAGGACCTGTTTGCATTATAGGAGTACATTTTGCTAATTTTTGTTTGTCATTTATTTTTGCAATGTTAATTTTTGCACATAATGTCTGACTTTTCAACAAAGTGGGATTTCAACACCCATTTAAAAATCATTAAAAGTGATGAAATTATTTTTTTTTTAAATAGTCTACTTAAATTATAAATCAAGTTTTGTTTCATCACTTTTAATAATTTTTCAAAGGAGTGATCAAGTTGTACTTTGTTGAGTTGTTCGGTCACCACAATATCCACAGGTGGACAGGTAGGCCTCTCTACTTTGCAGATATTTTTCATACCAAACATCAATGAATTCAGTTCGTTCGTGGAAATGTAGGTGTGTGATGCTGCGTATGTAGGTACCTATATATAACAAAATCGTGTGTAAGTATTTTTTTAACTTAACTCCACGCAGGAGGTAAAAATCCCTCAGGACCTACGTCATCTTAGGGATGCTGGGTGGGGGGTCTCTTAGGGAAAGAAAGGCGGGGCAGTTTTGCGAAGGAAAAAGCTATCAAGGGTGGGTAGGAATCTGGGGGTCAATATATCCAGGAGTGATGGACGTATGATCACACACGTACATCCCCGCCACTGCGGTGCAAGGTGGTGGGTCGAGAGAGTCCAGCTAGAGAAGTCTTTTTTACATTAACTCCACACAGGAGGCCCTGAAGAAAATAATTTCCCTCAGGGCCTATGGAGGTGCTGTGTGGAGGCTCTTTTTGAGGAGAGGAAGGAATGAACATTGGTCTTGAAGAGACCCATGTTGTAGGAAGGAAGAAACATAAACGCCGGCAAATCGTTCCACAGCTGAGCTGATGGACACAAGAACGAGTCGAAGAAGCAACCCGTTCTCATGTGAACAGTGCCAACTGTGTTCATATGTTGGGCACGCGTTTGGCGTGTTTCCCGACTATGCACCGGTGCCGAAGGGATCAATGACGCTAGTTCCTCGGAGCAACTTCCATTGAAATACCGGTAGAACAAGAATAGCATTCCAACCCGACGCCTATGCTCTAAAGATTGCAGTCCATCTGTTAAATTAGGATAATCTATCAGACGGACCGCCCGTTTCTGCACAGAGTCGAGGGTTTTTTTTCAGGTATTTTGGGGCTCCAGACCAGAGGTGGCTGCCAAATTCAACCGTGAGGCGCACTTGTGATTGTACAGGGTTAGCAGTTGTATGCTATTAAAGTATCTGCGGGCCCTGTACAGCACGCCCAGTTTTTGAGAGGCTAACTTAACTCTGGCTTCGATGCAGCCCCCATATCTGAGGTCCACGTTAGGTCTCCCTTAATCAGTCTCTCCCGATCCGGCCCGCCCCGCAGTAGGTAGGCAAACGCATTCGCTGCCAAGACAACCTCACTTGAACCCGGGCACCCATGCTGAGTCACCACTTGAGAAAACTATGGCAGGGACGTTGGCTCACACCCGCTTCCCAAATTGAAAAATGTAAGTATAAAAAAAATATTATATATTTTTCATATTCTGAAGTCACAATCGTCAAACAAAATAAATTCTATTCACACGAATTTTCGAAAATGACTTCAATTAAAGAAAATTCTGTGCTGATGTAAGCATTATACTAGCTAGTAGGTAATTGTTGTAATTTTTGCTGCGCTGGAATGTAATATTAAAAATAATTAGAAAATAAATTAACGTAAGTTTAATAGGTAGGTACCTACCTAACAGTCGAAAGTCCAAACTGTCGCTTTTATAAGTAAATTGAATGCGAATCAATTTAGCGAATCGTCGTATTATTTAGCAACGCTTAGTGAAAGTGATGGAAAATAATGATATTCTACTAACTTCAACAGTTAGCAGAATAACTGCCAACTATGTAGGTATAGTATTAGCAAACTATTTGTACGAGGATTTTAGTAGTGGATTTAGAAATTATATTTCAATTTTTTAAAAAGAGCATTATTATTTTTAAGAGATTATAATTAATTAATAATAATTAGCAGATTGATTTTTCAGTAAAATTTATGGAATTCAAATAATTAAACTAGTATCTAAATGACATGATGCCATGATCGACATATTATAATATGTCGAAATGAAGCGATCGAGGGGTAAGGCTCTTGACTCGCAATAAGAAGGTCGCGGGATTGAATCCCGGCGTGCGCAAATAAATTTTATATAATGGATTTGTGTTATTTCACAATTAATTCATTTTAAATCATATATTATTATCATCTTTATTTTTCTCTTACTTTTAAGTATTTCTTAATTTTTATTTAGTATGTTTAATTATCTGTTGCTATAAAACAGTATTTATTAATTGCTATTTAAAATAATTAAATGTATGACTACCACAATACGGGCATTAGCCTAGTGTGGTAGCCAAAAAACCAAAAATCTGTAACTAATAAAATTTAATGAAACAAAAAAATATATGTATAGTAAATTTCCGGCATGTTCCAGATTGGAAGATATTCTCAGTATCGCCCTGGTGTAAGACCACCATTGAGAATGGAAACGTTGCTTGAAATGGCTTTAGTCGTGTTTGGTGACCAGATTTGAATCGCCATATACTTCCCCACCTTCATATTTCCCCTCCCCGCTATCTTCAGCCTCACAACATACCCCAATTGGGGATGCCTTAGTCTTACTGGCTTCAGATGGGAGCAGCTGGGACTCTTGTGAAATAATCACGTTCAAAGAATAAAGATACACAAGAAGTGCGTTATAGGCGTATTTCGCGATCAAAATATAAGCCTAATTTGGACCCATATTTCTATACAAGATTGTGTTTTACCATGATTACGAAATTCAAATGGGATGATGATGTACATCAGGAAGAGAGACAGACCGCGTGCTAAATGATCTGGAACCAAAGGATACTAATTCAGCGCACATTTGTATCCATTTAAAATTGTTTGTAAGGCTCTTTTAGTTTTTTATTTATTCCTCGACATTAAAGGTTCCAAATTAATGACCACGCTGCAAACGTTCACCTTTTGCAATAATTTCGCATATATAATAATGCCTGTTTATCAATGCAAAAAACATCTGAAATGGGTGCTGGAACTGGAGAATCATGCCGGAACGGTTTATCACAAAAAGCACTGTCTCTAAGTATTTAACAAATACTTATTATCATTGTTTCAATGCATCCAGGGCCGGCATTCCAGGGCCGGCATTGTGCAGGCGCTATTGGAGCAGTCCGCACCAGGCGCCGACTTTCCAAGGCGCCAAGGAGCCAAGGAACGAAGGCACTGATAATACTTAAGGGCCCGCAACCCGGATGTGTACCGATTTATTACATATTAAAATATATGTTTTTCTTGAAGATAATATCTAGACATTGCCCGCGCCGAAACGCAAATTATGTAAAATTCCGTCGATAGAAAAAAATCGCAAAGTATGCTCCAAAAATTATTATCCACGCAGCGCACGTCATCGGTAGGTACTTACATCTGCCCTGATGATGAACAAGGTAAGACTTTGCGAATGTTGGTGAAAGTGAAACCCCAAGTAAACAGAATACTATTGGCAGTCTCTCATCGCATATTCTCTCTTCCCCAATATTGGGGGCGTAATTAGCTCGACTCCGCTCCTGACCCGCAGAATGGGTAATTGAAATTGAGGTTTCGGCACATTCAACATGATGAATTACCAACTTATTATGGAAGCCAATCCAGTCCTAATAAGGCAATTGAGTGGTTGTGTTCTTTCATCATGTCATTGCAAATGTTTACTTAAAATAACTGGTTTTCTTGTACTATTTTAAAAAGTAATCTAAGAGTAGGTAGATAAGTGCTGGAAAACCTCTCGACATGGTCTGAATTATGTGTTTAGAGAACTGAAACCATGTCTTCACTTCAATGTACAATTGTACAAAAACTCATAATAAAAATTATACTAAAAAAAACCTCTAGACTTCCCCACTGATCGCATTTTCGAAAAATTCAAAATTCTAACATTTAAAAACTTATTTGTGAAAAATTCAATTGTATAAATTATAAAAGAAAAAGATAAATACTCATTCATAACTGAAAATCGTACTAGACTTAAACATTTGTATGCCCCAAACTAAACACTTCTTTTGCCCAACACCATTATACACACCAAGGAAAAACCAGTACAAATCAGAAGCATTCATGACAAATTACAATTGCTGAACTCTATCAAAAAGTATTTTAGAGAAATCATCAACGGGAAAACTGCTTCCCCTATTTCCACATGGATGTCACACTAAAAATTATACTTGTTTTTCTTATTACTGACTGATTACACATTTACATATATTTGTGTCTTTTAGTTAAAAGGGTCTTGATTGCGATGTATTTGTATTAACTGCACCTATATTTGTGAAATACGTGACTGTAGTAATTGTACATATATGAAATGTATTAACTGCATTGTAATAAGTGTACCAATATATATGAAATACGTGACTGTAGTAATTGTACATATATTATATGAAATGTATTAACTGCATTGTAATAAGTGTACCAATATATATGAAATACGTGACTGTAGTAATTGTACATATATGAAATGTATTAACTGCATTGAAATAAGTGTACCAATATATATGAAATACGTGACTGTGGTAATTGTATATATATGAAATGTATTAACTGCATTTTAATAAGTGTACCAATATATATGAAATACGTGACTGTAGTAATTGTACATATATGAAATGTATTAACTGCATTGTAATAAGTGTACCAATATATATGAAATACGTGACTGTATTTGTACATGTATATATGAAATGTAAACTCTTCTTCCATCCACAAGCAAATGCTTTTAATGGAAGACCAGTAATATTATAATATGTAGCATTTTAAAGACAATAAACAAATATAAATATTTAAAAAAAAATGTTGTAAAAACATCATCATTCAAACCCAATAAAACCGAGGAAAACATAATT
The DNA here is from genome assembly GCA_917880885.1 of Limnephilus marmoratus. Taxonomy (NCBI): domain Eukaryota; kingdom Metazoa; phylum Arthropoda; class Insecta; order Trichoptera; family Limnephilidae; genus Limnephilus; species Limnephilus marmoratus. The sequence continues at coordinate 58,694,220 of OU862912.1, read as the reverse complement.
TAATGGAAATTAAAAATTGATATGTAGGTTACTTACTCGTGCGTGTTACCTTCAATTTATTAATTAATTGAAGCTTATAAATCTCATTAATTCAATTACTGATAAAGACAATATCAACAACTCTTAATGAAAATGTGGAAAAAAGATAAAGTTAGTAATTGAAAAATGGAAGAATGAGAACTGATAAAAATGATGGAATATAGATAGGTGAATTAGCTCATTTGGTAGGGACGCCAGTTCCGGTAATACTAGATGATCTGGGTTCAATTCCCATTCGCGACCATTACCTTTTATTTGCTGTGTCTTTGTCTCTTACATATTTTCATTGGGGGTTGTTGATGTTATTTTATTTCGAGAATAAACCTTCATGCCCAGCAAAATTTCGAATAAATCCTCAAATTTTGTGGCTAAATTTCTAATGATTAATTAGATTGTAAACTGTTATTAGTTTACAATCTAATTAATCATTAGAAATTTAGTCACAAAATGTTATTTACTCTGTTAAAAATACATTCACCATTAGGATTAAAAAAAACAATTTTTCATAAAACAAAATTTTTGGATTTATTCGAAATTTCGCTGGGCATGAAGGTTTATTCTCTGAATAAGATAACATCAACAACCCTCAATACGTTTCTCATAAGAAACTTATATCTCAGCTAGGTACAAAAAACGCGCTGTTCCGTGGATAACATTTTCGTGCTCAATTTGCAAAAAAATACCTAATCATATTTTTTCACAAACATTGGCACTGCTTTGGTACTAGACAAGTGCCTTAGTACTTTCTAATATTATTATGAATAGGCGATCTTGGGTCATTTTGATGTATGAATGAACTATGATTGTTGGTACATGTCGAGTTGAAGCCTATGATAGTGCACTTTAATTTAAAAGTGATTACTTTGATAAACAACTTTAACTGAAACCTTAAGTGATAACTTTATTTGATAAGTTTAATTGTTAACTTTAATTAATGACTTCAAATGTTGAATTTAATAGAAAACTTTCATTACTTTAATAACACTGGTCAACACATTTTTGTCCCTTTAACGAAAGTAGTCAAATCTGACAGGAAATTTCACGCTAATTTCAGATATGTGATTAGTTATTTTCTATCACGTCAGGTTTTTATGGGTTTTAAGTTTTATTGAAATGTGTATTAATTCATATTTATTTGTGAGTTATCATTGATTTTTTTTATAATATGCCGAAAAGGGTACAAAAATCGCGCACTTTAGAAACCGGCATCGTATCTTGGTTCCATATTATGTCATGGAAGACACTTTATGTTACTGTCAAGACATTGAAGGTCTGTTCGCAGCTCTTGGCTTGGAACATAACGTAGCAAATTGGAGACTTTTCATAGACTCGTCGAAAGTAAGTTTGAAAGCTGTTTTAATTTATAACCGAAATACTCAACCATCCATTCCACTTGGTCATGCTGCAAACATGAAAGAGAACTATGACAACATGAAGCTGCTGTTAACAAAAATTAAATATGTAAAATACGAATGGAAAATATTTGGTGATCTAAAAGTAATAGGGCTCCTACTAGGACAGCAAGCGGGATACACAAAGTATTGTTGTTTTCTCTGCGAGTGGGACAGCAGAGACAGGAAAAACCATTATACCAAGAAGGACTGGCCTACTAGAAAGCACCTTAAACCTGGCACGAAGAATGTTCAACATACTCCCTTAGTAAAATCTATAGATATCTTACTTCCACCCTTACACATTAAATTGGGTTTGATGAAAAATTTTGTAAAAGGCTTGTCTAAGGATGGAAATGGCATGATTTACTTAAATCAAAAGTTTCCTAAGATCAGCGACGCAAAAATTAAAGAAGGAATATTCGTGGGACCACAAATAAGGGAGGTCTTGACTGATCCGAATTTTATAACAGTGAGCTAGCCGCTTGGTCAGTCTTCAAGAATGTTGTCAAGAACTTTCTTGGAAGTCATAAAAGTGAAGACTATATCAGCATTGTGTCTGAAATGCTCATGGCCTATAAAAATATGGGATGTAAAATGTCACTAAAAATACACTTCCTTCACTCTCATTTGAATTTTTCCCCGAAAATATGGGAGATGTCGGTTACGAGCACGGCGAACGATTTCATTAACAGGACATTGCGGCTATGGAAAAGCGATACCAAGGAAAGTGGAGTCCATCTATTCTAGCAGACTATTGCTGGACCCTGCAGAGAGACTCTCAAGATACTCACAAGCGCAAATCAGGAAAAAAAATTAAATTGAATTAGTTTTGAAATTTTGTTGTAAGTACCCGTGTAAGTACTATATAAGAATTATGTAACAAAACTTCGTTAAATAATAAAAAAACCTGACCCATAAAAATTTTTTTTTTGTCATTTCGTGTTTATGGATACTAAATACATATAAAAAAATTAGCTATGCTTAAGGGACTGCACTTAAAAAAATAAATGTCGACCAGTGTAATTTTCATCGATAACTTGCATTGCTAATTTTGTGAGAACTTCAATAAATAACTTTAATTGATAACATTGATTAATAAATTTAATTTATCGCTTAAATTGACAGCACAAAATCAGAATCCTATTTATTAATTATACAATAAAACAGTATTTTTTCGATTTACAGGGACAATAAATCGTCTCCAATCGAACTTTCAAACTGTTTTCGTGAGAAATTACAAAATGCACTCATTTTGACACTTAAAAACTACAAAAATATATTCTTTCTCGGAAAATGAAAATCAAATGATAACTTATGACGTATTTGTTTACATACCGGTAAAATCCTTTAGCAGTTGGTCGTTGATTTTTTTATCAACGAATTTAATTTCGTAGGGAAAATCATTGTTATTGAACATGGCTTCATCGCTCGACCCCATTGTAGGATTGGTAGCCACAAATAATAATTATCACGATAATACACTGAAAGTAAAATGGTACTGGACAGCACCGAGTGCGCGATCTTCTTCCAATTTGCTGTACGAGATGTTACGGGATATTGTTCAACGTTCGGTGTTCTTTGCGTCACGCACCTGAGTCACGGGCGACTGAGGACTGAGTACTGGGTACTGAGGTGTTGGTCTTGAGTGGCCTCAGGAAAAGAAATCAGAGTCAAGAGTGAAAGTGGCGGAGGTATTTGGAAATTATTTGGGATCTCCGTTGTTTGTTTCCGAAGCAGGTCCGTGCTGTGCTGTCAGCTGGGGTGACCTGCATCGTGTGAGATTATGACAACATGTTATTAGAAAATAATTACTCTTACATCGTGTGATGTAAGTTTATTTTATTCATTTGGGGCAGCCACAAAGTTTGGAGAGGTTCTTTCAGACTAAGCAGGCATCTATTTAATAATAATATAATGTTTTATTCCAGGATGTGGAGAGGAGAGTGCAACCCCGCACGTCCATGGGACCCAACTATGTGGGATAATGTATGGAATGTATTTAAAAATAATAATGTTTTATTATTAAATACATACCATTAAAAATAAATTTAATTTAAATACATACATACTTGTTTCTTTTCTTAAAATTTATGTATATCAAAAATCATTATAAATTTTAACTAAAGAAACAAGTAGAACAGAAAAAAAAATCAATTATATAGGGCGTGGTCTTGAGTGCGCTCCGGTCCAGCGCTCATTCAGGAATGGTGCTTGGTGCTGGAAGGTTGCGAATACCACCGTATCGTCGGAGGCTATAAGACGCATCTTGACTCCGGTGACCTGGTATCACATCAAGCCGGCGAATCCATTTAATCCTAGTTCCGTAAACATTGTCGATGCGATGCTGTAGGTAGGTACCTTTTGTATCCAAATAAATTTTCGCAGGCGTTACCTATTATATTGACACCATACAATTACAGGGTACAGGTGACAAGTATAGGTAGGTACAGGGTAGTCCAAATGCATTGAACAATACCCATTATTTTTACATTATTGCTGCATTGAAAATTGAAAGAATCTTCGGGCAATCATATTAGACAATATACTAATACTTCTCTTTGCTCAACATCATCATCATCCGAGAGGTCTTCAGTAATGATATGACCCAAGTATTTTACGTTTTTAGTGGTCTTTTCCTCATTGTTGTACGAGGAGCATGTTCTCGGATTTTTTTCGTGGTGGAATGCGATTAGTTCCATCTTCTTGGAAAGTAGTAAATGATGTTGTGTAAATGATGATGTGATTCGAATATTCTTCATAGATTTTTAATAATATTCTCAACCCCTTGATCGACTAGGAAAGGAGAATCGACGGAGCTAGGAAAATCATGTCGTCCGCTTAATAAAATATTAATACGACACAGCCCGCTCTGGTGTCCAGCAGTCCAGGCGATTCATGTATACTAGGGTGTATCGATTGTTAACTTTTTTTTGTTTTCAAATTCCAAGTTGAAAAAAAGTAGCTACTGGGTACCACAACTTACCACAAAAAGTTTTGGATTTAAAAAAAAAAATGTGTCTCCCGCACAAGGCCTAAAGTTTTAATTTTTTTCAAAAAATACCAAATTTTTTAAAATTTTTAAAAAATAAAATCGTAACTTTCGTGTTTATTCCAAGTTAAGAAACAGTAATATTAGGGCGTAAAAATAAGTAAGAAACCATTTTTTTTATAAAAAATGGATTTTAGGTCTCCCGCACAAGCCCTAAAGTTTGTTAATTTTGAAGAAATTTTGTAATTTTGTGTATATGAATCATGTTTTTTTTTTTAAGTTTAAATCACCGGAATTAATTGTACTTTTCTTACAGAAGGCATAAAATGAGACAATATACAGGGTGTAACAGAACGTTCCCGAGGGATTTTAACCAGTGATTCCTGAGCATATAAAGATTCCTGAGGAGTAAAAAATGTAAATGAAATTTTGGTCTCCGGTGACTTTTTTTATAACATTTTTTATTTTATTTAATTTTTTTTTCTTCAAATTCAAACAAAAAAAAATTTCTTCCACTTGTTGTCATTGGTCACTCAGCCGAGTAACCGACCAACCCCTCACCCCGCCTCCAACTGTCCAACACCTACCATTTTTTAATGTTTTCGTAGAAAAAATAAATAACAAAAACATCAAAAATGCCACCGGAGACCAAAAATTCATTTACATTTTTTACTCCAAATAACGTCAGGAATCGATGGTTAAAATCCCTCGGGTACGTCCTGTTACACCCTGTATATATACATAATTCATATATACATATAGTAAAAATATATACCACATATTATACTATGTATATCTATAATATGTTTTATACCTGAAAAAAGATAGTTGGACGGTGTAAATTGTATGAGAAAGGTGTTGAAAGAAACTAATGTTATTTGCTATTACTGTTGTTTATTACAAAAGTATAAAAGGTTATAACATGTCATAAAATGTAGTGTAATAACTAAGTAAAAAATGTTGCTGATTACTTTCTATACGACATGAGTGGCAGTTTTCGTGTTCTACTGCAAATTTACTGACTTGTTTAAGTATTCGTCCTTTCATCTTGTCTTCAAAACCTTAAATCAAAGTTATGTATAGTATTTACATAGGCCTATATAGTGATTTTTACTAAATTTGTATGGCTCACCCAGAGTATACATTGTATACTCGTAGAAACATTGACCAGAATTGGGGACACGCACCCTCCTTGCCTTTACTCCTGATAAGTCTATCGGCGATATATACCTACCTAGGCTCTATACTCTATAGCAGCGTTTCCCAAAAGGTGTTCCGCGGAACCCTGGGGTTCCGTAGAAGCATCACAAGGGTTCCGCGTTCCGTCCGGATTGTCGCAAGGATCATTGCAAGGAAGAAACACAAATACTTTTACAGTAAACGACAAAATCTCTTCTCTTGGAAAGAAACTTGTTATAATGTTTTAAACAGAAACAGTACCAACTTTTTTCTCTTTTAAACGAGTTTCTGGAAAAAAAAGAGTTGCAAGTAACCTCAGATATTGAAAAATGCATTTACGAACATTTGATGGCCCTCAACAAATCTCTGGAAGAGTATTTTCCTGAAAAAAACCTGCAGGGCATTGACTGGGTACAGAATCCATTCCTAGTTCACAGGAAACGTACAGCAACAGAGTACGAGACTTTGATAGATATCAAATGTTCTTCTTCCTTACAACAAAAGTTTAATTAAGAAAAAACTAATCTGGATGAGTTTTGGATTGGACTTAAAAACGAATATCCAGAAGTCGCCGAGAAGGCTATCACAGTTTTGTCACCGTTTGTGACCACTTACCGGTGTGAAACTGGTTTTTAGGCTTACGCTTACACAAAAAAACAAATACAGAAACAGAATGGATGCAGCTCCAGATCTTCGTATTCAGCTATCTGACACAAAGCCTGATTTCAATGCTATTTTAACAAAAAAATTAAAGAGATATCACTCTTCACATTAATGTAAGTTTGACACAAAACTTTAGATCTTTCTTTTCAAGGTAAACATGAAAGTATTCAAACTACGAGTTTATCTTTTCCTTATAAAAATAGGGTTCCGCCTAGAAAAGTATGATCGATAAGGGTTCCGGGGGGAAAAAAATTGGGAAACGCTGCTCTATAGGGACGTACTTACTTCCTACTTGCCCACCGTACAACGTTTTCCTGTTGGAAGTGCCATCGGGATAGTGTGTTGATATAAGAGTATACGGTAGGTATTGCGCCTCGACCACAGATTTTGTCTCTCGAGGCATGCCCCTCGACAGCGGCCTCCGTGGTCGAGGGGGAAGGCTCTCGATTAGTGATCTGGAGTTCGCGGGTTCAAATTCCGGGGTGCGAAAATAAAATTGAAGTGATTGATTTGTGTTTTCACATTTTAATCATTTAAAATAATAAGCATAAGGTATATTTGCGGCACGTTCCAGAATGGAAGATACTCTTGGTAAGACCGCCCTGGTGTAAGACCACCTTTCAGAATTGAAACATTGCTTGAAATGGCTTTAGTCGTGTTTGATGACTAAATCTGAATATCAAGACTTTTTAAAGAAAAAAAACTAAGATGTTGGGAGCACTAGATACTATCAGTAGGTACAGGTACAATGCAGGTTTATAAGATTTTATTGATGTTTAAATATGTAGTAGGTAATAATTTAAATGTTTTATTGACGTCAAAAATGCAAAGAAAAGCTGTTAAACTAAAAATCACATTTTTTCTTGAAACTCTGTACGTCCTACGCACTATTGTTATTCAGATAATGTTCATAATAATAACACAGGCCTGCGACTGTTTTTTTCTTTGAAATAAGAGGTAATTCCCATGTATTTTTGGTTGCTGAATTCGGGAAAGTTATCAAAAAAATTCCATCACGTAAGGTTTTTCCGGAAAACTCAAAATGCTGTGGGATTGCCTATTTTAAGGCGCAAAACGGAGTTTATTGAATTCCAACTTAATATAAGATAATATTATGTTTTATAGACTGAAACAAAACATTTAGTAACTCATGACGATAAAATTAGTCAGCGTTTAATCACATATATCGGGATTTTCCATAGTAAGTATGATGAGAGAATGCCGAAATTCCCAAGTTGCCCACTACCTTCCATGCCCTTTTATTTATTATTTCTGTTCCAACTTTCCTAAGGTGCGTTTCAAAAATGACTTCTAGAGGTTATGTAAATTCTTCTGTGAGTTTTTGCTATATTTGTGGTGAATTTGTAGTGAAAAAACAACAATGAAATATTACTGATTTTGTTAAAAAAAAGTGTATTTTGCGTATTTGGTGTAAAGATAGGGGGACCAGGACAAATCTTGGGTCCCGCATGGAGTTTGTTCAAGGTGTGTTGAAGGACTTAGAATGTGGTCAAAAAGTAAATTTAATCTTTTCGTTTTGGTGTTCCCATGATCTCTGGAGAGAGCCTCGAAACCACAGCGATGACTCCTACTTTTGTTCGTGCAATGTGACGGTGCAAGGGTATAGTACCAAAAATAATAAAAAAAAAAACAAATTTGTTACCCAAACATGCATTCGACACTCCGCCCAGTCCCTCACGGATCAGGCAATGCACGTCTGGTTAGGTTTCAAAACTTTTTTTTTTAAAATTTTTTCTGAATGTACAACATGTCAGTATATTGAGTATTGGCCTGCCCTCATGTTCGATTCGAGTATATTTCGAGTATAAAAAAATTTAAATCGATTTTCTAGCAAACAACATTTCTGAAGTTCGTGAACATCATAACTCAAAATCTTGAATCGACTTGACCGATGTTTTTGAAATTTTGTACACTATTTCTACACATAAATCAATAGGTAGTCAGAGGGATTTTTTTTTCCACTTTATAATAACAATTCACTGAAATTTTTTAGCAAAAATCGCGTCTTTCGCTTCAAAATGCTGCCAAAAATAAAAAAAAAAAACAGAAAAAAAACTCCCTCTGACTACCTAGGAAATTATATTACCTTTTAAAATTTTAAACGCATTTCGATTTTTCTGTTTCAAATGATCCGGTGACGAGTTATGGAGTTCACCGCATAACAACTTTTTATCGAGGCGCCTCCGGAGATTCGCTCTCACGGACTTATTTATTCATATTTTTAATTGATTTTTTTTCAAAGATACTTCAGATGTTATACTATAAAGTGTCTATGAAATAAATAAAACCAACATTATTCATATCTCAAAAAAAAAAATAAGACAATATGCCTTTATTTCGCATTTAAAACCTTAAGGGACACGGTAAAAAATACTTTGTAAATTTGTATTTATTTCATTTTCTGAAAAATGGATTTGTTAAAAATGCTCTCACCGAAGGTTTTATAAAAATTCGAAAAATTGACGGAGATAGGTACAGCATTTTATGTGAAACCATTTGAAACAGTTTGTATGTTGAATTATCCTTCAGCAAAATTTTGAATGTGTTTTTCTCGAAACTTTTTTAAACGTATTTCAACCTGGTTGACAACATATTAATAAAACTATACCTTCGATTTGCATGCACCAAGTCTTAATCTGTTCGAAAATCTACTGTATATGCCGTAGGGGAGTTTTGATATCTAAAAAAATAAAAAAAATGGCGGGCCAGCGAATTTTATTGTCGATTTTTTATGGAAAATTTTCATTGTTCATAAAATAAAATAGATCTTCATAAAAAAATCTCGATGTGGTGCCATGGTGACTGGATTTTCTAACTGTTAAAGACTTAGTGCACGCAAATCGGATACATAGTTATTCTAATATGTTGTCAACCAGGTTGAAAAACGTAGTTTCGTGAAAAACGCTTCCAAAATTTTACTGAGAATAATTCAACATACAAACTGTTTAAAATGCTTTCATATAAAATGCTGTATCTCCATCAATTTTTCCAATTTCCTCAAGTAGTTAGAGCATTATTAACAAACGCATCTTTCAGAAAATGAATTAAAAATAACGATTTTTTTTTAGTGTCCTTAGTAGCCTTGTTTATGATATGGTCAAGGGAACATGAACTCGTTTGGAGGCCCCTCAGAGTCCGAGGCCCGTGTGAACTGAATAAAAAACATTCAACTTTGCCGCCCAAGGCTTCTGACGGGCTTAGTCCGTCACTGCACTTTACCCTTTTCTAACTTCCAAAATAATTTTTTTCTACCAAAACGCAATTTTATTCATAATTAATCTGTTCTCTTACTACATTACGAAAGGTATGCCATCACTCCATATATCAATAAAAAACGAATACAATACAATAACCCCTTATTGCACATAAAAGTACACATACATAGAAACAAAAATATATATTATTTAAAAAAAATTACAATGAGCCGACTTGTCACTAAAGTGATCTCTTACAGACAACCTTTCCCAAAGAATTTTAGCAAGCAGATAGGTAGTGCATACTGAAGCTTGTACAACATTTATATTTCAAACATATTATAATTAGAAATAAAACAAATCAAATGCCAATATAAACCACACACGGCACCTTCAATCACTTCAGTTACTAAGTAATGTTGCAACAAATAGAAGGAAAGAAAAGTAAAATACAACTATGTTTATTTATTTGTTTTAATTATAGACTTTTTATTTATTATTTGTGCATGATGTGAACATTAGTTATTTATTGGGTTATAACCTAATTATTATAATTTGCTGTTTTCTGTAATGCGTGTACCTAATGTTATTAACCTGTAAATGTACCTAATCATATCTTGAAAGCTGACTTTTTCCGAAACTTCGTTGCCCACTAATTGAAGCAAGTCATTTTTTCTCGGGACGCGGGGCCCCTAGCCGATGCGGGGCCCCTAGGCAGTTGCCTACTCTGCCTTAGGGATAATCCGGTACTGCTGGCATTCCTACACCACAAGCACCCCCAAAGCCTAGACGATTTGCCATCATCAGAAGAAACTTCTAGTGAGGATTTTCAAGCAGGCGACTCCAGTGGACCTCAACAATTTTAATATAACGTCCCACAAAAGAAAAAGCACAAAACGAAGCTTCTAAACTAAAAAAAGCAGATTTTATGTAGATTTATAATTGTAGGTATATAATGTAAATAAAATATTTAATGACTTAAAATTAATAAAATTTTCATATTTTATGTTTTTTTTTCTTTTGAACATTCCCTATAGAAGTAGTTTTGAACATTCCCTATAGAAGTAGTGTAAGGTGGGTTTTGCCTATATTTTAATTTCCGCTTTGCGGAAAATCCTTTCGTGATGGGTTGAAATGGATAGCATACTCGGATTCAGCATACCGAAATACATATAATTCACTCATTACCATTTAAAAAAAATGTCAATTTGCAGATCTGTGATGCTCCATAGAGAACTTCCAGATATCCACACAAACGGAAAAGCTCAAAACGGAGTTTTGAGGGAAAAAGATGTAGATTTTATAAATAATTATAAATCCTTATTGTACATACCTACATATTATTTTTTCAAATTGTATTTAAAAATGTAAATAAACCACTAGTAATAGATTTTTTTTTTCATTTCAAAATGCATTTTTACCTATATGTACTGCGGGTTTTGCATAACTTTCATTTTCATTTTGCGGAAAATCCCTACGTTGTGGAGAAAAACTGAGGGCATATTTGGACTCAGTGCACCAAAATACATACGATTCACCCATTACGGTGAAAAAAATATCAAAAAGTGTCAATTTGCAGGCCTGTGTAATTAGATTATTACTATTAGGTACTTATATAGACACGCATGGCTACGTGAGCAGGTAGAAAGGAGGGGAGCCCCATTCATATGGACAATAAGCTGCAAATGGCAAAGGAGGTCAAACTTTTAAGACGAAGCAATTACATTCTTGCGTCCGATGTGAGTCTCATACAAAAAGATTATTTTTAGGTAATAATGTGAAGTTAGGCGTTTATTATAACATAACAAAGTAGGTAATTTTTACAATCTGTGTGCGAATTTCGTAAAAAAATTACTTACATAAAAGTAATTCCATTCCATTTTTCTTAGCCCAATTCTGGTGAATAATATTACGCCTTGAGTAGCGAAAATAATATTACCTACGCCTACGCGTGATGATGAAATAGCGTTTCGTAACAATTAACAATGCGAATCCAATCATTAAATTATTTTATGCTGACGATTTCAGTGTTAGAACAACTTTCTTTGGGCATCATCGTTCAAGAGAAATTATAATCAACATAGTACATAATATACTTGCATATACGTTATACCTACTCGTGTTTGTACCAACAACAATCGCGTCATTTCCGACGCGGAGCGGCGCGGCGTCTGCGTTGACGACGATGACCGCATCGGAGACATCAACGCGTCATAACATTTCTACATAGGTAGGTAAATTAAACGCCATGGGCCGGCAATAGAAGCCATATCTCGTACTAAAAATTAAGCATATTTATTAGTGTCCGACCGAAACAGGACTTTCCACCGAAACCGAATCTTCGGTGTCTGTCCCAGTTTCAGCCGAAACCGAAACCGAAACCATTTTAGACATGTTAAAAATCGATTGTTTCCTGTTTTTTGGCTTATTTTTTACACTTATTCAGACAGTTAACACGTGTTAAATTAAATAAATAAAAAAAAATAATAATTAAAGTATGTGAAAAAAAAAATTATTTCTATAAAACAAACAAAATTTATAAAAAATAACAAATCATGTTGACTACTTCTTGGTACAAACATTTGTCAATAATCAACACTTAAAGGAGGGATGTCATTAGGTAATTGAGTATTTTGGTGATGATGGCGGGTGACATACGAGCCACGAACTCACCCGAAGTCAGCCGAACGAGAAGTTCCAAGAAGTATTTAACTTTGTTTTATAGAAGCAATATATAAAAATATTATATTCGCATCTTACTTCAATTATTGTTTTTATTTTTTATTTATTTAATTTAACACGTGTCAACTGTCTGAATAAGTGCAAAAAATAAGCAAATAACAGTAAACAATCGATTTTTAACATGTCTGTTAAAAAAGATTAACAACGTTTTTCCGAAATTCCAACATTTTTTTCCCATACAAAAAGACGTACCTACTAAAAATCTTTAGTGTGAGGTACGATCTTACTTGCTGAGAGCCTGCCGGGCGCCCGACTCGATTGTGATTGGCCCTTATCGTAACAGCGGAAAATAATAAATCTGGCCGCACACGCCGGAATAATTTATCTTTTTACCTCGAAACTACCCTTAAAAGTTGGAATTTCGAAAAAAGTTATTTATCTTTTTTGCTTGTATTGTCATGTAGAATCACCTGCCGAAGTTAGTGCACTTTGCCCCCGGACACTCTGTATACAGGGTGTAGCAGGACGTACCCGAGGGATTTTAACCATCGATTCCTGACATTATTTGGAGTAAAAAATGTAAATGAAATTTTTGTCTCCGGTGATATTTTTTTATTTTATTTTTCTACAAAAACATTAAAAAATGGTAGGTGTTGGACAGTTGGAGGCGGGGTGAGGGGTTGGTCGGTTACTCGGCTGAGTGACCAATGAAAACAAGCGGAAGAAAAAAAAAATTGTTTGAATTTGAAGAAAAAATTAAAAAAAAAATAGTCATCAAAAAAGTCACCGAAGACCAAAATTTCATTTACATTTTTACTCCAAATATGCTCAGGAATCGTTCGTTAAAATCCCTCGGGTGCGTCCTGTTACACCCTGTATACAGTAGCTCGTGATTATGGGAGGAGCATTTTCATAATAAGGGGTAAAAGAAAAATGTTACTTAATTCCAATACAAACTTTTTTTTCAATGAAATTATAAATACTAATAAACAGATAAAAAATTTGTTAATAAAATGGAGTTTCATCAGGAATGAAGCAAACGCAAAATGGGATGGCGAACCTTTACGTATCAAGGTGCCATTTTTCTAAAGAAATGTTTTGTGAGGTCATAGACGTGCCATAGCGAGTTATTGCCAAAGTCTGACGAAAACAAAACAAGTCGTTGTGGAAACGATGTTGACCCTCTTGAAAAGGTTTACTATGCCGTGCCGAGCAATGATATTTGCAGCCGGGTAACTTGCCGCGCTCGTACGACAATTTTTGCCAACATATTTAACCATAGATGTTAACTGTTTATTTCTTTTTGTATATTTTGTTTTTTATTGAAGTAGCCATATTGAAACATTTAAATCATAGATAAAACTCAAATAAACTTTAAAATACATTTATATACATAAACGAAATTCACTATTATGTTATGCATAAAGAAACTATGCGTCATTAGCAATAGAAACTCGCAATGTAGATTGTAGGTACGAAAACAAACGAGTGAGCGCCGCGCTTCCCTCCGCCACACCGCCCACCGCACCGTACCAACGCGTATCGCAGCCCGCGCACCGCACCTTAACATTCTGTAGCGTAGGGATTACTCGGGTTCGCTCGTTCACCTACTATGCACTTCACACTTTTTTTCGTAGTGCATAATAAATTTTGTGATCACTGATCAGTGACGTGCCCAAAATATTGTGTCGCGTGCCATTGGTTCGCCATCCCTGGTCTAGTAGAATGGGCACTTCCACCGCGTAGAAGGTACTTTGTTTCATCCTGTAGTAAATGCCATCGACTTGCTAAATGCACGTTTGGACAACACCGCAGTTAACATTAGATTTGACTAACTGGCGCCATGTTAGGGGAAACCATTAGAGACTAGCAATATCTACATCAGATGGTATTTCCCGGATACTAGTGTGCAGTCCTGGATAGACCCGAGTGCCCTCTACTCCCCCTGTTAAAATGGTCAACTGAGTAGAAAGTGTGTGGTTCTGGCTGGAATAAATCTGATTCTGAAGGCGTTTGAATCAATCTGTGTTCACAAAATATAATAGAACGAATTCAGATTCATTCACTCGTTACGAACACTGTATTGGTTCCGATTCCATGACTAAGGTTAGTAAATCTGATAAGTTTATTCACTCTTGTAACTGCTCACTTCTACAACAGATGCAGTAGCATCTTAATTCAGTTTTGCATATAATGTATATTGTTACATTTCAGCTTTTCTCTTTGTGTTGTTTCGTACAGTATTATATTGTATCATTAACTTGAAGTGTAACGTTTCAAAGCAGGTGTCGCCAAGGTTCATAGAAAATGCATTTAACAAGGTTAGCTCACACGGGCCGTATTCAAAATTTCGAACATGTGACATAGCTTGAAGTAAAACACTGCCACTTGTACTGCAGTTCATTCAAATCTCCTAGTGGGACATGGACTTTTGGACCCATTGAATTTTTAAACCCTTATCACCGCTCTACCCCCTAGACGAGCTAAATGCGTTTTCTACGAACCTTGACATGTCACTGTAGGTGGCATTTTTTCATTGACACATGTTTCATGTATCGTAACATTCGTGTACGGACTTCCGTATACAGCGGGTTAAGAAACACTTCCCAAAAAACTGTGGAAAAAACCTGAAACAAAGATAACACACTCGGAAATTTTTCACTCTTGCTTCAAAACAATGGGCCACAAATCCACCGCTGTATTTGAATCATTACTACTGATAAGTGCGCAATAATAAACAAAATGTAAATAAAACAAACAAAACTTTTATTATCATTTCTTATTAAAACAATGGTACAAAGCCAAACTGCATTTAACAAAAAAATACTTTATCTTAACACAAGAAGAAAATATCTCTAGGGAGGTAACACAACTACTAATACCTTAACAATGTGAAATTATTGTTAGTAAAAATAATAATAATAAATCTAATTTGTAATCTATTACATACAAGAATTGTTAAAATATGAAATTGTTAAAGTGAAAGAAAATAATTTGAGGTATAATAAAAAGAAAAATAAAAATTTATTTTTTAAATAAAAAATTAAACAATTTTGTCTGAACAACTTTAAAATGTTGTAGACTGCTCTCTTAAATAATGTTATAACTCCCGTTCCTTATCAAAATAGGAACTCAATCAATCCTTGTAGGAAAATCGATATACATATACAAAATATTAAAATAATAAAAAATGAAGCAATAAGTTTGAATGTTGAGAATCAAAGGTTCAGGTTCAGTTGCCTTCACAATAAGCAGACAGAACACTGCAGAATGGAAAATTGCTAATAAATGAAGTTACTGAAACCAAATTGTAAGAATTATAGCACTTAATAATAAATCAGAATATCGTCGGTTGAGTACTTACAACTTTAACATTTAAAAGTTGAAAATAATGAGGGAACTGAGATCATTTAAAAAGTTTTAAATGGCAACAAGATGGCTCATTGGAAAATTAAGTTAAAAAAGCACAATGGTCCAGGTGGATATTTTTCTCTTTAACCAAATGCTGTTCGGAGATTAGTGGAAATTTAACAATTTGCACGGAATTATACGGAACGGCAATTTTTTATTATGTGTTAAACCAGAAAAAAAATCTAATTTACAGATCAGAATTGTAATAATCAGAATTGTAATAAAATATTGTTTTCCCTTTGGACCTCAATGTCAAGTTTGAATGTGAAGAAATTTGAAAGTAAAGATCGGAAGCTCGGTGTTGCCAATAAAACATTTTAGTACTATCATTTGAATAAATTTCTACAATATTAATGCCAAGCTATACATTAATATTCTAACAGTACTTTCCCAATTTACAAAACAGGGAAATATTACAATTTACTTTTTAGAAAATGTACCATTTTTACAATTTAGACAAAAGACATTGAAGAAGTTAAGAAAGTGGAAGTAGGCTAAAATGTAGTGTTAGAAGAATGAAGGACTCAGCCGACGTTATGTATAGCAGAAAATAGCAAATAAACTTTAAACATGTCCATCGTCCAGGTGATTAGTCAGACATCTCTGAAAAATCCAAATATGAGATGAGTATGCAGTTATATGTGTTAGTGTACCTTCTCTCTGGTACAATACTCAGATTACTCGTAAACACCACCTTATCAATATAATGCAGATAAACCTGTAGTAAGTTAAACACAATGTTGATGTTTTCTGGACCACTAGTAGGATATTTCAAAATATCATACTAATGTATTGTACCGTTATGCACCCTGGTGTAATTTTACAGTATGTATATGTATTTAATATGTAAAACACAGGCGCGGAGTATTTAAGTATGTATTGCTTTCCTCAATATCTCAAAACTTAGTATTTTGAGACGTCTGACTAATCAACTGGACCATCTATGTGGTACATATCAACAGCTTAAAGATAACATATCTCCATAGATCATTATTCAAGATAAAAAATGTAAAAAAATCGAAAATTTGATCCTAACACATTGAAATAATATTTGAATATCTTTGGAAAGGTGTGAGTTAGAGATGCCATATATATGTATATGCCTTTAGTCTAAATTTCGCCAGAACGTGGAGATACAATGTCTTAGCTTTAAGCTATCGATATACATGAATTGTATAACCATGTACTTCACGGCACAAAAAGTGAGGTGAGTTTCAATTTTATATACAAGTGCTTATTCAATTCCCAATCAACAAAATTAAGTGTGATGCTGAATGCCCGTACTGAACAGCACCTTGGCCTTCTGCTTCTTCTTGTTCTTGCCTTGCGGGGGGGGGGCCCGGGCGGGGGCACTGCGGGGCGCTGAGCAGGGCGGCCTCGATGGCCTCGCTGAGACTGACGTGGTAGGCCGGAGCCGCCAAGGCCTCGCCCTCGCTGCACTCGGAGTCGTAGCGGACCCGGCCAGTGGGGACGGAGGACTGCACAGAGGGGGCGGGGCGTGTCTTCCAGGTTCCCGAGGCGGAGGCCATCTGGGAATAAATATCGTTGCATTATTACTACAAAAGAGTCCATACATTAATATTACGTAATAATGAATGGATTGGAAAGAAGTAAAAAGTCTTTATGGAAAGGGTATAATGGATAACGAGTTTAGAAAATCTGAAATTGTGAAATTTCTCTGCTTTTCTGTATGGATTTTCTAGGTCATCAACTATATTCAGCTCACAACATCATTTCAATCATGGGCTATGTATGTGGCTCTAAAATATTCATGTAACACTCACAAATTAAGACAATAAAGGTTCGATAAGCAAAATTCTCTCATAATATGTATTAAGATGTTCCTCAGTACATTTCTCTTTTCCAAGGATAGTTTGTAAAAGTTACTGAAGAAGTGGGTTCCGTGACCGTTTCCGAGGACTGCAAAATATTAACTGTAAGATGAAGATGTAGAAAAAGGTGTGGGAGTGATATGAAGATGTGAGACGCCACTATGTTTGAAAATTCCAGGTGACATTAATGATTTTTTTTTTTAATAAGATTTTTTAATTAATCCATGCGGCCTGCAAGACCTGAAAAATAGGTAGTGTTCTGCTAAAAATGGTTTTACATCACTCTTTTCAATTGTATCATCATTCCACGCCATTTTTAAATCCATAAATAACCAGTCTTATGAGAGAGTTCACCATGAATAGAACGGTAACCGGATAAAACAGAATAATGAAAAATTTTTTTTTTTTTTTTTAATGTTCTTTCTTTTCATGAACTGATTAGAATGTGTACCTTTGCAAAGCTCAGGCTGCTGGAGTGATCGCTGACAGAAGAGGAGGTGGTAGGGCAGTCGTCCTCATCTGGAGGCAGCTGCGAGGGCTGCGGGAAGTGGTGATAGTCCTCAGGCTGGTAGGCCGGGAAGTGCTGCTCCGAGTGAATGGAGAGGCGCAGGCCAGGCCCCCGTCCCAGCAGCGCCTGCTCCTGCAGAGAGATGACGCGCTCGCGGCGCCGCTCCTCGCGCACCCTACGGGCCATCTGCCGCTTGCGTTCCTCCAGGTCACCTGAACCAAAACAATAACTATCAACATTTGCCACAGATATGTAAATTCTTATAGAATTTCAACTTTTCAAAAACAGATAAAATAATATTCCACAGAACACTAAAAAAAACACAGTACAAATTATAATCTTATATTATTGTAATGTATAGGCAAAATTGGTTCCATTTTTTATAAAAACAGATATTATATTTGTTAAGATTTCAGGTACTGAAATATTAATATTTGTGATTGTCACCCTAATGGTTGTGGCAACATTTTTTGTGTTGGCAATTGCCAGGGCGATTTCGTATTGCCACGGATTTTTTAATTCCTTCTTCTCTTGTTACCATCCGTCTTGGGCGGGTCGTTTTTGGGCAAAACGTCTGCTGCCAGGTTTTCACTTCATGTGGGTTATAAAACCGCAGAGAGAGATAGCATCATTGGGCTCACCGTACACGAGCTACCCTACGGGTCTTTTATTGTTTCAATAAAGACCAATTATTCAAGAGCTGGAGTTATTATTGAAGAGTTACTCCAGCCACACTTCCCTTGGAATCTGGTGTTACCACGCCGGATTGCTCTGTCAGGAGAGCGGAAGTTGAGATCCTGAACATTGGTCCTTCGAGCCGGATTATTTGCATTGATCATTGCATTGATCATTCGAGCCGGGTGATCATTATTGGATTGACTCATTCAAGCTGGGTGATCATTATTTGGATTGATCCATTTGAGACTGAAGATCATTATTTGGAGTGGCCCAGTCAGGCCTCATCATCATCGGGAGTGGTCCAGTCGGCGGCCTCATCATCATCGGGATTGGTCCAGTCGGCGTCCTCATCACCATCATTGGATTGATCAAGCGAGCCTCATCACGACGCTCGCATGCACAGCAAATCAGGTTGTAGCCTTCCTTTCATTGTCCTTTCAAATTCCATTTAAAAAGCTAAAAATCTGTGTAGATGCCACATTATTTCGTATTGATTATATCGAATTACATTCGGGTGTTCATAATCAGATGCTTTCAATATTACATAGCATAAATTTGTTGGTGATAATAATTTTTATTGTTGTATTCAGTCTGCCGAATAACTTTGCTTTTGCCTACCTACATTTCTAGCCACGCGGTTGCAAGTTTCGTCTTTGTACGCTATAGTATTGTGAGTGGTTTCTCTATGATCCAAAGTATATTATTTATGGTATTATTCATTGTTGTTTACGTCAAACTGTCGCGTTGTGTATTGTGTATTCAGTTTTTAAATCAAGTTAGTGTTATTTCGTTTGTAAAAAATGGAACTCGACAAGTTGATTAAACGGCGCGGGGTTTTGAAAGGTTCATTAACGAGATTCGAAACCTATTTAAGCAACGGAAATGATATTACACCTGGCGTGTTGTCAGCCAGGTTGGACGCCATTAAACCTTCTCTGATAGAATTCTCCAAAATTCAGCTGGAGATTGATTTATTGAACAAATCAGAAGATAATGACGCGAGGGATAATTTTGAAGGTACTTATTTTAATGTAATTGCATTAGGACAGGAAATGTTATCAAAATTTAAGAAGATTGAAAATGTCCCAAATATCTCAGTAAATTTACCACCAATCTCTATACCAGTGTTTTCAGGTGACAACCATAAATGGTTGACTTTTAAAAATTCGTTCATTGCCTTAATTCATGATAACAGTAAATTAAATAATGTTCAGAAATTTCATTACCTTATTAGTTATGTGTCCGGAGAGGCACTTGATTTGATTAGTTCGCTAGAAATAACCGGGGATAATTATAGTGCAGCTTGGACAATGCTTATTTCGAGATACGAAAATGTCCGACTTATAGCAAATAGACATTTGAATTTCTTATTTAGTTTTACACCGTTAAAACGACAGAATCATCATGAATTAAGGAATTTAATTGATCAAGCAAACATTCATTTGAGAGCTTTACGCAACTTAAAGCTACCGACAGACCATTGGGACACGTTAATCATTCATATTCTAACCTCAAAGTTAGATAATCACACACGTAGCCTTTGGGAATCAATAGAATGCGACGAAGTTTATCCTACGTTCGTGCAGTTTAGCAATTTTATTTCACAAAGGTCTCAGATCCTGGAAACTATCCAAGGTGATATTGGTGGAATGCAACAGAAATCGGAACCAGTTGCAACAAAAGCAAAGTTTTTTAATTTTAAGGAAAAGAAGTCTACAAACAAGGTTACGTTAGCGTCGAGCAACGTTAATTGTATGCTGTGTAATGACAGTCATTTCATTTATTCTTGCAAAATATTTGTTAACAAAGAACCAGCGGCACGAAGAAAGCTCGTTTCAGAGAACAATTTATGTTATAACTGCCTAAAACCGGGGCACCTTTCAAAGTTGTGCAGGTGGAAGGAAAAATGCAGTGTTTGTGATCGAAAACATCACACTCTGTTACATATCAATACTGATAATGTACAAGCGGGTACTTCAACTGGCAAGGGTCAGTCGGAGGCACCAGTAAATTTAGCATGTCATAGTGACATGAACGGGCGGGAAATTTTACTATCTACCATAATAGTAAAAATAGAAGACGCGTATGGTGGAACACACAAAATACGCGCACTTTTGGATTCGGGTTCAATGTCTAATTTTATTACAAAGGATACTTGTAAAAGATTAAATTTGCATTGTACAAAGTTGAATATACCTGTTTCAGGTTTGCATAATAATTTAATTCATGTAAAGGAAACAGTTGACATTAAATTTAAATCATTATGTTCTCAATACCGGGATGAAATATCTTGTTTGGTATTAGATGAGATTTCTTGCAATCTTCCACAGACCTTGATTAATCCAAAAATGTTGAACATTCCAGACGGCATCCAGTTAGCTGATCCGCAGTTTTACCAGCCAGCTGCTATTGATATGCTGATCGGAGCAGAGATATTCTGGCAGGTGGTTCGTACGGATCAGATACAGTTAGGAAAGGATAAACCTACATTGCATCGAACGGAGCTAGGCTGGATAATATCAGGAGCTGTACAGAGGCGTCAAAATACGAGGCCAGTTAAAGTTTGTCATATTTCATTAAATTCTTTGCAGAATCAAATAGAAAGGTTTTGGAAGGTTGAAGAAATTGAAAATAGTAAGCATCACTCTCTGGAAGATAGTGAATGTGAAAAGATGTTCAAAGGCACGCATAAACGCGATGCAAATGGTAGATTCGTAGTGAACTTACCATTTAAATCTAACCTATCTCAATTAGGAGATTCATTTAGTATTGCTAAAAGTAGATTAGTGTCAATGGAAAGGAAATTCTTAAGACAACCTAGTTTAAAGGAACAATACTCGGAATTTATTGATGAGTATCTTGCGTTAGGTCACATGACTGAATGTGAACCGCCAATACGTGATGAAACTACTTATTATTTACCACATCACGCTGTATTTAAAGAATCAAGCACAACTACTAAAATTCGTGTTGTTTTTGACGGGTCGGCTAAACCTGCTCGAGGGATTTCTTTGAATCGCGCTCTAATGATTGGGCCCACCATTCAAAATGATATATTTTGCCACTTGGTATTTTTCAGAAAACATCAATATGCAGTCACGGCAGATATTGCAAAAATGTACCGCCAAATTAATATCAACCCGGAACACAGAAATTACCAACGTATATTATGGAGAAGGGATGCGGAGGATTGTTCGAAACACTATACGCTAAACACGGTGACATATGGTTTGGCTCCTTCGCCTTATTTAGCAATACGTTGTCTGCATCAGCTAGGTAATGACGTTTCATTTACTCATCCATTAGCTAGTAAATCCCTTAAGGAAAATTTTTATGTAGATGATTTTCTTTCTGGTAGTGACTCCATTGATACTTGTCACTTGCTTAAATCACAAATCATTAATGCGCTTGCTACAGCAGGCATGGAGATTAGAAAATGGAGGTCTAATGCCCCCTCGATTAATGATTCTAAAGATAATTTAGAATTATTGCCAAATGAATCCAATGAAGCTAAGATTCTCGGATTAATATGGGACACCAAACTTGATGAGTTTACCTATCAGGTAGAAAGCATAGACTCAAAGTTAGAAGTAACAAAACGTCAAGTTTTATCATTAATTTCAAAAGTGTTTGACCCTTTAGGACTGGTAGGCCCAGTAATCATTGTCGGTAAGATAATTATGCAGAGATTGTGGAAGCTAAAAACATCCTGGGATGACAAGCTACCCAATGACCTTTTATTGGCCTGGCAGATTTACACGCTGAGTCTCGGTAAAGCAAATCATATTCGGGTACCGAGGAAAATTTTCTGCTTTAATAAAAAATCTTTTAGAAATAGGGAAATATTTAATAATTATTCTTCATTAAGACGACTGAGGCGCGTAGTTGCTTATATGTTACGTTTCATACATAACTGTTCTAAACGAAGACCGATGCGGGTCGACGAGCTTTCTGTAAGCGAACTGGAACATGCCATGCATGTATTGAATTTGAACGCTCAGCGATTCGCATTTCATGATGAAATAGCGTCTGTGAGTAATGGAAGATTTGTATCTAGGCAGAGCAAAGTAAAGGCACTAAATCCTTTGATGCAGGATGGGTTGTTGTGTGTTGGAGGTCGACTATCACAATCCGATATTACCTCAGGCTCTCAAAGACATCCAATTTTGTTACCACAAAATCATAAGTTGACTGACTTAATAATAATCCATCTGCATTATGAGAATTTACATTTAGGATGTAATGCTCTGCTCGCATTACTGCGTTTACGTTTTTGGCCAATATTTGGTAAAAACGCAGTGAAGCGAGCACTGCATAAATGTATTGTATGTTTCCGAGTCCGTCCGCGCAAGTGTCGCCAGCTCATGGGTGACCTTCCTGCTGACCGATTCCGAATCCATAGACCATTTTATGTAACCAGCATAGATTTTGCAGGTTCAATTTTAATTAAGTCTGGTTTAACCAGAAATGCTAAGAGTGTAAAATCTTACATATGTTTATTTATTTGTTTTTCAACGAAGGCAATTCACCTAGAATTAGTGACTAATTTAACTTCAATGGCATTTATGAATGCATTGAAAAGATTTATAGCTAGGAGGGGTAAACCCTCACGACTCTTTACTGATAACTTTACAGGTAGTTATAGGGAACTTACTGAACTATTTGATTTTTTGAAGGCATCTGATAAAGAAATCCATAATTTTTTGGCCCAGCAGAATATTAGCTGGAGCTTCTTGCCTCCCCGCTCACCGCATCACGGGGGACTTTGGGAAAGTGCAGTTAAAATGACCAAGTTGCATTTAAAAAAAGCAATGCGGTCAACTGTTTTGACATACGAAGGAATGAATACCATACTAATACAGATTGAGGCTTGTTTAAATTCCCGTCCTCTGACTCCATTAACATCAGATCCAAATGACTTAAACGCCCTCACTCCGTCACACTTCCTTATTGGCGACAACCTGTTAGCATTGCCTGAGCTTGATATCCACCATCTGCCTACAAACAGGCTTAATACTTACCAAAAGATGTCTACCGTTGTTCAATCTTTTTGGCACAGATGGAGCCGGGAATACCTAGCAGAATTGCAGAACCGAGTCAAATGGCAAGAAGGACGTCAACGCAGTTTACAGCCTGGTGACATGGTCATCATCAAGGACAACCAACTACCTCCGCAGTACTGGAGGATGGCGCGAGTGACGGAGATCCACCCTGGCCAAGACGGACGCGTCCGCGTCGTCTCCTTGAGGACGGCCAGAGGTGTCACCAAAAGAGCCGTGACACAGCTCTGTCTACTTCCCATGGAGGATCCTTCCTCCAACCTGGATTAAGAACCAATTACAACGCTAAAAGTGATGTGATGTGTAAATCAAAGTGCCGTCAGGCTCATCAGTGCCAAGTGTTAAACCATTTTCACATAAGTGGGTGCAGCGCACCAGAAGGTTCTACGTTATTAAACTTTCATTTTTTAATGTCAAGTCTGACATAGGGTTATATACTTAGTTATAAGTTTTTTGTTATTATTTTGATATCCATATATTGAATATTGTTTATTTTTGTATGTGAACTCGTTGGGTAAATTCTGAGTACCAATGTTGCAATCTCTTCTAATATATTATTTTATGAAAAACGACTATTCCTTAATACTCGTTTTGGGCGGGAATATGTTAAGATTTCAGGTACTGAAATATTAATATTTGTGATTGTCACCCTAATGGTTGTGGCAACATTTTTTGTGTTGGCAATTGCCAGGGCGATTTCGTATTGCCACGGATTTTTTAATTCCTTCTTCTCTTGTTACCATCCGTCTTGGGCGGGTCGTTTTTGGGCAAAACGTCTGCTGCCAGGTTTTCACTTCATGTGGGTTATAAAACCGCGGAGAGAGATAGCATCATTGGGCTCACCGTACATGAGCTACCCTACGGGTCTTTTATTGTTTCAATAAAGACCAATTATTCAAGAGCTGGAGTTATTATTGAAGAGTTACTCCAGCCACACTTCCCTTGGAATCTGGTGTTACCACGCCGGATTGCTCTGTCAGGAGAGCGGAAGTTGAGATCCTGAACAATATTAAAATAGAATCTGTTGACCTTGTTATTTCAAAATCGTGAATTGATTTTCTCAATATGTATTTAAAAACTGTTAGAGATAAATTACTTTTAGAGATAATATGTTGGCAGTACAGGAAAAATCTGATTGGAAGCACCACAAACTCTCGAATGTGAGTGAGCCCTGGCGTAGTGAAATAATAAATAAATAAAAAAACATATTTTTTCAATTTGGAATTTCTAGATCAACACAACTATTTTCAACTCGCAGCATCATTTCCATTGTGAGCTATAGGAGCATTGAAATATCCAAATAATGACATTTCAAACCACTACAAATGTAATCACTTTTACTATGCCAAATTGAAAGAAACTATATATATATATATACAGAGTGTTAAGGGACGTACTTGGCTTACTTTAATTTTTGGTTTGCTGCTTGTCACCCGGTGGCCGCTGCACTTTGAAATGCAATTTTGAACCTTATGTATAAAGAAAGTGTATGAAGAACAAGGTCAGAAACACCTGCTCTATTATCGTCCTTTACCATAGCGAAACCCGCAATGCGCCTAGTCACTCGGAATAATTTATATTTAATTTGCCGTAGCGCGGGTTTGTGCGCATGCGCGGGGGAAAAAATACATTTTTCTGGGATTTTGACCCTTCTATGTACAAAATTTGTATAAGGACAGGGTCAGAATCGCTTGCGTCAACATTCCCCATGGGATGGGTAAAGATTTCATTCACCTTGTAACCCCAGAATATTTTAAAATAATTTTTATCTGTGACATAGAAATGTAATTTTTGCCGCGTCACAATGTATGTGTGTTGCTCGACTAAAACATCGTAAAACCTATCAATTTACGTAATTAACGCAAGTAATGTTGTTTTGGTACATAGTTAATTGTTCTAGGAATGTGTTTCGGTCAATTTAGCTGTTGTTATTTACCAATCTTTATTTTTTGTTAATAATTAACCACTCATTTGCCGCTTGTGCGCCGGCGTATCATGAGACTTTACACGCGATTTTGACCCTTATGTATAAAGAAAGTGTATGAAGAACACGGTCTGAATCGCTTGCTCTATTATCGCTCTTTACCATAGAGAAAACCGCAATGCGTCTGGTCACTCCATATAATTTATATTAATGATTTACCGGAGCGCGGGAACGTGCGCAGTTCTTGCGCATGCGCGGGAAAAATTCCTTTAACTGCGGTTTTGACCTTTCTATTGTTCTAAATTTCTCAAGGACAGTGTCAGAATCGCGAGACACGAAATGTCACGTGGTGTCATAATGCCGCGTTTTTATTGGTGGTGCTTTTTGCTGGCATACCCCGGCATTCAATGAGTTAAATGCTACTGTGGTATGGTCACCCTATGAATGCATCTGGTAAGCCACAACTAACAGGTACCTTGTATTTTTAGTTTACAGTATAATGTCATTGTTGCCAACGATGAGCATACTGCCCAGCTATAATTATTAATAATCCATGTCTGAATAACAACTGTACTCAGTGCTTTTTTGTAGGTTTATAATTATATTTTTATTAAGTTTATATGAATGTTTTTTTAAAATTACATTGTAAAACTGCATATCTCGATACAGGAATGCCTTAGTGAGATATGCAGCTTTTGTTTTTTATGTATTTCTTATTTGTCAATAAATAAACAAAATAAAATATACGATAGGTAAAAATTAATCCACAAAACATTCAATTCAAATTGAAGGTCGTGAAATTTCCGTGTTGTTCCTCCGTGTTGTTGCCATCAACAGGTTAACCAGTGTTCCTCGGGCCTTCAACAGGTTAACCAGTGTTCCTCGGGCCTTCAATAGGTTAACCAGTGATTCCTGACATTATTTGGAGTAAAAAATGTTAATAAAATTTTGGTCTCCGGTGACATTTTGACGTTTTTTTTTTCTACAAAAACATAAAAAAAATGATAGACGTTGGACAGTTGGAGGCGGGGTTAGGGGTTGGTCGGTTACTTGGCTGAGTGACCAGTAACAACATGCGGAAGAAAAAAAAATTATTTTGATTTTGAAGAAAAAAAAATTGAAAAAAAAAAGTCATCAAAAAAGTCACCGAAGACCAAAATTTCATTTACATTTTTTACTTCAAAGATTGTCAGGAATCACTGGTTAAAGTAAGTCAAATGCGTCCCTTAACACCCTTGTATATAAAAATCTCGTGTCACGATTTGTGGTCGCACTCCTCCGAAACGGCTTGACCGATTTTTATGAACTTTTTTATGTATATTTGGTAGGTAGGAGAATAGGTCGTAAAGTATATTTGACACTGCTAGGTGATTAGGGTGGCGGGCTGACAAGCGGGCGGTGTGGATTTGATCTGTATGCAAATTAACAGTGTGAGTCAATTTATCGTAGTTATAAAGGTTGAATAACCATCCAGTAGATGGCGTTGTGTTTCGTTAGCCACAGCAACACGTTACCTAGTTAGTATTAAACTAAAAATTTCATATGTAGTTAAAACTTAATGATTCCCACTTTTCTAATTGTGATAACCCTAAGACTGCACCAAAAAAAATTGAATTACTGAAGCAAAAATAAATAGTAGTCTAAAATGCTTTTTCTATGAGAAGTGCAGATAACCATACAATAGCTGTCAATATCGACTCTTTGCCTTACCTCGGAATGAGAACAGAGCATCCATATGCACGTACGGCGGCTGCAGGTCCATCTGCACCATATCGTAGGGGCAGTGAGTGGGCAGGTGGCGCAGGAAGGGCAGGCGGCGGCGAGACTCCTCGCCCACGGAGCCCGACACCCGGCGCAGCACGGAGCCCTTCAGCTCGCGGGGGCCCGCACTCAGGCAGCCCCAGGTCGCCTCCAGGATGCGAACCTCGAGGCCTTCCAGAAATACTGCTTGCCCGTCAGATGCTGTCAATAAAAACATTCATTATTACAAAAATGCGTAATAAAATGAGAGTTTAGAATTAGAGGAAGAAAGCCAATCACAACAAAGAGGCTTCTATTTAGTTAAGCCTGCAGGATGAAGGAGTGTTGTGAGGCGTAAGCTAATAGAGGAGTGGAGACCTTTCTTGGAGGCAACCAACACTCTTGGGTTGTAGCACCAAGGGTGAATATAAGGGCGTTAGGGGGTTTGAACTAGAGATGCCACGAATATTCAGCTAGGCTCTCGACCGAAGCGCCGAATATTCGGTGATACTTAGTACATTTCGCGGGTGACAGGTTCCGACCTGCATCATTGAAGTGCGTGCGGTAACCACATCGTGTGCGTATTTGCTTTATTTGCGAGTAGGTCGTGCCACAACATGCATTATTTGTTGATTGTTACATCAAATTGTGTTACTTAGATTGTGTACATCTTAAAAAATACATGAAAACTGTTCGCCTAGATAGCAGACCCTTGCAAGTGGTGGTCAGCAAATGCAAAACAGTATCTAAGCCTAGCAGAATTTGCTAAGATTTATTTATCATCTCCCGGTAGCAGTGTACATAGTGAGCGGCTTTTTCAGAAGCAGGTACAATTTATGATGAAAAGTGCAATATCAACAAATGCCGAAAAAAATGTTTTCATTCATCATAACTTAACATGGTTAGATTTTAAGTATTAAATATGCTGATTTGATATTCGGTATTCGGCCGATACCGAATAGCAGCCGAATATTCGTGGCATCTCTAGTTTGAACCCCCCCCATCGGCCTCAGTATTGCATGGGAAAAATGAGAATAATACTCCAAAGATTACATTCCTGCAAAATACGACAATATAATTTGCACCACTTATTTTATTAGTGATGAAATAATAAGTTGTAGCAAGTAGAGGTCCTAAAAATTTTAAAAGAAATCTAACCCACCAGGGTCAAAACCCCCCTTTAGGATCGATCCCTCCTCCTTAGAGTCAAACCCCCCTTTGGTCGAACCCTCATAGGAAAGATGTAGCTACGCCCTTGTGTAGCCGATGATATTTGCATGCAAGTACAATCACATGACATGTCATCATTAAGAAGGTTACTTTGAAAAATATTAAATTCAATATAAATACATTGTCGTTTTGAAAGAGAGGCTTTATATTATATATATATAAAAAAAAATATATATAGTTGATACTGAAAAGTTCTGTATTGAAAAATTCTGTCTGAAAGCAAACCGAATCTAATTGTACTACTAAATTGATGAAATTATATTATAAGGAGCACTGTAGGATTATTTTTAAATTTATTATAGTTAAGCGCACTTGAAATGAAATGTCACAAAACTGCGCTATATAAATATAATGTTATTATTATTAACCAGTAAAGACATTAGAGCGTCAAAAGACGAAAATATAACAATAGCCGTCAAGACATTAGAGCGTGTTTTGACGTAAACGCGCGAGTTTTTACAAAAAATGATTTATTTGCATCACTAGTTCACGGATTACCATGGAATAAAAAACGGAATATCGATAATGAACAACGCTACGTGTCTGTATTCAAAAATATCTATGGAACATAGAAATTATTTTTCTATGCTCAATTGAACGTCAATCTTTCATAACGAACATTTGTGTGAAATCGGTACCCGCCCCGTTCTGACATTTTGACTGTTTCGACAAAAACCAACGTAAAATGGAAAAGTAAGTATTTATCATATTGTTGAGATATATATTTGCCACTCTTTCATCATATATTTAGTTGGTTTGAAGTGTTTCTTCTTGTAAAAATCGTTATTTTACAGCACACTTTCATGTGGTTGGAATTTTTCATTGCGTTGAATGGACTCTTCCGTAAAAAATGTCCACCATTACCGCTTGAAATTGTATATTTTCATAAAAGCATGTATTCTATTGCAATATCTATCAAAAACATTAGTAATTTCACGACAAAATTGTTATTTTTCAACGTTTTTATGAAATATTGGCTACGAGTGTAAAACTCTATTATTTTGACATGTCGAAATCACTAGTGATGTAACTTCCAATTTTTCTGAAATATTCGAATTCGAAAATTTTTCTTTGCGAACTGATATTTGAGTAAACCATTATAATTTTTCTACGAATAGCACATCATGGAACCCCACGGAACCGATGCCAGCTTGGGCTCGTGTTGAACTTCAGTCAGAGTATGACGACGATGAGTTGATTTCCACTGGAGCTGATAATGATAGCAACAACAGCAGCTTTGGGCGGTTGATTGAGGCCAACGAATCCGACTTGGAGGACCCAAGAGAGACAATTGACGAGGTGATTTATATAATTAAAATCAATACTTTGTGTAATGTTTATTTTTTTATTCCGCCAATAAAATAAAATGTTTTTCAATTTTTTTTCAGACTTCTTCGTTTTTTTCGAGCGGAGAAGAGCGGTGGACATGTAGAAGGTATATACATTGTAATAAATAAATATATACATAATATCTATATAATTTTATTTATATTGTGCTGTCTTTACATCATATTAATACAAGTAGTGTGTGTTTGCGTTGTGTAATAGTTTTGCATTATATTTTTAGAATCGATGGAGCAGACTGACAGTGATAGAGAAGCAAGCGGTAGTCACATAGAAGGTATATACATTATTATATATATATATAAATACATTCGTATTTATATTTTGCAGCATTTGTCCATGATAATAATAATAATATTTGGCTGACTTGTATAGCGCCGTTTTTTGTGAGAAATCACCTCAAGGGCTCTGTAAAATTTATAGTATATTTCTACAATCTATCTTACTCCTACTAGATAAACTATTATAACAACTTATGGCCAACAGAATGCATTTTTACACATTTTATAACTAAGTAACCATCACGCCGTTTCCCCGCAGTGGTAGGCAAAGAGGACGGACCGCCAAACAACTCGGTCTTGGCACACACTCCTTGCCTCAATCACATTCATACATCATCTCATACATTCAAACTCTTCTATTATTTTGACTCTTGACATGGCCCGACTCAAGTACCTGATTAACTTGATCATGCCATGTCTTCCTTGGGTGTCTCCGACTTCTACCATTCACACTTTTAGAAATATACAGGACCATTCTTATCTGTGTCCTATTCTTATATTTTCAGATTTCCAGTTTCTGCAGCCGCTACCTGTCCCAACAGCTGTACGCGGGAGCCATGGAAGGCGACGTGGAGGGTGACGTGGAGGGCATAGCGGGGTGAGGGGACGATGTGCTGTCGGAGAGGGAGAGGCCTGGTCTTGAATGAATTCCACAAGTTTCACTTCTAACGTGGCGTGGCGTAACGTGTTTTTTAAAACATTGTTACATTTAAAATATTCGTACTGGAAAAAAATGTCGAACGAGTTCCACAAGTTTCACTTCTAACGTGGCGTCGTAACGTGTTTTTTTTTTGTATTATTTAAATGTGAAAGAAGAGGATACATTTAAAATAGTTGTACTGGAAAAAAATGTTAAATGAATTCCATAATGTATGATTTCCAAAATATAATATGAATAAAATATTATTTTACTTTTTTGTTTACAATTGTTGCCATTTTATAATAAAAAAATATATACCTGTATATATCATATGTTTTTATTTTTGTCTACCTATATTCAATAACTGACTATAAATTTGAAATAAAATATTTCTTTGGAACTGTTTCTCAACTACAAAAGTGACCCCATCCCTACGAACTGCAGCTAACTTCACTCCATTCTAAACAAGACGTCTTGTTGTCAGTTTTTTCATAGTTTGGCGCGCAATTCATCAATATTCGCATACTAATTACAAAGTCAATATTTAAAAATTTTCAGAAGATTTCAACAATTGTATATAATTCGTCCTGTGTACTAACGTTTTAGTGTAAAAATAACAACCAAATGGTTAGTTTTAGTGTGAATTCACGACATTATAAATGTGTCCAGATTTTTAGGTTACCGTGAATTTTTGTCAAAAAATACATTGATTTGTGTTATAATGAATAATAATGCATATATTCGCATACATCCGACCATAATGCATCTGTTGAAATCGATTGCCGTTGTAATTACGTTTTATAATAATTGAAATAAAATTATTTGATTTGCTCTGTGTTTTGTGAAAGTTCGAAAATTGCATTAATTTGTGTTACATAAAAGATTTTTTTTTAAATATTTTAGTTTGGACGGATAATATTTTGAGGTGACAAAAAGTTTTAAAATATCTTTCTACAATAAATAAACTGTTATTTTTTTACGTTACTGCTGAAAAAAGTTCATTTTCAAGGCTTTGAATAATGGTAAGCGATTTTTTAATATTTTTGATGTTTTCATAAAAAAAAAATATATTTAGAAGGGCAAATATTTGTTTATAATAATATAATGTGATAGTGCATTTCATAATCTTTCCAAAACAGTTTTTAGAATGAGGCTACGTTTCCCAAAACGTGATTTATGACGCTTTTAGTCAAAATCGTGAATAACAACAAAATGTTCATATGTTGACAGTTTTCAATGTCACACCTTGTATGCAAAATAGGTTATTAGAGAGGTTAAATTACCTTGATAGAAGTAGAAGTATTTAGATTTGGTTCCGATCGCTTTCTGTTTGTGCTTTGACAGGAGTGGGAGCATGTCAGATGTTCCAGCTTTATCACTTGTTTCATTTGCAATAGCAATGGGTGAAGCTTCACCGGTAACGGAAATTTCATCAGGAGCTGGAACGGAATCTTCTTCAAGTGGAGTTCCGATTTCAACATTGCTTCCAGCAGGAGAGAAGCAGAACGCAGGAGCATCTGGGTTCAAACGCGGAGTATTGTCAGCAACGGGTTCAGGGGTATCTAAAGGCTTGCTCACCGCCAGTTCTTCCATCATATCAATGAAGGAAAGGCCGCCAGAAGCATTGTCACTATTAGGGTCAAACTGATGACCTGCTTTAGGTGGGCCTTCAGGAGTTGCTGGCTCCAGGTTACACTGGGCAGATAGAAGGTTACTCTCTCTGTTCTGCAACTGGTTCAGAGCGTCCTGAATGAAGCAGTATTCAGGATTGTCAGATTCTACTGAGAGTTGGTTAGATAACTCTTCTCGTTCACGATTTATTATGTCCATTACCTGCAAAAAATCAAATGCACTCATTAAAAAAATACATACCTATTCTAACCCATTTATTTTTTTCCTGTTGGCACTCTTTTTGACAGCCTTTAATTTAAGCATTTTTGAGATAATGTTGATAGTTCTTAGTCAAAGTTTGATACAGTTAAAAATGACCGAATCGGATATCGACACCTTGGCGAGCGCAGTGGCCCGGAAAGCCGAAGGTTCTAAGTTCGAATCCTAGGGGTTCCAATATCTTTTTCTGATTTTTCTGTTTTCAGATTTTTGATTGAGTTTTACTAATATTGTCTTCATTTAATTAAATATTACAATTTGAGGTTTTCTCATAACGTAAAAAAAAAAGTTGTGACTTTAAAAAGCATAAAATAATACCTCTTGGGGGTTTGCCGTGAGGAGCTTCGAGAACAGGGTGGAACGTTTGTTCTCTGACACGGACAGTAGGGTCTCCAGAGCCCCATCGTCTTCGGGGGGCCCGCAGGACTCCAAGGGAGGTGCCGGCTCCACTAGGGTGCTCCCTTGGGCACGCCTCATCAGCCTCATGGTCATCTCGCCGCCATTAGGAATGGTCTCTTGCCAGACACCCTGGACACTGGGAATTTAGTGATGGTCAACTTAAGGCAAATATTTATATTGCTGGTCGCCTAACTTTAACCTAGTCATGATAGCATAATGTAAAAGTTCTTCAATAGGTAGCCATCTGTCACACAACAGGAATGACAAACCGTTGTCTTATTTTTAAAGATGTTACGGCACAAAAGTCCCAAATGCCCAAAGCCAGTGAAATTATGTTATGTGAGGCTGAAGAAAGCTAGGAAAGGAAGTAGAGGTAAAGAAAATAAGTGGTTTGTTGATTACCTATCAGAAAGAACACAAGTAACAAAATATGGGGGTATAACATCTGAACCACATAGTACTAACAAAGGCGTTCCGCAGGGTTCTGTCTTAGGTCCATTGCTGTTCATTATATACATGAATGATATTATCAAAGTGTTAAAACATTGTGCAATTAAACTATTTGCTGATGATACATTGTTATACATAGCCAGTAAAAATTTACAGGACGCCATTGAAAAAATGCAAATTGATTTAAATAATGTAACGCTTTGGCTAAACCAAAAAAAACTCAAATTGAATGTTACGAAAACTAAGTTTTTAATTGTGGATAATTTAGGTGGAAACGAGCAGGCAACACTAAAAATTGATAACGAAAGCATAGAAAGGGTTAGCAGTATTAAATATCTGGGTGTGATATTGGATGATAAATTAAAATTCGACGAACACTTAGAATACATAACAAAAAAATTGCTAAAAAAGTTGGATTCCTAAAAAGGATCAGAAATAACTTGGATCTCAAGACAACGCGCCTTGTCTACAATTCTATTGTAACTCCGCATTTAAATTATTGTTCTAGTGTATTATTCCTATGTAACGAAGCCCAAAATAATAAACTACAGGTTATACAAAATAGGGGGATGAGGATGATTTTAAAATGCAACATTTTTACAAGAGTTAAAATTATGTTACAAAATTTAAATATGATGACAACCAAACAACATATTATTATAATATATAATACATTAACAATGATTTATAAACTTAAAAATAATATGCTCCCAAATTATCTGCAGAGTACTATTATGTTTCAAGAAAATGTTCACAATTATCCTACGAGAAGACGCGGAGACTTTAGGCTTCCCAAAACTAAACTTTCGTGCACACAAAATAGCGCATTTTATAAAGGGCAAAAAGTCTATAACAGTCTGCCAAATGCCGTAAAGGAAGCCTCAAGTCTCAGCAATTTTCGTAGGATGTGTGCATTATATGTAAAAAATATTTTTTGATTACTCACCAATGTTATTCTCAGGTCTTGTTCTTTTATAATGTATTTTTGTATAGTTATCTTTTTTATTTAGTATTCTTTTTTTTAAATGTAGTTGTGAATATTGCTGTACCTACTTCGTAAATTGTATTTTTTATATTTTCCTACTAGATGTATGAAAATATTTACATACATCTAAATAAAAAATTCAAAAACAAACAAAACAAAAAAAAAAAAAAAAAAGGGGGGAGAAGAGAGTTGGGAAGTAGCTTGCCATTTAGATCCAGTCACTAACACAAAAAAATCCCCCTTTGGCCTCCTGAAGAGATAATAATAAGAATTACCTCCTCAAATGCCTCTTATCAATGGGCTGGAAGCAGATGGGGCAAGGCCTCTGGGAGTCCTCGGAGAGGGCGAAGTAATGCAGCAGGCAGGGCCAGCAGTAGGCGTGGCCGCAGCGGGTCATGCGCCCTGCCACAGTCTCCCCCAGGCAGATGGGGCACAGCAAGGGCTCCGACACGCGCACATTCTGTAAACAGGCACATGGGTTAGTGGTTGTGCGGCTCACAGCTTCATCATACCTTTTCCTCTTATCTATTTCTTCATGAGTGTCCTCTAGCATCCAGCTTTGAACATGGGCCTCCTCAAATTTTTCCAGGTTTGCCAATCCTGGGTGGCTTGCATCTATCCGAAGCCTGCTTTGATTTAAAAGTTTCCCCCTTTTAACACATAACAAAAGACAATTTACAACGAAGCTGCTTTGAACTGCAGGCTCCGTTGCATCGTCCCCCTCTTTCTCAAAGATGATGCATGCTAGAGAAAGAGAGTTGCAGAGTTACCCCACTGTGTAAGACAGGAAGCTTACTTTATTTATTTATTGATTAACTCCCTTTTTTGGGGCTTTTACAACGAAGGGCTTTTCGGGCTCTTACAACGGAGCTTTTAGCTGTGTGCCTATCGTTCAGCTTATGATAATGAGAGATCTGGTTTTATTGCTGTTGTACAAAAATACATCTGTATATTAGGGGCATTCTAATAGTACGAATGAAGACAAAAATTTTGCAAAAGGGGCATTCTAACAGTATGAATATCAGACAATAGTTTTGCCTATTGCATCCCAATGTAGGTATTTTAAAAATAATTTGCAATTGAAGGAAAAACAATTAGGTCCTATTGCAACACTGAAAATTATTAATACTACTCTTGTTCTCCTAGATTTTGGAGAGGACACATTTTCAGAATGACCATGATAAGTGGATATGCATACACTATTAAACATTTTCAGGCTTATTTGTAAAATCAAAAGATAAGTCGCAACATCAACCTTCTTTCAGCATGATGCAGACAAAGCCATGAGTGACATTTGAATACTATGCTGAAAATACTCACAATCTGTTCTACCAGATCCCAGTTCACGGGAATGTCCGGGTCAACCAAATGAGCCACATAGTTTCCATCAGCTTTCACAACAAACTGACAACTAGAACAATAACAGGAAATTAATAAACAAATCCACAAACTTATTCCCTCCAAACTATCCAGTAGATAATCTATATGCATTTTTAATCACCATTTAACATCTACATATGAACCATTAGATAGATATATGATTTTTTTAACCATGCTTATTTATTGACAAATACAACTGCCTTGGTTTTGGCTTACCACTTTTTATGTTTCTACCATATCTATAGATTATATATAATGTCATTATATTGAAATAAACAAAAAAGTATACCTAACAATTACTGCAGCTTAAGCTATCTACAACATAGTTTTACAAGGTCATTGGAGGGAAAAAAATATTCCAAGGAATAGGGTGTATTACCAGCTCTGACTCTCCCAATTGTATCTATCCCAGTGACAATCACACTTATTTAAAGAGAAATAAGTCATGATTATAGAGTCCTATTTCAAATTACAACACTGATAAATTTTCTTCTACTTTTATGGAAGTTGAACTCATAAAGCTATAATAACACTATTGACATGACAGCATCCTTACATAGATAGGCATAACATTTTTGAAAATTTTGTTAGAGTTAGGTATATTGTCTATGAGCAATCACTGTCAAACAAATGCATACTTTATAAAAAAAGTATCAAGTAATCAAATGCATACTTTATAAAGCTGACCAAAACTTTACTATTTTAGTATAAATGTTTTTTCTATGAACATTCAGAAACACAAGGCTCTAGCGGACATCACTGATCGTGTAGAAACTATCAAACTTTAAAAGCAGGTAAGATGAACCTACATTTGCCACACTAACTACTTGGGCCTTCAAATAACGCTGTTTAAATTATTTCCTTATTGCTGTACTGTTTCATTTTGTTATAAATGTACACATACTGCACTTTGTTTTTGCGCAATTTCAGCTTAGGTTTATATGACCGATACCATATCCACAGTGGTTTTGATAATGTGTGAAATAATGCCTAAATCTATTTGTAAAACCCAAAATGGTATAAATAAAAGACAGTCATTAGCAGTAACTTAACAATATGTAATATAATATTGTGTGATGAGTGTATAATATAGTGTGCATATAGTGTATAATATAGTGTGCTATGTGTTGGTGCGTAACGTCCATCAGCCAAGTGTTTCTCCTTACTTGGATTGCAGGAAGAGCTCCTTGCTGTGCTTGTGGGTGTTGGTGTAGACCAGGCCATGGGGTCGCCGCGCCCCCGCGCCTCCGGGGCCCCGTTGCGCTCCCCCTGCCTCGCGGGAGGTATACTGGAAGTTCAGCAAATGGTTTAAGTTTTGCTTTTTGCTGCCAGGCAGAAATACTGATCCCACTTCTGCATTGTCATCCTCTACCCTGGAAATAAAAAATATTGAAAAATAACAAAAAAACCAAACAAAAATACAATAAGATGTATACATATTTATGTTTGTATTGAAATTTGTGTCTGATTCGAAACAAATAATCAATGAATAATTGATATATAAGGTAAATAGGTCAAGTATTTTGTTCATCCTAGGTAGGTATTCGTAGTAATACATTTGTGAATTATTTTCCATTGTCTTGTGAATATAGAACTTTATTGTAAGTTCGACGGTCGGTTTGATAATATAATAACAAATCGAAAACCAAGGTCAAACATTGATAAGTAGTGAATGACCTTTGCACATATTGTGCAATAACAATATGAAATGACACAAGGATCTAGAGCTCAAATCCAGGAAGAATGCTCACCTGGCGTCCGACTTTCCACCCAAAAGACCTCCGTTATATGCGCCCCTTGGTTTGGGGCGCTTGTCAAAACATTTGGTCTTCTGAGGTGCAGGTTTACGACTGGCATCGTTCCTGGAGGACCCGTTGCTGGGAGATTCGCGCTTCTTGTTCGAACGAGGCCAAGGTTTGCTAACTGAGGCATCTGCAACAAGGAAATATTCTAAAATATTTGCGCAACCGTGTTTACCGAACCACGTTACACGTAATCATGACTTTCTTACCTTGTGATTTTTTGACATCAACATTCTGAGTCTTCGTCTGCGACTGAGACGAACGACTGTTCCAATTCTTTTCCATTATAATTAATATTAACTTTCGACCCACCAACCCTGGAGAAAACTCCTCCGCACGGAGATACCGAAATCACCTTCAGACCCTTCATTTTAGCAAGCCATGTTTATAAAATGTCAAAATGAAAAATAAATCAGCTTCCTGATTATTTCAAATTATTACAGTTTATAAAATTGAGGTAAGGGAATTAAACGCGAAGGCTTTAGGGAGCAGGAAACTCCCTGTCGTCGATAACGACGAATTTCCAGAACGAACCACCTGAATCTTATCGCCCCAACTATGGCGACTGAAAAAACATATTTTGACAGCGTGCCTTTGCGAACACACTCTGTTCTTTGTTCCGGGAGTTGCGCACTTCCGTCAAGAGGTGTTCGATTATGTCATACAAAATTTATCTTCGTAAGTACGGTGACTGAACAACTCAGAATCATGCAACTTCAACACCTCATTTGAAAGTTTATTATGCGATGAAAAATAGGTTAGATTATGTAATGTTAGGTTATGGGCTATTTTTTTAAAATATAAAGATAACGTGTTATGGCCGTTATACACGACATCTTTTTTCAGCCCGATTCCAATTAGATACAAGTCAACATTTTTCGCTCTACGCGATCGCTATTTTCGTATCTACGATTTCAGTTGGCATCAGCGCAAACAACATTAGTCCAGTCAATGAATGGTCCAAAAGGAGGTGTAGAGTGCGTGAACAGGAACCTAAGCGATTTCTTCAGAAACTTGTTCAGGGTGCTTAGGGTGTGAACATACTAAAAGTCCTGACGTCTAGGTAGTGAGCTAGGGGGGGGGGGGGGGGAGGGGGAGGAGAAGATCCCAATTTTCGGGTTTCCGCTTGTATCTTGAAAACGGTGCGTCGCAGAGGAAAATTTTCTTAGAATACGTTAAAGCTCACAAAATTATATACAACTTTTATTATGTACGCCATTTTCGAAATCCCTGCCGTTTTTGAGTTACATGCTCCACAAATGTAGATATTTTCGAAAAAAATCATTTTACCTCACATTTTTCATCAAATATTCCTTTTTTTTATTTATTTATTCCATTTTTACAATTTTACAAAGTTAGGTATAATTACAATTATTTTTTTAATTATGTACATGTAATGCAAATATTTTTTAATGGTGGTAATAATACCTCTCTAATTGAGAATTTCTCGTGTTTAGGGAGGGAGTACTAACACAATTGATATTTTGATATATGTTTAATTGATGTTACCATGAGCGTATTTATGAAAAAATAAAATAAAAACAACATGTATGTAAAATTATATACTTGTGCACTATTTTAGGAAGAAAGTTTTTTTTTAAATTATAAAATATAAAACCTGTGTACACATTGAAAATATAAGTGGGCGTAATATAACACAAACATGAAATTACTTAGTGGTGAAATGTATTTTAATTTTTTTCTTAGAAATTTTATAATTTTTTTCGGATTGAATATCTTTAGGGAGTTCGTT
The DNA here is from genome assembly GCA_917880885.1 of Limnephilus marmoratus. NCBI lineage: Eukaryota > Metazoa > Arthropoda > Insecta > Trichoptera > Limnephilidae > Limnephilus > Limnephilus marmoratus. The sequence continues at coordinate 58,654,752 of OU862912.1, read as the reverse complement.
AAAGCATTTTATGGCTGAGTATGTGTAATGGTGTTGGGCCGTTGTAGTATTAAGTTTAGGGATTATTATTTGTCCTGTTGTTCTCGGCCTGGTGATAAATGACTTTATTGTTAGTTTGTCGTTATGGATTTGAAGTAATGCATTTTTTGATAGATTCTGTTTATTTGTAAAACTTTGAATTCATCGAATATTTTTTGAGTTGAATAGTCTAAAGGTTTTTTTAGAATAATTTTGATGAGTCTTCTATGTACTATTTCAAGTGGGGTTAAGTTGGTTTTGTACGCTCCTCCCCAACCTATTATTCCGTATTGCAGAACTGATTGGGCTAATGCATAGTAAACCTTCAGTAGTATAGATTTATGAAGTATATTTCTTAATTTGAGGAATACGTAAAAAAGTTTACGTATTCTGTTTATAGTTTGTGCAATATGTTCTGTCCATTTAATATGTTGATCTATTATTATGCCTAAATATTTAATGTTGTTCTTTTTTGAAATTTTTGTGCATTTAGATGAGTTGCAGTTGTCAGTATAATTTTTACAAGAGCTATGAATAGTTATATTGGAATTTATAATTGGAAGGAATTTGTCTGATAGTGTAAATGTCATGAAGTAAGTTTTGTCAGAGTTTAAGGAAAGATAGTTGTCATCCAGCCATTGTTTTAAGTTGTTTATTTCTACATTTGCGGTTCGGTAGGCTTCATCCCAAGTTTTTTTTTTCTATGATTAAGACTGTGTCGTCAGCGAAAGATATGATTTTTCCAATTTTCGGTATTGTAAGCATTTCATTCACGTAAATGATAAACAATATTGGACCTAACACTGTCCCTTGAGGAATTCCAAATTCTGAATAGGTGGGTTCACTCAATGTATTGTTAATTTTCACGTGTTGGTGTCTTTCATGTAGATAACTTTTGGACCATTCTATAACTGTTCCTTGAATTCCAATATTTTCTAATTTCTTGATTAGTTTTTTGTGGCATATACTGTCAAAAGCTTTTCTTAGATCAATGAATATACTTAAACATTTATTTCCCGAGTCAAGAGCATTATATATTATTGAGGTTATTTTTGCGATTGCATCTTGCGTGCCTAAATTTTCTTTGAAGCCGAATTGGTTATCATTAATAATTTTATTTGAAGTGATGTGCTTAGTTAATTGTGACTTTACGACTTTTTCAAATATTTTTGCTACGTTTGATACAATAGATATGGGACGGTAGTTTGAGATGTCGGTTGCAATTCCTGATTTGAAAATCGGAGTTATTATTGTATTTTTATATATTTTCGGGTAAATTCCTTGTTGCATGATGTTATTTATGACATGTGCTATTGGTTTTGATATTAGTTGTCTCATTTGTTTTAGTAAATTTGTGATATGGTCGAAACCAGGGCTCCCAGACACTCGTAAGTTCATTATTATTTTTTCTATTTCTATCTGTGTGCATTTTTCAAACTTTTTGAAAATATTTTGGCAAGTTTGTGTGGATGTACTGAAAGTTTTTTTAGATTGGACAGCGTCAATTTTTTTGGCTAGGTTCTCACCGACATTTTATTTTATTTTTTATTTTTATTTTTTTTTTATTTATTATTTTTTAGCATATAAAATATAATGTACATTTAGATGATGTATTAATTTGCTTACATGTTCATATTCAAATATGTTAATACCACTCTTCCATGGAAGCGTTAGCTTGTGTCTGGAAGAGTAGTGTACATTTTTTAATGCTATATTTAAGTTCTTAAATTACAATGTGAATGTAAAAAACAATAAGTTGTAAGTTCGGTGATATGTGATTATAAGTATTTATCTACCATCAAAACAATTTTACTGTTTGGATAATGTGTCCAGAATTATTGTAATTAGTTGCTAAAAACAATACAAAATTTAACTTATTTGAAGAATGGAGTATCACTTGGAAACTGAGTTATAAGTAGATTAGATTAGTCGGAAACTGTTTTTTTTTTTTTTTTGAGATTATCTTTAAAATATTTTTTTACAGTGTTTATTAATTGGATTTTATCATTAATTTTTCTAATTTCATCCGGTAATCGGTTGAAAATAAGTCTTCCTTGATAAGTATAATAATTTTGTGCAAAGGAAGTGTTTAATTTTGGGCATGAAAAAATATATTTATGTCTAGTACGGTTTTCAGTTATAAATTGATATTTTTCTTTTTCTTTTATAATTTGAATCAATGCATTTCTATTGTATAGATCTTTGAAAGATGGTACTTGGAATTCCTTAAATAATTGATCCGTTGGGTAGTCAGAAGGTTTTTTTAATATGATTTTAATTATTAGCCTCTGCACAACTTCAATTGGGGAAAGATTAGTTTTGTATGCGGATCCCCAGCTAATGATAGCATATTGTAAAGTTGATTGAACCAAAGCGTAATATATTAGATATAAGTTTTTTACAGATAAAAAATTTCTGATTCTTAAAAATATATAAATCAATTTTCTAATTTTTTTTACAACTTGACAAATTTGTTCCTTCCATTTCAAATTTTTATCGATAATGACTCCTAAATATTTGATTGTGTTTGTTGTTTTTAATATTGTGCAGTTTTGGATACAATAATTTTTACTATGTGTTTTGGAATTATCATGGATGATGATGTCAATGTTTGCAAAATTCAACTACTGAAACTACAGTCCGCATTAAATCTAAACTAAGAATTTTAAAGCCTTGGATAACACAAGGACTTATAATATCAATTAGAAACAAAGAAAAACTTTATAAAACAGCATTGAAAAATCCTCTAAATGAAAAAGCATACACTTTTTACAAAAAATTTAAAAATAAATTAACAAACTGTATCAAAAAAAATAAAGAAGACTATTTCAAAAATAAAATACTTTCTACAGACAATAACAATAAACAAATATGGAAAACAGTCAACTTAGCCATGGATAACACTAAAAAAACACAAAAAATAAAATACATTGAACATGAAAATAAAATAATAGATGCTAATATTCAACCTAAACAATGCGCAAACATCTTTAATTCTTTTTTTGCTAATGTAGGAAAAAATCTTGCGAAAAATATCAATAAATCTTTTAACCCGAAAAAACAAACGATTGAAAATGTACAAAATCAAAATAATTTATCAAAATTTGAAACAACCTCAGAAAGTGAAGTTTTAAAAATAATAGAAGGCATGAAAGGAGGTTCGTCTCCCGGATTTGACCTTATTACAGTACATTTTCTAAAATCCATGAAAATTCATTTGGTAAAACCAACTACTCATTTGATAAACTTAAGTTTAACAGAGGGAATATTTCCGACAAACTATAAAAATACAATTATTTCACCTATTTATAAATCTGGAGATCCTCAACAAGTAACTAACTATCGCCCAATTTGTCTAATCTCAAACATTGGAAAGATTTTTGAAAAAATTGTGAAAAACCAATTGGTCGGTTTCCTAGAAAGTAATAAAATTCTTCAAAAAAACCAATTTGGTTTTATAAAGTCACTCAGCACACAAGATGCTATTGCTAATGTAACCTCATACATCAATGAATCATTGGATAAAGGTGAAAAATGTGCCGGTATATTTATTGATCTCAGAAAAGCTTTTGATAGTATATCCCATGAGATTCTACTAAAAAAACTAAACAATATAGGTATAAAAGACAATGCAATTAAATGGATTTCGAACTACCTAAAAAATCGACCGCAAGTCGTAAAAATAAATCAGATTAATAGCGATAAAAAAATATCAGACTTTGGAATCCCTCAAGGTACAGTAATCGGACCAATCCTTTTCACCATATATGTTAATGACATTTTTTTTCAACCACTACATGGCCAAATTACTTCATACGCCGATGATACGATACTAATAATTAGCGATAAAACTTCGGAAAAAGTAACATTTAAAGCCACCGAAGACATAAATATTTTAAAGAATTTCTTCGACGTAAATTTACTATCACTAAATGGTGATAAAACATTTGTAATTCCATTTGCATTTTGCAAAGTTTTTTGAGCAAGTCTCGGTATCATAACTATTTAACACGTTGTTCCATTGTTCATTTCTTAGTTTTTTGGATAAAATAGTCATATTTGTGTAGGAATTTGTCTTTGTTAGATTAAATTTTTTATGTTTAATTTTGTTATCATAGAGAAGAATGCATGCATGGTGGTCAGTTATATTCGTTTTCCAAACAATTGATTTGATTTTGTCGATATCTTTAATATTTATGTTAGTCCATATATGGTCTAAACAAGATGGAGTGTGATTTTTTATCTCTCTCGTATTTTTATTAATGCACGATATGAAGTTAAATTCAGTCATACAATTAATATATTCATTTTTGAAATTATTTTCTACGTTTTCATTAATGTTTAAATTGAAGTCTCCTGCAATAAAGCAAAGTTTATTACTAAATTTTAACAGTATGTGTTTAAATTCATTTATAAATGACGAGATATTCGAACCGTGTGTTCTGTAAACAGCTATTATGTGGTAGTTTGTTTTGTCGAGTTTTAATTGTATTTCAATACAGTTTACTAGATGTATAGGATGTTCAGTTATTTTGACAATACTAAATTTATCGTGAATGAATATGACGAGACTACTATTTTTATTGATGTTTATTTTGGTTGTAACATAATTATATTCTGGTAAATGATAGGTGGGTGATTCGTCATTAGTAAAAGTTTCTGATAATATTATGATGTCAGGTTTTTTATTTAGATTGTTTAATTTTAGAATTAATTCATCCCAATTTCGTTCCATACTTCGTATATTACTATGAAAAATGAAAATATTATTGAGATTCTTTGAGATTATGTCATTACATGAATCGGTGTATACACACTCATATTCTTGTATTTTAAAATTATTTTCTAATTCATTAGCTATGAAGTCATCCATTTAGTAAAAATATTAATGTGATATTGATTTCTTTTAAATATATAGAGTATTTTCAAAGTAGAGTGTGACATAGAGTTAGTAATACAAATACGGATTTTATAATGTGTAGAGATTGTTGAAGAATGTTCCGGTTTTTTATTGATCATATATTGATTGATCACATTTTTATCATTACTAGCATAATCATTTACAATATTTAAATGCATATCTCGTATAATAATATTATCTATATTTCTAAAATTCAATAAAACGTTTTTTGATTCTACTATAAATTGTTGTACTGTAGACTTATGTGTAGGATAAATAGCAATATAATGCGATAATTTATTTACGTCTTTAAATTTTATATTTAATTTTATATTTACATCATAATCATTAATTACTTCATTAATATTGAGAACATTATACGTTGGAAATAGATATTCCAATATCAGAGTTTTTGTTTATTCTTATTATTGTTACCTGGTACCCTGGAATGGAGTAATTAGTTTCGCCAGTAGAGTAGGTCTTTGTAAACCCAATCAAGCCCGGGAAAAAAAATATTTCTTTTAAAGATATTATTAATTTTTCAAAAAAAATTTTTACGCTTTTAATATTTTTATGAAATTGAGTAAATCTTTTTTCAGTACAAATAAAATAGAAATCTCTTATAGAGTGATATAAGTTTTCTTCAATACATATTTTTTTTATCTAATGCGTTACATAAAAAATCATTCATTGTTAATTTATAGATAAGAGTTTGAGGAAATGAAAATTTACAATATTTATTCGTAGTCAATACGTTCTTTGGCAATTCGAAGCATTTTTTGCCGGTAAAGGCATTTTATGCTATCGACTCTATGATCGGTGGAATAGTTCATATCAAACCTTTTGTTTTGGACACAGCAGTTGTTGCAGATTGGAGTTTGTTCTTTGTTTTCACATTTGGATAGTATATGTTCCTTAGTGCAATGAGGGCAAATGGGAGGCTGCGTCCTGGCGAGACATCCTACATTTGCAAAGTAGTTGTTGAAAATATTAGCAATTTTAGTTGGTTCCTTTACTGTCTCTATTGTTTCATTGTCATATGTTATTTTATTTATTTGTTTATTTTTATTACCCTTGCCAATGATGTTATTAATTGTAGCCCAGACTTTTTTGTTATCTTCATCACAATCTTTAATTTTTTCTTTGAAGTAATTTTCTTTTGTTTTTTTTAATCAAGTTTGTAAGATTATTTCTGTATTTTTTTATATAATTGTAATAAAATAAAGTCATTGGGTTGTTTACGGGTTTGATAAAATAGTTTTTCTTTATTCCTAATTGAGGTAACTATTCCATGGGTGATCCAAGGTTTAATTTTTCTATGTTTTGATTTTAGTTTGACGTTATTTTCTTTAGTTGCATTTATTATTTGATCGCGAAGTGTTTTTTCGAAATTAATTGAAGATTTTTCGGCATCTTCGGTATTTAATATTTCTTCCCACTTTTCCGATTTTAATTTTTGTTCTAGAAGTTGTGTGTTAATGGTTTTTATATTATACTGCTGTAATGCAGTTGAGGAAAAGGATATTTTTTTTTGTTAAATCAAGAATTAAAAAACACGTAAAGTGATCAGTTATGTTTGTTTTCCAAATGACAGGTGTTAATTGTGTAGTTATGTCAGCTTTTGTCCAAATATGATCAATACATGATGGGTTTTGTCGGGGCACAACTCTAATAATATAGTCGTTTATGCATGAAATGAAGTTCAGTTCAGCCATCGTATTATGTAGATCATTTTTTTCGACACTGTTTGAATTTAAACCTATATTTATATTGAAGTCACCCGTTACTATAGTATTTTGACATTTGTTTTTATTAATTACATCTTTTAAGAGTTTTCGAACCGTGGGTTCGGTATATAGCAATAACCTGATAAATCTGATTATTTACTTTTATTTGTAATGCTAGGCAGTTAGTGAGTGTCATGTTGCTTTCTTTATAAGATATATCTTGGTGTTTTTGGTTAACGTATATAACTATGCCACTATTCTTGTTAATGTTCGTTTTCGTGGTAATACATGTAAAGTTCGGTAATTGTTGTATACTATCAATATTTATTGCATTAAGGTGGGCCTCGGTCAAAACTATACAGTCGAGTTCAGTTTTCAATAGACTTAGAGTGCATAATAATTCATTTATGTTTTTGTAAATACTTCTGATATTTAAGTGCATAATGGTTAATGAGTTAGTCATATTTTTGAAGAGAAGGTTGCATTGATCAACATTATTACATACCTTTTCTCTTATATAATAAGTGTTATCTAGTTCGTCCGTAATAATATTATTCATCCTACTTTGAAATCGTGTATCTTATGTAAAATGATTGAGTATGTATATAAATATGTTTGGAGGTACGTTTTGTAGGGAATTGAGAATTCGTTTATATGAATAACGTCATAGTCGGGCGGAACAATAATAATCATATACTTAGTAATAATAATGCCACTCGACTGGGAGTTGCTAGTTCTTAAGTACATACTATGAATTTGAACAGGCGCTAATAAACAGGGTGCCGACTTTGATACTCTGTAAACAAAATATAGTGAAATATTAATTTCTTACTTGTTTTCTTTTAAAGAATATAACATTTTAATTAAAGTCAATTTTCTGGTAAGCAGATTCTGTCATTTTATTGACGTAGTGGCACTTGCTATCATTCGCTCGATGGTTCGAATTTGTTTTTCCATTCCTTGATTTATTAAAGGTTAGACAATTGTAGCACGTCGGTGGTTAAGTTTTTTTCGGGCAATTCGATAGTGTATGATCTTGTGCGCAGTGGAGACATCTGGGTTTTTCCATTTTTTTTCGGCACTTGTTGGCAGTATGTTCGAACCACAAGCAATGGTAGCATTGGGACAACGCGTTTGAGTCGTCTACATGAATCCGCATAAATCCCAGGTTTATTCTTCCTTTTTCGATTAATAATTTTCTCATTTGACCGGTTGTTTCTAGGACGTAGTTGGATAAGTTCTCGCTTCTTTTGTTTTTTATATTTGCCATTATTTTGGGCATGTGTTTACTATCGTCTTTGATAAGTTGGTAAATATTCTAAATCTTAATAATCTTAAATCGTAAATCTTCGTAATCGTAAATCTTCATTAAAATCTTCTACGCTGTAATCCTTGTGTATTCCTTTAAGGATAACATTAGGCTTGCGCTTCTTAATTTCTGTTGCGGTTATGCTGTTATTTTCCTTCTTGTTGATTTCTTTAATTATTTTATCAGAATCTTCTTTCTTTGAGCAAGAGATGATTACGTGGTTTTTATTTGATTTTTTTTATTTCAGATACTTCTATCCCCAGTTTTCCGACTCTTATCTGTTTTTGAATGTTTACTTTTATTTGGTCCGCGTTTTCATTATTGTTTGAAATTATTTTTATTGTATGTAGATTTTCTTTGGGTAATATTGGTTTTCCCTTATCAATTACGCTTGCGTATGTTCTTTTGTCGCCTGTACTTGTTTCCTGCGGGGGTTTGGTTATGATTTTTTCATATGTCATTAATTTTCCCTCAATTATTCCAACCTTTGTTCCAACGTCAATCATTTTGCTTGAAAGAGTAGATAATTTTGTCAAAAGCTTCACCATCTGGTCTTTAGTAATTTTTAAAGCTGGATCCGTGATGGCACTGTGGATGCCGTCAATAAGTTTTTTTGCTTCATTAATAGATAGGAGGGCGTTATCGTTAAAATTCATTTTTGTTGTTTGTGACAGCCCTGCTTGAGTAAACAGCATAGATTATTTGATGCGGAAGTATATAATGTGCGTCATGTTGCACGGCACGCACCGTTACATCGATGCAAGGTACTACGATTGGAGCCTTCTATATGTATGCGTCCGATGCGTTGTTCAAATTCTAATTGTCACTTGTTCTGTCACTGAATATTATTTAATATTTTAATATCAATTTAAATCACTTAAATATTGATCGATTTTAACCAATAATGAAGTATGTTTATTAACCGTCTCTCAAGGGACCACTTCCTATATAAATATATGCTTTACGCGGACTTGAAGAGGGCGGATTGAATAGTTTTTCGGTAGAGCAATTGAAATGCGTGGATATTGTATGACACATTTGTGAGTTATTTTCTAACCTATATCCTTTATAACCTAACCCAACCAGTAAATATTTACAGCAGTTTTAAGTTTTTGGCTTAATTTCGGTTTACGGAAGGTCTTCCAAAATAATAAAACTTTTTTTTTTTATACTAACTATTGGCTGGAGAATCCGAATCCGAAAGAATTTTTTTTCGGAAAGCAATATTAACAAAGTTACACGACTTTAAAATTTTCTATACGCATACATGAAAATCGACATATTGGAAGTATTATGACAGTTTAAAGTCATAGAAACAGCCACATAAAATTAAGTGTTGCCATATCAATAACTAACTTAAGTAATTATTTTTTATAAATTTTACTCACTTTTGGCGTAAACGCTAAACTACTTGAAAACAGGGATATTTTTTTAAATTGACGCGAGCAGGCGGTATAAAGGGGCACAAACCATGTGACACAAACCTAGCGTAGCCGTTAAACTACTTGAAAACGTAGGCTGTTTTTTAAAATTGACGCGAGCAGGCGGTATAAAGGGGCACAAACCATGTTACACAAACCTAGCGTAGCCGCTAAACTACTTGAAAACAGGGATGTTTTTTGCCGTGACGCGAGCAGGCGGTATAAAGGGGCACAAACCATGTTACACAAACCTAGCGTAGCCGCTAAACTACTTGAAAACAGGGATGTTTTTTTGCCGTGACGCGAGCAGGCGGTATAAAGGGGCACAAACCATGTTACACAAACCAAGCGTTAGGTTAGGTTAGGTTAGGTTAGGGACGCGAGCAGGCGGTATAAAGGGGCACAAACCATGTTACACAAACCTAGCGTTAGGTTAGGTTACGCATTTTTAAGACTACGAATTTTCATACTTCGTCGATTTATAAGGTATGTTTGATGATATTATTGCATGGTAACATTTAATTTTGTGTGGTAAAACATTTTTCTAGTTTATCTATGACTTTAAACTGTCATAATACTTCCAATATGTCGATTTTCATGTGTGCCTATAGAAAATTTTAAAGTCGTGTAACTTTGTTAATATTGCTTTCCGAAAAAAAATTCTTTCAGTTTTGGATTTTCCGGCCCATAATTAGTATAAAAAAATAAAAAATAAATATTTTGGAAGACCTTCCGTAAACCGAAATTATTCCTAAGTTTTTTAACAAAATGTCATCATTTTCAGAAAAAGCTATTTTATCTTATTACTGACACAACACTTTTGTTTGTAACACATTGAGGGACTTGGACTTGAATTTCATTTATGTTTAGAGTTCCTAAAACAACTAGTTTAATGACTGGACATTCTGTGGAGAACCACATTGATGCGACCGTTCAAAAGCCGAGGAGGCAGAGGTGTTTTGCACAATGTACTCAGCGAGAGGTTAGTTGGTATGAGCGCAATTCAAGAAATCTGCACTTCCCTTGAAGAGTTTTGTGGAGTCTTCTTCGTCAAGTGAACAGCACAAGGACCTCAGACAAGCCCGCCGGTGTAAGAGATACAGCAGACATTGCCAAACTCAGTCAGTGGTTTGATGCACATCCTCCCTTCCCACAAACCAGTGAAATAATGTCAACTTACTTTCAGTGGAGTCGTCGGAGATGCCACAATAACTTGCTATGATGCTGTTCCAAGTTGCTGAAAAGGCAATGAATGCGATAGTGGGCTTGACATTCTCAGACATCAAGTTGTCCCGCAAAGATCGGGCATTCCCAATGTCTTCTGTCAGCTCGTTGATAAAAATCACGATGAAAAGGTTTCAGTTGACCCAACATTGCTGTTTCAGCGGATGTGTAAAGCGGAAGTGTCAGCATTGCTTTGCGACATCCACATTTGCCAATTGCACAATCCTTGGTGAAGCGGCAAAATATCATTTTCAGAAGGACCTCCGGTGCTGATAGATCTTCTGTTGTAATTGGCAACAGGGTGTCTCCTTCGTGTTTCCACCCCCATTCTTCAGGGGGCAGCACAATCCATTAAAATCATTTTAAAAAAGAACGTTTTCCACAAGAAAGGGCACATGAGAATAACGAGGCATACCAAAAACATTACATCTCATAAATAGTTTTTTCCTTGATCTATCTTATTGATCATAAATCGTTTTAATGTTCAACGTCTATATTACTAAATTTAATGTAATATACTTGTACTTGTAAATTATAATAATAATAAGAATATTATAAAATTTGATTTTGTTTAAATCAGCACCACTACCCATTATACCTCTAAACACGTACAGACAGCGTAAAATGTACGGGGTTCTCTTCATAACATCTGTCAAAAAGTCAAACCAAATGATAAGTTTGCAGAGAACAAACAATAAACTAACAGTGAACGTTAAGAGCGTTTAACCAGCCAGCGGACGAAAATCCACATTTCGTCGAAAGTTGTTCTTACGATCGTGCAGGGCGGTTACAATGAGAAAGATTAATTATTCTCCGTACCAGCTTTTTAAATTATAACTCAATATCGAATTTATTTCAATCCAAATTAGCTTTAATTTATACCTTCATCCAAAAATGCTGAAAGGCGTGAAGATAAAACTATTAAAATAATGTACTTTTTGTAATTATTTTTTGATTATAAGTATTTATCATTTTTCAAAAATGTCTAAATTTAATAAGAATGTTAAAAAAATCTGAAATATATTAGTTTGTAAGTGCGCAAATAAATACACAAATGGACCAATTTTCGTCAAGAAACACATGTACGTACATATTTTTTAATGATTTTATTGAAACTAAAATTAAAATTCTAAAACATGCGTTTGCTAGATAATATATTGATTTATTTTACTGCATGATTATATTATTTGAAATGGGTGTGGTATAATACAAAATCTTTTTTTAAAATTTAACAAATCTGCCAACGACCTATGGAATAACCTTATTATACTAAAAATTAAAAAAAAATCTCAAAATTTATTACATGCGAATGCTAGATAAAAGAACAATCTTTCGAAATCCATTTATAATTTTTTTGTGGAAAAGAGTCAATACGTCTAAAATCTGATTTGAAAATGACATATTTGTTTTCTCTGGTAATGCCCTCTTAAATGTCAAATTAAAAAATTCGCCTGAAATCAAAGTGTTGATTATAAAAAAATAAATCAGTGTGGAATTTTACAAAATTAATAGGAACATTTTCGAAGACGGGACATTTTCATGCAGTGACGTCACGGGCCCAAATAATGGATTTATTTATTTAAAAAAAAACCGTACATTTCTAAAAAAAATTACAAACATTTTCGTTATCTTAGTAAAAAAATCAATCCACACGATTTTTTCCAAGTCATTATGAAATCCATGGCTAAAAAAGATGTCGTGTATAACGGCCATTAGTTCTTGTTTACGCCACCGCCAACTTTTTTAACAATAGCTTCAGAAAGCCCCGCACTGTACAAAACTATGAACGAATATTTTTTTAAGTTGGTGAAAAAATATATAATTCTGTAGAATTTGTTGTTAACTGAGGTTGTTAGATTTTACTGAGGCCGGGCATCTTTTTCCCTGGTTTTATAATATTATTCTTTGAGTACTTGAACCTAAAAATCCCCGGACGGCGCATTATTGCGATTTTGTATTGTCATTTAAAAAAATAATATATATATATTAATGTTTTATATATTAATGCTCAGTTTTGAAAACTCACCTTTTTTTCAGCCTTTTCTGACACCGGTTTCATACAAAACGACTGATACAGAATTGAAGTGCGACCCTGGCGACGGAAACTGTAATCTCTCACTATCCGACGAAGAAATTCGGCCCGGGTTATGTTTTCCGCCGACAGGTTCGCCAGTCGAAAGACGAAAATCCATTTCGGAGGGAAACGTGTCAAAAAGTCCATACAAACGACGGTTCCAGTTTTGGTGATGCGATAACGGACTCTTCTCCCCCGCATCGCGTACCACCTTACGGCGTATTTTCGCTTGAAAATGCAAAGACGCTTAAGCCCTCTTACTTTCCAGCCCAGGCCTCGGCCCCGCATGCCATAATAGACGGTCGCTTCCTCGAGTTTGGAACGTTTCTAGGTCCATTTTGGCTTGGCGGCGAGTCAGATAATCTTGAGATAGGTCAGGATTCCGAGTGTCAAAAATTTAGCCTAAATAATACAGACTTTTCAGAGTTTTCGGTAGTGGTTTTACGGTACGCGGCATTGCGACCCGGAAACCGATCCCCGCTTGGATGTTTTTAAAAAATACGTTACAGTAGAGAATTCCGCAACTTTTAATACCAAAATTATATACGATTCTCATATGAAATATGTCAGGAGAACCCGACGAAAATCAATAATTTTCTGAAAAATTCATGTCAAAAACGTGTTCCTAAATTCTTCGATAGTGTGAAAATTGCTGGCCATCTGAAAATAACACAATTTATAACGCGGTAGGTACCTACCTTTCCATCGAGTTATTGCAAATTCTTTAAAGAAAAGTAATAAAGTACGTAAGAAAAAACGCGTAGGTACCTACCCCAATATTATTTTTCTCGGTATATACTAGGTAGGTACCGGCTTATGAAGCATTTAAATATTAAAAGAAATCACTCAAGATTGTCAAGTATTTATTGAGAAAACGCATAGGTACCTACACCAATATTATTGGTAGCGACTTATGAACTTCTTTCCTTTAAATGTTAAATCGAAAATTATTGATATGAAATGAAAAAAATCATCCAAGATGATCACTTTTTGAATTATGTAGGTACACGGAGGTTGCTTCTGGACACCCACTTATTATTATATTAACTTATTATATTATATTTATTATTATTTATTTATACTTATTATTTCAAAACAGAAATAATTACAGAATTACAGAATAGAATTTGAACAGAACTTTCAGAGAACGTTAAAATTAACTTGAAAAATTGAAGGTTTTTAAATATTTTTTTTTAACAACCGAAGTGAATTGAACCGAACGACTGTACCAAATTGGATAATTATTTTTTGTTGTATCCAGGGCAGGGTTTGTATAAAATTACTGGTGAGCTCTGGCATTATGAAATTTGTTTAAAAATGAGTAGCGGAAAATTATGTGCGCGCATAGCTTCCGAACGACTGCCCCTAATTGGATAATTCTTTTTTTATTGTATTCGTTATTGTTAGGACAAGGTTTTTATAAAATAACTGGTGAGCACTGGCATTATGAAATTTGTTTAAAAATGATTCGCTGAAATGTAAGTACGCGCATAGCTTCCGAACGACTGCACCTAATTGGATAATTCTTTTTTTGTTGTGTTCGTTATTGTTAGGATAAGGTTTGTATAAAATTACTGGTGAGTTCTGGCATTATGAAATTTGTTTAAAAATGAATCTCTGAAATATATGTACGCGCAACGAACTTCAGAAACGAACTTCAACGAACTTCCGAACGACTGCACCTAATTGGATAATTATTTTTTTTTTGTTTTGTTCGTTATTATCAGGACAGGGTTTGTATCAAAGTACTGTTGGGCTCTGGCATCATGAAATTATGAATTGCTAAACCGTTTATCCGATTGTGATGAAACTTTGGGGATTTCATGTATGCATGCCGGCGATGGTTTTTGTATACAATAGTGAGCTCTGGCATCATGCAATTATGCATTGCTAAACCGTTCATCCGATTGCGATGAAACTTTTAGGATTTGATGTGAGCATCCAGTCGATTCATTCTGTATAAAATAGTGAGCTCTGGCATCATGAAATTATGCATTGCTAAACCGTTCATCCGATTGCGATGAAACTTTTGGGATTTGATTTGGGCATCTATTCGATTCTTTCTGTATAAAATAGTGAGCTCCGGCATCATGAAAATATGCATTGCTAAACCGTTCATCCGATTGCGAAGAAATTTTTGAGATTTGATGTGCGCATCCAGTCGATTATTTCTGCACCAAATAGTGAGCTTTGGCATCAAGAAATTATGCATTGTTAAACGGTTCATCCGATTGCGATGAATATTTTGGGGTTTGATGTGCGCATCCAGTCAATTCATTCTGTATAAAATAGTGAGCTCTGGCATCATGAAATTATGCATTGCTAAACGGTTCATTCTGTTGCGATGAAACTTTGGAGGGGGCGTCGACTACCTGTTCCCTTTGTAGGTGCTCACTCCTCGCTCCATCCGCATTCAGACATCGTTTTTTCTTCATATATGTAATTTAACACACACTCCTGCTCGCTTCGTCCGCGTTCACATGTCAAATCGCATAGTATTTTAACCCGTTAGTTGCTTCTGCAACGGGCCCAGCTAGTGTAATAGTAAAACTTAGTACTTAATGTTATTATTTAAGTTTTTTATTATTATTATGGCAGCTGTTTCAGCATTCAAGGCCATTTTCAAAATGTGGTTAGGTGAGGTTGCCCAAGCAGCTTGAGCATAGACAACAATACACAAAAAAATTACACGTTTGCCATCAAGCCGCTTGATCGTGTCCGAAGCCAATAGCGTCTCCCACACGCACACTTCGGAGCGACCGAGTCCCGCGCCACTTCAGGCCGCGCCGCACAGAAGTTGGAAATGCTCATTATGGTCTCATAAATCTGTAACTTCTTTGTTTCTTGTCATAAAACGAAGAAAAATCGTATGCTGATTAATAAGTAAACAATCCTTTTGGTTCATATTTTTAATTAATTAATTATTATTATTTTGATATATAACATGTCATTTCAAAAACAATGTATCCTTTTTTAGTACTGCGACAAGGTAATTTTCTGATAAAAAGGAGCAGCGGAAAAACCGTTGTTGACGCTGTTGCGCAAAATGTTTTTTTTTTGTGAAATGGTGTTTTTATGAAACTTTGTTAAAATCCAGTTTAGGTATCATTTGCTTAAAGGGATCTTATGAATCATTATTACTTAAAACTAAAATATTTCAAATACATATTATTTTAGCTTAAAAATCAACCTTAGCGGTGATATATAATAAATTATATTATTATAAAGAAGCTCAAATGCTTTAAATTTTTACCACGAAAAATTCCACATTTTGATTCAATTAAATATCTCAGCCCGAACCCGTACTTCGACATTATTTTAAACTAGCTTTTGCCCCCGGCTTCGCTCGCATAGTATTAGGGGGTACCCACAGCGCCTCCTCCACCCTCCCTATCCCCACTCCAATCCCCCCTCCTCCTCTTCCCCGCCCACTTTCAACTGTGCCAAAATTGGCTTCTATATGAATTATTTCCCCTATTTTTCCTTCGTTGCCTGGGCTAAAGCTGTAGGTACCTTTATCGCAGTAGGTACTTTTTAGAGCACAATGAAAAATGGGTTGACTGAAATCTCAGAGAGGAAACCATTTCTTGAAAAACCAGATCGGTTTTATTTTCCCGTTACGAGTCGTTCACTTCTCATCGAAGTTTGCAGCCAACGCGCAACGGGAGCGAAGGTTTTATTTTCATATTAACCGGTTTTTAATGTGATCATTATTTTCTACATCCTATACTAGATCCAATGTCGTGGGTATTAATGCCATATGGGTATTAATGCCGCTAATGAAACTGGTGCAGTGGTGCATGCCGCATGGTGAATCCTTGTCAATAAATAAGCACGTGACAACCCTGTGGTACAGCGGTAAAAGCCACGTATGTGTGATTCAATACCTACACCATGTTTTTACTAATAATAATCAAAGTACAAATATCTAGGATCAATCCAACGCCTGGGTTGGAATAGGCCACTTGCATCACATTTAAAAAAAAAATCCGGTTTAGGCAAATGTTCTGAGACATGGCGATTTTTTGAAAATTTCAACGAAAAATTAGACCATTTTTATAAACCGGAAACACGGGACATTATTTTATAGGTGCGAAAAAACGATAATTACATAGCCGAAAATCATTTAAAAAAAAGAACGTTTTTCTTTCAGAAGAAAGGGCACAGGCGCACAGGAGAATAACGAGGCATACCAAAAATATTACATCTCATAAATAGTTTTTTCCTCGATCCATCTTATTGTTCATAAATCATTATAATGCACATCGTCTATATTACTAAATCCAATGTAATATACGTGTACTTGTAAATTATAATAATAATAAGAATATTATAAAATTTGATTTTGTTAAAATTAGCACCACAACCATTATACCTCTAAAACACGTACGGAGAACATTAAATGTACGGGGTTCTCTACATTACATCTGTCAAAAAGTCAAACCAAATGATAAGTTCGCAGAGAACAAACAATAAATCTAGTGAACGTTAAATGTCAAATTCAAAAATTCGCCTGAAATCAAAGTGATGCCATATAAAAAAAATAAATCAGGGTGGAATTTTACAAAATTAATAGGAACATTTTCGGAGATGGGACATTTTCATGTAGTGACGTGACGAGCCCATATAATGGATTTATTTATTTAAAAATTAAAAAACTGTACATTTCAAAAAAATTTTAGTAACATTTTCGTAATCTTAGGGGTCGTCCATTAATCACGTGAGGCTCGAAAGGGGGGGGGGGGGTTCGGAAAAAATCACGAAATATCACGAGAGGGGGGGGGGGGGGTACAATGAGATATCACGTGAATTTATTTTTCGTGATAATATTCTGAAAATTTCAAAGTACTTTGTACTAAAAAAATACACGTGATTTTGGGGGGGGGGGGGGGGGTAGCCTAAAACCTCACCACATATCACCAGGGGGGGGGGGAGGTTAAAAAGGTGCTAAAAAAACACGTGATTAATGGACGACCCCTTAGTAAAAAAATTTATCCACACGATTTTTTCCAAGTCGTTATGAAATCCATGCAAGTGGCCTATTGGGTAAACGCGTATGATAATAATATTTTTAATTTAAATTTAAATAGGTACCTGCCTGGTCTAGTGGGCTCCTCTCTTTTTTTACAAGACAAACAACCCCGGTTTACATTTAGCCTGACAATATCTAAAAAAAATCCTACGAGCATTACTATAAGCGTGGGTGGTTTGTATATTTATGCTATAAGCGAAAGGTATTTTTTGTGCAATGATGGATGACTTATCTCTAGTCGAGGTATTGAATTCACGACGTCGGGATGGGAATCAGAGCCACTAATCTAGGTAGACACTACTTACCCTACTTATACTTCTGATGATGGAATTAATAATAGTTCGTAAATTTGTCAAAAATCACCTCAAGTGCGTTGTATAGGTACACTATTATATTTATGTACACAATCTAGATAGGTACCTATAGGCGGTATAGGCAGCATTTACGAGTGTTTTCAAGGGCCCTTATACACCAAATCTATATATTATATAAAAATCTTAAAATGTTTGTATGTATACATATATGTATGTTGGCTATGCGTTGCTATATTCAGCATAGGAAAAGTTTGAAACTTTCAAAATACCTTCTTTAAACCCCCGCGAAGGTTTCTGGATTATTACAACCGCATGACAAAACATCTGAAAAGTTTTTTTAATCATTACAAAACCCTTGCAAAACTGTAAAAAATGTCAAAACTTGAGAATGACATTTTGCAAAACAATGATTGAATCAAAATTCTATTTTCGAACATCTTTAAATT
The DNA here is from genome assembly GCA_917880885.1 of Limnephilus marmoratus. Classification (NCBI taxonomy): domain Eukaryota; kingdom Metazoa; phylum Arthropoda; class Insecta; order Trichoptera; family Limnephilidae; genus Limnephilus; species Limnephilus marmoratus. Next base: position 58,636,287 of record OU862912.1, on the reverse strand, counting down.
AACGGATTTATTTGAAATACTCGCCTCATACTTTGAATCGAATCAAGAATTATAGATATTTAAATAGGAACTTAAGTTAGTTACCAAAATTGATTGAGAAACAATTTCTTTATTAGTGGCGTAGCAACGCATGCCGAGAACTCGCTAGTATTAAATAAATATTATCAGGTAGGTTAAAATAGGAAACAATGTAATTATACATGGTGTTAAGGGACGTACTTGACTTTAACCAGTGATTCCTGACGATATTTGAAGTAAAAAAAAGTAAAGGAAATTTTGGTCTCCGGTGACTTTTTTTGACGTTTTTTCTTCAAAACCAAACAAAAAAAAATTCTTCCACATGTCATCACTCATCACTGTTACTCAGCGGAGTAACCGCCCCACTCCTTCACCCCGATCCCAACTGTCCAATGAAAGGAAGGAGAGGAAGTTCTGAGGAAAAAGGCATGAGGGATGGGTAGGAATCTGGGGGTTTAATGAATACATCCCATCGATGAGTCGACATAGTTTGACCGGAGAGTTCAAAAGGTCTCCCTCAACCAGTGTCTCCACATCCGGCCCGCCACGCAGTAGGTGGGCAGACACATTCGCTGCCAAGACCTAGACAAAACTCACCCCATGAACCCGGGCACCCCTGCTAAGTCAACAAACGTAACGAACCACTTGGCGTATTGGGTAAGGGATATTGGTTATCCAATCAATGGTTCCCGGGGCAGCGGTACCCATATCCGCCTTCCTAATTGAGATATGACTTCCAGGAGTTATAGGTTCAAAAGCTTAATAATGTTATTTTTAGATTTCCTACACTAGCTATTTTCTAGCAATTATATTTGTATGATCAGCTTGTTGACGGAATAGAGCAGGTACCTGATGCATGTTTACTACTTCCACTGACCCGTATTAGATAGGATACACCGAACGGTACCCGTATCATAACAAATATAATATACAAGCCTATAACATGGCAATGGCATCTATCCAAGTACGCAGTATCAGTATGTGTACCCCGGCGTATCTCGATAATCGTACAATATAGCAAATAGGTAGTTGGTGCGAGTCAAGTAGAATTCACATTCACAACATTCTCAATAAGATCTCGAACCTATCTCCCGGTGGCCACCAGTCGCTCGCTGAGTCTCGCCTGGCGCGCACCTGATCGTCCCGCAATATCCCAACATGAACTTCGTCTATCTATTCCCGTTATTCGTCTGTACCGCCGTGTGTGTTCCCGTTACATATGACCAGCGACAGGATGGGGAAGTCAACGTCATAGCGGACCTTCAAAATTTCGTCATCATAGCGCTCGTGCCAAAATTCGGCGGGAACAGCGGTTCCATCCTCGAAGCACTGTCGAGTTTATCAAACCGCAAAGAGCTCAAGAACTTCGGCGGAGGAAAAGATGACCAGGACCCCGAACTGGAACCGGAGTTTGCCGAGGTGCGGGAAGCTCCTCACGCGAGGATCGACGAAGCCTTCGTGAAGCAAAAGCCTTACCAAGTAGATATCAGCAAAAACAAGCCCAGCGAACGGAAACCGGAAGCACAGCGAAGAAATTCATCTCCAGTCAAATCTGAACCAGCTGTAGAGAGTCCTGTTCCGGACGTTTTGCCCGTGAAGAATAACCAGTACGTTGCAGCTAACAGGAAAAGCAGAACACTGGAAGATGTGGTCGATATAAACGCCGAAGTGTCAGGAAGTGAAGAGCCATCCTTTATAGAAGATAACGACACCGACGAAGAGGCAGCCCCCTTGGAGCTACTACGCAAGGACGCGAGGGCTTCGGGCAAGGATTCCGGCCTCCTTCTGCTGGGGGCCTCGGAGCAGTGCGGCCCCGACCAGTACAGAGACTCCCGGGGCATCTGCCAATTGTTCTAATCATTCACATGACGCATTTACACTATGTATTATAAGATAAGTTATTTATTATTTATATCTCGTTGACATTTGCTCTATTGAGCGCGAATGAAGTTGTTATTATGTTAAAATAAATTTAACAGATTCGCAGTAGCGTATTTAAATGACCGTGTACTTATTTTCTCCATACCATGTGTGTGACAATTACAATTCTATTGTAATTGGATAAATTACAATACTTGATTTCAAATTAATTATATTAAAATATGCACAATAAGTAGGTAAATACTGAGTAGTTATGTCTTGGTTAGTATGAAATTTACTGAAGCTTATTCATGCTGCATTTTTAGTTCTGGAAAGACTTGTAAATTGTAAGCACATCAATTAGTCAGCACAACACGCAATCTGGGTCAACAGTCAGCACTGCCAGCAATCAGCAAAAGATAAAAAAAATATTATTTAATACCTACTCAGACTTTTAAATAAGATACATCAACATAAAGTTATATTTCTCTCGTTTAAACAAGCAACAAAATACAACGCACTGCATGGAAATATTATTTAAGTGCCTACTCATGTAGGTAGGTACTTAAAACGCAAGTCAATAAATAATAAATTCGAATAATAATGTGATAGGCAGGTACCGCACTAGAGTTTAAAACCCAGCTAAGACAGTTGTACTGTGGATAGTAAGGCTGCAGAAAGTAGGGAAGGGAGGTAGGGAAGTGCCTGGCTATTCAGAACGGATCACTAAAACTAAACTAAATCATAAAACCCACACGCAATCTTGTCTTGTTATATTGCGCAAAAACTATTCATTAAAATAACATTAAATGTGTAAACCCATTAATGGCTTAATTGCGTGGTCCAGGGGTAAGACTCTTGACTCACAATCCGAAGGTCGCGAGTTCGAACCCGGCGTACGCAAATAAGTTTTATTTGATTAATTAGTGGTTTTTCAAAATTAATTAATTAAAAATAATATATAGTACCTATATTTGCGACACGTTCCAGAGTGAAAGAAACTCTCAGTATCGCCCTGGTGTAAGACCACCATTCAGAATTGAAACGTTGTTTGACATGGCTTTAGCCGTGTTTGGTGACCAGATTGAATAGCCAGATACTTCCCCACCTTCCTCTCCCCCATCTCCTTCCCCTCCCCTCTACCTTCAACGTCACAACATACCCCAATTGGGGATACCATAGCCTCCAGTTGGGACTCTTGTGGGGTATTCATATAAAAAAACTTTCTTTATTTATATTTAAAGAATTTAAGGTCAGAAAATTAAATACTCTGCTTCTGTATCCCCCATCTTTACATTTAAGATATTAAACATAGCCGTACCATTTAGAAATAGCAAATTTCAGGCAAAAGTTTCCGATTCCGATATGAAAAAAACTGAGGGTCAACAGAACTACTAATTTACTAATACCCAGCGACAAATTTATTTAAAAAATTGCCAGGAAATATCAAGAAAATATACTTATTATATAAATATACAATAAATTACCAACACGAAAATTCTCAGGCGGGCTAGAGGAGATAGAGAACTGCTTACATTGATAAAGGCAGGAAAATTTCGTATCTGGGTCATATACTTCGAGGGGAGAAGTATCACTTGCACCAATTAATTGCACGCTGAATTTTCTTTTAGTCTTCGGGTATTTTACCCAAAATATTCAGTTAACATTCTTTGAGGCTTCACTGAGTGGTTAGCTAAGGGACACGGAAGCTAAGTGTAGTTTATGATCAGACCGAAAGCCATTCACATTTTTTTGTTGGTACTTGCCAATTGATTTGAGATTTATTGTATTACTTATGTTCTCTATTTTATGCAGGTGCTTGCGGGTTTTTACAGATGCAATGCCGCCTCATGGAGCCTCATGAATGAGTTTTTCTTTTGCCCTGTTTAATTTATCTCTGTCTTACTAACCTATTTTTTGCATTTTGTTTTTCCTGTTAAGCACTTGCATACTGCTTACTAACAACGTATGCATGGACACTGGAGGTCTAGATTCGTTCAAAATAAATAAATGTAGCTTCGTTTAACAAAAAAATTAGAATCTTGCGAGAGCCTTGAAGGAGTATCCATCAGTTACTTATACCAGGGCGGGTAAGAGGTGGATTACCTCCACTGCACCAATTAATATTGAAAGGCAAGATAGAGGGTGGAGGACCTATTCCGGGCAGCGCAAAACAGAGAGACATTTTCCAGAGTGATCGCCAACGTCACGTTGGGGGGCAGCGCCGGATCTGCCATACGTTCAAAAACGTGCAAAAACCTGGCGCCGTGAAAAAATAAATATTGTATTAAAATTTAGTTATAATATTCCCTGAATCGTTTAAAAATTACCCATAGTACGAAATAATTATTACGCTCTAGCAACACTTTCCAAAGAAACAGAATGCGCACGCATCAGGTTGGTATCAATGGCTTACGAATTTATAGTCAGTTACAGAATTTTTTTACAAATTCCATATATTTAGTTTAAACGTAAGATCTATTTTTCCATATGTCTTTTACCGTCTTTTACGACGAATAGGTGCGATCCAAATTCAATAACCAATCACAGCGCGGTATTTTTGTTCGTAAGCCGTTGATACCAACGTCAGTGTTTAGTTTTTGTTCGCTCAACACAGGGGAAATGCAAGGTACAAATTTGAGGTTATATTCTTATTATCACTGCTCACTGTCTCTCGTCGGGACTGCCTGTTGCTAGTCAGAAGCTGTAGATGCTATTCTTGTGTTGTATTTGTGTTTGCTTTTTCTAATATTCGCGTTGAGTATATAGGTACATAAACGCAGTAAATCTCAAGAATGTCTAATGGACCTAGTTCAGCGAAACCACCCGCATTGTCTCGTAACCTATATTTTAAATCATGGTACGGGCACAAACAAACAATTCGTTGTATTATTTTAAAGCATAACTTGCAAAGAGTTTTTCCTAAAATAATTAAAATAGCACCATAATTTATGTTTACCCAATAGATTCAGAGAGTATAGGGCTCCTGGCGATCCTCTCTTTAAAAAAAACGAGTGTGAGAGCTACCGCCAGGTCACTTGGAAAAGTTACACCCTTTATATGTCTTGATTTTATTTGATAAATTGGTGTAAAAAAAAAAAATAATTAAAAAAAAAATTGTGTTAACGAATTTTTAATCAAAATAAAAATGTAGGGGTGGGGGGGGGGCGCCATCGGTACCTACTGCACAGGGCGCCAGATTTCGTAGATCCGGCCCTGTTGGGGGGACCTGATAGGGCACACCAAGAAGAAGAATAATAAATAGTTTCAGAGAATTAAAAACACTTGTTTTTAACAGACTGAAAATTTCAATTAAAATTAAAATTGTAATAAAAAAATATTCCATAATATTAAAATATTAACCAAGTAAATAACACATTTCTCCTATACCTACACACAAGTAACCAAGTAAATAACACATTTCTCCTATACCTACACACAAGTAACCAAGTAAATAACACATTTCTCCTATACCTACATACAAGCATAGCTTTTTATGGGGGTAAATATAGATGGTTCCACGCCAACTCAGAATCAAGTCAAGTCAACAAATCTTTGAAAAATCATTAAAAGCTATGAAAAAAATAATTTTAATATTTCTACACATAAATCAATAGGTAGTCAAAGGGAGTTTTTTTACCATTTTTAACAAATTCACCGAATTTTTTTTAGCAAAAATCGCGTTTTTCACTTCAAAATGCTGCCAAAAAAAAATCGAAAAAAACTCCCTCTGACTACCTAGGAAAACATTATTACTTATTACCTTTTAAACGCATTTCGTTTTTTTTTATTCGGTGACGAGTTATGGAGTTTACCGCATAACAACTTTTTCGAGGCGCCTCCGGAGATTCACTCTCACGGACTTATTTATTCATATTTTTAATTGAATTTTTTTCAAAGATACTTCAGATGTTATACTATAAAGTGTGTATGAAATAAATAAAACCAACATTATTCATATCTCTAAAAAAAAACCTGACAATATGCCTTTATTTCGCCTTTAAAACCTTACCCCCTTTTAAGGCACCAGGACACTGTAAAAAATACTTTTATAATTTATTTATTTAATTTTCTGAAAATTGCATTTGTTAAAAATTCTCTCACCAAATATTTAAAGAAATTCGAAAAATTGACGGAGATACATTTTATATGAAACCATTTGAAACAGTTTGTATGTTGAATTATCCTTTGCTGGCAAAATTTTGAAAGCGTTTTTCTCGAAACTTTTTTAACACGTTTTTCAACCTGGTTGACAACATATTAAAAAAACTGTACATTCGATTTGCTTGCACCTAATCTTTAATCTGTTCGAAAATCGACTGTCTATGGCATTGGGGAATTTTGATATCTAAAAGACTCATTAACATTCTATAATTTATCAACCTTAGAAGGTAGAAGAAATATTTCCGATCAGAAATTTTTATTCAAAATCATTAACAACGTTGTTGACAACAACTATCTTCAAGAACACATTAATTTCCACTGTCCAATAAGAAATACAAGGTCAAACCAACTATTCTACATCCCACACTCAAAAACAAATTAGACACAACATTCATTTCTCCGAAGGACGTGCACAAAATACAATGATATCTTTTACGACGCTGATATTTTCCATTTGTCCTCAGGCCAATTTATTAAATTCATAATAGAAAAAATTAAAACAAATTGTTAATTACGAACTCTCCACCCTTGCTGTGTGTTATTTTTTTCATTCTCATTATATTGGTTTTCCTTCTTTTTATTATAATAATAATATTTGGATGATTTACATATCTCATATGCTTTAATTTGTGTTTTTTTTCATTTTTGTTGTATATATATTTTTTTTCTACCACTTTATGTCTTCTTTAGGTAATGCTTTAATCTATATATATATATATATATATATATATATATAAATAATACCAGTAATATTGTCATATGTAATAAAAATTTTGCCAGAGTTCGAAATTTCCCTAGATTTTGTCCTGATTTCCCTTATCCCTAAAAAATATTTTTCTCCCCTAGATCTAGGGAAATTTCCCTCGACATAACATCACTGATCAAAATGACAACTTAAAAAGTAAAAAACTATCTGTGGGTGAAGACGTCACACATTTCACCATAGATACGGTGCGTTTCTGGGAGTCTTGAAAAATTAAAACTTTGACAATTATTTTAACTATTGAAACTAACTATAAAAATAAAAATAAAAATAAAAATGCAGTTATTTAAGTTTGAAGGTCTTTGTTCATTAAAAAAAATTAAAAAATTGGACTGGAGTTCTCTATTCAACATGATCGCTTCGATTGCATTTCCGGCACTTATTATTATTACTTATAGTATGATTATTATCAAACGACTTCGGTTCAACCACAGCGAAAGAATGCGAAACCTTATTTTTATTATTTTTAACCTTACTTTCTGGTCCGGTTCGTTCAAGAATTTTAACAAGCGAACGAATATATTCTATTCAATCGGTATATGTAGGTATATCTTTCTCCCGTATGGACATTTCGAAATTTTGCACCAATTGCATATCTAATTTTTTCAGTGCAATATGTAAAATTATAAAGTCAGTTAGGTCATCAATACCTAATTATTTGAGCGCAGACATGGAAGACGCAAACCGTTCAATAAAATTATTTAACTCATTTAAGTTATAGAAGGTGCCAATAATTTTAAATTCAAAATATTGTTCAGGTAAAATGTGCCTAGCACGCGCTTGTCTTGATATTTCTTTTCGAGAGCATTCCAGATTACAAAATAAATTTTTTCATTCGGCAGTACTCCGGCAAAAACCGATAATGCCTTTCCTTGGAGTTTTCCTATCAAATATTGCATCTTTTGCGACGTATTCAAATTTTCATTAGAGTGGATGTTTAATTTAAACGCTTCATAAAATACCGACCAATTCTCTTGATTTCCATCGAACGATGGCATATCAATCGCTGGAAGCTTAATAAATGGGGACTGTAGCGCGCCGTTTTTACGCTTGCCACTACACCATCTCTTTCCCCCGTACAGCGCCATCCTGCTCACCCACCCCTAAGCAAACCAGGAAACCACAGTCAGCTTTTGTTGTTCCCAAAGCCTAACGGCGAGGTTCCCTCCGATCCCTTGCTCAGTTAATTAGTGAATTGATACATTGTGACTATTTTTACCATATTATGTGATCTGTGAACTTACTTTCTTAAATAAATAACCTTTTACCAACAATTGTGTTATAAAACTGGCACCCAACTTAGTGGCCAGACACATAAAGTAAAATTAAAATCAGTGCATCTACAAAATTTCGTCGCTACCACGTCGAAGTCCTCGTTTCACAATGCAGGCCAAGGAAAGTGCTAGCATCTGCTTCACGCAGGAGCAGTTCGCGGAACTAATGAACTCCATGAAGCGGATGCAGTCGGAACCAACACGTACGGGTACATTCACCACCTGTACGGCACGCTTCGATGGTACCAGAGACAGGAGTGCGGTCGAGAGTTTTATTGCCGCCGCATCCATCTTGAAGTGCGCCGAGAACATTGAAGACGCAAGCGCTCTGGAAGGATTACCACTGCTGCTTACGAAAGACGCCGCCGCTTGGTGGCTCGGCATAAAAGGAGAAGTACGAGACTGGGAGAGCGCAACGAACCTCCTCAGGCATGCTTTCGCCCCTAAGAAGCCAGCGTACAAAGTGTACACAGAGATATTTTTATGCAAGCAAGACGCATTAACGTCAACCGATGTGTTCATTGCTAAGCAGCGGATGTTACTCGCGGAGCTACCACCGCCCAGCCATCCAGAGAAGGTCCAGATAGACCTAATATTCGGACAACTGAATATCCGGATACGAGACAGAGTGCCGCGCGAAGCGATCAATACCTTCGCCGAACTACTACAAAAAGCCCGTGCAGCGGAAGAAAGCCTGTACGAGAGCACGAAGACCGTCCCACTACGCGCGATGGAAAACCGAACAGACGGCAGGAGCGCACGTAAAGTACACTCCTCCAGTCAAGAAGCTGGAGACACCCAGTGATGCGAAGTTCGCATGCTACGGCTGCGGTAAACCAGGCGTGGTAAGAAGCAAGTGCCCGCAATGCAGCCAAGGGAGAATAGACACCCCTCACCCACGAGCCGATTTTTGCTCGATACATGAAATAGGCCTTCCCCGAGCGAGACCTATACTACACATCGGGATTGGAAACTTCCTGGGCACTGCTCACGTAGACACCGGAGCAAAATTGAGCGTAGCGTCAGCTGAGCTACACCGGCGGCTAATCGCTCAAAATTTTAAAACCCAGCGAACCATCATGGACATCGTATTGGCAGATGGTGTCCCTAAACGTCAGGAGGTCGAGACAATAGCCGCCACCTTGACACTAAGAGGCCGACAGATACCCACCAGCTTCATCGTGCCCCCAGGAGGACACGAGAATCGAACACTCCTAGGCGTCGATTTTATCGAAGACGCGGGGATCGATATAAACATTCCCCAGCGCGCATGGGCATTCACGGACAGCCCCAAAGTACGGTATATGCTGCATATGGAAAATGACGCCATACCACCAAACCGAGGTATTCGACAACGTCAAAAGACTGGCGAGATAGGAGAAGTGAGAGCACACAAACTCCCTAAGGTTTGCCTACCCGCCCCACCAGTACAGGACAATGAATGCGAGATCTACGTGCCGCCGTTCATGAGTCCTCTCCCACAGACACCGCATAAGGTTCGTCTGCCCGCCCCACCAGTACAGGACAATGAATGTGAGATCTACGTGCCACCGTTTATGAGCCCTCTCTCACAGACACCGCCTCGCACTAACATTTGGGCTAAGATGATAGCCCTGAATGGGCTGTTTCCCGAGGACGCGATGGAGGAAGACGCCCTAAGGGAGGTAATGATACGCTCCTATCGGCTCTTCGATGACTCCCCAAGAAAACCCAGAAATGAAGTGGAGCTCTGTGCCTTGGACGCCGAAATACTAAGCCTCCGACCAGATGAAGCCACCCACCTTATACCTACCCAGAGGGACCAGCTGGACCGCCTGCTGTGCGACAACGCCGCTGTCTTCTCAGCCACCCTGTCATCTACGACAAAAATTGAGCACCGAATCGAGACCGGACAACACCCGCCGATTTCAGTAGCCCCTTACAGGCTCTCGCCAGCCCGCCAAGCAGAACTCCGCGCCGAGATTAACAGTATGTTAACCCAAGGGATTATAGAAGAAGCAGATTCACCGTGGGCCGCACCTGTGGTTATGGTGCCCAAAAAAAACGGAAACCAGCGCATCGGCATTGATTTTCGCCTTCTCAATGCGATAACAGTACCAGACGTGTACCCCCTGCCCAGAATGGATGACCTGCTACACTCGGCAAAGCAGTCAAACTTTATGTCTACAGTAGACCTTCGATCTGGCTACTGGCAGATCAAGATACTGGAGAAAGACCGTGACAAGACGGCCTTTATAACCCCATTCGGACTCTACCGCTTCTTGAAGATGCCATTTGGACTTCGCAATGCGCCCGGGACGTTCCAGCGCATGATTGACCGACTTAAGATCGAGCTAGATGAAGTCAATATCCTAGCATACCTGGACGATATAATCATACTTTCGCCCACCTTCGATAAACACCTCGCCGATCTACAACAGGTGTTCACCAAGCTACGAGAATTTAATCTCACTGCAAATCGAGTTAAATGCCACTTCTGCTGTCCAAGCATAAAATATCTAGGACACGTAATAACCCCCGGAGGAATCAGCACCAATCCGGAGAAGATAGAGGCGATTTCTAAAATGAAGGAGCCAAACAATGTCAAACAGCTACAGACATTTCTTCAGACATGCTCCTGGTATAGGCGATTTGTACCCGAGTTCGCCAAAACCGCCAAGCCACTCAGCGACTTGATAAAGAAAGACGCCACCTGGGAATGGAAATCCCCACAGCAGAATGCTTTCGACACCCTGAAAGCACTACTCACTAGCGCCCCCATACTACGACAAGCCGATGGAAGCAAGGAATTCATCATAAAGTCGGACGCAAGCAGCTACGCAATAGGAGCAGTTTTGGTCCAGGGGGAGGGACTAGAAGAACATCCGGTAGAATACGCGAGCCGCCTGCTACTACCAGCGGAGAGGAACTATTCTACTACAGAACGAGAAGCCCTAGCAGTCGTATGGGCAGTTGCAAAGTTCCGAGGATACATTGAAGGAACAGCAATCACCGTGGTTACCGACCACCAAGCGTTGAAGTGGTTAATGACGTTAAAGTCTCCCACAGGTCGCCTTGCAAGATGGGCCCTGCAGCTTCAACCCTACAACCTGAAAATCCAATACACACCTGGACGCTCAAACCTGGTGGCGGACACACTATCACGACCACCATTACTTGAAGACCCACCCTCTATTTGCGCACTATGCACGATAACCCTCGACGTTCCAGTACGCAACGCGGCTGACATCCGCAGAGAACAATTGAAAGACACTGCATTGAAGAAAATTATCGAGTGTTTTGAAGCCAACAATCCAAACGAAGACCTTAGTTACTGGACAACTAAGGGCTACCTGATGCAAAACGGTGTATTGTACCGATATGCACCTGATATCGAAGAAGAGGACGCTCAACTAGTCGTCCCCGAGCATGAGCAACACCAAATACTCATGGCCTATCACGATGCCCCTACCGCTGGGCATTACGGAGTAGAACGCACGATTCGACGAATTGCCAGACGATACTTTTGGAAGAATATGCGGACCTACATACAGCATACAGAAATACGTCAAGAACTGTCTGGAGTGCCAGAGATACAAGCCATCAAACCTAAAACCCGCCGGCCTCCTACAGACTTCAGTAATGAACCAGAGGTTTGAAACAGTAGCCTTCGACCTCTTCGGACCACTCCCAACTTCCGAGGATGGGAAGAATTGGATCTTCATCATCGAAGACGTGGCCACACGCTGGATAGAACTATTTCCCCTCAAAGACGTGACTGCCGAGACCTGCGCCCGCGTCCTGATTGATGAAGTATGCCTACGCTACGGGACCCCACGCCGACTGATAAGCGACAACGGTACCCAGTTCGTGAGTGCCGTGATGCAGCAGATGACTTACTGCCTGGACATCAAGCACACCTTCACACCAGCCTACCACCCAGAGGCCAATCCTGTCGAGAGGAAAAATCGAGACCTCAAACCCCAACTAGCCATCCTGGTTGGCACAGAACACCGAAAATGGGCCGAAAGCCTTCCATCAATACGCTTCGCCATGAATACCGCGTTCTGTCAGAGCACCGGATACTCCGCTGCCTATCTCACATTTGGACGTGAGCTAAGGTCATTGGAGGGGACCCACCACTTTCCCACGGCTGTGTGAGGAAACTGATTGTTTAACCTCCTTAGCCGCACACGTCAGGACTCTAATTTTTTGTAAAAAAGGAAGCTACATTTATTTTGAAATGAATCTAGACCCTCCAATGTCCCTGCATGCATGATTGTTAGTAAAAAAGTAAAATGTATGCATACTTACATTTGCAGTAATTAATAATATAAAAATAGTTCGCCTGTTGGTTCAGCATCTAGTTGAATGAAATAATAAATAAAAAGAAAAATATTTACAGGTGTAAGTATGATTAAAACCAAAGAAAAAGAAAGATATTGGGGGTAGTTTGTCCCACTATCACGGGGCAGTCCCGGCGAGAATGAGCGGGCGAGCAGCCTGGTCGCAACGTGCCCAAACGCCCGCGTCCCTTAGCCAGTTTCCCAAAAGTACCCTTGAAGAAGTGTTTGTGGAGGGGGGGGGGAGATACTCCCAAAGACCCTGGGGAATGAAGTGAGCCTCGGGTCACCGGAGGCAGGACGGAAGGGAACCGGGCTCGCGCAAACATTCCTCAAGCTCGCTCATGACGCCGGGGGAGGCACGGGCGTTAGTGGGACGGCCCTACCAGAATTCTGCCACCTGACTAGATGCAGGGACCGGGTCTATCCGCCCCCATGGTGGGGAGTTGGACAATACAGTACAATGGAGTTCAGTACATCAACCTAGTCACAATTCAAGATGTTAGTAACATAATAAAACCAAATAAGACAGGTAAAAAGGCGTGATCAACAGCAAATTGAAGCAACAAAATAGAGAAAAAAAGAAAAAAAATAATATGAATATTACGCAGCAGTAAAGAGCAAAAAAATAATAATGTATAACAGTAGTTATAAATAAAAAACAGAATAATAAATACAGTGTAGTCATACCACCAAACAAGAAAAGTAAAAACAAGAGTATAAAAGAAATATAAAGCAATCGAGCATAGGCAATAATAAAATTGAGACGGAGGAGTAACCATGGAGAGACAAGAGCAATACGTTCGGCACCTGAAACAAAGATGATTTTAATCTAAGTCAGCAACTCTAAGCACAGGCCATCTCTCCACCCAAGACTTTACAAACGTTTTAACCTTTCAAAGGCCAGGAACGCGCCCGCGCGCGAGACTGGAATTTCAAAAAAGAATATTAATTCAAATAATTTGGATGCGATTTTAAATTTTTTGTATAAAGAAACTGTACCAAGAAAAAGTCAGAATAGCTTCCTCCATTCTTGTTCTTAAGGTAATTTCCAAAAATTTTTCCAAAAAACCCTGGCCCTTGACAGGTTAAAGCATTCAAAATTATCTCTGTTCGACACCAGATCGGCATTCCATGCCGGTCTTGTAATCCCTCTCAAACCATCCAACATTTCCTCTCTGGCATCCTTCATCAACTCGCAGTGCGACAGAATGTGCTCGGCTGTCTGGTTAGTGTCAGTTAGTTAGTGAGACAGTGCAAGACTATGTAGTCGTCCCCTGAACTCCCCATGACCGGACACCAATTGCGTCATGTAGTGATCCAGTTTTATATGCGCCCCTTCCATTCTGCTTTTAACTGAGGGGAAGAAAGAGAAAGTCAATCTACCCTTCGTCGACCTATCCCATCGCTCTTGCCATAGACTCAGCGTTCTATCTCGCATAGCTTTCAATAAGCCAGGGAGGGATACCGCTCCGCCTGGTGCCAGTTCGACTCCCAGGTGGACAGCAACCCTACCTCTCGTCAATGCCTTTTTTGTCAAAACTTCCCTAATTTCCAAATCAATCGGCAGTGTACCGGCCTGAACCGGCAATGCGTCGTTAGCCACAGTCCTATATGCGCCCGAGAGCGCCAACAGGGGAGTCCGTTGGCCCCGCTTGAGGGCCAAGTGGATCAGTGCATTATCTAGCCGGTGCTCCCATACAGCGGCGGCATACGAGACTTGCCCCACGTACACACACTTATATAGGAGGCGAAGTGCCGGAGTCCGCAATCCCCACTCAGCTGTTGAGAGCCTTCTCAATTTCAAGAAAAGAGCCTGGGCCCTGCTAGAAACGCTCTTTACGTGCGCTAGGAACGAAGAAGATCTATCTAAGATGACGTCTAAATACCTGGTGTTTTAAACAAAACGAATAGTGGAGCCTCCCATTCTGATGGAAGGGTTTCTGGTACGACTGAGCATACCCTTCATCAAGAGTCCCACAGTCTTATGGGGAGCGAAGTTCAGCCTGTTTCTCTTACCCCATTCAAGAATTTCACGCAGACATTCTTCTGCTTTGCTCTCCACTACCTTTCTGCTGTCCCCTGAGACCAAAACAAACTTATCATCAGCGTAGTCAACCGATATGCATCCTTCAGGCAAGGGTAACCTAGAGGAGTCGTCAAAAAGGATGTTCCACAGGTCCGGTCCGAGGACAGACCCTTGTGGACAGCCCATGTCAACAATGAAAACATCGCCATACATCACAATTACCTTTCTGTTGCGTAAATAATCACTAACAATTTTGAAAAGTAGAGGCGGGCAATTACGACTTTTCAATTTAGTTTAAATCATCGGCCACCACGCATGATCGAAGGCACCCGAGATGTCCAAAAAGATTCCTATTACATACTTCTTGGTGCAAACCCTCACCCATTCAAGCGCATACTTAATGGCGTGCTCCGTGGACTTACCGGGGACGAAGCCAAATTGGCGGTCGCAGGGCGTTGACAGGGTGAGGCGGAGCCTATGTCTGATGATTCTTTCCATTATTTTACCTAAAACTGGAAGTAGAGTGATGGGCCTGTAGGCCCCGATGTCTGTTCTCGGCTTACCTTTCCCCTTTGGTATAATCCGGAGCACGCCTTTCTTCCACTCTGTAGGGAATACCCCCCTTCGCAAGCACGTTTCCAACACTTGATAAAACTCCTCTTTAGCGTGGATCCAAACATGCTTCGCTATTATGCCATTCAATCTGTCAAATCCCGGTGCCTTCTTCGGACCCAAACCCTTAATTATGATTTCAACCTCTGCTCGACTTAACGGTGGTACGCCGTCCCCCTGGGCGAGGTCTCTAGGTGGAAGCCGTGACAGGTTTCTAACCTGTTGATGGTGAACACTTTCCCCAGTAACTGAGTCTAGCGGAACTAACTTGCCCAGAAGTGTCTCAAGAGTGGAGACTATGTCAACACTCTCTACGTTCCCTTCGCTACTACCGAGCATGACGCTCGATAAGTATCGTTCTGATCCTTTTCCCGAGTTTTCAACAGCGCTGTGGATTTCCCACGGGTTGGCGTTACCCACTTCATTTACCCAACTATGCCATGCAGCTCGTTTTGCTGAGAGGACACACGACCGATAGGCACCACGGGAAGCCCTAAAACGGGTCTGAAGGGCAGCTGCTTCTTCAGGTGAGCATTCACCCCGCCTGACGACCACCAGGCTCCTATAGGCCTTTTTGTAAGCCCCTTTCAGCAAAGTCAGCTCTTGTGTCCACCACGGCGTCCTAATGACCTTCTTTGGGTTTGATCTGCCCAAAGAAATTTCAGCAGCTGATACCACCGCCGCGTTAAAGAAATTTATTTTTATTTATTTATTTTCTTTATTAGGAACATTTACAGGTTTATAACTTTACATGCATTAAAAAAAATCACAAATTACAATAATTAGGTTATAAACCCAATAACGAATGTTCACATCATGCACCAATAATAATTAAAAAGTCTATAATTATAAAGTTTTTTTTTTGTTTAGCTTAATAATATATAGTTAGGAACTAGATATGTCTAGGGATAACCTAGCTATACTGTCTAGTATATAAAGATAAAGATACAGACAAGATAAGATAAGATAAAAAACAGAGTAGAAAAATAACTAAATGTATAAACATATATTATAATAATAATGAAAATTGAAAAACACCAGACGTAATGTCGAAAGCGTTATATGTAAATATATATATAAAAATATAAGGAAAAGAAAAATAAAAGGGAAATGAAAGTAAAATATTAAAATAAAGTGTTCCAGTTTTATGTTAGATTGAATAAGTATTTTTAAATAAGATAATTACAAAATAAATTTAAAAAGAAAACTGAAAAACACCGGACGTGTTTAAAAGTGTAAGATGGAAAAGTAATATATAAATGTACACATACATACACATATATACATTCTTTTAAACTTTCAGTATAAAAATACATAAAAAAAAATTCAATACAAAGAATACATAAGAAATTACGGTATCAATTTCGTTACAATGAATTAAGTTATTTGTTAATTGATGGGTAATTATAAGGCTCCATTAAGTATTTGTCTAAAAGTGCTTAAAGTGCAAGAAAAAATATCGGTATCGATACATTTTTTGTTATAAAGATTGCATGTTCTTAATAGGAAAGAATTTTGCCTGAGACTGGTTGAAGCACTTTCGATATGAAACAATGACTTGTCTCTAGTTTTCTTACTCGGGATTCTATTAAATTCCCCAAGTTGTCCGGTTCCCTAGCAGCTACGTCTTGAAAACCCCTTAAAGATTGACGGAGCGCATCCCCAAAGCTATCCCAATTCGCCCTAATGGTTCTGAAGTTCCAAGATGATCTTGGAGCTTCTGTCTTTGCAATTCCCACTGAAAAAGTTATTAATCTATGATCGGAAGCTATCGCACACTCATGAACCGTCCACTTCGATATTTTTGCCGCAACAGATCCAGAGCAAAGAGTGAGATCAATGTTGCTTTCGCCTCCGGTTCCCGAAAATGTTGAAAACGTACTTGGTTCATTGATGATGAACAGACCTTGCGCTGAGATAAGATCTTCGACGGCATAGAATCTTTCCGTCCGATTTTCGCTAAAGTCGAACCAGAGAGGCGAGCGCGCGTTGAAGTCACCTCCAATAATAATGTTTCGGCCTTTTAATTTATGCAAGGCACGCGTGAGGCTCAAAATATGCGGTTCCACTAAATTACCATATTTAAAGTATACAGAGATCACGATGATCTCAGTATCGCCAAATTTAAAGGAAACACAGGTTTGGTATTCGTTCGAAAGCCCCTCGAGAAGGAGGGGGCTGATCAACGAGGTATTAACCAGAACACCCGCCCCCGGGGAACTGCCTACTTCGAGTACCGCCCCTGGACTAATGACACCAGGTGTTTTTCCTTGCCAAACGTATTGCTCCTGAATAAGCAGAATGTCGATCCCAAGGTCAGTCATGACCTGCTGGGCCTCAAGGGTGGCTAGCCGAGATCTCTGCAAGTTGACCTGACCTATGGAGAGAGGATTAGCGGCGGCCATAATCGGTCATGCGGACTTGAGCCTCGATCGCAGCTCGGTATGCGGGGCAGGCGCGGTCGCCAGTGCAATGGTCGGCTGGTTTCTTGAACTTGGTACAGGTGGTGCAGATTGCGGCCTGTGCTTTCTTGGGGCACTCCTCGAAATCATGGCCGGCTGCGGCGCAGTGGCGGCAAGAAATGAACTCTTGGGTACAAGATTTGCTCACATGGCCGTACATGATGATATGTCAGGATTAATGATATGTCACGATTGTTAATTGCTTTATTATTATGTCTTTTCTTTATTTTAACTTTATTATCCTTTCCAGAAACGTTTCTTTCTCTGTACACTTACCATGTTTTAAATTTCATGTCTTATATTTCTTTTTTATTATTATTATTATTTCTGTTTTCTTTTCACTACTAGCATCTCCGTCTAGCAACAACTAAACCTTAATTACGCATGCTGTGAACATTTCTAATTGGAGTGTTAATATCAGTTCATATTCCAACGTAATAATATTAATGCAATAATTTGTTAACACTCTGTAAATGTTTCAAACAATAAATAAATAAATAAATAAATGTGGCATTTGAAGCAGCGGGTAGCTCCCAGATAGTCACGAACCCGACAGGCATTCCACCCAAGGTAGCAAAGACCGCTATCAATTAGTACCTTCCGGCAATCCGGGTGGCACGTGACAATCATATTCATGGTCCCACCTTCGCGTTTGCCAAATAGGGAGACCCTTCTCATTATTCTTAAATGATCTTCTCTAGAAAGAGTTGATCTATCAGCGAGGTTGTTAATAAAAATTTCCTCAAATAGAGCAGTATCAGCAGCCGCATCTCCTCTGGGGACGTCGTAAATGACAATCTTGGGTAGCCGCCCCTGTGGGTTAACCATTTTTATTCCTTTGAGGGTGAGTTTTTCCGCCGCCTTCTGAATGTTCTTTACACCCCCCGGGCTATCAGTTTGCAGAAGAAAGCCTCCACCCTTTACCTTGCGTGACCTGACCACTTTGAAACCGTCGGTTTTGGGATCTAGAACAGACGTTAGCACCTTCTGGGTCTCCTCAGAGGTTTTGCCTTCAGGAGCTGTGGGGTAAAATAGTATAGTGGGCCTTAGGGGAGGCAACGCACGCTCCTGTCCCTCGAATAGGATAGATCCACTGGGAGGTGCTCCAGCAGCTACGCCCGCATAAGTTTTGGTACTTTTTCAAAAACTTGAGCCTTAGGGGACGGACGTTTAATAAGCTCATCTATTTTTTCTGTTAATCCCTTCTGTGAGTTTATAATATCGGCAAAGGCACCAGCTCTCGCGTTGGCGGCGGCGCAAGCTATTGCCAGGTTTGATAGCTCCTTACGAATTAAATCAATACTCACCTGCACAACTAAACGGTCCTCCTTTTTCATTTTATTTTTCATCTCGTATACCTTATCGGAGATCTTTGTAAGAGGGCTCCAAAATGGGGCAAGATAGTCCTTCTCGATTGCCGGATCGTAGTCGTCACCTGAAATTAACGGATCCTCAATCCTGCCACGCTTCTTTTTTGATTGGTTCGGCGACGGGTTGACCATGTCACCAGTGCCAGTAGAAGTGATTCCAGTGGTAACGATGTCTGAAGTGGACTTTTGGGCGGCTGAAGTGGATGCTGCTACCTCTTCACGGAGTAAACTGCCATGGATGCTGGTAAATGGTGAAGTGGACCGTCCGGACTCCTTGTGGCCTCTCATACTATCCGTGAGCACACGGTACCTCGGAGAAGGTTCTCGGCTCTTTTGTGCCTCTTGTCTTGTTTCTTTACCTCTCGCCTGCGCAATAATAATAACTTCCTCCTTCGATAAATGATGGAGATCAACCTCCTCCTCGTCAGAGGAGTCCACGGAAGACATTTAGATATAAAAAAAAAACGAACTTCTATATAGGAACTCAGTTGTATTCCAATATTAAAGATAAAAAAAAATCAAAACAAAATGCACGATCTAAAACCCGCCGTGTGGGTACTTTTCAAAATATAATCACTACAAATGTATATAAACCTTATTTTTTTAATTAAACACTATTAAAAAAAGGAGAGAATAAAAGGGTAGCCCATGTTTTGTTGCTTACGAGATCACTCATTACAGTTCACACAAATTGTTCGTCGCAGTTTTAATGTGACACTTGGCGTAAATCAAAATTTAAACACTTAAGCTAAGGTCAGCCGATGACGTCGGAAGAGACTTGAGAAGCATTATCTTATCGGAAAACTTCATCCCCGAGATAACGCCGCATCTGCTACAACTAGCCGATACCCTACGTCTTGTCAGGACCCACAATGATGAGAAACAAGACAAAAAAAAGAATTACGTGGATAACAAGAGGCGAGAAGACCCCCATTACCAGCCCGGAGATCACGTCTTTGTCCACTCCCACGCTCTTAGCAAAGCCGCAAGAGGCTTCAGCGCAAAATTAGGACCACGACGCGATGGCCCCTACCTGATCCTGAAGCAACATGGACCAACGAGCTACGAGATAGCTTCAATGGAAGCACCAGATGTCTCGCTAGGCACCTACCACACCTCAGCACTGACTCCATACCACGGGCACTTGACACCGCTGCCCGCTCCGGTTATTCCTCTACGCAAACGAGGTCGACCAAAGAAGAATAAGTAGCCGCCACGCTACTACAGACCTGGATCTTCGACGGGACGTTCCTCGATCCAGAGGGGGAGGATGTAGCGCGCCGTTTTTACGCTTGCCACTACACCATCTCTTTCCCCCGTACAGCGCCATCCTGCTCACCCACCCCTAAGCAAACCAGGATGCGCCGACGCCTTCTGCGCATCTCCCACCCTCGAGCCGCTACATAAAACACAACCCGCAACAAGGAATGGGCTATATAACAGGCTGCGCGCCCTAAATTAGTCAGTTCGTCTGCAGCTCGCTCTTGGCTAGTACGCTCTCTTAGTTGCGCTTCGTCCTCTGGCACGACCCTCTAAGGAGTATTCTACTACCATAAGTAAAGCACCAACCAGACCCCCGACTGCTGCCTTAGTTGCGCTTCGTCCTATGGTACGACCCTCTAAGCAGAACCACAGTCAGCTTTTGTTGTTCCCAAAGCCTAACGGCGAGGTTCCCTCCGATCCCTTGCTCAGTTAATTAGTGAATTGATACATTGTGACTATTTTTACCATATTATGTGATCTGTGAACTTACTTTCTTAAATAAATAACCTTTTACCAACAATTGTGTTATAGGACTTATTTAATTTCTGCGTACCACCTAAATCTTGCTTCGCCACAATACTTTCGCGTATACTAACTACAAAGCAGTACTTATTTTCGAATTTATTCCATAAATCGAAATTTACATTATAATTTGGATCCTTTTTCAATTGAAGTGAAAGAAATTCATCACAATACGTGTAAAATTGTGAATAATATGTAGCTATATTAACCGTTTGTTTAACGAACTCATCGGAACTCCTTATCTCCCTATCTGCAATAATTTTCGCTTTCTCGTATAACTGATTGAGACGATTATATATCAAATTAATCATAGAGTCTAGTAATTTGATTTTAACTAGATCCTGAGTACCATCATTCGTCGACATGATTAATTCCATGTAGGAATTTTAATGCAACAATAATTAAAAACGTATGTCGGTACAAATGACTAAACAAAGTATGAAAAGCAAATAATATTATTTGCAGGTTAAATATATTAATTTTATATACCCCGTTGGTAATCCGACTCGAAAGAACCAAAAATGGTGTAGCGAGTTATCATGTCAGGGGGGGTGGCGCGGGCACTGGAAGGAGATAACAGAGGTAAGTTACAAAAAAAAGGTAGACCTATAAAAAATATGATAGGGACAAGGCCCAAAGTCCAACCCCTTTAATGGGGAAGTGGACAAGACATAACAAACAACGGAGTTCTGTTCTAGTTGTTATCAGGAACTGAAAAGAACATGGAAAACAAAATAAACAAACTAAAAAATGCAAAAACATGAGAGAGTAGAGGAAAAAAAAAAAATATATATATAAAATCATAATGCACGCAGGCGTGTTAATTCACGCATTATGTTACACTGTAAATGAAAAATAAAAACACAAAGCCGTGTAAAAGTGTAAATAACAAGTAAGTGTAAATAAACAACAGAAATTAATAAGAAAAAGAAAGAAACAGAAAATGTAAAAAAACCAGGCAGATAGGGTTGAAAGAGTAAATGTGGGGTAATCCGTGGATATCAGGATATAAGTACACCTGGTCACTAAATCTTCTAATCAGCGACTCTAAGATCAGGCCATCTCTCCACCCAGATTCTAGTAAACTTCTTCAAGCACTCGAAATTCGTCTTATTCGAAACCAGATCAGTGTTCCACACTGGTCTGATGGGTACGTCCAAACCATCTAGCATTTAACCTCTGGCATCCGTCATTATTTCACACTGCCACAGGATATGCTCAGCCGACTGGTTCGTGCTCCCACAGGCACAATTGGGGTGAGGGGACAGGGAGAGGGTGTGAAGTCTCCCCCTGAATTCCCCATGGCCAGATAATAATTGAGTGATGTGGTGGTCCAACTTGAGGAAGACCGCATCCATTCTGAGTTTAACTGATGGGAAGAAGGAGAAAGTCCATCTTCCCAAATTCGATCTATCCCACCGGGCCTGCCACTTTTGGAGTGACAGGTCTCTCATTTGTCGAAGCAGCCCAGGGAGAGTCCCCGGCCCGCCCGGAGTTAGAGTGACTCCTAGGTGAGTGGCAGGGGTTCCTCTGGTTAACCTCTGCTTAGTAAGCACTTCCCTGATTTCCAGATCGATTGGCAAAATGCCAACCAAAACAGGCAAAGCGTCCGAAGCCACGGTTCTATACGCCCCGGATAGTGCCAACAAGGGAGTTCGTTGGCCCCGCTTGAGAGCCAAGAGTATAAGCGAGTTACCCAAGCGATGCTCCCAGACAGACGCAGCATACGAAACTTGCGCCACGTATACGCATCCGTACAGAGTGCGCATGGCTGGGCTACGCAAACCCCACTCAGCTGTGGAGAGTATCCTAAGCTTCAAGAAGAGGGCCTGAGCCTTGCCGGATACATCCTTGACGTGAGCCAGAAAAGAGGACGATCGATCTAGTGTGACGCCTAAGTATTTCACCGTTTCACGAAATTTGACACTAGAGTCCCCCATTTTGATGACGGGATTTCTTTCTCTACTGAGAAAGCCCTTCATCAGGAGGCCCTGGGTCTTGTGGGGAGCGAATGTCATCTTGTTTCTCTTACCCCAATCGAAAAAACATGTTCAAACCTTCACTGCCTTTGCTCTCAACTTCCTTTCTACTGTCCCCAGCAACCAAATACGTCTTGTCATCAGCGTAGTCGACAGAGATGCATCCTTCAGGCAAGGGTAACCTGGAGGAGTCGTCAAAGTTGATGTTCCACAGGTCAGGTCCGAGAATGGAGCCCTGCGGGCATCCAATGTCAGCTTCCCTCTCGATCAAAAAATCTCCAAAGCTGATTGTGATCGTGCGATCAGAAAGGTAGTCGTCGATTGACTGGAACAGAAGTTTGGAGCACTGCCTGGTTTTCACCTTTGTACGCATCATTGCCCACCACGCGTGATCGAAGGCACCAGTTATGTCGAGGAAGATCGCTACTACATACCTCTTTGGACAAGCCTTCACCCAATCAAGCACATACAACAGGGCATGCACCGTAGATCTACCGGGGACGAAGCCGAACTGCAGGTTACTGGCCGGTGACAGGGTTTGCCGAAGTCGCTCTCGTAGCAATTTCTCCAAGATTTTGCCAAGTACAGGGAGGAGGGTAATTGGCCGATACGCCTTAATGTCGGTCAGTGGTTTTCCGTTCCCCTTTGGTATGATCCGGAGCACGCCACGCTTCCACTCGGAGGGGAAGACTCCCCTCCTCAGGCACGTGTCCATCACCTGGAAGAGCTCTTCCTTGGCGTGGACCCAGACTTGCTTCGCAATCACGCCATTGAGCCTATCATGCCCTGGTGCCTTCTTAGGACCCAATCCCTTTATTATAACTTCAATTTCCGCTTTAATGACTCTAATGAAGTTATCCTCTTGGGCAAGGTCCCTAGGTGGTAGCCGTGACAGATTTCTAATCTGTTTGTGGTGGTCATTCTCCCCAATTACTGATTCTAAAGGAACTAACTCGCCCAGAAGTGTCTTGAGAGTGGAGGCCACGTCCACAGTCTCAGCGTTCCTCCCATCTGATTTCCCAATTACTGTAGACAAATACCGGTCAGATCCTTTCCCGGATTTTTCAATAGCGCTGTGGATTTCCCACGGGTTGGCGTTACCCACATCTTTGACCCAATTATGCCAAGCAGCTCGTTTCGCTCGAAGAACGGCCCGTTTGAAAGCCGACCTGGCGGACCTCAACCTCGCCTGAAGCGCAGCTGTCTCCTCCTCCGTACAGCTGCCACTCCTGGACAACCCAAGCGCCCTGTAGGCCCTCTTGAAGGCCCCCTTGAGCGAAGTCAGCTTAGGTGACCACCACGGCGTTCTAATACTCGTCTTCGGGTTTGATCTTCCCAAAGACGAGTTGGCAGCAGATACAACCGCCCTATTGAAAAGATTCCCCAAATTATCCGGATCAGTAGCAGCTACGTGGTGAAAATCCCTTAACGTATCTCGTAGCGATTCCCCAAAGTGATCCCAATTCGCCCTAGAGGTGTTGAAGTTCCAGGCGGATCTTGGAGCTTCTGTTTTCCTAACACCCACCGTATAAGTAATCAATCTATGATCCGAATTTATTGCGCACTCATGGACTACCCACTTTGAAATCCTGGTTGCAACAGATCCAGAGCAGAGAGTTAGATCAATGTTGCTCTTACCATGTATGTTCGAGAAGGTACAAAAGGAACTCTGTTCGTTGATGATACTAAGACCTTGCGCAGCAATCAGGTCCTCAACGGCGTCTGATCGCTCCATTCTACAGTCGCTAGTGTCAAACCATAATGGTGAGCGTGCATTAAAGTCACCTCCGATAACTATATTACGGCCTTTAAGCGCGTTGAGCGCGCGCGTCAGACTCAGGATGTGGGGTCCTACCGGATTCCCAAATTTAAAGTAAACTGAGATCAAGAAGATCTCAGTGTCGCCAAATCTAATACATACACAGGTTTGGTATTCATCAGAAAGACCAGCCAGAAGGAGGGGACTGATCAATGAAGTGTTGACCAGGACTCCCGCCCCTGGTGAGCGGCCGACTTCGAGTACCGCACCCGGAAAATTAATGGGTGTCTTACCTTCCCAGGTGTACTGCTCCTGAATAAGCATAATGTCGATGTTGAGGTCAGTCATGACCTTCAGTACTTCCAGTGTGGCCATCCGGGATCGCTGAAGGTTGACCTGACCTGGGGAGAGGGGATTATGAGGAGCCATAGTCCGTCATCCGGAAGGCTGCCTTCACCGCCGCTTTTTGGGCCGGACAGTCCCTATCACCCGTCGGGTGATCCGCCGGCTTCTTAAAGCGCGAACATGTGGCGCAGACAGCAGGCTGTGCCCTCTTGGGGCAATCTTCAAAGCCATGACCCAGAGCGGCGCAGTGGCGGCAGGTTTCTTTTTCTTGAGAACAACTCTTAGAAATATGGCCGTATAAATGGCATTTAAAACACCTGGTGGCGCCAGTGTAATCGCGGGTCCGACAAGCGTTCCACCCAAGACAGCACAGCCCGCTGTCAATAAGTACCTTCCTGGTGGACGGGTGGCACGTCAGGACCATATTCATAAAACCACCATCACGCTTCCCAAAGAGGGAAACTCTCCTCATGGTGCGGAGGTGGTCTTCCAGGGATAGCGTGGTTCGTCCCTCCAGGTTGTTAGTGTAGATTTCACCAAAGAGGGCCTGGTCACCAGAGGGATCGCCTTTAGGAACGTTGTACACTACGATTTTGGGCAAACGACCCAGGGGGTTCACAAGTTTAAGCCCACTTGCTGCCAGCTTGGTACCCGCCTTGAGAATATTTTCAAGGTCCTTTTTCCCCTTAGCTTGCAGGGCCATACCAGCGCCTTTAATCTTTCGTACGCGAACGACCTGGAAATCGTCGCTCCTAGGGTTAATTAGCTTCTCCAAGTCTTTCTGTGTACCCTCCGAAGTTTTCCCCTCGGGAATCTCCGGGTACACTAGAACCGTCAGCGGTTTGGGGGGCAAGGGTCGCTCGAAGCCATTCACCAACACCTTCTTGGAGGAGGGCAAGCCAGCCGCTGCTGAAGCGTAGGACAATGGAGCAGAGTTCAGGGTTGGGCGTGCCTTGATGGCCGTGTCCAGCTTCTGTGTCATGGAGGCTTGGATGTTCAACACCTGTTCGATTGTTGCGCTCCTGGTCGATAAAGTATTAATTTCTAGCATTAAATGGGTTATGTCGTTCATCAAGTCATCAAGGAGTCGGTTGAGAGCACCCTTGTCAGACTTATTAAGTTTGTTCGACCCATCAGAGACGATGCCTCTAATTTTTTGGCACTTTTCCATTGCCGGGATAGCCTTTTTGGTAGACTCCGCGAGGGTCAGTTGGCTATTAGGAGAATCACTTATTCTCGCGCGTTTTTTATTGCAAGCAATGGGTGTTGGGGGGAGGATTCCAACAATTGAGGCCCCACTGGGTCACCGTATCCATGTCGGAATCTGAGTCAGTGCCAATGTCAGTAATCTTAACCGCCTTTTTCGGTCGCCTTTTACCCTTTGGACGCGGGCCAAGGGTTAGGGATTTGTTTAGTGCGTCGATCTGTGTTTGGATCGAATTTCTCCAAAGTTCTGCCTGTTTTTCGAGGTCGGGACCCGCACCATCCGACTCGCAAGAAAGAATAACGTCCGAAACCATTGTTACTTTATTGGGGGGGGTTTGGGGGGGGTCAGGGGGGGTCGGGGTGGGGGTTGGGGGGGTCGGGGGAGGTCGGGGGGGGTTGGGGGGGGGTTAGGGGGGGGGGTTGGGGGTTCTGAGCTGAAGGGGGGGGGAATGTCACCACACAAGTTCAAAACACCACAGTCGCCTTAGGGATCGGAAAAAAGTTGCAGGAGGTAAGTACTTCAACCAAATGGAACCTTCTAGATTGTTCCAGAAGGAATCAAGATGGCCGCCGTACCTACTACCAAACAAAAACTGGCTGTCCGCCACGTGTTTTTTTGCGCAAGTCGATAAAAAGGTCGCTTAACTAGCACAGAGCTGGGCGAACCCGGTGTCAATCGACCAGAATTTTGTTGTCCGTCGAATGACGTTAGTTTTTTAGCAGAAATGTAAAGTTTGAACACAGATATTACGGAAAAACACAGTTTTTTCACTAATCACTAAAAAATAAGCACTAAAAAATCGTTTATTCGAAAAGATTGTTATATAGTTTTAAGGGGGACACTAGAAACTACACGATGAGAGTATTGGTTTTTGGGGGATGTATAAACATCCGCCCCTAGCGGTAAAAGTTTGATTTTTTTCACTTTTTCACTAAAAAAGTTATGAAAAGTCACTTAAATTATAGAACAAAAACAGAGGGCAGGTAGCCCTTTGCGAGACACACCTGATGGTGCAAAATTTACACTTGTAGGACACCGGGAAGTATTTTTAAATTGAGAAATAGCGGGAGCGATTTTAACGTGACTGCTCTGGCTGGGAGCTAGAACAGAACTGAAATGATGGATTGTCAGTCGGTAGTTCAGATCTGGGCTTTTGGAAAATTAGATAAGCCCAGATTGGAATAAGGAAAATAGGACTCACCGTTGCTGATGGGGCCTCGCTGATCTTCAGTTTGTGGTGTACACTTCTCACTGTTTAATTTAAAATTCGCAATATTCTTATAACAAGAGGTTACGATACATGCGCCCTGTCTGAGATGTTATTTTGTACTGACAAGCAAAGCACACTGTCACCTCTCCAAAGTTGAGTACTTTCTTGCATGCATGCATTCTTCTCTATGATAACAAAATTAAACATAAAAAATTTAATCTAACAAAGACAAATTCCTACACAAATATGACTATTTTATCCAAAAAACTAACAACGTGTTAAATAGTTATGATACCGAGACTTGCTCAAAAAACTTTGAAAATATATTGTCTCAACACGTAAAAAATTCAACTACTGAAACTACAGTCCGCATTAAATCTAAACTAAGAATTTTAAAGCCTTGGATAACACAAGGACTTATAATATCAATTAGAAACAAAGAAAAACTTTATAAAACAGCATTGAAAAATCCTCTAAATGAAAAAGCTTACACTTTTTACAAAAAATTTAAAAATAAATTAACAAACTGTATCAAAAAAAATAAAGAAGACTATTTCAAAAATAAAATACTTTCTACAGACAATAACAATAAACAAATATGGAAAACAGTCAACTTAGCCATGGATAACACTAAAAAAACACAAAAAATAAAATACATTGAACATGAAAATAAAATAATAGATGCTAATATTCAACCTAAACAATGTGCAAACATATTTAATTCTTTTTTTGCTAATGTAGGAAAAAATCTTGCGAAAAATATCAATAAATCTTTTAACCCGAAAAAACAAACGATTGAAAATGTACAAAATCAAAATAATTTATCAAAATTTGAAACAACCTCAGAAAGTGAAGTTTAAAAAATAATAGAAGGCATGAAAGGAGGTTCGTCTCCCGGATTTGACCTTATTACAGTACATTTTCTAAAATCCATGAAAATTCATTTGGTAAAACCAATTACTCATTTGATAAACTTAAGTTTAACAGAGGGAATATTTCCGACAAACTATAAAAATACAATTATTTCACCTACTTATAAATCTGGAGATCCTCAACAAGTAACTAACTATCGCCCAATTTGTCTAATCTCAAACATTGGAAAGATTTTTGAAAAAATTGTGAAAAACCAATTGGTCGGTTTCCTAGAAAGTAATAAAATTCTTCACAAAAACCAATTTGGTTTTATAAAGTCACTCAGCACACAAGATGCTATTGCTAATGTAACCTCATACATCAATGAATCATTGGATAAAGGTGAAAAATGTGCCGGTATATTTATTGATCTCAGAAAAGCTTTTGATAGTATATCCCATGAGATATTACTAAAAAAACTAAACAATATAGGTATAAAAGACAATGCAATTAAATGGATTTCGAACTACCTAAAAAATCGACCGCAAGTCGTAAAAATAAATCAGATTAATAGCGATAAAGAAATATCAGACTTTGGAATCCCTCAGGGTACAGTAATCGGACCAATCCTTTTCACCATATATGTTAATGACATTTTTTTTCAACCACTACATGGCCAAATTACTTCATACGCCGATGATACGGTACTAATAATTAGCGATAAAACTTGGGAAAAAGTAACATTTAAAGCCACCGAAGACATAAATATTTTAAAGAATTTCTTCGACGTAAATTTACTATCACTAAATGGTGATAAAACATTTGTAATTCCATTTGCAATACACAAAAATGATACCCCTAAAAACATTGATATCATCATCCATGATAATTCCAAAACACATAGTAAAAATTATTGTATCCAAAACTGCACAATATTAAAAACAACAAACACAATCAAATATTTAGGAGTCATTATCGATAAAAATTTGAAATGGAAGGAACAAATTTGTCAAGTTGTAAAAAAAATTAGAAAATTGATTTATATATTTTTAAGAATCAGAAATTTTTTATCTGTAAAAAACTTATATCTAATATATTACGCTTTGGTTCAATCAACTTTACAATATGCTATCATTAGCTGGGGATCCGCATACAAAACTAATCTTTCCCCAATTGAAGTTGTGCAGAGGCTAATAATTAAAATCATATTAAAAAAACCTTCTGACTACCCAACGGATCAATTATTTAAGGAATTCCAAGTACCATCTTTCAAAGATCTATACAATAGAAATGCATTGATTCAAATTATAAAAGAAAAAGAAAAATATCAATTTATAACTGAAAACCGTACTAGACATAAATATATTTTTTCATGCCCAAAATTAAACACTTCCTTTGCACAAAATTATTATACTTATCAAGGAAGACTTATTTTCAACCGATTACCGGATGAAATTAGAAAAATTAATGATAAAATCCAATTAATAAACACTGTAAAAAAATATTTTAAAGATAATCTCAAAAAAAAAAAAAAACAGTTTCCGACTAATCTAATCTACTTATAACTCAGTTTCCAAGTGATACTCCATTCTTCAAATAAGTTAAATTTTGTATTGTTTTTAGCAACTAATTACAATAATTCTGGACACATTATCCAAACAGTAAAATTGTTTTGATAGTAGATACATAAATACTTATAATCACATATCACCGAACTTACAACTTATTGTTTTTTACATTCACATTGTAATTTAAGAACTTAAATATAGCATTAAAAAATGTACACTACTCTTCCAGACACAAGCTAACGCTTCCATGGAAGAGTGGTATTAACATATTTGAATATGAACATGTAAGCAAATTAATACATCATCTAAATGTACATTATATTTTATATGCTAAAAAATAATAAATAAAAAAAAAAAAAAAATAAATAAAAAAAAAAAATAAAAAAAATTTTATGGTGACATTTAGGAAGGAAAGATTAGGTAGGTGGGATATATTCAGGATTTTGACATATCTACCCACCAAGTCTGAGAATGCAATCCCCAATCAATCCCATATAAAAATGCGCGAACAGCTGTTCAATCCAAATATACAAGGTGGCGCAAAATTAATCAATGAAGATTTTATAATTTTTGCAAATGGCGTCGTACGTCAATCATATTTGACATTTGTGAACTAGACAGCTGCAGAATACAAACAGACAAGCAATGCAAGCAATGGAGCGCTATACTCCGCAGGAGAGTGGAATAATTGTGTCGATTTAAGCTTTAACGCTTTTAGCTATTTTGTGTCGAAAGTCATCATGAGCGACGAGGCGCATTTCCACTTAAACGGTTACGCCAATAAGCAAAATATTCGTTTTGGGGCACTGAAAATCCGCGTATGATGCACGAAGAGCCATTACATCCACTCAAAGCCTGTATAGTGCGGTATTCACGCGGGAGGAGTGATTGGGCCGTATTTTTTGAGGACGCCATTGGCATTACGGTCGCTGTTACTGGCGAACGCTACAGGGCCATGATAAACGACTTCTTACTTCTGGAATTGGATGAGCGGGGCTTGGTGAACATGTGGTTTCAACAAGACGGTGCAACTACGCACACAGCACGAGCCACAATGGATATTCTGAAGGAAGCGTTTCCTGGTCGCGTAATCTCTCGTTTTGGCGATTTGGCATGGCCAGCAAGATCGCCCGATTTAACCATCCCAGACTTCTTTCTTTGGGGCTATTTGAAGTCGCGGGTTTATACCAACAAGCCTCAGACAATCGCAGCCCTTAAGGAGAATATTCGACAGGGATGCGAACAGTTATCACCGGAACTCTTGCGGAAAGTCATGGAAAATGCGATAAAACGGGCACAAATGTGTATCAACACTGGCGGCAGCCACTTGACGGATGTCATCTTATCCACTTAACAGAAAAAAATTGTAAAAGTCCAAATAAAGATTTCTATTACTCAAAATCATTTTTTTTTATTTAGTAAAAAAGTTATTCAAAGACAAAATTGGATGATTAATTTTGCGCCACCCTGTACAACTCTTGATAAAACAACGATTTTTTGCTATTTCTGTCGCTCTATTATATTGTAGCGATTACCATTAGCAAATAATTCATGCAATTGCAATTGCATCTAAATCGAAATATTTTGAATGAAAATAGATCGAATATTTCTAATTAAAAAAAAATCTTTAACATTAAATAATAAATATAGAGTGAAAGACCGACATTTCAATAGAACGTTTTGTAACTAACTCCTTAGTGCCTCCGTTCACGGAGATACTTACAAGCTACTCGATCCTCGTGAGCGTTTCATACGCGCCGATCGTGATTACCCCCCGAACGATTTTGCTGGTGCCCGTTCACGACGCTACGCGACGTCTGTCGGTTTCCAATCAGTATCACGATACCGATAGTGCATTAAAAAAAATAATCTACGTAATTGTGACGAAACCACAAGTACCCTGCTGATTTACTACTTTTTAATGCTAGTCTCCGTACACGGCCAGGGCCGGATCTACGAAATCTGGCGCCCTATGCAGTAGGTACCGATGGCGCCCCCACCCCCTACATTTTTATTTTTATTAAAAATTCGTTCACCCCAATTTTTTTATTTTTTTTTTACACTAATTTATCAAATAAAATCAAGACATATAAAGGGTGTAACTTTTCCAAGTGACCTGGCGGTAGCTCTCACACTCGTTTTTTTTTAAAGAGAGGATCGCCAGGTGCCCTATACTCTCTGAATCTATTGGGTAAACATAAATTATGGTGCTATTTTAATTATTTTAGGAAAAACTCTTTGCAAGTTATGCTTTAAAATAATACAACGAATTGTTTGTTTGTGCCCGTACCATGATTTATAAAATAGGTTACGAGACAATGCGGGTGGTTTCGCTGAACTAGGTCCATTAGACATTCTTGAGATTTACTGCGTTTATGTACCTATATACCCAACGCGAATATTAGAAAAAGCAAATACAAATACGTTCTCATGGCAACGTACAACACAAGAATAGCATCTACAGCTTTTGACTAGCAACAGGCAGTCCCGACGAGAGACAGTGAGCAGTGATAATAAAAATATAACCTCAAATTTGTACCTTGCTTTTCCCCTGTGTTGAGCGAACAAATACTAAACACTGACGTATGGAATCAACGGCTTACGAACAAAAATACCGCGCTGTGATTGGTTATTGAATTTGGATCGCACCTATTCGTCGTAAAAGACGGTAAAAGATATATGGAAAAATAGATCTTACGCTTAAACTAAATATATAGAATTTGTAAAAAATTCTGTAACTGACTATAAATTCGTAAGCCGTTGATACCAACCTGATGCGTGCGCATTCTGTTTCTTTGGAAAGTGTTGCTAGAGCGTAATAATTATTTCGTACTATGGGTAATTTTTAACGATTCAGGGAATATTATAACAAAATTTTAATACAATATTTATTTTCTCACGGCGCCCCTTCGGAGTTGGCGCCAGGTTTTTGCACGTTTTTGAACGTATGGCAGATCCGGCGCTGTACACGGCGCTATCCGAAATATACTGAACGTGATCATTTTTCACGTGCAGCCGTAGAGTTAACATGCTGTGAAGCAATGTCATATGGCTTTTTTCCTACATCAATCCATGCCTTCTCCACTAAATCTTTTCTTACGTATTGTGGTAACGTATAGTTATATAAACATGCATTTTTTCCACTTTCAGAACAAATCTAACATTACTTTCATGTTCCGACGCCATTTCTGTCAAACGTCAAACGAATAAGTATCAGACACAAATGATGCGAGCGTCTCGCGCGATCAGCACTGTCGGTATCGTGATACTGATTGGAAACCGACAGCCACCGCGTAGCGCCGTGAACGGGCACTAGCAAAATCGTACGGGGGGTACTTACGATCGGCGCGTATGATACGCGCACGAGGATCGAGTATCTTGTAAGTATCTCCGTGAACGGAGGCACTTATAGTTTTTGGACGGAAAGAAATTTTCCCGACAGAAAGGGGAACGGCCTTTTTGTTCAATTTACTTTAATTACCCAACCAAACTGAATAATATTTTTTAATCAAGAGGTATAGTATTCAGTACAGATATGTGTTTTTTTTATTTATTTGTATTTTAAATTATAAAATATAGGCCAATAAAGGAATTTGGTTTTTAAGTAGATACATCTATTTGAATTGCACTATTGTTTATTTTTATGAATGCATATGAATCTTGGAAGTGGAAATAACCCCACTTCCAAACATCCCATTGAGCTGAAACTCGGCAGATAGACTCTGGTATTCACGCGCTCACACGCGGTATAAATGCATTTCTCTGAAATTCGGTGACATCACAGCATTAACATATAATATATGTTAACCAAATGTTCACTCTTCCTATAGATGGAGATATTATATCATATGCAGACGACACTGTGGTTATCACTAGAGGGAAATCATGGGAAGAAGCTACGAGTAAAGCAAATATCAATATAAACATACTCAAAACATGGTTCAACCTAATTGTCTCTCACTAAATACTGAGAAAACATATTTTATCCCATTCTCTTTGAAAGAAAAAAATGTCGAAAACAGTATTACAATTAAAATTCATTCATCACAATGTGAAAACAAAAAGGAATGCGACAGTGCAATTTATTTACAAATAACATGCAAAAATAGAATAAAGTATCTGGGTGTCATAGTAGATAGACACTTAAAATCGAAAGAACAAGTCCAAAATACAGTAACCAGAATAAGAAAACTTATACAGGGTGTCCGGGGGTAAAGTGCATTAACTTCGGGAGGTGATTCTTCATGATAGTACAAGTAAAAAAGATAAATAACTTTTTTCGAAATTCCAACTTTTAAGAGTAGTTTTGAGGTAAAAAGATAAAATTAGTCCGGCGTGTGCGGCCAGATTTATTATTTTCCGCTGGTACGATACGGGCCAATCACAATCGAGTCGGGCGCCCGGCAGGGTCTCAGCAAATAAGATCGTACCTCACACTAAGGATTTTTAGTAGGTACGTATTTTTGTATGGGAAAAAAAGTTGGAATTTCGGAAAAAGTTGTTTATCTTTTTTACTCTTACCATCGTGTAGAATCAGCTACCAAAGTTAATGCACTTTACTCCCGGACACCCTGTATACATATTTATTAGACTGAGAAACATCCTATCATCCAGTATGATTAAAACTATCTATTTCTCTCTTGCCCAATCTATTCTACAATATGGTATAATCGTATGGGGTGGGATCGTCAAAACTAACCTCTTACTGTAGAAAAGGTACAGAGATTGATTTTAAAAGTCATCTTACGAAAACCATCCGTATTTCCAACAACACAGCTATTTGACTCTTTTAGGGTTATCAGTCTAAATAAAATTTTCAAAAATAACTCATTATTACAAACTCATAAAGATCATTTCAATCCATCAACAAAAACATTCACAAACATAAACAATCGACCACGATCACGTGGCAATTTAGAAATTACATAATTTAAAACGAGTGCTTCCCAACACCATTATGCTTATCAAGGTATAAAAATTTTCAATGCTCTCCCGTATAAAATCAAGTCTGAAAAAAATTATAAAGTTTTTAAATCCCAAATAAAACAACTAATAGACCAATCCGATAGTAATTATCAGTTTTAATTTCATCATCACAATAATAACAAAAAAATCTAGAACATATCCTCTAAAAATATTTCATCAGCATTTCAAATTGAAAGCAAAGTACGTAGGTAAAGCGATTTGGACTCCAGATACTAATATCTACAGCCTGTATGTCGGACGAATATCTACAGCTCATATGTTGAACTAATATCTACAGAGCTAAGGTCGGACGAATATCTGTGACGGTCCCAGTGTTGACTAATATCTACAGAGCGTAGGTTGAACTAATATCTACAGAGCGTAGGTTGGACTAATCAGCTAAATGTGTCCAATAGTCATAGAGAAATAAAGAAAGCTGTTAAAACAAAAACTCAAATCCTTAATAATCAGCTAAATGTGTCCAATAGTCCGATATTAGGGATTTTTACATACATACTTACATAAATTAAGTTTTTTAAACTGCATACACAATATTACATTATTCCAATATGCTATACATAATTGCAAATCCAACCTCTGCCAGTGCTGTAGATATTCGTCAACACTTTGGTTCTCATAGATATTAGTCAACAGTTTGAGCTGTAGATATTCGTCAATACTTTGGTTCTCATAGATATTAGTTCGATTTTTTCAGTTTTTGGAATTCCTGTAGATATTAGTAGACGCCTCCCGCGATTTGTAGGCCTGCACCAAATTGTTACAACTTTATTATATGTACCTACTTTTACAATACTGTCAGCCCATCCATTTCAAATATCAATGTTTCTAAACCAACGCTATGTACCTACTACCTACTTACAATCTACCTATCGAGTAAATACAATAATATTATTTTTATTCCTGATATATTAATGTCTGTATTATCTTATATTGTATCCTGTAGTGTATTCACACATGTATAGTTGTGAATAACTCTGTCGTCTCAGGCAGTGCGCGCGCGGAGTTGTGGGGCGTAGGACGGTACTGGGCGACCGACTGCATAGAGAAGACGCGGGGACGCTTGCCGTGAGCCGATATCAGTTAAGATGAGTGTTACTTGCTCTTTCTTAATATTAACCTTTACATAGTGTACATTACATGTGGCGACGAGGTAAACTGTAAGTAATCTAAGGATTTTTTACAAAAAAAATGTAAAGCTAGGTAAGTGCACTCATTTGGCTGTCAGTTGCGTAGTTGTTCTATTATTTGTCGTTTGACGGGAATGGCGTCGGAACATGAAATTAATGTTAGATTTGTTTTGGAAGTCGGAAAAACGGCGTGTTTACTAGAATTACTTTACCAGAATATGTAAGAGGGCATTTAGTGGAGAAGGCATGGATTGATGTTGGAAAAAAGGCATTTGACATCGCTTGAAATCATGGTAACTCCACGGCTGCACGTGAAAAATGATCTAGTTCAGTATATTTCGGGTAGTGCCGTGTACGGAATCCAGCATTAATAAAGATAGTACATCTACAGAGTGCTTGTGGTTGCGTCACAATCGCATGGTTTGTGGGTGTCTCCATGAACGGAAGACTTTCTGGGTTCCTATGAGAGCATTTAAGGGGAGTGATATACCAACGGAATTGTCAACCATACCTACCTACTTATTAAAATGAATTTATTTATTTATTTATACGGGGTTTTACAGATGTTTGCACTTACGTGAGAACTATCCAGTTATAAAACTCAGTTATTTCACAATTATAAAAATCTACAATTAAATACAGATACATTCAATTACAAAAACAAAAACATCATAAATAAAAATACAGAATTATATATACAAGGTCACTCGAGTAACACATTACAATGAGTGGTAAGAGACATATAATGTTCTTCGATAATCACCGAAAGTATCGTGCGGTGGTGAGCAGTTTTTATTGCAGTTGGGCATTAAATTACGACTTGGCATTGAATTGTGACTTGACATTAAATTGCGACTTTGCATTAAATTGCGGCCGGGCATTCAATTACGACTTGGCATTGAATTGTGACTTGACATTAAATTGCGACTTTGCATTAAATTGCGGCCGGGCATTCAATTACGACTTGGCATTGAATTGCGACTGGACCTTAAATTACGACTTTGCATTAAATTGCGGTTGGGCATTCAATTGCGGTTGGGCATTCAATTGCAACTTTGCATTGAATTGCGGCGGAGCATTAAATTGCGACTTGTATTAAATTGCGACTTTGCATTAAATTGCGGCTGGGCATTCAATTGCGACTTGGCATTAAATTGCGACCTGCATTGAATTGCGGCTGGGCATTAAATTGCGACTTTGCATTAAATTGCGGCTGGCATTCAATTGCAATTTTGCATTGAATTGCGGCGGGGCATTAAATTGCGACTTGCATTAAATTGCGACTTTGCATTAAATTGCGGCTGGGCATTCAATTGCAACTTTGCATTGAATTGCGGCGGAGCATTAAATTGCGACTTGCATTAAATTGCGACTTTGCATTAAATTGCGGCTGGGCATTAAATTGCGACTAGCATTAAATTGCGACTTTGCATTAAATTGCGGCTGGGCATTCAATTGCGACTTGGCATTAAATTGCGACTCTGCATTGAATTGCGGCTGGGCATTAAATTGCGACTTGGCATTAAATTGCGACTTGGCATTAAATTGCGACTTGGCATTGAATTGCGAATTGGCATTAAATTGCGATTATGCATTGAATTGCGGCTATGCATTAAATTGCGAATTGGCATTGAATTGCGACTTGCATTAAATTGCGACTTTGCATTAAATTGCGGCTGGGCATTCAATTGCAACTTTGCATTGAATTGCGGCGGGGCATTAAATTGCGACTAGCATTAAATTGCGACTTTGCATTAAATTGCGGCTGGGCATTCAATTGTGACTTGGCATTAAATTGCGACTCTGCATTGAATTGCGGCTGGGCATTAAATTGCGACTTGGCATTAAATTGCGACTTGGCATTGAATTGCGAATTGGCATTAAATTGCGATTATGCATTGAATTGCGGCTATGAATTAAATTGCGAATTGGCATTGAATTGTGACTTGGCATTAAATTGAGACTGTGCATTAGATTGCGACTGGGCATTCAATTGCGACTGAGCATTTAGTTACAGTAAGGTTGCAATATGAGTATGAGTATGACTTAAAAAAAAAAAAATAATAAAAGCATTATATTGCGGATATTAATGAATACTTGGTGTACAATTTGCATAAAATTGCGGAGATGTACCGGTATAGCATTAAATTGCGGACATACCTCTACATGGCATTAAATTGCGAAGTTTTCAAGTGTTTCGGAAAAAATAATAAAAGCATTATATTGCGGATATTGATGAATACTTAGTGCACAATTTGCATTAAATTGCGGAGATGTACCGGTATAGCATTAAATTGCCGACATACCCCTATAGAAGTTCGGAAAAAGATAATAAAAGCATTGTATTGCGGATATCGATGAATACTTAGTGTACAACTTGCGGAGATTTACAAGTATAGCATTAAATTGCGAAGTTTTCGAGAGATTCGAAAAAAATAATAAAAGCATTATTTTGCAGATATCGATGAATACATAGTACAACTTGCATTAAATTGCGGAGATTTACCGTATAGCATTAAATTGCGGACATATACCTTCTTGGCATTTAATTGAGAAGTTTTCGAGAGGTTCGAATGTGAAGGGGAGGTTGGTTCAGTTTCTACCCGTTGGGAAAGATGGAAAAGAAGTCTGAACCTTTACCTCGAGGCGACAGGCATAAACACCGAGGCAAAGAAAATAGCTAGTCTTTTATATATCGGTGGTCCC
This sequence comes from Limnephilus marmoratus, assembly GCA_917880885.1. Taxonomy (NCBI): domain Eukaryota; kingdom Metazoa; phylum Arthropoda; class Insecta; order Trichoptera; family Limnephilidae; genus Limnephilus; species Limnephilus marmoratus. Next base: position 58,597,889 of record OU862912.1, on the reverse strand, counting down.
GAGTTACAAGAAATTTTCTACAACATCCCGGAAGCTAATGCAACTGAAGGTGAACCTTCATTGCGATGTTAAACGTGAACAAAAAATTAGACAACTACTTTGCACCTAAACAGAGCAAAGTATATAAGCGACATCTGTTTCGTCTCCTAAAACAGGAACAGGATGAGAAGTTCGAAAAAATTGTTGTCAGACTTCGACTACAGGCCAAGAAGTGTCAGTTTGGTGAATAAAGAAAACGAGCATATCATAGACCAAATAACTAAAAAGGGTAATTCAGAAGAACCCCGAAAAAAGATATTGAAAACAGGGGACAAGATCGGTTTGGATGAAAAGTTGCAGAAGCGAATGCACTGGAAGCCATAGATCGTCAATTAGGAAACTTTGGTATGAAACCTATGGAAAGTTAGTCAATCAACAGAGTAGGAACAGAGACATGGAAGGAAAAAAAGAATTATGATAGTGTTAGAAGAAAATAGCATGAGTTTGAGGGACGACAAATTCATTTTTGGAATGAAGAAAATCCACTTCCTAGGGCATGAACTGTCAGAACAGGGAGTTAAACAACTAGACAAGTATATCTTGGTTATAAAGGAATTTAGAGCCCCAACGAATATCGCTGAACTGCAGAGCTTTATGGGCTTAGTGGATTTCGTGGGAAAATGGATACCCCATTTAGCAACGGTAACAGAACCCCTTAAGCAATTGTTACGGAAAAGAACGGGAAGAAACATGGACATTCAAGATGACTGGGGCGACGTCCAAAAGAACGCATTTAATGATCTCAAAGTAGCGCTCGTGAAGGTACCAAATTTAGGTTACTACAATGCACATGATAAGACTGTGGTGATTGCAGATGCAAGCCCAGTGGGTCTGGATGCAATGCTGGTGCAAATCAATAAGAACGGGCCGAGAATAATTGCAGTTGATAATAAAAACCTTATCAGCTGTGAGCGTCGTTACTGCCAAACAGAAAAAGAGGCCATAAGAGGCCACCCCTGGTTTGGGCAGTCGAACATTTTAACATGTTCCTGTATGGCAAGGTGTTCGATCGGGTAACGGACCATAAGCCCTTGGAGGTGATATTTGGTCCAAAAGCAAAACCATGCGCTCGCATCGAAAGGCGATATTCTTCTCAGGGGGACGAAAATTGTAATCCCAAACAAAGTACGCAGAAAAATTCTGGAAGCTGCGCACGAAGGCAATCCGGGGATAGTCGTGATGAAGGGCAGATTTAGGACCAAAGTATAGTGGCCTAAGTGCGACAAAGATGCTGAAAACATATGCAAAGCCTGTAAAGGGTGCACCCAGCGCCCCAAACCCGTTAAAAAGAAGTGACTTACCTTCCGAACCATGGGTTGACATAGCAATTGACCTCATGGGTAGTGGCCCTTACCTAGTGGAGATTATATCCTGGTAGTCGTGGATAATTACACCAGATATAAAGAGATGAAAACACGCAGACCCATAACAAGCTTCGAAATAAGTGGAAAGCTTAAATATATTTTTAGCAGGCTTGGCAACCCGATCTCGCTTACAACAGACAACGGGGGAAATTTTAGACTTTAGATTTTCTGTGCAGAGAGGCAGCCCCGGATCTAATGGGAGGCAAGCCGGGGCCCATGCCCCGGGCGGCAAGTTCAGAGGGCGGCCAAACTCAACTTTGACCACGGAATAAATAATAGTACAAGTAGAGAAATTTCACGGCCATATTAACTCGACTGATACCCAGAGCCCTGAGTGAGACGTGCTGCACGAACATTTATTATTCGCGAGGCGCGTAGGCATAGTTCAAAATACGCACCCGACCCGCTCGCCCGCCGGAACCACAGATCGCGGTAGCACGCGTCTGCTCTGGTTACCGTGCGTGCGAAAGGGATGAAGCTATATTCGAAAACTCCCTCGTCGATCTCTCTCCACGACAGTGTTTTGTTTTAAAAATGTGTCAAAAGTGTGTTGTTTATTTTTACTCTTTAGTACTTGTTGATCAACCGAAGGTACAATACTGATGTCATTAGTGTCGCATCAATAAATCTATCACAGTTCATCGATCGCTTTTCTGGGTAAGTATTTTATATAACTATCTTATGCTTTTTAAGTTACTATATTTATTTTTTAAACTCAATTTAATACGTGCAATCACTTACGTCGTCAATTCGTCATTATTCAAACTTACTTAAAATTTTTACGTCGTTATGCGTGTCATGATTTGTTTATTACACGATGGCAGCCATCATATGACTGAGAAGTAAAACAGCCTTTTTATTTCAGCTTTTATTTAAATACAATGCAATGTAGCAGTTTAAAACGAATAAGCAGCCAGCAAGATAAATTTCAGTTGTGATTTCATCTGCTGAAGCATTTTGATGGAAACCATTCTCGTGTTCAAAGTGCAGTTTTAAAATTCTGGTTGCAGACTATATGCAGCCAGAATTTAAGGAAAACCATTTGCATGTTCTGGGTGTAGCTATAATTAAATTTGTTAATTATTACAGTAAAACCAGTTCTTTGATTCGAATATGGCCCCCCCCCCCCCCCCCCCTCCCCCCAGCAAGGTTACAATAAATATAGATACCTAAGTGGGCGGGGGCGGCATTTTTCAGTTTTTGCCCCGCCTAAAAAAAAACGAAGATCCGGGGCTGCAGAGAGGAACATACGACTCTATAATAGCATTCCCTACTGGCCGCAACAAAACGGAGAGGTGGAGCGCCAGAATAGGGACATCGTAAAACACCTCAAGATTTCTCAAGTAGAGAAAAATAAATGGAAGGAGGCTCTTCGTGAGTACAAGGTGATATACAACAGTACACTTCATACAGTTATAGGAAAAACACCTGCAGAACTGTTCTTTAGAGGACAATTTCGAGACAAGCTGCCTATAATTCAGGACATGACGCATCTCTTAGAGGACCTTGAAATGAGGGATAAAGATAAAAGAAAAAGGGTAGGAATAAGTAGACATGAATAGAAGAGCTATTGCTCGTAAATTGGAAGTTGGTGATAAAGTATACGTCAAGAACATGACTAAAAAAAAAAACAAGCTGCGCTTGAACGACGAACCCAAAACACATATCTTTAAAGCGAACAAAGGAGGAGACGTAAGTCTTCGGAATGATGAAACTGGTCAGCGAATCAGATGACACATACACCTTAAAGGAGTGGAAGGACATTGGAAGGTGCTAGATGATGAGAATAATACTAGTGCTGCTCAAACAAACGATAATGGCCATGTAAATCAATCACAATTCGAGTGAATAAATTGATGGACAATAATGAGGAAATAATTGATGATTAGTTATTAAACATAATTTGAATAAGGACTTGCTGATTGTACTTGATATAGGTACTTATGGAAAAATAAAATATTTATAATTAAAAACAATAATAAGGGAGGGATGTAGTGTATTCACACATGTATAGTTGTGAATAACTCTGTCGTCTCAGGCAGTGCGCGCGCGGAGTTGTGGGGCGTAGGACGGTACTGGGCGACCGACTGCATAGAGAAGACGCGTGGACGCTTGCCGTGAGCCGATATCAGTTAAGATGAGTGTTACTTGTTCTTTCTTAATATTAACCTTTACATAGTGTACATTACATATCCTATTCCAATTTAACTCTTATTTACTTCAAGTTCATTATGTCGACTTGTCTTCATGAATATATATTTTTAAAGATAAGTACTTGTAATAACATACTCTCTGTACCTACTCGCATTTTACAATGGCACTCTTCAAAATTCAAACACGAGAAATGTTTTTCTCTTTTGAATTGGGTAGTTTCGTTAAAAAGAAATTTATATATTGTAAGTAGTTTTAAGAACCATGTTTTACTTTAAATCTGTATATATACATGTATTTAAAAAAAAAATAAAAAAATGAAATAAATGTCGGTCTTGTTCAATCGGGATTTGGCTCGATTGGTAGAAGTTGTCGACTCCAGTTCCTAGGTAGAAAGGTATAATTCTCAGTAAAGCTAACAAAAAATCATTTATGTATTAAAAGACATTAGAAAATAGAAGTATTTTACTTCTTCAAACTTCGCAAAATTACTTTGTGGCATCATTAATTATATAACGAATAACATATCACTTATATAAGATGTTTAAATAATAATAATTATTCTGAATTTGCCAACCATATTTTGGAAACAAGTCATTCTTTTAATATTAATACAGGTCTTAAAATTTTACATACTAACACTACGGGCATACAATTGGATAATTTAGAAATTTTAGAAATTAGAAAAAGCATTAATAGTAAATTAAATATTATAAATAACCAAACTTTTTTTTAAAATTGCCATCTTTTAAATTTATTTTCTTATTAATACTTACAACTAATTATAATTATTGATTTTTTGATTTAGACTAATTATTTTAATTATTTTTTCTGAAATATTTTTTTTTATTTTTTTTTATTATCTAAGTGCAATTTTATTTTTCCTTAAATAATTTTTTTATTTAATTTTGTATAACTATTATTATGATTTGTAAGTAATTAATCACCTCTACTTTTTAATATTTTGTCTACGTTGTAGTATATATGTCTATTTTTAAAATTAGTTCTGTCAAAACCCTGAAGAAGTCAGCTTTGCTGACGAAACATGTCGGTTTTGTAAACAATAAAAGTGGTAAAAACGAAGTAATTTATTAATTTAAATATGTTATAGTTTATTCTAATTTGTCTATACTTGTTTGTCATTTATTTTTCTTTATATTAACATATCCTGATGAAGATAACATTGTTATCGAAACATGTAGATATTGTTTATAATATAGTGGTTTAAACAAAGTGATATGTTATTCATTATAGAAGTATTTTAGTTTATAATTTGTAAGGGTTGATTTTTTCATGATTTTAGAGGCAACTTTGGCAAAAGTGAGTTAATGATAAAATCATTTAAAAAAATATGTTTTGTTGTAATACACTGTACAAATACCAAGATATAAAAAATAAAAATTAAACGATTAAAAGAAGGAATTTGATGGGCATACATTAAATTAAAAAAAAAACAACGGATTTATATTAACGGAAATCATTTACGAGTATATTGTATAAATTAAAATTTCTACAAAAAGCACCGCTCTTTTAACGACGTTATTTGATATTTCGTTAAATTAGCACAGCAAATATAACAAGATAATTTTTAAAAGAAGTTTAAAAATAACTCGCAAATAATTGCCAAAGTTGCTTCTAAAAAAATCATGAAAAATCAAATTTATTGTCCTATATTTTATAATTCTCATTGGGTGGGTTATTTTCTCATTCTCATTATGTTTTAAACTATGATTCAAATATGTATTATTTTTATATTGGTTCATAGTTTAATTTCACATTATCTATCCAATATACTTTATCTGTGTTTTTTTACATCTTTTTATTTTAAGACTAGCTGACCCGATGAACTTCGTACCGCCTCAGAATCAATAACTGTTGAATTAAATAAAGTATTTTTTAGTAAGTTTTAAAAAAATTACACAATGAAGCAATTATCGATGCCCAACTGTCCGCGTTTTGTTTTTGTCAGTATCAAAGATGGCGTTGTGAACGGATTTATATTTTTTGTGATTTTCTTATTTTCCACTTACTTACGGGAATTTTTGAAAGGAAGCGGGTACGGTGCCGCTGCCCCGGGAACCATTTGTTGGATAACCAACACCTCTGCCATAGGTCACCCCAAGTGGTTGGCTACGTTTGGTGATTTGGCAGGAGTGACTTTTGTGCGGGTCTTGGCGGCGGATGCGTCTGCCCACCTGCTGCGTGGCGGGCCGGATCGAGAGAGACTGGTTGAGGGAGGCCTTTTGCTCTTTCCAGCCGGATTCTCTTGACCAATGGGTCGAAAGAGTCCGGCTGGAAAGGTCAAGGTAAAAGGTCAATTCCGGTGAAGTCAATGGCCTTGCACCGCAGTTGGAAGGATGGATTCACTCCCGGATACACTGACCTCCAGATTCCTACCCACCCCTCATGCCTTCTTCCTTCCCAGAACTTCCTATCCTACCCTTCCTTAAAAAGACCCTCCACACAGCATCCCATAAGATGACGTAGGTCCTGAGTGGAGCTTACGTAAAAAAATGCGTTTCATTTCAGAGATTTATTATTATCGTATTTTTCCTTTGGAGGGGTGCAGAGACATACGTTCACCTTTGTCTCATTTTCGACTATTGACATTTAGTGTGTAAGAAAGAGGGGCAGCATTATATGATTAAGAACAAAAGCAAAACAATCAGCGCATTGACATTTGACGTTTTTGAATTTATGGAATTCACGAACAGTTAAATATTATACCTATCACAATATTGCTGCATTTCTTTCAAAATATGAGAATTCGTTCCATGCAAAATGTATGAAAAAAATAATTTTATCTTAACTTTTTTTTTCGTGAATTTTTGCGTTGTTTTAATAGTTATTCTGTTATCCGGGGCGGAGACAAATCCAACAAATCAAAGATCATCAAAATCGGTCCAGCCGATCTCGCGTTATAAATAGTGTAACTAACCCGACTTTGTTTTATATAAAAGAAGAGATATTCATTTTCTTCCAACTCCAGTTTACGTTTTATCTTTGTTTTTCTTAAAATATGATTTTTTTGCGGAAACTTCTCTGGTTTATGCAACCACGTAAAATATATTTTTTATAAAATACTAGCTGGTTCCCGAAATGCGTTGCTATGCCATTTAATAGTTTCTCCCTGCGTGTCCTTTCCCATTCGCCTACCCTGTTCGTTCCCCTTCCGCCTGCCCTTCCTCTCCCGCGTTCCCACTCCGCCTTCTCTCTCCCCACTCCCCTCTCCTGTTTCCCCCGCCCCGCGACCCCTTCTCTCGAGTTCCCTCCCGCATTCCATATATTCAGTCCCGGTACATTCAGTTTTCAAACATCTCGCGTGCCACCTATTGCATTTTTTTATACAAATATCATAATGCCAGAGGTCACCGCTTCTTTTATACAAACCTTGTCCTGACAATAACGAACACAAAAAAAGAACTATCCAATTTGGTGTAGTCTATCAGATTTAGAAAATAGAAGATAGAAGAAGAAGATAGATAGATGTAGGTATAACTGCTTTTCGCTAAAAACAAGAAAAAAATCATTTAAAACACAAATAAATAAAATAACACATATCAGTACTAGATATTTGCCATACCTTTTGAATAAAAAAATATTTTATTCAGTTTGGTTAGGTGTTTTTGACAGAAATCCAAATATAACATTTTTGAAAAAGTAGGAAGGACCGTGAAGAAAATTAATAAAATGGAACGTCTCAAAAATTTATTTTATTTTTAAAGTAAATTTTGGCGTAGGTACATAGTATTATAAATATGAAGTGTTACATTTATGAAATAAATAATGAGATGGACAGGTGGGGCGAGGTCCTAACTTCCAAGGTCCTCAACACTTCAAATCACCGTTGGACGAATCCGTTTCAAAATTGGTCGAATAAAGCTGAAGAGTCTCTGCCGTAATCTGGAAAGAACAGGAAAATAATTTAAGTCCTTTGAAAACCAATGATTAGATACTTTTTGTGAATTGTACCTACATGAAGTAACAGGCTTTTTAATATACATAAATCTTTTATCACAATGTTAATATAACCAACTAACCATCACCATCCTCATCCGCAGGGGTAGGCAGAGAGTAAGGAGCGCTTAACCTCTCGTTCTTGCTTCATTCAATTCATACATACTCGTACATCATCTTAATCCAAGCGCTCGGTTCCATGCCAACTCAGATACACCTCAGAAAGGTCAATAAAAGCTATGAAAAAATAATTTTAAAACAGCCGGTAACCCTAACCTAACTTAACCTATTTAACCAATTTTTTATATTTTTTTATCATCACTCTTAATGACCTTTCTGAGGTGCTTCTGAGTTGGTTTCATTCTGAGTTGGCCGGTCACGCTCCGCTCACGGGGCAACTGAAAAAAAAATAGTTGCCAACTCAATCGCTATCCACAGGAAAGAAACTAGTGAATTTCATTGGCGGTCCGCACTCAGGCAACTTAACAAAGACCACTTGTCACTCGCAACTCGCAGTGCTAGTTACCGCCCCCCAGTTACCAAAATCCTAAGCAACCCGCCGCTCATTTGTACCAAGCGTGGTATTTCGAAGACCCCCCCCCCCCCCCGAACAGGTCACGTAGTATGGGTACGTTCCCTAAGGTAATATGGCTGAAATCAGGGCTGGGCAGTATTTGAATTACTTGTAATTGAAATACGTAAATATTTTGTATTTGTATTTCAATTACTTCCTAACAATGTATTTTGTAATTTGTATTTCAAATACTTATGGCTTCAAAATACATTTTCAAATACATTTAGCTATCTTAATAATGATAATGAAAAATAAACTGAAATAGTAATACATAGACTAAAAACTAGGCTTTAATCTTGTACTATTGTCCTGTGCTAGCACTCTTACTAATGATTATTTGTACTTCTCTTATCATTGCTTTATAATGTACTGTACATTTTTTATTATTATTGTCCTGTGCTATAATAGCACTGTTATTGTACATTTTGTATTATATTATATTATACTTGATATAGCTTTGTATTGTACATTTTTGTATCATAGTATTAGATCAAGCACTGTAGGAATAATTTGACTGAATACTAGATTATTTTTAAGTTAATTACTGTAGAGCGCTCTTGAAGTGAAATAACACAAAACTGCGCTATACAAATGTCATTTATGTATATAAAAATGAATCCTTGTTTCCCTTGGTCACGCCATAACTTCAAAACGAATTTACCTATTTTTTTTAAGTTTTTTAATATCTACTTTGTAGAAGGTTCTTACGGAAAGAAAAATTATGAAAATTACGCAGAAAATTGGATAATTTCAGAAAAATTAACGGCTATTTTAACTTCGCACGTTTGATGAAATTGAATTTAGCAGGCAGCTGTTTTTTTTGTAATCAAAGAATTGTCTATGGATTTTTTAAATTATAGATATTTTAAATAGGTACCTATGTTAGGTACCAGATTTGATTGATTGTTCTTATAATATACAAAAATGAATATTTGTAATATGTGAAAAATGAAAATTTAAAAAAATAAATAAATAGCTGGCACGCGAGTTGTTTGAAAACTGAATGTACTGGAACTAAATAAATCGAACGCGGGAGGGGGGTTGGCGGGAGAAACAATTTATTTCTTTGAAAGTGGCATTGCAACACATGCCGGAAAACAGCTAGTGTTATTATAATAATAATTATTATTATATAACACCTACATAAGTCCTACACCAAAAGAGACGTGCAAAAATTGACCAATCATATTGCTCAGAACTCAGAAGACACATCTCGTCTCCGCTCCACTTGTAAAGTTTTGTGGTATTATTCATCTAATAAAGATGTTAATACCACAAAAGTTTTAATAAAGTTTTGTGGTATTATTCATCTAAATAAAAATATTTTATTAGATGATAATATAATATAACGCTCCATTTAAAGTATTCACAAAACTTTAAATGCAGCGGAGACGAGATGTGTCTTCCGAGCAATATGATTGGTCAATTTTTGCACGTCTCTATTTCACTCTGCTCAGCTTTGCTTCTTTGGAAACGCACCCTTAGATAATAGGGCACTTACGAAAATTTATTGTAACTAAAGGTTCTACCAAAATCAAATGTATTTTGTATTTTGTAATTTGTATTTAGTATTTGAAATTAAAAAAATGGTGAAAATACTGTATTTTGTATTTCAAATACACGACTTGAAAGTATTTTGTATTTCGTATTTTAAATACATGCGAAAAAGTATTTTGTAATTTGTATTTTAATTGCAGCAAAGCATGTATTTTGCCCAGCCCTGGCTGTAATATTACATTTTATGTTCCAAATTTTAAATTTGTCTTTAAACGACTTTGTTTTACTTATATATTACATAAAACAAAGTCGGGTTAGTTCCACAGTTAATAATTCAAGAACGGCTGGGCCGATTTTTATTATCTTTGATTTGTTGGATTTGTCTCCGCCCCGAATAGCAGAATAGGTATTAAAACATCAGAAAAATTCACGAAAAAAAATATTAAGAAAATTCTTTTCCTCGTACATTTTGTACGGAACGAATTCTCATCTTTTGAAAGAGCTCAACAATATTGTGATAAGTATAATATTGAATAGTGAGTGAATTCAAAAAATTCAAAAACGTCAAATTAATGTCAATGCGCTGATTGTTTTGCTTTTGTTCAAACATAAAATGCTGCCCCTCTTTCTTACACATTAAATGCCTATAGTCGAAAATTAGACAAGCGGTGAACGTATGTCTGCACCCCTCCAAAGGAAAAATACAATAATTATAATAAATCTCCCTCACACGTATAAAGAAAATGAAACGCAATTCCCGTAAGTAATTGGAAAAGTAAGAAAGTCACAAAAAATATAAATCCATACACAACGCCATCTCTGATACTGACACTTAATAAAAAAACTGAATTTAATTCAGCTAATAAATGAATACAATAGTTATTGATTCTGGGGCGGTACGAAGTTTTCCGGGTCAGCTAGTAATAACATAAAATAAAGTTACCAACTTAACTCAAATATCGTATTGAAGAATAAATAGTGTGAACCGAAGTAGGTAAATAATGAATGCCAAAAATGGATTTTAATAAAATTCGTTCAAAATAATGCAGAACTTTTTTTTTCTCTTCTTATTAATTTGTGGCATTTATTTTCTACACTTGCCTAATACCTATACCTATCTCCTTTTCCGCTTCTTATTTAGGTATTTACTATCAACATTTAATTGTATAATTTATGTGAAAACAAACAATGAGAATAGGTATTTACCTAATCATTTAATTATTTAAAGATGTAACGTATATACACACGTATTGTCTATCAGAAATAATAAACAACAAAACTAGGTTATTTTTTCCTGAGTTTTTGTACGATTCGATATCGGAAAGGTTGAGAGTGAGAGTTATTTACCTACATGTATGAAAACCCGTGCAAGTAATTTTATAATGCAGGCTATTTGCATAATATTGTTGTTCGAATAACATTTACCAAATAATTGGTATTACACAAGGCAAGGCGATATTACGAGAATGCAGAAAAAACGGGTTGTGTAATAGGGAAAACCATTGAACATTTCCAAAAGCTTTCCAAAAAAACGAATGGTTTGTTTTTCGTCATTTCATTGACTAGTTTTACCCTGATGTTATATGAAATATTATACCTGGTAGAATGTTCGTGGTCTTGCTTCTTCTCGGGGTTATCAGCAGCTGGTGACTTATTGCCCGTCGCATTGAGAAGAGCCGGGGCGGGTTTCTTGGTGCCCTTCAGCGGGGAGGGCTGTCCGAAGAATCCGTCATCGGTAATGTTGGACAGCGAGATCAGCTGGTCAATATCCAACCCCTGCGCAGCCTCCAATAGGTCTTCGGCCGGAGCAATCACCACTAACACGCCGTCGACGTTTATCCTGTAGTTTTCTGTTCCATTTTGTCTCTGGTCGTAAATCCTCTCAGGTTCTTCCTTCAGAGCGGCCGCATCGGAATTAGACACGGAGATCGCCGCCCAAACAAACAACAAAATTAACCGCTTCATGTTATAAAGAAGTTTGATGTAAATGTCAGATATAAACCAGGAATGTTTGACGGACGATAGTGCGTGGCCGCTCGCTGTGCGAATGTCAATAACACTGAGAAATCTTAAATCGAACCTCTGGTTATCAGATAAAATATTCAGTCCGAACGGTAACCGGATTGGCAGGGAACGCTGAAGGAGTTCTCTTGTTTCGTACCTATCCCATATTTTTGTGACTAGATTACTAGATACGGGCGAATGGCGAACGGTGAACGGTACCCAGCCACAAAGAAGCAGTCACCGGGTCTGGCACCAGCTTCAGTGCCAGTCAGTGGGCCAATTGCCGCCATTGCCGGTGCCGGGTAACGCTAGTGGGTCAGAAGGTAGAGTGCATTAACATAACTGTACCACTTCTGCTCTTCAGCTACTCACTACTGGGACTGGGCCATTGGGGTCCAGGTCTCCACTTTAAACCAAATAAAACTCGCGCTTGTGGCTTCAAGGAATTAAAAGACGGAACGAGTTTATAAATCGGCGCGGATGTCACCATTGATAGCTGGCGATAATCCCTAAGTAGGTATAGGTATTGTAGATCTTGACCGCCAGGCATTTTCCCGCCTCGCCGAGCCGTTAACCCCGTGGTCGTCAAACTGCGGCCCGCCGCAGGTATTTGTTCGGCCCGCACAAATATCTTCCGCTTTTTTAAATTTTTAAATATATTTATTTTTTCATTTACAATTAACCTGCTTTTTCTTTTTTTTTTTTAAATATTTGTATATGTAACCTTATGGAATGCGTGGGACTGCACTCACCTCCCCACATACCGGAATATTTATTATTATAGCATACAATTCAGTAGTCAATGACTATCAAAACTGATTTTGCTTTAAATAAATAGAAGTACGCGGGAGGATACTTCTTTCGACGTACTCGTATCTCTGTGACTTAATTTTCGAAAATAAGCTTCTTAAAACACAAATACCGCAATCGCCTTTCCTTTCATTTAGAAGACGCAATGAGGATTGCATGAAGTTCCAAGAACGCTAGCAGAATTAATTTTAAAAAAAGTACAACATCATAATATCTGACTTACATGATAGTTTCAATTAACATAAATAATATGTTTGTAGTTCTAATAAAAATATTGAATATACATTTTTTTTCAATTTACGTAAGGGACGCCAAAATCATAATTTATATGTTTGATTAAAAAAAAGCATAAGCATATTCACAAAGCGCCCGGCCCTGGCATCCAGCGCTACTTGTTCTATCGATTATTCATTTGATTTTGAACGCGCGCATGGTGTACGTCATAGGTCCTCAACGTTGGCATTTGAGATTTTCAGGGGCAGTAGAAGACCCAGAGAAAATTAGGGAGCATTAAGATGGCACAGTGAGGGCGTGGGCAGGTAAAAAAATATGGTCCAAAAAGACAAAAAACACGCTAATCATTTACTAATAAGTAAGGAATGTAAACTTTAATATTGGTAAATTTTTGTTATTGTATGTATTGTATCATTTTCAACACGTGTGCGAAAATTCACATATTTCGGTAGTTCGGGAAGTGGAAGAAAATTGATCTGAAAGATGTCTTTAGATTCAGATGTATAGGGGAGACCGAGGGGAGTTGAAACAATTTTCACATTTTGTTTCATACACCAAATACTATAGACAGAAATCGTGTGATATTAGTACCAATTGATAGGTCATTCTTTACACTTGCGAATGACTAACATAAAGACATTGTAAGCGTTAAATATTGTGGTGAAAAATCGACTTATCCGTAACAAGTCAACTTGTTTCAGCTCCCCTCATACCGAGGTAAGATGAAACAGGGGTCGAGGAGAGTTGAAATATATGATTTTTGAGGAGTATTAAGGGCTGTAAAATAAAAATTATGATATAATTTAAAGGTGTTTATTAAAATTAAACTTTTCAAGTACAAACAAACTGACAAAAATAAAAATATTATGAAAATAAAAAATGTCAATCTGAAAAGCAGTTGCGGCAAACAGGTATTTATTAAAATTAAACTTTTCAAGTACAAAACAAACTGACAAAAATAATCAGAAATAAAAAAAAATGCTTTTATAATCAGTAGGCATTCTGAAACAAAATAAACAAATTAAATCAACGAAAAAAAAAGCATTTTATTTTGTGCCCGTTATTTATTGACTGCTGTCCGATATTAAATTGAAAACGAGGAGAGTTGAAACAGTCTGTTTCAAATCTCCTCAGTAAGAAAAAACCTCCCAAATTTTATTTAATCCACAATCAAGGACTCCAGATACTAATATCTACAGCCAGTATGTCGGACGAATATCTACAGCTCATATGTTGAACTAATATCTACGAACTTCAGAGTGTTGACTAATATCTACAGAGCGTAGATTGGATTAATCAGCTAAATGTGTCCAATAGTCCGATATTAGGGATTTTTACATACATACTTACATAAATTAAGTTTTTTAAACTGCATACGCAATATTACGTTATTCCAATATGCTATACATAATTGCAAATCCAGCCTCTGCCAGTGCTGTAGATATTCGTCAACACTTTGGTTCTCATAGATATTCGTCAACAGTTTGAGCTGTAGATATTCGTCAACACTTTCCTTCTCATAGATATTAGTTCGATTTTTTCAGTTTTTGGAATTCCTGTAGTATAGATATTAGTAGACGCCTCCCAATCAAGAAGCAAGTACACAAAAATCAATTGTAGCAAATATATGTAATAAATCTTTAGTTAATGAGCTTTCGAAACACATACAATTTAAACCAAAATACAAAACTCTTATCAAAATATAGGCATCGTAAAAAACTTACTTTTCACGATTTTTGTCAGATAGCACGCACAACTCCACAACCGCACGACGAACGCCACCGAAGCGAACTGACAAGTCAGCAGGCGGAGGTAAATGCTTGAAAAGCGACGTTGCCAATTCGCTAACGGTTTTAAGTCCCGAGAAATCGGTACTGTTTCAAGTCACCTTTGTTTCAAATCCCCTCGGTCTCCCCTACATCTCACATTAAATAAGATGATATGAAAATATTTATTTTTTATTATATAATGTTTTCATCTTACGTGTCATGGATGCAAGAAGGAAGGAGGTAGCTTCCCAAATACAATAACTGTCTTTTTAACTTGGTAAACAAAAAGGTATAACAAATAAAAATAAATAATAACAGTGGAAGCCGGTGGCGTTGTTAAAGTACAAAATATTCGTGCGGCCCGCGGTGATACCTCACATTGTGCAATGTGGCCCTTGACCAGAAAAGTGTGACGACCACTGCATTAACCGCATTAGATTATTAGATATATAATATGTTATTATATTTAAGTAGTTGTGATCTCTAATGTCAAAGTCAATGCGCTGCGAATAGTGGATCAATTTATGCTAACCTCTCTAGCACGAAGCCATGTCGAAACATTTGCAGTCGGCATTATTATTGGAGTAGGTCACTGACAGGTTCTTTGGAGCAATTATTAACAAATAATTACCTGACGAACTTTCAATACCTACCTACCTGCAATGTGGCTTACGAGGAAACACAGTCGTCGAGAAATTTGAATAAGGCATATAGGGTGTGTCAATTACTTCAACTTTTGAATTCAGAAACGCCCGGGGTCTCAAAAGTTGCGTCTTACAAAGAAAATGAGAACTTATAACACAATTGTTGGTAAAAGGTTATTTATTTAAGAAAGTGAGTTCACAGATCACATAATATGGTAAAAATAGTCACAATGTATCAATTCACTAATTAACTGAGCAAGGGATCGGAGGGAACCTCGCCGTTAGGCTTTGGGAACAACAAAAGCTGACTGTGGTTCTGCTTAGAGGGTCGTACCATAGGACGAAGCGCAACTAAGGCAGCAGTCGGGGGTCTGGTTGGTGCTTTACTTATGGTAGTAGAATACTCCTTAGAGGGTCGTGCCAGAGGACGAAGCGCAACTAAGAGAGCGTCCTAGCCAAGAGCGAGCTGCAGACGAACTGACTAATTTAGGGCGCGCAGCCTGTTATATAGCCCATTCCTTGTTGCGGGGTGTGGTTTATGTAGCGGCTCGAGGGTGGGAGATGCGCAGAAGGCGTCGGCGCATCCTGGTTTGCTTAGGGGTGGGTGAGCAGGATGGCGCTGTACGGGGGAAAGAGATGGTGTAGTGGCAAGCGTAAAAACGGCGCGCTACATCCTCCCCCTCTGGATCGAGGAACGTCCCGTCGAAGATCCAGGTCTGTAGTAGCGTGGCGGCTACTTATTCTTCTTTGGTCGACCTCGTTTGCGTAGAGGAATAACCGGAGCGGGCAGCGGTGTCAAGTGCCCGTGGTATGGAGTCAGTGCTGAGGTGTGGTAGGTGCCTAGCGAGACATCTGGTGCTTCCATTGAAGCTATCTCGTAGCTCGTTGGTCCATGTTGCTTCAGGATCAGGTAGGGGCCATCGCGTCGTGGTCCTAATTTTGCGCTGAAGCCTCTTGCGGCTTTGCTAAGAGCGTGGGAGTGGACAAAGACGTGATCTCCGGGCTGGTAATGGGGGTCTTCTCGCCTCTTGTTATCCACGTAATTCTTTTTTTTGTCTTGTTTCTCATCATTGTGGGTCCTGACAAGACGTAGGGTATCGGCTAGTTGTAGCAGATGCGGCGTTATCTCGGGGATGAAGTTTTCCGATAAGATAATGCTTCTCAAGTCTCTTCCGACGTCATCGGCTGACCTTAGCTCACGTCCAAATGTGAGATAGGCAGCGGAGTATCCGGTGCTCTGATAGAACGCGGTATTCATGGCGAAGCGTATTGATGGAAGGCTTTCGGCCCATTTTCGGTGTTCTGTGCCAACCAGGGTGGCTAGTTGGGGTTTGAGGTCTCGATTTTTCCTCTCGACAGGATTGGCCTCTGGGTGGTAGGCTGGTGTGAAGGTGTGCTTGATGTCCAGGCAGTAAGTCATCTGCTGCATCACGGCACTCACGAACTGGGTACCGTTGTCGCTTATCAGTCGGCGTGGGGTCCCGTAGCGTAGGCATACTTCATCAATCAGGACGCGGGCGCAGGTCTCGGCAGTCGCGTCTTTGAGGGGAAATAGTTCTATCCAGCGTGTGGCCACGTCTTCGATGATGAAGATCCAATTCTTCCCATCCTCGGAAGTTGGGAGTGGTCCGAAGAGGTCGAAGGCTACTGTTTTAAACCTCTGGTTCATTACTGAAGTCTGTAGGAGGCCGGCGGGTTTTAGGTTTGATGGCTTGTATCTCTGGCACTCCAGACAGTTCTTGACGTATTTCTGTATGCTGTATGTAGGTCCGCATATTCTTCCAAAAGTATCGTCTGGCAATTCGTCGAATCGTGCGTTCTACTCCGTAATGCCCAGCGGTAGGGGCATCGTGATAGGCCATGAGTATTTGGTGTTGCTCATGCTCGGGGACGACTAGTTGAGCGTCCTCTTCTTCGATATCGGGTGCATATCGGTACAATACACCGTTTTGCATCAGGTAGCCCTTAGTTGTCCAGTAACTAAGGTCTTCGTTTGGATTGTTGGCTTCAAAACACTCGATAATTTTCTTCAATGCAGTGTCTTTCAATTGTTCTCTGCGGATGTCAGCCGCGTTGCGTACTGGAACGTCGAGGGTTATCGTGCATAGTGCGCAAATAGAGGGTGGGTCTTCAAGTAATGGTGGTCGTGATAGTGTGTCCGCCACCAGGTTTGAGCGTCCAGGTGTGTATTGGATTTTCAGGTTGTAGGGTTGAAGCTGCAGGGCCCATCTTGCAAGGCGACCTGTGGGAGACTTTAACGTCATTAACCACTTCAACGCTTGGTGGTCGGTAACCACGGTGATTGCTGTTCCTTCAATGTATCCTCGGAACTTTGCAACTGCCCATACGACTGCTAGGGCTTCTCGTTCTGTGGTAGAATAGTTCCTCTCCGCTGGTAGTAGCAGGCGGCTCGCGTATTCTACCGGATGTTCTTCTAGTCCCTCCCCCTGGACCAAAACTGCTCCTATTGCGTAGCTGCTTGCGTCCGACTTTATGATGAATTCCTTGCTTCCATCGGCTTGTCGTAGTATGGGGGCGCTAGTGAGTAGTGCTTTCAGGGTGTCGAAAGCATTCTGCTGTGGGGATTTCCATTCCCAGGTGGCGTCTTTCTTTATCAAGTCGCTGAGTGGCTTGGCGGTTTTGGCGAACTCGGGTACAAATCGCCTATACCAGGAGCATGTCTGAAGAAATGTCTGTAGCTGTTTGACATTGTTTGGCTCCTTCATTTTAGAAATCGCCTCTATCTTCTCCGGATTGGTGCTGATTCCTCCGGGGGTTATTACGTGTCCTAGATATTTTATGCTTGGACAGCAGAAGTGGCATTTAACTCGATTTGCAGTGAGATTAAATTCTCGTAGCTTGGTGAACACCTGTTGTAGATCGGCGAGGTGTTTATCGAAGGTGGGCGAAAGTATGATTATATCGTCCAGGTATGCTAGGATATTGACTTCATCTAGCTCGATCTTAAGTCGGTCAATCATGCGCTGGAACGTCCCGGGCGCATTGCGAAGTCCAAATGGCATCTTCAAGAAGCGGTAGAGTCCGAATGGGGTTATAAAGGCCGTCTTGTCACGGTCTTTCTCCAGTATCTTGATCTGCCAGTAGCCAGATCGTAGGTCTACTGTAGACATAAAGTTTGACTGCTTTGCCGAGTGTAGCAGGTCATCCATTCTGGGCAGGGGGTACACGTCTGGTACTGTTATCGCATTGAGAAGGCGAAAATCAATACAGATGCGCTTGTTTCCGTCTTTTTTGGGCACCATAACCACAGGTGCGGCCCACGGTGAATCTGCTTCTTCTATAATCCCTTGGGTTAACATACTGTTAATCTCGGCGCGGAGTTCTGCTTGGCGGGCTGGCGAGAGCCTGTAAGGGGCTACTGAAATCGGCGGGTGTTGTCCGGTCTCGATTCGGTGCTCAATTTTTGTCGTAGATGACAGGGTGGCTGAGAAGACAGCGGCGTTGTCGCACAGCAGGCGGTCCAGCTGGTCCCTCTGGGTAGGTATAAGGTGGGTGGCTTCATCTGGTCGGAGGCTTAGTATTTCGGCGTCCAAGGCACAGAGCTCCACTTCATTTCTGGGTTTTCTTGGGGAGTCATCGAAGAGCCGATAGGAGCGTATCATTACCTCCCTTAGGGCGTCTTCCTCCATCGCGTCCTCGGGAAACAGCTCATTCAGGGCTATCATCTTAGCCCAAATGTTAGTGCGAGGCGGTGTCTGTGAGAGAGGGCTCATGAACGGTGGCACGTAGATCTCACATTCATTGTCCTGTACTGGTGGGGCGGGCAGACGAACCTTAGGCGGTGTCTGTGGGAGAGGACTCATGAACGGCGGCACGTAGATCTCGCATTCATTGTCCTGTACTGGTGGGGCGGGTAGGCAAACCTTAGGGAGTTTGTGTGCTCTCACTTCTAATAGCTCGCCAGTCTTTTGACGTTGTCGAATACCTCGGTTTGGTGGTATGGCGTCATTTTCCATATGCAGCATATACCGTACTTCGGGGCTGTCCGTGAATGCCCATGCGCGCTGGGGAATGTTTATATCGATCCCCGCGTCTTCGATAAAATCGACGCCTAGGAGTGTTCGATTCTCGTGTCCTCCTGGGAGCACGATGAAGCTGGTGGGTATCTGTCGGCCTCTTAGTGTCAAGGTGGCGGCTATTGTCTCGACCTCCTGACGTTTAGGGACACCATCTGCCAATACGATGTCCATGATGGTTCGCTGGGTTTTGAAATTTGGAGCGATTAGCCGCCGGTGTAGCTCAGCTGACGCTACGCTCAATTTTGCTCCGGTGTCTACGTGAGCAGTGCCCAGGAAGTTTCCAATCCCGATGTGTAGTATAGGTCTCGCTCGGGGAAGGCCTATTTCATGTATCGAGCAAAAATCGGCTCGTGGGTGAGGGGTGTCTATTCTCCCTTGGCTGCATTGCGGGCACTTGCTTCTTACCACGCCTGGTTTACCGCAGCCGTAGCATGCGAACTTCGCATCACTGAGTGCCTCCAGCTTCTTGACTGGAGGAGTGTACTTTACGTGCGCTCCTGTATCGTAGCGGGAACGGCACTCCTCGGAACGGTGCCCAAATCTGCGGCATTGAAGTACTCACCACTGTCCCACCCCGGTATAGGCGACTTATGGTCGCCCCTTCGGAGTTCTCGCAAGAATCTAATTTTTTTGAATAAACGACTCTACATTTAATAAAACGAATCTAGACCTTCAATGCCCCTACATACTTTGTTAGGTGACGGAAATATAGGATCGCCTACAGTCTGTACTGTAATGGTCAAAAAGGACTAATCTACAGGTGTTAGTGAGCATAAAAAATGTAATAAAGAAAAAAAAAACCAAAAGTAGTTATTATACACGGTGTCCGAAAACTCGTAGTACAAGCGGAAAACTGGTGAACCTGCATCACATAGAGAACCCAAATAAACATAAATATTTTCAATTTAAGCATTTTTATATTTAAAATTTAAAAAAAAAAAAAATAATAATATTTTTCGGCTATATGAGGGTTAAAGTTTTTTTCCGATACACGGAAATCTCGTGATTTTAGAGGGAAGATGCTCTCTAAAACTCTCTCGCTAGGTACTTTACTTAGTACTGCATCAATTCGCACAACGAACAAGCCGAGTGAGAAAAATTATTAGCATAGGTGTGTTCTAACTTACATTATGTTGTAACGTTCCATAATCCAAAAACACTAGGTAGGTACATCACAAAAAACACAAACATGTCATTGGTACATCACAAAAAACGCATTAACATGCGTTGGTATAACTTCCATTACAATCCACAATATTCTAAATATGAAAATAACACAAAAGTTTGTTAAAAACCGGTGAAATTAATTACTGTTATTCACAAATATTCACTTTGAAAATTCAGTTTGAAAACACAAAGGGATGTCAACGTCGTCGACTTGACGAAATCAAGACACTGACACATACTAAACTGCGTAAAAACATGAAAAAATATTTCTCCCGCATTCGGCTGTTCCCGTGTCCCATTGCTTGCTATTCGTGTTCCCCATGCAGTAGTGTTCAATTTGCGCTGAACACTGGGAATATTATTTTTAATTTATTTAACATTCCAAATTTGCAGTTTTGAACTCACTTACGACATTTATGATTAAGTATTGTTTTATTTTCTTAATTCACTTATTTTTTTATTAGTTTATTTACTTATTTTTTCACTTTTAATCAAAACAATAACTTTCAACAATAATATGAAATTAGAAACCAACTTTCTAGTTTAAATACGGTACGACTTAATTTTGTCCTATAACTTATCACTTAGAATTAATCGGCCTTTGTAGTCCTAGGTTAAATTTACGTCTTATTTGCATTTTTGTTAAGTTACTCACGAGTGCATTTACATACAAAAATAATGCTCATGTTGTTCGGGAGTTTAACTTAGGGGGCATTAATTACGTGACCTCAAAATGGGGGGGGGAGTCCAGCCAAATCTCACCAAATCTTGAACAGTTTTTCAGCGTATTGTCGCGATCATATTTACCTCAACGGTGGGGGGGAGGGGGGCGTAATGGGATAGCATGGGGCGGGATGGGATAGCCTGGAACCCCAGATACACCACTGATCTCACATGATTGTTGTAGTTAATTATTGTGGACATCAAACAAAAAGAGGTATACCTACCAAGGGTATGAGGGATTGGTAGGAATCTGAGAGTCAGTGTATCCAGGAGTGACGGACGCATGAATTCATTCCTCCCATGGCGGTGGAATATAATTAATAGTCCAGTCAGCCTATGTCGTAGAACACCAGTTGAATCACCATCGACTACTACCATTTAGACAAGTGTTTAGCCAAAAATGCCCGCCCCTACCCCTCTTTGCTTCCCCCCCCTGTGACCCCACAAACATGAAGAGTGTAAGGGTTTCGTAAATTGCGTCTATCTCGATTACTAAACAACATATCGGGTTGCAATTTTTTTATTTGTTTTATTGTAACATTGTCTACAATTAATGTCCAGTTAACTTTCGTCATAACTTTTACCGTTTGTTTGTAATTCGGTGAAAAGGTAAAAATTTGTATATTTTTTGGTATGTAATTTTACATTTTGTCACAGAACTTTTCAGGCCGACATTTTATGAAGAAATGTTTCCTACAAAGATTGTAGTCCTTTCTATGAGCTGTAAAATTATCTATTTGAATGTGTACTTTATGGCTAGAAAACGCCAGATATCAACCGTGAATGCTTGGTTCACCATCTCTGCGTCGCTCCGCGGCAGCCGATTCATTACCGCACTACTCATGTATGATGTTTAACTCATTAATTGTATTTTTTGTCAATTGTTTTAAATTTTGGTTTTACTGAAGAAGTAAAATAAACTAAATAAAAGATAAACTAGCTCCATTATGAATAACCCTCACTAACACGAGTATTTCACGTTCACGATTTCCACATAGCTTTAGTGCACTAAAACAAACGAAATAATGACAAGACTAGAAGAAGTGTGTGAAGATTTGGTTAAAACTAGTAGAAATTCAAAACTGTGGCTACAAGAGTTTAAATTGGTGAATTTGGTTCTAGACTTTATTCTGGCGGAGAGAATCGGCGATTGGAATTTGCACATTAATACAGTCAAGCAAATGATACCGTATTTGCATGCTGCTGGTCATTTGCTCTACGCCAAATCTGCACAAATACACTTAAAACAAATGTTGAGCGTACAAACAAAGATGTCAAATGAAGACTTTGAAAGGTTCGTCAATAATTTCCGATATTTAAAAAAGGAGACAAACATGAGATGAGCAATTACAGACCGATCTGCCTTTTATCAACTATTGTAGGAGCTAAAACTTTTGTAGGAAATATTTTTTCATAAAATGTCGGCGTAAAAAGTTCTGTGACAAAAAGTAAAATTACGTGCCAAAAAAAATTACCCTTTCATACGAATTACAAACAAACGGTAAAAGTTACGACGGAAGTTAACTGGACGTTAATTGTAAACAATGTTACAGCAAAGAGAATATCAAAAATTGCAATCCAATATGTTGTTTAGTAATCGAGATGGACGTGATTTACGAAACCCTTACACTCTTCATGTTTTTGGGGGCACAGGGGGGAAGCAAGGAGGGGTAGGGGCAGGGATTTTTGGCTAAGCACTTGTCTAAATGGTAGTAGTCGATGGAGAAAAAATTAGCTTTATACTATTTTTTTCAATCTAATTATTACATTATTAAAAAAATGATAATAACCTTGTTCACATTCGTTTCGAACACTACTGTATCGTACGACCATTGATGGCGGCCATGTTTGTTTGTGTACCCGAGGATTATACGAATGCAAGTCCAAAATTTGAAGAAATGAGTTTTTGATGCAGACTTGAAGTAAATTATCTTATTATATCTATTAGTCCACTTCAATTAGAGGCAGTAGGACTCAAGTCCATGTTTTTGTTTGACTCAAGTCAGCGTTTTTTTTTAAACAACTATTTTTAAAGGCTTTACTATAAAATATTTCGATTCATTTGCTCGTTTTTAAAACAAAACTAATTGATTTAATAATTACTTTTTTGTTATCTATCATCAGCACGGATATCCGAAGAAGTTATTATTATTATTTTTTTACATTAACTCCACACAGGAGGCCCTGAGGAAAATAATTTCCCTCAGGGCCTATGTCATCTGGGATGCTGTGTGGAGGGTCTTTTTGAGGAGAGGAAGGAATGAACATTGGTCTTGAAGAGACCCATGTTGTAGGAAGGAGGAAACACAGAGGCCGGCAAATCATTCCACAGCCGAGCTGTTGAACACAAGAACGAGTCGAAGAAACGACCCGTTCTCATGTGACAAATGTCAACTGTGTACAAATGTTGGGCACGCGTTTGGCGTGTTTCCTGACTATGCACCGGTGCCGAAGGGATCAATGATGCTAGTTTCTCGGAGCATCTTCCATTGTAATACCGGTAGAACAAGGATAGCATTCCCACCCGACGCCTGTGCTCTAAATATTGCAATCCGTCTGCTAAGATGGGAGAATCTATCAAACGGACCGCCCGTTTCTGCACAGAGTCGAGGGTATTTTTCAGGTATTTTGGAGCTCCAGACCAGAGGTGGCTGCCAAATTCAACCGTGGGGCGCACTTGCGATTTGTACAGGGTTAGCAGTTATGAGACCATAGTTACAGAAAAATAGTTTTTTGGCGCTCCTGAACATTTACCTTTTTGGACTTGCATCCGTATGCTTCTCGGGTAAAGAATTTGTTTCGTGAGCTCACAGTTCAAGGTCAAGTCATTTTTTGAAAAATGTAGCTTACCTCTTCTAATTGTGTTCATCAAACCGGGCGCAGAAAGGGACAGCAAATTTCGCATTGCACTCTAACGAAAGCGCGAAATTAATATTAGGCCAGCTGTTTTTAACCGTGAAATGACCGAAAAATACGGAATAAAATTATGGATTATTTCAAAATAATGCTTTAAATCCGGATTTCTTTGTTTGTTTTCTTTTAAAGAGTTTTTTTTAGTTAGGTACTATGATAGTCAGTAATAATTTATGAGAATTTCACCAAAAAAAAATCAACTTCTGACTCGATTTACTCGAAAACGAAAGCTCAAATAAAAAAAAATTATACTATAAAATCGACTCCAAATGTGATGAGGATTCACCAGTTTTCCGCTTGTACTACGAGTTTTCGGACACCTTGTATAATAATCAGAGGGAGACCACATACTCCAGGACTGCAGGCAACTGCGTATAAATAAGAAAAGGATAAGTTGTAAACAAAGCAATAACATTTAGTAAAGGCGAAAAAAAAATAGTGATGACCGTCATGACCATACTGTGCCCGGCAGTCCCCCAGAGAATGTGTAAGGTTATTAGTCCGACGTCATGGCACCCAGTGGAGTCATCCTTTAGCCAGCTATACGGTGGTGCCTAGAAGAAGTAAATGGACTACGATACGAAGACCCTAGGGAAAAAGAGCGTCGGGTAGCTGGAGGAGGGACGGACAAACCTCCGGATGCCACTCTATCTTTCCTCTAACCTTATCATGTCAGGGGGGGTGGCGCGGGCACTGGAAGGAGATAACAGAGGTAAGTTACAAAAAAAGGTAGACCTATAAAAAATATGATAGGGACAAGGCCCAAAGTCCAACCCCTTTAATGGGGAAGTGGACAAGACATAACAAACAACGGAGTTCTGTTCTAGTTGTTATCAGCAACTGAAAAGAACATGGAAAACAAAATAAACAAACTAAAAAAAAAAATGCAAAAACATGAGAGAGTAGAGGAAATAAAAAAAAATATATATATAAAATCATAATGCACGCAGGCGTGTCAATTCACGCATTATGTTACACTGTAAATGAAAAAGAAAAACACAAAGCCATGTAAAAGTGTAAATAACAAGTAAGTGTAAATAAACAACAGAAAATAATAAGAAAAAGAAAGAAACAGAAAATGTAAAAAAAAACCAGGCAGATAGGGTTGAAAGAGTAAATGTGAGGTAATCCGTGGATATCAGGAGACAAGTACACCTGGTCACTAAATCTTATAATCAGCGACTCTAAGATCAGGCCTTCTCTCCACCCAGATTCTTGTAAACTTCTTCAAGCACTCGAAATTCGTCTTATTCGAAACCAGATCAGTGTTCCACACTGGTCTGATGGGTACGTCCAAACCATCTAGCATTTGACCTCTGGCATCCGTCATTATTTCACACTGCCACAGGATATGCTCTGCCGACTGGTTCGTGCTCCCACAGGCACAATTGGGGTGAGGGGACAGGGAGAGGGTGTGAAGTCTCCCCCTGAATTCCCCATGGCCAGATAATAATTGAGTGATGTGGTGGTCTAACTTGAGGAAGACCGCTTCCATTCTGAGTTTAACTGATGGGAAGAAGGAGAAAGTCCATCTTCCCAAATACGATCTATCCCACCGGGCCTGCCACTCTTGGAGTGACAGGTCTCTCATTTGTCGAAGCAGCCCAGGGAGAGTCCCCGGCCCGCCCGGAGTTAGAGTGACTCCTAGGTGAGTGGCAGGGGTTCCTCTGGTTAACCTCTGCTTAGTAAGCACTTCCCTGATTTCCAGATCGATTGGCAAAATGCCAGCCAAAACAGGCAAAGCGTCCGAAGCCACGGTTCTATACGCCCCGGATAGTGCCAACAAGGGAGTTCGTTGGCCCCGCTTGAGAGCCAAGAGTATAAGCGAGTTACCCAAGCGATGCTCCCAGACAGACGCAGCATACGAAACTTGCGCCACGTATACGCATCCGTACAGAGTGCGCATGGCTGGGCTACGCAAACCCCACTCAGCTGTGGAGAGTCTCCTAAGCTTCAAGAAGAGGGCCTGAGCCTTGCTGGATACATCCTTGACGTGAGCCAGAAAAGAGGACGATCGATCTAGTGTGACGCCTAAGTATTTCACCGTTTCACGAAATTTGACACTAGAGTCCCCCATTTTGATGACGGGATTTCTTTCTCTACTGAGAAAGCCCTTCATCAGGAGGCCCTGGGTCTTGTGGGGAGCGAATGTCATCTTGTTTCTCTTACCCCAATCGAGGAACATGTTCAAACCTTCACTGCCTTTGCTCTCAACTTCCTTTCTACTGTCCCCAGCGACCAAATACGTCTTGTCATCAGCGTAGTCGACAGAGATGCATCCTTCAGGCAAGGGTAACCTGGAGGAGTCGTCAAAGTTGATGTTCCACAGGTCAGGTCCGAGAATGGAGCCCTGCCGGCATCCAATGTCAGCTTCCCTCTCGATCAATAAATCTCCAAAGCTGATCGTGATCGTGCGATCAGAAAGGTAGTCGTCGATTGACTGGAACAGAAGTTTGGAGCACTGCCTGGTTTTCACCTTTGTACGCATCATTGCCCACCACGCGTGATCGAAGGCACCAGTTATGTCGAGGAAGATCGCTACTACATACCTCTTTGGACAAGCCTTCACCCAATCAAGCACATACGACAGGGCATGCACCGTAGATCTACCGGGGACGAAGCCGAACTGCAGGTCACTGGCCGGTGACAGGGTTTGCCGAAGTCGCTCTCGTAGCAGTTTCTCCAAGATTTTGCCAAGTACAGGGAGGAGGGTAATTGGCCGATACGCCTTAATGTCGATCAGTGGTTTTCCGTTCCCCTTTGGTATGATCCGGAGCACGCCACGCTTCCACTCGGAGGGGAAGACTCCCCTCCTCAGGCACGTGTCCATCACCTGGAAGAGCTCTTCCTTGGCGTGGACCCAGACTTGCTTCGCAATCACGCCATTGAGCCTATCATGCTGTTACGCTATTATTAAGGGTTGAGTATAGTAGGGCTAATACTGTATGTATTTTGGTTTCACCACGAACTTTTCGGTTAAACCGAGCGCCAAAATACTGCCTTTGTGCAGAATTATGCCCGTGGTGAATAAAAACATGAAACTTCATCTCAGGAGTGAGCATATGTATGTGATCTCCAGCGTGTTAGGGAATTAAATAACAACAGGTATCTCATTTCCAACTTAAATGTAAAAGAACGTATATTATTTCAATAGTGTCAGGTACAATGAACGAAACAGAATCTACTCACCCTCAGGGACCGATTGATGTTATACTAACTAGCTAAATTCGCAATATTCCTAACAGAACCGCGTCTCGTAGTTCGCCTCAGGATGATTGGCAGGACCTCCAGCCGATCCTCATCTCGGCCAGTCCGCAACAGGATAATCGGCAGGACCTCCGGCCGATCCTCATCTCGGCCAGTTCGCAACAGGATAATCGGCCAGTTCGCAACAGGATGACCAGCAAGGATAATCGGATAACCTTCACAGCAAAGCAGGGCTCCAAGGGAAGTGGAACTCCAAGGGGCGATGTTACGGGGCTTACATAGCAAGCAAGCGGGACCGTTAGTATTACCGTACGTGTAATTTTAAATACAAGCCGGTGAGCGGAATTATTTTTCTCCACGCGATTGATGAGGCATTCTTATCGTCAGCACCCGACAAGTACATTCCGGCGCGTCTCGTGCAGCGTAAATACTATTACCGATCGCCTCAATAATTCTCGGTAAACCTCTCGAATAATACGAACTGCCGCGGAGACCAATCTCGCGACATTATTGAATGAAATCTTTGGTGCACTTTTACATCACGTATCAAAGATTGTTCCACATTAATTTCACGCGCCAATCGACTAATTTTTAATACTTCGTCCCTTATAATAAATTAATACTACACGACTGTCACAGCCATGATCTAGCCCAAAAGATCATGCCGGCGTGAGTGGATTCCATTCCCGGACCCGGAAAAGAAAAAAAGCTAACCCCTTCCATAACGACTTGTGTTGCCAGTCCTCCCGTTGTAACTCTCAAAAATTAATTAACTCAATAGTTCGTGCCGCTAGGTTCGACGTTATAAAGCAGTGTTCATATTTTAAAATGAGAAAAGGTAATGATTTCAGCACTGCTTCATAACAATGCCCTGGTGCCTTCTTAGGACCCAATCCCTTTATTATAACATCAATTTCCGCTTTAGTGACTCTAATGAAGTTATCCTCTTGGGCAAGGTCCCTAGGTGGTAGCCGTGACAGATTTCTAATCTGTTTGTGGTGGTCATTCTCCCCAATTACTGATTCTAAAGGAAC
Organism: Limnephilus marmoratus; assembly: GCA_917880885.1. Lineage (NCBI taxonomy): Eukaryota > Metazoa > Arthropoda > Insecta > Trichoptera > Limnephilidae > Limnephilus > Limnephilus marmoratus. The sequence goes on along the minus strand of OU862912.1, from coordinate 58,569,762 downwards.
TAACTCGCCCAGAAGTGTCTTGAGAGTGGAGGCCACGTCCACAGTCTCAGCGTTCCTCCCATCTGATTTCCCAATTACTGTAGACAAATACCGGTCAGATCCTTTCCCGGATTTTTCAATAGCGCTGTGGATTTCCCACGGGTTGGCGTTACCCACATCTTTGACCCAATTATGCCAAGCAGCTCGTTTCGCTCGAAGAACGGCCCGTTTGAAGGCCGACCTGGCGGACCTCAAGCTCGCCTGAAGCGCAGCTGTCTCCTCCTCCGTACAGCTGCCACTCCTGGACAACCCAAGCGCCCTGTAGGCCCTCTTGAAGGCCCCCTTGAGCGAAGTCAGCTCAGGTGACCACCACGGCGTTCTAATACTCGTCTTCGGGTTTGATCTTCCCAAAGACGAGTTGGCAGCAGATACAACCGCCCTATTGAAAAAATTCCCCAAGTTATCCGGATCAGTAGCAGCTACGTGGTGAAAATCCCTTAACGTATCTCGTAGCGATTCCCCAAAGTGATCCCAATTCGCCCTAGTGGTGTTGAAGTTCCAGGAGGATCTTGGAGCTTCTGTTTTCTTGACACCAACCGTATAAGTAATCAATCTGTGATCCGAATTAATTGCGCACTCATGGACTACCCACTTTGAAATCCTGGTCGCAACAGATCCAGAGCAGAGAGTTAGATCAATGTTGCTCTCACCATGTATGTTCGAGAAGGTACTATGTGAACTCTGTTCGTTAATGATACTTAGATCTTGCGCAGCAATCAGGTCTTCAACGGCGTCTGATCGCTCCGTTCTACAATCACTAGTGTCGAACCATAATGGAGAGCGTGCATTAAAGTCACCTCCGATAATTATATTACGGCCTTTAAGCGCGTTGAGCGCGCGCGTCAGACTCAGGATGTGGGGTCCTACCGGGTTCCCAAACTTAAAATAAACTGAAATCAAAAAGATCTCAGTATCGCCAAATCTAATACATACACAGGTTTGGTACTCATCAGAAAGACCAGCCAGAAGGAGGGGACTGATCAATGAGGTGTTGACCAGGACTCCCGCCCCCGGTGAGCGGCCAACTTCAAGTACCGCACCCGGAAAATTAATGGGGGTCTTACCTTCCCAGGTGTACTGCTCCTGAATAAGCAGGATGTCAATATTGAGGTCAGACATGACCTTCAGAACTTCCAGTGTGGCCATCCGGGATCGCTGAAGGTTGACCTGACCTAGGGAAAGGGGATTAGGACGAGCCATAATCCGTCATTCGGAAAGCTGCCTCCACCGCAGCTCTTTGGGCCGGACAGTCCCTGTCACCTGTCGGATGGTCCGCCGGCTTCTTAAATCGCGAGCAAGTGGCGCAGACAGCGGGCTGTGCCCTCTTGGGGCAATCTTCGAAGCCGTGACCCACAACGGCGCAGTGGCGGCAGGTTTCCGTGGCTTGCGAGCAGCTCTTGGAAATGTGTCCGTATAAGTGGCACTTGTAACACCTGGTGGCACCAGTGTAATCCCGGGTCCGACAAGCGTTCCACCCAAGATAACACAGCCCGCCGTCGATGAGTACCTTCCTGGCGGCCGGATGGCACGTCAAATCTGCGGCAGTTAGTGCAGCGTAGGCGGCCGTCTGTTCGGTTTTCCATCGCGCGTAGTGGGACGGTCTTCGTGCTCTCGTACAGGCTTTCTTCCGCTGCACGGGCTTTTTGTAGTAGTTCGGCGAAGGTATTGATCGCTTCGCGCGGCACTCTGTCTCGTATCCAGATATTCAGTTGTCCGAATATTAGGTCTATCTGGACCTTCTCTGGATGGCTGGGCGGTGGTAGCTCCGCGAGTAACATCCGCTGCTTAGCAATGAACACATCGGTTGACGTTAATGCGTCTTGCTTGCATAAAAATATCTCTGTGTACACTTTGTACGCTGGCTTCTTAGGGGCGAAAGCATGCCTGAGGAGGTTCGTTGCGCTCTCCCAGTCTCGTACTTCTCCTTTTATGCCGAGCCACCAAGCGGTGGCGTCTTTCGTAAGCAGCAGTGGTAATCCTTCCAGAGCGCTTGCGTCTTCAATGTTCTCGGCGCACTTCAAGATGGATGCGGCGGCAATAAAACTCTCGACCGCACTCCTGTCTCTGGTACCATCGAAGCGTGCCGTACAGGTGGTGAATGTACCCGTACGTGTTGGTTCCGACTGCATCCGCTTCATGGAGTTCATTAGTTCCGCGAACTGCTCCTGCGTGAAGCAGATGCCAGCACTTTCCTTGGCCTGCATTGTGAAACGAGGACTTCGACGTGGTAGCGACGAAATTTTGTAGATGCACTGATTTTAATTTTACTTTATGTGTCTGGCCACTAAGTTGGGCGCCAGTTTTATAACACAATTGTTGGTAAAAGGTTATTTATTTAAGAAAGTGAGTTCACAGATTACACAATATGGTAAAAATAGTCACAATGTATCAATTCACTAATTAACTGAGCAAGGGATCGGAGGGAACCTTGCCGTTAGGCTTTGGGAACAACAAAAGCTGACTGTGGTTCTGCTTAGAGGGTCGTACCATAGGACGAAGCGCAACTAAGGCAGCAGTCGGGGGTCTGGTTGGTGCTTTACTTATGGTAGTAGAATACTCCTTAGAGGGTCGTGCCAGAGGACGAAGCGCAACTAAGAGAGCGTACTAGCCAAGAGCGAGCTGCAGACGAACTGACTAATTTAGGGCGCGCAGCCTGTTATATAGCCCATTCCTTGTTGCGGGGTGTGGTTTATGTAGCGGCTCGAGGGTGGAAGATGCGCAGAAGGCGTCGGCGCATCCTGGTTTGCTTAGGGGTGGGTGAGCAGGATGGCGCTGTACGGGGGAAAGAGATGGTGTAGTGGCAAGCGTAAAAACGGCGCGCTACAAACTGCATTTAAATTTATTTAAAAAAAATGGTTATTAGCCCGCTAAAATGCATTGAAAATCAGAAAACAAACCTAAAACCGTATTTCTTTTAAATTTTTAATAAAAAAAAATTTTCAATAATTTAACCTTTTAAAGTTAGTTTATTATTAAAAATGCGTTCAACTGACAAAAATGAAAAAAAAGTTCAAGTTTATGAATACAAGTAAGTCAACAAGAATTCTGATTTTATCCAGAAAAAGTGTTATTTTCCCCTTTTAAATTTTTAGCGTGTGTTTAAAAAAAATTTTTTTTGGGTTCTTTGTACTGCAGTTACAGAATAAAAAATAATTTTGGTACAAAATATAAAATATGAACCCTTTGTTTTATTTTTTTTCCAAATCACGAAATCTATTATTTTCAAAACTTCCGGCCATTTTAGCGGGCTAATAGTGAACAATAATTTCATTTATTTTAACGTTTTCGAATAGCTACAGATCATACGAAACTTTTGAGACCCCGGGCGTTTTTTTCACTCTGGAGAGCGACACAAGCTAAGGCATAACGGGCCATCCATAAAATTTATAGATGGTAAATTTCGTGTGACGTAGATAATTTAATTACGTCACACGAATTTCATGATTTTTTTACCCCTCCCCCCCCCCCCTTCAGGTGTGACGTAATTTATGATTGGCTTCTAATAGGTATTTAACTAAACTGTTGCTGCTAATAATACCTAAATATAATCTAGGTTTTTTTATTTCCCACTTTTCTTCACAAAAACTAGACCGATTTTTGTTACTAAATGACTGAATGTTTTGCTTTTTTTAATACCTTGTCTAGTTTGTGTAGGTTCTGAACGTTTATAGATGTCATTCAAACCTTTTTGTCGTTCAAAACAATTTTAACGATTTGTTGAGGGTCCCAACTCCTATAAAACTTATCAATAAACAAAAATTTTAACAAAACAAAAAAACGACTTCAAAAAAATGCACTAAAAAGTAAAAAAATAATTTCGTATTCTTCTACAACTTTATAATCAACTCACCTTTTCTACTCATCAATATGTACATACGAATGTTATTTTTGGAGTCGGTGTCGGCGGGAGAGGAGCTGTCAAGTGAACATGCCGGGCCGCGGGTACCTTGGTTGACACCGACTCCAAAAATAACATTCGTATGTACATATTGATGAGTAGAAAAGGTGAGTTGATTATAAAGTTGCAGAAGAATACGAAATTATTTTTTTACTTTTTAGTGCATTTTTTTGAAGTCGTTTTTTTGTTTTGTTAAAATTTTTGTTTATTTTTTGATTTTTAGTGAATCTGAAGTACACTAACTAATTCGATTAAGATTTGGCCGAGTATCGTAAATTTGTTCTTCAGAATTGAAGAGTTCCGTTACTTTGTCATGGATCCCATAATCAGAACCTAACCAAACTCTCATCAAACTACCCTTGAAGTACATCCTTTCCAATAAAAAAAGAATCATCGAAATCGGTTGGCGTGATATTGAGTTATTCGTCCATTTGTCGCGCACATACTTGATGCAAATTTAAGACTTATATGATTTTCTCATGGACGCCATTGTCAGAACTGGACCAAATTAAAATGGGACCACACGGGAAGCACCAGCTTTCAAATAAAAAAAGAATCATCAATATCGGTTCACCCAGTCGAAAGTTCTGAGGTAACAAACATAAAAAAAAAAAAAAAAAAAAAAATACAGTCGAATTGAGAACCTCCTCCTTTTCGAAGTCGTTTAAAAAAAGCAAAATTCACCGACACGCTGGAAGTCGATATCTACCTATATTGTATTAAAACGCATTTGCACTAGTGTCAAAATCCAAATAGGAAATTGGGGAATACGTTTGAATGGACAAAACGCTGCCCGGTTTCCTCAAGGGGCATATAATTTAAGGGGGGGGGGGAGGGGGGTTCAACTCATCAAAAATATAACATTATAGTAATCACATATTTAACTTTTTTTAAATACTAAAATTATTAGCACTACTTCTATTAGCAATGTGTAAATAATACGTTGCGGTGAGTAAAGATTCCAAAAATCTTTCTAAACATTGTTCAATTATTGATTTTAAATTTATAATCTTGGGTCTGCAGGTACCTAACAACCCCCTCCCCATGTTAATAGCTGCGCCACTGGGCTTAGATATCTGTACAATAATACCCCAAAATCAAAAGGTACCTAAAAACTAGTGACCGAGCTAAGGTTCGGTTTCGGCAAGTTTCGGCATCAGCATCGATTTCGGCATCAGCATCGGTTTCGGCATCAGCATCGGTTTCGGCAGAAAATCTGCCAAACCTTCGGCCACACCGAAACTCTGTGTTCGTGAATTATCACGCGTCGTTCGGCTGACTTCGTGTTCGTGGCTCGTGTGTCATCCGCAATCATCAGCTAAGTTTGCATCAGCCGGTTAAAAATTGCACAAAGTTGGTCACGTAGTATGGGTACATTCCCTAACACGTGTAATAAAAATGTAGTGATTGTAAACGGAATTAAAATGCTCAATTAATAAGGTCCCTCCTTTATAATGTAAGTGTTGTTTGTTGACATACTTCAGTTATTGTCATTTTTATTTCATTTAACACCTGTTAACTGTCTGTAATAAGTGTAAAAAAATAAGCCAAATAGATTAGAACAATAGATTTTTAACATTACTAAAAAAGTTTCGGTTTCGGTTTCGGCTGAGACAGATACCGAAGATTCGGTTTCAGTAGAAATTCCTGTTTCGGTCGGACACTACTAAAAACCACTTTGTTTCATATTAGTCCAGTCAAGTTAAACATGAAAAGGGGGTTGTGCTTGCAAAAGGTTCGGTCATTCTGAATTTTTTATATGTTGTTAGGACCTAAACCAGTAATAAAAAAAAAAATTTTTGCAACTTCGAAAGTGCTGTGCGAGCGGCGGTGGACCCATAAAACCAAGAAATTTTCGGATTTTTTTCAGTTTTTGCTCAATATCTCAGTGAAGGAAGGGTCTGACCGGTATAGTTAGTATACACACTTTTAAAGTAGACTAAATTTGCTACAATTTGAGACCAAAGCAAGCTATATACAGCCATTGGTTTTCAAGATACAGTTCTTCGAAAATAGGCCATTTTTTCCAAAAAGTTAAATTTTTTCTAAATGGTCACTTATTTTGTAAAATATTTTCTAAAACACGTATCCCACGTTAAATATTATATGAAATAAAATTGTAGTAAATTTAATTAGCTTTCATTTAAAACTAGATTGATATCTGTAGACCTGACGGTTCTCTCAAGAACGCCAGATAACCAAAACAGTCATAGGTGGGTTTTAGGGGGAAATGCAAATAAACTGTTCTCACGTCTTTTTAAACGACTTCAAAAAGGAGGAGGTTCTCAATTCGACTGTATTTTTTTTTTTTATGTTTGTTAGCTCAGAACTTTCGACTGGGTGAACCGATATTGATGATTCTTTTTTTATTTGAAAGCTGGTGCTTCCCGTGTGGTCCCATTTTAATTTGGTCTAGTTCTGACAATGGCATCCATGAGAAAACCATATAAGTCTTAAATTTGCATAAAGTATGTGCGTGACAAATGGACGAATATAATGTACTTCAAGGATAGATTGATGAGAGTTTGGTTAGGTTCTGATTATCGGATCCATGATAATCCAAAGGTACCCGGCCCGGCGGGGCGTGTTTACTTGACAGCTCCCCTCACGCCGCGGCCCCGCTCTCGCCTCGTCAAGTCGCTTGTGCGACACAAGCACAACAAACCTATAACTATGTATGTAGTTACAAACCTACCATGACTGACACCGATTCCAAAAATGACAATCGTGCCTACATATTGATGAATAGAAAAAGTAAGTCGATTATGAAGTTGTAGAAGAATACGAAATTATTTTTTTACTTTTTAGTGCATTTTTGAAGTCGTTTTTGTGTTTTGTTAAAATTTTTGTTTATTATGGTTTTATTTATCAAACAGTTACAATTTTTTTTTGTTATTGTTAACACGTTTTTGATGAAAAAAAGAAAAGATAATACATCTATCGGGAATTACGTCATCTTCAAACATTGTTTTATATACCTACATACTAAAATGCTGGTGCAAACATCATGGTACCTACTGTAAGGACAAGTTATATGTACACAAAAAATAAAACTAATATATATCATGTAGGTTAGGGTGTCCCAGACTATAAGGGTGAATTTTTTTTTTTCAAATTTCAAAACGCATACCCTCTATTTTTTTTATATTTGACCCCAAAAACTTAAATATTAAATATTATTGAGATCGGATAACGATAACCCGTGCCGACTTGATGTCAAAGTTTAAGTTGAAAAGTTAGTATGGAGCTATAGGGAAATTGTAGAGTTCATTATTTATATTCAGTAAGTAAAACACATTTATAATATTTATTATGTATTTATAGTAAAAGACACATTAATCATTAAATTTCCTTTTCAAAGTTTGCTTTTTACAATCAGGATATACGTTTCTGTGTTCTTGTAGGTACGCAACGTAATAAAAATTGCTTTTGCTCCTCTTCAACAGTGAAAAATTAAACCATGAGAGTCTTGCATCAATTTAACCGCTCTTTCTGCCGTATTATTAACTGCTCTCAGTGTCAATAGCTTCCTTTTAGCTTGTTGGAACGAATCATCATTTGACCATAGAGATGGGCTCTTCTTCAGAAAACTGTTATCAATTTTGAGTCGATTAAATAGGAACTTGCTTTTGACAGAGACAAAGTCATCGATGTTTTTCTCAGAAATTAAAACAGAACGAACGTTTATCAATCGTATGGTAAACGATAGAAGAAAATCGAAGCATAATTTACATATATTATAAGACATACCAAAAAGTGGGCCACAAAGTTCTTCTTTGGATGCAATGTAACGTTTATCGTGGGCTGATGGGTTTTCTTTAGCTAAGTTAGCAACCATTTTTACTTTACTTTCTTGATCGACATCATGGTCAAATAAAGACAAAACAGACACTTCATCTGTCAAATACCATAAATGCTGGCAAAACTTCTGTAAAGCTGCTTTGGAAATGATTTTGTCTATTGTTTCGTAAGCTTTCATGGACTTCAAAAAGCATAAGTCCTGATAAGGTGCTTTTACTTCTAAAATGCATTGGAGCCAGAATTTGACGTAGGATGCCACGATAAACAGACATACATCCAACAGAGCTGCCTTATCCCTGTTTGAAATTCTGAATTGGGAGCTTAGTAATATTTTTAACGAATAAATGGCTCTCGCCATCCACCGAGCTTGGTGCATAGCACCTGGAGGCCGATTCTTAAATTTCTACTCTGTATCTTCACCAAGAAATATTATTGAAAGCTCAATTAATTCACGATAGTCATCTCTAGCTGTATCTTGTTTATGGGATATTGTTTTGAAAATTAACTTTTATAGCTTCAGCCCGCTCTCTTCGCATTTCTGTGCGAATTATATGGATTGAGGACTTATTTATAGAAAAGTCATACGTGTTATGCCCTAGTGCCTCAATATTAGCTTCAATTATAAATACAGATTCTCTCACACTTAACTGACATCTATCTAATGCGGCAACCAACTTCGGAGTTATGAAATTTTTCCGCATACAAGTTTTATCGGGTTGAGAGGAAGCAGCACTTAGGTTGGGTCTATTTTCTTGTAAATCTATTATTTCAGAATCCAAAGATGAGTTTTCTTGTGGAGGTTCATAAGATGATGTCGATGGAGCTAACGATGAAAAATATTTAGCATGTCGCTTTTCCTCCTCTGATTGAGGAGGATTCTTTTTCTGTAAGTTTTTTGTCCACTCCGGCTAAGTGACCAGGCCGACCTGGTTCTCTTTGGCGCTCCAAGAAGATCCTATCTTCATTTATTTTAATTAGCTGAAGCGCATCGTCATGAGCAATGTTAAACCAATTGTCTAAGTTGGAAAGAAACTCTTGTCGACGTTGTTGAAACACTTCTTGTGTTTTTTTCGCATTTTTTTGCAAATCTCTCCAAACTTGGTATAATGAAACTAGTTTCTTAACACAGTTAGGTAATGATTTAGTCGGAATACGTGCCTTTTCCCAGTGAATAATACACTCACGAATAATAAGATTTGCACTTTCATTGACTTTAAATTCACTTCACGAATATTATAGAACAAAGCTCCCAGTACTTGTCCATTAGAGGGAAGTTTCGAACCGGTGATTTGATGTTTTACGTCTCCTATTAAAAATGTCTCCTTTTTAGAACTTCGTAATTTCACTGACATGTTGACTACTCAAAATTAATGCGTTTACTAATAAAATAAACAAGTAATAACAAGCAAGCAATGCGAGATTTCCGTCGCGCCGTACCGTGCAAGCACAGATACGTTTCGCTGCAAGTCGGCACGGGTTGTCGTGATCCTAAGTACGCAAAACTTTTTTTTTAAATGTTTTGAGACCATTCAAACAAAATAAGAGGGTATGCATTAAAAAAATATCACTTTAATTTTTTTGGGACGCCCTAATGTAGGTATTGTGTCTTGGTTGCCAAATCATGTCTTTCTTTTTATCTTAGATGGCCCGGGCTTAGGCTCGCACGAAGAAGGTGTCTCGATATCTGTGATGGACGCTGGGAGAGGCGCCCAGTCTGTAGTCGGGTCATCTTCATCGTCCGAGCATTTCAGCTCCACATCCGGGACGTTATTGCACAATTTTCCACCGCATGACTGACAGAGGACTGAGCAGTGGAGCCCAGCCTTTCTGCACGAGCAGCTCCCAGAGCATCCTTTCTTGCATTTACATGAAATTTTTCGCAGAAGGGCAGGAGGTGCAGGATCCATCGTGGTGGGGATGGGGGTGAGTCCTTGAGAAGATAGCTTCCACTCCCATTCAGTGGGATTCAAGTTGATTCCTCGCCACTTCTGTACTTGGAGGTAGCACCTTGCTGCATGGTGGCCTGCGGCATCTTCCGTCGGTGACAAACGGGCGAGGTTTATGCTTGTTGAAGTGACAAACGTCTTATACCTCAGGAAATCCAAAGTATCCCTCGTGATGTCACCCCCATATAGAGCCACAAAGCACTTGATGCCTGCTTCACTTATGGCTTGTGGGGTGGAGTCTGGCCGAAGGAAGACCTCCACTTGCTCAGCAAGTGGTTCACTCTTGCTCAGAAGTGTGGTGATTTTGGTCTTTCCTTGGCCAAACGGTGCTGAGGTGGTATGGCACCCGGTAAACGCGTGGGTGAATAGTACCGTTCCCGGGGGCCAAGTCTCTATCTTTTATTGTTTACTAACAGCCTGTTACTTAACATTAATTACGTCACAAACACGTATTTTGACCTTAACGCTATTTTTTGTAGTCTCTATTATTTCGTAATGCGGAATTTTGTGACGTAATTAATGTTAAGTAACAGGCTGTTAGTAAACAATAAAAGATAGAGACTTGGCCCCCTGGTAATCGTCGGGAGCCCTGGTGACTGTAGGAGGTTGTAGAGTAGTGACAGCAACCAGCTTCACCCTTGGTGCTCTTCTGAAGATAGACGTTTGTCTCTTCAGCACCTAAGCCATTGAGAAGAACGAGCAGGTCGACGTCTTCTCCCACTATGACGATCCGATCGGCTACCGCTCTTTTTGAAAGCGCCATCATGACGATCTCTCGATCTGCATCTTCTTCGGCAACAGCCACTTCTACTCCATCCTTCTGAAAGGCGTCACAGAGAAGAGTTATAAGGCGTCAGCGAAACCAAGTCAGAAGCACCTCAGAAAGGTCATTAAGAGTGATGATAAAGAAATATAAAAAATTTGGTTAAATAGGTTAAGTTAGGTTAGGGTTACCGGCTATTTTAAAATAATTTTTTTCGTAGCTTTTAATGACCTTCCTGAGGTGTTTCTGAGTTGGTTTCATTCTGAGTTGGCATGGAACCATTTTATTTAGCTATAAAATTTAAAATTTTATATCTAATACAATCTATTCTAAAACTACTATAATATTATGTCCGTACATATGAAATTGGCGTTTTGCCGTACTGGCAACTTTGATCTCAAATATCTTCTCTTTGGTTAGGAATTCCAAATTCAAATTTATACAGCTATTTACTTGTGTATTTGTGTTTCGAAAAATATAATTAATTTGTTTTTTCCTTAATTTTTTTTTCTTTGCGTCACTTAGTTTACAAAATGGAAAACTTGAAATATCACGTTATTTACGAGTACGAGTTCCACCGTGGCACCAGTGCTGCAGAAACGGCTCGAAGGATTAATGATGTGTATGGCGACGGTGCCGCAAAAGAAAACACAGTTCCAACGTTTTCGTTCTGGAAATTTCGACCTGCAGAACAAGCCCCGTGGACGGCCGGAGACCAAAGTTGATAATGAAGAATTGAAGGCTATTGTGGAAGCAGATCCATCGCAAACCACGTCCGAGTTAGCTGCAGGCTGCGGTGTTAGAGATAAAAATGTTTTAATCCACTTGAAGCAAATTGGGAAGGTGAAAAGGCTTGAAAGGTGGGTACCTCACGAATTGAGTGAAGCAAATTAACAAACGCGCGTTGACTGCGTTGATTTTAAATCGAATCATTACCTGTGATGAAAAGTGGATCCTGTACGATAATCGGAAGCGCTCATCGCAATGGCTGAACCCTGCCGAATCACCCAAACCATGCCCCAAGCGAAAATTGACTCCAAAAAAGTTACTTGTGAGGGTTTGGTGGACTAGTGCTGGTGTCGTTCACTACAGCTTTCTTAAATCTGGCCAGACGATTACGGCAGATGTCTATTGTCAGCAACTGCAAACCATGATGGAAAAGCTAGCTGCTAAACAACCGAGGCTGGTTAATCGCTCTAGGCCACTGCTGCTTCATGACAACGCTAGACCACACACTGCACAACAGACGGCTACCAAATTAGAGGAGCTTCAATTGGAATGTCTAAGACATCCACCATACTCTCCGGGCCTGGCCCCAACAGATTACCATTTTTTTCTAAATTTGGATAACTTCTTGCAAGGGAAAAAATTCAACTCCGGTGGGGCAGTCCAAACCGCCTTCAAAGATTTTATTGATTCCCGAGGGAATGGTTTTTTTAGTAAAGGGATCGATGAACTACCTATGAGATGGCAAAAGTGCATAGATAGCAATGGTACATACTTTGATATATTATATTTAAAAAATCGACTTTATGTTCCTTCCATACAAAACGCCAGTTTCATATGTAAGGACCTAATATTAAAATTTGGCTTCACAACATTGAGACATAATCCACGAAAAACTGCAAGACTTTTAGCCTCCTTGACATTTACAGGGAGTTCATTGAACATTTTAAAACCTTTATTGATTCATATGACCGTTAGGGAACGTACCCATACTATGTGACCAACTTTTTTAACCAGATTCCTACCCAACCCTCGTACCTTTTTGCTTCCCACTACTTTCTCTCCCTAAAAAGACTCTCCACACAGCATCCCCAAAGATGACATAGGCCCTGAGGGGAATTATTTTCCTCAGGGCCTCCTATGTGAAATTAATGTAAAATATACACATAATTTTTTAAATATAAAAATTTTGAATACAAACGTAAAATTTTTTTACAAATGGCTCACCTTGCATTTTTTCTAACTAAAATTACTGAAAATGAAGAAAAAAACACAAATATTTTATTAGGCAAATGTATCTAACATTATCGTCAACTCACTGTTTTGTTGTTTAATGTAAAATAAAATATTTAAAAATTCCCAAAGTTTCATAATTTTTTTCAAATTGTCGTCGGAAACTTTGATTTCACAAAGGTGTACATTTTAATTATTTTGTGGTTAACTTTTAGATTTGAATACAAAGCATTGTGTTTTCTCTTTCTAACACCATTTAGATCATATTTCTAACCATGAAAGAAAGAGAGCTACAACCTACAACTATATCTATGAGTTGTTCCGAAAAGCGAACAAATTAGCCTGAGGGGCCTAAAATTAGCCTAACAGTTTTCTCACTTTTGTCGAATAATAGGTTTTTGAAGTTATGTAGCTACATTTTGTCAAATAATATGTTTTTGAAGTTATGTAGCTACATTTAGTCGAATAATAGGTTTTTGAAGTTATGTAGGTACATTTTGTCGAATAATTGGTTTTTGGAGTTAAATAGGTACATTTTGTCGAATAATAGTTTTTTGGCACTGTGTAGGTACATTTTGTCAAATAAAATTGGTTTTTGGAGTTATGCAGGTACATTTGTCGAATAATAGTTTTTTGGCGTTGGGTAGGTACATTTTGTCGAATAATAGGTTTTTGGCGTTTTATAGGTACATTTTGTTGAAAATAGTTTTTGCGTTATGCAGGTACATTTTGATTTCGAGGTACTTACTCATTAATTTTTGATTGAAAATCTGCAGAGCTTTTACAATTAAGCCAATTCACCAGTTTTTACGCCAATTCGAAAACAATTTTTCGAATTTTAGTATTATGATAAGTGAAAAAATTGTTTTTTTTATACATGCAAGCCATACACGAGTCTCCTTGTCCAGAACCAGTGGTCCTAACGCACCCTATTACTGGAGATGGCTGAGAGGCAAAACGGGAAACAGGTAATAGAAATACATAAGTAGGTATAAATGAAAAAAAGTGGTTCATGATTCAATAAAGTACTTTATTAATCGGCTATAATTACCAAAATAAAAAAAATGTTAATCACATATTTCATACATTAATAAAAATTCTTTAATATCAAACAAAATATCAATAAAATATAAAATTCTTAGTACAAAAATATCTTTAGTGCTAACTGAATTTATCAAACATTATTTGAAAACACCAGTTGTTTCACAGAATTTGAACAATTCCTCAAATTCCGGTTCTGTTATTATTTCAGTTAGGTGAAGTTATGAAGCAATGATATAATAATATAACTTACATAGGAACTAATTTGGGTTGAGTGTGATGTGAAATTTTCCTGCATAATGAACTCAAATTTGCAACATTTTAAAATTGGAACTGTTGATTGGGTGAATTCAGACAATACTTATAATCACAAAATGAATTTTCGTTATTTGTTTTTGGGGTGTTGTGTTGCGCTACCTCCTTCTTTAACCAACGTTTCGGACAGCATTACAGTGTCCATCATCAGGGCAGATATCCGAAAAGTTGGCTAAAGAAGGAGGTAGCACAACACGGCATAACACCCCAAAAACAAATAACGAAAATACTTTTGGCCGTGAAAATCTAAAAACGTATCTCCAGAAAATGGATTGTTTTTTAATTAATTCACAAATCTATATTTGAAATAAGTATTTCTTTTGTTTAATTTTTTGACCATTTATTATTATACAAGTTTACTAATGGTATTGATTCAAAGGTATCTGATAAAAGTTAGTACTAGCACTAGTACTAGTATGCGGCTGGCGGTGGCAAAGCGAAAATCCCAGAGCCGCTCATTATTGAAGGCAAAACAATTAAATTATAGTTATTTAACCGGTCAAATTTGTTTTATGGGGCCAACAGACTTAGCTATAAAAGATCATTTGATTTTGGCCTATTTCAGTATATCGCTCGCCATACATTCCCAATGTTTTTGCCACCGCCAGCCGCGTACTAGTGAGTACGTACGTATGGAGTTTGAGAAATACGAGGCCTCTTTTTTATAATTTGAAAAAATAAGCCATAAACTGCAGTAGATGCATTTTTCATAATAATATATTTTAGGTCCTTTGACTAACTTTAAATTAAAATTAAATAAATTAGGAAAAACTAGTGTAGTTTTTAGTTCAAACATGATTTGATAAAGAAAGCAAGTGTTTTCCATGTTTATTTTTATATTTCAAAATGAAATCATATTCTTTTCAGGTGTAGCCATGTTTTCTCCAAGAGTTGGGGTCCTAAGTATCAAGATGCATACTGTAATTTTTTATAAAATTCATTGACATTGTAAGGCTGTGTACACACACAGCTACAGCGTCAAGTGGCTTGACGTATTTCAGCATATCGCACGCCTTATGCGCCAATTGGGAAAGTACGGCGAGAGATATGCCGAAATAAGCTAAGCCACGTATATTATAGCTGTGTGTGTGTGCACACAGCTAACAGTATTATTTTTAAATATTTCTTTTGGTGCATAAGACCAATTTAGTTTGACTCCAAGTATAATTTATTTAAAATATAACAGAAAGCAATACCTACAATAATAATCATTTCATTACTTCAGTCGTTATTTAAAGATAAAATATTGCAAAAAAACTAAAGTAATAAATATATATTATATGTATATAACTTTTGAAGACTTAAAATTAATAGATTATTATGGTAATCAAAAACAAAAAAGAGTAGACTCAGCGTGATGGTGAATTAGGGTGAAACGCCTTTAGAAAATTTAACCTGCTGCCTCAATATGCAGCATAACAAAGCAGCACAACAAATACGCAGCACAACTAAATTGAAGAAAAAAAAAAGATGATGCAGGTATGTATCGGATACGATAAATATATATATATTTTTTATTGACTGAGCTACATTTTTTTCTAAAAATTGAATTAATCTAAGGGGTAGGTATTCTAGTCTAGAAGCCCGAATTTCAGGCATTTTTTGACGGTCAATAAAAAAAACTATTATAAGCAATAATTATTAGTCTGAAACACACATCTACATTGAAAAAATCTCCCGATAAAAGGTACATGCCGCCGACGGGACTCGAACCCGCGTCCTTCTGATATCCGGTCAACTGCTCTTAAACCACTGAGCTATGTCGTCTTATCTCCTGCCCGCCAAATAATTCAATGTATACTAGTGTTTCATTCAACAATTACCGCTTATTACAATTTTCCCTACATTTTTCCCTACATTTTTTACCTACTAAACTCTCTGACCAACGCTATATTCCACTGACTGTCCATATCTCAACCACCGACCCACCGTTTTTCCACTAATTTTCGAGTTATTTTTGCCAGTATTCCAGTATTCCAGACTCAGAACAGATATTGTCTAGTGAGTCGGGTAGCGCACATATATGTAAACAACTATTGATGTTAATAAACGCCCGGGTTACCGGCACCTTGAAAAAAAAAAAGTATTATACAGCCGAATATAGCTTTTTTTCGCTACCGATATTTACCCGCCGACCTCCGCATTTCCACTGTTTCCGATAATCTGACAATTTTTGTGCGTGTTTTTCTTAATCATGTTTTTATCCGGAGTGCCTAAACCGGTTGTTGTAAAACGAAAACCATTATCGATTTCCAAAGAAATTGAAATCAACAGAGAATTGAAATCATCGGAGAAACGCGCATTCTGTTTCGTAACGCTTAATTAGATCTCGATGGGTTTGTTCTGTTTCACATACAAAGGCCAGAATTCAAACCTATTGGTGAAATTCGCACTTGGGTGCCTACCCTGGCATAACTGTCCGCTGACAGCCGTTGTCAAGGAGACGAAAAAGTGTATTTAGTCTTCTCATCGTAACGCTTCTGTGAACATTACCGTTTATATCGTGACAGGCTATGGTGACTCGCAAAGTGAAATTACTGCTGACTGCTGGTAATTCATCTTAATCGTTATCAAACTGACTTGCAATTGCCTGTGGTTAAGCCTCGATGACACACGGCTAGTTTACAAGCTACTGTCTGGGAATTTTGTTTTCCATGTTCTTTTCAGTTCCTGATAACAACTAGAACAGAACTCCGTTGTTTGTTATGTCTTGTCCACTTCCCCATTAAAGGGGTTGGACTTTGGGCCTTGTCCCTATCATATTTTTTATAGGTCTACCTTTTTTTGTAACTTACCTCTGTTATCTCCTTCCAGTGCCCGCGCCACCCCCCCTGACATGATAAGGTTAGAGGAAAGATAGAGTGGCATCCGGAGGTTTGTCCGTCCCTTCTCCAGCTACCCGACGCTCTTTTTCCCTAGGGTCTTCGTATCATAGTCCATTTACTTCTTCTAGGCACCACCGGATAGCTGGCTAAAGGATGACTCCACTGGGTGCCATGACGTCGGACTAATAACCTTACACATTCTCTGGGGGACTGCCGGGCACAGGATGGTCATGACGGTCATCACTATTTTTTTTTCGCCTTTACTAAATGTTATTGCTTTGTTTACAACTTATCCTTTTCTTATTTATACGCAGTTGCCTGCAGTCCTGGAGTGTGTGGTCTCCCTCTGATTATTATATAATAACTACTTTTGGTTTTTTTTTATTACATTTTTTATGCTCACTAACACCTGTAGATTAGTCCTTTTTGACCATTACAGTACAGACTGTAGGCGATCCTATATTTCCGCCACCTAACAAAGTATGTAGGGGCATTGAAGGTCTAGATTCGTTTTATTAAATGTAGAGTCGTTTATTCAAAAAAATTAGATTCTTGCGAGAACTCCGAAGGGGCGACCATAAGTCGCCTATACCGGGGTGGGACAGTGGTGGGTACTTCAATGTCTGGGAAATTCACTATCTGTTAGTAACCTCGCCCAGTGTCATCGTGTCACTTGCTAACTAGCAGCAACTAGCAGATTGTTGACAATCTACGAAAAAAAGTTGAAAGGTCGTCAACATTTCCAACATGGCTTCCGATAAACAGCTGATTTCGACTGTCAAAAATCTGAAGAATTAGTTCACGCAGGCGTCGTTATTCTTGTTACTGGCGCTAAAAGCGACCTCAGTTTCCTATGCTTCTGAGCTTGTGGACAGTTTTGTGTGTCATCATGACAATCTCACTCGCCGATTTTCCCGCCTTTAAACTTAGTAGATAGTAGCTTGTAAACTAGCCGTGTGTCATCGAGGCTTTACAATAGCCGAATCGACCACGAGGGTTCCCCAAACCGGGCAAGATTGCCATCAAACTATCGTAAGTACCCTTGTGATATTACCTTTGCTATTTGTTTCAGTAAACGATCCACAGGCATAGCTCGTATAGAGTGAACATTCAGTTTCATTCTAACCCATGTAAGGTGGTGCCATAATCGAGCTAACCTTACACATTCAATTGGCGAAAAGGTTCGCGATTCCGGTGACAACATTAAATGGAATAGTGGCGAACAGGGAGAATATCTTCAAACAATGGCAACAGGACCTCTGAATCGCCAGAAGACGAAGTCCAGCAAGTACGAGAAGGTGGAGGTTGTCCTTCTGGAAATGGTTCAGACAAAAACGGGCTCTCAACCTTCCACCAAGTGGACCAATAATCAAGGAAACGGCTGAAGATATAGCACGGGGCTAAATATTCCATTTACAGCCTCCAACGGCTGGATCGACAGATTCCGGCGACGTGCTAACATTGTGTACAAAATAGTCAATGGGGAGTGCAACAGTGTGAATACGGAGGTAGTAGATGTATGGAGGACCACCACGCTGCCGGGTCTTCTGACAGCTTACAAGCCAAGTGACATATATGTTAACGGAAATGTATGTAATCCGTCATTGTATTGAATTCCTAGGAAATGCATGTAGTTCCTAAAATCGTCCGGAAATGTGTGAAATAAATACATTAGACACATTTCCTAGGAAATTTATACATTTCCTAAAT
Organism: Limnephilus marmoratus; assembly: GCA_917880885.1. Classification (NCBI taxonomy): domain Eukaryota; kingdom Metazoa; phylum Arthropoda; class Insecta; order Trichoptera; family Limnephilidae; genus Limnephilus; species Limnephilus marmoratus. The sequence continues at coordinate 58,551,465 of OU862912.1, read as the reverse complement.
AGCAATCGGAAATGTAAAACATTTAAGGTATCAATGGGTACGCGGGGATAGCGGGGCGAGGGGAGGGTATTGCATCATCTGCAGTGTTGCCAACTTAGTGGATTTTCCACTAAAACTGGTGGTTTTCATACTCCATTTAGTGGTGAAATATTTCTTTTAGTGGCTGGTGGATGTTTATTACTAAAACTACAATCACTCAGCCACTAAGCCACTTATATGTTTAATATTATACATACTTCTTCATTCTACTTTTTTACATTTTAAATGGAATTTACGTTCACTGTGTAGGCAGCACCGATCTACTAAAAAGATGCGCAGTATCTTTGTACATGGGGATGTTGAGAGACTATTTAGTAGTATGAATATAATAAAAAACAAACAGGAGAATAGAAGGAAGTTAAATCTTTTAACTGCTATATTGAGAGTACGCTGTGGTTTGAGGTTGGAAGGTAAATGCTGCAATTATTCTGAAATTCCAGTAGCCATTGTAAATCAATTCGGTACCAAAGAGTCATATCAATCTGAAACTGACGATTATGGTGCAGTCAAAAAGTGATTCGTCTGAAGACGACTTAATTTAGAATTAGTCGTTATTGAATAATTTTATGTTGATTTACCTACAAATGGTATGTTCGTTACTAATTATTATTTTTGTAATAGTAAAGGAAACTAATAATTATTTCTAAACTTATTATTTCTACTTATTAAGGCTCTGCAACCGGGCCCGGAAAGAAGAAGATGGAGAGATATGAAATTACGAATGTTAGAGGAGAGCGCTAACATTTACAGCGACAAAATCGATGCGAAAATGTTTAATAAAACATGACTCATTTAAAATACAGCAAAAATCTCACGGGCATTATCTTAAACAGCATTTAAAGAAACACTGTGAATTTTTTCATATATATAACTTGTAAAATAACTGAAACAAATGTGTTTATAATAATTTTTGGAGCATACTTTGCGATTTTTTCTATCGGGGGAATTTTATATAATTTGCGTTTCAGCGCGGGCAATTTCTAGATATTACTAAAAACTTACTGTGTTTAAGGGAAATATGTAATAAATCGGTAGAAATCCGGGTTGCGGGCCCTTAAACTTTATTTTAGTGGAAAATTTAGCTGGTGTGAGTGTAGTACTATATTTTTTAGTGGTTTTCTGATGGATTTAAAGGGTGAATCTGGTGGAGAGCTGGTATAACCGTTGGCAACACTGATCATCTGATCAGCGATCTGCGATCGCGCTAGTGCCGCGTAAACAGTCAGTGCGTACGCACGTCGCTGTTGTTGAAAATGGCTGCCGAATCACACATCGCGCTTATGAAAGAGAGATTTTATAGTACTTTAGCATCATTCAGAATGTTAACAAACGCTAAGAACACCGTTTATATTGAAGATGTACGTTACAAAGAGTTAATAGAAGAAGTTTCTACGGCAAAAACAATGTCTTACGCAGCCATGCGGCGTCTTCAACAGTTCTTCCCTCAATTTCCAAGGTAACTCCAAGGGCCAGATTACTTGCATCACAATAAGCTCTGGCATCACCTAATGATTCAGGCACTAGCCACTCCCCTTTTACAGGATCGTCAATTCTCACTCTCACCAGAAGCTCTTCAGCCATTTCTTGGGCCCTGTCGCCAACGTAATCATCCCATGCCTGGCCTTGACACTCTCTCTTCATGAAACTGCAGGCTGTCCTTAACCATCCACACACAGGATAGTGCCCAGTCAGCTTGCCACAGATCGAAAATAATTCCCTTCTACTCAGGTGCGATCCTTCTTGCATTATGGGAATGTCATTGCCTCTTCTGAACATAAGACGTCCGACCTTATCACGTTCAATACGCAATCCGAGCACTCTTGCGCCCTCCAGCTTCTCGGGAGGCTTAGTTACGAGACCGTAAGTATGCAAGTGTGCCGCAACCTCTTCAGCTGATATTATGTTTTCATTCACTATAATGTCATCGATGTAGCTATCTGTGCCCCGTCGCACCCTTTCGTCAAGCGAGAGCACCTCGTTTACAATCCGTGTCATGATTTTGGGACCACACTTTAACCCAAAACCTAATCTTGTCAAGCAGTATGTTTTGCCTTTATACTTGATGAGTTGGTACTTCCAAAGTTTTTCCTCAATGTGCACTTGTAAAGATGCTGATTGGAGATCAAGCAACTTTAGAGGTTCACGTAGCTTCCTCCACTTCCGAAGTGTCTCATCACACACTGCTACATCCTCACCAATGGCACTAAACACTCTCGTTGAGTTCACGATAGTCCAAGACAGGACGTACTTTTCCCTTGTTCTTTTGGATCACAGCCATTAAAGGAAGGATACCACCGGAGCTTCCCTTCCATGGCCTGAGCCAGCCCTCGGAGATCCACTTTTGAATCTCTTCTTCAAAAGCTGCCTCCGCTTCTGGTAACTTAGTGCTTCTATAGCACTCTACAGTGTTTTCTAATTCAGCAGGAGAACCTCTCCACACCCAACTCACGCACCAGTTTCTTCCGTTGAATGTAGCTTTAAAGTCCTTGTTCTCAACAGATATTCTGTCTGCCGAGGTTTCACCAGACTCGACACAATTCGCACTGTACTCGTCTAGTCTGCTTCTTACGAACTCTACCCTATCGCGCATTACCGTAACACCACCCATTTCTTCGATGACGTCCATGCCCAGTATAACATTGACTGCACTTAATAGTTTTTTCATCACCACACAGTCTACCAGTAGCGACACACCATGCACTACTATCTTGGCGACACCTCGCCCCTCACAAAATACACGATTGCCATCAACAGCAATCACATCACAACCAGGACCTTGTACACTACACAGCCCACTCATCACTACTGTACGAGAACACCCTGAGTCAACGAGTGCACGCACCTGCTTTCCATTTACTGCAACTTGGATTATTGGTAGTGCCTTTAGTCCTGATTCAGAAGAGCTGCCGGCGCACCAGTTCTCCTGCTTCCGTTTCCCTTCTCACAGTGCCTGGCCAAGTGACCATCTTTTCCACAGTTCCAACAGACACTTTTCAGCTGCTCACAACAGAATTTGACCATGTGTGGCCCACCACATTTAAAACAACGCCGTCTTGCATTTGGAGATGTTGCGACAAATTTCTGTCGGCCCTGAGCCACCGCCATGACAGGCTGATCCACGAGCTCTGTCATCAGAGCTCTAGCACGCTCCATGATTGTTGACAGCGGCATTGTCTCTACTTTTGGCTGCGCGCGCAATTCACGTGATACCACTGAAGGCAGACCCACTATGAAAGCTTTCATGAGGAGAGCATCCGACGTCACACCCGCTAGCCTTGCCAGCCTCCTCAGGTCCGTCATATAGACGTCGACCGGCTCATCACGCCATGTGCGCCTCACGAACTCCTCATAGGCCAGAAACGGGTTTGTTGCGAAGGCACAAATCAACGCATTTTTGATGGCGTCACCATTGCCCTTATCCTCTGCACTCAGCTCATTGTAGACAGCAAATGCAGGTCCCTCCAGAAACATCGGGATGATCGCGCACACATCCTTTACTTCTTTAATTTTTAAAACCAACTCGGCTTTTGTTATCCACTGATTAACGTCGCCCTCGCCATTAAAACACCTTAATAAATCTCTGAGTTTAATATTTGACATCTTGCCGAAATAGCTTGTATTCTAACTGAATGTCAATTGTCTTTTACATCGCAGAATGGTTGCGTTCACTACCACTGCTTTTGCAGTACTTGCATATCACCACAGTTTAATCCCTTCAGGACAGCATCTAGCTCCGCTATGTTAATATGCGCTACATCGGTTGTCTTACGCAGCCAAGCGGCGTCTGGGATTGGTGAAGGAGATTGTAGAAGAATTTAATCTCACATTGTCGATCACCCTTGTAGTCTTGTAAAAATAAAGCCGATGTACTTACTAGGGTCTGCAAGGCCTGGGTAAAGAGTAGCCATGACAGGAAACGTCATGAAAGAGACTTACAATATTCAGAGTATGAAGAGAGGTTGGAGATACTTGAAAAAGAAACTGGAGAGCAAACATGTGCTTTAAGCATAGAAGCTTTACATGCTCAGCATCATTTTGGAGTAGAGCGAACGCTTCATCTTGCCCGGCTGGTTGATCCCGAGGTGAGAAGAGAGGACGTCGATAAATGTGTACGTAACTGCATACAATGCAGGACAATTGACCCACCGCCGTCAACTCATGAAGCGGGTAACCTCAATGTTGCAACAAATTGGAGTCGCTTGGCAGTTGATGTCACTCATTTCGGTAGGAAATGTTTCTTCACACTCATCGATTGCGGGCCAAGTAGATTTGCCGTGTGGCGGGAAATCGAATCAGAGAACGCAGTTTCGATTGTCAAAAATCTGGAAGAAGTGTTTCGGGAAAGAGGCCCGCCCAGTGAAGTTCTCATGGACAATAGTACTGCGTTTCGTTCCTATAGTGTTGCAGATATGTGTAAGAGATGGAATGTACGTCAAAGATTTCGCGCGCGGCATACCGTCCAGCAGGAAATGGTATAGTTGAATGACATCATCGAACAATAAAGAGAACTGCAGCTAGAAGTGGAAGCGATCCTCTGCAGGCAGTATTTTGGTATAATTTGGCTGCGAAGAGTCAGAAGGATGAGGGTGTTGCGCCTTCTAGCTCGGTTCACACTTATTCATGGAGGCACCCTTCTGCGCAAGTGAATATAGAAGAGGAAGTATCGACTGAGTTTGAAGTGGGCGATGTCGTTGCGGTCAAACCAGTAGACAAAAGATGCACATCACGCTGGAGGCAAGGAAGGGTGACAGGACTTAATTCAGTCAACAATATCATAGTTGATGGTGTACCAAGACATGTGCTTGACCTGCGGAAGATGCCTGACTGAGTCTGAAGAGAGATGCGAGGAATTGGCCGCAAGTCCCACCGTAAATCTTTTCGATGTGTTTGAAGAGGACAGTGAAGAAGAAGGAGAGACCAGTACAGAAGGACGACCCACTAGGGCGCGAAGGCCTCCGGGCTGGTTAAGTCAATTTGAGATGACAATTTGATGACGACATCAGGAGGGCGTGTGGTGATATGCAAGTACTGCAAAAGCAGTGGTAGTGAACGCAACCATTCTGCGATGTAAAAGACAATTGACATTCAGTTAGAATACAGTTTCTACGGCAAAAACAATAGTTAGAAAGACTTCTCGCGATTATTGGTTATTGTGGCGATACGATGTGCTTACCATTGACCAGAAAAGTAAGTTTATTTTTCCTGTTAAAGAAACTACAAGCAATATTATTTACTATGCAAAAATTTTGTATTTGTGGATGGTTGTAAGTTGTAACTTGTAACTAGAGTAAGCTGGTACTTATTACTTCCTTTCACCCCGTGTAACATCAGAACATTTGAAAATACCCCCATTATAAAGTACCCCATTATAAAATACCCCCCTTATAAAATTTGATGTTCAATCGATAATCAAATTCTACCAATTGGAACCCGTACTATGGGATAAACAGAATGAATTTTTTTTCAACAAAATAAGACGAAACAGATCTAGTTATCTTTATACTAACTTTGGGCCGGGGAATCCGAATCTGAAAGAATTAGGTTGGGGCAAGCAAATATAAACTGAATTACACGACTTAAAATTTTTCGATACACAAACAATCTGCAATAAATTAACGACACATTTTTTTATGGGCGATACTCCGAAAGAAGAAATTTAATTATCTTTATACTAACTTTGGGCTGGGAAATCCGAATCTGAAAGAATTAGGTTACACTCGGCAATATTAACTGAGTTAAACGACTGTACAATTTTGAATTCACACACAATATAACAGGCCATTTTGGACGCTTTCTGACAATAAGTATCATAGAAAAAACCAAAGATATTACATATTACCACATAAAATTAAGTGTTGCCATTAAGCAATAATATCAATAACGTAAAAAAAACATGTTTATAATTTCAGTAATTATTTTTTATAAATTTTATTCACTTTTGTATCACAAACCATGTTACACAAACCTAGCTTAGCCGCTAAACTACTTGAAAACTGGGATGTTTTCTTGCCTTGATGCGAGTAGGCGCTACGAAGGGGGCACTTTCTTTTGTATCACAAACCATGTTACACAAACCTAGCGTAGCCGCTAAACTACTTGAAAACTGGGATGTTTTCTTGCCTTGACGCGAGTAGGCGCTACGAAGGGGGCACTTTCTTTTGTATCACAAACCATGTTACACAAACCTAGCGTAGCCGCTAAACTACTTGAAAACTGGAATGTTTTCTTGCCTTGACACGAGTAGGCGCTACGAAGGGGGCACTTTCTTTTGTATCACAAACCATGTTACACAAACCTAGCGTAGCCGCTAAACTACTTGAAAACTGGAATGTTTTCTTGCCTTGACGCGAGTAGGCGCTACGAAGGGGGCACTTTCTTTTGTATCACAAACCATGTTACACAAACCTAGCGTAGCCGCTAAACTACTTGATAGGTGGTTATTGTGCCTATGCTTACTGAAAATTCATATGTAATGTTATGATAAAATATTTGTCAATATATCTCGAAGTTTATTTTATCATAGATTTAGGCAAGCAAGTACCTAATTTCGAGAGGTGATTAAATAATATTTAAAAAAATAATAAACTTCAACATAAATTTATTTTTTTGAATTTTGGAAGTAAAATATTTCAATTATTTCTTTTCGAATATGATATAAAAATTCTAAAATTTGTTGAGACCTCACTATATTTAGTCTGTGGTGGTGGATTATTTACTAAAGTCAAACGTGATTCTTACTTACGTGTTATTTCGTTAATATTATAAAAGTAAAACGATTGTTTATTTATCCGAAATGGTTCCTTATTAAATAGGCCGCGACCAATATAAATCGTGGTGCCGATAAAGTGTTTTAAATACACATTTCTGAGATCGTAATAACCACAGAATATAACCAAAGGATATAATTTGAATTTACTTGCCAAGTATCAAGGCAATTTATTTAAAAATATGGAAGTTTAATAAATCACAAGGAGACTAACCTGTCTAATGACGAAGGAATTATAATCTCGCCTGGATTTACAAATTTTCCATTGCTGGAGTGAAATGTTGGAGCTAATACTGTTTTCAGCTGACTACAGTTCAAGGTATTTTGTCAGACTTTACAACATGAGAAAAACCAAGATTTGTTATTTAGTTAGGGAACGTACCCATACTACGTGACACGTTTAGGGGGGGGGGGGTCTTCAAAATGTCACGCTCCATACAAATGAGTGGCGGGTTGCTTAGGATTTTGGTCACCGGGAGGGGGGGGGGGGGGGGTTAAAAATTGCAAAAAGTTGGTCACGTAGTATGGGTACGTTCCCTTAGTTAGTTACTTGAATTTTTGGTTGATCCAAGGGAGGTGAGTTTAAGATCTATTAATATGTTTTAATGTCCCAATTATTTTTTATTATGTTATAATAAATCTATTATTTCTTATTTCTTATCAATACTGTCTATTTTATTTAAAATTCTTTTATTTTAACCGTAAAGTTTGTATACCAAAGGCCCTGAGAGAGGATTATTGCTTTTCTATCGGCTAGCCTGGTTAAACAACCAGTGGCGCCCCTCTTAAAAATAAAGCTGACAGATGTTTTTTTTCCCTTTTACAACATACCTTTTAACATTTTATTATACCTGTGATACGATATTTATGAGTTAACTTCCTTATGTACTAAGATCACGATGTATTCGCGTAACAGTATGTTGATTGTTTAGTTGGAATTTATATACTGCAGTGTCGAAAAGCAATTATTTGTTAATAATGCCTAAAGGAACCAAAAATAAAAAGGGGTACTGGCAGAAGTACACCAATAAGTACAAGTAACGCGATGCTACCCAATATATATTTGTTTTTTTTTTGTGTTTTCGACAACATTACAGTATATCCATTTATCAATTATTATTGAAATATCCCTAAAAAAATTTTTAGGGGTGTTTTTCAAGTAGTTGGCGGGTTTTTTGGGGTTTTTTATTTAGTTTTAGGGATAAATATTTTTGAGAGTTGGTAACACTGCCGGCACATTCGTTTCCGGAAAATTAATTTTGTCTGTGGTTCTAATTCTTCACCAACTTAAAATGATGAATTTAATGAAAATATCACAGATTTGTGCTGACAAAAACGAAATGTTGGCTAAGTTAGTCGAATGGGGCCTCATTCCTCAAAGTGGGACATATAATAAGGAACTCCAGTAAAAAATATTATGACTTTAAAAAAATATGATCATACAGAGCAATAAACGCTGATTCTGAATATATAATTTTTTTTTTATAATATTAAACGTATGTTCGTAAAAAAATATTAAAAAGTGCATTTTTTAACGTCTCGTTAAAATACACTGTAAAGTTGGTACGATTGAATGATTAGTGCTGACGTCACGCGTCACCAGTCATTGTATCACATTGTATTGAAATCAATTGACATGTAGGTATGGCACAAGCCATCAGTATTAACAACATTTCATGTTATTCTTTATTTCGTACTGTTTATAGAGATTTAGTTGTAGTGTTTATTGAAACAATATTTAAGCCTAAATAATTCAGTATCAAAAATAGAGGTATCTCTATTAGTTTATCTCTATTATTTAAAATATCGAAAAACTACTGTACAAAAAAAATAATGAATGAAAAAAGTAATGCTTCTTCTAGGGAGAATACTTCGAACAACGAAACAACGGATTTCAGAATGACGGCAGTAGATCAGCTGATTGCCCAATCCCATACTAATTTTTCGGGAGTGATGACGTCACACGATTTACCATATTTCCGGGGGTCTTGAAAAATTAAAACTTTGACAATTATTTTAACTATTAAAACTAACTCTAAAAATAAAAACAAAAACGCAGTTATTTAAGTTAGAAGCACATTATTCATAAAAAAAATAAAAAAATTGGACTGGAGTTCTCTATTGTCCGGATTGTGGGCAAGCGCTGGAGTTAAGGTCGCAAGAAGCTCGGTGAGGTTTTTTTTATTGTTATGCATTTTTTTACCTGCGAATATTCTATTGTATAAAGTGTGTTAAAGGTTTTTTTTAGTACCGATGGGTTTCGATGGAATTGCTATGGCAAGTTAGCGCGGGGCAAGAAGAAGGCTAAGCGGTGCGACAAAAGAGTGGCGTTTCGAACCGGGACGTTTTTTGCAAGGTCTCATTTGCCAATTTGGAAAATTCTTGGATTCGTCAATTTTTGGGTGCAAGGTGCGTCGTTACGGCTTACTGGCTTACAGTTAGAGCTGGCGCAGGAAGCCTTAGTAGACTGGTCCTCTTTCTGCCGGGAAGTTATACTTGCTTATTACTTTTGTCGCTTAGAAAAGATCGGCGGCCCTGGTAAGATCGTTGAAATTGACGAATCCAAGTTTGGTAAGAGAAAATATCATCGTGGGCATTATGTTGAAGGACAATGGATTTTCGGCGGCTACGAACGTGGTTCCGGCCGTGTGTTTATGGTAGCCGTCGAGTCTCGGAGTTCCGAAACTTTGATGCCCATAATCGAAAAGGGTACAATTATTATCAGTGACTGTTGGAAGGCATATGACTGCCTGTCAGACTTAGGGTATGTACACCAGACGGTGAATCATTCACTAAATTTCAAGGACCCTGATTCTGGAGCCCATACAAATGCCATCGAGTCCTCTTGGCGGGCAGCCAAGTCTTCCATGTCGTCATCTGGTAGAATTAAAGCGCACATACCCGGCAACCTTGCTCGATACATGTTTCTGAAAAGTTGCAAAGAACGCCGGAAGGATCCTACTCTGGAGTTTTACCGTTTAGCTGGGCTCTTATATGACCCGCGTATTCAACAGGAACCCTTGGAGACGTGTGAGTCTGACAAGGATACAACGAACGAAGAAGACTTGTTCGATTTATAAGGTATGTTTTTCTGCTGTTATCTATTCACATTGATTCATATAATAACATTGATATTGGTGACCGGTCTACGTCACAACTTTTTAAGACTACGAATTTTCACACTTTTGGTCTAAGAATACGGCCGTTGAGATAGTCATAATTCATCAGGTTAATGTGAGTTATGTGATGAATTATCATGTGAGGAAGTATCGTGTCTGAAAGTTTTACGTTATTGATATTATTGCTTATGGCATCACTTAATTTTCTGTGGTTGAACATAAAATATCTTTGGTTTTTTCTATGGCATTGTTGAGAGCGTCAAAAACGTCAAAATTACCTGTAAACTGTGTATGAATTCAAAATTTTGCAGTTTTGTAATTCAGTTTATATTTGCTTGCCCCAACCTAATTCTTTCAGATTCGGATTTCCCGGTTTTTTTTTTTTTTTACGTTAACTCCACGCAGGAGGCCCTGAGGAAAATAATTTCCCTCAGGGCCTATGTCATCTGGGATGCTGTGTGGAGGGTCTTTTTGAGGAGAGGAAGGAATGAACATTGGTCTTGAAGACACCCATGTTGTAGGAAGGAGGAAACACAGAGGCCGGCAAATCATTCCACAGCCGAGCTGTTGAGTATAAAGATAACTAGTTTTATTTTTTAGGAATTTCGCCCATAATCTGAACGTTTTCCTTTGCCACCTGATTTGTACCATTGTATAAAATTAGAATAAAGCCGATTGAATTGAAGGCAAAAATAAACAATCTAAGGAAAAGGCACAAAATTGTGGAAAAAAAAAAATCCGAGTCATTCCTAATAAGGAAGTTGAGTCCATTTTTTAAATTTTTTTTTGTCAATGTTCACATTCAAACTTAAATACTGGTATTTTTTTTTTTTTTTAAAGTTTGTTTTCATAATTAAATTAAGTCTCAAAGTTTAAATTTTATTAATCCCGCCAAAACGACCGGTAAGAGGCGAGGTGTATGTGTGACGTCATTTGACTCTAAAAAACACATTGCTTTGGGCATTTTGTATGAAGATTTTTTTAATTCTTCTATAAGGAATTCCAGTAATTTTTCTCGTCAATGTTAGCCATCTATCAGAATTAATTGTATTAAAAAAAACACATATTGATCAGGATTTCATAGTTAAATTAATTTTTAAAGTCAGAATTTGTGTTTTTCCCGCCGCCTAAACTTCCCAGCACGGTATTATGAAGTGACAGCTGTTTGTCGAAAGAGAGATACACTCTACAAAATGGGTAAATACGTCATGAAAGAATGCGATTCAAGGAAATAAACACACGTTAAATCAAGCGGAATTACTTTCCACACCGAAGTTTATTATTTACATATTCATATTTAATAAAAAAACGCAGAAATTTGAAATATAAAATGTCAAATACTATAATATAGGTTCAATGTTGCCACTAAAAAGTCGTTTTGGTTTTACCACATTATTGGGAGAATAGGTATATAATTTATGGAATAAGTTACTATGGAGGTAACCACTCATTTACAATATTTTGGAAATAATAATAAAAATTACATTTTAATCTTCATCCAAAAGAAGTCATTACAACTTATTTTACTTTATTAATGAATAATCTAGTAATTATTTTTTTAAGTATTTTATATTAATTATTACAAGCAGTAATTATCAGCCTGAAACACTCATCTAATAATAATAATGATAACGAGGCCTATCTCGGGAGGCTTGGGACCTTTGTCAACATTATGTTACCCAAGTCCTCCCTTTCAAAATCCCCTCACTTCACCGAGGCTAAAGTAACATCATACGATGATTATAGCCCTGAGTGGCGATCATACCTGGAGGGATACAGGCGGGCTGCCCAGAAGGGAATGACAGGGGGATATGAACGCGTCGGACTCAGTGCCGATGGATGCTCTCTTGAAGAGCTTCAGGCCATCAATGCCATGTTCATGCGCCGTGGTATCCCTTTAGGCGATACAGCATCGACCAGCAGGGACAAATAGATCCTCTTCTCCTGTTTGGATACGTTGGCGAGCCCTGTTATGATGTTACAGGAATATTTGAGAGAATGAAAGACTTTGATTTCTGATATATCACCTCTGTTTTCCTTAGACCTTAATTACTTATCTCTTATTGTTTGTTGTATCGACATAGAAGAAGAAGAAGGAAATGTGCAACTTTTCATAATATATTAATAAGTACCAACTAGGAACTTTCTTATACTTACATTTTTGTTTATATTGAGACTCTCTTGCTGAAATATGCATAGAACACACACCTGTTAAGTTAGTATATTTAAAAAAAAAAAAAAAAAAAAAAAAAAAAAAAAAAAAAAAAAAAAAAAAAAAATAGCGCCTTCCGAGTATACATTTAGGCACAATCAGGTTTTAAAAATAATTCACCAAAGTTTGGTAATTAAACATAACTTGATTGATTGCCGTAATGTAGTACCTTATTATGAATATGAACCAAATTCATTTATAGAAAATGAATTTTATAAAATATATTATGATAAAACTATACTAACAGACAGAACAATTAGTCATAATAGACCTGATATAGTTTTACATGACAAAATTAAAAAAATAACTTATATCATTGATGTAGCTATTCCAAATTCCTGTAATATTCAAAAAACTGTTTCTGAAAAAATTAGAAAATACACAGATTTAGGAAATGAGATTAAAAGAATTTGGCATTCTCGGACTATAAAAATATTACCATTTGTTATTTCGGCCACTGGCATAATACCTAGGAATCTGATTCAAAATTTAAGCATATTAGATTTGTCAAAGAATTTGTATATAAAAATGCAAAAAGCAGTAATTTTAAATACATCTAGGATTACAAAAGATTTTTTAAATATTTATATTGAGGGATCAGTAGGATTTATAGGTTCAATTAGAAATGCCACAGAGCCGAACCCTCTGATATGAAAATATCTGGAGTCGGTGAATTATATTCCCATTTGGTCTCTAGTAGGTTGACATGTTGTTCTTGTATTGTTTTGTATTTATAATACTTATATAGTGCAATTGCATAACGTGGATTCACTAGATGATCATTTGGGGAAGTGTATGAAAGGGTTTAGTTTTTCCTTCTTTTTTTTTTTTTTTTGTTTTTTGGGGAAAATTTAACCCGGACATTTAAATCTGGTGCGTAAAAATTTCTATAAAAATGATTTATTGTCTTCATTTCTTAGTAACAGTAGAGATAATGATATCCTCACTGGGATCTCCCGTGCTGAGGATTTCATTTACATATTATAATTTAATTATAAGAAATTGATATGAATTAGACATAACATATATCATGTAGTATTTTTTTTAAATAATTATAAAGTAAATAAGATAGTGGTTTTTTTTATAATTCAGATTACTAGATTTGGTTTTAGTCTATATTTGATATCAGTATATTTTCTATTTCTGATCTCCCTATATTTAGTATCCAGCTTTTTATATGAAATTTAAATGTTATAATGTTGAGGTTTTTGAGTGAGAGTGGTATTTTATTGTAAAGTTTAATGCCATAATATAAGAAGCTTTTTTGTCCAAATGTTGTGTTAGTAGTTACTTGTTGGATAAGTTTTTGACCATGAGATCTAGTGTTTCTAATGTACGTATTAGTTGTTATTTCTTGGGTTTTGTACTTATGAATGTAAATGAGTATAGTTTTATAATATAGTTGTTTAATTGACATGATGTTAAGATTGTTGAAGATTTCGTCAGTGCTAGTTCTTACAGGAACTTTCAGTATAATTTTCATTATAGCTTTTTGAGTTTTAATTAGTGGATTTAGTATGTTTTTATTTGCACTGCCCCATCCGATAATACCGTATTCTAACAGTGATTGGCAGAGAGCCATTGAAAAAATCTTCCGAGAAAAGACTTGCCGCCAACGGGACTTGAACCCGTGTCCTTCTGATTGCCGGTCAGGTGCTCTGACCACTGAGCTATGGCGGCCGTTTATCAATTAAAAAATAATTATTATTTTATATTTATAATTTTGCAGGGCACCTAAAGATGCAGCATGCCGTGGGAAGTGGGTGGAAATAATTCGATTGCTGAGAAAAGAACTTAGAAAACACCTTTTTAATCACTTTTAAAGCATCCGTTTGAGTATTAAGTATATACTATTGGTACGATAAAAATATTGGAACAAAAAATGTCGTAATGATTTCATTAGTTATGCTTACTTTTACTCATGTAATAAAAAACATATATTCAAAATAATTTAAATTAATATTAACTAATGTTAACAAAACTCTTTTTCATTGTTTATTGTAACGGACGTGTTGCTCTCCCTCATTGTTAAATTATAATTTGCTAGTTATGTACAATGCCCCGGTGCAACCAATAAAGTTTGTGTGCCAAGTTTGCACTGGGAGACATTCTAGACTCTTATATTTTAATAATTAATGCTTAATTATGCTTATTTACGCCTCCAAGGCAACCAGGCTGACTAGCCTCCCTTTATTTTTAATTAAGACCCCTTTGAGGGCCTTAATTTCCAGCCTTAGGCTGAAGCCCTGAGAAGGGCCATTTGCCTTCCCTCCCTTGCCGTTCTGCTGTTATGGCACTGCAGGAGGCGGCAGCTCCGCCAAGCGGGCTGCTCTCTATTTTTAATTATGGCCCTTTTTAGGGCCTTTTTTTCGTCCTGGCCACTAAGTTCAATAATACCGTGCCGCCAGCAACGATCTTTTTCAAAACACATTTTATCATTTTTAAACGTCTTTTTTCTTAATACACAGATGCCCTGGTGACACAAATAAAAACTTGGATACCAAGTTGCCACCAGGAGACATCCTAAACTTATTATTTTATCGCCTTCAGGGCTATTTCTCCGGCTACAAAGCCAAAAAACCAGTTTGGGCGTCCCTATTAAGGGCCTTCATATTGGTCAAAAATACACCATATTTTAATATAACTTCGTTTAAACACCCCGTAGGACGCTGAAACTAAGACGTTTCAGTGCAGAGTCCTACGGGGCATCCATAGAGCCATAAATAAACATTGTAACTCTTAAACTGCCAGCGCTATCAGCACTTGAGCAGATTTTCGAGACATTAGCATCATTTCACATTTTCTCCATTTTAAAAATCCCAGGACCTCGTAAGGCGACGAAACCAAAAGGTTTCGATAGCCAGGCTTACGGGGGACCTGGGAAAAATATTAACTTCTTTGTAACTATTCAAACACTTTGTTAAATAACAAATACCTACCGACAAAAAGTCAAACTTCCTTAAAATCAACCCAAACTCATCAAACAAAAAATCTACGAATGCAGAACATCCGTAGAAACACTGTAGTTTTAAGAAAAACATTGTAAATACATTAACCTGACCTGTATAATTATTGTAAAAACCTATTTTAATCGACCACTTTCAAGGAAATGGTCGGCAAAACCAGCGGCAACAGAAAACCGCCCCTTATATGCAAAACGGGATAGGTAAAATCCCCCACTCTAAAATTGTACCACGTGACCGTTTTTTCACCCGAAAACGGGTATAAAAGGCGTGATTTTTTGGGTAATAAATCAGTTATTCTTCAACATTCAAACAAGTCTTTTATTTACTCCACAAGTGGTCCAGACACCTACCTCTGGAAGTCTGTGACCTGCTGCCAGCTGCTGCCTCCTGCCGAAGTTCTGCCTGAACGGGAACTCGGTGCCTACCGCTGCAGTCGGCCCTGACTCTGGGCACTGCCAAGGCACCGCTCAGGCAGAAACTAGGCGCATCCAGGACCATTACCCCTGGATGTAGGGAGGCCAGCTACTACAATCACCATCATCAGCGTGAGCTAGTGGAAGGCGTGCACAAGACCGGTGCCCCTTATTTTACAGTCTTGTAAAGGCTTGATACGTCTGTTACAGTTTATATTGGGTAAAATTTCAAATGGTAGGCAACACCACCCTGCCAACCCAGGTTTGTGCTTCTGCCTTTGTCTATACTAGCGGCGGTATTGTTCTCGTGACTTGTGCAAGTGAGACAAATATATGTTTACATTAAAATGTTTAGTTGTTTCAAAGCTACGTCACTTTTTCACGCGCGGTAAAGAAGTTTCTTCTCTATTTATTTAAACTCAATATTTATTTGTGTGTTTATATTAAAACTATTTTTGTTTGGTTTTTATGTTTTTGTGATATGAACGTTAATTTATTTCTGCAGTTTGCTGTCCAGTTCTGTATGTAAAGCAAGCGTTTGGCCTAGATACAACCTGTCTCATCATAAATCACAACAAACTCTCATCCAATCTGATAAAATACATATAAGCAATAAATTATCTGTGTCCTGTGGTGTACCCCAAGGTAGCATACTAGGACCAATTTTATTTCTTATATACATTAACTCACTATGTGCCATGAATATTGGTGGAAAAATATTATCATTTGCTGATGACACGGTCTTAATATTCGAAGATGAAACATGGCAATCAGTTATTAACAAAACTAATAATGCTTTAATAAAAGTAAAGCATTGGCTTGACACAAACCTCCTCACACTTAACATCGACAAAACACAATATATGACATTTTCCATACGCAAATACAATATACCCAACAACTGTCCTAAACCAATCATCCACTCGTGTCAACTCAATTTAGAAAATCCAGAAACCACATCTAATATTGATTGTACGTGTTCGACCCTCAAATCATCAAAAGTAGTTAAATATTTGGGAATAATCATAGACAACCAACTACGTTGGGAAGCTCACATCGATAACACAGTACAAAAACTTCGTAAACTCTGCCATATTTTCTGCTCCCTTAGGTCTATCTTAGATTTACAAACTCTAAGAAGCGTATACTTTGCCCTTTTCCAATCCATAGCAACATACGGTATAGTGGGATGGGATGGTTGTGCTGAATACATTATTAGACCAATTATTTTAGTTCAAAAACTAATTCTGAGAATTATATTTAAATGTCAACCTACCCACCCGTCAAATGAACTCTTTGCAAAACTCAGAGTCTTAGATATTCGACAGCTATTTACTAAGATAAGCATATGTTATATATGCCAAAATAATCTACTGGTGGCCCCACAACATCAAGCACACACACGCTTCTTAGCAAACCTGGGTTGCGTGGTCCCTAAAACTCAAACTTCTTTCGCTCAACGACAATTCTGGTATATCGCTCCTAAAATGTATAATGCTTTGAGTGTTGATATAAAGTCACATATAGTCTGTCAAAATAGAGTAGAAAATATAAAAACTTGAACTACTAAATTTGTAGACTGGCAACACCAATTTAACTGTCAAATATTTTTTTGAAGTGCAATGACACTGAATGTGCAAAACACAGTAAACCACATTTTAAAAAACATTTTTCTTCATGACATAAAATTGATTAAAAGGTGATTTATAAAGCGATTTGCTTTAATTTAACATAAATTTGAATTTAACGACAGATAGAAAGGAAGAATCACTAATGGTGAGTTTAGTAACACTACTTTTAGATCTGAACTAACTAACTAACTAACCATCACGCCGTTTCCCCGCAGGAGTAGGCAGAGAGGACGGACCGCCAAACATCCCGGTCTTGGCACACATTCCTTGCCTCGTTTACATTCATACAATGTCTCATACATTCTCTTCTATTATTCTGACTCTTGACATGGCCCGACTCAAGTATCTGATTCACTTGGTCGTGCCATAGATCTGAATGAGTTAATATATTCAGATCTAAAATTAGAGACATGATCTAAAGCCCAGGCAACGCTAGGTACTTTATCTAGTATTAAATAAATGTGAGCAATTTCTAAACTGTGCTTTATATTTCATTACGTTATAGTTATTCAATGCAAAGGTATAATAATAATATACCTATACGCAATTCTAATTTTGAGATCGGCGGGTATCTATACTGCAATGAAAAAATATTTTTCCACTATTATGCCTTTTTAATTTTTTATAAAAATGTAGGTTACACTGCTTTACTTTAACACCATGGGTTATGTGTTTAGTATTGCCATTTGATCAACAGTGGCGCCCTCATATATTTTCTACTCTTTTTTGACAGACTATAATTCTAAATCTCTCTTTAAATCCCGTATCAATCATTGGATATTTGAAAAGGGAAGAGATTTCTTCAAACAACACATGAGAGCTTAATATTACAATAAAAAACAAATAATATTAATATTAATTAAAAAAAAAATTACAAATTTAATTAATCAATTACTTTAACTTAATATTGCATTTTTAAAAAATCAAACAAAAAATTACTTTCTCTAACACTCTTTCCAATTTCTTTCATAGAACGAATATCAAAAATGACTACAAACATGTACTCTCGTGCAGAAGATTACTTACCAAATTTTATTTCTATTTTTATTTCAAGAAGAATAATGCTCACCAATGTTTATTTCATCTTCTTTAAATTTTCTTTATTTCTTAGATAACTTGCAATTCTTATATTTTTATCTGTTTTTAGTTTTATTTATCCCTAAATAAAACTTTTTTTAAATTTTTTTTCTTTTCTCTTCTTATATTTTATTATCTGTTTATATAAAATTATATTACATGTATGACTACCACAACACGGGCAATAGCCTAGTATGGTAGTCAAAAATGGCCAAAAATGTAACATTTAATCATTTAAGAAATAATAAAAATAAAAAAATTAAATTAAAATAAACCATCTCTCGTGTAATAGAAAGAGATGCACGATCATGATCGTACAAACCGGGGAACAGGTGACGTCAGAATTCTTTTGGCCAATCATGAAGCGTTTTTAGTTTATAGCTTTTTAATAATTTTTTAAGAACGTTTAACTAATTCTAAGAATAATAATATAGAAATATATTTATATATTTAGAATCGTTATGTTTTGATCTACATGAACATATTTTTTATAAGTCAAAATATTTTTCACTCAACTTCCTTATTGATGTCCTTTTTGAGACAGAATAATGTGAGCAAAGGAAGAAGCTTGATTAACTCCTAAAAAATTTGCATTTGTGGATGGTTGTAAGTTGTAACCAGAGTAAACTGGTACTTATTACTACCTTTCACCCCGTGTAACATCAGAACATCTGAAAATACCCCCATTATAAAATACACCCATTATAAAATACACCCATTATAAAATATGATGTTCAATCGATAATCAAATTCTACCAATTGGAACCCGTACTATGGGATAAACCGAATGAATTTTTTTACAACAAAATAAGATGAAACAGATCATTGGTTAATATTTGCAACCTGATTTGGACCATCCATAAAATTAGAATAAAACCGATTGAATCGAAGGCAAAAATAAATAATCTAAGGAAAAGGCACAAATATGTGGAAAAAAAAAATCCGGGTCATTCCTAATTGGTACAAAGCGATGTCCTTTTTGAGACAGAATAATGTGAGCAAAGGAAGAAGCGTGAGTAACTCCTAAAAAATTTGCATTTGTGGATGGTTGTAAGTTGTAACTAGAGTAAGCTGGTACTTATTACTTCCTTTCACCCCGTTAACATCAGAACATCTGAAAACACCCCCATTATCAAATACCCACATTATAAAATACCCCCATTATAAAATTTGATGTTCAATCGATAATCAAATTCTACCAATTGGAACCCGTTGTCACGATAATAATTATTATATTCGAATAATTATTCTCGTGACTGAATTAACT
Source organism: Limnephilus marmoratus (assembly GCA_917880885.1). Lineage (NCBI taxonomy): Eukaryota > Metazoa > Arthropoda > Insecta > Trichoptera > Limnephilidae > Limnephilus > Limnephilus marmoratus. Next base: position 58,531,975 of record OU862912.1, on the reverse strand, counting down.
TTCACCTGGCCGCTCACGTTATTTGTTGAATCGCCGTTTGCTTTATTTTTTGCGTGTGGCAATGTTAGTTTCGGGCACTTTTTAAATATTCGCCGCGACGGGAGCCCGACGAATATTTGACTTGTCACATAGGTGTTAATTTTGCAAGTTTTAACATGGGATAATCCCTTATATTTACGTCTTAAGATTACGAACCACGAGCCGGATCATAAAGTATGATTTTTGATAAACGCGACCCGAAGTAATTAAGCGGGCGTTATCGGCCGTGACTGTGAGAACTACATGTGCATCGCCATGTTTTCATTGAAAGTTATTCACGTAATCCTATGTCGTACGGCGACGTAAAACGCGACGGAACACCTTTATGGCCTTGCCTGGCCTCTACTTCCTGTAGTTGTGGCAAATTCCTGGCGGAAAGCCTTTGACGGAGCTCATGCCTTGAGCTTGGCAAATTCCCAGAATTCCTTGGTGCCTTCAACCGGAATCCTGGTCATCAGGTGGAACCTGCTGCCCGGCTAGCTGAGTCGGTGGAGAACGAGTTGGCGATTTGCAGTTGCGTCCCAGGGATGCGATCCGCGTATGCATTTCTCGGATGCGGTTCCCTCGGATACTTCCTCCACGACTTCGCGGTTGCAGTTCATTGAAGTTTTCTCAAGTGTTAGTAATTTTTTAGGTAACATGACTTGGTCCAACAGGTACGCTATTTGCTATTTATTTTTAGTTGATTTGTCGCCCTTACCGGAGTTATTTCAGGGTAATTGAAACCCCTGGTTATATGTTTCTGTAATATATGTTTAGTTTTGTTATATGGAAAAGTACTCTTTTATTTAAAAAAGAAAACCTAATAACGCTGGGGAGAATCCCGTATTTCAATCCACAATCCCGAAGAGATTTGCTTGCTCTACCTATATAAAATACTAGTAAATGGTTCCCCGGAACTATAAACGTTACAATTTGCACCCAACGTTTTTTTAGGAATTTATTCTACAGGTGCACTTACAAAAAAAATACGGTATTTTTTCCAGCATTTTTAGCGTAATATTTAAATGTCATTCTCAAATTACAATGTACGTCGAACGGGGTGACTATGTGCCTCGCAGGTGACAACGTGCAATGAAGCAGTTGTTTTGACTTTTGACGAATTCCCGTTTAATCTGTGGTTGTCTTCACATTTTTATGGTCTAAATATGTTTTGTATGCTTTTAACGATATTTTGGGACATTTGTTATTATTAACTGGTATCACTGAACATGAACTAGTTCAACAGAAGTTTTGAAGTGAATAGTCGAGTTTTGTTGTATGTGGATAACTTTTGGTTGTGCAATAAAAACTATCGCAGGTGGCGTTATTAAGGTATGTTTGAGTAATAGTACAGTTAATTGTTGTCTAAATGCACTAAATATCAAAACAAAAAGTCTTGCTATGGTGGCACAAAACCTTAGACAAAAAAAAATATAAAGTATGCAGGTGAAAAAGTGCCAAGAAAATGACAAGAATAACACAAGTATAGAAATGGAAATCGAAGAAAATAAAATAGATGTTACAAAATTAAACGAAGGAAGCAATGTTCAAGTCGAATACGAGAATAACATTTACCCTGGAAAATAATTAGAATATTAAATGGCTTGGCGCTCGTCTCTGCCATGGCAAAATCGGGGTACAATATGTGGAAATGGCCCAAACCCGCAGACATCATTTTTGGTATCATCATTCCAAAATAAGACAAGTCATCAAGGAACCAATACCAGTGTCTAAGAGGGGTCTTAAACTTTCCTCGTCATAACGATAAGCAATAGGTATATTTGTTTTTTTTTTTAATTCTTAAGTTCGTAATCTTAATAAATCTAATTTTCTTTTACTAAATGTTTCATTTCACCTACATATTTCTATTATTATAAGCAAGTAAACAAAATTTTATACATTATTTAATTGAAAAACAATAGCATAAGTAATTTGCCAAAGTACTAAAATTTCTACCACTGATATTTTATTTTTTTCCATGGAAACTTTTTTTTTTTCTCCCACGAACCGTATTGACCTAATTTTCGAATACAATAGGTGACATTGTGCAATTCGTAATAGTCTTAGAGATATTCAAGGAATTGTATACTGGCACATTTTCACCCCAACAAGGTAGGCGAGAATGTGCCATCAATATTATTTATTTTCTCTTTAATTATAATAGATCAGTGATATTTATCAAAACAATCTTATAACTAAATGGTTAGAGAGCTAGGGTGAATTTTTTGTTTTGGCATAGGGCTCATAATATTTTTTGTATAATCAAAAAACCTTGAAAAGTGGCACATAGTCACCCCGTTTGACGGTACCGCTTGCGGCAGTTTTAATGCGCCGTAATGACAGGTTATTTATTACCTGTACTATATGTCTGGTGGCTCCCTAACCTTTTGTTTATAAGAACTGGTTATAAAATGTTGTTTTGCAACGTGTCAGTGTGTGTAGTTTTTAGGTTACATGTTTTTCTAATACGCATTTAACTTTTTCCACGCGATCGTAACAACAGTTGATACGGCAAAAGCCATGCCTCACACGCGCCCGTATCAGCCCTTGTTACGCTAACTTCGACTGCCGATATCACAGCGCTACTATGTCACAGTATTTTTTCCCGCTCGCTAGGGCATTTGTGTAACTATCACGATGCTGACATCTTCAGGCATATTTCGAAAGTAGAATTGTATTTCGTAAAAAACATCTATAATCAAGTGAATGTATTCTCGTACCTTTGAATACAAAGTTCTCAATTTACTCCACAGATGGCGCTAGTAGTTTGCGCAGGCGCTCCATGCGATTTCGACTGACCAAATTGGACAAGCGTCGATAACATTTATTATCGAGATCGCGCGTATTCGCACACGTTTGTTTATGTTGTGAAAGTGTGATTTTGAATTTACATAAAAATTTTATTAATTTTAGTGTCATCAGAAGTTTTAGAACTTGTTTATATGAATTAATTATGAGGTACCACTTGTGTCTATCAACGCAGTGTCCTGAGTACACGCACGCGGATAAATGGCGCCGTCTTTGAGATAATATGGGTACGTTTTTTACGTTTTTTATAAACATCTAGGAGCGTTTACAGACGACGATTTGGTTTCAAATTGTAGATAATAATCTCATCTGTTTATATAGTATGATAAATCATGCCATAATATGCTGTAATTTGACATAAAATTGGTTGGATAGGTATTTGAAATATGACATATACATGTACCGCGTATGGGTATTGAAAAAACGGAGTAGTTCAACGCGGGGAAAAGGTTAAACTTGTTTACGTTTTGACGTTTCTGTTTAGGTTATGTGTTGCCACATAAATAAAATGCGTGATAATATATTGTTTTTGACAATTTAAATGTGGGGAAAATATTTTCTCTTTACTGGCAATACGTGAATCTTCATGTCAGCTGTCAAAACAACTCTTGCGTTGTTAATATTGTCTCGCAAATAATGTGTAACGTTTAATTGTGTAATGTTTTTTTTATTAATTGGAAATAAGATTACGTATTTACAGGGCGTGACGTGGTAGATTGTTTTTTTTTTATAATTTTCACGGCAAAACTTGCATTGTTTTTGGGGGAATGGTGGGTCCGATGAATCGATGGCTTTACACGGTGTCCGGTGAGCCACATACCTTATAAATTATATAATTTCTTTGGAAAATAACTTTGATTATTTTTTTTTTTCAAAATTATTTTTTTAGAAAATTTGTTTACAGGGTGTCCGGTAAATTATATTCCAATATTAATTTACTTTAATTAAAATTATTATTTTAAAATTTTCTTTTTTTTTTTAAAATATTTTTTCTCAAATTTAAAATTAAAAAAAAAAACAAAATGGCGATTTCTAATATTAACGGTGCTACAAAGGAGGAGATGATACAGATGTTATCTGAAGTGAATATCACTCCAGAGCCTACGTTATCAGCTATGCAGGAACAGGCTCGTATATATAATAAGAGCTTAAAACAATCCAGTAGTGATTCTTCACAACAAAATGAAGGCAATAGTGATAATGCGAGTCAGACTACAAACATAGTTAATAATTATTATCAATGGATAAATACAAATACGTCCGTACATTCTTGGGGTATTAAATTTTCTGGATCTTCTGATGTTAGGGATTTTATACAACGCGTGGAGGAATTATCTAGATGCCATCATGTAGAACTGTCATTGGTTGTGACGTCCTTTACTGATCTTTTGGAGGGGAGAGCTCTCTCTTGGTATAGGACAATTTATAAAGATTTGTTATCTTGGCCTCAGTTGAGAAATCACCTCATAGCACGTTTTGACCGTTGTATTAATCAAACAGAGGCCCTAAAAGCTTTATTCACGATGAAACAGAAATTTAATCAAAGTGTTGTGGATTACGTTGAAGACATTAAATTAGCTAATCTCAGATTAGACGTTCAACTTATGGAGGAACAGTTGGTAGACCTAGTTTCTGATAGTCTGTTACCTAAATACGCCTTGGCTATCGCATATTTTGCAGAAAAGGACTTATCTTCTTTGGTAAATGTGTGTAGGAGATTTGAAAAGCACTCGGTAGATAAACCCTTACCGCATTTTACTTCTCCTCATGCAACATCCTCTTCTTCATCACATACTTCTTCTTCGAATAGTAGAAAAACTTTAAATTGTTTTTATTGTAAGGCGCAAGGTCATACGAAACCTTTTTGTAGAAAATGGAAGTTTGAATCTCAGAAGAATTCTGACAAACGCCGAGATGACCCCGCTCGCACAAACCCAAAAAACTAGAGTGTGATCCTCTGCGTCCTGCTAGCAAGGATGTCAGGAGATCATTACCCTTAGTTGATAGCTCCAGTAACCGGTTCTTCAGGCGTGACATGGACGCATGCATGCCGATGGCTAGTTCTGGACAGGACATTAGACCTCATACGAATATTCATATTCAAAATCTTGTCTTTTCGGGTCTTTTGGACAGTGGTGTGACTGTCAGTTGTTTGGCGGTTCTCTTTACAAATTCCTTATTAGTTTAGGGTTTAATTTAGATAAGTTAGAATCGTACGTTACCACCGCTGATGGTGTACGTCAAGATGTAATTGGTACTATGCGAGTACTAGTTACTTATAATAATTTTAAGAAATATGTTATCTTTTTTGTTATTCCGTCTCTTTCACCTGTGATTGTTTTGGGAGTCGACTTTTGGAAACAATTTGACATCGCTCCTCAATTGTTTTCAAAGGCCAACAGTGGACGTGATGTTGAAAATACTATAGGTGAAATTCGCAAGATCATGTCAGCTTCCCTACTGTCCCCTCAGGACAATCATAGGCTAAATAATGTTATGATAAATTTGGGTCAATTTCTTTTGAAAAATGTGGATTGGGTCGTACTCATTTAGTTCAGCACAAAATTAATACGACGGGAGATCCCATTAAGCAACGATATTACCCATTGTCTCAAACACGTCAAAAACAATTTGAATCTCAACTTAAAGAAATGCTAGATTTAGGTGTTGTTCGACGTTCGCGTTCGGCTTGGTCGAACCCGGTTTTGATCGTGCCTAAGAAGGATGGTTCTGCAAGGTTCTGCTTGTACTCCAGGAAGCTTAACAGCATCACGACAAGGAATTCATACTCTTTGCCTTATATTTCGCGTATTTTAGACAAGCTACGTGGTGCACGCTTCATATCGACGGGTTCCGGGCTAATTGTATTAAGCGACACTCTGGGCGATATAGACTTTTACATATATTTGGAATCAACGAATTTTTCTGCGTCTTTTGAGCTGTGTTTGGTGACAATCGGAGCACTTTTTTGTCGCTTAATACAACCACATTTTTGGGCCCATTTTGGGCTGCAACGTATGAAGCGACACAAAATATTGACAAATTTAGGAACTGTGTACTTAAGCTCACTACCAAATACCAGACAATCGTTTAAACTTTTTTTCCTGGAGCAACAATTTACAGGCAACGTACGTTAAAGCATTTAGCCTGACCTTATAAATATATAGAAATGTCGCTTCATACAATTAGCCTCTTTGTTAAATTCTTATCCAGTGTCGCTTAATACAAATTACCTTATAATTTACCTTATAAATATACAAGAATGTCGTTTAATACAATTAGCCTCATTGTCAAATTCATACCCAGTGTCGGTCCATACATTTAGCTCTGTACATGAAATGTTAGATGTTGTCACTTCAACCATTTAGCTTGCAGTAGATAATGATTATGTCGGTCGCATGAACTATTTAGGATTTCAACAGTAAACATTTAAAGATTATGGTTAAACATATTTTTGTTATTCAATATTTGATTTGCAGTGTCGTTTCAGTTATAACAAAAGTAAAGTTCTAGTACTTCAAACAGTTTATCTTAAACGGAATAAGAATAGTATACACATTAATACAATCAAAATTTCATATGGATTGACTATTATGATGTTGGTTAAAACAATGATTTTGGCGCCATCGCGATAAACCGCGCGAGTTTAAATGCCCCCGCCACCCGACGCGGGCGCTTCAGGCGTCTCCCACCTCGCCGCGCATCTCCCCGTGCCTGCCGCCTCGCGGTCAAATGATTTAGTTGACGCAAATCGTGAGCAAGTTCGTATGTGTTTTAGTGTTTTGTGGGAGCTGCGCAGAGCATTTGTCGTCAATTTTGGATTTTATGGTGAGTTTATTACGTTTTATTATTTAAGCATACATTTGTTTTACATTTTGAAGAAAAACATTTATTATTAAGTAACTAAGTAGGTAACTATATAACTGATATAGGCTAATACAACGAGGGCTTCAAAAAACATCTTTTGGGATGTTTTTGTGGGTGACGATAAAAATATTTTGGGATACTGTAATACTATTTGAGCATACGTAGGGTAAGGCGAGGTTATCTGGTGATACAGGTAATGTGGTGATACAGTAGAATTGTGTAATTATTAAATTTACCTTGCAGTACACAGCTTTGAAATTAGAATCGTAGATGCAAAATAGACCTGTGAACCATAATAAATCAACTTCGAAAGTTTTTACGTGGTCGGCGAAACAAAAAAAAATTTTACTCAAACAAAAAATATTTGAACAACTTTCAATGTGCTGTGGCGACTTCAAATTGTAATTTATCAATTAATCTGGGATTTCTGAAGTTATGTTTAGGTTTTACACCTTATTTCAATCAGAAAAGTATGCTGCATAGTCACAATTAAATAAAATGGCAGCTGTCCTACTTATTTTTTGGTAGGAGCTTAAGTAATTTGTGGGTAATATTAAGTTTTTTTAAATGTTTTTTTGGACTTAATGAATTGTGATTTTTAACATTTATTTTTATTTTCTAAAATTCAAATTCTGGATTGATGGTGTATTATCGTCATACATATTTGGTCGGTGAACAGTTTTAAGGTTGTTTTGGTCTATTTAAATCTATCACCAAATTTCCTATCCTCACCAAATTACCTGTCTCCAAGTTACCTACCTCTAATTTGTTAAATATTTATTGTATTCACTAGCCACCTCTTGCAGCCATTAGATATTGGAGTGTATCGTCCATTGAAAGCAGCCTGCCGAGCGATTCTATATCTTTTGTGGGATCGTTATGAGATAATGGATGTGATCTCCAGTCAGATTTGTGCGATTTTTACATATTTACTGTAATTTTTTTTAGTTTTGATCGTTTTAAACGTGAATTACTGCAAGTATGCATGATTATGAATTAATTTAATGTACGTTGTACTTAGGAAAAGCAAATAAATCTTACAAATCTGACAGGAGATCACGTCCATTATCTCTAACGATCCGACAAAAGATATAGAATCGCTCTTCTGGAGTCGGAGTTTGAATGAATTTATGATGACATTTCCAAACAAATTGCTATAATTTTCACATTATCCTGAATCCAGCACATGCGCGCAATTTTTCAAAAAATAATATTATAAATACCTTCAAATTAATAAAAAAGTCCAGCTCTTGGAACCTTCTCAATTAACAGAAAATGCATTGACCATCACAGTTCACAGTTCCAGCAAAAAGAAAACTGATTTTGAAGACATTTTAAAAATTCCCCACAATATTCCAACATCAACGAATTAAAAGAGATTCGCCCGCAAAATATTTGACACCTCCTTTACATTGACAAAAAAGGTAGATCAGTCACGTACGATTAATTAATTGTCCGCAAAATCAGTAAAACCTCGCGCCGGAAAACCTTCTTTGTCAAAAAAGGTAGAACGGTCAGAACCATCAACATCATGCAGAAATGATTATTTCTCCACAAAATCCTTAAAACCAAGTGGAATCGATAATGACTGGAAATTTGGTATGTGTATGAAAACTTTTTCAGAAGACGACCAATGCAATTTCTGTTCCACTACGTACAAAAGCAAGAAAACGAAGATGATAACACATGTAAAGCATGGGTAATCAATATTTTATAATCTCATTGAAGATTTAAAAACACATTTATTGTTATTTTACCTATTTACAGTCGAAGGGAGGAGTATCACCAAATTAAACACCCTCTATAACCAAATAACCTTACCTATAACCATATTACCTATATCTTTTGGTAATTTACATTTGTAAGTTTTCTTGTGTTATGTGAGTTATTATTTTATTTTTTCTTTTTAAAATATGTGCTGAAATGATGTACCTAAGCAATAAATAATTTTGTAAATTTTTAAAATCCTTATTTTTCAAAGTACATGACGATAAATCAAAAATATCACCAAATAACCTTGCTTTACCCTATATCTTTTTTGGAAACAGCAGAACGGCGACGACGAGGCTGTAACCACAGGTATTAGGGTGCTCCCACACAGCAATTAACAATTAGCCTTTGTTTTTTTTGTGAGCCCTTGGTTCGTTGCCCAACATAGTATTTTTGTCATCTTGATTAGGTTAATAGTCGCCTTTTTTAAATAAAATGTATGCCAAATTTTAAATGTTTTGTTTGCCCTAAGGTTATCGCCCAAATAGATATTTGGTCGCCCGTTCTGATAACTAGTTACTCAGTTTGTATTTTAAAGTCACCCATTTTCAATTCTTATATTCGCCCTCAGTCCGTCGCCCACTTAGTATTTCAGTACGCTATATTCAGTATTTTTGATACCCAAAATGGGAATTTATTGTTACCCGATTAAATACTACCCATTTTATTTTAATAAATTTAATATTATCTTAACTATTTTACAGTTTGACACCTAATAATGGAAACAGAACGGAAAAATTGTTCGGAACCTGAAACACCAGAAAAAGTAAAAAGAAAGAAAACGGTTGAGCGAAATCTGGATATTGATAGGACACAAAATAAAGAAGACACAGAAAATCTTTCTAAAACTGAAGTAGTGCGCTTTCAACAAGAAGAAAAATTACACAGTCAAGAAAAAGAAAGAGAAAAAGATGAATCTTTAGAAAATAGGGAACATCTCACACCTACGATAATGGAAATTATTCCTGATAAAGATATGGATAATAATATTATTAGAAAGTCTTTAGAAGAAGGAAATGCCCAAGATGAAGACTTACCAAGTTTTCCTGACAATGAAGAACCACAACCTAAAAAAAAGAAAAGTAAACAGGCTGTGATGAAGAAAAGTTATGTGGATTTTTTATCTGATCAGGAAGATTTCGTATGGGATTCCTCATCGTGGAAAGAGACTGGTGACAAATCTTCTAGCGAAAGTGAACTTGATAATCCAACGAAAAGACAGAAGAAAAATAAGAAAAGATCACAAGAGACAACAGTTGGTGAAGATGGTATAAGAAAAAAGAGACAGAACAAAAAAAAACTTTATAACCAATTGAAAAAATCTGGCCAGCAATATACAAAAAAAGATGGATCAATCGTTCAAGAAAAGAGACTACATGAAAACCCTTGCGTTGGAAAAAAATGTGGGAATAATTGTGCCGAGATTAGTGAAGAAAGAAGGAAAGGATTATTTGATCATTTTTGGGCCTTGTCCGCTGAAAGAAAAAAAGATTGGTTAGTAGGAATGTCGTCAAAGGTAGAAATTAAAAGAAAAAGAACAAAAGAGAGTAATTCAAGAGACAATACTTTTAAATATTTTATTAACGATGGAGAGGGTCGACGCCCTGTATGTCAACAATTTTGGCTAAAAACTCTGGATATTTCTCAGCGATACGTTTACTACACTCTCTCAAATGCATCTATGGGATCAGCAAAAACTGAATCAAGAGGAAGAGTTATTCCAAAAAATAAGACATCTGACACAGTCAAGGCCTAAGCTGTCAATTTTATAAAACAATTACCGGCACTTCCTTCACATTACTGTAGGAAGGATAGCACGAGATTATACCTGCCAGTAGAATTTAAAAACATAAAAAATCTCTACCGCATTTATAAAGAAAATCAAGCCAGCAAAGGGGTTGATTATGTAAGTGAGAGAATTTTCCGTGAAATTTTTACTGATGAGTTCAATATTGGATTCCATGTTCCGAAAAAAGACAAATGTCTTAAATGTTTACGTTTTGAAGGCAAAGATATAACTGAGAATGAAGAAATGAAGGAGCATTTGCAAGAGAAAGATGCCTCAAAGAAAAGGTTAGAATGTCATAGAGAACTTCCAAAAAAGAATAGTTCCATTATTTGTACCTCGTTTGACCTTCAGAAGGTATTGAAAACCCCATATGGAAGCGGCATGACACTCTTTTATTCAAGAAAATACACAGTTTTTAACTTGTGTTTTTACGAAAGTGTAACCCGCAATGGTTTCTGCTATGTTTGGGGAGAAACGGAAGGCAAAAGAGGTGGTAATGAGATTTCCACTATTTTGCAAAAGTACATAGACAACGTTGATGAACGTGAAACCGTTAAAAGTTTAATTTTGTACTCGGATTCATGCCCTGGGCAAAATAAAAACAAGATCGTATTGGCAGCCATCCACAACGCTTTGTTGATGTCAAAAAATTTAGAAAGTATACAGATGAATTATCTGCTGCCGGGACACACAGAGATGACAGTAGACAGTATTCACGCTACAATAGAAAATTCTGTTGGACACACAACGGTATGGGCGCCTTCACAGTGGCCGACAATTTGTCAGCTAGCTAGACCAGGACCCTATCAGGTGGAAGGTGGAAGGCCTTACACATGAAGACTTCAAGCATTATGAGGAATTGTCCGAAAAATATTTCAAGGGTAAAATAAGCAAGATTCGTGTAGCAACATTCAAGAAGTCTACGCCAAACGTGATGGTCGTCAAGCATGCAAGATGATGTAAAAGAAGAGTACATACAAATTTATGCAAAACTGAAACAACTCAATGCAAAATATAAATCGAAGCTTCCTATCACAAAAGCAAAATATAATGACCTGAAAAAGCTATGTGACACTGGCGCTATCACAAGAATATTTCATTTAGTATATATCAACCTACCATCCAGCAATACTGGCAAAGATACACTGATCGATACTGATATTGAAGACGAAACAGACCTGCCAAATTAAGCAGTTTTCATTATGTCTGATGGGAAAATAACAAGTGTTTAAGTATAAAGAAGAAGAAAAATAAATTGAAAAGATTGGTTGAATTTTAACTAAGATGTTATTTTTTATAATTTTGATTATTATAACAATTTTTTTGTTACTGTAGTGAACTACAATTATTGTCATAGGAGATAAAAATTATTTTTGTTATTGAAGAGAAACTAGGGATAGTATCTATAATAGATAAGAAAACTTCTAAACTTTTTTTTTAAAGAGAGATGTTTTTGATTTGATTACTGAGAAAGTTAGAAAAAAATATAGAAGAAAATAAGTAAAGAAATGAAAACCAAAGAAACGCTCATAAATATTTTCATTTTTATTGTGATTATTTTTAAAAGAAATTATTTTCGTTTGGTTCTACAACGTGTCCGGAAACTCGTAGTACAAGCGGGAAACTGGTGAATCTACATCACGTAGAGAACCCAAAAAACATATTTTTTTCGATCTAATAGTTTCGATTTTAATATTATTTTTTTTCTATTTTTCCATTTTTCCGGCAACTAAAGGGTTAAAAAAAAATTTGAGCCCGGTTTACCCTTCGTTGCATTTTATAAGACATTACACAGCTGAAATCAACCCCCTAGTGAAAATTTTTTTCAAATTTAACCAAAAAAACTCCAACTTCGGACCCGATTTACTCGAAAACGAAAGCCCAAATCAAAAAAAGTTAAACCACAAAATCGACTTCAAATGTGATGTGGATTCTCCAGTTTCCCGCTTGTACTACGAGTTTCCGGACACCTTGTATAGAACCTTTTTTTGTAATTAAAGAGATTTTTCTTTTGTTTTTTAAAAAGTAGGTACAGTTCTTATATACTTAAATGTTAAAGTTTAGAAATGAAGAAGAATGAGAATACTTATTTGAGGTAATAAGACTAAGTGGGTATAGCCTCACGTAGCCCGTGATAAAAAGTAGGTACAGTTCTTATATACTTAAATGTTAAAGTTTAGAAATGAAGAAGAATGAGAATACTTATTTGAGGTAATAAGACTAAGTGGGTATAGCCTCACGTAGCCCGTGATAAAAAGTAGGTACAGTTCTTATATACTTAAATGTTAAAGTTTAGAAATGAAGAAGAATGAGAATACTTATTTGAGGTAATAAGACTAAGTGGGTATAGCCTCACGTAGCCCGTGATAAAAAGTAGGTACAGTTCTTATATACTTAAATGTTAAAGTTTAGAAATGAAGAAGAATGAGAATACTTATTTGAGGTAATAAGACTAAGTGGGTATAGCCTCACGTAGCCCGTGATAAAAAGTAGGTACAGTTCTTATATACTTAAATGTTAAAGTTTAGAAATGAAGAAGAATGAGAATACTTATTTGAGGTAATAAGACTAAGTGGGTATAGCCTCACGTAGCCCGTGATAAAAAGACTGTTTAACTTCTGTTCTGATTCCTATACAATTGTGATAAAAACTTTAGTTACCTTGTTAAGCTAACAAGTTACTTCTGTTCCTAGGTGATTGTCATTTTAAATAAAAAACTTATCTTTGAACAATTTATAATGTGTGTTTTATTTCTCATTTCATTATTATTAACAAGATAGGTATGTAGGTACCTTTTAATTTATCAATGTTTTAACCGCCAATTTCTACAAACTTCATTTTTCAAGTAGGATTACAAACAATTTATTAAAAAAATATCAGTCGCATAAACTAATTAGCCATACATTAATAAGTTTAAGATATGGTATTTAAATCAATTAGCTTAGGTTTGAAATATGACCAACTCTTTGATTAAAGAACTTAGCTTAGAGCCATTATTTGCATGCCTAGGCGGTTAAGTCATTTAGCTTGGAACAAGAAATAATAAACCTAGGCGGTTTAGTCATTTAGCTTGGAACAAGAAATAATAAACCTAGGCGGTTTAGTCATTTAGCTTGGAACAAGAAATAATAAACCTAGGCGGTTTAGTCATTTAGCCTAGAATAAGAAATAATAAACCTAGGCGGTTTAGTCATTTAGCTTGGAACAAGAAATAATAAACCTAGGCGGTTTAGTCATTTAGCTTGGAACAAGAAATAATAAACCTAGGCGGTTTAGTCATTTAGCTTGGAACAAGAAATAATAAACCTAGGCGGTTTAGTCATTTAGCCTAGAACAAGAAATAATAAACCTAGGCGGTTTAGTCATTTAGCTTGGAACAAGAAATAATAAACCTAGGCGGTTTAGTCATTTAGCTTGGAACAAGAAATAATAAACCTAGGCGGTTTAGTCATTTAGCTTGGAACAAGAAATAATAAACCTAGGCGGTTTAGTCATTTAGCCTAGAATAAGAAACAATAATCATAGGCGGTTAAGTCATTTAGCCTGGAACAAAAAAAAGTAAAATATAGGTCATTTTGTATTAAGCGACATTTATCTTCGTTAAAAACAGGAATATTAGAAAAAAAAATGAATCCGAATATGGGGAATATGTTATAAAAACAGTAATATCCTTCTTTTTAAAAAAATAATGCGATTTGCTAAAGTTATATTTTTTTTTTCTAAAAATCGAATCTTTAAACTGCACTTGTGTAAAGTTTAAAAAATGTCGGTTGATACAAATAGCCCGGAACCCGTCGATATCTTCTATTGACTTATCGAAAAGTTTCTGGCAAATCCCTTTACATAAGGATTCTTGCTGCAAAACGGCTTTTGTAGTACCTGGACATGGCTTGTTTGAATTCGTTAGGATGCCATTTGGGTTAAAAAATGCTCCTAGTGAACTTCAGCGTCTGGTAGATGCACTTTTTGGTCCAGAGTTCGACGAAAACATTTTTTGCTATTTGGATGACCTAATTATAATTTCAGAAGATATCGATTCACATTTAGAGCAATTAAATAGGGTTTTCTTACGTCTGAAAGAAGCAGGCTTAACTGTCAATTTGAAAATGTGTGAGTTTTGTAAGGACGAATTGAAGTATCTCAGTTACGTTGTGGATGCAAACGGTCTTCGCACAGACCCAGTTAAGTTGGAATGCATTCGTACTTATTACCTTACCGTACTTATTATCGTACCCATTCCAAAGAATTCTAAACAGGTAAAAGCTTTCATTGGCCTGTGCGGGTATTATAGGCGTTTTATAAAGGATTTTTCATCCATTGCTGCTCCCTTAACAAAACTCACTGGTTCAAGAATGGGAATTAGTAATTTTGCTTGGTCTCCTGAAGCGGAGGTCTCTTTTAAGAAATTAAAGAAGGCGTTGACTTCTGCCCCTGTTATTAATTGTCCGGATTTTTCACTTCCTTTCACGATACACTGCGACGTGAGTAACGTGGGAATTGGAGGAGTACTTACTCAGATATTTGATGGAGAAGAGCACCCTGTTTCATATTTTTCTAGGTGTCTTAATGTGCATGAACGAAACTACGGCGTTACGGAGCGCGAACTCCTGGCGGTGTTGGATTCGGTCAACCATTTTAGGCCCTACATAGAAGGTGCTCACTTCACTGTGGTAACGGACCATTCTAGTCTGCAATGGTTAGTCTCACTATCTAATCCGACAGGTAGACTTGCTCGCTGGTTTACTCGTCTGTCACAGTATTCTTTTGACGTTATACACAGGAAGGGTAAACTAAATACAGTTCCGGACGCACTTTCACGTAAGGACGTTTCTTTAATTTCTACCATTGATTCCGTTCCCATGAGTACAGATACTTGGTATAATACCTTATTTTCTAATTGTAAATCAATTCCACAACGTTTTAACAATTTTCAAATTAAGGAAAATAAATTGTTTCGTCACACTAAATCTCGTTTCGATCTGCAGGAGGACACAGCTTGGAAGCTTGTTGTTCCTTTTGAGGACCGTAATGCTGTTCTTTCTAAAGAACATGAATCGGATATTTCTTGTCATCCAGGAGTTTTTAGAATATATAAAAAGGTTCAACTTCATTATTTTTGGGCGGGAATGTATAACGACGTCAAAACATTTGTTAATAGGTGTAAAACGTGCAAGGCACATAAAATTAACACTGCTGCACCGGCAGGCATTTCTACGAACCCGAAAATAGTCACCAGACCTATGCAAATGCTGTCTATTGACCTTGTCGGTCCTCTTCCGCGTAGCTATGCAGGTTTCATGTACATTTTAACAGTTGTTGATATGTTCTCTAAATATACATGGATTTTTCCCCTTAGAAGCGCAACAACTAAGAGCATTGTTAAAAACCTTGAACAATATATATTCCTTGTGCTTGGAGTGCCGCAAACGTTCGTATGTGACAACGGGAAACAGTTTGTTTCTAAGGAATTTAAACAATTGTTGACAGATTATAACGTTCCCCCTCCTTTTTATAACGCTTATTACACTCCCCAAAATAATGTGGTCGAACGCTATAACCAAACTATTGGAACTGCTTTGTCTATTTTAACCGAATCTGACCAGCGTAATTGGTCCAGATATCTGCCTCAAATTCAATCAGCTCTAAATAATATAGTTAATTTTGCAACAGGCTTCACGCCTTTGTTCCTCATGCACGGTAGGGAACAAATTATTGACGGAAACTTTCATAAAAATAACTTATCTTCTGGTGCCGTAGACACTACGTTACAGCAATCTAGGGACGAATTTGCTAAGAAGTTGGAAGACTTAGTTCCAATTTATGAACAAGTTTCAAATGCTTTGTTACAAGCTTTTACAACAATTTACGCCGTAAGACGGTTAATTATGAAGTAGGCGACGTGGTCTGGAGGAGGAATTTCATTCAATCCAGTGGACCGAATTATTTCTCTCACAAATTGGCCCCTAGATTCGTTCGCAATGTTATTAAAGGTAAAGTCTCTAATTTGGTCTATACTCTAGCTGATATGAACGGTAAAATTGTAGGAAATTTTCATGTAAAGGATATTGATTAAATATTTCTTACTCTTTATATATAGATGAAACCAACGTGATCGTATGTGGGGCTACCAACCCTGCATGCTGTTCCATTTGTTTCGTCAGTGGTTTTTCTAGTCACTTGCTTTTGGGGTTTGGTACCCTCAAGAGGTTATGACTAGAATTTTCACGAAATTTCCTCAATCTTGCTACCTCATTATTTTTTTTTTTTTTAAATTCTTCTGAATTTTTTCTATAGGAGACGTCGTTTATAATGAATGTCGTTTCCTCTGATCCGTGTGATCAGTGGCGCCCAATATTTTGTTTAAGTCATATTTTGTAATAGACTTAGTATTTGACGAGATTTTTTTAATTTAAAATCTAAATAATTTTTTGTATGAAACGAGACGTTTCGCCTTCCTTATAGGCTACAATTATACTTACACACTGATGCGTTCGTAAAACAATAGGTTATGTTGTACTATTCTAGTGTTTAAGTCTGAATCCTTCTTCTCAAGTTCGTTGGAATTTTCTCCCGAATAATGATTTTCCAAGGACTTGGAAAGAATGATTCAAAACTTCTGTTTATGAGAGATTTGAGCGACTTTCTTATGCACAGATTGTTAAAATTTCAACAATTAGTGATTAAGTAAATTTTTTCATAAATATACCATAGCTGTGTTAAATAGATTAAGTCTGGTTTAACTTTCCTTAAAGTCAGTTAGTTAAGTTTTTTCTTTGTTAAGAAAATTTGTCTTGTTACAAACAAAGGTGGTACTGCTCTGGCATGCCTACCCATTAAAGTAATTCATATTTGAAGTTTGTCACCTTACCTCTAATACAGGAAAGTGTATTTTGTCTTTTAGTTTTAAGTTAACATTAAGCATTTACATATATAGGTCTCTCACTGCTTAAACCAAAACCTTAAACCAGTGTTGTACTGTTAATTTTGTCTACTAGTGTCGTTCATTTGGATATTGTTCGATCACACCTTATCTAGTGTCGATTATCTAATAAATATATTCGATCACCAAAATATTTTCTTTGTTCAAGAAATTTTGACTCTTAGCATTTTTGTAAATGTATTTTTTTTTAAGGAATGCCACCTGGGTTTATCCTTAGTCCTTTTCTTGCACAAGCAACGTCCTCTGAGGATGGTTTATCATAGTTACATCTTTTTATTTTTATACTTTTTTATCTTCGTTTTTTTGTACAGAATCAAGAGTACTTTTTGAGGTTCACTTTTAAATAGCTAGGTGTTTTGTTTAACCCTTCGAATAATAAGAAAATAATTTTCTGTCAACTTTTGCCTGTCAAAGTTTGCGCGCAAAATTCCTGGTTCTTCTCTTGGATTTTAAATGTTCCTATTTATTAGTTTTTTTTAACGCTTTTGCAAAAATAAAAATTGTTCTAAAATTTAGATAAAATAATCTTTCCGATATATTTATTGGAAATCAACATTTTTGTTTATAAATATTAAAATTTTAATATTGGAAATGTAAATTGGCTAAAAAATACATATAGT
Organism: Limnephilus marmoratus; assembly: GCA_917880885.1. Classification (NCBI taxonomy): domain Eukaryota; kingdom Metazoa; phylum Arthropoda; class Insecta; order Trichoptera; family Limnephilidae; genus Limnephilus; species Limnephilus marmoratus. Next base: position 58,514,160 of record OU862912.1, on the reverse strand, counting down.
TTGGCAAGAAAGTCTAGAAATTAAATCAATTGGAACTAAACCTGTTCATTACTATGGCAACACCGAATTATATGACGTTTCCTATGGCCATACCTATGGCTGTCGTGTTATCGGGTGTTACGGTTGATTTATTGTCTTAAATCTGAGTAGAATATCGCTGATTTGATAATATTTTTATTCATTGTTTGCCTGAATATAATTAAAATGAATAAATTATTACATAGTGATACAAGAGGGGTTACATTCTGCGTTTTTCAACGCTGCCTAGCCGAGTGTCACGCGAAGAAGCTTTTGTTTGATTTAGAAGATGTTTAAAAACGAACTGCAGAAATGAATGGTACGTAGTATAGTTTGTTTAATAAATTTCATTAGTATTACAAGATTTATGCCAATTTTCGAGCGATAATAATCATTACAATCTGATTTGAGGTTATGTTAAAAAAATTCGAATTTGACATTTCGATTTGACAGTTCATATGCGGCCACAGGAAAAAGGGAATAACTCAATAAAAAAATAATAAAATGCAACTTCTTTAAACTCGTAGAAAAGTTCCTTTTTTCTCGTTTTCTCTTTTTTTCTTTCTAAGTGAATATTATCTAGTGTGTGTTTTTAAAACTACCTTCTATAATAATAATTTTAATGATGTTTTTCACACACAGGTAAATCTGAAACAACGGTAAGACGAATCGTCAAGGAAGGGGAAAAGGCAGATGGAAAATTTGAAACACCGGGAAAACGGAAAATGGGCATAATAATAATAATATGTAATAGCATAAGTGCTGATGATTGGAAAAATTGTTGCAAACACTTGATGAAAATTGAGGCAGAATATTATGCACGAGGCAGTACTATATATGATGATATCGATGAACTGCGTTTAGATGAAGATGAAGATACGGAAGAAGAAGAATCACACGAAGACAAAGACAATAATTACATGTCGGGTGTTGAATTAATAGACTTAAATTTTTAAGTACCTACGTTTTTATATCGAAATAAACGCCCACTTAAAACTTGTTTTGTTTTATTTTGCTTCTATTAAATTACAGTTTTTTGTGCAATTTTTTTGAAAATACAAATACGCTATGAAATATGCATTTTGCCAGAAGTGTTTTTTTAAAACATACGTTCTTTGTCTTATGAGCCATCTTGGTGTTGCCATTTAAAACTAGAAAACGATCGCAGCGCCATCATTTATTTTCTACACTTTCTTGCCAAACTGTACCTGCGAATATTTGAATTAAAGTAATTAAAATAGAATAAACTTCAAATTTTAAATTCAGATTCCTTTTCTAAACAAAATTTGTAATAAAACTGTCACCTCACTTTTTATCACTTTCATACAATTTTATTTTAAAATTAAATGTGGGTTACGTCACAAATAGGCGCAAAATCAAACCGTCACTTTTGATCAGGTTTGTAAAATATCTGAACAACCTAGCTCATATAATTCTAAGACAATGAGAAGCATTATTTCTTTCCGTTTCTAACATAAAAGAAATCACAAATATTCGCATTACAGAAAGAGAGATATCTAACTTTTAATAATGCACGGGCCCTCTGGGACAGTCTGGGTCTCTTGTTATTATAACGGCATATGATGTTTTGGGACAACTTGGGTCTCCTGTGATTAAACGGGTTAAATTGTAATCCCTAAGCTCTAAAGCCTAACATTCTAGATCCTGTTTTGCTTCTGGGTTCCTATTGACTTTATATAATTTTGATGGATAGGTTATTGAAATATGTAAACCCTAATCTGACCATTTTTGTAGATAGGTAGTGCCTCGGTATTGTAAAACCTCGTCTAATTTTTCTTGACAAATAGGTATTTTATATATGTAAACCCTACTCTTACCATTATGCATAAATTTTTTTTTCAAAGCGACCTGTTGGATCTAGGTAGAAAGATTAGTTTTACTAGATTTCAAACAAATCACTTAAATTCAGTGTAAGTGTGGGTTGGTTTACCACCCTTAAGGCCCGTTTATAATAGGAATAAGCCGTAAGCCGTAGAAGTTGGAAGATAGGAAACCTATGTATCCGTTTATAATGGATGGCAATAAGCCGTTAACTTTTTCCGTAACCGAAAAGATGGTTCAACTTTATCTTTTACGGTACGGCATACAGAAAGCTTAGATATATGCTGAGATTTATGTATTTTCGATCGATACTCTATGGTATCTGCATGGTATTGATGGTATATCTACTATTGACATTCAGTATTCAGTTTAGTTAGTTGAACACGTAAACAATAATTTTTAGCAAATATTTACGCGGAGTTTAGATATTTTACCAAATTTTTTACATATTTGCTGAAGACGAAAGTGATCATGAATATAAATGACGCGGAGTTGATTTCTTGGGTCGAGCAATTTCGTCATTTATATGACAAGAAAGAAAAGGATTACAAAGACAGGAATGTCGTAGAAAACTCCTGGTTATTTATTGGTAACAAATTGAAAGCATCAAGTGAGTGTAATACAATATGTTTGATATAAATACTAATATATATTATTACTAACATCAGAGTTTTTACAAAATTTTTGATCGTTTTGTACGCAAATAAAAAGTTAGGTTATTTTGTCAGGGAAGATATTTAATAGTGAATACGAAAGAAATGTACAAAGTGACGAAGTCACAATTTAACAGAGAAAACAATCTATACATTCAAAACAATTTGCGTTTTGTAGTAATGATCTAACTTTCGAAGGCTCTCTAGCTCCTTGTCTTTTTAAATGTGAATCAATTTATACTTTATTTTACTTATGGTTGTATCACTTTCAATTAGTTTAACCCGAAGGATCCGACCAACTGTATACGTAGTTGAAAGGAAATTCTCATGTGGGCCGACCCACTGTATTAGTAGTTGGGAGAATTCGTCATGTTCATCTCCAAATATTGAGATAATTTACTAGTAAATTTTCGTAGTAAAAGATTTATATTATTAAACCAAGTGTTTTGTACCATGTCCTTTAAAGAGAAAGACCTTTTTACTTACAGTTATTTTTTAAATTAATTTTTTCGTCATAGCGAACCTTTCAAATTACGTCGAAGTTTTTTCGGACCGCATACAGTCTCGTCTTGCGCGTCGATGTGTTAGTGCGTGCCGGTACCGAGCCTGCGTGCTTACATTGATATCGTTTATTGCGGTGCACATTATTTCGCAAGGTCTTATCTTTTTATAGCTGATAATAAACTGTTTGAGATGAGTTATGTCCTTTGTCGGCTTCATGAGATCCGTGTAGATATTTACGTGAAATTTGAAACCTACGATTTTATTTGTGAACATTTATTATTTTGGTAACTTTAAAAATATCTCATTGCGGGGCATATTCTTTCGTGGTCCATGTTTTATTATATTAAATAATTTCAGACAAGTATATCAGTGTACTGTAGGTTTATAATTCTTAAAAATGGATAACGAAGATATCGAAAACTATGTGTTAGATTGCGATTCGGATTTCTCCATGAGTGATGAAGAAGACTACATTCCAGAAAATTTGGAGTTCCGATGAATCGGAAAACGAAGACAATGATATTAACAATTCTGGATTGGACGACCATGCCGCCTCTGATATAAATTTTATGAATTTCTCGCCAGTATGGGAAAGTGCAATAAACTTCCAACCCGATGTTCACAATTTCAACCAACAATCTGGTTTAAGAGATTGTGAACTCAATCCGGAGAGTAGTGAAAGTGATTTTTTTGAGCTTTTCCTAAATACAAATGTCGTGGGTTGCATTACAACCGAAACCAATAGATATTTTACCACTGTAAAGTCACAAAAAGTATTTGCTCCAAATTCAAGTTTACATAAATGGAAAGATGTTGATACAGAGGAGATGTATGTATTCATTGCCCTTACTATGCTTATGGCAAGAAGCAAAAAGGGGAAAATTCGGCAATATTGGACACTGGACAAGTTGATTTCATCCCCAATATTTGGAGAAACCATGTTAAGAGATCGCTATATGTCAATTCTGAGCATGCTCCATTTTTCAGATAATGAAAAACAAAAAAAGGGCGATACGACCTTCAAAATAAGAAATTTTGTAGATATGGTGTGCGGCCAATTTAAAAAATACTTTTATCCGTTCGAAAATTTGTGTATTGACGAATCGCTGGTACTATTCAAAGGAAGATTATCGATCAAACAATATCTTCCAGCAAAAAGACATAGATTTGGCGTAAAACTATTTGTTTTATGTGATTGCAAAACCGGTTTTGTTTTACAATTTGTAATTTATTGTGGCGCCAAAACGAACATTGACATACCAAATATGGATGAAGGCATATCGAAGCAATTGTTGGTTTCTGGAAAAGTTGTGGTTTCGTTATTAGCCGATTATTTAGGAAAGGGACACACAGTATATACGGACAACTGGTAAACGAGCCCTTTTTTATTTAGTTATTTACACAATAAATACACTAATGCGTGTGGCACTGTTAAAAAGACGCGAAAATGTTTACCACCATTTGGAGATGTAAAAAAAGGAGACGTGGAAAGGAAGAAATCTGGATGCCTACTTGCAATAAAATGGCACGATAAGAGGGATGTTCACATGCTCACTACATCACACAATGATTCAATGGTAGAAACAGGAAAAGTGAATTGGAAAACAAAGGATCCAATAATAAAACCCAATTGTGTTGTAAATTATAATAAGAATATGGGGGGTGTTGATAGGTCGGATATGTTGATAACATTTGTGCAATGTGTTCGTAAAACCGTTAAGTGGTATAAAAAAATTGCGTTTCGGACAATCGATGTAGTTTTAATAAACGCCCACGCGATGTATAAATACACAACTAAAAAAGAAGTAAGCCTAACAGATTTTCATTTAGAAGTCATAAGGCAACTAATCCAAAAACATCACATTCCCGGCTCAACAAAAAGAGTTAATCGAGTTGGTGAATATCCGCTAAGGCTAACTGCCAGACATTTTCTGTCGGATGTTCCACAGTCGGCGAATTCGAAGAGAAAAACAGTTTACCGGGAGTGTTATGTTTGCAAACACTCAATCCGAAATCCAAAGCGTCGAGTTCAGACACGTTATTGGTGTTCACACTGTGAAATTGCCTTATGCCCCACTACCTGTTTTAAAATATATCATACTGTACACAAGTTTTAATTATTAAAAGTGTCCGCCGCGCCTAACAATCTTATGGTGACCCTATCCAATATGAACATGGTGTCGCGTAAGTGTATGTGTGATCGCCGGAAAAAAATGACTGCGTGGTAAGAAATCAATAATTGTAATCAATGTGTAAATAAACCTCCAGATAAATCTTGATAATGTGATTGCCATAAGTATATTATTTATGTGAAAACAAAAAATTCTTCGATATTACAATGAATAAATAAACTGTGAGTGATTATAATTCGGGTGGCGGCATTTTTAAGGTAAATTTTCGTTTATATTTCACATAACACCTAATCAAAAACCAAAAACCTAATATTAGATTTAAATATATAACAATTCAACATTTAAGAATGCATTAAAATAAAATTTATAACTGAAAACTTGGTTTGTGCAGCTGTATGATTTTTTAAACAAAAACACAAAATAAAAAACACAACGAAAAATTCATGCCGTTCCAGGCAGCCAATTCAGTAAAATCCTTCTCGGTGCCTAAGGGTTAAGGGCGCTGAATACACTCCACATACAATGTTATATAAAATCAGATAAAATAATCTGGGTGGAATACAGTTGTATAAACATTTATAATTATTGTTTCTAGGTTCTGAATGTAGATTGCGTTGGATTTCCTTGCGGAATCGTTTTTCAAAAGAACGATGCAAATTCAAACGGTCAGGTTCAGGAGCATCAGATCACAAAGATTGGCCATTGATGAACAATTTATCATTTGGTAACGTGGAGTTACCAGACAACACTGAAGACGATTCTCAAGATTTGAGAAATACTCATGATTCAGATTCTGAAGAATTACTAACATATAAAGATGTTCAGTACCTGGATGGAACATCAACAGAATATGTGGAAAATCTGGATGAACAAACTGGTTTGTGATTTTATAATGGCTTTATAGATACTATCATCAGGCACTTTCGGTTGTAGCAATTGTGTGTTGGAACATGTAAAGTAAAATTGAGAATGATTTTATACAGCTGATGATTGATTCTTCCATACACAATATAATACTGCACAGGGCCCGCAGATACTTTAATAGTACACAACTGCTAACCCTGCACAAATCGCAAGTGCGCCCCACGGTTGAATTTGGCAGCCACTTCTGGTCTCCAAAATACCTAAAAAAAACCTTGACTCTGCACAGGCGTCAGGTGGGAATGCTGTTCTTGTTCTACCGGTATTACAATGGAAGATGCTCCGAGGCACTAGCGTCATTGATCCCCTCGGCACCGATGCATAGTCGGGAAACACGCCAAACACGCGCCCAACATTTGTACACGGTTAACATTAGTCACATGAGAACGGGTCGTTTCTACTACTCATTCTTGTTTAACAGCTCGGCTGTGGAACGATTTTCCGGCCTCTTTGCTTCCTCCCTCCTACAACATGGGTCTCTTCAAGACCCATGTTCACTCCTTCCTTTCCTCAAAAAGACCGTCCACACAGCATCTTCAAAGATGACATAGGCCCCGAGGGAAATTGTTTTCCTCAGGGCCTCCTGTGTGGAGTTAATGTAAAAAAAAAAAAAAATGTCTCGATTATAAACATAGTAATAATATTAATTTAATTTTCAGATACGCATGGGGATTTTGGTGCATCCAATATCAATGGACGATACAGTAGAATCTGTAGGCTGCACTCCAAGAGCAGCAAAACGCCCGCGTTTCAAATCCACGCCATTAAGTCAACAAAATCGCAACGAAGCATCAGTCCAAACCAAAATGGATGAAGCTATTATTGATGTGTTCAAAAAGTTTATTACGGAGAAAAAAACATTGACTGTTGAAGAAAATTCTTTGCAAAACTTTTGCAACTCGCTATACGCCGATTTAAAAAATATAGATAAAGCCAAATTACTTAAGTGCAAAGTAGAAATTATGCAGGTTATTTCCAAATATTCTGAGTAATGCATACTAAATAATATTTAACTTCTGTGACCAAATAATTAGAGGACTCGGCATTCTAATATGTATTTCTCAGAATAATCGGAAATTATATATTTTATATAATTTAATATAAATTGTATTTTATTTCTTTAACATGTTTTGTACAATTTTTCTTCAATAAACAATTGCTATTTTTTTAATTAACATTGTAGCGCCCAGTGTTTTGTCCGACGCACGGATCTGAATACTTTCTCCCTCACACGCATAGCGCCGTTTCGCTTTGCAACTTTCGCCGAGCTACCTAACCGAAAGGACACCCCATCGGCCGTAGCCACCCCCATCCCCCCGCCAGCCGGACGCTGCAGCCCCGGCACTAAGGGGTATATAAGGGCGTACTGACCGATCTCAAGTCAGTGTAGCCGGACTCCGGGTAAACCAAGCAACAGCATCCTAGTGGTCAGTGCTAAGTTAACCAACCGGTACCAAGTCGAGAGATCCCGCTGGGTCCTCCTTGGGAATCACAGTAACAGTGCCCTAGTGGACATTACTTACCGGGCACCGTTTGCCCAACTAAGAGACCGCGGGTCCTATGTTGGAGTGTGTACCTAAATACGCTAAGTGCTGAGTGAGGACAATCGTAACCTTTCTTTAAACTCACAGTGATTATATCGTGTACTAAACTGTTCTGTACCTACTCTTTACTAAAATTATAAGTTATGAACCCTGTATAAGTGAAATAAATTGCCATTGTGAATGTCGACTATCTCTTATATTAATACCCCGCCACAAGTGACGCCCAACGTGACGGCTTATAAAAGTGAAAGACAAAGGGCAGACAACGGAATCTACACGGAAGAGTGCTCGGATAGCGACCAGATCGAAAATGGCAAGAACAACTCCGCGAGTTATTTCAGAGCGCGAGGATAAAGAACCTCGCTCACTGCTCATCCCGGTTCAACGGATGTACTGACCCACAGAAGGTGGAAGAGTTTATTCTAACAGCAACGCTGTACAAGACATCTGAGGGAATACCAGATGATAATGCCTTGGAAGGACTACCCCTCCTCCTCCAAGAAGTGGCTTCGCCGTGGTGGCAAGGAGTCAAAACCGGCATCAATACATGGCAGGCTGCCATGGATCTGCTCAGGCAGACATTCGCGCTGAGACGTCCAGCGTACAAGGTGTACATGGACCTTTTTGAAACGAAACAGGATAGACCACAAGCCACGGGCTTGTTTATAACTAAAAAGAGGTCGCTCCTGGCAGAGCTTAGAAATAAAAACCCGGAAACTCTGGAGATCGACATGATATACGGTCTCTTGCACCGGGAAATAAGGGAGCGGATGCCAAGAGAGGACATCCAGACCTTCTCAGATGTGCTCACCAAATCACGACGCATAGAGGAGATGATCGCCGAACGTGAGATGACATCTAAACTACACGCTGCGGAGAAAACTCGCCGTAGTGAGGACAATCAGGGCAATGATGTCCGCAAAACACGGCCGAGGTGCATGAACTGCAAAATGTTCGGGCACTACGCAGAAGCCTGCCGGAAGCCTCCCAGAGAGCGGAGCGCAACCCGAAATTACACTGCAACAGCAGGACGTAGCCAAGCAGAGGGGCCAAGCAGGGGACAAAGCATACTGGCGTGCTACGGTTGTAACCGACCCGGGGTTATACGTAGCAAATGCCCGACCTGCAACCCCATCCAAGGGGAAGTGAGAAACGCCCAGTTCTGCGCATTCACCACACGTACGACCCAGGCAATCCAACGACACCGGCCTGCGGTGTACATTGAGGTAGGAGGAAACGTCGGCACGGCTTTCCTGGATACCGGCGCTAAGGCCAGCATCGCTAGTCAAGAATTGTGCGTGCTGCTAAGCCGACAGGGCTACCACTTCACGTCAGAGAGGCTCACGATTATACTCGCTGACGGACACACGCAAAACCAGCAAGTCCTCCGCACCAGAGTGGAGGTTAAACTACAGGACCGGTCAGTCTTTACCGAGTTCTTAGTACTGCAGAACGCAGATAAAAACCACACCCTCCTGGGGATAGACTTCCTCAAGGATGCGGCGATAGTTTTGAATTTGCCAACCAAGGAGTGGTATTTTTCAGACACGCCGAGAAGAATGTTATGAAACTATTTCATATTTTCCAACAATTGTGGTCAGGTACCGTGTTACCTTTAAGTTATGGTTGTTTATGGTCTGTTTGAACAGCCATACACACCGGCGGTGAAGGTAGTTTTGTTTTTTCGAGAAAACGAGAGGGCTCTTCCCGTTTGAGCCCGGGAGGGGCGACCGGACTCAAACGGGACGGCAGTGCTATTTTGAGGAGAATCAAATATTCAAATATTAAGCGGTAATTATTTTGGAGCGTAACGATCGTTACTTTAACGGATTCAAATGACAAAATAAAGTTCGTGATCGGTTCGCGGGTAAATTACGGAGGATGCGAGAAGCAAGTCCGGAGTTGTAATAAGAAACGCGAGACGGTGTAATCCGAAAGGTGAAATTAGATTCCGAAGAATCGATGCGAGAGAACGTGGATCCGCGCTCGTTCCTAACCTGTTGGTGGACAGATTTGACGACAATCGTCGATATTATCGATCGGAGGTTATATTTGGGAGATTTACCGCGCTATTCAAACTCTGCCAAGCACGCGGTTGCGCGTAATGAATGTCGCCCTTGCTGACGAGTACCTGATTGCCGGGATCAACTGGCCGAGTCCTAGATGACCCGGACGCACGTGACTGAACGAGATTCGGAGCTGGCTGGCTTGCCGCTCCGAGCTGATGAAACCGAGCATCCGTGGAGGAAGGCGTTCCCGAGCTTCCGCGTTTTAGAGTAGATAGTATAGTTTACAATTCGGTCTGGGGGGTAAGTCATTCCAACATCTAACTGTATCTATTATCATCAAATAGAAGTCTATATGATTGTGAACCACTCTTTTATTCAAAAATACAACCCATCCACATGTAATTGCGGGGTTATATCTTATGCCCATCTCTGAGAAGGGGTTCTCATGTCATTCCGCAGGGTACAGCATACGTTTGCTGGAACAGGCAAATGTTTGGCGTCCGAGTCTCGTTTGGAGACAAAGCTGGACACTGCGAGGTAGGTATCTGTATTACACCTGAACAATTTGGCACCCTACTGCCCTACACACAATTCAATATAACAAATTGAAGATGGATTGCATGCATTCCGCAGCATCCGCATTTATAAAGTAACAAGAGCCCATAGGTTCATCACTCCCACTCATGAAGGGGCAAAACCAAAAGAACAGCCACAGGCGGCTGAACGGTCAACCCCTACCAGCATCGAAGATGAGCTAGACGTGAGGGCGTACGGACCTCCTCCATATGCCGGCGAGATGACGCCAACCAGAGAAATCGGGTCAGTTATTATGCTACCCACGCTAATCAGCCCCTTGCATCCGACCCCAAAGAGGAGAATGGTAGGCTTGAAGGATCACCACGTGGACTATATATACTGGGACGCTCAGATCGCGGTCCACCGGACATATGACGAACCAGAGCCCGGGGTGAGAAACCTGTTTCCCCCGCTGATAGACCTGGCTACTATCGATGTCCACCCCTTACATCTGAGGGAAGATGAGGGAACCCACCTGACAGAGGTGGAGAGGAGACAATTGAATGAGTTAATTGCACAAAGCGAGAACGTCTTTTCGGAGAACGGACCACCTATGGACCAGGCGGAACACCATATACCCACAGGAAACCATCCACCAGTAGCGATGCCTCCTTACCGCCTGACGCCCGCCCGAAAGACCCTCATGAAGGAGGAAATTGAGAAAATGCTCCAGGCCGGGATAATCGAAGAATGTGAGTCCCCATGGGCCGCACCAGTAGTACTCGTGCCCAAACCTGATGGAAGCCTGCGCTTCTGCGTGGATTTTAGGCAGCTCAACGCCGCCACAACCCCGGACCATTATCCACTACCTCGGATGGACGACCTCCTCCATGCGGCCAAGAGGACGGCGTTCATGTCCACCATGGACCTCCATGCGGGATACTGGCAGATCACACCATTTGGGACATACCGATTTAATCGTATGGCTTTCGGCCTTCGGAATGCACCATCCACCTTCCAGCGTCTGATAGACCGGTTACGCGCTGGAGTAGGCGACCTGAACCTGCTAGCATACCTGGATGACCTTATACTGCTGTCCGCCACATTCGACGATCATGTGAGCGAGCTAAGAGCGGTTTTTCGGCGGATCAGGGACTTTGGATTACGGATAAACCGAAAAAAGTGTCACTTCTGCTGTAATTAGGTGAAATTCCTGGGACACCGTCTGACAACACAAAGGATCACTGCAGATCCCGAGAAAATTAGGGCCATTACCGAGATGTCCCCCCCCGAAACTTGAAACACCTGCAATCCTTTTTGCAGACCTGCTCATGGTTTCGGCGATTCATTCCCCACTTTGCTGAGATTGCAAGGCCCCTTAGCGACCTAACCAAAAAGGCAAAACTATGGGTATGGGGAAAGCTCGAACAAGAGGCGTTCGAAAAGTTAAAAGAATCACTCACCACGGCCCCTGTATTGAAGCAGGCTGAAGAGTCCCAACCATTTATAATCAAGACCGACGCAAGTGGCTACGCCGTCGGTGCAGTCCTACTCCAGGGGGAGGGGACGAGAGAGCGTCCAGTGGAATACGCCAGCAGACTGCTGACCAGAGCGGGGAAGAACTATTCTACTACGGAACGAGAGGCTCTCGCTGTAGTATGGGCCATCTCTAAGTTCAGAGGATATATTGAGGGAAACCCGGCTACGGTTATCTCCGATCACTAGCCCTTAAAGTGGCTGATGTCCCTGAAAACCCCTACGGGAAGACTCGCAAGATGGGCCCTACAGCTTCAACCATATGACCTCACTATTAAATACGCCCCAGGAAGGACAAATCTGGTGGCTGATGCTTTATCACGCCCTCCCTGTGGTGATGAAGAGAGAGACGTCTGCAATCTATGCAGCCTGGTCGAAGCAGATCTCCCAACGCGAGGTGCCCTGGCCACCCGAAAAGAGCAACTGAAGGACCCAGAAGTAAAGAAGATTCTGGACTGCTTCGAGGCCGAACAGCAAGAGGAGGAATTCGCCCGTTGGACAAACCGGGGCTACCTCACTTACGATGGAGTACTATACCGATACTCCCCCGATCAGGACAGCGAGGAAGCCCAACTCGTCGTGCCTGCCCATGAACGCGAAGACATATTACGAGAGTACCATGATGCCCCTACGGCTGGACACTACGGCATCGAGGGTACCTGCAACCGAGAAGCCACACGGTACTACTGGGTAGGGATGCGGCGGTACATAGCCAATTACGTGAAGAATTGTATCGATTGTCAACGGTACAAAGCCACAAACCTGAAGCCCGCTGGCCTCCTGCAAACTCCAACTTCGCAGCAACGATTCGAGGTCATAGCCATAGACCTATTTGGGCCATTACCCACCTCACCTGATGGAAAGAATTGGATTTTCATTATGGAAGACCTCGCTACGCGATGGGTCGAACTATTTGCGTTAAGTAACGCAACCGCAGACAAGTGCGCCTGGACCATTGTAACAGAAATAATTCTACGGTATGGAACACCAAGAAGGATAATAAGTGATAATGGCGTCCAATTTGTCAGCGCCGTTATGCAACAGATAACACACAGTCTGGGAATACGACAGAGCCTGATACCTCTATACCACCCCGCCGCCAATCCAGTAGAGCGGAAAAACAGAGACTTAAAACCCCAACTCGCAATTCAGGTTGGGAACAACCACAATCAATGGCCGGAGAAACTGCCGACCATTCGATTCGCCATGAACACGGCAAAGTGCCACAGTACGGGATACAGTGCCGCCTATCTGACCTTCGGTAGAGAACTCCGAACCCCAGATGACGCATCCCGGGACGTACGAAGCATCATTCAAGCTGAAAACTTTATCCCCGAAGTTACTCCTCGTCTGCTACGTCTGGAAAAAGATCTACGGCAGGCCCGCGAGACCAACGAGGAACAGCAGGATCGGCGCAAGGAAACCGCTGATTCCCATCGCCGACCGGATCAACGTTTCCAAGAAGGAGACCTAGTCTGGATCACCACCCATGTGTTGAGCAACACAAACAAAGGGGTCAGCTCCAAGCTAGCCCCTCGACGGGACGGCCCTCAAATCATACTGAGACGCAAGAGCCCCACTAGCTATGAAGTCGCCACCCAACAAGCCCCGACGGTCCCTATTGGAACCTATCATTCCTCGACCATTACGGCCTTCAAAAGCTCCTCTGGTGAAGTTCCCGAGCCCCTGGTGCCACTACGGAGACGCGGCAGACCCAGGAAGAACCCCATCACCCAAGGATAGAACCGGTAAAGGATCCCAATGCGAGGCGCTTTTTGGAATCCTAGGGGGAGGATGTAGCGCCCAGTATTTTGTCCGACGCACGGATCCGAATACTTTCTCCCTAACACGCATAGCGCCATTTCGCTTTGCAACTTTCGCCGAGCTACCTAACCGAAAGGACACCCCATCGGCCGTAGCCACCCCCATCCCCCGCCAGCCGGACGCTGCAGCCCCGGCACTAAGGGGTATATAAGGGCGTACTGACCGATCTCAAGTCAGTGTAGCCGGACTCCGGGTAAACCAAGCAACAGCATCCTAGTGGTCAGTGCTAAGTTAACCAACCGGTACCACGTCGAGAGATCCCGCTGGGTCCTCCTTGGGAATCACAGTAACAGTGCCCAAGTGGACATTACTTACCGGGCACCGTTTGCCCAACTAAGAGACCGCGGGTCCTATGTTGGAGTGTGTACCTAAATACGCTAAGTGCTGAGTGAGGACAATCGTAACCTTTCTTTAAACTCCCAGTGATTATATCGTGTGCTAAACTGTTTTGTACCTACTCTTTACTAAAATTATAAGTTATGAACCCTGTATAAGTGAAATAAATTGCCATTGTGATTGTCGACTATCTCTTATATTAATACCCCGCCACAACATTTATTTTATTAATGAAAAATTACATTGCAATTACAGTGCAAAGGTGATGTCTGGTGGGTCTTTACAGGATAAATCGAGTTTCCATTTCTTTTTTTTTAATAATTCAATCATTCCGTCCTCTCATAAAATATAAGATATATAAACGATTTTAGTAGAAATAAGTGAAAGTGGTTAATATTAAAATATATAAAAAAAAGAATCCTTAAAATATTTACATAATGAAACAATCACAATTCAAACACCTGAATTACCAATGTCACGCAGCATTCAGAGATCAACACATAAACAAAAGGTTTTTATTGAGACTTCAGTTTACTAATGTAAACGTATTAAAAAATTCTTCTCCGTATCACTGTGGTCTGGATCCTCTTGAAATATGTGCCCACTGCCAAGGAACTGCCCCTTCATGCGAAAGATAATGTGCCATGCTGTCACGTAGAGCGATCATTGATCTTGATGGATTATTCGCACCCATGCGTCCTATCCTTTGAAAACCACTATCGCTTTGTTCTTCTCGAAATAAGCCTTCGGAAATTTGACCATCGTCTCTAACAGTGTCACAAAAATTTGTAGGGCAATACACTAGTTGTTCGGCATTTCTTTCAGAAAGTCGCAGAAAATTGTGTAAACATATTGTGGCAGCGGTAATTCTTTCTACATTATCAACTTCGGCAATGATACTATTTCGCAAGATTCTCCACCTAGATGCTAAAATGCCAAAAGAATTTTCTATTGTTCTCCTTGCTCTTGATAATCGGTAATTAAAGATTCGTTTTTCTTGATTTAAATTCCTTCCCGGAAAAGGTCTTAAAATGTATGGTTTAGAGGAAAAGCCTCGTATCCAACAAAGTAATATGGAAAATCAATATTTGTGTTCGGTAATGGTGTGCCTGCTGGTAATTTTATTTTACCAGATTCCAAACCTCGACCGAAGGCTGACTCCGAGAATACTCCACCATCACTTTGCGAGCCATATGCTCCGATGTCTACAAGTGTGAATATGTAGTCAGCATCACAAACAGCCAAGAGGACCATGCTGAATGTTTTTTTATAATTAAAAAAAGCAGTTCCTGATTTTTTAGGTGCCTGAATTGTAATATGTTTACCATCGATTGCACCGCAACAGTTAGGGAGATTCCATTGCCTGTAAAATTCGTTGGCTTTTTCTCTCCATTCTTCGACTGTTGGTTGTTTGCAATATATGGGACTAAGAACATCCCATATTGCCTCGCAAGTTTCCTTTATTATTACATGTGCAGTGGTTTTTCCAATCATAAAGGACCATGCAACTACTTGCAGACTGCAGCCTTGAGACAAATGGCTAAAATAATAAAAATACATTATTTTTTACAACAAAATGTTTACGTAATTCTTTTGACATTATAAATATTAAAATATTTTATCACTTACAATAATGTGATAACTAGCCTATGTTCCGGACTTAAAGGCTCACGTCTGCTACTCTTTACTAATCTATGTTGTAGAAGTCCTAACAATTTATAAAAATTGGTCTGCGACATTCTTGTATATTTTTTAAATTGCTCGTTGTCTACTGCCGCCATGTCTTTAAACAAATTATGGAAATGTCCCGTGTTATTCCTTTTTTGATTAATGGGACGGACACTCCAACGTCGTTTCTTCCTTATTTTTTTTGTCTGTGCGTCTCCATATGCAGTATATGCCAGCCCCAGAATTGACAAAAACATTCCACACGCGACAATGTCTGACGAATCCATCTGAATCTATCGTTTTAATAATTATTTAAATAAAACAATATGAATTCAAATATACTCTTCTCGGTTGACAGTTGACATTTGACATAGACAAGTGACAGCGGCTCACTTCTATGGGCGTATTCTATTCTATTCCTATTCCAATTATAAACGACGTTCTAAAATATTACGGCTTACAGATTACAAGTGTTAATTTTGCAAGTTTTAACATGGGATAATCCCTTATATTTATGTCTTAAGATTACAAACCGCGAGCCGGATCAAAAGTATGATTTTTGATAAACGCGACCCGAAGTAATTAAGCGGGCGTTATCGGCCGTGACTGAGAACTACATGTGCTTCGCCATGTTTGCATTGAAAGTCATCCACGTAATCCTATGTCGTACGGCGACGTGAAACGCGACGGAACACCTTTATGGCCTTGCCTGGCCTCTACTTCCTGTAGTTGTGGCAAATTCCTGGCGGAAAGCCTTTGACAGAGCTCACGCCTTGAGCTTGGCAAATTCCCAGAATTCCTTGGTGCCTTCAGCCGGAACCCTGGTCATCAGGTGGAACCTGCTGCCCGGCTAGCTGAGTCGGTGGAGAATGAGTTGGCGATTTGCGGTTGCGTCCCAGGGATGCGATCCGCGTATGCATTTCTCGGATGCGGTTCCCTCGGATACTTCCTCTACGACTTCGCGGTTGCAGTTCATTGAAGTTTTCTTGAGTGTTAGTAATTTTTTAGGTAACATGACTTGGTCCAACAGGTGCGCTATTTGCTATTTATTTTTAGTTGATTTGTCGCACTTACCGGAGTTATTTCGGGGTAATTGAAACCCCTGGTTATATGTTTCTGAAATATATGTTAAGTTTTGTTATATGGAAAAGTACTCTTTTATTTAAAAAAGAAAACCTAATAATGCTGGGGAGAATCCCGTATTTCAATCCACAATCCCGAAGAGATTCGCTTGCTCTACCTATATAAAATACTAGTAAATGGTTCCCCGGAACTATAAACGTTACACCGTACTATGGGATAATCAGAATGAATTTTTTTACAACAAAATAAGACAAAACAGATCGTTGGCTAATATTTGCCACCTGATTTGGACCATCCATAAAATTAGGATAAAGCCGATTGAATTGAAGGCAAAAATAAACAATTTAAGGAAAAGGCACAAAATTGTGGAAAAAAAAATTGAGGTATTAAAATTGCATTTTTTTCTGAATGTACAACATGTCGAGAATATTGTGTCAAAATTTCAAGTAAATCGGAGAAAAACTAACAAGATACAGCGTTTCAAGCCACCGGCCTTCATGCTCGATTCAAGTATATTTGGAGTTGTTTGGTTCTGAAACAGTTTTAAAAAAAAACTAAATCCATATTTCCCAAGTCCTTCATCAATCATATATTCCTTTCTCTTCCCCCTTTCCTCAAAGTCTCTACCAGGAAAAGAAGAAGATGTTCCTACCTACATGTGAAAAAATTGAACAATATTGCCACCCAAGTTTAAATGTCTGCAGTAAGAAAGAGGAAGTGCCATTTTTCGGACGACTATACGAAAGAGTGGAGTTTTATAAAGAAAGGACTTACGAATGAAGAAGCGTTCTGTGTTACATGTAATAGTTTTATATCAATTACTCATGGAGGTAAGGCTGACGTAAAGCACCACATTTCTACGACCAATCACAAAAAAGGTTCGCTGTTGTATCTACACCAAGGCCTATATCCGGATTTATGATTAAAGAAGATACTCAAGAAGAATTGCTTATTGCGGCGGCGGAACTAACGACAGCTTATAAAGTTGTCAAACATCATCAATCTTTCAATTCACTTGACTGTAACGTAAAACTGAATGCTACAATGTATCCCGACTCTAAAATCGCAGCAAAACAGTCCACAGCAAGAACCAAGGCTACAGCAATTGTTAAAAATATTCTCGCTCCACATTCGGTGTTACAAATAAAAGAAAAATTGCAAGAAGTTTAGTATTATGGAATAGGCACCGACGCGTCCAATCACAAAGCTGAAAAGATGTTTCCTTTACTTGTTCTGTTGGATACCATCGTTTTCACTGAAAACGATGGTATGATGGATGGAAACAGAAGCTATTGAAGTTTGATTCTTTAAAAGATGTAACATCGGACACTATTTCCAAATATTGTCTCGACACTTTAAGACAATTGCAGATTCCACTAGATAAGCTGATTGCTTTTTGTGGTGACAATACTAATACCAACTTCGGAGGGCTTGAAAGACGCGGTTGGTGCAATGTTTTTCATAAAATAAAAGAAGATTTGGAAAAACCTATAGAAGGAATTGGATGTTCAGCCCATATTCTGCACAATACTATATCAACCGCTGCTGGAATCTTGTCTGTGGATGTCGAAGTTATCGTCCTCAAAATATTTAATTATTTTTCAATATACACTGTTAGGACGGAGAAGCTGAAAGAGTTCTGTTCGTATGTTAATATTAATCATCAGACTCTTTTGTCACACTCAAGAACAAGATGGTTATCATTAATGCCCGCGGTTGAAAGAATCCTGAAACTATGGACACCACTCAAAAGTTTTTTTGATTCGGAAGAAAATCCACCTAAAATTATTGCAGATTTTTTTAAAAGTCCGATCAGTGAAATTTATTTCCTCTTTCTGCATTCCAACTTGAGTTTGTTTCAAAATAATATAAAAAGTGTTGAAAAGAACAAGGTGTCTATAGTTGAAATCAGAAAAATATTAAACGAAACGCATACCACCCTGATTGAAAGGAAATCTGCCAAATTTATTGGCATGCAAACCAAAATCCAAATGAACAAACTTAAAATTGAGAATCCAACTCCTGAAACAACAGTTTTGATTTCAAGATTTGAAGAGGAAGCTGTAAGCATTTTATAATACAGCTTCCGAGTATCTGAAAAAGTGGTCTGTTTCGTTTGATAAATATGAAGTGTTCGATTGGATGACACTATCTGAAATCCCAGAATGGGGAAAAATCGAAAACACTATTTTATACCTGAATAGTAATGGTGTGAAGACTTTCAGCAATAATCTCATTGAGCAACATAATTATCTTAAGAGCTTTCTAAAGGCTAAGCTTGGTTCGGAAGAATGGAATTCGATCGATTCGGTTGCAGAAAAGTGGCTTTACTTTTTCAAAGAAACTGAAAATCCGGAAAGAAAATGCCTTCTTTTGAAATTATGCGAGTATTTATTTTCTATTCCTGCTCACAACGCCACAGTAGAAAGAGTTTTTTCATTAATGTCGGCCCAGTGGACTCATGAACGAAATCGCCTGCTCCCAGAGACTGTGGAGTCCATTTTACAGTGTCAAGTCAATTATAACATGACTTGTACAGAGTTCTACAATTATATTAAAAGGTACCCAGAATTGTTGACAAAAGCGAAATCTTCTGAAAAGTATGGCCAGCCAAGTACTTCTGCTAGTACCAATTAAAGTAACCTATAAAACAACATATTTACTTACTTATTATAAAATAAAGAAATTTTTTAAGTATTACAAAATTTTTATTTGCTCCATCCTGAAACGTCCCGACGAGACCCCGGCTGAATATGGCAACCCTAGTCACAGTTCGCTATTCGAAATATCGCAAAATTCATATTTTATGAACTCAAAGTTTTCGTTACATAAAACCTGGTGTTGTGCCGGTACATTGGGAAGCTGCCAGTACCAGGATCGATCCTGAAACGCCACAAGAAGCCGTCAAAGGTAAAGCCTCAATGACACACGGCTAGTTTACAAGCTACTATCTACTAAGTTTAAAAGCGGGAAAATCGGCGAGTGAGATTGTCATGATGACACACAAAACTGTCCATACGCTCAGAAGCGTAGGAAACTGAGGCCGCTGCTAGCGCCAGTAACAAGAATAACAACGCCTGCGTGAACTAATTCTTCACATGTTTGACAGTCGAAATCAGCTGTTTATCGGAAGCCATGTTGGAAACATAAACAAACCAATCACGAGCATGCGGAGCAAGCGTGTAGGCGAGTAAAGTTGACGACCTTTCAACTTTTTTTCATAGATTGTCAACAATCTGCGAGTTGCTGCTAGTTAGCAAGTGACACGATGACACTGGGCGAGTTTACTAACAGATAGTGAATTTCCCAGATAGTAAACTAGCTGTGTGTCATCGAGGCTTAAGAGAATTCCTCTCAAAGCCTATTTCCTATGATCGATATTTCAAAACACAATCAATGGTCTTTTACTCATCGTAAAAAAGGATTTATAGTCACATCGTCTCGCGGCATCGGCCGTCACATTTTTGGTCCTTCGAGCCGGATAAATTGTCGTTTTGTGGTAGACGTAATTTTGAAACTAGACATTGTGTTTTGAAATACAGATCATTCCATTCGTTGACCTTTTTCCGGTTTTATAAGCTGTTTCAGAATTATACATTCAATCGTGAATATTGATTAGCATTTTAAATTTAAATTGGTATTATTTTAAGTCGTTGGGCGGCTTAACATTTTTGAATTCGTAGATAGTGGGTACTTTGTACGTACAAATTAATCGCCGCCGCACGTCGGTAGTTTGGTACCTAAAGCATTCTCGCATCATTCTCGTGTCGTCGGGTCGGTACTACGTGTCGGTAAAGAAGATCGCCGATTTAAATATCGCATTTGACAGCTGTTATCACAGCCGACATCAATATTTCTGTTTACAAGTTTTGACGTTTGACGTTTGTCAGTGTTAATTATTAGAGTTTGGTTTAAAAATATTCATAATGGCTGCTAACACTATCAAGTACAAATTAGCGCTTTTAGACATGGAAAGTGTTCGTTCTTCGGCTATCAAAGCCATAACATCGTTGAATATTGTTGACAAAAATATATTCAAAGCGCGTTTTTCGGATATATCTAATATTAGGGAAAGTTTCGTCGCTTCACATATTTCAATTGAATCAAATAAAAAAGATGAATTGGAGGTTAAGGTTTTACAAGAAAAATATACTGAAATCCAAAATATGTATTACGAGATTCAGTCGTATTATAACCAATTATTTCCGGAAGTTTCGAAAAGTGATTCGGATCATTCAATGGCCAATAATAATGTTTCGTTGCCAAAATTAAAAATGATTGTTTTCTCTGGAATATCAACAGATTGGACAAATTATATATAAACACCTTTAATTCGTTAATCGATTCGGTAATTGTTCGGAACAAACGTCAACGGTTAATATGCACTTTTTTTTTATAAAACTTTTAGATTCTTCTTAATTACCATAAAAGACAACTTTTTGCATTCGGGGAGGTTGAAAATGGTACGGGTGAAATGCAGATCCTGCCAATGTCTGGGAATTTAATAAAAAGGCACTTTCTAGATGAGAAAACTGTGGAGAAGTTGAATAAAAAAGAAATTAAGGTGGGCTCGGCAAAATTGAGGGAGATACAGCCGTTTAAAGTATAAATAAAATTTCACTTCGTGAACCGATACTACGCCATTTTCTCACTGTTATGTTGGTAACCCAGACCTGATACAAACGAAGCTAGATACGATTGTAGCCGACTTCGTGGGATACATGATAAGGCGCGTAATTATGAAAAACAGAATTAATAATGGTAATTTTTGGAGATCGCTGGCAACGGTTAATATGCACAGTGGAAAATATTTCATTCTAAATTTCGATTACGTAAAATTAAAATTAGCTTTTGTCTTGTGAGACTGGTAATTCCTATCTATAAGTCAGGACCTAAAAATGACATCAACAACTTCAGACCCATCACTCTTCTAAATACTATGTCCAAAATTCTGGAAAAAGCCATCAAAGAACAGCTCTACCACTACCTAGAAACAAACCATCTACTCTCGAAGAACCAGCATGGCTTTAGAAAGAACAGTAATACACAACACGCTTTAACCTTAGTAACAGACTTTATTAACTCTAACCTTGACTCAAAGAAAAAAGTAATCTCAATATACCTAGACTTATGTAAAGCCTTCGATACAATATCTCACAATATACTTTTTAAGAAACTTATTAAACTTGGCATAACTGGAAATGAACTTAACTTACTGAAAAGTTTTATGTCAGAGAGAACTCAACAAGTCATTATTAACAAAGTGAAAAGTGAACCCCTTCCGATCAGTTACGGAGTGCCCCAGGGTAGTGTTCTAGGTCCCTTAATGTTTCTTATCTACATCAATGATATCTGTGAACTAATTACAGAAGGCAACATTGTGACATTCGCTGATGACACCGTAATACTTTGTCAAGCCGACTCATGGATCAAGGCATTCCTTAAAGCTGAGAAAAGTCTTGCTGTCATCAAACAATGGCTCAATGAAAACAAACTTACTCTAAATACAAAAAAAACTAAATTCATAACACATAGTATAACTCAAAGAGGTCAACCTCCTCCAACCTTCGCTCTGAAAATACACGACTGCTCCCAACCCTTCTCAATATGCAATTGCGAAATCATAGAAAATGTCAAACAAATAAAATATCTAGGCGTCATAATTGACGAAAACCTACGCTGGAATGACCACATCGACTTAATTACATCCAAGCTTAAAAAAATCATGTATCTCTTAAATAATATAAAAAACATCTTCCCACGCACTATACTAAGATCTATTTACTTTGCTCTTTCCCAATCTATAATCATGTATGGTCTTCTGTCTTGGGGAAATGCAATTAATATTTCTCTAGATCCACTAGAAAAAGCACAAAAGGCAACAATCAAACTAATTCTTCAAGTAGCATATGATACAGACTCTGAAAAAATTTACAAGATGCTCGACGTTTTGTCAATCAGACAACTCTACGCTAAATCGTCTATTCTTCATCATCATCATCTGTGGCTCTACAACCCAGGTCGGGTCTTGGCCTCCAGCAGAGCCTGCCTCCATGACTGTCGGTGTTGTGCTGCGTTGCGCCAGTTTCGGATGCCGATGGTGCTTGCATCCTTCACCACTCCATCCAGCCATCGAAGCTTTGGTCTTCCAACTCTTCTCCGACCCCCAGGTGCACCATCCATAATTCGCTTTGGAATATCTCCTTCGCTCATTCTCTGGATATGTCCAGCCCACCTGAGTCTTCCAGTTTTGATTTCCTTGGAGATATTAGGGTCCTCGTAAAGATCGTATAGCTCCTGGTTGTATCTGATACGCCATTCTCCATTATCACAGACTGGGCCGTAAATCCTTCGCAGCACCTTCCTTTCAAAACTTTCTAGGGCTCCTTCATCACCCTTACTGATTGTCCAGCATTCCGTCTATTCTTCACCTCTTCAAATTCAAACTACATATCCCTTTACTTTCTCAGTCCTCAATAACAAGCCGGTCTTCAATAAATCTAACACTTAACGTCCCGCTAAAGCACACGACCCACGGACAAAGATCCTTTAACTACTATTCCATCAAACTATATAATTGCATGCCACCTTCTTTGAAACAACTTGCTGATTATTCACCAACATATAAACTAAAAAAACAAATCACAGACTGGATAAAAACTAAAGGAACACTATTTTTCCAAAACCTATTTACTCCAAACCAAACATAAAAATTAACTTGGTATTTAAATTATACCACTAGATCTACAAAATAGATTAATATTGCATAACTATTTTTAAATATTGGCACTAATATCATCTACTTTTGTTTGTTTCTTTTATTCTCTTTTCGTCACAACTGCTCTCAAGTTCACTCTTCTTGTATATTCTTTATTTTTTTCTTTTTACTATAATGTATTATCCATTGCGACTTTAGTATATTATGATGCTCAACTTACCTCAACTTACTACATTGCGTCTGTATAATATTATGATGACTATCTCAACACAGCTACCTACACCTACTGTAAGTACAATAGTATCACCATGGGTAGTACTACGGAGTCCTCCTTGAGAGTCTCAAGGGGGATACTGTGCTATCACTTATGATGGCATAATAATATATGCGTACACCTCAGCACAGGTTCTCCCAGTGAGGTGTTCACAATCCATAACCACATTCGTTTTAACTAATTACATACAGTTGCCGATCATATTTCACTCTACTACCTACTATGTTTCATATTAAGAATATTTTTGTTTTACTTCTACCTAATGTCATTGTCATTGCACTTATTAACTGTATATCATTGTATTAATTAACTGTATGTAAAAGCATAGAAATGAATAAATAAAATAAATAAATAAATTGTACGCCAGAATCACAAACCATGTTACACAAACCTAGCCGCTAAACTATTTGAAAACTGGGATGTTTTTCTTGCCTTGTCGTGAGTAGGCGTTATAAAGGGGCACTTTCTTTTGAATCACAAACCATGTTACACAAACCTAGCGTAGCCGCTAAACTATTTGAAAACTGGGATGTTTTTCTTGCCTTGACGCGAGTAGGCGTTATAAAGGGGCACTTTTGTATCACAAACCATGTTTAGCGTAGTCTTAGGTTAGGTTACTTTAATTTGGAAGGTGAAAAACAGTTTAAAAAATCGTTGAAAAAAAGCCAGCTAGACAAATTTCATAATTACGCGCCTCATGTATCCCACGAAGTCGGCTACTATCGTATCTAGGCTCTTGTTTTTATCAGGTCAGGGATACCAACATATTAGTGATAAAATGGCGTGTCATTGTTTACATCGTATTCATGTTTTGCGGTCGCGTGTCATTGTTTACATCGTATTCTCTGTTCCTTTCGCTTGCAGTTATGCTAGAGATCGATGCGTTGTGCAAAGACACTGAAAAGTTGTTGTGTAAATTGCGTTCCACAAACGTTGCCGTGACCGGAACGTTGATCGTATGGACGAATTTTTGACGTCATGATGACGTCACTGTGGAACGTCCACCTAACAATATGCCGTCGCTTGAGGATGGTGCAACAGATTCAGAGGACGATTATGAGTGCTACCAACTTTAAGGTAATATTTAGTTTACAGATTTACACGTATTTTAGCGTAGTCTTAGGTTAGTGACAAAATGGCGGGCGAACTGACAGTATCGGTTCGCGAAGTGAAATTTTATTTATACTTTGAACGGCTGTATCTCTCTCAATTTTGCCGAGCGCGCCTTAATTTTTGTTTAATTCAGCTTTTCCACACTTTTCTCATCTAGAAAGTGCCTATTTATTTAATTTCCAGACATTGGCAGGATCTGCATTCCTCCCAATGTTACATTTTTAATTTTATTTACGTAAATTGAAAATTTGCCTTCACACTGTCAAATCACTCTGTTTGCAATATTATTGTTATTTTAATATGTTGGCATTACTGATATTTCACATTGCATTGGCTGTATAAAATAATGAGTGGCTAGAAAATTATTTATACCATGAATTTTGAATTAGGTAAGCACTGGTTAGAAACTTTGCTTGGAATACAAACTAGATAAATCCTGGGATGTTTTTTTTTTAAAGAATTGATGTTTAACGATTTTTTTCGTCAATAAAGGTAAGAGGTTAGGTTGGGTTAGTAGGTTAGGTTGGGTTAGTAGGTTTTTTTTTTTTTTTTTTTTTTTTTTTTTTCCTTAAGTGTTCTGTTATTTACCTTGTTTATTATTTATCAAGGTTCATTTAAACTATTTGATTTTACCATTTGAGCTATTGATTTTAATTTTTCATGCATGTTGGGATAGGTGATGGGTCATGCAAATATGGGATGTGGTGAGGGGTTAGTGGGTAAATGGGTTAGTATGTCTGTCTAACATGGACTATCAACTGCTCCAACATTTGTTTAACGGCGTGAGGGAACCATGTAAAACCTCAGCCGGAGCAGTATTGTGTATCTGAAAGAAATGGGAATGTTCCGTTAAGGTGGTCATTGCTTACCCTCTTAACGGAACCATTTGTAGGAAAGGTAGTGTTCTTTAGCGTTCTAGCGTTCTCATGTAACGTTATAGATTGATCGGATAGCTAAGCTTTAATCGTGCTTGATATAATTTAAAGTTAATAAAATTTCTTTTAATTATTATTTATTTTGTTCCGTAATTTTACTAATGATGTTTTTTGCGAACTTTATGAAAATTTTTCGGAGAGGTATAATTTGTATGACATCAGAGATGTCGGAAAAGTTTATATTTCTCCTCTGGCATTCTTTTGTTATTTGCCATCTTTCCATCGTGAACATTGGGCAGTCTAACAACAGATGTTTCACTGTTTGGTCCGATAGTTTGTCACAAGGACAAGCCGGACTATCTTTCAGTTTGAATCTGTGAAGGTAGGATAGGGTCGCTCCATGACCGGTAAGGATTTGCGTGAGTTCGAAAGTTGGAGTTGTCTTTTTTCCAAACCCTTTGGCTTCTATTATACTCCTGAAAAATAGCCGTGTTCCTTTACCTGTGTCAAGGGTTAGTAGGTTAGGTTGGGTTAGTAGGTTAGGTTAGGTTAGGTTGGGCTAGGTTAGGTTAGTAGGTTAGGTTAGTAGGTTAGGTTGGGCTAGGTTAGGTTAGTAGGTTAGGTTAGGAGGTTAGGTTAGGTTAGTAGGTTAGGTTAGGTTAGTAGGTTAGGTTAGTAGATTAGGTTAGGTTGGGTTGGGTTAGTAGGTTAGGTTAGGTTAGGAGGTTAGGTTAGTAGGTTAGGTTAGGTTAGTAGGTTAGGTTAGGTTGGGTTAGTAGGTTAGGTTAGGTTAGATTTAATATGAGTCAAGACATTATTTTTATGCGTTAAAAAAAGATTTTTAAATTGGTTATTTTCATTCAAATTCTTTCACCTTTCATAAAGTAGGTACTATTTAATATTAAAAAAAAAAAGTGAAAATCAATGGTTTCTAGCTGTAGGTTTTTTTCTCTGTTTGTAATTAAGGGAATCAATTATTATAGTCCAGTAACTTTGTCGCCTGAATGTATGGGGTAGTATGCGTTAAATCCGGTAGTTCTGATTTTTTGCAGACTTGTTTATGATGTTGGCCTAATGAATAATCCAAGTTTTCGACCTCGAGTGCCGACCGCAACTTTGTCAAAAATCGAAAAAACTGCGAAAAAATCGTTATTTTTTCAAATTTTGGCGATTATAACCCTAAAGCACTAGTTTTTGAAAAAACTTTTATGTGCCATTTTTAAAGTAGACTAAATTTGCTACAATATGATACTAAAATTGTCTCTGTACACCTAATAGTTTCCGAGATTAAGCCTTTCAAAATTTATCATTTTTTTCGAACTTTAGACGTCACTCGAATTTTTTGCAATATTTTAGACGTCACTCGAATAACTCTAGCGGGATGAAGTTTCAATTACCTCCGACGTGTGAAGTCATTAGAGAACTCAAAGCCTACTAAAGTACAGGTCTAGATGCGCAATAGCCAAATTACAAAGTCAATGCCGTCGCTAAGTAAAATTTACTGTTTATAATCTAATGAATCTTTATTTATATGCTTGCGGAAAAACAACATACAAATCAGCAGTAACAGCATTGCAAACTATCGTTTTTCATTATAGCTTGAAAACTTGACACCCATCAAAATTCGACTGGTGCCTTCTTAAGTCGGCCTTGAGGCAGTATTATACGGAACTTTTGAATTTTGAATACGAAAATGCAGCCCGCGTTCTAACTTTTATTTCGTCCATATGCACACATTACACATTCACACATGAATAAACTTTTGAATTAAGAAATTATACTGAAAACAAAAGAGTGTTGCTTGTTGCTTACTTTTCACTTTTTATTGTGAGTATACAACACGTAACACACGTGAGTGCCGTTTGAACTCAAAATCTACAGAATGTCTGATCCCAGTCCCAGCGTGTGTTTGTGTTTTATATGTAAGGAGACTTTAAGTGAAGGTCAAGTGTGCCTAGTGAAGGAAAGAGGTGTAAAAACCCTTCTTGCGTCTAGTATTTCCCTAAAGAACATAGAAAATCAGTGTTTATTGAAGGGTGTAAATGAGATAAATGTGCACAGTGCTTGTCAGAAAAAATACAACAATCCGAAGTTGATCAAAGCAGCTGTTAGCAGGGGAAAATCAAATATTACGCCATCAAGGGCCACGAGATCAGTCTCTGAGCAGTTCAATTTCAGAGAACAATGTTGTCTATGTGGAGACAAAATAACTGAAGAGTTCCTTGTGGCAGAAAGGAAGAAGAAGCCAGAAAAACGGAACAATGTCATTACTGTGGAAAAGTTGTCTCTCAGTGCAATAATCTTGAAAGCAGCTGAGAAACTTGGTGATGAATGGGCTCTTAAAATAAAAGAGCGTATATCTGAGAACGCAGATTTGGTAGCCCTTGATACCAGATATCATCGGTTTTGCCAAACAAAGCTCTACCAGGCACCACCAACAGGAAAGTCCAGGGGAAATCATCAGTATCCTACAGTTGATGAGGCCATGGAAAAGATTTATTCATTTCTGGAAGAGAATGCTGAGGAGTGTCAGTTCTCTCTAGATGTACTCATGGACCAGATAGAAGGAGAACGACCTCAACTATGAACAGTCAAAAATCGCTTGTTTGCAAAGTATGGGGAGGACATTTTGATCGTTGAGAGATCCTTCAAACACACGACTGTTTGTTTTAAAAACACAGGTCACAAAATTCTTACCGGTACATGGTATGACAGTAGAAGTTCAGATCCTCAAGCAAAAGACTACGCGTGGTGAAAGCAGCTGCTGAAGTCATACGAGAGGATATACGGTCGCAAGTGTACGACAAAACACAATTCACACCATTCGACGACTTCTTCCAGAATGTAAATTCAGTTATCCTTGATTCTTTGAAACTCTTGCTCGAAACAGTAATTTTAAAAGACAAACGAAGCTGCTTGGATTCCTACAGAAAGAAGTGCGTTGCTCTTGCACATTCAATAATATCGGCAGTCAGGCCTCGCTCGTTCATCTCTTGTTTACTGCATTTGTACATCTCTTGTTTGCAACAATAAAAGGCGCGAACAGTAACAGTTGAGAATACAACAGGAAAGTATTTAGCTTATGCAATTTTACCTGAATTAAAATCTTTGGATGTAGATTGCGAATATTTAATCGGACAAGGATATAATGGAGCTTCTTCGATGAAAGGAAGTTTTAAAGGTGTGCAGGCAGTAATTCGTGAGTCACATCCAGAAGCCTTATACGTTCATTTTAGCTCACTGCAGTTGAATTTGGCTCTATGTCAATCTTGTCAGGTTCAGCCTATTCGAAATACTATTGGTACTATAAATTCGGTTGGAAATTTTATCAAGTCCTCGACAAAACGAACCAAGTGCCTAAAAGAAAATATAGAGAAAAAAAATTTAAAAAACTTAATTATCAAGAAGACTACTAAGAGCTCTATAAAAAATATTTGGAATGGGACTCTGTAAAAGCTGAATTAGAAAAGTGATAGATAAAATGGCTGGAAGAATCTGAACTAAATCAACCAACATGTGCTCTCTCGGAAAATGCAACCAGGACCAGACCTTATTTCCAAACATTCACAAACTTTAAAAAATCTTGGTGACATTGCCTGCTTCCACGTGTACCCCTGACATGCTGTCTCTTTTCTGAAACGCCTCTTTCCTAGCCTGTGAAATTCCACAGGCTAGGAAAGGCTAAACGGATTGGCGTTAATGCCATTGGTTACGCATTGCAATATGTTTTTTTTTGTTTGTTCGATATTTAAATAAATATATATCACAAGCATGGTACTTACTTTACTTTACTCCTTGGAATTGACAAAGACATCGAAATGGATTGATTTTCAAAATAAATTCTAAAACAAGAAAAGAACTGACACTGTCTGTTTTCTTGGAAAATTTTCTTCATTGTTTGAAAAGGAACTTTGATTACTGCATTACATAAGGATTACATTGGCTGCATTACATAAGGATTACATTGGCTGCATTACATAAGGATTTCTTTTACTGCATCTAATTGTTGGTTTGATGACAAAGGAGGCCTCCACACATCAAGATAAGCAAAAACAAGGTTGGTGGATTTGTCATTCCCTGGAGTTTCTCTTTTGTGCCATCCTTTGTGATATTAGTTCGCGCAAGTAGTTTCTTTTTCACAATCATAATTTCTTGGGTATTAAGCCCAGAGGGTCTGGGGTTATTTACACACCTCAGGCTCGCATATTATAATGCATAATTATGGTCTTTCGATCGCCAGATTTGTTCTAGCAAGGTTAATTTTATAAGAAAGGTTTCAGATTTACGTAATTTTTTGGAAATATTCTTGAAATACCTACCTCTTATAGAATTATTTAGCGTCAATTTACGTATTTTTTTGGTAAATTTGAAATAGAACCTACAAAATCTTTATTGGTTGCTTAATTTCATAATTACTCAAATAAAGGTTTGTGATTACGTATTCTTTGGTAATTTACGAAATACCTTATAGGTAGTTTTGTGAAAATTTAGTGACGAACATTTAAAAATTATTTTTATTTAAAATGCCCTTCATTACGGAAGAGTTGAGTGACCAAACCGATAGAAAGTTGATCATTTTGACAGCAAAAAAGGAGAGGCTTTTTTCCCGGTTAAACGATTTGTTTAATTTGGCTAAAAACATTTCCACCTTTGAATCAAGGCAGAATGAAAACTTCTTGTCTAAGTCAGAAAGAATTGAAGAGATGCGGGAGCAGTTTGAAAATGTTATTGATGATATTAATAATATCCAATTGATTTCAAACCCGACATTTGAACCGGATTATCAACAATTGGATGCTTTTGAGGATTTGTTTGGTAGTGTGAAACGCGTACGTGACAAAATTCAAAATGCAACAACAACAACGTCACAGAATAACGTCCGCGATTCTCGCGTACCAGTCATCAAACTTCCCCCTATAGAACTTCCCTCCTTCAACGGTAAAATGGATACCTGGGCAAAATTTTATGAGTCATTCAAATCGAACATCCATAATAATACACAGCTGAATGATTCTCAACGTGTGCAGTATTTGGTAGGTAAATTAACGCATAGCGCGTTGCAGATTACCGCGGGTATTATACCTACCGGAGAGACGTACAAGATTATATGGGATTCGTTGGTTTCGAAATATCAAGATAAACGTGCACTAGGCACATATTATTTGAATAATATTCTTGACATAAAGGGTTGCACAAATACATCTGTTAGTCTTGATTCATTTGTTGAAAGGTATTCTTCGTCTGTTTTGGCGTTAAAACAGTTAGATATTGAAGATTTAACTGACTTCATATTATTACACTGTGCGTTAAGGAAAATTGATTCCCAAACGTCACAAAATTTTGAAATGTCAGTTAGAACTCAAGAAATTCCTGCATACAATGAGTTGATCTCATTTGTGAAAGATCAAGTAAAAATATTAGAACGGACAAGCAATAATCACGGTGTTATAAATAAGGCGCCTACCTCTTCATCACGTGCAAATAATTACAAAACGTTCGTCGCGAGCAACGAGAGTATCCATGTTCCGGCTTCGCCCGCGAAAGTTTGTATTTATTGCAACAAAACTGGTCATTCAATTAATGTTTGCTCACAGTTTAAAGGTTTGAGTTCGCCACAGGCCCGATTTGAATTCATTAAATCAAAACATGCCTGTGTGAACTGTCTCAGCGGGTTGCATACAATCAATTCGTGCAAATCGTCGGTTGTTTGCGAGGTATGCAAAAAACGTCACCATACATTCCTACACTTCGAGAGTAGTAGTAGAGTTAAAACCAATACTCACGTACATACGGCTCAAATACCTACCAGTGATGAGTCGTCTACGCCTCCTTTGCCAGGGCCATCCAACGTCAATATTTCGTGTAATTGCAATGCGAAACTAGAGGAGCCCTCGCACGTTAACTCTTCGTGTTCATTGTCAGCTAAAGTAGCTCCTAATACTACAATTTTACTATCAACTGCTCAAGTGTATGCAAAACTTAAAAATGGAAATAAAATTATTGTTCGGTGTCTAATTGATAATGGCTCACAAAATCATTTGATCACGGTCGATTGTTGCAAGGCGCTGAATTTGCCAATAATTCCTTTGAGTAATTCTTTTGTTAAAGGAATTGGTTCAGCATCACGACAAATTCTTGGTTACGTTTATTTGGACATTGAGTCTCGCGTATACCTAAATAATAAATATAACATATTTGCGCTCGTTGTCGAGTGCATTACCGACAAGTTACCTAATCACTACATAGCAAAGGTTGATATGAGGTACTTAGAGGGCATACCCCTCGCTGATTTAACGTGGAACATTCCCGGAAACATAGATGTTGTCTTAGGGGCACAATTATTTCCACATATCTATTTAGGGGACAGGATTGAATCAGGGACTAGTGCACCCCCCGCATTATCGACCGCGTTTGGTTTCGTGCTAATGGGCGACTACCCTGATAATGTGCTTAATACAAGTACTTCATTTTCCGCACTTGCACTTAATGATTTAGTCCAAAAATTTTGGCAGTTAGAAGAAATCCCTAACATGCAATTTTTAAGTCCGGAGGAGACGGAATGTGAGAATCTGTTTACTTCATCTATCGCTCGCGCTGTCAATGGAAGGTATTCTGTTGCTTTACCTTTCTGCAAAGACCCAAAACAATTGGGTAATTCTCTTACTACCGCCCAGCGCCGATTTATGGCCTTGGAACGAAAATTTAAACAATCACCTTCTTTACAGGAGAATTATAACAAAGTTATCGGTGAATATATTGACAGCAATTATTTGTCAGAAGTCAAAGAGTCTGAAATTACAGATGATGGATATTACATCCCGCATCATGCCGTCAATCGTCCGGACAAACCTATGCCTCGGATTGTGCTCGACGCTAGCGCCATGACTCATTCAGGGCTGTCATTAAATGACGTCTTGCATACTGGTCCCAATTTGCAAGCTGATTTGTTTTTGCTTTTGCTTGACTTTCGTCTTTTTCCCATCGCTATGACTGCGGACATAAAGCAAATGTATTTACAGATTGAAGTTCCTATCAAGCATCGTAGATATCTAAGAATCTTATTTCGATTCTCCAACAACGATCTCATACGGACTTTTCAATTTAATCGGGTCCCTTTCGGACTAACGGCAAGTCCATACTTAGCAATGAGGACTGTTCGTCAGTTAGCCCAAGATATGAGACCACATTTCCCGGATGCTGCCAATGTGGCAGAATCCAAGTTGTATATGGACGACCTGGTCTATTCTATTGCAGATGAGTCCAGCGCCATACGTCTTTCTCGAGAATTAATCTCGTTATTCAAGTCCGGTGCCTTTGATTTGGTCAAATGGACTAGTAATTCTCAAGTTGTACTTGAAAACCTTCCAGATTCTCACCGCAGTGCGGTGGATTTCACTGTTGGTTCTAACAATGCCTCTAAGGTGTTAGGCCTCTCGTGGGAACCAGTTGATGACAGCTTCTTCTTTACGACTTCTTATGTTCAGGAGAAGTGTACAAAGCGGAACATACTCTCTATAGTCGCCCGCTTATTCGATGTCCTTGGCTTGGTCGCCCCCATCATTCTGTACGCTAAATTGCTTATTAAGGAGCTATGGCTGTGCAACATTGGTTGGGATGATACCCCCCCTGAGAGCGTTATTCAAAGGTTCTCGGCACTCACACAGGAATTTCCTTTAATTTCTACGATAAAAATCCCACGTCATGTTGGTGTCCTACAGGGCAGTACAGTGCTCATTGTCGCTTTCTGCGATGCGAGCCTGAATGGTTATGGCTGTGTGATATATTTACACACAACTGATCCGTCTGGGAATATTACCGTGAGATTGTTGTGTGCAAAATCAAAGGTCTCTCCCACCAAAGTGACAACACTCGCTCGTTTGGAGCTATGTGCCGCGGTCTTGATGTCCAAACTAATACGGACGGTTCAAGACAATTATCGTTCGCGTCTTCTTATTGCCGGGATATATGCGTTTTCAGATTCGACCATTGCGCTCTCGTGGATACATTCTTCACCGCATCGATGGTCGGTGTTTGTTAGTAATCGCGTGGCTCAATGTCAGGAGAATTTGTCTCCTGAGAACTTCTATCATGTCGCCGGTAGCGAAAATCCTAGTGACTGCCTTTCACGTGGAGTGCTTCCTTCCCAACTCGTTTCACACGAACTATGGTGGAACGGCCCATCATGGATTCGCAGCACACCTTTGGAATGGCCAATAAAACCTTTTCATTTCACAAATACTGGTGAAATGCCTGAGCACAAAACTAATGTGCTCACTGCAATAGTTCAACGTGAACAATCGGTCCTGAGTGAACTTGCTCAGCGCATTTCCACATGGGATAAACTTTTAAGGATTGTCGTTTATGTTCTCCAATTCGTAAAAAGGGTATCACCTTCTTCTGGAACGGTCAATAATCTTATGACTGCTGAAAAGGCTGTGATTCGTTCTGTGCAGAGTATTCATTTTGAAGAAGATATTGCTGCACTCCAGAAAAGCAAATTGCCTTCAAAGAAGCTTCGGAATTTATCAGTTTTTCTCGATGAGGATAATTTATTACGTATTGGGGGGCGGCTTTCTAAATCGGACTTACCATTTGAGGTTAAACATCCGGTATTACTACCTAAACATGACTGTGTTGTGGATCTTATCATCGATCATTTCCATGTCATGAACTGTCATACAGGCCCTGGACTCCTTATGTCCATCTTACGGCAGCGCTATTGGATATTAGATGCCAGGACTGTTATTAGGGCAAAAGTGCGGAAATGCAATTGCTGCTTCCGCTCAAATCCGTCGCATCCTACACCGAAGATGGCGGATTTACCTTCATATCGTATTGTAGAAGCAAAGGCTTTCGTTCATACCGGTGTAGATTACGCAGGTCCCCTCCGTATCACGCTTGCTCGTCGGAGAGGACAACATTCACAAAAGGCATATATCTGTCTTTTCGTATGTCTTGTAACTAAGGCCATTCATATTGAGTTGGTCTCTGACCTAACTTCAAATGCTTTCCTGGCTGCTTTCAGCCGTTTTATTTCTCGGCGTGGCCCTGTGTCATGCTTGTATTCAGATAATGGCACCAATTTTATTGGTGCAAAGGCACAATTAGATGATCTCCATAAGTTTTTAGTTGAGTCAGAATTTGAGCCCGCTTTAAAGCGCGAACTCGCTAATCGCCGGGTTGAGTGGAAAATGATTCCCCCACGCGCGCCTCATTTCGGGGGTATATGGGAGTCAAACGTAAAGAGTATGAAGACTCATTTGTACCGTGTGATCGGAACTCAGCTCCTCACTTATGAAGAACTACAGACCGTTCTGGTTCAAATATAGTGTTTGATGAACTCGCGCCCACTCACAGTCGTGTCTTCCGAACCCTATCCGGAAGTGATTACTCCTGCGCATTTTCTAATGTCGACACCTTTACAGTACTTACCTGCTTCTGTTTTGACAGACGCTAAAACAAACTTTGCTCAGCGCAAGCAGTTATTAGATGGCATGGTTCAATCCTTCTGGAAAAAGTGGCGTTTGGAATATCTGCACACGTTGCAAGTCAGGCAGAAGTGGACTACGACTGACCATCCTATTAAGGTTGGAACTGTCGTACTTGTGGGACAGGAGGATTCGCCTCCGTTAAATTGGCCTTTGGGCGTAATCACGGACGTTCATCCTGGTACTGATAATATAATTCGAGTTGCGACGGTAAAGACCAGATACGGATTTTTTAAACGTCCTGTCGTTAAATTATATCCCATCCCAACGCAATAATTTTATCTTTATTTTATTTTATGTTAATAACTTATCATAATTTAATTCTTTCGGACTTAACCATGACATTCTGTATTTAACACTTAGTTGACTTAGCAACATGATATTCTTTATTTAACACCTAGTTGACTTAGCAACATGATTTTTATTTTATTTTTAAACATTTTTCAACTTAGTGATTTTATCCTTAATAAGTTTAATTTAAACTTTGTTTTTTTTTTTGAAAGTTCCGTGAACTTCCAAGGCGGGGAGCATGGTTACGCATTGCAATATGTTTTTTTTTGTTTGTTCGATATTTAAATAAATATATATCACAAGCATGGTACTTACTTTACTTTACTCCTTGGAATTGACAAAGACATCGAAATGGATTGATTTTCAAAATAAATTCTAAAACAAGAAAAGAACTGACACTGTCTGTTTTGTTGGAAAATTTTCTTCATTGTTTGAAAAGGAACTTTGATTACTGCATTACATAAGGATTACATTGGCTGCATTACATAAGGATTACATTGGCTGCATTACATAAGGATTTCTTTTACTGCATCTAATTGTTGGTTTGATGACAAAGGAGGCCTCCACACATCAAGATAAGCAAAAACAAGGTTGGTGGATTTGTCATTCCCTGGAGTTTCTCTTTTGTGCCATCCTTTGTGATATTAGTTCGCGCAAGTAGTTTCTTTTTCACAATCATAATTTCTTGGGTATTAAGCCCAGAGGGTCTGGGGTTATTTACACACCTCAGGCTCGCATATTATAATGCAGCCATGTTTGGTGAAAAACGTTAAAATGATATTGTATGTTCTTATAAAATTTATCAACAAACCTTAAGTTTTATGATTTTTTGTGAAAATTTTCTTCTTTCTACCGCTGTAAGTCATTATAGTATATAAGCTTTATAAAAAAAACTTCGAACAAAAACAATACGTAATTTAGTCTTCTTTAAGTTTGCAAGGTTCATGGGGTGAGGTTTGTCTAGATCTTGGAGGCGGATGACCAGGACACACTGAACCTCAGATTCCTACCCACCCCTTAAACCCTATTCCTTCCCAGAACTCTCCTCTCCTTCCTGTCCTTAAAAAAACCCTATATACAGCATCCCCAAAGATGACATAGGCCCCTTTGGAATACATCCACATACATCCCTGAGGAAAATAATTACCCATAGGGTAATTATTTTCCTCAGGGCCTCCTGTGTGGAGTTCATGTAAAAAAAATAGACGTTTTTGTTCTGTTGAGGAATTATTCTGATAAAAAATTTTGGCGCCTTCAATCGATGATGGCGGCCCGAGCTCTACCCTCCCCCCATCCCAGTCCCCAGAGTCCCAATCTAAACACCATATATCATAATCGCTAGTACATGACCTTTTGCAAGGTATAAAGGCCTTTTTACCCCCCACTGACTGGACTATAAACACTGTTCCACCAAACAAAACCCCCACCGAAATTTTTCTCTGGCTACGGCCTTGCAGTCAGGGGTGATAAACCTAGTACAAAATATTAAACATAGGAGAGTTGGCCAGTCAACTGACTGATCAGCCTATACACAAACATCTGGTGCTAGTCACTATCGATCCCAGGGCTATTTTAGCAGTCCACAGTCTACTGATAGTGCACTATCGCCAGTACAACCTGTATACAGTGATGCTAGCAGACCACAGTCTACTGATAGTGCACTATCGCCATTACAATCTCTATACAGTGATGCTACGTTAGATCTGTCTTGAGTTTTAAAAATAAAAGTACGTACCTTAAAAATATTGCTAGTTTTTCTTCTGGGCAGATACTTTTCCTCCAACGAGTATCTTGCTTTTTTAAATCCTTTTCCAATAGTTTAAGAAGTTCATCAAAAGTAGACACTGACATACGAAAGTAATTGAAAAATTTCGATTCATCACCTCGTAACTAACTCATAAGTAAACTGTAAGCACCCTCTCTAGATCTTTGGGCCATAAGTGGATGCTGCCAATAACGTCGAATCTTCCTTCTCCGACGATAGTACCAATACAACACGACAGCGTCCATCCTTGTAGAATAGCGGCGGTATACTGTTCACACATCGCATCCAGTAGACGGATCCGTTGAACGTTATACGGTGCCTATGTGTGAACAGAGCATAAATTTATGACGTATCTGTTAAAAACGTACCAGTAAAACGGACTCCCATGTGTGAACGGGCCGTTACTCGGAAATCAATAAAGCTGTAGGATAATAAAAATAGAAACATTTAAATTATCACTTACGAAGTCTGTTATCACAGTTTTATAATGCCATCAGAAGGCGAAACAGCTGTCACGCATAATAATAATAATTACAACTAGCAGAACTTGTTTATAAATAAACTGTTTTTATATATTTAATAAGAACACTGTTAAAAATAATAAATTTCTAAAAATTGAAATGGACTTCTACAAACTAAACTTAAAATCAATAATATCAAATAAATTTATTGCGAAGGTTCAAAGTACTATATTGTAATATTATATTATATTCAATAATACTTGGAAATATTTGAATAATTTTTACATGTAATTAAATAAATTATTTGAAGCCGATCTATAAATAAATAAATAATTATTTAAAGCGAATAAAAAACCTATCTGGCAACATCTTATTCGAGTTTCGTCGGATAATTTTTACAACTTGGCGCGCAATTACAATGAAACGGTAGGGCACCATTTGTCTCATTTTTAACTATTATTATTTGGTGTGTAGGAAAGAGCGAAGACGTTTTTCGACACACTTATTTTTACGTATTTGCGCGCTTTTAAAATCACAACGAAACGGTAGGGCACCATTTGTCTCATTTTTAACTATTATTATTTAGTGTGTAGGAAAGAGCGAAGACACTTTTCTACACACTTGCTAATAACAGCTGTTGAGCACGAGAAACATGCCGACTGGCATACAATTATTAAATGTGTAAATGAATGACATTGTGAGAATTTTACCAATAAATAATAAATGAAAATGCGGACATGTAGGTTATGTTATATTTTTTATTGGAGCATTTGTTCGAAATGACTGCCATTATTATCAATGCAAGCGTAAATGTAGTCTTGTAATATATTGAATATTTAAGTTCGCAGTATTTGCTTTAATTTCTGCAGCGGCTTCTATCTCTTGCAAAGTCCATAAACAAACACAATATCTGCTTGATCGGCAGGTGGACAATGCAGGTGGATAAATTGAGGGCCATATTTCAACAGTAAAAACTTCAAAACTTAGATAACAAAACAACAACGAACGCAGATAAACACTTGTCGACAGGCGAACTCCCAAAACAACAGACCACTGACAGTAGACAGAGTGGCAAGAACATACGCATAATACGGAACTTGAGACAGAATATGTGTGAAAAAGATGGCAGTAGCGCGGCGTTGCCGGTAATTTCACCCATATACTGTGGACAGTGACGGAGTGTGGAATTATTTATTTTTTTTGTATTTAATGGAAAAAAAATGTTACCGGACAGCAAAGTGCACATAAGATTTTTTACTCCAAATGTACTAAGGAATAGCTGGTTAAAGTTTGTCGGGTACGTGCCGATACACCATGTATATTGGTTAAATTTAAAAGTTATGCCTCAGTGTGATATTTTCACTGTTTGCAAAAAAAAAACATTGAGGCAGTAATTATTCGCAGTAAACCTAAGTGTGTTCGAAAAAACCATTCAAAATGTGCGCTATTCTACTGATAGTTTAGAAGAGCCCCCTTTTAAACAGGGGGGTTAAAATGATTTTTAATATGTGAAAAATGAAAATTTGAATAAAAAAATTGTAATTGAGTTGTTTGAAAACTGAATGTACTGGGAGTAAATAAATGGAACGCGGGAGGGAGGTTGGCGGGATGGGGGAGCTGGAGAGGGGATGCGGGAGGGAAACGGGGACGCACGAGAAAGAACATGCAGGGAGAAACAATTTATTTCTTTGAATATGGCATTACAACGCATTTCGGGAACCAGCTAGTGTTATTATAATAATAATTATTATTATCTAACATCTATAAGTCCTATACCACAAAACTTTACAAGAGAAGCGGAGACGAGATGTGTCTTCTGAACAATCAATTTTTGCGCGTCGCTGTTTCACTCTGCTCAGCTTTGCTTCTATGGAAACGCATCCTTAGGTAAGGGCACTTACGACAATTTATTGCAACCAAAGGTTCTACCAAAACCAAATGTATTTTGTAATTTATATTTTGTATTTAAAATGAACAAACGGTTAAAATACTGTATTTTGTATTTCAAATACACGACTTGAAAGTATTTTGTATTTCGTATTTTAAATACATGCGAAAAAGTATTTTGTAATTTGTATTTTAATTACAGCAAAGCATGTATTTTGCCCAGCCCTGGCGACGCGGAGTAACACGACTGTCTCCCGCGCCGGTTGGGGCATGACTGATACGAAATAGGTGTTGCCCAGTGCATGGTTCTTGTGCCCATGCCATAAGGGTCACTTCAAGAATCCAAATTCGTAGAGTGCGGGCCGTATTGATTGATGTCAAAAATAACAATGAGAAAATGCATATTTTATTTTATTTTGTGAAGTTCGGGAGTAAATATCAATTTTTTTGCGATTATTATAAAAGAAACTAAATTCGCCACATTATACAATAAAACCAAATCCGAAAAGGGGTTTATAAATAGGAGAGTTTGGACTTGAAAGTGTTTTTTATAGACCTTATACTTTATTTTTTTAAAGGCTTATTAAAAGACTTATTAAAAAAATGACCAATATTTTTAAGGGCCAAGGTATGACCCGCAGTATTTAATTGAAGCATCTATAATATTAGGTCCTTACATATGAAATTGGCGTTTTGCCGTACTGGCAACTTTGATCTCAAATATCTTCTCTTTGGTTAGGAATTCCAAATTCAAATTTATACAACTATTTACTCATGTATTTGTGTTTCGAAAATTATAATTCATTTGTTTTTTCCTTAATTGTTTTTTTTCTTTGCGTCACTTAGTTTACAAAATGGAAAACTTGAAATATTGTGTTATTTATGAGTACGAGTTCCACCGTGGCACCAGTGTTGCAGAAACGGCTCGAAGGATTAATGATGTGTATGGTGACGGTGCCGCAAAAGGAAACACAGTGCGTTTTTGGTTCCAACGTTTTCGTTCTGGAAATTTCGACCTGCAGAACTAGCCCCGTGGACAGCCGGAGACCAAAGTTGATAATGAAAAATTGAAGACTATTGTGGAAGCGGATCCATCGCAAACCACGTCAGAGTTAGCTGCAGGCTGCGGTGTTAGTGATAAAACTGTTTTAATCCACTTGAAGCAAATTGGGAAGGTGAAAAAGCTTGAAAGGTGGGTACCTCACGAATTGAGTGAAGCAAATCAACAAACGCGCGTAGACCGCTAGACCACACACTGCACAACAGACGGTTACAAAATTAGAGGAACTTTAATTGGAATGTCTAAGACCTCCACCGTACTTTCCGGACCTTGCCCCAACAGATTACCATTTTTTTCAAAATTTGGATAACTTCTTGCAAGGGAAAAAATTCAACTCCGATGGGGCAGTTCAAACCGCCTTCAAAGATTTTATTGATTCCCGTCCGAATGGTTTTTTTAGTAAAGGGATTGATGAACTACCTATGAGATGGCAAAAGTGTATAGAAAGCAATGGTACATACTTTGATTAAATAAATATATTATATTAAAAAAAATCGACTTTATGTTCCTTCCATACAAAACGCCAATTTCATATGTAGACCTAATACTTCTAAGCTATCAAATTTTCAAAACAAAAACATGTTATTTTGTATGATTTTGCATTATTTAGTATGGCTTCATCTTAACGGTAAAAACTTAAGATTTCTTAAATAAGCTACGATTGAAGAGCGAACTCTCCATTATTTATGCCTGTTATGACTTTGCAACTGCTGATTTTACAACTATTTTATAAAATCGGATTAACTTCTTCTTTCACTGA
Organism: Limnephilus marmoratus; assembly: GCA_917880885.1. Lineage (NCBI taxonomy): Eukaryota > Metazoa > Arthropoda > Insecta > Trichoptera > Limnephilidae > Limnephilus > Limnephilus marmoratus. The sequence goes on along the minus strand of OU862912.1, from coordinate 58,472,882 downwards.
ATGTACGAAGCTTCTCAAAATTGTGTGCACCATACCGATGACGACTGTAGAGAGTGAGAGGTGTTTCTCAACCTTAAAAAGAATTAAAACATTTTTGAGAAACACAATCAGTCAAGATAGATTAAATGCGCTATCGGCTTTAAGTATCGGGAAGGAGTTCGAACTAGACCCGATTTTAATACAAAGGTGATTGAAATCTTCGCTGGGCAAAAGGATTGAATAATTGATCTTCTCTATAAATAAGTAAGATACATGCATTTATATAAATTACATACATTACGTGTTTGATGAACTCGGTGAACCACCAAAAATTTAAGGCACACCTATTGGCTTCAGATTTTTCATTGGTATTATTATTAATGATAAAAATAAACACCTTTTGTCACCCTCACCCATTCACGTGCGAGCAAAGCTTGCTTAGCCACAAAACTACTTTTATATTATTCAATTTCTTTATTATAAATAGCAGTTTTTTTTTTTAAATTAAATTATTGGTTTTCAAGGTACAATCCTCTTAAACCGCAATAAAGCAGTTTGTCAACAGGATGTTAATTTTCAATTACAATTTAAACATACATACATAATATTATTACAATAACCACACAGATTGTCACGATTAACACACATGAATTAATATAAGCCATCTCTATTTAGTAACCATTGTTTCAGCATATATCTCAATCTATTTGTAGAATCGCAATTTTTTAAATTACTTGGTAACATGTTAAATATTTTTGGCACGTTGTATTTTATTATTAAAATATTTCTAGCCCAAAGATACTATCAAGACTTGTTATCATCACTGTTTTAAATGTTAATTTGAATCTATTAAAATGTTTGAGGGAGCGATCCGTATCGGTAGAGACGGGAGATAAATGAAAGGCGTCATGTCGAATGTGGTGAGTCAGTCTTTATTGTGGCTACGTAGCGGAGGTCGATGCGGAGCGGGAGCGGAGTGGAGTGATGCTGCTGCGTGGTGAGTGAAGATGAAGGTCAGGACATTACGGCGGTGAAGATCACAGGTCTTCAGGAAGCCGGCGTATTACCCTACACCATGGCGGTGTAGACGAGACCTTGGTCCAGGCGGTCGATCGACGTCGTGTTGACGGGATATGGCGGCTGTGTGTCCAGTGGGTCGGAGCACACACGTGACGCAGGAAGGAACCTTGAGAGGCGATGAGGATGCTGGCGCGTTGCCGATTGTTGTTGCTGCTCGTTGCAGGATGAGGATGCTGGCGCGTTGCCAGTTGTTGTTGCTGCTCGTTGCAGGATGTTGGATGATGGCGCGTTGCCGGTTGTGGTTGTGGTAGCTGCTCGTTGCAGGGTGCTGGTTGACATCTCATGTCGAGATGGTAGTCGGAGAGGTTCCTCGAAGGTGCTGGAATGTTCCTGTGTCACGCTGGATAAATTGATGTTCACTGTTGACAGCGCGAGGCCCGTGCCCCGCGCGGGCAGGTACTTAGTCGCGACACTGCTCGTTCTGTGTTCCTTTATCGATGAATGAATACTGAGGTACTGACTGACTAGCTCCGAGCCAGCGAGCGCGGCTTATATACCCGTGGCAAGTAATTACGATGACGGTAGGTAACGTCGGGTGAATTCACGTAAAGGCGAGATATCACCCGAACCTTCTGCGGGCACTTGAACGGTACAGCCGTACGTTCTAGCTCTTTCGCGTAGGTGGCGGATTATCATTAAGGCGGCCATTATTACTACGCTGTATGTATGTAGGTAGATGTATCGCTGTAGGTATGTGCTTCCAGCTAATTCTGTGGAGGTCAGTGGCGCTGCGGTAAATTTTGCAGAGCGGGTTAAGTAGCCGCTACATGTTAATGCACTATATCGTTGTTGCGCCTGCAAAATCTGACAAACGTTTTTTTTGCGAATATCGGTTTTTTACGCTTTGTGATAGAACAAGACATGGCGGATAGGCCTATAAAAAACATTTTCTAATATTAAAGCTAGTTTAGAAAACGGCAAAATCAGCTATGTATTTTCGCTTAAAAAATGGCTTACAAAATAATACTCTATGAAGATTCCTTCACATATCGCATTTTGGACTAACACCCATATGCATAGTCGGTTCCTCGAGATTTCCTCCACTCGACTCAACCTCAAGGATAAATCTTTGATGGGCGGACATAACAGTATAACTGCATTTTTGACCATTTAACGATTTATATGAGAAAATGTGTCTTGTGTATGCCGGCAGCCGGCATCAATGGTATTAACAGTATAGTTACACCAGTACTCATGTGTCTTGTGTATGCCGGCAGCCGGCATCAATGGTATTAACAGTATAGTTACACCAGTACTCATGTGTCTTGTGTATGCCGGCAGCCGGCATCAATGGTATTAACAGTATAGTTACACCAGTACTCGTTACATAAATAAACAACTTTGTGCCTATTAAACTAACTTAAAATACTTGAGCTCATAAGTATAAGATCACTTATACTCGTAATGACAATCACCTCTTTAGCTCAAAGATTCGGTTCAAACAGAATAAAAGTACTTGTACAAGACGGTACACATGTGCAAAAAGTAATTGGTATAAGTGTACCTTATACTGTTACATCCACCGATAATACTTCTAAATGATTTATGTCGCTAGGCGTGCCTATGAACTTGTACTATTGTGACCATCATGAAGTTTGTCACTAGTAGTTTTGACGTTTGTCATTTGCTTTACATTGTTGTGATTATTTTGTGTTCTGAGGATTATTTATTTACTTAACTCAATTAATTATTATTACAAAATGAAAAGATCTCGGCGTTTTATGGAAATGATGAAAAATTTAAACAAGCCTTGTGGTAAGTACCTATAAAAATTTAAACAAGCCTTGTGGTAAGTACCTATATAAATTTTGGATAATGTTTCCTATTTATATCAGTAAATTTAATAACAAAAGTTTACAAATTCTAACCCCAAAAAAGTAGAATACCTAGGAATACATTTAATCATACAGATACCAAATAGAGATTAAATTAATTTCATGTATGGTTTTCTCCAACTTTAGATGGTTTTTATATCACTGTTTATAATAAAATAGTATATTATAAAAAGCAAAATAAAGATTACTACTAGCGCCATCTTGTGGCCTTTAATTATAGCAAACTGATTGTCATTTGTTATTCACGTATAAATAAAGTCTCTTATCAGTTCTCACGAAACAAGCTGCGTTTTATTACAGGTTATGGGCCCAGAAACCCATGTAATTTAGCAGTTATTGAGTTTATTGTCAGTATTATCAGTTTGATGAACAGTAATCTCTGTGTTTTACAAAAAGACAGTGTGTCTAGTGAAAAAGTGAGTTATAACGGACTTCGTTTCGAAAAGTGAACGTCAGTGACTAACAATGGCGTCTATTTCGAACTACCTCGTTAGCGTTCCCAAACTTATTGGACGCCAGAACTATGGGCAGTGGAGCTTCGCTGCTCAGAATTATCTCGTATTGGAAGGAATGGTTTTGTGTATAAAACCTGAGCCCGATAAGCCACCAGCAGATGCAGATGATGCGAAGACAAAAGCAAAGCTGATCTTGACAATTGACCCGGCACTTTACGTTCATATAAAAAACGTCAGAACATCGAAAGAATTGTGGGATAAATTGAAGATGCTATTTGATGACTCGGGATTTTGTAGAAAAATCAGCCTCCTGAGGAATCTCATATCTATTCGATTAGAAAGTTGCACTTCGATGACGTCGTATGTGACACAGATTATAGAAGTGGGTCAGAAATTACAAGGAACAGGATTTGGAATAAACGACGAATGGATTTGTTCTATCATGTTAGCTGGTTTATCTGAAAAATATGCGCCAATGATAATGGTGATCGAAAATTCAAATATGGTAATTACAACCGACGCCATTAAAACAAAGTTGTTGGATATGGAACCGGAAGAAGACAGTGATGTTAATAATGCATTTGCGTGTTTCCGCAATAAGTCCAATCAGCGTTCGAGGAATGTAAAGTCTATGCCACAATCTATGGTTAATAAAGATCGCAGAGATGCACAAGTGTCAACATCTGTCAAAGGAAAATCAAACGTCAAATGTTATGGTTGCAAGCAATTTGGCCACTATCGCAATCAGTGCACTATTATGGATAATTCTTCTAAGAATACGCAAGGTTCAAAAACATCTAACGCGTGTAGTGCCGTGTTTTTTAATGGAACATTTGACAAGAGTAGCTGGTTTGTTGATTCTGGCGCCAGTTCACATTTGACAGGCAATAAAAATTGGATGATCGACGTGTGTTATTCTGGTTTTGCCAAAGAAATAATGGTTGCTAGCCAGAATAAAATCCCAGTGGAATGTTGTGGAAACGTAAACATAACTACGTCAACTGAAGAATGCGATTTTAACATAACCGTTGAAAAAGTGTTATGTGTTCCCCAGTTATCTACTAACTTGTTGTCAGTGAGTCAATTGATAAAACAGGGGAACAAGGTGCATTTTACAAACAAAGGGTGTGAAATACTTAATAAACAGAACACTCTAGTGGCTACTGCTTCACTTGTGAATGGAGTGTATAAATTGAACGCTTCTACTTGTTTAGTCGCAGCAGTGGCTGAGTCTCCAGATGTTTTGTACCGGAGACTAGGACATGTAAACAGTTATAGCTTGAATAAAATGCAGAATGCTGTGGAGGGAGTTAAACTCTCTGAAAAAGCCAACATCAACAAGTCCAAATGTATTCTTGTCGGTTATCCTGAGGATGTTAAAGGATACAGAGTATACAATCCTTCAACACGGGTAATCACAACAAGTCGTGATGTCATCATTATAAAAGAAAACAACTCACGTGAAGAGAATATGATAGAAACAGAAGTAATAGATGACAAACTGGAAATAAGCAGACCGTCTCAGTCTTCAGAGGGAGATCCATCAGATACAAGTAGAGAGGATTCACTTGTTTCTGTGGAGAGTGCTCATGACATGGATGAAACCTATGTACCAGATGATGAGTCCATGAGGTCAGAAGAGGACTCACAATCAGACATCACGTTAAAAACATTTCCAGAAAGAGAGAGAAAACAACCCGATAGATATGGATTTATGTGTACAGAAGAATATAATAAATCTCTAAGTGATGAAATGACATTAGAAGCAGCACTGCAGGGACCAGAAAAGGAGCATTGGGAACAGGCTATCAAAGAAGAGCTGAAAAGTTTTGAAGACAACAACGCTTGGAGTCTTGTTGATATTCCTGTAAGTGGAAATATAGTGAAGTGCAAGTGGGTCCTAAAAAAGAAGTGCGATTCTGAAAATAATGTCCGGTATCGAGCCAGGCTCGTGGCTAAAGGGTGTTCTCAAAAATATGGGGTGGACTACAGTGAAACTTTTTCCCCTGTTGTGCGACATACAACGCTTAGATTGTTATTTGCATTATCAGTGCAATTAAATCTGGATGTGACTCACCTTGATGTGAAAACAGCTTTCTTAAATGGGGACCTGTCTGAGACTATATATATGCAAAAACCTATAGGTTTTGTCTGTAGAGATGATAAAAAGATTCTTAAATTAAACAAGGCTATATATGGTCTTAAACAGTCATCCCGAGTGTGGTACAAGAAGGTGGATACTTGTATGTTAGCTGATGGTTACGTTAAATCTAAGATAGAACCATGTTTGTATATAAAAATTGTTGGTAGTAGTATAACTATCGTGACATTGTATGTTGATGATTTTTTTGTTTTTTCAAATAACAAAATTGAAGCTAATCATCTTAAAAACATGTTAAGTAATAATTTTGAGTTAAAAGACTTAGGAATTGTAAAGGAATGTCTTGGCATGTCAATTGGTTTTGATAAAAAAAATTGTACTGTTACTTTAAGTCAAGAGAAATATATTGATAAATTACTGTCTAAGTTTAATATGACCGATTGTAAAACAATTAATACTCCAATGGAGGCAAATTTAAAAAGTAAAAAGGAGAATAATTGTAAAAGTCAGAATCCCTACCAGGAGCTTATTGGGAGCTTAATGTATTTAGTTGTACTTACACGGCCCGATATAGCTTATGCAGTGTCATATTTAAGTCAATTTAATAATTGTAACACTCAAGAGCAGTGGCTTTATGCAAAAAGAGTATTAAGATATTTAAAAAATACGAAAGATTTAGGTTTAAAATATACTAAAGGTAACAATGTTAATATTGAAGGCTATGTAGATGCAGACTGGAGCAATGATATTAACGATAGAAAATCATATTCTGGATTTTGTTATACTTTATCAGGATCTGTTATATCTTGGAGCTGTAGTAAGCAAAAATGTGTTGCACTTTCTAGTACAGAAGCCGAATATGTGTCAATTTCTGAGGCCTGCAAAGAAGCAGTGTATTTAAGAAACTTGCAATACGAACTAACCAAAAAATTGTATAAGATTATAATATACAATGACAGCATAAGTGCGCAAAAACTATTGTTAAACCCTGTTTTTCATAATAAAACTAAGCATATCGATGTCAGATATCATTATTGTAGAGAAATGATAATGGAAAACATTGTTAGTGTTAATTATTTGTGTACGTCAGATATGCCTGCAGACATGCTTACTAAGAGCTTAGGTGCAGTAAAACATTATAAACATTTAAATGCTTTAGGAATTGTTAAAGTATAATTTTATTTTGTATGTTCTTGTAATCTGTATTTTGAGAGGGAGTATTATAAAAAGCAAAATAAAGATTACTACTAGCGCCATCTTGTGGCCTTTAATTATAGCAAACTGATTGTCATTTGTTATTCACATATAAATAAAGTCTCTTATCAGTTCTCACGAAACAAGCTGCGTTTTATTACATAGTAGAATACCTAGGAATACATTTAATCATATAGATACCAAATAGAGATTAAATTAATTTCATGTATGGTTTTCTCCAACTTTAGATGGTTTTTATATCACTGTTTATAATAAAATAGAGACATACCTGTTTTATCTGTATACCTAACTGTTCTATACCTAACCTATGTACCTATATGATGGTGCCTTATTCTTTATCTGAGATTAATGTTAATGTATCATAAATTTATATTCTATAGGAGCTCCTGATGAAGGTGTTTTGGATTCCTCATTAAATAATAAAATTGAATCTAACAATGTGCCAATGCATATACTTTCATCAAGCAATGAGAAAATGCAATCATTGTCAGACGATAGTGTTTTACAAGTTATAGGTATGTACAATGTACATATTATAATATACCAATTGTATATATATATATACATAACACCGTCTATTTGGCGACCAGCATGGGCAAATATGCATCTAAAGTGGCGACCACCGACATTTGGCGACCGATATACGGTCGCCACTTTATTTTTCGAAATTTTTACACAGTTTATAGTACATGTCGTCACAAGCATTTTGGCAAAAATTGTCCTGGTAGCCAAATCGGGCGTAAAGTGGATGATTTCGAATATTAAAGTTCCGCCGTCTGTCGCTACGCAGCTAGGCGCTAGGTGATATACACGGCCATGTATTCTGCCCTTCAATCCTACCCTTTGGACGACCGGGTGTGACATAATATGCCGCCTTTCATTCCTAGCATTTAGCGGCATCCGATGGTGTTGGGAAACAACGTTGCCGGTTCATTTTAACGCCCGTACAAGAGTTGAGGTGCACGTGGCGGTGGCGTGTTTTGCCGTTTTTACTTTACTTCTTTAAAATTCCCTATTCTTATTTTACAGGAGTTCATTTACTCTGATGGTGATGGTGGGATACGACCCAAATCCCATGTGTGAAACAAAAGGCGAGCTCACCGATTAATTTTAATCGAAAAAATAAAAATATTGCATGGATGATTCATCTAATCAAAACGACCCACGTACATTGTTTCCACAAAACTTCAACGTGTTGTCCAAATCGAAGAAGAAAATTGATATAGAAATAACGAAAAATAAATACAGTGCGCAGTTCACATGCCGTAGAAATGAAACCTTCAGAAAACTAAAGTAGACAAGAGTGGGTAGGCTACGAAGCACCGCACAAAGAGGAGACCGATTATTCTATCTTAGGGGCATACATTAATTGAGCTCAAAATGGGGGGTGGAAGGTCCAGTAAAATCTCACCAAATCTTGAACAGTTTTTCAGCATATTGTCGCGATCATATTTACCACAACGGGGGGGGGGGGGGGGCGTAACGGGATAGCATTGGACGGGATGGGATAGGGTGGGACCCCAGATACACAACTGATGTCTCGTGAGGGGAGAGGGGGGGGGGACACCAAATCTCACCAAAGGGGGGGGGGGGGTTAAATTGGAAAATTAACTGCTCACGTTATTAATGTATTCCCCCTTATTCTCTCGCAGCCTAAATCCTATAGATGTATGTGTTTGCCTCTTTTTAGTGTCGCTAATTTTCGTTTCATCGAGTGTCAAATCACAACGGTGTTAAAGATGTTTTTACTTCAAAATAGTTCAACTGCCAGATTTTTGTTTTTATTTCGAAAAGGACTTAGGACAGGTTGTTTTAAAAATTTGACGGAGTCATCAAAAATTAAAAATTTTAAGTTAATTTTCACGTTCTGTGTAAGTTCTATTCAAGTTCTGTTGTTATAACAATGAACTTGAATACAACTTACACAGATTGTGAAAATTAACTTCAAATATTTGAAGAATCTGTCATTTTTTTTAACAACCTGTAAATTATAATTTTAATTGTTCGCGGCGTGTTTTCAGAAACATGGTATTCGAAACGAGGAAACAACATCGAAAACAATGCGACTAAATTTAATATAAATGTGTTTTTGTTTTTTTACTTTAGTTTCACACAGGAGGCCCTGAAGAAAATAATTACCTCAGGGCCTATGTCATCTTTGTGGACGCTGCGTATAGGAAAGGAAGGGGAGGAAGCTATGGGAAGGAAAAGGGTTTTAGGGGTGGGTAGGAATCTAGGGTTCAGTTTGTAAAGGAGTGACGGGCGTATGAATCCATCCCTCCCACTGCGGTGCAAGGCAATGTTCCGAGAGAGTACGGATTGAGAAGTTAAAGGGACTTCCTCAACCACTCTCTCCCGATCCGACCTATCATGCTGCTGGTCGGCAGACGCGTTTGCCACCAAGACCCGGACAACCTCACCCCATGAATCATTAGATGACTAAGTCGTAGGTGAAAATATTGAAATGAACCAGAACCCACCACATCAAATGCATCACAACCATATAAAAGTTTGTTAAATCTCAATCAGACAGTCGCGAGTAAACATACTACAAAAAAAAAAAAAAACAATTTCAGAGTGTGCAATTCGCACGCGGTAGAAGTGAAACCTCCAGAAAAACTAAAGTAGACAAGAGCGGGAAGGCTACGAAGAAGTGCACAAAGAGGAGACCGATTATACTATCTCATTCTCTTGCAGGCTAAATTCTATAGGTGTATGTGTTTGTTTTCTTTTATTGTCGCTATTTTTCGTTTCATCGAGTTTCAAATCCAAAACGGTGCTAAAGAAGTTTACACTTCAAAATACAAGTGTGCAGTTCACATGCAGTAGAAGTGAAACCTCAGAAAACTCTAGACAAGGGTGGGGAGACGACAACGAAGCACCGCGCGAAGAGGAGACTGAATAGCTACGAAGCACCGTACAAAGAAGAGACCGATTAGTCATCGCATTCTCTTGCAGGCTTAATCCTATGGATGTATGTCTTTATCTCTTTTTAATGTTGCTATTTTTCGTTTTATCGAATTTCAAATCACAATGGTGCTAAAGAATTTTACACGTACTCGAGCTTAATTTATGTACCTACATCATCTCTAAATATTAAAATTTTTAAAATTAGTAAGATATACATAATAAAAAAATGCTCGTACATCTATGGAATTTAGCCAACGAGAGAATAAGAGTATAATCGGTCTCCTCTTTGTGCGGTGCTTCGTAGCCACTCCTCCCACTGTATTCTACTTTATTTTCTGAAGGTTTCACTTTTAATTGCGTACTCGGATTTTTTAAAATTGTTTCGGATACCTATTTAGCTACCTAATATTAGATTTTTTTTAATTCTTTTTAAACGTTTTATATCTTTTCATATACTTAAGAAGATGAACATTCATTATAAGTGATAATTAAATCCTTTTTTTACTTTGGTAGAAAGCAGTCACTTTGTGGTTTGACAAAGATATTAATTGAAATAAAACAATCACTTAGTTTGTAACCACGATTCATCCATTAACCTTCTTTATACCGACCGGTTTCGCTTAACCTGCGCATCAGCGTTATTTCATTATATTATCTACTTTGTCCCGTTGGAATCAAACTCACGCACACTAACGAAATTCAAAACAATAAGCGCACACAAACTTAGCTGTTGCCGGCCGGATTCCCCCCCCCCCCCCCCCCCCCCCCCCTCCCCCGCTTGACCAAGATTCCCTACACCTCAGACCTCACCCGAACAGCTGTGATGCATTGTGGGTGATTTCGGTTGCACGCTGATTCCACGTGACTTTTGTACGAACAGGAGCCCGCAGGGTAAGGGAAGGGGTGGGGCTATTCGCATTCGGGACTACGCTACGCGCACGCCGCGGCCGGCCGCGAAGTATTCGGTGCCTATTCATAACAAAATCACGTGAGATGTGCGTGCAATCGAAATCAATTAAAAAAATAGGTTGCCGTTGAAAATTTCGTTGGATCTTTGCAGAAATCATTTTAACATAGCTATCCTATCAATTTGATTTAAAAAAATTGGACGGAGGATTTTTCCGGAGCGATACAAAAATTTCTTCTATCTCTAATAAGTATTGAGATACCTACACAGCCGTAAAAATGTGTAGGTATAAGTTTATAAAAACAAGTAAATTGCCCGACTTGGTTTGGTTTTCTGTACGTACCTCTTTTTCAGTACAGTTTTGTAGAGAATAAAATTTCTAAAAAGAAATGTGATTTTTATGTTTTTTGTAATGTTTTTACTGATTTAAAGTATGAATAAACAAATATCGGTAGGTGAAAACATAAAAATTTATCACGATATTACCTACCACGTCTTTAATATAGAAATAACGAAAAATAAATACAGTGCGCAGTTCACATGCCGTAGAAATGAAACCTTCAGAAAACTAAAGTAGGCAAGAGTGGGTTGGCTACGAAGCACCGCACAAAGAGAAGCCCGATTATTATCTCATTCTCTCGCAGTCCTATAGATGTATGATTTTGCCTCATTTTAGTGTCGCTATTTTTCGTTTCATCGAGTTTCAAATCACAACGGTACTAGACGATTTGCAGATGCTAGAAGTTTACACTTCAAAGTACAAGTGTGCAGTTCACACGCAGTAGAAGTGAAACCTCAGAAAACTAAAATAGACAAGAGCGAAGAAGCTACGAAGCACCGCACGAAGGGGAGATCGAATAGCTACGAAGCACCGCACAATGAGGAGACCGATTAGTCTATCTAATCTCTTATACTTATCACTCAAGTGGTAAGTAAATAGGTACTTTTTTTAATTTTTTTTTCTTTTTTCATTCATAGTGTAATAATAAGTTTTGTTAATTATTTTAAGTTTTAGATACTTACTTACCTGCTAATTTAGTTTTTTTTTTAATAAAGGATTTTATTAAAAGTGTCACTTTTTCAATTTGTATACATTCATACTTCAACTAATTAAGCATGCGTTATAATTTTACAATAATTATATTTTGTTATTTATTATATTTTGTTCAGGTTTTATGAGAAGTGTTTTCTTCACGCGTCGTCTTAATCATAATGAGTGATAAACCTGCAGATTAAGTGAAACATCTATAGCCCCGTTATGTTTTGTATTTCGGATGAAACGGAAATGACAATTACTGCACCTGCGACGCATCGACTGCGCTTATTGATCGTTTTGATTATGATGTCACTTTTAAAGGCCCCTAATGGTTAAGATATGAAACAGAAATTACGCTGGTCTGCGCTCATTCGTCGCTTTGATTATGACCTCACTTTTCAAGTATTGGTTGAGATTTTTTTGGTAATGTTTCGCTTCTACCGCGTGTAAACTACACTTGAATTTTTTTTTATAAAAGATTTTATGTGTCCCTTTTTCTATTTTTTTTATCTATTCGTAGATCAACTAACTCACCATCGGTTTTAATTGTTTTCGTAACCCCTGATGGAGTCATTTTTGTAATTTATTTTTAATAAAAGATTGCAGGAAAAAGTATTTTGAGTGTTATTCTTTTGAATTCACTGGCGAAGACAATAGGAAATCAGAGAATGAATTTTATTTTATTAAAATTTATCGATGGAAGTATGAATTTGTATTTTTCAAGCGTGGAACAATCTGATGGATTTTATTGCAAGTAATTTATTCATTTGTCTAATGCCATTGGTTCACGCCCAGTCATCGCCCGTCGAGATTTCGATTCCTCGGCTTTCTTCGTTCTCCATCACTGAACAATCAACCATCATCTACTGCTATAGTGCTGGCAGTAGGAGATTTCAAAATAGCGACAGGTTATTCGTAACCCGAGATATTTATTTTTAACTCGTTGAATGCCGGGAGTAAATGGGGTTGGTTGTAACCAATTAGCGTTCGCAAAAAGCAGCAGCCATGACACCCAATGTCCGGCGATTCTGACAGCGTCCTTGAGAAATTTCGTACATAGAAAGGTCAAAGTTGAAGACCAAAGAATTTTTCCCGCGCATGCGCAAGAACTGCGCACGTTCCCGCGCTCCGGTAAATATAATAGAGCAAGCGATTCTGACCGTGTTCTTCATACACTTTCTTTATACATAAGGGTCAAAATCGCGTGTAATCGAGCGGCAAATGAGTGGTTAAGTGAAATTTCTTTAGCGCCGTTAGCGACTTGAAATTCTAATGAAACAGAAATGCGTCACGAAAATTTATTATTATTTTAATATAATAGTTAATAAGTTCTTATATAATAGGTACGGGAAATCCTCGCTCTCACTCAAGGCTCCCATAGTCCAGCGGCGTAAAGCGTTTCACGAATTTAGTGGCCAAACAATTCAGACCGCGTGGGTTCAAGTCTTATAAAATCCAAAATAACGTTTTAATTTTTGCAAAATTAATACCCAATCTTCAAACCATACAAAATGAAAATGAACCACACCAAGAAGAAACCATAATTATTAATATGATGACCCAATGTATAGCAAAAGGTGCACCAGAATTCGACGACAAAAATATGTAAAAAATCATCCTTCAATAACTAACTAACCATAACACCGTTTCTCCGCAGGGGTAGGCAGAGAGGACGGACCGCCAAACAACTCGGTCTTGGCACACACTCCTTGCCTCATTCACATTCATCGATGTATCCTCTTCTATTATTTTGACTCTTGACGCAGCCCGAATCAAGTATCTGATTCACTTGGTCTTGTCATTTTTTTTATATTAGCTCCACTCAGAAGGCCACGAGAAAAATAATTTCCCTCAGGCCCTATGTCATCTTAGGGGATGCAGTGAGGAGATTCTTTTTAAGCAAGAGAAGGATAGGAAGTTCTGGAAAGGAAAAAGGTATTAGAGATGTTTAGGAATCAGAGGTTTAGTGTATCCAGGAGTGACGGACGTATGAATCCATCCCTCCAACAGCTGTGCAAAGCTGTGCTGAAAAGGTCAAAAGGCCTCCCTCAACCATCTCCGCCACGCAGTAGCTGGGCAGGCGCATCCGCTACCAAGACCTCACCCAATGAGTTTGGGCACCCCAGCTAAGTCACCAAACGTAGTGAACCACTTGGGGGTGACCTATGGCAGAGGTGTTGGTTTTCAATAAATGGTTCCCGGGGCGGCGGTACCCATACCCGCCTCCCAAATTGAAATGTCACACGTCTTCCTCGTCTTCTTCTCCTTTTCTCGTTCATTCGCTCTACAATCCATCCGAGCGTTCCTTTCGTAATTTTACTCATTACGATTACATTGGACTTTCATTCTTCGCGGATATCCACGTTTCTCCCAAGATCGTACATGGTTTTACCACACTCACGCCTCAGGAATCGGAATCGCAATTCTACAGCATTCAGTCTACTTTCCTTCCTTTGCTTCCTTCCTCTACCAGATCCGTGCCTCACAGCCATACATGAGGGTCGGTTCCAGCACTCTATTATGGATATCTGGCTTCGCTTCTTTGAACAGTTTTTTTGTTGGCGCCAATGGCATTCTATCCTCCGTTAATGGAGTTACCTACATTTAACCTTGTTTCACATATTTTTATCAGCCTTCCCATCTACCAACACACTTCCCAAATATACTTCACAATACATACTTCAAAAACTTATCCACCTGCTCCAAGTATTCATCATTCACAACTAAGTTTCACATTGTTTTCGTATCAAACACCACGATTTTAGACTTACTTACATTCTTCATACATACTTCGTTCATCCTAGACACTAGTTGGAGATACTGTCGGAAATCAGTACCGCAACATCAGCATACAACAGGCAACATACTTTCAGATTACTCAATTTCTCCCCCAATCCCTTCTATTTCCATTCTTGAATATAATCCTCCACATTGATGACCCCAGATACACAACTGATGTCTCGTGAGGGTAGAGGGGGGGGACACCAAATCTCACCAAGGGGGGGGGGGTTAAATTGGAAAATTAACTGCTCACGTTATTAATGTATGCCCCCTTATTCTCTCGCAGTCTAAATCCTATAGATGTGTGTGTTTGCTTCTTTTTAACGTCGCTAATTTTCGTTTCATCGAGTGTCAAATCACAATGGTGTTAAAGGTGTTTTTACTTCAAAAGAGTTCGACTGCCAGATTTTTGTTTTTATTTCGAAAAGGACTCAGGACAGGTTGTTTTAAAAATTTGACGAAGTCATCAAAAATTTTAAATTTTAAGTTAATTTTCACGTTCTGTGTAAGTTCTATTCAAGTTCTGTTGTTATAACATTAAATTAGTGTCCGACCGAACTTTCGGTTTCGGTTTCGGCCTAGTTTCGGCCAAAAAACGAGTTTCGGCTTAGTTTCGGTTTCGGCCGCCATCCAGCCGAAACTACGGCCGAAACCGAAACTGAATTCGGGAGATTTCGTCCTGCGATCGGACATGTTCGGCGCACTGAACTGCGAGCCACGAAGTGTTCTTTTGTTGCCTCCGCGCTCATTGTCCTGTCAGGAATTGATTGTTTGTATTCGCTCCGCGAACTTCGCAGTAGTTTTGTTTATTTGTTGTGAAATTGGCGGTGTTTATATTGTGACGGTGATTACCTATATGGTGACATTATTTTGAAATAGGTAAGTTTTATTTCGCTATTGAAATGGTTTAGTTCATGATAGTTAATGAATAACAAAATTTGATTTCTTTAATATAACAATAATGCGTAGGTTTTCGTACGTTAGGTTTTTGGAACAATAAAGGTTAGGTTATGTACTTTGAATGTTTTCGGTCAGTATAACTTTGTAGCTAATGCTAAGTTGTACTTACACGTAACTATTAGTTATATATATTTATAGTACCTACATTTTGATGATTATTTTTGTATTATGAATTATGAGTGAAATATAGAATAAAGATTTAGATGTAGAGTTTCGAAATTCGTTTTAATTTCTGCGTTAAAGACGGGTTACGTAAATATTCATATATATATGAAATGAAATAGATAAAAATAATTTTATACTTAAATTTATGTTCATTCATCACAAAAAAGTAGGGTTCATGTATGTACCGATAAACATTTTAGTAAGTATTGAGACTTTACAATGTAAATTACAGCGATAGATAAATAAATAAAAAAGGGCTTGAATAAAAATTTTTAGACCTAATAGATGATGTATTTTTGTTTTAGTATTCAAACATCGAAGAAGGAACAATGTCGCAAAAATATTATATTTGGCAATTTTTCGAAAAATGTCCATCAGATTCGTCCAAAGCCAAATGCAAACAGTGCAGTAAATTATATTCTCTGGGAAGTTTAAAGCCTAAAAGGCAAACAATTCATGGTTTGAAGCTACATTTGTCGAAATTTCACGAAAACGAACATAGGCAATATTTAAAACGTCAATCGGAAATGGAAGAGCATAGATTACAAGCTAAAAAGCGATGCGATTCATCAAACTCAGTAAACTCAGTTATTAGCATTGATAGTGCCGATAGTGGTAATGGTAGCAAATTTGTGCAGACCACAATTCCTAATATGGCGCAGGCGCAGGCTTCAAAAACTTCAAAATGGTCAGATCATCATGAGTTAACACGCAGAATTGATAAAGCTATCATGGACTTAATAATTGTTGATATGCTTCCATACACTTTGGTAGAAAGTGAGGCATTCAGAAGACTTAATTTTACAGATCCACATGCCCCTCAAAAGTATAATTTTAAGTCAGAAAAATATTTTAGAACATCTTTGATGCCACAAACTTAGGATAATGTAGCAAAAAAAGTACAATATTTAATTGACAAATGCGAATGGATCAGTGGCACCTGTGATATATGGACAAACCCTTCTAAAACGTGCTCGCTCCTCAGTCTTACTGGCCATTTCATTCTTGGACCAAAACGCCTAAAAGTTATACTAGGTGCACAAGTACTCGAAAACGACCACACCGGATTGTATATTGAAGAAAAACTATGAGAAATGATAAATAAATGGAATATCAGTGATAAACTGTTTCTTCTCTTGCGTGACAATGCAAGAAATATGATTAGTGCTATGCGTGGTCAGTTTGAATCTTTAGGCTGCATGTCGCACACATTACAGTTGGTAATCAAAGATGCATTGTTTTCAGAGGAAGAGCACCAAAGAGTCATTAAAACTTCCAGACAAATAGTAGGGCATTTCAAACGAAGCGAGCAGGCTTCTAGAATGTCAAAAACAATGCGGGTTGCCAACACATTCTTTAATTCAGGATATTGAAGTTAGATGGAACAGTACCTACAATATGTTAGAAAGATTATTGGAACAAAAAACCGCCGTAAATTTATACGGCTTAGAACACGGCCGTATTGACATTCTTTTTCCTTCTGACTGGGAACTAATGAAGAATCTTACTAACGTGCTAAAGTTTTTTTATGAAGCTACACTCGATTTGTCATTTGATAACGCGTGCATATCTCTCGCTATTCCTTTGGTATCGTTATTAAATAGAAAGCTGCAAACTAGAGACGAAAATGAAAGTGAAGTAATGAGAAACATGAAAACACGGTTGCATGAATCCATGAATCAACGATTTGCATACGTCAAAGGACATCCTGCTCTAATTACTTCAACATTATTGGACCCTAGATTTAAAAATACATATTTGAATTCTAACGAAGTTGATATTGCCACAATGGAAATAGAAAACCATTTGAAGACGCGCGCGGACGTCGTTAGTGAAACAATAAACGAAAGCTGTCATTCTGGGGACCCACAGCCCTCCTGTTCATCTAGAATCGCGTCCTCTGAAACGGGAGATGGGCTATGGGATGCCCATGACAAATCTACTTGTCATTTAATGGAAGAGAATTCTGATGTCGATAACCGTGATTACTTATCACAAGTTAAGCAAACTATTCAAGCCTACCTGTCAGAGCCGAGGTTAAAAAGAAACGCAGATATTTATTCTTACTGGAATTCTAGTCCATTTCTGTCTTTGAGAAAGGTTGCACTGAAATTCTTATCGGCTCCGCCGACGAGTGTTTCCAGTGAACAACTATTTAGTGCTGCTGGTCAAATTTATTCAGACAGGAGAAGCAATTTGCAAGGCGAAAATGTTGATAAATTATTGTTTCTTACTAATAATATTAGATTGTTTAATTATGAATACTTGAATACTGATTAGATTAGTTCATTGAAATTATTAATAGTTATAACACAATGAAGCTCTTCATTTTTTTTTTATTATTTATCTACAACAAAATATATTTACATTGGTTTTATTTGTATGCCTGTCTTGTTGTGTCGAGACAGGCGTTTGTTTGTTTAGTTTGAGAGAAACACTTTTTATTTTCATTTTATTGTCCTGTTGTGTCGAGACAGGCGTTTGTTTGTTTAGATTGAGAGAAAACACTTTTTATTTTCATTATATAGTCCTGTTGTCTTGAGACAGGCGTTTGTTTGTTTAGTTTGAGAGAAAACACTTTTTATTTTCAATATATTGTCCTGTTTCTGTTGTGTCGAGACAGGCGTTTGTTTGTTTAGTTTGAGAGAAAACACTTTTTATTTTCATTATATTGTCCTGTTGTGTCGAGAATTATCAAGGTGGGAGTAAAACGTCGATAACATCAATACAGCCAGGAACAATGAAATTATAAAAATAAATCAAACCAATATCCGCGTACAACCGGAAACCAGCTTCTGGGATTGAACATCCGAATCCGCATAATATTCCCTCTATTATGCAAATAGGCATGTCGAAAGCCACAGCAAACTATCACCAACTGTAAACACATGTTATAACCAATTACTATAATGAAACAAACGAGGATTATCCCAAAACCGAAGTGAAGAAAATATGGAAGTAAGAAAAGCCAAAAAAAAATAATTAAAATGTTTATTTTTGAGAAAAAAAAATATTCATATCAGAATATTTGCCTAAGTTGTAAGAAACCATTTGAAATTACAAAGATGTCCGTAAAATATATTTAATTAACTTGAGTGGTATATAAAATTTAAAGTGAATTTAGAAAAAATGAAAAATTAGTAATCCTGAAAATATTCTAAAACTCCGTTGCAATAAAATTTTGCCTAAAGTTTCTGTAACAATTGTCACCATAATTTCATAAAGTACAGGTAGTCATTAAAATTATTAGCCGAAATTAAATTTAAATGTATAATGCAGCCAATAAACCCGTTCTAATAATGTGGAAACATGTGTCGCATAAAATAAAATCATATCCTTGAAGCACAAAGCCCCAGAAAATAATTTAAGATTCTCCCAATCCAGAAATAAAATCATGACTAAAAGTCGATATAAAAGCCCATATAAATAACTAACGAAGAATTAAGAATTAAAAAAAAAAATTCAAATTAAAATTAAATTTCATTTCCAAAGCGACATATTTCAAAAGCAGGTATTCTGAAATTACTGCAACAAAATTAATTATTGAAACGCGTGGATAAAAATATGACAATAATCCGAAGTTACAAGACAATACTGAAGGTATGAAAAATATTCCACAACGAAGAGTATTGGTGTCGCATAACCAAAAAAAATATTTGCTTGATTTTAAAATAGAGTTATTCCTGCAATAATCATTATTACTTTTCAACAATCATGGCACAACAATACGCTGCAAACTAAAATGTTAATTATATTTGTAAGTACTGAAGAAATAAAGCAACCCAAAATATCCGTAATAATAAATGCTGATAAAAAAAACTGAGCATAAACATTGCACGTATAACCGTATTGCCGACAAAATTTAAAATCCAATATAAAAGTACCCCGGAAATTGTAACATTTGTATTTTTATTAAGTAAGGTAAAAAATAAATTAAAATTTAAAACATAATTATGATAAGTTTTGCACAATAATATCCGAAAGAAACCCCATTTACTATCAATAATTAAATCAATCCAACTTGAAAACCGTGCTCAAAAGTACAAGAAAATGAAAGTGACTTAGTCCCCCCCGTCTCTCAATATAAAATTATTGAGTAGCATAACATTCGAAAGCAAATTTTAATCCCAATATGATTACCATAAATTAAAATCCCAAAACAATTGCATAAAGAAATTAACCCAATGATGATTAAACAAGAGAAAAATATTTAATGTGAATTACTTACAATTATTGTGGCAATATTGTTGCATTGATTATAGCGTATCAGGCAGTAATAATAACGGATTCCGCCGTTAGCAAATATTCAAAATAATTCGCCGGCTGTATTCTGCATGTCACCCGCTGTAATAGGTATAATTAACAATACATCAAACAGTATTACAGTTAGTTATATGAATTGAAAGAAATTAAACCGATATGGATTTCAAATTTATAAATTAACCAGGGAACACAAAGATTGCAAGCAGAGGTATTTTTAAACGGTAACAAATTATTTACCCACAACACAAAATTGAGTTTACTATCTGGAAACGAGGCAGAAGAAAAATTAATTAAATGAAAAAAAATTATTGAGCACACTTACCAACACATCCACAGAACGGCTGATCACGGAAACTCCCATAGAACAATGTATAAATATATTTCTACCGCAAACGTGACATAACTTACGACTAATTTAAAACCCTGTTGTAACGCTGAAATGCAAACTTATAAAACAATAGATTCTACCACGTTGGGTCGCCACTGAAGCGTATTTAAAATGAAGAATGCTTAATTGTTGTTAATTCTGAGTGTAGGTATGTGTAATAAGAAGGTAAATTAAACCAGAGCATGAGACCAAGTGAAACTCTCAACTTTAAACAATATTTATTAATTTACAAAACATGTATAATGGATTCTTCTAATTATGAGAGATTAATCTACAGGGTGTGCCTACCCTCGAAGAGACTAGGTATTGTAATATAAGTTATGACACGTGTGTTAAATATAAGAGGAATGAAACGATTAAATTAGATATGAGCGCCATCCTAATTTTATAGTTGAACTAGGAAAACTACAAGCTAAGTATTATCGATAAACCATTGCAAAATAAATATATAAGTTAAGACTACATTACGAAAGTTGACCGTGAATCCGAAAGCGAAGTCCATTGTTCCATGTAAGATTTCTCGTGACCGGTTCCCAGCCGTCCTGTAGTGTGTTGGAAGTCCGCCCCTGCCCGTTTCCAGAAAGTAACTCAATCTTCTTCTTTGGATGAGCTCTCAATCCCCGCGTCAGCCGGCAAGGTCACGTGGTTGTAACAATAGTGATGTTCAATCTCGCTAGTGATGTCTGATATGCGATCGCCACTGCTATAAGATTTAAAAATAAACGCTGATTGATTAAGATTGACTTTTTTTTTTTCACGAAAACATGACCTTATATGGAAGTTTCGGTTTCGGCTTCAGTTTCGGTTTCGGCCGTAAAAACTACTTTCGGTCGGACACTATAAAACCCCAATATTATGATATCATAGTGGCTGCCACAAAAAATTGCTCGAAATACGATGAAAAGGAAGAAAAATACTTGAGGCCGACCTTTGCAATGAACATAAGCACATCCATTAAACAATGTTGCAATTTAGCCATTATACAAACATTAAAATTGCAAAGAGGAATTGAAACCGCTAACACCGAAGCTGATCTGAAAACTTTGATACAAATCATTGAAGCTAATTGGAAGTTTGACGTGTCATCCCAGGCAGCAGATGATTTGAACCTGAGGAAGTGGAATAAAATCACCGTAGTTCCTCTTGCGAGTGACCTTAAGTTATTGAAAGACCATCTTTGCAATACCGCCAAGAGAGCAGTAAGTAACTTATTTGAAATTGAATATGATGTTTTGGCGTATATAGATTTGGTGGAAACAATATATTGTCGGGTTCTGTTGCTAAACCGACGTCGCCCAGGAGAACTGCAACGTCTGCTATTAGATACTTATATGAGTTCCGAAAGTTGTGGGAATAAATACGAAGAGTTTGACAGAGTTACTTCCGCAACTGAAAAAATTCTGATCAAAACATTAAAACGTGTCGTGATACGCGGTAAAAGAGGAAGAGGTGTTCCTGTTTTATTTTCATCCGACGTTCAGAAAGACATAACAACGTTAAATGAACTAAGGTATAAGTACATTGATGAAAAAAACCCATTCTTATTCGCTAAACCAAATTGCGAAACCACTATTTGTGGCTATAAGGTAATTAAAAAACACGCCAAACTCTGTGGGGCTAAAAACCCAAGGGCAATTTCATCCGTTTGACTGCGAAAACATCTAGCTACATTGACACAAATTTTCAACATGAGCGAAAATGACATAGAACAGCTCGCAAATTTTATGGGCCACACTAGTGGCATTCATAGGAAGTCCTATAGATTGCCCGATGACGTATTTCAAACTGCCAAAATATCAAAATTGCTTATCCTGATGGAAGATGGCAAGGCAGATGCGTACAAGGGTAAGAGTCTCGATGAGATAGATTTAAATTTAGATGAAGACGTCGTGGGGGAGAATATAGAAATTGAAGATGTTATAGAATATCAAGCTGATGTGGAACATGAACCCACCACATCAAATGTACCACAAAATGTATTACATCATCATCAGATGGTCACGAAAACAAATTCAAAGAAACGGAATTTGGTGCCCTGGATGCCTCAACAAAGGAAAATTGTTTTAAAATATTTTTAAAACGCACATTAACGAGCGTCAACCTCCAAAAAAACACGAATGCGAAACCTTAAAGGAGCAGTATCCTGATATTTTGGCCAATAAAGAATGGCTAAAAATAAAAGTTTTTATTCAAAATGCATACACCAAAAAATGAAGCATTTATTAAAAAGTCTTTGTGCTATAAGTATTGTAAAGCTTTTATGTCTCAGATACTTGTTTTTTAGCCATTCTTTATTGGCCAAAATATCAGGATACTGCTCCTGGTTTCACATTCATGTTTTTTTGGAGGTTGACGCTCGTTAATGTGCGTTTTAAAATAGGTGTTTTGATGTGGTCGGTTTAAGTTCCACATCAGCTTGGTATTCTATAACATCATCAATTTCTATGTACAGCGCCCTTGAGGTGATTTCTCACAAAAACGGCGCTATATAAATTAGCCAAGTATTATTATTATTATTAGATAGATTTACTTACATAATAATATTTTGAAAAATGCTAAAGGTATTACACGTTTTTTATAGGTCATCATTATTTTTTTTTTAATTCTGTTTAATTTTTGAAGAATTGTGAAGAATTTTATTTTCATTTTATTTTTTAATTAGGTTCCTACCTAATATTTAATCACAATTTATTTCTTTTCTTCTTTTAGATTTTTCATGTAACATATTACTGCCATAGAAGACTGGGTTTGCACTACCTACCCAGTCCTGCTGGATTAAAAACTTAAATAACATATTCAAGATATTGATAAGAAGTTACTTGTTTCAATTGTTTTAGATACCGATTAAGTATATATGGATAAATTTAATTTTATAACGTGTTTTATTTTCAAAATTAGTTTTGAATAAACTATTTGTATTTGTCATGAGTCATGAGTCATTTGCGTCATTTGTAATAAGGTTTTTTTAATTGTTTTTGACTACATACTACATATATTTTTGTTAAAAGTGTCACATGTTTTCGTAGGTCATCTTCTTATTTATTATGGAAGATATGTTTTTATTGTTTATTTTTAAGGTTTTGGATACCTACCTATTATTAATGAACTTTCAAGATATTTGTTTAAATAAACCGTGCTTTGTTAACTTATTTAAGGATGTTAATTTGTTTAGAATAAACGATATGTATTTGTCATGAGTCAAGTCATTGGTAATAAGTAATAAATCAGTTTTGACACACTTGCCTGCTACATATTTTTTGTTAAAAGTGTCACATGTTTTCTTAGGCCATCTTCTTATTCATTATAAGTGGTGTGTTTTATTGTTTTAGATGCCTACCTATTTTTTATCAACTTTCAACATATTTGTTTACATAAGCTGTACTTTGAATACTTATTTAAATGTGTTTTTAATAAACGATTTGTATTCGTAAAGCGGATTGTTTTGATACTTGCTGATTAAAATAATAATATTTTTTATGATAAAAGTATGATATGTTTCATAGGGCATTTTCTTATTTATTGTGAGCGAAGCGGTTAATTTTTTTTAGATACCTACCAATTTTTAATAAGTTGTTTATTTGAATAAGAGGTACTTACTTTGTATACTTATTTAACGTTGTTATCTTTTAAATGTGTTTTAATAAACGATTTGTATTCGTCATGAATGATAATACAGATTTGTTAATTTAAAAATTGTTTTTGATACTTACCTGTTAAATATGTTTTGGTTAGCATTGCTTATTTTCTCAATCCGCATGCTCATGAGTGATAAGTTTTATATTTAATTTATTTTCTTGATTATTGTTTATGGTTCCATCACGCAATTTGAACATCCCTTTGAAAAGTCATTAAAATTTAAAATAAAAATAATTTTGAAAAATAGCTTATACTTTTTTATTGACTTTCAGAGAAGGTGTTGAAGTTGCATGATTCTGAGTTTTTCAATCACCGCTTTAGATTACCTAGCTAGGTACAGGAACCTTTTTCCAATTAAGATTGTGATTGCATACTCGTACGTAATATGTTTATGCTTAATTAATTTTGAAATTTGTTTTTGACGAACGATTTGTACTATTTTGAAGATATTTATTGTGATTTTTATTTTTTAGATACTTACCTACTAAAATAATTTTGTTTTAATTAATCTATTTGTATCTTATAACTAATTCACATTGAGTGATAATTTTTTTAAATTTTTTGTTTCCTGTAGTTTGTATACTTATGGATTTAATTTTTTAATTTGGTTTTAAATAAACGTTTTGTAAAAGAAAAAGTGTTTTGATTTTTTAAATTTTTTATGTGAATACAAGAGTCTCAGCTGCCCCGGTCTGGAGCCAGTAAGACAATAGCATCCCCAATTGAGGTATGTTGTGTTGTGAGGCTGAAGGTAGTGTGGAGGGGAAGGAGATGGAGGAGAGGAAGGATCTGGTCATCAAACAAAACCATTTCAAGCAATATTTCAATTCTGAATAGTGGTTATTTTTATGTGAATACAAGAGTCTCAGCTGCCCCGGTCTGGAGCCAGTAAGACAATAGCATCCCCAATTGAGGTATGTTGTGAGGCTGAAGGTAGTGTGGAGGGGAAGGAGATGGAGGAGAGGAAGGATCTGGTCATCAAACAAAACCATTTCAAGCAATATTTCAATTCTGAATAGTGGTTATTTTTATGTGAATACAAGAGTCTCAGCTGCCCCGGTCTGGAGCCAGTAAGACAATAGCATCCCCAATTGAGGTATGTTGTGAGGCTGAAGGTAGTGTGGAGGGGAAGGAGATGGAGGAGAGGAAGGATCTGGTCATCAAACAAAACCATTTCAAGCAATATTTCAATTCTGAATAGTGGTTATTTTTATGTGAATACAAGAGTCTCAGCTGCCCCGGTCTGGAGCCAGTAAGACAATAGCATCCCCAATTGAGGTATGTTGTGAGGCTGAAGGTAGTGTGGAGGGGAAGGAGATGGAGGAGAGGAAGGATCTGGTCATCAAACAAAACCATTTCAAGCAATATTTCAATTCTGAATAGTGGTTATTTTTATGTGAATACAAGAGTCTCAGCTGCCCCGGTCTGGAGCCAGTAAGACAATAGCATCCCCAATTGAGGTATGTTGTGAGGCTGAAGGTAGTGTGGAGGGGAAGGAGATGGAGGAGAGGAAGGATCTGGTCATCAAACAAAACCATTTCAAGCAATATTTCAATTCTGAATAGTGGTTATTTTTATGTGAATACAAGAGTCTCAGCTGCCCCGGTCTGGAGCCAGTAAGACAATAGCATCCCCAATTGAGGTATGTTGTGAGGCTGAAGGTAGTGTGGAGGGGAAGGAGATGGAGGAGAGGAAGGATCTGGTCATCAAACAAAACCATTTCAAGCAATATTTCAATTCTGAATAGTGGTTATTTTTATGTGAATACAAGAGTCTCAGCTGCCCCGGTCTGGAGCCAGTAAGACAATAGCATCCCCAATTGAGGTATGTTGTGAGGCTGAAGGTAGTGTGGAGGGGAAGGAGATGGAGGAGAGGAAGGATCTGGTCATCAAACAAAACCATTTCAAGCAATATTTCAATTCTGAATAGTGGTTATTTTTATGTGAATACAAGAGTCTCAGCTGCCCCGGTCTGGAGCCAGTAAGACAATAGCATCCCCAATTGAGGTATGTTGTGAGGCTGAAGGTAGTGTGGAGGGGAAGGAGATGGAGGAGAGGAAGGTGGGGAAGTACCTGGCTATTCAGATCTGGTCATCAAACAAAACCATTTCAAGCAATATTTCAATTCTGAATAGTGGTTATTTTTAATATAATCGCATATTATTTTAAATGAATAAATTGTGAAATAACACAAATTAATAAAAAAAAATGTATTTGCCCACGCCGGGACCATCGGATTGCGAGTCAAGAGCCTTACCCCTCGACCACTCCGGCCGTCATTGTTGATTGTTATCATTTTGAATCCACCAGCCAAGACGACAGGAGTTCATATTATTATAATTTGTTAATGGAAACAGCATTTACTTTGTAGAATTCAATGTAGAAGGAGCAATTTAGTAAAATTAGGACAAAATCCAATAGGTCCAAAACGTCTGTGAATGCTTTTTTCATTACTAAGTGTACTGATCCACGGAAAAAAGTCTGACCGGAAGTGAGTGTAAAGGCGAGTCTCAAAAATACATACCTACATATTTTGTGGAAGCTTTTGTTGGTCAAGTCAACTGCGTTTTTGTTTTCCATCGGCCACGGAAATCAAAAACATTGTAACCCTGCCCCAAAGTTATTGTTTTTCACGGATGTTTGAAAATACTTTGTCGCTGGAGGCTTGATGTGGAGATCAACGCCGCTAACCCTGTTATTAATATAGTATAAATTAGGCAAAACTTCTTTGTAATTTCTAAGCGTAGAACACTTATTATTTTTCTACCAATCTTACGGTTCTTGTCAGTTAATTCAATTTATTTGGCTAAGCCATTGGTTCCAACCAAAGATATTCAAATACAGAAGAGATATGCTATGGTGTCCGCGCAACTGTCGCCGGACTACGCGCTAATTAGCGTAGTTTTCATACAAAAAGAATTTGTTCATTTCGTTGATTTTTTGAAAATATGCATTAATATTGGTTAACAATATATTTTGAATAAGGAAAGAATTTGTTCATTTAGTTTAACGTTCGTTTGGTTTATTCGTTAATTATTTGTTCTTTTAGTTTATTTGTTAATTGGTAAACAATATCGGCGACACCCGGAAGCGCAGACCCACATAGTAAAAACAGCAGATAGCACATTTTATATTTCAATATCTTTGGTTCCAACACAGTCATCGCCCGTTGAGAGTTCAATTCCCCGGCTGGCTAGGTTCTCCATAATTGAACAATCAACCACATCTGCCGCTGTAATGATGGTAGTACAATTGGGTGGTTAGTACAATTCAATTTGGGAAGCGGGAATGGGTACCGCCACCCCGGGAACCTTTGGATAACCAAAACCTCTGCCATAGGTCACCGCGAGTGGTTCGCTACGTTTGGTGATTTAGCAGGGTGCTCGGGTTCATGGGATGAGGTTTGTCTAGGGCCTGAAGGCGGATGACCGGGACACTGAACCACAGATTCCTACCCACCCCTTAAACCTCTTTCCTTAACATAACTTTCCTCTTCTTCCTTTCCTTAAAAAACCCTCCACACAGCATCCCCAAAGATGGCATAGGACCTGAGGGAAATTATTTCCCTCAGGGTCTCCTGTGTGGAGCTCATGTAAAAAAAAAATTGTGACAGGTTATTCGTAACCAGAGAATGATTCTTTCTAAAAAATAGTACCTTTATTGCAGTTGTCAATTGCTACCTATCGCAAAAAGGTAGCCACTTTCATGCATTCCGAATAATTATTGGCACCTAAAATAACCCTTGGGTCAAAGCAGAGCTTTAAAATAGAAGCCAAAAGCGATAGTTAATTTTGACACATGATAAGAAAGATATTTACGTTGTTCCTGTTCACTCAATACCTATATTTTTTTTACATTAGCTCCACGCAGGAGGCCCTGAGGAGAACAATTTCCCTCAGGGCCTATGTCATCTTTGGGGATGATGTGGAGGGTATTTTTTAACGAAAGGAAGGAGGGGCAGTTCTGGGAAGGAAAAAAGTATGATGGGTGATTAGGAATCTAGGGGTCAGTGTGTCCAGGGGTGACAGACATATGAATCCATCCCTCCCACTGTGGTACAAGGCCTTGGATCGAGAGTCCGGCTGGAGAGATGAAAAGGTCTCCCTCAACCAGTCTCTCCCGATCCGGCCTGACATGTAGTAGGTGGGCAAATGCATAGGCCGCCAAGACTTAGACAAACCTCACCCCGTGAACCCGGATACCCCTGCTAAGTCACCAAACATATCTAACCACATGATGTGACCTATGGCAGGGTTGTTAGTTATCTGATAAATGGTTCCCGGGGTGGCGGTACCCACATCCGCCTCCCAAATTTATAATTTGATTGATATTGTCTCCCAAATATAAAATAATATCATAACTAGCTGGTCTCGGCATGCGTTGCTATGCCATTTAATAAAGAAATTGTTTCTCCCTGAGTGTCCTTTCCCATTCGTCCCGTTCCCCTTCCACCTCCCCTTCTTCTCCTGCGTCCTCTTTCCCTCTCGCGTTCCCACTCCTTCACCTCCACCTTCCCTCTCCCGACTCCACTCCCCCCTCCCTTCCCCCGTCCCATTAACCTCCCTCCCCCCTTACACGTCCCCTTCCCCTCCCGCGTTCCCCTTCCACCTTCCCCGCCTTCCCTCTTCCCTTTCCCGCTCCCTCGTCCCGCCAACCCTCTTCCCGCGTTCCATATATTCAATCCCAGTACATTCAGTTTTTAAACAGCCGGCCTGCCACCTTTTACAATTTTTATTCAAATTTCCATTTTTCATGTATATTTAATTTGGTACCTAACATAGGTACCTATTTAAAATATCTAAAATTCTTGATTCGATTTAAACTATTAGGGGAGTACCTACTTTAAATAAATTTAGCAACTTAAAGATTTTCAAAAATAGAATCCTGATTGAATAATCATTGTTTTGCAAAATGTCATTCTCAAGTACGCGAACTGTCAAACGTGCGATGTTTTCTGAAATTATCCAATTTTCTGCGCAATTTTCTTAATTTTTCTCTCCGTAAGAACCATCCTCGTACTTCGAGGAATATTCTAAAAAAAGAATTAACGAAATCGGTTCAGCTGCTCTCAAGATTTGCGGTTAGCAACACATTTAGCGATTCATTTTTATATATCATAATAATCGTCTCCCGTTTTGAATTCTTGGGATTCTTTTTTGGTTTCCTTCAAAATAATATTTGTACTGGAGTATTAGCGGCTCTGAACGCATATTATGATTATTTTTTTTTAAATCATATAAAATTGTACACGAAAGCATTCTTTAAATTTTCTACTATTTCCTCACTAAGCTAAGTGATTGTGTAACGGAGAAACCTGTTGACTAATTCTAACCCGTGACCTTCTGTTCAGGAAGCAAGCATTATCCCCAGCGCCACCAAACCAAACAGGAAAATTAAAAAAAAATGTCAAATTTTATTATGTCGTCAAGTTAGCCTTTGTGTGATAACCAATCATTATGTACCTATGATATACCGTTGGCAAATCGAGACCGAATTAAAAGGATTCTGAAAGCATCGTAATATAAACGTACTGCATACAGGAATATACGGAGGTCGTCAAATGTTCGTAATGAACGGACGCCCTAAATATGGAATGGAGTGTGATATACGTTCGATATATGCGGTTGCCAAAACGGCGGCAATATGAAAGGACGCCCAAAAGACTCTAAAGTATACGTACCTATCAAAAATTTGAATACCCTCAAAACACAATTTCTGGATAATTCTTTTACTATCACTCTTTTTTCAACCTAAAAACATGTGAACATTCACAGCAATTTTATTTAAAAACCTATCGTAAGCAGTGGTAGCCAAAAGGATGCGCAGTGAAAGGACGCCAAATCTGTAGCGGGATGTATATATATATATATAATTCGAATAATACTTTAATAAATAATTTTGTGTAATGTCTGTGCTAAAATACATTTTATTATGCAAATATACTTGTACTTTTATTTCACAAAATAATAATAAATATTTTTAAAATAATGGTTTTAATAAGATAAATATGCGCATTTCTGTCATATTTTCAGTGGTACAAACAGTACAAGATGGTCTCAGTAATATAAGTAGACTAATTAATATCATTAATTGAGTGGTACAAATAGTATAAGTTAGTTCTAGTAGTATAAGTGGACACATTTATGTTCCATCTTCATTGGTTCAAATAGTATATGTTGAATATCTTTATTATTTGTATAAATAACACCAATGTGTTTAAATAGATTAAATAATCTGTAAATAATAACCCATTTCTCAAAATATGACTTCTGTAGCAAAATAATTGGGTTCATAATAATGTTTTTTTGCTCTCCTGAAAAGTTACACTTTTGCAGTTATACTCTTATGTCCGCCCGTCAAAGAAATTCGGTATGCAGAACTGAAAAAACTATCCTCGACTTGAGCAAATTCCTCAGTCGAGTCGAGTGATGAACTGTCAAACTCGAGGTACGTCGCGATCTACCTTGAGGTCTCCTCAAAGCTTGTTAACAGCGCGCACTACATTATTTCTGAGGTTATTTCAAGTTTTATTAGCATAATGAATAATTTCCATGGTTTTATTGACTACCTTTATGACGATTGGTACCAATATCATTCTATAAAGCAGTGTTTACGGGATGCAGAAAATCCGCTGGAATATTTTGATGATGTGGAATTCCGAAGAAGATTTCCATTTAGAAAAGATGCAATAATAAATGAGAAGCACAGTATCAAAGCCATTTGGATTATTTTTCAGTAGAGCGAGTTTCTTGTTTCGAATATGCTGGTATGAAATATCTGAATTTTTTTTCTACCTGCAAAATCCTTGCGCATAAAGAATCACAAGCCATACATAACATTCTATAATTTAATACTCTTAACTATTTTATTTTTAAATTTAAAAATGACTCAGTCCGCTTTTGATACTAAAACGAGCAATTGTCCGTTTTTGAAACACATGAACCTGCAGGTGTCCGTTTTTGAAACAAAGTCTTTAAAAGATCCAAGGTCCATAATATGAAAGAAAAGGCCATTCAAGTTCATTTTTATGAAGTTTATTTTTTATTAATAACGTAATAATAAATTGTTACAAATAAAATTACTCACTTTGTGACAATAATAGGACAACTCCGGTATAAACGCAAAATAAGCGCTGTAAACTCAATATTTAATTATTCAATATATTGCCATTTTTTTCAATTCTAATTTTAATTATATTCATCACAATGGGTTTATTAGTCTCATAAACGTGGTTCTAATCATCGTATTTATATAAGAAAACTTCATTGAAATGAGCACAGATTTGAATTAGTATTGTGGGTGAATTGACTTACTTTAACGGCTTTTTAAACGACTTCGAAAAGGAGGAGGTTCTCAATTCGACTGTATTTTTTTATTTTTTTATTTATTTTTTTTTTTTTTATTTTTTTTTTTTTTTTTTATTTTTTTTTTTTTTTTATGTTTGTTACCTCAGAACTTCGACTGGGTGAACCGATATTGATGATTCTTTTTTTATTTGAAAGCTGGTGCTTCCCGTGTGGTCCCATTTTAATTTGGTCCAGTTCTGACAATAGTATCCATGAGAAAATCATATAAGTCTTAAATTTGCATCAAGTATGTGCGCGACAAATGGACGAATAACTCAATATCACGCCAACCGATTTCGATGATTCTTTTTTTATTGGAAAGGATGTACTTCAAGGGTAGTTTGATGAGAGTTTGGTTAGGTTCTAATTATGGGACCCATGACAAAGTAATGGAACTCTCCAATTCTGAAGAACAAATTTACGATACTCGGCCGAATCTTATTAGTTAGTGTACTTCAGATTCACTAAAAATCAAAAAATAAACAAAAATTTTAACAAATCAAAAAACGACTTCAAAAAATGCACTAAAAAGAAAAAAAATAATTTCGTATTCTTCTACAACTTTATAATCAACTTACCTTTTCTACTCATCAATATGTAGGTACGATTGTTATTTTTGGAGTCGGTGTCAACCAAGGTACCCGCGGCCCGGCGTGTTCACTTGACAGCTCCTCTTCCGCCGACACCGACTCCAAAAATAACAATCGTACGTACATATTGATGAGTAGAAAAGGTAAGTTGATTATAAAGTTGTAGAAGAATACGAAATTATTTTTTTACTTTTTAGTGCATTTTTTGAATTCGTTTTATGTTTTGTTAAAATTTTTGTTTATCTTTTGCTTGTTTCCAATTTTCGGAGTTGGTTACGCGCTTACAAGCATTAGTGATCTCCATTTTATCATATTTTGGTGAATTTGGTGCTGGAAAACATCAATAAATCTCAAATTTCAGCCTAAAACTGTTAACCCATGATCACATTCGGCGGTTGGTGCTTGACTGTCAAAATAACAGCCGCCATGACACTTTTTGTAACGTTTTTGTATTGAATGTCCGAGTTTGTTGCAAACATGAGTTGTAAGTGTCCGCTTTTGAAACAAAGTGCAAACTTTAACATGCGATTTCTTGTATTAATTATTCAGTTAGAGAATAAGACATACTACCATAATCAATCAAAATATGCATTTTAGAAAAAGTGGCGTATGTCCCACTTTGATACCGAGCTCCTCAAATGTTCTTTTGCCACTTTTGAATTTAACACAGAGTGCCAATAACCGAGGTATTTATTGTTATCAAGTTTAATTTGTAGAACTACATTTTAATTTTAATTTTTTTTATTATATAATTAATAATATTATTGTTAAATTAATAAAAACAGTTTATTTTTAATCAATTTCTGCTGTGTAATTATTATGACGCGTGACAGCTGTTTCGCCTTCTGAAGGCATTATCAAACTGTCATTACACAGCAGAACTTGTTTAAAAATAAACTGTTTTTATTAATTTAATAATAATATTATTAATTATATAATAAATAAATAAATAAGTAAAACAAAATAACCGAGGTTTTTCAATACCGCCTCTATTGCAGCTTCTCATAGCCAGTACCGGATTATCCCTAAGGCAGAGTAGGCAACTGCCTAGGGGCCCCACATCGGCTAGGGGCCCCGCGTCCCGAGAAAAAATGACTTGCTTCAATTAGTGGGCAACGAAGTTTCGGAAAAAGTCAGCTTTCAAGATATGATTAGGTACATTTACAGGTTAATAACATTAGGTACACGCATTACAGAAAACAGCAAATTATAATAATTAGGTTATAACCCAATAAATAACTAATGTTCACATCATGCACAAATAATAAATAAAAAGTCTATAATTAAAACAAATAAGTAAACATAGTTGTATTTTACTTTTCTTTCCTTCTATTTGTTGCAACATTACTTAGTAACTGAAGTGATTGAAGGTGCCGTGTGTGGTTTATATTGGCATTTGATTTGTTTTATTTCTAATTATAATATGTTTGAAATATAAATGTTGTACAAGCTTCAGTATGCACTACCTATCTGCTTGCTAAAATTCTTTGGGAAAGGTTGTCTGTAAGAGATCACTTTAGTGACAAGTCGGCTCATTGTAATTTTTTTTAAATAATATATATTTTTGTTTCTATGTATGTGTACTTTTATGTGCAATAAGGGGTTATTGTATTGTATTCGTTTTTTATTGATATATGGAGTGATGGCATACCTTTCGTAATGTAGTAAGAGAACAGATTAATTATGAATAAAATTGCGTTTTGGTAGAAAAAAATTATTTTGGAAGTTAGAAAAGGGTAAAGTGCAGTGACGGACTAAGCCCGTCAGAAGCCTTGGGCGGCAAAGTTGAATGTTTTTTATTCAGTTCACACGGGCCTCGGACTCTGAGGGGCCTCCAAACGAGTTCATGTTCCCTTGACCAAATCATAAACAAGGCTTTAAGGACACTAAAAAAAATCGTTATTTTTAATTCATTTTCTGAAAGATGCATTTGTTAATAATGCTCTAACTACTTGAGGAAATTGGAAAAATTGATGGAGATACAGCATTTTATATGAAAGCATTTTAAACAGTTTGTATGTTGAATTATCCTCAGCAAAATTTTGGAAGCGTTTTTCACGAAACTACGTTTTTCAACCTGGTTGACAACACATTAGAATAACTATGTATCCGATTTGCGTGCACTAAGTCTTTAACAGTTAGAAAATCCAGTCACCATGGCACCACTTCGAGATTTTTTTATGAAGGTCTATTTTATTTTATGAACAATGAAAATTTTCCATAAAAAATCGACAATAAAATTCGCTGGCCCGCCATTTTTTTATTTTTTTAGATGTCAAAACTCCCCTACGGCATATACAGTAGATTTTCGAACAGATTAAGACTTGGTGCATGCAAATCGAAGGTATAGTTTTATTAATATGTTGACAACCAGGTTGAAACACGTTTAAAAAAGTTTCGAGAAAAACACATTCAAAATTTTGTTGAGGGATAATTCAACGTACAAACTGTTTCAAATGGTTTCACATAAAATGCTGTACCTATCTCCGTCAATTTTTCGAATTTCTTTAAAACCTTCGGTGAGAGCATTTTTAACAAATCCATTTTTCAGAAAATGAAATAAATACAAATTTACAAAGTATTTTTTACCGTGTCCCTTAAGGGGGGGGGTAAGGTTTTAAATGCGAAATAAAGGCATATTGTCTTAATTTTTTTTTGAGATATGAATAATGTTGGTTTTATTTATTTCATAGACACTTTATAGTATAATATCTGAAGTATCTTTGAAAAAAAATCAATTAAAAATATGAATAAATAAATCCGTGAGAGCGAATCTCCGGAGGCGCCTCGAAAAAAAGTTGTTATGCGGTGAACTCCATAACTCGTCACCGAATTATTTGAAACAGAAAAAATCGAAATGCGTTTAAAATTTTAAAAGGTAATATAATTTCCTTGGTAGTCAGAGGGAGTTTTTTTCTGTTTTATTTTTGGCAGCATTTTGAAACGAAAGACGCGATTTTTGCTAAAAAATTTCAGTGAATTGTTATTATAAAGTGGAAAAAAAATTCCCTCTGACTACCTATTGATTTATGTGTAGAAATAGTGTACAAAATTTTAAAAACATCGGTCAAGTCGATTCAAGATTTTGAGTTATGATGTTCACGAACTTCAGAAATGTTGTTTGCTAGAAAATCGATTTAAATTTTGTTTATACTCGAAATATACTCGAATCGAACATGAGGGCAGGCCAATACTCAATATACTGACATGTTGTACATTTAGAAAAAAAAAATTTTAAAAAAAGTTTTAAAACCTAACCCCCCCCCCCCCTCCCCCCCCCCCGTTAGTCCGCTATTGGTAAAGTGGCCCCGAGACGTGCATTGCCTAGGGGCCCCGACATGGTTAATCCGGCCCTGCTCATAGCAGTGAGATTTTGGTGAGCCACAGGGAACTTTCAGGTGAGTACATACGGCTAGGTACAACTTTATTTATTTACCTGGGTATTGTGATGCAAATATTGTACTCGACAGTTGAGTTGAATGACAGAATTGACAGATAGCCCCACAGAAGTAGAACACAATCTCAGAGGAAGACAGCCCACAGATGAAAAAAGTAAACCATAAACATATTCTCTACAGTTTGCCAACAAAATAATAAGAAATTTAATGACGTCATTCCTTCGGACTAATGGACTGCTCCTTACCCAAGCTTAATGGTGAAAATTTTAAGAGTTGCAGAGAGTTTTTTAACGCCAAATTGTGTATTACCAAAGATATGTTTGCTCAATGGATATCATCAACACAGATTGATAACCAAGATGAGACTCAAACAGCTAAGAAACCAAATACCAGAGTTCCTCAGTCTTTGAAGTCAGATTCCGTTAAAAAATGGTTGGACCTATTGCTTAAAGTTTTGAGTCATTATTGCCGCTCGACTAGTTCGAGAACATACGTGGAGGATGCTTTTAAATCTAAAACAGAAATGCATAAAATTTACATGTCGTGGTGTTCAGAAAAAGGCATAACTTGCGTGTCCAAAGAAAGAAATTCTGTGATATTTTAGAAAGTAACAAAATATCTATATTTAAAAAACCACGCAAGGATCAATGCGACACATGCGTGTCCTACAATTAAGGAAATCTAAGTGAAGAAGAATACCAAATTCACATTAATAAGAAAAATGAGACAAGAGATGCAAAAAAGCTGGCTATTGCATCCTGCTCTGATCAACATTTAGTAGTAACGATGGACCTTCAAAGCACACAGCTTTGTCCAAAACTTTTAGTTTCCTCTCAATATTATAAGCAAAAACTTTACCATTTTTACCATTAGCACAACTTTACCATTTATAAACACAATACGAAAGATGTTTTTCTGTACGTTTGGCATGAAGGCGGTGGAGGTGTTTCAGCAAATGAGTTTGTTTCTTGTATTATCGATTTTGTAGAAGGAGAAATTAGAAGGGATTCAAAAAAATAACTTTGGTATCGGACGGCTGCGCTTACCAAAACAAAAATAAATTCCTCAGCAGTGCTCTGGCAGATATATGAAAGAATATGAATTTAGAAATAGAGCAACTCATATTAGAAAAAAGACACACAATGATGGAGATGGATAGCGTCCATTCGACATTGGAAAAGCTTTGTACTCCTCCATTATACTCCCCAGCTAGACCATCCAAACCTTACTTTATTAAGTATCTCCATTACAATTTTTTTAAGGCTTACGATATACTCCCCAGTAATTACTGTACTATTCCTCCAGGCAAAAAGGTTGGAGATCCTAAATTACCCAGATCAGAGGGCTGCTATACAAACATGGTGAGGTTATGTACAAACTCCGACACATTGATAACTGGACACTTCTGCCTCAAAGGAGGAGGCAAGATTTATACACAACACCATAACCATCGTACACAGAACAGAAAAAAATTGATAATCAATTTTGCTATATATCGTCCACATGAATCCGTAGTTTCGTCAGCTGATATCCGCGTTTCAGTCGCTAGCCCGATTGAATCGCGGTAGGGATTGGAAATACGCGACCCGAGCCGCGTCCGTCGCTCGCTCGGGTCAATCAGTTCTCAGTTCAGTTAACCACCGCACTCTCTAATTACGCGCTCGTGTCCTACGCGTCGTAATTAGAGAGTTATATGCATTTGCATATGCAAATGCATATAATCCGATGTCTAGTTATAACATGTATGATTGCATCTGGCAACTACATACCTCCGATGCTCATATTACCCCGCAAAAACATGAAAGCAGAACTCATGGATGGAGCTCCTCCAGGAGCTGTATCGGCGTGCCATCCTTCAGGCTGGGTTCAGTAAAATATTTTTACTGATTGGTTTCGCCACTTCGTTAAATAGCAGGCCTTCTACTCGCATACACGAAATATTGACGTAATCAACATGGCCCGCGACAATGGCGTTATAATAATTTGTTTACTCCACATTCAACTCATAAGATGCAACCGCTAGACCTGGGGCATTTAAAACATATTATTCAAAAGCTGTAACTACGGTTGTGACTACTCGTATGTGACAAGTGCTCCCTTGTAGCTAAAAAGGATAGTTTAATTTGTGCTTTTGGGGCACACTATGTAAAAATTCACAGGGAAGACCATTTAAAAATATTTTCCATGCATTAAATCCACAATATTTTGATTTGTTCTTAGAGGCTACAAAACTTGTGGCAAAATATGACAACGAATACGATCGTTATTTAAGTCTGACAAACGCAATGAATATTGCAACACCTTTGAAACAATGTTGCAATATTGCTATTATATTTGCATTAAAAAAAAAAGATTTTTATGCTAATATTCAATCGACTGAGGCCGAAAGCAATCTAAAAACAATGATACAGTTGGAAATTGAAAATTGGAAATTTGAAGTATCAAATGATTTAAACATGCACCAAGTGATTTAAACGTGCATAAATGGAACAAAATAATGCTTGTTCCCTTTGCAAGCGATTTAAAAATACTAAAAAACTATCAAACTGCAAAAGCAAACGAAGCCAAGATCAAATTAACTTCTGATTGGAACGACGATACCGTTTACAACGATTTAATAGATGTGGTTTTTTGTCAAATGCTTTTGCTAAATCGGAAAAGTCCGGATGAATTACAAAGACTTCCCTTGCATATGAAAAATCAGAAAGTGATAACCAACAAAATTATGAAGAATTTGGAAAAGTTGTGATACCAGCCAAGATAATATTGATGCAAAAATTTAAAATTAGAGGCAAAAGAGGTCGAGGTGTTCCTGTTTTGTTTAGCTTAGATGTCCAAGAAAGCATTAAATTAATTCTAGAGGTATTTAAAATTTTACTGGGGAAGAAAACCCATATTTATTTGGAAGACTGAACATAAATTCTCCAATATATGGCTATAAAATACTTCAAAAATATGCCAAAGCTTGCGGGGTGAAAAATCCTCAAGCGATAACATCTAAGTTAAGAAAGCATTTGGCTACACTCTCTCAAATATTTAACATGACTGTAACCGACGTGTTACGCACCCTCATTTGTTTTTTCAGCAAAGTCATCGCTGGCGGCAACCTCTACATTTAGTGGTCATTTCTTTGAAATGTCTCCCGAAATTTCTGGCCACTAAGCTCGTTAGTACCATGCCGCCAGCGACGATCTTTCGCCGAAATATTTTAATTTTCATTTATTATCTTTTTTATTATGTACAATGCCCCGGTGCAGCAAATAAATGCTTGCATGCCCAGGTTGCCACCGGGAGACATTTTAACTTTATCATTTACAAATTGTTACTTATCTAAATACTTTGCCACTAAAACGCTCCAGGTCGGCTTCGCCGCTAGGGAAAACAAGAGTCTGCTCCGCCTCCAAGGAAGGAAGACTGCTTTGCCTCCTTTTCCGCACTCCTATACAAATGTATACTTATTATTCTATTGTTTTAAAAACCCCCGCCCCAGGGAGGCGGATGCCTTTCCCACTGGGCAAGGCCCTCAGCCCCAGAAGGCGGAAAGAAGGGCAACTTAAAATGTATATTTTATCAATTAATGTAACTTACACACCCCGCAGGACAATGAAACAAACATATTTCATTCCAGAGTCCTGCGGGGCATCCAGGGAAAGAGAGTTTGAGTCTCTGACCCTTAAACTCACAATGCTAGGGCGTTTTTTGCCCAGAAAAAACACTTAGAAAAATTCCTTGCCAGAATCCGTTTTTTCTCATTTTAAAAATCCAGGAACCTCGTAAGACGATGAAACAAACAGGTTTCAGTAACTAGTCTTACGAGGGACCTGGGGAAAATACTAGATTCTGAATTTAACTTCCCACAACTAGCCAAACAGTAAATACCTATCACCAAATTGTAAACTTGCCTTAAAATCAATATAAACTCACCAAAACAAAAATCTACGGATAAAACATACCTGTATAAATATGTTAGAATTAAGACATGTACCTGTATATAACAATTTTACCCTGTAGAATTATTTCTAATTCTCAATTTTAAGCGACCACTTTTGTGGGCGACACCGACAAAATAAGGTGTGACAGAAACGCCGCCCTATTTATACTTACGGGCAAGGTCAAACCTCCCACCCCAAAATTGTACCATGTGACCAAAATTTGTAAAATATTTGGGTATAAAAGGAGCAACATTTTTGGTAATAAATCAGTTCATCTCCACTTGACAACTTGTGTTTTTATTCTTCGGAGTTTTTCTACAACCAGCTGCCTCCCGCAGACTTCTGCCTGTCTTCAGTCCTGGTGCCTACCTCCTCCAGACAAGCCGGCCCTACTCTAGGCAAACCGCCAGGCACCAGGATCAGGCAGAAGACAAGGCACATCCAGTGTCCTTCACGCATCAGGCACTGGATGCTGGGAGGTCAGTTTTTATTATTTTTTCTCATCTCATCATCGTGAACGTGCACTAAAAACCCGGTACTTTTTTACAGTCTTGTGAAGACGCTGATACGTCTGTTACAAGTGGTCCTTCGAGCTGGATCTGCTGCACGCCAGGATGTCTCCACCAGCCCTACGATCGAAGAGGACGGCCCAAGACGATGGGTCGCCTCCACCGCCTCCTGCTGAGCCACCGACTGCTGCTCCGGACGCCGGAGCCGAGCCCCTGGTCGTGCCTGACGTCTCGCCCGACGCCACGCCCCGGCCTTCGCCCAGCACTACCCCGGTGACGAGCTCCGCAGAGGACAGCGATGACGAGCCACCGCCCTCCACAGCCACAGAGGACACGGTGCGCCGGCTGCGACGACAGCTGCGCCTTCAAGGGAAGCAGATTCAACAGCTGATGGCGGCCCTGCAAGCACCACAGCATGCTGCATCAGGACCTGCACAACCCAGCCCCGCAGGGCCTGCACAACCCGGTCCCGCAGGGCTGGCACTTATAATATATATACCCTGAAGTACTGGCACACAGTCCAGTACTTCAGGGCTGGCACGAGATAGCCGAGCCCCGCAGCCAAGCAGCCAAGGATGTCCAACATGGATGCCGCCTGGACCTTCCGGCCCCGTACCGCCTGTACCTCTGGACAACCCGAGGTCACGCAACGCCATATGAGAGACGCCGGTCGGACCTGTGCCTCTGGTGGACCAGAAGTACGCCTCACCGGCGCAGCCAGGGCCTGGAGGCCCTCCGCCGCCGCCCCTCATCACAATGAGGGTCAAGGATGGATGCAGCCTGGACCTTCCGGCCCCGTACCGCCCGTACCTCTGGATAACCCGAGGCCACGCAACGCCGTACGAGAGATGCCTGTTGGACCTGTGCCTCTGGTGGACCAGAGGTACGCCTCGTCGGCGCAGCCAGGGCCTGGAGGCCCTCCACCGCCGCCCCCTTACTACAACCACGGGGGACCATCTTCGTACGCCCAGTGGACACATCCTGAGCCACTGCAGCCAGTACCACAGCACGAAAAGGAGTACCGACTACCAGCGCAGCCAGATGACCAGCTTCCATCTGCTGCCAGTCCGAGCTCCGGCCTGCCGATATTCCCACCGCAACCAAGTGCGGAGGAGACGGCCCGCCAAACCAGAGCCTGGGTCCAGCAGACGGACAACCCCATGGCACAGTTCGCCAGCGCGCTCACGGAGGCCATCAGAGCTTCAAGGGCTCAGGACAGCCCTCATCCCACAATTGAGGATGACCCCCGGATGGCTGCTCTCATCGCCAGACAGTCAATGGCAAAGGACCTGCCTCCCTTCTCTGGTGACCCGCTGGAGTGGCCCACCTGGAGGGCACAGTTCAACCAATCAACCGCAACCTGCCGGATGACCAGCAGTGAAAACCTCATCCGACTGCAGCGGGCCCTCAGAGAAGTCCCCTCTTGATGGACCCCACTCAAGTGCCAGAAATACTGGACGTACTGGAGCAGCGCTACGGAGGGACGACTTCGCTGGCCACCTTGATGTTAGACAAGGCCAAGCTGCTCCCACAGATGACAGCAGAGGCATCACTGGAGGACATAGCAGACTTTTCGGGAACGGTGCAGAACCTGGTGGCATCACTTCGCTCTCTCAACAATGATGGGTACCTAACCAACCCAGCGCTCCTCAGCGACATCGCAGGGAAGATGCCGTGCCCTATGCGGTTGGCGTGGCTGATGGAGGTGCGGCACTACAACGCACCTGCTACGATCTGCCAGTACGCAGCCTTCCTGAAGATCATCGCGAACGCCATCACCAAATCGGGTATGGTCGATCCCGCGCGGTCTAGACCGCGTCGCGAACAGTTGTTCGCTACTGTCGAACAATTCGGGCCACGAAGCAGTGAAAGTTTGCCGCGAAAGTCACCACAATATGACAGTTCTCGTAAAATAACTACCGAAAGTTCGCGAAAGTCACCACAATATGACCGTTCGCGAAAAGTACAAAATGAAAGTGCGCGAAAGTCACCACAATATGACTCGAACAACGCTCGAAACGCGAACCCTAGAGACAGTAACAATCGCGACGGGTGCTGTTATGAAAATAATTGAATAATGTTCAAAATTGCCCCAGGGTTGTTGATATTTGTCTATAGTAGTGGATTTAATTATTTTACTGGCCACTTATAAATTCACTTTTTCTCCAAGTGGTTTTACTTTCGGTCGATAGGGGGATAAAGATCGTTTTCCGACACTTTTTGGATTCGCGTCTCCAGGGCAGGACGTGAATCCGACAGTCGAAAATGTGGATTATTTAATATGTTAAATATTCAATCGGCGGGTTGTTCTTGGAGTTTTATGACCAACCCTGACACAACATTCAACAAGTATTCATAAACTCTATTTAAAATCGAGTTTTATGTTTTTTTTTTTTCACACGGTACTATTTGTAGTGATTTATGGTAAATCACAATTATTTTCTCAAATATAACAAGTCTAAATAAATACGTGCACACCTTTATATTGTCATAAGTTATGCTCTACGTCAGAGCCAATAAAATTCTAGCCCATTCAAATAGTCACACATGACTCAAAAACATGATTCTTCATATCAAGTATCAAGCATCATTGAAATAAGACTAAATTAAAGTCTCATTCATTAAAAAAATCTATTAAAAAAAAAATGTCTCGTAACTTATCAAAACTCTCGTAATCAAAACTGTTGTAAACAAACATACAAAAAAAATATGTAACTTATCAAAACTACGATAAACAAACGAAAAAATATATGTAACTATTAAAAAATGTATTATGTACAAAAACAAAGCAAAACAAAACAAAACAATTAATTATGTATTGTCATTGTATAACTTCTTTTTTCCAACTATTATTATTATTTTTATTTTCAACTGTGAGACCTAGTTAGTATAGGCATGTAAATTCAGTGAAAAGTGAAGGTTGTTCAACCATTAAAAAAAGTGTTTATAATCCGATAACAGGATAAAGTGATGCTACAGAGCATAATATAAAAGTGAATGATTGAAATGATATTTTCACTACAATGTCTTTTTATTTTTGTATTTAACTACAATGATTATTGTTTTTATTTCTATTGTATTTCTGTTTTGAAATTTATTGTTTTTTAGGATCCGGTGGACCAACACAATTGTTAAGCTTTTTAGTCAGCATAGGACATAGGTATGTTCGGGGTCGAACATTTACGCGAGAACGGGGAAAATGTTATGAAAATAATTGAATAATGTTCAAAATTGCCCCAGGGTTGTTGATATTTGTCTATAGTAGTGGATTTAATTATTTTACTGGCCACTTATAAATTCACTTTTTCTCCAAGTGGTTTTACTTTCGGTCGATAGGGGGATAAAGATCGTTTTCCGACACTTTTTGGATTCGCGTCTCCAGGGCAGGACGTGAATCCGACAGTCGAAAATGTGGACTTAAATTTATTTAATATGTTAAATATTCAATCGGCGGGTTGTTTCAAGTTTAATTAAAATGTGAACGAGTTTCCTTTTATTCCCAGCCGATACAAGGTTATCGCGACTGGAGAATTCTTATTTACGGGTATTCCAGTATAGAATCCCGTGGTGCGATAATGGCGGCTTGACCGACCAAGTTTTACTGTAATCTGCGATTATATTTATCATCCGTCATTCGACGAGATGGATTCTCAATTATACAAAGGGACACGACCCGTCCGTGTAGTCCCCGCCGATTCTTTTCACAACCTGATGGAGGACATTTCCATTACTGCAACCACATGATGGAGGACACCATGGTGATCTCAAACGTATTAATCACCCAGATGGATGGAGAAGCTTGCAAACCTGGCGCGGAGGCAACGTGAGGGAGAAAAGGGGCCCCTCACGGTGCAATATTAGGCATCCGGAATCGTCGCATAAAAATATGTAATAGGTTTTAGCTAGCTCTTAGTATGGTCCACAGGTATGTTAATATTCCAATATAATAATTTGTTTTACATCCACTCTTTTATTTCTTATTTTCCAAGCTTCACAACAATGATTAAAATAACAGTGCCCACGCTCTGACGGGAGTATTCATGCCTACCGACACAGTCAGCATATCTCGTACCTACGAGATTTGGCGTCCAAGATCCTATGGGATTAAAGCTGATAACTGTGTACCTTCATATATATAACCCTGAATAATTAACATTTAATGCACCCACTTAATAAGAGGTGTATATGATCACATAGTAGGTACAAATCAAAACACAACACATCGCTTCCAGTGCCAATACCCGGATATATTAACTACCCTGTTTAATAACTTACATTAAACCCTACCCCAATTCAAGTACCATAACATGACACCCAACTCCTCTTTATCTTTATAACAGTGCCTACAATGCGGTGAAAGGGGTCATCTGCTCTGAGACTGCCGCGAGTTCGTCGGGAAAGATGTGAAGCTGCGCTGGGAAACACTGACACGGGACTCTGCCGCGTGTGTTTAGAAAGACATTTGACAAAAACATGCAAAACCCGAGACTGGTGCGGCATCGGAGATTGTCGTGCTCCCCATTACAAGTTGCTTCACGACCCAACGTACGTAAGACACACCACAACAGCCGACGTCCACCACATGTGACGCCAGGCTGACGGCGCCGTGCTCAAGGTGGTGCCAGTGGTGCTGACAGGCCCCGCGCAGCAGATCTCCGCGTACGTGCTGCTGGACGAGGGATCGACCATCACATTGATTGACACCGCCGCAGCAGAGCAGATTGGCGCTACTGGACCCGTCCAAGGACTACGACTCCACGGGGCCAAGGGCATGTGTTCTTCAGATCATCTGTCGCGCCGCGTGCAGGTAACACTGCGCGGCGCCGGCATAAGCACCGACTACCACATCAAGGCGAGCACGGTGAAAGGCCTCAGCCTCCCTGACCAGAGGGTCCCTGGCGGATATATCACCCCCACCCTCCTCATTGGGCAGGACAACGCACACCTCATTGTCTCGAGGGAAGTGCACGAAGGCCGCGACTCTACGCGAATATTGTCACGGACTGCCCTGGGGTGGATCACCCATGGAGGAGGGACTTCTGCTATCAATGAAGGCCCCATCACCACTCTGGCCCTGCACGCTGAGAGCCACAAGGATGACCTGCTGAGCGACCTCATTCGGGCGAACTTCGCCATAGATCTCGGAATCACTTCAGCTTCCCGTGAAACCGCACAAGTTAGCTATTCTGTGAAAACTTATAACGATATTATCATGTAATATACATGAATAATAAGATACAATATCTGGCAAACAGAAAACAATCGCAAAA
This sequence comes from Limnephilus marmoratus, assembly GCA_917880885.1. NCBI lineage: Eukaryota > Metazoa > Arthropoda > Insecta > Trichoptera > Limnephilidae > Limnephilus > Limnephilus marmoratus. The sequence continues at coordinate 58,428,127 of OU862912.1, read as the reverse complement.
AAAAACAAGTCCTTTGTTTTTATACGATATTTGAGCAAAAGCCGAGAAGGTAATTTCCGCGCAGTTTTTTCCAAGAACGCCTGGCCTTCAAGGGGTTAAGCCCCGATCTTAATATTAACAGACTATACAAATCATTTTAAATTGTACATCCACAATCGTCAATCACATACAGATTTTATTCCAATCAGTTTAAAAGGGAATTTAAGAACCTTAAATTTGGTAGCAAACGGACTGATACATGTGCTACGTGTGATTTTTATTTCGCCCGAATAAAGGCCAATGGGAACCAAGGAAACGATAAAACGATTCTCGAGCTACATCAAAGAAAAGCCCAGAGAGCTCTTTCAGACATGAGCTTAGATATTTCACGGTCTCAAATGCCAACCAGTGATACTTGTACAATAGAGAACTCCAGTCCAATTTTTTTTTATTTTTTTTAATGAATAAAGACCTTCAAACTTAAATAACTGCATTTTTATTTTTATAGTTAGTTTTAATAGTTAAAATAGTTGTCAAAGTTTTAATTTTTCAAGACCCTTAGAAAACCACCGTATCTATGGTGGATTGTGTGACTCATCACCCACGATAGTTTTATTTACTTTCAAGTTGTCATTTTGAATAAGTGATGTTGTCTAGGGAAATTTCCCTAGATCTAGGGGAGAAAAATATTTTTTAGGGAAAAGGGAAATCAGGACAAAATCTAGGGAAATTTCGAACTCTGGCAAATTTTTTATTACATATGACAATATTACTGGTATTATTTATGTATATATACATATTGTTATGAAAATATTTAATAATTGCATAACAACTGCAATTAGGTACTGAGATTACCAATCTTAGAATTGTCTATGGTTTTTTGGACAACCATATATCGGCGCGAGAAGGGAGAAAATAAGTTTTGACAGGCAACGACCAACCAAAAACCGGCATTATCCGGAAGTGAATAAAAACCTCACGCAAAATCGAGGGAATTTAAAAGACATCCTCGCTCGCTTCGGTATGTTAATATGCCGAGATCGTATAAATAACAGATTACAACCGGACGTGGTCAGTATTTGAGAGGCGATTCCGCTACTTTGCTCTCGCCGATTTCACGCTGGAAGGCGCGTTGGCGTTCTAGAAGGAGCTTTGTTGGAGACCATCCGCCCAGCTCGGGGGACTCATAAGCGGGACATCACAGGACGGGACGTGGGGGCGATCCTGGCGGGCTGTCCGCCCGATTCCAGCGCTTCGACCGGATGCGGCCGTGGACCTGCAGTCGATCACCAGCGGTTAGTTTAGATAGCGTAGAATAGTAATCATACGGTCTGGAATAATGGGGGTAAGTTCACATCTCTTATGTCATCATTTGTGTTTATTTAAGAAATATACTATTTAATTTGTTTTAAACATAAAGACTATCGTGTTTCATTTCTAACATGCCCGCCAACCTGATGTAATTGCAAATGTTTCAATATGCCCACCACTTGAATAGAGTCTCTTGTATACAATTAACAATACAGAAGGGTGAGCATCCGGAGTACACGGCATAACGTAACAGTTATGGCGCGAAGGTTCTAACCTCAAAGCTGTGTACGAAGGAGCCACAAGGTATTTACCACATCTACCATCATCTTATTTTTATGATACAAAATATTAAAATTGCCAGTCACACCTTAGTACTACCTTCACAACAATAACACGGGCCAGGGGCCGTTACAGTATATATATTTTTATGATACAAAATATTAAAATTGCCAGTCACACCTTAGTACTACCTTCACAACAATAACACGGGCCAGGGGCCGTTACAGTATATATATTTTTATGATACAAAATATTAAAATTGCCAGTCACACCTTAGTACTACCTTCACAACAATAACACGGGCCAGGGGCCGTTACAGTATATATATTTTTATGATACAAAATATTAAAATTGCCAGTCACACCTTAGTACTACCTTCACAACAATAACACGGGCCAGGGGCCGTTACAGTATATATATTTTTATGATACAAAATATTAAAATTGCCAGTCACACCTTAGTACTACCTTCACAACAATAACACGGGCCAGGGGCCGTTACAGTATATATATTTTTATGATACAAAATATTAAAATTGCCAGTCACACCTTAGTACTACCTTCACAACAATAACAGGGGCCAGAGGCCGTTACAGTAATTACAGTCAATTGCCAGTCACACCTTAGTACTACCTTCACAACAATAACACGGCCCCTGGCCCGTATATATATTTATTTTTTGGAATTCCTATGAATCTTAATTATTGTTCATGTACTTACATGCAGTGTTATTTTTAACACTGATAACTCAAAATGATATTATGTATCTAAAAAGATAAATGGGACCTCTGAAAAAATTTTATTTATGTTTTAAGTTCCGTTTTATCGGTAATTGCGGTTGATTTTTATTGTGCAAAGTGTTTTTTTTTTATTTGGAAATCAGTTTCTAATTCAGTGGTGAGTGTATTTTAAAATAAAATTGTATGAAAGTGATAAAAAGTGAGGTGACAGTTTTATTACAAATTTTATTTAGAAAAGGAGTCTGTATTTTAAATTTTAAGTTAATTCTATTTTAATTACTTTAATTCGAATATTCGCAGGTATGCATTTTTTAGCCAATTTAAATTTCCAATATTAAAATTTTAATATTTAGAAACAAACATGTTGATTTCTAATAAACACACCGGAAAGATTATTTTATCTAGATTTTAGAACAATTTTTGTTTTTGCAAAAGCGTTAAAAAAACCAATAAATAGGAACATTTAAAATGCATGGGAAGAACCAGGAATTTTGCGCGCAAACCTTGATAGGCAAAATTTGACAGAAAATTATTTTCTTATTATTCGAAGGGTTAAAAACGGTTAAGCGTATAAAAAAATAGTTCAGACAAAATTTGTAGAGAATTTTATACTCTACAACTTTTATGTTGAATGCAAATACGAATCGAGGCAAAAGAAGCGAGATATTTCCAAAAAATTGATTTTCGTGACCTTTGACCTTGAATATCCAAAGACGCTCATACGTTACCTTATGAGACTTTTGAGACAACATGCTGCTAAGTACACCTACCTGAGGTGCCTACCTTCTGCCGACAGACTAGCTCAGAATGGTCAGCATAGCGGAGGAGACTATCATCAGGGTGGTAGGATCTCTGAGGTGTTTGTGTGGCATCCCTGAAATAAGCTCAAATCCTACGGGCTGGGGGAGACAGTGAAACAAGTGGCTACGGTAAATAACAGTTGTATTGGGTAGAATTCTTTCGTAAACACAATGATACAATAATGCAAGCAGAGTAGTACAGGGTAGCAACAGTAATTCTATCTAAATCGGGTGAGTTTGGCCCTAAAATCTCTCTGGGGGCGGTCATTTATCTTCGCGTTGAATTTACAAGGAACACACGCAATAAAGAGGGGTTAAATAGCTCATGGTACTCACAGCAGCAGGCTGGTCTCTTGGAGATTCGGTTATGTGGAGGGGAACTTAGCCGTTCTTGGCATTCCCGCCAGTCACTAGGCAAAATAACAACCGCCATAGCGGCGTTGTGGAATGTTCCGGAACAGTGCAGCGTGGTTCACGATACACGTGCGCCCAGAGCGGGCTCGGGAGGAGAATGGCGGGCTCGCTAGTCGGCCGACCGAGGCTGGCGTTCCGCCGCCGTCAGCGCGCGGCGCACTTGCAGCGAGGGAGCGAAACTGTTTGTCTGTACAGTGGCGTGCGCTCCAATTTGAGAGGAGGCGTTTCGTATATCCTAACAATGCAGAATACGAAAATAAAGGTTTACAGAAATTTTCAGCTTATTCTGTTTCATTTAGCGGATATACCCTATTTTAAGCTCAAGTGACTGGACTAAATATCTTTGTTTGATTTTCTTCACAGGCGGAACGTAACTGGGAACATTTAAGAACTTCATTTTCAAAAGATTTCTTCAATAGATCGTATTCGGACACTTTGCTGGCGAGATTGATGTTAGCTTCATCGAGCTCCGTTGTAATGTTAGCCAAGTCAGTGTTTATTTTGGATGTTTGATTAGTTAAATGTTGAACTTTGACAGACAACTTGGCGGATGTTAATATTTCAGACGCATACATGTTACTGAGATCTTCAAACTGGGTTTTGAGGTTGTTGTGGCACAATGTAAGATTTTCTAACTGAACGGTGTTTTTGGAACTTTTACTGGAGACAGAATCTAAGGAAGTTTTGAGAGTTTCAAGCTTACCCGAGAACTCCTCTAATTGTTCTTTTGACTCTGAATTTTTAAATTTGATTAATTTGTGTTTTTCCAATAAATCATCATACTTTGAAATCGTACGGTGCTATTTTAGCCGGCAGATTAGCGGGATGTGCTTTGGGAGCGGCTTTAAATTGTTTTTTGGGAGGGTTTGAACTTTCAGACGAAGCAACCTTTTTGTTGTTCGCATTTAACATCAACTTTGGCGTCATCTTCACCATGTCCGGTTTTCCAACAGTGGAGGGGGTTTTAATTTCCTTGTTGATTTCATGCAACAGAACCTTTTTCACACTGTCAGGGGGGGTCATCTTGGAGCTTGGTCATATGAATTTCGGGACGTCCAGCATCGAGAGAGGAGGTTGGCCAAGAGTTGGCAACTTCGATACCGAAATTGTTGTGGCAAACGTTCTTGGTATTTTACTCATTTTCTGTAACATAATAATAAAACTGTAGCGCGCGGTATTTGGTCCGACGCATGGATCCGAATACTTTCTCCCTCACACGCATAGCGCCGTTTCGCTCGGCGACTTTCGGCTCACCACCCGGACAAGAAAACACTCCATTGGCCGAGCTACCCCCACCCCTCCGTCATCGGCCGGCACTACCCCGTCCCAAAGGGTATATAACACCGTGCAGGCCTATATGGAGCCAGAGTATCCAGTCTCCTGATTAACTAAGCAACAGAATCCTAGTGGTCATTGCCCAAGTTAAACCCTCCCCAGTACCAAGTCGAGAGAGCCCTCTGGGTCCTCCTTGGGAATTCAAGTAACAGAGCGCCCTCGGGGACATTACTTGTCGGGAAAACCTTAACCCAACAAAGAGACCACGGGTCCTCTGTTGAGGTTATTACGCTAACAGCCTTACTAATAACAAAACGCCTTAACGAGCGGTCAACTGCATATTTGTTGCTTGCGCGGTGATCTGCGTTTTTCATCTTTACTAATAACACTATCACATATTTTATGATTTTTATGTTGGTCCCCTTGAATCTCACATAGATCTGCGCAGGCGCCGCGGCCATCTTGTTTTATAGACTTCGCGGTAAAACAATGTTTGAAATGTTCAGTTGTACTTGCAGTTAATTGTATGTTTTTGAAGATAATTTTCGTTTAAATGATCAATTCACTGTGATATTAGTGTAATTCAACATAATTACCAATGCTGGCGTTACTTTTTTTTCAGTTTTAGTCCTATAAATAATGTTTTGTTGATGATTTAGTTTCGTTAATGATAGGTTTTGGGTTATTTCTGAAATTTAATTTTTTTAATGACTTCTCTGCGTGAATTTAATAAAACTTCCATAAAAGTAATATTATTTAATAATGTAAAAGCTTCATGCATGTGTAAATAAAAACAAATTCGAGAAATCGACATATTCATTGCGTAAAAATGAATCCAAGATGTCAGATTTTTTCAGTTATTTTTTTGGCATTATTACTATATTTTTTTATCCTTTTTAATTGCATGAACGAGATAAAAAGTGAAGTGACAGTTTTCTTCCAAATTCATAAAGTAAGAGGTGTGTATTTTTTAAATTTTGAATTTTCCAAAATTTTTCGACCATTTAATAGAATATGTTTACAGTCAGCTGTTTTTTTTCAAATTTTTTCATGTTGAAACTTAAATACTGCAATTTTCAAACACAATCGTATATTTCAGATACAAAAATCTAAAAGGCAATTCTATCTAGTTTCTATGAAGGTATATGCTTTTACGACATCTTCAAAAATAAGAAATATACAAGACTTTTAAAATACGTTGGAAAAATTACAAACTTCGTTCAGAAATTATGAATACAACAGTCGTACATAACAGATAAACTACCCCCTCAGGGTGTGTAAGCAGTGTATATATCATTTCATGAACCATTTTTTTTTAATTAGTAATGTTTTTACATCCGCGGCCATTTGTCAATTGAATAAAATTTTCACAGGGTTTTTTAGTAAGGCTGTAAGTGTTTAGCGAGAACGTTAGTGATTTTACTTTGTGCTACAACTTTCCTGTACTCTGTTTTTTACTATAAGCTGTGAACCCTGTATATAAGAGAAATAAAGTGACCAACGCTGAAAGACTATTTAAATATATTATTAAAATAAGTTCTGAAGGTCAGTTGTGGGAACAAATTTCTTATCTGATAAAAATTTTGTCTAACACTGAAAACTTACAAACAAGCACAATACTGGGGGACAGTGGCGACTGGCGAATAGCTCTAACAAGCGCAGGATCTGCGCACTCCCTGATTTTAATCTGACACTCAAAACATGTGAACAGTGGCGGTTAAGGAGCGGAGGAGCTGCACACTCCGTGAATTTAATTCCACACTCAAAACATACAAACAAGCACAATACTAATACTACTACTATTAGTACAAAATATTTCAATGCATTAGTAGGTATGTGTATAAATGTGCAGAATGTCAGAATATCGTCGACGGCATTCCATCACCGCGTAAGTCATTCTGACATTCTGCCATTCGACGGCGGTCATAAAACTACATCGGTGGGATTATTATAGGATTTATTCAATGTAAGGAAATAGTCCTACAACGAAAATAGATTAAACAGAGAAAAGAAAATGTATGTAATTATATTTTTCATACTCCTTTTACTAATTGAACGTGTAAATTGCTTAGTGCCTGTACATTCCATATTGTTGGCTGCAACTAGTTTTGCTGCAGCCACTCATGGTTTTATTGTTTTCACCGCTTTCGCAGACAGTCATCTATGCTTATTGTACTTCATCAGAATGTTGTTAATTTGTCTCAATAAACGAACAGTCAGCGGAGTTAAACATAACTAAAACGAAATATCTAATGTTTAGTCTTAATATTCCAAGTCAACCTTCAATTAATCATACACTAAAAATACATAATTGTAGAGATATCTCTAGTTGTCTATGCAATCCGCTGGAACGAGTACATTCAATTAAATATTTGGGTGTAATAATTGATAACAAATTACGGTGGGAAGATCATGTAATAAATGTTACAAACCGTACTCGGAAACTGGCATATATCTTCAAGTCGTTACGAAATATTCTAAATAAAAATACACTAAGAACAATATACTTTTCCTTATGTCAATCAATTATTTCTTACGGTATAGTAGTATGGGGAGGATGCTCTAAAATGATATTAAAGCCATTAATTAAAACTCAAAAATTGATAATGCGGACTATTTACAAAGTAAACTATATATATTCACCCCACGAAGGACTTATTTAAGGACTTCAAAGTACTCAATATAAAATCCCTATATGTCAAAAATGTATCCTCCTACTATAAATTCAAACATATGAAAAAAAATGATTTTTGGAATCAACCTATAATACAAGACAAACCAACAAAAACCTCAATGGCACAGACACAGTTCAACTTTCTTGCTCCTAAAATCTTCAATAATTTAACAATAGAAATAAAGTCAATAGCCAAATACGACAGTTTCAGGAATGCGCTCGGGGAATTCTTGATGAGTGAATGTGATAGTGTTAGTAGCCTGTTTCTAGAACTCAGATAGAGGTGTATATATTGTTTACATGTGTGAGGATTGGTATATATATTTAGATATATGTAAGTGTATGTATGTGTTGGTATATTTGTATGCATGTATATTAAGTATATACAAACATATATACATACATACACATATACATATACCAACACATACATACACCTACATATACCTAAATATATATACCAATCCTCACAGATGTAAACAATATATACACCTCTATCTGAGTATGAGAAACAGGCTACTAACACTATCACATTCACTCATCAAGAATTCCACGAGCGCATTCCTGAAACTGGAGGAGTAAACTGAAACTGGTGGAGTTAATGTAAAAAAAGAAAAAAGAAATAGCCTCCCAAATGCAACTTCAGACAGTTTAGTTACTTTGTAAAATATTTAAATGATTTACGGTGGTTATTTTTCTTGCTAGAAAGCCCTAGTATATAAACATAATATAAGTATTACGTGTACGAATTAAAATCCGTATGTTTTAACAATTTTTAATAGCATTTTTATTTTTTCTATGGGATATGACCAATTATACGTAGGTATATTGGGCTTCTAGGGTTAATATCACAAGTGCGGCCCGCCTTTAGTTTATTTTGCCAACTTGTGGCCCTTTCCTGCCAAAAGGTTGCCGACCCCTGTTCTAAGTGGACTACAATATTAGAAGAGTGTAAACTAGTAACTGAGAATATTGGAATTTCACAACTCCCAAAAAAAGGAAAAAATACAAAAGTTTTGGCTGATAAATGAATGAAAATTGCCGATTGCCCGGAAGAGAACTTTAAAATTAATGTTTTTTATGTTTTATGTGTTGTTTGACAGTGTCATTGGAAACTTGACCTCAAGATACAAAGCTGTCAACAATATTAATTAATTGTTTAAGTTTATTTGGCAATACCCAGTATGACTCAAGAAGAACTAAAGGAAAGGGTTAAAAACTGGTTTGAGCTCTATAAAACTGATGTATCTGAAGAAGAAACACTTTTGCGCTTAAAAACTATCCAACCAGGAAACTTTTCAGAACATATCCACTGCAGTTACTAAATACCCTTTTAAACCAAAAACTGTCAAATCTCTTCCCTAATGTAGTAATTAGGCCTCTCCGATTCTCCAATGTGCTCGATATGTGAACAAATTGAAGATGTCGAGCACACATTATCGAAGTGCATTAAATATGAATGACAGAGAGCTACAATACTAATGACCTCGAAGTCATCGGAAGTTCAGAATTTAATAGCCTCAACTGAGTTTCATGCCATATCGAGAATAATGAAATTTATTAGATCATGTAAACTGGAAAATATTTGAAAGTGAGTTTTTTATATGAAATTAATATAAAAGGACTCTAAGTACCTTTTAAAGATCATTAGAGATTATAATGATAATATTATAATTTAAAAATAGATGAGGCAAAAATGACAACATTGTGTGAGTCAGAAGCCTCCATAATATACATGACATGCCATTACATTAATTACAGTAATTGTGTTCCACAATGGGTCAAGAATGTTTAACAAGTTTGGGAATGTTATCCTTAGAAAATGGTCTGGCCAGAAACTTGGACTTTGATGATGTTATAGCCCATCCAGACTCTCGGCGAGAAGCCCCGAGAACACCCGAGAAGCGAGAATGTGAGGTGTTTCTCGCATTCTCTTTCTCAGGCTCGGCTGTTCTCGGATCGTTGTCGGTAAATTTGGCCGCTTCAAAGGATTTCTCGGGCGAGAAGCGAGAAGGGTACTACACTCACGTTTTGTCTCAGTGTTGTTTAGTGAGCGGTTGAGAGTAGACGTGCGATATATTTTTGTTTTTGTTTCGAAAATTTTGTTTCCTTGTATAAAAAATCAACAAGAGTTGTAATTTATAGAATATTTTCAATCTGAACCGGTGTTATGGAATGCAAAACATCGAATTACAAAAGTTTGAACCACGATGCGTGGAACAGACTTGGAGAAATAATGGAGATGAAAGTACCTGAACTCAAAAAGAAAAAAGATTCCCTTTTTGCAAGTTAACGGAAATATAGAAAAATGGTGAATGATTCCTCCAAATCGGGTGCTGGTGAAAATGAAATTTATAAACCTATATGGTTTGCATATGACGCTCTGGATTCCTTTCTAAATCAAGGGCTAAATACAACGTTCAACGTCACAACATTAACAAAATTATAATATGCCATGGCGCACAGAGCCAAACCTGCTGCATTTTGAATATCGTCTGCGATGTCGTCCACACCGGATGGGAAACAGATCACGAGTGAGAAAAATGAGAGTGTGGATAAGTGCTTGTTCTCGCCGTGAGTCTGGAATCGCCTTTATAAATAGCTTTGCAAACAAGAAAAGTAGAGAAGCAATATTGTAGATTACAGAATACACTATATTATTATTTTATAGTTTTTACTATAATTTAAAAAATATTCCAATTTAGTATTCCATTACTAACGTATCTGTGTTGATAATATAATAATTTTATTTAGCCTTAACTAACTTTTTAAACATTTCCATTGAATAATTATGCTTGGTATAAGATACTAGAAAATAAGAAAAGGTAATGAAATAGTATTCCCAGCAGTAGCAGAGCAGGTTAGCATGACATTTTTAATTGTTTTCTCTCCCCCCCACCGGTAAGTTGGGGGGAGGGGGCCCGGTATAGTCTACTAGTCAGCGGCCCTGCTGCTAGGCCCTGCGGGCGGCTTTAAGTTCGGCTTCGCCCAGTTTGAGTGAAGGTAACCATTTTATAAATCCGATAAGAACTGATTCCAAAAATAGCCAGTTCCTCGGATCTACTGTGATCCAGTGACAGCTAGTCTCCGAGTTAAAGTAAATGTGACAGGCAATGACGCTTAAATTATATTATATATTGGTTTTTCACCGAGACATGAGATGCTTGGGTTTGGATTTGAAGCAAGTTTGGAGAAAAATGCTTTGGCTAGGTCTATTATGTGTTCTTTAAGTGGAGGGATTTTCGTGTCTGAATTATTAATGCTATTTTGGACGAACCAAGGGCTTTTGGTGAATCTTCTAAGCAAGACATTTTGGAAGGTTAAGATACTTAAATTTTATTAACCCGTAGTACTTATACCTAGGGAAGAAACGTCCACATGCGAGCTGCTGACGTAAGTGGCGACATCTTGTTACGAATTCTTGAATTAAAAACTAAATTACAAAGGTAGTTTTGTTTGAAATTCCACGTACACAGATGTTATTTGTGGCGTAACGCGTACGGCATGGCGTCAACATGCACTCGAAACTGGGTTCTGAAATTCAACCACGCAGATGCTGGGGTAATAATAACGTTCGATGTGTATTATTTCAAAAGAATGTATTATTAATTTTATATTTGTCATGTGAAAGTAAAGTGCTTTTAAATGTACATACCTGCTATTAATAATTTGGTAATTTCTGTTCGAACAAACGTGATGAGAAAAAACTTGGTGAAATAGAAAAGTATTGTGACCACTTAAGGGGGCGTTTAAGTATTATGTAACGCAATTTTTGAAGATTTTTGACCCCCCTCCCCTCTATGTAAAGCGCACTTCTTTCCGTACCCTCCCCCCCTAAACGTTACGTAACGCACAAGTGACAATTTTTATCTGCAAGTCACAATTAAGTTGCGATAAGTACTGGAAAGTCGCTTAAATACCTTTTTTCTTGTTTTAATCGCGTTTGCGGTAATAAATAAAACAAGAGATTTCGAGAAAGAAAAGGATTGCCAACTTGGAAGATTTTAATTCCCTAGTTTTTTATCTAAATAAAGAAAAACATGTTGCGTAATGCGTTGTTCGAACCCCCCTCTCCCCCCCTCGTAACGCACAAGTGCGTTACGTAATACTTGAATGGCCCCTAACTACGAGGGCGGTTATTTTGCATTACCGTTCTGCATCTGGACGGCTATGGCTTTACTCATTGTTTAAAATTGGTGCCCTTAAATAAATGAATGTATTTTTGAGCGATGTCAACATGAAGCATCCTGTACCCGAGGATCTTATAATGGTGAAAGTACTCTACATAACAGTCTATGGGAATTAAGCCTTAATCTGAAATCGAGAATAGGACCTGCAATGCTGCATAATGTGACCAAAAAAATATAGGACCAATAGCAGACATAAACCCACCATCACGCTGTGTCTTAAAATATCAATTTCATCAACAATAGGTAAGGTATGGGGTATGGTAATACAACCACAAAACAATAATAAGTTTAACAAATCAACTGGCGGTGTAAGATGATACAACCTCAAAATTGCACGTTTTCACTTCTTCTTTTTGGAGCTTTTCTTGGGGGCAATGCTGTGGTCATACTCCGCGATGAGTTGGATCAGGCACTGGAAGGTGTCGCGCGCCTCTACCTCTCGCCGCCAAGCGCAGCATGTAAGGTATGACTGCATTTTGTTTCTCGGCAAGTCCTGTGCCGCCTCACACAGAATGGCAGCAGACTTCCAGATGTCGCACATTACTATTAAGAAGATAATTAATTAACAAATGTTCTAAATTTTCATTGTAAAACATCGTACATTCTTCCTCTTTCTTCTCAAGCATCTTATTTAAAATCGAAAATGACGGAAGACGTCACAAATGATCTTTCGCTAGGATCAGTATATTTTACAGAAAACTTATTAATACATATCATTCTATATGAGAGCTGCAAAGTGTTTTAGTGAGGTCCATCAAATTTAACAACCAACATCGCAACACCCAGAAGGCATGGCAGCAATCATATTATGAGAAATAGAAAATCCATACAAATACTTCTTTATGGGTGCATACTGCAAGCAATTTTAAATTCAGTTGCAGTCTCTATTTGTTGTCAAAGTGTAAAAAGTAATAACTTAAGTCTTTTCAGTTTGGGAAGCGAGTATGCCTCCGGAACCATTTATTGGACAACCAACACCCCTGCCATAGATCACCTCAAGTGATTCCCTATTTTTGGTGACTTAGCAGGGGTGCCCGGGTTCACGGGGTGAGGTTTGTCTAGGTCTTGGTGGTAGATGCGTTTGCCTGTCACAGGCCGGATGAAAAAAAAAGGCCCCGTGGGAAATTGTTTTTCTCAGGGTCTTCTGTGTGGCGCTAATGTAAAAAAAGTATAATTGTGCCTGGACTGGTTTTCAAAAATAAACTTGGCAGCTTGGAAAAATATCAACCGGGTAAGAAATTTAAAAAATTAAGCATTTCATTTTTCAATTTTTATAAGAAAAACTCTCTTTTTATAACTTTTGAAGGTTATTTCCATCAATGTAATATATCATTGAAGAAGAAGATAACAATAATAATCTAAATGAAATTATGAAAGAGAACAAGACACAGAAGGGTTCGAGTCGCAGTTGCGACCATTGTCATTTTTCTGTGTTTTGTTCTCTTTCATATTTTCGTTTAGATTATTATTGTTATCTGCTTCAATGATATATGTATTACATTTAGTTTTTCATTCATCAAGTTCACCATCATTATGATATAATGCACTTACTAAAGGAGCGCACTTCACCGTTGGTTTGAGAGCTCAAATCACTGAAGCTCTTTACCCCTTCAAATAGTCCACTGGCTTGTAGACTCTCCAACAGGGCGGTGTAGTGAACTCCCCCGCCTACTGCACAGTATCCACCCGGTAACACCAGCTTCTCCAGTACACCTAACACTTCATCGCATAAGGAAATCTGAAAAAGATTAGAAAAATTACATAATATTACATAATATGCTGGCCGGTGAAGTTCTGAAGGAAAAGAGCCAGTCAAATTAAATTTTAGGAGGCGGCCTCATTCATAACCCACTCGACTACGTACTTGCATATCGTCGCTGGGCGCGTAATGCCTCCAATGTGAAAAACTTGATATTTTACAAGACGTTGCCTTAGTTCTTGTTGGTTCAGACCAATAGAAAATTTTACAGGAGGAGAAGGTTTTATTTCATTATATCAGTGAAACATTATGATAGGTGCTTAAAGCCGGGTACAGACTGCTGTAACGTAACATGCAATGTAACATAAAAGGACCGTTTCATAAGTGTGGACGCAGCGCGTGCACGAACCGAGCATGTACCTACTCGCATATGTTTCCGGCATGCGCGCGACGAACATAGCTCAGTCTGCCGAGAACAAGTCCTCCATTGTTCGCGCGCGTTCTGCAGTATAGACACAAGCACCCCAACTGACGCTCCGTGCACACTGCGCGCCCCTTTGTGTTCGGCGAAAAAACCGACACTTGGATTGCGGCGCAGGCGTCCATACTATGGGAATTCTGTTACATTGCATGATACATTGCGACAATGTGGACGGCAAATTCTTTCATTGTGTGATACATTGCATGTTACATTTCGTAAGTCTGTACCCGGCTTAAGATAAAGCTATTTCCGTAAAGTTAAAGGTCTCATTAGTTTAAATAATTCTTAGTTAAGTGATTAACTACCATATTTTATACTTTATTTTTAATTTTAAAGTGGAGATTGAACAAAAACTAAAATGGTCTATTGAACAAACAAGAACTGAGGTGACGAAGAGTGAAAAAAAACAATTTTGATGCAAGAAAATGAAGGTAAACTTTCAGACAATATTTATTTATATTAACTACTCCGACCATAAGCTTGTTTTCACGATAATATAACATTACCAGACATGTATGACGTATTGACCTGACTTCTTAATAATGATTATTAATCTACACAATAAATAAAAAGATATCTAAACCCATATTTTTCCTGCAAAATTTATAAAAAAATTCACATTAGGCACCCAGCTACGATGTATTATTAAAATGCTACAAAAATCGAGTAAAAACTTTTGTTATTTATGCATTGAACCGCTTACTCGTCAATACGGAATACTTTTTATCCAAACGGTTAGATTTAGCTTTATTATTACGAAAAGTGAGTAGGGTAAAGCAAGGTTATTTGGTGATATTTTTGATTTATCGTCAAATACTTTGAAAAATAAGGATTTTAAAAATTTACAAAATTATTTATTGCTTAGGTACATTATTTCAGCACATATTTTAAAAAGAAAAAATAAAATAATAACTAACATTACACAAGAAAACTTACAAATGTAAATCACCAAAAGATATAGGTAATTTGGTTATAGGTGTAGCAGCCGCGTCACCTCTGCTAAAAATACCGACGCAGGATGCCGACCTCAAAAACAAACCATCGATCAACACGAGCAGGCGAAGGAAGCTGATTCAACAAACAGACGACAATGGAATTTGAAACATCAATATCGGTCAATGACACCCGATACGAAAGCCGCGGACCAAGCAAAAGCATACCGAAAAACATCCGTCCAAACGACGAGTAGACAAAATACTCAACCCGTGTAAAATTGACAAATAATAAAAATGAACTATGGAGTCACCGTCAGCAACTCTGGGGGTCAAGACACACGCGCTTCACCCCACTCAGAAGTTCGAGAACAAAGGAATCACCCGGTATATAAACCCTGGACGGCCGATGGAGAGGTCACTCACTTCACGCACTTACCCACGTCGATCGACTCTGTTTTCTCGCCGTGTTAAACTTGGTACTATATTTATCGACTTGCGTTTTATTGTAATTATTGAATAAATCAATTAAAACCTTCTGCTGCGTTTGCTGTACATTCTCTCTGACGTAGACGACGAATACCTACATAGGTAAGGTTATTTGGTTATAGAGGGTGTTTAATTTGGTGATACTCCTCCCTTCGACTGTAAATAGGTAAAATAACAATAAATGTGTTTTTAAATCTTCAACGAGATTATAAAATATTGATTACCCATGCGTTACATGTGTAATCATCTTCGTTTTCTTGCTTTTGTACGTAGTGGAACAGAAATTGCAATAAACCGACTTTACTTTCGTTTTATATTGGTCGTCTTCTGAAAAAGTTTTCATACACATACCACATTTCCAGTCATTATCGATTCCACTTGGTTTTAACCCCTCCGAATTTTCGCCAATATGCACTTGAGTTGTCTCAAACAAAATGACATTTTACGAAAACTTTGTGTTATTACCGCGTCACAATTAAAGCTCTATAAATGAAACATTTCTGTATGTAGCCGAATAGTAAAAACTGTTTTAGAAAGGTTACAAAATAAGCTTTTGAATTATTATATTACAAATAAATATAAAGATTTGTAAATATTAAAATTTAGCATGCAAACATTAAAAATAGGTAAAAATGACTCACGTGATGTTTTTTATGTGAAAATGGTACTAAAATCACAGATTATGTAAACAACAATACTTATTCTATTGTATATATGTGTAATAAACACTTTATTACACGCCGGTAGTAAATTTGCGCGGGAAAATATTTTTGTCAACTACGCGACTGTCAGCTGATTCCTGTTATGTATTTCTATAGACAACTTGATAGAAATGTACAGCTTGATCTACTATCGACCTTTTACTTTTTGGTTTAGGGATGTAACTAAAACAATAACGGAGTTAGAACGATTTCTATGGAAACAGACGCGCTGACATGTAAACACGCTTATTGTACTTGACTGCTGTCCTATTTCTAACGCTTATATCTGCTTACGTTGCGGAGGGGTTAAGGATTTTGTGGAAAAATAATCAATTCTGCATGATGTTGATGGTTCTGACCGTTCTACCTTTTTTGACAAAGAAGGTTTTCCGGTGCAAAGTTTTACGGATTTTTGGACAATTAATTAATCCTATGTGACTGATCTACCTTTTTTGTCAATGTTAAAGGAGGTGTCAAACATTTTGCGGGCGAATCTCTTTTAATTCGTGTCGTTGATGTTGGAATATTGTGGGGAATTTTTAAAATGTCTTCAAAATCAGTTTTCTTTTTGCTGGAACTGTGATGGTCAATGCTTTTTCTGTTAATTGAGAAGGTCCCAAGACCTGGACTTCTTTATTAATTTGAAGGTATTTTTGAAATTATAGCAATTTGTTTGTACGTTTGGAGACGTCATCATAAATTCATTCAAACTCCAACTCCAGAAGAGCGATTCTATATCTTTTGTCGGATCGTTATGAGATAATGGATGTGATCTTCTGTCAGATTTGTGTGCTTTATTTGCTTTTTCTATGTACAACGTACATTATATGAATTCATAATCATGCATACTTGCAGTAATTCATGTTTAAAACGATCAAAACTAAAATTTGTTACAGTAAATATGTAAAAATCGCACAAATCTGACTGGAGATCACATCCATTATCTCATAACGATCCCACAAAAGATATAGAATCGCTCAGCAGGCTGCTTTCAATGGACGATGCACTTCGATATCTAATGGCTGCAAGAGGTGGCTAGTGAATACAATAAATATTTAACGAATTAGAGGTAGGTAACTTGGAGACAGGTAATTTGGTGAGGATAGGAAATTTGGTGATATGTTTAAATAGACCAAAACAACCTTAACCGGTGACAGGCCGGAGACGCGCCGGCGCGCGCGTCATCTGCGCATGCGCGAGAAAATAATTCAAATATTTGAATAATATTTCCCACAAAAAACTTTTGGTCTGCGATTTTGGCCCTTCTATGTACACAATTTGTATGAAGAACAGTGTCAGAATCGCTAGCGCCATCATTACTCTCGGAGACGCTACAAGTTTCATTCACCTTGCAACCCTGGAATATTTTTAAAACAATTTTATCCATGATAATCCGTCAGAATTTGCCGCGAATTTAACCGTCACAATTAATACGTGTATCGCGAAATCGTAAAACCGCGACATCGTAAAACCTATTAATTTACGTAATAAATGCAAGTAATGTGGTTTTGGTAGATAATTTATTGTGTTGTGAACATGTTTCAGTCAATAAAATATACAATAGCTCAAAATTTATCAACAAAACATTCAATTCAAAATTAAAAGTGGTGGTTTTTTAGTGTTTTTTTTGCGAAGTTCCGTGAATTTACGCGAAATGGTCTGGCCTTTGACCGGTTAAAACTGTTCACCGACCTAATATGCATGACGATAATACACCATCAATCCAGAAGTTGAATTAGAGAAAATAAAAATAAATGTTAAAAATCACAATTCGTTAAGTCCAAAAAAACATTTAAAAAAACTTAATATTACCCACAAATTACTTAAGCTCCTACCAAAAAAAAAAGTAGGACAGCTGCCATTTTCTTTAATTGTGACTATGCGGCATAATTTTCTGATTAAAATAAGGTGTAAAACCTAAACATACCTTCAGAAATCCCAGATTAATTGATAAATTACAATTTGATGTCGCCACAGCACATTGAAAGTTGTTAAAATATTTTTTGTTTGAGTAAAATTATTTTTTGTTTCACCGACCACGTAAAAACTTGCGAAGTTGATTTATTATGGTTCACAGGTCTGTTTTCCATCTACGATTCTAATTTCAAAGCTGTGTGTGGACTGCAAGGTAAATTTAATAATTACAAAATTCTACTGTATCACCACATTACTAAACCCCTTAAATCAGCTGTTGTAACTCCACTAATAAAAAAACCGCAATTTTTTTTTTTTTTTTTTTTTTTTTTTATTAATTTCAATAACAAGGTTTGTACATGTATGTATGATGTATATAATAAATAATAAGTATAGATTCTTTTTTTTTTTTCACAGACCTCCTCACTAGGATTTCCTGTTCTGAGGTGGCCTGTAGTTTTTTTAAAATATTTGTATTTGGTTATGGATTGTCTTTATATCGTCTTCATGATGTTTGTAATTTTATTATCACTTTGATCTCTCAGCCATATTTTTACTTTTGTTTTAAATATATTCATTTCCTTTATATTTTTGATTTGATCTGGTAGAGCATTGTATAATTTTATAGCATGGAATTTATTATTTCTTTGTCCAAAAGATGTGTTCAAACTGGGAGTAACCAGGATGTTATTGCTTACTGACCTGGTTGAGTATTTATGTTGGGCAGTGGAGTATACATATATGTTTTTTTTCAGTTTAAATAAAATATTTTTTGAATAAAGTTTCTGTACATTGAAGACTTGAAAGTTATTAAATATTTCTTCCGTCGGAGTTCTAAGCGGAACTTTCAGTATTGTCTTCAGTACTCCTTTTTGGGCTATTTTGAGTCGCTCTGTGTGAGTGCTCAAAGCAGACCCCCATCCAGTTATCCCATACTCTATTTGTGATTGACATAAAGCGTAGTACACTTTCTTAATGTCGTTTATGTTGAGGATGTTACGGATGGCTCTAAAGAAGTAAATGTACCTGGTGAGTTTTTTTGTGATTACTTCAATGTGTGCGTTCCATCGGAGATTATCATCAATTTCAATACCAAGATATTTGATACTTTTGGAGTGTGCTATGGTAGGACAGTGGCATGATAAGCCTTGACTTTGATTGTTTTCTTGGCATGAATGTAATTTGAGATTAAAGTCATCCTCTGGCTGTCCTCTGGCTGTTATAGAAAATGTCAGATATTTTGTTTTATTGACATTAAGTGTAAGGGAATTTCTCTTAAGCCAGTTTTGCAGTAGACCAAGTCCATGTTCCGCTTCTTTGTAGGTACTTCTCCAGTCTTTTTCGTTGAATACAATTACTGTATCGTCAGCAAAGCTTATGATTTTTCCTCTCGTTCTTAGGCTACCGATATCATTTATGTATATTAGAAATAATATCGGTCCTAGTACGCTTCCTTGCGGTACTCCATGGTTGATGAGGAGAGGTTTGCTTTTTTTCTTGTTAATTTGAACGCTCTGTGTACGCTCCATCATATAGCTTTTTAATAAGTTTAGAGTTCTATTTGACATACCAATTTTTGAAAGTTTTGCAAAAAGGATTTTGTGATCTATTGTATCAAATGCCTTTTGTAAGTCTATGAAGATTGCCAGTGTTTTTTCTCCTCTGTCTAAACTTTTTATAATCATATCTGTAATAGTTTCTATGGCGTCACCAGTACTTAGATTCTCCCTAAATCCGTACTGTGTTTCTGATAATATTTTATTTTCTTCTAAGTAGGAAAGGAGTTGTTTTTTTAATATTCTCTCCAATATTTTTGAAAATGTATTGAGTAGGCTTATTGGTCGATAGTTGTTTATGTCACTTTTACATCCTTGTTTATATATTGGTATTACAATAGCTTTTTTGAGAGCTGTGGGGAATACGCTTTCAGTTATAGCCATGTTTACTAGATATGTTAGAGGTATGATAAGTTCTTTACAGAGAAATTTTATTGCATTTGTTGTTATTAAGTCTTCCCCGGAAGATACATTTGATTTTAGAGAAGAAATTGTATTTTTGATTTCATCAGCTGTGATTTGTTTAAACTCGAGCTTTTTTCCTTGCTCAGGAGATTCATTTGTTTGTACTGCTCCATCACATTGCGTAGCTTGTTTTGCTAAATTAGATCCTATATTTATGAAGAAGTTATTGACATATTCAAGAATTTCGTCAGGATTCTCAGCGTATTTCCTGGGGACATTGTTTATATTCAGCTCGTCAATTGATGTGGCGTTGGTAGTTTTAGTACTAGTTATTTCATTTATTATTTGCCACATCTTACGGGGATTTTGTTTACAATCATCTATTTTTTGCTTATAGTAAGTTTCTTTTGAATGTGTAATTACTTTTTTGCATATGTTTCTATATCTTTTGTAGTATCTTAACATGTGTATATCGTATGGATTATTTTTTAGCTTCTTGTGTAACTCGTCTCTTTTTCTTATGCAGTTTATAACATTCTGTGTGATCCATGGTTTGATGTGTATATTTTTATGTGAAATTTTTTTAACAATTTTTACAGTATTAGATAAAATGTTTTGCTGTATGAGTTCTATGAAATAATTCCATGCTTCATTTGTATTGTCCATACTTTGTAGTTTATTCCAATCAGTACATTGTAGATTTTGTTTAATGACATTCCAGTTGGTTTGTGTTTTTTCTGTTGTTAGCGGTCTTTCCATAATTTTATTTGGTTTGTTTATTTTTATTGAAAGCATAGTTGTATAATGATCAGTAATAGTCGAGTTAAATACAACAGTTTGAGTAATTTCTTTTGTTTTGCTCATAATATGGTCTATGCAGCTTTGTGTGTCGTCCACTTTTCGAGTAGGTACATTTATTAGGCTTTCCAGTCCATGGGAGGCTAACATCTGCAGATATTGTATTTTTTTGGGATGTCCATTTTCTAGTATATTTATATTTACATCTCCAATAAAAAATATGTTTTTTGTGTCTTTCAGTAGGCAGAGTTCTTCGTCTATCGATTTAAGGAATGGGTCTATATTTCTTGTTGAAGGAGACCGATAGACTGCTAATATAGCCTTTTCTTTACTGATTTTAATTTTTAAACAATTGGCATTTGCAACAATAATTTCCTCAACTTCAGCTTTTATTTCGTTTTTTATGTATACAATTACACCATCATTTTGTTTTATGTTATTCAAACTTGAGTAGGTTGTGTATCCAGCTATTTCCAAATTCAAGTATTTCTGGTTTATCCAACACTCAGTAAGAATTAGTATATGTAGATTGATATTTAAATATTTCATTAAAATTTGCAATTCATCAAAATTTTTTCTGATACTTCTTATATTTTTGTGCATTATATTGAAGTAATTATTGTTAAACTTTGATAGATCACTTGGTTCCGTGGTAACACTGAAAATTGGACGCTGAAGATCTCTCAAACTACCGACCCGTTTCAAATCTTCCATTAATTTCCAAAATCTTAGAAAAAATCACTGCTTCACAGATAATATATCACTTAAACTCAAATAAATTGCTAACTAAATACCAATCTGCATATAGAAGGTTTCACTCAACGGAAACTGGATTACTACGTGTTTTGTCAGACATAACTCTTGCTATCGAGTCGGGAAAACTGGCACTCCTTTCAGTCTTGGACATGAGTGCCGCTTTTGACACGATCGACCATGATTTTCTTATTAAACGATTAGAAGAATCCTTTGGTTTAAATGGCGGCGTTAAAAGCTGGCTGACATCGTACTTGGGTAACCGTACACAAGCCGTAAAGGTAGGGAAAAACCAATCAAAATATGCAACCCTTTCATCTGGAGTACCCCAGGGGTCTGTTCTGGGCCCACTTCTTTTCATCCTCTTCACAAATGATGTCGCTAAAATAATCGAATCATTTGGTCTTCTATCTCACTGCTACGCTGATGACCAACAAGTTTACTTTTACTGCTTACCAGAGGAAGTAGACAGTCTAAAAACTCGCATAATTGAGTGTCTAGAAGCAATTACCCGCTGGATGACCTCAAATAGATTAAAACTTAATCCGTCAAAGACTGAGTTTCTTTGGACCGCCACAAGCAGACGTCAGCATAACATTGATAACTCCCCAATAACCATTTCAGGAAGTGACATCACTCCAAAGACTTGTATAAAACTACTGGGTGTCAATCTGGACGCTGACTTTTCCCTTAAAACTCAAGTGAACAGAACCGTAAGCACGGGATTTTTTCAATTGAGGCAAATTAAAGCAGTAAGGAGAAACCTGCCAACTGAGGCGACTAAATTACTAGTCAATTCGTATGTGGTTTCACGCTTAGATTATTGCAATGGAATATATGCAAGTCTTCCAAAATATCAAGTCAACAAATTACAATCCGTTTTCAACGCTGCGGCAAGACTTATCACCGGCGTATCTAAATATTCCCACATTTCAGAGCATCTCAAAAATCTACACTGGCTTAAATGTCCTGAAAGGATCCAGTTTAAGCTCTGCTGGATGGTATTTAAGTCCCTTAACGGAATGGCTCCGGCTTACTTATCGGAATTGTGTATTCCAGAAAATTCCAATTATCGTCAGTCAACCCTGAGGTCAGCAGCGTCATCAGCTATCGGAAGGTTAAAGGAACCAAAGCGCACACCAGATACTAAGTTCGGTGAGCGCGCTTTCGGAGTGTCAGGACCTAAAGCCTGGAATGGACTGCCATATGACTTAAGAATGATCACAGACGCGGCGGAATTTAGAGCTAGACTTAAAACTCACCTTTTCAGACAGTCGTATCCATAAACTCAAAATCTTTCACCTTCACATTCAATGCCCTCGACACCGTAAATAACTAACCTGTAAAAACGTAGAAAAAAAAAAAAAAAAAAAAAAAAAGGTCATTTCATGAACATTCTCCAACCCTAAAGAGCCCTAAATATCAACAATACTTCTGCCACTAATCTCTAACAGTCCTAAATTCTCCAGTATTTTAAAATAAATACCAACTCTAGATACTTTTGCAACTAATCTATTCATAAATGTAATACTAGGGAAGCAAATAATGTAAAATCATGCAATGTCCAGTGTGTTAACTGTAATGTCCTCCGCGTGCAAAGCCGTATCTTCTCCATAAACTTTCTAATTAAAGTGTGTTTATCGGAAGTGACCAGCCAGGTAAGTATGTTTCTGTATCCATTTATAAATAGTAAAATTAGTTAGAACCTAAGCATTCCTAATAAATTGTACAGCGCCCTTGAGGTGATTTTTCACAAAAACGGCGCTTTATAAATTATCCAATTATTATTATTATTATTACCTGTATCACCAGATAACCTCGCCTTACCCTATTTATGTCGGGGAGACCAAAAAACATTTTATTTTTGTTAAAATTAATTCAGTCGCGCGCTAACGTCATGTTTATTCATCGTTTTTAATGTTTACATTTCATAGACATTTCATCAATGCTGCCAATCATAGAAAAAATATTTTTGCGTAAAACAAAGTGAATGCATCATTGATAAGTTTGTACCTGTATTTATAACAATAAATGTATTAAAATAATTTTTGTTCATATGAAGCGGATACTTTGTGATGTGACATTATTAATTTAGTTATTAGTTTAGTTGTAACCTAATGTTAGTAGAGTATTATACTGCCCTGATGAAGCTACGGTTGTAGCGAAACCCGGTCGGCATAAAGTATAAAAATAAAAGTGGTGTTTACAAAGTTATTGTTTTATTTTAAATTAGTATTAAAATAATTACACAAACCCCCTAGACAAACCCTGCTTTGTCAAACAAACCATTCAAAAGCTGGGATGTTTTTTAAAATTATGATGAAATGCGAGTTTATTTTAGAGAATTTATTTTATAAGAATGGTACTTCTGACAAATGTCATATTTGATTGTCTATTAGTTAAAAAAGGAACATTCCGTATTATCCGTGCATTAAACTTCGACAACACAAACATTCCGTACTATCCGTGAGGTGGACTAACTGCATATTTACCAAACTTTTTTATAATACTAATAAAAGAATTATACTACATAATAATAATAAATAGTTACCCACCATTTTCGTTATTTGTTTTTGGGGTGTTATGCCTCCTTCTTTAGCCAACATCTACCGGATCGGATCTCATAACATATACATGGATGAACTGGGTGTGCTCAGCCGGAGGTCAATGCATCAACAATATGAGCTACACAGATGAAATGGTTCTGATGGCACTATCAATAAGGGGACTACGAATTCTCCTGAAGATTTGTCAAGAATTCCTACATGAAATCAACATGATCTATAATGCCAAAAAACAGCACTATTGGCCATAAAACACGGGGATGACCCAAAAAGCATTCCCCCCGTCTTTTTGAACGGTGAGCTTCTGATAATACATAGTAGAATTCCCAAAATATCTAGGACACATCATCAATAATAAGTTAACAGATGATAAAAGGTATCGACAGGCAGAGATGAAGGGCATGGCCAAAAGAGGAACTAACGAAGAAATAAACTGACAAATTAATGACAATTTTTTTTTGCCCTGGTATATCTACAGTATTTAAACCGAGTTGAAATTAAATTAAGAAGAAAATTTTTGACACTTCACTTACTTTTTTCAACTTTGTATTGTTGTTTTCAGTCTGGACAAGCACGTTCCCTGTGACTGCGTGGAGCCAATATCTCACGGGAACTTGCTGGAATATTAAAAAAATTATATTATGTTAAATTACCAACTCAAGGGAGCTTTAGCAAATAACTAAAAAGTACAATTAAATTATCTTAAACATACTAAATCATATAGTACATAATGTTTTAGCGTAAGGCAAAACACCACACAAAAATTAAAGTGTGAATGTATTTAGAGTTATATGAAGTTGTGAAAAGCCAATAAGTTGATTTATCCAGTCAAACGTTAAATGTTTGATTATTTCTATCATTTAGATAAAAATATTTATTTTTAATAGTCTTTCATAAAACAACAATGTATTTACAGAGATAACAAATTTAGAACACAAACGGCCGTTGAAATTTTGGTTCAACATTTCTCAAATGTTCTTCTCAACGCAACTCTCTGATCAACAAGCGAAAAGAGGGTTACTAAACAAATCACTTTCGATATTGATCCGAGACTACAATTGATCGTTCGAAAAGTTAGGAACAATGGCCATTAACCGCTCAGGTGCCGCTCGTGCGCCGGCGTGTCGTGAGACTTTACACGCGATTTTGACCCTTATGTATAAAGAAAGTGTATGAAGAACACGGTCAGAATCGCTTGCTCTATTATCGCTCTTTACCATAGAGAAAACCGCAATGCGCCTGGTCACTCCATATAATTTATATTAATGATTTACCGGAGCGCGGGAACGTGCGCAGTTCTTGCGCATGCGCGGGAAAAATTCCTTTAACTGCGGTTTTGACCTTTCTATGTACAAAATTTCTCAAGGACAGTGTCAGAATCGCGAGACACGAAATGTCACGTGGTGTCATAATGCCGCGTTTTAATTGGTGGTGCTTTTTGCTGGCATACCCCGGCATTCAACGAGTTAATGATATTTCTGTGCAACACATTCACAACAAGTCTTTCACCTATAGTTTCCATGGAGTCCAGCCTTTCTATATGTAACTAGAGTAATATATCGATCACGAAAATTTGAAATGCTGTAAAGGACAAAATGTTAATTGTTCAGGAAAGCGAAAAGAAAGATTTTTATTTAAAAAAAATATCATACATATATTCTGTTTTTGTAGATCTAAATTCAAAGATATTCAAATACAGAAGAGATATGCTATGGTGTCCGCGCAACTGTCGCCGGACTACGCGCTAATTAGCGTAGTTTTCATACAAAAAGAATTTGTTCATTTCTTCGATTTTTTGAAAATGTGCATTAATATTGGTTAACAATATATTTTGAATAAGGAAAGAATTCGTTCATTTAGTTTAACGTTAATTATTTGTTCTTTTAGTTTATTTATTAATTGGTAAACAATATCGGCGACACCCGGAAGCGCAGACCCACATAGTAAAAACAGCAGATAGCACATCTACTTATATTCCAATATCTTTGTCTAAATTACATTTTTTTATTACAAAACTAGCTGGTTCCCGGCATTCAAAGAAATAAATTGTTTCTTCCTGCATGTCCTTTCCCCGCGCATCCCCTTCCCATCCCGCATCCCCTAACCTCCTGCGTTCCCCTTCCACCTTCCCCTCCCACCCTCTCCTGCTCTCCCATCCCGCAAACACCCCTCCCGCATTCCATATATTCAGTCCAAGTACTATCATAAAAATATTAGCTTTCACGTTTGAAGCTAAAATGTCAAGAGAATAATATGACTTAGGGTCAAAATGTAATAAAAACAGTAAAAGATGGAGAGCATGAGACAAGAGTGATTATTACTAGAATTTATATCTCAGCGTGGACCTTTAGCAAGCGGCTTTTAGCAGTATAGTGCTTTGACACAGTTAAATTAATTGATTCAGACTAAATTCTGAATGGGCATATTATGGAGCGTTAGTACCGTTTAATCTTGAGGAGTTGATGTGTGGGCGATGCCATATGTAGGCGATCCATGCCGCTGCTGCCTTCGGAGATGTGCGGTCAGCTCCCTCCGCTGCTGACACGTGCTGAAACGGCAGGCTGGAGCAACGAACAGGCCTCCAGTCCCGCGGTTTCCCGGCAACGTCCAGTCCCAGGGCGGTTGCCAGTCAGCCGACTACGTTGATGGCGGCCAAGGTCAGCAATCTTGGGCCGCATCTCTGCGAGCACCTCTGGCTCCAGGTGTAGTCGGAAGGTCTTATGAAGACTGAGTCTGCAGATGCTGGATGTGGTTAAATCCAGCAGAAATAATGTGCTCCCTTGGTACTCCGCTTCTGATCCAGGATCTTGTGAATTTCCTGATGGTCTTCAATAATGGATGCCGCTGATGGGCGCGGATTTAACAATCTTCACATGTTGTAAAATAATGACGAACTATGACTATGTGATTACGTTGACCCGCCACAGGGACGGTGGCCGAGGTCACCTGTGGCTGCTCAAAGAATGAGGAGTTCAAGGCCAGTCCTGCCTAGTGAACCCCTCTGTGCAGATACTCAGTATCACCAACTGAGCAGAGAAAAACATTTCAATGCTACCAATATAACAATGTTGAATGTTCATAAACTTCACACTAAAAGTACCCACTCACAGAGATAATTCACTTGTTATATTATTTTAATGTAGGTAACAATACATTTTATAATTTTTTTTATCAACAATATTTAATTTATTTTTAATTTTTCAAAAAAAAATCCTCTTAAAATTCATTTTGTAAAAGAAGCACTTATTTTCCCAGAAATATTTCAATGACGCAGGTCGAAAGAGAAAACCAATGAATAAAAATTACATGTTTAACTTATTTTGTGGATTTATTGTCTTTCACAGCATTTCAAAATTTCAGTCATCGATAAATGTAATACATATTACAGGTTAAATTTCTTAGGTATTAGAGAATAAAAAAGACCATGATGGTGGAAGGTAAAAAGGCATCTTATTTGAATTAAAATATCAGGTTGGATTGTTTCACAAACAATCCATCAAATTTCAAAGAGAAAATTCAAGTTCTGTTATTATTTCATCATGGGCCTGTTGTTCCACAGTACTTTACAGTAAATAACTGAATTTGAATAGAACTTAAATAATAACTTTGAAATTTTACGAATTGTGTTTATATTTTGTTTCGTGTTAGGGATAAGAATTTCAGCAAATAAAAAATATCCATAAAGTAATATATTACATTTGAACATGTTTGCTAGCCATCTTAGCATTTGCATAGTATGGGTAAAATCAGAAGTAGAGAAAAGGGAAAGGGAAACCCACCTTGGTATCAGTGATACAGAGTATTTTGGTATGAGGCTTCGGGCTGGTGTCACTCTTACAAGTGTCAGATGTGGAATGCAGATCTCCAATGCTGTCAGGGTACAACTCCACCAGCACTACAGATCCGGGTCCACCCAACTGCACAGGACTGTGGCTGCTGACCACCCGCTCTATCTTCTCATATATGTAATTTACTAATTGTTTTTTTATACCTATAACATTAAGAAGAAAAAAATGTCAATACGAAGCAAGCAATAACATTAATTTTTAAATCAAATTAAAATCAAACGGTGAAAAAATTCATTACGTGGGTAATATTATTATAATAAAAATATATTAACACACTTCAGGCAGGTAAAAACAAGGAACCCTTTGGGGAAAATGGAATTTGTTTTCTATAGTACTCGCCACACCCCAACTATACAAGTACTGTCCAAAATCATAAACTAATTTGTAATAGGGCTCCATAAGCAAAAGTTAATGTCAAAGTTGGGCCATTTAGGGACATTTATTTTGTTGTTTTTGTTATAATGTACATACTTTATAATGCCAAAGCGTAAGTTTCCTTTTGATAAAATATTATTCCACAAAAAGGACAAGGAGATAAGAAACACATATACAGATATATTCATATATGTTTTATACATATAGTTGGGACCCTTACAAGGAGAATGGTGTAATGCCTTTCCAGACATTCAAGTGGGACCGGCATGAAAGGTAGAACTACCCTTCCCGCCTAAAGTGTGTTAATGTCCAAATCTCAGTAAATAAATACACCCTTCTAAATACACATTTTTAGGTACACTTGAACGGATTTGGAATTTGATAAACGTACCTCGCTTCATTTTTGGTTCCCATGGGAAAGGCTACGATAGTAATGAGAAGTATTAGTTAGTATTAGTATAGATGTAAACATTCAATTACAATTTATTATAAGGCATATAACATGAAAATAGAAGTTAGTAAGAATTACACCATAGAAGACATCCAAAAATATTTTACAGTTACTATTATTACATATATGTAGAATATAAATTTTATGTATTATATTCTATTCCAGGGCTTCCCTAACTGTGAGTCGCGACGCCCCGGGGCGCCGCGGTATCATCCCAGGGGCGTCGTGAGGCAATCTTTATAGCGTCTCCCACACGCACACTTCGGAGCGACCGAGTCCTGCAGCGTTGAGGGTTTTATTACCGTTTATGACATCATACTTGTGGGAGACAGGTTTCTCTGCAGTTGCAGTAATTAAGAACAAGTACAGATCGAAAATAAATTTGGAGGCAGAGACGAGAGTGGCAATATCGAAACTTCAACCTCGTTTTGAGAAACTATGCTCAGAAAAGCAAGCACATCCTTCTCATTAATACCAAAGAAAAAACGGCGTGGTTGCTTTTTTACCTTTTTTGTTTGCTTCCATTTTTGTTTTTATGTTGTGTTCTTTATTTTCTAATAAAAAAATAAAAAATTTAGATACTATTTGGAGTTTTTCTGACAAATTATTTTCTGTTATTAGGGAACGTACCCATACTACGTGACCCGTTCAGGGGGGGGGGCTTCAAAATACCACCCTTGGTACAAATGAGCGGCGGGGGGCTTAGATTTTTAGTCAACGGGCGGGGGGGGAGGGCGTCGCAAAAATATGGCAACTTCCCAAGGGCGTCACAGTTGAAATAAGTTTGGGAAGCCCTGTTCTATTCAATAAAACAAGGACAGACATTAAGTATTATATTTTTCAAGAAGACCACAACATGACAACTTTCTTTTGTTTTTAACAATCTAAATCTATGTAGTTCTAATTTTGAAAAAAGCTTAACTATAGTTTGCCAATAAAGTGTAGAAATTAAATAAATTGGAACTAAACATTTTCATTACTGTGGCAGCACCGAATGACTCGCTTTGCTATGACGTTTACTATGGCTGTCATGTTATCGCATGTTACGGTTGATTTATTGTCTTAAATCTGAGTAGAAGATCGCTGATTTGAAAATAGTTATATTCATTGTTTGCCTGAATTAAATTAAAATGAATAAACCATTACATAGTGATGCAAGAGGGGTTATATTCTGAGTTTTTCAACGCTGCCTAAACGAGTATGACACGAAGAAGGTTCTGTCTAATTTAGAAGATGTTTACAAACGAACTGCAGAAATGACTGGTACGTAGTATAGTTTGTTTAATAAATTTCATTAGTTTTACAAGGTTTATGCCAATTTTCGAGCGATTATAACCATTACAATCTGGTTTGAGGTTATTTTTGAAAATTCGAATTTGACACTATCATTTGACAGTTCATGTGAAGCCACAAGAAAAAGGGAATAACTCAATTTAAAAAAAAAAAATAATATATGCAACTTCTTTAAATTCATGGAAAAGTAACTTTTTTCTTTATTTTCTCTTTCTTTCTTAATGAATATTATCTACTGTGTTTTTTGTAAATGCCTTCTATAATAATAATTTTTATGATGTTTTTCACACACAGGTAAATCTCAATCAACGGTAAGGCGAATCGTCAAGGAAGGGGAAAAAGCAGATGGAAAAATTGAAATACCGGGAAAACGGAAAATGGGGCGCCCTAAAAAGAGTTGGATGATTTTGATATTTGTGCCATTCGTCAAAAAATTCATTTGTTTTACATAGTACGTAAAGAAGTCCCAACTTTAAGAACTTTACTAACCATACTCAAAAGACATTGGTTTTGATGGTAGCCGGGAATATTTACGAAAAAAATTGCATTTCATCGGCTTTGTTTATAACTTTTGCCACTTTATTTTTAATATTATCTTTATAACTTTGTAATGTTGCATGATAAAAGTATAATGCACTTAATTTTCTGACCTTAAATTATTTGAATAAAATTTCTGACGAATATGAGTAGGGGTTTTTTTTAATTGTTGTTATTATTTTTTGTGATATGTCAATTGTTTGTATTTGATTTGTATATTATGTATCTCCCCATCCTATAATGCCGTATTAATATTATTATTATTACCTTATAACGAAATAAACGCCCACTTAAAAATTGTTTGTTTTATTTTACTTATATTAAATTACAATTTTACTTCTACTATTTACTTCTATTAAATTATAGTTTTTTGTACAAAATTTTTGAAAATACAAATATGTTATGAAATATGCAATTTGACCAAAGTGTTTTTTTAAACATATATTCATTGTCATATGAGCCATCTTGGTGTTGTCATTTAAAACCAAAAAAAAACGATCGCAGCGCCATCATTTATTTTCTACACTTAATTGCCAAACTGTACCTATTCTTAACTAGCTCTGCTTAGTTACTTCCCCAAGGAGGTACCCAGCTTTATTACTTTATTTTTGCCTCTACATTTATTAAATTAATTATGGGAGATGATAAATAAAAACGAAATGAAGAATACTAACCTAAGGCAACAGCAACATTTGCAAAATCTATATCTTGGCACCACGCAAGGATTACTTTGAAACAAATTCCCAAGCTACAAAATAGATTTTTAAAAAAGGAATTTTCTCTAATGGGTAGCTTTTGTTTGCAAGAATTACATTGCCATTGGAATTTATCCACAACTCTCGTCGGCGTCCATGTGGTTAATCCACAGCCGGGAAGATCGTTGGAGCATTTGACTGATGGTGGTATTAGGTTGGTTTCCTTCATCCATTCTAGCAGCTCAGGAACCTGGCCAGACTTCAGCAGGGGGCTTACCACACGATGAAAGAACCCGTGATATCTGTAATTTTAACATAGATAGATATTTAATACATGTCAACAAACAAGTCCTGCTAAGCCAATTGAATTGGCTTGTCAGCAGGTGCTTATAGTTTAGTTACTTACATGTATATTTTAAAAGTTTGAATGTTAGTGATATGTTGTGTAAGTTGATTTATTGTATATTTACAGTTATTATTTAATACAGATGATAATTAACCACTCAGGTATTTTGCGATTGTGCAAGTTTTTTGTCAACGAACTGTCAGATTTATAAAAACTCTTGTGTTATTTCCGCATAAACATAGAAAAATTATAAAAATTAATTATGAAATTATAAATTTATATGTGAAAACAGTAATGGTGTCACGGATTATATAAAAAAAAAAATAACACTTATTCTATAATTTTGTCACCTCACTTTTTTATCATTTCGTACTTCTTCTTTTTCAATGGCGCTACAGCCCATTTCGAGCCTTGGCCTTTTCATACAATAATATTTAATTTCTTCCATTTCGTACAATAATATTTAATAAAAAATTGAGGCCCCTAGAAACAAAGACGGAAGTGTCCACCACACGTCAAAAATGAGTTGAATATGCAGTTTCGTAGAGAAAAGTTCATTCTTTCTCCATTATATATCTGTTTGTAACATAAACCTCATTAAACCATAGTATTTTGGCTTTAAAGTTTTGTTGTTGTAACAAATACGGCAGTGTCCACCTCCTTCCGAAACAAAAGCGGCAGTTTTTCAAATAGCCAATCAGGATGCTCTATTCACAATGGCCGCCATACTTTAAATCATACAAACACCTGCAAAAGCGTCAATGAATCGTACACTGATAAGTTATTTTTTGGGTTGTAATAACCATTTATTGTTAGTGGACGTTACATATTCCAAGAATGGAAGCTTTCCCCGATATTTTGCTACCAGAATCAGCGAGGAAACGTGTCAAACAACCACACAAATGGAAGGCAAACATTACCAAGAAAAAAGGTAAATCGCCGTTATGTTGCAGGCAAATGTCTAAATTGACATTTGAAAATTTATCTGAATTTGTTCACATTTTTTTTTGTAAGGATATGGATCGAGTCAGCTAGGCCATGTATTTTGACAACTATACCTAAATAAATTATTTGATATAATATTTCAAATTAATAACTGAATATTTTTTTTAAATTATTTTTCATAGATTCATTCAAGGAGCAGCAGAAATCTTGTAAAACTCATTAATGATTTAGTTAATTTTTGTTTTATTTTATAATTTTGTTAAATTTTCATTAATTTATGGATAAGTAGCCGCATTTTTATGCACAGATTACGGAAATTATACTTCATTTCAACAATTATTACAAGAAACAACTACGAGTATTTACGAACACAAAATAGGTTATTAGGTTCTTAGTTTAGGTAAATTAAGTAATTCATCCGTTTTTAGTTTGAAACGAAACTTCGCAAATGTCAAATCCACACAAAAAACGTGGCCGTAATGGAGATGGTGATTTTTAAACTTTTAATGAAAATCGAATTTTAATGCATATTTTTCTGTCTATCCCGACTGAAACCGATGGTTCTTGTGGTAATTAAGTTTAAAAGTAGTTTACTTTTCAAATTTTATGCCTATTTAAAGTGTAGTGGCATATGGCGGCTTGTCCATACTTTACCAAATTTTATATTATTTTCTATTTCATAGTGGATGTAATTTCATTATTTAAAAAAAATCTAACATCTATTTCTCGGAATTTATGAATATTTCTAAATTTGATAAATTCATTTTGTGAACTAAGCTGTTCATATTATTTCCATTATTTTTTTTATTAAAAAATCTTCTTTTCAATATTGTTTTCTTACATTGACTGCAACATCTTCGAAAATGTCTTTTAAATCAAAACCGGCAGTGTCCAACTGTTTGTGAAACAAAACAGCAAGTGTCCAAATGATTGAAACAAAAACGGAAGTGTCCATCAAAAAAATGCATTTTTTAAAGAAACTAGGGCATTCAGATACATAAATGATTTGAAATATTATTCTTAAACCGGTTTACTAACATAATATTAAATGTTCCTTCCATATTGATGAATAACGGACTGATTAAACGTTTTCTTTAGTTTGCCAACAATTTAACAAAGTGGACACTTCCGTCTTTGTTTCTAGGGGCCTCAATTAATAATGTCTAACGGCACGTAGGCGATTTGGCGGGTGAAAACTGTTTCTACAAAATAAGTCTTCTTTATGTACTTCTACGGACAACTTTGAAAAGAGATGTGAAGCTTGATTCAAAATGGATCTTCTACTTTTTGTCTTAGGGTTGTCACTAGAGTTATAACGATTTCTGTGGTAACACACGCGTTAGCATGAAAATACACTTATTATTGTAGCTGGGGATAGGGATAGGATTAAAAAATAAGTTAAAAAACCAGGAAAAAATTCGGTTTAGGGGCGATAGTCCTAGATAAATTTTTTTTTTTTTTATACTAATTATGGGCCGGAAAATCCGAATCTGAAAGAATTAGGCGTCGGCAAGCAATATTAAAAGAATTACACGACTTTAAAAATTTCTATACACACAAAGGAAAACAAGCCATTTTGAATGCATTGACACTACAAGTCATAGAAAAACAAGAAAGATGTTACACCACATAAAATTAAGTGTTGCCATTAAGCAATAATATCAATAACGTAAAACTTTCCGACACGATACTTCCTCACATGATAATTCATCACACAACACATTAACCCGTCTGCTTGGTTCAATATATTCGCACCTTACAAACCAGAAGCCTCAGTTTTGCGCGAATATTCTGAAACTGTCATTTTGGATCGAGATTGTAAAATATCTATGCAAGATAGCTTTCATATTTCTAAGACAATAAGAATCATTATTTTGTTCTCTTTCTGGTTAAAAGAAAAAAT
Source organism: Limnephilus marmoratus (assembly GCA_917880885.1). NCBI lineage: Eukaryota > Metazoa > Arthropoda > Insecta > Trichoptera > Limnephilidae > Limnephilus > Limnephilus marmoratus. Next base: position 58,393,781 of record OU862912.1, on the reverse strand, counting down.
ACATATGTTTGCATGAGAGGAAGAGAGATATATAGCTTTTAAAATGTAAGGTCGCTCGGGACGTTTTTGGTCTTATGAAAGTATAAGGCGATTACATGTTTTGGGACGTATTTATTACTAAACAAGCAGACGGGTTAACCTGATGAATTATGACTATCTCAACGGCCGTATTCTTAGACCAAAAGTATGAAAAACGTAGTCTTAAAAAGTTGTGACGTACACCGGTCACCAATATCAATGTACATGGTTTGTGATAGAAAAGAAAGTGCCCCCTTCGTAGCGCCTACTCGCGTCACGGCAAAAAAACATCCCAGTTTTCAAGTAGTTTAGCGGCTACGCTAGGTTTGTGTAACATGGTTTGTGCCCCTTTATACCGCCTGCTCGCGTCAAGGCAAGAAAACATCCCAGTTTTCAAGTAGTTTAGCGGCTACGCTGGGTTTGTGTAACATGGTTTGTGATAAAAAAGAAAGTGCCCCTTCATAGCGCCTACTCGCGTCAAGGCAAGAAAACATCCCAGTTTTCAAATAGTTTAGCGGCTACGCTAGGTTTATGTAACATGGTTTGTAATACAAAAGTTAGTAAAATTTATAAAAAATAATTACTTAAATTAGTTATTGATATTATTGCTTAATGGCAACACTTAATTTTATGTGGTGTAACATCTTTCTTGTTTTTCTATGACTTGTAGTGTCAGCATTCAAAATGGCTTGTTTTCCTTTGTGTGTATAGAAAATTTTAAAGTCGTGTAATTCAGTTAATATTGCTTGCCGACGCCTAATTCTTTCAGATTCGGGTTTTCCGGCCCATAGTTAGTATAAAAATAACTAGTTTTATTATCTAGGAACGCCGCCCCTAAACCGAACTTTACCCAAAAACCATATTATGAAGTGGGATTCGCCATTGACCTTGTGCCATGGCATGTACGGCTGAGCGCTCCACACCGCGGTGTATCTTAAAAACGGTTAAGCGTATAAAAAATTATTTTAGACAAAATTTGTAGAGAATTTTATACTCTACAACTTTTTAATTAAATGCGAATACAATTCGAGGCAAAGGAAGCGAGATATTTCCAAATAACTGATTTTCGTGACCTTTGACCTTGAATATCTAAAGATGCTCACACATGACCTTATGAGACTTTTGAGACTACGTGTAGAATACCAAAATTAAGGTTTATAAAAATTTTCAGCTGTTTTCGTTTAATTTAGAGGTGAAATCATTTGACTGCAAAATGCTCAAAACAAACTAAAAAAAAAAACAAGTGTGCTTTAGACCACACGACTGAAGTAAAACTTCACTAACTTATATCTTATCCTTATCACTCCCCAAGTCAAGCGAGCGTAAAGGCCCGACCGTTCACCTAGCAATCGATCACCGTTCGCATCGATTACTGTTCGTATCGATTACCGTTCGCATTCCATTTTTCGTAACAATCACCACTTTCGTAACGCATTCACCAGCTTACCCCCCAAGACGAGCGTGCGTAAAGAAGTTTAACTAAAAAAGATAAACTATAAAAATATAACTAAAAAAGAAGTTTAACTAAAAAAGATAAACTATAAAAATATAATGGTAAATTTATACAAAGCCGGGACCAGCTCATTTTGGACAAAAATAAATAAATATATACCTCAGTAGATAGGTAATAATTAGATGTAATTAATTCCGTGAGCGGAAATTGAATATAATGTATTTTATCGTCAATTTCTTAAATTTAAAAATACGAAAATGTCATTTTTCAATGACTTCCATGTTGTTATCTTTACTTTAAAAAACAGCCTACGTTTTTAAATGGTTTGTCTGGCTACGCAGGGTTTGTCTAGCGGGCTTGTGAATATTATCTTAACTTTAAAAAACAGCCTACGTTTTTTAATGGTTTTCTGGCTACGCAGGGTTTGTCTAGCGGGCTTGTGTGTTGTGTGACAGATCGGACGCGCCATGTCAGTTTCGAAGACGCGAAGTGAATTTTGATTTTACGCAATTGAAATTTAAAATGCATCATTTTCCGCCTCCCCCAATGCAAAAAGTTTCCGAAATACGTAATTCTAACAATTATTCAACTTCTGCAAAGTGTTTTTTCGTGTAAAAGTGCATATTACCGTTTTTGCACTTTGAAAAATGACATTTTCGTATTTTTAAATTTAAGAAATTAACGATAATATACATTTTTTTCAATTTCCGCTCACGGAATTGATTACATCTAATTATTACCTATCTACTGGGGTAAAAATTTATTTTTTTTAGTGTAAAATGAGCTGGTCCCGGTTTTGTATAAAATTAATAAATATAACTAGTGACCTGCGTTACATAATACTTGAACAGCCCCTTACTTGCGAACGTCAGCGCGGGACAGTGTTGCCAACTTAGCAACTTTATAGCTAGATCTAGCTATTATTTGTTGTCAGACAGCTACATTTTAATGAAACTTGTAGCTAAACTTTTTAGCTACTTTTTATAGCAACTTTTCGTCATTGTTCGACATTTCGATTTCGTCATGAGATGTGAGGCTATCGAGCAAAGAGAATATAAAACGCTACGTCGTACAGTAAAAAGTAAAAACCAAACGCGACTCTATGGTCATAGACGCTATGGTATAAGTGGCGTTGGCCGGAAAATCCCCGTTTCCTGCTGAACTAGCTCTCCCTTTTTGGAGTACAGAGCCACAAACTTTGATATTTCTATGACATATTTGTTCACAACTAGCGACACCACCACCAGAACAGATAACTTTGTGGCACTGTAATATTGTTCTGTGCGCTAGCTAGCTACGACAGACAGAATACAACCAAAATGTACGCACTACTCTTATTCTACCTTGTGTTGTTTTGTTTATCCATATAAAACCTGGAAATAAAAACGATTGTCAGAATTTGTCATTTTATTGTAACTTAGGGAACGTACCCTTACTAAGTGAAACGTTTAGGGGGGGGGTCTTCAAAATACCACGCTTGGTACAAATGAGCGGCGGAGTGCTTAGGTTTTTGGTCACCGGGGGGTGGGGGGGTTAAAAATTGCAAAAAGTTGGTCACGTAGTATGGGTACGTTCCCTTATCTACCTACTGTAACGTTTAGCTACTTCTAGCAACCTTTTGGGGTAAAAAAAACTGGCAATCTAGCAACATTTGTAAGATGTCTAGCAATTTGGTATAGCTAACTGTTGGCAACACTGGCGCGGGAACGTAGCATCGCACGCATTGCGTATGTACGTCTAATGTCTCCTCACGTGAACTAACCAACTAACTAACCACCACACCATTTCACTGCAGGGGAAGGCGAGAGAGTAATTATTTCCCTGACCGTCACACTTTTAGGCACAGATTATGAAAATTACACTTCGTTTCAACAATTGCTACAGGAAACGGAATAAATTCGGTTTTTGGGGGAAATTCCTAAAAAACAAAACTAGTTATTTTTATACTAATTATGGGCCGGAAAAACCGAATCTGAAAGAATTAGGCGGCGGAAAGCAATATTAACTGAGTTACACGACTTTAAAATTTTTTATACGCGTACAGGAAAATAGCCATTTTGGAAGTATTCTGATTCCTACAAAATCAAACTAATAGTTATTTTTATACTAACTTTGGGCCGAGGAATCCGAATCTGAGAGAATTAGGCGGCGGAAAGCAATATTAACTGAATTACACGACTTTAAAATTTTCAATACACACAAACAAGAAAATATTCATTTCGGTAGCTGAATTTGACTCATTCAGTACAAAATCATAGATAAACAAGAAATCTACGAAAACATGTGTTGGCAGTGTTACCAAGTCTCAAAAAATATTTATCCCTATATTTATGAATTACAACTATCTCAACGGCCGTATTCTTAAACCAAAAGTATGAAAATTCGTAATCTTAAAAATGCGTAACCAAACCTAACCTAACGCTAGGTTTGTGTAACATGGTTTGTACCCCTTTATACCGCCTGCTCGCGTCAATTTTAAAAAACATCCCTGTTTTCAAGTAGTTTAACGGCTACGCGAGGTTTGTGTAACATGGTTTGTGCCCCTTTATACCGCCTGCTCACGTCCCTAACCTAACCTAACGCTAGGTTTGTGTAACATGGTTTGTGACCCTTTATACCGCCTGCTCGCGTCAATTTAAAAAAACAGCCTACGTTTTCAAGTAGTTTAGCGGCTACGCTAGGTTTGTGTAACATGGTTTGTGCCCCTTTATACCGCCTGCTCGCATCAATTTAAAAAAACAGCCTACGTTTTCAAGTAGTTTAGCGGCTACGCTAGGTTTGTGTAACATGGTTTGTGCCCCTTTATACCGCCTGCTCGCGTCACGGCATAAAAACATCCCTGTTTTCAAGTAGTTTAGCGGCTACGCTAGGTTTGTGTAACATGGTTTGTGCCCCTTTATACCGCCTGCTCGCGTCACGGCAAAAAAACATCCCTGTTTTCAAGTAGTTTAACGGCTACGCTAGGTTTGTGTAACATGGTTTGTGCCCCTTTATACCGCCTGCTCGCGTCACGGCAATAAAACATCCCTGTTTTCAAGTAGTTTAGCATCTACGCTGGGTTTATGTAACATGGTTTGTGATACAAAAGTGAGTAAAATTTATAAAGAATAAGTACTTAAAATATAAACGTGTTATTTTACGTTATTGATATTACTGGTTAATGGCAACACTTAATTTTGTGTGGTAAAAACATCTATGTTATCTTGTTTTCTATGGTCTTTGTACTACGTGTGTCAAGTCAAAATCAGCTTGCGAAATGAATATTTTCATATGCATGTATGGAAAATTTTAAAGTCGTGTAATTCAGTTAATATTGCTTGCCGCCGCCTAATTCTTTCAGATTCGGATTCCCCGGCCCAAAGTTAGTATAAAAATAACTATTAGTTTGATTTTGTAGGAATCAGAATGTTTCCAAAATGGCTATTTTCCTGTATGCGTATAAAAAAATTTTAAAGTCGTGTAACTCAGTTAATATTGCTTTCCGCCGCCTAATTCTTTCAGATTCGGTTTTTCCGGCCCATAATTAGTATAAAAATAACTAGTTTTATTTTTTAGGAATTTCCCCCAAAAACCGAACTTTAGCCCAGGAAACAACTATTTACAAGCACAAAATAGGTTCTTAGTTTGGGTTAACTAAGTAATTTGTGCATATTTGGATTGAAACGAAATTCATGCAAATGTTAACCCAAACAAAAAATTAAATGGCGGCACAGGAATTGTTTAGGGGTAATTTTACACTTTGAATATGGAATAATGATGTATTTCAAATATCCCTACGTAATTAGTTGATTCTTCTTTTCTAGTAATTTAAAAGTTGAAACGTTGTGTAATTTCCAAAATCAGTGCCCAATAAAAATGCGGCAGTTAGTGGAATATTTACCTAAGTTGATAAATAATGTAACAAGTGGGTATGTAAATAAAACAACAAACTTTAAAAGCTCATCCATCAAGGACGACTCTCGTTCAACTTCGGAAGCATCGTAAAATTCGTAGCAGTCATTTTCAATAGTTGTGGAATCAGCTTCCATTATTGCGGAGTTTGCTTTCATTGTTCGAGAAGAATGAATTAATACGGCACTTCATACCACCATCTTAAGATCAATAAAATATTATTATTATTTATATCTTCGAAAAACAATCAAAAATGACAACAACAACAAACCGACCGCGGACCAGGCGCCACGTGTGTTTTTCTATTTCTACACAAAAGTAAAACTGAGTAAAACAAAACACAAATAAACCATTTCTATGGTTTTACCAGGGTTGTCATTTTGTCAATGCATGTTTTAAAATACCCCCATTAGATGTTCTATTGAAATTAACATTTATTTTTTATCTGGATTTCCTCTATCTTTCAGGCTATAAAAACAGAAATTGGTTTGAACATTGCTGCTGAATAAAATGAAATTATAGTAAGTATATTATTTTTTCAATATGGTTGAATATTCATGAAATGGCCAGAATCCTCGCATTTTTCCTATAAAAAGGTTGATATGCCCGTGCCTTATGGCGGGTTCAAACTTAAGCTATTAATTTAAATTAAGGAGGAACAAAATTTATTTATTAACTTTCAACGCCCTCTCATGGACTTTTACATGACAAGTTTATAATACAGACACTTTTAAATAAATAAAAAAAAACTAGTGTGCTTTAAACAACGCGACTGAAGTAAAACTTCACTACTTTTACATATCTCCCTCTTAACCTTTCCCTCATTATCTCTACCTCATCCTCATCCTCATCCTCATCCTCATCCTCATCCTCATTCGCATCCGCATCCGCATCCGCATCCGTATCCGTATCCGCATCTGCATCTGCATCCGCATCCGCACCGCATCAGCATCCGCATCCGCATCCGCATCCTCATCCCTATCCTATATAGGCTAACCTCGAATAGGTTTTTTTTTTTTTTTTTTTTTTTTTTTTTTTTTTTTTTTTTTTTTTTTTTTTTTTTTTTTTTTTTTTTTTTTTTTTTTTTTTTTTTTTTTACACTGAATACCGCACAAGAATCTCAACTGCTCCCGGTCTGGAGCCAGTGAGACTATGGCATCCCCAATTGGGGTATATTGTGAGGCTGAAGGTAGCGGGGAGGGGAAGAAGGTGGGGAAGAGGAAGGTTGGGAAGTACCTGGCTATTCAGATCTGATCACTAAACACGGCTAAAGCCATTTTCAAGCAACTTTTCAATTCTGAATGGTGGTCTTACACCAGGGCGATACTGATAGTATCTTCCACTCTGGAACATGCCGCAAATATACTATATATTATTTTAAATGAATTAATTTTGAAATAACACAAATTAATCAAATAAAATTTATTTGCGCATGCCGGGTTCGACCCGCGACCTCCGGAATGTGAGTCAAGAGTCTTAGCCACTGGACTACGGAGGTCGTCAAACTAAATCCGTCAAAGACTGAGTTTCTTTGGACCGCCACAAGCAGACGTCAGCATAATTGATAACTCCCCAATAACCATTTCAGGAAGCGACATCACTCCAAAGACATGTATTAAACTACTGGGTGTCAATCTGGACGCTGATTTTTCCCTTAAAACTCAAGTGAACAGAACCGTAATGCTGAAGTCACATGGTTCACTCGGATGAAGGTTTACTCGATGAAATGTTCCATTCTCGTTTCACCGCGTGTTCACACGGTTCCTTCGAAGGAAGAGTTCACTCGACATTCTCGCTACGAAGTCGTCGAGCGTAGTCGCGGCGCGCATTGGAATTCGTCCGGCGCTGACGGCTAAGTTCGGGAATATTTACGATTTCAATTGACATTTCCGATAACGTCGAACAGTAAATAAATTTCAGCACCATAAAATGAATATATGGTAAATAATAACCTGAAAACTGATATCTACCAGTATTTTTGCACCATGAAAATTTTTTTATTCCAAAATAGGCCTCGGCTTGAAATAAAATCCATATAAATGGAATATTTATTAACGTTTCCAAAAACTAAAAACTGTTTTGGAAAGGTGATGAAATATGCTTCCAAAATTTATTATTAGAAACAACCACGTAATTTTTTAAATGAAATAATTTTTAATGTAAACTTTTAAAAGTTAAAAAATGGCTCTCCTTGCTATTATTCTAACTAAAATTACTGGTAACAAAAAAAATATAAAAACACACACTTATTTTGTTAGACAAATAAATTATAAACGTTTCTGTCACCTCACTTTTTTGTCGTTCCATATAAAAATAATTCATAAAAAATTCACAATGTTTCATAATTTTTTTTTCAAATTCGATCAGAAACTTTGGTTCCATAAAAGTGTACATTCGTATTATTTTGTGGTTAATTGTTATATTGAATATACAGAGCATTATTTTCTCTTTTCAATACCGTTTAGATCATATTTTTCACCATGATAGTAAGGGAGAAACAACTATTTCTATAAGACGTGTAGGAGTTATTTCGAAAAGCGAACTAAACGGAGCATTTTGACGTTTAAGCCGCTCCGGCTACTCGTCCTCAAGCCAGAACATTCTCGGCCGACTAATTCGCGAGTGAAAGACAGTGTTGCCAACAGTTAGCTATGCAAAATTGCTAGACATCTTACAAATGTTGCTAGATTGCCAGTTTTTTTAATCCCAAAAAGTTGCTAGAAGTAGCTAAACGTTACAGTAGGTAGATAACCGCCCCCCCCCCGGTGACCCAAAACCTAAGCACTCCGCCGCTCATTTGTACCAAGCGTGGTATTTTGAAGACCACCCCCCCTAAACGTGTCACGTAGTATGGGTACGTTCCCTAAGTTACAATAAAATGACAAGTTCTGACAAGACTTAGCACGGGTGCCCGGGTTCATGGGGTAATGTTTGTCTGGGTCTTGATGGCGAGTGCGTCGGCCCACCTTCTGCGTGGCGGGCCGGATTGGGAGATGCTGGTTGAGGGAGACCCTTTACAACCGGTTACCGTTGTCCGGGTCGCTCGGTAGTACAGGGGCCCGACCCTCAGGCTCACGACTGAGGGTGGGCTGCCCCATCATCGAGTGCAAAAACCCTGCCGCTGCTGTTGTGCCGGTTCGTGACCGGAGGGGACCCAGCAGTAGCGTTTGGGGCGCATTGGGTGACCTCTCCAGCCGGACTCTCCCAGCCCATCGCCTTGCACCGCAGTGGGTGGGTTGGATTCATACGTCCGTCACTCCTGTACACTCTGATCCCCAGCTTTCCTACCCATCCCTCATACCTTTTTCCTTCCCGGACCTTCCTTTCTTCTAATAACCCCAAAAAAAAAAAAAAAAACCATATAAAATCATGAATTGCACAAACAACAGTAATATCACTATCACAACGGCGAGAAGCAGGAGTCCCCGGTGCAGGCCAAAGCTGTTGGTGAATTTCACCAACATTCGCGGCCTGCACAAAAACTTAAACTTCGTCCACCAACACCTTCTCTCCCAACGCCCTAACCTTCTCTTCCTTTCCGAAACGCAGATAGCCGAGCCTACAGACGCCACCTATCTGGATTGCCCGGGCTTCACCCTCGTTGGCAAATTCAGACCCAAAGGAGGTGTCTGTCTCTTCAGCCGAGCTGACGTCAACTGTGTGCGACTGTTGAATCTGGAGAACTCCAGATTCGACGTAATGTGGGTGCGTGTCAATCTTGCCAGTACGGTAAGATTTTACGCGTGTCTATACCGCTCACCGAACCTTAGCGTTTCAGATACGTCCGAACTCTTCAAACATCTAAGTAATACTATTGATGACCTCTTGCCCCGCTTCCCTACGGCAGAGTTTCTGGTCCTGGGGGACTTCAATGTTCATAACGAACCTTGGTTAAAGTTCTCAGGACCAACGGACTCGGCTGGACGAGAGGCGGAATCCTTTGCCCTCTGCCATGGACTGGAGCAAATGGTTCAGGGGCCGACAAGGGTTCCTGATGTCCAGACTCACCGCTCCAATCTGTTAGATTTGTTTTTAACCACTGTGCCACACGGCTACAAGATTGACGTCACAGCGCCTTTAGGATCGTCCGACCACTGCCTGGTGACGACGTCAATCCCCGTAACCTTCAGACCGCCAAACGAGCGGCTGAAGAGAAAAGTGTGGCACTATAGATCAGCAGATTGGTTTGGTCTGCGGGCACATTTTAATGCTTTCCCGTGGTCAGCTGTCTGTTTTCGGACCTCGGATCCCTCAAGATGTGCCCAGGAAATTGGTGAAGTCATCACATCCGCGATGGATGGCTTCATCCAATCCACTGTTAAAGAAACTGGTGTGGGCTCAAAGCCGTGGTTCAGTCGACAATGCTCTGAAGCAGTGCGACGAAAAAACGCGGCTTACCGAGCCTACAACACATCTCGAACGTCCGAAAACAGAACAGAATATAACAAAATGGCAAAGGAAAGCAAGAGGATCATTAATAGGTCTAAATTCGAGCACGACCTGCAGATCAGTAGAAAGCTGGCTGCCTGCCCGCACGGCAGCAGAGCGTTCTGGTCGCTTGCGGGCTCAATAGGTCGCAATTTCTGCAAATCCAGTCTGCCACCTACCAGTCTACCAGACCTGACGGCTCTCTAGCAAATACCGCCGCCGAAAAGGCTAACTTATTAGGCAAAATGTTCGCGGAAAACTCGACCCTCGATGATCAAGGTGCTACCCCGCCGTCGGTTCCTCACTGCGGTTTTCATATGAAAAAGCTGAGGATCCGGCATCGGGATGTACTCCAAGTCTTACGAGGGCTTGATATTAATAAAGCTAGTGGGCCTGACGGAATACCTGCCCTGGTATTGCAGAGGTGCGCTGCAGAAATAGCTCCAATTTTGACGAAGCTTTTCAAAATGTCCCTGAAGTCTGGTTCTGTGCCCTCTGGTTGGAAAAAAGCGATCATTCACCCTATTCCAAAGAAGGGTGACCGCTCCAACCCAGCCAACTACCGCCCCATAGCGATCACATCAGTTCTGTCTAAGGTAATGGAACGTGTGATCAACGACAAACTGCTCACATACCACGAGAAGAACAAAATTATTAACGACCGTCAATACGGATTCCGGCGGAACCGCTCGTGCGGTGATCTTCTCGCGTATGTAACGCATGTTTGGGGGCGGTGCCTGGAACGTTTTGGTGAGACCCAAACGGTTGCACTGGATATTTCCAAGGCCTTTGACCGGGTTTGGCACCGAGGGCTTGTCAACAAACTGCTTTCTTACGGACTTCCCGCATCCTTGTGTAAGTGGATTGCCGACTTTTTGAGGGAGAGGTCGATTCAGGTGGTTGCTGACGGTTTCACCTCTTCTTCGCATTCGGTAAATGCTGGCGTCCCACAGGGATCGGTTCTGTCACCGACTTTGTTTCTGTTGCACATCAATGACCTCTTGTCATGTGCACCGATTCATTGTTACGCGGATGACAGTACAGTCCATGATAGCTTTTTGTTTGACAAGCCCCCAAAGGGCACACAAACTCCAATAGCTCGGAGGGCTTTGAAGCAAAGAATGGACGGTTACCTCGAGAGTATTTTCTCTTGGGGTAAGAATAACCTCGTCGAATTAAATGTTTCAAAGACCCAATCATGTTTGATAACGTCTAAAAGGGATCGAAATGAAAATCTAGTCTCCTTCAACGGAAGCAACCTTCCGAACAGGACCTCCATTGATATGCTTGGTGTAACTCTAAGTGACCAGCTCAGGTACGGGGGCTCCATCGAAACCAGAGTTAAGTTAGCCTCTCAGAAACTGGGCGTACTGTACAGGGCCCGCAGATACTTTAATAGTACCCAACTGCTAACCCTGTACAAATCGCAAGTGCGCCCCACGGTTGAATTTGGCAGCCACCTCTGGTCTGGAGCTCCAAAATACCTAAAAAAAACCCTTGACTCTGTGCAGAAACGGGCGGTCCGTTTGATAGATTCTCCCATCCTAACAGACGGACTGCAATCTTTAGAGCATAGGCGTCAGGTGGGAATGCTGTCCTTGTTCTACCGGTATTACAATGGAAGATGCTCCGAGGAACTAGCATCATTGATCCCCTCGGCTCCGGTGCATAGTCGGGAAACACGCCAAACACGCGCCCAACATTTGTACACGGTTGACATTACTCACATGAGAACGGGTCGTTTCTATGACTCGTTCTTGAGTTCAACGGCTCGGCTGTGGAACGATTTGCCGGCCTCTGTGTTTCCTCCCTCCTACAACATGGGTCTCTTCAAGACCCATGTTCACTCCTTCCTTTCCTCAAAGAGACCCTCCACACAGCATCTACAAAGATGACATAGGCCCTGAGGGAAATTATTTTCCTCAGGGCCTCCTGTGTGGTGTTAATGTAAAAAAAAAAAAAAAATCCTTTTTATTTCCAGGTTTAATATGGATAAAATAAAACAACACAAGGTAGAATAAGAGTAGTGCTTACTATTTTGGTTGTATTCTGTCTGTCGTAGCTTGCTAGCGCACAGAACAATATTACAGTGCCACAAAGTTATCTGTTCCGGTGGTGGTGTCGCTAGTTGTGAACAAATATGTCATAGATATATCAAAAATTTTGTGGCACTGTACTCCAAAAAGGGAGAGCTAGTGCAGCAGGAAACGGGGATTTTCCGGCCAACGCCACTTATACCATAGCGTCTATGACCATAGAGTCGCGTTTGGTTTTTACTTTTTACTGTACGACGTAGGGTTTTATATTCTCTTTGCTCGATAGCCTCACACCTCATGACGAAATCGAAATGTCGAACAATGACGAAAAGTTGCTATAAAAAGTAGCTAAAAAGTTTAGCTACAAGTTTATTAAAATGTAGCTGTCTGACATCAAATAATAGCTAGATCTAGCTATAAAGTTGCTAAGTTGGCAACACTGGATGCGATACTGAATAGAAATATCCGAACGTGTGCGCCGGCCAGTGTGACCAGATTTCATTTTACGAATCTACTGCTTGTAGAGGTTAAAAACTACTAAATTCTACCAAAAGAGAACTAGAAAATACTAAAAATCTATTAGGTACATATTTTTGCTGTTGTGTTACAACGAAGAAGCATAATATTATTGTACTCTTGATTATAACGATAAAACAATAAAATGAACAAAGAAAACACCATAAATTAGAGAAATGTTTATTACTTAAAATTAAAATTTATTTATTTATTTATCTACAGATATATAGTTTTTTTTTAAATTGTGATCGAGTTATGGTTTTTCTCCTTTATGTTGGGTACTACTGCGTAACTCGAAAGTATTAAAAAAAGTCTTAACAAGAGTAACATTAAATTAACTAGAAATTACATAACACATATGAACATAAGTATTTTGCAAACCGTCACAACCTTTCATATTTCTTATGTTTTGTTGTAGCCATGTGTTCCTTCAAAGATGCCACTCTACTTAGTACTTCACAGTTGCATGCTTTACAATGAGCACTCGTAGTGTTTACTTTAGATTTACATAACCAACCTTTGAATGAGGGATCTTGCTCCCATTCACCACGATATCCTTGTGTATATTTACGTTTCATTATAAAAAAATTCAAAACAGGAATTCCCACTAATCTATCACAATGGTTACGAAAAGAATGAAAATTAAAGACAAACCAACCTTATCAATTTTTTTCAATACATGTGGGATTCCCTCAACGGCTTTCCCTCTCGAATAATTAATATTAGAAAGAGATAGTTACAATCCATTCGATGAAAAGGGGAATACCCCGCGTTTTGTCGACAGGCTTGCCATATGAAGGCAAAAATGTGCCAGAAGAGTTGAATAGCATGAATTCTACCAAAATATACCAAATAATTTTTACCTACTAGATACTGTTACCGGTACCTCGAAATCTACCAAAAAAGTAGAAAACTACCAAATCTGGTCACACTGGCGCCGGCACAAACAAAATGTATGCAAGCGCTGCGTTCCGCATGACGTCATTAGGTTTTTTCCGTTCGGTTTCTCCGAACGCGCCGGCTTGCATTCGGAACGTACGTACGGAATTTTTTCCGTTCGGAAAAAAAACGAACGTGTGCGTCAGTTAATGTATTTTCTACTGATTCCATGCATTCCGATCTCCGAATACGGAAAACGAATTCGGAAATCGAAGGAAAACGTCGTTGTGCGCCCAGCCTTAGCGAAGTTTAGCGACAAGCAGTAAATCTTGGCTTTAACCTTGAAACTGACAGGAGCGGACCAAATTCTTATAGATAAAGATAAAGGTGAATTATAGATAGTCAGCTTTACTAAAAAACCCAGTGAAAATTTTATTCAATTGACAAACGGCCGCGGATGTGAAAACATTACTAATTAAAAAATTGTTCATGGAAAAAAATACACTTGGTTTACACGGCCTGAGAGGGTAGTTTATCTCTGTTTTAGTAATGATATCCTAACGAAATTTGAAATTTTTCCAAAGTATTTTGAATGTTCTATATATTTCTTATTTTTGAAGGTGTTGTACAAACAAATACCATTTATGAAAACTAGATAAAATTACCTTTTAGATTTGTGTATTTAAAATACACTTTAGTTTTCAAAAAATGCCATATTTTACGATCCAAACTCGGAATAAATTGAAAAAAATTTCTTACCCAAACATATTTGACCAAAATGTAGAGAAATTAAAAAAATCAAAATTTCAAAAACAGTCCTTTTATGTAATAAATTTGGAAGTAAACTATCACCTCACGGCTAAAGTTCGGTTTATGGGGGAAATTCCTAAAAAATAAAACTAGTTATTTTTATACTAATTTTGGGTCGGGGAATCCGAATCTGAAAGAATAAGGCGGCGGCATGCAATATTAACTTAGTTACACGACTTTAAAATTTTTTATACACACACAGGAAAATAGTCATTTTGGAAGCATTCTGATTCCTAGAAAATCAAACTAGTTATTTTTATACTAACTATGGGCCGGGGAATCCGAATATGAAAGAATTAGGCGGCGGCAAGCAATATTAACTGAATTATACGACTTGGGTAGGTCGTTTTAACACTTGGGGTCGGTCATAACTTCGGCCCTATGGCACCGAACCGACTAATATTTTGGATTCTTACTAAGAATCATGGTCTGTACACTAATCAAATAATCATAAAAATAATATTTTTTAAATTCATCGTTTTACGTGCGCATTGTTACAACACTTGTGGTCGGTCATAACTTAGACCCTATGTCACCAAACCGACTGAAATTTTGGATTCCAGTTAAGAATCATGTTCTGTACACCGATGAATTAAAAAATCTACCAAATATTAATTTGGAAAAAAATCATCTTTTTAAGACTTGGGGTCAGTTTTTATTAGCACTTGGGGTCGGTCGTTTAACACTTGGGGTCGGTCAGAATTCTGCGTCTATGGCACCGAGCCGACTGAAATTTTGGATTCTTACTAAGAATCATGGTCTGTAACGAATCAAATAAAAAAAACTTAAAAAAACATCTATGTTATCTTGTTTTTCTATGATCTTCGTACTTCGTGTGTCAAAATGCTTCCGAAATGACTATTTTCATGTGTGTGTGTATCGAAAATTTTAAAGTCGTGTAATTCAGTTAATATTGCTTGCCGCCGCCTAATTCTTTCAGATTCGGATTCCCCGGCCCATAGTTAGTATAAAAATAACTAGTTTGATTTTCTAAGAATCAAAATGCTTCCAAAATGACTATTTTCCTGTGTGTGTATAAAAAATTTTAAAGTCGTGTAACTCAGTTAATATTGCTTGCCGCCGCCTAATTCTTTCAGATTCGGATTTTCCGGCCCATAATTAGTATAAAAAAAAATTTTTTTTTTTGGACCATCCCCCATAAACCGAATTTTTTCCCACCTCACTTTTTCCTCGTGCATACAATAAAAAAATAATAAAAATTTTTAAAGTTTTTTTTATTGCCAAAAAAATAACTTAGAACTAATAACGGCACTTCAAACAGATTTCTTGCAACTCTAAAGACGTTACTTTCTTTGATAGGTTTACGAACACATGTATTAGATATTAATATTATAAAAAATATCACTTTTAGGAAATTCTCTTAAAATAAAGATCTTAAAATGTAAATTTTATCATTTGTAACCTATAAAACAGTTTCCTGACAGTTCGACTTTCAAAGTACGATTACTTTGCTAATTTGATTGTAAAACTGATATAAAACCACTCAAATAACACCAAATATATTAATAATATGAATATAAAAGTGAATTGGTTATTATAATATAAATTATAATCACATATAAGTAAAATTAAAACACACATCCGCGGAGCCAGACTTTTTTCCCGGCTTTCATTTTTTCAGCGCGAACGACAAATGCGCATGCGCACGAACCGTCGCCACCTACCGGCTGTGAATGAAAACAAACAATTCAATAAGTAAATTCTAAGAAATTACAACGTTGTCAAATCTAAAAATATATTGAATGTATTTTTACAACGTGATCACGCAAGGGTGTTATTAGTAATATATCTTGTTTTAGTGTATACGGGGTTTATTTATGTTATTGTAATAACACAGGTTATCGGTCGCGCTGTGGTTTTTTTTAGTAAGGCTGAGTAGGTTTAACCTTAAACGTCAAATTGCGTCTTGCGATTATCAAACGAACATTTGTATTTGAATTTTGTTATCCTTATAAATGTAATGACATATTGTTATGTGTTTGTGTTATATGATTAAAGGGAAATGTAATAATGAGCCTTTGTCGGGCTCGGGTGTAATCTGCAAGTCAACTTTGATTTCCTCTCAGGAAATCTTGGACGCCAAACCCAGTCTAATGTCTGGGTATGTCAACAAGCGGAGAACACGATACTCATTTCTCAGAGTGTGGGCCATTTGTTTTCATAGCATTCCTGAAAAGGCTGCACAAGGAATCTACATAATAAAACAAAGAGTAGAGTATAAAATCGGTACACTGTATTGATTTCATAAGACATAATAAAATAAATTGTATGGACTCACCCCCGGGACCAATAACGCAATTTATGCTATTCCTAGCTACACTAATTAAATTTACTGCCGCCGAACTCCCGATGTCGTGAGAACCAGCACCACCTCCTGGTGGCAAGGGTGGTCCCAACCTCTGCGGCTCAGCTTGGACCTGCGACTTCCCCAGCAGTCGCATGGAAGGGATGATAGACCTGGATCCTCAGAGAAAGGGAGGAGCACCCAAACTCTCCTCCAAATTGCAAATGAAGGCTTGTCAGCAATCGAGGCGGAGTATCGTTCAACACTGCGGTATTCTCGGGTTTGTTCCATAAATAAACCCCCGGTGGGAATTCGATAGTTGCCCTGCATACAATCACGGGCGCGGCGAGCTACTATTTAAACCGATGACTCGGATAATGAGGTACAATAGTCTTTTCACTCGAACATCGCCAATTAACTCGTGGTCACTGGGACCCTTCGAAACTCACATTTTACGTGAATAAATCTTCGGTTAGTTGCACTGCGCACCATGACAGGCGTGGCGGGTTATTATATCAACCGATGTCTCGGATAAAGAGGTACATTAATCGTAACACTCGAACATCGCCATTAAACTCGTGGTCACTTTGGGACCCGCGCGAAAACTCGCATTTTACGCGAATAAATCTTTGAAATTTATATTTTAAAAAAACACAACGTGTTTCCTTCCCCCGTATGCAGATGCCCAAAACTTGGATTTCAATCACATCGTATTAAAACTTAAAAATTAAGTGCTCGTTGTTTTCACGGCGTACCGCACATATCGCCGTCAAAACCAGAGTCCGGAAACGGAAAAACCCAAAACGCCGCCTACCGACACGTTGAACGAAACTCCCCTAGCTTTACCAATCTAACCAATTAAAATGCATTTAAAAAATAGTACCTAACTTACGATAAATACAATCGCTTCATAACAATTTGTTGTTGACATCGCCGATGGCCATGGGCATATTTCATTCAAAAATCGTTTACACGAATTCCAGAGGTGGAAAAATGGTTAAAGTGTGTCCGCAATTGATCCAGATATCCAGGTAATTATATAAGATATTAACATTCAGCTTAATTTATCTTTAAATCTATTTGAGGTTAAATGACATTTGTATTTGTATTGATAAAATATGCTTTCAATTTTATTTGAATAAGTCACGTACGCCTCGTACGTCATACATATGTCTGTTGTTATATTATCGTTAAAACAAGCTTATGGGTCCGAGTGGTTAATGTTTCAAATATTGTTTCAGAAAATGTTCCAGACTTTGAATGATTTTGAAGCTTTACATTAGGAACACCTTATAACATTGTTTAGCAGACCATAACATTGTTCATGGCAGGTAAAATTAATACATACACATACATTCCTTGCCTCATTCACATTTATACATACTATTATATTTGTAGCGGCTACTTAACCCGCTCTGCAAAATTTACCGCAGCGCCACTGACCTCCACAGAATTAGCTGGAAGATAAGGCATACCTACCTTAGCGTGGTAGTAACTGGCGCATCGTAAATAAACACCGCCACCTAGGCGAAAGAGCTAGAACGTACGGCTGTACCGTTCAAGTGCCCGCAGAAGGTTCGGGTGATATCTCGCCTTTACGTGAATTCACCCGACGTTACCTACCGTCATCGAAATTACTTGCCACGGGTATATAAGCCGCGCTCGCCGGCTCGGAGCTAGTCAGTCAGTACCTCAGTATTCATTCATCGGCCGGGCAAGCAACACAGAACGAGCAGTGTCGCGACTAAGTACCTGCCCGCGCGGGGCACGGGCCTCGCGCTGTCAACCGTGAACATCCATTTATCCAGCGTGACACAGGAACATTCCAGCACCTTCGAGGAACCTCTCCGACTACCATCTCGACATGAGATGTCAACCAGCACCCTGCAACGAGCAGCTACCACAACCACCACCGGCAACGCGCCATCATCCAACATCCTGCAACGAGCAGCAACAACAACTGGCAACGCGCCAGCATCCTCATCCTGCAACGAGCAGCAACCTCATCGCCTCTCAAGGTTCCTTCCTGCGTCACGTGTGTGCTCCGACCCACTGGACACACAGCCGCCATATCCCGTCAACACGACGTCGATCGACCGCCTGGACCAAGGTCTCGTCTACACCGCCATGGTGTAGGGCAACACGCCGGCTCCCTGAAGACCTGTGATCTTCACCGCCGTAATGTCCTGACCTTCATCTTCACTCACCACGCAGCAGCATCACTCCACTCCGCTCCCGCTCCGCATCGACCTCCGCTACGTAGCCACAATAAAGACTGACTCACACATCGACTGCACGCCTTTCATTTCTCTCGTCCCGTCTCTACCGATACGGACCGCTCCCTCATATTATTCTGACTCTTGACGTGCCCCACGCAAGCAATGATTCACATGATCGTGCCAGGTCTTTCTCTGGTGTCCCCGACTTCACTACCACTCACATCTCCGTCATATATTCTTGGCAGATCTCCAACGATGTTATGTGGTTTTTTCGTTCTTCATATGAACAGAAGTAAGAATATTTTTCCCTTGTGATAAACAAAGAATGTCATCACAAGGGAAAAATATTGTAGGTAAGTATATTCTGTTCACAAACTTTGTTTAATGTGATACCTATATTTTTTCAGAACACATGATGCGGTTTTTACTGTGAGATGGCTGAAATGGGTCCCCGATGAAGGTATACTCTGTTTAATTTCGGTTGAAAGGAAATTTAGAATATGCAGATTTTTTATTTCATTTTACAAGAACTGTAAGGTGACTGCTGGAAAGGAAAAATGGCTAAAGCGCCATGTAGATGTGACATTAAAGATGAACGTACATTAACAAACAATACAGCGTATTGTGTACGTTAATCTTTAATGTCACAGCTGTATGACGCTTTAGCCATGTTTCGTTTCCAGTGTCGATATTCTTTTTCAAACCATTTTTCAATTCATAGAATTCACCGAACCAGTTTTTTTATATGCTATTATGTGAGATTGTCTTTCTGAAAATAAAAAGTATTTAAACATGTACCCCCGAGTTATCATTTTTCAAGCAGAAAAATGTAAATTCGTTGTAGAAAACCATAATCATTATTTGAAAATGTTTTCCTTTTATATGGGTTCATATTTCAAGTATTTTAGGTTTTTTACTAACGTTTGATTTTTGATTTCCTCAGGATAACAGGTTTCCATTTGACAAAGCTCCCTGCTGAAAAAATGAGCTGTAAAATATGATGTAAAGCTCATTCCCTCGGGCTTTGTCAGATGGAACGTTGTTTTCTTGGGGAAACTAAAACATTTTTCTGCTTTCAAGCATTTTTATTTTTAAATAATTTATTTGGCTAATGAATTAATAAAGAAGGTCAAATGCAATTATATTGTCTATGGCGACAAATGGCCTTGAACTTCCTCTATGTTATTGTCTTTGGTGGACCATTTTATTATTGGTTAAGTTGGTGACAATGATGACAAAACGTCTGGTATGGAGAAGGCCCGAAGATATCGATCTAGGGATTGGTTTATTTATGGTTCATTTATGGACTGAAGTGTGTTGAATTACCAAGTATTGGCTTATTTATGAAGTGGGTGAAGTGCAGTGATGGTATGTCTAGGGAAATTTCCCTAGATCTAGGGGAGAAAAATATTTTTTAGGGAAAAGGGAAATCAGCACAAAATCTAGGGAAATTTCGAACTATGGCAAAATTTTTATTACGTACGACAATATCACTGGTATAATAGACTTTTTAAAAAGTGTCAATGTACTTACAAGCAATGTTATTTTTAACACTGACAACTGAAAATGATATTATGTATCTAAAAAGATAAATGGACACCTCTGAAAAAATATTCAATTTGAGTTCCAAATTCCGTTTTTTCGGTAATTGCGGTTGATTTTTATTTTGCAAAGTGATTTTTATTTGGAATTCCGTTTCTAATTCAGTTGGAACTGTAAACATACTTTTAAATTATTATTTCACTTAGCAGAAAGTGTTTTATTTGGAAAAGCACAGTATTATAAGTACATCTACTAAGTTCCAATATCTTTCCAATTAATAAACATATAACTGGTCAGGGGTTGAGTGGGCATCGCGTTTGTGTCCCACCCAGGCGTTCCGTGTTCGATTCCTCGTCTGGCTAAGTCCTCCATCACGACTCAAGCAACATTTTCGGCTTACTGTGGTGATAGTAGGAGATTTTCAAATGTTGTCAGGTTATTCGTAACCCGGGAATGATTGCCTTTCTTTTAAAAATAAATAAATAATAATAACAGAATTAGTCAGGTGATTACGTGCTTGCGTAAATGTGATTATTTGAATAATTTGACTGCTTACAATATCAAACGTTTATTATGTATTTTGTTGTGAAAAGTTTTATTTTTTTATGTACATTTGTTAATAATTTTTTTTTTAATTTAAAAAATAAATAAATTGAAGGAAAAAAAAAATAAATAAAGTTACTGAAACAAAATGTTGATATAGTTAATGCACAATAAATACAAAAAAAGTTGTCCTTTATTTCAAAGCCCGAAATCCCCCCCCGCCCCGCCACCGCCTCCGAAGCGAGTTTTAATTTGCCAAGGAGGTACCTACCCCTGAAATCTAGGGAAATTCTAGGGAAATTTCGCCTCGAAATCTAGGGAAATAATTTTTTTGGACAGAACATCCCTGGTGAAGTGGTTTGGTTTATTAATGACAGGAGTGTCGTGCGGCGTTGGTTTATTTAAGTGCTTTGCTAAACAGTAGTGCATTTTGTGTTTACACCTTTTTTTCTCTTTAAATCAATTTATAAAAGAATTGCGGTAATATGTCTTTCAATGATTTTGGTGGACATGACAGTCGACGAGGAGGTGGTTACCCTGGTTACCACAACTGGGGAGACTCAGGAAGAGGTAACCTGGGATTAGGCCGCGGTTGGAGAGAAGGGGGCCCTAGAGAGAGAGGAGGCCGCATAGGCTTTGGACGGGGCTTCAAGCGAGGGGGACGTCCAGGGCACTTGCGAGGAAGGGAAATCGGATTATACTACAGAGATCTCGGCAGACGATCGAACAATTCTTTTAAAACGGTAATATTCAAACTGTGATATTGTTACCAATGCTGCTGTTAGGGACTTGGTTTACTGTGAAAATGGAATATCTTAGCTTAATTAACCATAATTATAATTGCTAAAAGGGTATTTGGTACAATGTCAGCTTAAACTGTGGATTCTAGCGCTTGAATGGTATTGTGGACAGTCTCGATTTACCAAAATTATATCATAACATTACAAAAATATCCACCAAAAAAACCGCTTTTTAATTTTAATTTTTTAATGAGGTGATCACAGTGCTATACAAATCATCCGAATATTATTATTTGATACTGAGTCGCATATTATTTAATGGTGCCCATTGTAAAATTGAAATAAATAAATAGCTTTTCCACTTGTTCACAGCCATTTTTGGAACTGCCTGCGAAGAGTCAGGCAACGATCAAGCGATGGCTCGAGGCGGTGGAGAGTGAAGAAAATGTAGCAGACGCAACCGAGAATGTGTTCCGAGATGAATACCTCGACATCACAACTGTTCCCTTTTCCACCAAGCTCACCCAGTGTTTGGTGGCCAACTTGGGCAATGCGTCGCCCCAGGGATTGGACGAAGAACTCCACACAGAACACTTGAATAAGAAAAGTAATAGAGATTACGCAAAGATGTTGGAATTCAGAAAAAAACTGCCGGCTTATTTGAAGCGTGATGATATTCTGAGAACTATCCGAGAAAACCAAGTGGCTGTTATCAGTGGCGATACTGGCTGCGGTAAAACAACGCAGGTTTGAAGATGAACTTATTCCTTACCAGCTTTTTGCCGCGGCTTCGCTCGCAAGGTATTAGGGGGATTCCCACTCAGCCTCCTCCACCTTACTCACCCTCCCCCTCCACCTTACTCACCCTCCCCCTCCACCCACCCCTTCCCCCACCCTCCTCCGCCCCTCCCCCGCCCCCTCCCCCTTCCCCGTCCTTCCCACCACCCATTCCCCTCCCCTAACCCCCTTCACCCTACCCTCCTCCCCCTCCCCTTCCCACCTCCCCTACCACCCTCTGCACCAGCTCCCCCTTCCCCTTCCCATCCCCCTCCACACTCCCCCTCCCACCTCTCGCATTCCATACATTCATGTCCGGTACATTCAGTTTTCAAACTGCTCGCGTGCCACTTATTACAATTTTTTATACAAATTTCATAATGCCAGAGCTCAACAGTAGTTTTATAGAAAATAACGTACAAAAAAAAAAAGATTTATCCACTTTGGTGCAGTCGTTCGGAAGTTAGTACGAAGCCAACAAAGCACTCTTTTTAGGGTGAATTGCCTAATTTAAAAAAACATTTCCAAGTAAACAATTTGTTTGATATTTGCAATAACTCGATTTTATTAGGGACAGAAAACGTATGATAAATAATTTCATAATGCCAGAGCTTATTCATAACGCCAGAGCTTACCAAAATATATAGCCTATAGTACTCGCAAATAATGTAGCTTTCTATTAGTGAAAGAATTTTTAAAGTCCATTCAGTATGTTTTGCGTGAAAGAGTAACAAACATACATCCATACAAACTTTCGCCTTTATAATATTGTAGGATGTAGGATTGTAGGATAGGATGTAGGATTATTATTATTTATTTACAGTATTATTTACAGCCTTAGAGCTTTTACATAAAGCAAGTCTTAATAAATTACATGTGTGATATATGAATTTGGAATTATCCATATTGCATATTGGCATTATAAATAGCACACCAATGAACATAAAAAGATATATTATTGTATACAGGGTGTTAAGGGATATACTTGACCTTAACCAGTGGACATTATTTGGAGTAAAAAATATAAATGAAATTTTGGTCTCCGGTGACATTTTTAAAATTGATTTTAATAATTAATTGTTAAACTTAAAAACATTAAAAAATCAGTAGGTATTGGACAGTAAGGGGCCGTTCAAGTATTACGTAATGCACTTCGGGGGGGTCTTGTGAAACGTTACTGTGCGTTACGAGGCGGGGGAGGGGGGGTTCGAACAACACGTTACGTAACATGTTTTTCTTTATTTAGATAAAAAAACTAGTGAATTAAAATCTTCCAAGTTGGCAATCCTTTTCGTTCTCCAAATCTCTTGTTTTATTTATTACCGCAAATACGATTATAATAAGAAAAAAGGTATTTAAGCGACTTCCCAGTACATTGCGCAACTTAATTGCGACTTTCAGGTAAAAATTGTCACTTGGGCGTTACGTAACGTTTGCAGGGGGGGGGGGGGAGGGTACGGAAAAACGTTACGATTACATGGGAGGGAGGGGGGTCAAAAATCTTCAAAAATTGCATTACATAATACTTGAACGCCCATAACACCTAAGGGGTGGAGTGAGGGATTGGTTGCTCAATTGAGCCGTCGTTCAATTGAGCCGTCGTTCAATTGAGCCGTCGTTCAATTGAGCCGTCATTCAATAGAGCCGTCGTTCAATTGAGCCGTTGTTCAATTGAGCTGTCGTTCAATTGAGCCGTTGTTCAATTGAGCCATTGTTCAATTGAGCTGTCGTTCAATTGAGCCGTTGTTCAATTGAGCTGTCGTTCAATTGAGCCGTTGTTCAATTGAGTTGTCGTTCAATTGAGCCGTTGTTCAATTGAGCTGTCGTTCAATTGAACCAGAGTTGACTCTTTGAGTAAGAAAATATTAAGTTGGTACGATGACTCCCTCTCTTAATAAACCCATCGCTAATCATCAGGGTTTTGACATCCGCGAATGCGGATGCGGATTATTAGACATTCTCATCTGCGGATGCAGATGTCTGAATTGATGCGGATGCGAATATCCGTAACACCCCTGCTAATTATATATGTCACCTTCCAGGCTGAGTGAGGTCATGTAATTATTATTACCAGTGAGTTTCTATCATTTGTTTTTATTGGATCAGTTTAACTCGTCAGGCCTCAGGCCTATTTTGTAGAAAGGTGAACATATTTCCACCTTGCAATAAAATCCAAATAAATGGAATGTTTCTGAAAGCATCCGAAAACTAAAAACGGTTTTTGAAAGGTGATAAAATACACTTTAAAATTTTGTAATACGAAATAAACGTATAATTTTAGAAATAAAAAATTTTGAATGCCAAAATTTTGAATTAAAATTTTGTGTAAAAATAATGAATAAAAAATTCCCAAAGTTTCATAATTTTTTTTTCAAATTGCATTCAGAAACTTTGGCTTCATAAAGGTGTACATTTTAATTATTTTGTGGTTACCTTTTAGATTTGAACATAAAGCGTGGTGCTTTCTCTTTCTAATCCCGTTTAGATGATATTTCTATCCATATGATTATGTATATGAGTTTTTCTGAAAAGCGAACAAATTAGCCTGAAGGGTTAAACAAATTGATAACCACTATGGATAATAGAAACTATGAAACATTATGAAACCGCGCTCACAAAAATGTGTCCCCAACATCATTCACCTGTACTGCCTTTGTTTCTACCTACACACCAAACGCCAAACTTTCATTGCATAGTAGGGTTCATGATTTCTCAAGCTTTTCAATTTCTCGGGTCTCGAGAATTCTCGAGGCTAATTTCTAGGGGCTTCTCGGGTTGCCGAGAAATTTACATTTACGTACGTTTTCTCATATTATTTGGTTCCAATAACGTCAACAAATTCAGTGGTTTTCCTCTCAAATAAAAGTATCAAATTAATTATAAAAACTTTCATTGATTATATTCAAAAATATTAATCTTACGAATAAGCTAATTAACTTTTAAAAAAATACAGAAATAATATTATTCAGACTCATAATTATAATAACAGCACCATTTTTGGCTGGTTATTTAGAACTTATAAACAAAAGTAGCTTCTATTAAACTAAACAAAAAATCAACATGAAAGAAAACATTAATATCTTAACTTATAATTAAATAACAATCACAGTACCATTTTTGGCTGGATATTTAGAAAAAAAATCAACTTAAAACTTGTAAACTAAAATAGCTTCTATAAAACAAAAAAATAACATGAAAGAAAACGTTAATATCTTAAACTAGGTTTTGCCCGTTACAGAAGCAACTGACGGGTTAAAGCACTATGCGATTTGATGTGTGAACGTGGATGAAGTGAGGAGTGTGTGTTCAATAAATATTTGAAAAAAAAAACGATGTTTGAATGTAGACGAAACGAGGTGTGTGCGCCACATAGAGGGCACAGGCAGTAGACTGCTCAATTTGGTACACCTACTATAGGGCCACTTCGGTCAACTGGTTCAAGGAGTTCAGTATGGGCCTAAAAGTTATTTTTTTAATAATTTTTTTTGGAATTTTTATAATATTGAAATTTTACGGATCTTAAATATTTTTCAGATTTTAAAATGTTTTGGATTTTTAAATTTTTTGGATATTAAAATATTTTTCGATTTTGAAATTTTTTGGATTTTAAAATTTTTTCGATTTAAAATATTTGGATTTTGAAATTTTGGAAAAAATTCGGTTTATGGGGGATGGTCCAAAAAAAAAAATTTTTTTTTTTATACTAATTATGGGCCGGAAAATCCGAATCTGAAAGAATTAGGCGGCGGCAAGCAATATTAACTGAGTTACACGACTTTTTAAATTTTCTATACACACACACATGAAAATAGTAATTTCGGAAGCATTTTGACACACGAAGTACGAAGATCATAGAAAAACAAGAAATGTATAAAAACATGTGCCGGCAGTGTTACCAGCTCTCAAAAATATTTATCCCTATATTATGAATTACGACTATCTCAACGGCCGTATTCTTAAACCAAAAGTATGAAAATTCGTAGTCTTAAAAATGCGTAACCTAACCTAACCTAACGCTAGGTTTGTGTAACATGGTTTGTGCCCCTTTATACCGCCTGCTCGCGTCACGGCAAAAAAACATCCCTGTTTTCAAGTAGTTTAGCGGCTACGCTAGGTTTGTGTAACATGGTTTGTGCCCCTTTATACCGCCTGCTCGAGTCACGGCAAAAAAACATCCCTGTTTTCAAGTAGTTTAGCGGCTACGCCAGGTTTGTGTAACATGGTTTGTGCCCCTTTATACCGCCTGCTCGCGTCACGGCAAAAAAACATCCCTGTTTTCATGTAGTTTAGCGGCTACGCTAGGTTTGTGTAACATGGTTTGTGCCCCTTTATACCGCCTGCTCGCGTCACGGCAAAAAAACATCCCTGTTTTCAAGTAGTTTAACGGCTACGCTAGGTTTGTGTAACATGGTTTGTGCCCCTTTATACCGCCTGCTCGCGTCACGGCAAAAAAACATCCCTGTTTTCAAGTAGTTTAACGGCTACGCTAGGTTTGTGTAACATGGTTTGTGCCCCTTTATACCGCCTGCTCGCGTCACGGCAAAAAAACATCCCTGTTTTCAAGTAGTTTAACGGCTACGCTAGGTTTGTGTAACATGGTTTGTGCCCCTTTATACCGCCTGCTCGCGTCACGGCAAAAAAACATCCCTGTTTTCAAGTAGTTTAGCAGCTACGCTGGGTTTATGTAACATGGTTTGTGATACAAAAGTGAGTAAAATTTATAAAAAATAAGTACTTAAAATATAAACATGTTATTTTACGTTATTGATATTACTGCTTAATGGCAACACTTAATTTTGTGTGGTAAAAACATCTATGTTATCTTGTTTTTCTATGATCTTCGTACTATGTGTGTCAAAATGCTTCCGAAATGAATATTTTCATGTGTGTGTGTATAGAAAATTTTAAAGTCGTGTAATTCAGTTAATATTGCTTGCCGCCGCCTAATTCTTTCAGATTCGGATTCCCCGGCCCATAGTTAGTATAAAAATAACTAGTTTGATTTTCTAGGGATCAAAATGCTTCCAAAATGGCTATTTTCCTGTATGTGTATAAAATTTTTTAAAGTCGTGTAATTCAGTTAATATTGCTTGCCGCCGCCTAATTCTTTCAGATTCGGATTCCCCGGCCCATAGTTAGTATAAAAATAACTAGTTTGATTTTCTAGGGATCAAAATGCTTCCAAAATGGCTATTTTCCTGTATGTGTATAAAATTTTTTAAAGTCGTGTAATTCAGTTAATATTGCTTGCCGCCGCCTAATTCTTTCAGATTCGGATTCCCCGACCCAAAATTAGTATAAAAATAACTAGTTTTATTTTTTAGGAATTTCCCCCATAAACCGAACTTTAGCCGAATTTTTTTTGATTTTAAAATTTTTTCGATTTTAAAATTTTTTGGATTTTAATTTTTTTGGATTTTAAAATTTTTTGGATTTTAAAATTTTTTGGATTTAAAAAT
Source organism: Limnephilus marmoratus (assembly GCA_917880885.1). NCBI lineage: Eukaryota > Metazoa > Arthropoda > Insecta > Trichoptera > Limnephilidae > Limnephilus > Limnephilus marmoratus. The sequence continues at coordinate 58,366,165 of OU862912.1, read as the reverse complement.
TTGTTGAAATTTAAATTCTTTTTTGATTTTTAAATTTTTTGTATTTTGAAATTAAAATTATTTTGAAATTGGTTATCAAAATAACGCAATATAATTTAGGGCCCCCTAGGTCGAGATGTAAGACTCTCGACTCGTAATCCGAAGATTGCGGGTTCGAACTCGATGTGTGCAAATAATTTCCCTAAAAGACGAAGCGAGCAGGAGTGTGTGTTGAATTAAATATATATGAAGAAAAAACGATGTCTGAATGCGGATGAAGCGAGGAATGAGCGCCTACAAAGGGAACAGGTAGTCGACCGCTTCCCCAAAGTTTCATCGCAATCGGATGAACGGTTTAGCAATGCACAATTTCATGATGCCAGAGATCACTATTTGTAGTTGTATTGTAAGTACTAAGTAGGTAATTTGTTGTAATATTTCACCAAAACGACGCCATTATGTTGTTGAGCATAAAATAATGTTATAAAAACTTCTTTTCAGCACAAATAATTTTATTCAATATCATGTTTTATTTTTAAAGGAAAAAAGTCCCTGCAAGAAAGTACCTACCTAGAACAGCGTAATATATATATTTTTTGTTATTTCACAATATCCAAATAGAACCACGCTTTATTCATAAATAATCTGCACATTTAAAAATAACATAACATAAAAATAATAAGGCTGGGTTGTTTAAAAAAAGAATTGACAATTTTACAAATTTTTCTTGTCAATTTTCAGTTCTAGAAAGTTCCGTAATTATTTCAGTTTTGTGATGCGACTGGCCTATGATGATACAAAATAGAACTTGAATAGAACTAACACGGAACATGAAAATTAACTTAAAAAAAAAAATTGAATTATTTAGTATCATCGAAACAACCTTACCTTACTAAGTATTGCATTAAAACCTAATTAATTGTGTATCTACGTATTCGGGTAGGTACCTGCGCGTTTCCTTAAATTCCGGCAATCTTTGCTTTTTTCATCATATTTGCAATACTACCGAAATAAGTAGGTACCTACCCCGAATGAATAACGTGTTAATTTGAACTGGCCAGCAATATTTAAACTTCCGATGGAATCTGAGAGCGCGTATTTTGATGATTTTTTTTCGGAAAATTTCGAGTTTTGTTAGCATCTCCTGACATATTTTATATGATAATCATATGTTATATTGTTATTAAAAGTTGCGGAATCTTTCCGGCTATCGTATTTTTAAAAAACATCTAGCCCGGAATCGTTTTTTCGGCGGCAATGTCGTTTTCCGAAAAACAACGACCGAAACCGCCGAGAGTTCCGTTTTGTTAGGCTAAAAATTTGACGTCTGAGATCCCTGACCTGACTCAACGTTCCTAGCATTTTCATTTGCATTGAAACTGATGGCCAAAATGACATCTTTTTTTTTTGGAAACGCGAACCTGTCGGCGGGAAATGTAACCTGGCCGAATTGAGTATAATTTTACTATTGGTTCTAGTTTTCGCCGTTGATTCGCGTCAGTTTTTCTGTGAATAAAGCGCTAATTTTGTCGAAAAAAATTGACCTCACAAAATCAAAGTACTGAGGGTGGCTGAATGTGACTTTGAGCGAAAGTGAACCTTAAGGTTGGTGAAGCGCGAGGGGCAGATCGGTCGGTTTTCGCGTAAAGTCGAAGAGTGCGCGGTCGTAAAACTGTGTATTAATATATATATTCAGGTAGAAAATAAATGTAAATTGTAATTAAATTACATTCACAGCACCATTTATGGCATGTTAATTAGAATAAAAACAAATGAAAACTTTGCAAGATCAATGGAACATCTTACGCTGAGGAGCTGAACATACAGACAGACAGATACATAACAATTAGGTCTGCTTACTCTGTCTGATGAAATATGCCTTTAGAAAAACTAAAGCATTTATAGCTTTATCAGACAGCCGCAGCCGGTTTCTTATTTTATTAACTATATTTCCTGAAATTGAAAACACTCTTTTATTTTCAGTTGAAGTAGGCTTAACTGAAAGCAATGCTTTGTACATCGATTCTAAATTTGGTGACCTCTTCCCAGTCTGTTCAAAAAGTAAGAACTCTTTCCTTACTATAGATTTTGACAGTGCCACTGCACTTGCCTCCTCATTTGTTGAAATGCCTTTAATTGCTTTTTCTAATTGAATTTCGAAGCTTTCGGGTTCATGTCCCGACTCATTTTCGGTCAAAGTTGTGATGGCAGGGTATAAACGATTATATTCTCTTTCAGCTTATCCGATCAAAAATGTCTATCGTTATCAATAAAGTAGTTACTTTTACGCATGAAATTGTCAGGGCTGTTCAAGTATTTTAGCGGCGATATTATTATTTTGATTTCTCGAGTTCTCGACTTTTCTCGAGCTTGATTTCCCGGGAACAAAGTCCAACGATTTCCCGGGAATTCTCGGCTCGAGAATTCCCGGGAATGAACCCTATTGCATAGTCAATGCACTTTGGTCGTAGCTCAGAGATACCCGGTTTGCATCCGCGCTACACCTCCTCCTATATTTTTATTAGTTACAATTATTCTGAAATCCGTATGAACTACGCTTCTCTGTAATCCCGCCAGTCCAGCGGGATCCCGCAAAATTTTCGACCGAGATTAGTGATCTGACTGCGGGATCTCGGTATTTCAGATACGGTACGATCTCGGTACGTGGATTGCCGACTTTTTGAGGGAGAGGTCGATTCAGGCGGTTGCTGACGGTTTCACCTCTTCCTCGCATTCGATAAATGCTGGCGTCCCACAGGAATCGGTTCTGTCTACGACTTTGTTTCTGTTGCACATCAATGACCTCTTGTCATGTGCACCAATTCATTGTTACGCGGATGACAGTACAGTCCATGATGGCTTTTTGTTTGAAAAGGCACACAAACTCCAATAGCTCGGAGGGCTTTGAAGCAAAGAATGGACGGTTACCTCGAGAGTGTTTTCTCTTGGGGTAAGAGTAACCTCGTCGAATTTAATGTTTCAAAGACCCAATCATGTTTGATAACGTCTAAAATGGATCGAAATGAAAATCTAGTCTCCTTCAACGGAAGCAACCTTCCGAACAGGACCTCCATCGATATGCTTGGTGTAACTCTAAGTGACCAGCTCAGGTACGGGGGCTCCATCGAAACCAGAGTTAAGTTAGCCTCTCAGAAACTGGGCGTACTGTACAGGGCCCGCAGATACTTTAATAGTACACAACTGCTAACCCTGTACAAATCGCAAGTGTGCCCCACGGTTGAATTTGGCAGCCACCTCTGGTCTGGAGCTCCAAAATACCTAAAAAAAAAACCAGAAACGGGCGGTCCGTTTGATAGATTCTCCCATCTTAACAGACGGACTGCAATCTTTAGAGCACAGGCGTCAGGTGGGAATGCTGTCCTTGTTCTACCGGTATTACAATGGAAGATGCTCTGAGGAACTAGCGTCATTGATCCCCTCGGCACCGGTGCATAGTCGGGAAACACGCCAAACACGCGCCCAACATTTGTACACGGTTGACATTAGTCACATGAGAACAGGTCGTTTCTATGACTCGTTCTTGAGTTCAACGGCTCGGCTGTGGAACGATTTGCCGGCCTCTGTGTTTCCTCCCTCCTACAACATGGGTCTCTTCAAACCTGTGTTCACTCCTTCCTTTCTTCAAAAAGACCCTCCAGCATCTTCAAAGATGACATAGGCCCTGAGGGAAGTTATTTTCCTCAGGGCCTTCTGTGTGGAGTTAATGTAAAAAAAAAAAAAAATTCGGGATCCCGGTATACCGGGATTGCATTCCCTAGTTACAATAACCACCAAATTTAACATTTTGTGGATTGTATCTTTGACAGGTGGGTCAGATGATTCTGGAGGAGGCTTGCGCCGCAGGTCGCGGGTCCAGGGTGAGGATATTACTGACGCAGCCGCGTCGCCTCGCCGCAACCAGCGTGGCAGCTCGCATGGCAAACGAGCGCGGAGAGGAGCTGGGCCTCAGCGTGGGCTACACCATCCGCCTGGACAGGTGAACACGTCTAAACTGGTTCATTTTTCTACAAACGGTGGAGATGAGTTGTAAAACCTTGCCAAGTATTGATTTGTATGGTTCCATGACAAAACAGAATAAACAAGAAACTGTAAATCTCCGTGAATACTGAAAAACAAATAAACAAAACAACATTTGCATCCAATCCCAGGAAATACTTCTTTGCAAATAGGGTACTGGAAGCATGAAACAAACTTTCAGAAGGGAGGCGGGTATCGGTACCGCCGCCCCGGGAATGGGAACCATTTATTGGATGAACAACGCCTCTGCCAGTTCCTTTGATCTCTTGCCGTACTCTCTCGGAACATCTCCTTGCACCGCAGTGGGAGGGTTGGATTCAAATGTCCGTCATTCTTGGACACACCTACCCTCATATTCCTACCCACCCCTCATACCCCTTTCCTTTCCACAACTTCCTTTCCTAAAAACACCTTCCACATAGCATCCCCAAAGATGTCATAAACCGTGAGGGGAATTATTGTCCTCAGGGCCTCCTGTGTGGAGCTAATGTAAAAAAAAATTTCATTGATGCTACAAATCGATTTAATGGATAGCTCGATTAGGTTCTTATTTGGAAAGAAGAAAGGATTGACTTATTTTTAATTATTGTTGTTTCAGCTTTTTCAAAAATGTCCTAGTATTGTATATAGTATTTGTGTAGTTTGTAATATGAAGTTCTGCTATATCCCAACAGATGGCAGTTAGTAGGTTATCAAAAGAGTACCATCTATCGCTGTTCGTATCTGAGAACTTAACGAAGGGTTATGATGATGGCCGAAGGCATCAGTGAGATGGGCGGGCTCTCACAGTCCGCTCGCCGCATTATTTCTAGCCCGTCCTAGTAAGGACGCCTGTCTAGTTTAATATTCATTGTAAATATTTAAGATAACTAAATAAATCAAGTAACACTCAAACCTACAACTTATGTGGAAGATCCCCAACACATCTTTTTTTAAATTTTTTTTTTTATTCCATCAAAAACATAGTTTACATAAATATATAATTTAAACAATTTATCAGTAGTCCCGCGAAGCTGCCACATGGCTGCTTGTCTGCAGGTTCTACCTCAATATACACTCGTTATGGTAAAAAAATAATATGTGTAATTTCAAAAGTGTAGAGGAAATTGAAAACCTCTGTAAAAAGATTTACGATCGCAAATATTAAAAGGAAATGTAATTTTAAAAAAATAATATAACAACCAATGGGATAATACAATAACATAACAACAAAAACATAAACTAACATAACAATACATATAATACTATACATAACATAACAACCAATACATAACATAACAACCAATACAATGAGATACAACATTTTAATAATCTTCCCGAATAATTTCACAAAATAGCAGATTTGGTATCATTTAAGATAAAGGTACACATATTTAAAAAAAAAATTAACTGCCATAACATCACCAATCTTTCTTTTTTTTTACAGATACATGGATTTTTCATTTATAAGCCACATTTTTACAGTTTTCGTGCTTAAATTCTCATTTTCCTCAAAAAAATAATTATTTTTGAGCTTATTAAAAATCACTGGTACACAGTACTCCAGCTTTTGGCTTCCATACTTATTGGATATTTTAGGTATTTTCAGGCCTTTTTTTTCTGTGAAACGTGTGCTGTGCCTATGCACCAGTGGTCTTTTATAAGTATTATCTCCCCAATTATCCTTAATGGTAAGGAACCAAAATATACCTTTTATTGAGAGCAGGCCCTCAGCACAATATAAGAGTTGCACATTAGCCCAGTCAGTGGGGGATAAAAAAGGCCTTTAGCTTGCAAAAGGTCATGTAGTAGCGATTTTGATATATGCTGTAAAGATTGGGACTCTAAAGAAAAAAAAAAGTTTTCGACCTCGGGAGGGTCGAGCTCGATCCGCCATCTTGGATTGAAGGTCCCAAAATTCGGTTTTTTTCAAAATAATTATGAAATGGTTGATTTTACCACCAAGTTGTTCAAGGTGAACTTGAAGAAAACTAAATTACGTACATTTTATGTATAAAGTTTTTTTTTGTAAGTCTAATAGGTAACGAGTTACAGTGGCAGAAATGTGAATATTTAAATATGAAATTCCCAATTTGTGTTATTTTTTCGGGTTATTCATTACATAACTAGCTGTTAAAAACCCGCTCCGTAGGGTTTTACTGCTAGGCCCTGTAGGCAGCTTTTGGTTTGGCTTCGCCCAGTTAGTGTTGGTGACCATTTTATACTTAATTATATTATGTAATATATTTTTTATCATATAATTATAATAATTTTGTTAACTCATTTCCACACCACCATGAGGTAGAGAACATGGCGCATTTTTTTTTGTGGTATCCCCTGTAGGTCTACTCCACAGATATACCAGCGATGGTAGATTTCGAAATTATTTTATATATTGGCTATTGCGTAATGATATTTTTTTGTTGATGCCGGTTGGTTAATATCGACATCTTAATAACAGTCTTCATCAATGTCATCATCTAATTCATTGCCTGTGGTACTGAGATTCTGGGCTTCCATTGACAAAATCTCTTCATCTTCTTCCTCGACATCGATATGAACCTCTGGCGAATTTCGGCATGTTTGACCATTACAGCACCCACACACAATAGAACAATTCAATCCAGCTTTCCTGCAGCCACATGCAACGCCGCATCCTTTTTTACAATTACATGAAATAAATTTCAATAAAGTCTCGGGTGCTGGTTTCTTTGTCATTCTTACTGGAACAAGCCCGTTGGTGCCACGTTTCCAGCCCCAGTTTTCTGAATTTTTTTGGATTCCATACCATTTTTGGACTTGGTGGTACGTCCTAAATGCATGGTACCGTGCAGCGTCGTTTGTTGGTGGCAAAGAGGCAAGATTGAATTTCCTTTTTGTTGTTGACTTTGCGAAACGTTGGTAGCGGACTTCTTCCAAGGTTTCCTTATCCATGTCACCCCCGTACAAAGCAACAAGAAAGCGTGTTCCTGCATCTTCTATGTCTTCTGGTTTTGCATCATGATGTTTGAAGATTCCTATCATGGCTTGTGTCGTTCTGTACAAGTGAACAAAATTTTGTTTTTCCTTGGTTGAAGAAGGACGATGTTGTATCGCAGCCACTAAAGGCATGGAGAAACAGAATATTCTCAGCCGCTTCTTTGTATTTCACACTATTCGCGGAATACAGTCTTTCAAAAGTTTTGCCTCTCCCGGGTTTGCGAAGATATATACTACTTTCGGGTGGTGCCAATGCTGTTAACAGAACTCATCAGAACGATTCCATACAACTTTATGTAAAAGGTATCCTCCATCCACAACATTAATTTTGCTACCTTCAAGTTGCACGCCTTCTGAAAGTTGTTCAAAAACACCATAAAATGATGATTTCGTACCTTTGCGCATTCCTTCTTCAGAGAGGAAATGGGGCGAGTTCGAATTTAAGGTAATCCTTCAATTCTTCATCGGATTTCTTCAAAATACACATTTTCTGGAACAACATTAGCGGGTTGATGGAAATAGTTGTTTCGCCGATCTTGATGCTGCTGTTGACTGCTACTAATGGAATAACTTTGTCCTTACGTTTGAATTTAATAGATTCAAAATTTGTATACCTGGTAACCATGTTCGACATCCTCTCGGTACCTATTTCTCTGGATAAATGACAATTAATCGTTTCATCCCCGACAATTCCAGTACTGATAGAAAGAAGTGAATTGATTTCGGGGAAGGGAGAATGCTGAGAAAACCAATCCAACAGCTTTTTCAAGTCTTGATCGTCTCGAGTGATACGGGAAGTTCTCATATCGACATGTTGCTCGCATCTATGTAGATTAACGTTACTATATTCCTCAATGGCGTCACAAACGTTATGCAAAGATATCATTCCTAAAGTCCACAGGGCACACTGAGTGCCACCGCTAGCCACGAGCACACTGAGTGACCGAGCGTCCAGGCATCGTCCAGTAACCAGGACTCAATCAGTGTTGCCAAGTCAGCTATAGACTAGGAGCCCACTATAACAACGTCAATCAACGTCATCGAGCACACGGATGATGCTATATAAGTATATTGTTTGTGGGAATACGTTAAAATGATATTTTGTAATATGTTCTTACAAAAATTTATCAAGAAAACTTGAGTTTTACAATTTTTTGTCAAAATTGTCTTCTTTCTTCCGCTGTAACTCGTTACCTATTAGACTTACAAAAAAAAAAACATTCCACATAAAATGTACGTAATTTAGTTTTCTTCAAGTTCGCCTTGAACAACTTGGTTTTAAAATCAACCATTTCATAATTATTTTGAAAAAACCAAATTTTGGGACCTTCAATCCAAGATGGCGGATTGAGCTCGACCCTCCCGAGGTCGAAAACTTTTTTTTTTCTTTAGAGTCCCAATTTTAACAACATATATCAAAATCGCTACTACATGACCTTTTGCAAGGTAAAACTACGGAATGACTGGGCTACATTGTGTCTTTGTCTATATACAACGTGTCCGGAAACTCGTAGTACAAACGGGAAACTGGTGAATCTACATCACGTAGAGAACCCAAAAAACTTATTTTTTTCGATCTAAGCATTTCGATTTTAATATTATTTTTTTTTACTATTTTTCAATTTTTCGGCAACTAAAGGGTTAAAAAAATTTTCGAGCCCGGTTTACCCTTCGTTGCATTTTATAAGACATTACACAGCTGAAATCAACCCCCTAGTGAAATTTTTTTTCAAATTTAACCAAAAAAATTCCAACTTCGGACACGATTTACTCAAAAACGAAAGCTCAAATCAAAAAAAGTTAAACCACAAAATCGACTCCAAATGTGATGTGGATTCTCCAGTTTCCCGCTTGTACTACGAGTTTCCGGACACCTTGTATATTTGGTGATACAATTTGTTTTATGATAGAGGTTTGCAAATTTTGTACGTACTTATTATAAGTCATGCTTGTATTTCCCAGCTTCGAATTCCATATCTGAGAATAGATTCCACCAATGAAAAATACACTAGTTTGAGTGTGCTATGAGGCAAGACAAATTTTAATTTATAAAAATTGTTCGTTAGAGCTCTTAACTGGTTACATATTTTAGTAACTTGCTTATCCCATTTAAATGTGTTATCTACTTTTAATCCCAGGTAAGTATACTCCTTGACAAAGTCTATTTTTTCACATTGGCAATTTATTGTTATTTTCCTATGGATGCATTCAAGGTTGTGTGCGGTTAGATTTGGAATATTCCATATTTTCAAACTTGGTGATCTGATATACATGCATTTTCTTTTTTTTTACATTTATAACTAATCCTACATCGTGTGCCCATTTTAACAGTTCATCGAAGTCGGTTTGTAATTCTATTTGCGGATTTACATTTGATACTATAAGTGCAGTGTCGTTTGCGATAATGAATCTACGCGCTTTTCGAAATAGTTTCGACATAGCTATAACATAAATTATATATAATTTTGGACCCAAAATTGACCCCTGCGGTACACCAGACCTTATAAATTTAGATTTACTCGTCACATTCAATATTTTTACATTCATTTTTCGATTTGATAAGTAGTTAATAAAGAGGGTAAGCAGTTTACCTGGGATTCCAATGATTTGTAGAGCCGTTATTATTTGTTTATGTGTGTCAAAGGCTTTAGAGAAATCTATGAAGAGTACAAGTACATGTTTTTTAAGTTGTCTTATTACTGGAAATTAAGAGACATAACAAGAATGCTTCCTAATCCGGTTAACGATTTGAACGATCCCATATTTGGAACATTTTTTTTGAAAACACAAAAAAAAAATTCAAAATTATCTCCCGAAAAAAGTTATTTTTCACTTTTTTTGTAACAATAACATTATATGTATTGACATAACTAAAGACCGGATTATATGTGCGTATGCACAGTGGCGTAGCAATTTCGACTTCACAAATGTGTAGGTCCATCCTGGGAGGAGGGGGTGGCTAGAGAATTTCTGAAATAGGCTATTTTCGTCAATATAAAGACCGGCACAAAGTTCTCCCCGTTTCGGCAGGGCCGGATTAACCATGTCGGGGGCCCTAGGCAATCTACGTCGCCCGTGTGAACTGAATTAAAAACTTGTAAAATTACATCAACTTCACAAATGGGGGGGGGGTGTTCATTCAACTTTGCCGCCCCGGGCTTCTGACGGACTTAGTCCGCCACTGCACTTTACCCTTTTCCAACTTCCAAAATTAGTTTTTTTCTAACAAAACGTAATTTTATTCATAATTAATCTGTTCTTTTACTACATTACGAAAGGTATACCATCACCCCATTCAATAAAAAAACGAATACAATACAATAACCATTTATTGAACATAAAAGGACTAGGTAGTGCATACTGAAGCTTGTTCAACAAACATATAATTAGAAATAAAAGCATAAAATATAACAAAACAAATGCCAATATAAACCACACACGGCACCTTCAATCACTTCAGATACTAAGTAGGTAATGTTGCAACAAATAGAAGGAAAGAAAAGTAAAATACAAGTATGTTTATATATTTGTTTTAATTATAGACTTTTTATTTGTTATTTGTGCATGATGTGAACATTAGTTATTTATTGGGTTATAACCTAATTATTATAATTTGTTGTTTTCTTTATTGCGTGTACCTAATGCTATTAACCTCTAAATTTTCCTAATAAAAAAAATAAAAAAATCTTGAAAGCTGACTTTTTCCCCGAAACTTCGTTGCTCACTAATTAAAGCAAGTCATTTTTCTCGGGACGCGGGGCCCCTAGCCGATGCGGGGCCCATAGGCAGTTGTCTACTCTGCCTTAGGGATAATCCGGTACTGCGTTTTGGGACATTCCTCGGAGAGCCATAGAGCTATGAAAATGTAAATTAACACCATATTCAATATTTTTGCGACAATATCCTTCATAATTTTTTAACGGTCGGGTGTAGTGTCACCCCCCCATCGGGTGGCACCCGTGGCGGTCTGCCCCTCCACCTCCCCCTCGCTATGCTACTGCATATGCATTTGCATATTTAGACTCTTTTCAGTGGTAGTTGCATATTTTAGCAAAAAAATTGAGATCTTGCATATTTACGCTCGATCTCGTTCATCGTTGAGATGCCTCACATAGTGACACTATAAACGTCAGCTAGCTAAGTGCGCGATGTTATGTTAAGATCTCTATGATACAATATTGTCTATGGGAGATCCGGAAATGGGATCACCCACTTTGTACTCTCTGTTCAAGATGTCAACAAGTATTCCAAATAAATGTTATCTCAAATAATAAATCTTTTAATGTTAATACCTAACATTATAATATGGTGTCAGAAGTTAAAAAACATCAAAGTCTCAAGTGTAAAAGTGTATTATAAAATAATACGTTACGTGAAATTATAAAGGATTGAAAAGATTTTAAGTGATTAAAATAAAATTAAAAATGGCGAGTGTAAACGCCTGTCCGCCAATGAGTTTCGATGGTAATCTATCACACAACTGGTCAAAGTGGATCTTAAAATTTGAATTATTTTTGCAAGCATGCAATCAAGATACCGCTACAGATTCCAAAAAGGTTGCTCTACTTTTATTTTCAATGGGCGAGAATGCTATCGAAATTTTCAACACATGGACCGATGTCGATAACAAGACAACAAAATACACCGTGGTTATTAAGAAGTTTGAAGATTATTTTATGCCGAAAAAACATAAAACAATGGAAAGGTATAAATTTTTCACAAGAAAACAAAAAGAAGATGAAAATTTTCAAGATTTTTTATTGTCACTTCGTAAATACATTGCGTCATGCGAATTTGGAAATATAAAAGACGATATTTTAAAAGATATTTTTATCATAAATATGCACAAAAAACACTTCAGAATTCGAGAAAATCTATTACAACAGTCCGATATTGACACTGACAAAGCATTCAATATTGCTCAAAATATGTTGTTGTCAAATGAAGCTGTAACAGAACTTCAAGAAGAATTTCATTCTACTAGTGAAATACATAATATTCACAGTCGTCGGGATACATTGAGGAATACGTCAAGAAACCGAAGAAGTCCGTCAAGAAACCAAAGAAGTCCATCAAGGAATCGATTTGGAAGTCAGTCAAACCAGTACACAAGTCATAATCCAGTCGGAAAGGAAAGGTCATTTCAATTCTCACAGAGAAGTCATTCAAAAAATCAATCATGTAAACGATGCGGAGAAATTCATCGCACCAGATGTCCGGCAATGAGAGTTAAGTGCCACAAATGTCATTCTTTTGGTCATTTTTCTAAAATGTGCTACAGTAAAAATATTAATTCTAAAAATAATGTAGGAATGTTATTTTCTAATAATAATAGTGATTTAGATTTTAATATTGGTACAATCAATTTAGATTTAAACTCTGATAAATATTGTCAAAATAATTCAGTACATAAGAGTGGTCAACTAATTTTAAATAAAAATACTCAGAAAGTCTGTCAAAACAATTCAAATGTAAACAAACAAAGTTATGATTGTTACATGTCTAATTTAAATATTCCAGTCAATGATTTTAAAATCAAGTCAGAGTCTAACAATGTGAATGAGGAATTATTTATAAGTCATATTAATATCCAAAATGTTAATAATTTGCATAGTACAAATTGGATAATTGAAATAACAATTAATAATTGTAAAATAAATGCCATAATCGACACAGGAGCGATGGCAAATATGATTTCGTTAGAAAATTTTAATAAATTAAAAATACCTAAGTCATTACTAAGAAACACAAATGCTAAAGTGACAGCATTTGGAGGATTCAATGTACCTATAATTGGAGAATGTAATTTAAAATGTTATTACAATGAAAACAGAAGTCAAATAATAACATTTATAGTATGTAAATTTAAATGTCAAACAATAATTGGTTTAAAGATGTGTGAAAAAATGAATTTAATTCAAAAAATTTATCAAAATTCTTTTGTGAACTATAAAAATACTGAAAATTTATTAAGGCAATATAACGATGTGTTTCAGGGTCTTGGATGCATACCGTACACATGTCATCTGTCAGTGGATCCGAACGTAATTCCAACAATAGATGCTCAACGCAGAGTTCCTTTCAAACTAATGGACCGACTAAAAGAGGAACTAGATGGAATGGTAAAACAAAACGTTATAGAAAAAATTACAAAACCTACAAAATGGGCGAGTTCGTTAGTCATCGTAGAGAAGCGTGATGGTAAATTGAGGTTATGTTTATATCCCAAAAATTTAAATAAGGCATTACAAAGGTCACATTATCCATTACCAACATTTGAGGAAATTAGATATAGAGTTCATGGAGCAAAAATTTTTTCTCATCTAGACGCAACATCAGGATATTGGTCAATTCCGTTAGATAAAGAAAGTGCAGAATTATGTACATTCAATAGCCCATTCGGGAGATATTGTTTCAAACGTTTACCTTTTGGTATTAAAAATTCTTCAGAAATATTTACTAGAGTAATGAAAGAATTATTTGAAAATATTGAAGGAGTAACAATATTTATTGATGATATTTTAGTTTTTGGAAAAGATCAAGAGAGTCACGATAAATCTTTAAAACAAGTGTTAGATAAGGCACGGGAAAATAATTTAAAATTTAACATGAGCAAATGTAAATTTAACGTCAAAGAAATTAAATTTCTAGGTCATATATTTTGTGATGAAGGAATAAAAGCTGATTATTCACAAATAAGTGCTATTAGGGAAATGAAGTCACCTAAAGATAAAAAAGAATTACAAAGATTTTTAGGAATGATTAACTATTTAAGTCCATTCATCAAAAATATGTCAGAAAAAACTAATGTATTAAGACAATTATTAAAGAAAAACGTAGAATTTTTGTGGGATGAAAATTACGAAAAGTCGTTCAATGAATTAAAAAATACAATAAGTTCAGAACCAATTTTAACACATTACGATAAAAATAAACCAATTACATTATCTGTAGACTCATCAAAATCAGCAGTAGGTATGGTCATTATGCAAGACAAAAGACCAATAGCATATTCTTCAAAAACACTCACACCAGCACAGACTAGATATGCACAAATTGAAAAAGAATTATACGCTATAGTTTGTGGTTGTTATAAATTTAATCAATATTTATATGGTCAAACCGTATATGTGCAAACTGATCATAAACCCTTAATTACTTTATTTCAAAAATCGTTATATGACATACCAGCCAGATTGCAAAGAATGATGCTAGATTTACAAAAATATGATCTCATTGTAGAATATATTCCGGGAAAAAATTTGTACATTGCAGATACATTATCAAGGTCGGCATTGCCAAATACAGAAACATTAACTTTTGAAAGCGATATTAATTTACATGTTAACACTATAGTTAATAACATGGCAGTAACACCACAAAAATTAGAAGAAATTAAAAAAGCAACTAGGGAGGACACAGCTTTACAAATTCTAATAAAGTACTACATTGAAGGTTGGCCGACATCCAAAAATAAAGTTAATTCTTTAGTTAAACAATATTGGAATATACAATCAGAAATAAATGTTTGTAACGATTTAGTTTTTAAAGGTCATTCTTTAATAATTCCTACAGTTATGATACCAGAAATATTAAAGAAAATGCATGAAGGGCATCAAGGGATTATAAAAACAAAGAAATTGGTTAGAGATTTTCTATATTGGTCAAATATGAATTCAGATATTAAAAATATGATTGAACAATGTCAAACATGTCTAAAATTTAAACCTTCTAATCAACCCGAGTCACTTATATCACACCCAATATCAAACTACCCTTGGGAACGTATTGGTGTAGATATTTTAACATTTAATAATACTTATTATTTAGTAGTAGTTGATTATTACTCAAAGTATATAGAAATTGCAAATATGAATAAGCATTACACAGCAGATGTAGTAGTAAAAAATTTAAAATCAATTTGCAGTCGACATGGAATACCATTAGAATTAGTCAGTGATGGAGGTCCACCATTCAATTCAGTCGCATTTAAATCATTTACGTATGAATGGGATATTTATCATATAACAACAAGTCCGTATCATTCTCAGTCAAACGGACAAGTTGAAAGTGCAGTCAAAATCGTAAAAAATATTTTAAGAAAATGTCAAGAAGATAAAACCGATCCATATTTGTCATTATTACATTATCGTACAACGCCAAAAGAGAATTTACCTTCTCCGTCACAATTATTAATGTCAAGACAACTTCGTTGTAACTTACCGTCTACTAAAAGTCAGTTAAAACCAAAAGTAGTCAAATTTAAAGAATATAAAAAAGAAGCAGAAAATCGTCAAAATAAAATGAAAAAATATGCCGATAGAGGTAGTCAGGATTTAAAACCATTAAATATTGGGGATAAAGTAGTTTTTAAAAGAAAACCAGAAAGTCATTGGGAGCCAGCAATAGTAAAAGAGTTGTGGAATAAAAGTCCAAGGTCATACATAATTGAAACTTCAAATGGAAATAAATATAGAAGAAATAGAATTCATTTAAGATATGATAAGTCAAATGAAAATAATAATTATAATAGTCAAGAAAAAAGTCAACAAGACAGTCAATCATCAGAAGTAATAAATAAAAGTCAGAATACTAGTCAAATGTATTTTCCAAGTTTAGATTTTGCGGTTCCATCTACCTCAAGTCAAGTCATTACTAGATCAGGAAGAGTTGTGAAGATTCCTGACAGATACATGTAAAACTAATTAAAGATATTTACATAAAATACAAACATATTATATGTTTTAAATGTGTTTATATAAAAGCATAGTCTTAAGAAAAAATATGTTTTGTTTTGTTTATATAATTTATTGCAAATGTATATGCATTGTCTAATGAAGAAGACTGTTTTTAGTTTGTTAAAAAACATTAAATATGTATTTAAGTTTTCATTATAATTTTTGTTAAAAATGTCATAATTTAGTAGTAAGTAAAAATGTCGAAAAATATTTAGAGACATGAGATGAAAATTAAAATTTATTATGTTAATTAAAAAATAAAAAATACTTATTTTTTTTATAAAAAAAAGGGAGATGTTATGTTAAGATCTCTATGATACAATATTGTCTATGGGAGATCCGGAAATGGGATCACCCACTTTGTACTCTCTGTTCAAGATGTCAACAAGTATTCCAAATAAATGTTATCTCAAATAATAAATCTTTTAATGTTAATACCTAACATTATAATACGCGACAAGCTGCGATGTTTTACCATGGACATTTTGAGACCATCAAGGGTGTTATCATTGACTTCGATAGTGCAGAGGCTTTGGCAGTTTTCCATTGCAAAGAAGCTTTTGACGATGCTAGTATTAAAAAAAACCTAGCCATGATTAGCACTCATTTCGCCTACATAGCTGCAAGTATAAAAACGCTTAAAACTCATGGATTGGCGTTGAATGAATCTATTCAGGTTATGAAGAAAATTCGCCTTATGAATTCCTCGTTGCCAAAGCTATTCCCGAGTAAATTCAAAGAAAAGTTTAAAAACTTAGTGAACAATAACCCAGGGTTTGAACCCTTGTGCCAAATTGATAGCTTCATCAACAGGGCAGGTGAAATTTTGCCCGGCACAATAAGTTAAAAAATTGCACCCAAATTTAAATTCTGTCCAGTCACATCAGTAGACGTAGAACGCTCCCTTTTCCGCTTATGCGATCGTAGACACAATTTATCTACAGAACATTTAGAACAGTACTTAGATCATATACGTTTTTAAAGGTAAATTTCATTGTTAAATACATTTTGTAATTCATATTTTCGAAAATAAGATTGTTATCCTTGAGAACTAATAATAATAGCTTACTAAAAAATAAAATAAAATACGGCTTCCTGTATTATTTCATTTTGCATATTTTGGCCCTTTTTATGGATTTTCGTTCATATTTTAGCTATTTTTATTGCATATTTGCATGCATATTTTGGGCTGTTTTTGTTGCATATAATCCGGTCTTTAGTCAACTGTATATATTTTTTTAACGCAGGGCTGGTTGGCAAACTTTCAGGGCAGACAACTTTGTAAATGGCCGAAGCGAAGAGTGAGGTCAAAGCGTCCGCCCCCTATGTCACAAAGCCACCAAGATATATTTAAAATTTAAACAATCAGAATTGAATGCATAACATTTTGATGGTTTATGATTTGAAATATGTGATTTAAATGTAAAAGAAAGTTTTTGGCTGACACGCTAAGCAGTGCTTTTCTTACATGGACTGACACCCCGATCCCGAGAAATAGAATATGTATATGATTGTCAATGGTCAAAGGAATGTATTGCTCCTGAACCGAGATTGATATATTCAGTGAGGTGGCGTCAGGGAGGAGACATTCAAAAGGGAAATTCTTTTGATTCTTGAAAGAGTCTCTCCACATTGACGAAATCTTCACCACCGCCTGAAATTTTTTTGAAATTACCATATTTAAAGATATACAACGTGTCTGGAAACTCGTAGTACAAGCGGGAAACTGGTGAATCTACATCACGTAGAGAACCCAAAAAACTTTTTTTTTTTTTTATGTCATGTATATTATCAAGGCTTCTGACTCACACAATGTTGTCATTTTAGCCTCATCTGTTTTTAAATTATAATATTATCATTATAATCTCTAATGATCTTTAAAAGGTACTTAGAGTCCTTTTATATTCATTTCATATAAAAAAATCACTTTAAAATATTTTCCAGTTTACACAATCTAATAAATTTCATTATTCTCGATATGGCATGAAACTCAGTTGAGGCTATTAAATTCTGAACTTCTTTTTCGATCTCAGCATTTCGATTTTAATATTATTTTTTTTCAATTTTTCCATTTTTTCGGCAACTAAAGGGTTAAAAAAACTTTTGAGCCCGATTTACCCTTCGATGCATTTTATAAGACATTACACAGCTGATATCAACCCCCTAGTGAACAATTTTTTCAAATTTAACCAAAAAAATTCCAACTTTGGACCCAATTTACTCGAAAACAAAATCAAAAAAGTTATATCACAAATCGACTCCGAATGTGATGTGGATTTACCAGTTTCCCGCTTGTACTACAAGTTTCCGGACACCATGTATAGAGTAAAATAGAGTAAAGTTAACTTCTCAAAAACCGGGCGTACTGTACAGGGCCCGCAGATACTTTAATAGTACACAACAGCTAACCCTGCACAAATAACAAGTGCGCCCCACGGTTGAATTTGGCAGCCACCTCTGGTCTGGAGCTCCAAAATACGTGAAAAATACCCTCAACTCTGCAGAAACGGGCGGTCTGTTTGATAGATTCTCCCATCTTAACAGACAGATTGCAATCTTTAGAGCACAGGCGTCGGGTGGGAATGCTATCCTTATTCTACCGGTATTACAATGGAAGATGCTCCGAGAAACTAGCGTCATTGATCCCTTCGGCACCAGTGCATAGTTGAGAAACACGCCAGACGCGTGTACACGGTTGACATTTATCTCATGAAAACGGGTCGCTTTTTCGACTCGTTCATGTGTTCAACAGCTCGGCTGTGGAATGATTTGCCGGCCTCTGTGTTTCCTCCTTTCATTCCTTCCTCTCCTCAAAAAGACCCTCCACACAGCATCTCAGATGACATAGGCTCTGAGGGAAATTATTTTTCTCAGGAGAGCCAGGTACTTCCCCACCTTCATTTTCCCATCTCCTTCTCCTCCCCTCTACCTTCAGCCTCATAACATACCCTAATTGGGGATGCCATAGACTCTTGCGAGGTATTACTATAAAAAAAAAAGTAAGTTTGTTTGTTTGCTTGTGTGTGCAGCGTGCAGCCTCGTGAGCATGGCTGCCTGGAGGTGGTGACGGCCGGCGTGGTGCTGCAGCGCTTGCAGGGGGACCCAGCGCTGCTATCTATCTCCCACCTGCTGCTGGACGAGGTGCACGAGAGGGACACCACCGTCGACATCTTGCTTGGAGTTGTTAAACAGGTTTGTTCCATACTGGCTCGCTTTTTATCCAGTCGCCATCTGTTTTGCCATACACAGGAAAAGTCAAAGTTCCATGGCAACTTTCTAAGACTTGAGGATAGGCGATTAAGAAATGTTCCGGACACGGGTGGTTATTCTTGCAGTATTACAGTTTTATTTTCTGTTTACCATGACTATGAAGAAACTGCTTTGCCACATTTAAAAGATAAATAGTTCTGTGCTGTAATTATGAATGAGTTACAGATAATTGTGAATGAGTTACAGATTCTTGCCCAGCGAAAAGATTTGAAGTTGATCCTCATGAGCGCAACAATGGAAGCAGAACGTTTCAGTCAATACT
Source organism: Limnephilus marmoratus (assembly GCA_917880885.1). Taxonomy (NCBI): domain Eukaryota; kingdom Metazoa; phylum Arthropoda; class Insecta; order Trichoptera; family Limnephilidae; genus Limnephilus; species Limnephilus marmoratus. The sequence goes on along the minus strand of OU862912.1, from coordinate 58,346,920 downwards.
TTGGTGGATGTCCTCTGCTGCACATTCCCGGCTTCATGTTCCCTGTCAAAGAGTTCTACTTGGAGGATGTATTGGAAATGACAAAGTTTGAGGACTGGCCCCCGCTGAGTATTGGGGGGCGCGCCAAGGGAAAAAGCCTTTATATGAAGCGCCGAATGAAGATGCGCAAGGATTGTGAACGGGAAGAGCGCACACGGGCGCATGAGGAATGGATCTGCCCATTCATACAGAAGCTGCACGATGAAGGCAACTACTCCGAGGAAACTCTGGCCAATCTATTGAAGCCTGAAAGTGAGCAACTGTGTGAGGGCTTGGTGGCGGCGCTGGTAATAAATCTGTGTCACATGCGGCCCCCGGGGGCTATTCTGGTGTTCCTCCCGGGCCTGGCTAACATCACCCGCCTCTGCCGCCTTCTGGAGGAGCAGGCCTATCTACTTCCTAAACATCTGGTTCTGCCGCTGCACTCCCTCCTCAACTCCAAGGATCAGAATGTCATCTTCCAAAAACCTCCTGAAGGTCTGTTGTTTTTTTTTTAATCATTCATTTCACCAGGTAATAATAATTGGGTGATTCTTTTAAGTACAGCCTTTTGTGTTTAGTTTGTTTAGTGTCCACTCTAAAATAGTTTTTCTGTCATAATAAACCATCTTCTTTTATCTCAGTCATCCTTTGTCTCTTAAAGCATCTTCCATCTTACGATAACCAGCTGCCATGTTATGTTATTACGTGCATGCCTTGTCTATGGATGAGCAAATATTAATAAAGACCTGTGTATTAAATAATCAATAAGCATTTTTTTAACTCTATTTTAGGGGTACGAAAAATCATTGTGTCCACCAACATTGCGGAAACATCTATCACAATCGATGATGTGGTTTATGTAATTGACTGCGGCCGGATGAAAATAGGAGATTATGACGTAGAGTCGGATGTCAAAACTTTACAGGCCGAATGGGTGTCCAAAGCTAACGCACAACAGAGGTAAGTCTTTGTGTTCAAATAATGTAGTCAGCTGTCAAATCTGATTTTCAAAGGTTACACCCAAACAGAGACGAGTTGTCGTATCCTACCGAAAGTGTGAAATCATATCTTCAAAGCAGGGGTGGGGAACCTGTGGCCCGCGAAGCATTTCAGTGCGGCCCGCGAGCACTTTTGGTGCAGCCTGCTAAAAAAAAATTAGACCCAGAAAGCGAGAACGGTTTTCTTTCACATTTGTGTTTCAGCTACATTTTAAAGTTATTATTACTAAACCCAAAGAAAGTTAAAACATGGCTGACAGGTATTTGCTTATGTATGCACCTATGTTTCTAGACCTTTCTGCGTGATCCAACATACTTTTTTTAGGTTTATTTTAATTTCTTATTACCATACGATGGGGAAATTAATTTATTAAAAGAAAATAACTTAGTTTACATCACTTTATTTTTTATATTTTATACTATCAACATGGTTCACGAAACATGTTGATAGTATAAAATGTAAAAAATAAAGTGATGTAAACTAAGTTATTTTCTTTTAATAAATAAATAATGACATCACAAAGTAACAACCTTTTAGAAGAAGTTTTCTTCGGGAAATTAATATCGAAAAAATATCTCAGTATTGATTACAACTCTATTTAGGAAGGAAAAAATATGAAGTACTTTCTTTATAATATATTGCTACACTTCTGCCATAAAAAGTAGTATATCCTGAACCAAATCTCTGAGATTGATATATTTGGCACCGGTGAGGAGAGATTCAAAAAGGAAATTCTTGAAAGAGTCTCTCCACACTGACAAAATCTTCGCCACTGTCTGAGATTTTTTTTGAAATTGCTATATTTCTTTCATGTATAAATATTTGTAAACCATTTTTTTTTTTAATATTTATATGGCGTTATTTCTTACATGTAATAAATTAAAATTTGTAATGGTGTAAGAAATTAATAAAAAAATATTATTAATATTATAAATATAACAAAAATATTGTATACAATAAATTTGCAGTAAAATGCAGGAAAACCATTCACGTGTTCTGAGTACAATATAATAAAGGCTGGTGGCCTGGTGGACACTTACACATTCCTGTTGTGGATTCATCTGCTGACGCAATTCGAAGGAAACCATCCATGTGTTTCTAGTGCAAAAATCGGAGGAAAACCATTTTCGTGTTCTGGATGTAGTATCAATTAAAGCTGGGGACTCGCACGCAGATTCACTCTAAAGTTAAAACTAGATTCATGGTCCGAATAATCTATCAAAATTGCAATAGCGGATTTGAAGATTTAAGATTTTTGATTTTAGCGGATTTCTGCTGATGCATTTTGAAGAAAACTGTTCTACTGTTTCGAGTGGAGTTAAAATTTTTGTTTTAAACCATATTTATTATTTATTATAAGAACTTTGTTAGTGTCCGACCGAAACTAGTTTTTACCACCGAAACCGAAACCGAATTTCGGCCTCAGTCTCAGGTTCGACCGAAACCAAAACTTCCATATAAGGTCATGTTTTCGTAGGAAAAAATAGTCAATCTTAATCAGTCAGTCTTTATTTTTAAATCATATATTAATCATTCAATCTCTGATATTTGAATTAGTAATAATATAATTAATAACATAATTATCACTCTCTATTTCAAATAAATTATTTGTCTTTTTTGAAATAAGGAGTTGATTTGAAATAAATATACTTACTACACCAGGAATATTTATTTCGAACTATTGGATCGCCTTAACCCCTCCGCAACGTAAGCAGATATATGCGTTAAAAATACGACAGCAGTCAAGTACAATAAGCGTGTTTACACGTCAGCGCGTGTGTCTCCATAGAAACCGTTATAACTCCGTTATTGTTTTAGTTACATCCGTAAAATAGAAAGTGAAATGTCAATAGTGAATCACGCTGCACATCTCTGTTCAAGTTGTCCATAGAAATACATAAAAAGAACATTCTGTCAGACGCGCAGTCTGACACATAATTTATCCTGCCAAATTTCCTACAGGCGCCCGACGTTGTTAATTTTTATTAAATATTTTTATATGAAATGATAAAAAAGTGAAATGATAAAAAAGTGTTTATTACACATTTATACAATAGAATAAGTATTGTTGTTTACATAATCTGTGATTTTAGTACCGTTTTCACATAAAAACATCACGTGAGTCATTTTCACATTTTTTTAATGTTTGCATTCTAAATTTTAATATTTACAAATATTAATATTTATTTGTAATATAATAATTCGGAAGCTTATTTTGTAACCTGTCTAAAACAGTTTTTACTATTTGGCTACGTTCAGAAATGTTTCATTTATAGAGCTTTATTTGTGAAGCGGTAATAATACAAAGTTTTCGTAAAATGTCATTTCGTTAAAGACATTAAAAGTGCGTATTGGCGATTTTCTGAGGGGTTAAGAAAGAAAGGGAAAATTTAAAAAAAATACTTTTCTATGAGTTTAAAGAAGTTGCATATTATTATTATTTTTTTTTTTTAATTGAGTTATTCCCTTTTTCTTGTGGCTTCACATGAACTGTCAAATGAGAGTGTCAAATTCGGATTTTTAAACATAACTTCAAATCAGATTGTAATGGTTATAATCGCTCGAAAATTGGCATAAATCTTGTAATAACTAATGAAATTTATTAAACAAACTATACTACGTACCAGTCATTTCTGCAGTTCGTTTGTAAACATCTTCTAAATTAGCCAGAAACTTCTGCGCATGATATTCGGCTAGGCAGCGTTGAAAAACGCAGTATATAACCCCTCTTGCATCACTCCGTATTGGTTTGTTCATTTTAATTAAATTCACACAATGCACAGGCAAACAATGAATAAAAATATTATTAAATGAGTGATCTTCTACTCAGATTTAAGATAATAAATCCACCATAACATGCGATAACATGACAGCCATAGGAAACGTCATAGCAAAGCGAGTACTTCGGTGCTGCCATAGTAATGAAAACATTTAGTTCCAATTTATTTAATTTCTAGACTTAATTGCCAAACTATACAATTAAATTTAAATTAAAAAATACGACAACTGAATTTTTTAAATGCTGATAATACTTAATGTACGAAAATACAAACAGTTTTTTTCTCAAACTAAAAAAAAATGAAGAGCTTCATTGAGCTACGACTATTTAATTTGAATGGACTAATAATCATTATCAGTATTCATAATTAAACAATCTAATAAACAGGTCCTGACACGACTAAGAGCGCGGGCGCAGCAAAAACATGTCTGATTGCCGCGCGAAACCTCTCGAATTCAGTTTCAGTTTTGGCTCGATATCAGCCGAAATCGAAACTTAGCCGAAACTAGGCCGAAACCGAAAGTTCGGTCGGACACTAAACTTTGTACATTGTACAGATTATTGTCTTATTTCATCCGCCATGCTAGGGATGTCCCTGTGTTACGGCGGGTGAAGCTGTAAAATTAGTAATTGGTAGGAAAACCGTACGCATATTACGAGAGTAATATGAATTAAAGCTGGGGACTCGCATGCAGATTCACTCTTAAATTAAAACCAGTTTTTTGTGATCAGAATGTAACGATCAAATTCCAGTTGTGGATTGATCTGCTGATACGTTTTGAAGGAAACCATTCTCTTAATGGAAGTGCAGTTATTAAATTCTTGTTGCAGATTATGTATATCCTGCCAGAATAAAATGAAAACCATTTTCATGTTCTGAGTGTAGTTTTGTGTTCAGAATTTAACGATAAATTAAGAAATAAGTTGCAGATTCATCAAAGGAAGCCACTATCATGTAGGTACTGAGTAAATTTTTACATTTGAGTTGCACACCATATGCTCCAAAATTCCTAGAAATTGACTGTTTCGTGGGTACCTATTATTTAAGCTTGTGGACACTTGCGCAGAATCAACTGAAGTTAAAACCTTCCTTGTGTTCTAAACATAATGTAAAAATTCTCTGCTGACGTTATTCAAGGGGTACCATTCTCGATTTCCAAGAGCAGTTATCAATTTCCAGTTGCAGAATTCACATACATGAATTTTTATTGGAAGAAAATGAAAATAAGGTCCTAATAAAAAAAATGGATTTATCCCCCCCCCCCCCTTGGCGCTTGATAATCTATGTGCAGCCCGCAAGTGATACCACAAACATTCAAATGGCCCCCGATGCCAAAAAGGTTCCACACCCCTATTTTAAAGACTATGTGAATTTCCAAAGCTAAACCCAACAAAGATAAGTTTATAATTTTTTGTATTTCTTCGGCATTAACTGTGTAACAATTTCTAGACATTTTGTTTGTTTTTTAGTTTGCTAGTGAATGACACGAATGTGTCGAAACCGGTAGCAGAAAATTTAAAATACTGGGCACTGACTATGTAACAATTTCTAGACATTTTTGTTTTGAAAAAAACTTTAAAATAAAAAAAACTTAAACTTTAAGTAACTTTAAGTTTTAAGTTTGCTCGTTAATGATACGGACGTGTCGAAACCGGTCGCAAAAAAATTCAAAATTAAAGTAACAAATGTACATCGAAAAATAAAACTTTTCAAAACAAAAATTTAAAATACAAAAAGTAACAAATTAAATTGAAAATTAAAACTCTTCAAAACAAAAAGATAAGTTCTTTTTTTTAAATTTTTTTATTTATTTATTTATCTATAAAAAAGTATATGTATATAAGACAATTTGTCTATTGGTTGTACTTCTTTATTGGTAATGACAAAACAAATCATGTGTTGCTCTGTTAACAAAGAAACTACATTTGAAGTTTATTTGTCGATCTTAAAAACATTATAACACTTTAACACTTATTTTTCTGATATCTTGATTACTTGAATGTCTGCTACGCAGCTAATCAAAAACAATAATAATGTTTGTATGTCACCATGACAACACATCAATGAATGACATTTGAAAAGTAATTCATTATTCGAACACGAAGGAATCCCTATGCGTTTCTAGGTAGGTATTCCTTTACATGTACATTCGGTTTTTTTGATGCCTGTCTCACTAGGATATACCTGTGTCGAGACAGGCTAGCGTAGTAAAGTCAGACATTGTTACAGGCTAATATGTCTAGTTCACACGAGGATAATACAGAAGATAATACAATATTGTATCGCGTCAGCTCAGTGAACAGCCTCGACCTCGCAGGACAGGACAACACAACAATTCGACCGTACTTGAAACGCGGAACATTGGGAAAATGGATGTCCGACATGATAGATATGATTGCTCGTAGTGACTGCCTTTTGTTCTACTGTCTTGTGCATGCGAGTTTACATGCAAACAATCACCAAGATCATCACTGAGAGTTGTTGAGTTTTTGTTTTTCTCCTAAAAATTAAATAAAACTTCAAGAGCCCCAGAGCTGAGGACATCCTGAGGACAGAGCTGAGGACATCTGAGGACAGAGCTGGAATGCACAAAAATATGTTGTGATCATTTATTTGACCTACTGCTTTTTATTTAATTACAGACGAGGTCGAGCCGGTCGAGTGAGCGCTGGCGAGTGCTACCGACTGTATTCCAAGTGGCGTGCAGAGATACTCCCCGAGCGCCCCGCGCCAGAATTACTGCGAGCCCCTGTGCACGAGCCCTTGCTAGCTGCCTTACTCCTTCGCCTGCGCCCCGCACCTGAATTCCTGGCCTCGCTGCTGGACCCCCCTCACCCGGCGGCCGTGGACACTGCCGTGATCCTGCTCAAGCGCATGGGCATCCTCGATATGATAGAGCGCCTGACTCCGCTAGGCGTGCACGTGGCGCGATTGCCCGTGGCCCCCGGCGCGGCGCGAATGCTGCTGCTGGCCGCCATGTTTTCCGCCATGTCGCCTGTCTCCTCCATGGCAGCTGTGGTCGCTTTCAAAGATCCCTTTGTTCTAGCCATTGGTACTCCTCTGCATTTAACTCTTTGACTTAAAGTTTGACAAAAAGGTCTGTTACACACACAGAGACTCTTACTTCATATCCTTAGACAAATAATATCAGATGATCCAGTGACAGCAAAGTCACCAGGATAGGAATATCGGCTATCTCTGATTTGTACAGCTCAGATTTGAAGAATAAAATGGCAAAAGTAGGCTCAAATATGCACTGATGACTAAAAAGGTTAAAATATTCAAATTCATTAGAATCCGACATCTACTCATTACGCTCATATCACCCTTGCATTCTTTTCCAGGAGCACACATGAATATAAAGAATGATACCAATAGTAAATGATTGTTGTTGTTAGGAAAAGAGAGAGAGGTGGAAGAAGCACGACGCCGGCTGGCGGGAAACTCGGCCTCCGACCAGTTGGCCGCTGCCGAGGCGCAGCGCCGCTGGGCCGAGCTTCCGCGCCACGCTGCCGACGCCTTCTGCCAGCAAAACTTCCTCTCCCCCAACACCCTGCGCCTGCTGGGAGACATGCGCCAGCAGTTTGGGCAGCTGCTCTACAGGGCCAAGTTCCTCGCCTCGCCCGACCCCGACTGCCCGCAAGCCAACCGCCACAAGCACAAGACGGCGCTGCTCAAGGCTCTGGTTGTGGCCGGACTGTATCCTAATGTGGCCTTTTACAAGGGCAGTCACACCAAACTGTCCACAATTGAGGACGGACGGGTCATGCTACATCCCAGCTCTGTCAATAAGTTCACCAAACGCCCGGCACAGAAACTGGTCTACCGTCTCAAGCAGCGCTCTACAGACCTCTTCCTCCACGATACCTCTCCGGCGCACGCCATCCCACTCTTATTCTTTGCAGAAAACTTTCAAATTACAGGTGATTATTAGATTAATTATTACATTGTTTATTTTATGATTTCTTTTAAATTTCTACAATGAAACTACTGAATGAAAATTAATATCCTTAGTTGCATCGTATGTCTTTTAGATTATTAAATAAAATTGTCAAATGGTTTTTGTTGCAAAAACAACAAATTTTTGAATTACTAGTATTTTCTAATGGCTGATTTTCTTAACCATATAAAAACCTTCCCAGCAAGTAGCGGTGTTCTACCAATGCACAGTTATTATTATTAACCCATTTTCTTAACCATATTAAAACCTTCCCAGCAAGTAGCGGTGTTCTACCAATGCATAGGTTATTATTATTAACCCATTTTCTTAACCATATAAAAAGCTTCCCAGCAAGCAGCGGTGTTCTACCAATGCATAGGTTACTATTATTAACCCATTTTCTTAACCATATAAAAACCTTCCAAGCAAGCAGCAGTGTTCTACCAATGCATAGGTTATTATTATTAACCCAATTTCTTAACCATATAAAAACCTTCCCAGCAAGCAGCGGTGTTCTACCAATTGTGAAAGGTCCCGTGGAGGGGGGAACCACCTACCTTCTGCTCTCGGCTAGCTGATGCTCTCAGCAGGCGGGATAACTCTCCTCATCAAGGTCGTAGGTAGCTAAGGGGGGAGGGGGGGGTGGAAATGTTACATAGGTAATTGCCAAAAACTCGCCCACGTGATCCGTCAAATGAAAGAGGTAGCTAGGAGGAAACAAATCTGTATTGTCGGGTGTATACAATTACAACATTTAACAACAACATAGTTAGTAATCACAAATCAACAACAGGGCCTAGCTAGGTGTATCCTACGAAGGGATCGCTCAATTCTCTCTGGGGTGTGATCTTATCAAGCGTGTATGACTAGGGGACACATTTAAAAGGAGGAATCGTGGTTACTCACAGCTGTCCGTCTGGTCCGGGGAGCCGGGGGCAGTAATCCGGGGTTGGTGCCGGTGGCGGTGGTCTCCAAGTGGAGCGGCCATGTCCGCGACCACGTAAAAACTACTCAGATCGGTTCTGATTGTAACACCAATCGAAATCGGAGATGTCGCAGGAATTCGCTCAGCGAAGCGCACAGCCTTTCTGGACGAGGGCCCGTTGATTTCTGAGGCGGCCGCCGCTCGCTCCCGTGGGGGCCGTGGGGGGAAGGAAGGGTAATCCTTGCAAGGGGGGAGCGGGCCATGCTTGTGGCGGCCTGAAGCTTGCCTACCGCGGGGCGGCGGAAAGAAGAGGTAATCCTTGCAAGGGGTAAGCGGCGTGATGCTTTGTTAGGGTGGATCGTAACACAATGCATAGGTTATTATTATTAACCCATTTTCTTAACCATATAAAAACCTTCCCAGCAAGCAGCGGTGTTCTACCAATGCATAGGTTATTATTATTAACCCATTTTCTTAACCATATAAAAAACCTTCTCAGCAAGCAGCAGTGTTCTACCAATGCATAGGTTATTATTATTAGCCCATTTTCTTAACCATATAAAAACCTTCTCAGCAAGCAGCAGTGTTCTACCAATGCATAGGTTATTATTATTAACCCATTCCCTCCGACAACTTGCTCTTACAACTTGCTGCATATTTATCGTTACTGCATTCAATTGCTTCACCGTACTCTGCTGACACTATTTAGGTGAAGAACTAGGCATGTGCGTGGTGCAGAGCGGGGACCACTCCTGGAGGATGAGGCGGGGGAGTGCGGAGCTGCTGAGGCGCATGCGGGGGGCCCTTCAGCGCTTGCTGCAGCTGCACCTGGAGAATCCGCATCCCATACAGTGGGACAAGCCAGAAGGAAACCTTCTCAAGTTAGTAACATGTATCATAATATATAACAGTGGCGTTCACTGCTAGGTCCATCCATCATTTTATAACCCGGTCAATCACGACACACTGGAGAAGAGATAGGGTAAATGCAATAGATATACAATGTAGACCATACCTGTGAAAATTGTGTAAGTCGGGGTCTCTAGTCTCAAATTTTTTTAACATTTTTAATTACGAATAACCTGACATTATTTGAAAATCTCCTACTGACATCACAGTAAGAGGAAAATGTTGCTTGTGTCGTGATGGAGGACTTAGCCAGCTGAGGAATAAAACACGCGACGCCTGGGTGGGACCCAAACGCGATGTCAACTCATCCACTGACAATAGCTCCACACAGGAGGTTCCTAAGAAAACTATTCCATCTCATCTTTGGGGATGCTGTGTGTGCTGGCATTTTTAGGAAAGGAAGGAGAGGAAGTTCTGGAAAGGAAAAAGGTGGGAGTGGGTAGGAATCTGGCGGTCCAGTGTGTCCAGGAGTGACGGACGAATCTATCCCTCCCATTGCAGTGCAAGGCAATGTTCCGGGAGAGCCCTGCTGGAGAGATCAAAAGGTCTCCCTTCACCAGTCTCTCCCGATGCGGCTTGCCACGTATTTGGTGGACAGACACATCCATCAGCAAACGTAGCGAACCATTTGGGGTGACCTATGGCAGAAGTGTTGGTTATCCAATAAATGGCTCCCGGGGTGGCAATACCCAAACTCGCCTTCCAAGTCGATAGATACTAATTTTTTCATAGTATGAATATGTTTGAATTTTTTATCATACCCATGACAGATCAACCTTCCCACTGGGAACTGGTTCCAAAAGTAACTAGAAAAAGAAGCAGTTCCATATTGGACTCCGGTAGAGCATGCAGTACCGTTGTATCGTTACTGCAATTTCGCGAATTTTGCGCTGTTTATCAATACTGCAAAAGCGAGATTAGAAATGCGAATTTCGCGGTATTAAAAACGAACCGTGATAGGGAAATCCCTGCTACGAACAGTGCGTCGGGAAATTCCCTACAGCATAATAACGTTTGTTTGTAGTCTTACTCAGTCTGAGTCTCACTCGCAACTACTCTCAGGTCGGACAAGTGAGTGACTAATCTGTCCTATTTTATTTGTTTTTTTTTTATTATAATCTTAAATTTTTTATGTTACATAGGTAATTGTGCTGTGCCCGTCTCACTAGGAGTTCCTGTGTTGAGAGGAGGCACATTTTAACATAAATAGTTTAAAAATAGTTTATGAAGGGTAACAACAACAATGTTATTTACATTTAGAGTAAAAGTACAAGGACAATCAATGTTTACTAAGTGAAAGCGTGAAAAAATAATAATTTTTTACTAATATATTAACGTATTATACTCATCTTGTATCAAACTTTTTTTGTAAAAAATGAATACTACAATGAATGGTAATGAATTCAAAGACTTCAAAAGTTCTAATATAGTGTGGAATCATTTTTTGCGATCTATATATCGTCAATCAGCGAAGTGTTAACTCTGTCCAGTTATTATTAAACCTATTGGATGATCAACAAGCGGACTACATACTCATTTATGCAGTAAGCACGGAATTGGAGCTAAAAATATTAACTGCGATGAGATATCAGAAGAGGTTGATTGTCCTAGTGTGCAACACAAACTACGAGCCGCAGCCAATCTACCGAGGTAGCGCTACAACCTCAACTGTAATTGACGAAGATGACCACATCGAAAAACTACAATCACTGGTGAAAAAAAAACAAGATATCACACTATTTCGAAAAAACTGATTCTCTTTCTATGAAAGTGTCCCGTATGGTGGCAAAAAGTGAATTATCATTTAAAGTTTTCGTAAGTTCCGAATATCTATAGGGTCTTTATTACAAATTTCGCAATATCGCAAATTTTGCGGTATTACATGTCCGATACCGCAATATCGCAGTATCCATATATACTGCGGTATTGCATGCTCTAGTCTCTGGTAACTGGAACCACAATTTCAGGTTTAAAGCAGTAGGAAAAACAGCTTTTTAGTTGATATTTAAAAAAACTCACAACGGAAATGATAAGTTTTCTATAGGAATGGCTAAATTGCTGACTTTAGCCGATGTTGGTTGGATTTACCGAAGCCATATCAAACCAATTGCGCTGATTCTTACATTTGCTACTTGTACTGAAAGGCACGGCCTTATCTGACACTAACACAAACGATTTGAATGAGCATAGTGCACACATGCAGTGGTTTAGCTAGGGGGGGGGGCACTCTGGGTGCTACCGATGGGGGGTGACCCCCCAAGAGCACAATTCTCTAGCCCCCCCTTCCCCAGGTTGGACCAATTTTTTATGAAGTTAAAATTTGCATTGGGGGGGGGAGGTGAAACCACGTTATCCACCCCGGGTGCCACCCATGCTAACTACCCACTGCATACACGCGTATTTTTTGTAACAAATGTAGGCGACAGTAAAATGTCCGCTGCAATTTAAAAACTAGCTAAAGTCCCTGACATTGCCGACAAATTTGCAAAATTTCATCAACCTCGAAACAAAAGTGTAGATCTGAAACAAATCCACGCTAATGGTCCACCATACACGTTCTTCTTTATATAAAGTACCAATTGGCAATCCCTTAATGAGTTTTGATAACTTTTGGGAGTGCAACTTCGTTGTATGTTTTATTTAATAAAAAATAAAAAAAATAGATGTTACTAGAGCAGTGTTTCCCAAACATTGTTCTGCCGTGGCCTGGTAATTTTCACACGACCCCTTCGTGACCCACTTAATACTTTTAAACCCAAGCTTGGTTCCATTAGGTAAAATAATACACATTTATTAATAGTAAAAACGTTTTATTAATAGTACATATTTTGGTATCGCTTATTTAGTCACAAAATTTTAGTGCGAAGTATGGAGCTGCTGCTTAATTGTTACTAAAGAATCCAAATTCGCGGAAAATGATGAAAGTTTTATCCTAAGGTCTGGTTCCACTTCAAGTCGGTTTCTATATTTATTTTTAATGTAAACTAGTGTTGAAAACCCAGTTTAACATTTATAAGTTGTGACAAAAGGCATTAAAAAAGTTATTGCTTGATGAGCTAATTTTTCTGTATTCTTGACGACAAGATAACCAAAAATCTATCAATGGTCTTGTGTCAAATATATCCTTGGTTGACATGTCAGTTGACAGTTCAATTAACGAGTCCACATCTGAATCTGGCAATTTGTGAAAAATTAGTTTCGGAATCTAACTTGAATGTAAATGGGTTTCTTATCCAAGCTTTGTTGCTGTCGGAGGAAAATATTCTTGAAGATTCGTCTCCAGTCCTAATAAATATTCTTTAATTTGAGTTAACATGTCTTGTGGCAATGCAATCGTGTTGTACTCTTTTTGTATTTCACTTAACCTGTCTGCTTGGTTCAATATATTCGCACCTCACAATCCGGAAGCCTCAGTATCACGCGTAAATTCTGAAACCATCACCTTGGATCGAGATTGTAAAATATCTATGCAAGATAGCTTTCATGTTTCAAAGACAATAAGAAGCTTATTTCGTTCTCTTTCTGGTTAAAAGAAAAATACATATGTTTGCATGAGAGGAAGAGAGATATATAGCTTTTAAAATGTAAGGTCGCTCGGAAGTCTTATGAAAGTATAATGCGATTACGTGTTTTGGGATGTATTTATTCCTAAACAAGCAGACTGGTTAAATTACTAAATGCTTTGAAGTTCCCTGTTTCTGCGCGTTTGCCCACACATTAAGCTTTCTTCTTGCAGCCCACCTTGTCTTAAAACAAGGCGGGAGTTTTGCGACCCGGTATTTTATTTTGATGGCCCGGTAACGGGTCGCGACCCGGCAAATGGGAAACCCTGTACTAGAGCATAAATCGCTTACAGGCAAATCATTTTAAAAGGGACATTTTTTAATATATTTGTGCACATTCTTCTTCTTTGTGTACCGTATCAGGTCCCCCCGACGTTGGCGATCACTCTTGAGAAAGTCTCTCTGTCTTGCGCTGCCCGGAATAGCTCCTCCACACTTCTAATGCCGTTATATTACGCAGCCAAGATATTTGTCTCCTACCAGGCCCTCGGCGATGCACATTGTGCACATTGATGGTATCAACAATTTCAAAATGGTTTTTGGAACTTGTTTGGGACGCCCGCCACCCAAATATACTGGGTGATGGATTTAACGCAAATATCTCGAGAAGTGATAGAATGCCACTCAAAATCCTACCATTTCAATCTCGACACATTGAAATTGTGGAGTATAATGTGAAGATGTTGAAAAGACGTGTTGGAGAGGCAAAAAGACTTTGCCTTTTGTATTAATAACTTGTGTGTTTTCAGAGCCATCATTGAACTGATAACAGCGGAAGATGATCCGAGCCAAGACAGCAACGATGAGGAAGAGATGGGTTAACATTCTGTTTAAAGACTTTTGAAGCAAACATTACAGATTGATTCAGGAATTCTAATTGTTATGTTTTATACAATATTGTCTAATGATTTAATTTCTGACAGCGAGGAGCAAGTTGTAAGGGTTCCATGACAGTTGATCTCCAAACTGTTGGCCCCATGGCGTACTTATATTCAATATGCAGTCAGTTTATGGAAAATAAGGTATACCTACTTACACTAAATTTAAGTAAGTATCTATTATAACTAAGTGCAGAGAGGATGTACCGTCGAATAACAATAGTATAAAACACATTTTCATTCAAACGCATCATAGAAAAACTATTTGTCTATATTCTGTAATACCGGTGTATAAATACAAAAAATCCACCCTGTAAACAAATTTGTTTGATATCCATACATTTTTAAAGTCGATTTTAGGTTTGCAATTGGTAAATAATGCACAAAAAATTATGATTTTATAATAATATTAATTGCTGTGATCAGACAACTCAAAACCATCAACCTGCAACTTTATTAAGTGATGAAAAAAAAACTTGGTTAAATAGGTTAGGTTAGGTTAGGTTATGGGCTATATGTATATATGTTGTTAATCACTTTTAACAACAAACTTCCAAAGGGGTTTTTAAAAGCCACTTTGTTGATAATTACGGCTGCCAATTGTCGGGATCAACAGTCTGGGATCGTCGGGTCACCCGTAGTAAGCAATGCCCGGTACCTAATAACGGTAACTCAAGTGGTTTTACTATGTAACCAACTAGCTATCGTAGTATTTTATAGTACAAATCTACACTCTAATATTATAATAGTGGATAATAATGCCCGACACCGCAGCACTGTCACTCAGTGAATATTGTTCTTTTAGAAGATGTAGATAATAATGTGCAATTTCATTTTATCCTTTTGTTGTTATATTTAATATGAATGCTGCAGACGCATTAGTCTAGGGACACTACACATTAAAAACTATTTTTGTAATGCAAGCATGTATCTTAAATGTCCTGAATCTCTAACAAATAAATAATAATATATGTTTCACATGTCCTAGTCATTCATTCATACCAGTGAATCAATTCAATTATTTGATTTACCACAGTTGTTTTGTTATGCTTTACTTAAATGTATCAAACTATATCCGTCTGACCGTGTGGGGGGCCACAGGGCTACGGATCACCTCTCTTAACATTTTGAAGTGCGAAAACACTCCATAACTGCTCTCATAACGAGTAAAGAATAATATAAGAAGCAGAGGGATGGTTCAGTACAAAAAAATGTCATTAGTATTATCCATGTACAAAATAAAAGTTTTACCACATTACACATCATTTTTATTTATTGACTACTTCTCCCATAGACATCCAAATTCAATAGACCAGAAATAATAGGTGAGGGGAAAAATCAACTATGGCGGTACGAAGAGGGGAAGATGACTGTCATCGGTTGAAAAATTAATCTGACAGTATATAGGCATCTCGCATTATAATATCATCATTTAGTTCTTAAAAGCAAAATCTGCTTTGAATGAATAGACCTTTTTACATGGGAGCGCGAATTGCTTGCCACGATAATAAAATATTTGCGTAGGCCAAATGTACACCCCAAAAAGATTCGCCCGTTTTCACATAGCAATATTTTTTTGCCGTGTTTAGTTAAGACACTTTTACAAATGTTTCATAATTTACTTACCCCTGTAACCAGCGACGAGCACACTAAGGAACCGCCCACATTTATGTGCACACTGATATGTAGGTATGTTGTATAGCACAAGCTACTGTTTTGGCGTGTTATTTTTTCGTTAAATGTATAGATGTTAGCTTCGCGCTGCCCACGGCAAGAATGATGACGTCACACATTTTAGATTCAAGCGATTCTCTATCCCCTCCACATGGGGCGAACTGGCGCCAAGGAGGAGCTCCAGCCGGTTCCATGGCGAGGGGGAAATAATACGTTTTTATCACTTAGGGCAGGTCCAGATATATTCATATGTCCGTGACTTCTCCATACATATGTTACTCTAAAAGCCCGTACTATGGTAAATCTTAAGATTTTCCAGTTAATCCTAAGATTTACCAGTAAAACCTAAGATTTATTAATTTGCGGGCTTTTACAGTAGCGTATATATACATTCAACACATTATGGTATATACATTGTTGTATATTTATAAACTTACGTGGATATGTGTCTGTATGTGTATATACATCTATATACAACGTACTGTGAATTTAACATTAAAAATAATATTAATGTCCTTCATCTTGCCTTTGCCGAACGGCTCATCGGGTAAAAATATAATCCGTCAGGTGACATTATTATAGTTTGCCAGAAAAAAGGGTTAAGTTCTCCCTGAAACATAACCCGTCTAATCACAGGAGACCCAAGTTGTCCCAAAACAGCATATGCCGTTATAATAACAGGAGACCCAGATTGTCCCAGAGCGACAGTGCATTATTAAAAGTTAGATATCTCTCTTCCTGTCATGCGAATATTTGTGATTTCTTTTATGTTAGAAACGGAAAGAAATAATGCTTCTCATTGTCTCAGAATTATATGAGCTAGGTTTTTCAGATATTTTACAAACCCGATCAAAAGTGACGGTTTAATTTTTCGCCAATTTGTGACGTATCACACAATTAATTTTAAAATAAAATTGTATGAAAGTGATAAAAAGTGAGGTGACAGTTTTATTACAAATTTTATTTAGAAAAGGAATCTGTATTTTAAATTTTAAGTTTATTCTATTTTAATTACTTTAATTCGAATATTCGCAGGTATGCATTTTTTAGCCAATTTAAATTTCCAATATTAAAATTTAAATTATATTTAGAAACAAAAATGTTGATTTCTAATAAACACACCGGAAAGATTATTTTATCTAGATTTTAGAACAATTTTTGTTTTTGCAAAAGCGTTAAAATAAACCAATAAATAGGAACATTTAAAATGCATGGGAAGAACCAGGAATTTTGCGCGCTAACTTTGATAGGCAAAATTTGACAGAAAATTATTGTCTTATTATTCGAAGGGTTAAACCAATAGATGCTTTATGTGTGGCGCCTGACGAAGGGAACAGTGACAAGATTTTTTACTCACCATCGGTAGTTAATATGTTTTATTTTTACCGGTTTTGCCTGAATTTCAATATTGTGGTAAGAGGGAATCATGTACAATGCTGACAGAGAAGTCATACACTCTCGCGGGGACTTCAACGCAACAATTCAGCATTATACGACGAAGCACATTCCAAACTGCCCAGTGATGTCACAATAACTTTGACGTACACATATAATTATTTTATTTTTAAATAACCAACACGGTAAATTATTAATACAGTCTTTTTAATTAAAACAATAACTTCATAAACATTATAAGAATGTAAAACCAGAAAGATGGATATTATTTTTTATAAATTTCTCTGATATGAATAAGAAGCAAGTTAGTACATAATACATGTGTGTGTTTTACCAGAAAATTTGTTTGTTTTTTCAAGCGAGCTACTTTGCTGTTCTAGACACTTGTAACTGAGTACGCATTCCGCTTTCTAGATGCTATAAGCGGGAAACTTGGCTGTCTGATGTTGCAGCATGTCGTTAAGGAAGTAGAGGCGCCCTGCCAGACCCTCGAACAGCGAGGCCGGGCTGTCGGGGGCGTGTTGCTCCGTACCTTCCCGCTCATCTATGCACCACTCCGCAAACCGGGCAGCGCGGTAAAGCCACTGCGGTTCCTGCAAAACAGATACCAACATAATTAAACCAGTGGGATGGCATCCCCAATTATTGGAGTTTATTGTAAGGCTGAAGGTGGTGGTGAAGGGAAAAGGAAGGTGGGGAAGCACCTGGCTATTTAGAATCGAAACGTTGATTAATATTAATAGGCGGGAATGGGTACCGCCGCCCCGGGAACCTTTATTGGATAACCAACACCACTGCCGTAGGTCACCCCAAGTGGTTCGCTACATTTGGTGATTTAGCAGGGGTGCCCGGGTTCATGGGGTGAGGTTTGTCTAGGTCTTGGAGGCGGATGACCAGGGCACACTGAACCCCAGATTCCTACCCACCCCTTAAACCCTTTTCCTTCCCAGAACTCTTCCTCCTTCCTTTCCTTTAAAAAACCCTCCACACAGCATCCCCAAAGATGACGTAGGCCCTGAGGGAAATTATTTTCCTCAGGGTCTCCTGTGTGGAGCTCATGTAAAAAAAAAAAAGTGATCAGACCAATGGGGTATACCCCACTATAGATAGCTATCCCACTGGCTCCAGGCAGTTGGGACTTTGGTGCGATATTTCAATGTTAACGCAATGTGAAGAGGATTTCAAGTGTAGTATTACACGGTTAAATGATTAGCAGCATTTCATCAGAGCCACTGCGAATATCAATTTCAAATAAATAGATTTTACAGACGATTATTGTCTCATAATTTCTTGCAAAGATTTTATTGTTAAGTGGAAATATATATAATAAGCAGCGCTTATTACTTACCCTAGTGGCCTGGTACAGGTGCAGGAAGGTGTAGGCGTTGCCAGCCACTCCGTGGCAGATACTATAGCCCTTGGTGCACAGTCCGCGCTCCCATACCACACGGCCGCATTGCAACGCGCCCTGCAAGTAACGCTCCTCTCCGTACACCTGCATAATGCACAAATAGAACCTTTTAACATCAGCAGTCTTCATCATCAGTCCATAATTATTATGTAAGATCACTTTTCCTTCAATCAGCGATGCCTTTAAGTTGATTCCAAATTTGAGAAAATCTTTTCACATTTTGATAAAAATGACGAACAGTATTGTAAATTGGGGCTATTTGGGAGGTAAGTATGTATTCGTTGGATAACTAACACCTGAACCATAGATCACTTCAAGTAGCAGGGGTGCCCGGGTTCATGAAGTGAGGTCCGTCGGCAGATGTGCCCGCTCACCGCACTGAGAGGGATGGATTTACACATCCGTCACTCCTGGGACACACTGACCCTCAGATTCCTACATAGATCTGGTGTACATAGGTGACTTAGCAGGGGTGACGTGTGTCCAGGTCCTGGCGGTAGATGCGCCTGCACATCAGTTGCATGGCAGGCCAGATCAGGAGAGGCCGGTTTGGGGAGATTTGATCCATCGTCTTGCATCGCAGTGGAAGGGATTGATTCATATGTCCGTCACTCCTGGATAGTGACTCCTAGATTTCTACCCATCCCTCATATCTTTCCCCTTCCTAGAACTTTCTCTCCTTCCTTTCTTTAAAAGATCCTCCACACACCATCTCTAAAGATGACATAGGCCCTGAGGGAAATTATTGTAAGTGCCTCCTGTGTGGAGCTCATGTAATAAAAGTAAATGATACATTTAAACATTTTATTTTGTGGAAACCAACAAACTAGAATATGCAGAAATCATGATCAACACCCGTACAACAACCTACAGTTTGCCTTGGAACAGGAATACCTAGTGGGGAGGACTGAGAACAAACTACTTTACTTTGTATTTTTACCTTACTTTATATTGTATTTTTACTTTACTTTATATTGTTGTTAAATAAAAAAATATATTTAAAAAAAGACATAAAAAAGTGTTGGATAATACCTGGTGCGCGAGAAGCAATGGCTGCACAAATCCTGGCGCCCCGTGGCACCACTGCACCAAGCGGTCTCCTTTGGAACCCAGTGACGAGGGCAGATTGCCCCCGGGGTACCGCTGCTCCAGCAGCCAGTCCAGGGTGCCCAGGAGCTCTGCGGGAGAGGGGTCCCCGGCCTGCAGCAGCAGGTGAAGAATGCCCGCCGTGCCGTGGGCGCCCCCGAGGTAGGCCGAGTCGTGCCAGCGGTACATAAGGGGGCACTCCTTTGCTACGCCCTCTCTCAAAGCACGGGCCCGACCAGATTCCAGAATTAACTGTACCACCTTAGTAAAACAATAAAGAGCCCTTTAGGTTATTACATTACTAAACAGTGCCATCATTTTTCAAGTGAAAACTTCTTTAGCACTGCTGTGATTTGAAACTCGATGAAACGAAAAAGTGACATTAAAAAGAAAAAAACACATACATCTATAGGATTTAACCTGCAGGAGAATGAGATAAAATAATCGATCTCCTCTTTGTGCGGTGCTTCGTAGTCTCCCCACTCTTGTCTACTTTAGTTTTCTGAAGGTTTCACTTCTATACTTGTATTTTTTTGTGTTTCTTGGGCACTATGTAAGAATTTGTAGACATTGTTTTGAAGAGTTATATTTTACATGTACATTTGTTACTTGATTTTTATTTATCTTTCGGTTTTGAATTTTGTCATTCAGTAACACAATGGATTCGGTACTCCAGGTTCGTAATCCATTATTTTGTCATTCAGTAACACAATGGATTCGGTACTCCAGGTTCGTAATCCATTATTTTGTCATTCAGTAACACAATGGATTCGGTACTCCAGGTTCGTAATCCATTATTTTGTCATTCAGTAACACAATGGATTCGGTACTCCAGGTTCGTAATCCATTATTATTTTGTCATTCAGTAACACAATGGATTCGGTACTCCAGGTTCGTAATCCATTATTATTTTGTCATTCAGTAACACAATGGATTCGGTACTCCAGGTTCGTAATCCATTATTATTTTGTCATTCAGTAACACAATGGATTCGGTACTCCAGGTTCGTAATCCATTATTATTTTGTCATTCAGTAAGTAACACAATGGATTCGGTACTCCAGGTTGAGGTTCGTAATCCATTATTATTTACAATATTAGAAAGTTATATTCATTAGGTTAGTGTTAGTGGATTATTGGTAGTTTCCCAATTTTTGTACATCTATTTACTGTTTTGTTTGGGGAGGGAGGAATTCATCCTGTATTGATACTTATTGATACATACTTGCTTTGAACATTTTTAATATGCCCCATGCCCAAACTTCAATTGCCTCTGGAAATGATCAATTGATCATAATACATGAATAAGCGTCATTGACATAAACATTGATAATTTATATTGACTGTCTCCGGGGTGGCAAATGAATTAAACATTTTTTTGTGATTTTTGAGATAAAATATGAATTAAAAAATACCTTGGTGATGTTCTTGGGGGCGATGATCTGCTGGCCCGTCTCCCGGTTGACGAAGAGCAGAGCAAACAGATATCCTGCGCGGCCGTACAATAGCTCATCCGGGGTGGAGGGACTCACTGCCAGCTGCATGAGGGCCTCCAGCCTGAGGAGAGAGACTCACCATGTTGAATGGTGTAGTGGGTGTATACCAAATAACTTATTTCTTTTACCGGTATATCATCGATCGCAACTTTATTCCAATTTATAGACCAATATCAATATTTTGCTCAATAGAAAAATTTAAGGAAAGTGGTATCGGTAGGTGTACATAGTAAAAAAATGCTGTTGCAAAATATGCATTTTACTGGAAAGGGTACAGTAAGATACTAGATTTCATACTAATTCTTTTACAGTTTTGCATAACTTTTTTTTTGTGAATTAGGCAATTCACCCTAATAAGAGTGCTTTGTGCCGAAAAAGTTAAGGACGATAGTTATAATTTTGAGGATAATCTATAAGAGAAAAGGACAAATCAAATATTGAAATCATTCAGGTCTATGAACTTAAATAAAACTGAAAATACGCGAGAATTGTTGAGAGACAGCAAATAAGGAATACTGAGGGGAAAATGGTGGGTGATTTTAATGAGCAAACAATATATGTTTTTGAAAGCAGAGTGTTTTTTACAATTAAAAAAGACATGGTCAAGAGTCTCCTCTTCGACACCGCACTGGCAGAGTGGACTATCGAGGACTCGAATTTTATACAAATGAGCTGCAATAGAGCAGTGACCAATTCTCATTCTCGAAATGCAGGAAATAAATCTTTTGGATTTTTTTTTGCCGCGGAACCAAGGTTTACTTGGAATGTGATTTTGAATTCCAGCATAGAAAGTTCCAGTTCGGGTTTTCGTACTTGACCAATTTTCTTCCCAAGAACCAAGAGAGAATCGGCTTTCTCCTTACCCTCAATTCCTAGTTGACCAGGGACCCAAACCAATATTGTCTCAAACTTTGATTCGTTTAGAGAATTGAGGATGTTTTTAATAGTCACCGGGGGGGGGGGGGGTGTTTAAAAATTGGTTACGTAGTATGGTTACGTTCCCTTACGGCCGGAGTGGTTCGTTAATTCGCTACCCCAAGAGGGAGAATGAGCATTAAAGTCACCCAGTAGCATATACGGGGGACGAATCTGAGATATAAATGAAGACCATTTGTTGTTAACAAATATAGTAGAGGGAGGTATATATATTGATAAAATTGTAATGTCAGATACAACAGCTGCTACTATCTGAAAGTTGTCGGAGAGAGTATGAAAAATGATTTGTTTAAAAGGGATAGAATCATGGATAATAAGAGCCGTGCCACCTTTACCATCCAGTCTATCATGTTTAAGACAACGATATCCAGGAATCTTAAATTGATACGCGGGTTTTAACTATGTTTCGGAAATGGCGGCAACTGAAATGTCATGTTCATCCAGTAATTGTACTAGTTCACATTTGTTAGTGAACAGACTTCTACTATTCCACTGGAGAATTCTGTTCTGTTTCATTTTCGGAGACATTGGGAAGACAAGAGAGTAAAGATTTAATATAGTCGGCAGCGTTGGACGGTACATTGTTGTTATTTGAAAGAATAGAAATTAATAGTTTGAAAATGGTTTCTTTGTGAGAAGATGATGGAGGCGGTTTATAGGGAGTGAATTGAAAAGGAGATGAGGAGGATGTTCTGACGAAAATTCAGACGACGAATTTTTAATATTTTCGGTGTAACTGGTGAATCATTTAAAGCAGTGGTGCCCAACTGGTATTGCTCCAAGGGCTACTTTGAAAATCCCGATACGCCACGCGGGCACCGCAGAGTTCATAAAAAAATATAAGTGATGTAAAGGAAACTACATTATACAATTACTCCACTTTTTATTTATTATGTTAATAAACACTTACGACACTTCAAACAGAATAGACAGGAACCGCAAAAAACTAATGTGATACTTGGCTGTCAATATTTTCAGAAAGCTTCTTAAAGTCTGGTTGGTAATCTTCTGTGCAACCCAAAATCATACAATTTTTGACGTGTTTGTTAGTTAACATAAACCTGTATTTGGTTTTATTACCTTTAGTTGAGAAAAAGCACGTTCACATAGATAGGTTGACCCAAAAATGCTTTAACGATGAGAGCACAGTTAAGTACGTTTTTGTATTTAACAGGATCCATGAGTTTGAAAACTTCGTCGCTTTTATTGTCTGTGCTTTTAAGGATGATATCACTGCGAAGCGTAATAATTTCTAATTCAGCTTCTGCTTTATTAAACGAAGCAATGGGTTTCCATCAACGAAGCTAGTTGTGAAACATCGCTTTCGATAAATGGATTTTTGACAAATATAAACAAAGGTTCCATTCAGAAAATGTTGTCAAAACGCCTTTCGAATTCCGATTGTAACTGGTGAAACAATTCCAAATGTTTAGCTGGGTTATACTCCGCAATATATTCAGCGTCCAAAAGGAGAGTAAACGAAGGAAAATGTAGAAAATTTTTCTCCTCTAACTGCTTCTTCCATAGATCGATTTTTTTATGAAAGCTAAAATTGCGCTCATCATGTCTGATATATGTTTTTCTTTTCCTTGTAGTGTTTCGTTGAGTTTATTTAGTTTCGCAGTTACATCAGTTAGAAATGCCAAGTCGGCCAGCCATACTTTATCATCGAGTTTTGCTTTATAGCTATCTTTAGATTGCAAAAATATTTTGATTTCTGTCATCAAACCAACAAATCTTGACTTTACCACGACTGAGCCACCTTACTTCAACGAAGTAGATCAAATCACCATGTTATATGAAATTCACAATTCGTACTACTACGCTCATAACATTGGCGGGCGCCTAGAAAACAGGCCGCGAGCTACCAGGTGCCTGCAAGCTACCGGTTGGGCACCACTGATTTAAAGCATCCAAAATTTCTATTTCTGAGAGGTCGCAAGGAATCCCCTTAACACGGCCTATCCTTGTAAGATTGTATGTAGGAATAAAAGATTTATATTTATGGTCAGAAAGAGAATCAATTTTTTCAACAAACTCGTTTGCATAGGAGGCGGATTTAAATTGAACTGATAATTTGTAGCGACCTTCCCGCTTAATAGATCCATTTACTACACAAAGGTTTTTGTTTTTGGAGCTAAAAATGAATTTGCCAAAATCTAAGGGATGAATAATCTTCCCCTGTTCCGTTCTCTGAACATTGACAATATACGGTGGCAAAGAGGAGAGAGAATAATTTAAATTAGTAATTTTAGATTCAGGTATATTGGGATCCTTACTACTTTCCTGAGTGATTGGGGTTTGATAATTTTTTGAAATAGGTTTAATTTTGGTAGGAATATCGGGAGACAGAGAAGGTCTACGTTTTCGGGAAGGGATCGTTGTAAAAGTATGACTCTCATCCGAGTCATACTCCTCCGCCATGTTGAATATAGATTCGGGGTCTGGAGGACGATTTTCATCTTCCTCCATTTTTTAAAACTAATTAATTGCAAAAAAGAGAATATAAATATAAATATTAATGAAAAAATAAAATAAAATAATAATGGTCAATATATTGGATTGACTGTACACGGATTACCGTAATATTACAAAACAAATTATAATGAAAAAATAAATGTGATGAATAAATTCTTATCTGAACGCAGACAGGAAGGTAGGTACACGAGCACTGCGAGCAACACGACCACACACTACGAATGTAAAATCCAAACTCTTTTGCATAACTTAACGATTGACTACTGGTAATAGTAACTAATGGGCGCTTTTAAAATACCCTCGGCACGGCAAGAGGCGTTTCATTTCTATAACCCCTCAGGCCTTGAGCATATTCCGTCAGAAGGTCAAAATTTTTCCACTCTGCAATAAAACCCAAATAAACGGAATATTTCTGAACGTATCTGAAAACTAAAAGCTGTTTTAGAAAGGTGATGAAATATGCTTTCAAAATTTATAATTCGAAATAAATGTATAATTTTCTTAAAATAATAAAAATGTATAATTAACCAATTGGCCACAGAATAAATGAGCTAAGAATTGGCCTTCACCACTGAATTAATTTTGTACCAAAAATTGAAAACCTGCATTGGTGTACTAAATTTATTGTAACTTTTGAACCATATATGCCAATGAATTAATTTTTAAAAAATTGTTTACATATTGAATTAAGGTAAAGAAAAATATAAAAATTTCAAAAATATTAAAATATGTGTAAATAAGGATTCAAATATAACCTTCTCTTATTTCGCAAGTTTTTTTTTCCACATTTTTATTAAAAAAGTTACAAAAAAACATAATATTCATAAATCGAACAATAATAACTTTTGTGTTTTACATACATATTTACTGATAACTAATAAAATAGTTTGGTATGATCCTGAAAGCAATCAGGGACGTTCAGGGTCACTACCAAAAGCCTTAGAACCACTCGCAATTTTGAAGAAATAAAATGGAGGCTGGCTGCATACAAAACTTAAAACACAAATATCAGGGAAAAACATAAGAAACATATTATTTCCAATTCCACGAAATGAATGATTAATTACCTACAGAGCTTTCGGCATTTAAAATTTTATTAAAAAATGTCACTGTCGTGCTCGTTTTTCGTTTTTTTGGCGGACTTACTCTAGCCCGTCAGCTCGCCGGGGTTTGTGGTTAAGTACCTGAGTTGCACACCCGGCAGGCTGCCGGGGTTTGTGGCCAATGGGTTAAGAAAACATAAAAAAGTAAAAAATAATTCCTTAATTAATTAATTATTAAATTAATTAATTTAAAATTCCTAAAGATTCATATATTTTTTTTTCATATTGCGGCCAGAAATTTTGGTTTCATAAAGGGTAACACATTTTAATTATTTTGTGCTTTATTTATTCATTCGATTTGAATACAAAGGGAGGTGTTTTCTCTTTCCAATAACAT
This sequence comes from Limnephilus marmoratus, assembly GCA_917880885.1. Lineage (NCBI taxonomy): Eukaryota > Metazoa > Arthropoda > Insecta > Trichoptera > Limnephilidae > Limnephilus > Limnephilus marmoratus. The sequence continues at coordinate 58,320,990 of OU862912.1, read as the reverse complement.
TTAGATCATATTTCTAACCGCGATAGTAAGGAAGACACATTGATTTCTATGAGACCTGTAAAAGATGTTCCTAAATGCGAACAAATTAGCCCGAGGGGTTAATACGTGTGAGGGAGATGTACGATAATGATTGCATTTCTCCTTTCAGGGAAGATCGTTTGTCTTATTTTTAACAGCTCTTTCTTACACACAATCGTTTAGTGTGTAAGAAAGAGCGGTAGCATTATTGTGATGGAGGACATACATTTTACGCCTTTTTGTGCTGTGACCATTCATGACAGGCATTATGAAAGCAGCCAACGGTGTTATTGGAAAAGGCAAAAGGAATATAACCCTTCCTTTACGATGCTATGTACTAAAAACCTATGAGCGCGGTGCTGTGTACTCGGTACAAATTTAGAATTAAGTAATTTTTAAGTTGGATAAAAATCAATTAACATTTATTGCATAAATAAAACCTTTTATTAGTGCTGCAAATGAGGAAAAAAATATTGGCCAGCCACCTTTAGACATGCTGAAGTGATTGATTTTTAAGTTTTACTTGTAAGTATTTAAAAAAAAATGGGGATTTGAAGTTTTTATCGAGAAGATGAGTTTCTTATTACGTTGGTGTCACAACATTCATTACTGTTTGATTTAAGTTCAAAATAACACAAAAAAATATTTTTTTTTTGTGTAAATTTATGTTTAATTTGGAGTAAAATTTAAAATTATTCACAGGAGATGATTGCTTCATAAAAATAAGGTAGGTGATGACTGGAGTCCGCTGGCGATAGTGTCGCGGCCTTCGGAAGTCACTAGCGTTTCAGTGACGCTGTGACGACACTGACGCTGCCGTCGCTTCTTCAGTATGGCTGCGTCACTGACGCAGCATTATTGAAATGCTAGTCACTTCCGAGGGCTGCAACACTATCGACAGGAGACATTTCGTGATTGCCGACATAGTTTTCTTGTCTAGCTCCTATAAATTTTATCTAGTTAAACTAATATATATATTATGAATGGATTTCTTGTGAAAGATTTGCAATTTCACTCCAAACTCTTTTTAAATACACATAATTTAATTTCGATTTTGTTTTCTTGAATGAATGAAAGCAAATCTTGGTGAAAAAAAATCAAAAGTGGAAATTAACCCACTTCCCGACATCCAATCGAGCTGAAACTCGACAGATAGACTCGTTGTCGATGACAATGCATTCTATAGACTTATGGTGGCACTCATGCACACAAACGTGCATACACACGCATTTCCCTGAAATTGGCTACTAGCCGGCCCATGAGATGGCACTACTAGGTCGTGCCATTCGATGCGTAGGACCATGGCGGAAAGTCGAAATTGCTTCACTACATAATAAAAATAGATGTTCTTTAGTAAAAAAACTTTGTTCAAACAGGTTGATTTTTTTGATGTTGTGTTTTTGGATTCTTTTCCACTTAGTTCAAACAATAATGGATGTTGTGCCACCAAAGTCACAAGAAACTCATCATCTTCTTTGGTAAAACTTCAAAACCCTCCATTTAAAAAAATAAAACTTGTAAATCAACCTCTACAGTGTGCGCAAACATGGCTCTAGCGCTACCGCTGCGCATCATGATGCCGCACCAGTATCGCTTTGTTCGTATGCCCCTGTATGTACTATGTATAGTGCATAATACTGTTGCTCTATCACGGCGACACTGACGTAGCATCTGCTCGGAACCCTATCTGTAACGACATGATTAAACATTTCATTATGTAGCCTTTTAAATCACATAATATATGCTACCATCTTTTTATAAACTATATTATTAGGTGTGTGCTGTATCGTGACCTCCTCTTAAACCCTTCCTCTTGCATTGCATTTGCCATTGGAAAATGGAGTTAAAAATCAAAGTACCCAATTTAAATACTACAAATTGAATGCTTATCCCACCTGCGTAGGTAGTCTGTGTGTGGCAGCCCCAGGTGATAAGTCAGGACGGTGCCCAGAGCCAGGGGGCCTGCAGCCCCACATAGGAAGCTCGGGGCCTTATCACTCCTCCCCTTTCCTCCCTCTACGTAGCCTAAGGCCTCCTGCAATTAATACTCCATTACTACCAACACTTTAACCGATATTGGACATATCTGCTAAAGTCATAATCAGTTTACCCGCAATGCATCATCTCTAGATGGGTCTTGGCTGTTTTTGGCTAGCTGGTATAGGAGAAGAGCGATGCCAGCTGAGCCTGTGTAAACAGATCCACTAGAAAATATTTCTTTCTTTTCTTTCAGAAGATCCCTCGTTTTATTATTAATATATGACTGTATTATGTTTCTAAAATCTCCGGATATCTGTAACATAAATATTCTTATCAACATACTAATTATTTTTTTTAATATTCTATTCTTTCAAATGCTTAAACACAAACATTACATCATTCAAATCTTTATTTAGATATGCCTTGGTTGCTGCGGTGCCAAATTCTTCCATATGGTTTTCGAAATGTTTAGCCATTATAATAGCTTTACTTTCATTTAATGCCAAAATGATCTGTCCGTGAACGACAGAAAAAAAATTATTCGTGCTAATCCACGCAAACACACCGGCGCAAACAAATCTGTGCAGAAGAAACGTCATAATAAACGATAAACAACAAACAAAAACAAGTCAAGTTTATTTTTTCATAAATATAAGGCTAGAATGCATAAATGAAGTGCTAGAATGTAAATAAATGCGAAATTTGTTTGGAACCCAAGGAGCCTACCGGTGAATGATCTTCTAGTCGCTCGTTAAGAATTGACACTACATTTGGCATGACATTGAAATTCTATGGTTTTGCGCAAATAAATTAATACAAAAATTGTGATTATATTCTTTATAAACTTTGTTACTTTTTATTATAGTCCAATCTCATTCTTGTTCTCGTGAATCGTTTTAACGTTTCATCTAAATTAAAATTGTGTGGGAGTGCTTATCCATATTATACGTACACATTAACGAAGTTAACGTTAACGTAGAAAATCGAGTATGTCCAACGTAAGTATCTGCAATATTTAATTTTATGACAACCTTGTTTACTTGAATATATGTTTTTAATAGAAAATCTTGCGGGTATCCCAACATTACTAATTTATTTTCATGTTATAAAATAAGAGAAACTCTACACTAAAAACGTGTCGTGAAGAAAGCTGTCATTATCAACAATAACTACTGTCAAATAATTTGTTTTCATTGACTTTCTCCAATAATAATATTGACAACTTCTATCGTTATCATTCTAATCTCTTTTACTATTATTTTAATTGCATTGACTTTACAATATAGAATAAATATTTTCTAGGAACCTTATCAATAAATTTTAACCTAGCGATAATGAGTCAACACCAGATAAGTCATGTCATTCGAAAGTTGAAACTATTGCTCCAACTGTTTTTATCCCAGTTTCATTGTATTAATATTGACAAAAGAATTATTACCAGGAATAGATAGCTACATCGGCCCTCAAATGCCTGAGATATTCTACAGTTGTGTTTAGTGGAAAAGTTGTATGCTTTATTCGTTATGTTTTTGATTGAATTATGAAATAACTTAAAACCAAGTTAATGTGCTCCAGCTTGAGCATCGATGAGATCTTAGTCCCAGATAGGGATGAAACGATACCTTTGAGGTATCGATACTTTTACTCGATACTGTATCGGTCGTCGAGTATCGATACTTACTCGAATCGCATCTTTTTTGGAAAATTTAGAGTTAAAACCATAACAAGTATTTTAAGTAATTTATTGATAAGAAAAACATAGAAAATTATAAGCTAAAAATGGCGTAATAAATTGAAAAAGCACTACAAAAACAGACTTATTAAAAAAATAATAAAAAATTAAATGTAATAAAAATAATGGCGTAATAAATTGAAAAAGCACTACAAAAACAGACTTATGAAAAAAAGACTGTTTTTGTAGTGCTTCCCAAAAATATTACTTGTATTTACTCGTATCGTTTCATCCCTAGTCCCAGACAATCCTTAGACAGTTGGCCAGGCTCGTCCTTGATTTGGTCTTTAGAAAGTTTTACACGCATATTAATTGCTCCTGTGATCTTGGAATTCAAAATGTCATTGGGTATTGAAAATAAAAACAAGTTGTAGGCTTACCTTATCTTAAGGTATCTGCAAATTTGTTATAGGTATGTCGGTATTAATAAAGTATAATAAAACACAATTTTTTTAAAACTTTAGTTTCTATTCGACCAGACTGGTTTTGGACAGTCACGTCCATCTACAGATTGGTAAAGTTTTGCTTAATGTGATATTTTTTAAGAAAGATATACGTGATTGTCTGAAATCGGTCTGGTCAGAAGGAAATAAAAGGAAAAAAGTTAAAAAAATAAATTATTATACTTTAATAATACAATGGAGTTCCTCCAAGTATTACAGTTGAAAAAATAGACCTTCTAAAGATTGTCAATACTGAGTGAGTTAAAACGATTACTTGTTATGAACTTTGGTCGGAGGGCAAAAGGCAAGACAGCCATAACCCAGAAAAATAACAACTCCAAGTAATACTTTAAAGATACAATTCAATTTAATAGGTATTTATTATGAAGATACCTATCAGTATTATCACAGTAAAGTTCTAAACAAATAGCAGGTTGAGACGTTTCAATCTTAGTTTTTACAATAGCTCCACACGAGGCCCTGAGGAAAATAATTCCCTTCAGGGTCTATGTCACCTTTGAGGATGCTGTGTGGAGGATCTTTTTAGGAAAAGGAAGGAGAATAAGTTCTGGGAAGGAAAAAAGGTATGAGTGGGTAGGAATCTGGGATAAGTGTATCTGGGATACTGTCCTGCTGGAGAGGTCAAAAGATCTCCTTCAACCAGTCTCTCCCGATCTGGCTTGCCACACAGTTGGTGGGCAGACGCATCCAATGCCAAGATCCAGACGAACCTCAAACGTCGCAAACTACTGGGGGTGACCTATGGCAGAAGTGTTACTTTTATTGAAAAACGAAAATTGTCACATTTGTGAGACCCCATTCCCCCTAATGTGACTTCACATATTTTGCAATTTTACATCTAAAAATAATCAAAACGGTAGTTCAAATTTTTTTACATGTGACGTCACAAAGCTGATGAACCCCCCCATACCCCTCGTCAAACTTCTCTACTCCCCTCCCTCTCCTTAAGGCGTGACGCAATTTATGGATGGCCCCTAACAGTTATAACAGTATGAATGTGTACAAGGCAAGGAGTTTGTGCCAAAATCGAGTTGTTTGGCGGACTGTCCTCTCTGCTTACCCCTGCGGTAACGATGTGATGGTTAGTTAGTTAGTTAATTTTTAAGTTCTGTGAAGGGTATATTCCAGTTTTATTATTATATCATTATGGGCCAGTTGCTTCATAAAACTGAAATTATAACAGAACTTCGAAATTTGATTGATTGTTCAAATTCTGCAAAACAACTGTTCCTTAGTCACGGCTTTAGGAAGAAACAACTTTATTTTAGTCCAAAATTAAGCATACTAACCTTGAATTGAATTCTATTCTAGGTTTGTATGCTTAATACTTAAGTTTGGACTAAAATAAAGTATACAAACCTTAAATTGACAATCCCAAAATTTATTCATCGGAAGTTTGACATTTAACTACCGACTCCAGTTACTAATATCTACAGCCTGTATGTCGGACGAATATCTACAGCTCATATGATGAACTAATATCTACGAACTTCAGAGTGTTGACTAATATCTACAGAGCGTAGGTTGAACTAATATCTACAGAGCGTAGGTTGGACTAATCAGCTAAATGTGTCCAATAGTCCGATATCAAGGATTTTTTACATACATACTTACATAAATTAAGTTTTTTAAACTGCATACGCAATATTACGTTATTCCAATATGCTATACATAATTGCAAATCCAACCTCTGCCAGTACTGTAGATATTCGTTAACACTTTGGTTCTCATAGATATTAGTCAACAGTTTGAGCTGTAGATATTCGTCAACACTTTGATACTCATAGATATTCGTTCGATTTTTTTCAGTTTTTGGAATTCCTGTAGATATTAGTAGACGCCTCCTTAACTACCTACCACTTAATTTCGTCCCTTAACCACCTACGTGCGGTCCGTGAGACCGTTGATATATTTTTACTTTTAATTTGGAATCTATTGGAACAACGAAACAGCCGATTGAATGAAATACTTGTTTATACTCTAGATTCTAGAACATGAAACAAAATTAACTTTAAACATTCGAACTTTTCTTAAAATCTGTAAAAAACATTTTTGTCATAAAAAACACTATTCTAAGATAACGAGATCTGTAGCATGAGGGAAAATTTTGAATACTTTGTATTATTTTTTATAAATTGAATAAACTAATTATAAAACCAAACAAAAAAATTAAACATAAAATAAAAATAACAAAATTGCAACGCCTAAATATTTACAATTTTTCACGACAGTTACAGCACATTTTTTTTTCGAACACTCCAAACAAATAGGTACCTTGCACAAAAAACATAAGTAATTCTTTTGGATCACGTGTGAAACATGTTTTTTGAATTTTTTTGTTTTTCTGCATCAGAAGTGGTCAGTAATTTTTCCCTGATCTGCAGAATACGGTGAATAGAATTCTTGATGTCCCTCCGATAGTGATAATTTTTTTCTCAACGCTCCATGTGTGATCTAGTAAGCTGTTCTGCCAATTTCTTCAGGAATTAATATAAAATTAATAAAAATGATAAATATTTTCATCGTTTTTATTCATTTTGATACTAAAACAAAAAAAATAAGTAAATACGTGCAGTCTCACAGATCGATGGCGTTAAACTTTGACCTACCCAGGACGGACGCGCACACGTCTACACTCGCCGAGCACAAGCGCGATATTGTTCGATGTGTAGAAAAGGTACGGTAAATATTTCCCTATTGAGTCCACGCTCAATACACACTTTAAAAAAAATTGTACTAGGTAGATAATGCAGTAATAAGTAATTCTGTAACCGGATTTGAAAAATATTGCGTTTTAATGGTTATTTTTTTATTTTAAAAATGCGAAATGTCATTTTTCAAGGACCGCCATGTTAATTATAACGATGAAATACGCACTTTTAAAAGGAAAAATTACTTTCTGTCAGTTAGACAATAATAAGTACGAATTGCAATCTTCCGAAATGATAAATAATGCATATTAATCATTATTTTGTTCAGTTTAATAAACACGAAAAATCATGCGAGACGTTTGTCATTGTAATTAATAACATGGCGGTCCTTGAGAAATGACATTTCTCATTTTTAAAGATAACAAAATAACCATTAAAATGCAATATTTTTCAATTCCGGTTACTGAATTACTTATTACTAACTGTTATCTATTTAGGGGTCATCTATTAATCACGTGATGTTTTTTAGCAACTTTTTAACCCCCTCCTCCCCCTTGGTGTTATGTGGTGAGGTTTTAGACTACACCCCCGTACCCAAAATCAAGTGTATATTTTTAGTACAAAGCATATTGAAATTTTCAGAATATTATTGTGCGTTCAACGAAAAATAAATACACGTGATATCAATGACGTTATATAAAATAAATAGACTCGTTATAGTCTCACATACTCACAATATAATGTGGAAAGTAAGGAACACTCTTTTGTTTTCAGCGATTTTCAATAATTACTCAATTCAAAAGTTTATTCCTGTGTGATAAAGATAGACAATCAAATAATGTGTATGTATGAATGGCACGGATACATTAGCGGGCGGCGTATTAATTTCTTTGCCGAATACTGCTTTCACATCACGGGTGTGACTGAGATAACAAGATACTCTCACTCGGTTACACTACGCACAGGGGAGGGTAAAGGCGGGTAAAACAAGACACACGGGCAAATATTTTTTATTATAATTATATGAGTTATTAGTAATACAATATTGGTACTATTATAGTAGTATTGTTAAAAACATATTTTATTATACAGTACAGGTCATAGGTTCAAATGAGTATACAAATCTATTTACAATTTCATCAACGACATTATAAAACGCTTTCCTTTGACCGTGGTATGTAAATCGTCTTTATTGAAATGAACTGAACATATTGTGCTGTAAAGCGAAGGTGTCCAATCATGTTCGCATCTTTGAATGCGAACAACAGTGGTCCATTTCTGTCGTCGTAGTTGATCACGGGGAAACCTAAAATTCATATTTGATAAGTCATAATAAATTTATATTGAATTAATTGTCATTTTACGTTTATAAAGTCACAGCGTAAATTATAATTATTAATAGAGCTTAACTACAACTAGCGTGTTTACGTATATTAAATTATAGTGTCTTGTCATTGTCAGCAAGGAAGCTCGGTTCGAGCGTTATGAGTTATGACAATTCAAACATAATTAAATTAATTAACGATTTACCCTGTGTACGTTTTACCCCATCTTTCCCAATAGAAGAAAACTTGTGCGGGACGCTGTGTGAACCGACCTACTGTTAGCAGGTTGTCTTTGTTATGCTCGTTACTTTTTGATGCAACGTTCTCTGTCTCGTAATGACGTGTAAAACCGCGAGCGGGAAACATGAAAATTTATTGTAATATTTATAATAATCGATAATATTAAGTAATTTGCGTGTACTTACAAATGAAGTGTTATTACTTCGCCTTTACTATTATTTGCAGTGTAATTGAAACATTTTCTCATCACACAGGAGGGCATTTTGACACTTTTTAAAATGCAATCTACTTACTGGTAAGTGCTGGTAAGACGCAACCTTACTCGACGCGTAGCAGTTTAGTACTAAAGTACTAGATATCGAGACCGGTACAATTGTCTTGCGATTGTCTTCCCACTTTGAGATTTCTACCCCTCGTCTAATATAGTATGTAACGTCATTGCGTGATATCTCATTATATCCCCCCCCCTCGTGATATTTAGCGATTTTTTTCGGACCCCCCTTTCGAGCCTTACGTGATTAATGGATGACCCATTAGTACTTTTTTTTTTTTTTATAAGCGTGTATTGATCGTGGACTCAATAGGGAAATATTTACCAAAGGCACATAGACGCGCTCTGCCGGACGACACACATCGAAAAAAATTAAATCAAAAAATACATTGCGGTCCCTGAGACCGGTGGTAGGTGGTGAAGGGTTAACATGTTTCTATAAAATGTTCATGATACTTACAGTCCAACAAATCCTATCTTCAACATAAGTACAACAGAAAGTAAAAAAAATAAAGCTGATTTCGAGTTCAATCATTTTTATTATAACAAAATTTCGTAACAAAATTTTTCATAACAAATTTTTTTCATTTTTTTTTTGTGAAATTTTCACAAAAACAGTGACTGTATTGTATATGAAGTTAAGTTTATAATATTTATAAACCATTAAAAGAGGTTCCAATCAGAGATTTCTATCCTTAGAGTCAATAAGGGCAACCAGTTAACATACACAATATTACGAACCTACAATTTAGTTTGTTTCTTTATTTTGAGAAACATAAGAATAAATAAAATTAATCTATTTGTGTTAATAATACTTGTTCCCCAGTAAATATTACTTAACTGTACAATTCCTAAGGGAACGTACCCATACTACGTGACCAACTTTTTGCAATTTTTACACCCCCCCCCCCTCCGGTGACTAAAAACTAAGCCCACCGCCGCTCATTTGTACCAAGCGTGGTATTTTAAAGACCCCCCCCTGAACAGGTCACGTAGTATGGGTACGTTCCCTAAAGGTGTCATGCAATAAACAAAATTGTATGTATTAATTACTCCTATTTTTACAAAAAGGCTCAGCCCCGATCTAAATGATTCAATGTGATTGATGTAGGCAAAATTATAACAGCCTTACTAATAGACGTGTTTTATTTTTTACATATCCGATATGCAACCATTTACCATAATGATTGTTTATAAGTCTGTTATTATTTTGCCTATAGCGCCGTTTACACGCACACTTCGGTGCGACCGAGTCCCGCGCCACTTCAGGCCGCCGCGCAGAAGTCTCACAGTGAACTGTGCTGTAAACCTATCGGTCTTTACTTTTCTGCGCAGCGGCCTGAAGTGGCGCGGGACTCGGTCGCTCCGAAGTGTGCGTGTAAACAGCGCTAATATGTATCAGTTAGGTAAAAATTAAAACACTCACAAGGCTGTAAATACATAGCAAATAGATTTTTTAACCCGTATCTAAATCCATTAATTTGAACCATTTTATGCTGCATATAAACAGGAGAAAAAAACTGCAGGACAAACCATGAATTGTGGAAAAGGAACGACAACCGCAAGCGGCGTTTTGCACCATTTACGGTTGCTTCTTTCCTTTCCCATAGTTTGTGGTTTGTCCCGCAGTTTTTTTCTCCTATTTATACATTAGATGCAGCATTAGATTATTACAACTAAAAATATAAAATGTAATAACACAATAATTATCACAGGAGCGTTAAAAAGATATAACAACTTCTTCAATAATCACAAATTCTTTTTGGGGCATCATTTTAAATAAATTAAAACAAATCACTTTGTATAGAAAAAAATTATTAACCAAAATTAATAACATGTTCAAAACCAATGGTTTCTTCATCAGGATAAAATGAAAATAAAATATAAATGATAAAATTTTCATTTTACCCTGATGAAGAAACCATTGGTTTTTTACATGTTGATAATTTTGATTAAATGAGTGGTATATACGTGATTTGTTTACATTTAATTAGATATAAAAACCTTTACAATGACGATAAAAATATATATTTTGATGGGAGAAAAAAACAGAGTAGTGTGCATGGATCATGTGGATTATATTTCATGACATAGACATCCTTTCTATCACACCATACAGTTAAGACGTAATCCACATGTAATATGTGTCTCATGGCATGGACATCCCTCCTATCACACGATACAGCAAAGACGTAATCCACATGGTTTATGCAGATATTCTTTCATGGTATGGATATCCTTCCTACCAAACAATACAGCCAAGACCAAAAAATACATATTTAAAAAAAAAATTGAAATGGTTGCCAAAAGTTGCACGTGACTTCTATAAACTGTCTTAGAACACTAATGTCGAAAACGGTTTTGTAATATGAATACAAAGCCAGTTGAGAACATAATTTAAATTTAACTTAAGGAGGAACAGGCTTTTGGTTATCAATCAGAATTAAAAGTTAATTGACGACGTACTGAAGTATTAATAATATTTGGGTTCCCTACGATTACCTCCTCCTCCTCTTCCACCGCCTCCCCTCCCTCCGCCGCCCCTACCACCGCGACCTCTCTGCTCCGGGTTCTCCAGCATCTTCCTCTTGTACCTCTCGGCCATGCCGATAAGCTGATCTGGAACTTCCTGACCGGCTTCCCTCAGGATATCGATCAGTCCCTCAGCCTTGGCCCAGTCGTAGCGGCTGATGTAAGTGATGGCTGTCCCTGTTCGACCGGCGCGCCCGGTCCTTCCTACTCGGTGCACAAACTCCTCGAGGTTGTGGGGAAAATCGAAATTTATTATGTGGGTAATATTGTCTATATCCAATCCTCGACTGGCAATATCTGTAGCTATCAGAATATTAACAGTACCGGCTCTCATGTCTTCCAACGCTTGTTCTCGTTCAGATTGTTCCAAGCCTCCGTATATACTTTGGTAATAGAAGCCCATTAGAGCTATATCGGCAGAGATCTGTATAGCCGTGGCTCTGCGGCCACAAAATACTATCACTTTATCATCTGGGGCCATTTGTTTAAAGAAGTCTACCAATATGCCAAATTTCTCGGCCATGTCATCATTCACAAAGACTATCTCCTGGGTTACAGTGTGCACGGCAGCCAGGTCGAGGGTTCCCACCACCACCTGCACCGGGTTCTTCATGTAGCTCCTTCCCAGCCGCTGCACGCCCTCGGGCCATGTAGCAGAAGTCATCACGGTTTGCCTGGTAGGTCGGATTTTCAGCAGAGATACCTTGATCTGTGGACCGAAACCCATATCCAGCATTCTATCTGCTTCATCCAAAACCAAGTACGTAATAGCCTCTACATTCAAATGTCCGGCTTTCACCAAATCATTTAGTCTTCCTGGAGTAGCAATGACTATCTGCACTCCTCTGGCCACAACATCAATTTGGTCACGTCTGCTGGCGCCCCCGTAGATACAGACAGCTTTGTAACCTTTGTATTGGTACTTGTTGACCTCCCTCTCAATCTGAATAGCCAATTCGCGGGTAGGGGCGAGGATCAGGACATTAGGGCCCTCGCGCTCATCTACTGGCGTGGGCTGGTTATCAATGTGAATGAGAGCAGGCAGCAGGAAGGCCAAGGTTTTACCTGTTCCAGTCTGAGCAATACCGATGAGGTCCTCACCACTCAAGAGAACGGGCCAGGCTTGTCCTTGAATTGGAGTGGGTTTTAGAAAGTTTTGTTTACGTATTTCTTCCATGATCTCGGGATATCCTGCAAAAGCCTGAGCGAATTCATGAACAGGGTTAGGAATTTTGGGTAAGATAGCAGATTGTGAATCTTCATCAATAATGCGTTCAACTGTAATGTTATAGTTAATTTCACGCCATTTAGCTACGTCAGAACTTGACATTCCAGCAATCTCTGGGTCTTCTTGATAAAAATCTTTGAGAATAGGGGGCAGCGTTGCCCAATGTTCCTCTTGTAATTTGACACTGTCCAAGTAGAGTTTATTCCAATCGATAGGGGCTTCTTCAGGTTCTTGGTAGTTATCTTTTCTTAGGTAATGTGGTGTGTACTTCTCTGAATCAGCACAGTTAACAAAAGCAGTCTGTTGTTGTGGCCTGTCTCCTACTAATCTTTCGATAAGTTCTCGAGCTTTTGCCTGGCCTTCTGGGCTGCCGATCAGAGTTAAGGTAGTAACATCGGGATTATCGAAGGACTTCTCTATTTTAATCTTAGCTTGGCTCTCTGCTTCTAGCTCCTTTATTTTGCTTCCTCCCCGGCCGATTATTCGACCCACTAGACTGGAATTCACTTCCATTTTGTCTGCACTTTCGGAATCGCCATAGTTATTCCTTCCGCGCCAATCAGACTTGACGAATGTTTGCTTCTTAATAAACTGTTGGTTGCCATATGATTGCTGCCTTCTGTCGTCACCATAACGGTCATTTCTATATGTAGAAGCTGCTGGAAGCGGAGCAGCGTTGCTGTATCCATCGTCGTCGCTATTCCAGCCATCATCTGCCATCTTCTTGTATACCGGCTTGTCAATAATTAATATTATCTAGCGCGATGATAATTACCCTCAGACGCAAGTTATATAAGGCACGTTTATTTAACACTTCTTGTTCTCAAACATTATCGCAAAAACAAAACACAAGAACTCCAAACCGATCCAGCGGACGAAAGTGATAAAAAGAAATGCTGGTTTTCAGATGTTTAGTTTTGTATAGCCCGTCCATAGATATATCTGAATATACCCATCTTCTTTTTCTCTCTGGTTGTCTAGTAATCCATAGACTATTATATAAACAATAGTGTTGGCCGTATATATTTTTTTCGTAAAGCAATTTTTATTTCAATTTTTATTTTCAGGGTTACTTATTTTCATAACTTTTCACAACCAATGATAATTTTTTTTTAATAATAGATAAAATTTATTAATATTAAATTAAAACGGTAATTGTTTACCAAATAGGGACACGCTTAATGCATTTAAAAAAAACACTTTGTAATAGTTGAATAATAATGAGAAGTTATTATTTCAGTTTTCGAAAATGGAAAATATTGCATTTTAGTAACTATTTCATTAAAAAATTGACATTTTGACGTTATTCCTTCATGCCAAGTTTTAACATAATAATATTAAACTTGTTTTCGATATTAAAAAAAATACTCTGTAATTAAATCCAAACTAAAAACCAATTTTAGGATCATAGGTTAATATTTAGGATTAATTAAAAGAAGAAAAAACTGATCTTAAAATTTTGTTGTCAATAACAACGGCCTTTGTCATAAATAATCAACGGCAAAGGTGAACCATCGATTTTAATTTTAACTAAATAACTATTAATGCATTATTTTCCATTTTCGGAAACTGACATACTTACTTTTCATTTTTATCTAACTACTACAAAGTGTAGTTTTTTATGGCTTTTCACCCCAAAGGAGTGTTCTGGCCAGTGTCAATGCTTTTTGAGTGTAATTTTTGGTTAATATTAATTAATTTAGTTTTAATAACAAGAACCAATCTACATTATATAATAATACTATACAAATAATAATAATACACAAAATTATTACAATAAGAGATGATTTTAAATAAACATAACGAGGAAATTAAAAGATATGCTGACACAATTTATTGTGGGTAAAAAATAAAATAAATACATGAAACTTACAGTTACATATTGATGCTGTTAATATTCAGGAAATTAGCCAAGACTTTATACACGCGTTTGTCCACAGAAGATAACAGGCATGCAATGTTGTAGGGAGGCAATATGGCCGAACTGATAAGGTGAGGGATGAAATTTTTGTATGAATTATTTATAGGGCAACTGAAAAAAATATGATTGAGATCCTCTTCACCAAGACGACACACATCGCAGAATTCTTAACATGAATTTTTGTCAGGTGAACATTGTGGCAGCAATGCCCTATCCGCATGCGGCAAATGGAGGTTGTTGAGAATTTGTTAAAAGAAAGTCTGGAAAACCACGGTTTTGAGGGAATCGTTGGCTGAATTGTGAAAAAGTTATATCCTTTTGATTGACTAGATTCTTCCCAATGATTCTGCCATGTGGAAATCATGTTTTCCTTCAATTTTATGAAAATGTCATCGGTGTTTAAAAAATTATATAAAATATCCCCCGAAATAATGGCATCTTTCGCCAATGAATCGGCCTTTTCATTTCCAGGGATACCGCAGTGACTATGCATCCAAGCCAAGATGATTTCTTTGCCAGTCGGTTAATTTATGAATTAAAGCGCGGATTTCAACACAGAAATCGTCTTCTGGGTAATGGAAGGGGGGAGAGTTTAAATTTTGAATTAAGAAGTTTCCAATGTGATCTTCGTCAATGTAATGAAAACAGTGAAAACGGAAGCCTTTTTTGGAAGTTTAATTTTTCTATCGACTTGATCTGATGGGCAATGGAATGCCGCTCCCACATGCTTTGATAAGGGAGACTTGAACCATCTGTGTAAATAATTTTCCAGTTGGAATATTTGGATAAACACATAAATTTGTTTAAGACCACTTTTATTTTAAACACTCTACCGGTTTCAGAAGCACCCTTCCTTCGTCAGGAGAATATTATATCATTTTCCTGACGAAGGAAGGGTGCTAACTAGGTGGACTAACTGCATATTTACCATTACATTAAATAGGCGAAGCCATTATCGGATTAAAGATTTTCATGCAAATCGTGGAAAATCTACAGGGGTAGTAGGGAGGTAGGGGCGATCAGGCTGTTTATTATTTTGCATATTTCTATGCTTTATCTTGCATTTTCACCCCTTTTTCTTTTCTTTTTCTGGTTCTTGAAAGAAAAACAATGTTAACCATTTTTTTATAGATTTATCTAAATGAATGATTTTTATAGTTAAATCCTTTTTGGTATCTTCGCCATTGCGATGTAAGAAGTATTGTTTCGATCCTGGGTGCACAAATACTACTTTACGAATAACTTAGTGCCTTTTACGCATTTTTGGCATTGACTACGTCCTGTGCCTTAACACCCGTAGCAAATCT
Source organism: Limnephilus marmoratus (assembly GCA_917880885.1). Lineage (NCBI taxonomy): Eukaryota > Metazoa > Arthropoda > Insecta > Trichoptera > Limnephilidae > Limnephilus > Limnephilus marmoratus. The sequence goes on along the minus strand of OU862912.1, from coordinate 58,305,321 downwards.
GTTTGATAATTTGTAAAGAAAAAATATAATTTTTAGTGGGTACGATCAGGATCCTGAAAAAAAGATAAAATTTTAAACTACTGTATTACTTTTTCTGGTGACTTCCGGAAGACTCCTGAAGTAAATATTTAGCCACATTTTTTTACATATGTTTTTGTCGGTGAATATTTTGTTTATTTATTGGTGTATGGTGCCTTTTTTTGTGATATCGTCTAAATATAAAAACATTAAATATTCTTTGGATTATATTATTATCATTTACAATAATTGTAATTTTGTTGGAGAGACATTATCTAAATAACGTACATGGCGGCTTGTGGCGTGGGTGGTTTGGAATATTTATGCTTGTAGCCTTGTACTTAGTACCTACTTCAGTCAGATATCAGACAGTTTACATTTTTTTCATTATGCATTTCGTGTTGGCAGGTTGGTATTTCGGAACCCAGCTATTGTCAAAATAAAATGGCCGTCCGCTAATTTTGTGGGTTGTTTTGCACCTGAAAATAAAATATTGGTTTCATAGCGTAATTCAGTATTGATACTTCGTATTTCAAGCTATTTGTCAAAAGGATGGCAGAAAATTAATGATGGGCTATGAAAATGATTACACAGTTACTTCTGCGAAGTACAGTGAACATACGTGCTAACAAGTGTTAAAATGGGTTACCATTGTCTATTGTGGTTTTTGACGCTACCGCTTTGGAACATTAATCCTGTGTTTGGATTAAATGATTGTCCTCAAGAATGTTCGTGTTTATCTACTCTGGTGTCGTGTTCCCAAGGAAACATCTCCGGGCTCTTCGATCAATTACCTTCCTGGGTAGAAACCTTAGACCTCGGCTCGAATAAACTGAAAGACGATTTTATCTGCAATTTGTCTCACCTTGAAAACCTATCAGACCTCAAGCTCAGTAAGAATTCGTTTACTTCAATACCAAATGTAGGGATTCTGAAGACTTTGCGCAAACTGAGTTTGTCTCATAATGAGATCCGAAGTGTTAGCACGGACTCCCTTGCGGCATTACCCGCCTTGGAAGACTTGAATCTAAATAATAATGACATCGAGAAGCTCACTCCATTCGTCTTCCCCAAAAACAGTTCCCTTCGGACGCTGCATTTGACCAACAACCGAATCGGGATCATTCAAAGTGGCGCTTTCGATAATTTGACGAACCTTATCAAGCTGAAAATTAACAAGAATCGTCTTTCCTCTTTACCCAAACACTTATTTCAAAATCAGAAAGGGCTCAATGTTTTGGAACTCAACGAAAATCAGTTTCGAAAAATGGACCAACTAATTTTCCAGGGCTTAGAAAATTTGGATACCCTGAGGATCCGTGGTAATAAGATAAGCCACTTGAGTGATGCTGTATTTTTTGGTTTAAAATCCATAAAATCTCTGCAGTTAGACCGCAATGCTATCTCTGTCATCGCCAAGGGCTGGATGTACGGGCTCGCCACCATGACCTACTTCTCTCTCTCCTCAAACATGCTAGAGGACATGGAGCAAGGCTGCTGGGAGTTCAACGGGTTGCTGGAGGAACTTGATCTGTCCAAAAACCACCTAGAAGGAATCAAGGGTCATTCTCTCCAACACCTCTCTAGCCTGAAACGTTTGAAATTAGACAATAATAAAATCTCCACTATTGCGGAAAATGCCTTCAGTCATACTCCAAACCTGGAAGTGTTGGAGTTATCCCATAATCAGATATCGTGGACCGTAGAAGATATGAATGGACCATTTCAGCGATTAGTTAATCTACATAAGTTCTCGCTGGCCAACAACCACATCAAGTCCATCAGTAATAAAGCCTTTCTAGGTCTGACCATGCTCACCTCCTTAGATCTGAATGAAAACAACATAACGTCATTACAAGATCACGCCTTCGATCCTCTGCAGAACCTCAAGGATCTACACATGAATACGAGCAGCTTGTTGTGTGATTGTAATCTGCAATGGCTTACCCTTTGGCTGCGACGTCTCCCGCAGCCTAACTCCCTCAAAGCAGTCTGTGCATATCCCACGTGGCTAAGGAATAAGCCCCTCATTCACTTGAACCGAGAAAACTTCACCTGCAATGATTCTCCCAAACCTAAGATCCTGGAACATCCTAAAACACAGCTGGCTATCAAGGGAGGCACTTCCCACCTCCACTGCAAGGCTGTGTCCACTAGCAATGTTCGCATGGTGTTCTTGTGGAAGCGAAACAATGTGAACATTACCAACCCAATTGTTAAGGAGTCAGTGTTGGTTTCTGATGAAAACACTCTGAAGGCCCATTCAGAACTATTCATTCCAAATATCACTAATTCTGATTCTGGTAAATACCAATGCGTTGTGTCCAATAGTTTTGACACAACGTATTCGCACAAGGCTCGAATAACTATTGTTATACTCCCTAAGTTTATAAAGAGACCCAGCAATATCACAGTGAAAGCGGGAGAGACTGCCAAGCTGGAGTGTGCAGCCAGTGGGGAGCCCGCCCCGCAGATTGCCTGGCAAAAGGACGGAGGGAATAATTTCCCAGCTGCCAGAGAGAGGAGAATGCATGTTATGCCTAAAGACTACGCATTCTTTATCATCAACTCTAACATATCGGATATGGGCGTGTACAGCTGCACGGCGCAGAATCCCGCAGGAGCTATCATTTCTAACGCCACCCTAACAGTACTGGAGGCCCCGTCCTTTGTCAACGCTATGGTCAATAAAGAAGTATCTGCTGGCAAGTCTGTCGTGTTGGAGTGCATGATCTCTGGATCACCCAAACCTTCACTCACCTGGTTGAAAGATGGCTCGGCTATTGCTAGAACTGAACGACATTTCTTCACTGCTGAAGATCAGCTTTTGATTATAGTCGGGGCTGTACCAAGTGATGAAGGATTATACGAATGTGAAATAACCAATTCCCTGGGAACAATGAAGGACTCCACAAAGCTAAGAGTTTTACCTCCTGTATCATCCGTGGTGAATGAAGAAGACATGAAGGGCATAATTATTATAACAGTTGTTTGCTGTGCGGTTGGAACTTCCATAGTTTGGGTTGTTGTTATTTATCACACTCGAAAGCGTATGAATACTACGATTCCTCAATTCACCACGGACTCGTTACAGTTGGCCCCTTTATCCACGGAAGTAGACCGTACCGGAACCCACATATTTGCTGACAATATATCTGAAAGATCTTCTTGCAAAGACAGCGGAACTGGAGACTCAGCTAAGAGAAGCAGTCTAGAAGCTCTACCCGGGGAAGAGTATCCGAGTATTGTGGAGATTAATGGAGTCCCCGTGTTTACGGAGGCGGCCAGAGTGCCCCCGGACGAGGGTCACCGCCTGCTGTCCGCCATGGACGGACACGGGGGAGCCCTGTACTATTACCAGGGAGATCCCGATTGTATAGTGAACTTTACCGCGTCAGGGCAGGGAAACGATTCTCACAGAGAAGATTCCAACAGAACATTTCCTTATTCATAGTGATAAGACCTTAATTGCAATTGCGAGTGTTTTCTAATTGTGCCCCATGACCTTCCCATTGCATAAGTGACACTTGCCGGTCTGTGGGCTGTTTAAGACTGATTTAGTTCATAAATTTTTGTATAAAGAGCTTATACATAATGTGTAAATATTGTACATTTAATAATAGTAATAAATGATATAGTTCCTAATTATTTTGTACGGCTTGTGAAGCAGCCAGGATATAACATGGGAGGTGTGGCTCCGGAGATCGTGCAGTGGTTCTCTGCTGTGGACAGAGATCGCTCCGGACACATCTCCGCCCAAGAGCTGCAGGGAGCTCTGGTCAACGCCCAAGGGAAGAACTTCTCGGACACCGCCTGCCGTCTCATGATAGGTAACTATTGTGGCAACTTGAAAATCCTATTTGGCAGCTAAACAATGGTAATTTACATTTAATCACTTTGTAGGGATGTTTGATGGAGACCGCTCCGGCACCATCAATGTGGAAGAGTTCTCCAAGCTGTATGCCTACATCAACCAATGGCTGGGAGTATTCCACACCTATGATCGAGATCAGTCAGGCCACATAGAGGAACCCGAGTTATCTCAAGGTAATTACACACATGATCCAGCATTTCATAGTCATAATTTAACCATATTGTGCAGCAATTATTACTATTTTATTTATTTTATCAAGTTGTCTTAAAAATTCTCCCACCAAAAATATTAATTTTTAACTATGTAAATTCGTTACGGATTAGTCCTATCAGTGGCAGCCGGTCCCCACAAAAATGAGTGGTGTGCTAAAAATCTTATCTCTGTCCCCTACGTTAGGTGCCAGGTAAAGCATACCGGCAGCTTTAATGCTTATACCTACGTGCTAGAATTATCCTTAAGCGAACTGCAAGTGGCGCCACTCTATTCGGCGCGATGAATAAATGTATTGTGGCTTCGGGTGTTTTCGCCTCGCCAAAGAGTTCCGATGGCCGCTGCTCATTTTTCGCTTGTCACATTCGCGCTCTGCACGTATTGGCAATTGATCTTCCCAGGCGACATTTCTCGAGAGCGATATGGAATCAGTTTGCACCACTACACACGAAACAAACAATGAAAATTCGAGCAGGTTAAATTAACTTAGGACAGGTGTTTCATAGAATTTTAACAATTCATCAAATTTCTAAGGTAATTTTCAATTTCATTCAAGTTCTATTGTTATTTCAGTTCTGTGAAGCTACTGGCCCTTTATGATATAAGAATTTGAAAATTAACTTTGATGGATTTTTACATCAAATTCTGTGAAACACCTGGCTCTTATTATTATAATTTTATTACTTTTATTAACTTTGATTTTTGGTGGCATTATTATGGTACTGACATACATGCTCATAAATTAGCACACTCATCAACTGCACGCGTTTGCTCATAGAGCATGCTTGTCATAGAGCATACTCCTAAATAAGCTTGCTCAAAGCCAATTGAACACACATGCTCTTGTCAAATAATAAATGTCAACAAATAGTCAGTTCCATTCGCCCAGAACTAAACATAATAATCTAATTGCTTGCAATTATTTATGAATCTTTCGACTAAAGAAAATAAAACAGTTAGTTTGGGTCCCATGCAATCTTATTTTTATATAGAGGTTACCCTGTATTGCAGAGACATTCGTGACTACAATAGTAAATCATGAAAAGCAAAGTTTTGTGTCTCCCCAACGGGCCATTTTTGATAATTTTGCAAAGAATGCACTCGCACAGCTGCCCCGAACTGAGATTGAATTGAAATGAGCATGCTCATAAGCAAGCCTGTTCACATGTGCTTATAACACTTCCCATTCCACTTGCAAATCCGTAGCATGCTAGCAATGTCACTGACACAGATGCCACAAATGTAGTAGCTTGCTCTCATGCTACTAATGCATGCCGGTCCGAAACGGTAATTGGTTGATAATAATTATTTTTAGATTTAGGGATTGCGTTAATCCTTCACTCCTTGGGGCTAGCCTCCACTGATCCAGATTGATATTTAAACTTGCAATAACCCACACCAACCGAGATATGTCAATTTGAAGGACTTAAACGAGGAAAAAGTGTGATAGAAGTTTGTTTGGCTGATTGGATACTTTGTTTGTTAGCCCTGACCCAGATGGGATTCCGCTTTTCGCCGGACTTCATCAGGGTGCTGGTGAACAAGAGCGACGTGGTGAACAAGAAGGAGGTGTCGGTGGACCAGTTCATCGTGCTCTGTGTGCAGATCCAGCGCTTTACCGAGGCCTTCCGCTCCCGCGACACCCAGCAGCAGGGCATCATCAGTATTGGCTTCGAAGACTTCTTAAATGTTGCCCTCAGTTGCTCTATCTAAGGCAGCTCTATTGATGCAGCATTTGGTATAATACATTGATCATTCTTACATTATCATTCTCACAACGCAATATTGCATATCGAAACACTTTTGATTTTATCTTCTCTATGGTGATACAATATTATCACAATTCCCAGTACCCCAGTACAGAAACAAATACGGCAGTGTCTTTTATCTTTAGCCCATTCCCTGCTAATGCATCACCGCGTAATGTGACACACACTTTCAGTGCTGTGTGTGCCGTACTCTCATTTTAAATGGAAATGTAGTGTATGCGCACAATTTGAGATTGGTGTGTAATAAATATAAAAATTACAGCCCCTCATTTTATTTGAGCCTGCTCAGGTGAAATCACATGCCGCGAATAGTAGACTCAAGTCACAAGGTCTTCATTTGGTTTCCCTATGACTCAAGGTTTCTTTATTAGTAATAATATGGGCATATCTATTAGTAAAGTAACTAATGCTGCAGGTCTGTGGTAGTATTTCCGGAGAACCTATTTTTTTTACATTTTACCCCAAATGGAAAGAAAAAGGTGTGGCATCTGGGTAGGAATCTAGGGGTCAGTGTGTCTAGGAATGACAGAAATATAAATCCATCCCCCTCCTCTGCGGTGCAAGTTGATGGTTTGAGCTCCTCAAACTGGTTTCTCCCGATCCGGCCCGCCATGTGTGGGCAGGCTCATTCTCTGTCAAGACCTGAACAAGCCTCACCCGAACACAGGCACCCCTGCTAAATCACCAAAAGTGTTTGTTATTTCTAATTTTCATTTTAAAGGTATTCTCTTTGGCAAATAACAATAGTACACTGCTGGCCTTTTTAGATTTCAAAGAATGTTTGGCTTTCTAGCTTCTAATATTCTCAATTCACGTCTTTTTAAAATTGCTCAACTTATTTCTTACTGGCTGAAGGCAACACTGGCCCGGGCTGTTTTCTTAACTTGTTTTGAAGGTCAAGTGTGCAAAATTTCATCAATCTCTAAATAAAACTAGATTTGCATAAAAATAAACCCAGACGCGCTTTTCTTTATGTATATGGTTTCCGGAAACTTGTGGCATAAACAGGATACTGATGAATCTACATTACTTAGAGAACCCAAAAAAACAATTTTTGTTTGATCTAAACATCTCAATTTTTTTTTTTTACTTTTTTCCATTTCCCTGCAATTGATTTTTTCAAATTTGAGCTGAAAAATTCCAAATTCGGAGTCACAAAACAGACTCCAAATGTAATGTAGGTCCAGTTTCCTGCTTTTACTAGGAGTTTCTGAACACCTTGTGTATACTGAAGATGGATGGAGGGAAAAACATTTAATATTATTTTATTCACAAGACAAGACAGTATTGGGATTTTCATCGTCAGTTGATATTTTGTAAATATGTATGTATGATTGATTATCTACTTTTAAAAATACTCATTGATAATATCAAGTTATCATACCACTTCAAATGATAATGCCAGTTTTAAAAAATATTTATCTTTAGAGTTCTATAATTATTATTTTGTTATCTGTTATAAAGATTTATAATTTCTGAAGAAATTTATGTATCACTTGTGATAAAAGGATATTGACAATCTTTTGTATTTATGCACTAGATTTATCAATATGAATATCTTTCGCATTTGTCCCTTAATTACTAAACCTTTAACATTGGATCATAAAGAATATTATTACACATTGAAATTAATACTTGCATTATCCCATTAAAAATAACTCAAATTTCACACATAATAGTTTAAAATGGATGTAAAAATATGAATAATTAAATTACAGTCTATTGCAATCTTTTATTTATTTATTTGTGTATTGCTCAAGCACTTGCAATTCCTTTTTATCAATGAACAATTATTAAACACCCGGGGGTCTAGCACGGATGATCGAAAAAACCCTATATCAATACGATATTGACCAAATCCGTCATCTATGGTCGTCAGTTATCAATTGAGTATGGTCAACAATTGATAAGAGATATTCCGATCGACGATTGATAAATTTTGGCGCGGCCTCCTGAGTGTCAGTTGAGCTGATAACACAAAACGTTTTGAATAATGTCATTCGTTATGCAAAATAATTGGTTTATTAATGAATGGAGGTGGACTAACGAAGCCCTTAGAATTAAAAGAATTTGTGTATGCGATCCATAAACTAAATTAATTGATCCATAAACTAAATTAATTCATCGATCTTAGAGAAACAAAGAGTTTCAAATATGATTAAAGGCTCTATTAACTCCCATTTAGTCTCAAAAAGTATTTTTAATTTGTGGTTTGGCATTAAAAAATGTAAATCCATAGATAAATCTGCCAGTATATATTGATTTCCTATTTATTTCCCTGTCAATATCGGTCTGGCTATCAAAAGTGTGCCATGCTTGGGAAAATGGTATAAAATCGTCGGTAGTTAAGTTGGTCAATCTGATATTGTACAGTTATTGATTTCACCGTGCTAGATCTTCTGATATTATATATTGAGGAGTTTTACTTTACAATGTGACTTTTCCAATGCAATAAATTAAATGTTAACTGAAGACATACCACTCTCCTCATCGCAAAGAGAGTCTAGAATGGCCAGAAAATACCAATTGGATGATGAACTCTGTATGTATAAAACTAACTTATGTGAAAGGGTTAGGGGTCGCATTGTCTTTGTTTAAATTAACTCCACCCAGAGTTGGCCTGCCCTCGACCCTTTTCTCTAGACTTCACACCACATGTTGTCTTCCGTGGTTTTGGCAAAATGAATGATTCATTTTATGAACACGAATAGTATTTATTTTTATGAAAGCTTTACTTATTTGTAGGACACAACCCACATTTCTCTCCTTAATAATATTGAATGTAGACTAATATAAGAATATTTATGCTATTATTACTATTCCCACCCAGTGCAGTCCTGGAGATGCGATGGATAGTATAAAAATAATATTAATATACTATTTATTGTGTAATGGAAATTGTACAAAGTATTTAATGTTTTGAATTATAATGGTGATTCTTAAAATGTAACTTGTTTGTGATTGTTTGGTTAGCTAGTGACTGTATTTGTTGAATGTCTGTAAGATGCTGACTGTAACTGTGTTGTAAAAACAATAGAATATTTGCATTCTGATTCGACTAAATCCTTAGTCAATCTGCAGCTACCGAGATGTAATGCCTTAACTCTATGTACCGTGGTTAACAGCTGTATAATACTACTTTTTCTATTGACCTTGTCAATACATTCCAGGATAATGAAAGTTTTATTGGTTTGTTAAGCTTGCCTTTTCACAAATAACTGAAAAAAATCAATAAAAGTGTTTCACCTTTACATTATTTTTCATAATAAATACAAATGAGTAAATAAAGTATTTTATTTCGGAAAACCCATATCCTAGATCAGTCAATCTGTTGTCTGTTAGTTAGGAACAATTGTGATACTTTATTTCCACCAAAAACTAACTGAAAAACTTATAGATAGAGATTTCACATAGTGCCACCAATTGGGAGGAATGTAGAGCATTTCCCCGGGCTTCAAAATGCAGGAATACGGAGTGGCATGCTTAAATTCAGGAAATAGTTGGAGGTCTGGCTGCGTGGGGTCAACCTGGGCCGTGTTGCGGAGCAAGTTATCAGGGTGGCAATACAAGTAGGAGCTGTCCTCGGGACTAAATAAGATAACCAACTTCTCCCCTACTACCTGTGGATAAACCAAACAAACACTATTATGAATTTCACTTATGTACATTGTTTGGACCACGTGATGATTTTATGGTGGGGTATTATGCCGTGTTGCGCTACCTCCTCCTTTAGCCAACGTTTCGGACAGCGTTACAGTGTACATCATCAGGGCAGATGTGTAAATGTTAGAGATGAAATGTGTGCTTAAGTACTTCGAAGCAATACCGTGTTGCCAGCACCAATCCACTGCGGGCTGGTATTACTTTGCTTCGAAGTACTTAAGCACACATTTCATCTCGTAACATTTACACATCTGCCCTGATGATGGACACTGTAACGCTGTCCGAAACGTTGGCTAAAGGAGGAGGTAGCGCAACACGGCATAATACCCCAAAAGGAAATAACCATAAAATTTTTGGCCGTGAAAATCTAAAATCATATCCCACGTGATGATTATTTATTTCATTACCTGGGCCAACAAATTGTGTTTGGGATCAAAATGTAGTGGCGATATTGTTCCACAAGGACCAAACCATGCATTTACATCAGTCTCTTCCTCTTGTAAAGATTCGTCTTCACGCAAGCAGCAATATTCAGGTTCTTTGATGTCAGCGGCTAATTCAGATATTTGATTAAAGAGTTGATGCTGCGCCAAGTAACCTATGGTCGGTTGCTTGCTTAGAATTTGTGTTTGGATAAAATCTTTAACAGTCATGAGTTTTTGCGTCCAATCTTTGTCAGTATACTTGGAACCGAGTTCAACGGGGACTGTTCTGTGGCCAGCTTTATTTAAAATATAGTTCATATCTGGCCACAACTTCATGGCCGGCCAATGAGTTATACAATCGAGTAAAACTACGGGTGTTTTGCTAGCAAAATATCGCCAGTTAAATGTTTCCATCGATGGACAAATATCTTTCTTTAAGGTGATGCCGAAATTAAACTGATGCAAGCTGTTCCCGTCTTTGGAATTTGAAGAAATGGAAGTCATATCTTCCCAGTCAGCTTCTGAAGCGCAGCAGACTGATGACAATGTGTGGGTGCTGTGTTTGTTGGTAACATCTGTCTGCTTCTCATTTACTGATGATAAACAATCAGCTATATTATCTGAATTGTTTTTCCTAGAAAAATATTTAATTACCATTAAAAACAAGTATTCCTTAAGTTATGCAAGTGTACAACGTCTTCGGGGAAGATGGGGATCTTTACATCATAGTATAGTACGTGCCCTGAATTAAAAGCTGACCTGAATTTGATACGATTCATTCTCGTGCAGGTAGAGTCACTTTACTGACTGTAAGTGAAAGAGAAAGATGCATAAAACATATGCGCGACAGAAAGGCGTGGGCAGGGAGACTAAAAACTAACTTATTGCAAAGATTTCTGTATCAAAGTCAGGTCAGTATTAAAGTTTGGCGTGTACTATACATATTTAGTCTACTTGGTATGAATAAATAAACCTTACTGTAATTTCCACAAAGATAATAAATTAGCACATTGATGAAGTAAGTCCCCCTGCTCATGTGCCAATGGCGCTCCAAACAGCAGTCCATTATCAATTATTTGAAAAGCTCCGTTGATAACATTATCCAAGGAGCTGTCATTGCTTTTTAGAAAGGCAAGTACCTGAAAAGGGTAAAAATGTTATAAAGCGGGCAAGCTACAAAGATTAGCAGTTGATTTGGAAAGTAGCGGATGTACCTTAAAGAAACATAAGACAGTTATGCTACGACGATCATTCAAAGGGACATTTTTCCAATGTCCCATATTCAACCGCTCATGCATTCTATCGAGGGAACTTTGTATCAGAAATACTAATTTTGGAGGGATACTATCGGAAGATTTAAAATGTTGACAACATGATTTGATAACAAAAAGAATCGCGGGTTCTACTCCAAATAGGTGTTTTGTTTTAATCGATGGAATTATGGACTTAATTCTTTTTGTAACATTTGCCATTTTAAAAAACAGGAAGACGAGTGATAAGAGTTAAAAATAGAATAATATTGAATAAAACCATTTTACAAATAACCTATAATAAATGTTTGGTAAATACTAAATTTAAAAGGAAATATGCGCGAAACGTCAAAAAAGAAAATATGACAAATATCCACATCCATGGAAAAGATGAACAATAGACAATAAAAAGTTCTACTTTTAACTCTTTCTAGGCTTTTCACTCCGATCCGTTGGCATTACCGAAGAAACGTCACTTTGTTTTTTAGTTCTCTCCAGTTCATTTATGGTCCTTGCGTTTTTGCAGTTTTTGTGAGGTTGTGGTTGTGACTTGCGTCTAGTTATTCGACAATTTATATTTTATTGTCTTCTAAATAATCTAAAATGCCGAAATCCAGAAGAAGAGGGGTTAATGATATGATTTTTGAATTGGAAAATGGTGAAATCGAATCAAGTTCTTCAAGTGACGAAGCTTCGCCAAATGTTGATGCTTCAACTGAAAGTTCTATTTTCTACGTTACACCGATTATCGACAGTGAGCCGAGTCAATCTAGTGAACCTTTTTCTCTACCCGTTTTTAATGAGGATGCGGAAATTTGTGACAGTCCATCAGCCACATCTTTCGCAGGATGTGAGAACAGTAATGCTCGGTCTGCGAATCCTGTTCTTTCGCCTGAAATCTCGTTGCTTTCGCCTGAAATCCCGATACGTTCGCCTGAAAACACCGATGAAGAAGAAACGCCACTATTTACCATACGCTTTCGGAATAAACTTACCGCCAAAAAGTTTAAACCCCTGCTCAAAGATGCATTGTTAGACCTATTTACAACTAATATGGAAAGGGATGATGACTCGGACGAGGAATTAAGCTTTTGGACAGTCGATTCAACTGTTAAAGAAGATATCCTGGATGATTCAAATCTATTTGTTATGGACACTAATCCTTCAAATGTACCAATTTATGCCGACATGGACGTGCCAGCTTACAGCAAGGTAATTATTATTCATTTTTTAGATAGAATCGGTTTACAAGAAATAATAAGAAAATATTTGAGAAGAATTGCATTTATTATTGAATTTTTTCAATTTGGGAGGTGGGAATGGGTACTGCCGTCCCGGGAACCATTTATTGGATAACCAACACCTCTGCCATAGGTCACCCCAAGTGGTTCGCTACGTTTGGTTCATGGGGTTAGGTTTGTCCGGATCTTGGTAGCGGATGTGTCTGCCCACCAACTGCGTTGGAAGCCGGATCGGGAGAGACAGATTGAGGGAGATCTTTTGACTTTTCCAGCAGGGCTCTCTCGGAACATTGGGAGTGATAGATACAGATACCCCCAGATTCCTACCCTCCCCTTATACCTATTTCCTTCCCAGAACTTCCTTTCCCTAAAAAGACCCTCCACACAGCATCCCCAAAGATGACATAGGCCCTGAGGGGAATTATTTTCCTCAGGGCCTCCTGTGTGGAGCTAATGTAAAAAAAAAATTGACTATAGTGGTATCAAATTAAAATTTATGCTTGCCTTGAATAATGAATTATGATGTTTTTATATTGTTTCAGAACTTTGAAATTCTGGATAGTAAAGATCCTCCGGAAAAGAAACTGGCGAAACGAACGTCCCTGCGAGCCCAGGAATGTTTCAACTGTGACGGGAAACACACCCTCCGAGATTGTACTCTCCCGAGAAACTTCAATAGGATTAACGAAAAGCGGAAAGCCATGACCAGGCCAGGGTAAGTCAAGTGAACGAGTCAGCTCGAATATTTACCATAAAAATGCTGAAGATCTCTTGTTTTATTGATAATCGTCAACAGCACCCTAGTAACATCATGTTATATGGTGAGGTCAACGCCCAACTATCTGTTTGTTGTAATATTGAAGGGAGTGGAGACGGGATGGGATAGAGGGAGGTTGGGAAGTACCTGGCTATTCAGATCTGCCGAGCGATTCTATATCTTCTGTGGGATCGTTATCGAGATAACGGACGTGATTTCCTGTCAGATTTGTGTGATTTATTTGTTTTTTCTATGTACAATGTGCATTAAATGAATAAATAATCATGCATATTTGCGACTGGTTACCAAATATGTCTAAAACTATTTCAAGCAACATTTAGATTCTTAATGATGGTCTTCCACCGGGGCGATGCTAAGAGTATAATTTACCGCTCTGTAACATGCTACAAATATACGACTGACCCAAATACAAACTGTATATGCCATTTAGATTCTTAATGATGGTCTTTCACCAGGGCGATGCTAAGAGTATAATTTACCGCTCTGTAACATGCTACAAATATACGACTGACCCAAATACAAACTGTATATGCCATTTAGATTCTTAATGATGGTCTTTCACCAGGGCGATGCTAAGAGTATAATTTACCGCTCTGTAACATGCTACAAATATACGACTGACCCAAATACAAACTGTATATGCCATTTAGATTCTTAATGATGGTCTTTCACCAGGGCGATGCTAAGAGTATAATTTACCGCTCTGTAACATGCTACAAATATACGACTGACCCAAATACAAACTGTATACGCCATTTTTTCTAAAATTAATTTAATACTTTTTGGACCTTTTAAAATTAAATCAGGTGTGGTCCCTTCATACGTGAAAAAATATGAATGATAAAAATATACATTTTTAAATTTTGTTCAATAACCCTCCGCTCTTCACATCTTTTTTTTAACGCGAGGTGTCGCACGGGGTCTCCTAGGACCCCAAAAATAAATATGATTAAATTATTGTTATTGCATACATTTTATGTGTTTTTGTAACTGATTGTAGTCGGGTGATAGGGGTTGCTTTGAAATAAAAAGAAATAATTTTAAAAATAGATATTTATTTTCAAAGAAAAAGCTTAAAAATCAACAAAGAACATTTTTTAAAAAATAATTTTGATTCATACTTTTATAGTAAACTTTAAAAAAAATCTAACCAATTTCTATCAAACTTATAACTATTTGGGATTGATACAGACTTATCATTTTTACAAAAAAAAAATCAACAAAATACAATGAAAAAACATATAAACTTGGCTTTTCATTGTACTTTGTTATTAACCTGTTAAAGGCCAGGCCCTTTCACGAAAATTCCCTAACGAAGCTCCACTTTGAATTTTGAATTGAATGTTTTGTGGATTAATTTTGAGCTATCGTATATTTTATTGACCGAAACACATTCCTAGAACAATAAACCATGTACCAAAACAACATTACTTGCTTTAATTACGTAAATTGATAGGTTTTACAATGTTTTTGTCAAACAACACGCATCGGACTTTGACAGAAAGAATTGCGGCAAATTTGACATTTCGATGCCACAGATAAAATTATTTGAAAATATTCTGGGGTTGCCAGGTGAATGAAATTTTTGCCTATATCCTGGTCAAATGTTGGCGCAAGCGATTCTGACCTTGTCCTTCATACAAATTCTGTACATAGAAGGGTCAAAATCGCAGACAAACATATTTTTTTCGAAATTTTTTCCTTTAGCCTCATAACATAACGCACAAACCGCGTGTGGATTCGCGTCTCCGGCCAATAAGAGGTTAAAGACCCCACGCGACGGGTCGAGGGTTAATACCCCAATATTGTAAATCCTCAATTGGGTTATGTTATGAGGCTGAAGGCAGTGTGGAGAGAAAGGAGATGGGAAAGAGGAAGGGGAGGCTATTATTTATTTATTCTGAATGAAAATTGGACTATTTTTTTCTAGCTTGCAACCTCATTGAATAAATAAATAAATGCTGTTAGATAAATTCTTCTTGCTAACCGGTTTGTAACTTGTAGGAGGTACCACACCGAGGATCTGTCGGGAGCCAAGGAGATTGATTTTGTGGCGGGCCGGATCTCGGGGGCCCTGAGGCGCGCCCTGGGGCTTCAGAGGCACCAGCTGCCTCGGCACATCTACCGCATGAGGCAGCTGGGGTACCCCCCGGGATGGCTACACAATGCCAAGATCACCCACTCCGGCATTGCCATGTTCGATTCAGAGGTCAGTTTTATTTTATTTTATTTATTAATTTTCAGGAAATCGACAGTTTACATTTATTTCAGTTTGCACATAGTATTAAATAGCCAAAATAAAACCAATTATGGATTTCCTCCTTGTGACTTTGCTTCTACTGAGGCAGCATAATAAGAATAAGTAAATTAACTTTATAAAAAATTGATATAAAACAATATGAATCCAAAATTTATATAAAACAAAAACAAAAAATATATTATATTTAAAACAATTTAAAAAAAATATATAAAATGAAAAATTACAAAACAAAACATCTATCAATGCATTGGTAGTCATGGAGAGAGGTTGTACATGTTAATCAAATCTTCTTCTTCTTCTTGTGCCCTGTCCGTTCAACAGATGTTGGCTATCATGTTGGCTATGCGGACATTGTTTACTGCGGCCCGGAACAGCTCCACGGTAGACTGGCCAAACCACCGTCTCAGGTTTTTCAGCCATGAGGTTCTCCTTCTTCCAGGGCCCCGTCTTCCGGCAATCTTTCCCTGCATTATGAGATGCAGGATCTCGTACTTCTCTGGATGTCTCATCACATGTCCAAGATATTGAAGTTTTCGGATTTTTATAGTTTTAATTACTTCCTTTTCTTTATTCATCCGAACCATAACATCTTCATTTGTAACTTTGTCCATCCAGCTTATTTTGAGTATTCTTCTATAGATCCACATCTCGAATGCCTCAAGTCGCCTAATTAGTTCTTCATCAAATCATAACATAACAGAAATACAAACAATAAAAATATAACATTATTATAGAACCATCAGAGAAATATTCTTTTATGAACCTCTTATATTTGGTAAGTTCGCAATTGAAAATGTCCACATTGGATAATACGCTATTTTTATAACTATTGCATAGTCTGACAAAATTCTGATGAAAATAATTTTTTTCCATGAATGTGGTAAGGAAATTGTGCGCTCATTCATTCAGGTGGTCGTAAAAATCAGCAGAATTTGAATAAAAAGTGGCCATTTTAAAAACACAAATATCAATGCACCCCGCAGTGATAGGCGTCTGTGAGTTAAATTGTCTGAGCTTATTCACAAACTTTCTTATGCCAACGAAGTTCCCTTAGATTGGGGGATAAGTTAATTGACGCTGTTGACTGTTTTCATACCATTATACTCCCCTCGAATACTGAGTGAAAGGGAGAATAACTCTTCAGGCTGATTATGTATACCTAAATAAAGCTGTCAAGATCGAGCTTTTGTATTCTTCTATTTCTCCTCCAAAACTGGACCGATTTCTAAGATTTTTTTCACGAATTGTATTGGAAGAAAATATTCTATATCTGTACATTTATTTTTTTTGAAGTAAAACTTCTTTACGCACGCACTTGGGGGGTAAGCTGGTGAATGCGTTACGAAAAGTGGTGATTGTTACGAAAAGTGGTGATTGTTACGAAAAATGTCATGCGAACGGTAATCGATGCGAACGGTGATCAATGGCGAGGCGAACGGTCGGGCCAATACGCACGCTTGACTTGGGGAGTGATAAGGATAAGGATAGTCACCCCAAGTTCGTAGGTCACCCCAAGGTCGTAGGTCACCCAAAGGTCGTAGGTCACCCCATTGTTATATTTCACCCCAATGTCATATGTCACCAATAGGTCACCCCATTTGCTAAGTTTGATAACTTAGCAGGGATATGTGGGTTCATTGGGCGAAGTTTGTTTTGTAGTTTTACTTCAGTCATGTGGTCTAAGGCTGAATTTAGTCTCACGCTCACCGTCAGCGCTCATTGATCAGCGCGTAGTTTGTCAGCACTGAGGCTCAGCGTGGCTCGTTTCAGTATCGTACTGACCGCCTTACTGTACAGACGAAGACCAAAATGCGGAGTGTATTAGTTATTGATAACTCGACCTGTATCCACTTTGCGATTCGCCATGACTGTACACGCTGACGACGTCCGCCCCGCTCGACACTAGAACGCTCACTGAAAGCAGAGGCACTCATGCGATCGTCAGCGCCGACAGCTACGCGGCGCCGACGCGCGACGCTTCCTATTAGTTCATATATCTAGAAAATCAGCCTAAAGCACACTGGTTTTTTTCATTACATTTATGTTGCCTGACTTACTACCTGTTTTGAAGTCATTGTTTTTAATTCTCCCAGGGAAAAGCCGTTGCAGATCCGGAAGATGAAGATGGTGAAATAGGAACTGAAGGATCCAAAGATAAATACGATGTAAAGAAAATACTGGATTTTCCTGGATTCAACATTCCCGCTAGTTCCAAGTACACTGAAGTAAGTAGATTTTTATTTGTATGTATAGTGATACTGTGTATGTAATATCTTCTAGGGCCGTCTGTTTCAACAGAAAGCTAAATCGTGTCCTAAAGTTAAATTTTAACTGTCAGTTAAAGTAACAAGTATGTTGAATAGGATCGCACGCTGTTTCAAGTGTATTTTCACTAAAGTAATAGTTGTCAGTGTGGCCAGTCTAAAAAGCAGAATATTCCTCAGATTTATGTTAAAAAACGCAGCGAATTTTTTTTTATGCGGCAACACCGTAAACTAAATCTTAAAATTGGAGCAACTGTCAAAATATCCGATTGTAATTTGTTTCGCATCGTAGGATCTGACTGCTTTGTTCCGATAAAAAAAGTATTTGTATGAATATTTACAAATAAATGACGACCTATAATAATACATAATATAATATACAATATGAATGTAATTTACTTTCCAGTAGTTGTGATATCTCCTTGAATTTGAAGTATTGCATGTTTTACGAGATCTTTAATTCAATTTATTTATGGTATCGAAAACAGAAAAACATACATTTTATACTCTAGGGTCAAATTGTAATGCTCCTAGCAATAAAATATCATCAACAGTTAATAGAATTATTATGGATTCACATATTTTTCATCCTAAATATACAATTAAAAATTGATTTGATTAAACACTTAAAACTTTTGGAAATCCCTGAAAAAGCATTTTTAGTATCATTTGACATTGTTAATTTATTTCCAAGTATTCCAATTGAAGAATGTAAACCTATTATTAAAGAACTTTTATTTTCATCAATTTTATCTAATGACTTATCTCAGGATTTAAATGTATTATTTAATATAGTTTTAAAACAAAATTATTTTCAATTCAATGACAACATCTTTAAACAAAATTATTTTCAATTCAATGACAACATCTTTAAACAAAAAGATGGCGTGGCAATCAATGACGTTACATACTATATTAGACGAGGGGTAGAAATCTCAAAGTGGGAAGACAAAGGCAAGACAATTGCACCGGTCTCGATATCTAGTACTTTAGTACTAAACTGCTACGCGTCGAGTAAGGTTGCGTCTTACCAGCACTTACCTGTAAGCAAATTGCATTTTAATAAGTGCCAAAATGCCCTCCTGTGTGATGAGAAAATATTTCAATTACACGGCAAATAATAGTAAAGGCGAATGAATAACATTTCATTTGGAAGTACACGCAAATTACTTAATATTATCGATTATTATAAATATTACAATTAATTTCATGTTTCCCGCTCGCGGTTTTACACGTCATTAGAGAAAATTCAAGTCCTACTAAAGTAAAGGGTCTGGACGCGCAACAGCCAAATTTCTGTTGCTAAGTAAACTTCACTGTTTTAAAGTAGACTAATCAGCCTAAACACTCTGTTTATTTGTTTGCTTGCGGTAAAACAACACATGTTAAAAACTATCGGCCGATTTCAAAACTAACAATATTCAGTAAGTTAATGGAAAAAATTGTTTACAAATATATAAGTCCACAACTGAATCACATCATTACAACAAAGCAACATGGTTTTACAAAAGGCAGAAATGTGGAAAGTAACCTCGTTCTTCTTACTGAATTCATTGTCGATCACATGGACAACCGCACTCAAGTAGATATCATATATACAGACTTTGCCAAAGCATTTGATAAAATTAATCAAAAACTATTACTCAGAAAACTTTGGTCATTAGGCATACGTGGTAATTTATTTCGTTGGGTTACATCTTATATACTCAAGAGATCACAGGCAGTAGCAATAAAGGGTTTCGAATCAGATTTCAGTGAAATTTCCTCTGGGATCCAACAGGGTTCTCATCTCGAACCATTGTTTTTCATTTTATGTATCAATGATTTGGTCAATGTTGTTAAATACTCTGAAATAGAATTATTTGCTGATGATGCCAAGCTATACAAACCAATAAAAAGTCTAAACGATTGTGTCAATTTACAACATGATTTAAACAATATATTTACCTATTGCCAACATAATCAACTATTTCTAAATGTCTCAAAATGTCTTCATATTACCTTTTCAAGAAATAAAAATAAAACATTATTTAATTATTCTATAAATTATCTTTTGGAATACAGATTTGCTAGTTAATTTAAAAGGTAAGAAAATAGTAGTACCGGGCATTTCAATAAAAAGAGGGATTTTTCAAGGAGACTCATTGAGCCCTCTTTGGTTTTGCTTAGCATTGAATCCCCTTTCTAAAATGTTAATTAAAAGCAAGTTTGGAATAAAAATTAAGGGTAATACAAGAGAGAGTAGTATAGTTTCACATCTATTATATATGGATGATATAAAATTATTTTCAAATTCTGAATCAAATTTAGAGAAAATGATTAAGGTAGTTAAAATTTTTTCAGATGATATTAAAATGACTTTTGGTTTAGATAAATGTAAAACTATCCATATAGAGAAAGGCAAAATTGTAGATGGAGACGAGGGTATATTTAGAAATTTCAAAATTCAAAGTATGAAAGGGGATGAGGTTTATAAATATTTAGGATACCCGCAATCGAATAGATTAGATCACACTAGTATTAAAAATGATATTAGGATTAAATTTCAAACTAGGATCAGAAAAATTTTAAAATGCAATCTTTCTGCTAAAAATTTAGTAAAAGCAATAAATACTTGGGCAATACCTCTACTAACGTACTCATTTGGCATAATTAAATGGTCCAATACAGATTTAGATAGTTTAGAACGATTAATTAGAACTACGTTAACAAAATTTAATTGCCATCATCCAAATTCAGCTATAGAACGAATTAATTTACCTAGAAATTTAGGAGGTAGAGGTGTAGTCAAAATAACATCTTTGAAACACAATCAGGTAGAAATGCTTAGAAATTTTTTCCATAGGAAAGCTAATAGCTCAGAAATGCACAAAATAATTTGCAAGGCAGATAGAAATATTACACCTTTAAATTTATATGACGAGAATGCCAACATTCTTATAAATACTAACCAGGAATTATTAGATTCCTGGTCAAATAAAATTATTCACGCAAAACACTTCAATTATCTCAACCAAACGTATGTTGACAAACTTTCGTCAAACAAATGGTTGAGTATTGGAGAGTTGAGCGCAGAAATAGAAGGATTTATGCTTGCCATTCAAGATAGAGTCATTAATACTAAAAATTATAGAAAGCATATAATCAAAGATATAAATCAAATTGATGATTTATGTAGAAAATGTTTGGCTTTTCCCGAAACTATAGAACATATTATATCGGGATGTTCTATATTAGCGCCTTCCGAGTATACATTTAGGCACAATCAGGTTTTAAAAATAATTCACCAAAGTTTGGTAATTAAACATAACTTGATTGATTGCCGTAATGTAGTACCTTATTATGAATATGAACCAAATTCATTTATAGAAAATGAATTTTATAAAATATATTATGATAAAACTATACTAACAGACAGAACAATTAGTCATAATAGACCTGATATAGTTTTACATGACAAAATTAAAAAAATAACTTATATCATTGATGTAGCTATCCCAAATTCTTGTAATATTCAAAAAACTGTTTCTGAAAAAATTAGAAAATACACAGATTTAGGAAATGAGATTAAAAGAATTTGGCATTCTCGGACTATAAAAATATTACCATTTGTTATTTCGGCCACTGGCATAATACCTAGGAATCTGATTCAAAATTTAAGCATATTAGATTTGTCAAAGAATTTGTATATAAAAATGCAAAAAGCAGTAATTTTAAATACATGTAGGATTACAAAAGATTTTTTAAATATTTATATTGAGGGATCAGTAGGATTTATAGGTTCAATTAGAAATGCCACAGAGCCGAACCCTCTGATATGAAAATATCTGGAGTCGGTGAATTATATTCCCATTTGGTCTCTAGTAGGTTGACATGTTGTTCTTGTATTGTTTTGTATTTATAATACTTATATAGTGCAATTGCATAACATGGATTCACTAGATGATCATTTGGGGAAGTGTATGAAAGGGTTTAGTTTTTCCTTCTTTTTTTTTTTTTTTTTTTTTTTTTTTTTTTTTTTTTTTTTTTTTTTTTTTTTTTTTTTTTTTTTGGGGGGAAAATTTAACCCGGACATTTAAATCTGGTGCGTAAAAAACAACAACATTGCAACAGTCTCAGATATTCGTGATCTTGGAATAACCCTTGATAGTAAGCTACAATATAACCTTCATATACAACAAATCATAAATAAAGCTTCTAAAATGTTAGGTTTCATCATAAGAAACACAAAACTTTTTAATAGCATCAATATCATTAAGCAACTCTACTTTGCCTATGTACGGAGTCATTTGGAGTTTGCATCAGTTGTTTGGTCTCCATTTTACAAAATCCACATAAACAAAATCGAGGCTATTCAAAACAAATTCCTAAAATATCTTTGTTATAAGTCGTTTGTAAGATTTAATAATTATGCAGAGGCAGCTTCACACTTTAAAATTGATTCATTGAGTGTACGAAGGCATCATATGGATGCACTATTCCTGTATAAAGTAGTCAACAATAATATTCAATGCCCAGAGTTGCTAAATAAAATTCAATTCAATGTACCTGCACGTTCAACACGCTCTTCTGTCCTGTTCAGGGTGGATCAATGCAAGACAAACTGTAAGCAGAATTCTTGCCTGAACCGACTATGCAATAGTTATAATAGCGTATTTTCCAATGTGGACATTTTCAATTGCAAACTTACTGAATATAAAAGGTCCATAAAAAGAGTGCTTCTCTAATGGTTCTTGAATAATGTTATGTTTTTATTGTTTATATTTCTGTTATGATTTGATTTATATGTACAACCTCTCCCCACTACCTCTCCCTCTCCCGGCTACCAATGTTTTGATAGATTTTTTGTTTTGTAATTTTTCATTTTATATTAAAAAAAAATGTTTTGAGTATACATACATATATTTTTTGTTTTATATAATTTTAGATTCATATTCCTTTTTATAAAACTAATTTACTTATTCTTATTATGCTGTCTCAGTAGAAGTAAAGTCACAAGGAGGAAATCCGTAATTGGTTTTATTTTGGCTATTTAATATTATGTACAAACTGAAATAAATATAAACTGTCGATTTCCCGAAAATTAAAAATAAATAAATAAATAAATCAGTAGTTCTAACAAGTATTGATGACAATCGCCACCATTTGAAAACTGTCGTTGCCCTATTGTATTTATTGTATAGCTCGACATATCAAACTCCGACAGGCAGCCGGACCTTTTATTCTAGTGGGCCTCAAGAAAAGGAGACAGCCAACGTTCCATCAAAAAGTGACAAGCAATACGCCGCCCGCTCATATATCCATGTCATTCATACACACACATTATTTGATTGTCTATCTTTATCACACAGGAATAAACTTTTGAATTAAGAAATTATATTGAAAATCGCTGAAAACAAGAGTGTTCCTTACTTTCCACATTATATTGTGAGTTTATGAGACTATGGCGAGTCTATTTATTTATAAACGTCATTGGTGGCAATGGGTGCTAGTACCAGCCCCTTGGTCGCGGATATATTTATAAATAATTTGGAAAATAAGATTTTTAACAGCTGTGCATTATTACTAAAATACGTACATTGTTAGAAGAGATATGTGGATGATGTGTTCTGTGTTTGGACAGGTACATTGAGACAACTTAATATTTTTCTTAATTTCTTAAACAAACTCCATAAAAACATAAAATTCACTGTAGAGATTGGGCAAAATTCGAGTATAAATTTTTTGGATTTAAATATTTTAATAATTAATAATAAATGTGAATTTAACATTTTTTGTAAAGATACATACACAGACATTGTAATCCATAGCACCTCAAATTATCCAATTTCTCAAAAAATGTCAGCTTTCCATTCTATGATTCATAGATTAGTTAATGTACCCCTATTTCCCAATAATTTTTCCATTGAACTTAATATTGTTAAACAAATTGCTATCAATAATGGATATAACGCCAATTTAATTGAAAACATTCTTTATAAAAAATACAAGAATAAATTCCTTAAATCATATATCTATCCTGTACAAAAGGATCCGGAAGAGAAAAAATGTAGGAAAATTATGTATTTTAATAATAAAATTTCTAATTCCTTGACAAAGAATGTACCAAATGAAATTTTTCCTGTATTTTATGCAAATAAATAACAAACTTAAAAATTACATTGTAAATAATAAAGATAGAGATTTAAAAATGAAAAAAATCTGGAATCTATAAATACAAGGTGGGGCAAAAGTAATCACCCTATTGGAAAACGCTATAACTTTTTCAAATGGCGCCAAATGTCAATTCGGTTTTGACATTTGTGAAGTAAACAAACGCAAAATACAAGATAAGCCATGAATCGGTTTAATCCGCAAGAACGCGGAATAATTGGTCCCGTATTTTGCGCAACAATTCGTCGGTTGTGTTGGTGCAGCGTGAATTTCGTCGCAGATTTCCTGGCCGTCCGACACCAACTGGATAAACACTGCGGCGTTTGGCTACTTGCCTTGAAGAGACTGGGACAACACGAGATGTTCCCAAGGCTGGCCGGACCCGGAGCAGCCGTTTTGCTGAGAATATCGCTGCTGTTGCCCAAGATGTCGAAGATGAGCTCGGAACATCGACCAGACGACGTGCCACGCAATTAGGCATTAGCCGGCGGTCCCTACGCAGAATTTTGGTGAAAGATTTGAAGATGTTCCCTTAGAAAGTGCAGACAGTGCATCAACTGTTAGCTGTTGACCGCCAAACGCGGAAAACTTACGCCCAAGTCATCCTGCATCTCAACGAAAAGGTGGACGATTTTTCATCGAAAATTGTCATGAATGATGAAGCTCATTTCCATAATAGCGGTTACGTGAATAAACAAAATAATCGTTTATGAGGCATCGAAAATCCGAGTATCACCTACGAAGAGCCATTACACCCGCTCAAAGTTACTGCGTGGTGTGCTGTTTATGCTGGAGGAGTCATCGGGTCATTTTTTTTTAGAATGCCACGGACCAAACGACGACAATGGACGGCGCGCGCTACAGAGCCATGATTACCGATTTTTTTCTTCCTCAATTGGATGAATTGGGACAGGAGAACATGTGGTTACAACAACCGATATTCTGAAGGAAGCATTTCCGGGTCGCTTAATCTCTCGTTTTAGTGATTTGCACTGGCCGGCCAGATCACCCGATTTAACCGTTCCAGACTTCTTTTTATGGAGTTTTTTGAAGTCGCAGGCTTACGTCAACAAGCCTCAGACCCTTGAAGCCCTTAAGGAGAATATTCGCCAGGAACGCGAGAACCTGTCGCCCGAAGTTCTGGCAAGAGTGATGGAAAATGCCATAAAACGGGCCCGTATGGTCTTCAACTTTGGCGGCGGCCACTTGGCCGATATCATTTTCTCGACTTGATGGAATAAATTCTAATGGATGAAATAAACAAATTTCACAAGCAGAACCAAATTTTTTCATTAAATAAAAAAATGACAGCACAAGAACATCGGATGATTACTTTTGCCCCACCTTGTAGAAGTGTAACGATTGTGGTTTCTTTTAAAACTTCGAAATAAGCATTAAAGAACATATGAAATCTTTAAACAATAAAAGTTTCTCGGAGTTTGCCAACCATTTGGTGGAAACCAGTCACACCTTTGACTTCAATAGTGGAATAGAATTAATGCATTGTAATGTCAATGTTTTGTAAAGTGTTTAAGTCACGTAGTGTCCACAGAAAAACCAAAATAACCATATATAAGACCATTGTTAGAACTGTATTGGCATATGGATGTGAGGCGCTGACACTGACAGTAAAGATGGCTGAAATGCTGGATACTTTTGAAAGAAAAGTGCTGAGAAGAATATGTGGACCCGTGAAAGAGGGTGAACAGTGGCGCATCCGGCACAATACAGAATTGTATGATATATATAAGGCCCCTAGCATCTCAGCACATATGAGACTCCTCAGGCTGAGATGGGCTGGGCATGTACATGTAAAAAGAATTTTGACTGGACACCCAGGTGGAAAGAGAAAAGTGGGAAGACCCAGACTGAGGTGGGAAGACAAAGTAAGAGGGGATGCAGCACAGCTTCTCCAGGTACCAAATTGGAAGTCAGCCGCTGAGGACAGGAGGAGTTGGAGGCGACAGTTGCAGGAGGCCAAAGCTCGATATGGGCTGTAGCACCATCGAAGAAGAAGAAGAATGTCAATGGCATTCAGTTGGATAAACTAGAAATTTTAGAAATCCGAAAGAGTGTTAATGCGAATTTGAATATTATTAATAACCAAAAATTGTTCTTAAATGACCCAAAATTAAACCTGTTCCCTTTGTAAATTGTCCCCCATTGCCCCTCTCTCCTCTACCCACTCTCATATTTCCATTGATACCATTGTCTATGTCCATTCTTTTTCAATTGACACCATTGTCTATGTCTATTATTTATAATTAGTATCAATAAAAAACCCCGAAGAAGTGAGCGTTGCTCACGAAACATGTTGGTTTTGTAAACAATAAAAGTTGTAAAAACTAAGTATTTTATTAATTTGAATCAAAATGGTGCCACAAAATAAGTTTGCTGTGTTAGAAGAAATACATTTTATAGCTTTTTTAAAATCCGTTTGTAAGAATATTACTTTAACTTTAACTTTACTAGCATTAATTGAACTTGTCTTTTAAAGGCAGCTTCACTCGCTAATATGGCGATATCCAAAACGATTCTATTAAGGCTAGTCCTAGGTCGATCGATCGTTTTACACAACCCGGGTCGCTCACGACACACTGGCGTCACGAGCGGGTCGCGAAGACCCGCTCTTTTTGCGACACAAAATATGAAACTCGGTTACGCTTCACCCAGCTACTTTCTACTACCTGAGACGAGAGAGCGGGTGGCGAAACCTGGGTGTTGACAAACCGTTCGTTCTCTCATACATCTATCTATCGTCGCTCGCCCCGTCACATCCGCACCCAAAACCCAGGTTGCAGTAGTAGAGCGGTTGCGAGAAGTGGGTCGCGAGACCCGGGTGCTGACGAAAAAATGACCCGCTCGCTCTTTGGTGGTCCGTGAGCGGGTTTCAATGAGCGGGTTATTCACGACCGACCCAGGACTAATTCAGGCCCTACCGTCTACTCGTGTTATATTTTTGTAATGTTTATGATACAATTAATTGATTTGAAGATCTTGTAAAACTTGCGATACATCCATTCATAGAGCTTGTCTTTAAAAGTTAACACTTACGTAGATATCAGAATTGATTCTGTTCAACAGCAAGATTTTTTCGACATGCGGTGCCGCACCAAAAATTCGCGATCATCCCAGATAACCAAATTATTGACGCAGGGTCGAAATGTTTTTCGTTTTCGCTGTAAGACATATTGGATGAGGAATTCATCGTCACTATAATTTGACACGTACCTTTCGCAGTTAGCAAAGAAATTCCGAATGCATGAGCTCTCATCATCATCTCAGGGTCCTGCGTGGGATAAAAGAAAGCTACTAACTGATGTAAATAAAAGAACTCACATTAAACAAAATGTACTTGTTATTATTGACAAGCAAAAACATAATCTACATAAATACCTTTGTAAACTCAAAAAATGTAGATAGAGAGAGAGAGAGATAATTCAGTTATTTTAGTAGAATCCACTCCAAATGATCATTCATAGCTTGCGATAGTTAATATAGCGCACCTCTTCTAACCTCAGCGACAAGGGCTCCAGATAGCTGGAGAAGAGCCTTAGAGCTGCCGCTTCGCAAGCCCATGACACCGTGAAGCAGCTGAGATTCCAGTCCATCCACAAAGGCCCGCTTATCACAATGCGTCTGATGGCCATCTCTGAGCATTGACAGGATATAACCCGCAGTTCTATATTGTTGATGTCATTTAAGAAGCGCCTGCAGTCTTCATCAAAGTTGTCCTCGGTGATGTAAGATTGTGCGTGGCAGGCACTGGGTGCACGGAGGCCAACGCTTATTGTTTTCCCCTTCATCATCGACATCCTGCGTGTACCGCGACACGGTACTATTTAACAGTCTTGTAAAGGCATCACGTCTGTTACACGCATAATATTGCAAATTTACATCATTTACGAGTATCAAAACTCCTTACAAATCAAACTTCCGACAAATTCCTTGATCTGTCATGACGTGCCCTTACAACAGTTTTTTCTTTTTTTCAAAAACAATGGAGAAACGTCCAGGCAATTTGAATTTGTTCTGTCGTTCCAACGAAATTAATAATACTCATTCTGAGCAAGAACCGACTGAATAACTACCATTAAAATAATTACGTTACAAATTGTCTTCTACAATATTTATCAAGATTACTATGTTGAAGTGCGAAATTTCGTAGATTACCTCAAGCAGAACTGTCATAAATAAACTGAGAACTGTCAAGAATGCCAATATGGCGGGGTAACTCTAGAGTAACTCTCAGTTTTCGGAAAGTAAATACAAAAGTTAAAAGTAATGTAAAACAAGCAGTCAAATTGATTGAAAAACGCATTTTGGTGAAATTTAACTTTAGTAATTGCGTTTTGCTTTAGTTTTACTTTAGCGAGCGTTGAAACAGATGGCCCCTAGTGTTGAGTCACTTCACTCATTCAAGAGATGCACTACAAATGTTCCTTACAAAATGTAAAATTTCCCGCCACCTCAGAAAATATATTTGTCCCAACTTTTTTTTTTTGTGAGACATAATAGTACAAAGGTTTTGTATTAATTCAACAAATGTTTTGTCCCAGTACAAATTTGTCCCGTTCGAAGCTCGACTATTACTCGATTAGATGAATCATGAGATGGTTGTTTATTGGGATTGCATTTTGTTTATGGACTGACTCTAAAACGAATTGCATTTAATGTACCTGCCTATCTACTTTAATAGTATTAGTTTATTTTATGATTTATTTAACCCTTTGATGCTAAGTACGAGTATACTCGTACTTGTTACTTTTAGTGGGGTTCCAACTACAAGTGTGGTCGTAGTATTTGTATCGTGATGCTAGTTAAAATGAAAAATGTAACCTAGAACCACGAATACGCAATAGAATAGAGAACTCCAGTCCAATTTTTTTATTTATTTTTAATGAATTAATTAACCTTCTAATTAACCTTCTAACTTAAATAACTGTATTTTTATTTTTAGAGTTAGTTTTAATTGTTAAAATAATTGTCAAAGTTTTAATTTTTCAAGATCCTCTGAAAACCACCGTATGTATGGTGAATCGTGTGACGTCATCACTCCTGAAAAATTACTATAGGATCGGGCAATCAGCTGATCAACTGCCGCCATTTTGAAATCTAGAATCCATCCATCCATCCATCTAGAAGTAGCATTACTATTTTTTTTGTGCAGTAGTTTTTGAATATTTTCAATAATAGAGATAAACTAATAAGAGATACCTTTATTTTTAAAACATTATTTAGGCCTAAATAATGTTTCAATAAACACAACAACTAAATCTCTATAAACAGTACGTAGATAAACGAATAAATTAATATGATGGCTTGTGTCATACATACATGTCATTCCCATACAATGACGGTTTATTTGACCGGTTTATTGGTCGTTATATTTTTCACTGGAGTTTCTTGTTGTAATAAATATGAAAATAAATAAATAAAGTAACGTTATTTAAAAATTTGTATTCAAGAAAAATTTCAACCTAATCCTCTGACGAAAACTCTTATAATGAAAACTCTTATAATGAAAACTCTTATAATGAAAACTCTTATAAAGTAAGTACACAAAAATGTCTTATAATTTCAATTTTTAAAAAATCTTTTAAATTATATAGAAATCTTAATTCTATATGAAAATTTAATGTCATTCAAAAATCTTATAAACTATACACGTCATTCATACATAAATATCTTATATTATGTAACTCTAAATACAAATATCTTGTATTAACTTGTTGAATGCCTGAGGAATAACACGGAAATTTCACGACCTTGAATTTGAATTGAATGTTTTATGGATTAATTTTGAGCTATCGTATATTTTATTGACCGAAACACATTCCTAGAACAATAAACTATGTACCAAAACAACATTACTTGCGTTAATTAGGTAAATTGATAGGTTTTACGATGTTTTCGTCAAATAACATGCATCGACTTTGACCGAAAGAATCTGACATTCTGATGTCACAGATAAAAATTATTTCAAAATGTTCTGGGGTTGCAAGGTGAATGAAATCTTTACCCATCCCATGGGGAATGTTGGCGCAAGCGATTCTGACACTGTCCTTATACAAATTTTGTACATAGAAGGGTCAAAATAGCAGAAAAATGTATTTTTTCCCCGCGCATGCGCACAAACTGCGCACATCCCCGCGCTCCGGCAAATTAAATATAAATTATTCCGAGTGACTAGGCACATTGCAGGTTTCGCTATGGTAAAGGACGAGAACAGAGCAAGCGTTTCTGACCTTGTTCTTCATACACTTTCTTTATACATAAGGGTCAAAATTGCTTTTCAAAGGGCCGCAGCCACCGGGTGACAAACGGCAAACTAGAGGAAGTAACTTTAAATATAAATTTCGTATATTATGTAACTGTATATAACAATATGTTGTATCATGTAACCGTAAAAACAGATATCTTGTACTATTACAACATACATTCCACCAACCTACAACTAAAACGACTTTTGGACAAAGAAATATGCAATACTTCTTTATAAAATTATAGATACAATTTTGCAACCTAACAAAGATTATTAATGCTTGTATTGTACTTTCTTAGATATAACTTTATAATTTTCCTCTTGTAATATTTTAACATACATAGGTATTTACTTATATTTCAAACACGAAAACTTGTACAATATGACCTTAGAACGGGGTACCCCAGTAAGGACACTTTTTTCTCTAAAAAATTGTAAAACAAAGAAAAAATAAAATAAATAAAATGTAACTGTAAATAAAAAAGTGCAACTTTTACTTCCCGTATCTCTTGCTACACAAAATGTATTTTATATTAGCTTCTTTTTCAATAAATTTTAAAACAGGACATATTAATTTTCTGTAAAAATGAAAATGGTGCATTTTAAAACAGGACATATTTTCTTTTCTGTAAGTAGAATTTTCTGTAAAAATGAAAATCACAGTAAACACGTAGTTCGGCACAGATTGCCGCATTTTATAATTTATACCCGTTTTTATAATACAGTCGACTCTCGATAATTCGAAACTCGAGGGACTCTTAAAATATTACGAATTATCGAGTGTTTGAAATATCAAATGGTTCGAAATTTGTGAGAGTAAATAAATAAAACTTCGAATTCTTAAGTGTTGATCAATTATTATTTATTAACTAACACAATGATAACACAAACCAATTCGTTAGAGTGTGTGTCACAAACTAATCATAACAAAAACAATACACGTTTGAACTTGTCGCAAAATTGTATTTGCACTAACGTGTGTGTAACAATCTTTCCGCCTCTTTCTCTCTGCAACTTTGAATTGTCGAATGTTGAACGCCGATGAGTTCGAATTAACGCGTCGTTTTGTTATATAGCAATGTTTTTTACGTTTGAATTACCAAGTGTACAAAAATGTATGGATTTAGTTCGAAATATAAAGAGATTTCGTAGGGAACTCGTGATAACTTTGAATTATAGAGAGGTTCGAATTATCGCAGGTTTGAATTAACGAGAGTCGACTGTAGATACCGTATGGTGGCCCCACTGAATTCTTGGGATTCAAATTTGTGAAAATTTTCCTAAAAAATATTTAAGGGAATGAATTATTTCCTTCGACATATTTGCCATTGTGTGAAATTTCTTCGTGGCAATAGATGTTCATTGATAGAAAATAAAAATTAGCTTTTTATGCAACGTCGACGGCCGATGCTCTTAGGTCAGGGTTTTTAGTAACATAAAAACCAAAACAATTAATTTATTGTTAAAGCTGATACGCAGAGAATAGTAATTTTAGAGATTTTGGTTTCCCCTGTCGGTAACGGAAGGTTAAGAAAATAAAAATACGTATCTTGTGTATTGAATTCTGAGTTTGTTGTCTTATTCCAGGAGTGTGACCTGTACAATTGTCCGCCCATGTCAGAGAACGACAGCAAGGCGGCCATGCTGGTACGCCTGGCGCCGCGCAAGGCGGAGGCCTACCGCCGCAAGAAGCTGGTGGCCCCGCCCCCACCTCCGCAGGAGAAGCACCCCGAGGACATCAATGTCCACACCGACATGGACATCGATGAGGAAGGCAACCATGGTAAGGGGAATTTACTTTTCATTAAAAGTATTAACTTTCTTTAAAATATAAAAATTCCAACTGCCTATATCGCATCGACTTCAGAAGAGCGATTCTATATCTTTTGTGGGATCATTATGAAATAACGGACGTGATCTCCTGTTAGATTTGTGCGATTTTTTTCACATATTGTAGTTTAGATCGTTTTAAACACGAATTCCTGCAAGTATGCATGATTATATATTCATTTAATGTACTTTATACGTAGAAAAAGCAAATAACAGCCATAGAAAATCGCACAAATCTGACAGGAGATCACGATCCCACAAAAGATATAGAATCGTTGTTCTTCAGATCTGAATTTTTCCCAAGTAAACAAAACGACTGGGTTTTGGCTCAAATAATTGGGTGTACCAATTAAGCGGAATCGACTGTACTATTGTGTGCTTTACATTATAAATCAATAATTCTCTAACCAACTATCACACACATGCATCAATTTCTCGACTTCACACACTAGGGAACAAATACACCTCAAATATCGATGTATTTAATATAAGTTTACCGTTATTCAAGAAATATCTAAACAATATTTTTATGTAGAATATTTTGATATCTAAGGAGCATCACCTAGGGTCTATTGCATATATTTGTGTATTTCTATATTAATCTACAATGTAAAAACTTGTTAACGTTTTCGTTTTATGTATCTTGCATTTTGTCATGTATTTTCATGACATTTAATCAGTCACCTGTAAATTTTGTAATTGCTAACATACCTACTAGTTTATTTCTATGTCATTTACAACTTAGAAACTTTCTCTTTTATTGTAATGCACTATCATTCCTAAATTTATCTGTATGATGTTTACCTACTAGTTATATTTTTATAGTTTATCTTTTTTATTAAAAAAAAAAAACTGTCTCTGTATTATAATCTTGTCATGTAAAAGCCCATCAGGGCGTTGAAAATTAATAAATAAAAAATAAATAAATTATCTACCTAACTCGGTGTAGCCTTTTCGACAAAAGAGTTTTTTGTTATGATGTCAATAAGTTGATTGAGTTGTTGTTTATCTTTCAGATCGACTAGGCCTGTCCACCAGCCTGCTGCTCCTGCCTCCACCCCCACCCCCGCCCGGCGAGCCTCCTGCGCCCCCGCTGCCCCCGCAGGTCTCCCCACCCCCGCTGCCTTCGCAGCCCCCACCCCCCCCTCCAGACATCCCCCCACCGCCCCCAGACATCCCCGCCCCCCCTCCGGGATCTCCCCCTCCTCCCACTCCGCCAGAGGGAGCACCACCCACTCCTGATATTCAGGTTTGTGATTTGTTTACAAATAGCAGTTTCCATGTTTTAATTTACTCCCAAGTAAATCTGATGTCCATCAAGGGGATCATCTGTCCTCAATCATCATTGTGGATTCAAGCAGATACAGTGACATTCTCTTTATTTCTCCATACTTTGATGAGCTAAATAATTTTTTGTTTATTTTAATTCTCTTTATTATATTGATCTTTAATTTACTTTCTTTAATTAATAATTGTTGCATGGATTAATTTTTTTTATTTGGAAAGAGGTTTCCATTTATATAGGGTGTAACAGCATGTTCCCGAGGGATTTTAACCAGTGATTCTTGGCACATTTGGAGTAATAAATGTAAATGTCATTTTTGCTGTCTGATGATATTTTTTTTCTATTAAAAACAAAAAAAAAACATTTTTCAATCAATCACACGTCGCAATTGATTCGATCGCTGTGGGATATATCCCATTGTGACGGGTTTAAGCGATATGCGCGCTGTTTTGTGTGTTAACGTGCTGCTAGAATGAGACGCAAAGCTTATCAAGACACGCTAGACTATAAACGCGCTACTCTCCTAACTAGTCGGTTGCGACGTGATGTGGAAAAATATTTTTAATAGAAAAAAAAAATGTCATCGGTCAGCAAAATGGCATCAACATTTTTTACTCTATCTATGCTCAGGAATCTATGGTTAAAATCCCTCGGGTACGTGTTGTTACACCCTGTATATAAATGCCCGTTTTTGGCAGGCAGAATGTTTAAAATTAGCAGTTAACATGTTTTAATTTATTATTATTTAAATACATACTTAACTTAGAATAAAATATAATAACAATTTTAATTTTAATGTTTAAAAAAAAATAATATTTTGTCTTGAAAATATTGTTGAGTTGATATCAAATACCCAAAAGAATTGCAGCACTTTTGATTCTTTATTTCAAATTTGTTTGATTTTGTATTTTATTGAGTCTGGAAACACTATTATGTGTAGTGGGTACCACCAAAAGATTGGCCACAGTAGAATCAATATTACAAGTACAGTAACATACATGGGTCAGATTGGCACTTGAATGGCCACTCTGTACGATAAAATGCCTATGGGTATCGATGCGAATTTGTCCGCTCTAACCAAATGGAAACAGTATTCCACAAGAGGGTACTCACCGCAGGTGCTGCATCTTCCCGTGAAATTGCTCCTTCTGGTATTGTAAACACTCACAAAGTTTAGAGGCAGTAGAGTCAGGAACTAAAGGTGTTATTGTGGACTCACTAAGAGATTGGTCACGATACAATCAGGAATTAACAATGTTATGGACTCTCCAAGAGATTTGCTGTTGTGAAATCAGGAACTAAAGGTTTGGTTAAATTATGAAAATTTTTAATTAGACTATCGCGGGATACTAATACGTGTTGTGGCATTCAAGGACGAGGAAATAAAGTCACAGTTTTGTGTGCAGCTCCAAAATGCTGATTTCGGAGTTACCTAGTTGAAGTAATTACTCCGTAATATTTAAATAAATGTTTTTTTTTCTATTTTTAGGAAGAAGAATTAACCCTGGATGACCTTGAAACTCGCAAGATGCAACTACTCGCCGCCCTCGGGGAGAACACTTCCATCTGCCTGGACGACACACCTTCAACTCCCAAACCAGCGTCAGCCGAAGACTTGAACCAGACCCCGGCAACTCCGGTGCGGGGTGCAAGCGTCACCACCACTCCTAACTTGACCTCCACACCAAGATTAACTTTCACTCCCGTTCTATCTTCGACCCCTGGCCACCCCGGCAGCGCCAACACCAGTGTTGCCAGTTCCCCCATGACCCCCCGGTTAGGCGGGGTGCGGCAGAGCACCTTGGGTACCCCCATCATGACCAGCGGTATCAGTAAACTCCCCGCCGATATCAATTTCGCAAAAGATATTTGCGATGTCATTAACTT
The DNA here is from genome assembly GCA_917880885.1 of Limnephilus marmoratus. Classification (NCBI taxonomy): domain Eukaryota; kingdom Metazoa; phylum Arthropoda; class Insecta; order Trichoptera; family Limnephilidae; genus Limnephilus; species Limnephilus marmoratus. The sequence continues at coordinate 58,270,149 of OU862912.1, read as the reverse complement.
TGAAAATCTGCCTGACTCCACTGGAAAGTACATTCAGATGAGCGCCATCATCAAGAAGGTGAGATCGGCAGTTTCCAAAATTCAAGAGGACAATAATTAACTTTTTGTTTTTATCATAAGTAAAAACTCCTGCAAAATTTTTAAATTACAGGTGCTATAAATTTGTGGCGTAGTGTTTGAAATCAGTTTTGTTTAAAAAAAATTCTGGTAAACAGTAATCTTCCCCTAACACTTATTCATACCCGTGCGTGCAGAGATCAGATTATTTTAAATGTTTATTTCTACTTGTACAAATTACCTCGGGCAACTGCCCAGACTGCCTGACTCGTCGCTACGCCACTGTTATAAGTGAATTTTATGCTCGTAAAATTTTCGTGCAATCCAAAATATTGAGGTATTTTAATGTGAAAATACCGCATTTGTATTTTTTTTTTACATTAGCTCTGAGGAAAACAATTTCCCTCGGGGCCTATGTCATCTTTGGGGGATGCTGTGGGTAGGGTCTTTTTAGGGAAAGGAAGTTCTGGGAAGGAAAAAGACATGAGGGGTGGGTTGGAATCTCGGGGTCTTATGAAGGACTTATGAATCCATCCCTCCCACTCCCAAGGCGATGGGTCGAGAGAGTCCAGCTGGAGAAGTCCAGGTTGGGTCTCCCTCGACCAGTCTCTCCTTATCCAGCCCTTCATGCAGTAGGTGGGCAAATGCATTCGCCACTAAGATCTAGACAAACCTCACCTCATAAACCCAAGTACCCCTGCTAAATCACCAAACTTAGCAGGGTGAAAAATGGCAGGGGTGTTAATTACCCAATAAAAGGTTCTCAGGGCTGCGATACCCACACCCGCCTCACAAATTGCATATTTTAATTTGAAAAAAACCACATTGGTATACATCAAGGTTCGTAGAAAATTTGTTGCTAACAAGGTTAGCTCATCGAGGGGATAGAGCGGTGATTGGCTAAACATTTGTGACGTAGCTTGAAATCTTTGTCCCACTGGGAGATTTAAATTAAGTGCAATACAAGTGGCAGTGTTTTACTTCAAGCTACGTCACGTGTTTGAAATTTCAAAAGCGGCCTGATGAGTTTTTTTTTTAAAAAGGCCCGTATGAGCTAACTTTGTTAAATGCATTTTCTACGAACCTCGAGTATACATGTTCTAAATATACTTATGACACTTTACATAATACAAAATGATGTATGTATGACGCTTCAATAAAATATTTTATAATAACCTGATTTTTAATTTGTTGATACTAACCAATAATAAGCCTCCTACTTTTAGAATCCCACTCATAAATAAACCTAAAAACTATGTTACAGTTGGCAAAAATTAAAATAAGTCATTAATAAAATGACAAGTAGTTCTGTGAACAGTAGACCTCGCGTCCAAAATAAGTATGACTCTAACTTTATCTTATATAAATCAATTCTTTGAAATCATTAGATTTGTAAATAGGTACTGAAATCAGTGGAGTAGCGTGGGGGGGGGGCGGCCCGCCCCAGGCGGCACTTTTAAGGGGGGCGGCAAATTTTCACAATAAATAATATTATTATATTATCTTAGAAAAATTTAAACCATTTCAAATCATTATTTGAACATGTTCTACGATCCTTTCGTTTACGAATCAAACTATTTTCTTAATTCATTAAAAATGTCAATAACAATATTGTTTTAAGCTGCAAATTTCGCAATTCGTAGGAAAACCGTACGCATATTATGAGAGTAATACTAATTAAAGCTGATAACTCGCAAACAGATTCACTCTTAATTAAAATCAGAATTGTGTTCAGAATGTATTAACGACTGAATTTCAGTTATGTATTCATCTGCTGATACATTTCGAAAGAGACCATTATTTTATTCGAAGTGCAGTTATAAAATTCTAGTTGTAGATTATGTATGTGCTGCCAGAATCAAAGAGAAACCATTTTCATTTTCTGGGTGTAGTTTTAATTCGGCAAATACAGATTTAATTTGACCCGTCTAATCACAGGAGACGCAAATTATCCCACATTTAATTTAAAAATGAAATTGTGAAATTATGTCCCACACATTTAATTTTAAATAAATATGTGATCGCAATAAAAAAGTTAAGATACAGTTTTAGAAAAGGAAGCTGCATTTAAAATTTTAAGTTTATTCTATTTTAGGTACTTTAATTCAAATATTCGCAGGCGTGTATTTTTGAGCCAATTCACATTTCCAATATGAAAATTTTAATGTTTAGAAACAATAATGTTCTAATAAGAACGTCGAAAAAATTACTTTATCTAGATTTTAGAACAGTTTTTGTTGTTTTAATAAAAAGGAACATTGCATGGGACGAACCGGAAATTTTGTGCGCAAACATTGACAGGCAAAAGTTTATAGATATTTTTTCTTATTATTCGAAGGGTTAAACCAGTTTTCAGGATGTAAAATTCCATTTGAGAATTCATCTGCTGACACAATTCAAAAGAAAACATTATTTTATTCGAAGTTCAGTTATTAAATTCTAGTTGCAGACTCTGTATGTGCTGCCAGAATCAAAGAAAAACCATATTCGTGTTCTGAGTGTACTTTTAATTCGCCGCATACAGATTTAATTCAAACCAATTTTGTGTTGAGAATGTAAATTTCCAGTTGTGGATTCATCTGTTAACTCATTTCGATGGAAAACATCCTCTTATTCGAAGTTCAGTCATAATATTCTATTTGCAGACTATGTACAAGGTGGGGCAAAAGAAATCATCCTATTAGAAAACGCTATAACTTTTGCAAATGGCGACAAATGTCAATTCGGTTTTGACATTTGTGAAGTAAACAAACGCAAAATACAAATCGGCAAGTCATGAATCGGTTTACTCCGCAAGAACGCGGAATAATTGGTCCCATATTTTGCGCAACAATTCGTCGGTTGTGTTGGCGCAGCGTGAATTTCGTCACAGATTTCCTGGCCATCCGACACCAACTGGATAAACGCTCCGGCGTTTGGCCACTCGCCTTGAAGAGACTGGGACAACACGAGATGTTCCCAAGGCTGACCTGCCCCGGAGCAGCCGTTCTGCTGAGAATATCGCTGCTGTTGCCCAAGATGTCGAACATGAGCCCGGAACATCGACCAGACGACGTGCCACGCAATTGGGCATTAGCCGGCGGTCCCTACGCAGAATTTTGGTGAAAGATTTGAAGATGTTCCCTTACAAAGTGCAGACAGTGCATCAGCTGTTAGCTGTTGACCGCCAAACGCGGATAACCTATGCTCAAGTCATCCTGAATCTCAACGAAAAGGTGGACGATTTTTCATCGAAAATTGTCATGAATGATGAAGCTCATTTCCATAATAGCGGTTACGTGAATAAACAAAATAATCATTTCCGAGGCACCAAAAATCCGAGTATCACCCACGAAGAGCCATTACACCCGCTCAAAGTTACTGCGTGGTATGCTGTTTACGCTGTAGGAGTCATCGGGCCACTTTTTTTAGAACGCCGCGGGCCAAACGCGGATTTTTTTCTTCCTCAATTGGATGGATTGGGACTGGAGAACATGTGGTTACAACAGGACGGTGCAACGGCGTACACTGCTCGAGCCACAACCGATATTCTGAAGGAAGAATTTCCGGGTCGCCTAATCTCTCGTTTTGGTGATTTGCACTGACCGGCCAGATCACCCTATTTAACCGTTCCAGACTTCTTTTTATGTTTTTTTTTTAAGTCGCGGGTTTACGTCAGCAAGTCTCAGACTCTTGAAGCCCTTAAGGAGAATATTCGCCAAGAATTCGAGAACCTGTCGCCCAAAGTTCTGGCAAGAGTAATGGAAAATGCCATAAAACGGGTCCGTATGGTCATCAACTCCGGCGGCGGTCACTTGGCCGATATCATTTTCTCGACATGATGGAAAAAATTCTAATGGATTAAATAAACAAATTTCACAACCAGAACCAAAGTTTTTCATTTAATAAAAAAATTACAGCAAAAAAACATCGGATGATTACTTTTGCCCCACCTTGTATGTGCTGCCAGAATCAAAGAAAAACCATTTTAATGTTCTGAGTGTAGTTTTAATTCACCGAATACAAACTGGTTTTGTGTTCAGAATACAACGATAAATTAAATAACGAGTTGCAGATTCATCCTGCATCGAGTGAAGCTTTACATTTGAGTTTGTAAAATTCTGAGAAATTGATTGTTGCGTGTGTAACTATTGTTTGGGGACTCTAACGCAGTATCAATCAATCAACTTTTGAGTAGAATTTATAAACATGATTTTCGTTGAAAAAATACTCGTCAAATGTGATTATTAAAAAAATCTGGCTCGTTTATAAATAGGTTGTAATAAAAAAATAGGATTTCCATATACAACCCCCCCCCCCCCCACCGCTTGAAGTCCCAAATAAGGAGGCGGCGAAATTTTCCTCCACCCCGATGTTCTAAGTGTAGGTTTAATTCACCACAAACAGATTTAATTAAAACCAGTTTTGTGTTCAGAATGTAAATGCCGGTAGAATCAAAGAAAAACCCTTTTCATGTTTTGAGTGTAGTTTTAATTCACCGCGTACAGATTTAATTAAAACCAGTTTTATGTTTATGGAAAAACAATTTTCATGTTCTGAGTAAAGCTTTAATTCACCACATACAGATGTAATTAAAACCGGTTTTGTGTTCAGAATATGTATATGTGCCGCTAGAATCAAAGAAAAACCATTTTTATGTTCTGAGTGTAGTTTTGATAAACCGTATATTTATTTTAATTTAAACCAGTTTTGTGTTATCAATATATCAATAAGTTGCCGATTCATCGTGTACCAAGTAAAGCTTTGCATTCCACACGTATGCGCGATAAAGTAGCGAAATTCTTTTACAAGCATACAATTAGCCCTGATATATTAAACTTGATTCACTTTCATGTACCTACCATTAGATCAAGGTTCCCTAGTATGTATTATTGTGACATTTATACGTCTGTCGCTGGATATAATTCTGTTATAAATAGAATACTCACCATTGGTAATTTTTATGCCAATGTTGCTAATATTTTTCATATTTCCTTATTAAAATACAAGGCTCTACTTATCAAACATTTCAGCCTTACGTATTGTAACGAGGTTACTTCATAACAAGGTATTCTTTTTATTTCATTGTATCCTTTTGATGTTTTCATTAGTTGTTAGAAATTTTTTCTCTTATTATAAGAAATTAAAAAAAAAAAAACAATCTTTCTTCACTGTACTATGACTGTTTAAATATAATAATAATACATGTTTGTAAATGGCACTTTGTGTCGTAAATTTTAAATAAATAAATTCTCGATTTCTGAGAGCAGTTATATACAGTTTATACTCGGCACATAGGATTATAAGAATAGTCATAAAAAATAGTATATCTTAGGATATCTACCTCCCCCGGTCAGGGCTTGAAAATCTGCGGAAAAAGTACCTGTAGAAGTTAAGGGGGGGGGGGGGGCAAAATTTTCCTCCGCCCCGGGCGGCCAAAACCCACGCTACGCCACTGACTGAAATATCTGCCTGCTTAATTATAAACCACAATATATTATATGGTCGCAACAATAACATTTGGCTGTCATCAGTTCTTTTGTTTTGCTCTTTCAAAAAATATTCTTAAACCAATCTTTTTATTGTGTTTTGGCTGTAAAAAGTTTAGTGTGTTGGAATCTTCTCCCCCCTGATCTTCCAGGAGTCATTTCTTGCTGCTCATTTACAGATATTTATATAATTTTTTTTACTTCTGTCACTTTTTATTTTAGCTGTAAATTTTTTGAACAATGGAGGAGGATTTCCCTCCTGTACCCCTTACAAAGCCCCCAGATCCCCCTCCTGACCCTCCAGATGGAGACATTTCAGATAAAATAGACTTTTCAGAACATTCAAACAATTCAGACAATGAATCTGTCATCCTAACCTCAATTAAAAAAAGAAAAATTAGTCCCCTTTCCCCAAAAAAACATGATTCGCCTTTGTCTTCTCAGTCCCCTCCAGCTCTTCCTCAACCTCCTCCAACGCACTTTTACTCTACTCATTCCCGTGGCCCCTACATTGTATATGCGCAGAAAACTGAACAAGGTAAAACCATCCATCCTCTTGAATTTTGTAAATTTCTTTCAAATAACAAGAACCTTTCGATTAAACCTGGAGGTGTTAAAGCCGAGGGTCGCTTCCGAATCTCTGTTGAATTCCTGTCAGGTTCAGCCGCCAACAACTTTATCAAAAATATATTTATTTCATCAAATTCTAAATTCAAGGCGTACATCCCAACTTTCAATGTCACTCGAATGGGCCTGGTCAGGGGTATCTCGACCGATCTGTCCATTCCAGAAATCCTGTCCTCACTTTCAACCCCCCAACATATCGGCAATCCCATAAAAGCCAGGAGGCTAAATTATAAGGACACCTCTGAGGGCATCGTTTCCTGGAAGCCCTCCCAATCTGTCGTCATCACATTCGAAGGACAATCTCTTCCCTCCCATATTTATTTATTTTTCAACTCCTTACCAGTTGAAATGTACACTTATCCCACCACTCAATGTTACAACTGCTGCCGTTTTGGTCATACCAAAGCTGCATGCAGATCCCCTCCCAGATGTTTCAAATGTGGAGAAAACCACTCGGCTGACCAATGTTCTTCTCTCTCTTCACCTAAATGTTTTAACTGCTTAGGCGCTCATTCCGCCATTAACTCTTCTTGCCCCGAACAATCTCGCCAAAAAAATATAAAAATTTCTATGGCCTCTGAGAACTTGTCTTTTCTGCAGGCTTCTAAATTATTCCCGCCTGTCAAAAAACCATTTTCCGAGGTTTTATCCAGTAACTCTTCATCCAACCCTCTCGCCTCCTCCTCAACATCTTCCCGTTCAACAAAATTCACATTCAAAAACCCTATCTCTAAACAGGCTCGTGGATACGATCAGCAACAACACAACTCACTTCTCTTAAATCCCAATGGTTCTCCTCTTTCACACGCCACAAATGGGTGCGCAAACAATTATAATTCATCCTCAACAAACTATCAAAAGCTTTCTGAACAACTCTCCCAAGATAATTCTTCATTTATTCAAACTCTTATTATGCTTCTAATTGACCTAATTTCTTCTCAAACTAATCTACCATCCAACGCTGCTTCTATTATTTCCACATTAAAATCATTTATCCAAAATGGCTCTTCAAGATGTCAGAATTCTTCAGTGGAATAGCCGCAGTGCTATTTCTAACAAATCAAACCTTCTTAACCTATTAAATTCAAACCTTGTTTCTGTGGCTGCTGTCTCGGAGACATGGTTTACTCCATCCACCCACTTTAATGTGGGAGGGTACTCCTGTCTCCGCGATGATCGCCCGGAAGGTACGGGCGGTGGTGCTGCCCTTTTTATTAAAAAATCCCTTCCGTTTTTCCCAATAAATAATATCAAACCCCCCAATGCTGACTTTCAAATGGTTGCAGCTAAAATAAAGGACACTTCCTTTGTTTCTATCTATCTTCCCCCAACATCGCACTTCAATAAACAAGCGTGGTTGCAAATTGTCCGTCAACTAAGCGTTCCTTTCTTTTTATTGGGTGATTTTAATGCCCATTCCCCCGTCTGGGGTTCTGCTTTCTGTGATCGAGACGGTCGAAGTGTGATGGATTTCCTAGATGAATCCAACCTTTTTCTTTTGAATGACGGATCTCCTACTAGAATCTCTCGCCCCAACACAAACCCCAGTGCAGTGGATCTCTCCATATGCTCTATTAATCTGGCACCTCTCTCCTCGTGGGTGGTGTCCCCCGACCCTTGCTCCAGTGATCATTTCCCGATCACCATCACTTATCAAACTTCTTTCCATTCAGACAAGTCCCATATTTCGACAAAGATTAAAACAAAACACACCAAATGGGACGAATTTAACTCATATATGGATAAGTTTATACAAAATTTATCCTATACCGATACATTATCTGTCAAAGATGACTACGATAACTTCAAATCAATGCTCGTAACTGCAATCAATAAATCAAATCCTCCCCCTAAAACCAAATCTCTCAAAAAACTCTCTCCAACTCCCTGGTGGGATGAGGAATGTTCCAAAGTAGTGAGAATTCGGAAAGCTAAATCTCTTTCCTATCGTCACAATATGACTATGGAGAACTATCTCGTATACAAAAATGCCGAAGCCAATGCCAAAAGGGTATTGAGGTCAAAAAAAAAATCCGGGTGGTACAACTTCTGCAGTTCAGTATCTCCGAACACTCCAATTTCGGAAGTTTGGTCTATGATTCGAAGATTTCGATCCTCCTTCAGTCCAACATCTCCTCGAGCTTCTCATTCTAAATGGATAGACGAGTTCTTGGACAAAATTGCCCCCCCTTCTGTACCTAACTTAGATGAAATAACTCCAATCCACAACACTCCTATGTCTGATCATTGGCTTGACTCTCCATTCACTTTAATTGAATTAAAAAATTGTTTATCAACAGTCAAGGACTCATCTCCAGGCAGAGATGGTATACCTTATAGCATTATCAAAAATAGTAATGATAATGTTCTTAATCACTTTTTAAGCATCTTAAATAAAATCTTCCAGACTGGCATAATACCTGATGACTGGAGTTCTCAAATAATCATCCCAATTCTAAAATTAAACAAATCACCCAATTCTGGATCCAACTATAGGCCAATTGCTCTTTCATCCACCCTTAGTAAAATTTATGAAAAATTAATTAAAAACCGGTTAGAATTTTTTGTCGAGAGTAATCATCTTCTCTCTCCATCCCAATTTGGATTTAGGAAAAAGAAATCTACACAAGATAACCTTGCCATCATCAGCACTGATATTAATTTATCCATTTCTAACAAAGAAGTATGTCTTGCAGTCTTTATAGACATAGAAGGCGCCTTTGACAATGTTTCCATCCCAATTCTTAAAAAAAAACTTTTAGGCCTTGGCTTACCCCTCATGTTTGTCCAATCTATTATTAATCTTTTTCTCGATAGGAAAATTTTCATTGAGCTACCAGATGTTACTCCTCAGAGTAGGTCAATTTGGAAGGGTTTACCCCAAGGCGATGTATTATCCCCCTTACTGTATAATATATACACACACGATATGCATGTCACCATTCCCCCTCAAGTAAAAGTTGTTGAGTTCGCAGATGACATAGCTTTCTTCTTATCATCCAAAATCATTCCATCCGCCGTCAAATATCTTAATGAAGCCATGGATGCCCTTTGCACATGGCTTACTTTAAATGGTCTTGAACTTTCAGTACAAAAGAGTCAGTGTGTTACCTTCTCAAATCGTCATAATAACCCCCCTGTTCAAATTTTATTTAAAAACTCTCCAATCCCCAATGCTTCCGAAGTAAAATTTTTGGGAGTAACATTTGATAGGAAACTTAAATGGTCTTCCCACATTAATAATATAGTTACAAAATGTGAAAAAAATTTAAATATTATCAGATCATTGACTGGCGTTTGGTGGGGTGCTCATCCTATCTGCATTAAGTTGCTCTACAATGCACTTATTCGAAGTCATCTCGACTATGCCTGCCCACTTTTTAGTACTGCATCCAAAAATGCACTCAGTAAATTAGACAGAATTCAATCTAAGTCATTGCGAATAATAACTGGCGCGATGCAATCGTCGCCCATCAATTCCCTTCAAGTAGAATGTTCTGATCCTCCTCTTTATTTAAGGCGTCAATTATTTGCTGACAAATTTGTTCTTAAATGTTTAAATTCTAAAAGTCATCAGATTATTCCCAGAGTCTCGTTGTTCAACGACTCAACACATTCATCTACAATCAGAGCTCGAACTAAACCTCTCCCTGCCATCTGTAAAAATTTTCGCTCTCTCTCAGAGCTTCAAATTATCAAAAATGATCTTCTCCCTTTGTACAAATTAAAATATAGTCACGTTACCCTATCCCCAACGATTTTAGAAGGGATCGGCATCCTTAAAAGTCATTCCAATCTCCCAGCCCGTACTGTCAATAATATGTTCAATGACATTATTTCTTCTAAATGGCCCAACTCTTCTCTTTTATTTACTGATGGCTCCAAATCTCCGGACTCTCCTAACTGTGGTATTGGTATTAACGTTTACCACAATAATTCTAATGAAAGAATATTTTATTCAATTTCAAACCAATTTTCAATATTTTCTGCCGAGTGCATTGCGATTATTGAATCTCTCAAATATATAATAAAAAATAATTTTGAACATTCTCTTGTTCTCTCTGACTCTCTCAGTTCCCTCCAAAAACTTAAAACAAGTCCTCTTCTTCATCCTGATGATCACTTTGTATGTCTTATTCGAGTATTGATAACCTCCATTCAAAGCTCTGGAAAAACTGTCACTCTGATTTGGATTCCTGGACATGTTGGCATAGTGGGTAACGATATTGCTGATTCCTTGGCAAAACAAGGAGCGTCTAACCCTACCGTTACCCTCGTAAACCATATTCCCCTGTCTGATATTTTTTCCATCATCAAAGATAAATCCCGCAATGTTTGGACAGAGTATTGGAACATTGCTAGTCAATCCAAGGGTGCCCGCTACGCCTCAATACAAAGGACTATCCCATCAAAACCGTGGTTTCAAAAATTCCCCCATTTTTCCAAAAAAGAAATTTCCTTACTTATTCGTATGAGAATCGGTCATTGTTCCGTTCCTTCTCACCTTTATAAAATTCATGTGCTTGACTCCCCAGATTGTACGTTCTGTGGTCTAGATGTGGGAACTTTAGATCACATATTTTTTGATTGTCCCTCTCTAAATAAATATCCTCTCTTCTATCAAGCGTTATCAAAAATTGCCTCTCCTCCATTCAACATCTCATCTCTTCTAAGTCTGAACTCTACTCCAATCTTCCATAAAATTCTGAAATTTGCACATTTAAATAAAATTAATATATAAATTCACCTTTCCTTTCTCTGTAATTATAAATGATGGCCTAGAACACCCTTGAAGGGTGAAAGCCAGAAATAATTGTAAAAAAAAAAAAATATATATTATATGGTGACCAGACAACTTAACACAGTGGCACTTCATCACTCCTTTGAAAGATCATTAACCTGTCTCATCTGAAATTATTTTTTGGTTGACAACAGCAACTGAACTAATTTTGGTGCTAATTTGTGTCCTGGTTTATTAATTAATTTTACCCTACTCAAAAAAATCATGAGATGTCAATTACGTAATTTTTTATGTATAAAAAAAAAAATAACATTCCTTTGGGAGCCCTAAATTGAAAGCCTTCCAACACAGCCGCCTTAAATAATGGCAGCTCGAATAAAATTGATAAAAAAACCTAGGCTAAGGCATGGGCTAAGGGCAATTTTTTTTTCATCACTTTTGACTTTTCAACGGGGTGTTGAAATTCCACTTTGTTGAGTTGTCAACGAACCATATTTACAAAGAAATAAATTGATTCTTCCTGCATGTCCTTTCCCGTGCGTTCTCGTTCACCTCCCGAGTCCCCTCCCGTGAACCCCAGCTCCCCCTCCTGCCTTTTCTCCCTGCCACTAAAATATATGAAATACACACATTTTCATGTATACAAATTTCATATTGCCAGAGCCCTACCATTATATATAGCCCATAACCTCCGCGGGCGTGCGCACAACATATCACCAAAGTTTCATTGCAATTGGATGAACGATATGGCAGCGCATAAAATATGAACAAACAAACAAATATTGACATTTGTATATAAGATTTTTAAATTCCAAATAAGGAATTATACAATTTGTTCAAAGAAATGCCACTATCTAATTGACAATTTTTTTCTTTTTTAAAACTTTCTTCAGACAGGTAGGTACCATAATATTAAAAAGATGTGAATAAGAAAGTCCAAATAAACAAGACGATTTCACATTTGAGAAAATAATTTTTACTGAACCGTTAACATGGCCACTACCTTGAATCAGAACATGTAAAAAAAAATACAGAAAAATGAAATCTGAAACGGTCTAAAATAGGACTTCACTACGCTCGGTCGATTATTTCTTTATTCCCATTTATTAACAAGAACAGCCCGTTCCTGCAGCAGTATGATTTTTTTAGTGGCCTAAGAACTTCTGTTTTCACAGGCGCCTGCTTAATCACATTGTTATAACTAATGTGAAAAATTATGTATATGTCGTAGGCCGATGGTAAAATCAGGCAGATAATGATGCGCCTAGCTACTTCGTGAAGTGCTTCAGGTGCATCACGATCAGCCTGATTTTATGATTTGCCTGTGACAAATTCATCATTTTGCAGCATTCATTTTTGCCAACAAAATACTTATCTGATATTTTAGATTTTCACGGCCAAAAGTATTTTTGTTATTTGTTTTTGGGGTGTTATGCCGTGTTGCGCTACCTCCTCCTTTAGCCAACGTTTCGGACAGCGTTGCAGTGTCCATCATCAGGGCAGATGTGCGAGCTGGCATTACAGTATACTTCAAGATGGTTTTCTGCATTTAGCTTTGGTGTAGCCGCCAATTACCAGATGCCAAGAACTATTGAGCTTAGCTCCGTCGTCTCTATTAATGTTAATAGGATTTTTATGAATTTCAATTGCCTCTGTAATTAGACATGCTCTATAAGTTTTTGTCTTCCCAGGACTTCAGGAACATTTATTACTTTGGATTTGTTCTTCACGAATTGCAAATCACATATCCGTCTTTGATATACAAGTATATAATTTGTATAGTGATCTACAAGTTCAATTATCCGCCAACTTTCTTGAAGTCAGCATTCCATTTGCAAATTCTTACGCAAAAAAAATACTTGAAGAGGAAGTCAACTATTTACAGTACTTACTGGCGTGAGTAAAAAGAATACGACCAGGTTTGTTTTACACAAAATAAAATGCAATCTTGTAACCAATGTGATTTATTCAAATTATTACAAATAAAGGACACTAATTATTTACATAAATAATAATTATGCTTGTTAAACCCCTGCTCTACTCGGATAAAGTGACCCCAGGCAAGGCAATACATATCCAGCCCTTAAATAACAGTATTAACTTCAGTCATTAACGTGAAAAACACTACATTTGACTCTATAAAGTCAAAAATAACCCCAGTCTAGAAAAAACACTGAATTTTACTAAGAGCAAAGGATTACTCCATTTACATACATAATATGTTTTGCATTTGATAAAGAAATAAACACAAGTATAAGTCTGAGTTGTGTTATCTCGGTCTGTGCTTAAGTCATAACTTATGTGTATGTTCCCCCGTGCATGCCAGACATTGAAAAAATGGTCAAAGTAAATTTTTATTTGTAGTAAATTTATTAGAAATCAAGCACTGTTGTAGTTAAATTTATTGTGCATTTGCTTAATAAGTCAGTACGCCTCATTTATCGTACGTATGTCTGGTAATGTTATATTATCGTAAACAAGCTTAAGGGTCCGAGTGATTAATAGCATGGTAGCGGTTGCGCAGTTCGATGGCGAAATACAAGCTTTTAGTGTTTTATACTTAATTCCAGAAGTTAACAATGTTATGACCAGCTTTGGAGTAGTACACATTGGCCTACATATTTATACATGTTATTATAGTTCTGGATAAAACAACCTCAATCTTCAGCTAAGTCGATATTTTATAAACAGTAAAACATGAGCCCTTTGAGAACGATGTTTTAGATGACTTGTTGACAATCTGTAACAAATTAACTCATGCCTTGGAGAGGTTGTTTCTACATTACTCGATTCATATTGTGTTATCGTTATGCCTAACCTTTGAGGTTTACGTAAGATAATATTTTTGACAGAGAAAAAAAAAGTTTATTGCAATTTGCAAGCCTTTGAAAGCATAATATATAAATACAGAATAATGGCAATAATGATTTGAAAAGTGTAGTAAATTTAATAATATAAAAATGTAATTTTGAACATATTTCATGTTATTATTATTAGTATGTAAACTTTTTGTGCACTATGACAGATACTAGTTAAGGTGCTTAATTAGATTACCCAAAACCTTTTCAAATATTTATAACACAGCACGGGTGTATTATTTATTATATAAATATATCTAAAATTTGCTCTAATAAGTATTATTAAATAGAAATGTCCATAGAATAAAGAATAACACAAGGAATGCGGTGCAGGTATGTTTTGTGATTCAAAACTCTGACCATTTTTTGCTTAAATTTCCAATACAGAAATTTTCATTTCGATCAAATGTAATAATTAGTGTAAGAGAAACTAAGGTACTAAGTACCAAGTCAGTGGTGACACCGGTTTCCATTCAAATTTACATGGAAGGCATTTCTAGTGTGTATTATCTATTCAGTGGAAATATCTAAAAAAATATAATAAAATTTCTTATAAAGAATCCCATGTAAGTATACAAAATACATATTTTGCTTTTTACAGATAATATCAAGCAGCATGTTTCACATGCTTTTGTAATCATAAAGGATAAACAATTTTAATAACAGTAATATAATCACAGGCACACTAAACATTGTAGTGGTTAGAACCACTTGGCATTACAGTTGTCGTGTGGTTAGAAGTACACAGCATTACAGTTGTCGAGTGGTTAGAGTTACACAGCATTTCAGTTGCTGTGTGGTTAGAACTACACAGCATTACAGTCGTCATGTGGTTGGAACTACACAGCATTAGTTTCGTGTGTTTAGAGTTACACAGCATTTCAGTTGCCGTGTGATTAGAACTACACAGCATTACAGTTGTCTTGTGGTTGGAACTACACAGCATTGCAGTTGTCTTGTGGTTGGAATTACACAGCATTACAGTTTCGTGTGGTTAGAGTTACACAGCATTTCAGTTGTTGTGTGGTTAGAATTACACAGTTGAATTGTGGTTAGAACCACACCGCTTGCATACACAGTTGTAGCGTGGTTAAGCCGGGTCTCTTGCGCACAAAACGTTTTCAAAACATTGGTGTTTGACCATTCGTTGTATAAAATACATACGCAATGTTTTTGCTTTCTATTGTCAATGAAAAACATTTGTTTTGTGTAAATGTTTTAAAAACATTTGGTTGCTGGAGACCCTACTTAAAGGTGGATCTCCTGTTTTGTTTTCCATCAGCCACGGAAAATAAAAACATTGTGACCCTATCCCATGTTCAATGTTTGTGATAATATTGTCACAGGAGACGCGACTTAAGAACTTCACAGCATTACAGTTGTAGTGTGTTTATGATTTAGATTCATATTAATTAAATACTATAAATTCTACTACTTTTAAAATTTGAAAAAAAAAAATTGTATAAATAAGAAAAAGTTATTAATGCAGAATTAGTTAAAAAAAAATTAAAGACGGTTATGACTCATTAATGATTGAATGCTTTCTACGTACTGAAAATTAAAATAATAGTCGTCATTTCCCTCAAACCAAAAAAATAAGTTAATATTATACATGCATTCATTTTAGAAAAATAACCTACCATCGTGAATAGACGGGTTTGATTCTCCGAGGTACATTGATGCGGCGGTCTTGATTTCTTTGGGAATATATTTAGGGGGAGTGGGAGATTGGAGAGTTGAAATCACAATAATAAAATTGGCAAGTTTTTCCATCTTCCGTAATCCAGAGGCATCACAGAACAGATTTGCAGATTTAATAAAATATTTATTTGAAAATATTCTCAGCACTGGTTTATTTGTCACAAAATATATATTTAAATTTATTTACTTGTAATATGTACCTGCTTGATTTTTATCAACGTTATGCTGAGATTCTTATAAACATCAACAGCTTTGAGCAGAAAATATTATTCACAAGTACTGCGTCATTGAAAATATGACCACATTAGAAAAGTATATATAATAGAAAACAATAATATATTATAACATTTATGAATGGAAATAGAAGTTCTTGTTGATAAAATGAATAATCTGTGTACAACAGCCAAAATGCTTGATTATTGCTCTTAAAGCAGCATCGGATGGAAGAAGAATTGGGGCGATATCTCTAGTTGGTGGCCGGGGGCGGTGGGGGGGGCGGGTGTCCACTGGGCCCCTGGAATAAACACATTTCTATAAGTACACATATATACTCTATGAGGGAGTACATCTACTACCTGTTATTTATTTTTCACATTCTCTGTAAAACGGTTATACACCAACGGTTATATCGACGCTGGAAAGGATAAATGGTTAAAGCTCCATACGTCTGTACGGCGCAATGGAAGGCAATGAAAATTTTGGGCTATCAGAATCAGGTGATCTGGAGCCGGTTGAGGGAGACCCCTTGAACTCTCCAGCCGGACTCTCTCGACCCATCACCTTGCACCGCAGTGGGAGGGATGGATTCACACGTCCGTCACTCTTGGACACACTGACACCCAGATTTCTAACCACCCTTTATTTTTATTTATTTATTTTTTTATTTTTACATGAGCTCCACACAGGAGGAGTGTATGTCATTTTTGAGGAAGCTGTGTGGAAGGTTTTTTTAAGGAAAGGAAGGAAAGTTCTGGGAAGGAAAAGGGTTTAAGGGGTGGGTAGGAATCTGGGGTTCAGTGTGTCCTGTTCATCCGCCTCCAAGATCTAGACAAACCTTACCCCATGAACCCGGGCACCCCTGCTAAATCAACGTAGCGAACCACTTGGGGTGACCTATGGCAGAGGTGTTAGTTATCCAATAAAGGTTCCCGGGGCGGCGGTACCTATTCCCGCCTCCCAAATTGTAAATAATAACAACCAAATTGTAAAATTGTAGTAATAATTGACTTCTCCAGCCGGACTCTCTTGACCCATCGCCTTGCACCGCAGTGGGAGGGATGGATTCACATCCGTCACTCTTGGACACAGAACCCCAGATTCCTATCCACCCCTCATACTCTTTTCCTTCCCAGAACTTACTCTCCTTAAAAAGATATCCCACACAGCATCCCCAAAAACGTCATAAGCCCTGAGGGAAATAATTTTCCTCAGGACCTCCTGTGTGGAGACAATGTTAAAAAAAGAATCAAAACTAAACATAAAAAAAACCATATAATTCTTTTATGCACCAGAATTCAGGTTGAATATTATATACCTACATAATTCCTTGACATAGTCACCTTAATATAATATATTATAATACTTATCCAAGCTCCACACAATGTTTTTTAAATGTATAAATACAACCAGAATAGGCCGCTTGCATGGACTTCAAAACGACTTGGAAAAAATCATGTGGATAGATCTTTTTACTAAGATTACGAAAATATTAGCAAAAATTGTTAGATATGTACAGTTTTTTTATTTTTAAATAAATAAATCCATTATTTGGGCTCGTGACGTCACTACATGAAAATGTCCCGTCTCCGAAAATGTTCCTATTAATTTTGTAAAATTCCACACTGATTTATTTTTTTAATATGGCATCACTTTGATTTCAGGCGAATTTTTGAATTCGTCCACTAGATTTATTGTTTGTTCTCTGCGAACTTATCATTTGGTTCGACTTTTTGACAGATGTTCTGAAGAGAACCCTGTACATTTAATGATGTACGGGGTTCTCTTCAGAACGTGAAGATGATGTCGGTACGTGTTTTAGAGGTATAATGATTATGGTGCTGATTTTAACAAAATAAAATTTTATAATATTTTTATTATTATTATAATTTACAAGTACAAGTATATTACATTGAATTTAGTAATATAGACGCTGTACATTATAATGATTTATGATCAATAAGATGGATCAAGGAAAATAAATATTTACGAGATGTAATATTTTTGGTATGCCTCGTTATTCTCATGTGCCATTCGTGTGGAAAAAGTTCTTTTTTTTTAAATGATTTTCGGCTATGTAATTATCGTTTTTTCACACCTATAAAATTATGTCCTGTCTTTCCGGTTTATAAAAAATGGTCTGATTTGTCGGATTGAAATTTTCAAAAAATCCCCAGGGTTTCAAAAATACGATTAAAAAAAAAATACAGAATGTCTTAGAATATTTGCCGGAACCGGAATTTTTTTTAAAAAATGTGATGCAAGTGGCCTATTGATAAATTATGATTTTTTACTGATAACAGTGTCCAGTGGCGGCTCGAGCACTTCTTTAGTGGTGGGGATCGACATTTTTACGTACTGTACCGTAATCTCACCACGAGATTACGGTATAATATAAAATTGCTCATTAAACTCCTCTCAAAATTTGAACAAGCTGCCTCATTTAGTTTGTGTTTGACAGCCATTGATAACAAACTACCGCGTAATTTGAAAAGAGAATGGAAAAAAGTGAATTTCGTATACTCTTTAAGCATTATATTTTGCGGAAAAAAAGCAATACTCAAACCAAGGCTAAGCTTGATAAATGCTATGGGAACTCAGCACCGTCAACTTCAATGTTTAAAAAGCGGTTTACTGAATTTCGTTGTGGGAAGATACCAAACTTTCTGCCCAGTTGAGGTCTCTACACCCGAAACAATTGAAACAATTCACGATAAGTGTTGGCCGATCGGAGATTGAAAGTGCGAGAGATTGTGGAAGCCATAGGCGTATCACATGGCTCAATGGTTTCAATTTTGAATGGTCACTTGGGTATGAGAAAGCTTTCCGCAAGATGGGTGCCGCGTTTGCTCACATTCGACCACAAAACTCGTGTGACGACTTCGCAGGAGTGTTTGGCATTGTTTAACCGCAATATGGATGAGTTTTTGCGCCGTTTCGTAACCATGAACGAAACGTGGATCCACCACAACACACCAGAGACCAAACAGCAGTCAAAACAGTGGGTTTCTCGGGGTGAATCGGCGCCAAAGAAGGCCAAGGTCGGTTTGTCAGCCAATAAAGTCATGGTTTTCACCGTCACCGTTTTTTGAAAACAAAAATTTATGGTCTAATCTTGCTAATCGGATATCTAAACACAAAATAATATAAAATGTCTATTTATATTTAGGTATGCATACATACCAATTTGCAAGATTAATATCAAACTTAATTTGAACGCGCGCGATTCCCGCCCGAAACTCCGCAAAAAATGGTTCATAGGGGATTCAAAGAATTGTCCCCATGGTATTTGAATTCACATACGAAAGCGCATGCGCAGTTGCACACGATCGCGAAACAACGCAAGGAATCTATGGGGATAGCTCGGATCGTCCCCTAAGTGCGCATTAGATTCTGCGCACTGAGAAATGGAATCGCTGTTCTCTTGCGCCGTACATTATTGGCTGTACGCGCGTCAGGTCTTTTAAAATCATCCGGAATATTTTTTTGTACTTTATTTCTGCAAATGTTACTTACTTTTATGTTTAAAGAATTCATTCATTTTGGTGAAGACAAAGCATCGACTTTTATTTCCTTCAGTAGGTTTCGAGTGCAACTGGTGGGGACTGTCCCCATTGTCCCCCTGTGAAGAACCGCCACTGACAGAGTCATTAATTAGCTTTAGAGAATTATTTCTGACTTTTTATTAGGTATTTTTATAATTTATAGTTATAAGTACATACATACGAGGGCGGGTCAATAAGTCCGTGACTTTTTTAATAAAACACATTTCGGAAAAAAAATATTTTTTTTTCAACATAGTCTCCTTTGAGCTCTATACGCTTTGTCCAAAGTTTCTCCAATTTTTTTATACCTTTCAAAAAATAAGATTAGTCTAGGTCACCAAAATAGGTATTTGTTTGTGAGATGACTTCATTGTTGGAGTCAAATCTCTTTCCGCCGAGTCATTTCTTCAGGTTTTGGAAACCAGAAATAGTCACTCGGGGCTAAATCCAGAGAATAGGGCGGATGAGGGAGCAATTTGTAGCCTAATTCATGGATTTTTGTCATGGAAACTGCACATGTGTGCACCCTTGCATTGTCCTGGTGGAAAAGAACTTTTTTCTTGGCCAAATGCGGTTGCTTTTTTTTCAAACCCTTATTAAATCGACCCAATAAGTTGGCATAATATTCGCCATTGATTGTTTTACCCCTTTGAAGGTAGTCAATGTGGATTGTTCCGCGTGCATTCCAAAAAAACGGTCGCCATGACTTTATTGGCTGACAAACCCACCTTGGCCTTCTTTGGCGCCGATTCACCCCGAGAAACCCACTGTTTTGACTGCTGTTTGGTCTCTGGTGTGTTGTGGTGGATCCACATTTCGTCCATGGTTACAAAACGGCGCAAAAACTCGTCCATATTGCGGTTAAACAACGCCAAACACCCCTGCGAAGTCATCACACAATTGCGTTTGTGGTCGATTGTGAGCAAACACGGCAACCATCTTGCGGAAAGCTTTCTCATACCCAAGATCATTCAAAATTGAAACCATTGAGCCATGTGATATGCCTATGGCTTCCACAATCTCTCGCACTTTCAATCTCCGATCGGCCAACACTTATCGTGAATTGTTTCGGGTGTGGAGACCTCCACTGGGCAGAACGTTTGGTATCTTCTGTGCTTGTACGGCCACAACGAAATTCAGTAAACCGCTTTTTAAGCATTGAAGTTGACGGTGCTGAGTTCCCATAGCATTTATCAAGCTTAGCCTTGGTTTGAGTATTGCTTTTTTCCGCAAAATATAATGCTTAAAGAGTATACGAAATTCACTTTTTTCCATTCTCTTTTCAAATTACGCGGTAGTTTGTTATCAATGGCTGTCAAACACAAATTAAATGACGCAGCTTGTTCAAATTTTGAGAGGAGTCTACTGACAGATGCCTGTTGACAGGAGCGGTGTTGCCATTTCAGTTAAGAGTCATGAAATTCAAAAAGTCACGAACTTATTGACCTGCCCTCGTACAATACCCTTTTCAGTATATTGAACATGTTTTTATTGTATTTATTTTACTCTTTTATACACAAATAGGGATTTTACATTAGGTACTATAATGTATTGTAAAAGCTTTCCAACTACTCGGCGAGAGGTCAGCAGGGAAATACTTCTCTACGTGACCGACAGAGGCGCCGGGGTCGCCTCTGCCAAATCGGCAGTCCGCCAGATCCAATCTTGCTCTTCCCAGTTAGGTCGGCTAACTTGTAGTCTTCTTATTGTAAATATGTAAACATAAATAAACCAGATTGTTATAATGATTATTAAGAATATTTTGATCTTCTGACAGAATATTCCTGAGGCCTGAGGGGTTAAAATATGATAAACTAAAATACTACACAAGATTGAGCCTCAAAATCAAAAATTGTTAAATAGATTCGTCTTTGCAAACTTTGAAACCTTAGAACATAAGGTGAAGTTAGAACCCTATCCAACCAAAGTGACGAAATATAACGCGCCTCGTAACAACGATCAACTGTAAGATACAAACAAAATAGAGAGTAAGTGCATTTGTACATAGACCAATGTACTTACAAGTGACTCGAGCTTCACGAGCACAGCACACGCATCGTTCGTGAGTACCTGCCATACTATTTTGCTAGTCTTCGTACATGATGCTACACGCATCGTATGGTAAATAGTAAGGCGGGTACTCATGAGCGGCGCGTGTGCCATGCGCATGAAGCTCGAGTCACTTGTAGATAGCTCCATGTACGAATGCGCTAAGTGATGTTAGAACCTTGTAAAATAAATGGAGCTTTAGAATTTCTTCATACAAGTATCTACGAAAATACAACACATGCAGGTCATTTAAAAAAAACAATGTCAGTTAGAACCTTGTCCAACTGAAGTGACGATGAGGCAGTACTTTTAATTCTGGATTGTAATTATTCGTAACATGCAAGCTTGTTGATTTTTTGTATGAGTGGATTTCCATAAGTATTAATAGCCCATGCATACAGAAATAGTTCACCTCTGGCCGACTGTGAATAGTGCTTGCGCACCGCAATACCCTATTAATCACTTAATCTATAACAATTCTGCAAATACTGGAGCTGTGAAGGTCAAGCCATTATTGAAAGATTGAAATGTGACTAAAATAACTTTTACACCCAGCGCCTGCCTGGCTGGCTGGCTGGCCGGCTGGCCGGCTGGCTGGAGCACAGAATATTATTTCGTCTCAGTTTATTTTGCAACACAATGGGAATAAAATTTTACGTACCTCTGCAAAAGATCTTTACCTTTTCCATTTATGTTTCGGGGCTAAAATTCACCTATTTGACAAATGACATCAATTTCTTATATCTCGTGTTAAAATTCACCTATTTGACAAATGACATCAATTTCTCATATCTCATGTGAAAACTCACCTACTTGACAAATGACATCAATTTCTCATATCTCATGCTAAAATTCACCTATTTGACAAATGACATCAATTGCTCATATCTCATGTTAAAATTCACCTATTTGACAAATGACATCAATTTCTCATATCTCGTGTTAAAATTCACCTATTTGACAAATTACCTCAATTTCTCACATTTCACGCGAAAATTCACCTATTTGACAAATGACATCAATTTCTCATATCTCATGTTAAAATTCACCTATTTGACAAATGACATCAATTTCTCATATCTCATGCGAAAACTCACCTGTGGATTCAGTACAGTACCGGAGATCAGCTTAAAAAAAATGTTTCCCCAAAAATATTTTTCGGCGGGCTTCTAAGGTATTAAGATCGAGCATTCCTGTTAAGAACAACGATGGATACACAAATGGGTAGTATGTATATTCCCTCATATACAGGTAACGCATAAACCTTTTTTGTACTTTTTCTTTTTCTAGGACATGGTTTTGTTCAGAGGGTGCCCAAATAATGGAGCTGTATTCCAGGATGCTGCGGACAAGTGCTTCATATGTTCTTCTTATTGCAATTCCATTAGTAAATGATCTCGCATTACGAAGAACAAATCCGAGCATTTTGTTGGCGCGGGAGACAATGTCTGATATGTGAGATTTGAAAGAAAGATTTGCTTCAAAAATCACGCCAAGGTCTCGAATCTCGTTTTTGCGTGTTAGTATAATTTTATTAATATGGTATGGGAATAAAAATGTGTCTTGTGATCTTGTAAATGTGACGACACTGCATTTCTGAATGCTGAATGGTAAGTTATTCAGTTCCGACCATTTGACAAGAGAATCAAGATCTTTCTGTAGAAGAATGGAATCTATATGACTTTTAATAGCTCTGAAAAGTTTAATATCGTCAGCGAAAAGGAGATATTTTGAGCAGTTAATGGTCTTGCCTATATCATTAATGAATAAAAGAAAGAAGAGGGGTCCTAGATTCGATACCTGGGGAATCCCGGAGTTAGTTTTGTATTTGTGAGAAAACTGGTGTCCGTAACTGACATACTGACGATGATTGAGTAAATAGCTAGCTACGAAAGCGAGAAAATTCTGAGAGAATTCGAGGTCACTCAATTTTTTTAATAAAATATCATGGTCGACTTTGTCAAATGCTTTTTCGAAGTCTGTATAAATCACATCGACATGTACAAAATTTTCAAACGAATTATTTGTATAGGTGGTGAGATTCATTAGGTTTGTTGAGGGTGATAGAGTGGGACGAAATCCATGCTGGTTTTCGATAAGTGTATGTTTTGTTTGATTATATATTTGTGAGTAAATTATGGTTTCTAAAAGTTTTGCGGGTGCTGATAAGACAGCTACAGGTCTGTAATTATCGATTGCCGATATCTCATGTTAAAATTCACGTATTTCACAAATGACATCAATTTCTCATATCTCAGGCTAAAATTCACCTATTTGATAAATGACATCAATTTCTCATATCTCCTGTTAAAATTCACCTATTTGACAAATGACATCAATTTCTCATATCTCATGCTAAAACTCACCTATTTGACAAATGACTTGTGTCGCAACACTTCCCTGAAGAGTGGTGGTGCCAGGGTTCTCTTTGTCTCTCAGAAAACATGGACCTCACTAAACCACATCTGGTACAGTCATATCGGGGCTTAAAGGTTTCTAAATTGTGTGAATGTGGACATATTCAAACAACAGAACACATTGAGGAAGAATGTCAATAGTGCTGAACCAAGTTACTCTCGATGCCGTGGACTAGCTGATTAATTTCACCTTTACAAACTATCCTCCACCATAGGAAGAAGAAGAATAAATTCACATTTTCGAATATACATAACATTATAATCTGGGGCGGGCTAATCTGGATGTTGATTTTCCCAATATTTATATACATTGTGGTTCCCCATAGTTCTAAACGTTAGGACAGGACACAGGACACTTAGCTGATGGCACCCTTGAAATGTAGTGCTGAAGAGAAATGCTCAGGATTCCATGGACAGCTAGATGCCCAAATGTATCCATCTTGCCGATGTTTGTTCTTCTCTATGTTTTGTGAGATCAAGATAGATAGATCTCAGGCGAGATGTCCTGTCAGATTTGTGTGATTTTCTAAGGCTGTTAAATGAATAAATAATTATGCTTACTTGCATGAATTCATGTTTAAAACGACCTAAACTAATATACGTGACAACTCACAGCTGAAATTCTGATATCGGCCCATAGAAAAAGCAAATAACAGCATTAGAAAATCACACAAATCTGACGAGAGATCTCGCCCGAGATCTATCTCGATCTCACAAAAGATAGAGAATCGCTCGGCTGGAAGAGCTAGGCATCCACAATAGGCTTTCAACTATCTGTCTGCAATGCATTTTTTTTTTTTTTTTTTAATTGTACAACAGATTTTTTATCCAATTACTGTACAATTTTCTCATTATGTAGCATAGGCTTTATTTAAAACCTATATAGTGAGATAAACATTACCATTTTGCAGCCAAATCGACGTTTCTTACCAATATTCGTGTGAAATTCTCAGTTCAAATCTCCCGCCAATGTCACCTGGCAGTCCCACAAGAATCCGCTAGGCGGCGTTGCCAGCACGGCGTGGGGACGCCAATGATTATGCGTCATTAGCATTTATTTTTGCGAATGTCAAACACGTTTGATTGTACAAAATACACTAGAAGTGGCTTTCAAACAGTATTTTGTGCAAAATTTTTAATTTACCAAACATTTTAACAGTGATACTGTTCGAATCCCGAAATTGAATTTCAGTTTCGTGTGTTTTTCAACTTTTCTTTGTGATTGTTCCGTGATTGTGCCTTTATTGTTATGGCGAACTCGGAAAGTTCAGATTGTGGGGAAGCCGAGATTTCGAGGGCGGAAATCATGAAGGTGATACATACGGACACGCGGGGCAAACGTTCAAGGGTCTGCGGTGATGCCAAAAGGCAGAAGATCGGTGAGCCGACTCTCGGCGACCCACGAATTGACGTGCTTACGAAGCAGATGTCCCAGATGCAGGAGATGTTGCATCTGTTGTTGGAGAAGCGGTCTGATGCTCCTATCCGTGACGCCTCGGACGATGAGGATAGCATCTCCCTGGACACCCCCGCATCGCTCCGGGAGGAATTGGCGAAGGAAGCCGACAGAGATGAAGGGATGGGTCTCACCTGCCCTCTGCCGTCTCGCGCCTTGGATCTCGGGGAGTGGACGACGGAGCTGAAACAGCCGAAGATACCGTCGGCCGACCCAGGGAGGCTGAAAAGAGTGGAGCTCCTTCAGCATCTGGGGACAGCAGATTGGAACAATGTCCGCTACCTGGAGATCCAGAAATCATATGCCGCAACCCCTCTCTTCTCAATGTTGGCTCTAAACCCAGAACTGAAACGCGTAGCCCAGGAGGAATCGGCCACCACATCAACGGACTCCTTCTGCGGATCCCTGTCCAATGCCCTTTCGCTGCATGCAGATCTCCTGAAGGCCTCCCTGCAGGAGCTGGTCAACTGGAGCGCAGAACCGGGCACGAAGCTGAGCACTTCCACTCTGTATGAGAAGGTACAGTCTCTCTTCGCTACGGGATCTGAGTCCCAGAAAGTGTCCAAAGACATTATGCAGATGGTCTGCGGAAAACGGGCAGCCCACATCGAGCACCGAAGGGAGAGGGTACTGCAGGGCATCAGTGACGGGTACGTCGGAGACGCCATGCGGAAGATACCACCTACATCTGAGTATCTTTTCGACCCGATCATCCTGGCAGCGCAGCTGGATAGGTTGGGAGGAGTGAAGAAGTGTTTCGCTCCTCAGCCTAGCACATCGCGCCCGGCCCCGCCCGTTAAACCCAGCCCGTTAAATCCTGTGCAGAACTTGCAGCCCTTTCGTCCCAAGATGCTGCAGGGGAGGACCATCAAAAGAAGGGAACAGCCAGAGAGCAGAGGTCAGGAGCCAGCCCGTAGAACGACTAAAGCTTTCACTCGCCGAGACAGGTTCAGGCCCAAGGAAAGGGCGGGGAAGTCAGATCGTAAGAGGTTTTAACCCAGGCCCCTCTTTTCAAGGGGGTCAGTTGCGCTCATACGCAGGTAAGTGGAGGGACCTTGGCGCCCCTACTATCATCCTTAAGATGTTAGAGGGCTACCGGATTCCATTTTCTTCAAAACCTCCACTGAATAATAATATTGATTTATCTAATTCCCCGTTCGCTACTAAGACTTCCGTGGCAATGACGGAACAAATTGAGAAACTTAAGGCCCTTAAAGTTTTAGAGTCAGCACCTGCCACTCCCTCATTTATTTCTAACATGTTTCTCGTCCCCAAGTCAGATGGTTCAAAGAGACCGGTCTTTAACTTAAAGTATTTAAACAACTTTTTGACTATTAGTAAATTTCGTCTGGTAAACGTTTATCGAGTTCCTACTTTTCTACAACCGAATGACTGGATGGTAAAAGTGGACCTAACACACGCTTATTTCCATGTGCCTGTGAGTGAGCAGCATAGATGCTTCCTTAGACTTATCTATAGGAATGAACTCTTGCAGATGACATCCCTCCCCTTTGGCCTAGCCACCTCACCTAAGGCATTCGCAACCATCACTAACTGGGTAGCGCAGGAACTACAGAAGAGAGGGATGAGAATTTTAGTATATTTGGATGATTTTTTATTAGTAAACCAATGCCTGCTTACTTTAAAACGCCAGTCTAGAGAAATGGTGGAGTTTTTACAAGACTTGGGATGGCAAATACAATTTGATAAGTCAATACTAGAACCATCACAACAAGTCCAATTTCTTGGTATCAGCTGGAATACCGTAACTAACGAAAAGTCTCTCCCTCAGAACAAGGTTTTAGCCCTATCTTATCTGTTAAGGGGTTTGATTCAGACAGGAAGGTGGTCACTAAATAAGGGGCGCAGATGGTGTGTGGACGGAAGATCAGCTGAATCTTCACTCCAATCTGAAGGAGATGCTCGCCGTGTTGGCTGCCTTGTCTCCTCACGCGCTCGAGCTATCCGGCTCGGGTCTCCTGATCCAGTCGGATAACAGGTCTGTCGTATCTTACCTCCGCAAGGAGGGGGGTACCAGATCAACTCAACTCCTGAGCTATACTCGACTAGTGCTAGATGTTTTGGACAAACACTGTATCTCCATGACAGCACAATACCTACCAGGTCGTTTCAATGAAGTAGCGGACTGTCTATCTCGTCATCGTGCTGTACCCGAATGGCACTTGCTACCCTCTTTTACAGAGGTAGCGTTCAGAAAATGGGGACGACCCGAGATAGACCTATTTGGCTCTAAGACAGCACACGTGGTTCACAGGTATGTTTCTCTTGATTTTCAGGACGACAGAGCAGACTACCACAACGCTTGGAGCAGGGACTGGGACTATCAGCTGGCTTGGATCTTCCCTCCCCCGTGCCTCTTGCCGAGGGTTCTTTGCCACTTGAACAGAGCAAAGGGATTATACCTGGTAGTGGCTCCTCGTTGGGAGAGGGCATTTTGGAGAGCGGATCTGAAGGGTCGGGCCTTAGGTCCACCTCTCACGATCCACAATCTAGAAGAAGCGCTGATAGACACCAGGACCAACAACCCTCCTCCTCAAGTAGAATCCTTCATTCTGGAGATTTGGCTTTGTGGGGGTGGGATAAAAACCTAAGAAGTTGGTCAACTCAGCAGAAGGAACTTCTTAGATCCGGGTGGAGGAGTTCTACCCTTCGCACTTATGCTCCGGCATGGCGAAGGTGGCAACACTGGGCGTCAGAGAATCAGCTCGATGCCATACGTCCCAAAGCTGAAGACCTAGCCAGGTTCCTAGCCGACCTACACATCAAAGAGAAGCTATCGCTGAGTACCATTTTAGTCCACAAGTCAGTGGTGTGTACCTTAGGCTCTCCAGAGGACAATAGAAAGCTGAACTCCAATCCAATAGTGAAGAAGATACTAAAAGGGATATCTTTAGCCAGACTGAAACCTTCGAAGCCCCCCATTTGGGACCCGAGAATTGTGACATCATGGCTGGAGAAAAATTTGCCTCAACACATAACTCTCTTTGAAGCATCAAGGAGAGCAGCCACAATCCTGCTTTTGGCATCAGGGCGCCGAGTTCACGATCTCACTTTGCTCCACTGCACAGCTGAAAGACTGTCAGTGGACAGTGAAGGCATCTCCATTTGGCCAGTGTTTGGTGCCAAGACAGATTCGGCAGACTGGCAGCAATCAGGGTGGAAGCTGGCTCGTTCTGAGATAAGGAACATAGACCCCGTCTATTGGACAGAGAAAGTCATAGAACTGTCAAGGGAACGGAGAGCGCAGGCGATATTACCTAATCTATTTATTACAACTTGTGGGTCGGCGAAGGCAGCCTCCAGGGCAGTAATTGCTGGTTGGATTAGGACAGTTCTCAGAGATGCCGGCGTAGAGGATCCACCTGGCAGCATCCGTTCGGTGGCATCCCTGAACTGGTTGCAGAAATATAAACTAGACGACATACTGTCGCGCGGCAACTGGAGAACTCCCAATACCTTTGCTAAGTTCTACAGAAGGGAAATTGCAGAATCAGCTGGCCGAACCATCAATGACGCATCGGTTGCTAATCTTTTTCAACCTCTGTAACTGGTTAGCTGATTTCTAGAAATCTTACCTCTATTTTCTAGCATATAAATATTGCAATTGATTCACATTAGCATCATGTCACCAGGCGATAACAAACAATATCTCACTATATAGGTTTTAAATAAAGCCTATGCTACATAATGAAAAAGTTTTACCTTAAGAGGGCATTCATTACCAGAGAAAGCCGGAAATACGTCATTTTCAAAAAAGTTTTTAGACGTATTGACTCTTTTCCACAAAAAATTATAAATGGATTTCGAAAGATTGTTCTTTTATCTAGCATAGTTATGTAATAAATTTTTAGATTTTTTTTTAATTTTTAGTAAAATAAGGTTATTCCATAGGTCGTTGGCAGATTTGTTAAATTTTCAAAAAAGTTTTTGTATTATACCACACCCATTTCAAATAATGTAATCATGCAGTAAAATAAATCAATACATTATCTAGCAAAGTTATGTATTAGAATTTTAATTTTAGTTTCAATAAAATCATTAAAAAATATGTACGTACATGTGTTTCTTGACGAAAATTGGTCCATTTGTGTATTTATTTGCGCACTTACAAACTAATATATTTCAGATTTTTTTAACATTCTTATTAAATTTGGACATTATTGAAAAATGATAAATACTTATATTCAAAAAATAACTACAAAAAGTACACTATTTCAATAGTTTTATCATCACGCCTTTCAGCATTTTTGGATGAAGGTATAAATTAAAGCTAATTTGGATTGAAATAAATTCGATATTGAGTTATAATTTAAAAAAGCTGGTACGGAGAAAAATCAATCTTTCTCATTGTAACCGCCCTGCACGATCGGAAGAACAACTTTCAACGAAATGCGGATTTTCGTCCGCTGGCTGGTTAAACGCTCTTAAAATAAAACTTATATTATGTACTTAGCTTTATTTAAAACCTAGGCAAGGGCTGCCTGATGAGATCTAATGACGCATAATCATTGGCGTCCCCATGCCGTGCTGGCAACGCCGCCTAGCGGATTCTTGTGGGACTGCCAGGTGACATTGGCGGGAGATTTGAACTGAGAATTTCACACGAATATTGGTAAGAAACGTCGATTTGGCTGCAAAATGGTAATGTTTATCTCACTATATAGGTTTTAAATAAAGCTAAGTACATAATATAAGTTTTATTGTAAGGTAAAACTTTTTCATTTTGACAGTCTTAACACCTAGGAAGATGAATATTATACAAAAAAATCTTAAGGCCATCTAAAGAAGAGTTATATATATCTAGAGTTATATATATTTTAAGATTCTTTGGATATGTTTCGATAGCTCATGAAAACTTATGGCGATTTTGGGCCGCGTGAATTTTGTGTAAGCTATGGAAGGAAATAGGGAACGGAAAATTTTTAGTTAGGGGAAAATACTTTGATTTTGGGAGATTAGGGGAAAAAAGTGGTTGAAGGGGGGAAAAGGGGGGGGGGGGGGGGGGGGAAGGGTTGGGAAAAGTTGGGGAGGGGGGAAAATAGTTGGGGGGACGTTTTTCGTCGAAGTTCGTCGGGTCAGCTAAAGTTGGTTAATACTGACTTAAGAAGAATTGTAATCTATGTTTATCAATAATAATTCTTATTGACCATACCTGACCTGAATATTTTTAATGTTTACCTGACTATCAATGGGTTTCTCATCCAGTGCCCTGGTCTCCGTGCGCCGGGGCCTGAAGGCATACAGCAACATGCCCAGGAACATGATGATGCTCATGAGGATGAAGTTGTCGGCTGTCTGCGTGGGGGGCCCGAGCCCCGGCAGCTCCTCCAGACACTCGGAGTTGGTGCAGTAGGCCTGGCCCTGCCGCAGCAGCGACAGCAGGCGGCGCATGGCCAGTTCATGGTTCCAGATGCATTCGCACGGATCAAACCCCTCGTCCGACATGATGGAAGCTACTGATTACTCCTCCTGACAAAATGAAAACTAAAACACTATTACTTTTTCTTCAAAACAGCAAACTTATTTTGTAGCACCATTTTAAATAAAAATCACTTCGGCCATCCGCTCACGGAGAAACTGGAAACAAACCAGTTGTCGACGCAATCGCAATCTACCTCCAGAACAAAATCAATATTTTTCTGATTTGACATATCGCAGATTATTCGAAAACTTGACAGTTTGTGAGCCGCTACAATGACAACCTGTCAACAATGCAACTGAAACGCGACTGCCGCGTGGC
Source organism: Limnephilus marmoratus (assembly GCA_917880885.1). Taxonomy (NCBI): domain Eukaryota; kingdom Metazoa; phylum Arthropoda; class Insecta; order Trichoptera; family Limnephilidae; genus Limnephilus; species Limnephilus marmoratus. Next base: position 58,239,253 of record OU862912.1, on the reverse strand, counting down.
TCACGACCTGTCAAGTTTTGTCATGTTTTGACATGTTGGATCAGAAAAATATCGATTTGGTTCAGGAGGTTGATTGCGATTGCGTCGACAACTGTTTTTTTTTTCAGTTTCTCCATGAGCAAAGGCCCTTAGACCCAGTTGTTTTGCAGAAATTCAAATGTAACATTGTCATCAAATGGCCATTCAGGGCCATATTGTTTTTTAACTAACATTTGACAGGTCTCCATTAAACGCCGATTCTAGTTGCGATTCAGCTTTCTGTCAATTTGTAATACACTGACAAGCTTAACAATATAACACTTGTCCTTTTCTGCTGATCACAATTTGCTCAAAAGTTGAAATATACTTATGACGGGTTTTTCAAAATTTTTTAACAATTCATCAAATTTTTAAAGTTGATTTCAAATTCTGTGTAAGTTCTGTTCAGATTCTGTTATTATATCATTATAAACCAGTTGCATCATAAAACTAAAATAATCACAGAACCTGTATAGAGCTTTCACAGACCTTATTGTTGAAATTATTTGAAACAACCCGTTTTTTTTAATTTCAGCATTTAACAAGAATCTTTCAACTGTCAAAAAAACAAAAGGCTGCTGAATGGCCATTTGATGACTTTGTCACATTTGAATCCTGCAAAACAACCACCTTAGTTTTAAGTAAATCCAGACCCTTTAAACCCTTTTCCTTTCCAGAACTCTCCTCTCTTTCCTTTCCCTAAAAAAAACCCCCACACAGTATCCCCAAAGATGACATAGGCCCTCAGGGAAATTATTTTCCTCAGGGCCTCCTGTGTGGAGCTCATATAAAAAAAAGGTGAGCATTGCTCATGTAACGTGTTGGTTTTATCTTAACAATAAAAATATTACTTTTTGTGCAAGACCACTGTAATATTATCCTGGGGTGACAAGACTCTTCAATTAAAAAAAATACTTGCCAGGCCCACTGTGCTCAATAAAAAGCAACAGCATTCATTTATTGGTTTGAAATGACTAGAAATTATTTCATCTTTCTTTGCGCGCTTTAATTGATATTCTTAACCCTTCGTCGGGCGCAACCGCAACAAAAGACAATGTTTCCCTCTCCACTTCTCAAAGGCGGCCCACCACCCCTTCCCTCCTTTTACTCGTCTAACTATAGGGACCTCACACGGCGCCCTCCTCACTCAGTCATCGGACTCTACGCAGCTCACATTAGACTTCCCTGGCTTCACAGGCCGCTTGCGCCCGATTGGATTCTACTTTCAGCTTTCTAATTTTCAGGCATTTTATATACAGATTTTTCTGCCGAAATGTCACGAAAATATGCTCTCTCCCAACCCTATCATGTTAATGATGTGCTGAAGCTTCTTCTCAACAATGATGCTTCAGAAGATCCAGCTTTGGTTGAAGATTTAGAAAAATTGTTTATTTTAGTTTTTGGTTGGTAATGTTTAATAAACTGGTTCTTTGGTGTTAAATTTGGTATAACTGCTTTCTATAGATCCTAGTAAAGACTACCCAACAAGTATTTTGTATTAGAATTAATATAGAAGGTGGGGGCTAAAATATGTGGGTAGCCTCTTAGGCCAGGTGCGCCTGATTTCGGTTGGCCCTTAGGTGCGCCCGACGGAGGGTTAACGGGTTCAATTTTACAGGGGTACATGACCAAATGCAGTAAAAACATAGAAGTAATGAAAATGAGTCTTGACATTTCTTATATAAGGTGTTACATAAAAAAATCACAATCTGCTCTTTCATAGATAAGTGCTAGTTTAATTATTTTAAGAAAAAACACTTTGTACAAGTTATGCTTTAAAATATTAAGATAAAGCAATGGTTTGCCCCCGTACGCACTATGAATATTAATAAATAGTTTTGTCCATAAACAAACTCAAATCTTTCAAGAAAGGTTAACAAATACAATATCGTATCGGCAATTAAACCCAATATTGTAATCGTTAGCCTCCCTTGAAAGATTTGAGTTTGTTTAAGGACAAAACTATTATATGGGCGCAAACAATTAATGCATTTTAATATTTTAAAACATAATTCACAAAAAGCATTTTTTCCTAAAATAACTATACTCGTGCCATCTATGAAAGTGTCAATTATGAATTCTTTTAAGTATCACCTTAATAACAATCGTTTAAATTTCCGGGAGCTGTGATCAAAATATTTAATATAGGGTTTTCCAATAAGAGGTGTTATTTTGAATAGCCCGCTATTTCGGTAGATGTCACTTTTGAAGCTGTCATTTTTTGACATTTGACAAGTAGAAACTACGCCATTAATAAAAATGGAACGATACACGCTTCAACAACGCGTTGAAATTATTAAAATTCACTACGAAAATGAGGCTGGAGCACCAGTTACGGTGAATCGAATGGCACTATCGAGAGATGATTAATGATTTTTTATGGCCGGAATTGGATGGTATTGATCTGGACAACGTTTACATTCAACAAGACGGCGCTACGTGCCATACAAGCAACGAAACCATTGACCTTTTACGGGAAAAGTTTCCAGACCGTGTTATCTCTCGAAGAGGTGATTGAAATTGGCCACCGAGATCTTGTGATTTAACACCTTGCGACTTCTTCCTTTGGGACCACGTGAAAGAGAAGGTCTACGCCAACGGCCCAGCGTCGATTCAAGACCTCAAAGATGGAATTCGTGAGGCTATCGAGGACATAGGGCAGCCACTTTGCGATTTGGTTATGGAAAATTTCATGAAAAGGATATGGTCCTGTAAGCGTGGTCGTGGTGGTCATTTGCCTGATGTTATTTTCCAATATTAACGGCATACCTTCCTATTTATAATGAAATAAACATCCGATCATTTATATAAAAAATGGCATTTTTCTTTGAATATCAAAATAACACCTCTTATTGGAAAACCCTGTAGTTTCAGTTTTGTTTTACAAAATACAAAACGATTTCGTAACAAACTTGTCTTGAATATTTTCAGCGTCAAAATTAAAAAAAAGAAAATTATATACAAATCAACACCATTTATTGTTTTGTGTATATGAGTTGAAAAACATTTCGCATGTGGCACTTTTTGTGCATTCTTTGATGACCAAATTTTATTTGAAAATCCTGACTTACAGATAATATATATTTTTTAAATAAATTAGTATTACCTAAGCATTAAGTTATTGAAATGCGATATTTACATTTTGGTAGGTACTTAATTTTTTTGTTTGACGTCTTTTGGGATGTTTGTACAGTATTCATTTAAAAATCTACAAAGGTGATGCCATCACAGACTGCAAAGTTAACCATGTCAAACTGTGGGTACCTTACCCCTGCGGCCCGAGAACGTATTGAAATTTGGTAAATTGGCCCACCGGTAAAAAGATTGTGCGTCAGGGGTAAGTAGGTCCATAAGTTAACAAATATTTGTGCAACAGCATTGTAAGATTCTGTAGGTCCCAAAGACCAAATAATTAAGTGATCCAAAAAATAGACCAAGGAAATAATGGATAAACTGCGTGGAAGAGATTAAAGCAGAATTAGAGGCGAATGGTGAGGAACCGGAACCGGTAGAGAGCGTTTGTGGAGCAGGATGATGACTCTAGGATTGGCTGCATCATTTAAAAAAAAACAAAAATCTTTTATGTGCCTACTAGTTCAACATAATAAGTCGTCTTCAAGGCAAAAATTAAAATAATATATTAATTACATTTATATAAAAAAAAAACAGCCCTGAATGAAATTAATGAATGAAATGATACTTTTGAATGTAGTTTGTAACATTATGATAATCTCTACATATTATAAATTATAAGTCAACCACCGCGTCTGTCTGTCTGTTCGCGATAAACTCAAGAACTACTGAACGGATTTTCATGCGGTTTTCATCCATAGATAGAGAGATTCGTGAGGAAGTTTTAGGTATATGATTTGTCAAGGTTTTGCGTAAATTGGTTGAAATATATATTATTTAAAGGGAGCGGGCTGGCAAGCTGGCAGTGTGGATATGATTTGTATGCAAATTAACAGATGACGTTGGTTATAAAGGTTGGGTAATAGCGTTGCGTTTCGTTAACCACAGCAACGCGTGTCCAGCTAGTCCATTATAAAAAAAGGAAACAATATTATTTTGTTTGATCTACTATATTTTTTTATACACCGACCGGTTTCGGAACAATTGTTCCTTCTTCAGGATAAAATATATACTGACATAACATTACAAAATAATCGGTAATACATGACTACTTGTTGAAGTGGGGGTGGAGGCGTTATCAGGGATACCTTCACTTTTATGAAGGAGGAATTAGATAATGCAGGAAAAATAGTCCTTTTGTTGGAACGGGCACAATATAGGGGTTCAAATAAACTAGTATTGTTTCATTTATTAATATGAATAGTAATTGAAAATTGTAATAACCCTGTGAAACTAAACTTTTTTTTAAGCGTTTAATCAAAATATCTGATGGAAGAACTTTGTCTGTTTTGGACAAAAATTTGAGTTCTAATTCACTTGATTCAGTTGGTCAGTTTTGGTTAACTCAACACAATATTCTGTTCCGTTCAGATTGAAACTCGACACAATATTAGTTTCAGATTTGGTCGAAAATAATTAAAACCGTTCGGTCGGATAAGACCGATTGGCTACGGTCGTATAAAATTTAATGCTAATAAAAACTAAATTAATACCTAATACAGAATTAACATTTTTTTTAATCAAGTGTAAAGTTAAGTGCATTGATAAGCAAGTATGGTGTATTTCATGGAACCAGTATAAATGTAAATAATTAATAGCGCAGGACCCTAAATTTTATATATTTCAGACCAAGATCTATATAACGGTTGAAGATTGGTGCTCTAATCACCTCATCAGCTATAGGCAAACTAATGGAACCTAAACGCAAGCCAAATACTAAATTTGGAGATCGCGCTTTCGGAGTATCTGGGCCGAAGGCTTGGAATAAAGTCCCTCCGAAACTTATATGCATAACAAGCCCAACAGAATTTAGGTCCAAATTAAAAACCTACCTTTTTGGGCTCTCATACCCTTAACCCGTTTAATCACAGGAGACCAGATTTGTCCCAACGCACATAGATCTCACATAAGACGCCGTAACTCCCTTACTATCATAGTTAGAAATATGTTCTAATCGGTGTTAGAAAGGAAAAACATCATGCTTTATATTCCAATCTAAAAAATAGCCAAAAAAAAAGTAAAATGTACGCTTTTATCTACACAAAGTTTTGAATCGCAAATTGAAAAAATAATTTGAATCTTCGGGAATTTAAAAAAAAAAAAATTCATAGAACGACAAAAAATTGAGGTTACAATATGTGTTTGTTATACATTTGTCTAATAAAATATGCATGTGTTTTTATTTTTTTTTATTATCAGTAACTTTAGTTAGAAAAAACATAAGGTGAGCCATTTTGAAAACTTTTTTATGTTTGTATGAAAAAATTTTGTAATTTAAAAAAAATATATATTTTTTGAATTCTATAATTTGAAAGCGTATTTCATCACCATTCTAAAACAGTTTTTAGTTTTTGAATGTGTTCAGAAATATTCCAAATATTTGCATTTTATTGTAAAGCGAAAATATTTTAACCATCCGAAAAAAAAGCCAAATTTTTGAAGGGTTAAATAAAAATATCTATCTGAGAGTATCATAAAATTTTACTTTTGTTTTCAAAGTGCGCTTATTACAAAACATATTATGTATTATTCTATGTTCTTACTTCTTCTGGCGCTAATCTTAATCTAATTGTATGTTATTAAGTCACTTGCTTTAGGTTAGCATTTAAATGTCTTAGTCTTAAGTCACTAGCTATAAGTCTTAGATGTAAGTCAGTAGTTATAATTGTAAATCTTAATTTTAAGCCAGTATAATAAGTCTCTAGCTATAAGTCTTAAATCTTAATTGTAAGCCAGTATAATAAGTCTCTAGCTATATGTCTTAGATGTAAGTCACTAGTTATAATTGTAAATCTTAGTTGTAAGCCAGTAATATTAATTCCATTAAATACTTATTTGTACAGCGCCCTTGAGGTGATTTTTCACAAAAACGGCGCTATATAAATTAGCCAAATATTATTATTATTAATGGTATGTACTCTAGAGATGCCACAAATATTCGGCTACTTTTCGGTATTTGGCTACTTTTGTAAACTATTTTTAATACCAAATCATGAAAAAACGTCCAATATTACTCACAATTTTTTTTATTTTAACAAAAAAACAGCATATTTAATACTTAAAATCTATCAGTGTTAAGTTATGATGAATGAAAACATTTTTTTTTCAGCATTTGTTGATAGTAAACGATTGCGCTTTTCATCATAAATTATACCTGCTTCCGAAAAAACTGCTCACTACACTGCTGCACTGCTCCCGGGAGATGGTAAATAAATCTTAGCAAATTCTAGTAGGCTTGGATACAGTTTTGCGTTTGCTGACCACCACTTGTAAGGGTCTGCTATCCGATCTAGGTGAACAGTTTCAATGTATTTTTTAAGTTATACACAATATAAGTAACACAATTTGATGTGGCAATCGACAAATAATGCATGTTGTGGCACGACCTACTCGCGAATGAAACAAACACGTCCACAGCGTGGTTACCGTACGCACCTCAATGATGCAGATCAGAACCTGTCACCCGCGAAATGTACTAAGTGTCACCGAATATTCGGTATTCGGCAAAATGACTATTCGTGGCATCTCTAATATAGGTACTCCCTGTCTCAAGGTAATGAAAATGAACGGTTAAAAAATGTTTTTAAAGTTTCATATGCGACGTACAAATTAGTAAAATATAATTACAAATGAAATGGGATTAGGTACAAGGCTGTTTGATTGTCTTTATCAAATAGTTGCCTTTTTATCACGCAATTCTTAAAATAATTAAATTTGTCAAATTCCATAATTATTTTTATCTATGTTTGGGTAAAAATAATTATGGATATAATTTCGAATAGAACTGGTACCTAATTTAGATTGGAAACACAACAGTAAAAGAGTACCATGAAATAACAAAATGATATGAAGTTTTACCCCATATAAGGCTAGTCATGATAAACTAGTTAAAAAGCTCATCAATAATGGGGAAAAAAGAAGTTCATAAAAATTCTCCAAACTGATTTCCCAAAGAACTTCTTATAATACACATAATAATATTGCCAATTTTTATTCTTAACCCCTCAGGCCTCGGGCATATTTCGTCAGGAGGTCAAAATATTTCCACTTTGCAATAAAATCCAAATGAATGAAATGTTTCTGAATGTATTAGAAAACTAAAAACTGTTTTTCAAAGGTGATAAAATACACTTTAAAATTGTATAATTCGAACTAAACATATAATTTTTGAAAAAAAAAAAAATAATGCTTTATAAAACAGTATAAGGTTATCTCTCTCTCTCAGGTTTATGTGGGACCTAGCGATCCGTAATGTAGGAAGGTTCTGCTTTTTTGTTCCAGAATGTAAAAAGAAACAAGTTTGTTTGGGAAGATTCCATAAATGTATTATAAAGAGAAGTACATACACAAAGTGTATCCAAATAATATGACAAAAGGAATAGTAACAATTTAACAAAAACATACCCGATGGACCAGATGTTAAACCAAGCTAATCTATTTCTATTACACGTTGAGGATGCCGATGCGACGGGGATGGTAGCTCGGAGTACGAAGGGCGAAGTGTTTCGTCCCACACTAGGGGAAGGGTTCTCGAGTACAACCTTCACGGGAACTCGACATCAGGGGAAGGCCAAGGTCATCCTTCCACGGTATAGGTCCAGCAGCTGCTTCCATAGGCCTCAAAATCTCGGAGGTTCCAGGCTCCCACGTGTCCCATCCGTAACAACGGTTCCAAAAACCTTCGGGGCGAGAACGACAATTTTCTCGGGAGTCAACAAGACAGATGGTTGTTAGGATCAATCGATCTCGGCGGGTAATCAACAGGATTACCCCAATAACTTTCGATTTCACATCGGACTCGGCTGGCAGGTAGCCATTATCATAAAAATCGGAACAAACACATTTTCCACAAACTAAAGACTTGAACACGCTCCTCAAGCGACGCGTGAACTCCGCGGGACACGTTGCGGTTATTCTTAAGATTTTCTTACATGTCGATCAGACATTAAGTATTTTTGACTCATTGAAACTGCGGCGGTTCCCAAGACGCCGCCGTTTCTAGAAGTGTCAAAACCAGAGAGAAAAAAGTGTTGCCAAACCAATACGGGCTGTTCAAAATACCAGGTTAGTGGTCAGGTAAATAATTATATCACAAATTGATAATTATTTACGTGACAACAGTTTTAAAAAAAGCTTACTTTACATTTTTCTTGCTGTTGTTACTGATAACGAAAAAAAGATACACAAATATTTTATTCGACAAATATATTATAAACATAATCTTCACTTCACTTTTTTTTCATTTCATGCAAAAATAATGCATAAAAAATTTCTAAAGTTTCATCAATTTTTTTCAAATTGCGGTCGGGAACTTTGGTTTCATAAAGGTGTATATTTTAATTACTTTGTGGTTAAATTTTAGATTAGAATATAAAGCGTGGTATTTTCTCTTTCTAAAAAACTTAATTTTTCACATTATATAAGGTGGCGCAAAATTAATCACGCTATCGGAAGATGTTATAATTTTTGCAAATGGCGTCTTACTTCAATCATATTTGACATTTGTGAACTAGGCAGCTGCAGAATACAAACAGACAAGCAATGGAGTGCTATACCTCCGCAAGAGCGTGGAATAATTGTGTCGATTTAAGCTTTAAGGCCGGTTACAGTGCTCGACCGACGGTCGGTGCGTACGGTCGGTCCTGACGATACGCATGCGTACGGTCGGTCCTGATGATCGCATACCACCGACCGACCGTCGGTGCGTACCGTCAGTTCACGATTGACCAACAAGCTGACCGGGCGTCATACGCGAAATTAATTAATTAATAGCTGCTTATTATCTTCGTAGACGTATTAGTAACAGAAGACGTAGATATCACGTACACCCGATCGTCGCCCAGAGAGCATTTCTAGCTCGTCGGTCGACCGACAGTCTGCATTCGCACGCGCTCGACCGACGATTCTCGTACGTACTGCATAGCGATATACGCATGCGTACGGTCGGTCCTGCACTGAACGATTTAGGAATTTTCATACAAATGACAAGCGCGACCGACGTACGCACCGACCGTCGGTCGAGCACTGTAACCAGCCTAACACTTTTAGCGATTTTGTGTCGAAAGTCACCATGAGAGACGAGGTGCATTTCCACTTAAACGGTTACGTCAATAAGCATAATTTTCATTTCTGGGGCACTGAAAATCCGCGTGTGATACACGAAAAGCCATTACATCCACTCAAAGCCACTGTGTGGTGCGGCGTTGACGTGGGAGGAGTGATCAGGCCGTATTTTTTGAGGACGCCATTGGCATTACGGTCACTGTTACTGGCGAACGCTACAGGGCCATGATAAATTCTTACTTCCGGAATTGGATGAGCGGGGCTTGGTGAACATGTGGTTTCAACAGAACGGTGCAACCGCATACACAGCACGAGCCACAGTGGATATTATGAAGGAAACGTTTCCTGGTCGCGTAATCTCTCGTTTTGGCGATTTGGTATGGCCAGCAAGATCGCCCGATTTAACCATTCCAGACTTCTTTCTTTGGGGCTATTTGAAGTCGCGGGTTTATGCCAACAAGCCTCAGAAAATCGCAGCCCTTAAGGAGAATATTCGATACGAATGCTAACAGTTATCACCGGAAATCTTGCGGAAAGTCATGGAAAATGCGATAAAATGGGCACAAATGTGTATCAACACTGGCGGCAGTCACTTGATGGATATAATCTTTTCCACTTAACAGAAAAAATTGTAGAAGTCCAAATAAAGATTTTTATTACTCAAAATAATATTTTTTTATTTAGTAAAAAGTTATTCAAAAACAAAATTGAGTGATTAATTTTGCGCCACCCTGTACAGTACCCATAAGGAGATTTTGACCTTTAAAGCAGTTTTTACAGGCCTGATACTTTATTTTTTCAGGGCTTATAAAAAGAATATTATGTCAAAGGCCAAATGTGTTGTACTCGCAGTATTTAATTAAAGCATCTAAAATATTTGTAAGGCCCTTCACCCATTGAGAAAACGAAACCAAACTAAAACTGGTTTGCAATTTGAAAAAGCTTCTCTCACGGCGCAACTCAACTTCACCATTTCACTAATTAGTTAGCTAGCTTGTTCTACCAAAATATAATTTATCAATTATTTATCAACCAACCCATTAATGCTGATAATTATATATATTAATATAATAATAATTATTATTAATTCATCATCTGAACAAAATCGTATTTTTGAAGGAGAAGATCAATAATAGGGTGAAATGCAGATCCTGCTAAAGTCTGGAAATTTAATAAAAAGGCACTTTCTAGATGAGAAAGGTGTGGAGAAGCTGAATAAAAAAAAATTAAGGCGCGCTCGGCAAAATTGAGTGAGATACAGCCGTTCAAAGTATAAATAAAATTTCACTTCGCGAACCGATACTACGACAGCCCGCCCGCCATTTTGTCACTGTTATGTTGGTATCCCAGACCTGATACAAACAAGAGCTAGATACGATTGTAGCCGACTTCGTGGGATAAATGATAAGGCGCGTAATTATGAAAAACAGAATTAATAATATAATGTAAACGAACCTCTAATCAGGCACTGGAATGGAGACAAACCATTCAAATCCTGGGATGTTTTTTAAAATAAAGATAATATACACAAGCCCGCTACACAAACCCTGCTTTGCCAGACAAACCATTCAAAAACGTAGGCTGTTTTTTAAAGTAAAGATAACATACACAATCCCGCTAGACAAACCCTGCTTTTCCAGACAAACCATTCAAAAACGTAGGCTGTTTTTATAAAGTAAAGATAACATACACAATCCCGCTAGACAAACCCTGCTTTGCCAGACAAACCATTCAAAAACGTAGGCTGTTTTTTAAAGTAAAGATAACATACACAATCCCACTAGACAAACCCTGCTTTGCCAGACAAACCATTTAAATACGTAGGCTGTTTTTTAAAGTAAAGATAACATACACAAGCCCGCTAGACAAATTTCATAATTATGCGCTCATCATGTATCCCACGAAGTCAGCTACAATCGTATTTAGCTCTTCTTTGTATCAGGGATACCAACATAACAGTGACGAAATGCCCGCCGGGCTGTCATAGTATCGGTTCGCGAAGTGAAATTTTATTTAACGCAATTGAAAATTAAAATTATTCAAAAAAAATTTCTATTGCTTTCCGCACTTTTTTTCACCTTCCAAATTAAAGTGCCCAACTTAAAATGTGGTAAAAACATGGTTTTTGGCAAAAAACAAACATTGGCAGGATCTGCATTCCTCCCCAATAATAATCTAAACGAAAATATTAAAGAGAACAAGTCACAGAAAAAGACAATGGTCACGACTGGGACTCGAACCCAGACCTCTGGTCTAACCGGGACGTGCGCGATGTGGTATATTACACTGACTAGAAAAACCTTCAAAACAGTTTTTTTTTCTCGAACATATTGCAAATTACTCGAAAACTGATCGTGAGGCGCAATCATGGCAACCAAAACGCACCAGTCGCGGCCAAGGTTCGTAGAAAATGCGTTTAACAAGGCTAGCTCATCGAGGGGGTAGAGCGGTGATTGGCTAAAAGTTTGTGACGTAGCTTGCAGTCCCTGTTCCACTGGGAGATTTGAATTAACTGCAAAACAAGTGCAGTGTTTTACTGCGGCCCGACGAGTTTTTCTCGAAAAAGGCCCGTAGAAGCTAACTTTGTTAAACGCATTTTCTAGGAACCGTGAGCCGCGACGATTAGCATGGTGAGTTGCGAGGGACTGGTTGCGTCGCCATTGACTGGTCTTTGAAAAGTTGCCTGTGTGCTGACCGCCATTGAAATTCGCAAAACTCGAGTTACTTTTTTTCAGTTGCCCCGTGAGCGGATGGACTAAGCGATCAAATTTTCAAAGCAAAAACACTTGATTTTGCATTACTTAGCAGTGCATTGCCTTAAAGTCAAAAGTTTGGTTCCCACAGGTGGCATTCTAGAGATTCTCAATATTTTCCATCTTTTTGGGCATTTCATAAAAAAAGAAAAAGAAGATTGGTGGCCCACCATTAACTGATTTGGCCGTCATATTAACACCACTACTAAAAATCTGCACAAAAGGTCATAATTTAATTCTAACTTCCTGTCATGACATAATTTGATGTGGATACATAAATATATGTAGGTACCTACCTACTTATCAACTCTTGTAAACCACCTAAAAATGGAATACTTTTTCATACTCAACATGTGCATCATTTTGCACTTTGATTATTCATTTGAATTTGAATTATGCATGCTTACTTTTGCAGGACCAAAAAAAAATGTACTTATTTGATAAGCCATAAATCAAATCTGCAGACCTATTATCAAGTGTGAGCTTACGGTATACCTACTCTGGGCAGTTTTGTGAAAAAATAATGCACGTAGATTTTAAGTAGGTAAGAACTGCTTCACTGTGGTCTTGATATTATTAATCTTCAGACGGTGTTCAACTTAATGGGGTAAATATTCGGAACAAACGGTTATGTAACGGGATTGTGTATGTTATCTTTACTTTAAAAAACAGCCTACGTTTTTGAATGGTTTGTTTGGCTACGCAGGGTTTGTGTAGTGGGCTTGTGTATATTATCTTAATTTTAAAAGTTTTATCAAAAAAAAGTGCGTATTAACCGTTGACGTTTGTTCCGAACAATTACCCTTAATGGTACCATTCGAAGTATCAGGGAGTGTAATGAATAACATTTCCTTATCAGTTTTACCATGCTACATACATTATACAACATTACCAAATGCATTTCTTCTTATTCTTGATTTACATTGGCATTTTCACAAATCAAGTAATGATTTATGTTCATGGATAACACGCATTCAATTATGGCAATACATACTAGTAGGCCATGAAAAATGCAAAACTCGGCGTGATTATTACTGCTTATCTAATTCTGCTTCTATGAACAAAGTCACACAATAATGGTTACCTTGTATTATAATTATTTCTATTAATAATCGGAACCGCCCTTTTCTAAGTTTTCTATGCCATACGCCAATACGATAAATATAAATGATCTAAAAATTTCAATATTAAAAAAATTACAGAATTTTGTAATAAACAAGACCATCTTGCGTACTTGCCTTTTTTTTGTTTTTTGTAAAGATTGCAATATAACCTTTTTACCGTTTAATACACGGGACAACTATGATCTCACATGAATACGTGGTAGGTATTGCATTATTGCTATTACAGCAGTTATGATTAGAGTAATCGTCATAATAACGAACATAATAATAAGAAACCCGGAAACGTCATTGTCAAACAAATATGAAAACAAAATCAGATGTTTCTTATTTTCCAAAATATTACCAGAATTACACTGGAATTAAAAGATGTACGAACCTTCAAGACTCGACTCCAGTTGCTTCGCTTTCTTGCACTATATTATTCAACCAGAGGAAAATTTTAGAAAAATAAAAATACTGTGACATCAACAAAGTACCGATAAGTTGACAAATAATTTTATTTTGTAGTTGTGGAACTGATCGACCCGAAGCTAGCAGCGAGTGCTTGTTTGTTTCTCATTGGCTGAAGATCGTCCAGTCGTGTTTTCTCTCCATTGCAGCATTGCAGTACAGAAGCGCGGCTATTCAAATTCAGTGTTCGCATTGCATAAAATATTAAAATACATGCATCATATGAAATGTTTTTTATGGCGGGTACTTGATGTTGAGGTAGCTACCAGGCTTCATAATGCTTATTATCACATTTAAAAAAAAATCCAATATATCACAATATGTGTGGTTAATACTTTTAGGATATTTTGGCCATCGCTTGAAAGATGGAGTTACGAAAGACGAATTTATATTTAATATCATTTAAATGGACGAGAAAATGTGTGAAAATTGGAGGAAAGTTAAACTTAAAGTATACCTAACTCAAAAGAGATGGAACATTGAAACAATGGAGAATGAGAAATAGAAATGAAAATGAAGAAACGATTTTAGAAAACAGAAAAGTGGAATACGGGTAGCCACATTTAGATAACAATGAGAAACAACTATTTCGGCTATCGAAAGTGGAAAATAAAGCATGACAGCTATTTCGTTAAAAAAACGAATAATTTGAAGTCTTTTCTTAACTACCCAATGTTCACATCAATAACAATGGCTGCCAAGTGAACAAATGATTTTAATTTAAAATGAATGAATGAATTAATTTAAATTTTCATATTAAAATGCATTATTTTCCATTTCCGGAAACTGAAATACTTACTCCACAGTCCACATTCTTATTATTGATACGTGCTTTTTTAAAGTGTGTATTAACCGTGTCCCATTTTTCTGCGTATTTATCACACAAGCGTTCCGAGTTCCGACTGCTCGCCAGTATAGTCCTAGTCCTAGTCCTCGCCGGCATAGTCCTCAGGTGAGATATGTTGTGAGGCTGAAGCTATAATGGGGAGGGTAAGGACATGAGGAAGAGGCAGGTGGGCAGTGGCGGCGTAATGGGGGGGGGGGGGGGGGGGGGGGCGGAGGGGGCGGTCCACCCCGGGTGCCAAGCACCAAGGGGTGACAACGACAACCCACTCGTACAGACAAAGAATGCGCACAAAATCTCCCGCTGTAAAGACATTTCAATAAACAACTACGTAGTCTTGTATCTAGCTACTTACATTATCATATTTTGAAATGCTTCGCAGCTATATTTTGTTTTATTTTTTTTCGAATATAATTTCTAATTCCCTTTCTAAAACGGAAGAATCATTTTGAGAAGCTTGTATCAAAACTCGAAGAGATGTGTGTTCCCAACACCGGCAAAGAAGGCGTTGAAAGAAGAAATTAGCCAAACTCGATCGAAAATCTGGAGACAGAAAAACCAGAAAAAGTTATCGGCACCTCTGGGGCTTGAACCCAGGACCTTCTGCGTACATGGCAACAGCTCTGCTAACTGAGCTAATTAATGATTTATCCAGACACTATCTAGATAGACAAGGGCGGATTTAGGGGGGGGGGGGGTCACGGGGCACATGCATTTTTGCGTACTATGGAGATTCCATCACAGTACATACTTAGAAGCTATAACTGTCTTTTTTAAACATGTAATTTTTCGATTGTTTTGACATTTTCATAAACCTTCCTATGCATACTTGAACTTGTAGAAATAAACTTGAAATATGATACTTAAGTTTATTTCTAACAGTAATTGTTGATTTCTTTGCCTTTCCGCCCCTTGTGCCCGCCCAGGAAAAAATCCTAACAGTAATTGTTGATTTTTTTGCCCGTCCGCCCCTTATGCCCCCCAGAAAAAAATCCTAACAGTAATTGTTGGTTTTTTTTGCACGTCCATCCCTTGTGCCCCCCCTCAGAAAAAAATCCTAACAGTAATTGTTGATTTTTTTGCCCGTCCGCCCCTTGTGCCCCCCAGAAAAAAATCCTAACAGTAATTGTTGATTTTTTTTTGCCCGTCCGCCCCTTGTGCCTCCCCTCAGGAAAATATCCTTATAGTAATTGTTGATTTTTTTGCCTGTCCGCCCCTTGTGCCCCCCCCCCCAGAAAAAATCCTGGATCCGCCCTTGTAGATAGCATTTAGTTCGAGTTTGAAACTTGCAATCATATACCTATAAAGGTAGCAGCCAATAATATGTGCGTTAAGAAAATGAAGATAAAGTTGGTCGTTCTTAGTCGAAGAATGATACAGTTAAAAGTGACCGAATTGGATATAGACATCTTAGCTCAGTTGGTAGAGCTGTTTCCATGTAAACAGAAGGTCTTGCGTTCGAGTCCCAGAGGTGCCAATATCTTTTTCTGTCTCCTTAATAAAATCTTATTTAAGATCCACAATGAGCCAAGCGCGAATAACCAATTTTTCTGTTATCAATTGAAAGAGACAGGGAAAACAATCTTGATATTGCGTTCGAATGTTTTAGTAAAATGAAGTCTCGTGAGCATGTTTAGTATTTGGTGTTTTATTTTATTTATTCATTTGTTTATTAACGGTATAAATAATATACCATAAATACATATTACATATCACAAAATATTTATTGTAGGTACTTAAGAAATGATTAAAAAAAAAGAGTTATAAATTAATTGTGGCATTTGATTAAGAAATGACACAAAGAGCTACAATTACATTCAATACTATACTATGTAGGGGTGTTCAATACAAAACCGCCCCGGGTGCCAATCTACCCTACGCCGCCACTGCAGGTGGGGAAGTACTTAAGGGAACGTACCCATACTACGTGACCAAATTTTTGCAATTTTTAACCCCCCCCCCCCCCCAGTGACCAAAAACCTAAGCAACCCGCCGCTCATTTGTACCAAGCGTGGTATTTTGAAGACCCCCCCCCTGAACAGGTCACGTAGTATGGGTATGTTCCCTAAGATCTGGTCAACAAACACGGCTCAATGCAGACGGCGAACTCTCATCAGTCATCACAGACGGACTGTTAACAAAATACGAGAACATCATTACTTCTAAAAAAATTACTTCATTTTTTTGTATTTTGTATGACGGGCTTATGGAGCACCGGGCCAATTTAGGCCCCTTTCTCCTTCATCTGAGTTTGATAGGTTGTAGAATTTAGAGTTTAGTGTTTTGTGAAATTTTTATTTGCAAAGGACGTGGCTGCAATATGGGGGAGGACTATTACGGAGGGGATGTTTGAGGTTGGTTTTTCTTTTTTACTGATGGGGGAGGGAACAACTGGGTGGTTGCCACTATTTGAGGGACGGGGAGGGGGGTGAGGGGGCTTTGAGGGGAGGGGGAATTTAGTGGGGTAGTGGCAGGTCGGTGGGTGGTACGTAGTGGGGTGGGGATTTTTTTGATCTGGACGGGGGTGTTTTGAAGAATTGGGGGGAGTAGTTTGGGGAGTAGAGAAGAGATTAGGGGGGGGGGGTTGGGGGAGCCGAAGGGTTGGGGGGTGGTCGGCAGACGAGAGGTGATGGGGTAGATGGTTGGGGAGGCTGTGGGGTGGCGAGCGGTTTGGGGGGCGATGGGGGCGCTGACGGATAGGGGGGGGCTGTCGGTAGGGGGTGCGTTGGGAGGGCGATCGGTGTTGAGGGCGGTGGGGGAGAGATTTGTGCGGGGGGCAGCATGGGGGGGATCAGTTTGGGGGGAGGTGGGGGGGGGGGTTTGGTACGTGGGGCATCGAGGGGGCGAACAGTTTGGGGAGCGGTGAGGGGTCGATCGGCTAGGGTGGCGATAGGAGAGCAAACGGTTTGGGGGGCGGCAGTAGAGCGGATATCTTGAGGGGTGGTAAGAGGGTGGTCAGTTTGAGGGGTGACAGGGGGGCCATCGGTTGGGCGGTTGGTTTGGGGGGCAGAAAGCGGGAGGCTGGGGGGGGTTGTTTGGGTGGGGGTTAGAGATGAGGGGGGGGGGCTTTTTGGGGAGGAGCTTCCTGAGTCGGGTTGGGGTGAGTTGCCGGGGGAGTTGGGAGGGGAACCATGAACTCTGCGGGAAGCCAGGGTGCAGACATGGTCAATCTCTTCGGGGGACAAGTTGTTGGGGTCGGGGTGGTTTTCGAAGAAGGAATTAATCTCAAGGGTGAGGCGTCGGTATTCGTCGGATTTTTGGGGAAGGGGGGAGGACATGATGGTGTGGGATGGGGGAAACACGGTGATAACTGGGGGCACAATGTTCGAAGCACTGATAACTGAGGCACGACTGTTTATAGCACTGATGTTCAAGCACTGGGTTGGTATGATGTGGCAACAAGCACGGTAAAGGCACTGTTAGTTCACTTGGTGTGGTTTTCACGAACTGTGGCAGTATAAGCGACTGCGTCGGCGGTGGAGTATGGCATATTAGCCAAGCCAGAGGAGGAACTTCAACTAAAAGAAGTATGCCTCCTTCTGGAATCTTACCAAAACAGAAGAAACACCACCGAGACCGTACCGGAAAACCCTAAACCAGTCTCTCGTCTATCATAAGGACAGAACACAATGAAATGAATACGCAGAATACGCCCAACAATTGAATTTGTGAGCCACCTCTAGGCTGTAGCCCCACAATACTTAATAAGCCTACCATTATTAATCATATTTGAGGTGTTAAATAAATAGTACCTACCTAAGGTTATCTAGTTCTATCAAGCTTTATCTTCAAAGTGAAAGGTACTCTCAGTATCGTCCCGGTGAAAGGTTTTTTGCCCAGGGCCAACAGTTTTTATTTTTGTGTGGTATTCAAGCTTATATTTTTATTTATTTATTTATTTGTTTATTTAGCACAGTTATATACATTTACATACATAATTTATCAAATTTTGACTGCCCAACTAGGAGTATTATCCCGTTTTAGGACAGTAAAATAATTATGGGTATGAACATGTGGATAAAAAGAGGAAATAAAAAGAAGAGAAAGAATATAAAATAAAATAATAAAAAAAAGTTTAAAAAATAGTACCTAACTGTTATTTGTTTAGCATAGCAAAAGAAAAAAGAAGAGAAGAGAAAGAATAAAATAAAAATGAAATAACCAATTAAAACATAAAATAGTCGTGGATTGTTTAGCATAGTTGTTGAAATGGTAATAATAATAAATAAAAATTTATTTACAAGCAAATGATTAAAATATAAGGTGGTAACTGGGGTTTGCATTTCATATTATAGTCCTACGAACACATTTTGCATGGGAGAACTAGAAAGAGAACAGAAACAATAAAGTAAAATAAAATAAACAATTAATGCTTGATTATTACTGTAGTTTGCTAAGCATAGTTATTAAAATAATAGGTATATATATACTTAAAACTGGTGTTTACATTGCATATTATAAGCCTACATACGAATAAAAAAGATAAATATGAATAAAAAAGAGAAGAGATAGAATAAAATAAAATATGCAATTAACATAAGATTGACAGCTGTTTTCTAATTTAAAAGTAATAGGTAGGTTCATACAGATAGGTAGATAGGTAGATACACATAATAATATAGATTAGAAGATAAGGGTATCTTTTACTTAGTTCATTTTTTGTTTGAATTTTTGTTGTTGTTTTTGGTTTGTGTTTGATTTTATTTTTTATGTAGTAAAAGTTCACTCTCCTTTCTCCCTAATTGTTGAAACCAAGTAGTGGTCAATTTACGAAGAACACCTGTGCTTTCCTTTTTCCAAGCATCAGGCATGAAGTTGTATAGTTTTGGACCCAAGAAAGTGAAGTGTCTTTGAGCGAGAGATGTTTTGGTTGTGAGTGTTACAATTGGATTTCTCCGTGAGTGTCGGGTGTTGTGAGAGTGGTTAATAGATGGGTAGAGGTGGCGTTGTTTATGGGTGTTTAAAATTAATTTTCTCATGTACAGTTGTCTAACATCCAGAACTTGTAAGTAAGATTTGAGGAAATTTCGTCAGGCCCACAGGCATTAGATGACTTAAGCTCATCTATCATTTCCATGACTTCTTTAGTCGTTGTTTGAATCTCGTCTGTTTTAAGATTAAGAACAGTTGTAGGTGTGTTGGCTAGTTCAGATTCAGTTTTATTACATTTTTCAAGGATTTTATTTGCGAGAGAGGCTCCTACTGAAGTGAAATAATGATTAGCAAAATTAGCCATCAATTTGGGATTAGTAGTACTTGTATTTTTAATATCCAATGATTGTATGAAAGACGATTTGCTGTTTTTTGTTTTTGTAATTTTACGAAATATTTCCCAGAAATGTTTTGGAGTTACCGTGTTTTCGTATATATATTTTTGTAGAAATTTTCTTTAGTGGAATTAGTTAGTTTTTTACATAAGTTTCTGTATTTCTTATATTGTTCTTGAACTAGAATATTATCTGGTTGTCTTTTAGCATTTTTGTGAAGTTGATTACGTCTGTGGATGGATTTGACTAGACCAGGGGTGATCCATGGCAACTTTGTTAATAGTGTGATTAGATATATAGTATAGTAATTTTGTGATAAATTGCTGCATTGTTTCACTTGGTCAGTGTCAGTCTGATCGATTACGTTTTGCCATTTTTCTGTAGACAACTCATCAATCAGTGCGTTGTAGTTTATTTTAGAAATATTTTTATTTTTAGAAGAAGAAGAAGGCTTATTTCTTAGGCCGAGCGCTGTGGTATGTAATGATCTGAAATTGTTGTGTGTATAACAAACGAGTCCGTAAAATCAATGTTTTTAACATTGATATGATCCAAGCAGGATTTACTTGTACCTTGTACTCGAGTGGGGGTATCAATTATCGGAGTAAAAGCGTTTTCCGTGAGAAAACATAAATAATCATCGGATTGGCGATGATTGTCTAGAATAGTATTAATTTTTAAATCTCCAATGATTATTTGATGTTCTGGGTTATCTGTGTTGTTAATGATAGAGTGGAGTGAATTTAGAAAGGAATCGATGTTGTGAAATGATGGCGATCTATAGATTGCAAAAATGCATAGGTTTTTGTTAAGCACAATTTTTAGACTATATATCAATATCATTTCAGCGCATCCTAAGTTTCTTTTTAATGTGACTCCTCACAAGGGTCTTTATGTGCGGTGTAAATTTATATCGCCATCTGGTTGGGCATCGAAAATCACATGCCAGTAGCTCCTTTTACATATGAGGCGACTTACACAAAAACGAGACAAAAAAATGACCCGTTCTCATGAAGCCAACATCAACTGTGTTCCCCTCCTGTCCCTCGTACTTTACGCACAGTGATCCATCAATATGGATCGGAGTGCTTTCCTACCCGTTCAATATTTATTGTGATTCGTCAATATTTATCAAATGTCGTGATATTTATTGAACAGACGAATCACAAAGTGGATTAGATACAGGATGGATATGATTTTAGATTTTCACGGCCAAAAATTTTATGGTTATTTCCTTTTGGGGTGTTATGCCGTGTTGCGCTACCTCCTCCTTTAGCCAACGTTTCGGACAGCGTTACAGTGTCCATCATCAGGCACACGATGATGGACACTGTAACGCTGTCCGAAACGTTGGCTAAAGGAGGAGGTAGCGCAACACGGTAGATACAGGATGTCTAGATTAAACTAACGGTTGATTTGAATTAAGAATTCCGGATCGTGATATACATTGAACGTGTAGCCTATGCATCAATGTTTACCACGATCCGTGGGTTCACGATATATACTCGTAATTAACTTTTATTACCAGAACGTCAAGGGACTTCGGACAAAACTCAGTGACTTTAGAACTTGTGCAATAGCTTGTGTCGCTCTCCATAGAGAGAAAAAAATTGGCTGGGATCTCAAAAGTTGCGTATGATCTGTAGCTATTCGAAAACGTAAAAATAAGTTAAATTGGTGTTCACTATTTGCTCGCTAAAATGGCAGGAAGTTAAAAAAAATAGGTTTTGTGATTTGGGAAAAAAATAAAACAAAGGGTCCATATTTTTTGTAGCAAACTTAATTTTTATTCCTTGACCGCAGTACAAAGAACGCAAAAAAATACCTATGGAATATATCGTATGTGGTGTTGAGACAGTACTTCATTCAATGATGAAAGTCCATAAAATGTCAGAGACCCAAGCAGAGGATATACGACAAGAGACTTGCCATATTTTGAAAAGGGTCAAAATACCCCGCCCAATCATCCACAAAGGGAGAGTTTGCGGCCGAACGTATTTTGAACGTATTTTATGAAATAAAATTGTGTATTTTTCAGCCGTTTTCTTCGATTATGAAATTTTAGGTACCAAAAAAAATTTATACAGATTAATATTACTTATATACGGCCGCAAATCAATAATTCATCTCAATATTAAAAAGCATAACGTGTTAAAAGTGTTTTATTAGACGATATTGAAAATAGCACCATCTATCGGTGAAAAGTTTCTAAAAATATTTAAGGAATACCCTTAAAAGAATTGCGCGCTAAGCCATTGCGGAAATCTTAGTTCTGCCTGCCGACAAAGGTAATGCCACTGTGGTGATTAATACGGTAGACTACATTAAGAAGATGGAAGACCTCCTTTGCGATGCCGGCACTTACAAAAAAAATTTAAAACAACCCCACCAACAAGATTGACCTGAAGACAAGAGAGCTAGTTAAAGCTTCCAGTACCTATTAGGAAAGAGGATCGATCTGGGCTTTTTGTAAAAGCCTCCAAAACTCCTGCTCTATACGGTATTCCAAAAATACATTAAAAGGATATCCCAATGAGACCGACTGTCAGTGCTATTGGCGCACCTACTTACAAACTGTCCCAATACCTCTCTAGACTACTGCAGATGCAAACTGGAAAAACTGAATCTTGGATTAAGGATTCCACAGATCCGATCAGTAAACTTAAGAAGGTTAAGACTGATGAAAGGGATATTCTTGTCAGTTTTGACGTAGTTTCTCTTTTTACGAATGTGCCTCTAGAAGACTCCATGACAATGCTCAGGGAGATATATGAGGAAGACATTTGAAAACTTTTTGAACATTGTCTCAAAACAGGATATTTTGCATTTAATGGTGAACTTTTTGAGCAAGTGGAAGGAGTTGCGATGGGCAGTTTGTCGTCGCCAGTTCTAGCTAACTTCTTTATGGAGAAGTTTGAAGAAGTGGCACTCGACACAGCTTCGGCTGTTCAAAGGTATGGCGGCGTTATGTCGATGATGTCTTCGCCATTTGGCCTCATGGAATAGAGAAACTGAACGAATTCCTAGACCATCTCAATTCATTTAACAGTAAAATTAAGTTCACAATGGAGCTGGAAAATAGCCATAAAATCCTGCCCTTTCTAGATGTGGAAGTGATGCGAAAAGAAGATGGTAACCTAGGACATACAGTGTATAGGAAACCAATGCATACATATCGGTATCTACATGCTGATTCGCATCACCACCCAGCGCAGAAGAGAGGACTTATCCATACGTTGGTAATCCTAGCAACCAGAATATGTGAAGAACCAAAAATCGGAGCGGAACTTACAAAGAACTTACAACTTCTGCCCAGATTTTATACCACCAATTATACTCAAAAGATACTCAAATGATTTAATTCAACCTCTAAAGCACATTTTTAACCTTTCACTTCGTAATAATATCTTTCCTGAAATGTGGAAACTAACGAAAGTCACACCTATACACAAAAAAGGCAAAAAGTCGGCAATCGATCATTACAGACCTGTAGCTGTCTTATCAGCACCCGCAAAACTTTTAGAAACCATAATTTACTCACAAATATATAAACAAACAAAACATACACTTATCGAAAATCAGCATGGATTTCGTCCCACTCTATCACCCTCAACAAACCTAATGAATCTCACCACCTATATAAATAATTATTTTGAAAATTTTATACATGTCGATGTGATTTATACAGACTTCTAAAAAGCATTTGGCAAAGTCGACCATGATATTTTATTAAAAAAATTGAGTGACCTTGGATTCTCTCAGGATTTTCTCGCTTTCGTAGCTAGCTATTTACTCAATCGTCGTCAGTATGTCAGTTACGGACACCAGTTTTCTCACGAATACAAAACTAACTCCGGTATTCCCCAGGGTTCGAATCTAGGACCCCTCTTCTTTCTTTTATTCATTAATGATATAGGCAAGACCATTAACCGCTCAAAATATCTCCTCTTCGCTGACGATATTAAACTTTTCAGAGCTATTAAAAGTCATATAGATTCAATTCTTCTGCAGAAAGATCTTGATTCTCTTGTCAAATGGTCGGAACTGAATAACTTACCATTTAGCATCCAGAAATGCAGTGTCGTCACATTTACAAGATCACAAGACACATTTTTATTCCCATACCATATTAATAAAATTATACTAACATGCAAAAACGAGATTCGAGACCTTGGCGTGATTTTTGAAGCAAATCTCTCTTTCAAATCTCACACATCAGACATTGTCTCCCGCGCCAACAAAATGCTCGGATTTGTTCTTCGTAATGCGAGATCATTTACTAATGGAATTGCAATACGAAGAACATATGAAGCACTAGTCCGCAGCATCCTGGAATACAGCTCCATTATTTGGGCACCCTCTGAACAAAACCATATCCTAGAAATAGAAAAAGTACAAAAAAGGTTTATGCGTTATCTGTATATGAGGGAATATACATACTACCCATTCCTGTACCCATCGTTGTTCTTAACAGGAATGCTCGATCTTAGTACCTTAGAAGCCCGCCGAAAAATATTTTTGGAGAAACGTTTTTTTAAGCTGATCTCCGGTATTGTACTGAATCCACCTATGTTGAAGGAGATTAACTTATATGTCCCTAACGCGTATACTCGTGGGAGATCCCACACACTTTTTTATGCTCCGATAGCGAGAACTTCTTCCTTTCAGAATGCCCCATTAAATAGGGCAATTCAACTGCTTAACGATTCTGCATCGAGCATTGACATCTTCAATGTTACCTATAGAGAGTTCAGTAACTATCTTTTGACATAAGTCTCAAAATAGTGAAACTGCCCCCTTGGCCTTTTTTTCTCTTATATTTTGTAATCTTCTCCGTAGTAATTTGGTGTATAACTGTTTTATGGAGAATCTGAAAAAATAAATAAAAGCTCACCGATGCACTGGAGCATAACGGTTACCCGACAAGGCAGACAAGGCAAATAATAAAAGCCAAATCTACACCAAACGAAGACAGAATTGTAATAATAACTGTAATTGCTATAAATTAGAATGCGTGGACAATATAAAATACCTTGGTGTTGTATTAGACAAATATCTTAGATGGAACGGTCACATGGATCTAGTCGCCACAAAGGTTAGAAAGCTCACGTACATGTTTATGACAATCAGAAATATCTTACGTAAAAAAGAATTGAAACTCATCTATGATGCTATGTGCGGGTCACTTCTAGACTATGCTTCCTTAGGTTAGGGTGGATGTGTAAAAACAGTTTTGGACAAATTATCAAAAGCTCAAAAATCACTACTAAGGGTAATCCTCAAAAAACCATTTAGATATCACAGTGATGCACTATTTGAAGACTTACAAGTTCTGGATGTTAGACAACTGTACATGAGAAAATTAATTTTAAACACCCATAAACAACGCCACCTCTACCCATCTATTAACCACTCTCACAACACCCGACACTCACGGAGAAATCCAATTGTAACACTCACAACCAAAACATCTCTCGCTCAAAGACACTTCACTTTCTTAGGTCCAAAACTATACAACTTCATGCCTGATGCTTGGAAAAAGGAAAGCACAGGTGTTCTTCGTAAATTGACCACTACTTGGTTTCAACAATCAGGGAAAAAGGAGAGAGAACTTTTACTACACAAAAAATAAAATCAAACACAAACCAAAAACAACAATAAAAATTCCAACAAAAATGAACTAAGAAAAGATACCCCTTCTAATCTATATTATTATGTGTATCTACCTATCTATTACTTTAAATTAGAAAAAAGCTGTCAATCTTATGTTTTAATTGCATATTTTATTTTATTCTATCTCTTCTCTTTTTTCATTCATATTTATACAAAATATGTATGTAGGCTTATAATATGCAATGTAAACATCAGCTATATTTTATTATTATTTTAATAACTATTTCTTGTTCTCATTATGCAAAATGTGTACGTAGAACTCTAATATGAAATGTAAATACCAGTTACCACCTTATATCTTAAGAGGGCATTACCAGAGAAAACCGGAAATACGTCATTTTCAAAAAAGTTTTTAGACGTATTGACTCTTTTCCACAAAAAATTATAAATGGATTTCGAAAGATTGTTCTTTTATCTAGCATTCGTATGTAATAAATTTTGAGAATTTTTTTAAATTTTTAGTATAATAAGGTTATTCCATAGGTCGTTGGCAGATTTGTACAATTTTCAAAAAGGTTTTTGTATTATACCACACCCATTTCAAATAATAAAATCATGCAGTAAAATAAATCAATACATTATCTAGCAAACGTAAGTTTTAGAATTTTAATTTTAGTTTCAATAAAATCATTAAAAAATATGTACGTACATGTGTTTCTTGGCGAAAATCGGTCCGTTTGTGTATTTATTTGCGCAAATAAACTAATATATTTACAAACTAATATATTTCAGATTTTTTTAACATTCTTATTAAATTTAGACATTATTGAAAAATGATAAATACTTATAATCAAAAAATAACTACAAAAAGTACATTATTTTAATAGTTTTATCATCACGCCTTTCAGCATTTTTGGATGAAGGCATAATTTAAAAATAATTTGATTTGAAATAAATTCGATATTGAGTTATAATTTTAAAAAGCTGGTACGGAGAATAATTAATCTTTTTCATTGTAACCGCCCTGCATGGTCGTAAGAACAACTTTCGACGAAATGTGGATTTTCGTCCGCTGGCTGGTTTTATTTATTTTATCATCACTTCAACAACTATGCTAAACAATCCACGGCTATTTTATGTTTTATTTGTTTATTTCATTTTTATTTTATTCTTTCTGTTCTCTTTTTTTTCTTTTGCTATGCTTAACCAATAACAGTTAGGTACTATATTTTAAACTTTTTTTATTATATTATTTTATATTCTTTTTATTTCATCAATTTTCTTAATTTTTTTGTACAAATCATGTTTCACATGTTCATACCCATAATAATTTGACTGCCCTAAAACGGGAATACTCCTAGTTGAGCAGTCAAAATCTAATAAATTATGTATATAAATGTAAATATTGTGCTAAAAAAAAATTTAACAAGAGTCTAAAGGCTGTGCTTTCCTACCTTATGTTCACAATATGACAGACAGAATTGCCATACTGTTGAGGAAAGAAAGCATCAAGGCTGTCTTCGAAACCACGACCAAAATACAAGACCTACTGAGGTCTGCAAAGACCAAGTTTCCTCTGGAAACAGATGGAGTATATAAACTCAGCTGTTCCAAGGTCTATGTGGGCTAGACAGAGCGGACGATCTCCAAAAGGATATCAGAACACTTTCGAGCGTGTAAACTTGGCCACCCTGACAAATCGGCAATCGCCGAGCATTTACTTTAAACCGGCCATTACTTTGAATTTGTTCTTGAAGTCCGGGAAAGACTCAAAACTTATAGAGCGCGCCTAATTACAGAGGCAATTGAAATTCATAAAAATCTTACTAAAATTAATAGAGACGACGGAGCTAAGCTCAATAGTTCTTGGTATCCGATAATTGACGGCTACACCGAAGCTAAATCCAGAAAACCATCTTGAAGTATACTGCAATGCCAGCTCGTAGTGGAGTGGAGCTGGCAACACGGTATTGCTTCTAAGTACTTAAGCACACATTTAACAAATATTTATTAATTTATTTATATAATTCATGAGTTATCGGAAGTGCATATAGTTTTTTGTGATATTTCACCCTCCATGCTAGGGATGACCCTGTGTTATGGCGGGTGAAAACATTTACACATCTGCCCTGATGATGGGCACTGTAACGCTGTCCGAAACGAAACGTTGGCTAAAGGAGGAGGTAGCGCAACACGGCATAACACCCCAAAAACAAATAACAAAAATACTTTTGGCCGTGAAAATCTAAAATCATATCCATATGTGATGTGTTTGTTAAAACATAAAAGGGGAAAATAACACCTTTTCTGGATAAAATCAGTATTCTTGTAGACTACTTGTATTCATAAACTTGATTTATTTTCATTTTTGTCAGCTATACGCAGTTTTTAATAACAAACAAACGTCAAAAGGTTAAATTATTGTTAAAAAAAATAATAATTACCATAAATTAAAAATACATGTTTCAGGTTTTTTCTGATTTTCAATGCATTTTAGGGAGCTATTAATCTATTTTTTTTTAAATAAATTTAAATGTAGTTCTAATTTTCTTTGTAAGACGCATCTTTTGAGATATCAGGCGTTTCTGAATTCAAAAGTTGAAATAATTGACACACTATTGTCCAATCATCAAAACATATCTGATCAAATGATACTTACCTATGCTCTTTACACTTTGTGTCATATAAAACTTTTCGTTGACGTACAAAGTTCAATAAGCTCGTCAGTCATTTTTAAGAAACACGCTGCAACAAGTTTAATGATGCGCCACGAGACACTTCATATAGAAACACATTTGCATGTTATGTCGTGTCGCGCCATACCCCCCACCACCACTCTGGCGCAAACGGAGGCGAGCAGTCGACGCCACATTCAGAACGCGTCACGACACGCCACGACCTACAAATATGTCTCTAACCATAATAAATGTATGAAACCGATGTGCTTCTGGCGTGACACGACACGCCACGACACGCAAGTATGTTTCTGCCTTAAGGCAATTATGACTGCCTTAAGGCAAAAACATACTTGTGTGTCGTGGCGTGTCGTGACGTACCAGCAGCACATCGGTTTCATATATTTATTATGGTTAGAGACATATTTGTAGGTCGTGGCGTGACGACAAGCCACGACGATGATTGGTTTATTTGTAGTCACGACACGCAAGTATGATTCTGCCTTTAAGTGTTAAGAACTCATGTGTTCTATACAAATATATAAATTAAAACATAAATAAAATTATGTGAAAAACTAAGAGAATTTTTTTTTTAAAGATAAATAGAAATAAAAATGGAAATAATAATTTTGAAAATGCAAAAATTAATAATTAAAATGTAGTGTTAAGAGCTCATGTATTCTTTGAAGTACGATCGTCCCCTTTCGAAAATCCTTTGAAAATCCAAATCAATTTCAACTCTAGTGTTGAACTATTTTACACTCAACTGTACCAAAGCTTCCGATATGGTTTAGTAAAGAATTAGTTCAGTTAATTGTTATTAAAAAAGAAACACATAATAATTTTAAAGAAAATAGAACATTATCTAATTATATGGCATTCAACAATATTAGAAGAGATTACAAAAAAATTGCAAAATCATGTTTTAATAATTACATTAATTCGGTTGAGAACAAGATAATTCATGACCTAAAATAGTGTTGGTATTTCCGGTAATATGCGTTAGGGACAAAATACGAGAGTAAAATTAAAGAAATTGTTAACATGTTTGCTGATTATTTTAAGGAAGTGTATGAACTAGTGTTGAGTACTTCGCACAAGAGGCACCTCGAATACGTCCCATACAAACACGTAAAATGTCCCCCCACCTCACAAAATGTATTTGTACAAACTTTTTTCTTTGTATTACATCAAATGTCATGTCACGTATGGGACAAATATGAGGTGAGGAGTGAGGTGGTTGGTGTATTGTACTACATGTCATGTCAAGTTGTCACGTTTGGGACAAATGTGAGGTGAGGTGTGAGGTGGTTGGTGTATTGGACCACATGTCATGTCACATTGTCATGTATGGGACAAATGTGAGGTGAGGCGTGAGGTGGTTGATGTATTGAACTACATGTCATGTCACGCATCGTATGGGACAAATGTATGAGGTGGTGAGGCGTGAGGTGTTTGTATATTGTATGACATTTTTCACAGTACAAAAAAATACCCAGACGGTATTTTTTTGTACTGTGGAGATTCCATCACAGTACATACTTTAGAAGCAAAAACTGTCTTTATTTTAAACATTTAATTTTTTTATTGTTTTGACACTATCATAAACCTTAGAATTTTTTTATATTTTTTGAATGTTCTTTATTCAGTATACATTACAGTAAATGGATAATTTTTTGGCCATCACACTAGGCACATGCCCGTGTTGTAGTATGAATAAACTTGAAGTATGTACTTCGAGTTTATTTCTAACAGTAATTGTTGATTTTTTTGCCCGTCCGCCCCTTGTGCCCCCCCCAGAAAAAAATCTTAACAGTAATTGTTGATTTTGTAATTATTGATTTTTTTGCCCGTCTGCCCCTTGTGCCCCCCCCCCCAGAAAAAAATCCTGGATCCGCCCTTGATGGGGTGAGCCATTCATATATTGTGAATACCGCACAAGCGTTCCAACTACTCCAAAAATGTTTTCTTTTTAAAATATTTTTTATCGTAAATTATTGTTACGTGAATACCGCACAAGACTCGCAACTGCCCCATTTTTTTTCATTTTTAAAATTATTGTACATTCATTATTGTTAAGTGAATACCGCACAAGAGTACCAACTGCTCGATTTTTTTAAAAATATTTTTTTATTGTTAATTATTTTCATGTGAATACCGCGCAAAAGTACCAACTGCTCCAAAAAAATTATTTTTTAAATATATTTTTATGGAAATTATTGTTATGTGAGTACTGCACATGAATCCCAACGGAGGCGTCTACTAATATCTACAGGAATTCCAAAAACTGAAAAAATCGAACTAATATCTATGAGAACCAAAGTGTTGACGAATATCTACAGCTCAAACTGTTGGCTAATATCTATGAGAACCAAAGTGTTGACGAATATCTACAGCTCAAACTGCTGACTAATTTCTATGTGAACCAAAGTGTTGACGAATATCTACAGCACTGGCAGAGGTTGGATTTGCAATTATGTATAGCATATTGGAATAACGTAATATTGCGTATGCAGTTTAAAAAACTTAATTTATGTAAGTATGTATGTAAAAATCCCTAATATCTGACTATTGGACATTTAGCTGATTAGTCCAACCTACACTCTGTAGATATTAGTTCAACCTACGCTCTGTAGATATTAGTCAACACTGGGACCGTCATAGATATTCGTCCGACCTTAGCTCTGTAGATATTAGTCAACACTCTGAAGTTCGTAGATTTTGTTCATATGAGCTGTAGATATTCGTCCGACATACAGGCTGTAGATATTAGTATCTGGAGTCATCCCAACAGCTTCCAGGGGAGGGAGGTTGAGGGAGAGTTGAGATGAGGTGGAGAGGGTTGCTGAGGGGGTGGGAACCAGGGGGGGGAGGCCTTTTTCATATCCATTTTTCGTTTTACAAAAATAACAAACACGGGAGGCGGGTATAGGTACCGCCGCCCCGGGAACCATTTATTAGATAACCAACACCTCTGCCATAGGTCACCCCAAGTGGTTCGCTACGTTTGTTGACTTAGCAAAGGTGCCTGGGTTCAAACAAAATAACGAGATTAATTTTATTTTTTTACCGATTTTCCTTATTTTTGTATATCAGCACAAAAAAGATAAAATTATAGGTGATCCTAATACGAAAAGTTTTATTTTGTATATTGAAAAAAATTTGGGTCCCCCCTAATATATTGATTACAAACCAATTTTTGACTGACCTTAATCCTGTCTCGTACCTACCTAGCATACGTTTCATTCCATGTTTCACAGCAAACACCAAAGTAGTGTCATCTGCAAATACGATTGAAGAACCAGAAAACGGTAGAGGTCATTTTTTTTTAAATGAATACAGCACAAGAGTCCCAACTGCTCTCGTCTAGAGCCAGTAGGGACTATGGCATCCCCAATTGGGGTGTGTTGTGAGGCTGAAGGTAGAGGGGAGGGGAAGGAGATAGGGAAGAGTAAGATGGGGAAGTACCTGGCTATTCAGATCTGGTCACCAAACACGGCTAAAGCCATTTCAAGCAACATTTTAATTCTAAATGGTGGTCTTACACCAGGGCGATACTGAGGGTATCTTCCACGCTGGAACGTGCCGCAAATATACCATGTATTATTTTAAATGAATAAATTGTGAAATAACAGAAATTAATCAAATAAAATTTATTTGCCACGCCGGGATTCGATCCCGCGACTTTCGGAGTGCTAGTCAAGAGCCTTACCGCTGGACTATGCCGGGCGTCATTAATACATAACAAAAATAAAATTGAACCCAGAACACTACCCTGAGGAACACCATATACAATTGATTTATTTCAACGAACGTGATCATTAATCGTTACTCTATGTGTTCTATTTTCATAATAAGTGCTGAACGATAATAACGAGAGTATTTTTATTATCTTTTTTAATTATGAATTTGATTTTCACTCATTAGGGTGATCTTGGCTGTATATAGCCCTAATGAGTGAAAATCAAATTCATAATTAAAAAAAATAATAAAAATACTAAATATCGCCGGATCACTTTGTCTTTTCTAGCCTTAGTCTCTCGGAACATTACCTTGTACCACCGGAGGGATGGATTAATACGTCCACAGCATACCCAAAGACGACATAGGTTCTGAGGGGAATTATTTTCCTCAGGTTCTCCTGTTTGGAGCTACGTAAAAAAACAAGCCACCCCCCTGTATATATATATCTATATATATGTTATGATTAAGGTTTTCACGGGTGTAAGATGTAGAACAATTTTCTCGGTTTACCCGCGTAACGTAGTCCTTAAAAGGACTTTTTAACTCCTGACGTTTCGGACAGATCACACTGTCCATCTTCAGAGGCCTTATATCTTGAGTTTTGTCTCAAACTGATAGCTTTCGCATGTCTGTTCAATCCAAAAGCTAAAACTTAAGTGAGTGCAAGTCACTTCTTATGTCTAGAACGAAGTACCCGGGTTGCAGGTGATTGATGGTTGAGGGGGTGGGGGGCGGGGCTGGCAGTGGATACCTGATTGGTTAAGCTAATTGGAGACTCTACTGGTAATTTTGAAAATGCCGTTTTTGGGGGATTTTCATCGATTAAGACTTTCCAGGTGTTGGGAATTCTGATTGAGTCATTTCTAGTATTCATATTATTTTTATGTTTATAAATTTCTATTGCTTCGCGGTAAATTCTTTTTGGTTCATTGTATATACTAGCTATTGTTTTTGTATTATTAAAGTCTATTTTATGACCTTCATTAAGGACGTGTTGAACTATGGATGAAGTTAAGCGTTTATTAGTGACATCTACTTTATGTTCTGCAATTCTACATGATATTTTTCTATTGCAACGTCCAATATACACCTTTTCACATGCCCCACAAGGTATTTTATAAATACCATGTGACTCAAGTGGAATGTGGTCCTTCGGACTTCTTAATAGAGACGAGATTTTATTTTCTGATTTATAAATAGTTTTGATTTTATTGCTTTTGAGGATTCGACTGATTTTATTTTTGAGAGTTGAATTTCTTTATTTGAGAGTTTTATTTCTTTATTCTTTAACGACAGCACGTCAAATAAAGAAATTCAACTCTCTCTGCCGCGCACCTCCATCATCAAAAATACACACTTTAGACATAGATAAAGTAGTTCACAACTTGTCAAACTTTCCCCTAACATAACACCCCCCTGGCTTGTTTTTTTACGTAGCTCCAAACAGGAGAACCTGAGGAAAATAATTCCCCTCAGAACCTATGTCGTCTTTGGGTATGCTGTGGACGTATTAATCCATCCCTCCGGTGGTACAAGGTAATGTTCCGAGAGACTAAGGCTAGAAAAGACAAAGGGATCCGGCGATATTTAGTATTTTTATTATTTTTTTTAATTATGAATTTGATTTTCACTCATTAGGGCTATATACAGCCAAGATCACCCTAATGAGTGAAAATCAAATTCATAATTAAAAAAGATAATAAAAATACTCTCGTTATTATCGTTCAGCACTTATCATGAAAATAGAACACATAGAGTAACGATTAATGATCACGTTCGTTGAAATAAATCAATTGTATATGGTGTTCCTCAGGGTCAGTCCTGGATTTGTCAATAGGCCTTATAGGCCGCGGCCTAGGGGCGGCAGAGTTCAGGGGGCGGCACTCGCTCGCTTTGGTAAGCCATTAAGTTTGTGTGCGATTATAAACTAAAAACAAGTCACTGCGGATAGATAGAGTTTTCTGTCTATTAAACGTTAATCTCATTTGGAAAAAGTCCCAGTATTCATTCCTATCATATATTAGATATTTACTTACCTTTGTTACAGCGGAGCCCAGAACCTTTAAAAAGTCCCAGTATTCATTCCTATCATATATTAGATATTTACTTACCTTTGTTACAGCGTAGCCCAGAACCTTTTAAGGTTGGCGTTTTAAATTTTCTTTTTTAATTTTTACAGATTTATCAAAATATTTCATGTTCGTAAACTAACGAAAAATGAGTGACAGAGGGAAGCGACTTAGTGGTGCTTAGTACATAAAAAAAGCCAAATGAAAAAAGATGAACAACAACATGCTCTTCAGAAAACCAGGAAAATAGAAACTTTTATTAAAAGTGAAAACAGCAACGAGGCATTAAGTATTTACATAAGACAACTCGGGGAGTGGGAGTAGTAGTAAGGAAGATCAATACGGACAAGGTACTGCACCAGCTCAATCGGTCAGATCAGTCGTGTTTAGTAAAACCTGTTCCTCCTTCTGTTTCCGACATTCATGACAATGAAATACCTTCAACAAGTGGTAGTAATTTGAAGTCAAGCAGTGAAGAAGTGTCTATAGTACGAAAGCTACTGAAATTCAATCAACCACAAAACTGAACAAAAATTCGGTTTTACGGGAAATAAACGATTCGACGAGAGACATTATTGCAAGAAATGGCTTTGAAAAAAACAAGTCCTGTGATTTCACAAAAAGTGGGAGATTGTATTCCGATCAGATTTCAGAATAATGACTTAATAATGCTTAAGTTTTTGAGGAAACAATCTCTGTGCTATGTTTACCCGAACTTGGATATAGCTCTCTGCACTTTGCACTCCGGCCACAAATTGTTCTGGAGAAAGGAGTTTTTCCCGTTTAAAGCGAGTGAAGAATTACTAAAGGTCTTTATTGTCGCAAGAAAAACTTAACTCTTTGGCTATTCTTTGCGTAGAAGCAAACTTGAATGAATATTATTAACTGTGAAGTTTTTATAGATGATTTTGTCAATAAAAAATCCGGTAAAAAGTATAATTCTTGTTTCATGTTACAATTTTACTTTATGACTAATTTTTTTGTTTTTTCTTTTCTTTATTCATAATATAACTTTTTATACAGTTTTTATAGGTGATTCGACTACCACGCTAGGCACATGCCCGTATTAAGTCGTTTAATTAATTTTTCAATTCCTTCTTAACCTATATTTGAATTTTATTTTGAAAATGTGTCCCCTAATAAAAGTCAAGAAGTGAGTGATTATGATAGGTGGCAACTTTTTAGAAGAAGGAAGGGGCGGCGCAAATGAAGTGGCCTATACTTATGAAAAGTATAAATCCGGCCCTGCTCAGGGTAGTGTTCTGGGTTCAATTTTATTTTTGTTATGTATTAATGACGCCCGGCATAGTCCAGCGGTAAGGCTCTTGACTAGCACTCCGAAAGTCGCGGGATCGAATCCCGGCGTGGCAAATAAATTTTATTTGATTAATTTCTGTTATTTCACAATTTATTCATTTAAAATAATACATGGTATATTTGCGGCACGTTCCAGAGTGGAAGATACCCTCAGTATCGCCCTGGTGTAAGACCACCATTTAGAATTAAAATGTTGCTTGAAATGGCTTTAGCCGTGTTTGGTGACCAGATCTGAATAGCCAGGTACTTCCCCATCTTACTCTTCCCTATCTCCTTCCCCTCCCCTCTACCTTCAGCCTCACAACACACCCCAATTGGGGATGCCATAGTCCCTACTGGCTCTAGACGGGAGCAGTTGGGACTCTTGTGCTGTATTCATTTAAAAAAAATGACCTCTACCGTTTTCTGGTTCTTCAATCGTATTTGCAGATGACACTACTTTGGTGTTTGCTGTGAAACATGGAATGAAACGTATGCTAGGTAGGTACGAGACAGGATTAAGGTCAGTCAAAAATTGGTTTGTAATCAATATATTAGGGGGGACCCAAATTTTTTTCAATATACAAAATAAAACTTTTCGTATTAGGATCACCTATAATTTTATCTTTTTTGTGCTGATTTACAAAAATAAGGAAAACCGGTAAAAAAATAAAATTAATCTAGTTATTTTGTTTGCCGTTGTCACGTACGCAGATATCAATAAATATTTATTATTATTATCTGCAAATTTATAATTACATGCAAGCATTACTATCACGAGGAAACTGGTGTGAGTTACCTAATTACGAGTATGTATTAAGTAGATAAGTAGATAAACTATACAATTAAAATGAATAAACTTTACAATCAAGTAAACCAAGTTTGTAATTACAATATAATTAAATTTCAGTATTTTTGTTGTTTTTTTTTTAAAATTATATGTGAATACTGTTGTAATCTACTGAGTTAATAAAAAGAAATATAACACTATAATAACTGGTTTTATTTTAAGATGTACGTATTACATGAAAACAAGAGAAGAACGCTTGGAGCACAGAGAAAAAACAAAAGAACTAAAATGGGTTGCCACATACAAAATGTTGCCAACCCTTAAACCAACAATATTATTTTTATTTTTATTTTAACTTTATGAGTAAAACCTCAAATTGTAATATTTAATCAAATGAAGACAATATAAGCGAAACTCAATCGAAAATCTGAAAACAGAAAAATCAGAAAAAGATATTGACACATCTGGGACTCGAACCCAGGACCTCTCGCTTACCGGGCGAACGCGCTAACCACTGCGCCACCGTGTCGATATCCAATTCGGTCACTTTTTTAACTGTATCATACTTCGACTAAGAACCACCCACACTATCTTCATTTTTCTTAACGCATATACTATTGGCTGCTATCTTTATGTATGATTGCAAGATTCAAACCCGAACTAAATGCTCTCTAGATAGTGTCTGGATAAATCTTTATCCATTTTATTTAATATGCGACATCTATTGACTTTTCTGCAAAAAGATAGCAGCCAATAGTATATGCGTTAAGAAAAATGAAGATAGTGTGGGTGGTTCTTAGTCGAAGTATGATACAGTTAAAAAAGTGACCGAATTGGATATCGACACGGTGGCGCAGTGGTTAGCGCGTTCGCCCGGTAAGCGAGAGGTCCTGGGTTCGAGTCCCAGATGTGTCAATATCTTTTTCTGATTTTTCTGTTTTCAGATTTTCGATTGAGTTTCGCTTATATTGTCTTCATTTGATTAAATATTACAATTTGAGGTTTTACTCATAAAGTTAAAATAAAAATAAAAATATTCATCCTAGACTTGCAGAAAAGTCAATAGATGTCGCATATTAAATAAAATGGATAAAGATTTATCCAGACACTATCTAGAGAGCATTTAGTTCGGGTTTGAATCTTGCAATCATACATAAAGATAGCAGCCAATAGTATATGCGTTAAGAAAAATGAAGATAGTGTGGGTGGTTCTTAGTCGAAGTATGATACAGTTAAAAAAGTGACCGAATTGGATATCGACACGGTGGCGCAGTGGTTAGCGCGTTCGCCCGGTAAGCGAGAGGTCCTGGGTTCGAGTCCCAGATGTGTCAATATCTTTTTCTGATTTTTCTGTTTTCAGATTTTCGATTGAGTTTCGCTTATATTGTCTTCATTTGATTAAATATTACAATTTGAGGTTTTACTCATAAAGTTAAAATAAAAATAAAAATATTCATCCTAGACTTGCAGAAAAGTCAATAGATGTCGCATATTAAATAAAATGGATAAAGATTTATCCAGACACTATCTAGAGAGCATTTAGTTCGGGTTTGAATCTTGCAATCATACATAAAGATAGCAGCCAATAGTATATGCGTTAAGAAAAATGAAGATAGTGTGGGTGGTTCTTAGTCGAAGTATGATACAGTTAAAAAAGTGACCGAATTGGATATCGACACGGTGGCGCAGTGGTTAGCGCGTTCGCCCGGTAAGCGAGAGGTCCTGGGTTCGAGTCCCAGATGTGTCAATATCTTTTTCTGATTTTTCTGTTTTCAGATTTTCGATTGAGTTTCGCTTATATTGTCTTCATTTGATTAAACATTATTATTGTTAAAATAATGTATTACATTGTATATTTTAACACCCCCGCTCAATGTAATACATTCTTACATTATCTAGTATAGTCCACATTGAGTAATAAATTTAAACAATAGATTTTTGTTCAATGACTTAGTAAACATATCAGCTATTTGATCCTCAGTCTTAACATACATTAAACACATCTTAGATTCCTTAATTAAATCTTTGACAAAATGATAACGTATATCGATATGTTTTAGTCTCTTAATATTATCAATATTTGCAACCATTATGGCAGACTGGTTATCACAGTATATATATATATATATATATATATATATATTTTTTTTTAACAGTGAATACCGCACAAGAATCTCAACTGCTCCCGTCTGGAGCCAGTGAGACTATGGCATCCCCAATTGGGGTATGTTGTGAGGCTGAAGGTAGCGGGGAGGGGAAGGAGGTGGGGAAGAGGAAGGTTGGGAAGTACCTGGCTATTCAGATCTGGTCACTAAACACGGCTAAAGCCATTTTCAAGCAACGTTTCAATTCTGAATGGTGGTCTTACACCAGGGCGATACTGATAGTATCTTCCACTCTGGAACATGCCGCAAATATACTATATATTATTTTAAATGAATTAATTGTGAAATAACACAAATTAATCAAATAAAATTTATTTGCGCATGCCTTCGAACCCGCGACCTCCGAAATGTGAGTCAAGAGTTTTAGCCACTCGACTACGGAGGTCGTCAGGTACAGGACAAACATTTATATTATTGAAGTCTTTCAATAAACTTGACAGCCAACTAGATTCACTAGCCGCCATACTGACTGCAATATACTCTGCTTCGGTTGATGATAAGCTTACGGAACACTGTTTCTTAGAACACCACGATATAAGACAATTGGAGAACTTGAAACAGTAGCCAGTGGTAGACTTTCTATCTCGTGTGTCACCACCCCAATCTGCATCACAATGCCCAACAAGCCCATCATCATTACATTTGAAAATCAGCTTATAATCTAGAGTATATTTTACATATCTTAAAATTCTTTTTAAATGAGTCAACAATACATCACTTGCATTATTTTGGTACCTACTTAATATATAGATACAGCTTCTTCCCACTGACAGGCATCACTCCTCTGCATAGCTTCCTTATAGGTGCCTGGTTCTGTCTCTGCAGTGTACACATTTTGGCAAGTATAGAATTGTGGTGCCTTTCTGACACGTTTGGTTCGACGAGGAGAAGCTGGCTTTAATGTACTATCGCGTTCACTGTCTTCATCACTTGTTTCTTCAGGTTCATATAAGCTGTGCTGCTCATCATCTGACATCTGATTTGTAATGTTTGGATCATTCACAACATCTTCTACTAACTCTTGCTGGTTATTGTCAGTTTCATTGTTGAGTGTTTCTGTTACAGACTCTAGGTTTAAGCTATCGCATTCCTCAAAGACAGGTTCCAGAAAAATGACATCCCTCTTTATATGAACTTCATTTTTATCAGGATAAAAAATTCTAAACCCTTTCACATTTTCTCCGTACCCTACCATGATTCCATTTTCTCCTTTGGAATCCCATTTTTTACGTTTTTCCTTTGGAATATGGACAGATACGGGCGTACCAAAGATATTTTTTTTTTTTTTACGTGAGCTCCACACAGGAGGCCCTGAGGAAAATAATTTCCCTCAGGGCCTATGTCATCTTTGGGGATGCTGTGTGGAGGGTTTTTTTTAAGGAAAGGAAGGAGGGGAGAGTTCTGGGAAGGAAGAGGGTTTAAGGGGTGGGTAGGAATCTGGGGTTCAGTGTGTCAGTGTCTCCAAGACCTAGACAAACCTCACCCCATGAACCCGGGCACCCCTGCTAAATCACCAAACGTAGCGAACCACTTGGGGTGACCTATGGCAGAGGTGTTGGTTATCCAATAAAGGTTCCCGGGGCGGCGGTACCCATTCCCGCCTCCCAATTTGTAGATATGTAGATTACTCAGATCAAATTGTTGGTCTGTCCATAATTCATAGGGTGTTTTTCCTGGTTCATTACTTCTACTGGTTCTGTTGAGAACATAGGCTGCAGTGTTGACTGCTTCTGCCCATAATTTTTTTGGTAGATTCTTGGCACATAGCATTGACCTTGCCGCTTCTGTCAGGGTTCTTAGGGAACGTACCCATACTACGTGACACGTTTAGGGGGGGGGGGGGGTCTTCAAAATGTCACGCTCCATACAAATGAGCGGCGTGTTGCTTAGGATTTTAGTCACCGGGGGGGGGGGGGGGGGGGGGGGGTTGAAAATTGCAAAAAGTTGATCACGTAGTATGGGTACGTTCCCTATCTCCCGTTCCGCCTTGCCATTCTGTTGTGGCGTGTAGGGTACAGAAGTTTGGTGTACTATACCCCGGTCTGAGAACAAAGTTGACACAGCCTTATTAATGAATTCTAATCCGTTGTCACTTCTAAATGTGATTATTTTATTACCCGTGACATTTTCAGCTTTGTTTACAAAATCTTTAATACAATTAATCACTTCATCCTTCTTTTTAATAATGTATACAGTTCTATAGCAAGAGTAATCATCTTTTAAAATCAAGAAATACCTCGCCCCGCCTACAGATACTGCCTCCATCGGCCCGCAAACATCGGCATATATCAGTTCACATGTTTTAACAGTTTTTGTCTCACTGTTCATAAAGGGCAGCCGGTGTGATTTACCCTGTAAGCAGCCTTGACAATTCTGAAGAGAATTACTTGAGACTTTAATATTATTGCTCTCTAACACGTTTTTCACCTGCTGTATATTCTGGTGTACAAGTTTCTCATGCCACTCACTCAAGCTTGATTTAACTGTAGTTACATTTGCAAAGCAATTTATATATTTATAGCGAACATCCATAATATACTTATTTCCAACACGATTTGCTACCGCACATACTTTATTATTCTTGAAAAACTTGCAAATGTTTTGATCTGTCAACATG
Source organism: Limnephilus marmoratus (assembly GCA_917880885.1). Lineage (NCBI taxonomy): Eukaryota > Metazoa > Arthropoda > Insecta > Trichoptera > Limnephilidae > Limnephilus > Limnephilus marmoratus. Next base: position 58,198,633 of record OU862912.1, on the reverse strand, counting down.
ACATAACCTTTGTCTGCCGTACAATTCACAGAAAACAAGTTTATTTGTAAGTCTGGCACACACAGTACATTATCTATGGTTGTCTCGACCCACTGGTGTCCATTGAATACCTCTAGCTCCACTTGTCCGCAGCCAATAACATTTATTTCAGTACCTTCACCTATTATCACAGACTTTTGTGACACTTCTGGTGAAAATGTCGAAAACAAATTTTTATCTTGACACATATGTTGGCTAACACCTGTGTCCACCAACCACTTTGACTGTTGATAAGTTCTTTAGGTATCTGTTGTACTACAAACGCATTTTTCTCCTTTCCTTTCTTGTGCCAGCACTCACTCTTGTTGTGCCCAACTTTATTGCAATAAAAACATTTTTTAATTACATTCTTTTCACCATTATTTTTATTATTCTTACAATCGCTCTGGAAATGTCCTGTTTTCCCACACTTGAAACACTTCCCAGTCTTTTTATTTTTGATTAAAAAAGCTGACGATGATGAAGTTTGCTGATGTTCATTATTCTTATCCATAAGCCTTTCTTCCTCCATCAATAACCTGGCCACTAAGTTGTCCAAGGTTTGCTTATCATCAGGGGCAGATTCCCAAGCTGAAACAAAATGTTTATATTCTTCTGGCAGCGACATAAGTACTTTAGTTATAACAAATTTCTCAGAAATCTCTTCCCCCATTTGCTTTAAATGGTTCTGCATTTCTTGGATTTTTGACAAAAACACAGACATTTCTGTACCTTTTCGTATTTGTACTGGAAAAATCGCTGTTGAACAATGTGAATGCTAGTCTCCGTCTTTTGTTCATAAACACTCTGCAACTTTTTCCACATTTCCGCTGAAGTAGAACAGGATATAATGTGCAACATAACATTTTCTGTCATCCTTGTGACTATTAAGGTCTGAGCCTTTGCATCCATGTTTTCCCAAAGAATTTTCTGTGCCTGTTCTTCAGGTTTTATACTTCGGCCTTCAACAGCGCCGGATCTGCCACACGTTCAAAAACGTGCAAAAACCTGGCGCCAACTCCGAAGGGGCGCCGTGAAAAAATAAATTTTGTATTAAAATTTAGTTATATCGTTTAAAAATTACCCATAGTACGAAATAATTATTACACTCTAGCAACACTTTCCAAAGAAACAGAATGCGCACGCATCAGGTTGGTATCAACGGCTTACGAATTTATAGTCAGTTACAGAATTTTTTTACAAATTCCATATATTTAGTTTAAACGTAAGATCTATTTTTCCATATATCTTTTACCGTCTTTTACGACGAATAGGTGCGATCCAAATTCAATAACCAATCACAGCGCGGTATTTTTGTTCGTAAACCGTTGATACCAACGTCAGTGTTTAGTGTTTAGTTTTTGTTCGCTCAACACAGGGGAAATGCAAGGTACAAATTTGAGGTTATTTTCTTATTATCACTGCTCACTGTCTCTCGTCGGGACTGCCTGTTGCTAGTCAGAAGCTGTAGATGCTATTCTTGTGTTGTATTTGTATTTGCTTTTTCTAATATTCGCGTTGAGTATATAGGTACATAAACGTAGTAAATCTCAAGAATGTCTAATGGACCTAGTTCAGCGAAACCACCCGCATTGTCTCGTAACCTATATTTTAAATCATGGTACGGGCACAAACAAACAATTCGTTGTATTATTTTAAAGCATAACTTGCAAAGAGTTTTTCCTAAAATAATTAAAATAGCACCATAATTTATGTTTACCCAATAGATTCAGAGAGTAGGTATAGGGCTCCTGGCGATCCTCTCTTTAAAAAAAAACGAGTGTGAGAGCTACCGCCAGGTCACTTGGAAAAGTTACACCCTTTGTATGTCTTGATTTTATTTGATAAATTAGTGTAAAAAAAATAATAATTAAAAAAAAATTTTGTGTTAACGAATTTTTAATCAAAATAAAAATGTAGGGGGGGGGGGCGCCATCGGTACCTACTGAACAGGGCGCCAGATTTCGTAGATCCGGCCCTGGCCTTCAACTACATCGAGCCATCATTGTCCACGCAAAAGCACTGTAGTCTGGAACTTCCAAACATTCCAGTTTCTCGAACCTTCCAGTTTTAACACGTTTTGGTTTCCTTCTATCTTGATCACTACACTTAACAAGATGTTTTTTTTTATTTCTTTTTGCCTTCCTCCTGCAAAAAATGAAGTGATGCACGCGGCGTGGTGTCAACTTAACCTCAATTCGCCGGTCAATCAATTTGCAGCAGTTATCCACAACTCAGCATGTATTATATTATAAATCAAGGTTTATGTGTCTGGGCCCCATAACCTGTTGTAATCTACTGAGTTAATAAAAAGAAATATAACACTTTAATAACTGGTTTTATTTTAAGATGTACGTATTACATGAAAACAAGAGAAGAACGCTTGGAGCACAGAGAAAAAACAAAAGAACTAAAATGGGTTGCCACATACAAAATGTTGCCAACCCTTAAACCAACATTATTATTGTTAAAATAATGTATTACATTGTATATTTTAACAAGATAAACTATACAATTAAAATGAATAAACTTTACAATCAAGTAAACCAAGTTTGTAATTACAATAATTAAATTTCAGTATTTTTGTTCTTTTTTTCAAAATTATATGTGAATACCGCACAAGAGTCCCAATCGCTCCCAAACGCCCGGAGCCAGTGAGACTACGGCATCCTCAATTGAGAATGAGGCTGAAGGCAGTGGGGAGTCAAAGGAGACGGGGAAGAGGAAGGCAGGGAACTGTCTGGCTGTTCAGATCTAGTCACCAAACAAGGCTAAAGCCATTTCAATTCTGAGTGGCGGTCTTACATCAGGGCGACACTGAGAGTAACTTCCACTATGTAGGTACTCGTACAAATAAATATTACGAAATCTGGAACTTTCCGCAAATACCTATTATATTTATAGGATTAATAGTCCATATATAGGACATTTGCGGTACGTTCCAGAGTAAAAGTTGCTCTCAGTATTTTTCGTTAAAATTGTAAGGTTATTTTAATAAAATAAAATAACAAACGTTTACAGCACTATTTTTTAATCCATTATTATTTTTGCTAAAGGTCTATATTCCCGTTAGTATGGATAACGATATTTGAAGTCAGCATTTTTTATGTGAATACCGCACAAGAGTTCCAACTGTCAGGAGCCATTGAAACTACGGCATCCCCAATTGGGGTATGTTGTGAGGCTGAAGGCTTATGGGTAGGGGAAGGAGATAAGGAAGAACCAGGCTTTTCAGATCTAGTCACCAAACACGACTAAAGCCATTTCAAGCAACTACCGCAAGACCACTATTTAATTGTGAATAGGGGTCTTACCAGGGCGATACTGAGAGTATCTTCCACTCTGTAAAGTGCTGTTAACGTACTTTATATTACTTTAAATTATGGAACTGTGAAAACACAAACCAATCAAATAAAATTTACTTGCGCACGTCGGGATTTGAACCTGCGACCTGCGAATCGCTAGTCGAGAGACTTGCCTCTCGACCACGGAGGACGTCAAATATGTTCACCAAGCACGACTAAAGCCATTTCACTTACACCAGGGCGATGCTGAGAGTATCTTTCACACTGGAACGTGCCACAAATATGTTCACCAAGCACGACTAAAGCCATTTCAATCAACTGGATGGTGGTCTTACACCAGGGCGATGCTGAGAGTATCTTTCACACTGGAACGTGCCACAAATATGTTCACCAAGCACGACTAAAGCCATTTCAATCAACTGGATGGTGGTCTTACACCAGGGCGATGCTGAGAGTATCTTTCACACTGGAACGTGCCACAAATATGTTCACCAAGCACGACTAAAGCCATTTCAATCAACTGGATGGTGGTCTTACACCAGGGCGATGCTGAGAGTATCTTTCACACTGGAACGTGCCACAAATATGTTCACCAAGCACGACTAAAGCCATTTCAATCAACTGGATGGTGGTCTTACACCAGGGCGATGCTGAGAGTATCTTTCACACTGGATCGTGCCACAAATATGTTCACCAAGCACGACTAAAGCCATTTCAATCAACTGGATGGTGGTCTTACACCAGGGCGATGCTGAGAGTATCTTTCACACTGGAACGTGCCACAAATATGTTCACCAAGCACGACTAAAGCCATTTCAATCAACTGGATGGTGGTCTTACACCAGGGCGATGCTGAGAGTATCTTTCACACTGGATCGTGCCACAAATATGTTCACCAAGCACGACTAAAGCCATTTCAATCAACTGGATGGTGGTCTTACACCAGGGCGATGCTGAGAGTATCTTTCACACTGGAACGTGCCACAAATATGTTCACCAAGCACGACTAAAGCCATTTCAATCAACTGGATGGTGGTCTTACACCAGGGCGATGCTGAGAGTATCTTTCACACTGGATCGTGCCACAAATATGTTCACCAAGCACGACTAAAGCCATTTCAATCAACTGGATGGTGGTCTTACACCAGGGCGATGCTGAGAGTATCTCTCACACTGGAACTGGAACGTGCCACAAATATTCTATTTATTATTTTAAATAAATAAGTTATGAAATAACACCAAAAATATACTTGCATATTGGAATTTTAGCCGCGACCGTGTCTGTGAGTCGTGGGCCAAATGAATGCTTATTTTTTTAATTTTTTTTTATTTAACAAACAGAATTGATAAAAAAGAAATACCTAACTTCTAAAGAGCTCTAAAATTAAACCTATGCGTTGTATAATTTTAGTAGGTATCTGCTTACTAGCATATTTAATATTTATTTATTAACGATTCGTTAATCTCAGGGCCTATGTCATCTTTGGGAATGCTGTGTGGGGGGTTTTTTAAGGAAAGGAAGGAGAGGAGAGTTCTGGGAAGGAAAAGGGTTTAAGGGATGGGTAGGAATCTGGGATTCATCCGCCTCCAAGACCTAGACAAACCTCACCCCATTGCGACGAATCTTTGATGAGTTCTTGTGAGCATGCCCGCGAAGATTTCTATATATACTGATGAGCTCTGGCATTATGAAATTTGTATAAAACAATTGCAATAGAGTGCACGCGAGCTGTTTGAAAACTGAATGTATGTAACGCGGGAGTGGGGAGTGGGTAGAGGGAAGGCGGAGAAGGCGGAGTGTGAACGCACGAGGGGAAGAAGGGGACGTGGGAGAGGAAGGAGAGGTGGAAGGGGAACGGGACAAATGGGAAAAGACGCGCAGGGAGAAACAATTTCTTTATTAAGTGGCATTGCAACGCATGCCGGGAAAACGCTAGTGATAATAATAAATCTTACTTTATTATGACATTAAGTATTGAAACAATATATTCTCGACAATCAACCGTCAGGTCAGCAACATCATCAGCTACCGGAAGGTTGAACCAAAGCGCACACCAGATACTAAATTCGTGAGCGTGATTTCGGAGCGTTCCTGGAATGGACTGCCACATGATTTAAGAATGATCACAGACTCGGCGCAATTTAGAGCTAAACTAAAAACACACCTTTTCAGACAGTCATTGCTCGCGACATTGTGAATAACTAATTGTGTAAAAGTATTAGCAAATTCTTATGTGTAAGTTTTATTAAGGTCATTTCATGGAAATTCTCCAGTTCTAAAGAGTCCTAAATTCTCAAGTCTTTCAAAATAAGTGTTAACTCAACTTTAGCATTAATCTTCAAAAGCAATACCAAAAGTAACAGTTCAATTCAATTCAATTCAATTTATTTTATTCTTTCAAAAACATTACAAAATTTAAAATTTCAATGCGTTTTTAAAATACATTTGTAACAGTATTACATTAAACATAAATATAAATGGTAAGCAAAAAAAAAACTATATGAGCATCAATTGAGCTTGCCTTTTAAAGGCAGCTTCACTGACGCTAAATATGTCGATATCCGAATTAATTCTGTTCAACAGCAAAATTGCTCTCCCGATCGGCATGACCATTGGCAAGTTAGTCCTGCAGGCCGGAAGATAGAACAGCCTATGCTGTCGATGGCGAAGATAACCATCGGGAATATAAAAATGAATATTCTCCAAGATAGCTGAGTTCTCAAGCCATCCACGAATCAATCTGAAGAAATGCGTAGCAATGTGTACATCCCTTCTGACACGTAGATGGTTCATTCCGAGCATACCCAAAAGAAAGTCGATAGGATAGAGCCACGGGTAATAGAGCCACGGGTAATAGCCGTACTCCCTCATGTACAGAAATCTCAGAAATTGATAAGGTACTGGTAGCAATTGTAAAATCATGCAATGTCCAGTGTTTTAAATAGAATATTTTTACACAATTAGTTATTTACAATGTTGCTACCAACGAGCTCAATGAGATTTTAGTTTAGCAGTGAATTGCGCCGAGTCTATGATCATGTGCAGGGCTGGGCAGTATTTGAATTACTTGTAATTGAAATACCTACTCGTATTTGAAATACAAATACGTATTTTGTATTTGTATTTCAATTACTTCCTAAAAATGTATTTTGTACTCGGTATTTCAATTACCTGCTGCTGAGGTATTTTGTAATTTGTATTTCAAATACTTATGGCTTCAAAATACATTTTCAAATACATTTAGCGATCTTAATAATGATAATGAAAAATAAACTGACATAGAAAATATATAGACTAAAAACGCTATAGAATCCTGTACCTACTATTGTCCTATTGTCCTCTTAGCATTGCTTTAAAATTAAATGTACTGTACATTTTTTTAGTCATGCTAGTTATTATTATTGTCCTGTGCAATAATATCACTGTTATTGTACATTTGTATCATATTATATTATACTTGTCATCGCTTTGCATTGTATATTTTTGTATCATAGTATTAGATCAAGCACTATAGGAATAATTTGACTGAATACTAGATGATTTTTAAGTTCATTACTGTAGAGCGCACTTGAAGTGAAATAACACAAAACTGCGCTATACAAATGTCATCTATGTATATAAAAATGAATCCTTGTTTTCCTTGGTCACGCCATAACTTCAGTACGACTTTATCTATTTCATTAATTTTTTTTAAAGTTTTCTAATACTTTGTAGAAGGTTCTTACGGAAAGAAAAACTAAGAAAATTACGCAGAAAATTTGATAATTTCAGAAAACTTAACGATTATTTTAACTTCGCACATTTGACAGTTCGCGCGTTTGATGAAATTGAATTTAGCAGGCAGCTGTAATTTTTTTGTAATAAAAGATTCGTCTATGGATTTTTTAAATTATAGATATTTTAGATAGGTACCTGTGGAATCAGATTTGATTGATTGTTCTTATAATATACAAAAGTGAATATTTGTAATAAGTGAAAAATTAAAATTTGAATAAACAAATTGTAATAACTGGCACGCGAGTTGTTTGAAAACTGAATGTACTGGGACTGAAAATATGGAACGCGAGAGGTGGGTTGGCGGGACAGGGGACACACGGGAAAGGACATGCAGGGAAAAACAATTTATTTCTTTGAATATGGCATTGCAACGCATGCCGTGAACCAGCTAGTGTTAGTATAATAATAATTATTATTATCTAAGTCCTACACCACAATACTTTACAAGTGGAGCGGAGACGTGATGTGTCTTCTGAGCAATATGATTGGTCAATTTTTGCACGTCTCTGTTTCAGCTTTGATTCAATGGAAACGCACCCTTAGATAAGAGCACTTACGACAATTTATTACACCCAAGGTTCTACCAAAACCAAATGTATTTAGTATTTTGATTTGAAATTAAAAAATGGTTAAAATACTGTATTTTGTATTTCAAATACACGACTTGAAAGTATTTTAAACACATGCAAAGTCGTATCTTCTCCAAGCATTAACTTTCTAACATAGTATATTTATCGGAATTGACCTGCAAGGTAAGTATGTTTCTGTATCTATTTGTAAATAATAAAGTTAGATTGAACCTAAGAATTCATAATAAGTTGTACAGCCCCCTCGAGGTGGTTTATGCTCTACAAATTACCCAACTCTTCTTATTATTAATATAAATTAGAGATTGAAGCAGAAAGTTTTTTTTTCGATAAATACGCTACATTCGATGTTTACCAGTTGAAAAAAAATACTACCATGGGCGAAGGAGTTGAGAAATATGCATGTCAAAAGACACCGTAACACATCTATCAATTGTTTAGTAAGAAAAAGAGGGAAGGGAATCTGGGGCCATTAAATAAAAATCATCACATAAAGTTACATTTTTATTGTTATTAAATAGCACAAAATATTTAAATAAAATGAATAAGCTGAAAATATTGGCAAAACATGTAATTTGTCATAAAAATATAGAAGAGCAAAAATATTAAGTAGAGCTGAGAACCTAAGACGCTTGCAAACTATACAATACATTACAAGTACAGATACGATTGCAAGTATAGGACGTCACACTATTGCAAACATCTGTAAAATAAAAGGCAGAAATAACAATTTATATTTAAGGGCCCGCAACCCGGATTTGTACCGATTTATTACATATTTCCCTTAAACACGGTAAGTTTTAAAGCTCTTAAAAAATATATGTTATTCTTGAAGATAATATCTAGACTTTGCCCGCGCCGAAACGCAAATTATATAAAATTCCCTCGATAGAAAAAAATCGCAAAGTATGCTCCAAAAATTATTATTAACACGTTTGTTTCAGTTATTTTACGAGTTGTATGTATGAAAAAATTCACAGTGTTTCTTTAAATGCTGTTTAAGATAATGCCCGCGAGATTTTTGCTCTATTTTAAACGAGTCATGTTTTATTAAACATTTTCGCAATTTTCGCATCGATTTTGTCGCTGTTAATGTTCTTCTTATTTTCGGGCCCGGTTGCAGAGCCTTAACTAATCTAACCCAACAGTGTTTGAAAATCTCCTTCTATCACCACAGTAGGCTGGAAAATGTTGCTTGTATCGTGAAGGAGGATTTAGCCAGCCGAGGAATCGAACACACGACGCCCGGGTGGGGCCAATCGCGATGCCAACTCAACCACTGACCAGACGTATGACCTAACCCATATAAAATAAAATAATATAAGCCTGTCAAATCTAAATTTTTTGAAATTAATAAATTACTTGGTTTTTACCACTTTTATTGTTTATAAAACCGACATGTTTCGTCAGCAAAGCTGACTTCTTCAGGGTTATGACAGTTCTGTCATAACCCTGAAGAAGTCAGCTTTGCTGACGAAACATGTCGGTTTTATAAACAATAAAAGTGGTAAAAACCAAGTAATTTATTAATTTCAATCATAATGGTGCCACAAAATAAGTTTGCTGTGTTAGAAGAACTAAATTTTTTATTTATTTTTTTTATTTTTTAATATTAATTTTTTTTAAAGTTTAAGTATTTATTTATAATATAACGCCTTTCGGCTTTTACGTAATCTAACCTAGTATAAGGTATAGCAACAAAATAAAAAAAGAAAGCTCAAGTGAGCTTGTAAAATGCTAAGAAAAAGTTGAGAAAGACATAATACGTAGTTGTGCAAAAAAAAAAACCAAAAATAAATGCTATGCTATTTAAATATTATAATATTCAACAATGAAAAAATATAATAAAATTTATTACTTTACTTCATCTCGTCCCACATTTGTAAGATCACACTTTTTATGGGATTTACCCACAATTCCAATTAACTTTCTTTTTAATTGTATTCAAATTAAAATGTATTTAACCTCAAATATTCATGTAACTATGTTTATATAGATACATTTATATACCTCTGTCTCAACACAGGTATATCCTAGTGAAACATGTGATGTATTGCATTAATCAACAGTGAAAATAAGAAAATATCGTAGCTTCCCACTTTAATTTAAAAAGAAAATACCAATTACTTATAAAACGGACACACTTGCGACATCTATCGGATCAGAGTAAATTGAATTCATATTGACAGTAGAGATCTATAATTAAACAAGTTGACATGAGTGTTGATAAAAAAATCACAGATGGTATTAAAAATCGTCACGACGCAGGGAGATCCCATTTTTTAGGCACAATTCCAAATATTGATATCTTGACAGCCAATTAGGTTGAAGCAAAAACTATAAAGGATTAAACAAACCAATCACTAGACGGGAGGGCGTACACCAACGGAGAACAAAAGATTGACCTTTACACTCGGCAATTAAATAGATAATTAATTACTTTTCCGTTCCCACCGAATCGAGAGGTGAATAAACTCCATGATAAACAAGAGTCGTTTCAGGGATTTTAGTACATTGAACCCGCGTTTGAAGGTAAACATTAAGTACAATTGTGAGGTAGTAAACCATAGTTTTCGAAGTAATCTGGAACCTTTAAGGTTTGAAAAAAGATACACGTAAACAACGATGGAAAAGATTTAATGGAAAATTGAATAGAAAGTGAGGAAAACTTGATGGAAGCTGTTAAGGGAATTTTCATCTATAATACGATTGACGACCGGACGACGACCGGATATGATCAAATCGAGGGAAAACGTGCTAAGGGAGATGGAAATGTTAAAAAACAATGGAAAATTATTGTTATCAATTCTAGACGGAGCGGAGATATTAGGAAAACGATTTGGGAAGAAAAGTTTCAAAAAAAATTTAGAGTTGTAAAGAGTGAAACGATTGGACGAGGGGACGATTCAGAGGTTTAGTGCAGTAACAAGTGTTTGAGAGGAAATTAGAATAGAATACCTAGGGGAAAGTGAAAATACTGAAAACATTGCGATAGATTTAACTCAGGAAAAGGAGTCATTTTACGTAATTATGATGATGAACGGAGCATAGAGTTGCACGAGACTGCAGGGAAAAATGAGACTTTACAAATGGTTGTCAATCTCACATGTATACTGTTGATATAAACAAGGAATATTCGAACATGAGATTTATTTAGATTAACTCTATTAGCCGTTAAAAAGGACCATAAAAATTAACATTGCTCTTACGTAATATTTAGATTATAGAATTCCCATAAAATTTAACGACACTAAGATAAAGAAAAATGTATTGCTCGGTACGTAGAGGAAATAATATAAACACAATGTTAAAGCTTATGGTTTATGTGATTCTCGGTAAGACGGAGACGGAGTCTGGGGGACGATCCATATGAAATAATAAAAATGACAGAAATTTAAGGACCGAAGTGGGAGTATCTCATATAAAAATATGAAAATTGATATATTAATTAATAACAGATAGAAAATGAAATTTTCCAAGAGGCAGCAAACATAAAAAAAACGATATGGTTATGTGAGGGGGATACAGTGAAACTATTGGAGAGTAGATACGACAGAGAAAAACAAAGGAAATCTTAAATTAACAATGAATAAAATAAATACGGCTTGAAATATAAAAAATTATAGGGATATGTAAAATGACAAAAAGATAAATAAGGAAATTCGTGGAAAGAGTGTCGTGAATAAAAGAAAATTCGAGAAAAAAGGGAAAATTCAAATCTACGACGTAAATAGAGAAAATACGGGTTTGAATGGAAAAATTCATACAAGTGGCAGTGAAATGAAGTGGGATTTAGGAAAATTGAAATTCAAAAATGCATAGTAAAGATTTAGACATGGATTTAATCATGATTTGTGAGAGATGCGAAAAAGTTGAGACGTATATATAGTTATCGAAGACGGACTTTTTACGAATTGAAAAAAAAGAACTTTAAAATTATGAAATTCAAGCTAATTTTGTATAAACAAACGGGACAAAGGACGTTAGGGCAATTTAAAACGAACTAACTGAATCCGGGTCTTATAGGTATGGAAATACGAGACAGAAAGCTAAGATGCGACCGCAGTAGGGCTTAAGGGACATCATTCGATAATAATGAAAAAATTTCAAGAGATTACGAGTTGATAGAAATTAGATTGTTTTATTACAGGAAATTCAGATACAATCTTTTGGACCTGAGAGGGTATAAGACGGAGAACAGAGGCTAGTTGAAGGGAGTCTGCGGTCGGTTTTGAAAAGGTTGAAGGTTCGTGAGACGCGACGAAACGCTCGGTAATTTACTTGTGGAAAAACTCAAAGTGATTGGAATTGTGAGACTTAGAAAAATTTTATATTCAAGCCAGTGACTTATAAAAATTTGGAGTTAAAGTCAGTGAAAATAAAAATAAAGTTTACGTTTTAATTACTTGTGAAAAGTTAAAAGTGTTCGTGATAAATACAATTTGTTTAGTAGAAAATTCAGATTTTATAATCAATAAATATTGTATTTTGAGACTTTCAATTCGCAATTAAGAATCAGTGAAGTTGATAAATAAACAAGTGTGTCCAGTTTAAGCGAAAGGACCAAACAAATATCTATTGTTTAAATTCAGTTATTAAAAAAAAATAGTGCAAATTAAAAAAAGAGTTAATAATAGTTAATAAGTGCGTCAGTTTAAACGGAAAAGTTTCAACGAAAATCCTTAATTAAATTGATTGCTTTAAAATAAGTGCTAGGTCTTTTATTAATTTAAAAATAGTATAGTCGAAATAAATCTACTCGTAAAATTATAAAATTTAGAATAAATAAAGTGATTAATCATAATTAATTGTACGATAATAAAAGTGTAGTTTATTAGAAAAAAAAAACAGTGGCTAATAATAATTACTCGGTACCATTAATATTATAGTTAACATCTGAATAATTCGGCTAAATAATTTACAATTGTTCGGCACATTTCTATCAAAAAGTATTAATCGATCAGTAGATTAACACTATAATAATTTATTAATCCAAAATTTTAATAAAGAGATTAAAGAAAAAAAATTATAATTAAACAAAATAATATTTAATTACTACCTAAAAGTTCGGAGGAATAAAAAATTAATTTAACAACAATTTACCATTTCGAAATTAATCGTGAAGTAACTATCATTTAAAATGTTATTTAATCAAACCTGTCTGAAAGTAGCATACAGTTTAGAATGATAAAGTTTATACATCACTTAAATTAATTAGATTAAACGAGAATAAAAAATATTGAAGTCGAAAAGATTTATTTAAATTTAGTAGAACAATAGGTAAATAGTTAGGAAAATTGCAGCAAGGTTTTATTCGTGTACCACCCGAATAGGAAAAACCTTGGAGGGGTGAGTTTTTCCATTATAAAAAAAAAATTCCAGATTCCAAGGAGAAAGCGGCATGCAGCAGACCGTTGATATTTGAATTAATTATTATAACAAAATATTACTTGCTTAATATGTGATATGTATATGATATGATATGATATGATATGTATATATATATTTATTCCAAGAAAATTTTAATCAAAAAGAAACACACTTATATAAAAAGTAAAAGGTATCGATTCCGAATACCTACTTTAAACGTACTATGCTATTAAAAAATAGTTATGTGCTAGATAATTTTCAAGTTCATATTTTTTATACTTATTTTATTAATATATGTACTATTATAATTTCAGCTAATACGTAACGATTGAAATAGGTTTATGATATTAGAAATTATTCCAATCATAATATAATTATATATATATCAGTATATTATTAATTACTTGTTGAGACAAAATTATATAATTATTAACTATATATCTATATATATATATACACATATTGTATGAGTCGTATTTATATTGGGAATATATGGAACGTTTAGAATGACCTCGGAACGTATCGTAATAAAAAACAGGGATTAATGATGCAATGAGTAGAAAAGAAATCCTTTAACCTTAAAGGGTGGTTAAATATTTAATTAAAAAAATGGAATACTAAAGTTGTTGAAATTAATTTTGCACGATAAACAAAAAAATCTGACTTAAAAAAAAGTGTTAGGTATGTTTAGATATACAATTTCACACACGCGCTGTCTTGAGCACTCAGTAGGTCAGTAGGTTAGTGGGAATGTTTACATAATTAAAATTGTTTATAAAATAAGTCGGTCACGGGGACACTAGGTCCAATACTTTTAAAGGAAAAATGTCCTTGGATCTTGAATAGATAATTGACAGGAATGAGTATTGTACTTAGGTATTAACTTCTTGAAGCGGGACAAAATCATGATATTGCGCAATTATGAAGAAAAATTAACACAATCTTTAATTTGAGCATAAAGAGATATCTTTAGAACTAAACTATATATAAAAAATATTAATAAACAGATTTATTATAACTAGACAAATAAGATTTACATGAAACAGTTGAAATATCACGGGATAGTCAAATAAAAGAGTATTGAAGAATTACATGGAAGATTCGAGTAAAAATTTATGGAATAATTACTCTCATAGGTATCAATCATTTATTTATTTATTTATTTCAACGCCATAAAATGGCTATTACAATCCGGTGATACATGATACATAGTGGTACATAGGAGGATAATTTCAATGATAATATATACATTAAACAAAGTACATATGTATGATAACAACTAGTATTTAGTTATACGATACAAATATGTTTTATAACAAGAAAAAAATAGTATGAGCTCGTACAAAATACACATTTTTATGCAGAATAAACAAGTAAAGTAAATTAAGGTGAATTCTTAGAAAAATTCTCAACATCAAGTATAATATACCTACTTTACTTTTATTTGTACATATTGTTTGATTCTAGGAATTGGCTAAAATGGAGTACATAACTTAGTAATGATATTATTGTTACCTTCAGTTGAAATTACTGAAGTTTGAAATGATTACAGGTACTGCTAATTAGTTCTGCTTATCAGGGCTGCCAGTTAGAGAATCAATAATTAATCTTTGGTTTAAAAATAATAATTTTGAAAAAAAGTTATACATTATTAGTTATCAGTGAGCTATCACTTAACTATCTGATAGTAAATATAAATGAAACAAGCAGTTTGGAATCTATATTAGAGTACGATATAGACGCAGTGCAGACGAACACTATTATACCTAACATTAATTATTGTCATTGAGGTATGATATTATAGCCTTTTTATAACTATATTCGGTGCAGTTGAACACATCTACTACTTCTGAGAAAGCATTTCCAATTGCATGCAATCTAGGTATAAGCGAGTATCTAAATGACTCAGTCCTGATATTTTTGTTGCAATTAAAAAATTTTTTGGATCGAGTAGTTCTAGTAGGTATGTGGAAGGTAATTAGGTTTAATAAATCAGGACTGTCTATAATACCATTAACAATTTTAAAAATAAAAGTCAAGTCGGAAATAAGTCTTCTATCTGAAAGTTTGAGTAAGCTTAATTCTTTCATCAAGTGATTGTAATTTATTGATTCTATTGGTAGACCAAGTTTATAGTTAATGAATCTTAAGAATTTATGCTGACTTTTTTCTATGGAATCGGAGTGGATTTTGAAGTGAGGGGACCAAATAGAAGAATTATATTCAACTTGACTTCCAACTAGAGAGGAATATAGGATTTTTAATGTTGAAATATTTTTAAAGTCTCTGCCATTTCGAAAAATGAAACCTAGCATTTTTAATCCTTTATTGGTTACTGTAGTTATATGTGGAAGAAAGTTAAATTTGGAATCGAAAATAATGCCAAGATCATTAATCTCACTGACAGAGGTGAGGGAAACATTATTAATTTTATATTGATAGTTAAGGGGTTGATTTGTTCTGAAAAACCTTATTATCTGGCATTTACTTGTATTCATATAAAGTTTATTAGTTTTACACCAGTCTTGTAGTTTATTTAAATTTGATTGAATGCGAATACAGTCATTTATTTTTTTTATAAGTTTAAATAGTTTTAAGTCATCGGCGAAAAGCAACACTTCAACATTATTATCAAAAACAGTGATGATATCATTTATAAAAAGTAGGAACAGTATTGGGCCTAAATGTGACCCTTGAGGTACACCGCTAGTAGCCATGAATTTGTGTGATACGTAAAAGTTATTTTTTACTTGGAGAATTCTATTGGTTAAGTAACTCTTTATCCATTCCAATAGTTTACCCTCTATTCCCATTTTACTAAGTTTGTTGAGAAGAATTTCATGGTTAACTTTGTCAAAGGCTTTAACAAAGTCTGTATATATTGAATCTACTTGGGTTTTATTTTCAAGTGAGCATGCAATAAACTGTTCGTACAAGGAAAGATTTGTTAGGGTGGATCTGCCCGGCATAAAGCCATGTTGGTTAGGTACAATGATGTTATTAATATGTATGGAGATTCTGTCAAGGATAAGTTTTTCAAACAGTTTGGGGATAGTTGAGAGCATGCAAATGGGTCGGTAATTAGTGACATCATGAATATCAATCACCCTTTTTAAATACAGGTGTGAGATAACAGTTTTTCCATAAATCGGGGAAACAGCCAGAATTAAGCGATTGGTTAAATATTTGACATAGTGGCTTGGCTAGTATCGATACACAGTTAATTAGAAAAGCAGGACTAACTTTGTCAGGACCCGCTTTTTTCTTTATGTCGAGTGATTTTATTTTGCGTATAACATCCGGAACATTTATATGTAAAGCGGGAATGTGGACCGATTTCTTCGGATGAAAGGATGGAAGTTGAACATTAGGGATATCCTTATCGTACACATTTGTGAAGAAGTCAGCAAAGAAATTAACGATGTCGTTTGTATCACTGCTGCTTTTCCCTTCGAAATACATGTGAGTAGGTATGCTGGGTTTATTTTTTCTTAGTGAGTTTATGTGTGTAAAAAAGTTTTTGGTATCAGAAGAAATAGACTTTTCTGTGTTAAGTATGTGTGTTTGATATGATTTTCGGGCGAGTATTTTGCAGTCGGTTCTATATTTATGAAATATTTTGTAGTCTGAGATAGAGTTGCTCTCTTTGAAGTTTTTGTGCCAGATTTTTTTGTTTTTTGTTAATTGCTTTAAGTCATTATTAAACCATTTGGGGAACTTTGATGGTATTACTTGAATAGAGGGTACGTATTTTACGATAGCCATGTTAATGATGGAGTAAAAAGATTCTAGGTTATGATTAACATTTGTGTTTCTGTCTAAAAAGGACCAATCTGCATTTTCTAAGTATTTTATTATCAATGGATAATCTGCTTTGGCAAAATTATAAGAACAATAAGGAACTCCAGTGAAAAATATTATGGCTTTAAAAAAATATGTTCATATAGACCAATAAACGCTGATTCTGAATATATAACTTTTATTTCATAATATTAAACGCAGAGTTTTTAAAAAATTATTAAAAAGTCCATTTTTAAACCACTCCTCGAAACACAGTGTCAAGTTGGCATTACTGAAATTGTGAATGGTGACGTCACGCGTCACACTCGCCCACTGTCACCTGGTGATCGCGTGTATTGTATTGACATTGACATTTGAAATGATATACATTTGCGTGTATTGTATTCAATATTTCGTGTTTTTGGTTTATTTTCATACTGTTTATAGAGATTTAGATAAATAATAGTTATTGTGTTTATTGAAACATAATTTAGGCCCTCAACAATTTACGAAAGGGGCTATATTTGCGGACAATCTGGAATAAATTTTGCCTATTTGAGGTTAAAAGTCGTGTCATATTTTGACATTGTATTTTCAAGTTGTTTTTAGTAAAGGGATACAAGCTATTACGCAATCGTCATGCAGTGTATATAAATGCCAGTTTCTGTGTGTGTTATACATGAAACAATGTACAAAATCACGCCTGAACCGACAAAATTGAAGAACGATATCACTTGTATTTGCAAAGATGATTCATTATTTTTATATTGCACTTTGTTAAAATACAATAACAGTAGCGGTGAAATGTGGACATTTTACCAATGTTTTTCTATATTAAAAGCAGTTAATCTTAAATAAAAAACGCCTCAATTTCTTACACAAAAGTCATTGAGTCATCCTATCTTAATTTTATTCCGCCATTTTCTTAAATACAAAATCAGGGATGCTCTGCCCAAAAAAATTATTTCCCTAGATTTCGAAGTGAAATTTCCCTAGAATTTCACATTAACGCAATTACCTACGTAGCCACCTGATTGTGTAACACTAATCCTGTTATATGTTAATTAATATGATTAATTAATTGGAAAGATATCGGAACTTGGTGAATATACTAATAATACTGTGTTTTTCCAAATAAAGCACTTTTTGCTACGTGAAGTAATAATTTAAAAGTACGAATGCACTCACCACTGAATTAGAAACTGAATTCCAAATAAAAAAAAAACACTTTGCAAAATAAAAATTAACCACAATCACCAAAAAAACAGAACTTAAAACATAAATTAAATTTTTTTCAGAGGTCCCATTTATCTTTTTTAGATACATATAATATCATTTTGAGTTGTCAGTGTTAAAAATAACATTGCAAGTAAGTACATGAACAATAATTAAGATTCATAAGAATTCCAAAAAATATATATGTATACGTATATAATATATATATATAAATAATACCAGTAATATTGTCATATGTAATAAACATTTTGCCAGAGTTCGAAATTTCCCTAGATTTTGTCCTGATTTCCCTTATCCCTAAAAAATATTTTTCTCCCCTAGATATAGGGAAATTTCCCTCGACATAACATCACTGATTCAATATGACAACTTGAAGGTAAATAAACTATTGGTGGGTGAAGACCATATCACCATATTAACAATCCACCATAGATATGGTGCTTTTCTGATGGTCTAGAAAAATTAAAACTTTGACAATTATTTTAACTATTAAAACTAACTATAAAAATAAAAATAAAAATGCAGTTATTTAAGTTTGAAGGTCTTTATTCATTAAAAAAAATAAAAAAATTGGACTGGAGTTCTCTATTGGGAACAGTGTTAGAGTGAGTATTAAGAAAGTTGTTCATAATGGTAATGTTTAAGGGAGGATTGTGGGAATCTATGGGGAGAAGAGAGTCTATGGATTTACTTAGTTTTACTGAAGGATCACTACAAAATGCAAGGTCTAATAGGTGGTGATTAGAATTGTATACATTATTAATTTGTTTAAGACCAAGGAAATTAGACTTATTTATAATTTCACGAGCAATGGTAAATATGTTAGCATGAATTGTTGGATTATTACTTATGGTAACCCAGTCTATATTGTTTGGAATATTGTAGTCACCGGTTAGCAGCATTCTAGCTTCCAGATATTTGAGCTTGAGGGCCTCTACATCTTCAATGTGGCTTTCATAAACTTGTGAATTTGATCCGGGTGGAATGTAAACATATCCAAGAATAATTTTTCCTAGGTTCGTCTTGAGTAGTACGTAAAGTTGTTCTATATTTTTGTGTTTGCATTTTAATCTGGATGAAGTTATAGATTTTGTGACAGATATTATTACACCTCCTCCTCTTGATTTGGTGCTGGTAGTGGTAGTTTACATGAAACAGTTGAAAAATCACGGGATAATCAAATAAAAGAGTATTGAAGAATTACATGGAAGATTCGAGTAAAAATTTGTGGAATAATTACTCTCATAGGTCAATCAATCATTTACATGAAACAGTTGAAAAATCACGGGATAGTCAAATAAAAGGGTATTGAAGAATTACATGGAAGGTTCGAGTAAAAATTTATGGAAAAATTACTCTCATAGGCATCAATCATTTACATGAAACAGTTGAAAAATCACGGGATAGTCTAATAAGGGCACTGAAGATTCACATGAAGCAGTTGAAAAATCACGGGATAGCCTAATAAAATGTATTGAAAATTTACATGAAGCAGTTGAAAATCACGGGATAGTAAGAAATTATCAAAAGTTGAACCTTGGGGAAAATCAAAAATACAGTTCAACCAATAGGAGACAGTGGTCACTTCTAATAATCAAGACCATTAACCAAACAAATAGAGATGACGAGTCTCTCAAATAAAATCGTCAAAAACCAAACAAAAGCTTGGAGTTTTGGTGAATCTCCAGAACACATCGCCAGATAAGATCTTATTCTACTAGTATCTATTAATATTACCCACTCTTCTTACGTATTTATTCGGTTACCAAACTTAGAATTTCGCAGAATTCTATGGGCGAGATCCGAGCTTGGGATGCGATGCAAATAGTTTCGTATTGCAAGTTATAAAACCTCCCCAAATATATGTTTACATATATATCTTTTATGTACTGTTCATTGAATGAAGCGAACTCACTTACAGCTAGTGCTTTAGACCTGTCGGGTCACTCTCGGCTCATTTCTTGAACGTGGAGGGAGAATTCACGACCCGTAACTCCACACAACACCGTGAGTATATTATTGCATATAGGACGAAACCGGTTCGCCCTAAGTAAATAGTAGACCTCGGAGGAGCAGGAATTTGGAGGTATCTAGGCTCGGGTGAAGACCTGAAGGCAGTGCATGATGACGAAAGGAAGGGTCACTGGGACGCGATAACTGAGGTATCAATCAGTCGATCCGTGCCAAAAGATTGTGCGAATTTCTAGTTGGAACCTGATCACCTTGCTTACTTGCCGGAGGTAGGAGCCAAATTTTGCCAGAAAAGGGTTTTCTGAGTTCGTCTAATATACAGTCAACTAATTACATTAACCTACTAAATCCATCTTTATATGTACTTTATAGCAGCTAAATCATAATGAAGGGACGCCAAGCAGATACAAGAAACAATCATAATCAAATTTACTAACATTTAACCATTTGTGTTATATTTAATTATCCGTTCAATTAAACATGTGTAATTTCGATTAGTACAGTTTATTTACGAATTCATTAGGATGTAGGGAATCATAATAAGCGACAAAAGAAAGTTAGCTCATTTAGAGAAATTATTTCAAGTTAGATTTGCAAGGGAAAGATCAATGCAGTTTGAAACTCAACGCCCTGTTTAGAATCAAAAGGTTACCACAAAATGAAAGTAATTAAAGTCCTATATCATAAATCAAAAATTTACACAACGTTTGATGGAGTTTAATTACAATATAAATACGAAAATATTTACGTTAAAGGTCGTAAATAACGTATTAATTAGTCAAGCACATATATCTATAAAGATATGTAGTACAAGGGAGCTTTAAGTAGCTTTCTGTAGTTATCAAAGAAAATAAGGGTCCAATTTTCAAGAAGGCTTGTGTGACGTAGGGGAGGAATTTTCCATCCCTACTACACATATGCAAAGCCTTAAAAATTTAAATATCGATCAGAGCCAAGAGAAAAGTAGAAAGAATAATATATGAGTAAAAGGCGAAAATTATCACAACTGTCTTGCCGATGACCAGGAGAGTTGTATAAGAATAATATTAAAGAGAGAAATAAACAAAAATATCACAAACAGATATCGAAAATATCGCATATAATAAACCTTGTGTAGATAAAAAAATAATAAATAAAAATTTAATTTCATCGATCCCATTGAAAATATTCAGCATACAGTTTTCTAAAAACTCGGTGTGCCCTTAGAAACCATAAATTACAATCACTTATGAAAGAATTAAAATTATTAAAACTCTCTCTATTTGAGAAAGTGGGCCGTGGGCAAAATAAGGTTGAGAACCTATAATCTAGTGTATATTTAAAGTATGTAGAATGTAGATATATATATATTATTTAAAAATATCGAATAATATCCAAACATTTTCTGAATTGCTTCAATGTCAATGACTAAAAGTTTTTCGTCTTCTTCTCATTTGAACCATAATAACAAGACTGTGTCTACGACTATGTCTATATATAGCGAAAGAGTAACTTACTGCAATAAAATATGCTTTAGGTACTGTTGGATAGCCCTCGAATTTCTTTATTCTTCTTCCTCTTCGTATTATTGCTCTTCGATCTTCCTTAAATTGCCATCTTATCCGAATCATATATATGAAATTATCATGAATACATTAGCTGATCCCCTTTAAATTCAAAATATATTATTAGAAAATTCTTACCGTTTCAAACAATGCCATACATTTTCGTTATCTCTCTATTCTTAATCGTTCGTTTTCATCTTCGTCAAGTAGCTGGAAGAACATAATATGAACAAGGTACAAACTACAATTTTGATGAAGGTTTCATTAGGTGTTTCACGAAATACGTTTCTTTCAAAGGATGTTCGTTCAAAAATTGTTCTACCGTTTCATTGATGTCATCAGGGCGTAACAAATATTCATAAGCATTTTCAGGTTTGGATTCTTCTTCATATAATTCGCGTATCTTAGTGTCCATATCTTGCTCATTTTCGTATTCGAGCACAGAACAAAGTCTGTAGCAAAATTTGCTTGTACTGCTCTCTTTGCCCTTTTTGTTAAAATATTTTATAACTTTGAACTTATTATCCAATACCGCCAATCCAACATTTTTGTAAATATTGGAAATTTTAATTTTTTTGTCGTTGTGTCTTATTTTTAGCGGCGAAATATATTTTCCAATCAAACGCTCTGATTTTTCTTCAAGGAAGCACCTATAAAGGAACTTGCAATATCCATCAGAAGTTCTTTCATGGTTGTCTGGACGCATATCTGTTGATAAACAGCTCATAATTCGTTTCACTGCATCTGCAGCTATTGCTTTAATGTCTTGTAGTTGATCGTCTAGAGTCATAAATTGATGTTCAAAATTTTGGAAAATTGCACATTCCAAACGAATAATAGTTCTTTCTACGTTTACTCCATAGTACCAACAATCATCTTTCAGTCTTGTAATTATTTTTGTGGACTTTATTAAACGAGTTCTATCAGCATAAATTTCATGTACAGAAGCTAAGTCCTTTATATCCAGAAGCGCGGTCAAGAAAATACCAGTGCCGAACATAATAGCACTCTCGTCGCGTTGTTCTTGGATGCATTTGGTGTATTTATCAAGCTTATCTCCAAATTTATTTGTAAAAGCACCTACAAAGAAGTGGAGACGTTTTACAACATGAGATCGCTTGTCCATAGATGTTCCTGATGCATTCTCTTGGTTAAACGCATTGATTTCCTTCTCAGTATGAACCGGCTCTGGTTCTAATTTCTCTAATTTTTCTGCCATTTCACCTTCACGCCAATTGACTTTATGAATCCTGCTCCTCAACTCCAGATGTATTGGGAATGTTACTAGAGAATATACTATAGCTCCAGCGTGTGAGAGATTTTTCTTTGCTCTTTCAGCTGTCTACGACAATTTTCTCCAGCTTGAGGGTTTCTTTTGATTGGTGATGCTCTGAAACAACCAAAAATAAATAATAAATATAGGTATTAGGTATAAGAAAACAGTACCCACCTAAAACAGTAAATATATTCCTTGAGATTATTAAGCGGACCACTCAGAGTCAGCTTAACCTTACTCACACGTACACAGTAGATAGCTAAGTTTAAGATTTTTCTCTGCTATCGCAATTTCACAATCCCTTGGAAGTGGAAAGCTTTCTGAAGGCATTATGTAAGATCCCTAGTTACTATAATGTACCTACTGTATTTTACGGAGCCAAGGAGCCTTAATACTCTGAGATCTCGTAGTATTACTTTAAAACAGTAACTGACGTTGTTCCCAATCCTATTGATCATCTGTTGAGCCGATATTTTTGCTCAACACTGATCAAATGCATAAAAACGCTTCCCAACGTAACTCTCCGACCAACACGCGAATCGTGTAGCAAATCACTTGGCTGATAAGAGACTCAGATTGATCAATCAAAAAGTTGGGAACGACGGCCCTTAGAGAGTTAAAAATATTTAAAAAAGTAAATTTGAATGTTCTTCTATATATCTTGTATTTTCTAAGGAAATGAAGTCAAATAAAAAAATAAAAATTGATCCTTTATTTTTCATCTTCTTTAGGTTCACCCTTTTATCGGGGTTGGCTATCATCGAGACAGTGTTTATCCTGCAATCTGCAGCCTTGGAACCAATCACCAGGACTGAACTCGTACCTGTCACGTTCACGCCGAAGTCATCGCTTGGTAGGTACAGCGCTTTCTATAGATATTACGTCTTCCATTAATTTTCGTCTTCATAGTAAACCACTGTAATGTAAGAAATTATTTTTATTAACCTATTGTTTATTACCGACCTCATGTAAAAAAAACTGTTAACATTATTTGGTAAAAGCCACGTGGCGTAAAAATAAATAAATAAATATAAATCAATCAATTTGTTTATCTTCTTTCGTATGGTGTTATATCTTCTTGTTTATCTTGCATTTGCCACTCGCCAAGATTTACCAAGTTTAAGTTTTTTTGTAACTTGTACAATGTAGCAATTTTTAACAAATGGAAGGAGAACTTCATTCGATATTACAAGGGTGTGTCGAGTATGCACTTGGGTAGGTACATAGGTATATATCGTTGGTTTACTATCACTCCAAAATTGAACTAACTCTATTTTCGCGCCGGGATAGACAGAGGGAACAACACCAATAAATTCTATTTTGGCATTCAGTTCTTCCTTCATTATCATTTATTCATCGATTAATACATACCTGCTTATCTTTTTTACCGACTCTTGATATAAAACTTGACCAGACTCTTATATTTGATTCACTAGACACTCAATCATTCTATGTTTTTCAGGAATGTCCACGACTTTTCTGGAGTAATTATACTCTTTCGGAAAGAATCTTTTCTTAGAACTACTCCTTTCTGGTTTTACTGAATTTTTGGAGCGATTGTGTGACCCTAATATAAATAGGTACCTACCCTGTGATTGAGATAATATAACGAATATGGGTCTACTGATCCGCCTTTTCATACCAGTATTATATTGCAATCTTTTGCCTGATGTGTATGTTATATTTTTTCAATGTTTTACACCCTATCCAGCGTATTTGAAATCATCAGGCATACCGACAGACCCACTTAGGCCAAAGATAAAACCCGTGCCATCATAAAATGTTTGATATTCGTTGGGCGGGTCCTTGTGCGGGGCGTGTCCCGCCCCCGCCCAGCCAACCAGGGCGCGGGCGGGTCCCGCCCCCGGGCCTCAAGCCGGCCGTGGCGAGGTTCTCTCGGCTCACTGTGCTCGCGGGCTCCAAGCCTGCAGCAAGGCTTCTGAGGACATGCGGAGACGTCGCTCCCGCTATCAAAGGTTAGTCCCTTTCAATCGTATTCAATACTTTTTATTAACTTTGACATTCTTTGAAAAGAACATGTATTTCTCGCCTGTATTTTTCTTCTCGAAATATTAGGGGTATCTTGTATACAGTTGCTAAACCCCAATTTTCCCAAAATAAACTTTTAAGAATATTTAATTCTTTTAAATCAGACTTTTAGACAATTTGCTTTTGTAAAAAATCGTAAGGTCTAAAACAACTCCAAATGCATTTTTTGCTCAGTAAATTAGAAAGAACGTACGTTTATGATGTTATGATATATTAAATACAATAACATGAATCTTAGAAAACACACATAGGTACAAACACCGATTGCATTTTAAATAATTATTTTTTTGCTTTTAATACTTTGCGATTATATCGAAAAAGTGAGTAAATTACATTAATAAATATATAATAAGTCTTTTTATTCTGGACTTCTGTTAGGTATGAATACTAGACAATATGTTCTTGTTTGTTATAATATATCCCGAAGCTCAGTTTGCCTCTTGGCATTGGCCTCCTCTAACATTTTCCACTGGGACCTGTCACGCACTACTCTTCTCCAATGATGTCCAGCCGTGAGTTTTAGGTCGTCTTCCTATCTTATTTGTTGACGTCCTCTACTTCTCTTGCTATCTCTGGAATACCATTCTGTAATATTTTTGCACCTTCTTGTGGATCGCGGATCAAGTGATCTGTCTATCTCCACTTTTGTTGGTCTATTCGGGTAACTATATCGACAACTTTAGTTTTCTCCCTTATTATGCTACATCTCACTCTGTCCTGTTTCCTTAGTAAATCATTTATTAATATCAGTAAAATTACACTAGTAAATCATTTATTAATATCAGTAAAATTACACTAGTAAATCATTTATTAATATCAGTGTTGATATTATAATTGAATTTAACTGCGAAATAAATAAATTTAAAAAAACCAACTTGGGAATTTGGAATTCTTGTTCGAAAAAACGTTACTTTGTACTGCGACAGCAACAGGTTGTGGGAGAGTAGAAAGTAATGTTTTTAAATCGGCTGCTTAGGTTTTAACGTGATTATAAAAGCAACATACGTGACGTACCCAAAACAAAACCTAACTTTTTTTTTAAATTTCAATTCATTTTCATTCTAGGAATATATCTTTCCTCCGCGTAAACTTTTTCTAAAGCCAATTTCCCTATTTTCAACACAATGAAAATATTCCCTATTTTCAATCTAATACAAAATTATAAGACATTTATGAGTAGGTACCTTTACCGATGTATGCTGTGGGTATGGACAACTTTTGACTTTGACGGCCGCGTGGTCGAGGGGTAAGTCTCTTGACTTCCAATCCGAAGGTCGTGGTCAAATAAATGTTATTTGATTAATTTGTGTTATTTCACAATTAATAAATTTAAAAATAATATACATATAATATATTTGCGGCACGTGCCAGAATGGAATATATTCTAATTATCGCCCTGGTGTAAGACCACCATTCAGAATTGAAACCCCGTGAATTAGCCGTGTTTGGTAACCAGATCTGAGTAGCCAGATACTTCCCCACCTTCCTCTCCCCCATCTCCTTCCCCTCCCCACTACCCACAGCCTCACAATTGGGTATGTCATAGTCTCACTGGCTCCAGACAGGAGCAGTTGGGACTCTGGTGAGGTATTCATAAATAAAAACTATGAAACTCTTAAGAGGGAATAACCAGACACAACCGGAGATGTGTCATTTTTTAATTCTAGACGTATTGACTCCTCTTTTCTCCAAAAATATAAATTGATTTCGAAAGATTGAGTTATTTTTTCTATTTTTAATTTCTCTTTAAAATTATTATAATAAGGTTATACCGCTCGTCGTTGGCAGATATGATTAATTTTCAAACAAAATGTTGTATTATACAATACACATTTCAAATCATATAATCAACATCAAAATAAATCAATAAATTATCTAGGAACGCTAATTAACCATCACGCCGTTTCCCGCAGGGGTAGACTGAGAGGACGGACTGCTAAACAACTCAATATTGGCACACAATCAGCTTCATTCACACTCATACATCATATCATACATATTCTTCTATTATTCTGACTCTTGACATGGCCCGACTCAAGTATCTGATTCACTTGATCGTTCCAGGTCTTCCTCGGGCGTCCCCGACTTCTTCTACCATTCACAGTTGCGTCGTATATTCTCCTTACACTCGTTCATTAGGAAAGCGACTTTTCATAATTTTAATTTAAAATAGCCCAATAGTAGGCTCCAGTTGGGAGCAGTTCGGACTCTATTCTCATAAAAAAAGAGAGAATAGGCAAGTGAAAAATTTTGAAACTCTTCCAAAAGAGAAGCCAAAAAGTTAACTTTATATATTTTAAAAATAAACGTACCCATTACAACATATTGATGCTTTTTTTTAAATTATCGAATTAGGTTACCAAAATAATGATATTTTAAACATAAAAAATTACGACATGGTGTTTTTTTTCTTGAAATCAACCTTAATGCGTTGAATTTGTCTTGGGGATATATTTGTACAATTAATTATGCACAACATCTTTCATGTTTTTTCATAAATTTTGAATACCCAGCCCTAATTGCCGAATCGAGGCACCATTTATTAAATTAAAAACTACAGCGGCAAGTTGCACAAAAGTTGTTATAACTGAGAGAAAGTGCTAATATCACTGGAAAAAAAATCATAATATATATTTGTTCAAGTAAATCCCAAACCAGTAGTTTTTTTTTAAATTTACTGTAATTTGACGGACTCCTTGGTCGATGGGCAAGGTTCTCTTCTCTCCCTCGGTTCACTTGAACCCGCGACCTCCGGACTTGAGGTCGCAGGTTCAAATTCCGGCTTTCGCAAGTAAATTTAACTGAATTAGTTTGTGTTGCTCCATAATGAATTAATTTAAAATATTCAATTTTTTATAAGAAAAATTGAAACTTCATTTAGACTTTTATAAAATGTCAATAGTTCCATATGAATAAATTCGGATACTTTTATCCAAGACGCTATCCAGGATACAAACCTTAGAATGATTGTTTAAAATAAAAAAGGGTAGTTGCCCATAATACGGAAAAACAATTAGTTGAAGATAATATTGTTAATTTTAAAATTTGAAATGTGAGATTGACTATTATGACGGCTTGACAGAAGGGAGCAATAGCGAAATTGGTTAACGCGCACGTCCCGATTAGACGAGAGGTCTGAGTTCGAGTCCCAGTTGCGACCATTGCCTTTTCCTGTTTTCTGTGTCTTGTTCGCTTTCATATTTTCGTTTAGATTATTATTGTTATCTTCTCGTTCAATGATAATTTAAAATAGTTTATATTATATTTGCGACATGTTCCAGAGTGGAAGACACTCTCATATCTCCCCAATGAAAGACCAACATTCACAATTGAAACGTTGCGTTGAATAGCCAGTGTTATTTTTCCCCTAATATCCCAATTGTGAACTGCCCCAAACGG
Source organism: Limnephilus marmoratus (assembly GCA_917880885.1). NCBI lineage: Eukaryota > Metazoa > Arthropoda > Insecta > Trichoptera > Limnephilidae > Limnephilus > Limnephilus marmoratus. The sequence goes on along the minus strand of OU862912.1, from coordinate 58,170,320 downwards.
TTGGCCGGTTATTATTAAGATTATTTATTAGGGTTATTTTTCGATCTTTTGTTCTTTTGCTAGTTTTTTAGGTAAAAATTTATTGTTGGGAATATCAATACCTTGAACATACTTTAAATTATTTCACGTCAGAGAAGGTGAAAAACTTGAGACTGGATATCTTTTGTAAATCTTTACGACTGACTGCAGAAAGCGCGATGATATAAATTAATATCTCACCCCCAAAACCTTTCTGGTATGATTCATGATTAAATATTGAAATAATATTAATGAATCTTATCGTATAACGCAGAAGAAAATACACAGATTCTATAACAATAATTAGCGATGCTATCGGGACTTATTCATCAAAAATCTTATTCGCTAAAAGATCAATTAAAAATAATTCACATCATTGCTTTATATCAATCACGACAGGTGACAACCAACCATTTTTTATTTATTTCATTTTTTATTGAAAGTGGGGACGGTTTACGACTAGTACTCGTGAGTAGTTCTGGGTCGATCGATCGTTTTACACGACCCGGGTCGCTCACGACACACTGGTGTCACGAGCGGGTCCGGAAGACCCGCTCTTTTCGCGACACAAAATACGAAACTCGGTAACCGAGTTTCTCGCGCCGGTCGCCGCCCGCCCGGACCGGTCAAGTCATACGCGACACGAAACCCAGGTTATAATTGAATGAACGTTCGCTCACGGCTCACACCTGTAACTAGTAATGTCATGTCCAAGAAATAAATTTTAAAAAGACATGCTTCAGGGTTAAAAAAAACAATGTTTTATCATGTTTTGAAACCATGTAAAACCATGTAAAAACCATGTAAAAAACGTGTTGTTATGAAGCTTTTATTGAGAATTTAAATAAGTAAATTAGCTGTAAGCTATAATGCTTTATTATTAACTATTATTTTATAATTTTTTTTTGTGTAATAGGACAAAAAATAAAATAAACGTGCCCATGAATTATTATGATTGCTATGATACTTTTTCATAGTGGGATAGTTAAGTTAGCAAGTTACAAGAGGAGAGGGTGTACAAAATAAATAATTTGCAATGTTTGCACGATTATAATAATATAAAAATTCTTATCCGTGTATGTACATAGATTTTTGTTTAATGTTATATTATTAAACCTAATGAATATTGAATAATTGTCTGAAGATTACCATAATAGGCTGAGCATAGACCGGTAATAGTAAAAAATAAATTGCGGAGAAATTTTTAAAATCGTTTTAATATGTACAATATGTATTGTTGTTTATTAAAGTCACGCACGTGTATGTTGACCGAATATGTCGCAGTTCGCACTTACGCTTCACCCAGCTACTTTCTACTACCTGAGTCGAGAGACCGGGTGGCAAAACCCGGGTGTTGACAACCCGGTCGCTCTCTCATACATCTATCTATCGTCGTTCGCCCCGCCATATCCGCACCCGAAACCCAGGTAATAGAGCGGTTGTGAGAAGTGGGTCGCGAGACCCGGGTGCTGACGAAAAAATGACCCGCTCGCTCTTTGGTGGTCCGTGAGCGGGTTTCAATGAGCGGGTCATTAACGACCGACCCAGGACTACTCGTGAGCACTTAGGCCATATGCCCTTTTTCTATATCCTATTTGTCATAATTCCTTTAACAATAACCCGGTGCATGTTATAAATTTCACGAGGATCGTCATTGGATATGTGGCTACGTCTTCCAAAATGTGTCTTCCCGGGTATCTGAGCCTTGTTTTAAACAGAGCGGGACATTAGCACCATGGGTGAATTGGAGTCTTTTCATCCTCTACACATTTCCTACATCTGTTGGTGTTTTTCACTCCCAACAGTTACATGTATCTCCTGAGATGGCAGTGTCTCGGTACAGTCTCGGTACCGGTGTCACTCTCTCTCTGGTTTCAATCCTGGGATTGGTTTGCAGCAATTTCATCTATTCGTCTCTTCCACTCTTTCCTGTCTTGTGCGGCTCTTTTGAAGTCTGCATATGATGAGCAGCGCACGTCCACCAGCAGGTCCTCCAGGTACTCTCGGCGTGGGCGTCCCATAGAGCATGCAAGAGGCCTTCTTGTCTTATTACATGGCCGATCCATCTTGCACGCCTTTCGGACAAGGTCCTGAGCAGGTGCTTTCCTCCTTTGATTCTTTGGAGAACCTCCTCATTTGTAATGTGGTCTCTCCAGGAAATTCCTAATAGTCTTCAATAGGACCACATCTCAAAAACCTCTAGTCTCCGTTTATCTCTTGCGGATAGGCACCATGTTTCGCAACCGTACATCAAGTTCAAGATACTCCATACATAGGTCTTGATGAGGAGTATTCTCAGTCAAATGTCACATAAGTCAGGTGTCATTAAAAAGATACATTTACAAGTTCCTCTTGTGTGTGGTTTATAAGAAACCCAGAGTAACCGCGACTAATTACTTTTGGTTCTAGCATTGACGTATGATATCCCTTGGTCGAAGGGTTCTAGCCAATTTAGCACTTGCGCCCTGTCTTTTTTACATTGCCTGACAATGTATAGCGCCATTCCATTTAATATAAATGAAAAATTCGTAATGATAGTGAAGCGAATTCTGCATTCTAAGTTAAGAGGGCATTACCAGAGAAAGCCGGAAATACGTCATTTTCAAAAAAGTTTTTAGACGTATTGACTCTTTTCCACAAAAAATTATAAATGGATTTCGAAAGATTGTTCTTTTATCTAGCATAGTTATGTAATAAATTTTTAGAATTTTTTTTAATTTTTAGTATAATAAGGTTATTCCATAGGTCGTTGGCAGATTTGTTAAATTTTCAAAAAAGTTTTTGTATTATACCACACCCATTTCAAATAATGTAATCATGCAGTAAAATAAATCAATACATTATCTAGCAAAGTTATGATTAGAATTTTAATTTTAGTTTCAATAAAATCATTAAAAAATATGTACGTACATGTGTTTCTTGACGAAAATTGGTCCATTTGTGTATTTATTTGCGCACTTACAAACTAATATATTTCAGATTTTTTTAACATTCTTATTAAATTTAGACATTATTGAAAAATGATAAACACTTATAATCAAAAAATAACTACAAAAAGTACACTATTTTAATAGTTTTATCATCACGCCTTTCAGCATTGTTGGATGAAGGTATAAATTAAAGCTAATTGGCCCCCCGACGTTGGCGATCATTGGAGGTTGCCCACCACTTTCCCACGGCGTTCTAAGGTAACAGATGGTTTCCTCCTTCACCGTACTCGTCAGGACTCTAATTTTTTATTTATAAAGAAGCTACTTTTTATTTAAAATGACTCTAGACCCCCAATGTCCGGACATCATTGTTAGCAGGCAGTATGCGAGTGCGTACATGTTGTTAGTTATTTATTTCACAGTATAACGTCTCATCTCCGCCACCTGATGTAGCTGAAATAAAAGTTTGTTAATATGTAGGGAGAAAAATTAATAGATTGAAAAAAATAATACATATTATGATGAGATTGTTTGACTTAAGCAAAGCAGCTGAGCTACAGTCATCCGGCGGTCCCGTCGAGGATAAGCGGAGCCATCAGTCCAGTCGCAAGCGAGACTCGGTGTCCGCGCCCCTAAGCCGGCTTCCCGGTAGGCCACTCGGCCAGGCGATCACTCTTGAAAATGTCTCTCTGCCTTGCGCTGCCCGGAATAGCTCCTCCACACTTCTAATGCCGGTCCACCCTCGTATATTTCGCAGCCAAGACATTTGTCTCCTACCAGGCCTCGGCGACCCTCTATCTTGCCTTTCAATATTAAATGGAGCTAGTGATACTTCTCCCCTCGAAGTATATGACCCAGATATGAAATTTTCCTGATATTTATTAATGTTAGCAGTTCTCTATCTGCTCTAGCCCGCCTAAAAATTTATTAATGTATCTCTACATATTATAAATTAAAGTCCTCCGCCGTGTCAGTCTGTCCATCTGTTCGCGATAAACTCAAAAACCACTGACCGGATATTCATGCGGTTTTCACCAATAGATAGAATGATTCATGAGGAAGGTTTAGGTATATAATTTTTCAAGGTTTTGTGTAAATTGGTATAAATATATCTGGCAAGCGGGCGGTGTGGATTTGATTTGTATGCAAATTAACAGATGGCGGTAGTTATAAAGGTTGGGTAACCATCCAGTAGATGGCGTTGTGTTTCGTTAGCCACAACATTGCGTGGAAGGGTCAGCTAGTAAAATTATAGTAAAAAAACTAGCTCACTTTCGCGTGAGCTAAAAATACAACATTGTAAATTTTAAATAAAGAATAAAGAAGATGTATGAACAGAAATATAAACTAATAACCTGCTTAATAAATTTAAAGAAAAAAAGTATTCAGAAATCTATCCTGACTACACGACAGCAATAATAATAATATGAACCTAATGAGACTATGGCACCCCCAATTGGGGTATATTGAGAGGCTGAAGGTAGTGGGTAGGAAAATCTGCTTAAGGGCCGTTAACCAGCGGCCGAGAATTCAAATTTCTTCGAACCCTTGTAATCCTTGCAGATGTACAGAGCGGTTCCGATGAAAAGATGAATTATTCTCCACACCATAATAACTAAATATCGATTTTATTTCATTCAAAATTTGCTTTGATAAATACCTACATTCAAAAATGCTCAAACTCGTGATGATAAAACTATTTAAATTATGTACTTTTGTAATTATTTTTTTATCACAAATATTTATAATTTTTCAATAATTTCTAAGCAAAACAAGAATGTAATTGTTTTTAAATATGCCTATTAGTTTGTAAGACCGTAAATAAATAGACAAACTGAAGCATTTTCGTCACGAAACAAGTGCGCGGATCTTTTTTTAATGATTATTTGAACTAAAATTTAAATTCTGTAGTAGCTTTTCCAAATAATTTATTGATTTATTTTACTGCATGAAATATTTGTTGTACAATACAAAATTTTATTTGAAAATTTAACAAATCTGCCAACGACCTACGGTAAAACTTTATTGTACTAAAAATAAACATATATTCTCAAAATTTAAAACATAGCTTTACTCATTGACGTTCGAAGGCTTTACTAGATAAAATAACAGTCTTTCAAAATCAATGTTTTTGTGGAAAAGGATTTCCGTCTTAAGGACACATTGCATTGAAAGATTCACACCGAACAAAGATTCTGAACGGTTCAATTTTGGGAATGTTTAAAACCGTTTCGGTAAATGCTACAATTTACCACTGAAGTCAAAGAAGATGCACCAATTTTCGGCAATTTATTTAAAGTTAAGCAAACACTGGTTAAGACTTCTGGATAACGAAAGACCCCCACTGCATTCTTACTTTCTGCTTTATAAGTACTACGTCACAAGGAACAATAAATTATCATTATTGAAGTGGAAACTTCTTTAGCATCGATGTGATTTGAAACTCGATGAATCGAAAAATAGATACTAAAAAAATTCGAGTGCAGTTTACACGCGATAGAAACGAAACTTTACCAAAACAATCTCAACCAATACTTGAAAAGTGAGGTCATAATCAAAGCGACCAATGAGCGCAGACCGGCGTAATTTCCGTTTCATATCTCAACCAATAGGAGCCTTTAAAAGTGACATCATTATCAAAGCGGCCGATAAAATAAAATAAAATTAAGATATATTATTATTTAATAAAAAGGCAAACACATACATCTATAGGATTTAGCCTGCAAGATAATGAGATGGTATAATCGGTCTCCCCTTTCTGCAGTGCTTCGTAGCCTCTACACTATTGTCTACTTTAGTTTCACTTCTACGGCGTGTGAATTGCACACTCTGATTTTTTGTTGGTACAAGCCATTCTTCCTTGCCTAAAATCGATACCTTTCTTAACGTCTGTAAAAAACAAATGTAATAGTAAACAAATGTAAATATATATTCCGATTTCGAATCTTGGAAGGAAAAATGCTATATTTTCAAAAAATCACAATAATGTTATATTTTAAAAAGTAAAAAAAAATCTTAATTAATGATGAACGCAATAATATGCTAGTAAAATCTTAAAAAATATTTAAGATTCGATGTTTTTTCATTTACGCATCATTTATTCTTATAAGCTATCCCCCTTTTACCTTGTCTCGAGCAATTATTGAATTAGATTAATAGACGTCAATTTACAGCATTTCGAGATACGGCGGTTCCGCGGTAAGTGCCGAGAGCCAAGTAGCCCCCTTCATTGTTAGTGCGTGCTTTGACGGTACGGAGCAGTATAACCAACTACCTACCTCGTACCCATCTTTTCCTCGGCTAAAGGCCCGCAACGGGAATTGTTGGGAATTCTTTGGAACGCTTTTACATCCCTTATTTGTCTGTGATCAGATAATTATTCCTCTATCTCGCAAACGTATATTGTAGTTGATGTGTGATTTATGTGTCTGCGGATATCGAAGGGCCTTGTATGTGTTTTGAAATGTATGAAAGACCACTGCACAAGTCAAAAAAGAATGCACATAAAGGAATAGGAGAAAAATGACTTCTCTTCTATCTCGGCTGGATTTATTCGTGCACTTATTAGTCGCGGTATTTTACTAGCAATATGCGGGATTAGGTTTGCGGATGCGGTATGCGGAATATTAGAGATGTTCATGCGGCGAGTTTCGATTAAAGACACACAATACAAGCTACAAGCACAGAATGATGCATGTAGGTAGGTAAGTGTAGCTATGTATTGAGTAAACGCTCAACCAGTAGAATTTTCTTAAAGTGATACATAAATTCATAATGTACTTTTTCATAGATGGCACACGAATTGAATTATTTTAGGAAAAAAAAACACTCTTTGTAAGTTATGCTTTAAAATATTACGACAAATTACGCCCGTATATATTCAATATGAATATGAATAATTAGTTTTGCACACGACCAAACTCAAATCTTTTTCAAAGATAAACAAATAATAGGCTTTTAATTCAGCTTCGCACAGTTTGAGTGTAAGTAACCAGTAACCCTATTATAAATCCGATAAGAACTGGTTCCAAAAATTGCCAGTTCCTCGGATATTCCTGGTGGCTTAAAAGCTTTATGTACTTCATGTAGTTCTGCTTTTTCTCCCATTTCAGACTTCGATGTGCCGAATTGAGAGCGAAGGTCCTGATGACTCCTTCGCTCAAAACAAATTGATACATTTCTGTTATTGCTGACCAAATTAAAAACATGGTATATAATATATTCTGCTACTTGTAACCAACTGTTATTCTTCACTAAGTATTATGTTCTCTTATTTTTAGTTTTTCTTTTTTTTTTGCATTTTTTTTTCTGTTTTAGCGATTCAGCAATAAGCTCCGACCCTTGTGGCTGAAACTGAACTGTAAATGTTCTGTAATGTCAACTTCCCCATTTTGGGGGTGAGTTAGACCTCGCTCCTGGATACATTGGCGTAAAAAAAATTTTTTTCGGAATGGAATCCTCACAACTCATCTGCGCCTCCCCCAGCGACATGTGTGGGCCTGAGGTTTGGCTGGGCGAACTCAGCGTCCTTCCGCCCTGCCTCCGGCAACTCGACGCTTCCATCCTTAGGGTCTTCGGGTACGTTCCCCTACTTCCCACTTACTATCGTCAAGGCACAACCGAGAAACCGGCTAAAGGGCGCGGATGTTGAGATTCATTCACGGCCGACCGATCACCATACACATTCTGGCTGGTACTGCCAGATGACGAGAGAGGTATCCCACCCGACACAAGCGTTCTTCATATCACAATACTTGTTTTCATTATCTTTTCTTGCAGATGCTTGCAACATACGCAAGATGCCATTACCCTGCGAGCAGCCGCCTTTTATGTTTTTCTCTTATCTTTTTTTAATTTGTTTATCCCTGACTTGCTTTATATTTTTCGCATTTTGTATATTATGTAAGCACTTGCATACTGCTTCCTAACACTGTATGCAGGGACACTGGAGGTCTAGATTCGTTCAGACTTAAATGTAGATTCGTTCTTTCAAAAAAAATTAGAGTCCTTGCGAGAGCCTTGAAGGAGTAACCATCTGTTACTTATACCAGGGCGGGTAAGTGGTGGTACCTCCACTGTAGTTCCTCGGATACACTGAGATCCAGTAAAAGCTAGTCTCCGCGTTAAAGTAACCGTGACAGGCAATGACGCCAATCCTCCATGTAATCTCTCCATACTCGGAAAGATATTTAAATTCTATAAATCCGTAGTACTTAATACCTAGGGAAGAAACGTCCACATGCAAGTTGCTGACGGAAGTAGCGATATCTTGTGTCGAATTCTTGAATTCGAAACCGAATTATAGCAGTAGCTTTGTGTGAAATTCCACGTACACATATGTATGCACTCGTAGCTGAGTTCTGAAATTTAACCAAGCAGACGCTACGGTAATAATATCTACTGTTCGATTAGCTTCGTATAAATACTCTGCATAAAACCGTGCGCCATTCCCTCCAGTCAAGATGTACATCCTCGCTTGCAAAAGGTCCAGTCATTCTGAATTTTTTTATATGTTGTTAGGACCTAAACCAGTATTAAAAAAAATTTTGCCACTTCAAAAGTGCTGTGCGAGCGGCGGTGGACCCAAAAACCAGGAAATTTTCGAATAAGTTTTAAGATTTTCACGGCCAAAAGCATTTTCGGAAATTTTCGGATTTTTTTTTCAGTTTTTGCTCAATATCTCAGTGAAGGAAGGGTTTGACCGGTATAGTCGGTATACATACTTTTAAAGTAGACTAAATTTGCTACAATTTGAGATTATTTATTTTATTTTAGGGAAAGTCTGACCATTATTTGCAGAATTCGTATCATAGAACTTTCAAATGCAGAATTTCGTATCACCATCATTACGAAATTTTCATTTCGATCAAATGGAATGGCAATATTCAGTGTCAGGCAGTGAAACAGAGACAGGGTGCGTAATCTTAATGGGCTAGAACCAAGTCGTTGCTATAATGGATTTCCTTCAAAACGACATGGGAGATACTTCTAAAATAGTCCCAGAGAGAGCTCGTACGCACGTCATCAACGATCGTCTCTTCCTTCTAACACATCTTATATGAAAACGAAAAAGACAGAAGATACCTGTCAAGTCACTTCAATTCATCTGGGGTGGTGGACTTTTTTATTGTAAAACACTTTTTTAATGTAGAGTCGTTTTATTCACAATCACTTTTGAGTAACAATGAAATCAACACTTTTTGTAACTAATTTTGGCCCGGACCCCGCCTGGGCAGTAAGGGAACTGTACCCTAAGTATTGATTAACGCGAGAGAGGGAAATATTTTGAATAGCACCCCTTTTATATTGTTAAAAACTGTAAAAATCCGTCTTTCAGGTTATTAACATACGAGAATAACAATAACAATGGTACTAGACACCTACTGAGTCACGTGGTCTATTTTAGTTAGTCGGTAACACTAGCTTCAATAAAATTCATCCAGATGTCTCTAGCATTCATACTCTCTTAATAAACTAATCAAGATTAAATCAATGTGATTACCTACAGCAGTTATCTCATAGATGTCACTATTCTTAACAATACCTGCTTAGAAAGATGTCGTCACATGCGACCTCTCGCTGGGAATAGTACACAAGTACCAATCCGTCTCTGCCCTTTTTCTGTATAGAGTAAGTGGGGGCGAGCTAACGGCGGAAGGACTAATTTACCCACTCTTTGGGAATTATTCGTCTAGATATGATTTAACGCAGAATTAGCTGTTGGCCCCTCAGAGACTTCGCTAATGTCAAATGACTGATGCAAAACTACTACAGAAATAATTCATGTAATTCAAGAGATTTAAATATTATTGTAGACGATGAGAATTATTAATGATTGCTGTCATTTTAGATGTCCTTTATTCGTGTTATTGTGTGACTAGTCGAAAGTTAGATTAAAGAAATATCAATTAAACTAAAATCTAGCGAAATGGAATTGCGTTCCGAATCCATCTCAGCGTATATTTTGGTGCGATTGTTTGTTCGTCCTCGTGTTCATCAAATCAAGTTTTCTAGAGTTTATAGAGTTTTCCACATGTTTTGGGATTCTTATTTTGTAGGTTCATCTTTAATGTCATAGCTTTATGGCGTTTTAGCCATTTTTCTTCCAGCGTCGATATTATGTAGGTACTACTAATAGCGTTGGATTTCGAATATCGGCGAAGACAAATAAAATATTTTATACAAATGTGTATAGAATATTCCCAGGCAGAGCTCGTATCAACGTCGTCGCGGAGCATTCCAAAGAAACGTACTTGCTTCAAATATAACGGGTGACAAAATTGTGTGATCGTCTTACCATTTAATTGCATTGACATTACAATTTTGAATTCGAAGTGTTACAAATCTAGAAATAAGTCGTCCGGACAGGAACCTACATATTTTTTATGACTTTGTAACGAAAATATCATATTATTTTTACGGTGAAATTATTAACGAATGACCATGTAAATAATGTTAAATATCAACCTTATCTTGTGCGAATTTTATTACCATTGTGTGGGTTTTATGAAACTAAACATTAAAATTTTAGATAGGAATCTGGGGTTCTGTCTGTCCTGGTCATCCGCCTCCAAGACCTAGACAACCTCACCCCATGAACCCGGGCACCCCTGCTAAATCACCAAACGTAGCGAACCACCTGGGGTGACCTATGTCAGAGGTGTTGGTTATCCAATAAAGGTTCCCGGGGCGGCGGTAGCCATTCTCGCCTACCAATTTGAAAAAATTGCTTGCTAAGAAAAATAGGCTCGCGAAATATCTGAAGGAATGTGATTAAAGATATTCGACAATCTAATTATCTTCCGTCTTTTTCGTCACATGTTTTTACGTGTGAGAAGAAAATTTTTTAAAAAACGGCTTTTAGTATGATCGTGGATAACGTTGATACGACCTCTCTTTGGACCAATTGCAAAAATCTCAAGAAACTCTGAAGACTGGAAAGCATTAAAAAATATGAGAAATAAATACACAAAACAATTGAAAATTTATAAGAACGATTACTTCAAAAACAAAATTATCTCTAAAAAGGGAGACACTAAAAAAATATGGAAAACCATAAAAGGATTACTAGAAACCGAAGATAAAGAGATGAAATACGACATTGAATTCCCACATCAGATACAGGGTACCATACAGAACTGCTTCAACGAATATTTTGTAAACAGTATAATAGAATTGCATCAGAGTATACCAATACTGAAGAAAGACATCTGCGTGAGAAATGTTCGGCTAAACCGAGAAAAACTTGTGTTTAAAGAGATTGATGAAACATATCTTTTACAGATTCTTAACAGCACCAAATCAAAGGCGAGTCCAGATGGAATAAATTTTACAGTTTTGAGAGATGCAATGCCAGTGATATTTGAAACGATAAACGATTTCAAAAGAGCATTTGAAACGATAGAAAGGAAAATACTATTGGAAAAACTAGAAGACATAGGTCTTTCTGACGTAGCTCTGAATCTATTCAAAGAATATCTCCAGAAAAGAAAACAGGTAACGAAAGTTGAAAGCTCAGAATCAGAACCGATAGAAAACAACCTTGGTGTTCCGCAAGGGTCGATATTAGGTCTAATTCTATTTATAATTTACATAAATGATATTATCAAAACTATTAAACATTGCAAAATTAGACTATTTGCAGACGATACCTTAATCTATATTTCGTGTGAAGATTACATAGAAGCAATTAACAAAATAAACGAAGACCTACAAAATATAGCAAAATGGCTGAAATTAAACAAGTTAAAACTGAACGTAAACAAAACAAAATATCTGGAAATAGGCAATAAAACATGTAACACAGGGTTAAATTTGACAATCAATGGTGAAAAAATTGGAAAAGTAAATGAAATCAAATACCTGGGTGTAATACTCGACTCAAAACTGACTTTCACAGCAAACTTTGAATATGTGCTAAAAAAGGTATCAAAAAAGGTAAATTTTCTTAGAAGACTAAGACGTAAATTAAATAGAAACACTACGGAGCTTATTTATAAAACTATCGTTGCTCCACATTTGGACTACTGCTCAACGATGTTATATTTGGCAAATGAAGGAAATTTGAACAAACTAGAAGTTATACAAAACAAAGCTATGAGATGTATACCGGGGAAAGGCAAATACGCAAGGATTAATCAAATGAGAGAGGAGCTAAATTGGATTCCAATAAAAAAGAGTCTACTATTAAATGTGTTAATTTTTGTGCATAAAATTATGAAAAACCAAATGCCAAAATACTTTAAGGATGAAATTGTTTTTAATAGAGACATTCATAATTACGAAACAAGAAATACAAACAGAGTTCGATTGCCACAAATGAAGAAATCAAAATCACAGAACTGCCTAATGTACAGAGGACTAAAGATGTATGCCTGAAAGTATGAAGAATGAAGAAAGAATGAATGTATTTAAAAAGAAATGTTATGCTTACTGTAAAAATATTTTAATTTATCAAATGAAATGTTACATTGTGCTTATTAGTTTATATTCATGTAGTATAAACTAACTCAATAAATTTAAAAGAAAAGATAGAAACATGTATAGTAAAAATACATTTTGTAATGATTTTGTTTTCATTATTTCTTCTTTTCATTATTTATCTCCTTACCTTCTTCCTTTCGTCAATATATTCAAGTTTAACACTCCCTCAAAAGCGTGACTGCTAATGCTTTACTAGAACTCGACCAGTCTAACTGCAAATCGATTTTATATTATCGATTAAAGTTGCTGTTCAACAAAAAAAAAGATTTCGAAAGAAACCTGCTGAAGCTTGGACGAAGACAATATAAAACTAGTTTGAACTCGATCGTTTTGCATTACCTGCCCAAAAATTTGATATAAAAAATTTAAATGAAATATATGGTTTGTAATTAGGTAGGTAGGTAGTTAAAGTACCTACTTAGAATCTTACCGAAAGCCGAAATTTGAAATGGTGTAGTAAGTAAAGGACAATAAATCCAAAAAAGAGTTAAATATGATATTTTTCTCCCTCTTTTTTATATTTATAGAAAAATAAGTGCGTCGTTTACGACTTTCATTTATGAGAATTATTTTCTGAAAAATTAAAAATTAATTAAATTCTGTTATTAAAATAAATTACAAAAAATGTCGGCCGAGAATCCAAATTTGTCGAAAGATGTTTTTACGATCGTAAAACTATTAAAATTATGTACTTTTTGTAATTATTTTTTATTGTATGGTATTTATAAATTTTCAATAATGTCTAAGCAAAATAAGAATGTAAAAAAAATCTTAAATATATTAGTTTGTCGGACCGTAAATAAATAGACAAACTGAAGTATTTTCGTCACAAAACATGTACGCGGATCTTTTATTTAAACTAAAATTTAAATTCTGAAACTTAGCTGTCCCAGATAATTTATTTATTTATTTTACTGTATGATTATATGATTTGAAATGTATGTTGTATAATACAACATTTTATTTTAAATTTTACAAATCTGCCCTACGTTTGGTGACCGACCGAAGGTTCGGTTTCGGCAAGTTTCGGCAAAAAATCTAGTTTCGGCATCAGTTTCTGTTTCGGCAGATTTTATTTAGAATGTTGTGATTGTAAACGCAGTTTAAATTAAAATACTCAATTAATAAGGTCCTTCCTTTATAATTTACATAAGTGTTGATTATTGAAAATTCTTGTTCCAAGAAGTAGTTATGTTTGTTAAGTTTTAGTAATATCAAAAAACAATTTTTTTTTCACATACTTCAATTATTGTTTTTTTATTTCATTTAACACATGTTAACTGTTTGTATAAGTGTTAAAAAAAGCCAAATTTCAGTAAACCATAGATTCATAGTTCCGGTTTCGGTTTCGGCCGAAACTGAGACAGCTACTGAAGATTCGTTTTCGGTTTCGGTTTCAGTAGAAAATCCTGTTTCGGTCGGACTCTACCTACGGTATAACCTTATTATACTAAAAATAAACATTTTTTCTCAAAATTTGAAACATACCTTTACTTGATAAAATAACAGTCTTTCGAAATCAATTTATAATTTTTTTGGAAAAGTGTCAATACGTCTAAAATTTAATTTACATGTTTCCGGTTTTCTCTGGTTATTCCCTCTTAACGGAAAGATCTAATCAAATTTATTTTATAATTTAAAAAAATATATTATATATCTACCAAAGCAAGAGATATGATTTGTAAAAAAAAAAAATCATTTTTTTCGCTCTCATGATCAATTAACATTTGATCATTTACATTATTTCAAATTTCCATTTTGGTTTCAGAGGAAACATTGGTTTTGATTTATTTCATAACAAAAAATTACAAACTTACATTTTGGACGAGAGTTCTACACAGACTACTAGCATTCTTATAAGTTTTAATCCATTGAGAAATAGATTTTTTATTTTCATGCGATCTGCGTTCCATTGGAACCTAATTCAAATTAGCTTATTCGGCTAATAATAGCACGTATGTACGCTGTACGCTGTACAGGCGTACTACTTTAATTCGACCCTGCTACTGGGCGCTGGGTATGGGGAAGTAGGAATGAGAATTCCATTATTCCCGCCCAATTATCTGACCGACCTCCGCCCAGTGGCGCCCAGAACCCAGTGGCGGTCTAGTGGCACTCCAAGTCAATCAGCCCTGATGGCACTCTGTCTGGTATTGTGGGCAGAGGTAGTCGGCTTGCAGTCCTCTGTTATACCCCGTGACCCGTGACCCGTGACCCGCGACCTCTTGTTACCGATGCGCAAAATACTTAATGTGAGAGGTTTATCTATTTTTAATTTATATTTCAACGTTAGTGGCGGTCCGTGATTTCCAAATAGAAAAACACGATATTATTGATGTTGTAACTGAAAACTATTTTTTTTTAATTTTCAAAATTTTAATTTTTTCATTGATCATGAAAGATTGATATTCGATACGTTCATCCAACTTCATCCCTTGTCAGATGATTATTTTTCCATCTGTATACATATAAACCGAACTGTTATTTTTTCCATCTGTAAATATATCCACCAGACTGTTATTTTTTCCATCCTTAAACATATCAACCAGAATGTTCTTTTTTTCAAAAATGTAATAACTTTACCTTCTTTACTATTTATTGTAGGTTACACTTTTTAAAAGTATAGGTTAGAATTTAAAAATATAAAAGATCTGGGCATTTTCGCCAAAATTTGCACATTGTGTTATTGACATGTCCCACGATTTTGATGGGATTTTTCATAGTTTTGTATTATAGAATATTATAAACTTATATATTTTTAACATGAAAATGTAATAACTTATTTTATTTGATTAGTTAAATACAACAGTTGGAGCTGCATATATTTTTTTAATTAATTATTTAGAAGAAAAGGTAGTGTGTCCCATTTGTAACATTCAATGAAACAAAGTCCATTTCCGAAATTAATTTTAGATGTATGAGGTTAATTTTGAGGGGGCGTACATAATATATTTTTGGAAAAAATACCGTTTTTATGTAAATTTGGACCAACATTGAAAAAAATCAATCCGTTAGTTCCGTCACCTGACCGTATTACATATATTTTGTTTAACGCCTCTTTCTAGGACTTTTACTTTACATAGGAATAATTTATAAAATTATAAACAATTATAGCATACTTGAATACGTTTTTTTTAAATAAATTTTTTTGTACTTAATTGAACTACCCCAGCAACAATTTTTGCATTTTTAAGTGGTAAATTGAAGATCTCCACTGAAGAATCTACATTAGTACTTTGGGCAGAGAGGAGTAGGTACATAATATTATTTTGGTAGTTAGTCCCAGAATGTATGCATTGAAAAAAAAACTAATAATCTGAGATTGGTGAAAACTTTAAAATATGAAAGCGAGAAAATGCGTTAAATTCCCCCATTTCCTTCCACACCACTGTGATAAACTATTATATAATTATTTATTTATGCCCATTTAACATATTAATAGTAAAAATACTAAAAATTATACAGTATTTATTGTACATTACTGAACTGCCTGAGTAACAATTCTTTATATTTGAAAGATCATTTGACGATGTCTACTGAATTGGTATAATTATTTCCCTTCATTAACATTCTCAGCAAAGAGGAATATGGTAGTTATGGTAGAATATGGTAGGAATATGTTAGTTAATCCCGGAATTTCTGCACTGAAATAAATCCTGACTTCTAGCATTAAGTAAAGGAATCTGGAAGCTTATCAATAGCAAGCAATACCGGACTTTCATCTATATCATTTAAATTTTTATTTTATGTAGAAATGTCAAGTCAGTAAAAATCCTTCTGAGTAACATTTTGAGCATATTCATATCATTTAAAAGAGTGTTGTAGTTCAACATAATTGCTGGATTACCTATTTTAAAATTGAAAACGTAAGAATTTGTTTTGTATTCTTTCAACGGCTTGTACATAAATATTATAATGTGGGTTCCAGAAGGGAGAATTGTACTCAAGTTGACTTCTAACAAATTTTTATTATGATTGACATGTTAATAGCTCTGTTCTTTTGTTCTGCTGAAGTAATTAGTTGGTGTTGGTGTTGCAGCATCGGTGCGTGTCCGTAGCGAAGTCGGGCGGCATGGCGCGCGAAAAGTCCGCCGTGCCGGCCCCTGCCGAGCGGGAGACCTGGGGCAAGAAGGTGGACTTCCTGCTCTCGGTCATCGGGTTCGCGGTGGACCTGGCTAACGTGTGGCGCTTCCCGTACCTGTGCTACAAGAATGGAGGGGGTGAGTACTTTCAACTTTTGAAATACTGGCGTACAGAGCTCCGGGCCAAAAAGGCCCCTTTCTCTTTCATCATGAGTTTTAAAAAAATGGTTGTTGGAAAAACAGAAGTAAGTTAAGTCGTGTTAATTTTTTTTTTGCAAGGGAACATGGTTGCAATATGGGGAGATTTAGACTTTTCGAAGGGAAGAAGGTGGACGTCCCCGATCATCGGGTCGTAACGTTTGGCGCTTTCCGTGCCTGTGCTACAAGAGAATGGAGGGGCACATCTGTCAAGAGTTAAGATCTTGCGTATTTTGCTATTATTATTGACGTATTCGGCGGTTGGAAGTATATCTATATCAGGGGCAATTATAGACGTTTCGTGAGCTAGAGTGTAAGATAGAAAATTATGTCATTTTTGATGCACAAAATCCCCCCAATATAAAAAATATCTACGTACAAAAATATAAAATTTTGAAATAAAAATATATATTTCAGCGACAACAACAACAATAATTTTGTAAGTATTTTGAACTGAAAAGTTATGGACTGCCACTCTTCTATATAAATTACAAGGCATGTTCAGACAGTAAGTGTACTGTGAATTACCTCCCGTATTCCCCTGACTTGGCGCCTTCAGATTATCATCTTTTCACCTCCCTGAAGGCATACACGAGTGGAACTATTTTCGAACGATGAGCAGGTGCAGAAGGAGATTCTGAAGTGGGGGAGGAGCTGGCGGGGCGTTCTCCGAGGGCATAAAGAAGCTTGTGCCACGGCTCACCACATGCATTGAACGGAATGGCAATTACGTGGAAAAATAGTCAACAAGTTGATCAACAAAATCCCGTCATTTTTTTTCTAATGCACTTTAAAAAAAAACTAGTACACGTACTTTCTGAACTTGCCTCCAACGTTCAATGAAATATTAGTAATTTAGCTGAATGGTATATAAATGAGAAACGACTTTAATACTATGACTGCTACTACTACTACTTTACTACTCTTAATTTAACTTTTTTTTAACCAAAAATATTAACAAACTTGTGTATGTTCGATAACTATGTATATCCGTACATACTTACGTAGATACTTACAGTGCGTGTATTTTCATGTCGAAAAACAAAAGCTTTCCAAAAAATATTTTATATTTAAAAAAAAATCACATTATACAAAAATATACAAAAAAATGAACTGCATCATTATAAACATATAATGAAGAATAAAACGTTATAATAATGAATTATTTGGAATAATTCAAAATTTAATAATTTCAGGGGGGGGGGGGGTAAAGTTCTAAACTTTTTTTTTGCATTTTTATGTCAAGAGTACTGTGTCAAAATTTCAAGTAAATCGGAGCAAAACTAACGAAGATACAGCGTTTCACGCGACTGGCCCTCATGCTCGATTCGAGTATAAAAAGCTTTAAATCGATTTTCTCGCAAACACCATTTTTGAAGTTCGTGAACATCATAACTCAAAATCTATTTAACCGATCCTTTTGAAATTCTGTACACTCTTTCTACACATAAATCAACAGGTAGTAAGAGGGATATTTTTTTTTACATATTTTTACCATTTTGTAATAAAAAATTCACCGAAATTTTTTGGCGAAAATTGGGTTTTTCACTCCAAAATGTTGCCAAAACAAAACAAAAAACTCCCTCTGACTGCCCAGGAAAACACATCACCTTTTAAACGCATTTCGCGCCACCGGAGATTCGCTCTCACGGCTTATTTATTCATATTTTTAATTGGATTTTTATCAAAGATACTTCAAATGTTATATGTACTATAACGTATATATGAAGTAATTAAACCAACATTATTCATATCTCCAAAAAATCATGAAAATATGCCTTTTTTTCGCTTTTAAAATCTTACCCCTTCTTTAAGTCAATTTTGAATAGCAATACAGCCAATAAGTACAAGAAATAACTCCGTAAGTCCATTATTTGACATAACGAATAGCCCCTTGACCGACTTGTGACCCGATTGGCACTTATTGCCCCGGGTTCCCCGTGATTCATGCGACCGCCCCGGAGTGCGGACATGGCGTCAAAGGCGGGAAATTAACTAGCTAAGAGACAGACGGGGACGGGACGGGGATGTATTGGGGAAAACTACCCCATCTCCCCGCTACCGCACGTCCGCACCCTCCCCCTTGTGATCACTCAGATTCAGTGATTCATAATATGAATATTGAATTACGACTAGGTATCTCAAATAGAAAACGTCAAGAAAATTAATAAATATTTAGGTTATCTAGTTTTAAAAATTTCATATCTGGGTCACATACTTCGAGGGGAGAAATATAACTCGCTCCAATTAATATTAAAAGGCGAGATAGAGGGTCGCCGAGGGCCTGGTAGGAGACAAATGTCTTGGCTGCGAGATGTACGAGAGTGGACCGGTATTAGAAGTGTTGAGGAGCTATTCCGGCAGCTACCTTTACCAAAGTGATCGCCAACGTCAAGGGAACCTGATACGGCACACAAAGAAGAAGAAGAAGGTTATCTGGTAAATAATTACATTTTAATTCTACACGGTAAAAGCGTGAAACTGGTGAATCTACATCACATTCACAATTTGGGAGACGGGAATGGGTACCGCCGCCCCGGGAACCTTTATTGGATAACCAACACCTCTGCCATAGGTCACCCCAAGTGGTTCGCTACGTTTGGTGATTTAGCTGGGGTGCCCGGGTTAATGGGGTGAGGTCTGTCTAGGTCTTGGTGGCGGATGACCAGGACACACTGAACCCCAGATTCCTACCCACCCCTTAAACCCTTTTCCTTACCAGAACTCTCCTCTCCCTCCTTTCCGTAAAAAAACCCTCCACACAGCATCCTCAAAGATGACATAGGCCCTGAGTGAAATTATTTACCTGTGTGGAGCTCATGTAAAAAAAAACATCGATAACGGAAATTTGAAATGCTGTAAAGGATAATAAATCCAAAAATGAGTTAAATATGTCATTTTTCTCCATTTCTTCATTTTAAGAAGATTTTTTCTGAAAAATTATAATAATTTTAATTCTGTTATTAAAGAAATTTACAGTATTCAGAAAGTCTCATTCCATATTATTTATGTTAAAAATTCATAATGACAGGTCTATAAAAATAGAAGATACGAATTAAAAAAAAAACTTTCTTTCGCTTTCCTGAACCATTACCATTTTGTGCTTCATAGCATTTCAAATTTCCGTTATCAACATATTTTTTTGTTGTTATTTTTATTTTTTTTTTCTATTTTTTCGGCAACCATAAACTGTTGGGACGGGTCTGTACTTCGAAGTATTAAAAAAAACATTAAGCGACTGATATACGAGTACTGATTGTTTGGTTCTGAAACAGTCTTTTAGAAAACTAAATCCATTTTCCTCAAGTTCCTTCATCAATCATGCATTCCTTTCTCTTCCTCCTTTCCTCAAAGTCTCACCAGGAAAAGAAGAAGATGGTCCTACCTACAAGAGGAAATAATTGTACAATATTGTACAATATTGTACAATAATTGTACAATACCATTATATAAAAATGGTCCCAAAAATGATATTTCAAATTATCGACCAATTAGTATTTTAACTCCTCTATCGAAAATATTGGAAAAAGTAATAAAAAAACAAGTTCTTACATTTTTGGATACCAATAAAGTATTATCACCTACGCAGTATGGTTTTAGGAAAAACCTGGGTACTGGTGATGCTATAGCTAATGTAACTAATACAATTATTAGAAAGCTGGATGAAGGCAAAAAATGCTTAGCAGTTTTCATTGATCTTCAAAAAGCTTTCGATACAATTGATCATAAAATACTGTACTTAAAACTAAAAAAAAAATGGAATAACTGAAACAACTCTAAACCTACTTAGAAGTTATTTAACAGGAAGAGAACAAATTGTACAAATTGGTAAAAGAAAGAGCAAATCTCTTCCAATTAAATTCGGGGTCCCCCAGGGAAGCGTATTAGGACCAATACTATTTCTCATATATATAAATGACCTTATGAATCTTCCCATAAATGGAAACATAATGAGCTTTGCAGATGACACTGTTATTATATTCCACGAACAAGATTGGACAAGAACTTACAAAGAGGCGGAACATGGCCTGGCTGTACTTCAAAACTGGCTAAAAGTAAACTCCCTTACATTAAATGTAAATAAAACTAAATATCTCACTTTCTCCAAAAACAAAAGAGGACAACCAATGAATGTGCATACCCTCAAATTACATGAATGTCAAAATACTTTTCCACAATGTTCCTGCCCGTCTATATCCCAAACAAAAAGTATTAAATATCTTGGGATTGAAATTGATGAAAATCTACAGTGGAATTCACACATTGATCTTACCTCAAAAAAGCTAATAAAACTCATCTACTTCTTCAAAAAATTAAGAAACATCTTGTCGATGAGGGATCTAAAGAGAGTATATTATGCTTTATGCCACTCTCGATTGGAATATGGAGTAATAGGATGGGGCTCAGCAGCATCTAATCACTTAAAACAACTTAAGATAACTCAGAATTGCATCATAAAGACCATTCTAAAGGTCCCTATAAGGACGTCAACAACAGAAATTTTTAAACAGTTTGATGTTCCAAGCATACAGAAAATCTATGCCAAAAACATTCTAGTACATCACCACAAAAACGACCCAGAGAAAGAAACCTCACATGCTCATAAAACCAGAGCCAAACAAACAGACACACTTAATATACCAAAGTGTAACTCCTCATTTGGTCAAAGAAGTTCTGAATTTTTAGCAGTAAAGTTATATAACAAACTCCCACTTAGTATCAAACAATTTAAAACAAAAAATAGCTACATTATGGACATTAAATGTTGGCTGAAGGAACTACCGGAAAATGACCTTACTAGTATACTTAAAACATCATAGAAGTTTCTGGAAAACTCTATCCAAACAAGTTAAACCATAGAAGTCGCTGAAAAACTTATCCAAAGCATAGTCCCCCTCAGCACAGGATCTCCTAGTGAGGAGGACTTCGAATATATTTATATTTTACATATACATCTAACTAACATGTTTCATATAAAAATGTAAAAAATATTATATAGTTACTAAATAAAAAAAAAAAAAAAAAAAGTACACCTTACCCACTTGGGCAATTGAATTTTGTTCGTGACATGGGTCACAGCTCTCTCGTGGATAATATTGCAAATATCGCAAGATTTCGTCTTTTTATCGTAAAAAACTGTCGTTCGTAGAAGCCTGGTGTTGTGTCAGTGCTGAAAGCCAGGATCGATCCTGCATCACCGTAGTACGCCGTCAAAAGGTAAGAGACTTCCTTTCATTTCCTATTTCCTTACGATTGAATTTCAAAACACAATTATTTGGTATTTACTCAAAACAAAAAAGGGATTTACAGTCATCTTTTCGGGTCTCGGTATCGGCCGTGACATTTTTGGTTCCTCTCGCCGGATATTTTCGTTTTTTTGTCGTTTTTTGGTAGACGTAATTTTGAAGCTGGAGTATTGTGTTTTGAAGTTTGAATCGTTCCATTTCGTTGACCTTTTTCCGGTTTATAAAAGCTGTTTCAGAATTATACATTTAATCGTGAATATTGGAGTAGCATTTTAAATTTGAATTGGTTATTATAGTTGTTTGGGCGGCTTAACATTTGAATTCATAGATAGTGGGTACCTTGTACGTAGGTACAAATTAATCGCAGCCGCACGTCGGAAGTTGGTAGGTACCCAAAGCGTTTTCGCAACATTTTCGTATCTCGTGTCGGTAACGTAGGTCGCGTTAGTTTATCGCGTCAGCTGTTTATAACAGCCGACATTAACATTTTGTTTACAAGTTGACGTTTGACAGTGTTATTATTTGGTTTGTTGTTAAAAATATTCATAATGGCAGCTAACACCATTAAGTACAAACTAGCACTGTTAGATATGGAAAGTGTGCGTTCTTCTGCTATCAAAGCTATAACAACGTTGAATATTGTTGATAAAAATATATTCAAAGCACGTTTTTCGGATGTATCTGATATTAGAGAAAATTTCGTCGCTTCACATATTTTAATTGAATCAAATAAGAAAGATGAATTAGAAATTAAAGTTTTGCAAGAAAAATATACTGAAATCCAAAACATGTATTACGAGATTCAGTCGTATTATAACCAATTATTTCCAGAAGTTTTGGAAAGTGAATCGGATCACTTAATAGCCAACAATAATGTTTCGTTGCCAAAATTAAAATTGATTATTTTCTCTGGAATATCAACAGATTGGACAAATTATATAAACACCTTTAATTCTTTGATCGATTCTAATAACGGTTTAAATTCTATTCAAAAAATGCATTATTTATTAAGCTCCCTTTCGGGTGAAGCCTTAACATACGTTAAACATTTGCCGATTTCTGAGGAAAATTATTTTGTTGCATATAATTTGTTAAAGGAACGTTATGAAAACATACGTTTGATCGCTGATAGACACGTAGAATTAATTCTGTCGATTCAACCTGTAAAAGTTCAGGATAATTTGAGGCAATTTATTTCCATTTTGAAAGAAAATCTTGCTGCGTTAGAAGCTTTGAATTTTCCAGTTCGCCAATGGAGTTTTCTTTTATTACATATTGTATTACGTAAATTAACAAAAGAATTGCGTATTGATTTTGAAATTCAACACAGTTCGGAGAATATCCCAACGTTTGATCACTTATTGAAGTATTTAGATGGGCAGTGCCTAGCAAAAGAAATGGCACTTGGAGTTTTTCCTGAAAACCAGTTACAGGCTCATAAGGGTCAATCTAAATCATATAATGCAAAACATCGATTGAGCAATAATATTAATGCGTTTGTATCAAACATTGAAATCAAGTGCATTCTTTGTAAATCGCCACACTCACTGCACAAGTGTGAAAAATTCTTAAGCCTTACTCCAAAGGATAGGTACTTATTCGCAAAGGAAAATAATCTATGTCTCAATTGCTTAGCGCAAGGAAAACACAACGCAAAAAATTGTCATTCGCGTTTCACTTGCAGACAATGTCAATTAAAACATCATACCCTATTACATTTTCCAAAAAAAATCGTGGAAAATTCAGACCAGCAAGAAAACTCTTCAGAACCCTTGGTGTTGACCACATTTTACAATAAAACTCACAAAACGGTTCTTTTGTCTACAGCTTATGTGGAAGTTTTAGATAAAAATGGAGTATTTCAGAAGGTTCGTGTTATGCTCGATAGCGCAAGTCAGGGAAACTTTATTTCGGAAAATTGTGTCAAAAAATTAGGTTTTACTCGTTCTAAAAAACAACCACTTACCGTGATAGGTATTGGAAATATTCCTACTATTAATTCTAACGGATTAATAAGAACACAATTTCGTCCTGTCGATTCGAAGGAATCTGGAATTATGACAGATTTCCTTATTTTAAATAACATTTGTTCGAATATGCCATCAAATCGTATCGTCGATCATAATTGGGATCACATCGTGGGTCTCAAATTGGGAGATCCAACATTCTACTTATCATCAGCTATTGACATACTGCTTGGAAGTGATATTTTTGCGTCATTGTTATGTTCAGGAAAATTGATGGGGAAAGAAAATGAACCCATAGCTATAGAAACTAAATTGGGTTGGATTTTGATGGGAAATGTTGGACCATCAAATCATTGTAAAAATTCATTCTTCACGTCAATGGAGGAAAATATTGATGAAAAGCTTAAATGTTTTTGGGAAATTGAAAATGTTCCAGCTTTGAAGAAAATTCAATCGCCTGATGAAATTCGTTGTGAAAAAATATACACGGAAAGTACCTACCGTAACCAAGATGGAAGATACGTCGTTTCGTTGCCATTTAAGGAAAGCCCGGAAAAATTGGGAAAGTCATATGACATAGCATTGTCACGCCTCAAGCATTTAGAAAGGAGACTGAATAGAGATTCTGATCTCAAATCTCAATATATTTCGTTCTTGAGAGAATATTTTACATTAGGGCACATGATCGAAGTGCCACCTCAATCGCCAATTATTGCTAATTATTTCATACCCCATCATGGAATAATCAAAGAAACCAGTTCTACAACTCGTTTAAGGGTCGTTTTTGATGCCAGTACCAAATCGTCTTCGGGTACGTCATTGAACGACATACTTCTGGTCGGTCCCAAATTGCAAAGGGACATTGTCGAATTAATGTGTAATTTTCGAATACACAAAATCGTTTTTACAGCTGACATCCGTCAAATGTACTGGTGGATGAGAAATCTCGCCGTTATCAACATATTTTGTGGAGAGAATCATCTGATCATCCTGTAAAGGAATTTGAATTACAAACAATAACATATGGCACCTCAAGTGCTCCATACCTATCCATTCGTTCACTTCATCAATTAGCAAATGATGAAAAATTGAATTTTCCAAAGGCTGCTACTATATTAATTGAAAATACCTACGTAGATGATATTATCAGTGGTGCGCAATCTTTGGAAAGCGCTCGACATTGTATAGTGGAATTAATGGCATTACTTCAAAAAGGTTGTTTTGAATTGAGAAAATGGTCTAGTAACCATCCTGAAATATTGGAAGACATTCCTGTCAGCTACCGGGAAGTACCCTTAAGTTTTGAGTCGGATACTGACAAGAAAAACATTAATATTTTAGGTATTCAATGGATACCGTCGCTTGATCAATTTACATATAAAATTCATAATGTTTTTAGTGACCACTGTACCAAACGCATAATTTTATCGACAATTGCACGTCTATATGATCCATTAGGTTTTATTAATCCTGTCGTTTTTATAGCTAAATGCTATATGCAAAACTTATGGAAAATTCAAATTGGTTGGGACGAAGAAATCCCTTCGGACATGAATTTGAAATGGAAGAAATATATAAAAGAGCTTCCATCACTCGCCAATTTAAAAATTGATCGATATGTCGCAACTTCTCCCACCAGTCGATGCATACTTGTTGGGTTTGCGGACGCCTCTGAAAGAGGATACTGTGGAATTGTTTATCTGGTAGTGATTAATAACACAGAAATATCCAGCCACATTTTATTAGCAAAATCTCGTGTTGCCCCCATAAAGATAACATCGATCCCGCGACTGGAATTGTTAGGAGCAGTTTTATTAGCAAATTTGTTGACTTATTGTCAAGAAGTATTTAAAGACAGACTTCAAATAGAAAAGACTGTCGCGTTCACCGATTCAACTATTGTATTGGCATGGCTGAAGACACCTTCCTTTCTATTGCAAACTTTTGTAGCAAATCGTGTTGAAACAATAATACAAAATATACCTTATGAACATTGGTATCACATTTCATCGCAAGAAAATCCTGCAGACTTGGGTTCGCGAGGAGCTTTTCCTTGTGAAATCGCAGACGCGTCGTTATGGTGGAAAGGACCTAACTTTATATCAACACCTTTGGAGGAATGGTTATTTGTTAGGCCTCCAAATATCTCTGTGGACCAGTTACCAGAGTACAAGTCAAAAAATTTAATTTCTCTATCGACGAATATGTCAACGTGTGACGAAGAGTTTTTATTGAAGTTTTCATCATTATCGAAATTACTTCGTGTCATATGTTGGTGCCGTCGGTTTATCAATAGATTACGTTCGAAATCGATTATCAATGTCAATGGGTTATCCCCACTTTCGTTAAAAGAAAATAATTTAGCTTTGCAATGTTGCATTAAGCTTGTTCAAGCAATTTATTTTCAACAAGATATGAACAATATATCTTCCCATCGCATGTGCTCAACACAGCTTCAAAAACTCGCCCCATTTATTGATGAAAATGGTGTTTTGAGAGTGGGTGGTCGAATTCGCTTTGCACCGATTTCAGAAAATGCTCGACATCCTATTATTTTACCCAAGCAGTGTCATTTGACAACTTTAATAATTGATTATTACCATAGCATGTACCTTCATCCAGGTCCTCGTGCACTCCAATCCATAATATCATTAAAATATTGGATAATTTCGGCTAGGAATGCAATTCGACATCGATTGAGTAAATGCATTTCTTGTTTTAAAAATAACCCGCGTGGTAGTTTCCCGTTGATGGGTAACTTACCCGCTTCCCGTTTTCGAGAAGGTCGTCCATTTTTAAATGTCGGAACAGATTTTGGAGGTCCTTTTTTGGTACGCGAAAGTAGACGTCGCGGCGCAAAAACTTATAAGGCCTATTTATGTCTTTACGTTTGTTTATCGACCAAAGCCGTTCATCTTGAATTAGTTTCAGATCTATCTACTGAAGCGTTTGTGGCAGCATTAGATAGATTCATCTCTAGACGTGGTATATGCCAAAATATTTATAGCGATTGTGGCACCAATTTTGTTGGAACTAACAAATATCATACTGGTCTTTCTAAATTCATACATGCATCTGAAAACACTGACAAACTTGTTGACGCAACTGTCGCTCGTTCAATTACTTGGCATTTTTCTCCGCCCTCCGCACCCCATTTCAATGGAGTGTCGGAAGCTGGTATTAAGTCAACTAAACACCATTTGAAGAGGGTTGTGGGAGATCAAATCCTTACCTTCGAAGAATTAACTACTGTTCTGACTCGCATCGAAGCCATTTTAAATTCGCGACCAATTGGAGCGCTGTCGTCGGATCCATCCGAATTGGACCCGTTAACTCCTGCACATTTTTTAATTGGGGCTCCTCTTGTTTCTGTTCTTGAAGAAAATTTTGTGGATGTACCAATGAATCGTTTGTCGCGTTGGCAACTATTGAAACAGATGTCCCAACATTTTTGGAATCGTTGGCGAAAAGAATATCTACATACTCTTCAACAACGCAACAAGTGGGCAACGTCAACTCCTAATTTGAAAGTTGACGATCTAGTCATGATAGATGATTCACAAGCAACCCCAATGCGATGGCCTGTCGGGAGGGTGGTTGAATTATTCCCCGGCGCCGATGGAATGGTTCGTGTCGCTACTGTAAGAACCCCTCAGGGCATTTTTAAGCGGCCCGTGGTCAAATTGTATAAGCTACCCATCGATTAATTAATTATAATTTTAATTTTTCGTTTGTCTTGTTCAATCCTTAGGTTAATTAGTTATTTTGCTTTCGTTTTTTCATTGTTTTTCTTTCGCATATCGTTGTTGAGAAAATATCATATTTCCTCAAGGTAGGCGGAATGTTTGGTTCTGAAACAGTCTTTTAGAAAACTAAATCCATTTTCCTCAAGTTCCTTCATCAATCATGCATTCCTTTCTCTTCCTCCTTTCCTCAAAGTCTCACCAGGAAAAGAAGAAGATGGTCCTACCTACAAGAGGAAATAATTGTACAATATTGTTGCCCAAGTACACCTTACCCACTTGGGCAATTGAATTTTGTTCGTGACATGGGTCACAGCTCTCTCGTGGATAATATTGCAAATATCGCAAGATTTCGTCTTTTTATCGTAAAAAACTGTCGTTCGTAGAAGCCTGGTGTTGTGTCAGTGCTGAAAGCCAGGATTGATCCTGCATCACCGTAGTACGCCGTCAAAAGGTAAGAGACTTCCTTTCATTTCCTATTTCCTTACGATTGAATTTCAAAACAATTATTTGGTATTTACTCAAAACAAAAAAGGGATTTACAGTCATCTTTTCGGGTCTCGGTATCGGCCGTGACAGATAGTATACAGGGTGTTAAGGGACGTACTTGACTTACTAACCAGTGATTCCTGACATTATTTGGAGTAAAAAATGTAAATGAAATTTTGGTCTCAGGTGAATTTTTTGACGTTTTTATTTTTTCAACAAAAACATAAAAAATTATAGATGTTCGACAATTGGAGGCGGGGTTAGGGGTTGATCGGTTACTTGACTGAGTGACCAGTGATGACATGCGGAAGATTTTTTTTTGTTTGATTTTGAAGAAAAAATTTTTTAAGAAAGTCGTTGAAAAAGTCACCGGAGACCAAAATTTCATTTACATTTTTTACTCCAAATAATGTCAGGAATCAGTCGTTAAAGTAAGTCAAATACGTCCCTTAACACCCTGTATATATTTTTTTGTCTCAGCTGCTCCCGTCTGGAGCCAATGAAACTATGGCATCCCCAATTGGGGTATGTTGTGAGTCTGAAGTGAGTGGGGAGGGGAATAAGATGGGGAATAGGAAGGTGGGGAAGTACCTGGCTATTCATATCTGGTCACTAAACACGACTAAAGCCATTTTAAGCAACGTTTCAATTCTGAACGGTGGTCTTACACCAGGGCGATACTGAGAGTATCTTCCACTCTGGAACGTCGCCGATTTATTTCAAATTTGACTTAAAAATTCAACTTCAAACTCGATTTACTCGAAAACGAAAGTTCAAATATAAAAAGTTACAATGAATAATCGACTGTTATGTAGAATTCACCAGTTTCCCGCTTTTACTGCGAGTTTCCGGACACAGTGTGTAATAAGTTTAAATTGAAAAGGTTGCACTTGAATTTATGTAGGTATCTTTAAATACATTTATTTGATTTTCTCTTTTTTCTTAATTGAATCAATGTAAGAATGAAGTGGAATTTTAGAAGCGAAAATTAACCCACTTCCCAACATCCGATCGAGCTGAAACTCGGCAGATAGACTCGTTGTCGATGACAATGCATTCAATCAACTCTGTGAATAATACATACGCACACACGTATGTATTATTCACATGCGGACATGTACGTATTTTGGTAAAATTAAAGCGCTCATACGAAATAAATGTCGGCCTTACCAACTCCGGATTTGGTCCAGTTTGAAGCGCGGTTTATTCCCATCACTGGGTAGCAAGGTCAAACCTCAGCCAAACATGGAAATCTGAAAAGATATTTGAAAACAGAGTTGGTAGCGCGGTTGATTCCGATCACCTCAAAGGTTCAAACCTCAGTCAAATAAAAAAAAAACTATTATTTGACTGAGGTTTGAACCTTTGCATCCTTTACATCCTCAAAAACTATAAACATGTATCTTTTATTACAGCCTATTTTTCACAGGGACAGCGTACAATCTCAGCTAAATGAGACCACTGATTATATATTATTACTTACATCATACTATTTAAACTCTTTGTTCGAGTAGTCAAAGCAATCCATGCATGAACTGTTTCACGGCAAACATGAGCATGCACTACACGTGCAAAACTTGTATAACTTGATTTTCCCTACCGAAATTTTCACTTCACTTCCCGCCCAATCTCGTTTCCTGGGCTAAAATGTAATGGATTGTGGGTTGAGAATAATTGTATCTTAACTTCCAGGGCATAAACCCATTCATAAATTCGTTTAAATATTATTCATTTGTCATACATAATATATTACATGAATTAAGAATACATTTATAATATTATATGACCGCATATTCTTTGTGACCATTTTATATAATTGTAGACAATATTATTTACAAACACCATTTTCGTAAAACAATTACAGTTTTAACTATTATATTTTGGCCATTTATACCTACTATAACATGCTTCCTATAACATAAATTCCTTCATCTAAGAAAGTTACCTAACTTAATAACTAACTATCACGACCGCCAAACAACTCTTGGTCTTGGCATACACTCCTTGCCTAATTCACATTCATACATCATCTCATACATACTTTTCTATTATTCTGACTCTTGACATGGTCCGTCTCTAGTATTAGATTCACTTCATCGTGCCATGGCTTCCTCGGGCACCACCGACTGCTTCTACCATCCAAGTGTGCGTCATATTTTCTCTTTACCTCCTTTCTTCGTTCATTCGCTCTACACGCCCAAACCATCTGAGCTTCCCTTCCTTAATCTTACTTATTCTCATTACGCTTACATCCGCACTGAATTATTTGCGGATTTCCACATTTCTCACACGATCACACACGGCTTTAACACACAAAACTCTCAGAAATCTCATTTCTACAGCATTCAGTTTACTTTCATACTTCTTCTGAAAGGTTCCATGCCTCATTGCCATACGTTAGGGTAGGTATCAGCACCCCATTATGGATTGCTAGCTTCGCTCCTTTAGACAGTTTTTTTGTTAGCGCTAACGGCGTTTAATCTTACAATAATGGAGTTACCTGCATTTACCCTTCTTTCAATATCTCTATCAGGCTTCCCATCTGTCGTAAAGATACTTCCCAAAGAGTGGGTACCTTGGTACAGGTAAATCATTTTCAAGAGACTCTTGCTTGTGAAGTGCTGAACTGGATAGATAAAAGATTATTTGATTTAATAATAATATTGGTTTTGTTAAGAAGATGAAGAATGACATAAAAAAACTTAAAATTAGCATTCTCAAATTGAATTCGGAATTTAAAAAGGTCGCTTCGCACACAGAATATATTTTGGAATTTGTGGGGTAAGAGAGGGCTGCGGGCGGTTGTTCCAAACTAGTTTGAAAAACTTTTTTGAAGCTTTCAATACGTCGTGTCGGTGTAAACAAATACATTCAAAGTTTCTTTTACATAAGCTCCACACAGGAGACCCTGAGTACAATAATTTCCCTCAGGTCCTATGTGATCTTTGGTTATGCTGTGTGTACTTTTAAAATGATTTACATGATGTACTTCGTAAATGTGTTTTTTTTTTCAATTGGACCATAGAAGAGCATTCATTTTAGTTGTCACGATATTGGCGGGAAACAATATCGGCGGGGGAAAAAAAGCTGAGAAACCACGAAGCTAATCTGACACCGAGTATATTTTGGAAATACTCGTAATTCTAATTACTGTTGTAATTCAACCATTTGGAATTTCATCTCTCCGTAAATTTGTTTGTTACGTTCCGATTCAGGTTCAAGACCGTGGGTTCCTGCTAGGAGATGTCAAATCGAAATGATCAATATTATGGTACCTACCTACCAACCTAAAAAAAGTTTGAAATTTTTTTTAAATGAGATGGTAACATTTCTGTGGACTATATTTTTCCTTATTTGAAATCAAAATTTTTTCGTAAAATATTTGTGGCTGGTATAAAATGAATTAGGTAGGTATGAAAGTAAGAACCTGAATAAATATTTCAGATTTCAAATGGAATTTTGGTTTTGATTTATTATAAGAGAAGATTTGAAATGTACTTTTTTTTAGTTCTCTTTGAGTTCTTCTTGAGTTCTATTGCTCGCGGAACTACTAGAGTGTTAAAATATTCTAAAGAGATAAATCTGAGCAATTTCATAAAACCAGAATAAGTAGGTAGGTAGATCGTTTCTAAAGTTTTTGTTACTATATGCAGAGATTTTCGGCTTTATAGGTAAGGCGCGGTGTACCCGTTCAAAAAGAAGAAGATGAAGAGATATGTAAATACGAATGTTAGAGAGAGCGCACTAATGTTAAAATCTAATTAATATTAAGAGCGTGTTCACACACAGCTATAATATGCGTGAGATGGCGTATTTCAGCATATCGCTCGCCATAAATTCCAATTGGGAATATACGGCGAGCGATATGCCGAAATATGCCATCCCACGCATTTTATAGCTGTGTGTGAACACACTCGCAAAAATTGTGAAAATGTTTAATAAAACACGACTCGTTTAAAATAGAGCAAAAATCTCGCGGGATTTGTCTAAAACAGCATTTAAAGAAACATTGTTAATTTTTTCGTACATATAACTTGTGAAATAACTGAAAAAACGTGTTTATAATCATTTTCGGAGCATGTCTTGCGATTTTTTTTCTATCGAAGGAATTTCATATAATTTGCGTTTCGGCGCGGGGAATGTATAGATACATCTTCAAGAATAACATGTATTTTAGAGCTTTAAAACTTTAAAGCGAGCTTTAAGAGCTTTTTAGTGTTTAAGGTACGTAATAAATCGGTAGAAATGGGGTTATCGAAAAAAACGTGTTTTTTAATGTTTGACAAGACGTTGATATTTGGCCCAATCACCCTTAATGTTCTCTAACCTCTCTAGTTAACACGATATGAGAAGTGGAGGGTGGAGGGTGGAGTTGGCACGGGATGGTCCAGGGGTGTAGCAGGGGTTGCAGCAGAGACGGGAGTAGAAACGGAAGTCAGGGGAGGTTTAGAATTGCTGAGAGGAAATGAGTTGCCGCGGGCGAAGCTTGTGCTGGACATTTGAAGGAGATTCCAGAACATTCTACAATTCTCGGGAAGGACAGCGGAAATTTCAAATTACGACCACATGTTTGTGATAAATGTGACTTGTTCGTCTTATAAAGTTTTGTAGTCTCGTATTTTAATTCGAGTAATATTTTATTACGCAGGGGTTATTTAGAAGTTAAAGTTATACGTATGTTTTACTTCGCAATACGTTTTTTTAATTTATTGTTCTTCAAAAGTACTACTTATCTTGCTAAACTGCAATTAAGAAGTTTGACAAGAGGATGTTTAATTATTTTTTTTTACATTAGTTCCACACAGGAGGCCCTGAGAAAAATAATTCCCTTCAGGACCTATGTCATCTTTGGGGGTGCTGTGAGGATGGTATTTTTTGGAAGGAATGAGAGGAAGTTTTGGGAAGGAAAATGGTATAGGGGTGGGTGGGAATCTGGAGGTCAGTGTGTCCAAGAGTAACGGACGTATGAATCCAGCAAAGGCGATATTCCGAGAGAGTACGGCTGGAGAAGTCAAAGGGATTCCCTCAACCATTCTCTCCCGATCCGGCCTGCCACGCAGCTGGGCTAACCCCATGAAACCGGGAACCCCTGCTAAGTCACTAAACGTAGCGAACCACTTGGGGGGACCTACGGCAGAGGTGTTGGTTATCGAATAAATAGTTCCCGGGGCGGCGGTACCCATATTCGCCTTCCAAATTGAGAAATGTAAATATAAGTACACACAATATTATTTCACTAATTATAAATTATATTATATTATTGACAATGAAATTAAAGATTTCGAATCAAGTGTTTATTATCAAAGAGAGAGAGAGAGAGAGAAAATATTATATTTACTTAAACCTCAGTCAAACCTCAAGTTGTACTATTTAATCACTTTATTGAGTTAAAATAAAAATAATTATTCATCATAGTCTTGCAGAAAAGGTAATAGATGTCGCACATTAAATAAAAATGGATACCTACATTTTTCCAATGTATTTTCCTCAAACTTGCCCGATGAAGAATATTCATTTATTTATTTATTTATTTATTTATTTATTTATTTATTTATTTTTTTATTTACACATATACGGCACAAATCGTGCCATTAACATAATTGACATACTTATAATAGTACAACAACATGAAGAATAACAATATAAATGTTAGTCAAATTTAAGAAAAAAGGTAAAAAGTAAGGTAATAAGTAGTGTATAAAAACAATAATATATAAAAGTAAATTATAAAGTGAAAAGTTTAAGATATAAAGTATTAAGTACAAACTATAAATTAAAGTACAAAACTAAATTAATTAAAGTACAAACTATAAATAGTTTAAAATATAAAGTATTAAAGTACAAACTATAAATTATTAGGTAAAAGTAAAAATAAAAATTTAAAGAGAGAAATAAAACAATAAAATGTACAAATAAGATACCTATCTCAAGGTACCTACAAAGATTTAAATATAAAATATAAAAAGTAATAAATCCTGGATTATGTTAACTGATATGATAAATTTTACAAGTACCTATGATTTCTAGTGCATTAATAGTTTTAGAAGTACTGGTAGGCATATTATGTTTACATAAAGTATTTACGTGGTACTAGCAAACAAATTTAGTTTAACGCATCTTTTGTATGAAGCCAGATTACCGGCAGCGTTATCGATATTAGCATATTCATTGCCTAAAATATGCAAGCGATTTATGGTTGAGTTTTGTTCTGCGTTCGTCATAGTATTGTCACAGTGGAAAGGTGTTTTGAGTCGAGTCGGTCTACAAGGTACATGGTAATTTATTAATGAGACAAGTTCAGGGGAGTCAAACCAGTTATTGTTTATTTTAAATAAAAAAATAAGGTCATTGAGTATTCTTCTATCTTTTAACGATAAGAGTCGCATTTTTTGTGATAAAGATTCATAGTTTATGTCAACCGCGGGAATACCTAATTTGAAATTAATTGATCTGAGAAATTTGCGTTGGATTCTTTCAATGGAGTTTGCATGGCTTTTGTAGAAAGGGTTCCATATGGGGGAATTGTATTCTAAATGACTCCTAACCAGAGTTGTATATAGTAATTTGAATGTTTGGATATTTTTGAAATCTCTACAAATTCTTACAATGAAGCCCAGCATTTTCATTGCTTTACCAGTTATTATATCAATGTGGTTGGTAAATAGTAGCTTAGAGTCGAAGGTTATTCCAAGGTCCCTTATTACAGGTACTGACAATAAACTGTGATTGTTAAAAGAGTAACTATATTTGATAGGGTTTTTAATTCTAAAGAAACTCATGATTTGACATTTTTTAATGTTAAGTGTAAGTTTGTTAATGGTACACCGTTCTACGAATTTTATAAAATTGGATTGGAGGGACAAGCAGTCGTATATATTTTTTATGATTTTATATATTTTCATGTCATCAGCAAATAATAATATGTTAACATCAGTGAATATGGAGGTGACATCATTTATGAATAGTATAAACAATATTGGACCAAGGTGCGAACCCTGAGGCACACCACTAGTGGCTTCAAATTCGTAAGACAAGTGTTCTTTAATACAGACAGTTAGTACACGTTTTGATAAATAATTCTTAATCCAACATAATAAATTACCACTTATTCCTAATTTAGACAATTTATTTATAAGAATTTTAATGCAAACCTTATCAAAGGCTTTACTGAAATCCGTGTAAATTGAGTCAACTTGTCCTCTATTAGCAAGAGCACCAGAGATAAAATGTTCATACAGTGTAAGGTTAGTTAAGGTAGATCGTCCAGAGATAAACCCATGTTGAAATGATGAGATATTAAATTTTATGCAAGAACATATTTTTTGAAGAATTAACTTTTCAAAAATTTTTGGTATTGACGATTGTATGCATATTGGTCTGTAATTTTCAACTAAAGACTTGTCTCCGCTTTTAAATATTGGAGTGAGAAAGCTATTTTTCCATATTTGTGGGAACTTGCCTGTTAAAAGTGATTGATTAAATAGTAGGTACAGAGGGTAAGAGACACTACCCCCACAGTTTTTTAGAAATACGGGGGGAATTTTATCTGGCCCTGAGCACGATTTAGGTTCCAGTAGTTTGATACATGCTGCAATTTCTTTAATCTCAATATGTATCTGAGATAGTTGTAAATTTATATCTGACTCAAAGTTTGGAATGTCTTCATCAGGGATATCTGTTTCATATACATCCTTAAAAAAATCTGCAAACAAATTGACAATTTCTTTGATTTTACAGGAAGTTTTAAGTTTATAGTGCATAGTTTCAGGTATGCCAAGGTTGTTGTTATTTTGGGCTTTACAATAGTTGAAAAAATGTTTTACATTGTTACCAATCGAAAATTCCACATTCTTAATATAATTATTATAACAAATGTTTGATAATTTATTACAATCTTTTCGCAGCTTGCTGAAAATTATAAAATCAGAAAGATTTGTTGTTTCTTTATAAATTTTATGGGCTTTTTTCTTCTCAATTACTAAGTTAATGAGGTCCTTGCTAAACCAGCGAGGGAAATTTGAAGATAATTTATAACTAATTGGGACAAAGTTTTCTATGGTTTTATATAGATGATCATAAAAGGCTTTAATATTCTCATCGAGATTACCTCCTTCTAGTATAGACCAGTCAGTGTTATATAAATAATCGCGAATAGCATCATAGTTGGCTTTATTAAAGTTAGGAGATTGCGTCTGGTTTTTAATTTGACATTTTAAAGGGTTACATAATACAGTAATATCTAAAGGTGGGTGATGAGAATCAGGGGCAAGAACTGAATCGAGTGACTTTTCAACCGCAGTTGACAAGTCGGTACAAAGAACAATATCTAGTAATCTATTATTGTCATTTTTTACATTGTTTAATTGAACAAGGTTAAGAAAATCACATAATTCAACTATTTCTTTTTCTGTGTCAGTTAAGCTAGAGTTTTGAGATAATGTAGAATTGTCACGGGTGCCCCAATTGATTTTTGGTAAATTGTAATCACCGATGATAGTGATTTTACTATTTGGAAATTTATACGACAGTTGTTCAATATCCTCGAAATGACTTTTGTATACACTTATATCTGATGATGGCGGAATAGAAACACTGCCTATGATATTTTTTTGATTTTTACCGTTTAGTAAGATGTAAACTTGCTCCACATTACAATTTTTGGTCTTCAGAAGTTTTGAAGGATGTATCTTGTTGACAGCTATCATGACGCCACCGCCTCTAGATTTAGCGCTGGTTTGTTGACTTCTGTCAGACCGGTAAATATGATGGTGGGGTAGACCAAGCTCAGCAGAGTTGATGGATGGTTCCAGCCAGGTTTCCGTAAGAATGAGAATGTCATGTGGCAGTGTCGGGGCATGTATTTTAAAGTCCTTAAGTTTAGTTTTCATGCCTCTGACATTTTGGTAATAGCACTTCAATTTGTTTACATTGTGTCGTTTTTTGGAAGGGTTGTAACAATAGTTGGTTTTGAGTTTATGTACTTTATGGTAAGATTTGGTTCACCATTCTCTTGACGGAACAATAATTGCTTTCTTAGTTCCACCAATTGATTCCTTTGGAGGATGGTTAAGTCGTTACTTGCCTTGATTCCGTCTTTAAATTTGGTGCTATTACGTAGGAGAGTTCTCGGCGCGATATTGTTAGTAAATTCCAATTTAATTGGACGATTTTTGTTGGCAATTTTCTTGGCACCCAGTCGGAATACTTTGACGTTGATTAGATCTAATGACGGGTCGATAGTTTTTATAGCCGAAGAAACTTTGTCTCTATCTTCCGTAATGATGACTGCCTTTTCTTCAGACAAGCTCTCGGGAACGTTATATAATATGACGTTTTTGGATCTGATGGCCCTATCTTCCATTTCGGTGACAATATCACCCATATTAATGTCAATCGGGTTGGTCCTGGTGAGTTGCGTATTATTTTTCATTGAATTTAATTCTCCTTGCATTACTCCAAAATCGACTACCAATTCTGCAATCGTAGCCATAAGTTCGGTTGTTTTTGGTATTATTTTTACGATATTTTCCTTAGAGAATTTATTGCTAGGCTCATGAACGATTGAGATCAATCCACTGATTATCGCATTTACTTTGCTAATATACTGCGAAGCTTTATCACTTAGAGCCATTGTTATTTTATTTTTATTATTTTTTTTTTCAAACAGTTGTGAACCCCTGGATTTTTGGTAGGGCGTGTAAGTACTACAGCGGGCGGCGCGGGCGGTGTAGGTGCGGGCGCGGGGGGCTTATAACAACTGTCACTTGATTACACTAATCCTTGTTTTGTACACTTTTAATGCACTATATACTTTTCTGATGATTCGTATACTTTAAGCCAGTATTAATTTAATAGAATTAGGCGAAACACTTTGAATTCAAAACTTTTTATGACTGCTTTAGATGATTTTGTTAGGATAAAAATAATGCGTGTGCACTCTCCGTATTGTTGTTGTTGTTTCATGAAAGATACAGGCTACAGGCTTCTATTGAAAAGCACGAACTTGTATGTCTATGGCACGAACAGATTTACTGCTTCATATTTAAGATATAGTAGTGGTGTAATACATTTACTAAACAAACCTAGTATACAAAACAAAGCACCACATTAACTTTGTATTCCTGGATTCGGTACTGATTTCCCCAACGTCAAAAAGGTTGTAGGATGTTGTCGTATAATAAAATCTCCCTGCATTTTCAATCGAGAAGATGTAACGATATTATGCCCCCCCTCCACCGAGCCACTCGACAGAACAACGGCAATTACCTCTCGGAGGCTGATATAATTACTGCGTCAACTAACTAAAATAGAAATTTCCGATAGCTATGCCGTAATTGAGTTCCGCCACGTTTAGTGAGCTATCATCGCACATACCTCCCCTCCACCCTTTGGATACAGCTGTATAGCACTGGGTGCTGGGTGTCTCCTGCCTGTCCCCCCTTAGTGCCCCATTAGAGGGGGTACTTACTCGGCTGAGTTCCACAGATTGCAATACTGCAATGGTGCATTAATACTTATTTAGTATCTACCTACTCACTTATTGGAAACTAGGATTTAGGTTGTTAGTAGATGAGAGTCATGATAACATTGCTAAAGTGTTACAATAATGAAATCATTTCATCATCATTACATAGTATAAAATGAAGTCGCTCAAAATGTATGTGCGCATAAATCTTTTAAACTACGCAACGGATTTTCATGCGGTTTTCACCAACAGATAGAGTGATTCAAGAGGAAGGTTTATATGTATAAAACATGCTTATTATAGTGGAGAAAAGCCCAGAAATTCAAATATTCAATTCAGGCAGCGGGCAGCGGGCAGCGGGCATGCGGGTGGTGTGGATTTTATAAAGGTTGCGTAATGGCGTTGTGTTTCGTTAGCCACAGCAACATGTGACCGGGTCTGCTAGTGTAATAATAAAAATAAGAGTGTGCAATTCACACGCGGTAGAAGTAAACCTTTAGAAAACTAAAGTAGACAAGAGTGGGGAGGCTACGAAGCACCGCACAAAGAGGAAACCAAAAGGCTACGAAGCAAGGCACAAAGAGGAGATAGATTAAACTATAATACAAACACATTCATCTATAGGCTAAATCCTGTTGATGAAGGTGTTTGTGTCTTTTTAGTGTCCCCTTTTTTCGTTTCATCGAGTTTCAAGTCACAACGGTGCTGAAGAAGTTTTCACTTCAATAATAATAACTATACATAATGAACTCTTAGGACGGGTTGTTTCCCAAATATTCAAATGGACATTCGGCGCTATTTTGTTTTTTGACAGTTGAAAGGCACCCTAGTCGCCAATTTTAAGTACGTTTCAGCTTTCTATCAAATTGTAATAAGCTGAACAACGTGATAGTTGTCCTCTAATTGGCATTTAACGGGGACCTTTCAACGGTAAAAAAAGGTCATTTGATGACAATGTTTCATTTGAATTTCTGTGAAAGAATTATTAGAAAGAGTCCATTACGAATTATTAATACTATTTTTTAAATCTTGCGTTTTCTTATTTATTTTATT
This sequence comes from Limnephilus marmoratus, assembly GCA_917880885.1. NCBI lineage: Eukaryota > Metazoa > Arthropoda > Insecta > Trichoptera > Limnephilidae > Limnephilus > Limnephilus marmoratus. The sequence continues at coordinate 58,130,646 of OU862912.1, read as the reverse complement.
ATTGAAGTGAAACTGATTTGGATTTTGGACTGTGATTTGGATTTCGGATGAAACGGAAAAACGATTACTGCACCTGCGACGCATCAACTGCGCTCATTGGCCGCTTTGATTATGATGTCACTTTTAAAGGCTCCTATTGGTTGATATATGAAACGGAAAATACGCTAGGTCTGCGCTCATTGGTCGCTTTGATTATGACCTCACTTTTGAGATTGTTTTGGTAAAGTTTCGCTTCTACCGCGTGTAAACTGCACTCGATTTTTTTTATTATTAAATATTTTATTGCTTATAAATAGACTTTATTATTTGAGTTTAAATCCCTCACCAAACACAAGAACCTTTTCTCTTTATGATTAGGAACATCTAGTATGACTGTTTGCTTTATGGAACATTGAACATGTATGAACATAAATTAATGAATATATAATATAGACACATATTATATAAAAAAGAATTATATACATTTTTAAAAAATACATACACACATAATAAAAAAACCAAGTGTGTAATTCACACGCAGTACAAGTGAAACCTTCCGAAAACTAAAGTGGATAAGAGTGGGAAGACTACGAAGCACTTTTTTATCGATGTGAAGGATGATTTTTTCCATATTTTTGTCGTCAAATTCCATTGCACCTTTTCCTATACTTTGGTCATCTTATTAGTATTTGTGTTTTCTTCTTCGGAGTCGCTAGATGTCTTGTGCTTTATTTGCCTGTACATTTTGGAGTGGTTTGATATTGATTTTACAAAAATAAATATATATCCTTGGTCCGCTAAATGTCTGGCCGCTAAGGTTCGTCAGGCGCTATATACCGCTAGACCTTGCGTGGGACCGTGAATTTATCATACTGTATTAGAAGCGAGAACCCGTGAAATAAATAAATATTTTATTAATTATTTTTTTTTAATTGTTAAACTAACGTTTAAGACAAGATTTTTATGCATAGCACAAAGGGTAACAATTATTATAAGCAATAATTATCAGCCTGAAACACTCATCCACATTGAAAAATCTTCCGAGAAAAGATACATGACGCCAACGGGACTTGAACCCGTGCCCTTCTGATTGCCGGTCAGCTGCTCTCCCAATTGAGCTATGGCGGCTTATGTGATAAAGAAATAAAACAACCGACTTGTTCAAGGCAAGATGATAGACAGAGATTTTATTCATAGAGGCATAGATAACTAAATACACAACAGTACAACAAATGACGTTAGGTACTTGGTTTATTTAATGTAACCCGGAATTAATTCCAACACCCCAACTACAGTAAATAAACTAAAATCTCTAAAATTAAATACAGTGTTTTATTATATACTAACATTGCAACTAAATATTCAACTGAATCATACCCATATCATTCACACATTTATAATGTTTTATTGGACATAATGCTTTCGTTAAAACATTAGCTGGCATGTCTGTTGTAGGTAAATATTCTAAGTTGACAATTTTATCATTTATAACATCTTTAATAAAATGATACCTAATGTCTATCTATATGCTTACTCTTCCTATGACACACATAATTGGCAACTAACTTTTGAGCACTTTGGCTATCATTATATAAATTTATAGCACACAAGTTTCCAGTTAGTTCATACAATAAAGACCTTAAATATATGGCTTCTTTACAAGCTTCTGCAATGGACATGTATTCAGCTTCCATGCTGGACAATGCTACAGTTCTTTGCTTTCGACTTTCCCAAGAAATTGCTGAACCAGACATTAGAAAACAAAAGCCTGTATAAGACTTACGATCTATTGTACTATTAGCCCAATCAGCATCAACAAAACCTTTAATTTTACCACCATCTTTTGTATATTTTAAACAGTAATTTTTTGTTTTCTTGAGATATCTAAGTATTCTTTTTGCATAATTCCAGTGATTATTAGTATAACACTTATCAAACTGACTGAGAAAACTTACACAAAATGCTATGTCTGGTCTAGTAAGAACTGATAAATACATAAGACTACCTATCAACTGTTGATATGGAATATCGCTACTACAAGATTCAGTTGTTTCTATATCCAATTTACTTTCCATAGGAGTGTTTATAACTTTACAATCTAACATATTAAATTTCTGCAATAATTGATCAATATATTGTTCCTGATCTAAAGTTACAGTATTAGATTTTTTATCAATCTCAACCCGCATGCCTAAGCATTGCTGTACCTGCCCTAAGTTTTTAATTTCAAATTTAGAACTTAATACAGATATTAGCGTTTCAGTCTCATTTTTACAATTAGAAAAAACAAAAAAATCATCCACATAGACTGCAATTATTATTTTTACATTTTCATATTTTTTTGTAAATACACAAGGTTCTAGACGACTCTTTTTAAATCCTATCTCACTTAGACATTGCTCAACCCTTTCATGCCACGATCTAGATGACTGTTTCAGTCCATAAATTGCTTTATTTAATTTTACAATATTTTTCTTATCACAATAAATGTCAGGCTGTATCATATAAATATCTTCTTTGAGGTAGCCATTTAAGAAGGCTGTCTTGACATCCAAATGTGATACATTTAAATCTAATTCAACTGGCAGTGCAAACAACATTTTTAAAGTAGAATGTCTAACTACAGGGGAAAAAGTTTCTTCATAATCTACACCAGGCTTCTGCGTAAAGCCTTTAGCCACTAGACGCGCCCTATACCGCACACTGTTATCACTATTCACTTTCTTTTTGTAAACCCATTTGCACTTCACTAGAGTTTTGTCTGAAGGCAGTTCGTTCACAGGATCCCACGCTTTATTGTCTTTGAATGCTTGTAACTCGTCCTCCATAGCCTCAATCCACTTGTCCTTATCTGGACTTAATAGGACTTCTTGAAAGGTAACTGGATCCTGGGCAATTTTTGAACTTGTTTTTGTACACAAGTTTGTGTAGCCATAACGCATTGGTACTCTTCTGGTACGCTTGGCAAGTAATATTTCTGACTCTGGTTTATCTTCTTCCTCTGTGGTCTGCTGTAATGTAGAATCAAAATCAGTCAAAGCATTGAGATAATCAGATCCTGAAAAAATGTTTAGACTTTCCGCACTATCTTCCTTAACACTCTTGACTAGACTGTCTGACTTATCAGTTTGGATTACATCCCCAACTGAAATATTTAGTCTTTCCGCGCTAGAGTATTCTTCTTTTACTTCTTCCTTGCCACTCTTGACTTGACTGTCTGACTTATCAGTTTGGATTACATTTAGAGGAGGGTTACACGCCATTAGATTGGAGAAGGGCTGTAATCATGCCATTGTACAAAGGTAAAGGGTCACGTATGGAATGTGGGAATCATAGGGCTATTAGCCTTCTTAGTACAGTGGGCAAGTTGTATGGTAGAATATTGATTGAAAGGGTAAGAATGGAAACAAAAGATAAAATATGGGATGTGCAAGGTGCTTTTATGAGTGGAAGGGGATGCATGGACCAGATTTTCTCATTGCGTATGCTCACTGAAAAGTTTCTTGCAAAAAAACAGAAACTCTTCTGTGCCTTTGTAGATCTACAAAAAGCATACGACCGAGTTGACAGGAAAAAGCTATGGAAGGTATTGTCCAAGTACGGAGTGAATAAGTATCTCATACAGGCAATTGCGTCTCTGTATGAGGGAAGCGTTGCATGTGTTAGGGTGAACGGCGATTTTACGGGGTGGTTTGACATCACAAAAGGTGTTAAACAAGGCTGCGTAATGTCGCCGTGGTTATTCAATCTATACATGGATAATTGTATGCAAGAATTGAAAGAGATGGGATTGGGTGCGAAATTGAGTAATCTGGAAGTATGTTGCCTGTTGTATGCTGATGATGCGGTGCTGATATCTAACAGTATGGAAGATCTACAGTCTCTCGTGTCAAGAATGAACGAAGTATGTATGAAGAATGAGTTAATGATGAATGTAAGTAAGTCTAAAGTCATGGTGTTTGAAAGAGAGAGTACGAAAACAGTATGCAATATAGTTGTGAATGATGAATACTTGGAGCAGGTGGATGAGTTTGTTTATTTGGGAAGTATGTTTACGAGAGATGGGAAGGCTGATAGAGATATTGAAAGAAGGGTGAATGCAGGTAACTCTATTAATGGAGGACTGAACGCCGTTGGCACCAACAAAAAACTGTCCAAAGACGCGAAACTAGCCGTCCATAATGGAGTACTGGTACCTACCCTGATGTATGGCAGTGAGGCATGGAACTGGCAGAGGAAGGATGAAAGTAGACTGAACGCTGTAGAAATGAGATCCCTGAGGCGTATGTGTGGTAAAACCATGTATGATCGTGTGAGAAATGTGGAAATCCGCAAAGAATGCAAGGCTGATGTAAGCGTGATGAGTAAGATCAAGAAAGGAACGCTCCGATGGTTTGGGCATGTAGAGCGAATGAACGAGGAAAGGAGTGTAAGAAGAATATATGACGCAAATGTCAATGGTAGAAGAAGTCGAGGACGCCCAAGAAAGACATGGCACGACCAAGTGAATCAGATACTTGAGTCGGGCCATGTCAAGAGTCAGAATAATAGAAGAGAATGTATGAGACGTTGTATGAATGTAAACGAGGCAAGGAATGTGTGCCAAGACCGGGATGTTTGGCGGTCCGTCCTCTCTGCCTACCCCTGCGGGGAAACGGCGTGATGGTTAGTTAGTTAGTTAGTTAGTTCATCGGAGTGATGTTTCTTTTCAGTATTTTCATAGACTACTACATCTCTGCTTGTTGTGATTTTACGCTTCATAGGGTACACTCGGTAGCCTTTCACATTTTCTGCAAAACCAACAAGTATGTGTTTCCTTGACTTTGTATCCCACTTAAGTCGTTTCTCCTTTGGGATGTGGACCATTACTTGACTACCAAATATTCGGATGTGCTTTAAGTCTACCGTGGAGCTGTTCCGGGCCGCAGTAAACAAAGTCCGCATAGTCAACATGATAGCCAACGTCCGTTGAACGGACAAGGCACAAGAAGAAGAAGCTTTAAGTCTGGTTTCTGATTTGTCCAGAGTTCGTATGGTGTTTTATTATTTAAACCTGACGCAATGGATCGATTTCTGAGATAGACTGCTGTATTTGTGGCCTCTGCCCAAAACTTCTTATCTAAATCTGCGTCAAATAATAAACACCGAGCTCTCTCTACTATAGTTCTGTTGATACGTTCGCTCATACCATTTTGCTCAGGAGTATAAGCATTTGTCTTTTGATGCACAATGCCTAAATCCTTTAAAAAAATTTCAAATTCATTACTACAGAATTCTAAGCCATTGTCTGTTCTAAATATTTTTATTTTTCTATTTTGCTGATTTTCAACTAATGACTTAAATTCCTTAAAATACTTGAATACTTCACTTTTATTTTTAAGAAAGTAAACAAAAGCCATACGTGAGTAGTCATCAATAAATACAAGAAAGTATCTCGATCCACCAATTGAGGTTATCTCCATGGGTCCGCACACGTCCCCATGTACTAGATCCAATGAATTGCTGCTTCTTGTTGCATGGACAAAAGGTAGTCGCGACTGCTTTCCTTCGCAACATATTGTGCAAGTACTCTTGTCAAACTTACACTTATCTGTGTATGATATACCCGTGACTGCACCGTCTCGCATTTTATTCAAGTCATTTACATTTAAATGTCCCATTCTCCTGTGCCAGGTCACATCGCTCACTGAAGTAGATGTAAACAAACACTGTTGATTATCTAACCTCAACTTGTAAACACCATCTATTTGTGTAGCAACTGCCACCAAATCCTTCTTTTTGTTGTAAACACAGCAACAATCATCTTTGAATTCTACACTATTGCCATTCTTTATGAGTTGACATATTGAGATCAAATTTGTGGTAAGATTAGGAACACATAAAACTTCTTTCAAAGTAACCACAAATTTGCAATTTGTAGTGACTGTTATTATGTCTACACTACCAACGCACAATACAGGCATAGCACTTTAATTTGCTGCTATTATCTCCTTGATCTTTGGCGAATAAGATGCATTTTTTATTAGGTTTACATCCGGCGTCATGTGAACACTCGCACCACTGTCTAAGTAAAAATCTTTTTTACTATAATTCCCGCTCAAGAAAACAGCCGAAAACGCATTAGTTTTCTTCATTTGTTGCTGATTATTCTGTTTACACTGCGATTTATAGTGACCATATTGACGACAACGGTAACACTTTATGTTATTTCTGTCAGTTTTGTTTACATTCGAACTGACCATAGACGACGAACTACGACGTTCATAGTTAGAACTGTCACTTCTGCCAGTGCTGCCAAATTTAGAATACTGTTGGCGACTGTGCTGCCCTCTACTCAAGAAAGCGCCACCACCGGAAGACGTGTGTTCGCCTTCATTTCCTACAAGGTCAAGTAATTTGGCCTTCATGACATCAGCAGTAATGGCGATACCGGAATGCTCTATAGCGATGATCATGGGGAAGTATTTTTCAGGTAAACCTGCCAACAGCAGGCTGCCAATCCACTCATCTCCGATCTGAAAGCCCGTACCAGATAATCTTTGCGCCGTTTCGATTACTTGCGTGACGTAGCTTGTCATTGACTCGCAACTTTCTAGACGAATCGAAATAAGTTTCCTCAGCAAAGTTATTGTTCTGGAGAATCCTGAGTCATCGAACATAGATTTCAGCTTTTCCCATAAGTTCACGGCACTTGTTGCCTCTCTAATATGAACATACAATGACGGATCAATAGTTAAAATCAATCTGGCTTTCGCTTTTGCATCGTTTTCTTTGTCTACCGTCGTAATGCATTTTGATAATCCTTCCAAAACTAACATGTTTTCTGTTGCAAAAGCCCAGTCACGGTAATTTTCATGGCCCTTTAGCTTAATAACATTGACCAAAAGAGAACCGGACGCCATTTTGGTTGATTTTTAAACTTCGTTGTTTAACACACAAAGATATAATTTTTCTTTTGTCTCCTTATCACCACAGCCAACGCCTATTCTAGCTACCAAAAAATCACAACAAACTTTACTTCACTGCTAGAAAACTATAGGACATACTGGGCCCATAACCTGATGTGATAAAGAAATAAAACAACCGACTTGTTCAAGGCAAGATGATAGACAGAGATTTTATTCATAGAGGCATAGATAACTAAATACACAACAGTACAACAAATGACGTTAGGTACTTGGTTTATTTAATGTAACCCGGAATTAATTCCAACATTATACCCGCCAAATGATTCAATATGTACTAGTGTTTCATTCAACAATTACTGCTTATTATATTTTTTCCCCCTGAAAACAGCCAACTTTATTTTTGCGAGAGAGACATTGTTAGTGTTAAATCCGTCGCTAGGTGGCGTCGAGACAAATTATGTCTTCATTTATTTGGGAAGTACTTAAACTTGTCAAATATTAATTATTATTTTTAATTGTTAAACTAACGTTTAAGAGCGTTTATCCAGCCAGCGGACGAAAATCCACATTTCGTCGAAAGTTGTTCTTCCGATCGTGCAGGGCGGTTACAATGAGAAAGATTAAATATTCTCCGTACCAGCTTTTTAAAATTATAACTCAATATCGAATTTATTTCAATCCAAATTAGCTTTAATTTATACCTTCATCCAAAAATGCTGAAAGGCGTAATGATAAAACTAATAAAATAGTGTACTTTATGTAGTTATTTTTTGATTATAAGTATTTATCATTTTTCAATAATGTCTAAATTTAATAAGAATGTTAAAAAAATCTGAAATATATTAGTTTGTAAGTGCGCAAATAAATACACAAATGGACCAATTTTCGTCAAGAAACACATGTACGTACATATTTTTTAATGATTTTATTGAAACTAAAATTCTAATACATAACTCTGCTAGATAATGTATTGATTTATTTTACTGCATGATTACATTATTTGAAATGGGTGTGGTATAATACAAAAACTTTTTTGAAAATTTAACAAATCTGCCAACGACCTATGGAATAACCTTATTATACTAAAAAGTTAAAAAAAATTCTAAAAATTTATTACATACGAATGCTAGATAAAAGAACAATCTTTCGAAATCCATTTATAATTTTTTGTGGAAAAGAGTCAATACGTCTAAAAACTTTTTTGAAAATGACGTATTTTCGGCTTTCTCTGGTAATGCCCTCTTAAGACAAGATTTTTATGGGTTTAACGTTTAAGTCAAGATTTTTACAGGTTCAAGTCCCGTTGGCGTCATGTATCTTTTCTCGAAAGATTTTTCAATGTGGATGAGTGTTTCAGGCTGATAATTATTGCTTATAATAATTGTTACCCTTTGAGCTATGCATAAAAATCTTGTCTTAAACGTTAGTTTAACAATTAAAAATAATAATTAATATTTGACAAGTTTAGGTACTTCCCCAATAAATGAAGAGATAGTTTGTCTCGACGCCACCTAGCGACGGATTTAACACTAACAGTGTCTCTCTCGCAAAAATAAAGTTGGTTGTTTTCAGGGGGAAAAAATATAAAAATATAATAAGCAGTAATTGTTGAATGAAACACTAGTATATATTGAATCATTTGGCGGGTATAAGATAAGCCGCCATAGCTCAATTGGGAGAGCAGCTGACCGGCAATCAGAAGGGCACGGGTTCAAGTCCCGTTGGCGTCATGTATCTTTTCTCGGAAGATTTTTCAATGCGGATGAGTGTTTCAGGCTGATAATTATTGCTTAAAATAATTGTGAAATATTTTATTGCTACCTCATTCTCTCGCAGGCTAAATCCTATAGATGTAAATGTATGTGTTTGTGTCTTTTTAGTGTCGATCGCTTCCGTTTCATCGAGTTTTAAATGACAAAGTGCTAAAGAAGTTTTCACTTCAACAATAGTGTTAAAATGCACTTTTTCCTCTGATAAAAACCAAAAAACAGAACATAAGCAGTAAGAAACTAATTAACAACTCAAATGAAAAGCCCCCGAAAACATTAGAAAAATGTTCCCACTAAAGCAAATTTCATGTTACATCCAAGGGGCATAATGAATTACCGGTTGATATTGAATACTGTAGTTCCCACTTGACTTGTTCACCCTTTCCACCCGGCCGAGGGTTGCGGGCGGGCACCGGTCGTGATTGATTCGCGACCCTCGAGCGCCTTCCCACGAGTTGACATTGTTTTTCGCTCGACATGTCAAAACTGGGCCTGTCCTTCTAGCCCTGGACACAACTGTTGGGCACTCACTGTCAACTCCTGAGTATGATGGAGTCCGGCACACTCAGTCAGTCGTCATGTTCACGTATTCTCGCTTTATTGATTTGTGGTTCAACGTCTCTGGAACACGATAATCGCTTGAAATAATTATACCTAGGGTAAATATTTAGGAAATTGGGCAGACAATTTAAGATTGTGATTGAATTATGTTAGGTTTGTGCGTGCTTTCCAGTTGCAGTATCAGGTATTGACATGGCATACACATGTAGACCTTCTGTTTACTACCTATGGATCTGAATGATGATACACTCGATGATACACTAATATACTTAATTGGAGATAACTATGAAGAACTAATAAATATTTTAAATAATGAGCTAAACAATGTATCAAGATGGCTAAAAATTAATAAGCTTAAATTAAATAAAAAAAAAAACAATATGTATGGTGATCGGATACGAGAAGACATCCAGTGAAAGCAAAATTAAAATTTTTTAATATTAAAATAATATTAATAGATGGTGAAATTATTGAAAATGTTACTGAAATGAAATATTTAGGAGTTATATTAGACTCCAAACTAACATTCAACAAGCATGCTGAATATACACAAAAGAAAATTGGGAAAAAAATATCTTTTTTGGAAAGAATTCGGCCAAAACTATCTAGTAAAACTGCAATCACTATCTACAATTCGATTATTGTTCCACATTTTAACTATTGCTCAACTATCCTTTTCCTATGTAACGAACGAGAACAAAATAAGTTTCAAATTCTCCAAAATAGGGCAATGAGAATAATATTACGGCGGAATAGATTTTCAAAAGTAAACAAAATGTTAAAGGAACTGAATTGGCTAACCGTGAAACAGATGCTGACCTTGAATACGATGATATTTATACATAAAATAATTAACAACATTTTACCAAAAATACTTTTCAAATAAAATTGTATTGAACAAGGACATTCACAGACATAACACAAGAACATGCAAAGAAATCAGGCTTCAAAAAAAGGATAAGGCGAATACGCAGAACAGTTTGCTGTACAAGGGGATGAAGTTGTATAACAAGCTACCAGAGTCTTTGAAGTCCACACCAATTGGAAAGTTCAAGACGTATTGTAGGAGCTACATAAAATTTAGTTTGCAATATGAAATATTATAATTAATTAGAAATTTGTAAAATTAAATGTACAAATTACTAAAATAAAATTAATAAATAAAATAAAATGAATACAATGTTTCTATATTCGGTTAAATACATCCATATGGTAACTGCTTTTTTTCTACCATCTGTAATCACCCAAAAAAGACAAATATTCAAAAACATTTTAATTTTAATTTTATTTATTTATTTGAGACACAAACAAGATATTTATAAAACATGTTTGGGGTAATATATGATAAATTAAAATACAAATATAAATATTCCTAGACTAATGTGTCTGCAGTAATCACATGTGAATTTTCATAGAAGCAAACACATGAAAAATAATGCAAGTATTATTTATACATAACTTGAAAACTTAAATACAAAATTGAAATACATAATAATAATAACTGTACAATATTGATGAAGTATTTACTGAAAAGTAATAAAACAACCGTTTTTTTAAGTGCACAAATCGTGGAGATGTTTTTTGAAACATGTTATATTATTTACAAAAATATCTATGAAAGTGTGTATTTTAACAAGATCGTTGGATGATCGAGACATTCTATCCAGTATTATTGGTAAAAATTTCGGCCCAAAATATGTTAGGGTTTCTTATAGATTTGGGCCAGGCGTATAACTTGATTTGGTTGACTAAGTTACTGTCCACACGATTATTCACAATTTTATAAAGCATTAAGAGGTCATTTATGTTTCGTCTTTTAACTAGACTCTAATTTAAAATTTGTAAGTCTTTGAAATGTGTAAATCTTCTTCCTGCTACAAACATAAGTAGAATATGTTGTGTGTGCAATGTGTGTTGGAGGACATATTACACGATGGTCCACTTAATGATCCTTCGAGTAATTTGATAAAAAATATTGAAAGTAATGTTCAATATTTAAAGTTTTAATATCAAAGAATGACATGAGTTTCAAATTACCTCGCAATACGTAGTTGATCGGCAATTAAACAGAATGCATAGCAAAGCGGGCGGTTTAATTGAGTAGAGAAAGTTGTACGAATTGGCTGGTTGCGGAAAGTGTCCTTCCCACACATCCTTGGTATGAAAGCCTCTGCTAACTTATAATGAAATTCCCCTTTGAAGGGGAGCGCCTGATGGAGGAATAGGTCAGGAAGTGGCTGCCACAATTAGCCCCAATTAAGCCCTCAGTCCCCGACTTCCTAAACCCTGACTCTTCACTCTTGATGATGGGGAACAATCGATAAATAATTAGCACGGGGAAGTAAAATGCATCCTTTTCATGGGTTCGTACAATTTTTAAACCAATAAATGCGTCGGTGTCAACAAGATTAACGAAATTGCATGGTTATTTTTTTATCTAACATGATTGGAAACGACTCATTTATTTATTTATTTTATTTATAACAGAAACAAACAGTACGTTAGATACTTTGTTTAAAAAAATTAACAATAAGTATATTACATGGTGGGTATCTATAATGTGTTTCATTGTAGTGTCTTATTTATGGTATGCGTATTAAGCACGGAGGAAAGAATATACCGGATGATGTATGTAGTGGGAAGGTGAAGGTGTGTGTGAGAGAGTATGTGTGTATGTATGTATGCATGTATGCGCATTGAACAAATTATATTATTGACATGATGCTCTTTTTAAATTTGGGCAGTGAATCGGAGAAAATGTCGATGTTAGAATTTAGACCAATAATATTGAACATATGAAGACCACGATTGATTGGCGAATCAGAGGCTGCATTTGCATTGTAATTAAGGGTGTGGAATAGTTCTGTATGGTGTGTACGTCGTGGTGGGTTAAAATTAACTAGGGAAAGAAGTTCGGTACAGTAATGTTATTATTTAAAATTTTGTGTATAAATGTCAAATCAGCTATTGCACGCCTTTGTTGCAAAGTTTGAAATGTGCATTTAAAGTTTTGTTGAATTTGAAGGTAAGATATTTTATAAATTTGTTTTGAATATGTTCTAAGCTATCTATGTATGCTTTGTATTGCGGGTTCCAAATTGGCGAAGCATATTCCAGTGTACTTCTGACTAATGCAAAATATAACATTATTACTGTACGCAAAAAAAAAACATTAATAAAAAAACTTCTACCTACCATTAGGGGGCACGCATTAATTACGTGAGCTGTTTTTCTTCCAATCTAGACCACTCCCCCCCTTGGTGAGATAAATTTGGATCACTTCGTATATTCTTTTCAAGTAACGTGAGATTTTGCTGGACCCCCCCATTTTGAGCTCACGTAATTAATGTATGCCCCCTTAGAAGAAACTCCAATAAGGTTTTTTTTGTACAATTTGAACAAAACTAATAATTCAAAGATTGAGAAATGAGATCATATGTAATAATCAGGTATCAATGGCAGAGTGGTTAAAGGCGTCGTTGTACCGGTAGATCCTGGGTTCGATTCCCAGTTGCGACCGTCACTATGTGTTTCATGTTTCGTTTAGATTTATAAATACTATCTTCCGCTTTAATGACTGAGTATTACTTTTGGTAGGTATAAACATAGAATAAGGAAGAAACATAACAACCAAAAGTTATTCCAATAAATTATATAAAAAAGAAAATCAATAAATTTGATAAATTCACAAAGTATTAAAAAACACAATAACCTGTCATAATATGATCTTTTAAACCTACATCTCAGTCAGGTAATTTTTTTAATTTTATTTCGTACAGCGTGAATCAATCTGCTCGTGGCATGATTTAAGTATACTTTAGCTGTCGCATGTTTCCTGTCTTAGATTAATTAGCCGTGACCTCTGTGGGGAATTGGGAGGAATACCCTCTTTACTCCCGTGGACCCCGCTGACCCCACTTAGGTAATTAAAGGATTGACTCCAAATCATAGTAGATACTCGTTAAGAGGGCATTACCAGAGAAAGCCGGAAATACGTCATTTTCAAAAAAGTTTTTAGACGTATTGACTCTTTTCCACAAAAAATTATAAATGGATTTCGAAAGATTGTTCTTTTATCTAGCATTCGTATGTAATAAATTTTTAGAATTTTTTTAAATTTTTAGTATAATAAGGTTATTCCATAGGTCGTTGGCAGATTTGTTAAATTTTCAAAAAAGTTTTTGTATTATACCACACCCATTTCAAATAATGTAATCATGCAGTAAAATAAATCAATACATCATCTAGCAGAGTTATGTATTAGAATTTTAATTTTAGTTTCAATAAAATCATTAAAAAATATGTACCTACATGTGTTTCTTGACGAAAATTGGTCCATTTGTGTATTTATTTGCGCACTTACAAACTAATATATTTCAGATTTTTTTAACATTCTTATTAAATTTAGACATTATTGAAAAATGATAAATACTTATAATCAAAAAATAACTACAAAAAGTACACTATTTTAATAGTTTTATCATCACGCCTTTCAGCATTTTTGGATGAAGGTATAAATTAAAGCTAATTTGGATTGAAATAAATTCGATATTGAGTTATAATTTAAAAAAGCTGGTACGAAGAATAATTAATCTTTCTCATTGTAACCGCCCTGCACGATCGGAAGAACAACTTTCGACGAAATGTGGATTTTCGTCCGCTGGCTGGTTAAACGCTCTTAATCACCGTCCCGTGTGCGAATTTTGGCATTTGACGGACCATGACTCGATACGTCTTATATATTTTTCATGTATTTTTTATTCTTCATTATAAATAAACTAAACTGCCCAAGCCGTTTGTCAGCAGGTGGATTTCACAATTTTAATAATAAAACTAAGGACCTTCGCTCATGAAGAAACCGAAAACTGGTTGGCAATTCAATTCAACTCAATTCACGGCGTAACTCAACTTAACGATTTCAGTAATTATATCAGCTTGTCTAACAAAAATTATAATTTATTCATAATAAATAATTTATCAATTATCAACCTTATGAATAATAATAATTTATCAACCTCCTGAACAAAATCTATATTTTCCTGATCTGACATATCGCAAATTACTTGAAAAGTTGACAGGTCGTGAAGCGCTATCTTTCAACATGGCAGCTGAAACGCGACGGGCGCGGCGACTATCAGCGCTAGTCACCCTTGAAAACTGGTGTTTAACAAGTTGCCTGTATGCGGGCCGCTAGTGAAATTCGCAAGTTCCTTTTTTGTGGATAGCGATTGAGTCGCCAACTGTTTTTTTTTTCAGTTTTTTCATTAGCGGATGGCCTAAAGCAGTGGTCCCCAAACTTTTTTTATCACCGCGGACCGGTCAACGTTTGTTAATAATTTTTTGAAAAAAACCTTTTGATTCGACTTAATTACTATAAAAGGAAACTTTTTGCATTTGGGGCGGCGAAAATGTAGCATTTTAAATTTCAATAGAGTAAAGTGGACTGGACTTTCAACTGGACCAGCCAAGATGACAATGGACCTGCTACAAACCAAGCAGAATTACAGTGTGATAAATGCAGTGAAATTCGTGATATGTCTTTATTCTTGGGACTAACTCAATCAAACAAGATTTTCAACTTTAACAATCGAATGTTGGATTTAGTGTTTTCAAGTGATTCGAAAATAGTGGTTGAACTATCCGACGAATTATTATTACCGTTAGATCAATACCACCCACCATTGGATATTATCATAACAAATATGCCTTTAACATCTTCAAAAAAAAACAAGTGCCCCATCGTATAACTTTTCCAAAGCTGAATACCATCATATTATTGAGTACCTTATCCAAACAGATTGGTCCTTTTTAGATGAGGAAAATAATATAAATGATCAATTAGAACACTTTTACTCGATTTTAAATACCTCTATAGAACAATTTGTTCCCAGGGTTAGCTTCAAATCATCTTATTATCCGAAATGGTTTACAAAAGAATTAACTAATTTAATTAATAAAAAAAAATGTATCCACAGAAATTATAAACTTAACAGAAATCCTAACGATTATATAACATTTACTAAACTACGAAAAAAATGTAAAGAACTATCAATAAAATGCTATAGTAACTATGTTAACGTAATAGAAAATGAGGTACGTCATCACAATGTGAAAAAATTCTGGAATTTTACTAAATCTCAGCGAAACGATAACTGTGGATATCCTAATAACATGTATTTTAAAGAAAAATGTGCTGACAGTATCGAGGGTATAGTTAATCTCTTTGCTGACTCATTTAAAAGTGTTTACGACAAAGATATTCCTGTCAATGCAGTCCCCACTACTTCAGTGGAAGAGTCATTAAACCTAAGCCAATGTTTCATAAAATTAGAATCTTTAAAAAGGGGCATAAAAGCATTGGATAGTAATAAATCTGCTGGACCTGATGGTATTCCTCCCATATTTTTAATAACTTGCATTGATAGTTTGATATATCCCATACAAAAACTTTTTAACAAATCCTTAGCATCTGGCTGTTTTCCGGCTCTGTGGAAAAAGAGTTATTTAACTCCTATTCATAAAAAAGGAGACAAAAGCGATATATCAAACTATAGACCTATTTGTATTATGTCTGCTTTACCCAAACTTTTCGAGTCATTAGTATTAGATACCATTGTAAAACCTATCAACAATATTATTGTTCCTAACCAACATGGCTTTATCAGAGGTCGATCTACCTTAAGTAATTTAACTATCTATAATAATTACATATCCGAATCCCTTAGTCTGAAACAACAAGTGGATTCTATATACACTGATTTCAGTAAAGCATTTGATAAGGTTCGACATCACATTCTTATATCCAAACTCCGACTGTTAGGCATCAAAGGAAGTTTATTGACATGGATTATCAGTTACCTCAGTAATAGAGTGCTTAGTGTGAGGATTAATTTTATAGAATCCTATGTATTCGAGGCCACAAGTGGTGTCCCGCAAGGGTCCCACCTCGGCCCAATATTCTTCTTAATATTCATTAATGACATTGTAAACATATTTAAAGATGTACAAGTCCTACTTTTTGCAGATGATCTAAAATTGTTTAAAAAAATACGAAATATATATGATTGCCTAATTTTACAAGCTAATTTAGATGAATTTTTTAAATGGTGCGAACAAAATATGTTATTTTTGAATACTGAGAAATGTCAAGTAATACGATTTTCCAGAACTCATTCTCATATTTTACATGAATATAATTTAAATAATGTTAAATTAACACCAGTATTACAAATTCGCGACTTGGGAGTTATATTCGATTCAAACTTAACATTCACACCACATATAGATAATATAACTAATAAGGCTTTAAAGATTCTTGGCTTCCTTTGTAGAACCCTAACTGATTTTAAGTCCTTGGATTGCATGAAAACACTCTACATTTCATTAGTTAGATGTCAAGTTGAATATAATTCACCTATTTGGTCCCCTTTCTATAAAGTACACTCTAACAAAATAGAACGAGTTCAACACAAATTTCTTAGGTACTTAAATTTCAAACTCAAAATTCCAATAGAAAACATTAATTATTTAAGTTTAATGAATCGACTAAATTTAATTACGCTGTCTGACAGAAGAATCATTTCAGACCTAATTTTATTGTACAGAATTATGAACAACCTAATTGACAGCCCTGCCATCGTTTCTACTATTAAACTTCTTGTACCGACAAGGAATACTAGACAAAATATAACATTCTTTTGCAACACATACACAACTAACTATCAATCACACTCACTTACCAATAGGATGCATTATTTAGGCAACAAGTTTGGTGGTATTGTAGATGTATTTGCTGATTCCCTTTACATTCTAAAATGCAATTTAAACCAACACTTTGTTGAATCCTACAAATTATTGTAACATGGGTATAATATATTTAACGATTTGATTTGTTATTGTAATGTTTATATTATATTTTGTTCTATGTTATTGTTAAATATTACATTGTTTAAAATATTTCACGGGTTTCCACAAGATTATACAAGTGGTTTTTTTTTCTTTAAAAACTACTTGTATATTCTTAAAAGTTTTTTCACTTTTATAACTTTTGGTATAAATTCTATGTATGTGTTATCCTAGATATCTTAAATATTATTTTCTAATCTATGTAAAAGCCCCTACGGGCGTATAACAACAATAAATAAATAAATAAATAAAGTGAAATTTTACTTCAGATTAAAACGAACCTAAAGGTTTTTTCTAAAAAATATTCGTAATAAGCGTGGACAGTGCGATCGAAAATTTACCCTTTTGTTGAGTTCATTGGTGGAATTTAGTTCGCTTTTTATATGCACTGCCATTCTTTTCGTATGAAAAATACTCCGATTAGATAGTAGTTCGCCGATAGTCGCGCGGACATCATAGCATATCTCTTTTGTATTTGAATATCTTTGGCCGGCTCTGTACAGGTGTAATTTGAGCAGTCCGCTCCGGGAGCTGCTTGCCAAGGAGCCAAGGAACCTAGGTATCAAGGAGCTGGTAATTCCTAACACCTAACACAGCGCCCTTGCGGTTTTTACCAACGACAAGCGCCGCGGACCGTAAGACCGGCCCTGATATGTAAAGTGACAAAAGGGAAAGTGGGAGACTCTAAAACTTGTAACAGCTGTTCTAGTTTCTTTTAACAATTTTCTACATATAACTTGTTAAACGTTTGTTTTAATCTGTGGTTTTAATTCATCAACCACCTCAAAATTCAGTAAACTAACTCCTGAGACAGAACTGTAAAATTCCACCGAATTACGGCCGTGTATCGTGTCGTAGCTCCATGGCGTAGGCCAATCAAGTTACGCTCTTATACGATGTATGCGATGCGCTCAAATTCGAGTAAAATTTAATTACAATTTAACTTCAAAATGAAAACTTCATTTTAAGATCTCTTTTTCAATTAAAAACTTTACGATTAGAAAAAATCCTGTTTTTTTTTAATTAATTATTTATTTAATTGGGATAGGTACATTTTTCTCAAATATTGTGACTTTTTTTCAAATAATAACAACATTTTGTTTCACCTATCTTAATGGTGTAATCGTCAAATTCCGGAAAAAAATGGAGGTTCAAAACAAAGTATTAATTAATTTTTGAAATAAATGAAGACAATATAAGCGAAACTCAATCGAAAATCTGGAGTTTCGATTGAGTTTCGCTTATATTGTCTTCATTTATTTAAATATTACAATTTGAGGTTTTACTTATAAAGTTAAAATAAAATATAAAATAAAAATTAATTTTTGATTCGTTCAGTGGAATGAGACAATAGGGGATTGAGTTGGAAGAAAATGGAATTGAAGGAGAACGGGGCAGAGGAAGGTTGGGTTAGTGTGTAGATTTGTAATCGTAAACCTATAACAATTACAGCTCACCAAGGCCATACTGAATCAATTAACGAAGTACGAATAAGCTATTTTAAATATTTATTTAAAAGTTTAAATGAAAGTGGTCAATTTTGATTTTCAATTTTTTATGCGAAATATCACCATCAAATAAATAGTTTCATATAAATTTGATAATAATTATTCATGTAAGATTTATTACACTCGTAATTGTAGTTTTCAGTATTAAATAAATCAGATTGTGCAATTCACACGCGGTAGGAGCGAAACCTTCAGAAAACAAAAGTAGACAAGAGTGGGGGCGACGAAGCACCGCACAGAGGAGACCGATGGGCTACGAAGCAAAGCACAAAGACAAAGAGGAGACCGATTATACTTTCCCATTCTCTCGCAGGCTAAATCCTGTGGATGAATATGTTTGTCTCTTTTTAGTGTCGCTTTTTTCGTTTCATCGAGTTTCAAATCGCAACGGTGCTATAGAATTTTTACTAAAAAAATACAATAATCAGAAAAAATTGCCATGTGTTTTTTTTTACATTAACACCACATGGGAGGCCCTGAGGAAAATAATTTCCCTCAGGGCCTATGTCATCTGGGATGCCGTGTGGAGGGTTTTTTTGAGGAGCGGTCTCTTCAAGACCAATGTTGTAGGAAGGAGGAAACACAGAGGCCGGTAAATCATTCCACAGCCGAGCTGTTGAACACAAGAACGAGTCGTACAAACGACCCGTTCTCATGTGACAAATGTCAACCGTGTACAAATGTTGGGCACGCGTTTGGCGTGTTTCCCGACTATGCACCGGTGCCGAAGGGATCAATGACGCTAGTTCCTCGAAGCATTTTCCATTATAATACCGGTAGAACAAGGATAGCATTCCCACCCGACGCCTGTGCTCTAAAGATTGCAATCCGTCTGTTAAGATGGGAGAATCTATCAAACGGACGGCCCGTTTCTGCACGGGCGTATGTGTATTGCCAGTCGTACATTGAAGACTATTCTGTAAGGGGGCATACATTAATTACGTGAGCTCAAAAGGGATGGGTCCAGCAAAATCTCACGTTACTTGAAAAAAATATATGAAGTGGCCCAAATTTATCTCACCAAGGGAGGGTCTAGATTGGAAGAAAAACTGCTAAACACGTAATTAATGTACGCCCCCTAACATGAAACCACTGTAAAGTAACATTCCCAAAAAATGTGGCTTGAAGGGTTTTTAATTTGGTTAAAGTGTAGATAATATAAAAATCATGTAAATTAAATTAAATAAAGAACATAGTCACATTTAAACACGCATCCTCTGGGCCACGCAGGTCGTCAAAATGACATAATTATAAATTAATCATTGCGAACCCCAATAGATGTTCATATTTAAAAATTCCCCGTGGACAGTTTCCGATTCGATCAAGGCATATTATTAAAATGTCTTTACTTTTCTCCAATGATGAAAAATTGGATTAACGTCCCTATAGACCAGTTGTCCTCCTCTATAATACCCACATAATACCTTCCCATCTTCCGGTGGCGAGGTGCTCTGTGCCGCCGTTCGGCTTAGGACTTCGATTGCTCTGAGATTGGATCCATATTGTAGTAATTATTGTTGGAGCGATAGTAATTAAGAATAACGGGAATTAGAATCTATTAAGACATTAATTTTCAATCTGAACTGTAGGTACTGCGATTAAAAATGATTTGTCCTTAGTACCTATCCTTTAGCAACTTAGGCACTTGTAATATTTAATACATAATGAAGACAAATAATATTGTGTTCCTTTTGCTGGGGAGTTTTTGAAGTGAAACTTCTGTAGCACGCTGTGATTTGGATTTCGGATGAAACGGAAATGACGATTAGTGCATCTGCGACGTATCAACTGCGCTCATCGGCCGCTTTGATAATGATGACACTTTTAAAGGCTGCTATTGAAATATGAAACGGAAAGTACGCTGGTCTGCGCTTATTGGTCGCTTTGATTATGACCTCACTTTTCAAGTATTGGTTGAGATTGTTTTGGTAAAGTTTCGGTTCTACCGCGTGTAAACTGCACTCGTTTTTTTTTTTACAATAGCTCCACACGGGAGGCTCTGAATAAAATAATTTAATAATATTATCAAATAATAAAATAATCTTTGGGGCTGTGATGAGGGAGAAGGAAAAAGGTACAAGGGATGGGTAGGAATCTGAGGGTCAGTGTGTCCAGAAGTGACGGACAAAAGTCTTCCGCAACCAGTCTCCCCCGATCTGCAGATGAGCAGACGCATCCGCCGCCAAGGCACAGACAAACCGCACCCCATGAATCCGGGCACTACTGCTAAATCACCAAATGTAGTAAACCACTTGGGGTGACCTATGGTAGAGATGTTGGTTATCCAATAAATGGTAACAAATTAGTGGGTTTTCGATGTCTTATAATATATTTATGATTATGATATTAAAGGCACGTACCGACATACCTACTCTACTTATTTAGAAAGTATTTAATAACAATAAGTTACGTTTGTAGAACTCCAATTTATTTTTATTTTTTAATTTATTTAATAATGTTATGATTCAACTGTATAATTATTATTACGCGAGATAGCCGTTTCGCGTTCTGAAGTTTGATAATAACTGTGGCTTAGATACGATATATTTATAGGGCGAGAAAAATTCATTCATAAAATTTTTATGATTCAGGGCCCTTTTTATACACTTTATTATTATTATTAATAATTGAAATCCCCTTTTTTGTACACTTCATTATTATTAATAATTGAAATACCCTTTTTAAACACTTAATTATTTATTTATTTGTTTACGCCTTGGTGGATTTTACAAGTAAGGTAAATTGTGCAGGAGCATTATAACAAGTATGTAGTACATAAAATAATATACAGAGCATGACAGACATAAGTAGGTACAACACAAGTAGGAATGAGTATTCGATAATAAATTGTTAACAAAGGAATTAAACCAGCATATTCGTATTTGGGCTCAGGCTGTAGTAGTTTCAGAAATTATTGTCACAATATTACACAAAACATGATTACCTACAAACATTTTTAGCGATTAATATATTAGTAGGTAAATTTCTTGTAATAATATATTTTTTTTGCTATTATAAATCTACATTTTTTACCTAAAAATAACAAACTTACGTACCTACGTACGTAAGTTTGTTATTTTTAGGTAAAAAATAAAAAGTACACAGCAATTAAATATATAAAGACATAAGTAGGTACTATGAAAGTAATTACAGAGCAGTGGGTATTAGTTTTTTTACTGTTGTTAACAATTTGAAACATGTAAGAATTCTTACGTAAATTTGTTATTATTATGAGAAAATAAAAATAAAAGGTCCACAGCAATTACATATATAAATAAGTAAGTAGGTACTATGAAAGTAGTTACAGTGCAGTGGTTATTAAATTTGTTTTTGTTAGAATGCTGTAGCAATGAGATCCGTGAGGCGTATGTGTGTGTGAGAGCAAGGCTGATGTAAGCGTAATGAGTAAAATCAAGAGAGGAACGCTCCGATGGTTTGGGCATGTAAAGCGAATGAACGAGGAAAGGAGGGTAAGGAGAATATATAACGCAAATGTGAATGTTAGAAGAAGTCGGGGACGCCCGAGAAAGACATGGCACGACCAAGTGAATTAGATACTTGAGTCGGGCCATGTCAAGAGTCAAAATAATAGAAGAGCATGTATGAGACGATGTATGAATGTGAACGAGGCAAGGAGTGTGTGCCAAGACCGAGTTGTTTGGCGGTCCGTCCTCTCTGCCTACCCCTGCGGGGAAACGGCGCACAGTTATTCGTTTCATACATGCTAGACGCTAAAAACTCTTTCACATGATTAAATTATTTTTAACCCTCTCTTGAGGTGTAGTCAATACTAATTTTATGAAAATTAGTGTTAAAAATGATAATTTTTTTTTCCTATTGGTTTTTTTAAATTTTTTTTTTTTTTTTTTAATAATTTTTAAATAATGTATTTGAGGTTTATAATAAAACAATTATATGTAAAAAGTAAAAAAAAAGTGTATTTTGATTGTAATAAATTGCTAAAATTGCGGTCCATTTTCTGCTTATATTCAAAGATTTATTTGATTTTCAAAATTTTTTATGCCTTATTTGGTTTTTAAACTTTTTTTCACCACTTGCACTGAGCTTATCAAGTTCAAATGTACTTTAAATTTTTTTTAAACATTCCCTCAAGCTTTTCTTTCTTCGGCAAACTCTTCCATGTCACAAACAATTCCAGCCATGAAATCTCGTATGTGGTTCTTGTAAAATGAAAAAATAATAATAATGTGAATTAGTGTGGGTTAATATCGAAACTGATATGAATAGAATATTAGTTGTACTATTTAAAAAAAAAAGAAAATTATATTGCGATTTTGATATACTCTCTGAGATAAACTCTCGAGAAGTTAGAAATTTAATATTTTTTAGGCCGAAAAAAAACACAAAACTTATTTATTATTTAAAAAACAACCAAAAAATTTTTCACTAAAGTATTAAGAAAAAACTTTAAAACATACCTTCCAAAGTAGCCACCATTTTACAGAACCGAAAAAAAACACTTTTCAAACATAGTACACAATTTCAAACGTCGAGCTGCGACAAGCGAATAAATGCAAATGATAATTTCAAAACCCATTATTCGACTTTAGGCCTCTGGTATAAGTCAATGCGTGCACTAATCACCCCAATTAAGCATGCATTTATTATTCTGTCTATCTGGTAATGTCGCCATGACGTCATTGTTTGGGAATTCAAAAGTGACTTATTAGCGTCTAGCTTGTATGAAACGAATCACTGTGCGGCGTGATGGTTAGTTTGTTAGTTATTATTGTTAATAATAATTGAAATACCCTTTTTATACACTTTATTATTATTAATAATATAATAATTGAAATACCCTTTTTCATACACTTTATAATTTTTAATAACTGAAATAGATTTTTAAAATCTTCCTTCCTTCTTTACATGTATGTGATTCGCTACGTTTTGTTACTTAGCAGGGGTGCCTGGGTTCAGGGGGTCAGTTTTGTCTAGATCCTGGCGGCGAATACTTTGGCCAAGGACCGGAGTGTTGTTGAGGGAAACCTGTGAACTCTCTCGCCTTACACCTCAGTGAGAGGTATGGAGCCGTACGTTCGTCACTCTTGAACGCATCGTCCTCCAGAGATTCGTACCCGCACCTCATGCCTTTTTCCCTCCCAGAACTTCCTCTCTTTCCTTTCCCTAAAATCCCATTTCCACAGCATCCCTAAAGATGACATAGCCCCTATAGGATTTTTTTCCTCAGGGCCTGCTGTGTGAAGATAGTGAAAAAAATGACATTATTGATAAATATAAACATAATGTTTATATATTGATAATATATAAACATAATGACATTATTGATAAAAATGTACAGTCATATATAATGACATTATTGATCGAAGATAATAACACATAATTTAAAAAAAAATCAGTAATAATAATCGGATAATTTGCACTGCCGTTTTGGTGAAAAATCCACATCAAGGGCGCTGTCGTATGAATAATACTTACAAGACGACGTTCAAGCACTCTGGCGGAATCAAAAGGTGCTATCAAATACGACTACCATCTTAACAGGTTTGACCGGACACAAACAAATTTACAGAGAGATGAAATACAAAATGGTCTAGTCAAAACAGGACTTCTCCACTCTAAGTCAAAAATTAGGTTGAATGCATTATTTTTAATTTATTCATTGCAAGGTTGCAATTTTACTAGGTAGTAAGTTTTTGAAATTTGTGAAAGAAGTGCCTAGCTAACATAATGTACTGTAACGTCCTAAAACGTTTTAAATTTAGTTATGTACAAACGGAGAATAAGAATAATCGGAGAAAAGGTGTAAATGGGAATAGCATTTCGAATCTCATAAATTTCCCTTCTTAATCGAGTATACCTTTTCTTTCCACGTCCCGTTATTCACTCATGTTCACATATTACTTCAGAATTGTTGGAAATGATTTTTTGTGTCAAGAACTGTGTTGAAGTTTTTCATGAAACTTGAAGATGAAGTTGTTGAAGACATCCCATGAAGGTAAATTATAGTGGGCTGCATATTCAAAAATGAAGACCATATTACAATTATGTGCCGCATTATAATATGCTATCTTGAGCTTATTTATTTAAATGTGATCTAAGCAATAATGGTGTTAACGTTTAAAGGGCTCATTACTGTACGATAGACGAGAAACATGTCAAACCTCGAAATGTTTTGAAATATTTTGAAAAATGCTTTTAGTTCCAAATTGTACCGTATACAGAAAGATACATGAGCGCCACACGACAGAGAGCTTTTGCTAGTAATTAAAAATCCTGGATTTCATTCTTAATTTGAAGATTAAAATTATGAAATTGTCTTTGAAAAATGGGGAAAAAATATAATACCCACACTTTTATTTTTTTGTACATAAACGAATCGAAGTTTTGTTTTCAGCGTTTAAAAAACACAAAATTTGGTGTTTATAAAAAAATGAACTAAAAATTTATTCATTTATTTTAAATTTGTTTTCGTGGTTTTAAAGAAAACCCTTAAAGGTATACTTTGAGGATATTCAGCAGTTAAAAATATTTTGTAAAACATACGAAAAACGGTCAGAATAAGGTCGTATTTCTGATTTGGTTTTGATAAGTGCTAAAAGCCTATGTAAATTTTAAAAATATATAAAAAATATCTTTCATATTAAAAACTTTATTTGAATAATAATATTATCATTATTTAGAATTAATAAATGATTACACTTGGCCTTAACGCTGTTTTAAACGGAGCTTGCTATAGGGCGGATGGAGCATCATCTGTCCACTAATTACAACAACCTATTGTCTCCCATCTTACCATATTGTCTAACTGCTGAAGTTGTGTTCCTCAGGCGCCTTCCTCGTCCCCTATTGCATCATGCTGGTGGTGGGGGGCATCCCGCTGTTCTACATGGAGCTCGCCCTGGGACAGTTCCACCGCAAGGGGGCCATCACCTCCTGGGGCCGCATCTGTCCACTCTTCAAAGGTAGGAAAACAGTCAAATTTAATTTATGAACACTGTCTTTATACATAATGAAATCCTCAGCACGGGAGATCCCAAAGAGGATATCTTATCTTAACTTGTTACAAAAAATATTTTTTCATATTATGTGATTTAATTTTTTTAAAATTGGTTTATAAAACTGCTATTAAAAATAAATAAATGTATCAAAGTGAAAACGCGAAAAAAAATTCATTCATGAAAATGGTCATTGTCATGAGCTCATAACACAGGACATCAATAGCATTAAGATGGTAAAATATATCAAACGTATCAATAAAATATATCTCCTTTTAAATACATTCTGAGCACGGCTACATGACGTAATATTACAAAGTGGTGCTTCGTAGGTGAATGGACAATTTCGAAATGATTTGGCGGTCCATCTGATTATTCCGTTACGTATTAACAGTCAATTTCACCATGCTTTTTGTATTTCTCTAGACACGAAAAAGAACTGACGTTTAACATGGTCGAGAATAAAATTAACATTTTATTTTACCTCGATTTCTTGCATTCTGTCTTTTTTTAGATATATTATAAATCTATAACTTCCATTCCGGGAATTTCGATAGACATCGGAAGTGTTGCATTCTAGCCTGGTTGCTAAGCTCGAAAAAAATGGACTAGATGACAAAATTTTATCTTGGTGTCGGAGTTACTTAAAAAATAGAGAAAAATATGTTAAATGAAATAGTTCATTGAGTAAACCTATGTTTTCTGAATATGGAATTCCACAAGGCACAGTAATCGGGCCTGTATTTTTCCTTATATACGTCAACGATATGTTCAGTCTCCCTCTTAATGGAAGTGTCATCTCGTATATGGATGACACAGTTATCATCATCAAAGGTATTAATTACAGGGACAGATGTGACTGTAGCTAAAAAAGTTGATATTACATTTTGTAGGAATGGTTTGATGATAACTTACTTAGGTAGAAAAAACATCACAACATATGCCTTTTTACCTTAATGTACCTGTTCCTGCCTCCAATATTGGAGTGATGGTGCATAGTCGTTCGTGTTACACGATTAAGAGATATCCTAAAACTTTCAAATATTAAAATTGTTTACTTTGATCTTGTATAGTCAGTGTTGCAGTATGGCATAATCGCACGGGAAAGCATCGGGTTTTAAAACCATTTGAAAAAATGTTATTCTAAAAGTTTTTAAAGAATCTGAACTGTCCTCAACGCGAAGTTGTTTAACGATTTACCTAATATAATAAAAAGTAGGAAAAACTATTTTGAATTTTAAGAAAAAATCAACAGCTTGATTGATTTTATCGGTGATTTTCAGATATATTCAAATGCTATTATTTTATGTATTTTTACCGATTGTCTAATATTTTTAAATATTTTAAAAACTTTAATTTTTTCTTTGTGACTATACAAGCAGTATGTTGTAACATTATTATTTCAAAATATGTGTTAGTAAATAGACTAGTTCCCCGGTTAGACCCCAGATTATTTCTCCACTCACTGGGAAATTAAAATTGTTAATGAGTGTTATGCAACATTGGAACTGCCACCTCGAAACAGGCTCAGCCTAGTGAGATGGCATAAACCAAAAAAATGTATATTGTAGTATTATCTTGGTTAATAAATAATTAAAAAATATATGTATTATTCTATATATTTACTTTTAATCTTAATATATATAAAACAAAGTCGGGTTAGCTTCAACTCAAGAACGGCTGGACTGATTTTTATGATTTTTTATTTGTTGAGAATAGCTATTAAAACATCGGAAAAATTCACGAAAAAAAAAATTATGAAGAAAATTGTTTTCCTCATACATTTCGTATGGAACAATTTATCATCTTTTGAAAGTGCTGCAGCAATATTGTGATAAATATTAAAAAATTCAAAAACGTTAAATATCAATGCGCTGATTGTTTTGCTTTTGTTCTTAAACATATAATGCTGCCCCTCTTTCTTACTCACTAAATGTCAATAGTCGAAAATGAGGCAAACGGTGAACGCATGTATGCCTCTCCAAAAGAAAAATACAATAATTATAATAAACCTCCCCCACGCGTATAAAGAAAATAATACGCAATTTCCGTAAGTAAATGGAAAAGTAAGAAAATCACAAAAAATATAAATCCGTACACAACGCCATCTCTGATACTGACAAAAACAAAATACGGACAGTTGCCCATCGATAATTTCTTCATTATGTAATTTTTTAATTAATTACAAAAACTGAATTTAATTAACACACAACAGTTATTGATTCTGAGGCGGTACGAAGATCGCCGGGTCAGCTAGTTTATGATAAAAAATAGTATATGAACACACATCAAGAATTTTGCCTTTGTTTTCATCAGTTTATGAAACGCTCGCTGTGACTCGGCGACTGTCGCACAAGTTTAATTTTGATGATTCCCAACTCACGCAAGTACTGCGGACTGCGGACGGAAGGATGCAATTAAAAGTTGATGGATTCATTATTTTGGTTCGCTGATTGTCGACAGTGGACTTTATGAACAGTTAGACTTCATTATGTACTGATTATATAATGATTTTGTGGGGTATTTACGTATTATGCGTGCCATCATCAGAACTTTTCTTTCCACAACACCACTACAGGATGAATGCCTTATCAAGCTTCGTCCTCCTTTTTTGCCGTGAGGTATTTAAGGAAAAACATTTAGTAATAAAATTATTGTTTTTTGTTAATAATTTGATACTCTCAGTATGGCCCTGGTGTAAGACCACTATTCAGAATTGAAACCTTACTTGAAATGACTTTAGCCACGTTTAGTGACTTACGTTGAATAGCAAGGAACTTCCCCACCTTCTTCTTCCCATCTCCTTCCCTTCCTTACTTATCGCCAGTCTCATAACAATTTGAGAGGCGGGTATGGGAATCGCCACCCCGGGAACCATTTATTGGGTAACCAACACCTCTGCCATACATCACTCCAAGTGGTACCTTACGTTTGATGACTTAGCAGGGGTACGCGGATTCATGGGGTGAGGTTTGTCCGGGTCTGGGCGGCGGATGATTCTGCCGACCAGCTGCATGGTAGGCCGGATTGAGAGAGAATGGTTGAGGGATTTCCTTTGACTTTTCTTGCAGTGGGAGGGATAGATTCATACGTCCGTCACTCCTGGACACACTGACCCCCAGATTCCACCCCTAATACCCCTTTTCTTCCCAGAACCTCCTCTCCTTCTTATGCTAAAAATACCCTCCTCACAGCATCCCCAAAGATGACATGGAGCTAATGTAAAAAATATATACTTGTTTAATTACGTGACAAAAATTATAATGAATCATTTTTCATTAATTGCTTCCGTTCAGCACACAAAAGAAAATAACCCGTAAATTTAACCGCCGAATACTATAATACTTACTACTGAATTTTACGTTCATTTTCTTTTGCAGTTATCATTTAGTATTCCAATTTCTCCCTAGAAGCTCTGCCATATAAAATAAAATAAAATAGCCTTTCAACCTTCCCGACCCCTTCAACATTAAACCAGATTTACCGCTCAAAGAACTAGCGGTATGTGGGCACTTGAGAAAAACTACCCGAGTCTCCGGAGGGTTATTTGATAATGCTGTTTAAAGAATACGCCACTTTGACACGGTGGCGTGAAATGGGGCATAAAACGGAGCCAAAAAGCTTAGGAAGTTTAGAAACCACCTGTGGAGTGTTCATACAAGTGCCAGGAAACCCGGGAATGGAGGAAAATGTTTTCCGGTAGATATTTTCACGGCCTTTTTATATTTGTAACAGATTGTTATTATCAAGAATTCACTTTCTGGTCACGTACGACTTTCACTTGGACCTTTTGCAAAATTGACCAATACGTCTGGTATTTTATTAGCGGATCTTGATTTTAAATGCTGCATACTTACATTTATTTATTTATTTGTTGGCTCGCCAACAGAATATATCAATTATCACATTAGTTAACCATTTTATTATGGTTACAGTGAAAATTCCAATGAAAGGTGAGCACACCATTCTTCACAACATTCTTAATTAATTGTAATACATAATAATAAATTAAATTACATACATGTAACAAGAAGGATCAATAATTACAAAATATATACACACATGAACATATTCATACATTTATACACATTTTATAGCTCTAGGTGAGGAGATCATCAGGGATATGTAAGTATAATTTCCTTCTGAAGGTAGCAATTGAGTTTGAAAATACATCTAAGTCTTCATGTTCGCAATATTTATTATATAACCGAGTCATTCTCGAGGTTGGTTTGAAGAAACTTGTAGTAAGTAGCGATCCAAATGGTTTCAAGGTTTCTCGTGAATTTCGGCCTTGTATTAAGATTAATTTGATTAATTAAAAATGAATCATACATGTTGTTTACGATTTTAAACAGGGAGATCATATCTAAAATGTGTCTTCTTTTGGCGAGTGAGACTGATCTAAAGTGAGTGAGTCTTTCAGCATGGTTATCTAGATTCCGATGTACTCCAGATTTATAAGCTAGTATTCTTAAGTATTTTTTTTTAACAGACTCCACTTTATTGCTATGGATTGCATAGTGTGGGGACAGTAGCGTAGCTACCGCCGTATCAGCCGTATCAATGATACGGGGCCCCCGGGCTACAGAGGCCTTTTGTTTCTTTTGTGACAAAGCTTTATCCTTCATTAGGGCCCCCCAACTAATTTTGATACAGGGCCCCTCCAAGGCACGCTACTCTACTGTGTGGGGACCAAATTACGGAGCCATACTCTAACATACTTCTTACATCTTATTTAATACATAATATTTAAGGGTATTAATTCTTGTAGTGTTTGTAAATATATATTTAATTTCAATGTCCCTCAACGGACATCGTTAGAATATGTTGTTTTAAGTTTTCTCAATAGGTGTCATTGATAGTATTACATGATGGAGACAACTGTCGGACGTTTGGTATTTTATTTGCGGATCTTTATTTTAAATGCAACATGTACACACTTACATAATATTTAAGAGTAATAATATTACTTCTTATAGTGTGTGTAAATGTATATATAGTTTCAATATTAATATTAATATTGGTCTTAATATTCGAAGATGAAACATGGCAATCAGTTATTAACAAAACTAATAATGCCTATTTAAAATATTAAATGTACGACTACCACAACACGGGCATTAGCCTAGTGTGGTAGCCAAAAAAACGAAAAATCTGTAACTAATAAAATTTTATGAAATAAAAATAAATAAATAAAAAATAAATAAATGTCCCTCAACAGATGTCGTTAGAGTATGTAGTTTAAAAAGTCTCTCAAAAGATGTCGTTAGAATATATAGTTAAATATAGTTTTTAGATGTCTCAACGGGTGCCATCAGTAGTAGTATTACATGATAGAAATAACTGTTGGACGTTTGGATCTAATAGACGAAGATTACGAAGATGGCCTATGAAATCCGATCTAAGAAGGAAAATCTTCAGTGAGCTGCGGATTAACTGAGAGCATCCTTTAGCTTGCATCCTGAGAACTTTTTATTCATTGTAAAAACGATACGATAATAAATAAGTCTCGTGATCCCGACGAACCGAAGTATATAGAATACTTCCAATCATCAGAATTGTATCGCTAATCAGAGGAATTAACAGTATCCCACACTTATTGAGCGTGCACTGAATAAAATAACCAATTGTATGATGAATAATGACTAATGACATAATTCTTTGGCTTCTGAGGTTTATCACGGGTCCACATACTAGTATTTTTTTTTTTTTTTTTTTTACATTAACTCCACACAGGAGGCCCTGAGGAAAATAATTTCCCTCAGGGCCTATGTCATCTGGGATGCTGTGTGGAGAGTCTTTTTGAGGAGAGGAAGGAATGAACATTGGTCTTGAAGAGACCCATGTTGTAGGAAGGAGGAAACACAGAGGCCGGCAAATCATTCCACAGCCGAGCTGTTGAACACAAGAACGAGTCGAAGAAACGACCCGTTCTCATGTGACAAATGTCAACCGTGTACAAATGTTGGGCACGCGTTTGGCGTGTTTCCCGACTATGCACCGGTGCCGAAGGGATCAATGATGCTAGTTCTTCAGAGCATCTTCCATTGTAATACCGGTAGAACAAGGATAGCATTCCCACCCGACGCCTGTGCTCTAAAGATTGCAATTCGTCTGTTAAGATGGGAGAATCTATCAAACGGACCGCCCGTTTCTGCACAGAGTCGAGGGTATTTTTCAGGTATTTTGGAGCTCCAGACCAGAGATGGCTGCCAAATTCAACCGTGGGGCGTACTTGTGATTTGTACAAGGTTAGCAGTTGTGTACTATTAAAGTATCTGCGGGCCCTGTACAGTACGCCCAGTTTTTGGGAGGCTAACTTTACTCTGGCTTCGATGGAGCCCCCATACCTGAGCTGGTCACTTAGGGTTACACCAAGCATATCAATGGAGGGCCTGTTCGGAAGATTGCTTCCGTTGAAAGAGACTAGATTTTCATTTCGATCCCTTTTAGACGTAATCAGACAAGATTGGGTCTTTGAAACATTAAATTCAACGAGATTATTTTTACCCCAAGAGAAAACACTCTCGAGGTAACCGTCCATCCTTTGCTTCAAAGCCCTACGAGCTGTTGGAGTTTGTGAGCCCTTTGGGGGCTTGTCAAACAAAAAGCTATCATGAACTGTACTGTCATCCGCGTAACAGTGAATTGGTGCACATGACAAAAGGTCGTTGATGTGCAACAAAAACAAAGTCGGAGACAGAACCGATCCCTGCGGGACGCCAGCATTTATCGAGTGTGAGGAAGAAGTGAAACCATCGACTACCGTCTGAATCGACCTCTCCCTCAAGAAGTCGGCAATCCACATACACAAGGATGCGGGAAGTCCGTAAGAATGCAGTTTGTTGACAAGTCCTCGGTGCCAAACCCGGTCAAAGGCCTTGGAGATGTCCAGTGCAACCGTTTGGGTCTCACCGAAACGTTCCAGGCATCGCCCCCAAACATGCGTCACATACGCGAGAAGATCACCGCATGAGCGGTTCCGCCGGAATCCGTATTGACGGTCGTTAATAATTTTGTTCTTCTCGAGGTATGTGAGCAGTTTGTCGTTGATCACACGTTCCATCACCTTAGACAGAACTGATGTGATTAGTATATAATTTAAAGTTCAAGAAGTTATACAAAGATGCCATTTATCGTAATGCTTATATTATTTTATTTCAATTTATTAATTTTTTATTGAATTTTATTAAATTGTAAAATGGGGACCTCGGCACGGGCAAAGTACCTAGTGAGGGTGTTCGGGCAAATCTGTACCTACTCCCATCTATCCCTCCCGTCTTACCTACCTATCCTGTTACATCCATCTTGCTATTGTCACCGGTTCAAGTTTGACTCCTAACCGTGAAATCAGTACAATTTCAACACCGCGCGGACTGGCAGCCCAAATACTTTGGTGTCTCGTCGCTTATAGTCAAAACCCGGATCCGCGCAAAATACGTGCTTTCCACCGCGAGTTATCTTGAGTGCATGAAGTGTGGGACCCAGGACGTCACCAGCAAGGTAGGGTTTCATCTTGTTTTCGGTGGACATCCCATTTTTTCCCCTTCATCCCTTTTTTCATTCCAACAGTGATAGGTGGAGATTCCGAACTCCGCGGGAGAAAGTAACAGGCTTCCAATCAGCTATCGAAACAGAGGGTATATGTTACAATGTTTGAAAATACACGATGATATTGAACAATAAAAAATAATAATAATTTGAGTCAATTTTGAGGAATAACTTTATGGATTTGAACTTTCGTTTTTGAGTAAATCAAGTCCGAACTTTTTAGTTCCATTTTGAAAAACATCGGTCGCCAGCGGGTTAACAATTGCCTGTTTTATGTCTTTTAAAATACGTCGAATGGAAAGGGTTGAAAATTTTTTTAGCAATTTAGTTTTAAAAATTAAAAAAACACGAAAAAGTTAAAAAAAAAATCGTAATGCACCATTTGGAGGATAAAAACACGATTTTTTTAATTCTCCAATGTCCTTGCAATGTATTTAGATACACCAATTTCTCGCTTGTACTTCGAGTTTCCAGTTATTTATGTCTAATTGTACCTTTTATAATTTTTTTTTAATTTTACAATTTCAAACATTATATTTGAATGTAAACGGTTTTTACCCCTTTATTTGTTTTGGTAACTTTTACATACCTATATATTTTAGTTTTACCACGAACGAAACAGCCGGCCTGCTATAAAACTATTCATCGAATATAAAGTGATTTTATAAATGTGTAAAGTGTTTCGTAAAGACATTTACGCGTATGTTCACGGTTCATTTATTCAAAACCTATATCCTGTTAAAGGACCCGCGCTGGGTATTACAAGGGTACGTAGGAAGGGCGGAGGGGGGGGGGGTCTAGAAAAGTGTCGGAGCTAAATCATTCCCGGCTAGCTCTTTTAAAGAATCGTAGAAATATATTTCCCATTGTGAGCGAAGCACTTACCCGGCACTTAGCGGCCGAGACTTTCTGTCATAATGCAATAGTTCCAACGTTCCCCACACCCCACCCCCTCCGGTAGATACCTTTAACCCCCCTTTAAATTCAAGCTTTACAGCCCCCAGAAATCTAGAGGGGTGAGTGGGGGAGGTAGATCTGAAAAAATGACGACTTCTGGCGGAAAATTAATTGTAAGCCTAGACTTGAATCTCTAGATATTATTTAATTTAATTTTCTTTTCTTGGTGCTCCTTGTTCGATACATTTTTTCTCTGCTTCTAAATTAAATTAGAAATTGGAATCAAAGAGCTTTGAGAACGAGATACTTTAATTTTATTCCAATGAAAGTACATAATTGAGTTACTTACGAAGGTACTTTTAGCGAGACTTTAAAATAATTCAACTTTTCTCGAACATCATGAGTAACAGATAAATAATTTGGTACGATAGGTGAGCATAACACATTATAATTTTCCGCTTTGTAACAGGTATAGTAGTCGTATGAATACAAAGGGTGTTAAGGGAAGTACTTGACTTACTTTAACCAGTGATTTCTGAAATTCTTTGGAATAAAAAATGTTAATGAAATTTTGGACTACTTCTTGGAATCTTTTTGTTGAAATTTTTTTCTTTAAAATCAAATACAAAAATTTTTTCCCTTGTCGTCACTGGTCACTCATCCGAGTAACCGCTCAACCCCTCATTCCGAACCTAACTGTACAAAATACCTATTGTTTTTTTTTTTGTGTTTTTAGTGGAAAAAAAACATCGAAAATGTCACCGGGACTAAAATTTCATTAACATTTTTTACTTCAAAAATGTCAGGAATACCGGTTAAAGTATGTCACGTACGTTCCTTAACATCATTTATTAGAAATATAATTTAAAAAAATACGGTATCTCGTCTTATATTTTAGTTATTAATTGGAAATTTCAAAGCTCAATAGCCCACGACGCAAACAACCTTAAAACATTTGCGTCGACATAAAATTGTAGAAAAAATTCACAGAGTTTTTTCGGATTTTTTAGCTTCAGAGTAAATAAAGATTGTGTGATTTTTTTTATTTTTATTTATTAAATTACATAATACATTTTGTCCAAAAATTTGAGTGGACCCACAAAGCTGTCATATGACAGCTTGTCTGCAGGTTCTAACAATTTAAACATTCTTAATATAATATCTAAGAAAATATTAGTAAATACATTTATAGTTTTAAGGAAACATTAGAATAGATCACATAGTAATATTAGATAATTTAACTTACAACCATAAATATATAAGATATTTCAATATATCTGCCTAATAACAAGATATGTAGGCAGCTATATTAAGATATTCACAGATACATGGAGTTTTCGTTCATTAACCATAGTTTTATCATTTTAGGACTTAGTCTCTCATTTTTTTCAAATTTTATGTTTTTATTGATTTTATTGAAAATCACTGGTATTAGATATTCAAGAGTACGGCTTCCATATTTATTTAATATTCGAGGAGTTTTTAGGCCCTTTCCTTCTCTAAATCTTGTGGTATGTTTGTGTACAAGTGGGTGTTTGTAAGGGCTTTCCCCCTTATTATCCATAATAGTAGTGAACCAGTGGAGACCTTTTATTGTAAGTAGGCTCTCTGAGCCATACAATAGTTTTAAGTTATGTCTCTGTTTGTAAATATTTGTTGTGACAATTTTTTTTATTATGGCAGTTTGTAAATTTTCAATATATTTAATGTAAGTAGTGCTTGCATGTCCCCAAGTTCGAATACCATATCTAAGGATGGATTCGACCATAGAAAAATATATGAGTTTAAGAGTACAATGAGGCAAAATAAATTTTAATTTGTAAAAGTTGCTAGCTAAGGATCTGAGCTGGTTACAAATTTTAGCCACTTGTTTATCCCACTTAAAATTGTGATCAACAATTATTCCCAGATAAGTATATTCATTTGTGAAATCTATTTTTTCACAGTCACAAACATTAACAATTCCTCTATGTATACAGTCAAAGCTATGAGCGGTTATTTTAGGAACATTCCACATTTTCAAACTTGGTGATTTTGACCACTTATATTATGTTTCTTGATGACGTCATTTAATCCAGCGAAAACCTAAGCATTTTCTTGGAATATTTCGCATTAACTTTTATTTAATACAGTCAGCTTAAAGGGAGTAGTAAATGACATGTAGTGCCTTCTGGAGTTGGTTTGCCAAGGGGCTGAGGGGCCAAGGACCATAAAGCACAAAGCACGTGACTTATTCTGAGATTTCTGGAATCGCCGTGACTTCCGTTTTCCTTCACCCTCCGCTTTTCGCTACTTTGACTTTACCGCCATTTTCATCCTCAGCTCTTCCAAAGGCGTCGCGAGAAAATGAATCAAATTATTTCACCAACAAGTGAAAAGTTCTTAGGTTCCTATAATATTACTTATCAAGAACGAGCTTGTAGAACGTTATTTATAGATTTTTAAAAAATCGAGTGCAGTTTACACGCGGTAGAAGCGAAACTTTACCAAAACAATCTCAACCAATACTTGAAAAGTGATGCCATAATCAAAGCGACCAATGAGCGCAGACCCGCCCAATTTCCGTTTCATATCTCAATCATTAGGAGCCTTTAAAAGTGACATCAAAGCAGTCAATGAGCGCAGTTGTGCGTCGCAGGTGCAATAATCGTCATTTCCGTTTCATCCGAAATCCAAAGCATAGCGGGACTATAAAAGTTTCACTTCAAAAAACGTTTATAGTTTTACATGAAACCTATATACCTACTCGCTATAGCGATTACACAGGTCACAATCAAAGCATTTTGTAAGGACTGACGAATTTTCTTTCTGCTGTGATCGTTATTATAATTTTTTTGTCTCTTCGTTGTAATACTGATCGAGTTTTTGTAACATCTCGTTGCTATGATCAACTCAATCACTCGCTGAGAGCCTACTTGCATAGGTGCTTTAAGAGGGAATAACCAGAGAAAACAGGAAATATGTCATTTTTAAATCAAATTTTAGACGTATTGACTCTTTTCCACAAAAAAATATAAATTGATTTCGAAAGATTGTTCGTTTATTTAGTAAACGCGTGTTTTAAATTATGAGAAAAAATGTTTACTTTTAGTATAATAAGGTTATAATACCATTGGTCGTTGGCAGATTTGTTAAATTTTCAAATGAAAAATCTTATTTTGCAAGACATATTTAATACGATGTAATCATACATTATTGTAAATCAATACGTTATCTAGTAAACGCATGTTTCAAAATTTTAATTTTAGTTCAAATAAAATCATTAAAAAAATATTATTATTTATGACGAAAATTTCTTTATTTTGTCTATCTATTTACGATCTTACAAATTAATAAATTAATAATTAATACTTATGATTAAAAAATAATATAATTTTAAAAAAGTATATAATTTTTATCATCATCAATATAGTTTTATCATCACTCCTTTCAGTATTTTTGGATGTAGGTACAAATTAAAGCAAATTTTGAATGAAATAAAATCGATATTAAGTTATAATTTTAAATCGATATTGAGTTATAATTTTAAAAAGCTGGTACGCAGAAC
Source organism: Limnephilus marmoratus (assembly GCA_917880885.1). Taxonomy (NCBI): domain Eukaryota; kingdom Metazoa; phylum Arthropoda; class Insecta; order Trichoptera; family Limnephilidae; genus Limnephilus; species Limnephilus marmoratus. Next base: position 58,093,044 of record OU862912.1, on the reverse strand, counting down.
AATTAACCTTTCTCATTGTAACCGCCCTGTACGATCTTAAGAACATCTTTCGACGAAATTTGGATTCTCGGTCGCTGGCTGGTTAAAGGCCCTTAAGCAACATTGTTTCATGAATAGTTCCTCCTACCTACATCTACATACGTATGTAGATGGGTACCTGGATCACATTATTTATTTTTTAATTTACTTTATTTGGGAAACGAGCAGTTTAAATTAAAAAATACATGTTTACTTGGCGTAATATAATGATTAAAGAAAAACATAATTATTAATACCCGATAAGAAATATATAATATAATATATATAATAAAAAAATATAATTATTAATATCTTTAAAAAATAGACACTATATTGGGTACGTTTTAAGATTTTCACGGCCAAAAATATTTTCGTTATTTGTTTTTGGGGTGTTAAGCCGTGTCGCGCTACGCTACACTGCAACGCTGTCCGAAACGTTGGCTAAAAAAGGAGGTAACGCAACACGGCATAACACCCCAAAAACAAATAACGAAAAAGAAACTATATTGTACATAGATAAGGTAAAATTAAAGTATTCAAAAATAATCTCGGAACAGACTTTATCTAGTGAGGTGGGTAAAAGAAATATATGTACATAAATGAAAATAAAATAAACGCCCGGGTTACGGGCACTGAAACTGAATACACAAGATAAACGTCGGCCTCGGTGGGCGAGGAGTAAGGCTCTCGACTAGCAAGCCGGAGGTCGCAGGTTTAAATCCCGGCACGCGCAAGAGAATTTTATCAGATTAATTTGTGTAATTTTCATTGTACAATGTACTCATTTAAAATAATAATGTATAAAATAATATATTTGCGGCATGTTCCAGAGTGGAAGATACTCTCAATTTCGCTCTGGTGTAAGACCACCATTCAGAATTGAAACGTTTGATGACTAAGTCGAATATATTAAGAACACTTAGTCTTTGCGAACTATTATTTATTCCTGGCGATCTTCGGTAATGCTAGGGAACGATGAGACGTTACCGAAAGTTATTGATAGAATCCTTATCGATCGACCATGTTAGGGGTCGAATGGTGATCTCTAGGCCGGAAATACAGCTCTACGGACTGCTGCATGGCGTGTTGTTTTGTGGTGAATTTTTAATCTACGCAGTTTTGACTTCAAGCAGACACAACCGACTGCTTGCAGCAGACCGTGTATTCCCGGCCACAACTGAATTGCTATTGAAAGTTTCTTACTCTTTAAAAAAGAAAAAAATAGTTAAGGCCCCGTTCTCCGCACAAAAAAAATCATTTCGGACGAGTCGTGAAATTTACTTTTAACGCATTCGACAGGAGGTGTATCTGCAGCGCGCGCATTATTATTACAAAAGGTCTGGTTTGGAACTTGGCTAATAATTCTCGACAAGTATCATTTCAAATATTCGTTTGGGAACAGTTGAAGAGAATATAAGAGAGGTTGAATATTTTGTAAGGCTGCCACAATTTTAAAATACACATAATATTTATGAAAATATCTGTTATTTTCTCAATGTATTACGTTAGATTACCTATAAAGTGTAATGTACACTTGAGGTGACCGTTCACAAAACAAAGCTATATTATTTATTATAACGGAACTACTATTATCATTGTTTCTCTTTAATTTCTCTTATCAATTTGGGAGACGGGACGGGATGGGTACTGCCGCGCCGCCCCGGAAAACATTTTTTGGATAACCAACACCCCTGCCGTAGGTCACCCAAGTGGTTTGCTATGTTTGGTGACTTAGCAGGGGTTCCCGGGTTATGGGATGAGGTATCAATTTGGAAGGCGACCATTGCCGCCCGGCAACCATTCATTGGATAACAGAGGTGCCCGGGTTCATGGGGTGAGGCTTATCTATTTATTGGGTACTACTTTTTTTAAAAGAAAAAGAGTCATAATTCGTATTCCCGGTTTACGAATAACCTGACAATTTGAAAATCTACTACCAGCATCATAATAAGCGGAAGATGTTGCTTGTGCATTGAAAGAGGAATTGAACCCGCGACATCTTGACCCGACCCATTTTTCAATTTTCAACTAAAGTAAAGTGCACATTTTAATCATATTTGTTTATAGTCAGTCAATTTTTAATTTGGGATGTGGGAATGGATACCGCCGCCCCGGGAACTTTTATTGGATAACCAATACCTCTGCCATAGGTCACCCCAAGTGGTTCGCTACGTTTGGTGATTTAGCAGGGGTGCCCGGGTTCATGGGGTGAGGTTTGTCCAGGTCTTGGAGGCGGATGACCAGGACATACTGAACCCGAGATTCCTACCCACCCCTTAAACCCTTTTCCTTCCCAGAACTCTCCTCTCCTTCCTTTCCTTAAAAAAACCCTCCACACAGCATCATAGGTGAGCATAAAGATGACATAGGCCCTGAGGGAAATTATGTTCCTCAGGGCCTCCTGGCCTCATGTAAAAAAAAATGAATGGTCCAAAAGGAGGTGTAGAGTGCACCTAAGCGATTCCTTCAGAAACTTGGTCAGGGTTCTTAGGGTGTGAACATACTAAAAGTCCTGACGTCTAGGTGGTGAGCTAGGGGAGGGAGGGGGGGGGGGGGGGAGAAGGTTCCAATTTTTGGATTTACGCTTATATCTCGAAAACGGTGCATTCAGAGGATTTTTTTTAGAATAAGTGAAAGCTCATAAAATTATCTACAACTTTTATTCTATACGTAATTTTCGAAATCCCAGCCGTTTTTGACATACACGCTCCACAAATGTAGATATTTTCGAATAAAATCATTTTACCTCACATTTTTCATCAAACATTCCTTCATATCGTCTAAAATATTTATCAAAGAAAGAAATTTGTTTGAAAGAAGTTGTAAAGAATTTAATTCCCTTTTAGATAATATGTATACATTTGCAAACTAATCTTCAACCAGTAAATATTTACAAGAATTTAAAGTTTTTTAGTAAATGTCGTCATTTTTTTATCTTATTACTGACACACCACTTTTGTTTGTAACAGATTGTGGGACTTGGATTTCATTTATTATTTCAATTAGTTTAATGAATCTTCACCAACTTGAACAGCATATTAGCAAGTTATTGTGGCATCTCCGACGACTCCACTCCACAAAAATTGACATTATTTCACTAGTTTGTGGGAAGGGAGGATGTGCATCAAACCACTGACTGAGTTTGGCACAACCTGTTTTTGCCTATATGCTCCTTTTCGCTCTTTATTTATATCCGGGGGTAAAGTGCACAAACTTCGGGAGGTAATTCTGCACGACAGTACACGTAAAAAAAGATACGAAACTTTTTTCAAAACGTTAGGTAGTTACGGGTAAAAAAGTTTTATTGTTTGTATGAAAAAAATTATATTCTTCTGTGGAAAAATAATTTTGTATAGGGAAAAAATTGAATTTATTGTCTTTTTTACATTCACCATCATGTACCTCCCGAAGTTAATGTAGAAATTTATGAAGTGGCAGCCCTAAAAGCTATCAGCAAACTACAGCTTTGCTAGGACTAGTTAACCGATGGAATCTAAATTATTAAACATTTATAAAAAGGTCAAAGTAATTACTTATAACAATGTAGTCGGTTTTAGTAAACAAGCGAAACTTTTATTTACTTACATTTACGTAACGCATTTTGGTTTTATTATCCAACGAACATCTAATAATAGGTAGTAATAATACGTATGATGATAATTACAGATTTATTATCCAACGAACATCTAATAATAGGTAGTAATAAAATAATACGTATGATGATAATTACATATTTCCTTGTCCGTAACAATTTGGGACGCGGATAAGGGTACCGCCGCCCCGGAAACTATTTATTGGATAACCCCAAGTTGTTCGCTACGTTTGGTGACTTAGCAGGGGTGCCCGGGTTTGGATCTTGGTGGCGGATGTGTCTGCCCGCCAGCTGCGTGGTAGGCCAGATCGGGAGAGACTGGTTGAGGGAGATCTTGTGACCTCTCAGGCAGAACTCTTTTGGAACATCGCCTTGCACCGCATTGGGAGGGATGGATTCAAAAGTCCGTCACACCCAAACCCACTGACCCTCAAATTCCTACCCACCCCTATAACCTTATCCTTTCCAGAACTTCCTCTCCTTCCTTTCCATTAAAACACCCTCCACATTGCATATCCAAAGATGACATATGCCCTGAGGGAAAAAAATCCTCAGGGCCTGTGTGGAGTTACTGTAAAAAAACAAGGTAATTTTTTAAAGCAGATTTTTGTTAGCAGTTTGATCCGTAAAAATGTATTATTATTATGTCCTATAATTTTAATAAATGTGCAAAATAAAAGCTTTTGCATTCAATGGTCATTTAAAAAAAACGTAATTTAATTTAAAAAAACTTGCCCGGGAATTTCAGTTTCCGAAGCATTGGAAATAGATTTATTTCCCAAAGTACGCATTATGTAAAAAAAAACAATAACTGTCACCTTTGTTATATAATACACAAATAAATTGAAAATTTATTTTTATAATAGTAAATAATACGAGTATGTATTATATTAATAAAATCAAAATTTTATTTTACCTTATACATTCCATCATACGTTCTCGATTTTGGAGATAATGTTTACTCTTAGAAATACGACGTTTTTTTTGTTGTCTTACCATTTTCGCAAAACAATATTATTATTTATGTACGTGTATATTAAACAAATCATGAAACGTAGGACTACACGTCTGTGTGGCGAGCTGTCTGGACAGCGAATGGCGAATATTTGAAAGGCACATAGGTTACACGCACGTTAGATAGAGATGGCCTGTAAATATTATCTTTAGAATTAAAAAACGTAAGCGCCTGTTGTTAAAATATTTAATTAATCACGGTTTATTGAAAAAAGAGCAAAAATCTCGCGATAATTGTCTTTAGTTTTATTTAAAGAAACGCTGTGAATTTTTTCATACATATTACTTGTAAAATAACTGAAACAAACGTGTTAATAATAATTTTTGGAGCATACTTTGTGATTTTTTTCTATCGAGGGAATTTTCTATAATTTGCGTTTTGGCGCGATAAATGTCTAGATATTATCTTCAAAAATAACATATATTTTTTTAAGAGCTTAAAAACTTCAAATGTTTAAAGGAGATTTGTAAGAAATCGGTAGAAATTGGGAGAACCGAGGTTTAAGGCGCCGCCGTATCCCCGCTCAAAAAGAAGAAGATGGAAAGATATGTAATTATGAACGTTGGAGAGAGCGCCCTAATATTTAAAACGATAAAATTGAAGCGAAAATCGTGAAAATGTTTTATAAAACAAGACTCGTTTAAAAGAGAGCCAAAATCTCTTGGAATTTGTCTAAAACAGCATTTAAAAAACCACTGTGAATTTTTTCATACATATAACTAGTAAATAACTTAAACAAACGTGTTTATAATAATTTTCGGAGCAATTTGGGAGGCGGGAATGGGTACCGCCGCCCTGGGAGCCTTTATTGGATAACCAACACCTCTGCTATAGATCACCCCAAGTGGTTCGCTACGTTTGGTGATTTAGCAGGGGTGCCCGGGTTCATTGGGTGAGGTTTGTCTAGGTCTTGGAGGCGGATGTCCAGGACACACTGAACCCCAGATTCCTACCCATCCCTTAAACCCTTTTCCTTCCCAGAACTCTCCTCTCCTTCCCTTCCCTAAAAAAAACCCTCCACACAGCATCCCCAAAGATGACATAGGAAAATAATTTCCCTCAGGGCCTCCTGTGTGGAGCTCATGTAAAAAAAAAAACTTTATAAAATATTTTTTTCTATCGAGGGAATTTCATATAATTTGTGTTTCGGCATGGGGAATGAAATATTTGCTGAAATGAATTTCAGCAAAAATAAAAATTTTTTAAGACTAAAAATTTCAAATGTTTAACGGAGATATGTAAGAAATCGTAGAAATTCAGGTAGAGGCTGCGTAATTTAAAAATAAACCTCTGACACAGTATTTAATAATATCCACAACTAAGTGAAATTGCCACGTCTCCGGTGTCCGGGCTGCGTATTTACAAAACCTATACCGATTCAGTCGCGGTAACGACAATTTACATTTTAAATATACCTCTATATTGGTTATTTTTTATCACATTACAAAAACAATTTTCTTTCTAAAATCTAGATAAAATAATCTTTCTGATGTGTATATTAGAAATTATTAACTTTATTTCTAAATATTTAAATTTTAATATTATTCCCATATATTGTAAATACACCTCTATATTGATAATTTTTTATCACTTTGCAAAAAAAATGTTCTAAAATCTAGATAAAATAATCTTTCCAATGTGTATATTAGAAATAAATAATTTTATTTCTAAATATTTAAATTTTGATATTGAACATTTAAAGCGACTGAAACGCTGTAGGGATTGTAAATACGCGTCCGGGCTAGTTTGAAGCGGTACCCGTCTGTATTTCATCTAGCCCCGTTGTTAAATCGCGTAAGAACATACCCTCTCTAACGTGATTTATAGTAATCCCCAAATCTAGTGGATATTATGTCTACCCCACCCCCTCCCAAGGGGAGTCAGTCAGATAAAGGCGGGTTGGGATGGCGGGATATTCATTCCCATCTCTGGTGGGTTGCAGCGAGTAGAGATGAGTGGTACCCGCTGTAATGGGGTCACTGAGTACAGATCCGTGCTCAAATCTGGGAATACATAATGCAGAAAGGATAATAAAATAAATAAGCAGAGACGTGTACGAAGGGCACTGGAACATTTCATATTATTGTGGATATTGGTTTATAAAATAAAGTTATTCTTTTATTTTATCAATATCGTTGATCGTGTGGCAAGCTAATAGCTACCTATATCTTATAATTCGACTCCAGTGTTGTCGTGCTTTAGAAGTACCTCAATTACAATGAGCGAGTTTACAAGCTACTTTCTACTAAGTTTAAAGCATCGATGACACACGGCGAGCTTACAAGCTACTATCTGGGAAATTGACTATCTGTTCGCCCAGTGTCATCGTGTTACTTGCTAACTAGCAGTGAAAAGCAGATTGTTGACAATCTACGAAATAAAGTTGAAAGGTCGTCAACTTTACTCGCCTACACGCTTTCTCGTGATAGGTTTATTTGTGTTTCCAACATGGCTTCCGATAAACAGCTGATTTCGACTGTCAAACATCTGAAGAATTAGTTCACGCAGGTGTCGTTATTCTTGTTACTGGCGCTAGCAGCAAGCTCAGTTTCCTACGCTACTGAGCGAGTGGACAGTTTTGTGTGTCATCATGACAATCTCACTCGCCGATTTACCCGCTTTTAAACTTAGTAGATAGTAGCTTGTAAACTCGCCCAATTTCATTGACGCTTTACCAAAACCATCTGTCCTATTCGATGTGGATCAATATAAAATGGTGCTTTTTTGACATTTTTGCTTTTTTAACTATTCTGTTATTGTTTGCATAATAATGTTATGAATTTAATTTGTTTTATCATGTTTCTTATCTATATATATACTCGTATATAAAAATGAATCCCTGTTTCCCTTGGTCACTCCATAACTTCAGAACGATTTTACCTATTTCATTTATCTTATTTTTTGAGAAAAATTAAGAAAATTGCACAGAAAATTGAATAATTTCAGAAAACTTAACGACTATTTCAACTTCGCACGTTTGACAGTTCGCGCGTTTGATGAAATTGAATTTAGCAGGAAGCTTTTTTGTATTAAAAGAATTGTCTACGGATTTTTTAAATTATAGATTTGTTAAATAGGTACCTATGTTAGGTATCAAATTTGATTGATTATTCTTATAATATACAAAAATGAATATTTGTCATATACGAAAAATTAAAATTTGAATAGAAAAATTGTAATAGATGGCGAGCAAGCTGTTTGAAAACTGAATGTACTGGGACTGAATATATGAAACGCGGGAGGAGGGTTTGCGGGACGGGGGAGCGGGAGAGGGGAGAGGGTTTGCGGGGAAGGTGGAAGGGGAACGCGGGAGGGAAAGGACATGCAGGGAGAAACAATTTATTTCTTTGAATATGGCATGCCGGGAACCAGCTAGTGATATATAATATTACGGTTTTTATTTTGTTTTTATAATATAATTCTGTTCATTTCCTATCATTAGTAGAAAATCTATAATTGGTTGTATTTTTGACGTAATTAGAAAAATGATAAAATTTAACCGTTGATTTCCCAAACATTAGTAAATAAGTCACTGAGAGCAAAATTTTATTTCTGTGCGCGTGGTAAATCACTAATAAATCCTACACATTACGAAAAAACATCATCAGTCATTAAGCTGGGATCCCACCTCAACTATTCTACGAACTATCACTATTTCATAGAATCTGGAGTAGCGAGAACAGGCTTTCTATACGGTAGAAACCCTAAGTTGAATCGATCTCAACTTTTGTTCTACGATCAGATAATACTACTAATAGACTAATAACTGAAAGGTTATGGGGACATATTTCCCAGTCAGGAAAAGAATTTCGTAGAGGAGTTCCGGTTCTGACTCAGATTTTATTTCTTTTTCCAGAAATCATTTTTTTCTTTGTTTAGGAGGCTCTGACGAAAAAATTCCTTAGGGCCTGTGCCATATCTTGGGATGCTGTGTGTAGGGTCTTTTTATGAAAAGGAAGGAGGGGAAGTTCTGGGAAAGAAAAATGTATGAAGGGTGGGTAGGAATCTGAGGCCAGTGTGTCCAGGAGTGACGGACGTATAAATCCACCCCTCTCACTTTGGTGTAAGATGGGTCCTGCTGGAGAGATCAAAAGTTCTCCCTTATCTAGTCTTTCCCAATACGGACCGTCACGGTGGGCAGATGCAAAATTAAACCGAACCTCACCCCATGAACCCGGGCACCCCTGCTATGTCACTAAACATCAACTACTTTGTTATCTATCTTCTAGAAAACCTTAACTTCTAGAAAACATTAATTTCCAATACGAAATAAACGTTAAACCAACTGTTACCCACACTCAAAAACTAAGTATACACAATATTATTTTCTCCGAAGGACGTTCACTAAATACAATTATATATTTTCAGATACTGTCATTTCTTCATTTGTCCTCAGGTCAATTCAGTAAATTGATATTGCAAAAACTTAAAACAAACTATTAATTTTATTACGAACCCTAATCCGCTTCGTGTTATTAATTTTATTACGAACCCTAATCCGCTTCGTGTTATTAATTTTATTACGAACCCTAATCCGCTTCGTGTTATTAATTTTATTACGAACCCTAATCCGCTTCGTGTTATTAATTTTATTACGAACCCTAATCCGCTTCGTGTTATTAATTTTATTACGAACCCTAATCCGCTTCGTGTTATTTTCTCATTCTCATTATGTTATGATGTAAAAATGTATTATTTTTATATAGGTACATAGTTTAATTACACATTTATTATCTATCCTATCACTCTTATTTGTGTTTTTTTTATTATAATTTTTCTTTTAAGATTTTTTCTCTCTCTAACAATTCCACTTTGTACTTTCATTAATCATTTATGTTTTTCTTTAACCATGTAACATGTAATGATTTTAACAAACTATGTATAACTGTTTGTTTGCCTAAAACTAAAATTAAATAAAAATGGAAAAGGCTATAAGTTTACCACGTTAGTTTGCTGTGGTCTCTTAATTCTTCATTTAATTATTGTATCATTTTCCAATAAAAGTGAGCGTGTATATGTCGCAGGCCCGTCGTAAAATCAGGCAAATCATGATGCGCCGTAGGCACTTCACAATGTGGCTAGGCGCATCATGGTCTGCCTGATTTTACCATCGGCCGCCGACATATACATCAACAAGGGTTCCAAGACTGTTGAACCGCCGAAAGTTGCCCCCCCTCCCGGCGTACTTATATACAATGTGCAATCCGTTTAGGGAAAATACGGTATAAATATAATAAAATTTAATAAAATATAAATAATAATATAATTACACAAAATATAACTAAGTGACCCGACGGGATGTGCAGAGAGGAAGTACCGCCGAATAACAAAAGTATAAAACATTTAAACAAATGCATCAAGGAAAATTTTGTTTCTCTAAATAGGAACTGTGTGTACCAGCGCATAAGTACAAAAAATTGACATTGTGTATAAATTCATTTGATATTCATACCAAATTATTAGGGTATTTTCGAAGTCGTTTTTACGTTTGAAATTGGTCAATAATGCACAAAAAATTATAATTTTATAGTAAACTAGCTGACCCGGAGAACTTCGCAAGGGCGGATCCAGGATTTCTTTCTGGGAGGGGCACAAGAGGCGGATGGGCAAAAAAATCAACAATTACTGTTAGAAATAAACTTGAAGTATCATACTTCAAGTTTATTTCTACAAGTTCAAGTATGTATAGAAAGGTTTATGAAAGTGTCAAAACAATAGAAAAATTAAATATTTAATAAAGACAGTTTTCTGCACTGTGATGGAATCTCCACAGTACACAAAAATACCTTAAGAGGGCATTACCAGAGAAAACCAGAAATATGTCATTTTCAAATCAGATTTTAGACGTATTGACTCTTTTCCTTAAAAAATTATAAATGGATTTCGAAAAATTGTTCTTTTATCTAGCATTCGCATGTAATAAATTTTGAAATTTTTTAGTATAATAAGGTTATTCCATAGGTCGTTGGCAGATTTGATAAATTTTCAAAAAAGATTTTGTATTATACCACACCCATTTCAAATAATATAATCATGCAGTAAAATAAATCAATATATTATCTAGCAAACTCATGTTTTAGAATTTTAATTTTAAATCATTAAAAAATATGTACGTACATGTGTTTCTTGGCGAAAATTGGTCCATTTGTGTATTTATTTGCGCACTTACAAACTAATATATTTCAGATTTTTTTAACATTCTTATTTAATTTAGACATTATTGAAAAATGATAAATACTTATAATCAAAAAATAACTACAAAAAGTACTTTATTTTAATAATTTTATCATCACGCCTTTCACCATTTTTGGATGAAGGTATAAATTAAAGCTAATTTGGATTGAAATAAATTCGATATTGAGTTATAATTTAAAAAAAGCGGTACGGAGAATAATTAATCTTTCTGATTGTAACCGCCCTGCACGATCGTAAGAACAACTTTCGACGAAATGTGGATTTTCGTCCGCTGGCTGGTTAAACGCTCTTAATACAAAAGTACCGCCTCAGAATCAATAACTGTTGTGTTAACTTATAGCTGAATAAAATTCTGTTTTTTATTAATTGAAGCAATTATCGATGCACAACTGTCCGTGTTTTGTTTTTGTCAGTATCAGAGATGGCGTTGTGTACGGATTTATAATTTGTGTGATTTTCTAGCTTTTCCACTTACTTACGGGAATTGCGTTTCATTTTTTTATATGTATGAGGTATGAGAGAGATTTATTATAATTATTGTATTTTTCCTTTGGAGGGATGTAGACTTACGTTCACCGTTTGTCCCATTTTAGACTGTTGACATTTAGGAGTAAGAAAGAGGGGCAGCATTATATGTTTAAGAACAAAAGCAAAACATTGACATTTGACGTTTTTGAATTTTTGGATTTCACTACTCAATACTTATCTTATACTTTCACTACTTATCACAATATTCCTGCAGCTCTTTCAAAAGATTAGGATTCGTTCCATACAAAATGAATGAGGAAAAGAATGTTCTTCATAATTTTTTTTTCGTGAATTTTTCCGATGTTTTGAATTGAACAGATAATTAAAATTTAATAGCTATTCTGCTATTCGGGACGCAGACAAATCCAACAAATCAAAGATAATAAAAATCGGTCCAGCCGTTCTCGAGTTATAAATGATGTAACTAACCCGACTTTGTTTTACATATGAGCGTTTAACCAGCCAGCGGGCGAAAATCCACATTTCGTCGAAAGTTGTTCTTAAGATCGTGCAGGGCGGTTACAATGAGAAAGATTAATTATTCTCCGTACCAGCTTTTTTAAATTATAACTCAATATCGAATTTATTTCAATCCAAATTAGCTTTAATTTATTACCTTCATCCAAAAATGCTGAAAGGCGTGATGTTAAAACTATTAAAATAATGTACTTTTTGTAATTATTTTTTGATTGTAAGTATTTATCATTTTTCAATATTTTTAAATTTAATAAGAATGAATTAAAAAAATCTGAAATATATTAGTTTGTAAGTGCGCAAATAAATACACAAATGGACCAATTTTCGTCAAGAAACACATGTACGTACATATGTTTAATGATTTTATTGAAACTAAAATTAAATTCTAAAACATGCGTTTGCTAGATAATGTATTGATTTATTTTACTGCATGATTATATTATTTGAAATGGGTGTGGTATAATACAAAATCTTTTTTGAAAATTTAACAAATCTGCCAACGACCTATGGAATAACCTTATTATACTAAAATTTAAAAAAATTTTCTCAAAATTTATTACATGCGAATTCTAGATAAAAGAACAATCTTTCGAAATCCATTTATAATTTTTTGTGGAAAAGAGTCAATACGTCTAAAATCTGATTTGAAAATGACATATTTCTGGTTTTCTCTGGTAATGCCCTCTTAAGATATCATTTCGGGGGCCAATTGTCGGCGAATCAACTACCATCAACAAGTGTTCAGGGGCGATCAAATAATTGTATTCTTGTTTGCAGGGATCGGGTACGCGGTGGTCCTGATCGCCTTCTACGTGGACTTCTACTATAACGTCATCATCGCCTGGTCACTTCGCTTCTTCTTCGCCTCCTTCACCTACATGCTCCCCTGGACCTCGTGTGACAATGAATGGAATACACCCCTGTGTCGACCGGTTAGACATTTTCTTTTCGAGCCCTTTAGTTATTTTCATCCAATAAGTCGAATATTCGAATTAGCAGGAAAATACTTCGCCAATTAATTATTTTATAATTTTATTAGTATAATGCTAAAACACATTTTTTTCTTAGATTTTGATGTTTGTAAATAATTTACAAAGTATGATCATGAAACACGGTAAATCAACCTAGTAAGTATGTTATTATAAATATAGCAGCGTAATAATTAATCCAAAGCTTTCTATGAAAATATGTCACATAATTTTGGTCTCCTTAAACCTTGGATGAATTTATTACAGAAAAAAATACGTTACTGGGACTCAATTCTCCAATCGCGATCTTTAAGCACCATCTATGAACGAAAAATTATCCGTCGCGTCGTCTCGGCGAACTTTGTCGGGTGTTTTCATAAGCGATGCTACATTTTTTGTTCGAATAGTGTGAATATAATGTGTCTTGAATTTTAACAATTGCCTAAAACGGGTACATTTTCAGAACAGAAGTCTTGAAAATTTATTTAAAGATAATCAAATATGTTTGCTGCACGAAATAAATGAATAAAGAAAGTTTGTTAAACCAGTTTGAGCTGATGACCCAAAACGACACTCGCCAGAGCAACAGTTCCTGGACTGTGGACCCTAACAGCACGGCCCTGCCCTTCAGCACCACCGTGGGCTCCAATACCACGGGCAACTTCACCACCACCTCGCTGGCTCCTCCGACCCCGGACCCGAGGTTCACCTCGGCTGCTTCCGAGTACTTTAAGTTAGTCATTATTCATTTATTTACCAAATGAGAATACGTAGGCAAGTAGTATCCACCGATTCTATTTTTGTAAAGCTTTATCGAACTTGTCCACTAGAATTTTTCATTAAAATGGAAAAACTTTTTCTAACTTTTTGAAAAAATAAATGCTCCATGTCCATGACTGTGTAACTGATTAATCTTAAGGTGATGCACTACGTCGTGTAAAATACGGGAACAGGCCGTTAACAATAACACCCCTTATTTTGAGGCCGATGAGATTTAAATTCCCGTTTAACACAAGCCGCCTGTTTTGATTTATTCACGAAAAACATCGCCAAAAGCGTGTTTTATTTTAATTTGCGAAGCTCGGGCACAAGTACTTAAATATTTCTACGATAATTTTCTAAATAATTTAATTTTCCACATTATACAATATGTATAACCATTACCGAAAAGGGATTCATTAGTAGGAGATTTTGAACTTTAAAGCTGTTTTATTTTTTTTGTTCTGGATTTATAAAACAACAAATCAAAAAATACTCGACTATTTTAAAGTCATTCTACTCACAGTTCTAAAATATTTCTAAAAGATCTAATTCTTAAACCAAAATCACATTATTTTGCATTGCTCAGTAGTACATTTCCATAATATTATAATATTTGGTCCGTACAGGTCCGAATTTTCCGTGGGAAACCCCTTTCTGTAATAGGCCATGTAAAGGATGTGATAGGCCATGGCCTACAAATTTGAAGACATATACAGTTTATCCAATATCGATTAAATTTGCCTATTCTCACATCTCTAGAGGCTAAAATGTGAAATCAAACTATTTTTTGACGAATCGAACGATTTGTTCCAAACTAGTTCGAAAAATTTTTGAGAAAAATTCCGTATGCATAAATACATTCAATATTCAAAGTGTTCTCTTTAAACTGATTTGCCTGTACTTAATCGCCTTTCTGGATGTGAAAATTTCACGACCCCTCCGTTACATGTTGTGGAATGAGTAGTAATTAGGTAAATTTTTAATTAAACCAGCCGCGCAGTTCTGGAGCTGCACAAGAGCGACGGCATCCACGACCTGGGCGTTGTGAAGTGGGACTTGGCGCTGTGCCTGTTGGCCGTCTACCTCATCTGCTACTTCTCCCTGTGGAAGGGCATCAGCACGTCGGGCAAGGTGGTCTGGTTCACGGCGCTGTTCCCCTACGCGGTGCTGCTCTGTCTGCTGGTCCGTGGCATCACGCTGCCCGGCTCCGCCGAGGGCATTCGATACTACCTCAGCCCCAACTTTGAGGTTATAACGCAAGCAGAGGTAAATTTTATTAGGTATACCTACATGATGATGGGTCTAAAGTATACAGCTTCAGATGATGGACTAAGACTGTGAACAATAATTTTACGAAGATGATTTTTTAATGGAATTTGGGTGAAGGTGAATGTAGAATATACACAAGGAATGGAATGAAAAGGATAACCAAGTCACCTACCACGATAGTACACTTTTATCAGCAACACCCAGCATATTGCTTTGCGCGGTAACTCGAGGCACACAAAATCACAAACGTAAAACGATAATTTCTTAACATCGAACTACACCAACGAGTTCAATCCTTCCCGCTAAAAGCAAGAGAACTTGATTTTTCACTTTCCTAGGTTCCATTTTCAAATAGTTTCAAACTAAGTAGTGGTGTTTAGGAAAGGTAGGTACTATGGATACATGATACGCCGCCGGTAGGAACCAAACAATAATAACTAAATCCAACAATGCCATGTTTATCTTCAACAAAACTTACATTAAAGTAAGTACAATGATTTAGATTGGATTTCGTTCTTCTCGACTCTCGACTCTCGACTGGGATCTCGATTTGGAGTGTTTTTATTTATTTATTACGTGCTTTTACATTGGTGTCATAATATAGTTACAGAGGTTAATATGTTAGTTTTTAACAAAGTTTCGTAATAAAGAATGGTTTCATGTGGTTTTAATTGTTAATAAATATTATTGTAGAATTTCAGAATTAATAATAATAAGTACCTACTTTATTTCTTCCAAGGAAAATTCAACACAAAATTAATAAATCGTTAAATTTTTCGCAGAATTCTTTCGACATTTTTAATGTGAATTTTAATTTGAGGTGACCACACAACGGAATTGTACTCTATTTGGCTATATACTAATGGAACAAATATAATTCTCACAACAGGAGGTGAATTAAATAAAGTTTTTGGTTCTAAGCAAAAATCCTAATGCTTTCATACTTTTATTTGGTATGTACAAAAGAACAATATTATAGTTTTTCGTCAAATATTATTACTCCGAGGTCTCTGATTTTAGTTAATATCTCAGAGACATAATGTCTATCGCATAATTGAATGGTATTGGAGATTTGTTTCGTCAGAAGAAGTTGATTATCGACCACCACAACACGGGCATGTGCCTAGCATGGTGGTCGAAAAATCCCCAACTTTTGTAAAAAAGATTTTTTTCAATGAATAAAGAAACATTAAAAAAAAAAAAAAAAATTAAATAAAGTATTTTTTGATAAATTAAATTGTTAGTTACACACCAACTACACATTTCATTCGAATTTGATTGAAGCTCTTTGCAATAATAATTAATATGGACATTTTCATTTTTTATATCATCAGCAGAGTATAAATTTAATATTGTGCAAGCAGGATGTTATAGAATTTATGTTGATGAAACATTTAGTAATCACTTTATATTAAAACAATTTTTTTGTTGAAGGTGTGGGTGGACGCAGCTACCCAGGTATTCTTCTCATTGGGCCCAGGATTCGGAGTATTGCTGGCATACGCGTCTTACAACAAATATCATAACAACGTTTATCAGTGAGTCAATTTACCCAACAAATGCGATATCCTTCTAAAGGAGAAATGTAAATCAGAAGATCCTTCTTAGTCCATCGTCCCACTGCGCTGGTTTGGTAAGGATACCGACAAAAAAACCGACCACCTGCGCAGTAAATTAGTTCACTTTCACTACGGTTTGCAGCGCAACCATTGTGAAACTGAACTTTCTAACTTCCTTTCCTTCAAGAATATTTGTTAAAGAGACCCTCCACACAGCATCTATTTTCCTCAGGACCTCCTGTGTGGATCTAATATAAAAAAGTCCAACAAGTCTCTGACCACAATGATAAATTTTTTTAAATTCTTGCTTTCTTCATCTTGGTTTTGTATGTTTCAATAAGAACTGTGCCACTAGCCTAAATACCATCTTCCCATACATAGTTACTTTAGCTATATCTTAACAGCTTATTAGAATGAATTGTTTCGATGAAAGGAATTCTTGACATAGTATTATTTCATTCGACTATTTTATTTGTTTATCTGTCCATCTAGGGACGCCCTGCTGACGAGTTTCATAAACTGCGCCACCAGCTTCGTGGCCGGCTTCGTGATATTCTCCGTGCTGGGCTACATGGCGCACGCGTCGGGCCGCACGATCAAGGATGTGGCGACAGAGGGGCCGGGGCTCGTGTTCGTGGTGTACCCAGCCGCCATTGCCACCATGCCGGGCAGCGTCTTCTGGGCGCTCATGTTCTTCATGATGCTGCTCACGCTGGGACTGGACAGTTCAGTAAGTTTCCACTGGAGTCTGATAAACGAGAGAATGCGCTGATGGTTGATATGCAGAAGTTTTGTTATTAGTAGGCGGAAAGTATACCAAACAGCTTTGGCTAAGCTGAGCAGTAAACGAAGGGCTATCCGCCATCTTTTATTTATTGAGAATAATGGCTTTCTCCGACTCTTGACGATTCTAAAACCTTTAGATAACGTGAGGAGTTTTTTAAATCAGACTTTGGTCGCTTTTATAATTCCTACAGCTATGGTGACAACAGCACAAAAAGCATGAAACGTATATCACAATAATACTGCTGAATAATAGTGTGTGAAAAAAAGCTGTTGAAAATGAGTCAAATGATAAACCTACATATGTAGGCTCTCCCCAAAGAAAATATGCAACCATTAATCGTACACCTCCGTGGCACGTTTTAATTAATTAATTTATTTATTTAATATCACGGTACACCTACATATACCATAAGCATTGATATCATGTCACAAAATCATAGGAAAAATATTAGAAATAATAAAAAAAGAGTATAATAGATAATTGTGGCATTTGAATGAGAAATGACACCTGAGATATAATTACACAAAAATCTATGTAACAAAAAAGCATTTATGTACACTCCCCTTCCATACACAAGCAAGTGCTTTTAATGGAAGGGTAGTAAAAAAAAACCTGAGATGTAAAATTATCATGTAAATACCATGTAAACCTTATTATTAAAAATAAAGAAATATATACAGGGTGCGGCAGAGAGGACGGACGGTTTTAAAAAAATCATAAAATAGTTAATTTTTACTCAAAAACAAATTTATTGATGGAATCAGGTTCGCAAGGAAATAGCATTGGAGACAGTCAAGTGTGGAAAATCACATCAGGCATGTGGTGGCCGAAATCGTTGATGCAGTGCTGGAGGCGTTCTTGGAAGTTCGTAGACTCTCTCCAACATCGCTCTCTCAACTTGGGCGACTTCCACGCGAATTGCGTCCTTCAATTCGTCCAGAGTTCGGGGCTTGTTCTCGTATACTCTAGCTTTGAGGTGTCCCCATAATCGTCTAATCGTCATCATCGCCCAACTTGAGAGAGCGATGTTGGAGAGAGTCTACGTGAACTTCCAAGAACGCCTCCAGCACTGCATCAACGATTTCGGCCACCACATGCCTGATGGGATTTTCCACACTTGACTGTCTCAAATGCTATTTCCTTGCGAACCTGATTCCATCAATAAATTTGTTTTTGAGTAAAAATTAACTATTTTATGATTTTTTTTAAACCGTGCGTCCTCTCTACCGCACCCGGTATATTTAAAAAAATAGAATTAATATTGATTTAAAAGATTTGATAGTATAGCCCTCTTGTACCTATCTTCTGTGCAGTTAAATAGTTCTGTCACATCTGCATAATATCTATTACTTACTTCATGTAACCTAGGCACAATCGAGTGTTTCGGATACTCATTCCTGTTATTGTTGCATTTAAACTGGAGCCAGGATGCGGCTAATGGCATCCGATAACACAGTGGTGATCGCAGCCTTCCAGCACCAAGCGCCACTCCTGAGCGAGTGCTGGGCCCGAGCTCACTCGGGCCCAGCGCTCGCTCATTTTATTTCTATTATCGCTTATGTTTTTTTTTTTTCTTTTCTTTTCTATTTACTTTATCTGTTTTATAAATATGTACAACTTTATGGGACGTGTGGGATTGCACTATCCTCCCCACATTCTGGATGACAAAACATTATTATTATTATTAAACAGGATTTTAGAACGAGTAACCACTCAGTCCTGTTATTGGTGCATTTAAACATGATTTTAGAACAAGTAACCACTAAGTCCTGTTATTGTTGCATTTAAACAGGATTTTAGGACGAGTTAATGAAACACAATTTCCGTTTCCGTCTTCGTGCCGTTGCCGTAGGAATTATAAAAGCGCCAAATTGACTATTGAGTTGAATATTTCAGTTCGGTGGGTCCGAGGCCATAATAACCGCCCTAAGCGACGAGTTCCCCATCATTGGCCGGAACCGCGAGATATTCGTGGCCGGCCTCTTCTCGCTCTACTTCCTGGTGGGCCTGGCCAGCTGCTCGCAGGGCGGCTTCTACTTCTTCCAGCTGCTGGATCGCTATGCCGCTGGCTACTCCATCCTCATCGCTGTCTTCTTCGAGGCCATTGTCATTTCTTGGATTTATGGTGAGATTCCTTCCGTAAACTGTTTAACCGTTTCTTTGGGTTTGATACTTAAAAAAAAAAAAACTGAATTTTTTAATGGTCAAACTTCAACAGGATTCGATTTGTAATTTGAGTGAATGTGCCAAGTGAAAAGTGTCCACTCAATCAGTTACCTATCCGATCCGGGGCACATCGATACTGTAAGCTGTAAGAAGCGACACCGAATGTCATTCAACGGCTGAAAACTCTTAACACCCCTCTATAATACCAAGAGGATCGTGTTCGATGCTCACAGCGGGTATTCGATTTAGCATTATATTCTTACCTTTTTTGCATTAGCTCCACACAGCCGGCCCTGAGGAAAATAATTACTCTCAGGAATCTGAATGAGTCCAAGAACGATGTTGTAACGGACGTGTTCGCACCCTCAAAACATCTTTCATCAAAGTTCATCGCTGGTGGTATCCTTTACATTTTGAGGTCATTTCTTGGAAATTTTGCTGAAATTTCTGGCCTCGAAATGCTAATGTACCGTGCCGCCAGCGACTAATTTTGGTGAAAAGATATTTCTTTTCTTTAGGTATAAACTACCGAATCACTTGTTTTGTAAAATATAATTAAATATTTCCTAACAATGTACATGTTCCCTGTGCAGCAAAATAAAGCTTGCGTGCCCAGGTTGCCACCGGGAGACATTTTAAATTATTATTTAAACAACTTGTTATTATTTAGCCCCAAGCAAGGGCCATTATTTAGCCCCAAGCAAGGGCCAATATTTAGCCCCAAGTAAGGGCCATTATTTCTGGCTCCAAGGAAAGCAAGTCACCTCCGGCTTCTAGGAAGAGAGTAGCAGGCTGCCGCTCTGCCTTTTAGCCACCCAGGAGGCCGAATTTAAAATGTACATTTACGCAAATAACTTAACTTACACACCCCACAGGACAATGAAATAAACACATTCCATTGCAGAGTCCTGCCGAGCATTTAGGGAAAAAGAGCTTAAGTCTCTGACCCTTGAACTAACAACGCCATATGCATTTGTGTCCAAAAAAAAGAACTTAGAAAAATTTCTTATTAGAATCCGTTTTTCCCCATTTCAAAATTCCAGGGACCTCGTAAGACAATGAAACAAACAGGTTTCAGTAGCTAGTCTTGCGAGGAATCTGGAAAAAATACTAACTTCTTAATTCAACTTCCCACAATTAGCCAAACATCAAATACCTACCAACAAATTAAAAACTTATCTTAAATTCTACACAAACTCACCGAAACAAAAATCTACGGATAACCCTTACCTAAATAACTATGTTAGACTTAAGATATCTACTTGTAAATACCCATTGTAACCTGTAGAATTATTTTAAAAAAGCAATTTTAAGCGACTCGTTTCAAGGAAACAGTCGGCAAAATAGGCGGCCCACAGAAAACCGGCCTTCATATACTTACGGGCGAGGTCAAACCTCCCACCCCTAATTTGTACCACGTGATCACTTTTTAGCCCAAATTGGGGTATATAAGGAACCACTTTTTGTAAATAAATCAGTTCATCTCTACTTGACAACTCGTCTTACTTATTTCTTCGGAAGTCCCTTCTACAAACGTCTACCCCTGGAAGTCTTCCACCTGCTGCCTCCGCTGAAGTTCTGCCTGAACGAGAACCTGGTGCCTACCGCTGCAGTCGGCCCTGACTCTGGGCACTGCCAAGGCACCGCTCAGGCAGAAACTAGGCGCATCCAGGACCATTACCACTGGATATAGGGAGGCCAGCCAGCTCACTATCATCATCATCGGCGTGTACCTCTGGAAGGCGTGCACGAGACCGGTCCCTTTTTAAAGTTCCCTCCCAATATTGTGCAAGGTGATGGGTCATGTGAGTCCGGGGGGAGAGGTCAAAGAGTCTACCTCAACAGCGTCTGCCGATCCGACCCGTCACATAGTTGGTGCACTGGCGCATCCAACGTCAAAACCTGGACAAACCTCACCCCATGAACCCCAAATCACCAAACGAAGCAAATCACTTATCTACATGCAAAACTGTTGATTATTCAGTGGATGACATATATTTTTAGCTGTTTGAGATACATTCTAAGTAAAGAACTACTGAGAATGACGTACTTCGCATTCTGTCAATCCATAATCCAATATGGTATAATAGGATGGGGTAGCGCCTATAAAACTCACACACAATCTCTTTACATTGCGCAAAAACTAATAATTAAAATAATATTAAAAAAATTATTTCTATATCCATCTGAACTCGTATTCAAAGAATTTAAAGTCAGAAAATTAAATACTCTCTTCCTGTATCATTCAACCTTACAAGTTTACAAAGAGGATATTCTAAACAAATCCATACCTTTCAAAAACACAGTAAATCTCAGGCAAAAATACATGTTACCAATTCCCATTTGTAAAAAAACTTTGGGTCAACAAAACTACAAATACTTGGGAACAAATTTCTTTAATAAATTACCAGAAAATATAAGATCCCTTAAGGACAGTTTCAAAAATTTCAAAACACAATTAAAAAAATATACTGAAAACCTTAACTAAAAAAATAAATAATAAATAAAAGTTTAAAAAAATATATACATACATACACATATGTTTCTCTTTTTCTTTATATAAACTGAATTTCAAAAAAAAAAATTCAAAATAACCTAACAAATAATACTTCCTCCCGTACACACAAGCATCTGCTTATTATAGGAGAATATTTTTAAAAAATATGTATATTTGTATTTAATAATTGTATTAAGTTTTTTTTTCACTTTCATTATATTTATGTATCTATTGTATGTACTGTACCAAAAAAAAAAAATTAAATAAAGATGGTTCGTGGGCGGCGGTATCCACACACTCATCCCAAAATGCTCATTTTCAATGCAAATTAAGCTTAGTGAAGGAGTCTTTGCGTGGTGTTCAGACATCTTGGTTTGCAAGCAAGTCTAGCGCATCAGGCGTCGCCCTGCGAACCTCATCAGCTCACCGGGGAATGAATGGAGTGGGCATTGACGTTGACCAGATGTTCACAGTGGTCCGCATTGCACCGCAATCATACATCGCCGACTCTTTAAGACAAGGTGGCCTGCAGTATGTGGGCACAGCAGCTGTGGAATCACCTTATCCTATTGATGGCGGACCAGAATTTACGAGGCAGTGATAACGCAGGCTGTCTCTCAGATGGAGTCACGTACGAGATGGGCATCTGATTGCCACTCAGTTCCCACCTTAATAGTTTCCATCCACCTAGCTTCTATAAAAAGCTGACACTACGAATCCACGCTGATTTATTTTTTATTGTGCAGGAACCCAGAGATTCTGCGACGACATCCGCGACATGATTGGCTTCGCGCCGGGCGTGTACTGGCGCGTGTGCTGGAAGTTCATGGCGCCTCTGTTCCTGATGTTCATCACGGTGTACGGTCTGGTGGGATACGAGCCGCTGAGCTACGAGGATTACGTGTACCCGGGCTGGGCCAACGTGCTGGGCTGGTGCATCGCGGGCACCAGCGTGGCTATGATACCTGCCGTGGCCATCATAAAGATACTACAGACGCCGGGGACTTTCTTGCTGGTTTGAACATTCATTATTCTTTCTGTTTGATGTTGGTAGTATTATTTTGAAAAGTTTGAAATGGTCTCAGGACAAGGTTAATATGCACATTTTCTTTTAAAACTACTTTGAATCAGTTGGATAACAATGAGATAAAATTATTTCAGTAACTGGAAAAGGAAAATAATGCATTTTAATAGCTATCTCGTTAAAAAAAATCTATAATAATATTAAAATAGGTTATTTTGGATTTTTTATACATTCATCAATATCTTTTTTATTAATAATATTTTGTATGTATGTTTAAATTGTAATTGAAAATTAACATCCTGTTGACAAACTGCTTTATTGCGGTTTAACGGGATTGCACCTTAAAAACCAATAAAAAAATATGAAAAAAATTAAACGCCAACTAAGAACGTATTTTGGTTCTCAGATTCATATTTTGGGTTAAATGAGAAAAGCAAAAAAACAACCTTAAAATTTTTTTGGTTCACGACGAGTTCATCGAAAACGAATTCATCGAAAATCAATTCATCGAAAGCAAATTCATCGAAAACGAGTTCATCGAAAACCAATTCATCGAAAATCAATTCATCGAAAATCAATTCATCGAAAACCATTTCATCGAATGATCAATTCATCGAAAAAATATATTTTGTTGATATTTGAGAGAAATGCCGAGCGGACCGAGAAGTTAAAAAAGCATTGGTCAACCTAAACTAACCTAACCTAATCTAACCCTTAGAATCTAACCTAACCTAACCTAACCTAACTTAACCAATTTAACCAATTTTTAAACATTTTTTTATCATCACTCGAATGACCTTTCTGAGTTGTTTATGAGTTGGTTTCATTATGAGTTGTCTGGTCACCGTTCCTTAGATATCCCTTTTTTGCAGTATCAGACAATCGGAAATCGAAGAAATAACCTATAAATTTTACATTGTCACTACGAAACTGACAGTTGCTAAACACATTTAACTCAGTTAAACAGACCTTTTTGGGTATTTAATTTTGACAGCTCTAATATCAAAAAAAAAATGTTTTTCGATGAATTGGCGATTCGATGAATTGATCATTCGATGAATTGATTTTCGATGAACTCGTTTTCAATGAATTGATTTTCGATGAACTCGTCGGTTACCAAATTTTCACATCCATAACAATGGCCACCAAGTGAACACATCGAATTTTGACGAAAGAACTATTAAAATCCTTTAGAAATAGTTAATTCGCTTTGTTTTATTACTGCTAAAAGAAGTTTTTTAAATAAAATGTTCCTATTAACCTAACCGTGTCCCGTGACCGTGTATCTCTTCGCTGAGCCCCTTTTTGTAATTTGTCCGTTTCTACTGCCTTTAGTTTTAACTTGTCTTTTCTCAGCTATCCGGTGGTCCTCTCATAAGTGAGATTCCTCCAAATATATTATGTAGTCATAGATATATAGTGATATTTTCGACTCTATAAATCTGCCACTACATGTGTAGGTATATTACTTATTTTTTCGTTACGTTCATCTGTTACAGAGGATCAAAATCTTGACTACACCCTGGTGTGACACACAGGCGGCCATCCTAAATGGGGTGGCGGTGGAAGGAGTGGCTATGATCCAGGGGGGCGCGGGGGACGAGGGCGTCGAGGGAGGCTCCGTTGCGGCTGAAGGAGTCCAGAGGGTGGCGGCACCCGGGGCAGAGGAGAGGTCCCCGGAGCCCGAGGATGTCTGAGGCCCCGCGCGCCTCACTTTCGACCTGTACTATGTTTAATTTTGGAAGGCTGATCAGTGTGAAAGAATGGGTAGGAGGTAAGCTCATTTAAATTTGAAAGGCTGGTCACTATGGTTAGTGAGAATGGGCAGTTAGGAACTACATTTAATTTTTGTCAGTATAAATAGATGGGTAGGAACCATATTTAATTTTGGAAGGCACATTGTGAATGGATAGTAGGAAGTATGTTTTACTTTGGAAGGTTTACTAGTGCGAATGAACTGGTGAAAACTATGATTAATTTTGGAAGTTTGATCGATGCTCGGTATGAATGTCGGAACCGTAGATGTCGATATCGTGGGAGATCACTGCCAAGGAGATTTTTAAACATATCAACATTTAGTAATGAGGCTAACGTAAATGCCATAATGGGTGACGATACCAGGAGACCATATCAATGATATGGTGGTGTCCCCCACGGTATGAGGCATCTTGGTAACTGTTGGGAACGAGGCGCTCAGAGCAGAGGGTAGCTACCCTCCTCCTAAGATCCCCCGGTGGGAGGGTGGCAAGCACTGCTGCAGCTGGGAGCTTCGTTCTCTGAGGATATTAAGCTTTATTTACACTATTTCATTAAAGTTTAACAATATTTAAAAAATGAATGTTATTAAATTATTGTAGAGATATCATGAATAAATAACATGTGTATGTTAGTAACCTATATTCTTCATACTCAAAATAAATGTTTTCTTGGTGTACTTATTTATTAACGTGTCTATTCTATGTTAATCTCATGTTAAATCATGAATATGTTTTAGAGGTACCTTTATTATTATATGCAATAGAACAATGTGAGCTTTTGTAATGATGTTCAAAAATAAAAATGTTATAATACACATATACGGTGTAGTAAAAATAATGTGTAGTAATGGGTTTCTAAATAACGGAATGAAAATGGTATAAACTAGTGTTGTTTATTGATTTATTTAATAGATAAGATATTCCGTGCATGGATATTGTATAAAAAATTTAGCAAAAAAATAAAAATACAAAAAAAATATAAGTGTAGTAGAGAAAGTTAGTAAAATTAGCCAGAAATATTTTATCAAAATAAATATATATTAAACATATTATATACGGAGAGCGTAAAAGCCTCCTTGGAAATGCTGTATAGATAATAGTAAAATTATGATGTTAACGTAATTTCGAAAAGAAATATATATTTAGCAAATGAACCATAATGCATATTATATATTATAATATTAAATAATATTTAGATCTTATATACAACCTACCAACACATTATTGATGATTTGTAGTAAATTGCAAACGTATTTTGATGTTATATTTATTAATACTAAACTATTTAGTACATTTTTTTACATTTTATGTTTATTTCGTAATATCGCAAAGGGCAATGCATTATTACGAAATTTTAATGTTTTTTTTTCAGTTGAACGCTCTTCAAATGTTTATAATGTAATAATTTAACTAAAAATACAGTGGCAGCCATCACTGTATTTTTTAATTACTTCTTTTCACAGTATTTGTAATTATGTTGCAATTAGCTTAGGAATTTAAGATGGATGTTATATCAATGTATTAATTTAAGTAAAAAGCTTCTCTGTACTAAGTGTATCGATGTGATATTTATATAACTTAGTGTTGTTACAAATAAGGCTCTCGGCGATGGTGAGGAGTATAAATCAATTTTCATTACAGCCATTGTGAAGATTGGTTTTATTTTTCATCTAATAAATTTAAGAAATAAACAATATAAAAACTACACAGTGTTTTATTATTAAATAATAGGTATTTGTAGTGTCCAACCGAAACAGGACTTTCCACCGAAACCGAAACCGAATCTTCGGTATCTGCCTCAGTTTTGGCCGAAACCGAAACTTTTTTAGACATGTTAAAAAATATATTGTTTACTGAAATTTGGCTTATTTTTTATACTTATACAGACAGTTAACACGTGTTAAATGAGATAAAAAAAAAAATAAAAAAAAACAATAATTGAAGTATGTGAAAAAATACATTTTTTATATTACTGATGTAAAACAAACAAAAATTATAAAAACTAACAAAACATGTTAACTACTTTTGTAACAAAAAATTGTCAATAATGAACACTCACATTATAAAGGAAGGACCTCATTAATTGAGAAGGCGAACTCAGCTGATGATGGCGGGTGACACACGAGCTACGAACTCACCCAAAATCAGCCGAACGGCGCGTGATAATTCACGAATGCAGAGTTTCGGTGCGGCCGAAGGTTCGGTGGATTGTCTGCTGAAACCGAAACTGATGCCGAAACTTGTTGAAACCGATACCGAACCTTCGGTCAGTCACTAATTGTTCTTTTCTGACTCTGACGATGTTAAATATTGTATATGCGTAATTCACTCAATTCTTAAAAAAAAACTCGTCCTACTTGGTATACATGGCGACCTATTTAGTTTTTGGCGTCGTGACTCCTGATTTTCTGCAATTTTTATTTTGATAGCAGTTGTAGTAACATCAATTTCGTTTTTGGGGATGCTATGTAGAGAGTCTTTTTAGGGGAAGGAAGGATAAGAAATTCTTAGAAGGAAAAAAAGTATGAGGGGTGGTTAGGAATTTGGGGGCCAGTGTGATGGACGAATGAATCCATCCTTTCCACTGCGATGCAAGAGAATGTTCCGAGAGAGTCGTGCTGGAGAGGTCAAAAGATCTCCCCCAGTCTCTCCCGACCCGGCCTGCCATGCTATTGATGGACATGCCAAGATCCGGACAAACTTGACCCCATAAACCCAGGTACCCCTGCTAAGTCACCAAACGTTATCCAAACGTTGTACAACCTCTCTCCATGGCTACCAATGTATTGATAGATTTTTTGTTTTGTAATTTCTCATTTTAATATAAAAAAAATTGTTTTAAGTATATATATATTTTTTTTATATAATTTTGGATTCATATTCCTTTTTTATAAAATAAATTTACTTATTCTTATTATGCTGTCTCAGTAGAAGTAAAGTCACAAGCAGGTCCGGACTGGCCAGGTCCGCAGGTCCGCGATCGCGGAGGGCCCCCGGCGTACAAAACGTACAAAAAAAAGTTTTTGTCTTGTGTTCTTGGTAATGTTTGTTTACATTTTCGAAAAAAAAATTACATTTTCCAAAAGTAGAACATGTCCAACAACTGTTTATATCTCACCGTGTATACGAAAGCTTTATACGATCCACTGTCATCCGCATCGTCTGTGCGGTGACGTGTGTCGTGTGTCCACTGTCCAGCAGACAACTCATAAATGAACTAATACCGACAACTGCACCGCGATGTCCTATCAGATCAGCTGATCACTCAGTAGGACCGCGCAAGCGCAGATCGTCCTTCCCCTCCCTACTTTCCTACATTTAAAACATCCACCCCACACTATTGTTTTCAAGCCACTACAAGTCAATTTTATGCGATGCGGTTTACTAAATTTACAGCGCAGTTTTTTTTTAGTTAAATTGTTAAATTAATTTTTTTGTTTAGTGTTGATTTGTGGTACATTATTTGATTAATTAATATTAAGAACGGAACAAAAACAATGAAGAGAACTTACAAGAGTGATTTTCAAAAAAGAGAGGAAAATAATAAAAAGAAACAAGATTTCCAGTGTGCCAGTTCAATGTTCACGTGGTTAAAACCATCAAGCTCTACCTCAGAGATAAACGATGACACGACTGTAGATAAGGTCATCGAAATTTTAGATTATTATTTTTATTATGGGTTGTAATTTTTTGAACTTTTGTTCTATTTATTCTACATTTTTACGTCACGTACTAAGAACTTAACAATGTTAGTTTTTGCTTTTTTTACTTAAAAGGTTTTTCTAATAGGGCTAATTAATTGTTATAATTTAAACAAAATAAACTTTATAAAAAACTTTCTCACATTGGGGATAAATTCACAATAGAAATGTGTTAACGCCTACGTCATTAGGAGGTACTTTATGCAAAATATGGATAGTAGTTTGTCGGTTTATTCATCAATGGTCAAAATATAATTATTACGAGCAATGTTTTAAATTAATTATATTGTAACTACAATTAGTTATGATTTTGAAAATCATAATTAATTCTAGTTACAGTATAGTAAATGGGATTCCCTAGTGAACAGCATCAACTTCTTCTTGTACAGTTGAGAGGGGTGAGGCGCCTGCTTGCAATCAGCCACATATAAACCTTCATCCGTCGTCTCTTGTCGGCGAATCAAGCTCCAATTCTGATTCAGAAGATGATGAAGAAAATCAGGAGACCTATGATGCAGCTAAACAACAACTTGGGTGTTTCATTTGTCCATACGAAAGTCACCAATCACGATTAAAAAAGCTTTCATGGAAAAACATCCTATTCAAGTTGTAGAAGGAAAAGGAACAAAATTGCCATTTGAGCCTTCTAAACTTTATTACCGATATTTGCCAAGTGGTGAAAAAATACACCGAAAATGGTTATCATATTCAATTCAGCTGAATAAAGTGTACTGTTCGTGCTGTATCGCTTTTGGAGATAAAGTACACAGAGACTCTACCTACATTACTGGTTACGAAGTTTCTTCAAAAAATGTGTATAAATCAGTAGAAATACACGAAAACTCTACCCATCATGAACTTGCTGCGAAAGCAGCTTTTCAAAGTCAAAAGGGCTACGATATTTCAAATCTCCTGAATACCAACCAAAGTTAACAGCAAGAAAGTGAAATTCAAACTAGAAGATTGGTCATCCAACGTTTGATAGACTTTGTTTTGTTTATAGGTAGGCAAGGCATTGCCTACAGAGTTGAAAAAGCAGAAGCAGCCTACGCTCTTGATTCTTTACAAAATCATGGTAATTTCCTTGAACTGGTCATGTTGGTGGCTAATTGTAATTATGATGTAATTTTGCAAAGCCATGCAAAAAATGTATCAAAGACAGCAAAAAGCACAGAATAAAAATAAAGGACAAAAGAGAAGCCACAGGAAAGCAATCTTAAAAGCCCATTGGACGAGGATCAATGTTGACTTTGTTATCAATCATTAACAAGTTAATCAAGATAATTATTAGCTCGATGGATCGAAACATTATTTTGAAAGACCTCCAGGATAGCATCATCTACAGAGTAATGGTGGACAGCACCCAAGATATAGCTGTCATGGACCAATTGGCAATATGCGTCCGCTATGTCGTTCAAGGAAAAGTGTATGAAAGACTTTTAGAGATTGCAGTTGTTAATGACTCAAGTGGACTTGCGTTGTACGAGCCTATAAAATTTAAAGTATCTGAGTATGGAATTGCAACGTCAAATATTATTGCTTGTTCATTTGATGGAGCCAACAACATGAAAGGCTGTTACAATGGGCTACAAGCCCATTTAAAAAAAAAGAAAATGAAGACCTTATTTATACTCACTGTATGGCACTCGTACTGAACCTAGATGTAGCTGACTCAACAGTGAAGTTACTACAAGCTGAGAACTTGTTTGGATTAGTGGAAGAATCTGCAGTATTTGTAAGCTCATCGCACAAGAGAATGGCCGTCTGGGAAAAGGAAACAAAAATACAACATACTGCTCACGACAAGTGGTACAGGTTGCAAAACATAGGAGCAACGAGGTGGTGGAGCAAACATAAGGCTCTTTCATCCATTGTTGATGAAGAATTCTTAATCAGTGAA
Organism: Limnephilus marmoratus; assembly: GCA_917880885.1. Classification (NCBI taxonomy): domain Eukaryota; kingdom Metazoa; phylum Arthropoda; class Insecta; order Trichoptera; family Limnephilidae; genus Limnephilus; species Limnephilus marmoratus. The sequence goes on along the minus strand of OU862912.1, from coordinate 58,062,829 downwards.
GACAGTATTAATTCAGCTAAGTTCTTCAATTTTATTTCTGTGTTTAAAGAAATCTCTGATGGAAGTTTTGACAGCAAATCTCGATTCACAGCAAGAAACCTGTCAATGGTCCAAATTTGAAAACTTGTCTATGTCGTTTGTTTTGCTAGATTTGTTTTTGGTCACTTCCCCTATTTCTAAGTAGTTGCAAAGTAAAAGCATTGATTATGCTTAGCTTGGAACTTAGTACAAACACTGCTCCATCAAGTTAAGGACAAAAGGAATGACGCGTATTTTGAAGTATTGTACGCAACAACAAAAGCCTATGTAAGTGCAGTTAATCATAAGCTAGACGAAAATAACATTGACGTCGAGTTAGAATTGGACTTTAAGAGAAAAAGAATGTCAAAGAAAAAATTAATGACCGGTGAAAAATCAAAAGATGAAACTGACTCTATTTCAACAGTTCAATATTACAAAATTGTATATTTTGAAATGTAATATGTATATTTTAATTGTATATTTTGACTGTGCGAGGATGAGTATTGAAGAAAGATTTTGCGCAAACTAAGACGTTTTACAGGATTGCTCTTGGTTGGACTCCAAAAAGTTTGACTTTTTCTTGAAACTCCAAACATTTCCCACCGAAGCTCTACGCAGTGTTTCTAAACTGTGTAAAATTGAAAAAAGTCGGCTGTTGATAGAGCTGCGACAGTTTGCACAACAATACAGCAACTTCATAGCGGCAGAGTCCACTGAAAACTACGAAGACAGATGCAGTGACGAAGAAGACGATTTGGACCCAACGGCAGCGGAAACAAATGCTGACATGTACTGCTCTGAAAATAGACAATGTTTCCAGTGTTTGACATGTGCTTTTTCTGTTCTGTTTGAACTTAATCAGTCTGGACTGTTTACCAACCTGTATATTGTATATAAATTTGTTCTTACCATACCTCGTACCCAAGTCACATGTGAACGAGTTTTTTCTAAATTTAAAATCGTCAAAAATCAACTTCTGTCGTCCTTAGGCCAAGACCTTATGTCCAGTCTGCTTTTTATTAATGTTGTGAGGGAATGGGAATGTTGATTTTATAATTTGGACAAAAAAAAAACAGATGAAGTAGCTTTAACAAGTGAGTTGCGTACAAAGCAACTGTAACTTTAGGGCTAGGGGAGCAAAATGTCGAATCATTTCAGTTAAGTTAAGCCCCTTTTATTCTAGTATACAACATTGTAAACTGTTAAACACACGGGATTTTTTTCAAATGTTAGTATTATTTTTCTAATCCCTAAAATCCGTTTTGTCATTATTTTTACTATACAAATAATTTTGACATAATTCATTAATGCTGTGGTGTGAATAAAATCCTGCCCTTTATTTTGAACTCCGTTATAATTATTGGCAGTTCTACAGCATGTGTTAAGAAGTGTTATGGGATCCTAAAAATACTGTGAATTTCTTATTTCAATAAATAATAAAGTCAACAAAAGTCGAAAATCATAATATTCGACTTTTATAGTGACATAAGGCAAGAGTTATGACCGACCCTAAGTGTAAAAACGATCGACCCCAAGTGCTATAGCGACCGAACCAAAGTGCTGAAAACGACAATTTTTTTAGAAAAATTTTCTTTTGGCAGGTTTTATGATTCATTTGTGTACAGATTACGAATCTTAGTAAGAATCCAACATTTCGGTCAGTTTAGTGCCATAGGGCAAGAGTTATGTTCGACCCCAAGTGTTAAAACGACCCACCCCAAGTGCTATAGCGACCGAACCCAAGTGCTGAAAACGAAGTTTTTAAAAAAAAAAACTTCTTTTGGCAGATTGATTCGTGTACAGATTACAATTCTTAGTAAGAATCCAAAATTTCGGTCAGTTTAGTGCCATAGGGAAAGAGTTATGACCGACACAAAGTGCTATAGCGACCGAACCTAGTGATGAAAACGGAAATTTTTTAGAAATTTTTTCATTTGGCAGATTTTTTAATTGATTCGTGTACAGATTACGATTCTTAGTAAGAATCAAAAAATTTCGGTCAGGTTAGTGCCATAGGGCAAGAGTTATGACCGACACAGTGTGATAAAACGACCGACTCCATGTAATGAAAACCATTATTTTTTAGAAAAATCTTCTTTTGGCAGATTTTTTGATTGAATCGTATAAGAATAATCGTACAGATTAAGATTCTTAGTAAGAATCAAAAATTATTTCGGTCAGTTTAGTGGCATAGGGCAAGATATATGTCCGAACCCAAGTGCTATAGCGACCGAACCCATTTCTGAAAATGGTAATTTTTTAGAAAAATTTTCTTTTGGCAGATTTTATGATTGATTCGTGTACAGAACCCAATTCTTAGTAAGAATCCAAAATTTCGGTCAGTTAAGTGTCATAGGGCAAGAGTTATGTCCGACCCCAAGTGCTATAGCGACCGAACCCAAGTGCAGAACACAATATTTTTTTAGAAAAATCTTCTTTTGGCAGATTTTATGATTGATTCGCGTACAGATTACGATTCTTAGTAAGAATCCAAAATTTTTATCAGTTTAGTGACATAAGGCAAGAGTTATGACCGACCCTGAGTGTTAAAACTACCTACCCCAAGTGCTATAGCGACCGAACCCAAGTGCTGAAAACTATAATTTTTTTAGAAAATTTTTTCTTTTGGCAGGTTTTTTGATTCGTTTGTGTACAGATTACGAATCTTAGTAAGAATCCAAAATTTCGGTCAGTTTAGTGCCATAGGGCAAGATTTATATCCGACCCCAAGTGCTATAGCGACCGAACCCAAGTGCTGAAAACGATGATTTTTTAGAAAAATCGTCTTTTGGCAGATTTTTTGATTGATTCGTGTACAGATTACGAATCTAAGTAAGAATCCAAAATTTCGGTCAGTTTAGTGGCATAGGGCAAGATTTATGTCCGACCCCAAGTGCTATAGCGACCGAACCCAGTGCTGAAAACGGTATTTTTTAGAAAAATATTTTCTTTTGGCAGATTTTTTAATTGATTCGTGTACACGTTGCGATTCTTAGTAAGAATCCAAAATTTCGGTCAGTTTAGTGCCATAGGGCACAGTGGCGTAGCGTGGGGGGGGGGCTGGGGGGGCGGCCCGCCCCGGGCGGCACTTTTAAGGGGGGCGGCAAATTTTCACAAAAAATAATAATATTATCTTGGAAAAATTTAAACCATTTCAAATCATTATTTGAAAATGTTCTATGATACTTTAGTTTACGAATCCAACTCTTTTTTTATTATTTATTAAAAATATCTAAAAAAATTTTTTTTTAAACCGAAAATTTCGCAATTTTCCAGCTTTTGCAATTTTGCAAAATTCGTAATTTTGCTAAGATATATTCTGATCACAAACCAGAATTGTGTTCAGAATGTATTAACGAATGAATTTCAATTGGCCATTTATCGGCTGATACATTTCGAAAGAGACCATTATTTTATTCGAAATGCAGTTAAAAAATTCTAGTTGCAGACTATTTATGTGCTATCAGAAACAAAGAGAACCATTTTCATATTCTGAGTGTAGTTTTAATTCGCCAAATACAGATTTAATTTAACCCGTCTAATCACAGGACACGCAAATTGTCCCACACATTTAATTTTAAAATAAAACTAAAATTATGCCGACACATTTAATTTAAAAATAAATTTGTGATTGCGATAAAAAGTTAAGATACAGTTTTATTACAATTTTTTTTTAAGAAAAGGAATCTGATTAATTCGAATATTCGCAGGCGTGTATTTTTGTGCCAATTCACATATCCAATATCAAAATTTTAATATTTAGAAACAATAATGATCTAATAAGCACGTCAGAAAAATGACTATATAGATTTTAGAACAATTTTGTTTTTTGCAAAAGGGTAAAAAAAAATATAAGGAACATTTAAAATGTATGGGAAGAACAGGAAATTTTGTGCGCAAACATTGACATGCAAAAGTTAGATATTTTTTTCATATTATTCGAATGGTTAATCCAGTTTTCAGAATGTAAAATTCCATTTTAGGATTCATCTGCTGACACAATTCAACATGATCTTATTCGAAGTTTAGATATAAAATTCTAGTTGCAGACTCTGTGTGTGCTGCCATAATCAAAGAAAAAACCATTTTCATGTTCTGAGTGTACTTTTATTTCGCCGTACATACCGACTTAATTTAAACCAATTTTGTGTTGAGAATGTAAATTGTGAATGTACGAGGCATATCCAGAAAGTAAGTGTACTGAATTTTTGAAGAGTTACAATTTTTTTTATTGAAACAAAATAATTACGTGGTTACCGTAGTACATATTTAAGCTATTTTTCGACATAGTCGCCTTTCCTCTCAGTGTAGGTGGTGAAGCGGGGTATCAAATTTTTGATGCCTTCCTCGAAGTAGTTTCCCGCCAACCTCTTCGTCCACTTCTCCACCTCCTAAACCTCCTCGTCGGCTGAAAGCCTATTTCCACAAATGTGCAGCTTCAGGGAGGTAAAGAGATAATAATCTGAAGTATATAATAGTAATAATAATCTAATCGAGGTCAGGGGAATAAATCAATCAAGAATTAGTAAACATGATTTTCGTTGAAAGAATACTAAACTTGTCAAATATATATTTTTTTTTAATCTGGCTCGTATATAAATAGGTCGTAATAAAAACATAGGATTTTCATATACCATCCCCCCCCCGCCGCTTGAAGTACCCAAATATGGGGGGAGCGAAATTTTCCTCCGCCCGGTGTTATGAGAGTAGTTTTAATTCACCACATTCAGATTTAATAAAAACCAGTTTTGTGTTCAGAATGTAAGTGCCGGCAGAATCAAAGAAAAACCATTTTCATGTTCTGAGTGTAGTTTTAATTCACTGCGTATGTATGTGTGCTGCCGATGAGAAATTCTATCACAGGCATAGCATTCTCATGGGATTATAAATATCGCCATAAAAAATTGTATATCTACCCCCCCCCCCCCCCGGTTAGCGCTTGAAAATCTGCGGAAATTAGTGGGGGTGCGGGGGCGGCAAATTTTTCCTCCGCCCCGGGCGGCCAAAACCCACGCTACGCCACTGGTTATGACCGACCCTGAGTGTTAAAACGACCTACCCCAAGTGCTATAGCGACCGAACCCAAGTGCTGAAAACGATAATTATTTAGAAATTTTTTTCTTTTGGCAGGTTTTTTGATTCGTTTGTGTACAGATTACGAATCTTAGTAAGAATCAAACATTTCGGTCAGATAAGTGCCATAGGGCAAGAGTTATGATCGACCCCATGTGTTAAAACGACCGACCCCAAGTGCTATAGCGACCGAACCCTAGTGCTGAAAACGATAAATTTTTAGAAAAATCGTCTTTTTTGCAGATTTTTTAAATGGTTCGTGTAGAGATTACGATTCTTAGTAAGAATCCAAAATATCAATCAGTTTAGTGTGATAGGGCAAGAGTTATGACCGACACAAAGTGCTATTGCGACCGAACCTAGTGCTGAAAACGGTAATTTTATAGAAAATTTTTCTTTTGGCAGAATTTTTGATTGATTTGATTGATTGATTGATTGATTCGTGTACAGATTACGAATCTAAGTATAAATCCAAAATATCGGTCAGTTTAGTGGCATAGAACAAGATTGATGTCCGACCACAAGATCTAAAGCGACCGAACTCATTGCTGAAAATGGTAATTTTTTAGAAAAATTTTCTTCTGGCAGATTTTTTGATTGATTCGTGTACAGATTACGATTCTTAGTAAGGATCCAAAAATTTTGTCAGTTTAGTGACATAAGGCAAGAGTTGTGACCGACCCTTAGTTTAAAAACACTTTGTTTTTTTTGGTACAGAATACACTTTTGGAATTTTTCACCAGAATTTGGTTCCTTAGAACGGGCAATCTGCCTAGCTAGGAACTAATATAGACAAACAAGACATAATAACACTTGTATACATTTTAATATTTACAGTTATTTTGAAATATTATTATTATGTTATATTTGCTGTATAAATGTATCTTATGTAATAAATATAAAAAAAAAAATAAAAAAAAAACGACCAACCCCAAGTGCTATAGCGACCGAACCCAAGTGCAGAACACAATAATTTTTTAGAATAATCTTCTTTTGGCAGATTTTTTGATTGATTCGTGTACTGATTACGATTCTTAGAAAGAATCCAAAATTTCGGTCAGATTAGTGCCATAGGGCAAGAGTTATGTTCGACCCCATGTGTTAAAACGACCGACGCCAAGTGCTATAGCGACCGAACCCAAGTGCTGAAAACGATAAATTTTTATAAAAATCGTGTTTTGGCAGATTTTTTAAATGATTCGTGTAGAGATTACGATTCTTAGTAAGAATCCAACATTTCGGTCAGTTTAGTGCCATAAGGCAAGAGTTATGTTCGACCCCATGTGTTAAAACGACCGACGCCAAGAGCTATAGCGACCGAACCCAAGTGCTGAAAACGATAAATTTTTAGAAAAATCGTCTTTTGGCAGATTTTTTAAATGATTCGTGTAGAGATTACGATTTTTAGTAAGAATCCAAAATATCAATCAGTTTAGTGCCATAGGGCAAGAGTTATGACGCACACAAAGTGCTATTGCGACCGAACCTAGTGCTGAAAACGGTAATTTTATAGAAAAATTTTCTTTTGGCAGATTTTTTAATTGATTCGTGTACACGTTGCGATTCTTAGTAAAAATCCAATATTTCGGTCAGATTAGTGCCATAGGGCAAGAGTTATGACCGACACAAAGTGATAAAACGACCGACCCCATGTAATGAAAACAATTAATTTTTAGAAAAATCTTCATTTGGCAGATTTTTTGATTGATTCGTGGACAGATTACGATTCTTAATAAGAATCCAAAATTTCGGTCAGTTTAGTGGCATAGGGCAAGATTTATGTCCGACCCCAAGATCTATAGCGACCGAACCCATTGCTAAAAATGGTAATTTTTTGGAAAAATTTTCTTTTTGCAGATTTTTTGATTGATTCGTGTACAGATTACGATTTCGTAGTAAGGATCCAAAATTTCGGTCAGTTTAGTGCCATAAGGCAAGATTTATGTCCGACCCTTAGTTTAAAAACGACCGACACCAAGTTCTATAGCGACCGAACCCAAGTGCAGAACACAATAATTTTTAAGAAAAATCTTCTTTGGCAGATTTATTGATTGATTCGTGTACAGATTACGATTCTTAGTAAGAATCCAAAAATTTTGTCAGTTTAGTGACATAAGGCAAGAGTTGTGACCGACCCTGAGTGTTAAAACGACCTACCCCAATTGCTATAGCGACCGAACCCAGGTGCTGAAAACGATAATTTTTTTAGAATTTTTTTTCTTTTCGCAGGTTTTTTGATTCGTTTGTGTACAGATTACGAATCTTAGTAAGAATCCAAAATTTAGGTCAGTTAAGTGCCTTAGGGCAACAGTTATGACCTACACAAAGTGCTATAGCGACCGAACCTAGTGCTGAAAACCGTAATTTTATAGAAAATTTTTCTTTTGGCAGACTTTTTAATTGACTCGTGTACATGTTGCGATTCTTAGTAAGAATCAGAAATTTCGTGCAGTTTAGTGCATAGGGCAAGAGTTATGACCGACACAAAGTGTTAAAACGACCGACCCCAAGTAATGAAAACCATTATTTTTAGAAAAATCTTCTTTTGGCAGATTTTTTGATTGATTCGGGTACAGATAACGATTCTTAGTAAGAATCCAAAATTTCGGTCGGTTTAGTGGCATAGGGCAAGATTTATGTCCGACCCCAAGTGCTATAGCGATCGAACCCAAGTGCTGAAAACGAGAATTTTTTAGAAAAATCGTCTTTTGGTATGTTTTTTGATTCATTTGTGTACAGATTACGAATCTTAGTAAGAATCCAACATTTCGGTCAGTTTAGTGCCATAGGGCAAGAGTTATGTTCGACCCCAAGTGCTATAGCAACTGAACCCAAGTGCTGAAGACAATAATTTTTTTAGAAAAATTTCCTATTGGCAGGTTTTTTTATTCATTTGTGTACAGATTACGAATCTTAGTAAGAATCCAACATTTCGGTCAGATAAGTGCCATAGGGCAAGAGTAATGTTCGACCTCATGTGTTAAAACGTCCGACCCCAAGTGTTAAGCGACCGAACCCAAGTGCAGAACACAATAATTTTTTAGAAAAATCTTCTTTCGGCAGATTTTGATTGATTCGTGTACAGATTACGATTCTTAGTAAGAATCCAAAAATTTTGTCAGTTTAGTGAAATAAGGCAATAGTTATGACCGACCCTGAATGTTAAAACGACCTACCCCAAGTGCTATAGCGACCGAACCCAAGTGCAGAAAACGATAATTTTTTTAGAAAATTTTTTCGTTCGGCAGGTTTTTTGATTCGTTTGGGTACAGATTACGAATCTACTAAGATTACTAAAGAATTTTATTAAATTATTATAATTATTACCTATTCTTACTAAAGAATCCAACATTTCGGCCAGATTAGTGCCATAGGGCAAGAATAATGTTCGACGCCATGTGTTAAAACGACCGACCCCAAGTACTATAGCGACCGAACCCAAGTGCTGAAAACGATATATTTTTAGAAAAATCGTCTTTTGGCAGATTTTTTAATTGAGTCGTGTACACGTTGCGATTCTTAGTAAGAATCCAAAATTTCGGTCAGTTTAGTGCCATAGGGCAAGAGTTATGACCGACACAATGTGATAAAACGACCGACCCGATGTAATGAAAACAATTAATTCTTAGAAAAATCTTCTTTAGGCAGATTTTTTGATTGAGTCGTGGACAGATTAGGATTCGTAATAAGAATCCAAAATTTCGGTCAGATTAGAGGCATAGGGCAAGATTTATGTCCGACCCCAAGATCTATAGCGACCGAACCCATTGCTGAAAATGGCAAATTTTTAGAAAAATTTTCTTTTTGCAGATTTTTTGATTGATTCGTGTACAGATTACGATTTCGTAGTAAGGATGCAAAATTTCGGTCAGTTTAGTGCCATAGGGCAAGAGTAAGGTTCGACCCTTAGTTTAAAAACGACCGACACCAAGTGCTATAGCGACCGAACCCAAGTGCAGAACACAATAATATTTTAGAAAAATCTTCTTTTGGCAGATTTTTTGATTGATTCGTGTACAGATTGCAATTCTTAGTAAGAATCCAAAAAAAATGTAAGTTTAGTGACATAAAGCAAGAGTTGTGACCGACCCTGAGTGTTAAAACGACCTACCCCAATTTCTATAGCGACAGAACAAAAGTGCTGAAAACGATAATTTTTTTAGAATTTTTTTTCTTTTGGCAGGTTTTTTGATTCGTTTGTGTACAGATTGCGAATCTTAGTAAGAATCCAACATTTCGGTCAGATTAGTGCCACAGGGCAAGAGTTATGTTCGACCCCATGTGTTAAAACAACCTACCCCAAGTGCTCTAGCGACCGAACCCAAGTGCTGAAAACGATATATTTTTAGAAAAATCGTCTTTTGGCAGATTTTTTAATTGATTCGTGTACACGTTGCGATTCTTAGTAAGAATCCAAAATTTCGGTCAGTTTAGTGCCATAGGGCAAGAGTTATGACCGACACAATGTGATAAAACGACCGACCCGATGTAATGAAAACAATTAATTCTTAGAAAAATCTTCTTTAGGCAGATTTTTTGATTGATTCGTGTACAGATTGCGAATCTTAGTAAGAATCCAACATTTCGGTCAGATTAGTGCCACAGGGCAAGAGTTATGTTCGACCCCATGTGTTAAAACAACCTACCCCAAGTGCTCTAGCGACCGAACCCAAGTGCTGAAAACGATATATTTTTAGAAAAATCGTCTTTTGGCAGATTTTTTAATTGATTCGTGTACACGTTGCGATTCTTAGTAAGAATCCAAAATTTCGGTCAGTTTAGTGCCATAGGGCAAGAGTTATGACCGACACAATGTGATAAAACGACCGACCCGATGTAATGAAAACAATTAATTCTTAGAAAAATCTTCTTTAGGCAGATTTTTTGATTGATTCGTGGACAGATTACGATTCTTAGTAAGAATCCAAAAATTTTGTCAGTTTAGTGACATAAGGCAAGAGTTGTGACCGACCCTGAGTGTTAAAACGACCTACCCCAATTGCTATAGCGACCTAACCCAAGTGCTGAAAACGATAATTTTTTTAGAATTTTTTTTCATTTCGCAGGTTTTTTGATTCGTTTGTGTACAGATTACGAATCTTAGTAAGAATCCAAAATTTCAGTCAGTTTAGTGCCTTAGGGAAAGAGTTATGACCGACACAAAGTGCTATAGCTACCGAACCTAGTGCTGAAAACCGTAATTTTTTGGAAAATTACCTTTTGGCAGACTTTTTATTTGACTCGTGTACACGTTGCGATTCTCAGTAAGAATCAGAATTTTTTTAGAAAAATTTTCTTTTGGCAGGTTTTTTTATTCATTTGTGTACAGATTACGAATCTTAGTAAGAATCCAACATTTCGGTCAGATAAGTGCCATAAGGCAAGAGTTATGTTCGACCCCATGTGTTAAAACGACCTACCCCAAGTGCTATAGCGACAGAACCCAAGTGCTGAAAACGATATATTTTTAGAAAAATCGTCTTTTGGCAGATTTTTTAATTGATTCGTGTACACGTTGCGATTCTTAGTAAGAATCCAAAATTTCGGTCAGTTTAGTGCATAGGGCAAGAGTTATGAGCGACACAAAGTGTTAAAACGACCGACCCCAAGTAATGAAAACCATTATTTTTAGAAAAATCTTCTTTTGGCAGATTTTTTGATTGATTCGTGTACAGATAGCGATTCTTAGTAAGAATCCAAAATTTCGGTCGGTTAAGTGGCATAGGGCAAGATTTATATCCGACCCCAAGTGCTATAGCGATCGAACCCAAGTGCTGAAAACGAGAATTTTTTAGAAAAATCGTCTTTTGGCATGTTTTTTGATTCATTTGTGTACAGATTACGAATCTCAGTAAGAATCCAACATTTCGATCAGTTGAGTGCCATTTGGCAAGAGTTATGTTCGACCCCAAGTGCTATAGCGACCGAACCCAAGTGCTGAAAACGATATTTTTTTAGAAAAATCGTCTTTTGGCAGATTTTTTTATTGATTCGTGTAGAGATTACGAATCTTAGTAAGAATCCGAAATTCGGTCAGTTTAGTGCCATAGGGCAAGAGTTATGACCAACACAAAGTGTTAAAACGACCCACCTGTAGGGGCGTGTAAATAGCCCCTGACACAAGGGAATGACAACCCTATGTAAATTAACGAAAATTGAATTCTTCCCTATGTGACACAAAAACAGTTGACCCAGCAATTCCAAATTCCAAAGTGAAAACAAACAATACTCACTCAGAGAATGCAGCTCATCCACGATGTCCACACAAAAAGACACTTCTTTTCATTAAAAATATCAAGGCGGTATTGCATAATCTTAACAGATGTTTCGCACAGCAAGGAAGTTTCAACAATGAATAAATTTGCATATTAATAATACGTGCCACAATCACAATCTTGTACAACAATAATTCAAGTATTGGATGAATTATTCGATTATGCGTGACTAGGAGCGACATCTCTTGGCCTTTTACTGACACTCCCGCCGGAAGCAATTGCCTGCCTCACAGAGGTAAGGAAATGCATGGATACACTGAATTTCAAGTCACACAGGTAAATTCAATACAATACAAAAACCACAGATGGCACCCTCATGGTCTCATAGCATAAATTATTAATTGATTAAGAAAATGGATCCAAATATATTTATGGCGCGTATCCACCACCCCAAGTGCTATATCGACCGAACTTAAGTGCTGAAAACGATAATTTTTTAGAAAAGTGGTTTTTTGGCAGATTTTTTAATTGATTCGTGTACACGTTGCGATTCTTAGTAAGAATCCAAAATTTCGGTCAGTTTAGTGCCATAGGGCAAGAGTAATGTCCGACCACAAGTGCTATAGCGACCGAACCCAAGTGCAGAAAACGATGATTTTTTAGAAAAATCGTCTTTTGGCAGATTTTTTGATTGATTCGTGTACAGATTACGATTCTTAGTAAGAATCCAAAATTTTGGTCAGTTAAGTCCCATAGGGCAAGAGTAATGTCCGACCCCAAGTACTATAGCGACCGAACTCAGTGCTGAAAACGGTAATTTTTTAGAAAAATTTTCTTTTGGCAGATTTTTTGATTGATTCGTGTACAGATTGCGATTCTTAGTAAGAATCCAAAATGTCGGTCAGTTTAGTGGCAAAGGGCAAGAGTTATGCCCGACCCTTAGTTTTTAAACGACCGACCCCAAGTGCTATAGCGACCGAACCCAAGTTCTGAAAACGATGATTTTTTTAGAAAAACCGTCTATTGGCAGGTTTTTTGATTGATTCGTGTACAGATTACGATTCTTAGTAAGAATCCAAAATTTCGGTCAGTTTACTGCCATAGGGCAAGAGTTATGTCCGACCCTTAGTTTTAAAACGACCGACCCCAAGTGCAGAACACAATAATTTTTTAGAAAAATCTTCTTTTGGCATATTTTTTGATTGATTCGTGTACAGATTACGATTCTTAATAAGAATCCAAAATTTTTGTCGGTTAAGTGACATAATGCAAGAGTTATGACCGACCCTAAGTGTAAAAACGACCTACCCCAAGTGCTATAGCGACCGAACCCAAGATCTGAAAACGATGATTTTTTAGAAAAACCGTCTTTTGGCAGGTTTTTTGATTGATTCGTGTACAGATTACAATTCGTAGTAAGAATCCAAAAATTTTATGGGTTAAGTGACATAAGGCAAGAGTTATGACCGACCCTAAGTGTAAAAACGACCTACCCCAAGTGCTATAGCGACCGAACCCAAGTGCTGAAAACGATGATTTTTTAGAAAAATCGTCTTTTGGCAGATTTTTTGATTGATTCGTGTACAGATTACGATTCTAAGTAAGAATCCAAAATTTCGGTCAGTTTAGTGCCATAGTGCAAGAGTTATGACCGACACAAAGTGCTATAGCGACGGATCCTAGTGCTGAAATCGGTAATTTTTTAGAAAAATCGTCTTTTGGCAGATTTTTGATTGATTCGTGTACAGATTAGGATTCTTAGTAAGAATCCAAAATTTCGGTTGGTTTAGTGCCATAGGGCAAGAGTTATGTCCGACCCCAAGTGCTATAGCGACCGAACCCAAGTGCAGAAAACGATGATTTTTTTGAAAAATCGTCTTTTGGCAGATTTTTTGATTGATTCGTGTACAGATTACGATTCTTAGTAAGAATCCAAAATGTCGGTCAGTTTAGTGGCAAAGGGCAAGAGTTATGCCCGACCCTTAGTTTTTAAACGACCGACCCCAAGTGCTATAGCGACCGAACCCAAGTTCTGAAAACGATGATTTTTTAGAAAAACCGTCTATTGGCAGGTTTTTTGATTGATTCGTGTACAGATTACGATTCTTAGTAAGAATCCAAAATTTCGGTCAGTTTACTGCCATAGGGCAAGAGTTATGTCCGACCCTTAGTTTTAAAACGACCGACCCCAAGTGCTATAGCGACCGAACCCAAGTGCAGAACACAATAATTTTTTAGAAAAATCTTCTTTTGGCATATTTTTTGATTGATTCGTGTACAGATTACGATTCTTAATAAGAATCAAAAAAAATTGTCGGTTAAGTGACAAAATGCAAGAGTTATGACCGACCCTAAGTGTTCAAACGACCTACACCAAGTGCTATAGCGACCGAACCCAAGATCTGAAAACGATGATTTTTTAGAAAAACCGTCTTTTGGCAGGTTTTTTGATTGAATCGTGTTCAGATTACAATTCTTAGTAAGACTCCAAAAATTTTGTGGGTTAAGTGACATAAGGCAAGAGTTATGACCGACCCTAAGTGTAAAAACGACCTACCCCAAGTGCTATAGCGACCGAACCCAAGTGCTGAAAACGATGATTTTTTAGAAAAATCGTCTTTCGGCTGGTTTTTTGATTGAATCGTGTACAGATTACGATTCTTAGTAAGAATCCAAAATTTCGGTCAGTTTAGTGGCATAGGGCAATATTTACGTCCGACGTCAAGTGCTATAGCGACCGAACCCAAGTGCTGAAAACGATAATTTTGTAGAAAAATCGTCTTTTGGCAGGTTTTTTGATTTATTTGTGTACAGATTACGATTCTTAGTAAGAATCCAACATTTCGGTCAGTTAAGTGCCATAGGGCAAGAGTTATGTCCGACCCCAAGTACTATAGTGACCAAACCCAGTGCTGAAAACGGAAATTTTTTAGAAAAATTTTCTTTGGGCAGATTTTTTGATTGATTCGTGTACAGATTACGATTCTTAGTAAGGATCAAACATTTCTGTCAGATTAGTGCCATAGGGCAAGAGTTGTTCGACCCCAAGTGTTAAAACGACCCACCCCAAGTGCTATATCGACCGAACCCAAGTGCTGAAAACGATATTTTTTTAGAAAAATCATTTTTTGGCAGGTTTTTTAATTCATTCGTGTACAGATTACGATTCTTAGTAAGAAACTAAAATTTCGGTCAGTTTAGTGCCATAGGGCAAGAGTTATGTCCGACCCCAAGTGCAATAGCGACCGAACCCAAGTGCAGAAAACGATGATTTTTTAGAAAAATCGTCTTTTGGCAGATTTTTTGATTGATTCGTGTACAGATTACGATTCTTAGTAAGAATCCAAAATTTTAGTCGGTTAAGTGACATAATGCAAGAGTATTGACCGACCCTAAGTGTAAAAACGACCTACCCCAAGGGCTATAGCGACCGAACCCAAGTGCTGAAAACGATGATTTTTTAGAAAAATTGGCAGATTTTTTGATTGATTCGTGTACAGATAACGATTCTTAGTAAGAATCCAAAATTTTGGTCAGTTAAGTACCATAGGGCAAGAGTTATGTCCGACCCCAAGTACTATAGCGACCGAACTCAGTGCTGAAAACAGTAATTTTTTAGAAAATTTTCTTTTGGCAGATTTTTTGATTGATTCGTGTACAGATTGCGATTCTTAGTAAGAATCCAAAATGTCAGTCAGTTTAGTGGCATAGGGCAAGAGTTATGTCCGACCCTTAGTTTTAAAACGACCGACCCCAAGTGCTATAGCGACCGAACTCAAGTGCAGAACACAATAATTTTTTTTAGAAAAATCTTCTTTTGGCAGATTTTGTGATTGATTCGTGTACAGATTACGATTCGTAGTAAGAATCCAAAATTTCGGTCAGTTTAGTGGCATAGGGCAAGATTTACGTCCGACCCCAAGTGCTATAGCGACCGAACCCAAGTGCAGAAAACGATAATTTTTTAGAAAAATCGTCTTTGGCAGGTTTTTTTATTCATTTGTGTACAGATTACGAATCTTAGTAAGAATCCAACATTTCGGTCAGTAAGTGCCATAGGGCAAGAGTTTTGTCCGACCCCAAGTGATATAGCGACCAAACCCAGTGCTGAAAACGGAAATTTTTTAGAAAAATTTTCTTTGGGCAGACTTTTTAATTGATTCGTGTACAGATTACGATTCTTAGTAAGGATCCAACATTTCTGTCAGATAAGTGCCAATAGGCAAGAGTTGTTCGACCCCAAGTGTTAAAACGACCCACCCCAAGTGCTATATCGACCTAACCCAAGTGCTGAAAACGATAATTTTTTAGAAAAGTCGTTTTTAGGCAGGTTTTTTAATTAATTCGTGTACAGATTACGATTCTTAGTAAGAATCGAAAATTTCGGTCAGATTAGTGGCAAAGGGCAAGATTTACGTCCGACCCCAAGTGCTATAGCGACCGAACCCAAGTGCTGAAAACGATATTTTTTTAGAAAAATCGTCTTTGGCAGGTTTTTTGATTCATTCGTGTACAGATTACGATTCTTAGTAAGAATCCAAAATTTTGGTCAGTTAAGTACCATAGGGCAAGAGTTATGTCCGACCCCAAGTGCTATTGCGACCGAACCCAGTGCTGAAAACGGTAATTTTTTAGAAAATTTTCTTTTGGCAGATTTTTTGATTGATTCGTGTACAGATTGCGATTCTTAGTAAGAATCCAAAATGTCGGTCAGTTTAGTGGCATAAGGCAAGAGTTATGTCCGACCCTTAGTTTTAAAACGACCGACCCCAAGTGCTATAGCGACCGAACCCAAGTGCTGAAAACGATAATTTTTTAGAAAAATCGTTTTTTGGCAGGTTTTTTAATTCATTCGTGTACAGATTACGATTCTTAGTAAGAAACCAAAATTTCGGTCAGTTTAGTGCCATAGGGCAAGAGTTATGACCGACACAAAGTGTTAAAACTACAAACCCCAAGTAATGAAAACCATTATTTTTTAGAAAAATCTTCTTTTGGCAGATTTTTTAATTGATTCGTGTACACGTTGCGATTTTTAGTAAGAATCCTAAATTTCGGTCAGTTTAGTGCCATAGGGCAAGAGTTATGTCCGACCCCAAGTGCAATAGCGACCGAACCCAAGTGCAGAAAACGATGATTTTTTAGAAAAATCGTCTTTTGGCAGATTTTTTGATTGATTCGCGTACAGATTACGATTCTTAGTAAGAATCCAAAATTTTAGTCGGTTAAATGACATAATGCAAGAGTATTGACCGACCCTAAGTGTAAAAACGACCTAACCCAAGGGCTATAGCGACCGAACCCAAGTGCTGAAAACGATGATTTTTTAGAAAAATTGGCAGATTTTTTGATTGATTCGTGTACAGATAACGATTCTTAGTAAGAATCCAAAATTTTGGTCAGTTAAGTACCATAGGGCAAGAGTTATGTCCGACCCCAAGTACTATAGCGACCGAACTCAGTGCTGAAAACGGTTATTTTTTAGAAAAATTTTCTTTTGGCAGATTTTTTGATTGATTCGTGTACAGACGGTCAGTTTAGTGGCATAGGGCAAGAGTTATGTCCGACTCTTAGTTTTAAAACGACCGACCCCAAGTACTATAGCGACCGAACCCAAGTGCAGAACACAATAATTTTTTTAGAAAAATCTTCTTTTGGCAGATTTTGTGATTGATTCGTGTACAGATTACGATTCTTAGTAAGAATCCAAAATTTCGGTCAGTTTAGTAGCATAGGGCAAGATTTACGTCCGACCCCAAGTGCTATAGCGACCGAACCCAAGTGCTGAAAACGATATTTTTTTTAGAAAAATCGTCTTTGACAGGTTTTTTGATTCATTCGTGTACAGATTACGATTCTTAGTAAGAATCCAAAATTTTGGTCAGTTAAGTACCATAGGGCAAGAGTTATGTCCGACCCCAAGTGCTATTGCGACCGAACCCAGTGCTGAAAACGGTTATTTTTTAGAAAAATTTTCTTTTGGCAGATTTTTTGATTGATTCGTGTACAGACGGTCAGTTTAGTGGCATAGGGCAAGAGTTATGTCCGACCCTTAGTTTTAAAACGATCGACCCCAAGTGCTATAGCGACCGAATCCAAGTGCAGAACACAATAATTTTTTTAAGAAAAATCTTCTTTGGCAGATTTTGTGATTGATTCATGTACAGATTATGATTCTTAGTAAGAATCCAAAATTTCGGTCAGTTTAGTGGCATAGGGCAAGATTTACGTCCGACCCCAAGTGCTATATCGACCGAACCCAAGTGCTGAAAACGATAATTTTTTAGAAAAATCGTTTTTAGGCAGGTTTTTTTAATTCATTCGTGTACAGATTACGATTCTTTGTAAGAATCCGAAATTTCGGTCAGTTTAGTGGCATAGGGCAAGAGTTATCACCGACACAAAGTGTTCAAACGACAAACCCCAAGTAATGAAAACCATTATTTTTTAGAAAAATCTTCTTTTGGCAGATTTTTTAATTGATTCGTGTACACGTTGCGATTCTTAGTAAGAATCCAAAATTTCGGTCAGTTTAGTGCCATAGGGCAAGAGTTATGTCCGACCCCAAGTGCTATAGCGACCGAACCCAATGCTGAAAACGTATATTTTTTAGAAAAATTTTCTTTTTGCAGTTTTTTGATTGATTCGCGTACAGATTACGATTCTTAGTAAGAATCCAAAATTTTAGTCGGTTAAGTGACATAATGCAAGAATATTGACCGACCCTAAGTGTAAAAACGACCTACCCCAAGGGCTATAGCGACCGAACCCAAGTGCTGAAAACGATGATTTTTTAGAAAAATTGGCAGATTTTTTGATTGATTCGTGTACAGATAACGATTCTTAGTAAGAATCCAAAATTTTGGTCAGTTAAGTACCATAGGGCAAGAGTTATGTCCGACCCCAAGTACTATAGCGACCGAACTCAGTGCTGAAAACGGTTATTTTTTAGAAAAATTTTCTTTTGGCAGATTTTTTGATTGATTCGTGTACAGACGGTCAGTTTAGTGGCATAGGGCAAGAGTTATGTCCGACCCTTAGTTTTAAAACGACCGACCCCAAGTACTATAGCGACCGAACCCAAGTGCAGAACACAATAATTTTTTTAGAAAAATCTTCTTTTGGCAGATTTTGTGATTGATTCGTGTACAGATTACGATTCTTAGTAAGAATCCAAAATTTCGGTCAGTTTAGTGGCATAGGGCAAGATTTACGTCCGACCCCAAGTGCTATAGCGACCGAACCCAAGTGCTGAAAACGATATTTTTTTTAGAAAAATCGTCTTTGACAGGTTTTTTGATTCATTCGTGTACAGATTACGATTCTTAGTAAGAATCCAAAATTTTGGTCAGTTAAGTACCATAGCGCAAGAGTTATGTCCGACCCCAAGTGCTATTGCGACCGAACCCAGTGCTGAAAACGGTTATTTTTTAGAAAAATTTTCTTTTGGCAGATTTTTTGATTGATTCGTGTACAGACGGTCAGTTTAGTGGCATAGGGCAAGAGTTATGTCCGACCCTTAGTTTTAAAACGATCGACCCCAAGTGCTATAGCGACCGAACCCAAGTGCAGAACACAATAATTTTTTTAAGAAAAATCTTCTTTGGCAGATTTTGTGATTGATTCATGTACAGATTATGATTCTTAGTAAGAATCCAAAATTTCGGTCAGTTTAGTGGCATAGGGCAAGATTTACGTCCGACCCCAAGTGCTATATCGACCGAACCCAAGTGCTGAAAACGATAATTTTTTAGAAAAATCGTTTTTAGGCAGGTTTTTTTAATTCATTCGTGTACAGATTACGATTCTTTGTAAGAATCCGAAATTTCGGTCAGTTTAGTGCCATAGGGCAAGAGTTATCACCGACACAAAGTGTTCAAACGACAAACCCCAAGTAATGAAAACCATTATTTTTTAGAAAAATCTTCTTTTGGCAGATTTTTTAATTGATTCGTGTACACGTTGCGATTCTTAGTAAGAATCCAAAATTTCGGTCAGTTTAGTGCCATAGGGCAAGAGTTATGTCCGACCCCAAGTGCTATAGCGACCGAACCCAATGCTGAAAACGTATATTTTTTAGAAAAATTTTCTTTTTGCAGTTTTTTGATTGATTCGCGTACAGATTACGATTCTTAGTAAGAATCCAAAATTTTAGTCGGTTAAGTGACATAATGCAAGAGTATTGACCGACCCTAAGTGTAAAAACGACCTACCCCAAGGGCTATAGCGACCGAACCCAAGTGCTGAAAACGATGATTTTTTAGAAAAATTGGCAGATTTTTTGATTGATTCGTGTACAGATAACGATTCTTAGTAAGAATCCAAAATTTTGGTCAGTTAAGTACCATAGGGCAAGAGTTATGTCCGACCCCAAGTACTATAGCGACCGAACTCAGTGCTGAAAACGGTTATTTTTTAGAAAAATTTTCTTTTGGCAGATTTTTTGATTGATTCGTGTACAGACGGTCAGTTTAGTGGCATAGGGCAAGAGTTATGTCCGACC
Organism: Limnephilus marmoratus; assembly: GCA_917880885.1. Classification (NCBI taxonomy): domain Eukaryota; kingdom Metazoa; phylum Arthropoda; class Insecta; order Trichoptera; family Limnephilidae; genus Limnephilus; species Limnephilus marmoratus. The sequence continues at coordinate 58,043,017 of OU862912.1, read as the reverse complement.
CTTAGTTTTAAAACGACCTACCCCAAGTACTATAGCGACCGAACCCAAGTGCAGAACACAATAATTTTTTTAGAAAAATCTTCTTTTGGCAGATTTTGTGATTGATTCGTGTACAGATTACGATTCTTAGTAAGAATCCAAAATTTCGGTCAGTTTAGTGGCATAGGGCAAGATTTACGTCCGACCCCAAGTGCTATAGCGACCGAACCCAAGTGCTGAAAACGATATTTTTTTTAGAAAAATCGTCTTTGACAGGTTTTTTGATTCATTCGTGTACAGATTACGATTCTTAGTAAGAATCCAAAATTTTGGTCAGTTAAGTACCATAGCGCAAGAGTTATGTCCGACCCCAAGTGCTATTGCGACCGAACCCAGTGCTGAAAACGGTTATTTTTTAGAAAAATTTTCTTTTGGCAGATTTTTTGATTGATTCGTGTACAGACGGTCAGTTTAGTGGCATAGGGCAAGAGTTATGTCCGACCCTTAGTTTTAAAACGATCGACCCCAAGTGCTATAGCGACCGAACCCAAGTGCAGAACACAATAATTTTTTTAAGAAAAATCTTCTTTGGCAGATTTTGTGATTGATTCATGTACAGATTATGATTCTTAGTAAGAATCCAAAATTTCGGTCAGTTTAGTGGCATAGGGCAAGATTTACGTCCGACCCCAAGTGCTATATCGACCGAACCCAAGTGCTGAAAACGATAATTTTTTAGAAAAATCGTTTTTAGGCAGGTTTTTTTAATTCATTCGTGTACAGATTACGATTCTTTGTAAGAATCCGAAATTTCGGTCAGTTTAGTGCCATAGGGCAAGAGTTATCACCGACACAGAGTGTTCAAACGACAAACCCCAAGTAATGAAAACCATTATTTTTTAGAAAAATCTTCTTTTGGCAGATTTTTTAATTGATTCGTGTACACGTTGCGATTCTTAGTAAGAATCCAAAATTTCGGTCAGTTTAGTGCCATAGGGCAAGAGTTATGTCCGACCCCAAGTGCTATAGCGACCGAACCCAATGCTGAAAACGTATATTTTTTAGAAAAATTTTCTTTTTGCAGTTTTTTGATTGATTCGTGTACAGATTACGATTCTTAGAAAGGATCCAAAATTTCGGTCAGTTTTGTGCCATAGGGCATGAGTTATGACCGACACAAAGTGTTAAAACGACCGACCCCAAGTAATAAAAAACCATTATTTTTTAGAAAAATCATCTTTTGGCAGATTTTTTGATTGATTCGTGTACAGATTACGAATCTTAGTAAGAATCCAAAATGTCGGTCAGTTTAGTGCCATAGGGCAAGATTTATGTCCGACCCCAAGTGCTGAAAACGATGATTTTTTAGAAAAATCGTCTTTTGGCAGATTTTTTGATTGATTCGTGTACAGATTACGATTTTTAGTAAGAATCCAAACTTTTGGTCAGTGTAGTGGCATAGGGCAAGATTTATGTCCGACCCCAAGGGCTATTGCGACCGAACCCAGTGCTGAAAACCGTAATTTTTTAGAATTTTATTTTTTTTTGCAGATTTTTTGATTGATTCGTGTATAGATTAGGATTCATAATAAGGATCAAAATTTCGGTCAGTTTAGAACCATAGGGCAGGAGTTATGTCCGACCCTTAGTTTTAAAACGACCTACCCCAAGTGCTATAGCGACCGAACCCAAGTGCTGAAAACGATGATTTTATAGAAAAATCGTCTTTTGGCAGATTTTTTGTTTGATTCGTGTACAGATTACGATTCTTAGTAAGAATCCAACATTTTGGTCAGTTTAGTGTCATAGGGCAAGAGTTATGACCGACAAAAAGTATTAAAACGACCGACCCCAAGTAATAAAAAACCATTATTTTTTAGAAAATTCATCTTTTGGCAGATTTTTTGATTGATTCGTGTACAGATTACGAATCTTAGTAAGAATCCAAAATTTCGGTCAGTTTAGTGCCATAGGGCAAGAGTTATGTCCAACCCTTAGTTTTAAAACGACCGACCCCAAGTGCTATAGCGACCGAACCCAAGTGCTGAGAACGATAGAAAAACCGTCTTTCGGCTGGTCTTTTGATTGAATCGTGTACAGATTACGATTCTTAGTAAGAATCCAAAATTTCGGTCAGTTTAGTGGCATAGGGAAATATTTACGTCCGACGTCAAGTGCTATAGCGACCGAACCCAAGTGCTGAAAACGATAATTTTTTAGAAAAATCGTCTTTTGGCAGGTTTTTGATTCATTTGTGTACAGATTACGATTCTTAGTAAGAATACAACATTTCGGTCAGTTAAGTTCCATAGGGCAAGAGTTATGTCCGACCCCAAGTACTACAGTGACCAAACCCAGTGCTGAAAACGGAAATTTTTTAGAAAAATTTTCTTTGGGCAGATTTTTTGATTGATTCGTGTACAGATTACGATTCTTTGTAAGGATCCAACATTTCTGTCAGATTAGTGCCATAGGGCAAGAGTTGTTCGACCCCAAGTGTTAAAACGACCCACCCCAAGTGCTATATCGACCGAACCCAAGTGCTGAAAACGATATTTTTTTAGAAAAATCGTTTTTTTGGCAGGTTTTTTAATTCATTCGTGTACAGATTAAGATTCTTAGTAAGAAACCAAAATTTCGGTCAGTTTAGTGCCATAGGGCAAGAGTTATGACCGACACAAAGTGTTAAAATGACAAACCCCAAGTAATGAAAACCATTATTTTTTAGAAAAATCTTCTTTTGGCAGATTTTTTAATTGATTCGTGTACACGTTGCGATTTTTAGTAAGAATCCAAAATTTCGGTCAGTTTAATGCCATAGGGCAAGAGTTATGTCCGACCCCAAGTGCAATAGCGACCGAACCCAAGTGCAGAAAACGATGATTTTTTAGAAAAATCGTCTTTTGGCAGATTTTTTGATTGATTCGTGTACAGATTACGATTCTTAGTAAGAATCCAAAATTTTAGTCGGTTATGTGACATAATGCAAGAGTATTGACCGACCCTAATTGTAAAAACGACCTACCCCAAGTGCTGAAAACGATGATTTTTTAGAAAAATTGGCGGATTTTTTGATTGATTCGTGTACAGATAACGATTATAAGAATCCAGAATTTTGGTCAGTTAAGTACCATAGGGCAAGAGTTATGTCCGACCCCAAGTACTATAGCGACCGAACTCAGTGCTGAAAACGGTAATTTTTTAGAAAAATTTTCTTTTGGCAGATTTTTTGATTGATTCGTGTACAGATTGCGATTCTTAGTAAGAATCCAAAATGTCGGTCAGTTTAGTGGCATAGGGCAAGAGTTATGTCCGACCCTTAGTTTTAAAACGACCGACCCCAAGTGCTATAGCGACCGAACCCAAGTGCTGAGAACGATAGAAAAACCGTCTTTCGGCTGGTCTTTTGATTGAATCGTGTACAGATTACGATTCTTAGTAAGAATCCAAAATTTCGGTCAGTTTAGTGGCATAGGGCAATATTTACGTCCGACGTCAAGTGCTATAGCGACCGAACCCAAGTGCTGAAAACGATAATTTTTTAGAAAAATCGTCTTTTGGCAGGTTTTTGATTCATTTGTGTACAGATTACGATTCTTAGTAAGAATACAACATTTCGGTCAGTTAAGTTCCATAGGGCAAGAGTTATGTCCGACCCCAAGTACTACAGTGACCAAACCCAGTGCTGAAAACGGAAATTTTTTAGAAAAATTTTCTTTGGGCAGATTTTTTGATTGATTCGTGTACAGATTACGATTCTTTGTAAGGATCCAACATTTCTGTCAGATTAGTGGCATAGGGCAAGAGTTGTTCGACCCCAAGTGTTAAAACGACCCACCCCAAGTGCTATATCGACCGAACCCAAGTGCTGAAAACGATATTTTTTTAGAAAAATCGTTTTTTGGCAGGTTTTTTAATTCATTCGTGTACAGATTAAGATTCTTAGTAAGAAACCAAAATTTCGGTCAGTTTAGTGCCATAGGGCAAGAGTTATGACCGACACAAAGTGTTAAAATGACAAACCCCAAGTAATGAAAACCATTATTTTTTAGAAAAATCTTCTTTTGGCAGATTTTTTAATTGATTCGTGTACACGTTGCGATTTTTAGTAAGAATCCAAAATTTCGGTCAGTTTAATGCCATAGGGCAAGAGTTATGTCCGACCCCAAGTGCAATAGCGACCGAACCCAAGTGCAGAAAACGATGATTTTTTAGAAAAATCGTCTTTTGGCAGATTTTTTGATTGATTCGTGTACAGATTACGATTCTTAGTAAGAATCCAAAATTTTAGTCGGTTATGTGACATAATGCAAGAGTATTGACCGACCCTAATTGTAAAAACGACCTACCCCAAGTGCTATAGCGACCGAACCCAAGTGCTGAAAACGATGATTTTTTAGAAAAATTGGCAGATTTTTTGATTGATTCGTGTACAGATAACGATTATAAGAATCCAGAATTTTGGTCAGTTAAGTACCATAGGGCAAGAGTTATGTCCGACCCCAAGTACTATAGCGACCGAACTCAGTGCTGAAAACGGTAATTTTTTAGAAAATTTTTCTTTTGGCAGATTTTTTGATTGATTCGTGTACAGATTGCGATTCTTAGTAAGAATCCAAAATGTCGGTCAGTTTAGTGGCATAGGGCAAGAGTTATGTCCGACCCTTAGTTTTAAAACGACCGACCCCAAGTGCTATAGCGACCGAACCCAAGTGCAGAACACAATAATTTTTTTAGAAAAATCTTATTTTGGCAGATTTTGTGATTGATTCGTGTACAGATTACGATTCTTAGTAAGAATCCAAAATTTCGGTCAGTTTAGTGGCATAGGTCAAGATTTACGTCCGACCCCAAGTGCTATAGCGACCGAACCCAAGTGCAGAAAACGATAATTTTTTAGAAAAATCGTCTTTTGGCAGGTTTTTTGATTCATTTGTGTACAGATTACGAATCTTAGTAAGAATCCAACATTTCGGTCAGTAAGTGCCATTGGGCAAGAGTTTTGTCCGACCCCAAGTGCTATAGCGACTAAACCCAGTGCTGAAAACGGAAATTTTTTAGAAAAATTTTCTTTGGGCAGATTTTTTGATTGATTCGTGTACAGATAACGATTATAAGAATCCAGAATTTTGGTCAGTTAAGTACCATAGTGCAAGAGTTATGTCCGACCCCAAGTACTATAGCGACCGAACTCAGTGCTGAAAACGGTAATTTTTTAGAAAAATTTTCTTTTGGCAGATTTTTTGATTGATTCGTGTACAGATTGCGATTCTTAGTAAGAATCCAAAATGTCGGTCAGTTTAGTGGCATAGGGCAAGAGTTATGTCCGACCCTTAGTTTTAAAACGACCGACCCCAAGTGCTATATCGACCGAACCCAAGTGCTGAAAACGATAATTTTTTAGAAAAGTCGTTTTTAGGCAGGTTTTTTAATTCATTCGTGTACAGATTACGATTCTTAGTAAGAATCGAAAATTTCGGTCAGTTTAGTGGCATAGGGCAAGATTTACGTCCGACCCCAAGTGCTATAGCGACCGAACCCAAGTGCTGAAAACGATATTTTTTTAGAAAAATCGTCTTTGGCACGTTTTTTGATTCATTCGTGTACAGATTACGATTTACCATAGGGCAAGAGTTATGTCCGACCCCAAGTGCTATTGCGACCGAACCCAGTGCTGAAAACGGTAATTTTTTAGAAAAATTTTCTTTTGGCAGATTTTTTGATTGATTCGTGTACAGATTGCGATTCTTAGTAAGAATCCAAAATGTCGGTCAGTTTAGTGGCATAGGGCAAGAGTTATGTCCGACCCTTAGTTTTAAAACGACCGACCCCAAGTGCTATAGCGACCGAACCCAAGTGCAGAACACAATATTTTTTTTAGAAAAATCTTCTTTGGCAGATTTTGTGATTGATTCGTTTACAGATTACGATTCTTAGTAAGAATCCAAAATTTCGGTCAGTTTAGTGGCATAGGGCAAGAGTTACGTCCGACCCCAAGTGCTATAGCGACCGAAGCCAAGTGCAGAAAACGATAATTTTTTAGAAAAATCGTCTTTTGGCAGGTTTTTTGATTCATTGTGTACAGATTACGAATCTTAGTAAGAATCCAACATTTCGGTCAGTAAGTGCCATAGGGCAAGAGTTTTGTCCGACCCCAAGTGCTATAGCGACCAAACCCAGTGCTGAAAAAGGAAATATTTTAGAAAAATTTTCTTTGGGCAGATTTTTTAATTGATTCGTGTACAGATTACGATTCTTAGTAAGGATCCAACATTTCTGTCAGATAAGTGCCAATAGGCAAGAGTTGTTCGACCCCAAGTGTTAAAACGACCCACCCCAAGTGCTATATCGACCGAACCCAAGTGCTGAAAACGATAATTTTTTAGAAAAATCGTTTTTAGGCAGGTTTTTTAATTCATTCGTGTACAGATTACGATTCTTAGTAAGAATCGAAAATTTCGGTCAGTTTAGTGGCATAGGGCAAGATTTACGTCCGACCCCAAGTGCTATAGCGACCGAACCCAAGTGCAGAAAACGATATTTTTTTAGAAAAATCGTCTTTGGCACGTTTTTTGATTCCTTCGTGTACAGATTACGATTCTTAGTAAGAATCCAAAATTTTGGTCAGTTAAGTACCATAGGGCAAGAGTTATGTCCGACCCCAAGTGCTATTGCGACCGAACCCAGTGCTGAAAACGGTAATTTTTTAGAAAAATTTTCTTTTGGCAGATTTTTTGATTGATTCGTGTTCAGATTGCGATTCTTAGTAAAGGTAGCATTCCGATCTCGGCAGTCGCGGCCCGGCAGTCGCGACCAGCTGCCGCGACCCATTATCTTTGCTGTACGGCGCTGCCAGAAGCTTTCGGATAGCAGCGTCCACGGCCCGGGCAGCGACTGCCCAACCGCAGTAGTCAAGCAGAAGTGTTTCGAAAACATGTTACATATATCTAAAGGATTGTTAGCAGTTGTATTCTCTAGTTTCATAGTATTGGGTAACCCTGAACTATTTCTTTTACTTTTAACATAAGACCAGAAATTCTTTGGGTCATGAGATATTTTGAGTTAAGCATTTGTTATAAATTGTCTATGACATTCATTATACATTTTTTTTTGTCTCGTTCGCAGAACACAGAATTCTTGATAATCCAAAGGATTAGACCATTTTTTCCACTTTTTAAATACCCTGTATTTTTCCTTAGTTAATTTTATTAAAGCCGGGCTATACCAGTAAAGGTATCATTCGGATCTCGGCAGTCGCGGCCCGGCAGCCGCGGCTCTGCAGTCGCTGCCGTGGTCGCGCCGTACCGCTTTGTAGGGATTTGTATGCAATAGTTTCCGACACAAGCGACCGTGCAGCGCGGCCGGGGGGCGTGGCCTGCGCGCGACCCTGGCAGCGCCGCCGAGCCGCTCCTGTAGCAGTATGGTCGCGCTGCCAGTGACTTTTTTTCAATATTTTCTTTCAATATTTTAGCAGATTATGAATTAAGGAGCCTGAAACAAAGTTCTAGTACTTCTTTAAGCAGTCCCCCATTTGATTAAAATTCGCAATGTTCATCAACAAATCCTCATTCACCCAGTTCAGTCAGGGAAGCTACTACAGGGAAGCTACAGTTCAGTGGCATAGGGCAAGATTTATGTCCGACCCCAAGTGCTATAGCGACCGAACCCAGTGCTGAAAACGGTAATTTTTTAGAAAAATTTTCTTTTGGCAGATTTTTTGATCGATTCGTGTACACGTTGCGATTCTTTGTAAGAATCCAAAATTTCGGTCAGTCATAGGGCAAGAATTATGACTAGGAGGCGGCAAAGTGGTGGCTTTTACAGATCCGAACTCTAGGGAAGACAACTTAATTTTTAAACACGCAAAAAACGCGTAGGTACCTATTAAATAGTTGTTTTTAAATTACTTTTAGCAAGTTGAGTACGTTGTCGGAAATAAAAGTTTATTGACTTATAGTGACTTATACATGACGTGCAAAGTTTTCTCGGAACGGTTTGTTTTGGAGATATACTTTAACTGCTGACCCTGGATAAAACACAAGGGCGGCCAACTGTTTAATTTGGTAGCCACCTCTGGTTTGGAGTCCCAAAATAATTTTTAAAAAACCATGACTCTGCACAAAAACGGGCGGTCCGTTTGATAGCTTCCCCGATTACAACTGGATCGCAATCTTTAGAGCACTGGCATCAGTTAGGAATGCTGTACGTGTTCTACCGGTATTTCAATGGAAGGTGCTCGAAGGAACTAGCGTCTGTGATCCCTTCGGCACCGTTGCATAATTGGGAAACACACCAATCGGGCACCCAACATTTGTGCATGGTTGACTTTTATATCGCATGAGAATAGGTCATTTCTACGGCTTGTTCAAGTTCTCGAGTTCTTGAGCTCAGCTGTCGAATGATTGCTGGCTTCTGTGTTTCCTACCTAATTTAACATAGATCTCTTAAAGACCCCTCTGCTCCCTAAAAAAAACCATCCACACAACATCTCCATAGATGACATAGACTCTGAAGAAAAATTATTTTCCTCGGGGCCTTCTGTGTGGAGTGAAAGTACAACAATAAAAAATTAAAAACATTTTTTATGTGAATACCGCACCAGAATCCCAATTGCTGGGGCTGGAAGTTGGAAGAGGAAGGTTGGGAATTACATGGCCATTCAGATCAGGTCACCAAACACGGCCAAAGTCATTTCAAGCAATGCTTGAATTCTGAATGGTTGTCTCACACCAGGGTGATGCTGAGAATCTCTTCCACTCTGAAACGCGCCGCAAATATGTCATATATATTATTTAAAATAATTTTAAAATTTACGCGCCCGACATTTGTCGAGTGAGAACGAGTTATGAGAACGAGTCGAGTCACATGAGAACGGTTCGTTCCTACGACTCGTTCTTGAGTTCAACAGCTCGGCTATGGAATGATTTGCTGGCCTCTTTGTCTCCTCCCCCTTTGTTTCCATGGGTCTCTTTAAAAAAAAACCTCCACACAGCAACCCCAAAGACTTAGTGTTGGGTAGGACACGACATCAGGATGAGTTTGTAGTTGAGGTGTTACAAAATATTTTCGCTTACGGGGGGGGAAATGGGGGGACGTGGGGGGGGGGGGGTTGGCTAGATAATTTCAGCTCTACACAGAGGGCCCTGAGGAAAATTCCCCTCAGACCCTATGTCATCAGCTGTGGACGTATAAGTCAAAAGGACTCCCTCAACCACTCTCTCCGGATCCAGCCTTGACAAACTTCACCCCATGAGCCCAGGTACCCCTGCTAAGTCACCAAACGTAGCGAACCACTTGGGGTGGCCTATGGCAGATGTGTTGGTTCTCTAATAATGGTTCCTGGGGCGGCGGTACCCATACCCGCCTCCCGTGTTTGTTAGTTTTGTAATACGAAAAATGGATATGAAAAAAGCCTACCCTCCCACCCCCCCCCCCCCTCTCACCACCCTTCCACCTCCTCCCCCCACCACCACCTCTGATCCACCCCCCCCTGCACCCACCCTCTGATCCCCCTCCTCAGCAACCCCCTCCACCTCATCTCAACACTCCCTCAACCTCCCTCCCTTGGGAGCTGTTGGAACTCTTGTGCGGTATTCACATAATAATAATTTACAATAAAAATATATATTTTTTTTAATTTTAAAAACATTTTGGAGCAGTTGGGACGCTTGTGCGGTAATTTACAATAAATTAAAAAAAAAAAATTTTGGAGCAGCTGGTACTCTTGTGCGGTATTTACTTAACAATACATAATAATTTACAATAAAAAATATTTAGAAAAAAAAATTTGAGCAATTGGGACTCTTGTGCAGTATTCACATAACAATAATTTACAATAAAAAAAAAATTTAAAAAAAAAAAATTGGAGCAGTTGGTACTCTTGTGCGGTATTATTATATGAATGGCTCACCCCAACACCACCTCCTGGTTCTTGTGCAAAAAACTCATTCAAACTCCTCACGCCTCACCACCTCATGGATTTGACCCATACGATACGTGACATGACATGTAGCCCAATACACCAACCACCTCACACCTCACCGACAAACCTCATACCATGACCCCGAGCACCTCTGCTAAGTCACCAAACGTAGCGAACCACTTGGGGTGACCTATGGCAGAGGTGTTATCCAATAAATGGTTCCCGGGGCTGCGGTACCCATACCCGCCTCCCAAATTGAGTCGACTATACCTAAATAAAAACAAATCTGTTCACATCTTATTTCAAATGGATTTCTAAAAAATACTGTCGAAATATTACAATAGTAAAATTATATTGTCAATACTGTTTCGTAATATTCAAAGTATTCAAAACATTTCACGTCCTGCTGTAGATTACGAAAGATTGTTTTCTTAGAAAACAAGCCGATAATATATCTCTTTTCTTTTCCTTATATTTTCTATTGAAGAGAAAGAGACGAAAATAATATTATATACATATGTTTATAATATTCCAAATAAAGGTATCATATTTCATTTTGCCCGACTCGCCGCTGAGGGGAACCGCAGCTAGCAAGTCAAGTAAAGTGATTTTTATCACAAAAAGGACAAAGAGAAGTATAAGATGTAATGTTATTTTATTGAAATCAATTTATCCCTTTCCATTTGAACTCAACCTTTTGCATGTCGTAATATTTTGTCGGCTATATCACAGTAGTTCGCTCTGCACCTGCATGCTAATGCCAGCAACAAAACTGGAATATCATTATTATTAAATTTTCTATTTATTTCCTACAAACTTGGTATAATATTTCATTAAAATAACACAATTGATATCACACAACCTCCAAACTGAAAATCCAATATATTTGTATGTGCAAAAGTGTTGTTTGTAGGAATTCACTGTTTGAAAATCTATTTCGTAAAAAATAATACAAAATTGAGAATTTGTTCACACCAAACCTCTCGTGGTATTCGCTAGCCACGTGCATAAGCTACACTCTGTTTAAAACAAATTTGACCGGTTAAATAACGATAATTTAATTGCTTTGCCTTTAATAATGAGCGGCTCTGGAATTTTACGTTTTGCCGCCACTATCCGCCTCATAGTTATGACCGACACAAAGTGTTTAAACGACCTACGACATGTAATGAAAACTATTATTTATTCGAAAAATATTCTTTTGGCAGAATTTTTGATTGATTCGTGTACAGATTACGATTCTTAGTAAGAATCTAAAATTTCGATCAGTTTAGTGCCATAGGGCAAGAGTTATGTCCGACGCTAAGTGCTATAGCGACCGAACCCAGTGCTGAAAACGGTAATTTAAAAAAAAAAATTCTTTTGGCAGATTTTTTGATTGACTCGTGTACAGATTACGATTCTTAGTAAGGATCAAAATTTCGGTCAGTTTAGTGCCATAGGGCAAGAGTTATCTCCGACCCTTAGTTTTAAAACGACCGACCCCAAGTGCTATAGCGACCGAACCCAAGTGCTGAACCCGATATTTTTTTAGAAAAATCGTCTTTTGGCAGGTTTTTTGATTCATTCGTGTACAGATTACGATTCTTAGTAAGAATCCAAAATTTCGGTCAGTTTAGTGGCATAGGGCAAGATTTACGTCCGACCCCAAGTGCTATAGCGACCGAACTCAAGTGCAGAAAACGATATTTTTTTAGAAAAATCGTCTTTTGGCAGGTTTTTTGATTCATTTGTGTACAGATTACGAATCTTATTAAGAATCCAACATTTCGGTCAGTAAAAACGTCTTAAAAACGTTAGTTTTACAATTAAAAAAATAATAATTAATATTTGACAAGTTTAAGTATTTCCCCAATAAATGAAGACATAATTTGTCTCGACGCCACCTAGCGAGGGATTTAACACTTACAATGTTTCTCTCGCAAAAATAAAGTTGGTTGTTTTCGGGTGGAAAAAATATAATAAGCAGTAATTGTTGAATGAAACACTAGCATATATTGAATCATTTAACGGGTACGAGATAAGCCGCCATAGCTCAGTGGTCAAAGCAATCGACCGGCAATCGAGAGGACACGGGTTCAAGTCCCGTTGGCGTCATGTATCTTTTCTCGGAAGATTTTTCAATGTGGATAATTGTTTCAGGCTGATAATTATTGCTTATAATAATTGTTACCCTTTGTGCTATGCATAAAAAATCTTGTCTTAAAAACGTTAGTTTTACAATTAAAAAAATAATAATTAATATTTGACAAGTTTAAGTATTTCCCCAATAAATGAAGACATAATTTGTCTCGACGCCACCTAGCGAGGGATTTAACACTTACAATGTTTCTCTCGCAAAAATAAAGTTGGTTGTTTTCGGGTGGAAAAAATATAATAAGCAGTAATTGTTGAATGAAACACTAGCATATATTGAATCATTTGGCGGGTACGAGATAAGCCGCCATAGCTCAGTGGTCAGAGCAATCGACCGGCAATCGAGAGGACACGGGTTCAAGTCCCGTTGGCGTCATGTATCTTTTCTCGGAAGATTTTTCAATGTGGATGAGTGTTTCAGGCTGATAATTATTGCTTATAATAATTGTTACCCTTGGGTTCGGTCGCTATAGCACTTGGGGTCGGACATTAATCTTGCCCTATGCCACTAAACTGACCGAAAATTTGGATTCTTACTAAGAATCGTAATCTGTACACGAATCAATCACAAAATCTGCCAAAGAAGATTTTTCTAAAAAAATTATTGTGTTCTGCACTTGGGTTCGGTCGCTATAGCACTTGGGGTCGGTCGTTTTAAAACTAAGGGTCGGACATATAACTCTTGCCCTATGGCACTAAACTGACCAAAATTTTGGATTCTTACTAAGAATCGTAATCTGTACACGAATCAATCAAAAAATCTGCCAAAAGAAGATTTATCTAAAAAAATATCGGGTTCAGCACTTGAGTTCGGTCGCTATAGCACTTGGGGTCGGACGTAAATCTTGCCCTATGCCACTAAACTGACCGAAATTTTGGATTCTTACTAAGAATCGTAATCTGTACACGAATGAATCAAAAAACCTGCCAAAAGACGATTTTTCTAAAAAAATATCGGGTTCAGCACTTGGGTTCGGTCGCTATAGCACTTGGGGTCGGTCGTTTTAAAACTAAGGGTCGGAGATAACTCTTGCCCTATGGCACTAAACTGACCGAAATTTTGATCCTTACTAAGAATCGTAATCTGTACACGAATCAATCAAAAAATCTGCCAAAAGAATTTTTTTTTTTAAATTACCGTTTTCAGCACTGGGTTCGGTCGCTATAGCACTTAGCGTCGGACATAACTCTTGCCCTATGGCACTAAACTGATCGAAATTTTAGATTCTTACTAAGAATCGTAATCTGTACACGAATCAATCAAAAATTCTGCCAAAAGAATATTTTTCGAATAAATAATAGTTTTCATTACATGTCGTAGGTCGTTTAAACACTTTGTGTCGGTCATAACTATGAGGCGGATAGTGGCGGCAAAACGTAAAATTCCAGAGCCGCTCATTATTAAAGGCAAAGCAATTAAATTATCGTTATTTAACCGGTCAAATTTGTTTTAAACAGAGTGTAGCTTATGCACGTGGCTAGCGAATACCACGAGAGGTTTGGTGTGAACAAATTCTCAATTTTGTATTATTTTTTACGAAATAGATTTTCAAACAGTGAATTCCTACAAACAACACTTTTGCACATACAAATATATTGGATTTTCAGTTTGGAGGTTGTGTGATATCAATTGTGTTATTTTAATGAAATATTATACCAAGTTTGTAGGAAATAAATAGAAAATTTAATAATAATGATATTCCAGTTTTGTTGCTGGCATTAGCATGCAGGTGCAGAGCGAACTACTGTGATATAGCCGACAAAATATTACGACATGCAAAAGGTTGAGTTCAAATGGAAAGGGATAAATTGATTTCAATAAAATAACATTACATCTTATACTTCTCTTTGTCCTTTTTGTGATGGCATAGGGCAAGATTTACGTCCGACCCCAAGTGCTATATCGACCGAACCCAAGTGCTGAAAACGATAAGTTTTTAGAAAAATCGTTTTTAGGCAGGTTTTTTAATTCATTCGTGTACAGATTACGATTCTTAGTAAGAATCCGAAATTTCGGTCAGTTTAGTGGCATAGGGCAAGATTTACGTCCGACCCCAAGTGCTATAGCGACCGAACCCAAGTGCTGAAAACGATATTTTTTTAGAAAAATCGTCTTTGGCAGGTTTTTTGATTCATTCGTGTACACGTTGCGATTCTTAGTAAGAATCCAAAATTTCGGTCAGTTTAGTGCCATAGGGCAAGAGTTATGTCCGACCCCAAGTGCTATAGCGACCGAACCCAATGCTGAAAACGTATATTTTTTAGAAAAATTTTCTTTTTGCAGTTTTTTTTATTGATTCGTGTACAGATTACGATTCTTAGAAAGGATCCAAAATTTCGGTCAGTTTTGTGCCATAGGGCATGAGTTATGACCGACACAAAGTGTTAAAACGAACGACCCCAAGTAATAAAAAACCATTATTTTTTAGAAAAATCATCTTTTGGCAGATTTTTTGATTGATTCGTGTACAGATTACGAATCTTAGTAAGAATCCAAAATTTCGGTCAGTTTAGTGCCATAGGGCAAGATTTATGTCCGACCCCAAGTGCTATAGCGACCAAGTGCTGAAAACGTATGTTTTATAGAAAAAAAAATTTTTTGCAGTTTTTTTGATTTATTCGTGTACAGATTACGAATCTTAGTAAGAATCCAAAATTTCGGTCAGTTTAGTGCCATAGGGCAAGATTTATGTCCGACCCCAAGTGCTGAAAACGATGATTTTTTAGAAAAATCGTCTTTTGTCAGATTTTTTGATTGATTCGCGTACAGATTACGATTTTTAGTAAGAATCCAAATTTTCGGTCAGTGTAGTGGCATAGGGCAAGATTTATGTCCGACCCCAAGGGCTATTGCGACCGAACCCAGTGCTGAAAACGGTAATTTTTTAGAATTTTATTTTTTTTTGCAGATTTTTTGATTGATTCGTGTATAGATTAGGATTCATAATAAGGATCAAAATTTCGGTCAGTTTAGTACCATAGGGCAGGAGTTATGTCCGACCCTTAGTTTTAAAACGACATACCCCAAGTGCTATAGCGACCGAACCCAAGTGCTGAAAACGATGATTTTATAGAAAAATCGTCTTTTGGCAGATTTTTTGTTTCATTCGTGTACAGATTACGATTTTTAGTAAGAATCCAACATTTTGGTCAGTTTAGTGTCATAGGGCAAGAGTTATGACCGACACAAAGTATTAAAACGACCGACCCCAAGTAATAAAAAACCATTATTTTTTAGAAAATTCATCTTTTGGCAGATTTTTTGATTGATTCGTGTACAGATTACGATTCTTAGTAAGAATCCAAAATTTTGGTCAGTTTAGTGCCATAGGGCAAGAGTTATGTCCGACCCTTAGTTTTAAAACGACCGACCCCAAGTGCTATAGCGACCGAACCCAAGTGCTGAAAACGATAATTTTTATAGAAAAATCGTCTTTTGGCAGATTTTTTGATTGATTCGTGTACAGATTACGATTCTTAGTAAGAATCGAAATTTTCCGTCAGTTTAGTGGCATAGGGCAAGATTTATGTCTGACCCCAAGTGCTATAGCGACCGAACCCAAGTTCTGAAAACGATGATTTTTTAGAAAAATCGTCTTTTGGCAGGTTTTTTGATTCATTTGTGTACAGATTACGAATCTTAGTAAGAATATAATATTTCGGTCAGTTTAGTGCCATGGGGCAAGTGCTATAGCGACCGAACCCAAGTGCTGAACACGATAATTTTTTAGATAAATCTTCTTTTGGCAGATTTTGATTCGTGTACAGATTACGATTCTTAGTAAGAATTCAAAATTTTGGTCAGTTTAGTGCCATAGGGCAAGAGTTATGTTCGACCCCAAGTGTTACAACGACCGACCCGCAAGTGCTATAGCGACCGAACCCAAGTGCTGAAAACGATGATTTTTTAGAAAAACTTTCTTGCGCCAGATTTTTTGATTGATTCGTGTACTGATTAGATTTTAAGTAAGAATCGAAAAATTCGGTCAGTTTAATGCCATAGGGCAAGAGTTATGACCGACCCAATGTGTTAAAACGACCGACCCCAAGTAATGAAAACCTTATTTTTTAGAAAATTCTTCTATTGGCAGATTTTTTGATTGATTCGTGTACAGATTACGAATCTTAGTAAGAATCCAAAATTTCGGTCTGTTATTGACATTAGGCAAGAGTTATGACCGACCCTAAGTGTTAAAATGACCTACCCTAAGTGTTAAAACGACCTACCCCAAGTGCTATAGCGACCGAACCCAAGTGCTGAACACGATAATTTTTTAGAAAATTCATCTTTTGGCAGATTTTTTGATTGATTCGTGTACAGATTACGAATCTTAGTAAGAATCCAAAATTTGGGTCAGTTTAGTGCTATAGGGCAAGATTTATGACCGACCCCAAGTGCTATAGCGACCGAACCCAAGTGCTGAAAACGATGATTTTTTAGAAAAATCGTCTTTTGGCAGGTTTTTTGATTCATTTTTGTACAGATTACGAATCTTAGTAAGAATATAACATTTCGGTCAGTTTAGTGCCATGGGGCAAGTGCTATAGCGACTGAACCCAAGTGCTGAACACGATAATTTTTTAGAAAAATCTTCTTTTGGCAGATTTTTTGATTGATTCGTGTACTGATTAGATTTTAAGTAAGAATCGAAAATTTCGGCCAGTTTAGTGACATAGGGCAAGAGTTATGACCGACATAAAGTGCTATAGCGACCGAACCCTAGTGCTGAAAACGATAATTTTTTAGAAAAATTTTCTTTCGCTTGATTTTTTGATTGATTCGTGTACACATTACGATTCTTAGTAAGAATCCAATATTTCGGTCAGTTTAATGCCATAAGGCAAGAGTTATGACAGACCTCAATTGTTAGAACGACCGACCCCAAGTTATGAAAACTATAATTTTTTAGAAAACTTTTCTTTTGGCAGATTTTTTGATTGATTCGTGTACACATTATTTCGTTCATTTTAGTACCATGGGGCAAGAGTTATGTCCGACCTCAAGTGTTTAAACGACCAATCCCAAGTGCTATAGCGACCGATCCAAAGTGCTGAAAACTATAATTTTTTTTGAAAAAAAAATTTTTGGCAAATTTTTTTACTGATTTGTGTACAGATTACGATTCTTAGTAAGAATCCAAAATTTCGGTCAGTTTAGTGCAATAGAGCATGAGTTATGTTCGACTCCAAGTGTTAAAACGACCGACCCCAAGTGCTATAGCGATCGAACCCATGTGCTGAAAACGATAATTTTTTAGAAAAATCGGCTTTTCGCAGATTTTTTGATTGATTCGTACAGAACACGATTCTTAGAAAGCAACAAAATTTCGGTCAGTTTAGTACCGTAGGTCAAGGGTTTTGTCCGACCCTAAATGTTAAAACGACCTACCCCAAGTGCTATAGCGACCGAACCCAAGTGCTGAACACGATAATTTTTTAGAAAAATCTTCTTTTGGCAGATTTTTTGATTGATTCGTGTACACATTATTTCGTTCATTTTAGTACCATGGGGCAAGAGTTATGTCCGATCTCAAGTGTTTAAACGACCAACCCCAAGTGCTATAGCGACCGAACCAAAGTGCTGAAAACGATAATTTTTTTTTGAAAACAAAAATTTTTGGCAAATTTTTTTACTGATTTGTGTACAGATTACGATTCTTAGTAAGAATCCAAAATTTCGGTCAGTTTAGTGCAATAGAGCATGAATTATGTTCGACTCCAAGTGTTAAAACGACCGACCCCAAGTGCTATAGCGATCGAACCCAAGTGCTGAAAACGATAATTTTTTAGAAAAATCGTCTTTTCGCAGATTTTTTGATTGTTTCGTACAGAACACGATTCTTAGAAAGAAACAAAATTTTGGTCAGTTTAGTACCATAGGGCAAGAGTTTTTTCCGACCCTAAATGTTAAAACGACCTACCCCAAGTGCTATAGCGACCGAACCCAAGTGCTGAACACGATAATTTTTTAGAAAAATCTTCTTTTGGCAGATTTTTTGATTGATTCGTGTACAGATTACGATTCTTAGTCAGAATCCAAAATTTTGGTCAGTTCAGTGCCATAGGGCAAGAGTTATTTTCGACCCCAATTGTTAAAACGACCGACCCGCAAGTGCTATAGCGACCGAACCCAAGTGCTGAAAACGATGATTTTTTAGAAAAATTTCTTTCGCCAGATTTTTTGATTGATTCGTGTACTGATTAGTTTTTAAGTAAGAATCGATTATTTCGTTCAGTGTAATGCCATAGGGCAGTGGTTCTTAACCTTTTTGACCGGCGACCCAAAGTACGAATATATTTGAAGTACGCGACCCTAATCTATTTATTTTATTTTATTTTCCAGTGACAGGTACTAAAATGATATATTATGTAATTTTATACTATAAAATTACAACTACATCCTATAAATTTTATAGAAGTAAACAACTTTATTTAAATGTTCTGTATTAAATTCAGACAATTCAGCATTAAAACAGTTAAAAAATTTACAGCAAAATAGTTAGTGACTACCCTGGGTTGTATTTTTGAGCAAAGATCATGTATACGTGGAGTTATGTTTATAGTAAGTGCACACCGCATGTCATGCTAAGGATCCAACCTATTCCTGTACTTATTCTTCATAACAGCAAACCATGAAAATCCTGCTTCACATAAATAAGTAGTTGGGAAAGGTAGCAGGGCTTTTTCAGTTTCATTGCTCAGAACAGGCTTCCCAGATAATTGTGCCCAAAATTTTGTGAGATTCGTTCTGGCAAATCTTTCTTTTAAAAGTGCTTCACCTTGCATTTCGAGCGATTCTTCTTGTAATCCAGCTGAATCGTTTCCAACGCCCATTACATCTACTTCAAATGGATTTCTTACCCAACTGTATTTCACGATATGGACATTTTGTGGAATATATCTTTCCATTTCATTTTCAAGATTTCTCAAGTGTTCTAAAAAAATAGGCATGGCCTCCACGAAAATACGGTTGCCATTAAGATGAAGATCTTCCAAAAACAAGTTTAATGTTGGAAACGCTGCCAATTGATATTGAGCAATTTTATTTTGCCAAAGTTTTATTTTGTTTTTAAAAACAGTAATTTTTCCATAAATGTCTACTACAGTGCGATTTTGACCCTGCATTTTTGTGTTCAACTGATTCAAGTGGTGGAAAATATCACCCAAATATGCCAATTTAGCCATCCATGATCTAAAGCGATCAGCACATTCGTGTCTTTTATCTGTCAAAAATATTTCTATTTTTAAACGACTTCAAAAAGGAGGAGGTTCTCAATTCGACTGTATTTTTTTTTTTTTTTTTTTTTTTTTTTTTTATGTTTGTTACGCCAGAACTTTTGACTGGGTGAACCGATATTGATGATTCTTTTTTTATTTGAAAGCTGATGCTTCCCGTGTGGTCCCATTTTAATTTGGTCTAGTTCCGACAATAGCATCCATGAGAAAACCATATAAGTCTTAAATTTGCATAAGTATGTGCGCGACAAATGGACGAATAACTCAATATCACGCCAACCGATTTCGATGATTCTTTTTTTATTGGAAAGAATGTACTTCAAGGGTAATTTAATGAGAGTTTGGTTATATTCTGATTATCGGATCCATGACAAATTAACGAAACTCGGCCGAATCTCTTAATTTGACCTTAACGTCGCTATGGTCAAATTATGTCTGTCTCATATGAGCAGTACGTTTAGTAGGTTTACCCATATTCAGACAAATTAGTTAGTGTACTTCAGATTCACTAAAAATCAAAAAAAAACAAAAATTTTAACAAAACAAAAAACGACTTAAAAAAATGCACTAAAAAGTAAAAAAATAATTTCGTATTCTTCTACAACTTCATAATCAACTTACTTTTTCTAATCATCAATATGTAGGTACGATTGTTACTTTTGGAGTCGGTGTCAGTCAAGGTAGGTTTGTAACTACATACATAGTTATAGGTGAGGTGTGCTTGTATCGCACAAGCGACTTGACGAGGCGAGAGGCGAGAGCGGAGCCGCGGCGGCGCGGGGAGCTGTCAAGTGAACCCGCCGGGCCGGGTACCTTTGCTGACACCGACTCCAAAAATAACAATCGTACCTACATATTGATGATTAGAAAAAGTAAGTTGATTATGAAGTTGTAGAAGAATACGAAATTATTTTTTTACTTTTTAGTGCATTTTTTGAAGTCGTTTTTTGTTTTGTTAAAATTTTTGTTTTTTGTTTTAAGAGAAAGAACTCTAGCTTGAAGCCAGCGGATATCCGAATGGTATAATAAATTCTGGTGTTCTGAACCCATTTCTTCGCACATCAGTCGAAATATCCGAGAGTTCATAGCGCGCGCCTTTATGAAATTTATAATTTTTATTACGTCCTTTAACATCTGATGTAGATCTGGCTGCATATCACGTGTAGCCAAGTTTTCTCAATGTAAAAAGCAGTGTATTAAAACAACCTTTGGATTTCCGCGACCCAACCCAATACCTCTCGCGACCCAAATTCGGGTCGCGACCCGAGGTTAAGAATCGCTGCCATAGGGTAAGAGTTATGACCGACCCAATGTGTTAAAACGACCGACCACAAGTATTGAAAACCATTTTTTTTAGAAAGAAGCTTTTGGCAGATTTTTTGATTGATTCGTGTACAGATTACGATTCTTAGTAAGAATCCAAAATTTTTGTCAGTTTAGTGCCATAGGGCAAGAGTTATGTTCGACCACAAGTGTTAAAACGACCGACCCGCAAGTGCTATAGCGACCGAACCCAAGTGCTGAAAACGATGATTTTTTAGAAAAAATTTATTTCGCCAGATTTTTTGATTGATTCGTGTACTGATTAAATTTTAAGTAAGAATCGATTATTTCGTTCAGTTTAATGCCATAGGGTTAGAGTTATGACCGACCCAATGTGTTAAAACGACCGACCCCAAGTAATGAAAACCATTTTTTTTAGAAAGAAGCTTTTGGCAGATTTTTTGATTGATTCGTGTACAGATTACGATTCTTATTAAGAATCCAAAATTTTGGTCAGTTTATTGACATTAGGCAAGAGTTATGACCGACCCTAAGTGTTAAAACGACCTATCCCAAGTGCTATAGCAACCGAACCCAAGTGCTGAACACGATAATTTTTTAGAAAAATCTTCTTTTGCCAGATTTTTTTATTGATTCGTGTACAGAACCCGATCCTTAGTAAGTATCCAAAATTTCGGTCAGTTTTTTTTTTTTTTTTTTACAGTGAATACCGCACAAGAATCTCAACTGCTCCCGTCTGGAGCCAGTGAGACTATGGCATCCCCAATTGGGGTATGTTGTGAGGCTGAAGCTAGTGGGGAGGGGAAGGAGGTGGGGAAGAGGAAGGTTGGGAAGTACCTGGCTATTCAGATCTGGTCACTAAACACGGCTAAAGCCATTTTCAAGCAACGTTTCAATTCTGAATGGTGGTCTTACACCAGGGCGATACTAATAGTATCTTCCACTCTGGAACATGCCGCAAATATACTATGTATTATTTTAAATGAATTAATTGTGAAATAACACAAATTAATCAAATAAAATTTATTTGCGCATGCCGGGTTCGAACCCGCGACCTCCGGAATGTGAGTCAAGAGTCTTAGCCACTGGACTACGGAGGTCGTCTGTTTAGGTAGTTTGGTTCCATAGGGCAAGAGTTACGAATTAATTGCTCTGCCACTGGATTCCGGTCGAACGCACTGGAGCACACACAACGAACTACCTACAGTTATTACACGGCCAGCCGCGCCGCCTCGTAAATGATTCCGCCACTTACGCGAAAGGCCTAGAACGTCTGTCTGTACCATACAAGTGCCCACAGAAGGTTCGAGCCTTTTCTCACCTTTGCGTGAATTCACGGCATTACCTACCGTGAGAGTAATTACTCGTCGCGAGTATATAAGCAAGCGCTCGCTCGCTCAGTCAGTCAGTATTCATTCATTGGCCGGGCAAGCGAGAACGAGCAGTAACGCGACCAAATACCTGCCTGCGCGGGGCACTTCTCCGCGCAGTTAGCAACTAGTGATTTAACGCATATCCAGTGTGACTTCAGAAACATTATTAACACCTTCGAGGCCTCTATCTCCAACTACCATCTCGACATGAGATGTCAAGCAACCAGCAACCGGCAACGAGCCAGCAACCGGCAACGAGCCAGCAACAAGCAACCGGCAACAAGCCAGCAACCACAACTAGCAACCAACAACCGGCAACAAGCCAGCAATCACCAACCGGCAACGAGCCAGCAACCACCAATCGGCAACGAGCCAGCAACCAACAACCGGCAACGAGCCAGCAACCACCAACCGGCAACGAGCCAGCAACCAGCAACCGGCAACGAGCCAGCAACCAGCAACTGGCAACGAGCTAGCAACCACAACCGGCAACGAGCCAGCAACCAGCATCCTCATCGCCTCTCAAGGTTCCTCCCTGCGTCACGTGTGTGTGTCGACTCAAAGGCACACACAGCCGCCATACCTCGTCAACGCGACGACGGTCGACCGCCTGGACCAAGGTCACTTCTACACCGCCATGGTGTAGAGCAACACGCCGGCTCCCTGAAGGCCAGTGATCTTCACCTCCGTAGTCTCCTGACCTTCATCCTCACTCTTCACGCAGCAGCAACACTCCAGGCACCACTGTCACTCCGCTCCTAACACAGTATGAGGGGACATTGAAGGTCTAGATTCGTTACATTAAATGTAGAGCCGTTTATTCAAAAAAATTAGATTCTTGAGAGAACTCCGAAGGGGCGACCATAAGTTGCCTATACCGGGGTGGGACAGTGGTGGGTACTTCAATGTCACTCCGCTCCACCCCCCGGGACATGATTAGGTTGAAGAAAAGACTGAGCGGCTTCCGATGGCTGTCCGCCCCTCCTCCGGCTACCCGACGCTTTTCTCCCTAGGGTCTTCGTTTAGTCGTCCATTTACTTCTTCTAGGCACCACCGGCTAGCTGGCTAAAGGACGACTCCATAGGGTGCCGTAACGTTGGACTAACAGCCTTTTTCATTCTCTCGGGGACCGCCGGATGCTTTTTGGTTATGTTAATCATACTATTATTGTTCCTTTATAGATATTCTTGGTTCTGATTATTTGTACATTTTACTTTATTTTTTGTCACAGTTGCCTGCAGTCTCGAGTGTGTGGTCTCCCTCCAGCTAATATTCTACAAATTTTGTTTCTTTTTCTTCTTTTAATTTTTGTTTACTAACATCAGTAGATTAGTTTCTTTCATGACCATGGCAGTACAGTCTGCAGGCGATCCTACATTTCCGCCACCTAACAAAGTATGTAGGGACATTGAAGGTCTAGATTCGTTCTGTTAATTGTAGAGTCATTCATATAAAAAAATTAGATTCTTGCGAGAGCTCCGAAGGGGCGACCATAAGTCGCCTATACCGGGGCGGGAAAGGGTGGGTACTTCAATGTCACTCCGCTCCGCATCGACCTCCGCTATGTAACTCCAATAAAGACTGACTCACTTTACCGACTGACGCCTTTTATTTCGCAACCTGTCTCTACCGATACGGCCCGCTCCCTCATGTTTAAACAACCGATTCCAAGTAATGAAATCAATTATTTATAGAAAATTCTTCTTTTGGCAGATTTTTTGATTGATTCGTGTACAGCCCATGGATTCTAAGAAACCAAAATTTGAGTTGATTTTTTGCCAAAGACCCGAAGTCCAACCGACCGACAAGATCATGACCGACCCCAAGTGCTAAAACGACCTACCCCAATTGTTGAAAACGATAATCTAAAAAAAAAATTCTTTTGGCAGATTTTTTGATTGATTTGTGTACAGATGTCGAATCTTAGTAAGTATCCAAAATTTCGGTCAGTTTAGTGCCATAGGGCAAGAGTTATGTTCGACCCCAAGTATTAAAACGACCGACCCCAAGTAATGAAAACCATTATTTTTTAGAAAAATCTTCTTTTGGCAGATTTTTGATTGATTCGTGTACACATTATTTCGTTCATTTTAGTACCATGGGGCAAGAGTTATGTCCGACCTCAAGTGTTAAAACGACCAACCCCAAGTGCTATAGCTACCGAACCAAAGTGCTGAAAACGATAATTTTTTATAAAAAAAATTTTTTGGCTAATTTTTTACTGATTACGATTCTTAGTAAGAATCCAAAATTTCGGTCAGTTTAGTGCAATAGAGCATGAGTTATGTTCGACTCCAAGTGTTAAAATGACCGACCCCAAGTGCTACAGCGACCGAACCCTAGTGCTGAAAACGATAATTTTTTAGAAAAATCGTCTTTTGGCAGATTTTTGATTGATTCGTGTACAGAACACGATTCTTAGTAAGAATCCAAAATTTTAGTCAGTTTAGTACCATTGGGCAAGAGTTATGTCCGACCCCAAGTGCTATAGCGACCGAACTCAGTGCTGAAAACGGTAATTTTTTAGAAAAATTTTCTTTTGGCAGATTTTTTGATTGATTCGTGTACAGATTACGATTCTTAGTAAGAATCCAAAATTTCGGTCAGTTTAGTGCCATGGGGCAAGTGCTATAGCGACCGAACCCAAGTACTGAACACGATAATTTTTTAGATAAATCTTCTTTTGGCAGATTTTTTGATTGATTCGTGTACAGATTACGATTCTTAGTAAGAATCCAAAATTTCGGTCAGTTTATTGACATTAGGCAAGTGTTATGACCGACCCTAAGTGTTAAAACGACCTACCCCAAGTGCTATAGCGACCGAACCCAAGTGCTGAACACGATAATTTTTTAGAAAAATCTTCTTTTGGCAGATTTTTTGATTGATTCGTGTACAGATTACGATTCTTAGTAAGAATCCAAAATTTTGGTCAGTTTATTGACATTAGGCAAGAGTTATGACCAACCCTAAATGTTAAAACGACCTACCCCAAGTGCTATAGCGACCGAACCCAAGTGCTGAACACGATAATTTTTTAGAAAAATCTTCTTTTGGCAGATTTTTTGGTTGATTCGTGTACAGATTACGATTCTTAGTAAGAATCCAAAATATTGGTCAGTTTAGTGCCATAGGGCAAGAGTTATGTTCGACCCCAAGTGTTAAAACGACCGACCCGCAAGTGCTATAGCGACCGAACCCAAGTGCTGAAAACGATGATTTTTTAGAAAAATTTTCTTTCGCCAGATTTTTTGATTGATTCGTGTACTGATTAGATTTTAAGTAAGAATCGAAAATTTCGGTCAGTTTAGTGACATAGGGCAAGAGTTATGTCCGACCCCAAGTTTTAAAACGACCGACCCCAAGTGCTATAGTGACTGAACCCTAGTGCTGAAAACGATAATTTTTTAGAAAAATTTTCTTTCGTTTGATTTTTTGATTGATTCGTGTACACATTACGATTCTTAGTAAGAATCCAATATTTCGGTCAGTTTAATGCCATAAGGCAAGAGTTATGACAGACCTCAAGTGTTAGAACGACCGACCCCAAGTTATGAAAACGATAACTTTTTAGAAAACTTTTCTTTTGGCAGATTTTTTGATTGATTCGTGTACACATTATTTCGTTCATTTTAGTACCATAGGGCAAGAGTTATGTCCGACCTCAAGTGTTAAAACGACCAACCCCAAGTGCTATAGCTACCGAACCAAAGTGCTGAAAACGAAAATTTTTTTAGAAAAAAAAATTTTTGGCTAATTTTTTTACTGATTTGTGTACAGCTTACGATTCTTAGTAAGAATCCAAAACTTCGGTCAGTTTAGTGCAATAGAGCATGAGTTATTTTCGACTCCAAGTGTTAAAACGACCGACCCCAAGTGCTATAGCGATCGAACCCAAGTGCTGAAAATGATAATTTTTTAGAAAAATCGTCTTTTCGCAGATTTTTTGATTGATTCGTACAGAACACGATTCTTAGAAAGAAACAAAATTATGTGACACAAACATTTTACAAGGATATAAGAACTTTACAAAAATATGAACATTTTACGATGATACAAAAATAGTTACTGTGATAAGACATTATATATTTTTTCTCTTAGTGTTAGTTAATTAAGTTGTTAGTGCAGTGCAGTAAATTTTTTGTATTGATTTTCACTATTGTTATGTGTTGTATATTTATTAGAGGTAGGTTTGAATATGTGTAGCGGTGTTTTTACGAGGTTAAGGTAGTTTTTATATGTAGTCCTTGGAGGAAGGGAATGGCCGACAGAGGTGTCGATGAGGATCGCTACCCATCACATCGCCAACCCCTTGGTAGCGTAAAGAGGAGGACGGAACGGGAACAATGTCGAATTGGTACGTGGAATATAAGAGGAGGGATGGAAAGGAAGATGAATGAATTATGCGAAACAATGGATAGTAAATGTTTGGACGTACTTTGTGTGACAGAGAGTATGAAAAAAGAGAGCGGTACGATGCAGCACAACGATAAGCTTGTCATCTGGTCTGGGAGACCAGATACGGAGAGGGCTTGTCAGGGTGTTGCAGCGTTGCTGTCTCCCAGAATGGTTGAATGCATGTCGCAATATGAATGTGTAAGTCCGAGAATAATGTGGATCCGATTCAAAATTGGTTTGACAAGGGTGTTTCTGGTTATTTGCTATGCTCCTGTTAATTCTGAAAGCGACGAAGTGAAAGATGATTTTTGGACTGGTGTGAACGATGTAATGAGATTAAAAAATGAGAATGAAAGGATTATAATGGCGGGCGATTTGAATGGGTGGGTGGGAATTAGACGTGACGGATTTGATTCAGCTTTAGGTAAGTTCGGGGATGAAAGAACGAATGACAATGGGAATAGAATACTTGAAGTATGTTTAGAGTGGAACCTGTTTGTATCGAATACTTTTTTCGATCACAAATGTGTCCACCAATATACGTGGGAAAGAGGAAATGAAAGATCAATAATTGACTTTGTGGTGATTGACTCTAGGTTGAGAGCCGTTACCGAAGACACAAGAGTGTTCAGGGGGGCGGAGGTTGAAACTGACCACTTTCTGGTGGTGTCGAGAGTAAACCTCTTTCGCGGCTAGCGCTCTAAAGTGAAAATGATATCAACTCCAACAAGAGTCAAAGTAGAAAAACTGCAAAACATTAATGTCAGAAGTGAGTATGAGAATTGAATCATGCACGGAGCATGGGGATGAGGGTAACCTTACGGATACCCTAGCTAAGACGCTAATGGATTTCGTTGAGTTATGCCCAACCACCAAACAAGAAAAGGTATATCACAATTAAGTAGTACTCACGGTTGGTCTTCTAGCTTGGTGATAGTCATAGATGTCCATAGCGCTCGATATTGTTCTATTTGATTGTTAAACGATAGAAATTGAGTCCCGTCAAGTTCACACAAAGTATACGAAGAAAACGATAAGGTTTACACTTTATGTAACGATATGTTAGATAACACTTCGGCGTGGTGCAAAAATGTCACGATACGGTCGGGGGTTAGCAACGGACTGACTTGTTGACGATAAAGCGCTTATCACTTGTTGACCGTGTAGTCAGGCACCCTTATTGTGCGGAATTCCCAAGTCTGGGTTCCTGCCGATCTCGTATGACAATCGGAGCACAAAACGAAAGAAATCCATCGGCGTTATGAAACATTCCGCCCACCAAAATACAGCAAATTGTATTTTAAAGAAAAGTTGAACGTTAAGCGAAACGCAGAATGCCATGAAATGTAACGTCGATGAAAAGAAGACGAAGCAGAAGAACTAGTTTTAAACGATAACTAGATGTAGATAAACTAGACGAAAAGAAACTAAATGATACGATTAACATAGACGTAAAAAGAATAAAACGAACCGCGAAACGATGATGATTAGTCACATTGCCTAGGCAATGGACACGATTAGGTGAATGGTCTTGTAAGAGAAGATCCATTCAAAGTACGAAACGTAACGATAGCACAAGATTTTTAATAATGATTCTAATCACTTGCTCCGTAGAGAGTGATGTCCAATGTTTGGTTAAAGATAGAATACGAATTTCGAAAAGATTAAGTAGAAAATCCGAACGACGAGAGGCTTTGTTATGAAAGTTGTGTACGAATAGATAACAGTAAGCAGTAAGACGTTGGAGTTTCCGAATACGATATAGTTTGTTTAATAAAAGTTTAGCAGAATATATCATGTTGGACTAATGACGATTGAACTCGTTCTTCAGAGTGGAGTTCAGTTTTGTTAAAATGGCCATCTGAGATGAGGTCGAGAGTCAAGGCCAAGAGTCGTTTGGCTGGACAAACCCGGAGGGCTCCGCCCACCATAATACGTTACGGATAAGAACGGCCTGAGAATGGCCACGTGAAGCGATATCCGATGGATTATCAACCGATGATGCTTGACGCCGATGATTAGATGCGATAACTGTCAAGAGCGATAATTGGTCGGTGTAACGATTCCCGTGACGAGTATCATCGGGTGAAGCATCCGGTGGCCTCCACTTCCATCCCAATACCCTGAGAGTAAGAAAATGATCAACATTCTTGAAGATTACATCAGTGAGATAGTAGCCCGGCGGTAAGTTTCGGTAGGCGCGAAGTTTTGGTTTGCTACAATCCGACTTCTGCAGTTCAAGTTGACCTCGTTTGGTATGTTCGATAACTTCGGATTGCGTTTGTTGAGCTTGTTCCACACTGGAACAGCCGACGACGATTGAATCGATATTTGAATCCGAAGTGAGCGCGTATCGTGTGAGTGATAATTCGTAACCATTATTTTCTGTCAACGATCTGACAATACGGTAGGACAGAATAAAGGCAGATATATCAGAAGTCACAGGGCGTAATGGGTAATCCAGGGTAGATTCCGATAATTGATGACGCCAAAATATTCTTTGGAACGCGTGATTTGGCTCTTGTGGGCATATTTGGCGATACATTTGCCGTACTTCAGCAATGAACACCACAGATGGTGAACGAAAGTTTTGCAGAAGTTCAGCAATGTTTGTTTGAAGCTTGGGAACGATAAGGAAGGCATCATTTGACGATGATTCATTCACCTCCGTCACCGAGGCATCGAAGACAATTCGCAAAGTAGTGGTAACGGTGCCCGGACGAAGAATGCAATGACGAAGTATGTGATGCATTTCCTTGAGTAAATCTTTTCCAGGAACACGTGTCATGTGACCACTGTGCAAGTAGTCAGTCATGAAAGCGAAGTACGGTTCACGTAAACTGAGCTTTACTGTCGGTTTACGTTCGATTGAAAGGATGATGCGCGAAGAGACTTCGCGCGAACCTGGGAAAGCGATATCCTTATCCTTTTCGCCAAAAGGTAAGGCTACGATGAATTGTCCCGAAGGGTCACGTGAGTGATTAGTGTGATGGACCTGCTCATCACGTTGTTCTTCAGGAGTGAGATGTGAAGACTGAGGGAATGTGTCAAACTCTCTCAGTTTCTTGACCTTTTCAGAAAGACGGTACTGGTTGGTTTCGGTAAATTGACTAGAAAAGTCACGTGAACGATAAATGCGATACACTTGGTCACGACGTTGTTTAGTGGGCTGTGAAGACTGAGGAAATATGTCCAACTCCCTCAGTCTCTTGACTTCTTCTGGAAGACGATACTGGTTGGTTTCGATGAAGGAGTTTGTTTGACGATCGGTAGTAAAACCAACCGAATCCAGAGGAAGCCAACCGAATGGTGAATTGATAGCTGAAGGCTGGTGAAGATCACCCGTTAATTGGGGTCTTGGTAGAGAGGGCAAGATCTCAACATCTCGAAGTAGGTCAGTCGCTCCTGTGTCAGTTGTCAGTTTGTGACAGTCAGAGTCGGCATGAAGTATGTCTTGGAACAGATGACAAGATAACTGGTCGAATTGAATCGTTGGCGATGGAAGTAACTTCGTGTTGAAGGTAGTTTGTCCCTTAACATCGACATCGAAATTAGTGACGCCTGACGCGGTTGTAGAAGATTGGCCTAAGCCACGGATTTTCTGAGAGCTGACTGGACGCTCGGCAGTGCGATTGGATACGAAGTGTGCTTGACTGTCTGAATCGGTCAACCCACGAAACGTTTGAAAACTGCCGGAGGGATCACGATTGCTAATATGAGCAGTAGGCAAACGTACGATGGATCTGTCACCGAAGTTAGCGAGGAAAAGAACTGGAGGATCTGAAATAGAAGCTCCTTGAATGGCAAACGTGGTAGGTCGTTGGTACTCCTCTTCAGCAGAAATGTTGTCTTCCCTATGAAGAAGAGTGTGGTGCTTACGATGACATTTCTGACAATCAAACACAGATTTGCAATTCGTGAGAGAATGAGAAGGCGTGAGACAATTCAGACACCAACGGTGTGCCTTGGCGAATTGAGCACGTTCCTGAACCGATTTTAGTGCAAATGATTTGCACTTAGCGATATGGTGAATACCCCTGCAAAACGCGCACTTTGAAGTGAACGCAATCAAGGACCCTTTGATTTCAGGTTTTGCCTTATTCATGTCACAAGTAAATGATGACGTTTGTTTTATGACAGCTTGATCATGAAATGTTGAAAAGTTTTGGTTTGGTAAGATAATGTTCGCGGGCTCCGATTCGAAAGATTGATTCGTTAATTCCTTGTGAATTACGACGATTTTGAAATAAACATTATCAAAAGCTACGCTAACTTGATTTTCAATGTCCTTGTTTGCCTCATCTAAAGCTAAGATATCAGCGTGAACGGTTTCAAAATCATTAACAATTTTTTGCAACCTCGTATAATACGCTAAAAATAATGGGTAATTGGTTGCATCTTGCAAAACGCTTTGACCGACCTCATACACCTTGTTTATTCTGCTGATGGCAACGTTCCGTCTTCTACGCAAGCCTTGTAAAGTACTAGCCATTTTTTTTAAATAAACAAATGTACTAACGAAATAAACAGGAAAACGTTATGAATTAAAAATTAGAATTCGATATAATTTAAATACCCGGTAAGTCGTAAATAATTAAGAACTGTAACCGAATTCTACGATTAATTGTTTGAAATTCGTTCTTCAAAATGACATTTCAATTCACGTAATATTTCATAGCATTCTTTCGTTTTTTCAATGAAAGAATTTATTTATCTAAAGGTTTCCCTGGTTTCGGCACCAATGAATCATGCACGGAGCATGGGGATGAGGGTAACCTTACGGATACCCTAGCTAAGACGCTAATGGATTTCGTTGAGTTATGCCCAACCACCAAACAAGAAAAGGTATATCACAATTAAGTAGTACTCACGGTTGGTCTTCTAGCTTGGTGATAGTCATAGATGTCCATAGCGCTCGATATTGTTCTATTTGATTGTTAAACGATAGAAATTGAGTCCCGTCAAGTTCACACAAAGTATACGAAGAAAACGATAAGGTTTACACTTTATGTAACGATATGTTAGATAACACTTCGGCGTGGTGCAAAAATGTCACGATACGGTCGGGGGTTAGCAACGGACTGACTTGTTGACGATAAAGCGCTTGTCACTTGTTGACCGTGTAGTCAGGCACCCTTATTGTGCGGAATTCCCAAGTCTGGGTTCCTGCCGATCTCGTATGACAATCGGAGCACAAAACGAAAGAAATCCATCGGCGTTATGAAACAAGAATTGTGCAGAGATAAGATTGAATGAGAAGGAAATGGATGGTCTAAGCATTGATGAAACATGGAACCACATAAAGGTGAGTCTTTGTGAATCTGCTAGAGATGTATGTGGAATAAGTACGCAGGTTGGAAGAAAGGTGACGCATGGTGGGATGACGAGATCAAAGCACTGGTCTCAGAGAAGAAGAAAGCATGGTTACATCTGATAGCGGCTGGCACTGCTTCTAGCGAAGAGAGAGATAGAGCGAAAGAAGTTTATAAGGGATGTAAGAAAAGTGTAAGTGTTGGAGTGAAAGAACGAAAGAAACGCCTGGAAGAGGAAGAGGGAATAAAAATGACAAAACACTTCCAAGAAAACATTAAACTGTTTTGGAAGGAGGTCAAAAGGTCCCGGAGTGGTTCAGACAACGGAAGCCTGAAAGTCATAAAATCGAAAGATGGAAGAATGTTGACGAATGAGGAAGAAATAAAAGAGAGATGGATGAAATATTTTGAGGAGGTCTTCGAAAGCAAGCCGGATGATAGTGAGGCCAATGGTGAATCGAGTATGAACGATGACGGAGTGAATGTTACCAAAATCAGCGTGGATGAAATAAAAAAAATCGATAAAATGCATGAAGAATGGTAAGGCTGTTGGTTTCGACAATATTGCTGCCGAATACTTTAAAGGAGATAGTCATATTATTCTCACATGGTTGTGCAAACTTTTTAACCAGTGTTTAGAGGAGGGTTACACGCCATTAGATTGGAGAAGGGCTGTAATCATGCCGTTATACAAAGGTAAAGGGTCACGTATGGATTGTGGGAATCATAGGGCTATTAGCCTGCTAAGTTCAGTAGGCAAGCTGTACGGAAGAATATTGATTGAAAGGGTAAGAATGGAAACAAAGGATAAAATATGGGATGTGCAAGGTGCCTTTATGAGTGGAAGGGGATGCATGGACCAGATTTTCTCCTTGCGTATGCTCACTGAGAAGTTTCTGGCGAAAAACCAGAAACTTTTCTGCGCTTTTGTAGATCTACAAAAAGCATACGACCGAGTCGACAGGAAAAAGTTATGGAAGGTGTTGTCCAAGTATGGAGTGAATACAAATCTCATACAGGCAATTGCGTCTCTGTACGAGGGAAGCGTTGCGTGTGTTAGGGTGAACGGTGGTTTTACGGGGTGGTTTGACATCACAAAAGGTGTCAAGCAAGGCTGCGTAATGTCACCATGGTTATTCAATCTATACATGGATAATTGTATGCAAGAATTGAAAGAGGTGGGATTGGGCGCGAAATTGGGTAATCTGAAAGTATGTTGCCTGTTGTATGCTGATGATGCGGTGCTGATTTCTAATACTATGGAAGATCTACAGTCTCTCGTATCTAGGATGAATGAAGTATGTATGAAGAATGAGTTAATGATGAATGTAAGTAAGTCTAAAGTCATGGTGTTTGAAAGAGAGAGTACGAAAACAGTATGCAACATAGTTGTGAATGATGAATACTTGGAGCAGGTGGATGAGTTTGTGTATCTGGGTAGTATGTTTACGAGAGATGGGAAGGCTGATAGAGATATTGAAAGAAGGGTGAATGCCGGTAACTCCATTAATGGTGGACTGAATGCCGTTGGCGCTAATAAAAAACTAAAGAAGCGAAGCTAGCAGTCCACAATGGAGTCCTGGTACCTACCCTGATGTATGGCAGTGAGGCATGGAACTGGCAGAGGAAGGATGAAAGTAAGCTGAATGCTGTTGAAATGAGATCCCTGAGACGTATGTGTGGTAAAACAATGTATGATCGTGTGAGAAATGTGGATATCCGCAAAGAATGTAAGGCTGATGTAAGCATAATGAGTAAGATTAAGAAAGGGACCCTCAGATGGTTTGGGCATGTAGAGCGAATGAACGAAGAAAGTAGTGTAAGAAGAATATACGACGCGAATGTGAATGGTAGAAGAAGTCGGGGACGCCCGAGGAAGACGTGGCACGATCAAGTGAATCAAATACTTGAGTCGGGCCATGTCAAAAGTCAGAACAATAGAAGAGAATGTATGAGACGATGTATGAATGTGAGTGAGGCAAAGAGTGTGTGCCAAGACCGAGTTGTTTGGCGGTCCGTCCTCTCTGCCTACCCCTGCGGGGAAACGGCGTGATGGTTAGTTAGTTAGTTAACAAAATTTCGGTCAGTTAAGTACCATAGGGCAAGAGTTTTGTCCGACCCCAAGTGCTATAGCGACCAAACCCAAGTGCTGAAAACGGTAATTTTTTAGAAAACTTTTATGGCAGATTTTTTGATTGATTCGTGTACGTACACATTACGATTCTTAGTAAGAATCCAAATTTCGGTCAGTTTAGTGCCATAGGGGAAGAGTTATGTCCGACCCCTAGTTATAAAACGACCGACCCCAAGTGCTATAGCGACCGAAACCAAGTGCTGAACACGATAATTTTTTAGAAAAATCTTCTTTTGGCAGATTTTTTGATTGATTCGTGTACAGATTACGATTCTTAGTAAGAATCCAAAATATCGGTCAGTTTAGTGCCATAGGGCAAGAGTTATGACCGTTCCCAAGTGTTAAAACGACCGACCGACCCCAAGTAATGAAAACCATTATTTTTTAGAAAATTCTTCTTTTGGCAGATTTTTTCATTGATTCGTGTACAGCCCATGGATTCTAAGCAGGAAACCAATATTTGAGTTGATTTTTTGCCAAAGAGCCTAAGTCATGACCGACCCCAAGTGCTAAAACGACCGACCCCCCCAATTGTTGAAAACGATGATTTTTATAAAAATTCCTCATTGGCAGATTCTTTGATTGATTCGTGTACAGATTACGATTCTTTGTAAGAATTCAAAATTTCGGTCATTTTAGTGC
Source organism: Limnephilus marmoratus (assembly GCA_917880885.1). Classification (NCBI taxonomy): domain Eukaryota; kingdom Metazoa; phylum Arthropoda; class Insecta; order Trichoptera; family Limnephilidae; genus Limnephilus; species Limnephilus marmoratus. The sequence continues at coordinate 58,008,601 of OU862912.1, read as the reverse complement.
CATGGGGCAAGAGTTATGTCTGACCCCAAGTGTGTAAACGACCGACCCCAAGTGCTATAGCGACCGAACCCAAGAGCTGAATACGAAAATTTTTAAGAAAAATTTTCTTTTGGCAGATTTTTTGATTGATTCGTGTACAGAACCCGATTCTTAGTAAGAATCCAAAATTTAGGTCAGTTTAATGCCATAGGGCAAGAGTTATGTCCGACCCCAAGTGTGTAAACGACCGACCCCAAGTGCTATAGTCAAGTGGACTTGCGTTGTACGAGCCTATAAAATTTAAAGTATCTGAGTATGGAATTGCAACGTCAAATATTATTGCTTGTTCATTTGATGGAGCCAACAACATGAAAGGCTGTTACAATGGGCTTTGTAGCCCATTTAAAAAAAGATAATGAAGACCTTTTTTATACTTACTGTATGGCACTCGTACTGAACCTAGATGTAGCTGACTCAACAGTGAAGTTACTACAAGCTGAGAACTTGTTTGGATTAGTGGAAGAATTTGCAGTATTTGTAAGCTCGTCGCACAAGTGAATGGCCGTCTGGGAAAAGGAAACAAAAATACAACATACTGCTCACGACAAATTGTACAGGTTGCAAAACATAGGAGCAACGAGGTGGTGGAGCAAACATACGGCTCTTTCATCAATTGTTGATGAAGAATTCTTATTCAGTGAAGACAGTGTTAATTCAACTAAGTTCTTTAATTTTATTTCTGTGTTTAAAGAAATCTCTGATGGAAGTTTTGACAGCAAATCACAGATTCACATCAAGAAACCTAATAAGTCAATGGTCCAAATTTGAAAACTTGTCTATGTCGTTTGTTTTGCTAGATTTGTTTTTGGTCACTTCCCCTGTTTCTTAAGGCGGAAACACACTTGTGTGGTGTGGTGTGTCGTGGCGCGCCAGAAGCATTACGGTGAGTGTGCACACTAATGTGTTGTGTCGGGGCGTGCTCTGGCGTTATTTCTGAGCAGTACCTAGATATCAAACCTTTGCAGCGTTTAAATGTGCATTTTATGCTTTTTCTGATTCGGATAGTGATTTTGATGATGATCAAATTTAATTTGATTTATTTCTGAATAGTAGAGTGGGTGGTTTGGTATATTTATGACAGTAGATATCAAACCTTTGCATTATACATAATGTTCAACATAATGTTCGACATAATTTTAATTTTTTATATATATTTTTTAATTTTTGTATCTAATGTTCGACTTCATTTTATACTATGTAATGATGATATATATTTATAAATCATTTAATATATAATATAATATATAATGTAATATATAATATAATACATAATACAATGATATATAATATTATAATAAAATACATAATATAATAATATATACATTTATATATTTATAAAAGATTAGTAGATTAAATAATAATATAAAATAATATTTCAGCAATTTCTTCCCAAGCAGTATTTCTGATCAAATGATCCTTATACTCTTTACACTTTGTATCGTATAAAATTTTTCGTTGCCGTTCAAGTTCAATAAGCTCCATTTTTCAGAAACAACAAGCGTCCGCTATTCGTTTACGTCGTTAACGACGCGCCACAAGCCGCGTTGGCATAGAAACACATTTGTGTGTTGTGTTGTGTCGCGCCACACCCCCCTCCACCGCTCTGGCGCGATCGGAGGCGAGCAGTCGCCACCACGACAGAACGCGTCCCGACACTCCACAACCTACAAATATGTCTCTAACCATAATAAATGTATGAAACCGATGTGCTTCTGGCGCGCCACGACACACCACACCACACAAGTGTGTTTCTGCCATTAGTACTTGCAAAGTAAAAGCATTGATTATGCTTTAGCTTGGAACTTATTACAAACACTGCTCCATCAAGTTAAGGACAAAAGGAATGACGCGTATTTTGAAGTATTGTACGCAAAAACGAAAGCCTATGTAACTGCAGTTAATCTTAAGCTAGACGAAAATAACATTGACGTCTAGTTAGAATTGGACTTTAAGAGAAAAAGAACGTCAAAGAAAAATTAATGCCCGGTGAAAATCAAAAGATAATACTGACTCTATTTCAACAGTTCAACATTACAAAATTGTATATTTTGATATTTTAGACTGTGCGAGGATGAGTATTGAAGAAAGATTTTGAGCAAACAAAGACGTTTTACAGGATCGCGCTTGGTTGGACCCCAAAAAGTTTGACTTTATCTTAAAACTCCAAACATTTCCCACAGAAGCTCTGCACAGTGTTTCTAAACTGTGTAAAATTGAAAGAAGTCGGCTATTGATAGCGCTGCGATAGTTTGCACAACAATACAGCAACTTCATAGCAGCAGAGTCCACTCAGAACTACGGAGACAGATGCAGTGACGAAGAACACGATTTGGACCCAACGGCAGCGGAAACAAATGCTGACATTTACTGCTCTGAAAATAGACAATGTTTCCAGTGTTTGACATGTGCTTTTTCTGTTCTGTTTGAATTTACTCAATCTGGACTGTTTACCAACCTGTATATTGTATATAAATTTTGTTCTTACCATACGTTGTACCCAAGTCACATGTGAACGAATTTTTTTTAAACTTCTCGTCAAAATCGTCAAAAATCGACTTCGGTCGTCCTTAGGCGAAGACCTTATGTCCAGTCTGCTTTTTATTAATGTTGAGTGGGATTTATTTTATAATTTGGACAAAAATAAAATAATAGATGAAGTAGCTTTAACAAGTGAGTTGCTTACAAAAAAACTGTTACTTTAGGGCTAGGGGGGCAAAATGTCGAATCATTTCAGTTAAATTAAGGCCCTTCTATTCTAGTATACAATATTGTAACACATTAATGCTATGGTGTGAATAAAATCCTGCCCTTTATTTTGAACTCCGCTATAATTATTGGCAGTTTCAGTATTTCAATAAATAATAAAGTCAACAAAAGTCGAAAATCATATTATTCGTATAAAAACCTATCTGAATTTCTTCTTCTTTATAGGTGCCAATATAGCGTAGAAACGCGTTTTCATTGTTTTCAAGCACCTAATTTTCAAAAATTATCCAGGGGAGGACCCCCCATTTTCTAAAGATAAACGAAAAATTAAGAAAAAAAACTTTAAAACATCGTACACAAAAAGCTGCCAGGCTGCTGGTCGGCAGACCAAGAAATTCTTAAATGGAATGATCTGGACTTTAGTTATTCGTTGGTTTTATTCGTGTACTCGATGACGTAAAATTTACTATTTTTACCCCACTTTGACGCCGGCTGCATGCGAACGTGCCAGGCTGCCGGTTGGCAGACCTGCTTTTTTCTCATTTTCTAATCGACCTTTATCACATGAGACCATTCCCGTTCGTGTACTCAATGACGTAATTTTTCGAAAAAATCGCTGACTATTTCCATGACTGCGCGGCTCCTGCCAAGAGGCGCACCGGCAGACCAGCTTTTTCAAGCTTTTCTAAATGTCCATTATCTCTACAAAGTAGTTTCATCCGTGTACTCGATGACATAGGGTTTAGCAATCTCGTCTCCCATCTATTGCACCCTTTTTTGGTCCTTTTATTTTTCTTGGACAGACATACTGCGCATTACACCTTCTCCACCTAAGGGTATATTTTTATGTTCCGATGATACAAATCGGGCGATTTGATTTCTCAGCTGTTTCTGCAAAGTGTTTACGTCGGATCTTCTAATTATATGTGGTCTAGCCAGAGCAATTTCTTTCAAAAATTTTCTTCGTAATAAATGGTCAGTATTTTCTTTGTATATTATTTTAATATTTATGCCCAATCAAAACAAACTAAATATCAATAATATTACGATATTTACATCAAACCAACATTATATGCAATGAAATCTAATAATATTTCGACAACAGTGAAAAACCAGACGCACGAATTTTACTTACGCGAGTAGTCGCACAGTGAGCAATTTGCCGCCAAATGCGACACACAACCCTTGGCTCCAGCGGTCACCCGCGCACACAATTTTTTCTAATTTCTAAAACAAGGAGGTGAGGTACGAGGGGGGGGGCAGCTACTATGGCGCTTGACCTTGGCAAATGCATGGTGTCCAAAATAACATTTTTTCCGCGGGCGGCAAAATGCTCATAGCGCGAGCACTCTGGGGTTTATCTTTTAGGTTCTCTTTAATCAGCCTGGAGAAGGAAGGACTGTTGGGTTCATAAACTTATGTGGCTGGAAAGCGTGGAAAGGAACACCGCATCCTTAGAAAAATAAACTGGACGGAAATATCAGAAATGGTAGGTAACTTCATAATATTTTATTCGATGGCATGCAGGCATTGCAGGCCCCCTAGCATGGTCCATCGATATAGGTTTTATCGAAAATGTCGGAGTAACTTGTCATCGCTCCCGAGCACGACTGCAGGCTGCTAACGAACAAACAACAGTTCACAATAACTAAGGGTTCCTAATTTATTTGACGTGAACTGTTGTTTGTTCGTTAGCGGCCTGCAGTCGTGCTCGGGGGCGATGACAAGTTACCGACATTTTCGATAAAACCTATATCGATCGACCATAATTGTCTTGAGTCTTACTTATATTACTTTGTTTACCTTTCCTTTTGATTCCGTCCGCAATGTTCCAGAACATTCCACAACATTGGAGAGGGTTTTGGAATGCTCCACAATGATCTGGAATATTTCGGCGTATTCTCGAACGTTCCTGACTATCGCGAACATTCCACAACATCCCATAATGTTCCGGGATGTTCTGGAATGTTGTAGAATACTCTCGAATGTTTTGAACTGTTCTAGAAATTTTAGAGGGCAAAACTTCCAGCCCTTATATCGTCAAAAGCACGCCCTTCAGGTAAACAAGGATGGGGGATAGAGAGCGAACTTCATGGATGGGGGGATAGAGAGCTACCACACCATATAACTCCCTTGATCGTACCGGAACTCGTTTCTGAGTTTAAGCGGCAAGCACACTTTCTTTTATAATATATTTTTTTACATTGACTCCACACAGGAGGCCTTGAGGAAAATAATTTCCCTCAGGGCCTATGTCATCTGAGATGCTGCGTGGAGAGTCTTTTTGAGGAGAGGAGGGAATGAACACTGGTCTTGAAGAACTTGCTTACTAACAACGTATGCATGGACACTGGAGGTCTAGATTCGTTCAAAATAAATAAATGTAGCTTCGTTTAACAAAAAAAAATAGAATCTTGCGAGAGCCATGAAGGAGTAACCATCAGTTACTTATACCAGGGCGGGTAAGATGTGGATTACCTCCACTGGTCTTGAAGAGACCCATGTTGTAGGAAAGAGGAAACACAGAGGCCGGCAAATCGTTCCACAGCCGAGCGAACACAAGAACGAGTCGAAGAAGCGACCCGTTCTCATGTGACCAATGTCAACCGTGTACATATGTTGGGCACGCGTTTGGCGTGTTTCCCGACTATGCACCGGTGCCGAAAGGATCAATGACGCTAGTTCCTTGGAGCATCTTCCATTGAAAATACCGGTAGAACAAGGATAGCATTCCCACCCGACGCCTGTGCTCTAAAGATTGCAATCCGTCTGTTAAATTAGGAGAATCTATCGTCTAATCATCGACCGCCCGTTTCTGCACTTAGTCGAGGGCTTTTTCAGGTATTTTGGGACTCCAGACCAGAGGTGGCTCATATGTATTATTAAATTTTGATTTTAATATTGATTACTTTGCTACCGAGTGTCAATGTCAATTCTAACGTACGTTTCGTATGTTGTAAGGAAGATATTATACTAAATCATAACTCAAAAATGTTGGTGCTTAAGAAAACCACAAAAAAATCTATTCGACAGCTTTTCAATATCTTTTCGGCTACAGTTATTGAGTTAAAGAGTATTCTGTTCATGGCCACCGTGTCGTACTCATTTTCGGGCTACGTCTAGTAATATCTTAACCGTTTAGGAATATATGCGTGCATTATTTTCAGGGCCGATCCTGTGCAGGCGTAACTGGAGCCTGGAGCACGCTAGGGGCCGTTCAAGTATTACGTAACGCACTTGGGGGGGGGGGGGGTCTTGTGAAGCGTTACTAGGGGGGAGGGGGGGTTCGAACAACGCGTTACGTAACATGTTTTTCTTTATTTAGATTTAAAAAAAACTAGGGAATTAAAATCTTCCAAGTTGGCAATCGTTTTCGTTCTCGAAATCTTTTGTTTTATTTATTACCGCAAACGCGATTAAAACAAGAAAAAGGTATTTAAGCGACTTTCCAGTACTTTAAGCAACTTAATTGTGACTTTCAGGTAAAAATTATCACTTAAGCGTTACGTAACGTTTAGGGGGGGGGGGGGAACGGAAAAACGTTACGGTGCGTTATAAGGGGGGGAGGGGGGGGGTCAAAAATCTTCAAAAATTGCGTTACCTAATACTTGAACGCCCCCCTACTTGCCAAGGCACCAGTCATAGGTAATACAGCGTCCTTGAGGTTACCAGCTCCAGGCGCCGTTTGGCTCAGATTATTTTTAGGAGACCGATTAAACCCTAAGGCCTCGAGCATATTTGGTTAGAAGTTCAAGATATGTCTGCTTTAAAATAAAATCCAAATAAACTGAATATTTATAAACGTATAAAAAAAACTGTTTTTGAAAGGTGTTAAAATAATTATCAAATTTTATTAATTAATTGAAAATGTTTTTAAATGGCTCATTCACGTTTTTTCTAACTAAAATTACTAATTACCAAAAAAAAAATACGCATATTTTATTTTTATTTTTGTATGTATGTATGTATTATAAACGTTGTCATCACCTCAGTTTTTTGTCGTTTCTGGGTGTCTTGCTTTCTAACACCGTTTAGATCAGTGATTCCCAAAGTGGTCCAGGTTGGACCCCCGGGGGTCCGCGGGAGACTCGACGGGGTCTACGTTGGCGTGATAAAAAGTGGAGAAATTTTCAGAATTTTGGCAAAATTTTCTTTAGGGGCTACGTTTCTCATGCAATCCTAATAGATAGCGCGAAAAAAAAATTCTGAATTTTTTTTGCTTTTTTTAATCCATGAGTTTGAAAATTTTTTTTCAGTTAGGCCGCAAATTTAGCAGCAGGGGGTCCACCGAAACCCGTAAAATTTTGAAAGTGGTCTACGAGAAAAAAAGTTTGGGAACCTCTGGTTTAGATCATATTTCTCACCAAGATAGTAGGGGATACACAACGAATTCTGTGAGATCGTATGAGTTGATCCCAAAAGCGAACGAATTAGCCTGATGGGTTAAATAGTTCCCACACGTACATTAGCGTGGTTCGATTTTTTGTTTTTCTTAGCAGCGGGGTGTGGAATGGATGCTCTATGGGGATACTTTTAAAAGTCATTATGGTAGCATTAAGATATTTCGAGTGCAAGTACTGCCCCAAGTCAATTCAAATTTGAAAAAAACAGCGAGAAACTAGAAAAAGAAGGGTTTAATCTTTGCTCAATAAAAGTAGTTAAAATATTTTAAAAAATAAACTTTTCATTTACTAATAATATCATCTACTAATCAAGAAACAATAAAAGTACCAACGCCACACAAAAAATCACAAACAATGTTAAAAAATAAAGTCAAAAATCATAAAAGTTATTGTGTTTTATAGTCCTTCTTCGAATTGAATACTGGCATTATACGACTAGATTCTAGCTTGTTTTGTATCCACCCTTTACATCTTTCAGGGCCGCAAACAGCAGAGCATGATGCCGTTACCACTTTGATGCATCTTCCCGTGGCTTGCGTGTGACAGGCATCAATCGGAACTCACACAATATGTTGGATTCGATAATTTCGTGGTCTACAATGGCATCAATTATTTCTCGCTGATATCAGTTTTGTAAGAGGTGGTTCTGATGGTTTTTCCCAGTAGATCAAGTCAATATAGTCTGCTGCATTGAAATTAAAAGTATATAGGTAGCTTAAATACTCTTATTGGAGAGAACCTTGACGTACATTCTCGGATACTTAGAAGCCGTCTCAGAACCAACTCTCTAATTTTTCTTCGTTCGTCGTTTAGCATACTAATAAGTATATTTTCGCTGTGGCCAAAATACTCGTTGCGTTGAATTACGGGATCTACCACCTTTTTCAAATGCTCTGGAAGGTAACGAGACAATTTTATGGTTTCGTGGAGTTGTCTCGCCCCGTAAACACACGAAGGTTGTGTTTTTATTGTAAACAACATCGAAGCACACACTCTTAGCACAAATTCAGTCAATATTACCTGATTTTCTGTCGGATTCTTGGTTGAAATATAAAGTCGAGGAATAGTATTGGCTGTTGTTAACCAACGCGAATGACAGATTTTACCCGGGTTTCTTTTCGCTAAGTTATTGTTACATTGTCCTTCGGCGATTGCTCGGCACATTTCCAATAAATAAAACTGGTCTGTTCAAAGATCGTCACGGGATTTTGTTATGTTCGGTAAGTTGCATACTATTGCTTGAAATTCTATCACAGGAAGATGTTTACAGTTCTTGAGTAACTTTCCTATTAAGTATTTCTGGTCAGTTGGAAGATCAACATTAGTAAAACATGAAACTGTACTGGGAGATGTGGACGGTTGATCTAAAGATATTTGTTGTGTTTCTTGGTGTAGTTAGCGCTTTAATTTTCTTAACATATTGCTCTCATTTTGCTTAGTAGTTTTTCTATCTAAAGAACCAATCATCATTTTTCTGTCGCCTCTTTGATCTATTAAAAAATTTCTTTCTTTAATAGGTACTTTTCGATCTTGCGCACAAAAAAAAATTTCGGACGAAGTACATTTGCAAGCAGCGATATAAAATAATGTCTGGCTGCGTCTTTTGAAATCATCCAGTTTTTTAAGGTAACTCTCACTATGCTTTTTACCTTTGTATGGTTTAAGAATCGGCCGATATTTTTCATGGTAGATAGTCCTTTATTTGCGCCAAAATTGTGCGATGTTCCACGATCGGTAGAGATGCTCGTTTCCAAATATTTTCTATTTTAGTAGCAACAATTTCACTAGTATCTCTTACCAAATCCTGGAATCGTTTTTCTGCGCTTTGCGAGACTTAAATAAAATATTTCATCGTGTCTTCATAACTTGGTAACATACTTGCTGGTAATTCCGCACCACAACCAAACAAAGGGCAGTTTTTGTCACCGCTGCGCGAACTCATTGTTATTTTGGTTAACTTGAACTCCAAATAATATTGTAAACTGTTTGCTGATGTTTACTAATGATTGCAATAACGATATTACAATTGTTTACTGGTGATTGCAATAACGCATGTAAAACCCCCGCGGCCCCGCGTCCCTGCGCGCGAGAATGCGCGGTGCGTGAGCGAGGCGTGAAAATGGACTCAGCAATTTGTTAAATTTTCGCGGGAAAATAAATATTATCCCATTTTTTATTATTATTATTTAAGGCGCGGCAATTTTTATTTATTCTGAAATGTAAAAGTAAAAATTAAAGTATTAATATTGGCACAAAACTGTTTTATAAAGGGCCAATTTTTTACGAGATTTAAAATAATTCAACTGCTTTGGGGCAGTACTTGTCATCAAAATTTTAAATTGATATTTTGTATGCTTAATTGTATGTACCTAGAGCATCTATTCCGTACCCCGCAAAAACTGATTTATAAAAAATAAAAAAATTCCATACAATGGCGATCCACCCTAACGTACATCCATCAGTAATAAGAGAAATTAGGTACTAAATTTATTTCTGCCTGGCTAGATAATTTCACACTGATAATATCTAACGTCGTACTTCCTTTGTAGGTAGTCGTTTTGTCTATGCCAAATGTCATTGTGAGAAAATGGCTACCGAAGCGGGCCTCAAAATGCCCGGGCTTGAAGGGAAAATATTTGAAGCTATATCTAGCTCCAATGTTGCTGAGTTGAAGTCACTTATTTTTCAATTCAAAAAGAAAGTGGATTTTTATGATGAGAATGGCATGACACCATTACAATATGCCGCTTATAAAGGAAGTAAAGAAATGGTTCAAATGCTGCTTGATCAGGTAATGTTCATAACAGTTATAATATCAGTCAGTTCTGCTGCTTTTTAGATTATACAGGCATGTTGAATTATGTTTTTAGTACGTTGGTATTTTTATAACTTTTATTTGAATTTTCCAAGGTAATAAAGTGTCCCGTTATTTTACCTTTGTTGAAATTACGCATAAGTTAGGTTAACTCCAAATTACTATGATCACAAGCATTGAGCTGACGAAGAGTGATAACCTTTATTGCGTCTCTATTATTTATTTAAATAGTTTTAATCCGTTTCATATTATAAGTACGTACTTAAAAAAACAAGACTTATAAAAGCCCTTTAAATTAATCATACCCAATCTAGAAGGCCGTAAAAAAACATTGTATTTGGCGTACACCAATTATTTCACGATGTAATAATTAGAATTCGTGTAATCTTGGGTAAGATTATTGATGATTTAGAAATAGAATTCTAAATGCTTTGATCCATTTTCGTGTTAATAGTTTCGTTTTTTTTTTTATCTGCTCTCAAAATCCTTTGACCCTGCATTCCGGGATTATATGTCGTTGAAATGAAGGTATTACGAATCGAAACGGAAAGAATCATTAGATTATAATTCCTCTTGATTTATCTTGTTCCTCATGAAGGACGATTTGAATTGATCTGTAGTGCAGTACTAACGTTATCGTTATTTCCAGGGAGCTGACGTAAACTCGGGACAACATGAATACAACTACACAGCGCTGCACTTCGGGGGACTGTCGGGGAATGCGGAGGTTTGCCAGCTGCTAATGATAGCCGGAGCTAAAGCTACGGCCACCAATTCCGTGGGAAGAACTCCGTCTCAAATGGCTGCCTTCGTCGGTAACCATCACATTGTCGCAACCATCAACAGTTTTATTCCTAAAAGTGATATCGATTACTTTACAAAAGTGCAGGGTCTGCAAACAGAACCGTTGTTTCCTCCAATGTTGAGTGATCAGTTACATAAATTTGTTATGGAAATAAATGTGAACCCTATCAGAGTGGCTCTCAACCTACAAAGGTCCCTGGGGCTGTCGGAAAACATGGACAAGGTTAAGAAGGTCCTCGAAGCCATGTGCAACCGGGAGATGAAGCGAGCCAACGAAACCAATGAGGTCATGGCCTTTAAGTTCCATTACATCGCTTACTTAGTTGGGGAAATCAACAAATTACGCGAGAGACACATCGCCTTCAAAGAGCAGAGGAAGGAAGAAGGCTCGGAAGATAAAAAAGTCGATTTTGTAGAACTGTTTTCGAGAAAACTTTTGAAACCCGGCAAAGACGGTGTTAGTTTAGACTACCAAGACAGTTTCTTGAAAGAGGCCGTTAGGGAATTCCCATTCAGAGAATGCACTATATTCCATCAAATGATATCAGCCTTTACGAGCAAGGACCCTCCGAGCTCTCTGCTGGTGATCTCTTCGGCTATCAACGGACAACGCGGGTTTGCCAGCTCTGTGCCGTGCTGTAACACGTGCGGGGAAGAGAAGCCGGCCAAGAAATGCTCCAAGTGCAAGGCGGTGCAGTACTGCGACCGGGAGTGCCAGCGCCTACACTGGTTCATCCACAAGAAGGCGTGCACCCGCCTGGCCAACACTCCCGTTACCACGCAGGCACCGGTGCGCCACACCGTGGACACGGGAGATATTAGTCAACACTTTCAAGACTTGATCGTGGGATAGTACTGGCTTTTCTTATTGATGTTCTTCACTCGGTACAAAGACATCTCCCCTCTCTTGGATGTTTTATAACCCACGTTTATAACAATTACACTTGTGTACAAACAAATGAACTATGACTTGTTGAATAATTGTATTTCTCGTAAGGTTGGCCCTCATACCTCTTAACATTATTATTAGTACCATTTATTTTTCCACGCTTTTCAGTCTCATTTCAGTAATACGCTGGTTTTTAAACGGTTCATCCATTCCATTATATTCTATGAGAATTCATTTTATTTATATATTATATTATCCGAAGTCAATTTATTTTATTAAAACAGAATTTTTCCTATTGAGAATATAAAGTTTTATAAATAATGTACATGTTACACGGTGTCTAGTAATATTGCCCACCAGCAGAAGGAATGAATCGAGCAGCAAGTGCATAGCATAGGACGTAGAATTGTGGAAAATATTCATTTTAATATTGTTAAAAGAGTGTTAGATTTTTTCAAAAATATATTAATAAAATCACCGACATTAATTTGAATGCCCTTAGAAGAGTTATGCCAACTCAATTCTTCATTAATGCACCTGACACACACAGCTATAAAAGCCCGAGCAGATATCTGTTGAACTGCGAGCGCTTATGTGTTGTACTATCACACGACGTTATCAAATATTTCTTCCTATAGTAGGAGAGAGGGTCAGATGAATTGGGGAGCGCCACGAAATGCCATTTCTTTATACTGAATCTATCAACTTGACAGCTGTCATCCGCCCATTTAGGCAGCTCCGTAATTAAAATGACCCCCTCTCCTGTTTTCGGAAAAGAGGGAGTCGCATAACTTTTCACATATCGCCTCAAGAGCAGTTACGGCATAAGAAGATTATCTGTTGTTGATTTGTGCATAAACCGCTTAGGTGTGACAGGTCTGAAGGAGAGCGTTATTTGGTGTGCGATGATCTTTTATATTTTGTGTGTGGCAGGGGTCTTAAATTAATTAATAATGCAGATTTTTAGTCAACTGTGTTCTTTATTTTGTTGAAAAATAGTGATGAATTATTTTAAGTGGTATTTTCTCCGTCTTCTCGCTAACTGACCATTTTAAGAAATAAATATTTGCAGTAGGCAGAAAACTAGGTTAACTTATCCGATATCTATATATATTAGTGATGTGACGAATATTTTTGCATATTCGCATTCGCAAAGTTCGAGCAAATGTTTTGCGAATATGAACATCAGAAAAAAGAAACGAGACTTTAAATTATAGGATGGACACAAATGCTTCATAAGTCATACGAATCCAATTCTTTCCACGAAAATAAATGGCAAGTCTTCCAAGGCAACCATTTCACTTATTGAATTATCAACGGCCAATGACTTCATAGATTTATTATCCCACTGTTTCGTTTTATCGACACATTCATGAAGCGATATCTGTTTCATATCGGATTTGGTACTTTAATGGGAAGATGATGCCACTTCCAAGTGTTTTAGGTGCATCCTGTTTTCGTTTTTCACACTTTTCTAATTCGGAAAACTTTGTTTTATGCATTGCCTTCAAATGATTTCTCACAGCCTTTGTAGTTCTTTCTTTTCTAGAATATTTCTTGATACACAGCTTGCATTTAGCTCGTTCAGCATCGCAAAGTGTAAAATACGTCCAAATTTCACTATAATTCGATTTACTCGTGTTAATTAATCACTAATCAATCACACTCTAACCTTAAAATTCACTTGATTTTGTTTACGAGCACACGCCAAATGAAATAAAACAACCGATCGGCTTTTTTCGGATGCAAACGTGAGCCGCTAAGCCATACATAATTGGCGCCAAAAAAAAACTCTATATTCGCATTTGCGAATATCGGTAACAGATATTAGCATTCACGAATGCTCAAAAAATGACATTCGTTACATCACTAATATATATATGTATACATATATAGCCACTATTCATTGATTCGAATTCCAAATAGTAAACTCGAACTTTATAAATAAATTAATCGAAAACATTACGAAAGTGCTTATCGAGAGGATGGTGAAAAACCCCCTTAGTTACTTTTTGCCTTTCTGTTATAATTTTCCCTTAAAGTAATTTTTTTTCAGTGTTCAAAAGTGTCACTTAGAATGATAAATTTACCAGATGGATAAAACACTTGCACAAATTTTCAATAGAGGAATAAATATGGAGTTGTGTAATTCTATTTGGAGCAGTCTATGTCTCACCTTCAGTGGACGCTAGAATAATATACCATAAACTAAAATTAATCCAACAATCTTATGTTTATAAAGTAATAATCATCGTCAAAATTGTTGTGCCATATTCCTATGTACATGCTTTAGGATTACGATTATTTGTTTGTAATCACTCAATCTGAAAGTAACACACATGAAAAAATATGTCCATTTTATTTCCTCGTTTAGAAAATATAGCCTCTGGTTATAAACGCAAAATCATCACTTGTTTATGGTGTCGTCAATCTATATTAAATTTTAGCAGGGTTGAAGAAACATCTAATAATTTATTGCTGAAAATTAGTATAAATAATATAATTTTATTATTTTTTAATTATTATTACTATGTGTGAGTTAACCCAAACCTAATTTTTAATAAACCCATTGGCGTAAGCATTGGCACATTAGGATGCATGCCAATATTTAGCAATAGCTTACTGCACGTTGCCCAGCTGCAGAAAAAAAACTATGTTCGTAAACTTTTGAAATCTCTGTCAAAGAAAATGGAAGTTATGTATTTTTTAGTACTTATTTTGACCTCTGCCAATTTTCCATTAAAAATTCTAAGTATTTTTTTTTCACAAATCGATTTATTTGAATGGAAAGGTGTTACTCTTATGGACTTTCTTGTATCACAATGTCATTGTTTTTTATATATGTGTACCGATTGATTGGTACTAGCATTTGGTACAATCTAGGTCCGCCTTGGCGTTCAAGCTAAGAGAGTATCGTCGATGGGTTAACATTTTTATGAATTGTTTATAATATATAATTATAATATGGTATTGTTTATAATATCACCTAATCAGTCTTTCATGGCTCCAATATTTTTCTCAATTATTTCCATGTTTAGTGGTGACAATATATAAAGGTATTTCATGATTTTTTACAAACTTCCTCTTCTAAGTAACAAGTATAATAATATTATACCTGATAATGTTATGTTGACCAAAGATTTAATGCAAGCCTTCATCACAGATGCAATATTTTTGTAAACATACATCGCATGTCGTTACTGCCAAATAGTATTATATGGCATTAATTTTATTATCAATAGATTCTTTTCAGCGTGAATACTGTGAAATAATCTGATATAAATTTGCATTCTTGCATAAGAATGAAAATCTCCGACATGCTGACCAAATAAAATATTGTCAGTGCAAACTAACCTTGTGATTAAGTTAATTGATTGTTACGCATAATATCTGTATGTATTATGGTTGCTCCATTGCAAACTGATATCTACCAAGCTTGGTAATTATTTTTAGGAATCATCGAATATACATAATAATAATATGTTTTATTTAGGATCTTAAGTATTTTTGTAATTATTCTATTGTTTTGTTTGTTAAATTTAATTACATTATAATAATAATATGAACCCACCCTGCGTAGAGTACTAAATACTTAAGTAAGCGAAATTATTACAAGTATTATTTTTTTGCGAATAATAATAATACATTTCAACATTTAGGATAATTTATGGAAAAAAGTACTGTAAAGTTTGCTTTTCTTGAGTAATAAATTTTTGGGTGGAGTACTGTGCGTAGGGTGCGCTGTTGTGATACATAACTGAAGAATACGCCTTATGTATTTTATACAAATGTGTTTAATTTCGTAACACAACACGCTTTCATCACCGTATTTGTATAGAAACTGTTTATACAATTTATATGTATGGTTTTGATTGAAAATTTAAATCAATTTGCAATGATGTATTTGTTGTTTTTGAACCAAATTATGATTAATAAATATTTCTGTTTGATTTGCAAAACTTAATGTTTTTATTTAGAACGCTGTGATAATTGTATAAAATAATCGCAGTGAAATAATCTATATTATATCTAGAAATTCCTGTCTTGCAATACATATCAACGCTGGAAAAGAAAAATGGCCAAAGCGCCGTACAGTTGTGACAGAAGAATCTCCACAAAAATGGCCAAAGCGCCGTACAGTTGTGACAGAAGAATCTCCACAAAAAACTATATTGTTCGTTTGCACTTGTGTTCATCAGAGTTTCTCTAGAAAACTTTATTTGATGAGCAAACAAATAATATAGTTTATTGTGTAGGTTCGTCTTTAATGTCACAGCATCAATATATCTATGTACTTTTTCTTTTCTGCAGTAGCTTTACTAACAGGCTTCGCTAAAGCTTTTAATTGAAAATTATGGTACAAACCACAGTATTTTTTTACTGTAACTCATGGTTTGCACGTGAAGTCATCCCACAAACATAAGTTGTTTGCGCAAGCTAATCGCAGACGCCTGCTGCTAGCCTTTATCGCCTGGATAAAAATAGGATTAATGAATATCTTTATATTAAACATGTATAAAAAATTTATAGCCAAGTATTGTAGCCTATGCAGGTGCAATTGGGGCGATCCGCTCCAGATGTCGAGGAGCCAACGAGCCAAGGTCAATACAGTGCCGTTGAGGTTTTTACTAGTGAATTTAAGATCAGATAGTATATTTTTTACTTTTTTTATTAATTTTCAGCATTTTCGTAAACAAGGGAACCATAATAATTTTTTTATTTATTTATCTATATAAGGTATGTTTACATTACATTATTCGATGCCTGTCTCACTAGGGTATACCTGTGTTGAGACAGGCATGAATATTCTTTTTTTCTACAACCCAGGTGGCAAGAATTTAAACTTCATTGGCCAATAGGAATGCTCCATTTAACAGGTATATCTCTGAACCAATCGTAGAACATAAGTCCTGTTCCAACAAATCTATGACATCTATCAGTACTTACATTTATGACTTAAATACAAAGTATTTGGAGGTGCTCGCAATAAAGTAAATCTATATATTTCAGACAGAAAACATTATGGAAAATTCATGACGTTACCCTTTTGGAAAATTCATGACGTTACCCTTTTGGAAAATGAATTATATTTATAAAGACATGGAAAAAGTGCCGGGTGAAAAATTATTGTCGGAGGGCAAACCAATTAATGCTTTCAATTTTAATTTTTCTGGAAGTCAGTATCCCAACAATATACAGAAAACCATTTAGTATGTTATTTTATAAAAATCTTTTAATTTTGTTTAAATCGGAAACTTTTAAAACATGGGTTTTCAACGTGGGCGATAACGCCTCAGTGTTTGAGACTTTCAGGGGGCGTAGAAGGCCCAGTAATTTTCTCTGGGTCTTCTTGAGATGGTTCAGTGAGGATGTGGAAAGGTAAAAAATTGGGGGGCTCTAGAAAATAAAATAATTTCAAAGCGGGCGGTGGGCAAAATAAGATTGAGAACCCGGTTATCCCTGCTAAATCATTAAACGTAGCAAACCACTTGTGGTGACCTATTTTTTTTTTTTTACATGAGCTCCTCACAGGAGGCCCTGAGGAAAATAATTTCCCTCAGGGCCTATGTCATCTTTGGGGATGCTGTGTGGAGGGTTTTTTTGAAGGGGGGAAGAGTTCTGGGAAGGAAGAGGGTTTAAGGGGTGGGTAGGAATCTGGGGTTCAGTGTGTCCTGGTCATCCACCTCCAAGACCTGGATAAATCTCACCCCATGAACCCGGGCACCCCTGCTAAATCACCAAACGTAGCGAACCACTTGGGGTGACCTATCGCGGAGGTGTTGGTTATCCAATAAAGGCTCCCGGGGTGGCGGTACCCATTCCTGCCTTCCAAATTGAAAATTATGGCAAGGGTGTTGGTTAACCAGAGATGTGCTTCATTTTGAATAAATCCATTTCAAATGGAAATGCAAAATGGGTATTTTGCTTAAATGGTTTTTTGTCACCCATTTCTATTTTCATTTTAAATGCTTTTCTCAATGCAATTTCTATTTTAAATGCATTTTTGCAACATTCTTCCTTTTATCTCAATTCATCTTTTTTTCATAGGCCCCGTATTTCAGTCAATCCTTATCCTCACTACGAGAGATATTTACGTCCGTCAAGTTGCTCCCCGGTAGGAGCCCTGGCAAAATAAGTCATACCATTACAAAAAATACTGATATACAGGGCCATAGACCAAGGTTCATAGAAAATGTATTTCAAGGTTAGCTCATCGAGGAAGGTGATTGGTTAGAAGGTTGTGAAATCCATTTTTCACTGGGAGATTTGAATTCAATGCAAAGTATAATTGGATAATTTGTAGAGCCCCGTTTTTGTGAAAAATCAACTCAAGGGCGCTGTACAATTTATTAAGAATTCTTAGGCTCTATCTAATTTTATTATTTAAAAACAGATACAGAAACATACTTACCTGGCAGGTCACTTCCGATAAACACACTTTATTAGAAAGTTTATGCTTGGAGAAGATACGACTTTGCCTGTGGAAGACATTATATTTAAAACACTGGAATTGCATGATTTTACATTTGTTGGTTTTACATTTATAAGAATATTAATGCCAAAGTTGACTTAATATTAGGTCCTTACATATAACATTGGCTTTTGTATGGGAGGAACATAAAGTCGATTTTTTTTTAATATAATATATTTATTTAATCAAAGTATGTACCATTGCTATCTATGCACTTTAGCCATCTCATAGGTAGTTCATCGATCCCTTTACTAAAAAACCTTTCGGACGGGAATCAATAAAATCTTTGAAGGCGGTTTGGACTGCCCCATCGGAGTTGAATTTTTTCCCTTGCAAGAAGTTATCCAAATTTCGAAAAAAATGGTAATCTGTTGGGGCAAGGTCCGGAGAGTACGGTGTATGTCTTAGACATTCCAATTGAAGCTCCTCTAATTTGGTAGCCATCTGTTTTGCAGTGTGTGGTCTAGTGTTCTAACGCGCGTTTGTTAATTTGCTTCACTCAATTCGTGAGGTACCCACCTTTCAAACTTTTTCACTTTCCCAATTTCCTTCAAGTGGATTAAAACAGTTTTATCACTAACACCGCAGCCTGCAGCTAACTCGGACGTGGTTTGCGATGGATCCGCTTCCACAATAGCCTTCAATTCTTCATTATCAACTTTGGTCTCCGGCCGTCCATGGGGCTTGTTCTGCAGTAGACGTGGGCAAAATTGAATGAATGAATTAAATGAATAAATTCAATTTTGTAACACACTCGATCTGATTCTCATTTTCAAAAGGAATTAAATCTTTATTCCTTACCCTTGGCCTTGCATCTTACGATTTTTTAACAGCACCATATTTATTTTTATTTCGAATAATTTATTTTACAGTTAAATATTTCATGTTATATTGAGGTAAGAAAATAATAATGTACTCTATAAATATTGTAGTGTTTCGTAGGAATTAAATAAAATATTATTCTGGATATTTGTTGCGCGGATAGGTACACCTACTACAGGCGATGCGCGCCGCGAAATTGCGTATCACTTGTACTGTGTAGTATCGCGCACAGTAAATCTTATACCTACAAAAAAAACCGTAGGCCAGAGTCCCCGTCCCAATCCAAGTGACAAGACCGCCAAGCGAGTCAAATAATTCTGAGCTCCGAGTGCCGCGTCTGTTTCACAGTCGTCCCGCCAATCCCGCTATTGTCATAGTCACGGAGGAATGAGGAATCGTTCCTACAAGTCTGCGCTGACTGTAGCGCTCAATCCGCAACCCCAATCTCTGTTTCACTTATTCAAGGAATCAAAACATTTATTTCTTATTCATTTGTGACGTCGTAGTCCCACGGGTCCCCGGGTCACTTGTCGAGTCGATCCGGCCGGTCCGCGGAATGCAAGTTATTCAAGTCACAGCAAGACAAAGACACTTATTAGTCAGAAGTTCCTAATTCATTTCTTGATGCCCGCAGAAAATCGGTTCGTCGTTGGTCCCCGCGCGGCCAAGCCGTCATCTTACGGCGAAACTTCCCACTTCGGACCCTGAGGTTAATAAAAAGACTAAAAAGCGAAAGTTAATCCTACATTTTTTCTCCCTCACACGTGCGTAAATTATGCAATGCGTGTAGAAACAAAACGATGTTCATTTATATTATTGTTTTTTTTATGGTATCTGTTTACCTAACCGTAAACAAAACATCAGTCGGGGTAAGTATATTTATGCATCAGTCGCTGTCGAACCGTGATACTGATAAATGATAATCGAGTGATTTGTTCCTTTATTTTTGTAATAAATTATGTGACGCGTTTCGCCCAGACTTTTAATTAGTTTTTATTCGGCGCATGGTTTTAACTTCACCATTGAGGTAGGTGCATTTAAAAATATATATTTGAATGATCCAGGTGACCGGATCGGAAAGCGCGATAATAGTATGTTTTTTTATGTGAATACCGCACAAGTCCCAACTGCCCCCGTCTGGAGCACTGGAGCTAATGAAACTATGGCAACCACAATTGGGATATTTTGCGAGGTTGAAGGTATGGGAAGTTTAGATCACGTGAAGCGGAACGATTTTAAGTTTAATAAATAAATAAAAAATAGTAAAACTTTAGGAGTTAACCACAAAAACTGTTCAATATTAAGATTTTATTGCTAGCCTAATATAAATTCATTTTTCTTGTCAAAAATTTGTCTTTTTGGCAAAATAATATCTAAGTACGCATTGAAGTATTTCGTTAACCCCGTCGCGCGTCGTTTTTAGTACCTACAATTTTTCAGAACAACATAATTCACCCTAAGAAGAGTGCTTTTCGTAGTGAAAACTTCCTTAGCACCGTTGTGATTTGAAACTCGATGAAACGAAAAATAACGACACTAAAAATAGGCAAACAGATGCATCAAAAGGATGTAGTCTGCGAGAGAATGAGATAGTATTATCGGTGTCCTCTTTTTGCGGTTCTTCGTAGCCTTTCGGTCTCCTCTTTGTGCGGTGCTTCGTAGCCTCCCCACTCACGTCTACTTTAGTTTTCTGAAGTGAAAACTTCGCATTAGATAATATATCTATGTATATATGTATGTATACATACATATAAACGAGGGTTTTTTTTTTTTTTTTTGAATTAATTGAATTGAAGGATTGAATAAAGGGAATCAATTCAAAAAGCCTAGGGAATCAGACTGAATTGATTCACTCCTGGGAATGAATCTGCCCATGTCTATTCTGCAGGTCTAAATTTCCAGAACGAAAATGTTGGAACCAAAAACGCACTGTGTTTTCTTTTGTGGCACCGTCGTCATACACATCATTAATCCTTCGAGCCGTTTCTGCAGCACTGGTGCCACTGTGGAACTCCGTAAATAACGCGATATTTCAAGTTTTCCATTTTGTAAACTAAGCGACGCAAAGAAAAAAAACAATTAAGGAAAAAACAAATGAATTATAATTTTCGAAACACAAATACATGAGTATAAATAAATAATAATAGCAATAAATAAATAAGTATTTAATAATAAAGTATAATAGCTGTATAAATTTGAATTTGGAATTCCTAACCAAAGAGAAGATATTTGAGATCAAAGTTGCTAGTACGGCAAAATGCTAATTTCATATGTAAGGACCTAATATTTATTTAGAAAGACTAGAGAATGTAGGACTGGAGATTTCCATGAAATGACCTTTACAAAAGCTTAAAATAAGATTTTGCTTATATTTTTACACAATATTTACAATGCCGCGGGTAGTGAAGACGAAGGTGAAAGGTTTTTTAACTTATGGATACGACTGTCTGAAAAGGTGAGTTTTAAGTTTAGCTCTAAATTCCGCCGAGTCTGTGATCATTCTTAACTCATGTGGTAGTCCATTCCAGGCTTCAGGTCCTGACACTTTGAAAGCACACTCACCGAACTTAGTATCTGGTGTGCACTTTGGTTCCTTCAACCTTCCTATAGCTGACGATGCTGCTGACCTGAGGGTTGATTGTCGAGAATTGGAATTTTCTGGAATACGCATTTCCGATAAGTAAGCTGGAACCATTCCGTTAAGGGACTTAAGTGCCATCCAGCAGAGCTCAAACTGTATTCTTTCAGGACATTTGAGCCAGTGGAAGATTTTTGAGATGCTCAGAAATATGGGAATACAGTACAATCTCACTAATCCGGCACTATTAAAAACCAGAGGGTGCCGGATTATCGGAATGTTTGGATTACTGGATTATGGATAAAAAAATCATAATAAATTAAACAAAGCATTTCATAAAGAGAATATGCACACCATTCACACTTCAAAACAACAGGTAAATATGTACGCACGTGCACATGAGATAAGTTTTCAGGTTAGACTGCTAGACGACGACGCGGCGATGGAGCAATAGGCGTAGAGGGGCGAGGGAGGCGCGTGCGGAGGGTGCCGGATTATTGGACGTATCGGTCTATTGAAGTGCCGGATTAGTGAGATTTTACTTTATTTAGATACTCCGGTGATGAGTCTTGCTGCAGCGTTGAACACGGATTGTAATTTATTGATTTGATATTCAACGGATAGTCTGTATTGTACTTGTAAGTGGCGTCAAGCGATTTTGAATGCATTTGCAATATTCATAATACTTAGGTAATATAATAATAATTACTATAATAAAATTAATGTTCGGAAAAAAAGGAAACGATTCCAGGAGTTTTTTTTATTTTTTTTATGTATTCAATTATAAATTTATAATAAACATTTTAATAAAATCGTTTATCATAAATTTATAACAAATTACAATTCGTGTTCCGGTCGGTGCCGAAGGAATAAATGATACTAAATCCTCGGAGCACTTTCCATTGAAATACCGGTAGAACAAGAACAGCATTCCCACCTGACGCCTTTTTTTAACATTAACTCCATACGGGAGGCCCTAAGGAAAATAATTTCCCTCAGGGCCTATGTCATCTGAGATGCGGTGTGGAGGGTCTTTTTGAAGAGAGGAAGGAATGAACGTTGGTGTTGAAGAGACCCATGTTGTAGGAAGGAGGAAACACAGAGGCCGGCAAATCGTTCCACACCTGAACTGTTGAGCACAAGAACGAGTCGAAGAAGCGACCCGTTCTCATGTGACAAATGTCAACCGTGTACATACCGTTTGGCGTGTTTCCCGACTGTGCGCCGGTGCCGAAGGGATCAATGACGCTAGTTCCTCGGAGCATCTTTTATTGTAATAGCGGTAGAACAAGGATAGCATTCCCACCCGACGTCTGCTCTAAAGATTGCAATCCTTCTGTTAAGATGGGAGAATCTATCAAACAGACCGCCCGTTTCTGCACAGAGTCGAGGGTATTTTTCAGGTATTTTGGAGCTCCAGATCAGAGGTGGCTGCGTTCTAAAGAAAGCAATCCATTTGCTAAGACGGGGTAATCTACCAAATGGGCTGCCCGTTTGAAATAAGTCTGGACTTAGGAAAGTTATTCCACAAGTTGTTCTATTGTTCTGTCCGTTTTTAAATAAAAATTCAATAATTGTTTTATTAGAAGGCTGTTTGTTTTTTCTCCTTCATTGTTTGACCTAAGAAGCCATTTTGCATTTTGAAAATGGGTTTTTAGCATTTGAAATACTTTTCAAAAAACTATTTTACATTTTGGATTTCAAATGGTTTTGAGTAGGTACCATAGACATATGAATATTAATAGACCAGAACATAAAGTTGAGGTGAAGAAACCAACTACAGCGGGGCGCAGAGCGGGAAGATGAATTCGGTGATACGTGATTCGTCAATAACTCAATCTGAGAGTATGTGGGCATCTCGCATTATAATATCACCATTTAGTTCTTAAAAATGAAAACTCTGCTCTTTAATAAATAGACCTTTTTACATGGGAGCGCGAATTGCTCGCCGCGAAATGAACAAATTTACAAATTCCAAATACAGCAAAGTAAAGTTCGCCTATTTTTATAGTCCAATATTTTGTTGACGTATTTAGTTAAGACACTTTTACAAATGTTTCATAATTTACTTACCCCACAAAACAGTGACGAGCACACACCACGTGTTTCGAGTGATAGTGTGTGTTACAAAAACGACCATATTATGTGATCTGAATAAGCTTATAAAAAAGTAAAATAATGCTTTCCTATGGAATGTAATACGACAATTTGGTTTATTCTCTTTTTCACTTCTATTTTTACACGTTTTCAAAACACAAGCCACTATTTTTGCCGTGTTATTTCGTAAAATGCACCGATGAGTGCTCGACGCTGGCTCGCAGAAGAATGATGACATCACATTTTTTAGATTCACGCGAAGCCATACTCGATCCCAGCCGGTTCCAATGGAACCGGTATAGGGAGGGGGAAATAATACGCTTTTATCGCTTGGGGCAGGTCTATAAATATTCATATGTCTATGGTAGGTACCCATTTTGCACATCTCTGTGGTTAACCAATAAATGGTTACTGGCGCAGTGGTACCCATACCCTCCGCCCAAATGTACGTACTGGGAAATTTGTAGAAATATTTCTTTCCTGTTATCATTTTGATACCTAGCCGGGGTCCAGGCGTCGCGAGTTCAGTCCTCTGAACGTGTCACGTAATATGGGTACGTTCCCTAAGTCCTTCATCATTGTACAAGCAAAACTTTCGGATTATATAAAAATTTTGAATTCTTTTTCCCAGTCCCAAATCCAGTATGTTATGTTTTGACACCTAGCCGGGGGCCCCTCTGAAGTGGAGGCACTAGGTAATATTTGTAGAAATATTTCTTTCCAAACGGGCCCCATCCGAAGCGGGGGGAAAAGTGTTGAAATATTTCTCAACAAAAGTCCCTGGCCGGGGCCCCCCCGATGTTTATGACTCCATGTTTTTCGGGGAAAACACCACTATCTTTATTTTTTTATAACAGCAACAATCTACATTCTTCTACCCTCCGCTAGATGGCACCGACAGATAGATTGCAATAAATTCCACAGATGGCGCCGTACAAGCTACCTGAGAAAAGAAGATTTTGTTTGCCTGAAATGAAAAAAATATTGGACGATTATCTCTGGCGTCGTAAAATTAGCATAACTTTAAATATTTTCTGGACTTTAAACTCGCAGTGTCAATTTTGTATCGGTGACTCAATCCAACATTGTATTTTTTCAGCCGTTCTTGAAAGATTTGGGTTTGTTAATGGACAAAAATATTTATAAATATTTTTAAATATGTACCTACGGGCGCAAACAATCAATTTACCTTAATATTTTAAAGCGTTATACATGCAAACAGTATTTTAAAAACCTAAAATAATTTAATTGGCGCCATCTGTGAATGCGTAGATTACCATAATACGGGCATGTGCCTAGTAAGTGTGGCAGTCGAAAAACTTGAACAACTTTACTGTATACCTGAAAAATATATGTTTATAATAAAGAAATAAAAAATAAAAACAAATAATAAATATTTTTTGGCATCCCTGAAATTACATTTTTATGATTTGAAAAAAAAATCCCTCAAAGCAATCGAACCAAACTTTTTAAGGTGATTTATTTTCGGGGTATTGTGCCGCGTTGTGCTACCTCCTTCTTTAGCCAACATTTCGGACAGCGTTACAGTGTCCATCATCAGGGAAGATGTGATGGCCAAAGAAGGAGGAAAGAAGAAGCCTAGGAGGTAGGCATAATACCCCAAAAATAAATGACGATATTA
The DNA here is from genome assembly GCA_917880885.1 of Limnephilus marmoratus. Taxonomy (NCBI): domain Eukaryota; kingdom Metazoa; phylum Arthropoda; class Insecta; order Trichoptera; family Limnephilidae; genus Limnephilus; species Limnephilus marmoratus. The sequence continues at coordinate 57,983,334 of OU862912.1, read as the reverse complement.
CTTTTGGCCGTGAAGATCCACAATCCTATCGAACCGCCTTTAGCAGTGGCGAGTACTAGCAGTTAAGCCCCTGCGGGCGGCTTTTATAACTAAATAATTCAGCTAAAAACCATTTTATAATATTAAAATAGTCGAATCGGTGATTTTGGTAAAAATAAAAAGATGTTTGCCACACATAAACAACTTAGAGTGTGTAATTCACACGCAATAGAAGTGAAACTAGAAAGTAAACTAGATGTAGCTTTCTTTTGCCTGTTTATTTTAAAGTGGTTTGAAGATTGGACATTGATTTACAAAAACAAAAATGTTTTTTTTTTTGGATTTCGGAGGATTCGAACCTCCGTCCACTGGATTTGCGACGCACTATAACGCTGCGCTATGGGACGCGCTCGGCGAGGCGCGTATTTATTCCGACGGCGGGCGCGCATTATATTCCGACGACCCGCAAAAAAACCAAGCGGCCAATGAGCACAGACCTATCATCGTTTCTGTTTTATATCTCAACCAATAGAGCCTTGAGCGCAGTTTGATTCTTCGCCGGTTCCGTATTGCGTCATTTCCCTTTCATCCGAATTTCATCACTCTAACGGGGCTAAGGGAGTTTCACTTCAAAAACCTTAACAATTCCTCCGGAAAGATTAACCTCCCCATATTTTAATTGCAGATTTCTTTAAGAGTATATACGTTGAAGACAATGACAACATTTTATCTGATAAACCCCAATTTACCGGAAGCTCACTCAACTTGCATAACATCCTTGTGGAAGCAAATGATGTTGTGACTTTTATCAAACAGCTGGATATCAGGTCGAATTCGGGGCCAGATATGATTCCCTCAAAAAACTGTGTCCATATTCTAGCTCTTCCTATTACTATAATTTTCCATTTATCTTTATCTACAGGTTGTTTTCCTGAAATTTGGAAAAGTAGCTTTATAACACCTATTTTTAAAAAAGGAGATAAAAGTCGAATTGAACATTATAGACCCATATGTATTATGTCATCACTACCTAAACTTTTTGAAAAGATTATTTTAAGTAAAATCATGCATCGAATTAAACCAATTACGTCAATATTTCAACATGACTTCATGCCAGGCAGATAGACAGCGCCGGATCTGCCATACGTTCAAAAACGTGCAAAAACCTGGCGCCAACTCCGAAGGGGCGCCGTGAGAAAATAAATATTGTATTAAAATGTAGTTATAATAATCCCTGAATCGTTTAAAATTACCCATAGTACGAAATAATTATTACGCTCTAGCAACACTTTCCAAAGAAACAGAATGCGCACGCATCTGGTTGGTATCAACGGCTTACGAATTTATATTCAGTTACAGAATTTTTTTACAAATTCCATATATTTAGTTTAAACGTAAGATCTATTTTTCCATATATCTTTTACCGTGTTTTACGACGAATAGGTGCGATCCAAATTCAATAACCAATCACAGCGCGGTATTTTTGTTCGTAAGCCGTTGATACCATACGTCAGTGTTTAGTGTTTGTTCGCTCAACACAGGGGAAATGCAAGGTACAAATTTGAGGTTATATTCTTATTATCACTGCTCACTGTCTCTCGTCGGGACTGCCTGTCAGAAGCTAGTAGATGCTATTCTTGTATTGTACGTTGCCAGGAGAACGTATTTGTATTTGCTTTTTCTAATATTCGCGTTGGGTATATAGGTACATAAACGCAGTAAATCTCAAGAATGTATAATGGACCTAGTTCAGCGAAACCACCCGCATTGTCTCGTAACCTATATTTAAAATCATGGTACGGGCACAATCGTTGTATTATTTTAAAGGATAACTTGCAAAGAGTTTTTCCTAAAATAATTAAAAAAGCACCATAATTTATGTTTACCCAATAGATTCAGAGAGTATAGGGCTCCTGGCGATCCTCTCTTTAAAAAAACGAGTGTGAGAGCTACCGCCAGGTCACTTGGAAAAGTTACACCTTTATTTGTCTGGATTTTATTTGATAAATTAGTGTAAAAAAAATAATAATTAAATAAAAAAAATTGGGGTGAACGAATTTTTAATCAAAATAAAAATGTAGGGGGGGGGGGGGCGCCATCGCTACCTACTGCACAGGGCGCTAGATTTCGTAGATCCGGCCCTGCAGATAGATCTACGTCATCTAACTTATTGCTTTACGAAAATTTTATTTCTAATGCACTTTCCAATGGTCACCAAGTTGACACTATTTATACTGATTTAGAAAAGCCTTTGATACTGTTTCTCATCGCATTTTAATGGAAAAATAAGAACACTTGGGAATAAGCGGCAACTTTCTCGAATGGCTTAGAAGCTTTTTTTGTTATTGGTTTTTGGGATATTATGCCGTGTTGCGCTACCTCCTTCTTTAGCCAACGTTTCGGACAGCGTTACAGTGTCCATCATCAGGGCAGATATGTAATAGTTAGGGGTGATATTTGTACTTATCTACTTAGGAGCGATACCGTGTCGCCAGCGTCTAGTCTGTTTTAAAATTTATGTTGAACTCCCTTGGCCACTGAATACGCGCCTAGCGCGTTTTACGAAATTTCGTTTGGTGCTGAGTATATGGTTCTGGATTACATGGTTCTATGCAGTGCCGTAAATAGGGCGATGCCATCGGTGCCCAGGCACAAGGCGTAGACTCTGGGGGGCGCAAGAATGGCCAGATTAGGCAGGACTATTATTTTTCGTTTTACTCCTGATTGCTCTTGATGAGTTCCCGGCCCCGCTGCGACCCCAAGTGCTCGATTCCAACACATACGTACCTTTACCTACACATACGTGCCTGAAGTGAAAGAGGTCCAAAATATATATTTTTTTTAATTTCGTAAACCCTATATTACTATATGTTGCTATTGAATTGATTACAATATGTTGCTATATTACTATATGTGGCTGTTGAACAATATTTTTGATTTTTTTTTTCACATGTGATCCTCAGGTGGCGCACAGGACTTGAAATTTTGAAAAAATGATCGATTCTTGAAAATTAAAAAAAATTTAGACGATTATTATTAACAACTTTTACTTTATTATCTGCATTAAAATATAAATAATAACAAGAATTTTCGTTATATGTTTTTGGGGTGTTGTGCCGTGTTGCGCTACCTCCTTCTTTAGCCAACGTTTCGGACATCGTTGCAGTGTCCATCATCAGGGCAGATCCGGCAGATCCGGTAGATGTGTGACATCACATCTACCGGATCTGCCGGATCTGCCCTGATGATGGACACTGCAACGATGTCCGAAACGTTGGCTAAAGAAGGAGGTAGCGCAACACGGCACAACACCCCAAAAACATATAACGAAAATGCTTCTGGCCGTGAAAATCTTAAAACTTATCCAATAACAAGAATATATATATTTTTTAATAATTTCAGCCTTCAGTCGTGTCATCTGCATATGAGGTAGCTCCCTGAAATCAGAGGAAAAGGGTGATTTTGTTTCGAATTTTGGCTTTTTTTCTCGATTTTATTCTTGCTCGATTATATTCATCGCTAAATTGTACTTCTGCAAACAGCTAAACTAGCTTCAGTGACCAACTTCACATGGCCAGGGAAAATTCACTTCCATGGCCATAACAGGGAAAATTTTCAATACAGATGTCTTCTCTCATGATTTTCGCATAATTCACTGTAACCGTATTTTTTTCTAAATGTTGGCTCGAATATTTTTTTTGTTTTCCAGTCTATCAAATCATAATAATCGTTGACTTCGAGGTGTAATTTTGAAGTCACGAATGTTCTTATTTTCTTCCTCTTTGCATTTTGTCGGGCTTTCAGAATTGTGCTTACTGCAATTTTTTTATATCTTGCAGCATCGCTAATAAAATATTTCCAGAATGTGCGAAGAAAGAGTTGTGCGAAATTATTCGAAAAGCAATTGTTTTCAGCTCACATGTTAAATAGAAGCATCTTTTTATCAACCTAAGAACACGTTTTGGACCATCTTTGCATGAAAGTTTTGTTTTTATAGTAAATCATATTGGGACGTACACTTTTACCACAAATTGATTAATTAGATCTTGATTGCTGTCTGATAATTTACCGCTATCATTCGAGGTCTCTGCAGTCAATGTAGTATCTGGTGAGGGGTTCAAAGGTTTCTTTACAGTCTGTTGTTGAAGTAATTTATTTTGTCTCATCAGTCAATATTGTCTACGCTCTAAAGCCTGTGTTGCCACTATATATTTTGAGCTGATGTAGGTACATTTTGTGGCTACCTCTCTGATCATGTCGGAATTCCAGCTCCTTCTTGTGTATTTTTACTAAATATTTACAAAAATCGACACAAACGCACCTGCACACAATATCGAAAGCAATATCGAAAAGTTTATTTGTTGCATTTTCATAAAATTCAGTTTTCTTTGTAGATATTAGACATTTCTTTAAGCGTTTTTACTTGTGATAATACCGGGTTAGTCTATTTACAATTTGACGTTGAGTTAGAATAGGAATAGACGCTTTGTTCCATAGCGTAATAAGATCAATTGCAATTATTTCACATGTTTTTCACAGAAGGATTTTTTCTATTGGATAACCATTGCAAGTCGTTTCCAATCCACAATCAATACTTTATTATATCGGAATAAATTGGTAACATATTGTCTTTTAATTTTTCTGGGCCACCAAACCCAGAACACGATGAATTTTGTATTGTTTTAGACATTTTACGAACAAATCACAATCAACTTTTCGCGACTATTCCAAAGAATGTGCGCTCCGCGCAGATATCTGTTTTTTTCTGATTGCATCTTTTGTTTCGCAAAATAGTATCAAAGGGTAGAGGCAAAGAGGAGTAAGTTAGATGGGTGAAAATAAAATCTATTTTGTGACATTTAAACTGCATTAGATGAGTTGCTTGTTACTAACAAAATCCGAAAAAAAACACTTTTGTAGAACTTTAGGGTCAGTGCGCCACCTGAAGACAAAATAAGAATTTAATGATATTTTGTGTACTTTACAGGGTACTACCAAGGCACCCATTGGTAATACAGAAAACTCGAAATTTGAAAACTTTTTTCAAATTTCGAGTTTCCTGTATTAACATGCCAGTATCGTCAAAAGGTGCTGTCACATAAATATTAGGTAAATAGTGCAGTTCTTGCCTTATTTTGTTATTTTGTCTATGGGTTTTTTTTTTTTTTGGAGACTGGCAATTTTTTTTGGGAGTAAAAAGTTTTTTTTTTTTTTTGTCTATGGCGACTTCCTCCACATCAGACCGGGGCATCTGATGTGAAATTGGTCCGCTGGGTTTTAAAGTTTTAAATAATGGAGATATAAAAGCCTTGAGAGGTATAGAAGATAGTGCCGTGTGTCAGATCTAATGTTACGGGATCGTAAAATGTGAAGATCCGTATTTCTTTAATAAAAAAGTGTGTGTTTTGGCACTTGCGTGAATAATTCTCGCGCGGCCGAGGAATGGCCTTTTTTTCCGCGTGAATCAAATCCATCCGCTGTCTGGGATGGAGTTTCTTTTGAAAGTTGAACGCGCAATTGCTTTGCTTGGCATTGGCCGGATTTCGATCTATATATTTGTGGCCCTTTGGAAGAATTAAGACCACGATATAGGCATCTTATATGGAGGTCCTTTCATGCATGGCCTTCAGGCAATATCGCAGAGACGACGCTGAGTCATACCTTGGAGGAAGTTCGATGTTCCTACTCTGAAAGATGTCACGTTCCCTTTTTTGAAGGAGGTTGCGATTCTTATGATGGAGTCATACCTTGGAGGAAGTTCGATGTTCCTACTCTGAAAGATGTCACGTTCCCTTTTTTGAAGGAGATTGCGAATCTTGTGATGGCGGTATTCCCGTACCTGTTTGCTGGGGATTTGTTTTGGCGTGCGGTTCAGCCTGAAGCGAAAATCTAGTCTAGCTATATTTTTCCGATACATTTGCGCCCAACGTTTAAAATTCTATTATTTTCGGTGCCCGAAACGTATTTTTTCTGTCATGTGGGTGATAAAGATAACATTAGGATTGGATCGGTGTGTGTATAAATATGTACATTGATTATACTTGACATCAAACGGTCTGCATACTATGTGTCATGTCTATAATCGTTTGTTTACCTTTTTCGAATGGCATCTCAATTGTCAGCTGTCATTACGAGGCGCGGAAATTAATTAAATATGTTAACTTTGTTTTACAAACAACTGGCAACTGGTGATTGTTATTATTATGTGGAGCGTATGTTATATAAAAAAAATAATAATTACATTAAATATTTTCTGCATTCCAAGGAAATAGATGTTACACATTTCAGCGTCGTTATTAATAAATAATGACTACTTATTGAGTTTATAAGTACAGGGTGTTTGGTAATTAAAGTGTTACGGTTATATTATTATTAATTTCAGGGTGGATAATTATATTATTACGTTTAATTAAATATAATTATTTATGAACAATAATTTAATTGTAAATTAAATTATTTAAATTTAAATAATTTTTTTTATTATTTTGAAATTTTTTTGTTTTCAACAATGGCGATTTCCGATATTAATGGACTGTCAAAGGAGGAAATGACAAAATTATTAACGGATCGTGAGATAGTTCCGGAAGCAACATTAGCCAGTATGCGCGAACAGGCTCGTACTTTTAATAGAAGTTTGAAAGAAGGAGGTACTTCCAATATGAATGTAGGTGATGATAATACAGGGAGTGGTTCCAATATGAATATAGGTAATGATAATACAGTAAGTTTAGAAAAGACTACAACCGTAATTAATAATTATTACCAGTCGCCTATTCCTCCAACTTCTTCTTCGTCCGTTCATTCTTGGGGTTTAAAATTTTCTGGGTCTTCGGATGTCAGAGATTTCATTTTACGCATAGAAGAATTATCCAGATGCCGGAAGGTGGACTTGTCCGCGGTTGTTACCTCTTTCTCTGACCTCCTGGAGGGAAGGGCACTTTCCTGGTTTAGAACTATTTTTGATGATTCTTTGTCTTGGTCAACTTTGAAAAAGCTCCTCATTTCTCGTTTTGACGTTTGTACCAATCAAACGGAAGCTTTAAAAGCCTTGTTCGCTATGAAGCAAAAATATAACCAGGCTATAGTGGAATATGTCGAAGATGTTCAGTTAGCAAACTTAAGGCTGGATGTTCCGCTTTCTGAGGAACAATTGGTGGACTTAGTATGTGACAGTCTACAACCAAAGTATGCCTTGGCCATTGCCTATTTCTCGGAAAAGAATCTTTCAGCTTTAGTAAGTGTATGCCGTAAATTCGAAAAGCTTTCGGTAGACAAACCTGTACCTCAATTTAATTCATCTCCGCGAGTTCCTTTTCATAAAACGTCGTATTCTCATCGGGCTCCATATTCTCAACCGTCGCACTCGCCACAAGCTCAAGGCTCGTACTCTCCCCGCGCTACTTATAAACAAGCTTCCTTTTCTCCACGCGCGTCTTCTCCTAGTTCTGCTTTTAATAGTAAGAAAACTTTTAATTGTTTCTATTGTAAGGAACAGGGGCATACGAAACAATTTTGTCAAAAATGGAAAAGGGATTCTCTTAAGCATAATGAAACGAACAAGTTTAATTCAAAAAACTAGCCGACGATCTTTTGCGTTCTGTGCACAAGGATGACAGAAGGTCGTCGTCAGTTCCTAGTAATGTATCTAAGTTTACCACGCACAACATGGACGCATGTGTGCCGTTAGCTGATTGTGGACGTGATGTTAGACCACATGTTAATATTAAAATTAAGAATTTGGTTTTTTCAGGGCTTTTGGACAGTGGAGCTACTGTCAGTTGTTTCGGGGGTTCTGTGTATAATTTTTTCATAAGTTTAGGATATAAGTTAAATAAGTTAGATTCCTACGTTACCACCGCGGATGGCAAACGTCAGGATATAATTGGTACTATGCGAGTACTAGTATTGTATAATAATATTAAGAAATATATTAAGTTTTTCGTTATACCGTCTCTGTCCTCTTCAATTGTTTTGGGAGTAGATTTTTGGAAGCAATTCGACGTGGCCCCTCAGTTGTTTCCAAAAGTCGACAGCAATGTTAATTTTGGGAAGGTTGTCGGTGAGGTTCGTAAATTAACATCAGCTTCCTTGCTGTCCCCCCAAGACAATCTCAAATTAAATTCTGTTATAGTTACGTTTAAATCAATTTCTTTCGAAGAACGTGGTTTAGGTAAAACCCATTTAGTACGTCATAAAATAAATACAACTGGGGATCCTATTAAGCAGCGTTACTATCCTTTATCTCAAACTCGCCAGAAACAATTAGAAGAACAATTAAAAGAAATGTTAGATTTAGGTGTTGTCCGTCGTTCTCGTTCGGCTTGGTCAAACCCAGTTTTGATTGTTCCTAAGAAGGATGGTTCTGTCAGGTTTTGTTTGGACTCGAGGCGTTTGAACAGCGTCACATTGGCAGATTCCTACCCCCTCCCTTACATTTCGCGTATTTTAGATAAACTAAGGGGTGCTCGTTTTATTTCATCTATAGATTTGAGCAAATCATTTTGGCAAATTCCCTTGGATAAGGAATCATGTCCTAAAACGGCTTTCGTTGTACCAGGCCATGGTTTATTTGAATTTGTGAGGATGCCGTTCGGTCTTAAGAATGCTCCCAGCGAATTGCAGCGTCTGGTGGATGCTCTTTTTGGTCCTGAGTTTGACGAGAACGTCTTTTGTTACCTCGATGATTTAATTGTTATTTCGGAAGATTTTGAGTCACATTTGAAGATTTTGAATAAAATTTATGAACGATTAAGAGATGCGGGTTTAACAGTTAACCTCAAAAAATGCGAGTTTTGTAAGGAAGAGTTAAAATATCTAGGTTATATCGTAGACGTGAAAGGTCTTCGTACAGACCCCGTTAAATTAGAATGCATTCGTACTTACCCTACCCCTAAGAATTCGAAGCAAATTAAAGCTTTTATAGGTCTTTGCGGTTATTATAGGCGTTTTATCAAAGATTTCTCTACTATTGCGGCCCCGTTGACAAAACTCACTGGTTCTAGAATGGGAATAAGTAATTTTTCTTGGACTTCAGAAGCGGAAGACGCGTTTAAAAAATTAAAAAAAGCTCTAACTTCTGCTCCCGTTATTAGTTGTCCAGATTTTTCTTTGCCCTTTACTATACATTGCGACGCGAGCAACGTTGGAATCGGCGGCGTGCTTACTCAGGTGTTTGACGGTGAAGAACATCCTGTCTCTTTTTTCTCTAGGTGCTTAAATGTTCACGAACGAAACTACGGCGTTACGGAGCGCGAACTCCTTGCGGTGTTAGAATCAGTCAATCATTTCAGGCCTTACGTAGAAGGTGTTCATTTCACAGTGGTGACGGATCACTCCAGTTTGCAGTGGTTGGTTTCGTTGTCCAATCCAACTGGTAGACTTGCGCGTTGGTCTACGCGTCTTTCTCAATATTCTTTTGATGTGGTGCACAGAAAGGGTAAATTAAATACTGTTCCAGATGTTCTTTCTCGTAAAGACGATTTTACGGTTGCTGCCATAGATTCTTTGCCTACAACTTCGGATAGTTGGTATAGTAATTTGTTTTCCAATTGTATGAATAATCCCCAACGTTTCAATAACTTCCAAATTAAAGATAATTGTTTATTTCGACATTCTAAATCTCGTTTCGCTTTGCAAGAGGATACAGCCTGGAAGCTGGTTGTGCCTTTTGAGGACCGCAACGCTATTTTAAGTAAAGAACACGAATCTATTAACTCTTGCCACCCCGGTGTTTTCAGAACGTATAAGAAAGTTCAACTCCGTTACTTTTGGCCGGGTATGTATAATGACGTCAAAAAGTTTGTTAATAAGTGTAAAACGTGCAAGGCACATAAAATAAATACATCTGCGCCGGCGGGTATTTCTACGAATCCAAAAATAGTCAACAGACCGATGCAAATGTTGTCTATCGACCTTGTAGGACCTCTTCCACGTAGTTACGCGGGTTTTATGTACATTTTATCGGTTGTTGACGTTTTTTCCAAATATACATGGATTTTTCCGCTCAGAAATGCTACTGCGAAAAGCATTGTAAAAAATGTTGAACAATTCATTTTTCTAGTCCACGGTGTTCCACAAACCCTTGTGTGTGATAATGGTAAACAATTTATTTCAAATGAGTTTAAACAATTGTTGGCCGAGTATAATGTTCCTATGCCTTTTTATAACGCCTATTACACCCCGCAAAATAATGTAGTGGAGCGGTATAACCAAACTATCGGGACTGCCTTGTCTATCTTGACCGAGTCTGACCATCGTAATTGGTCCAGATTTCTGCCTCAGATTCAGTCAGCCTTGAATAATACTGTTAATTTTGCAACAGGTTTCACGCCTTTTTTCCTTATGCACGGCAGGGAACAAATTATTGATGGCAATTTACACAAAATTAATGTTTCTTCTAGTGTCGTGGACATACCTTTAGATCAGTCTAGAGCCGAATTTGCAAAAAAGTTGGAAGACTTAGTTCCTATTTACGAACAAGTTTCAAATGCATTAATACAAGCCTTTAAAAAGAATGCCCAACATTATAATTTACGCCGTAAATCCGTGGTTTATAATGTAGGTGATGTCATTTGGAGGAGGAATTTTGCTCAATCCAGTGGTCCGGATTACTTTTCCCATAAGTTGGCACCTAGATTCGTTCGTAATGTGATAAAAAATAGAGTCTCGGATTTAGTGTACACATTGGCAGATATGCAAGGTAGAATTGTTAGTAATTTTCACGTCAAAGATATTGTTCGGATAGATTAGTTTTTGTTTTTTTTCTTTAAGGAGACCTATGTTGTAGTGTGTAGGCCTACCAACCCTTCACATTATTGCATTTGTTTCTTTTGTGATTGTTCTGGTCTCATGCTTTGGAGTTTGGTACCTCCAAATCTTGTGCTCAGTACGAACACTTTATTCTAGTTCATTGACGATAAAACGTTTATTTACCCTCGGTAAACTGGAATGTGATCCTTGTGGTCACTGGCGCCCAAATTTTGTTAGTTAAGTCTTTCTTTCCTCCGTTCCTACCCTTTTCTGTTAATAATAACATACACTAGTTTCGAGTTTTTTTTAGTTATTATCAAACGTATGATTATTTTGATAATAATATATTTATTCACATGAGTACACACACACTGATTTCATACCTTGTTCCGTCTGTTTAACGGATTAAGTTGTAATGCTATTATTTTTAAGTTTATGCCCTTCTTTCTTCGGTCCACTGGAGGCTCTTTTATTGCCCATAGCCCACAGAACCTCCAGGGAACTTGAGAAGAAATATCTAGGAATTTTGTGTCTCAGAGACTTGAGCTACTTTCTGATGCACAAAAATTCTATTATTGATAGTTTGTATTTCATAAGTTCAAGTATAGTATAGCTTTACTAAAAGTTCTTTATATAAACCTTAGTTCATAAGAAAGTTGTTTCTGTCTCTAACAAAGAAAGTACTGCTTTGGCATGCTTAACTAATGATAAATTCCTTTGGAATTATCGCTTTGCCTCTAATACAGGAAAGTGTGTTCTGTATAGTTTTTTAGTCTAAATAATATAAACATTAGTGTCTTACCGTTAGTATTATTATTAAACTATAAATTAAGTATTACTAGTGTCATTCATTGAAATTTTGAATTGATCACCCCTCGAATAGTGTCAACTCACTGAAAGCCATAGTTGATCACACATTTTGTTTTGTTTGTACAAGAAATGCTGACTTTTGTCCACACGTGGAGTGTTTTTTTTAAGGAATGCCAGCTTGAGTATTGCCTTGGTCTCATTTCTTTTACAAACAATGTCACTCTGTTGAGTGTTTGCTGCAGGTTGTTTTATGGATTTTTGGATATCCTAAGCTGCGAGCTTAACTTTCCGTTTTGCTGTTGAGTACCAATTGACTTTTGTCATGATCTGATAGATAGGTATTGTGTTATGTAAATCCTAGTCTGACCACCTTGATTGGCAGGTATTTATTGTTTTATAGAACCTGACCTGATTTGATTTTTTGAAAAAATGGATAATTTAAATATTATTCTAGTTTTACGACCCTTTTTACAAATAGGTATTTCTTCGGAATTGTAAATCCTGGTTCAATAATGAGATTGAACCAAGATTGAGAGAGAGACAGTTAGATGATCCAATGTAAGATCCCTACTCTGTCCACATCTAATAGACAGTTTGTAAACTGATCCTATATTACTTATAACACAGAAAAGTATTTTCTTGTGTCCTAATTTTGCCAACATTGAACTCCATACTTACTACGATAGGTTACTTTTTTGCTATTTAAATATAGCGTAAATTCAGTGTAAGTGAGGGCTGTTGACCCCAAAGTGAAGCCAAATCGGCCTTTATTTCATATGCAAGGAAAAGTGATTTTTTTTCTTTTCGGCAAAATATTGGGTTGTGTTTTTTTTTAAATAAATAATTTTGAGTATGTTATATTTATAAATTTTGTTAAGTTGACACGAAAACAACAGGTCTCCTTTTTTTTAAAGTAAATTCAAAACTTTGTTTAATTTAGTAGATGCTGGTTGACTCCTTGTTTTCGTGCCTTCTTTTCTTATTTGTTCTTTATTATTAAGAAATTTATTTTTAAGAAATTTAGTTCTAAGTTGTTATTTTAAATTAATGTTTTTGTTTTCGTTTTTCTTGTTACCTGATGGACTAATAGTTTAGTTAGGTAGTGGACTTAGTTTTTCATGTTTGAGGGCAAACATTTTCGTGGGAAGGGGGGAATTGTCACATAAATATTAGGTAAATAGTGCAGTTCTTGCCTTATTTTGTTATTTTGTCTATGGGTTTTTTTTTTTTTTTTGGAGACTGGCAATTTTTTTTGGGAGTAAAAAGTTTTTATTTTTTTTTATTAAAGAAACGTTGGGCGCCAATGTATCGGAAAAATGGACTCAGGTTTGTGGGAGGTAATTTTTCTGTCATGTAAGGTAAATAAAAATGAAAAAGAGTTGACTTCTTATTTAGTATATTTCAATACATAAGACAATGTGCTTATGGAACAGAACAAAGAAAAGAAAAACATAACCAAAAATGAATAGTTTACCATGGTGCCAAGATCTTAAAATAAATTATAACATCGTAAATACCTGGTGGACCTAAGATATAGCTAGACTAGATTTTCGCTTCAGGCTGAACCGCACGCCAAAACAAATCCCCAGCAAACAGGTACGGGAATACCGCCATCACAAGATTCGCAATCTCCTTCAAAAAAGGGAACGTGACATCTTTCAGAGTAGGAACATCGAACTTCCTCCAAGGTATGACTCCATCATAAGAATCGCAACCTCCTTCAAAAAAGGGAACGTGACATCTTTCAGAGTAGGAACATCGAACTTCCTCCAAGGTATGACTCAGCGTCGTCTCTGCGATATTGCCTGAAGGCCATGCATGAAAGGACCTCCATATAAGATGCCTATATCGTGGTCTTAATTCTTCCAAAGGGCCACAAATATATAGATCGAAATCCGGCCAATGCCAAGCAAAGCAATTGCGCGTTCAACTTTCAAAAGAAACTCCATCCCAGACAGCGGATGGATTTGATTCACGCGGAAAAAAAGGCCATTCCTCGGCCGCGCGAGAATTATTCACGCAAGTGCCAAAACACACACTTTTTTATTAAAGAAATACGGATCTTCACATTTTACGATCCCGTAACATTAGATCTGACACACGGCACTATCTTCTATACCTCTCAAGGCTTTTATATCTCCATTATTTAAAACTTTAAAACCCAGCGGACCAATTTCACATCAGATGCCCCGGTCTGATGTGGAGGAAGTCGCCATAGACAAAAAAAAAAGAAAAAAAAACTTTTTACTCCCAAAAAAAATTGCCAGTCTCCAAAAAAAAAAAAAAAAAACCCATAGACAAAATAACAAAATAAGGCAAGAACTGCACTATTTACCTAATATTTATGTGACAGTGCTTGTCGTATGAAAAGGTTATCAACGATTTCGCAATGAAGAAAACGCGAAAATTAAATCTTTAAAAAAGTTTATGATTTGCTTTAAATCTTTATTTGTGGTCTCGTTCATTTATGTATTGTGTAGTTGTGAATAATCTTTGCAATTATTTTCGAATAAACGTTTTTTCACCAATTCATACTTAAACGCAATTTATATTATGCTGTGCTACCTTCCTTATTCAAAACTCTACCATACCAAGTACTTAAAATTAAATTAATTTACAGTTTACTGAAACTTGGCAGGGTATTTTATTATAGAAGTATGAAGACCAAAGTGGCCCAAAAATTAAATCTCAAGCATCGGGGTGGGCAACGCTTTTGTAATAGTGAACTTGCGTTTGAGTTTTAGTGAGTGAGACACAGTGGGTGGTATAATAGGCGATGGGTCCACTTAATATGGCGCAGTTATAGAAGCTTGCACAGCAGTGGCGGATACAGGGGGGGGGCGCAGGGGACGCGCGCCCCCCCTTGGCAACCCTAAATACAAGAAAATCTTTCTTCAATCATTCGCTCTACATGTCTAAACCATCTATAAGCGTTCCTTTCTTAATCTTACTTATTACGCTTGTATCAGCCTTGCATTATTTTCATATTTTTCTCACACTATCATACATGGCTTTCTATAGCATTTAGTCCTTCCTCTGCTAGTTTTAGGCTTCACTGCCATACATGCCATACATCAGGGTTAGTACCCCGGTGCGTAGTCGGGAAACACGCCAAACGCGTGCCCAACATTTGTACACTTTTGACATTTGTCATATGAGAACGGGTCGTTTCTTCGACTTGTTCTTGTGTTCAACGGCTCGGCTGTGGAATGATTTGCCGACCTCTGTGTTTCCTCCTTCCTACCACATGGGTTTCTTCAAGACCAATGTTCATTCCTTCCTCTCCTCAAAAAGACCCTCCACACAGCATCCCAGATGACATAGGCCCTGAGGGAAATCATTTTCCTCGGGGCCTCTTGTGTGGAGTTAATGAAAAAAAAGCACTTCATTGTGGACTGCTAGCTTCGCTTCTTTCGACAGTTTTTTGTTAGCGCCAACGGCGTTCAGTCCTCCATAAATACGGAGTTACCTGCATTTACCCTTCTTTCAATATCTCTATCAGACTCCCCATCTCTCGTAAATATACTTCCCGAATACATAAACTTATCCACTGTCATTTTTGGGTAACTATTACAAAATATACCTTATTATAAGTTATTATGTATTTTATTATTAAAAAAAATGTCTATATTTTATTATTAAAAAAAAGATGCTATGTGAAGGGTCATTTTAGAGAAAGGAAATAGTGGAAGGAAAAAGGTATGATAGGTGGTTAGGACTCTCTGGGTTAGTATGTCCAGGAGAGATGGACGGATGAAACTTTCCCTCCCACTGCGATGCGAGCAAATGGGTCGAGGGATTCCCGCAGGAGAGGTTAAATGGTCTCCCTCAACCAGTCCTTTCCAGCTCGCCACGCAGTACGTGGGCAAATGCTTCCGCCGCTATTTTGAAAAATCACATACCACGAACTCAGGCATCCCTGCTAAGTCACCAAACTTAGCGATCCACATGGGATGACTTATAGCAGAGGTGTTTTTTTATCCAATAAATAATTCTCGTGGCGGCGGTACCCACACTCGCCTCCTAAATTGAAACTTTTGCTTCATTCACATTCATACGTCGTTTCATGTAAAGGTACCCTTAACACGGCCCGACTCAAGTATTTTATTCCCTTGATCGTGTAATACAGCCCTACTGCTCCCTGTGGCCAGCCAACTTTTAAATGTGCGGTCCGTCAATCTTTTATTTATTTATTGAAATGGAAACTTCTTTAGCACCGTTGTGATTTGACAAACACATCCTTCTGTATGTTTTAGCCTGCGAGAGAATGAGATAGTATTTTTTTAAATTTACTCCACACAGGAGGCCCTGAGGAAAATAATTTCCCTCGGGGCCTATGTCATCTGGGATGCTGAGTGGGGAGTCTTTTTGAGGAGAGGAAGGAATGAACATTGGTCTTGAAGAGACCAATGTTGTAGGAAGGAGGAAACACAGAGGCCGGCAAATCACTCCACAGCCGAGCTGTTGAACACAAGAACGAGTCGAAGAAACGACCCGTTCTCATGTGACAAATGTCAACCGTGTACAAATGTTGGGTACGCGTTTGGCGTGTTTCCCGACTATGCGCCGGTGCCGAAGGGATCAATGACGCTAGTTCCTCGGAGCATCTGCCATTGTAATACCAGTAGAACAAGTATAGCATTCCCACCCGACGCCTGTGCAATCCGTCTGTTAAGATGGGAGAATCTATTAAGCGGACCGCCCGTTTCTGCACAGGGTCGAGGGTATTTTTTAGGTATTTTGGAGATCCAGACCAGAGGTGGCTGCCAAAATCATATAGTCGGTCTCCTCTTTGTGCGGTTCGTCGTATTCTCCCCGTTGTCTACTTTTTAGTTTTCTTATATTTTTAGCGCCCCCCCCTTGAGTTTTTTCTGTATCCGCCACTGTTGCACAGGGCGCAGAAAAGGCTATTTACGGCACTGGTTCTATGACAGTTGATCCGCCGACAATTGGTCCCCCGGCATACTTATATACAATGTGCACTCGGTTTGGAGAAAATATGTAACTAACAAAATATATCTAGTGACCCCGAAATGAATGTGCGGAGAGGATGTACCGCCGAATAACAAAAGTATAAAACATATTTTCATTCAAATACATAAAGGAAAGATCTATACACTGTATATATCTATATCGTCTGTATACACTATGTATACCAGCGCATAAGTACAAAAAAATCGACACTGTGTATAAATTCGTTTGATATTCATACCCAGTCCTGGACTAACAGGGGGGGGGAAGGTGCGGCCCGCCCGGGCCTCTGCTCGTTGGGGCCTCCATCAAACGCCTCCATGTTCCCTTGATCAAATCATAAACAAGGCTTTAAGGCACCAGAACAATTGTAATTTTTTTGTTTCGTTTTCTGAAAGATTAATTTTTTGTTAAGAATGCTCTCACCAAATGTTCTAAAGAAATTCGAAAAATTGACGGAGACACAGCATTTTATGTGAAACCGTTTGAAACAGCTTGTACGTTGAATTATCCTTCAGCAAACCTTTGAATGCGTTTTTCTCTAAACTTTTTTTAACACGATTTTCAACCTGGTTGACAACATATTAAAAAAAAAACTATATATTCGATTTGCATGCACCAAGTCTTAAACTGTTCGAAAATCCATGTATGTGAAAGAAAAAATGGCGTACCATAAAATTTTTATTTTTATTGAAAATTTTCATCGTTAATAAAAAAAAAATAGATGGGGGGCCTTTATAAAAAAAGGCCCAACATGGCGCCGTAGTGACTGGAACAGTTTAAGACTTGGTGCATGCAAATCGGATGTATATTTTTTCCAATATGTTGTCAACGTATCGAGAAAAACGCGTTCAAAGTTTTGCTGAAGGATAATTCAACATGCAAACTGTTTAAAATTCAAACTGTTTAAAATTCAAACTGTTTAAAATTCAACATACTAACTGTTATAAAATCATATATCTTCGTCAATTTTACCGATTTTATTAAAACATTAATTTGGTGAGAGCATTATTAACAAATGCATCTTTCAGAAAATGGAATAAAAAAATGAAGATTTTTTATATACATTGTTCTGTTGCCTGAAAGTCTTGTTTAGGATTTGATCAAGGTAACATGGAGGCGATTGCCCTCCCCCCCCCCCCCCCCACAGAACCAGAAGCCCATGTGAACTGAATAAAAAGCTTTTGAAATTACATCAACTTCTTAAACTAGGGCTCTTTCAGTTTCTCCGCCCCGGTCCTCTGACTGGTTTAATCCGCCATTGTTCATACCAACTTAATTTTTTAAGTTGATTTTACTTTAAAAATTGGTAAAGAATGCACAAAAATGCAGACGCCCCCAACTGCACAAATAACTTCGCAGATTTGTAGAAAAATATTATTATATTTTAAAGAAAATAGATGCTCGATTTATGTGCCTAACCTAGCTAACAAAATTATTTAATAATGTAAACAGTAAATATTATGCATAGTTAATTGTGTTTGTATGCCGCGCCGTTAGTTTTACAAATCGCACCTTACGGTACTGGTTTTTCCAGCTAATTGTGTTTTGGGTTGATAATTCTTAATAAATAACATAGAATAGTTTATATAGCAACAACCTAATGGCAACCTCATTATCCCTAATTACTTTTTGTATTATTTACTTTCGAGGAATATTTTAAAAATACAATTGCTCCGAATACGGTTAAAAGGGATTAACTTTGATGTGGTTTGCGGTTAAATGCTTTTATTGTAGTAGGTATATATGTACCACCCAACGACCCTAAATCCTTATTATTTGTAGAAACAAAATAAAATGTGCCTTCCTCGGGTTGTCGGAATTTCGGAATCATAAATTAGGTACTCTCGGTAAATAGGTGGGTAGCAGTGGCGTGCAGTCCACAAAGGTTGAACAGCTGTGCCTATCCTAAGAAACACGAATTACGAAAAGGCCATTTAAATTTTTTTTATCAATGTGCATTTTTTCTATGAATTTGGTTTTTTTACGTTAGCTCCACACAGGAGGTCTAGAAAAAAGTTATTTCCCTCAAGGCCAATGTCATCTTTAAGGATGGTGTGTGAAAGGTCTTTTAAATGAAAGTAAGGAGAGGAAGTTCTGGGAAGGGACATGTATGAGTGTATGAGGGGTGTGTAGGAATGAATATGGGGTCAATGTGTCCAGAAATGACGGAAAATCCATCCCACCGCGATGTAACGCGATGGTCGAGAGTCCTACTGGAGAAGCCAAATGGTCTCCCTCATCCAGTCTCTCCCGATCCGGCCCGCCACGCAGTAATGTGGCAGCCGCCCACACCTAGACAAACCTTACCCCGTGACCCCAGGCACCCCTGCTAAATTACCAAACGTAGCGAACCACTTGGGGTGAAATATGACCGAGGTGTTGGTTATCCATTAAATAGTTCTCGAGGCGGCGGTATCCATACCCGCCTCCGAAATTGAAAATACAACCTAAATAACAATGCGTATTCAAACAACGTTCGTTTATTGAATTCAAAAATGGAATAATAATTTTTATTCTATTGTGAAATTTATTCTACGTGAAAAAAGTGTTAAAATTTGAAAACCGAAAACAATTAGATTGTTTCGCTTTTCCATAGTTTTGTTGTAGACTTTTGTGGATTTATATGGATTACATATGCTTATTTGTTGGACATAACAATCAGAGGAAGACAATGACTATTTTCAAATAATCAATACACAATTCATGACATACAACCGGATTAGATGCTGAATTATTAGGGATAAGAAAAAAATACTAATAATAATATATAATATAATAATAATAATAAATGTGGGTATGTGTAGACAGAATATATAATACATAATATACAAAATATTTAATGAGAAAAAAAGAAATAAGAAAAGCAGGTAAATATGATTATAATTGCATGAAACAAAGGTAATAATGAAAGAAAATAATAAGATAGTAATAATTATTGGCTTTTGGAGTTCTGTGACCACATTAGGAGCCAGTATTTTTCTCCAGTGTGCATCAGTGCTGGATGATGGACTGTGCTGGATGATGGACTGGATCACGGGCGTAGCCAGGATTTAGTTTCGGGGAGGGTTCAAGAAAATAAAACTACTGAAAGTGCAAAACTCGTGTCGGGGGGGGGGGGGTATTGTCGGACTTTGCATTTGCTTTAAAAAATTTTATATTCTTTGTAACTACTTAATTTTTTTTTAATAAAATTAAAGTAATAAATGTGTATACAAAAAAAAAACTTTTCAAAACAAAATACATAATAAACGATAGTAGTACATGTTAAAACATTTTAAGCAGTCAAATTATTCTAATAATCACATTTATGCTGACTGACTGTAACACTAATCACAATACACTAACACCTGTCTGTAACACTAATCCTGATATATGTTTATTTAACACTTGTTGCTAAGTAAAATAATAATTTCAAAGTACGTATACACTTACCACTGATTAGAAACGGAAATTAGAAACGGAATTCCAAAAAAAATCAACCGCATTCACCGAAAAAACGGATCTTAAAAGTTAAATTATTTTATTTCTTTCAGAGGTCCCCATTTATCTTTTTAGATACATAATATCATTTTGAGATGTCAGTGTTACAAATAACATTATCTTAACTCTCCTTATTTTAATATTATTGATGTTGATATTTTAACTTTCCGGGGGGGGTTTGAACCCCCAAACCCCCCCCCCCTGGCTACGCCCATGGACTGGATGATTACTGTATACAATGTTTAAAATATTATGTATTTTCTCGTTATTAGTGAAAACCGATTTAGTACTAGGTTAAATATTGCATTTGAACTGTGTAAAACTGTCTAGTTTACGCATTAATATTATTTTTAATATTATTATTAATATTATTATAATTCTAAAATACGCATGTCTTTACGCAAGTCTTTGCGTAAAGGCATGCGTATTTTATTAGACCAAAAATTTATAATGCTCTCTATAAAACCACAGAAATTGAATGAAAAAATATATCCTCCTACAGCAGATATAAAAATGTA
This sequence comes from Limnephilus marmoratus, assembly GCA_917880885.1. Lineage (NCBI taxonomy): Eukaryota > Metazoa > Arthropoda > Insecta > Trichoptera > Limnephilidae > Limnephilus > Limnephilus marmoratus. Next base: position 57,962,824 of record OU862912.1, on the reverse strand, counting down.
ATAAAATCTTGGATAAATACCATTGATAAATACATTTACTTGCTGTAGCTTCTGACCTGCTGTAACTTAACAATTTTTTAATCCTTATTAAAATGTTGTTTGAATTGAAATTCGATAAACTCTGATTTTTTGTGATTTTTTTTTTAATTTTATTATTTAATCTCTACAAAGATAATGATAATTTACGAGTAAAATTTTAACTGTTTCAAAACTCAAGTATACCCACAAACCGGCGTTGCCTGTGTGGGATTTTTTTTTGCTTAGTCAACTAATTGTATTATTCTTTACTTTTTAACTGAATATATTAAAAAAAAAACTTGTATTTGGTGTAAAAATTATACAAATGTATGTATTAAAAAAATATATTTATAATGAAAAAAACGAGTGTGTTTTAGACCACACGACTGAAGAAAAACATACGATACGATATATAAAAAATACGATAGGAAGAGAGAAAGAAAATGTGCGCGCGCACTGCTCTCTCTTGCTCCTACAGTGTGATACAGACAATAGGCCTGCACTGTGTCTTAGATATACGAAACGTAACTGGCTATGAGAGAAAGAGAGAAAGAAAATGTGTGCTCACACCTCTCTCCCTTGCCCTTACAGTAATATACGAAACGTAACTCTCTCTCTTTCTATCTTCACTAACTTATATCTCCCTCTCAACTACCGTTCGCCTTGGTTTTTGGTTACGCTCTCGTCACGTATTCACCAGCTTACTCCCCAAATCAAGCGTGCGTAAAGAAGTTTTATTTCAAAAATAATTACACGGCATATCTTTGGTCGTAGAGCAAAGCGCGCCACTGGTAGGGTAAGTACTTACAAACATTCAATAACGTAAAATTTTATTTACTGTTATGTTTTATTTTATTCGTTTGTTTAGAGAAAATAAACAAACGTATTTTAAAATATGTAACCTTGTGGTAGATTACCTACTCATTGGAGTTAAAATCCAAGTACCTACCTGTGAATTAATTTTTTTATTTGACTACGTCTGTGGTCTAGGGGTAAGGCTCTCAACTAGCAATCCAGAGGTCGCGGATTCATTTCTCGGCTTGTGCAAGTAAATTCAATTAGTGTTATTTTACTATTTAATCATTTAAAAATAATAAACCTAAGGTTTATGTTGAGGCACATTCCAGAGTGGAAGATACTCTTAGGATCACCCTGGTGTAAGACCACCATTCATAATTAAAACGTTGCTTGAAATGGATGTAGCCGTGTTTGGTGACCAGATCTGAATAGCCAGGTACTCTCCCACCTTCCTAATATTTTTTGTAAATCGTCTCTATTGAATTTCACAATATAATATTACACTCTAATAAATGTTATGTTTCCTTAAAAAGCCTTCATTCGGCTACTACCAATGGATAAACTCGTAAGAATTAAATATTAATCTATTTTGGAAATAGGTACTTACATTCATAAATATAATATATCAGGAGTACAATGTACGAGTACAATAATATAACAAAGTTAAAACAATGTAAATGTATTTTCGTTATTTGTTTTTGGGGTGTTATGCCGTATTGCGCTACCTCCTTCTTTAGCCAACGTTTCGGGCAGCGTTGCAGTGTAGACACCCCGGATCTGCCCTGATGATGGACACTGCAACGCTCTCCGAAACGTTGGCTAAAGAAGGAGGTAGCGCAAAACGGCATAACACCCCAAAAACAAATAACGAAAATACTTTTGGCCGTGAAATCTTAAAACGTAACCAATGTAAATGTAGGTAACATTTATTGTGTCGTGCCATGTTGACTTTTTTCTTGGATGGCCAGAATTCAATTTCAACGTTTTAGGTCAAAAGTAAAACCAGGCAGAGGTCGTGTACAGTGTACACGTCGTCGTACTTTTATAACTTGCTTTTTATAATTTTGATGAGTGACAATGACCATTCTTCTGTAATTGACGGGACCTTTACAATATCTTATACATATTTATATTAATAATCAATAATAGTATATCAATAAGTATCAAGATCGATGATTCATACATTAATAAATTTGCGGAATCGAAAAAAAAACGAATTAATGTTTAATGTCTACCTTATATCCTATGCAAATTAATGCAACGAAATATCTATAGGACTATAATTTAAAACATTCGACATTCTAGTATCTTTTGTCTTTTTCATTTTCATACAAGACGTCAGAATGAAGATTTTTATGAACGGCATTTAGGGCGTGGCGTCGATGGCGTGCATACGATCTCTCCCTGACACTAGTATGTCCACTTTGAAATGCTTTTTGCCCTATTTGGTTAGGATTGGTTCATATAAAATTTGAACTTAAATTTTTCTTTTTATTAACTTGTTTTGATATTTTAGAAGAAGAATGGGATTCTGGAGTAAGTAAAATGTAAGCTGTCGATAAGAATTAGAACTAAGTCAAGCCTATATATGCTTTGTTTCACAAATAAATAAACTTATTTTCTGGATTTTTTTTTCTAAAATTACCTGGTGATAATAGTACCTACTTACTCATTGACTAGTTTATACCAATCTGTCTCACTAAAATTCACGAAGTAGGTAGGTATTCTAAATTCCTTGCTATTTAAAGGTTTTAATAATCAATTAAATTTATATTGTTTACATTGGTAAACGTGTTTTCATTTTTTTTTAATATTTGATATAACTTGAGAGTTGTCTACCTAGCAGTAGCGGATCGTGAGTTTTCAGTAAGCTAGAGTGCTATATAAGATTGAAAAATACGACATTACTGATATTCTGTGGATGCGGCGCATCCCTCGACTGAAAGAATCCTGGAGATCTTCAACAAAAAGTTAAAACTTGGAAGAAAAAAATCATTATCAGCTGCAACAACGTCAATAACGTCATATTTATCAATCTTAGCGCTCTAACTCACTGAAAACTCACGGACCGCCTCTGCTGCCTAGAGCTAGAGCCTGTATTACAATGTCACTCGAAATTTATTGGGAAATATTAAATGGCTATTTAACATGGGAAAGGTATGACAAAAGTTAAATATTTAGCAATATGAACATAGTTGGTACATCTTTGATTATTAATACAATTTGATAGGCGGGAATGGAAAAAAACCCTCCACACAGCATCCCCAAAGATGACATAGGCCCTGAGGGAAATTATTTTCCTCAGGGTCTCCTGTGTGGAGCTCATGTAAAAAAAAACACTTCATGTAAAGGGAAGTCTGTATTCTGAAGGGTTATGAATCGCATCGTTTATCAGTTCATTTTTACTATTCATTTATCAGTTTTCCTTATAAATATTCTGCAATACCTACATGTCTAAACGAGGACCATTAAACATATTTAACATCACAAAACAATCATCAGAACAAACTAAAAACTAGCAGAAGTAATTACCTATTTTAAAAAAAATTACATTTGATCAGCTACGTATTTAAAATCATTTAAAAAATTATAGAGTTGTACAAATTGAACACAATTACATAATATAAATAAATCATCAGTGCTTATGCTACTGTTCAATATAGATATACATGGACGAATTATTATCAAATCGCCTGGACACCAGGGCGGGCTGTCGTATTAATAATTTATGTCTAAATCACATAAGCTATGCGGACGACATGACGACAATCCCGAGAAAATGCTCCCTGTAAAACTTATTGATGAAAACATAGACGCATCTAAGAATGTAAAATACTTGGGACACATTATTACTGAAACCTCTCGGATAACGGTGATATTGAAAGACAGCGGAGAAGTATCAGTATACTGTCTAATATGATTGCCCGAAGATTCTTCAAATGCAGTAACAATGTAAAAAAAACACTGAGCGAGCGCTGGGCCCGAGCTCAATCCAGATCACGTCCTACGTTATAATTGATTTTTACGCACCAGATTTAAATGTCCGGGTTAAATTTCCCCCCCAAAAAAAAAAAAAAAAAAAGAAGGAAAAACTAAACCCTTTCATACACTTCCCCAAATGATCATCTAGTGAATCCACGTTATGCAATTGCACTATATAAGTATTATAAATACAAAACAATACAAGAACAACATGTCAACCCACTAGAGACCAAATGGGAATATAATTCACCGACTCCAGATATTTTCATATCAGAGGGTTCGGCTCTGTGGCATTTCTAATTGAACCTATAAATCCTACTGATCCCTCAATATAAATATTTAAAAAATCTTTTGTAATCCTACATGTATTTAAAATTACTGCTTTTTGCATTTTTATATACAAATTCTTTGACAAATCTAATATGCTTAAATTTTGAATCAAATTCCTAGGTATTATGCCAGTGGCCGAAATAACAAATGGTAATATTTTTATAGTCCGAGAATGCCAAATTCTTTTAATCTCATTTCCTAAATCTGTGTATTTTCTAATTTTTTCAGAAATAGTTTTTTGAATATTACAGGAATTTGGAATAGCTACATCAATGATATAAGTTATTTTTTTAATTTTGTCATGTAAAACTATATCAGGTCTATTATGACTAATTGTTCTGTCTGTTAGTATAGTTTTATCATAATATATTTTATAAAATTCATTTTCTAAAAATGAATTTGGTTCATTCATAATATGGTACTACATTACGGCAATCAATCAAGTTATGTTTAATTACCAAACTTTGGTGAATTATTTTTAAAACCTGATTGTGCCTAAATGTATACTCGGAAGACGCTAATATAGAACATCCCGATATAATATGTTCTATGTTCTATTTTTTTTTTTTTTTTTTTTTTTTTTTTTATTAATTTCAATAACAAGGTTTGTACATGTATGTATGATGTATATAATAAGTATAGATTCTTTTTTTTTTCACAGACCTCCTCACTAGGATTTCCTGTTCTGAGGTGGCCTGTAGTTTTTTTAAAATATTTGTATTTGGTTATGGATTGTCTTTATATCATCTTCATGATGTTTGTAATTTTATTATCACTTTGATCTCTCAGCCATATTTTTACTTTTGTTTTAAATATATTCATTTCCTTATAGTTTCGGGAAAAGCCAAACATTTTCTACATAAATCATCAATTTGATTTATATCTTTGATTATATGCTTTCTATAATTTTTAGTATTAATGACTCTATCTTGAATGGCAAGCATAAATCCTTCTATTTCTGCGCTCAACTCTCCAATACTAGTATTTTATTTCTATTATCGCTTATGTTTTACTTTTCTTTTCTATCTACTTTTTTTAACTTTATCTGTTGTGTAAATATGTACAACTTTATGGGACGTGTGGGATTGCACTATCCTCCCCACATCCCATTATTATTATTATTACTAAGCGTTGTTTAGTTCCGCCCTGCAAAGATATTTTATTTTCAGATTTAACTAGCTAATAAATAGTAAGTAGGTGCCGAAATCGAAATCTTAAATAAATGTACCCCCATAAATAAACAGGGCTTGTGTGTATTGGAGGGTGTTATTATATTGTATATTAAAATATAATTGCTTCAAACCTATCAAAAGATTCATCAAACATTAAACTCTTACGGAAAAAAATGATGGCGTTATCGTTCTCAATCACGATATTTTAAATCCCCATCAAGAAGGTAGACAGATACATTTTTGTACGGATATTCCTACCTCCTACTCATCATCCTGCATAACTTCAAACATATTTTAATTACCAGAAACATACCGAAATAATTGAACATCTCTTTATATTCACCGGCGGCGCCTGTTTACCTTTCCCCGGGGTGGCTGGGCGCATTCCCCCCTCCCCCCACGGGGGCGGGGCGAGACAAGGGGCTCCGCCCCCGGGGGCTCTACCGAGGGATTGTTTGTTTATCTCAAACACTTGTCGCGCGGTCGCGTCCTGAACAACACGCAAGCTACTGTCAAATGCAATAAGCTAAAAGTTTACATTCGCCGACTTTCCTCAAGGATCTGAATTGGGTCCAGTTTTAAATGTTTTATTTTTAATATAATTCAGTTATCTAAAAAGACAAGTTTAGTGTTTTTTATCGACTGACAATATTTTTAAAGATGTGCTGTGTCTGATGGAACTATTGTGATTTTGATTTGATAAACATTCTAGTGACATTTTGTGAAAATGAGTGCCTTCATGATGAGTGAACAAATGCTGATGCAGTCCCAGCATTATAACCGTGGATATCACCAACAGCTGCTAATGCAAGCTGCCATGTGCAATTATCAAGGTATTGTAACTTATTAAAATAATAAAATAAAACACTCCATTTGTGAAATAATAAAAATCACTAGTATTTTTTATGCCGATGGAGTTTCAATGGTGCGTTTAATATATTTGTAAATCATTTAAATAAGTTTATATACAAAGTAAAGGTATCTTTAATCCCTTAAATGAAAAGTAATTGTATTGTTATATCCTCCCCATTAACATATCTACCGGACTATGTTGTATCAAGGTGCTTGTGACCTTGAATATTGTGCAATTGCGTGACCACTTCAGTCTAGTTTTATCTCTTTAGGTACAAATTATGAATTCCTAACTAATTCCTAACTATAATTGTAAATACATTTGTAGTTAACTACACAGAATATTAGAGGTATCTACAAGAAGCAAATCTCGAAACCAGTCATTGAATCTAGAAGCTTGAACATTCTCGAAGATTTTATACATATCTATGTTGTATCCATATGCATAGCCATAAAACAGCGTGTCAAAGAATATGGCAAGATGTTTAAACACCGCACACGGATATCCTGTTCGCACTTCAGTTTGTAAAGATCTATGAATGAGAGGTTTTTTAACATCAGCTCTCAATATAGCTTAAATATCAAACATTACCGATTTTCACACATTGTAAAGCCGACTAAATTTATGGTCCAAGATGACTTCTTCACAATAATAATTCGCTTTTGAATATAAGTATACATCTTCCACAATATTATATTTACTTTAACGACATGCAAATATGTAGTTAGATCTCAAAGCTTGACCAAAATAACAACTTTTTTATCTACACAAAACAATCGCTGAAAGCACTCTCTGAAAATAAATGTTCCATATAAAATACTTTAACGCTAGGTTATAGACGAAACCCGGTGTGCGCTTTCGCTTTCGCTCTGCGTTGATTGAAAAACAAAACATAATAACATCCATGTAGGGATGTTGGAAGTTGGAACTGTCTAAATTATGTTTACAAAGCTGTATTTTTGAATGTATGAATATGTATTTTCGCCTATAGTAAAGGAAACTAGGCCCCTTTGTAAGAATTCCACCATGGGCGGACGGTCAAATTAATATTTGGTAGGTATGGAATAGAGGTGGGGAGATCTGCAAATTAAAAGACAGAAATCTTTTTGATATTATTGGATTAATTGAACTTAAGGTTAAAACCGAAGTATTAATATAAAATTGTGTCAATTTAGGTTATTAGCGATCCATTATAACTTATAACCCATTTCCTATCTATTGTCCTTTTTCTAAAATAATTATGTGACTCATTTTTATGTTCAGTACGATCCGGTGACCTATTTTCATTATTATTTTTTAATTAACTTCAAAGCACTTGATTTCGAACGAGGTGACAAAACGATGAAAATTAACATAATTTCAATTTACGAATTCTATTTGCTAGCCATTAAAAATTGTTTCCTACCGGCTGCGCCAAAGGTTATTTGTGTACTGTATTACCGGTACCTTAAATTATGTGTACTGTATTACCGCTACATTAAATTATGTGTACTGTATTACCGGTACCTTAAATTATGTGTACTGTATTACCGGTACCTTAAATTATGTGTACTGAATTACCGCTACCTTAAATTATGTGTATTATATTACCGGTACCTTAAATTATGTGTACTGTATTACCGGTACCTTAAATTATGTGTATTATATTACCGGTATCTTAAATTATGTGTACTGTATTACCGGTACCTTAAATTATGTGTACTGCATTACCGGTAATTTAAAAATCACCTCAAGGGCGCTTTATTAAATTATGTGTACTATATTTCCTAAAACTAACTAACTAACATCACACCGTTTCCCCGCAGGGGTAGGCAGAGAGAACGGACCGCCAAACAACTCGGTCTTGGCACACACTCTCACTTTGCCTCACTCACATACATCGTCTCATACATACTCTTCTATTATTCCGACTTTTGACATGGCCCGACTCAAGTATCTGATTCACTTGATCGTGCCATGTCTTCCTCGGGCGTCCCCGACTTCTTCTTCCATTCACATTTGCGTCATATATTCTTCTCACACTATTTTGCCTAAACCATCTAAGAATCGCTTTCTTAATCTTATTTCTCCTATATTACCGCTCCAATAAAATATAGGTTCCGAGATTATCAGTATTATATTTAAGATACCACTCCCGTGGTGGTCTAAAGGGAAATAGAACTTCTTATACGTTAACTCGTATTTTATATCAATATAATTCCAAACAATATTATATCCAAATAATTCTAAACAATATTATATCCAAATAATTCCAAACAATATTATATCCAAATAATTCTAAACAATATTATATCCAAATGATTCTAAACAATATTATATCCAAATAATTCTAAACAATATTATATCCAAATAATTCTAAACAATATTATATCCAAATAATTCCAAACAATATTATATCCATATAATTCACTTGTTATTAAAAATACATTTATAGTAGAATATTGTTAACTATATTTTACCAGGGGCTGTCTTACAATTATTATTATATTGTGGAATCAGAGTGGGAGGTTAGGCCCTGGAGTTAACAAGTCAGCAGATCTCTTGGATTAACTAAACACAATGAGATCAGAATAGGTATAATTAACTTGTGTTCTGTATTTTCCAGAGCCGCAGGTGACCGTCCCCTCACCGCCAGAGAGTTTGGACTGCGAAGTGGAACTTCTCAATAAGGAGATGTGGAAACAGTTCCATGATCTTGGAACTGAGATGATCATCACAAAGAATGGCAGGTTGGTCCACATCCTATTTACACTTGATTATTGTCTCTGTATTATGTACACACTGTTGAAAATAGGGTCGGTAAAATGTCGAACATGCATATTGGAATCCACAGTTAAATTAGCCCACATGCACCTATTTGAAAATTTGGGCTGAAAATTATGGTACATCCTCCGGATTAAATTTCTGAATACAAAATGAAGTTAATAAATTGAATAGTTTTAGGTTGTGAGTCAGTAACTAACTAGGTACGTTGTATTTGTAACGTATTCGGTGTATTCCTACAGTAATGAAAAAATAGGCTGATAAACAAATATGTAGGTACCTACCTACCAACGGCAGTCCGTGACTTTTCAGAGCAAGAGTGCTAAGATTGAAAAATACGACATTATTGATGTTGTTGTAGATGAAAATGAATTTTTGAAGTAAAACTTCTTTACGCACGCTTGACTTGGGGAGTAAGATGGTGAATGCGTGACGAGAGCGTTTCGAAAAGCGAGGCGAACGGTAGTTGAGAGGGAGATATAAGTTAGTGAAGATAGAAAGAGAGAGAGTTATGTTCCGTTTCGTATATTACTGTAGGGGCAAGAGAGAGAGGCGCGAGCACACATTTTCTTTCTCTCATAGCCAGTTACGTTTCGTATATCTAAGACACAGTGCAGGGCTATTGTCTGTTTCACACTGTAGGAGCAAGAGAGCAGTGCGCGTGCACATTTTCTTTCCCTCTTCTTATCATATAGATGGAGCTAAAGAAGTTTTACTTCAGTCGTATCTAAAGCACACTCGTTTTTTTTTAAAATTAAAATTTGATTTTATTGTGTAATTCGTCGTGTCTTTCAATAAGGAGGAAATGGTTGACATCCCAATCTTACAAGAAAATTTATGTTCAATAAAATCAGTGGCGGTCTGTGACTTTTCAGTGAGCCATAGTTCTACAAAATATTGATGTTGTAGCCGAAAATAGGTAAATTTTGTTATTTTTCAAAGAATCTTAAAAATTTTCACACTTTTTTTTTAAATTATGAATAAGTAAATTTCAGTTTTTCAATCTTCGCACTTTAGCTCACTGAAAATTCATGGACCACCACTGCTGCCTACATACATCTTAACGCACTTAATTAAAGTCACGTAAGGAACTCACGAACAAACTTTTTTAACGTTACAGATTTTTTTAAAACCAAACCTAACCTCAAAATCTGTACTAATGGCGTTATCCGAGTACATGTACCTAGAAAGTTAAGTAGGCAGACATCTATATCAACCATACCTACCTATTTTCCTAGTAGTAGATGATTCTCGAATGCCTTAACATGTCGTTCTAATATAAATTATGAAAGAAAATGTGCTTCAGAAAAACAACAAATCGCTCACATTAAAAATTTTACCTGCGAGTTTAACCTTCTTAAAATAATATGTTTACCTGTTTAATAGCGAGGGTTCTGAGATAAATTAATATTATATCCATTCGTTCTTAGAACAGGTGCATTCAAAGGTGCTAGCTACTAAGAAATAAATTTACTCATATTTTTATGCAAAATTGTCTAAATTGGCTAATGCGGTATTAGATGAATGCTTTTTTTAAATAACTGATTTATTTAAATGACACTTAAGCACTGCCTACCCATCCATAATTAAATAATATATATATACTCGAGAAGTTCCAGATACGAATCGCATCTCAGTGCGCGTCCCAGAGTAACGTGTCAAAAGCAGGAACTAAATATGCAAAATGATGTTCATGTCATATTTCAATATGGGCTGTATTCTGCACAAAAAATGAACATGTATGCATAAAGCTCATTCAAGGGAAGACTCATTGTGTCAAAAATCATATCCGTTGTAGACCTATAATTATTATGAAATTTGGTTACAAAATAACATTGAATAGATTTTTCAGAATACTTATCATTTTAGTCCAGTTTTAAAACATACCTAATATTAAAATTCTATCAAACAAAGTTGTGATAAAGGTTTTTTTTTTTTCAAAGAAAGACAAACGTTCCCGGGTTACTAATAACCCAACAATGTTTGAAAATCTCCTACTACCACCACAGAAAGCCGAAAATGTTGCTTGTGTTGTGATGGAGGACTTAGCCAGTCAAGGAATCGAACACGCGACTCTCGGGTGGGACCCAAGCGCTGTGCCCACTCAACCACTGACCGGTCTAAATAGTACTTTTCTATTTATTCAACAACTTCACCATTCATTTATTGACTTAGCTTACCATTAGTTGTGATGCCTTGTTCAGACAACAAAACAAACAAACAAAAAGTACGAGTAGTAATAAAACGAACGTAAACACATTGCCGTCTGAGAGTAGTAATTACTTTACTACCTGTTAAAAGCTCTGTGTTGATAGGAATGGGTACCAGGTACCATGAGAACTTTGTTATTTTACTCTTAAAAGTATAGGTTTTTAATGTACCTACGTTCGCAAAATTTTGTCATTCGAAAAATATTGTATTTATTTTCTTTTTGTTTCCTGTTAAATATTCACAAGTTGCATTCTTGGTTACATTATTGATTGAGCGTCCTGAGGTCCTATTTTAACTTGGCCGTTTTTAACTTCGTCTGTCTGTAAAATTTTTTGTACTTCTGTTTCAAGGTGGTGGAAGTTTTAATAGTTCCGTAAAGATTATTCGTGTTTATTTGGACATTCTGATAAGCATTTTTCCCTGTCTACCACACCGAAAAGAAGTTTAATAAAATAATTACTATTGAGATAGTACCGTTTATTTGGACAAATGGTATAATTCCTTATTTGAAAGATGTTTAAGGTTACATTAAATATATATGGTTTATAATTAAGTACGTAGGTATTTAAGTACCTACCAACTCACAAATCTTATGATTTCTGAGAAAATTTTGGTTTTAATTTATTAAATAAGAGAAAATTAAAAACATACTTTTATGGACATAAGGTCTACTGTTCGTATAGATTCGAATTAAATGCAATAATTAAAAAAAAAAAAACATACTTATATCATGTTTTAAATAATATTTTAAAAGGCGAAAAAAACTTTGGGCCAGTTGTTTGTCTAATTCGTTAAACTTGTAAGTTAATTTTCAAATTCTATTAAAATTTTTATTCAGATTCTGTTATTATATCAGTTCTGTGATATAACTGACCCATAATGATACAATTACAGAACTTAAATAGAACTTTCATGGAACTTGAAATATAGGATTGAAATTTGACGAATTGTTCAAATTCTGTGAAACAGCCCACCTTTTGTAGATCAGTACCTGGTATTCTATCCTCTGCTTAGGGGGCGTACATTAATTACGTGAGCTCAAAAGGATGGGGGGGGTTCCAGCAAAATCTCACGTTACTTGAAAACAATATACGAAGAGGCCCAAATTTATCTCACCAAGGGGAGGGGGGGTCTAGATTGGAAGAAAAACTGCTCACGTAATTAATGTATGCCCCCTTACTTCTACAATCAAATGAGCTGAAGGTGAGTTACTTACATTGATTCAAGTGTATCTCTAGGACAAGAATTTTAAAGCATTTCAATCGTATAATAATATATAATATCCAATTTTATACCGTTCATTCGTGGCTCATATCATTATAAGAATACAGACATTATATTCCAGTACACAAAACTCTAGATATTTCATCTTATTTATGATTCGGCCTATAACAACTATAATTATTATTGAAGGGTTTGATACAGAAACGATCCAACATCCAACTCGAAAGAAGGTACTCTACTCGTCTGCTCATTATCTCCTATACAACACTGTTTATAATACAGGCTGTAAAGCGGGCGGCGCCTGCTCGAGTGCTTTCAGTAAAAAACAACCCACTAATTTTACGACCCATAATGAACCGTTGTAAAATTTAGCTAAATGCTTGTCGTGGTTTTTAGAACGCGACGTCATTCAACGTCACCAGACAAGTGCATAACTTTAATATGCATTCAGATTATAAACAGCAGCTCCCCTATTCTTATCTTGTTTTTATGTCAACAATTTATCATTGGCAACACGTGGTTTTTGTACTTCATTTTGAAGTATTAAGTAATTTTTTGGTATTTTAAGTATTTAAGTTTAATAGTTAGACGGGTTGAGTTTGAATCTCACAGCTCACGCGCAAAACTAAAATGCCGACTTTACAGTCACTTTACTGACTTTACAATGACCGTAAGCGAAAGAGAAATATGCATAAAACATAAGTGCGACAGAGAAAAGCGTGGGCGGGCAGGCATGCCGCTTCACGGACCTTAAACTCACCTATTGGGACGATTTTTGTATCAACGTTAGGTCGGTATTAAAGTTAGGCGCTTACTTTACCTCAGCCTTTTCAGAATCATCACCCCTGTTAATCCCACTCCCCCAAACGTTGTGTAAGTACCTATATAAACCATAATTTAGGGAATAATTGTACCATTGTGAAGATAGTAACAAGTGGAGACAAGTTTAAAACTGTTAATGTATTATTGAATTGTATGTTGAAATTTCATCTCGAATTGCCATTTTCAAAAATAGAAATACAAAATATTTATTCAATGTCCAAAGAAGCTTTCTTTGCTAACTTGTGAAAACGAATGCCCTTTTACCAGACTATTGACCATCAAAATAAATATCTAAAACATACCAAAATATCTTAAAAGGTTGCAGGTAAGATTCCTTCAACCATGCAATTAAAAAAAACATAAAACATTAGGTACACATAATCCCAGAAAGACATTAAAGAACCAATTTTTTTAAGTATTCCTTTGCATTCATCCTTCCCTTGACAACCATAATATTCAAAATAAATATAACAACAACATTGCAAAATATTTTAAAGTTCTCCCATTAAAATGTAATTTAAAAGGTTTAGGTAGTGTAAATAAATACAGTTTGGTCAATGTTTGCCCATTTCTAATTAACTTAACGACAAGTTTTATAACTTCTTGGAAACTAGTCCATGAAATGAATAGGTAGGTAACTAAACAAAACCTTACAACAATACCGACCTTTGCACCAGCAGGTGAATAGGAATGGGATTAACAGCTTGTTGCTAGGCAAGTTTTCTATAACAGGTAAATCCGCAGTAGTAAAATCCTGAGAAACAGGTAAAGCTAGCGTAGTTAAAACACCAGAGGTCATGGTTCATAATGTTGACTTTCTTCTGTCATATTATTGAAAACTCGCGTAGAATTTGCATTTTTTAAGTAATATAAACGGTTATTCGATTGTTCTGAACACTAAATAGTGATGGCAGTACGGAATACGTATTTTCAGTTTTTGTCAACTTTTTAAGATTCCTCGTTCTTTATTGTTTGATATGGCAAACGTATGTAACCGCAATTATTATTACAAGGAAACAACGCAAGGGATACCTCAACGCATGGGTCTGGTTGGGAAGTCAAGTAGGATTCTACTTTTGGATTTATCTTGTAAAGCTATATGTTTTAAGTTTTGAGAAAATATGTTTATATTTAGTAAATCAGATTTTACCGTAGGTCGTTGGTAGATTTGTTAAATTTTCAAACAAAATTTTGTATTATACAATGTACATTTCAAGTCATGTAATCATGCAGTAAAATAAATCAATAAATTATTTGGGAACGCTACTTTTCAGAATTTAAATTTTAGTTCAAATAAAATCATAAGAAAAAAGATCCGCGCCTTTGTTTTGTGACGAAAGTACTACAGTTTGTACTTGCAAACTAATATTAAAAAAAAAATGCATTCTTATTTTGCTTAGATATTATTGAAAAATTATAAATACTTATGATCAAAACATAATTATAAACAGCACATAATTTTAAAAGTTTTATCATCACGAGTTTGGGCATTTTTGAATATTTTTTTATTTTTTTTTTTTTATTTATTTATTTCAAGAATTTTTTTGTTTTTACATTACAAATGATACATAACAAGGTTATACAATATTTTTTTTTTTATTATTCTACTACACCATAAGTTGAGCAATAGGAGCTCGTGTTTATGGGAGGAGTATTTACATGTTAAAAAAAGTATATAATGTTCTAATGAAATGTGAACAGTGTTCAAAGAACTTAATAAACAATAAAATAAATACAAACACTATTTAACATTGGTTCATAATTTAGAAAAAAAATAGCTATAGAAGGAAATAACATTTTGTTTAAAGTACATATTTAATATTACAGTTGAAGTGTGGGTAATTTTAAATTAAATTCAATTAAGTTCAATTAAGGGTACAATATACTTATCGAAGCCAATTTTGGTTGAAATAAAATTGATATTGAGTTATTATGTAAAAACCCCGAAAAAGGGCGTAAATAAATAAATTATGTTAAAATTCTGGTATGGAGAAAAATTAATTTTTCTCATCGGAACCGCCCTGTACAGTTGCAAGATACGATTGCAAGATCATCATTTAACGAAATTTAAATTCACGGCCGCTGGTCAATGGCTCTTAAATTAAAGAAAACTTTGTTTTTGTTCTCCTGTAAAATTGTATGACAGTTATTCCTATTGCCATATATGTTCCCTGTACCGCCATCATGCTCTCGTGGTTATATAGAATGGATTTGTTTTAGAGAAGTGACTGTCGTTAAGAGACTGGTTATTATTCAATTATATACAAATATAAATAAATTATACATCGAGAAACTTTATTCAAGTATTTGCATCGAACCAAGCCGGAGCTAAAGCTGGTAAAGAATCTAAGGAATGTAGTGACTAGTGACGCAATCCATCAGCAGGAATTCTTCCCGTGTGTTTCCGTGTATCCTTGAATTCAGAGAGGCGCCTTCTGCGCCCCACAGAACTCGACAGCCAAAGGGCCGGATGAAGGAAGTACATTTCTCTAATTAACTGTACTGTTTTACAAAACATCATTATCTATTAGGCCAATATGTATATGTATACCTATTTAAGACATTGGTGATGGCTAAGTACGGGAATATAATATGTATTATCTTTGTTAGCTAAACCAATTAGTAGTAATTAGGTAAGCTCATTAACCCATTAAGCAATTTTGGGACATTTTCTTCACAGACAACAAACAACCGGGGTCTTTTTGGGAGGTGTATAATATACACCTATATATCCCAGCCTGGCATAAAAGTTATGCGATCTCGTTTTATATTATGCTAGTGACAGACTCAGCTATAAAAGCGCCAACTTTATTTGGCTTGGCGTATTTCGGCAATTCGATCGCCATATATTCACAATGGGAAATTAATGCTATGCTGAAAGGAATGATTATGGGAAATGCTATGCTGAAATAGGCCAAGCCAAATAAAGCTGGCGCTTTTATAGCTAAGTCTGTCGGGCCCATTAGGGTGAGAGTTATGATTTAAACAGTAAAAGAGGGAAAAAATTCTCACTATTTCGTAAAATAATATTCTGGCAACGCTGATGTAGGTAAATATTATAAAAATTGTAATTGATACTATTATTTTTAAATATACGTACAAACAAATGAATTTGTGTCTCATAAATAAATCTATAAACGGTTTGAAAATGCTGAAATAACTAACTGTACATAACACATACTATTAAAATGATATTTATTTTACATGTGTAGCCGTTTGGTTGAAAATCACCATAATAAGAGAGATTCACAAATGATTATATCAGATTACCAAATGTTTTTTAAATCCTATTTTTAAGGCGCCGCTACCCGCCTTTCTACCGATTTCTTACATATCTCCCTTAAACATTTGAAGTTTTTAAGCTCTAAAAAAAATGTATGTTATTTTTTAAGATAATATCTAAACGCGTTCCACGCCGAAACGCAAATTATATAAAAATACCTCGATAGAAAAAAATAGCAAAGCATGCTCCGAAAATTATTTTAAACACGTTTGTTTCACATTTTACAACTTGTACTTGTGAAAAAATTCACAATGTTTCTTTAAATGATACTTAAGATACCTACTTTCCACGAGATTTTAAACGAGTCGTGTTTTATTAAACATGTTCGCATATTTCGCATCGATTTTGTCGCTTTAAATGTTAGCGCGCTCCTCTAACATTCACAATTTCATATCTATTCATCTTCTTCTTTTTGAACCCGGTTGCGGCGCCTTAAGAGGCTAGATTTCGCGACGAACGCGGAACGTTTAGGTATTTCATTAAATCTTCTCTGTCCCGCTCGAAACAACCTCACACACACTTACAATATTCAAAACAAGAGAACACACACTTAGTGACACACTGCCGGCCGGAAACCCCCATCCCCCTTTATCCACTGCCCCTACACCTCACCCGCACAGCTATGATTTACAGCTGATATATTCTGGGTCTAGCATCTTTCCTATTCGGATCTTGGAAGCGCGTGAAGCCGTGTACCTACCTACATACCTAAGCAATCCGCATAATTATTTGTTCTTCGTAGTATTTTGATTTCGCCTGACTTAGTGATTACACTGATTACTCATTCAATATATTGAGAGGGTATCGGCTCCTATAATCTTTTTTAAAAAAAAACTTTATTTTTTTCAATTATATCTACATGTCTACATTTCAAAAGTAATTTTACATATTTTCTAAATACAGTAAGATGTAAACATAAGGTACATGTAATATTGTAATACGTAGTTAGCAATAAGAAAATATACAATAGACAAAAGTAGGTAACGGGAACCCACTAAGGTACTGCGTGTGTGTTAATTTTAGAGCAAATGTTTATAAATTAGTTATTTGTGAAAAAAATGTAGTAAAAATAGTGAAACAATTTTTTTTGTTAGTGTAATAGTTTTATGAAAGTAAATAAAGTTAGTCTTGAAGTTACCGTAGATTTGTATTGAAAAGTGAAACATGAAGATTTACAAAGAATTCATAGTAAAAGTGTCTCAACATCTGCATCATTCAGCCACAATTTAATTTTTTTAATGTAAAGTGATATTTTATCTGTCATTTGAATGTGTTTTTAGAAGATTAAATGTTCGAGGACCAATAAAACTGCTGTGCTTGCATTAACTTGGTATTGGTTTGTGGAGTAAAAAAATATTATTAATACCTACTTTTACTAATTCTGTTATCATTTTTTTCGAATATTTTTTTGTTTTTAAATACATATTTCATAGTCTGCAATATAAATAATTTAATTTCGGTGATTCCTGAAGTCGTCCAGGTGGACCTCCAGCGGTCCAAGGAAAACTCGACGGGGGTCTAAGTTGGCGTGATAAAAAAATGTCCCATTCCCCATATTGAGAAAAAAAAATTTATCTGGTTTTTATAATAAAGAACAAAAATGTTGGCTTGGATATATAAATATATTGGACCTATAAATGAAGGCAGATAATACACTACTCAAAAAAATAATGGAGCAAAAAATTCCAAATTTTTCGGTGATTTTTACAGGTTTTTCGGTGAAAAATGGTCATATTGAGACTTTAAAAAAAGTATTTTGAAGCTGATTTTAATTTTCGGATTTTTGGCAATTTTTTTAAGAGCCACGGTTCTCATGCAATCCTAACAGATAGCGCGAAAAAATATTTTTGCAATTTTTTTTGCTTTTTTGGTTCAGCAGAGGGAGCTCCGTCCATGTTCCAGCAATATCATGGGTTTATAAGCCATCTTAAAAGAATTATACTAGGAGTAACTGCAATTCACCATGTCATCCACCAACAACCCCTTGTAGCGACAAATTTGAGTGAGAGATTGCACCAATCGCTTCATTTTGTGATTGAGGGAATGTTCACACACAGCTTTATATGCGTGGCTTAGCGCATATCGGAAAATCGCTCGCTGAACATTCCCAATTGTAATATATGGCGAGCGACGTGCCGAAACACGTCAAGTCACACATATTATAGCTGCGTGTGAACACGCTCTAAGGCTGTTAACAAAACACGAAGCAATGCTTTGAATACTCGTTTATTTGCACATTGTGCGACGAAAATGATGAAGACTGTCCAACGATTGCCCTTACATACTGAAGTACGCTGGTTGTCGAAAGGTGCACGTTTAACCAGATTTTACACACTTTTTGAATCAGTTTTAGAGTTTCTGGAAAGTAAAAATCCAGATTTAAAAGAAAACCTGATCAAATTGAAAGAAGACATCGCGTATTTGACAGATTCTCAATATTGTGTCTATCCCCCTTTCCCCCTTTTTAAAAACAGACATTACAAAAGCTTTTTTCCAATGAGTGTGAAATTACGTTTTCTTTGAGAGAATGTGTGAATAGCAATGTCACCGAGATAATAAGTTGTTCAGCAAAATTAGAAATAAAAGTTGAATGTAATATCACAACCAGCACCTTTTTTGTGTTGTCATTTTGCAGATATTTTAATACTTACTAAATATGTAATGTTAATCGAATTAAAATTTATTGAACTCATATTATTATTATTGACATTATTGGTGAGAATATATTTAATTCGAGAAAGGACAAAAACAGATTGGAAATAAACATTAAAAAGATTGCAAATTTGTTGCCCATCACTTAAAGAATGGTTTCCACAAAACATGTTATTAGGTATATCAGAGGAAGATTGTTTCGATTTCACGAAAGTCCAAAAATATTTCACATTATTCTTTGTGTTTAACTCGGCATTATTTATATACATAGGTGGAAAGTAACATTATGTGTACACGGGAATAAGTTTGAGTAATATCATACGATAGTCATATGAAAAAATATTATATTACGTATTGCAAAAAATGTGTTAGACCGTAATCTCTAAAATACATTACTATGAAACTAAACAAAACTCATGAATAAAAAAATATCAACCCCATCACTATTGTTGTATAAACTAGTCTCAACATCACTATTATCGAAAACGATTATTCCCTCCCCCCGACCATGCACTCCTTGCCTCGACATGTAAAACGTGCGAACGAGACAACTGCAGTAAACCAGCTAATTTACCTACAGAAATCGCTCGGAGAAGGGTTTAGGGAGAAAACACTTTTCTACACCGAAACTTTCACGAAATTGTAATTTGAAAACGGTAATATGTTGTCAAAAGAATAAGCTATGTCGGTATGTTTTTATAATTTTGTAATTCTTTATAAGAATTGAATTAACAGCACTTATTCCTTAAATAATATTTTCCGATAAATTATGCATGTTTGAAAGTGAATGTTTACGTTAATACGAAACACATCGAAAATGTAAAAACATACCGACATAGCTTTGACTTTCTAGAAGGCGATATAAAAAAATATATGAATTTCGTGTAATTTTCGATGTAGAAAAGTGTTTTTTCCCGAGCGTCCTTTTTGTATGGGCCGAAAAGCGAAGTCTATCATCTTAACACGAAAACGACACTTTTATTGATTCAGTGAGACTCCTTAGAAGTTTACTGGTCCGGTCCTGTGTAAGTGATCTACCGTTAGCGCAGCTTGCGTCCAGCTCATTCCGATTTGATGAAACAAGGGATTCAATTTGAACTTGACGAGGAAAAAAATGCAGAAAAAATCGGACTAACAAGAGTTTTGTTTGTGTCTGGTTCGACCCGACCGACAGCCGACAGCCCAGCCCGACCCAACCCGCCCGTCCGGCGCTCGCCTTCAAGGCATTCTTTTCCGGTGGGAACCTTTTGTTTTATGGACCGTTTGTCGCCTAGCGCACAATAAGACAAGATGCCCGAACAACAGAACAATGCTCTAATCTCAATTCCGATCATCGTAATACTAAACGATCCCGCAAAGGGATGAGAAACGCACCACTACGCTTTTGTAATCCTACCCGTATTCTGAGGGATTCAAATAAAACTGCGCACAACTAGCAAAGCAAATGCATATATAAAAAAAGAAGTTTCAAGAATTTCAACTCATTTTGTTCTTGTGGTCAGGATAGAACATTTTGAATATGTGCCCAAATGCTGGTTGAAAAATTTGGTTAATATGTGGGAACTAATCAGGCGCCGTGTGCGTAGATGGGTGAAAAATTAGTGGACTTGTTTAAAATGACAACCGAACAAAAAGTTCTATGGATTGTGATCGCTTTGTAGATTTAGAGTGGTGAAGAAATCGAACCTTTTTACAATTTGGTTAATTTGTGATGGATATTTTCGGGGTTGGTAGTTACCGGTATCTACCTTGTCTCGGCATCTCTCCGCGGGGAGTCTTTTGTTTTATGGCCGGTTTGTCGCCTCGGTGTTGGAGATAAGTTAACATGGCCCCGGCTCCCTGTCCGCACCCCCCTCACCCAACCCTCCTCGTTCTCCTCTCCCGAGGGTCCGAGATTAACTGGGGGCATTCAGGAATTCGATACGGCTACAAAGGCCGAACATATAAACGAGATTTAATTAATAGAAATGGTACTTGGAGATATCCATCCCAGCCTTTTTCGGGAGATATTATCTCTTGGGAAAATATTAGTTTTGAATTTTTTTATTTGAAAAAGGTTGCAATAACTTCCCTTTCATGAGAAGATATTTGACGAGAATATAAATGAGACTTTTATTTATCTTAATTTAAAAAAATAAAACTGATTTTAAGATCTGTAAAACAAGTATAATATATGTTTTGTGGGTCTTAGTTTTTCATGTGAAATATTTTAATAATATTCGTCCCTATGCAATTATTATTTTCCCCTTTATTTTATTCTTTATTGACTTAGATTCCCAAGCGCCAGATAAGGTTGGTGAATGTTTACTTTATAATTAGTTTACACGAGGGCACCAATTAATTTTTTGTTCTCAATTTACCAAATAACTTCATGAAAGAGTTTGGTAAAAAAGGCGATAAATCATAACGTGATTATTCCGTATAAAACCAAGTCAATAAAATCAGGGCTGGCCCACGCGGGAATTTAGGAAAATGTATTTTTTAAATCATCGAATGCTAATTTTTAAATATTTATAGGTATTTGTTTTTTTTTTTAAACAATGGATTTTGATCGATTGTTTTGAATATGCTTAATTATACTACTCCCAAAGAGAGATCGTATGCATGTCATCGACTGTCGTCCTAAAAGCCGTTCATAAAAATCTTCGTTCTCACACGTCTTGTATGAAAACTAAAAAGACAGAGAAGATACTAGAATGTTAAATGTCCTTTATCGTATTCCTATAAACATTTCGCAAACGTATTTTCTTTTGAATTATAGAATTATTATGATATTACCAGTTACTTACATACTTATTCGTTGGTAATTTTATCGTAAAAATAATATGATATTATTAAGGTATAAAAGTTCCTGTCCGGGACGACTTATTATTAGATTTATATGACACTTCAATTTCAAATTTCACGTAATAAAATGGTGAGATGACCATCCTATTGAGAAATTAGTCGAACATTTAAAAAGTACATTAGATATATACTTAATTTTTATTTTCTTTTTTGAAAATGTTATTTAACGAATTTTTTATTATTATTATTTGTAAAATGCAACTAATAAAATTTTATTGAATACAATTTTATGTTTATGTACATAATATTCGGGAACCCGGGAACCTTTATTGGATAACCAACACCTCTGCCATAGGTCACCCCAAGTGGTTCGCTACGTTTGGTGATTTAGCAGAGGTGCCCGGGTTCATGGGGTGAGTTTTGTCTAGGTCTTGGAGGCGGATGACCAAGACACACTGAACCCCAGATTCCTACCCACCCCTTAAACCCTTTTCCTTCCCAGAACTCTCCTCTCCTTCCTTTCCTTAAAAAAAACCCTCCACACAGCATCCCCAAAGATGACATAGGCCCTGAGGGAAATTGTTTTCCTCAGGGCCTCCTGTGTGGAGCTCATGTAAAAAAAAAAAATAAAAAAATAAAAAAATATATAAATAAAAATAAAATAAATAAAATAAAATAAAAAATTCATAATTATTTCGTCAGATATTCATTTTTGATTAAATAAATAAATATTATATGTTTATAAATAAATATAAGGACTCTCATAAAATAGTCACAAAAATATAGATGGAATATAATTTCTTTCATCTATATATAATCAAAGAATTTTCTAAATGTTTAAGTTTTATAATTTAGCGTAGCGTCCATACTTTCTGTATTTCATTTATATTGCTAAAATATTTAAGAATAAACAACGTTTTAACGATCTCAACATTAAAACTGTTTTCAGTTTTTTGTATTGCGATATTTAATTTGAACACGATTATAAATGCAATGCTATTAATTAATCACTATAGTTGATAATCGATTAACAAGTGCAAGTAAAGAAAATACAACAAATTTAACGTTTAAATTCATCAAATCGTCTTCCGGTGCATTACAACATTATTTAAATAAATTAAATGAGTTGGAATGCCAGCCCTCGTGTTTGTTTGAGTGTTTGAGTGGCCCCAGCAGGCCTAGCGCCCCCCGGGCTTGCCCCGCCCCCGGCACCGGGCACCAGACACCCTCCCCGGAGACGCCTCTGCCAATTATCCAACCAAACAGCCACCCAGATACAATCCTGCCACATCCGGAACTTTTCACGGTTCACTTTGTAACAAGATACCTTTCAAATAATTGTGTTCGTTTTGCAGATGTACTATTTAATCGGCGACTTTTTATTCGGAGCAAATAAGTTAAGTATTATTTCTTGGCCCATATTGGAATCATTATCCGTACAGACATAACTAGGTTACTTGAAGCGCCCCGTGAAAAAAGGTTAAAATATAATATGAAAGGGTTAGCAATATTGATATAAATAAAAATAAAATTTAAAAAATGTTAATAGTAAGCGTTTTAAAGGTTATTTCATGAACATTCTCCAACCATAAAGAGTCCTAAATTCGCCAGTCTTTCAAAATAAATATTAACTCTACTTTTGTCACTAATCTTTTAATAAATGCAATACTAATAGTGATGGGGGAAGCAAATCCAGTGTTTTAAATATAATGTCCTCCTCGTACAAAGACGTATCTTCTCCAAGCATAAACTTTCTAATAAAGTGTGTTTATCGGAAGTGACCAGCCTTTCTGTATCTATTTGTAAATAGTAAAATTAGATATAATCTAAAAATTCTTAATAAATTGTACAGCGCCCTTGGGGTGATTATCCACAAAAACGGCGCTACAAAAAATTATCCAATTATTATTATTATTAAGAGGAACGGCTGCGCGGTCTTTTTCAAACAAAACTTAAATTTGTATTTCAGGCCAAAATACCCAAACAAACTGAATACATCTTTTTTCAATGAAAAGATGTAGCAAATATCTAGTTAGGATGTATGCTACTTTATTTATTTGTGTTTCAAATTATAAAATACATGCCATTACAGAAATCAATTTTTGACTAATTTAGATTTATTTTTATTAATTACCAGTTACCGATTAGAATTGAAACCAGTTGTCAACGCAATTCGTAGTTCGTGAGCCGCTACCATGGCAACCTTTTAACAGTGCAACTGAAACGCGATGCAACAATGCTGGTGCGTTGACAACTGGTTTCATTTCAGTTTCTCCATGAGCGAAGGCCCTTACTTTTTAAAAAATGTCAAAAATTTTATTATTTATTATTTAGCTGACCCGGTAAACTTTGTTCTGTCCTATAAATTATTTCTAGTGAACATTTTGGACGTTAAATAAAAGAATTACGAATGTATTGTAATGAGGCGGACGTAGCGCCATCTGTCATTCAACATCATAAATAATTACTTTCTGTTTGAAATACGAACGACAGTTAAATTTGTTCATACAAAAATACTAAAATCGCTATTAAAAATGGGATGGTGCGGGTAGGAGGAAAAAAATTTGGGGTTATAGGTATATTTTAATGCCAAATAAAAAAAATAAAAAAATAATAATTTCTGGATAGGGATACCCTAATCACCTAGCGCTATGAAATATACTTTACAACCTATTCTCATACCTACCAAATACCTATAGATTAAAAAATCATCAAAATCGGTCGAGCCGTTTTGGAGGAGTGCGACCCCAAACACCGTGACACGAGATTTTTATATACATAGATTTAACGGCCTAATTTAAATAAATAAATAAAATAGTAGATATTTGCTACACCTTCTGATTAAAAAATATTATTCAGTTCGGGTTATTTTGGTACAAAATCCGGAATGCAAAAAAACGCGCTGCCGTTCCTCTTAAAAAACTAAAAGTAGCCCATATTTGAAAATGGTTGTGGATACTTTTTCGTTTAAACTTTACTAGACTTTAATTTGCGTAATAAACAATTTAGGAATAAGCGCCCTTGGAGTGATTTTCTTACGAAAATTGCGCTATACAAATCATCCAATATTGTAATAAAATTTAATCGTTGAAAAACGAGATGACATCTTTTACATCAGGCGTTTGATCATGAGCCGTATTTGAAAAAAAATTAAATAATATATTTTTTTAAACAGCCAATAAAACCCATTAGGAAAAAGTTAAAAACATAAAAGGGTGAAATTTTGGAATCTTTGAAAGCTCTTTTTACTTGAGTCGTTCGTTTTGCAAGTGTTCGTGGTCAGCGTCGAGATGAACTTTTAAGTTTACAATAGAAACAATCTGTTTGAAGCTTTTACAAGATTTTGGTAGACAGATTAGTGTGAGCACAAAAAAGTCGTTAGTTCATTGTTATTGCGTTAAATGGATACACATTGGAGATAACCGAGTAACACTTGCTTTTGTGTCTAGTTTTTTTTTGCTTTTGACGCCATTTATTGTTTATTTTCTTTGTCAGCGACAGGGTAATGGTGCTTTTGAATGGGGTGTCGCCATGAGCTATAATAACATCTTGAGAATTTTTGTACCTAACAGAGAAGGGGTTTAAATCCTAATTTTAGGTTTCTTATATCTACTTCTTTTGGTGTTTTCTCTTATCGAAGGTTGTACACCATTAAAGCGGTAGACAGGATTTCTTTATGCACAAGAGTCCTAATTGCTCCAAACCTTCAGGAGTCAGTGAGACTGTGGCTTGTTTGTTCTTCTCTTCCCCAAATGGGGTTTGTTTTGAGGCTGAAGGCAGTGGGGAGAGGAAGGAGATGCGGAGAAGAAAAGTGAGAAGTACATGGCTATTCAGGTCTAGTCACTAAACACGGCTAAAGCCTTTTTAAGCAACGTATCGATTCTGAATGCTGGTTTTTCACCAGGGCGATACAAAGATACCAGATGGCTTCAGGGACAAGAATCTTGACTAGCGACCGGAGGTCGCGGGTTCGAATCCCGGCGTGCGCAAGTAAATTTTATTAGATTGATTTGTGTTTTCACAATTCAATTATTTAAATTAATATAAGGTTTAGATAGAAAGATATTCTCAGTAATCAAACCACCATTGCTTGAAATTGCCTTTGCTGTGTTTTTTTTTACATGAGCTCCACACGGGAGGCCCTGAGGAAAATAATTTCCCTCAGGGCCTATGTCATCTTTGGGGATGCTGTGTGGAGGGTTTTTTTTAAAGAAAAGGAAGGAGAGTTCTAAGAAGGAAGAGGGTTTCAAGGGTGGGCAGGAATCTGGGGTTTGGTTTGTCCTGGTCATCCGTACCAAGACCTATACAAACCTCACCCATGAAACCGGGCACCTCTGCTAAATCATCAAACGTAGCGAACCATTGGGGTGACCTATGGCAGAGGTTATCCAATAAAGATTCCCGGGGCGCCGGTACCCATTCCCGCCTCCCAAATTGTTTGGTGACTAGATCTGAATTACCAGGTACTTTCTCACCCACCTTTCTCACCCCATCTCCTTCCTCTCCCTTCTTACCTTCCGCCTCACAACGTACCCCAATTGGGAATGCCATAGTCTCACTTGTTCCAGGCGGTTGGGAGCAGTTGGAGACTCTTGTGCGGTATTCACATAATTATCAAATTATAAGGCAAATATGAACTTATATTTGATCGTGAGTAAGGCAATTCTAATTTTTACATCACTCTTGATTGCTTTTTAAATCAATTAATCTAAACGAGATAGATATATCATAAAGATTGTTTTCTGGAGTAAAAAATGGAGGCCCCCCCGCTGTGTCAGTTTGCATTTTAATAGCGAAATCCCTAAAAGTAGGTTGATTTTTTGCCCTCGTATCCTGGACCTGGACATCAGGAATGGGAGAGCCTATAAAATCGTCAAAACATTAAAATATGATAATTAATTCTACACCGTCGTCAGATTTCTAATATGTCCATATTCCCGTTAAGGTTTTTGATTATTTTCATTTGACGTGCCCAATAATTCAGTGGACGGCGCAGCGGGTCCTCCGCGCCCGGCTCTGCCCGGGCCCGGGGCTTGGCGCCACCGCCGAATAAAACAAACATCATTAATCTACCGCAACTACCTCGTTGGCGTTTTTTAGGCCGGATTGCCCTCGGCCACCGGGGCCGGATTTAATGAACGGCCCTTTCACGGCTGATTGTCTGGACTGCTCCGTGTTTGTTTTACTCTTGTAGTGTCCGTGTGAAAATTGGATGATTTACTGGCTATCCCGGTACCCCTTACCCTCCCCTTTATCTGCCTTCCCGCACGCAGCGCGAGACGTGATATAATCTCTCCTAATCTAACTATACAAGTGTTGAAATTCTTTAATGTCTCGTTGCTCGATATTAAACACACTACAAGTAGGTACCTATCTTTAGTGTCGATCAGATAATATGTTCCGATTAACAAATTACATATTATATAATGTTTAAAAAAAAGAAATAAAACTTTCGTATGTCGCATCAAGGGCGTACATAAGGGGTTCAAACCTTCGTCATTAGCCTCAGTATTGCATAGGAAAACATATAAAGTACCTACTCGTAAATTACACTGTAAAATACAACCTAAATAATAATCAATTGTGGTAAGTAGCAGTGACGGTCCGTGAGTTTTCAGTGAGCTAGAGCGCTAAGATTGAAAAATATGACGTTATTGTAGCTGAAAATGGATTTTTTTTTTCAAAATTTCAACTTTTTGTATGATGGTCTTTAGGATTCTTTCAGTCAAGGGATGCGCCGCATCCACGTGCTGAAAGATCTTCATACAAAAAGTTGAAAATTTGAAAAAATAATTACATTTTCAGCTGAAACAACATCAGTAATGTCGTTTTTTCAATCTTAGCACTCAAGCTCACTTTTTGGTACCTCACTTACCGCCACTGGTAAGTGAGGTCCCAAAAAATTTCTAACACATTTTCCAACCGCCCCCCACTCCATTTTCTCTCTTTCCCCTACCCCAGGATCGAACCCCCCTCTCCCCCTTTCTTATGGTTGGACCCCCCACTCCCCATGTGAATGCTATGGCTACGCCTTTGTGACGCATATTTCAACACAATTCTATCTAGTTACATAAAAAATGGTCGGTGTTGGAGGAAGGTCACTGTTTGCATGAGATTTCTAAAACCTACCCTTTTACTTTTCTCACCCCTTGGGATAATTTCGATACTTCATTACAAATTTTTGGTCACTTGACGTTCAGATGAAAACGTACATCTAAATTAATTGCATTATAAAAGATATTAAAATCTTTTTTACCTTCTGTAAAAATTTATGTAAGTAGGTACTTACCTACCGAACATTTTCATGAAAAATCAACAACCGATGTGTCCCGTGTGAGCGTGTATCATGTTGAATATCTTGAGAAAACCAAATTTCAAAGACATCCACCGTTGAAGAATTTTCATACGCGACCCTAATCTATTTTCATCGAGCAATCAACAAGAAAGATAAAATCAGTTCCCAGAGCTCTAAAACTAGACCCAATGACACCATGACACGTGTAAACTAAATAGTAATACACGGAATGCGTGGTAGCTAGTTTTAGTAGCAGAATCAAAAGGTCGGCCGTAAAACATTCAATAGGGAGACAACGGACAGCACATCTTGATCGGGACCGTTTAATATGGTATCGCCCCCATTAAAACACTGACGCTAGTGTGTTCGGTCCGCGGCGGCCTTTTTGACAATTAAAATCCTCAAAACCCTTTGCCAAGATGCTCTGTTTTTCTCGGTAACGTTGCATTACATCTCGCAACATGGCGTAACTGCGAATTTATTTAAACCGGCCGGAGTTCCGAGTATGGCAATTTACGCGAATTGAAATTAATTGCAGGAATTGTGTTAATAATGTTTCTTAAATTAGTTTATTTAAAGATGAAGTCTTGCACTCGCTTGATGTTATAATTAAATAATTTACATCTTCGGAGTTATCCCAGCAAAGATTTAGATATAAATAATGATTCTAGTATTATTATTCACAATTTGCACTTTCATTAGGCTATGGTGACTAATTAATTAACTGCAGATAGTTAGACAGAATATAACGTCATACATCTCTGCCTTGGCACATTCTTTTTAATTCATTCACATATTATACAATTGTACAGGTACATTAATCTTCCCATACCGTTATACTTATACCGATTGTTGACATTGTCCGACTCAAGAAGTTTAGCACGTCGATCGATAAATAACGCTAATCAATATGATATTGACTAAATCCTAAATCCGTCGTCTATGGTCAGTTAGCGCGGCCTTATATGTTAGATAAGCTATCAATATTATACAACTTTTTGAACAATGTCGTTCGTTATGCAAAATAACTGGCTCATTAATGAATGGAAGTGAACTATCGAAGTTCTTAGAATTGAAAGAAATCGTATATGCGATCAAAAGACTTCATTAATGTTACTAAGACGCCATTACTTGATACCGTTCCAGCTTGGAGAAACGAAGTAACACTTCTTTCCCTGTTTATCCGCTCTAGATCCATTTGAAATTCCCTTCCCCAATCCTATTAAAGACTTATTATTATTTAGAAATGCATTTTATTGGAGGCGGGGGTCTCGTTATTTGTAATACTGTCATATATTCTTCTTTTATGACACAGGTATCACTATTCTCATTTCTACCGCATGTATATATATGATTTAATGGTCAAATAATAATTATTATTCGATATATAAAGGGCGCATCAGCATGTAAGCGAAGAACTAATCGGCAATTCCTGAGCATATTTTGAGAAAAATTAAAAAATAATACATTAGTAATATATTTAGACCGATTCTATTGTAAGTATTTTAAGAATAGGTATGTTTCTGTCCAACATCTCAGACATTAGAAGAGGGGATGTCTGGATTGACCGCCGCGCGGCTTCGTATTGGAATTACCTGGCGACAAGACTGTGTTCTGATAACATCGCCTTCTCAGCGGGCGGTCCAACTCGCCTCAGCGCTCCGCCCCCTGCCCAAACTAGCCCCGCGTTCCCCTGTTTACCCGTGGATTAGGGGGCTCGCGTATACATGATAATTGCCCCATTCCTCGTCTCACCCCTCTCGACTCTTATGCAAGATTTATCATCCCACAAGCAACAAGAATCCATAGACAAAAAATATATGTTTTTTTTAAGAGGTGGTTTTTCGATAGACTATTTTTTTACCTCATGTTCACATTTGCTGGAATGGTTTTGATCGTCAGTGTGTCAGGTCCTATATTACTTACACATTAACTTGTTAGAAAACATCCCCGGTGTTCCAAAATTGGTGGAAAAAATGGATTTCTGTTTATTAAAGGGAGGGTTCGTCTAATTTTATGTTTGTTCTTTGTTTTGTCCCTTTTTTGGGTGGAAAGGCAAAGGTGAAAAAAGTGTGGTGAAAAGTACTTACCCCCATAATACCTATTTTTTTATAAATTTATCATAATTTGTTTCCTATATTTGTAGCTCTTAGTTTCTTGGAAAAGTTGAAAGAGTTTTAGGTTACAATTAAATGATCGATTTGTCGGAGTGACCGACGTTCACATGCTTGAAAGAAAGTGTGAGTTGGCGTTGTTGACTGGAGAAGGAGGTAGCTCAATACCGGATAATACCCTAAAAATAAATCACGATACCTACAGTCCTACAAGTAGGTTTGACATATTTTTGTGTGCAATAGTATGAGCGGGTAAAAATATTCTAAAGAATTATTTTTCAAGCTAAAATAATAAACAAGGCAAACATACTTTACCTTACTATAATAGGTATTATTAAGTTCTCAGTGAATAATGAATACTATCTTTACTATTACCTCTTTGTTACCTTATTTCACTTGGTCGAAGCTTATTTCGCATATCTTTTTTCATATCTGTTCATTCATTGATGTAGCCATTGTTTTAGTTTTGTTTTATCCATTACTCGCGAGAAAGCTTTTCGAAAATCTTTTATAAAGAATATTGCCAAACATCCCTTGCAATTTCCGCTCTGCCCTCTACCATGGTGTCTAATGGTTTTTAATGGACGAGTGTTTTAGTTGAGTCCATTATCACTTTAGAAACAATAGCCGACCTGAGACTGACAGATAACCATTATTTTCTTATGACTAACACGTCTGCTCGATGTCCTGGCACCAGACAACTTTACAATGTGCACTTTTGGAATCGTTTATCTTAAAAATTTCAAAGATTCTCAAATAACATATTTGGTCGTCAAATAACTTACATTAAGCGTACAGGATGTTAAAGGACGTACTTGACTTACTTTTAACCTGACATTATTTGGAGTAAAAAATGTAAATGAAATTTTTGATCTCTCGTGAAATTTTTGATTTTTTTTTTTTTAAATTGAAAACATTAAAAAACAGTATCTCTACTCATTGAATAGACAGGGGCGGGGTATGGGGTCCGGGCGGTTACTCGGCTGAGTGACTAATTACAACATATGGAAGAAAAAAAAAATGATTTCGACGAAAAAATATTTGAAAAATAAAACACATCAAAAAGTCACCGGAGATCAAAATTCCATAAACATTTTTTACTTTAAATAATGTCAGGAATCAGTGGTTAAAGCAAGCCAAGTACCTACGTCCAATTTAAAAAAAAAATGTACATAAGAGAAATCCGGTCAGTTAGGTTTTTCCAATAAACTACTCGTTTTCGCATTATAAATAATTTGACCATTTTGAATAATAATTCATTTATAATAATTCATTATAATCGTCAACATCCACAATACCAACTGGTGGAAGAATTCCTCGCAAAGCTTCTTCCGATCAACTGCCTATTGCCTACTTTGCTTTTTGGCGTTTTCGTTTATCATCCTAGCATCTTTTCATTCCCTGTTTTATAGTATTTGGTTTTTGTCCTCTTAGGGGGCGTTCAAGTATTACGTAACGCAATTTTTGAACATTTTTGACCCCCCCTTCCCCCCATGTAACGCACCGTAACGTTTTTACGTACTCTCCCCCCCCCCCCCCTAAACGTTACGTAACGCCCAAGTGACAATTTTTACCTGAAAGTCACAATTAAGTTGCGCAAAGTACTGGAAAGTCGCTTAAACACCTTTTTTTCTTGTTTTAATCGCGTTTGCGGTAATAAATAAAACAAGAGATTTCGAGAACTAAAAGGATTGCCAACTTGGAAGATTTTAATTACCTAGTTTTTTTTATCTAAATAAAGAAAAACATGTTACGTAACGCGTTGTTCGAACCCCCCCCCCCCCCTCGTAACGCACAGTAACGTTTCACAAGACCCCCCCCCCCCCCCCCTCTCCCCCCAAGTGCGTTACGTCATACTTGAACGGCTCCTTATGAGCTGTGTGGTGATATTCAAATGACCAATATAAAAACATGCTTTTCTAAATACTCGCGATGACAAAATATTCCTGGAAATAGTGCTCCAGTTCCAATAATTATTGAGAAAGTCTGGAGAGACGTCTAGAACAGATCTAGGACAGTAGTAGCCTAGTTTACTCCTTGAGATTTGAGACTGGCCTTTTTGAATGAACAAGAATAATCCATTGTTGAATCATGTCGCTTGAAGTGGGGCAATAAAAGCTGCCGCCAAAATTATTATTTCTATTGCCGCCATCTTTGTCGCCATTTGCATTAGTGTTCAGTTTAGTCTGTAGACCTATTATTTTGTACCCAGATATCGGCCGGTGCATTCCATCGACCGGATGTCAAATCGGCGAGTCAACACCGTGTTGGGTTGGGTTAGCTGGTTCTGATGGTGTTTGCTATTTCTGTAGCTGTTTGCTGGTCCGCCATATTGCCAGGGTGCCATAAAGTCCTGGAGAGGACTCTAATAGTTTTATTGATGTCGGCGGTCTGGCCTGACAGGTGGGTTAGGTGCTGTTTGTTTAGCTGTCCGCACTGACTGCGGGTGACCACGCGGAACAATGGGACGGACAATAATGGGTAGCTGTGATAATCGCAAATGTATTTTATATCTGTTGAAGGATATTAGATACCTTTTTAATAATGGCGTAGATACCTACTTTTGTGATTAATTGATTAATGAGATTTTTGTGAATTAGAATAATGAATATTATTAATGAAGACGATGGAGCCAAGCTCAACAGTTCTTGTTATCCGGCAATTGACGGCTTCAGAACGCAGAACCATTTTAAATCATAATCCACAGACTTAAGCACACATTTCACCACAATCAATTATCTGCCCTGATGATGGACGCTGTCCGAATTTTTTAAAAATTTAATTAAAATTAAATTTTATTCAAATTTTATTTAATTAAAATTAAATTTAATAATAATAAGTTATTATCAAGTTCTGCAAGTATTTTAGTATGTATTCTTGTTACAGCTGTTTCGACTTACAAGGTTATTTTCAAATTATGGTTAAGCCACATTCAGACGACTTATTTATTCTATTTTAAGTGTCAATTTTTGAAGGTGTCTAAATTGATTGCTGTCCGAAACGTTGGCTAAAGAAGGAGGTAGTGCAACACGGCAAAATACCCCAAAAATAAATCACAATAATACTTTTTGCCGTGAAAATCTAAAAGTATACAAATTCACATTAATATAATAATATCTACGACGAGCTTTCCATTGCCTTAGCTTTTTTGTTTTCGGCGAATTTGAAGAAACTGGCACCGAAAAGAAAGTAAATAAATAAACTGTTACATTGTTTTTATTTGTACTTCCAATTTTCAATTAGAACAAATATTTATCGGTTATTTGATCGAATTGCTTAGGAATAACTCAGTGAATTGTGAACAATCACCTAATTTTTAGTTACTGGGTAAGGGATTATTGCACTATCAAAATCATAACTACACACATATTGCATTGCAATTTATTTGTTTATTCCAAACAACTTCCCTTCTAGCCAGTATATTTGGTCACCCCACTCTTCCACAAATCCAACAACGCATTTTTTGTGGCCGCTATTACGGAAGGATTCCTCGGCCACTTGTGAAGTGGGTCTAATTGCTCGTATTTCACTGCTCCGCAATCAATCATCCTCCAGCAGTCACAACCTCCAGCCATGAAACCAGCCTGCACACCTATAATACCTGCACAAGGTGGGCCCACAGAACCCCACCCGTGGCATTTAGCACTGAGACAGGTGGAAGGTTGTAATTTGACCAATCTTTTTTGTCTAACAGACAACAAATTGGAGAGTGTTTACATTTTCTAGATCGATTATGCTCGTGGCTTGATATGCACTATAACTAGGAAAGGAAATTGATAATCTTCACATCCTAAACGAATTTTAATCGACTGTTTGTTTGATTGAATATAAGTATGAAGGGAAGGGCGTGATTCACGATTTGATCAAATTTATGAATTGATTATATAACTACCAATGCTTCGTAAGAATTTTTGAGCCTTTGAGGGGATTTTCTTGCAAAAACAGCGATGATCCAAATATTATTATTATTATTGAAAGAATGAGCAATACACCCAAACCTAAGTAAGTTGGAAGGAATTTAAAAAAAAAATTATAATATGAGTCTAATTCATGGCAATTGCCTTTTCAGTAATACAATTTCGCAGTACCAATCATTATACAGTTATTATAACGATTATTGAAGTGGAGTTTAGTAATGCAGTTTTGTATCTACTTAATTATTAAAATAACGAATGAATACCTACAGCATTTTTTTATGAGTAGGAAGGTATTTACGTTACTTAATACGGTATGTAGTGTCTACGTAATAAATTATCTAATTACATTATGTGCTTAAAACGGTATCTACTTTGCAGTCGCTATTAATATACTTAATATAATATCAAATTGACACAATACATACTTACAGTATCTACTTAATACAGTATCTACTTAATGCAGTATCTACTTAATACTTCTTCTTCTTCGATGGCGCTACAGCCCATATCGAGCTTTGGCCTCCTACAACAGTCTCCTCCAACTCCTCCTGTCCTCAGCGGCTGACTTCCAATTTGGTACCTGGAGAAGCTGTGCCGCATCCCCTCTTACTTCGTCTTCCTACCTCAGTCTGGGTCTTCCCACTTTTCTCTTTCCACCTGGGTGTCCAGTCAAAATTCTTTTTGGGACGCGTGTATCCGGCATTCTCTGTACATGCCCAGCCCATCTCAGCCTGAGGAGTCTCATATGTGCTGAGATGCTAGGGTCCTTATATATATCATACAATTCTGTATTTTGCCGGATGCGCCACTGTTCACCCTCTTTCACGGGTCCGCATATTCTTCTCAGCACTTTTCTTTCAAAAGTATCCAGCATTTCAGCCATCTTTACGGTCAGTGTCAGCGCCTCTACTTAATACAGCATCTACTTAATACAGCATCTACTTAATACAGCATCTACTTAATACAGCATCTACTTAATACAGCATCTACTTAATACAGTATCTACTTAATACAGTATCTTCTTAATGGTGACAGCGACGCAGAATGAAATCAACTCAGAACCTCTTCAGAAAAGTCATTAAAAGTGATGATAAAAAATATTTTAAAAATGTTACATAGGTTACGTTAGGTTAGGGTTAAGAGGTATTTAAAAAAAAATCATACCGTTTAATGTCTTTTCAAAGAGGTGTTGAGTTGACTAGATTCTGAGTTGGCATGGAACCCTTCTTAATACAGAATCTACTTAATACAGTATCTTCTTAATACAGCATCTATTCAATACAGATTCTTCTTAATCTTAATCTTCTTAAAGCATCTACGATAATAACGCATTAGCAACAGAAAGAAAAAACAAAATAGCTTTGTAATAGTATTCAGAAAGAGAGCTTTATTGATCGATGGGTTGTGTAAAGGCAAGGCATACCGCTGATAGCTCCATTGCTATATCCCTTTTTCTTATAAACAAAGCATGTTACAGTATTCGTCCTTTGATTTTCAGTGTGATCTAATGTTTTATTTTTTTGTTTCAGACGCATGTTTCCATCCCTCAGCGTGCAAGTGAAAGGTCTGAAGCCTGGGGAGCAGTACGCAGTGGCTGTGGAGATGTGGCCCGTGGGCGGCGCCCGCTGGCGGAGGGCGGGCGGCGTGTGGGCGGCAGGCGGTCAGGGCGGTCAGGGGGGCCAGGGGGGCCAGGGCGGCCAGGGAGCAGCCGGAGCACCCCACGGGGCTGCGCTGCACCCTGACGGACCGGCCCCCGCCACCAGGTGGAGCCAGCCCATCAATTTCAACAGACTGAAGTTGACCAATAATGTACACGATTCTGCGGGAAATGTAAGTGAAAAAACGACTTATTTGATCAGATACGTTTTAAGATTTTCACGGCCAAAAGCATTTTCGTTATTTATTTTTGTGGTTTTATGCCGTGTTGCTCTACCTCCTTCTTTAGCCAACGTTTCGGACATCGTTGAGTGTCCATCATCATCTACCGGATCTGCCGGATCTGCCCTGATGATGGACACTGCATCGATGTCCGAAACGTTGGCTAAAGAAGGAGGTAGCGCAACACGGCATAACACCCCAAAAACAAATAACGAAAAAAAAGACTTATTTGATACTTATAATTTATTTATACGGAACTTAGCGGTAGGTTTGAAGATTTCCATAGTAGAGCTCCTTGGCTTAAAAATAATATTATTTTCTTCACGCTCCTTAATAAAACTTCAAAAAAAATAAGAAGATAACTGATGATGGTATGAAAGGGAGATATGCAAATACAAATGTTAAAGGGAGCGGTGTGAGCCACTGTCGTGAAATTAAATATACAGTTAATTAAATATTATCATTGAATAATATAATTGAATTGCGACTTATTTAAAAGAGAGCAAGAAAACATTTAAAAAACGCATTCATTTTTTTCATACTTATAATGTCATGTTAAATAACAGAACCAGAAATGTTTTTATAGTTTTCGGGGCATATTTTGCAATTTTTTACGATCGTGGGAATTGAATAAAATTACTTTTTCTCCTATTTATATTTTACCTATTATTTTTTAAGAGAGAGCTTAAGAAGTGTTCGTTACGTACCATGTCGGTAGATGTGGGGTCTTCGTGTACCACGTTCCATAATGGAAGATGTTCTCAATAACATCCTTGTGAGACCATTCAGAATCAGATCAGATCTGAACAGTCCGCTACATATCCAACCTTCCTCTTTCCATTCTTATTCAGCCACTGTTCCAGACAGGTTCCACTGGTTTCAGACAGTTGCAACTGTGCGGTAACACACTAAAACACTAAAAAAATTAAAATCAAAGTCTGGAGAGTCGGACTAGTGACACATTCCTGCAGTCTTCGAAAGGCGCCCTAAAATAACACTCAGTCATGCCAGATTTTCCATCGACGCGACGCCCGGCCGTGGAACACACTCCCACATTTACACCATGTATTCAAGATCTGTCTATTTACCAATTAGATAGGCCTTATAAAAATATGAAGCATTCTACAAATAAGACGGGAGGCAATCTCCGCGCGTGCCTATGCACTATTAGCGATTACGGCCGTAAACTTGAGACTGGGGCAACTTGTTCAGAGATAAATAATAATAATTGAAGTGGCGTCTGTCTCCGAGTTTGCCAAACGGTTAGACAAATGACTCAACACGGGAGCAGACGGGTAACCTGATTGCGCCATTGAAGATTCCGGGGGTGTAACGTGTAACCATACACTCGTAGGAGTCGTAGGCAAGGGCGTCGCGAAGATTGCTGCTGTCTGCGGGCGACAAGAAATGCCGCCCTAACCTATATATAACAAATTAAGGGAGCATTTCACCACCCTCCTCATAGATTATACGAAAACGTACATTTTAGATTAATTAAGCACAATTTATTTATTTTAAAAGTCCGAGTTTACTATTCGGTACTTGAACCTATGAGTAGTGGCTGTATACCTATAAGATAAGTTAGCCGAGTTATCGAGAATATTTGTTTTCATACGGATGAAATTTAAGGAGGATGGTGAAATACTCCCTAAGAATTACAGTCGTATCTATTAGGAAGGTATGTATCCACGGGTGAGACAGGCATCGCTAGTTTCTATGACTTGAAAACAATGTATAAATGTGTACATTCGCATGAAAGTAGTATCAATTCTATGAGACCTTTATTAGTATATTACATCGAACTTAAATTCAGATCTCCTACGTGGTTCCCCATACATTTGCTTAAGGGATCTCATTTTCATAATTATTGTCCTTAAGAGCTATGCCAGTCATTAAAAAATATCGTCGATAGGTATTGTAACGAATGTCTTCTGTTCCACTCCGCGCTCCCCTCAGGGGAACTGAGCGAAAGGGACAACTGAATATCGGGCCGAAAATACCTAAATAAAATCGACAAAATCGATGTTTTGTATTCCCTAATTTCTTCTCCAAAACTGGACCGATTTTAATTTTTTTTTCACTAACTGTATTAATTAGAAGAAAATATTCTATGTCGGTACGTTTTGCTTTTTTAAAAAATAGATGGTTTAATTTGTATATTGAACGTCTTTTGACGGCGTTTAAACCAGGCAATTTTATTCATTTTTGGAAGATCCTAACTTCTATAAGAAGTAAATTATCAAAAAAGCAAAACGTACCGGCACGCTAGTGGTCGATATCTATATTATCTATGTAAAAAAAATTGCTCTAGGGTCAAAATCCAGAGAGATAAACGGGGAATATATTTGTATAGAAAAAACGCCGCCCGCATTCCCTCTTAACAAAACTTATTTTCACTTTTTGAATGCATACTTGTATAGGTATATTGTACCAACATACCCAATTATATCTGAAATAATAATATTATAAAACACATATAAAACTTATTTCCACTTAATTTATTTTTGACCGAAACCGGTTTCTGCCTGTTAAAGCCATCTTTACACTGGTACAAATGTTTCTTAATCTACGGTTAATATACATAACATATGGGAAAGAGAGAGACGCGGATAGTCTACAAGGATTTTATTCAATTTATATGGTACGTTATAAAATTTAGATCAGTTTTATATGTGTTTTTTAGTACCTATTATTAAAATGGAAGTATCAAAAATAGAAATTGTCAGTATCAAAAATAGAAATATCTGAAATAATCCGTTGTAAAGCCTTATTGAGCGCCCTTGTGATATTTCACAAAAATAGCGATATATAAATTATCCAAGTATTACTGTGACCAAGGAAGTATTAATATTATTAATTATTATTAAACGGCGGCCGGTGACGATAGGAAAATTCAAGAGGCGTCCTCTTGGTTTTGCCGTCCTTATGCCTCGCACATATTGATTGTAAGGATGCGGCGCCCCTGTCGCAAAAGAAATGGCGGCTGTTGGAAAAGAACGTAATTGCCGAGGCGCCAAAACACGGAGAGTAAAACTCGTCGGGCGCCGCCCCCGGGGGCGTCAAGTCCAGGCGACACTAAACCAACATGTTCTACAAACCTCTCTGCAAAACGCTTGTTCTTTATCATCGCCATCACACCAACAGGTCCTGCCTCTTCTGAGCCTTTTAGCGATGGCACTCCACATCTCCACATGAAAAGGGCGCAACTCGAAATGTCTCGACGAAGCTAAGTGACTTATCTGGCCGGGCCTCCAGATAAGGATAAAGTCTAAAGACCAGGTCCAGTAAACAAACCTGCCGCAATTAAATGGATTTTAGGTGGCGCCTCAAACTGAGCATCTAATGACACCCAGCACTTGTCTGCTTTGTAGCAAGTGTAAATAATAAACAATATCACAAGACAGTAAATACCACTCCGTTTATTTCGGTGATAAAAAAGTATGGTATTTGTACTAGACCCTGAAGAGATATGCGATGTGCTCTATGGCACTAGGTAAGCAATCATGCATTTTTCTAGTCAGTATTATGACTGTGTTGGAATGTTGGAAATGACGCCGGCTTATGTAATTTCGACTTCGAAGATAGGTACAGTTTAAGATTTGTATGGAAGGGACAGAATCCTGACGCTTCGCAAAAATCAAAACAATAGCCGGTAATGCAGAATATAAGAACCTAACCATTTTGACACTTCACTGATTCCATTTTGGGATTAAGAAACTAAATTTGGCAATCATAGTAGATTTTAACAGCTTTGTAAGGCGCCACTGAGAGTCAAGTGGGTAAAAGTTACTAGAATTAGGTAGTTGATACCTATTATTACCTAAGGTATGATGATTTTAATGTAAGTACCTGAATTTATATTATCTATTTTAAAAGACGAATTAAGAATACCTAAAGCGCGTAATATTAAGATTATTCTATTTCCTGAAAATAAATATAGCCCGACGCGCGACGCCTGAACATTTCAGTTTTAATTTTTTTTCATGACCAAAAGTAATTTGGGAGGCGGCAAGCTCCGTTGTAATCTGGGAGACAGGTATAGGTATTTATTGGATAACCATAGGTCACCCCAAGTGGTTCGCTACGTTCGGTGACTTAGAAGGGGTGCCCGGTTTCATGGGGTAAAGTTTGTGCAGGTATTGGCGGAGGATGCGTTTGGACACCTATTGCGTTTTCGGGCCAGATCGGGAGAGACTGATCAAGGTAGACCTTCTTCACATGCAGGTAGACCTTCTTCTCTCGACCGACCGTTTCGCACTGCAGTTGGAGGGATGGATTCATATGTCCGTCCCTCCTGGACACACTGACCCCCAGATTCCTACCCACCCATCATACTTCCCAGAATGTCTTCTCCTCCCTTTCCCTAAAAAGGCCATCCACACATGATATAGGCCCCGAGGGATTTTTTTTCATCATGGCCTCATGTGTGGGGCTAATATAATAAAAAGAGTTTGTTCTGGATAATCGTAAAAAATATCATTGCCTTCTATTGACTAATTATTACTTCGAAAATAAAGTGTGTTCAATGCCCCAATGACTCTAAAATAAATGGAAATTTCTCGTATTACAAGGGTACCTATTTGCCTATTGATTATTACTGTGTTTACCTCTAAATATAGAGCTCTGTATAACTTTAAATGCAAATAACTAATTAGTGTAATCCATTGTTCCAGATTGTCCTGACATCCATGTGCAAGTACCAGCCCAGGATCCGCGTCATGAGGGTGGGGGGCGGATGGCCAGCGGAGAGGTGCTTCACCTTCCCCGAGACAGAGTTCATCGCCGTCACAGCTTATCAGGTAACCTATCCGAACCTAATTAATACCTGAATACAATCTAAACTTTAACCCAAACTAGTCTTCCCGAACCCAACTTTTACTAATCAAAGGGAGCATACTTTAATTACGTGAGCTCAAAAGGGGAGGGGGGTCCAGCAAAATCTCACGTCTAATGAAAAGAATATACGAAGTGGCCCAAATTTATCTCAACAAGGGGGGGGGGGGTCTAGATTAGAAGAAAAACTGTCACGTAATTAATGTACAGGTATCCCCAAACCAATCACATCATTTCCAAACTAACCTAACCTAACCTTACCTAAACTAAATAACCTAACCTAACCCTGATATTTTCAATGTGGGAAGCGGGTATGGGTACTGTCGCCCCG
The DNA here is from genome assembly GCA_917880885.1 of Limnephilus marmoratus. NCBI lineage: Eukaryota > Metazoa > Arthropoda > Insecta > Trichoptera > Limnephilidae > Limnephilus > Limnephilus marmoratus. The sequence goes on along the minus strand of OU862912.1, from coordinate 57,921,561 downwards.
TGGACCATTTATTGGATAAACAACACCCCTGCCATAGGTCACGCCAAGTGGTTTGGTGATTTAGTAGGGGTGCCAGGGTTCTTGAAGTGAGGTTCGTCTGAGTATTGGTGGCGAATGCGTTTCCTCACCTACTGCGTGGTGGTCCGGATCGGGAGAGACTGCTCGAGGCAGACATAATCTAGACCTCTCCAGCCGGACTCTCTCGACCCATCATCTTGCACCGCAGAGGGAGGGATGGATTCCTGGACACATTGACCGCCAGATTCCTACCCACCCCTCATACCTTTTTTCTTCCCAGAACTTCCTCTCCTTCCTTTCCTTAAAATACTCACTTCACAGCATCCCCAAAGATGACATAGGCCCTGAGGATTTTTTTTCCGGGGCCTCCTGTGTGGAGCTATTATAAAAGAAAAATACATGATTTAAGATTTCCACGGACTTAGTAGTTATAGTGATTGATTGTTTGGGGATATTGCGTCGTGTTGGACTTGCTCCGATGTCCCGCCCTGATGATGGACATTGCAAAGCTGCCTGAAACGTTGACTCAAGCGAAACTCTGAATACACCTAAAATCAATCGCAAATACCTAACCCTTTATTTTATTACTTTTATCAACATGTACATATGTATATCAGTTTGAATGCAAAAACTTTCGTCTAATCTTTCCAACCGCGAAACCATTTCATCGAAGTGTTAACAACACCGAATCAATCTCTATTCATCATTTTATTTACACGTGTATTCTACAGGAGGTTCCGAGTTAGCTATTTGATGGTGGGTGAATCTTTTTATCAGACCATCCACCATCGATAAAAAAATCTTTTATACGAACCTGCGGCAGACAGATAGCACCGAAGCATAAAATCTTCACAACAGTTGCTCCATTGTCGCAACAATTTGCAGCCGTGATTTGGCTGAAAAAGTGAGGTACAGTGGATCGAGGATTGGTTCCCATGGCCGGCACCTCAAAGGACACCGAATAAATTATTCCGCCGGTGGTTTCCTAAGCATCTCGAGATGGGGAAGCACAAAGGGGGCCCGTTATTATACGGAGATAATCCCGGCCGGCGCGGCGCGTTATACTTAACTTACACAGGAGTGAATTTTGCGCATGGGATCATCTAGTCTGGAGTTTGGGCGGCCCTTTTACATATCGCCGAATCTCTCTCGCCGCCTTTTGCTGTACTTGTATAGCAGGGGCGCCGAACTAATCGCATCACATCAACTGAGTAATTTAAAATTAATTCAATGTGTCGGAAATGCGGTAAAACAAGGATGCTCAGACTTATTCGGAGATCTTCTGTAAAATTACATAAATATAAATTCGTGTATTACAAGTCGGGAGATGTAGAACTTAAGTGATGTCAAATGATCATAATTAAAATGGACAATAGTTACAATAATATATAAAAGCAGTAGCAGGGATTCTTAGACTTAGGTACCTACATTAACGGCCGTTGATTCCAATCAAACTGTTGAGCCATAATTTTGACTCAACACTCCTCAAATGCACAAATACGCTCTTCCCAACACAACTCTCCGACCAACAGGAGAGTCGAGCGTTACTAAACAAAATACTTAGCTGATCGGAGACTCAGATTGATCGATCAACAAGTTGAGAACAACGGTCGTAAGTGAGCATTTAACTAAGAGGAGGCAATCGATCAGCTGTGAGGGTACCTACCTGTCCAACTAGTAAAAATAACCACTTTTTGTAAATCGTTTTCAAATTAAATTACACAAAATGTTACTTTTTATATCCTGATAAAATTCAATTTATCAAAATTTTTAAACATCGAGTTTTTTGTAGCGATGCCGTATACAGAACTTGGGTTATGATTACAAGGATGTTTTTTACTTTAACGCATCAATCACTAAATAATATAAATAGGTCTTAGTCTTAGTAGAATTTATATCGGCAAGCAGAACAACAAATCCAATTGAACAAAACTCTTTCATTTTTTATTGTGGGTACTGTGTGTTCTTAATCTACATTTTCCATCTTGCATTGTGGAGTATTTTTTGTGATATGGTGCTCAATTAGATGTTCTTTGTGTTAAAATAATTATAATAAATATACAAGTAAAAGCCCTGCTGGGCGTGAAATTCAGTTTATATAAAGATACCTAGACTTCCTAGAACAAGAAGTAGGTATAGAGACCTAATAGGAAATTCACACATGTTAGATTAGCAATTTCAAGAAGAATAGAAAATAACTAAATTTGCTAGGAATTGTAGTAAAATGTTAACTGAATGAGTGTTTTATTACTTATTGTTTATGATTAGCGCGCATTCCACAATATATAAGGTTTTCTTACGTTAGGCGAAACGCATTCCATTGATATTCATAATAAAACAGGTTTATTTACAACTTACAAGTAAAAGAGTATAAAGCAATAATTGTTATTTATGTACACGACACAAGTGGGTCCATTCATAAACCTTGCTGTAGTTTACGACCCCTGAGAGCGCCGGCGACAGCGAGACACGGCGCCCCTGCTGTAACAGGGACATGCAAAAAGCCAACAAAAAAAAACCACTTGTTTTAGGCCAAAACACTTTAACAAGTTGTTTGGTCGAGTCTGCCCGGGAACATGAAAGTCTACGGAAACCGTTTTAGTTTTAATTGCCCTTCTCTTTGTTTCTACTGTTGTCTGTTGTTTCTATCTACATAGCATTTGGCAGCCTCAGACGTCGCGCCTTGAATGAAACACGATACTTTCTTCCTTCATCTTTATGGCGGAAATATTTTTTGTCTGTGGAGTCAGTTTTTTTCAACTTTTATGATGTGTTTACTTGGCGCTAAGTTTTAATGGCTGTCTTAGGTTAATTGTAGGCTATGTCAATTAAAATTAGTAGGATGAATATAATTCAAACCAACTTTAACAGGTGAGTGCGTAATTGATTTATGATTTTCATGCTAATGTTTTTGTTTTTTCTTTTTGCCAACAGAATGAAGAAATCACTCAGTTGAAGATCAACAATAATCCCTTCGCTAAGGGCTTCAGGAAGTGCGGGCAGGGGAAGTGCAAGAGGAAGTTGAGATCCCCGTCTCCTGACACGGAGAACTGCTCCGAGGGTCCGTCACCAAAAATCAGAATCACGGACTCTCCGATCAGGACTTCAACTCCAAGCGAATCTTCCGTTAATATGCAGTTGGACTCTCCTGCCGCTTCAATATCTTCGTCTTCGTCTTCCTCCAATCGATCTGATGAGTCTCAGCGCATCATCACAGACGATAATCCCGTCTTAGATCTGGCGCAGAGAAGATCTCGAGTGGTGTCGAGCCATCCGGCGTATGATGAAAGTCAAATAACAGAAACATCATCGGCTAGGTCTACCGTCAGATCTCCGATGAGATCTCCGTCTTCCTCCAGCGAATCATCTTGTCACTTGAGCGTGAGCTCTCGACATGAAGAGACCCCGCAAAGTCACCAGTTCGCTGACATAAGATACCTGCATCTGGCGGAGTGGGCACACTACATGATGTACAGCAACCCGCTCTGGATGCCCCCCGGCCATGGGTATCCCACCCACCTGCAAATGCAAGCCCACCCACACCTGTGGCACCAGCCCTCTCTCATCACCCCTCCGACACGTCACACGCCACCTACACCTCCTACTCCGCCCACCCCCGCCTGTCGGCTAAGAGATCAACCAAAGGGTAGTTCTTTCACAATAAGGGCTCTAATCGGAGAGAACTAAGACTGATTATATTTACTCTCTGTAATTTTATAGTACGAAGCATTTACCAAACATTTTTTAGCTTTTATGAAAACTCTTGTTTTGATATATTACCTCACTTATAGAGAAACCGCTGATAGCTCGATTGTAACATGTAACCATTCTCTCCTTATAAACGACACAAGTGACAGAAAGAGAGGTTACAATAATTTTATTTACAATGAACATATTATAATTATTATTTTGCTGTAATTAATTCTGGATCTGTAACATGAAATACTTTACACATAATTATTAAATGTGTTTATAATATTAATTTTAATGTTGTCAATGTATACTTTTCTTTATTGAAATGTGACGTGTGATTTGATACGGGTATTGAAAATCATTAAATAATTGCAATGAATTATTCTAAAGTTCTTCCTTAGATTTAGTAGGTACTTACCTAATAATGTTATTTCAATCAATTATTAAAAAAACAGATGCACTCACATCCACATGCACAGGTAAATCATTTTAATGCATTTGTGTACATCGATAGCAACCCGTCCGCAGTTCCCTCGTACCCCGCAAATGCCCAAAGAAACTGGGTTTGTAGCAACGTTTATCAATTTCGATTAAATTTAGATTCGCGATTCAATTTAACGATGATATTTTATGTTTTTTTTTGTTTCATACTTCAGCTTCCTAACAAAAGCAAAACCATTAGGTACATATTAAATTTAATTATTTTTTATCCATCAAGTATACCACTACCTACACAAGCAAGGGTCTCTTTAAAATGATTTTCCTGTACCTACCTACTTAATATAAAAATGAACTATTGTAAATCGAAAAATAAGACAAAATTAAATGTTCCTTGAAGTGCCACCGCAAGTAAAGTACCTACCTAATTTTATCACGTTTAGCTGTTTTTATAGAAGCAAACTCAAAAATAAAAATAATAGTTAAAAGGAAACTGGGCGGCGCTTTGACCATACAAACGTACTCCCCAATTTCCTCTCTGGATTTTGACACCAGTGCAAATTTTTTTTTAATCTATATATATATATAAATAAAAATGAATCGCCGAAATGTATGTACGCGCATAACTTTCGAACGACTGCACCAAATTGGATAATTCTTTTTTTTTGTGTTCGTTATTATCAGGGCAAGGTTTGTATAAAACTTCTGGTGAGCTCTGGCATTATGAAATTTGTATAAAAAAAATTGCTATTGGTGGCACGCGAGCTGTTTGAAAACTGAATGTATGGAAAGCGGGAGGGAGTGAGGGATGGGGGAGGGGAACCAGAGAGGGGGAGGGGAACATGGGAGGGGGGAGGGGAACTCGGGAGGGGGGTTCGCGGGACGGGGGAATGGAGGGGAGTGGAGTGGGGAGAGGGAAGGTGGAGGTGACGGAGTGGGAACGTGAGAGGGGAAGGGGACGCAGGGAAGAAGGGGAGGCGGAAGGGGAACGGGACGAATGGGAAAGGACACGCAGGGAGAAACAATTTCTTTATTAAATGGCATAGCAACGCATGCCGGGGACCAGCTAGTATATTATAGATACCGACCACTAGCATGTCGGTGCGTTTTGCTTTTTTTATAAGTTAGTTGTTATAGGAGTTAGGACCCTCCAAAAATTGTTAAAATTGGCTGGTGTGACGCCATCAGTATACAAACTATTAGTCTATGTATTTGTTAAAAATGCAAAACGTACAGTCATAGAGTATTTTCTTCTAATAAATCTAGTGAAATAAATCTTAAAAATTCTATTAAAATTCTAATTCTAGTAAAATAAATCTTAAAAATCGGTCCATTTTCAGAGGAGAAAAATTGGGAATGCAAAACCTCGATTTTCATGATTTTATTTGGGCATTATCAGCCGGAGACGCAGTTGTCCCTTTCGCCCAGTACCCGGGGGAGTAAGAGTGACAGTGACAGCAACAATTTTATGTTTAATATTTTTATTATACCAATCAGTGCTGTATTAGACGTTAGGTATTATCAGCGCCCTGGCAAATCGGCGCCCGCACAAGGCCGGCCCTGACACCAGTGCAAAACTTTTATTATAACAATCAGTGCTGTATTAGACGTTAGGTATTATCAGCGCCCTGGCAAATCGGCGCCCGCACAAGGCCGGCCCTGACACCAGTGCAAAACTTTTATTATAACAATCAGTGCTGTATTAGACGTTAGGTATTATCAGCGCCCTGGCAAATCGGCGCCCGCACAAGGCCGGCCCTGACACCAGTGCAAAACTTTTTTCAAAATAATATTTCCCGAACGAGTAGGTCGGTACTTCTTATAAAGATTTTTTTATCACCTGAATATTAATGTATTTATGTAAATAAAATAAAATTATTTAGTTGTTAAGAAAACCAAGTGCAAATATACATTATGTATAAATCGTTACATTTAAGCCTACTTATAAGAATAGAATTTACTATACTTAAAACATTTTTACTTATCAAAAGTTCCTACTATGACTGCATTTAAACATGTTTAAAAAATAAAAACTAAAATGACAAAATATGAAGTTTTTTCCTTGAAATCCAGTTTTACAATAATTTTCATTACACATCAACCTGTAAAATATTAGACTCGATCATACATACTCGTAGTAAATAATGAGTATAATGACCAATTATTGTCTATTTTTTTTACATTTACGTCGATATTTCAAAGCTCTACAGCTCATGATGGAAATGATATCAAGTTTTGACATCTGTCTGAGGATTATATTACTTATATTTATACAGTGTCGACATTTTTGTCGAATTATAAAAGGTCTTTTAAGTGGCGGTCTAAGCCCAGGGGCCCGGGGCTGCAAAGCTGAAAGAACTTTCGTACCTTATTTTAGATTAATTAAAAAATTTAATTAATTATTCAGACCAAAGAGTAGTTTTTACCTCCAGTTCTGGCAGTTTTTACGTAAATTTGTAACAACATTGAACGAAATCAAGTTTAACATTTCTAGTAAGGAATCCATTAGTTCCATTCCATGACCATATTATATCTTAGAGTGTTACTCTAGTATTATAAACTGGGGCCCTAACTAAACGGTTTAAGTTTTATCAAGTAAAAATATAAATACTTTACAACATGAATAATGAATATATTAAAATATAAATATTTTAAATACTCTATTTAAAGGTTCAAAGCTACTAGTTTATGCAATTTATGCATGGCACAGCAAAACTACTTAAGGAACGTACCCATACTACGTGGCACGTTTAGGGGGGGGTCTTCAAAATGTCACGCTTGGTACAAATGAGCGGCGGGTTGCTTAGGTTTTTGGTCACCGGGGGGGGGGGGGGGGGGGTTAAAAATTGCAAAAGTTGGTCACGTAGTATGGGTACGTTCCCTTACATGTATGTGCATGAGTGTCTTGTGTGTGCTTTAGTGATCGCCTAAGTTCTACAGGTGAAGTGTTTAGAAACGAATACTTGGATTAATAATATTGGTATCTTCTTTACATAGTATAAAATGAAGTCGCTCCCGCTGTATGTGCGCTTAGATCTTTTAAACTACGCAACGGATTTTCATTCAATTCAATTCAATTCAATTTATTTTATTCTTTCAAAAACATTACTTACAAAATTTCAAATTTTAAATACGTTTTTAAAATACATTTGTAGCAGTATTATATTAAACATAAATATAAATGGTTAGCAAAAAAAAACTATACGAGCATCAATTGAGCTTGCCTTTTAAAGGCAGCTTCACTGACGCTAAATATGTCGATATCCGAATTATAAATATTATTAAACTAGATTCTCTCTACGGTAATATTGTCCATATACTAAGAAACTCCGCCATAAAAGCATTCAGAAGGAAAGAACCCAAAAAAATGTATGAAATTGTTCCTGGGTGGAATAATGAAGTCTCCACTTTGTACCGCCATTCAAGACATGCATTCCTCTGCTGGGTTCAAGCCGGAAGGCCTACGGAAGGCCGTTTCGCAGACGAAAGGAAAACTAGTAAGAAATCTTTTAAAATTGCTCTCCGAAAATGTCAACACTCGGAAAATAAAGCACGAATGGATAGCATAGCTACATCTATGCATAACAAAGATTTCAGAAAGTTTTGGAAAAAAACTTCAACTGTGCTGAAAGCCAAGAGCAAAGTTCCACTATGCGTCAACAACATTATGGGTGATGAAAACATAGCCAACGAATTTAGAGACTTTTTCTCTTTAAGCGAGGATCAAGGAGATACCACGAAACCTTCGATAATGACATGCCCGCCTGCGGCCAATGATGATCTGGTCATGAATGTTACTCATGAAATGATTGAAAGCGCAATTAAGCAAACCGCCCATGGTAAAAGTCCTGGATATCGATGCCATTGGTATTGAGCATATAAAATACGCAGGAGATCAACTTCATATTATTCTAGCCGCCCTGTACTCAAGCCTCCTAAGACACACACATATGCCGATGGATATGAGCAAAACTATAATCGTACCAATCCTGAAATCCAATCAGCTGGATGCATCGGTATTAGGAAATTACCGACCGATTTCCTTGGCGACAATGCTTTCGAGACTATTTGAAAAAATCTTATTCGCGCTAGTCAAAGAGAAACTATTTACCCTTGATAACCAATTCGGCTTCAAGAGCGCCTCATCAACCGATATGGCTATTTATGGAGTAAAACAAACAATAGCCTACTACAAAAAAAGAAAAACCACAGTCTATGGGTGTTTTCTTGACTTAAGCAAGGCGTTTGATCGTGTTTCCCATCAATTATTATGGGAAAAACTCATAAAGCGAGATGTTCCAGCAGCAGTGGTCAATATGCTGGCTATTTGGTACGGACAACAGGAAAATCACATTCAATGGGCAGGAGCTTCTTCAAGACCTTTATTCCTTAAGAGCGGAGTCAGGCAAGGGGGAAATATGTCTCCAACTCTATTTAATGTGTACATTAACGACCTCTTACAAGAGTTGAACGATACACGAATCGGTTGTCATATCTGCGGACAAAGGAAGTAACAGCATTAATTACGCCGATGACATGGTGCTGCTTGCACCTTCGATTAAAGCGATGAGACGACTTGTGCAAATATGCGAAGAGTACGCAAACTCTCATAACCTGTTGTACAATTCTAAAAAGTCAGTCATCGTCGCTTTCAAACACAATAAGGAGCCATCACATATTCCTCCAATATATCTAGAAGTAAATGAACTGCTTGTGGCCTCACAGGTTAAGTATCTGGGACATATCCTAACCGAAGACATGAAGGATATAGAAGATATGGAACGACAAAGAAGAGCAATTAACATACGGGCCGGAATGCTCTCAAGGTGATTCTACCACTCTAGCGAAGATGTCAGAAAATTATTATTCAAGACATACTGTACTGCCCTTTATACGTCTGAACTGTGGACACAATACCCAGCAGCGCAATGGGACAAACTGAGAGTGTGCTACAATAACGCATACAGGCAACTTATGCAACTACCGAGGTTCTGCAGTGCCTCCACGATGTTTACCGAGGGGAGGGTGCACTCATTCCCAGCCTTACTTCGCCACCGACTAGCCAGCTTCTGGAGCAGGATACGAACTTCAACCAATATCATTGTCGTGGCTGCATCCGAGTGGCTCAGTTCCCCAATAAATGAGCGATGGATGCAGATGATGAGGCGACCTCCATGATGGACGATCCCAAAATATCTTTTTATCTTTTATTTTTAATTCTGTCTACTTATTATTTATTTTAATTTTATGTTTATTTTTTGTTATTTGTGTGATGAATTTTGTTTTCATTTTATGTTTTAATTGGGTACTTACCTAATATTTAAACTTTTTTTCTTTTATAGTTGTTTATGTAATATGGCAGACTGGGATTGCACTACCCTCCCAGTCCTGCTGGAATAAAAACTTAAATAAAAAATAAAAAAATAATTCTGTTTAACAGCAAGATTGCTCTCCCGACCGGCATGACCATTGGCAAGTTAGTCCTGCAGGCCGGAAGATAGAACAGCCTATGCTGTCGATGGCGAAGATAACCATCGGGAATATAAAAATGAATATTTTCCAAGATAGCTGAGTTTTCAAACCTTCCGCGAATCAATCTGAAGAAATGCGTAGCAATGTGTACATCCCTTCTGATACGTAGATGGTTCATTCCGAGCATACCCAAAAGAAAGTCGGTAGGATAGAGCCACGGGTAATAGCCGTACTCCCTCATGTACAGAAATCTCAGAAATTTTTTCTGAATTCCTTCCAACATGAGGGAATATTTTGCTTGGTGCGGACTCCAAATTATCGACCCACTTTCAAGTCTACTCCTTACTAAGGAATTGAATAGAATTATGAGAACCCGGGTGTATTTAAAATTCCTTGCAGTACGCAGAACAAAGCCCAGCATTCTCAATGAAGTGCTACAAGCCATCTGAATATGAGTATGAAATGTCAGCCTACTATCAAACATGATTCCAAGGTCCTTCATGGTGGAGACACATTTTAGACTTCGGGCGTCCATCGTATACCGGTAATACCAGGTATGACACGCCCTAGTGAATGACAAAATTAAACATTTAGATATATTGAACTCAATCCGATTTCTTTTACTCCAGTCAATAATTCTATCAATATCTGACTGGAGTCGATTGCAGTCCTCTAGGGTTAGTATTTCTAAGAATAGTTTCAGGTCATCAGCAAAAAGAAGAAACCTGGAGTGCAGAATTACTTCTGAAATATCATTAATAAATATGGAAAAAAGGAATGGGCCTAAATTAGAACCTTGGGGTACTCCTGATCGTACAAAAAATAGAATAGACTGGAATAGTCCATGAGATACAAACTGTTTCCTGTCTGCAAGATAGCTAGCAAAAAAGGTGAGTAGTCTCATGGAGAATCCTATTTCAGCCAGCTTATTGAGTAAGACGTCGTGATTAACAATATCGAAGGCCTTTGAAAAGTCGTTATACGAACAATCTACCTGATGGCCTTTATCTAAAGATTTTGATACGTAATCAGTAAACACCAATAAGTTTTCTGTAGATCGACCTTTTCTAAATCAGTGCTGTTCTGAAATTAAGTACGGCTCCACTTGTGGCAGTGTGTATTTATGAATAATCGATTCGAACAGTTTGGCCGGTGCAGATAGTATTGCTACTGGCCTAAAATTTTCTACAGAGGTCTTTGTACCGCTTTTATAAATCGGACAAATCTTCGAAATTTTCCAGGAATCAGGAAATACACCGGTATCCAGGGAAAGGTTAAATAAGAAACTAAGTGGCTTTTTTAAAAACTCGGCACAACCTTTAAGGAAGAATACTGGAAGAAAATCTGGACCAAGTGAATATGTATTTTTCATTTTTCTAATGGAAGTTTCTATATCTGATTCATCAATTTGATTAATATCGATATTCTGGGCTCCCTTTATATTCAACTTGGCAGCAATATTTGTATTTAGTAATGGAGACTCATTACTATACACGGATTGGAAGTGTGTTGCAAAAGCGTTAGCTACGTCTACTCCACGAACTTCCCGATCACAATGCGTCATGGTGTCTTGAATACCACCATCTTTTCTCAGCGATTTGACGTAGTCCCAAAACATGTTTGGATCATGCTTGATATCGTGTTCAATGGAATTTACATATAATTGGAAAGCAGTGCGTATATTGCGCTTAACCACGGCTCTATGCACACTGAACAAATCATAGTCACACCGACAGCCGGTAGCCTTCCATTTTTTATGGAGAGCATGTTTCTTCCTAATGCTCGCGATGGTATCTTGACAGAAACACTTCGGATATCGACGACCACCTCTACTGGGAGGTTTCCTAGAGAAACAGGCATCAAAAATGTTGTAAATACAAGCATAAAAATGATGTACCGCCTCATTTATAGTGCTAAAATTGTACAGTTCTTGCCAATCTAGTTGGCTCATCATATTGTACAGTTCATAAACATCGCCCTGCCCAAAATTCCATCCACGCAAACAGTGCCGTAAATAGGGCTGTGCCACCGGTGCCCAGGCACAGGGCGTTGACTTTGGGGGGCGCAAGAATGGCATATAATAGGCGAAGGGCCACTTAAATAGGGCGCAGTTATAGAAGCTCGCACAGGGCGCAGAAAAGGCTATTTACGGCACTGCACGCAAAGCATTCTTGTCATTTTTTGTAATGTTTGTAATTCATGCGGTTTTCACCAATAGATAGAGTAATTCAAGGGGAAGGTTTATATGTATAATAAATGCATATTTTAGTAGAGAAAAGTCAATAAATTCAAAGATTCAATTCAGGCAGTGGGCAGCTGGCAAGCGGGTGGTGTGAATTTGATATGTAAGCAAATTGACAGATGGCGTTGGTTATAAAGGTTGGGTAAGCCACAGCAACGTGTGGCCGGGTTTGCTAGTTAAGCAATAAAGCAAAGTAAATCAAAAGGTTTATGCAAGTACGAGTACACAAAACCAGTAGCGTAGCGAGGGGGGGGCGGTGGGGGCGGACCCCCCGAAGGGGGGTGCCACTCGACCAAGATATTGCATATACGTAACCAAGATATTGCATATACATGAACACGGTCTGTCATTTATTTATATTTTCGTAACTCTATGGCTCCTCGGTCGGTCTTTTATAGGCTATTTCGCCTATATTCTGAAATTCTCTAGCCACCCCCCCCCATGACGAGATGAGCCAATTTTATGAAGTCGAAATTACCGTTTTGAATTTCTCAAGTCAACTTTTATAGGGGGGGGGGGGTGACACTACGCCCCGGGGGGGTGACTTCCGCCCCGGGTGCCACCCATGCTAGCTACGCCACTGCACAAAACATATAGTATATTACACACCGAGGGAAGAAAGCAGGACATTTCAACCCACATGTAAAATTGACTCCTTAGCCTAATATGCCAAATTTTAGAAATTTTTAAACGGTGACTTTCCAACCGACATGCGACAGTTAGGCCAGTGCAATTAGCGCCAAAAAGGGGGTCGCGATCGTAATTATTCCGGTAGTCCCAATTTTTTTATATGTTTTATATACTCATCTCCTGATGTAAAATCTGAGTTTTCGACCTTGGGTCGCTTGAGCTTTCGCCGCCATTTTGAAAAAACCAGCCGAAATCACGCCAAAATCTAGTTTTTCTCAAATATCTCGTTTTCAATAAAAATTTCGGATAAAGTAGCTTTACAAGTTTAGTAGAACATAAAATTATCTACAATTTTTATTTAAAAACTTTTCTTCTATCTCTAATAAATATCGAGACATGCAGTCGTAAAAACATGTATAAGTTTATAAAAACAGGTAAATTGCCCGACTTGGTTTGGTTTTTTGTGCGTATCTCTTTTCCAGTACAATTTTATGAAAAGATTACTGATATAAATTTTGTAGAGGTTAACATTTCATAAAAGACGTAAATATATGTTTAATGTTTTTATCGCAATTAGGTATCCAAATTATGCTATTAATTTTCACAAAAATTAGGTCAAAAACTGAATCAGAAGAATAGTGTTGGCATAACTTGATTATTATTTTTTTTAAACAATTACTGTTGAAATAACATGTAACGTATATAACTGCAACATTAACCATCAACGTAATCAAAACATATAAATAAAATTAATAATTAAGATGTGGTTAAAAAACACTATAAATTAACGAGAGTGGTGGGTTACCACAGGGTTGAATCAGGAACGTCAGAGTAACATGTAGAGTTGAGGCCTACACGACTTAAGAGGTATGATAAAGACGTCCAAACTCTGATTGATTAGTTTACTTGCCATGAACCAATTCCTCAAACAAACGTGATTATGTCTATAAGCAGTGGCACGATCGGGGATAGCAGAGTAACTTGTCACATGGCTGAAAAGATGGGGAAATTTGCTATGTCTAAAGTTATTAAACAGAACTTTGGAAACCTACACTTAAAACGTAAGTGTGCGATAGTTTGTCTTGCATCGGTGACCAGCAGATTACAAAATCAGGGTGTGATTGTGACAATAGATCCAATAATGCTTTTCCATCGTATGTATATTGCCAAAAAGTGTGAAATTGAACATAAAGAATATTTCCGATATGAACTATCTCCTGTCCCATTGTCTCTTTTCTCAGAGGAAGGCATGCGCCAAGGCAACCAAGTCCATATTTTACTCGTTGTTCAACCCTTTACCAAATAACACAGAACTGGAAAGCAGTAAAACACCGTAGTTGATGGAGGATATTTACTGCACAATGTTATATGGGGTCGTAATCAACCTTTTTCAATCATTTTTCAGCAATATGCCAGGTATGCACAAAATCATTATGGAGCCAATACAGTAGTGGTATTCGATGATAGGATATCCGGATTCGGTTGAAAAGAAAAGCACTAAGGAAAAGTTTCTGGGAAATGAGAAGAACAAGTCTCGTTTTATTTCCCAACTCAGAGCCTCATTTGAACGATCGCAAGTAACGACAGTACAAGCTGAAGAGGATGCTGATGTTCTCATAATAACCACAGCAAAGTCGTTATTACGTCAACATGATGCGGTCAGGATATCGACCTGTTGGTACTCCTCATAGCCTCTCACCTCCAAACGTATATTACCGAAAAGCTGGTAAAGAAAAATCACCTAACGCTTTGCACTCCAACAAATGTTTTAAACACATTGAAATAGTTGAAAACATTTTATTAATACATGCCATAAGTGGCTACGACACAACTGGTGCTCCGTTTGGCCAAGGTATATACAAATTTTGTAATATTCTTCTCAAAAACCGCTCAATGAATAAAACTTATTCGTGGATTTCAATATACAAAAGCAAAGCGAGAAACAATCACTTGGGCTGCCGAACAAATCTTTGCGCTTTTGTATGGCGGCAACGAGAAATCAAATTTGGAAAATTTAAGGTACATTATTTTTGTCAAAGGAAAGAAAAATAATAAATTCAATTTATCCAGGCTACCACCCATCATGCAGTCCAGCAAACAGGCTTGAAGAACATACTTGCAAGTGCAGACTTGGTTTGGTCACCATAAAGATTCAACTGAATGGGGGTGGAAGAAGGACGCTGTTGGGTTACTAACTCCAGTACCAACGATGAAGGAGGCTGCACCTCAAATGATGCTGAACTATCATGCCAATGCAAAAAAGGTTGCGCTGGAAAGTGCATATGTAGAAAGTCGGGTTTGAAATGCTCCCTACTTTGTATTCACTGTAATGGCAGCTCGTGCGAGATTGCTGTGGAAGCCTTGTTCATGATGATGACGAGTAATTTGTGACTCAGTCGCCACAAATTCGGCTGATGAGCCATAAGAAGACTATATTGAAGCTGTTTGGGGCCCCTAAGTGGCAGTAAGTAACTAAAATCAACAGTCGTATATTTTAAGAAAATACTTTTTTTTCCTTTTTTTACCGTATCTATGTATCGTAATTATTAATTGTATTTATATGTTTTGATTACATTAATGGTTAATGTTGCTGTTATGTACGTTTAACGTGTTATTTCAACAGCAATTGTTTAAAAAAAAAATAATCAAGTTATGCCAACACCATTCTTCTGATTCAGTTTTTGACCTAATTTTTGTGAAATTTTGTATCAGAATATGGATACCCATTTGCGATAAAAACATTAAGCATATACCTACGTCTTTTATGAAATTTTATCCTCTACAAAATTAATATCAGTAATTTTTTCACAAAATTGTACTGGAAAAGAGATACGCACAAAAAACCAAACCAAGTCGGGCAATTTACCTGTTTTTATAAACGTATACATGTTTTTACGACTGCATATCTCGATATTTATTAGAGATAGAAGAAAAGTTTTTAAATAAAAATTGTAGATAATTTTATGGTCTACTAAACTTGTAAAGTACTTTATCCGAAATTTTTATTAGAAACGAGATATTTGAGAAAAACTAGATTTTAGCGCGATTTTGGCTGTTTTTTTCAAAATGGCGGCGAAAGCTCAAGCGACCCAAGGTCGAAAACTCGGATTTTACATCAGAAGATGAGTATATAAAACATATATAAAAATTGGGACTACCGGAATAATTACGATCGCGGATCGCTAATTGCACTGGCCTAAGTAGGAAAGTCACCGTTTAAGACTATTAGGCCCAGGCTACACGAGCAGTTCTCCCGCCGCGGGAAACCGCCCGAGAGAGCTGCCGCAGACCATCATACGGAGGCGTCTACTAAAATATCTACAGGAATTCTAAAAAGTGAACCAATCGGACTAATATCTATGAGAACCAAAGTGAGGACGAATATCTACAGCTCAAACTGCTGACTAATATCTACGAGAACCAAAGTGTGGTCGAATATCAGCACTGGCAGAGGTTGGATTTTCAATTATGTATAGCATATTGGAAAAACGTAATATTGCGTATACAGTTTAAAAAACTTGTATGTATGTATGTAAAAATCCCTAATATCGGACTATTGGACACATTTAGCTGATTATTAAGGATTTGGGTTTTTGTTTTAGGGAACGTACCCATACTACGTGACACGTTTGGGGGGGTCTTCAAAATGTCACGCTTGGTACAAATGAGCGGCTTGTTGCTTAGGTTTTTAGTCACCGGGGGGGGGGGGGGGGGGTTAAAAATTGCAAAAAGTTGGTCACGTAGTATGGGTACGTTCCCTTAACAGCTATCTTTATTTCGAGTGCTTCTAAATTATTTAGTCTGTTACCATGACCATTTCTATGTCAGTTAGGTTAGGTTGGGTTAGGTTAGGTTAAGTTAGGTTAGGTTGTGGTGCCGTGTATTTCGAAATAAATAAATATCTTTGTATTATGACCTCCATGTTTGTTCAATAAATTATTGTCCTCGTAAAAATCAAAATACGGTATGCAAAAACTTCATGTACGTACTTTAAACGTTTAAGCCTTTACGTAATTAGTAATTGAAGTAATTTATGCATTTCCGTACAACCTCTTGCTCAGCTGCCCTCTGTAGATATTAGTCCAACCTACGCTCCATAGATATTAGTCACCACTGGGACCGTCATAGATATTCGTCCGACCTTAGCTCTGTAGATATTAGTCCTCACTCTGAAGTTCATAGATATTAGTCCAACATATGAGCTTTAGATATTCGTCCGACATACAGGCTGTAGATATTAATATCTGGAGTCCATCATACTACACGGGTGGCGGCAAGGGCGGATTTAGAGGGGGGGGGGGGGCACGTGCCTCCGTGCCGTACCCCCCAGACGGTATTTTTGTGTACTCTGGAGATTCCATCACCAATTGGGGTATGTTGTGAGGCTGAAGGTAGTGGGGAGGGGAAGGAGGTGGGGAAGAGGAAGGTTGGGAAGTACCTGGCTATTCAGATCTGGTCACTAAACACGGCTAAAGCCATTTTCAAGCAACGTTTCAATTCTGAATGGTGGTCTTACACCAGGGCGATACTGATAGTATCTTCCACTCTGGAACATGCCGCAAATATACTATATATTATTTTAAATGAATTAATTGTGAAATAACACAAATTAATCAAATAAAATTTATTTGCGCATGCCGGGTTCGAACCCGCGACCTCTGGAATGTGAGTCAAGAGTCTTAGCCACTGGACTACGGAGGTCGTCAGTCGTCAAGGTCGTACATATTTAGAAGTTAAAACTGTCTTTATTAAACATTTAATTTTTCAATTGTTTTGACACTTTCATAAACCTTCCTATACATACTTGAACTTGTAGAAATAAACTTGAAGTATGATACTTACTTCAAGTTTATTTCTAACGGTAATTGTTGATTAACAGTAATTTATTCCCCGTCCGCCCCTTGTGCCCGCCCAGAAAAAAATCCTAACAGTAATTGTTGGATTTTTTGCGCGTCCGCCCCTTGTGCCCCCCCCCCCCTATATTTTTTTTAGATATCAAAATTCCTCTATGCCATAGACAGTAGATTTTCGAACAGATTAAGACTTAGTGAGTGCAAATCGAATGTATAGTTTTCTTAATATGTAGTCAACCAGGTTGAAAAACGTGTTAAAAAGTTTCGAGAAAAACGCATTCAAAATTTAGCTGAAGGATAATTCAACATACAAACTGTTTCAAATGGTTTCACATAATATGCTGTAGGTATCGCCGTCAAATTTTCGGATTTCTTTAAAACATTTGGTGAGAGCATTTTTAACAAATGCATCTTTCAGAAAATGAAATAAATAAATAAAAAATTACAAAAGTATTTTTTACAGTGTTTTAAATGCGAAATAAAGGCATATTATTATGATTTCTTTTTTGAGATATGAATAATGTTGGTTTTATTTATTTCATAGACACTTTATAGTATAACATCTGAAGTATTTTTGAAAAAAATTCAATTAAAAATATGAATAAATAAGTCCGTGAGAGCGAATCTCCGGAAGCGCCTCGAAAAAAGTCGTTATGCGGTGAACTCCTTAACTCGTTACCGGATCATTTAAAACAAAAAAAAATCGAAATGCGTTTAAAGGGTTAATATGTTTTCCTAGGTAGTCAGAGGGAGTTTTTTTCGGTATTTTTTTTTATTTTTGGCAGCATTTTGAAGTGAAAAATGCGATTTTTGCCAAAAAATTTCGGTGAATTTCTTATTATAAAATGGTAAAAAAAACTCCCTCTGACTACCTGTTGATTTATTTGTAGAAATAGTGTACAAAATTTCAAAAGCATCAGTCAAGATTTTGAGTTATGATGTTCACGAACTTCAGAAATGTTGTTTGCGAGAAAACCGATTTAAATTTTTTATACTCGATTCAAAAAAAAGTTTTAAAACCTTACCCCCCCCCCCTTAAAGTCTTGTTAGGATTTGATCAAGGGAATAAGGAGGCCCCTTCAACCCCCCCCCCCCCCTCCCCGCCATTAGTAAAGGGGCCCTGAGACGTGCATTGCCTGGGGGCCCCGACATGGTTAATCCGGCCCTGACCCCCCCCCCCCTACTAAAGTTGACTCCAGATACTAATATCTACAGCCTGTATGTCGGACGAATATCTACAGCTCATATGTTGAACTAATATCTACGAACTTCAGAGTGTTGATTAATATCTACAGAGCGTAGGTTGAACTAATATCTACAGAGCGTAGGTTGGACTAATCAGCTAAATGTGTCCAATAGTCCGATATTAGGGATTTTTACATACATACTTACATAAATTAAGTTTTTTAAACTGCATGCGCAATATTACGTTATTCCAATATGCTATACATAATTGCAAATCCAACCTCTGCCAGTGCTGTAGATATTCGTCAACACTTTGGTTCTCATAGATATTAATCAACAGTTTGAGCTGTAGATATTCGTCAACACTTTGATTCTCATAGATATTAGATCGATTTTTTTAAGTTTTTGGAATTCCTGTAGATATTAGTAGACGCCTCCCTAAAGTTGACTTGAGAAAAAAATTCAAAACGCTAATTTTATTTTTTATTTTTTTTTTATTTTATTTTATTTTACTTTATTTGGGAAACAAACAGTTGTACATATTTTATTAAATAATTACATTTGACAAATTTGCATGAACCAGTGAAGTTTCCACATTTGACAATATAGAATTTAAAGAAAAAACAAAAAACTCATTAATATAAGAAGTTATACATACATAATACCTAACTAGATTACAGAAAATCAAAAAACTCATTAATATAAGACAGACAAACAAAAAACTCATTAATATAAGAAGTTATACATACATAATACCTAACTAGATTACAGAAAATCAGATGAAACCAACATAATAAAATCAGATGAAACCAACATAATAATTCATACGAAAATCAGATGAAACCAACATAATAAGAGAAAAAATTTCGACTTCATAAAATTGGTCCATCATGGGGGGTGGGGCTAAAGAATTTCAGATTTCTCCACAAATATAGGCTATGTTTGCCTATAAAAAGACCTAGACACAAAATTCGGGGCACTCCACGATGAAATATGAAAGAAAATAACAGACCGTGTTCAAGTATACAATTCTTTGGTGACAATATCCTTCGTAAATTTTTTCCACTGCCGGGGACTCCTGCTTCCCGCCATTGTAAAGATGTTGCTTATATATCTTGGTAAGTTCAAGATTTGAGTTGAGTTTTTGTTTTTATGAGGGGAAAGGAAGGTCTAGGAAGGAAAAGGCATGAGGGGTGGGTAGGGAGCTGGGGATCAGAGTTTCCAGGAGTGACGGACGTATGAATCCAACCCACCCACTGCGGTTCAAGGCGACGGGCAGGGAGAGTCCGGCTGGAGAGGTCGCCCAATGCGCCCCAAACGCTGCTGCTGGGTCCCCTCCGGTCACGAAGCGGCACAACAGCAGCGGCGGGGTTTATGCACTCGTTGATGGGGCAGCCCACCCTCAGTCGTGAGCCTGGGGGTCGGGCCCCTGTACTACCGAGCGGCCCGGACAGCGGTAACCGTTTGTAAAGGGTCTCCCTCAACCAGCATCTCCCAATCCGGCCTGCCACGCAGAAGGTGGGCCGACGCACCTGCCATCAAGACCCGGACAAACCTTACCCCAAGAACCCGGGCACTCCTGCTAAGTCATCAAACGTAGCGAACCACTTGGGGTGACCTGTGGCAGAGGTGTTGGTCATCCAATAAATGGTTCCCAGGGCGGCGGTACCCATTCCCGCCTACCAACTATTCAACTACGATTAAAGAAATACTCGAATATTTCAAATATTATGTGTTTTACTCGCACTATTTAAGCCGCCGCTACCCGAATTTCTACTGATTTCTTATAGGTATATCTCCCTTAAACATTTTTTAAAAAGTTTCTAAGCTCTTAAAAAAATATATTTTTTTTTAAGTTAATATCTATACATTCCACACGCCGATACGCAAATTATATGAAATTCCTTCGATAGAAAAAAAATCGCTAAGTATGTAAACAGTAAAAGTAAACACTTTTGTTTCAGTTATTTTACAAGTCATAGTTGTGAAAAAATTCACAATGTTTCTTTAAATGATACTTAAGACGCCTTCCACGAGATTTTTGCTCTATTTTAAACGAGTCGTGTTTATTAAACAATTTCACAATTTTCGCATCGATTTTATCGCTTTAAATATTAGCGCGCTCCTCAAACATTCGTAATTATATATCTCTCTATCTTCTTCTTTTTGAGCGTGGATGCGGCGCCTTAATCAAAGCATCTATTTCTAAAATATTTCTAAGCGATCTAATTTTCAAACCAAAAACACACGATTTCGCATTACTTAATAGTGCATCACCTTAAAGGATACATTTAAAAAACATATTCCTATATCCTGAAGAAACTAAATATGGTGGATTACAAACTATTTTTTTATAAATAAACACATTTTCTGGTAAGACGGTACAATTTACAAAACAACATTTTGTAAAAAACAAGTAAGTTATGATGAAAATAGAAACAGATGGCATATGGTGAAAATTTTGCATCGGCGCACCAAGGGTTAAGTAGGTAGGTACAAAAATAAACCAAGTCATAGAAAATAGAGAAATAATAATTTTTAATGTCAAATCATCTTTAAATTAATTCAAACAACTTTTTAAATCGAAATTGTCATAGAAATGTACTGTCAATAAGAGATGAAGCAGTACAAACAACAGTGATCGCTTAAAAATGTAATAACAACAAATAAAATAACGGTATATTAAAAATTCTTTAAAAAAATAATAAAAATTTATATTATATACTAGGTATTGATAATAAAGCTGAAGTTCAGGAATTTGCATCTTGCTCTACTAATATTATTTACAAAATCAATCGAATATTCTTTCGCTAGGCTAAAACTAAATAATTATAATCACTATGGCTCTTACTAATAAACGTGTTTCAAATTTTAGACAACTGATAAATAACCATTAGCCTCTTCAGTAATCATTAAAAAAAATTAAATGTAGGACTAACATCGCACGATGTCACGCGATTTGCAGAGATTGGGAGATAGAGGGGAGTGGTACCTCGTTTGAATCATTGCAGCTGTCTTTTGTTTCGCTTCCACATACCATAAATCGTATTTATTTTCACCTGAGTATATTCCGTAGGGGTCTTTTCTGCAGGTAAAGTTTTGCCCGAGTTATCTCGGTTGGGGAATTTTCACACATAATAGCCGCCCGAGTATCCTCGGGCGTTGTCCTTAAGTGGTTATGTAAGATAAATGGTTTTTTTATCAGTTTTGTAAAATTTACAACACACACAAAAATTTTAGTAAAGGGGCATTGAAGTACCCACCACTGTCCCACCCCGGTATAGACGACTTATGGTCGCCCCTTCGGAGTTCTCGCAAGAATCTAATTTTTTTGAATAAACGACTCTACATAAATACTCTACATACTCTAGTAAAGGGGCATATAAAAGAAAAGATAATGTATAATAAAGGCCTTCTTCCACAGGGATACGCAAGTATCCAATACTCGACGATATTGATGACTACCGCCATACATCTGCGCGGAGATTTGCACAAAGGTATACTTTATAAAATAAAATAAAACATTTTATAAAGTCGTCGACGACGCCAGTCTCTTAAGTCTCTCGCAACCAGCCGAGCAAGGTTGTTCCCTCTCACATCGTCGAGACTTTAAACAAGGCGACACTTGTGTTCGACATTTTGTAACAATGTAACAATTTATGTACTTTAGATCAATGCTGGAACAGTCAACAAAGAATGACAGGATATTAAAGGATATTAATGACTGTTACAGCTACTGTTTGGTTGTTAGCGAGGTTATGGCATTCTAGTATTGACGTTTCGAGAATTCAACAATAATTGGTGACAACGCGGGTCTCGTGATTTCAGTAGGGACGAGTACGGATCGAGTGCCATAAGTTCGGATTGGATATTTGCGTATCGCTGTGGAAGAAGGGCCTTATTATTAATTTATTTATCATCTTGTCAATTAGATGAATCCGTCAATTTTATTGGAAGAAGTTAGGTTAAGTGATTAAATTATAATAATTTAGTAATTTCTAATGGCTTATTAAGTTTAAATATCAACACATTAATAAAAATATCAAATTAGTATTATTTTCAGATTTTCGCTGTTTTCCAAGATCACATTTAAAAAAAAATCCCCTTAGTTAAGTACTAAACTTATACAACAATTATTTCGGAAAAAACACTACAAAATGTAATTACAATTAAGTACTTCATATTACTATTCATGTAGGTACTTAATTAAATTTTATTATATAAATAAAATCCTCGGCATCGGAGATCCCGGGATATCATTATCTCGACTTGTAACAAAAAAAGGAAGATAAAACTTTTTTAAATCTTCAGATCTTATGTCCGGGTTAAATCTTCCCCACAGGAAAAACTAAACCCTTTCACACACTTTTCCACAAATGATTATCTAGTCAATCCACGCTGCTATTGCAATTGCACTATATAAGTATAATAAATACAAAACAATACAAGAACAAACAACATGTCAACCTACCAGAGACCAAATGGGAAAATAATTCACCGACTCCAGATATTTTCATATCAGAGGGTTCGGGTCTGTGGAACTCCTAATTGGGTCTATAAATCCTACTGATCCCTTAATATAAATATTTAAAAATCTTTTGTAATCCTACATGTATTTGAAATGACTGATTTTTGAAGTTTTATATATAAATTCTTTGACAAATCTTATATTATTATTATTATATGTATAATACAAAACTTAAAAAAAATATATTTTTTGCTTTTAAGTTTTTGATTTTTAGCAGACATTTGCGATACCTATATGATTTTTGTCAGATTTTTGTGATGATTTTAATAATATTTTAAAGTATCGGTAGTTAACAAGTATTGATGTTTGATCATAAAATCCAGAGAGGTAGACACTCTAAGTATCGCCCTGGTGAAAGACCACCATTCAGAATCGAAAGGATGGCTTTAGCCATGTTTGGTAACAAGATCTGAATAACTAGGTACTTCCCCCACCTTCCTCTTCTCCGTCCCATTTCCCTTCTTGCTCCTTCAATCTCAGAAAATATCCTAAATGGGGATTCCATGGTCTCAATGGTTCTAATAGTAAGGAGCAGTTGGGATTCTTGTGCGGCATTTCATTTATTTTATTTAAATGTAAAAGTATTATAAGGTTAGATTTTATTCCTCACTAAAACACTAATTTTGGTTGTTGGTGCATAGGTAAGGGAACATACCCATACTACGTAACCAACTTTTTGCAATTTTTAACCCCCCCCCCACCCCCCGGTGACCAAAAACCTAAGCAACCCGCCGCTCATTTGTACCAAGCGTAGTATTTTGAAGACCCTCCCCGAAGAGGTCACGTAGTATGGGTACGTTCCCTAAGTTAAATAATATGAAATATTCCTGCATAATACATAACATTAATCAAGTTCAATGAAATTTTAATTAAAAAAATGGGAACTACTCTTATCAGGCAAACGATTATACAGACCAAACTTTGGGGATTTGATATGTACGTGCCCGCAAAGGTTTTTATATATAGTAGTGAGCTCTGGCGTTATGAAGTTATTTTCTGTACTATTAATCTGGTTGCGACGAAACTTTGGTGAGTTGCCGTGCGCATGCCCGCAAAGGTTTCCATATATACTGGTGAGTTCTGGCATTATAAAATTTGTATAAAAAATTTACGATAGGTGGCGCACGAATAGTTTGAAGAAAATGTGTATTTGGGAAGGCGGGAGAGGGGGATTTAGAGGGAAGTGGGGAATATGGAGGGGGAATGCAGAAGGGAAAGGGGACGCCAGAAGGGAAGGGGAAAAGGGACGATTGGGAAAGGACACGCATACCGAGAACTCTAGTAAATTATAAAATATGAAACTGGGTAAAATGGCAGCATGCTAAAGGTTTTTAATTAACTTTTTTGTTCTGGAAAACAGGAAAATCTGAAAAAATTGGTCACTGTAAAATAAATTGTGTTATTCAGTCAGCCTTATTTTTGCTTAGTTTGTCGACAAGTATTTTGAGTTGATCCCAGAAGACCAGGACGAGGACCGTGTGAGGGCCGAGGCGGAGGTACGAGGGTCCAATGCCCTTGTAGAACCCGAGGAACCCTTCTGTTCTGGCTATCTTCGCGAAGCAGTCAATCACACCTTTGTACAGAAGTCCGGCGCCCTTTGCATCGGTTCCTGAAATAACACTAAATTAGATGACGAGCTTATATTTTAAATACAAAGATTGGTGATGAACAAAAATCAGTATGAAACGGTGCACACAAAAGCGACACCAACAGAGTTCACCCATACTACTGCAAACCACCATTGTTTCTACCTACACATTTTCGCTTTTTTGATAGTTCAACATAAAGGCTCTCAAACGATTCAACGATACTTATTCTATTATATATATACATACCCAGGGTATTAAGGGACATTCTTGACTTGCTTTAACCAGTGATTCCTGACATTATTTGGAGTAAAAACTGTAAGAATCAGGAATAATATGTAACTTAAGAATCAGGAATAATAAGTTTCCAATTTGGTTTAGCAGTGTTCTCATCCACCAACTCAGAGAAAAAGAAAAGTTTAGAAATAAATGGAAAAAATACAAAAATCAATGTGACTATGACAGTTTTTCTATCTTGAGGGCTAGAGTAAAAGTATCCATACGTACATGCCTTAAAGCCTATGTAGATTCAGTAGAAAATTCTCTCCCTAACAGTATCAAAAATCTTTCAACTCTCATTAATTCGAAAAGAATTTCAAATTCTCTCCCCAAAATCATGCATCTCCACGACAAATCAGCAACAAATGGAGAAGATACGTGTGAGCTGTTATCTACTTACTTCTCTTCTGTTTTTACCCCACCATCCAATTCTAAGAGTGACTCTAAACTTTCATCCCCACTCTATAATTATCCACTGTCTCATATCAATATAACGTTAGACGAGGTCAAAGCAAAATTAAACACTGTTGACATCAATAAGGGTTCCGGCCCAGATGGAATTCCTCCACTATTTATTCGAAATTGTGCAGATCAGCTTGCAACACCATTACACAAAATATTCATCAAAAGTCTGAACGATGGGGTATTTCCGGATCTGTGGAAGGTTGCCCACGTAATTCCAATCCACAAATCTGGCAGTAAAAATGATGTAACTAACTACCGTCCTATCAGCCTTTTATCTTGTTTTGGCAAAATATTCGAGTCCATTGTATATAAAACCATTTTTAACCATGTAACACATATACTTAGTCCTTTCCAACATGGATTTGTAGCTAAAAGATCCACAAATACTAATTTACTCGAATATATGGACTTTCTGTGTAAATCGATAAATAATAAAACACAAGTAGATGCCGTGTACACCGACTTCAGTAAGGCCTTTGACAAAGTTAGTCACTCTATCTTAATTAATAAACTCGATAAAATCGGCATTCACGGAAACCTGCTTCGTTGGTTAGAATCATATTTATCACATAGAAGTCAATTAGTTACTATTAACGGATTTAACTCTTCCCCAATATTAGTTACGTCGGGCGTACCACAAGGATCTCACCTTGGACCCTTACTTTTCTTAATCTTTATTAACGACCTTACACATAAACTCCGCTGTAATTTTTCTCTATATGCTGATGACCTCAAATTATATAAAGAAATTAAATCTATGAAAGATTGTGAACTCTTACAACAAGACCTTAACACAATATCTACCTGGTGTGTTGACAATGAAATGGAACTGAATATTGCTAAGTGCAAAGTTATAAACTTCACCAAGAACACCAACAAAATTCTATATTCATATAGCATATGTGGTCACAATCTCGAAACAGTTGAATTAATAAAAGATTTAGGAATTATATTTGACAACAAACTGACATTCAATCAGCACATTGAATATATTGTGAGTAAATCAAATAAATTACTAGGTTTTATTGTAAGATCAACCAAACTGTTTAAGAATTCTAATAGCCTAATAATTCTATTCAATTCCTTAATCCGAAGTGTTCTTGAGTACGGGTCAACAGTCTGGAATCCACATTATATTACACAGGTATCTAGACTCGAATCAGTCCAAAGAAAATTTACACGGATTTTGCCTTACCGATCAGGTGTCCACCATCTTCTAGACGGGTATGAACAAAGACTTACATATTTCAAATTAGAGAGTCTAGTTAAAAGACGAAACATAAATGACCTCTTAATGCTCTATAAAATTGTGAATAATCGTGTAGACAGTAACTTAGTCAACCAAATTAAGTTATACGCCAGGCCCAAATCTACAAGAACCCTTAACATATTTTGGACTGAAATTTTTACAAATAATACTGGATATTTTAATCCTATATCTAGAATGTCTCGGTCATACAACGATCTTGTCAAAATACACAGTTCCATAGATATTTTTGCAAATAATATAACATATTTCAAAAAATATCTCCACAATTTGTGCACTTAAAAAAAAAAAAAGTTACATTAGATACTTTTCAGTAAATACTTTATAAATATTGTATACTTGTTGTTATTATGTATTTCAATTTTGCATTTAAGTTTTCAACTTATGTATAAATAATACTTGCGTTGTTTTTCAAGAGTTTGCTTCTGTGAAAATGCATATGTGAATAATGCAGACACATTAATCTAGGGATACTTATATTTGTATTTTAATTTATTATATACTACCCACAAAAATGTTATATAAATATCCTGTTTGTGTCTCAAATAAATAAATAAATAAATAAATAAATAAAGTTTGGTCTCCAGTGACTTTTTTTTTTCAAAATAAAAAAAAATATATTTCTTGCACATGTCGTCACTGGCCACTCGGCCGAGTAACCACCTAACCCCTCTTAACCCTAACCCTAACTGAATAATTTTGCGAGAATGCGCCATGAATGATGTGTTTTGTGTGAATGCGAATGACGAAGGACCTTGTATGTGTTTTGAGATGTATGATAGACCACTGCACAAGTAAAAATTAATGCACATAAGGGAAAGGAAGGAAAGAACTTACTGAGGAACCTTGTGGTATCTACTTCTCTTCTCTCATGGGTGGCCTTTGTTCATACACTTGTATATTATTATTTGCGGTATTTGCTTTGATATGCGGGTAGAGAATGTGGAGTGGAAAATTGTGTTCTTTCACGGCGAGTTTCGATAGATGAACACTGATTGTTATGGTAACGAAAATTGAGAGGTACAAAGGGATGGGGAAAATGATAGGGATGGATAGGTAAGGGACATGTGACAATCAAAATTACAAGAACAGAGTCTATGATATATGTGGATGTATGTAGGTGAGTGTAGCTATGATTGTGTAAACGCCCAACCACTAACTGCCCGATACCTACTGATGTTTTATGTTTTTAATTGAAAAAAAAACATCAAAAATGTTACAAGAGATCACAATTCCATTTACATTTTTTTATGTAATCAATTTCAAATAATGATTAATGAAGAATTACAGCTTCAGATACAATGAGAAATGGACTGTAAATACTAAACGAAATGGTGTTTGCTGGAATGGGGCATGTGTAGGGAAAAAATAATGGATTACAAGGAAGAAGGACAACCAATCACTTACCTAAGGCGAACAACACAATTACAAATACATATAGTTTATTTAGTTCCACCGCGGTACCTAGAGGTAATTATCGCCACAACCACACAAATAAGTATAAACTTGATACGGTCAAAACACCTTCTATTAGTTCATAAACGAATATATATGAAAACTAACAAACAACAAAATGCTTCCAATGTAGTCCAAAATCTTCTTCCGTTTTTTCAGAAACAAAAGCACTTCAATTCACTCTTGTCATTGTTCCATTTTCAAATGCTTTTCTAGCAAGGTGATATGGTTAGGTTAGGGAGTGTAGGTACTGGATAAATTATATTCCGGTAAGAACTATGCATATCATCATTTCAAAACCAAAGAGTCAGGAATCACAATTAAAAAAAATATGGAACAAAACAATATGGCATCTTTTTTATTTTGTGCAATATATCACTTGGCACATTTTGACACAACTTCACATATGCAAAGTTAGCAGGACGATATGAGTCAAAAAAAGTAACTTTACCTTGGTTGTACAACCGAGTAGCCACAACATCAAATGGCGTCATGCACACGGTCATGACAACTCCGCCCAGATTGGCCGCCACAAAGGTAGTGAGCAGCGGAGAGTTGGGAAAGACATTCCTCTCGGTGAGGTATTCCTTGGAGCGGGTAAAGGAAGCCATCTGGGTTGCCGATCCCACAGAAGCACGGGGAATTGATGATAGGACACCCCTGTACAGTCCTGTAAGGAAGCGATATTTGTAGTAATTTTAACCCCTGGAGCAATCAACCACCATAACACGGGCATGAGCCTAGCATGGTGGTCGAAAAATCCACAAATGATGTAACCATTCAAAGCCATGAATAGGTGGCATACATTAATTACGTGAGCAGTTTTTCTTCCAATCTAGATCCCTGCCCCCCCCCCCCTTGGTGAGATAAATTTGGGCCACTTCGTATATTCTTTTCAAGTAACATGAGATTTTGCTGGACCCCCTCCCCCTCCCTTTGAGCTCACGTAATTAATGTATGCCCCAAAGAGAAAATTTAAAAAAAAAAATTAGGAGATATTGCTCCCAAAAACACCTGTAGAGTCTTTTTGAGAGATATTTTTTCCAGCCTTACACCAACTCATAAAAGTCATGCTATCTCATTTTATATCACAATGAGATATAAGATTTAAATAGTGCTAGAAAGAGAGAAAACCACGCTGTGTTTTTGTATTTAAAAGTTTACCATAGATGGTCCCGAAATTTAATTCATTTTTCTAACAAGCAACATTTGCAAGTAAATATTTTTCAAGGTTTGCAAATTTTTTAATAAATATTTTTATATAAAATGAGAAGAAAAGTGAAGTGACAATAACTTTTATCTACTCAAGAGGTAGATTAGGTTTTAGATTTGGCTATTTAAATTAATATAATACCTTCAAATAGTAAAATGGATATGAAACTGCTTAATGCGGTTTAAAGCCAATTAATCTATCTAGATTTTACTATTTATCCATGTTTTTAGAGTCCATCAAAATTTTTCAATAAAATCCACCTACCTAAATTTGTATAACCTTCGCTTTGTCTAATTAAATATGTTTTTTTTAGTTTAGGCAACAAAACAATCTGTAAGCGACTTTAAAAACTTTATCTATGTTTGCTATCAAAATTTTAACATTTTTAATTATATATGTCGTCGCTTAAGTTCTAACACCGCGGAAGTCAAAAATAACAACTTTTCAGGAGAGCAAAAAAACCGTGCCTTTTTATATATTGCAATCATAGTGCATATGTTTTTTAATGAAAATTTGTAAAAGAAAGGTTTTTTTAAGATTTTTGTAACGGTTGTTATAAAATATCATTATTTGGATTATTTTTTTGACATACGCGGTGTTACCACATTGTAATACATAAAATGGGGAGACTTACGCTGAGTTATTATAAATACTCTGTAAATATCTTTAAATATTTATTTCAAATAAAATTAAAATAACGGGTAGATTTATACCTCATAAAAAATTACAAAACATAAAACATACTTCTACAACTTTCTTAACAGATCTTCTTAACTTTTCGTTTTAAATAATTAACAAATTTAAATAAATGAAGACAATATAAGCGAAACTCAATCGAAAATCTGGAAACAGAAAAATCAGAAAAACATATTGACACCTCTGGGACTCGAACCCAGGACCTCTTGCTTTAAACAAATTAACTGTTTTTTAACCTTGATACTTATTTGGTATAAAATCACATCAAAAAGGAACATCAGCATCACTTAAATGCGAAATCAGTACTACCTTATGAACATAAATTATAAAAAATAACAAAAATACAATATAAATAAATTTTTAAATAAATGAAGACAATTTTCTGTTTCCAGATTTTCGATCGAGTTTCGCTTATATTGTCTTCATTTATTTAAATATTACAATTTGAGGTTTTACTCATAAAGTTAAAATAAAAAATAAAAATATAAATAAATCATTATAAAATGAAGTAAAGTATCTTAAAAATTGTGACAGTCAGGAGAGATAACTGACTAGTTCTTGAAGATGTTTCCATGTAGATTCATTATAAAGCTTTGACCTCGGGCCTTTTATTTTTGACTCTTCTGGGCAAATTCTTATAGTCATCTTGAAAGCTTAACTTATAATTAATAAGGCCATTAGCATTATACTTTTTTTGGCTGGAATAAGCTTAAATTTTTTTCTTTAAAATTGTAGTCAAAAGGCTGACGGGTTCTTTATTTACTGAATTACACTTATCACAATAAATTTTGAAAAGATGATTCTTGTTTTCGATGATAGGCTCTAAATATTCTCTAGAAGAGGTCTCTAGAGCTCTACAGTAGTGAGAAGGTACTTTTGGCAACTATTTAGAAAGTCTTTCAGAAAAGCTATCTCATCTTTCTTTGAGTATCCTTCTAAAACCTTACGAGTCAATTCGGGTTTCTTTGCCATTCCAAGCTCAGACGTCGATAGCCAATAGCGTACTGTCCATTGTTTGATACCAAACGTATTAAAAAGTATGCTTGCAGACTTGAACACGTCCATTATTTGCAGTTTCTAATAATTACTCTTTGGTCTCACTACGCCTAGATTATTCCGATAATTGGAGAATGAGGTATTCCGTTTCTCGTTTGGTATTGTATCACAATCACAAAGCTTTGTTTTCTTACAAAACTCGAAAGTACATCGAGGGCCAATTATTCGGGCTGGCCTAATAGTAGCATGTAATACCCTAAACTTTGGGCCATTGCTATCTCGCCGATATCCTAAATATTCTTTTCCTTCCATTCTAAGTTTCTTGCTATTATTTTTAGACCAGTTTTTGTTCTCAGAACATCCCTTAGAACGTCTTTTTCGACCAGAATTAAGATCACCATGTTCGACCTCGTCATTCGCTAGCAAGGGACTCGCAATCGGTAATGAAAGGTCTGTTGTTTCTTCCATTAATATAGGCTCTACGACACTTGTTTGTCCAAAGTTAATACCAACGGGTTCGACATTCGATGGTAACAAAGGCGAGTGAACTGTCGTTTCTTCCATCATTACAAAAGACGGCCTCCGTAGTCCAATGGCTAAGACTCTTGACTCACATTCCGGAGGTCGCGGGTTCGAACCCGGCATGCGCAAATAAATTTTATTTGATTAATTTGTGTTATTTCACAATTAATTCATTTAAAATAATATATAGTATATTTGCGGCATGTTCCAGAGTGGAAGATACTATCAGTATCGCCCTGGTGTAAGACCACCATTCAGAATTGAAACGTTGCTTGAAAATGGCTTTAGCCGTGTTTAGTGACCAGATCTGAATAGCCAGGTACTTCCCAACCTTCCTCTTCCCCACCTCCTTCCCCTCCCCGCTACCTTCAGCCTCACAACATACCCCAATTGGGGATGCCATAGTCTCACTGGCTCCAGACGGGAGCAGTTGAGATTCTTGTGCGGTATTCACTGTAAAAAAAAAAAAAAAAAAAAAAGCGCCCTTGAGGTAAAAAGCGCCCTTGAGGTGATTTTATCACGAAAATGGCGCTATAGAAGTCATCCAATTATTATTTTTATTATTACAACATGGCATTCAGAAAGTTCATGTTCACTCATCTCGCCGCTTATATTAGCATTATCTGGAATTATAACAACAGGCAAGTTGTTAATGTCGAGGTTTTCCAAGTTTTCCTTGGTGGTGATATTTTCATTTTTCTTTTTCGGTAGTATTTTTATTTCTAGTTGTTCACATAGGTCTGCGATCTCTTCATCATCACTGCTTTCGTAATCCATGGTGTATTGATATCTAAATTAAAAGTAAGTAAATTTAAAACTGTGTATTTAAAATCGTTATATAAAACACCGCTTAAGTCACTTCTGCATTAAGTAGGACACCGCGTAAGTAAAATAACATTTTCATCTTATTTTCATCTTATTTTTAACATAATTGATATTAATACTTAACTATACCTAAAAACCAAATATCAAGATTTTATCCCTTATATGAACACATAATATTATTAAAATGAATTAAACTTACCTTGATTTACAATGTATTTCTTCAGAGCTCAAGTCGCGACCTCTCACAATACGAAAGTAAACTAACTTACGCGCTGTTTGCATGACGATTTCCGCGGCACGGAGATACGCTGTGTATTTGTTTTCAAAATAAAACACTTTCATTGGTTGAAATCCTTGTTTCTGATTGGTTTAGGAGGTGCGTCTTTCGATTCTCTATAGAATGACATGCAAAAGTGAAAATGGCATTTTTTGGACTTCCGCGGTGTTAGAACTTAAGCGACGATGTCCATATATAATACCAAAATCTAAAAGAGTTTTTCATCTGTTTGGAAAACAGAATTTTATTTTGAAATACTTTCAAAAACAGCGAATATTATCTGGAATCAAATGAAAAACCAAAATATTTCAAGCGTTTTCGCATTTTGACAGTTCGCCGTGTGCCGGTACAAAATTTTCACAGTTTGATACTATTTTCGTAATAACTTATTTTTCCAAAATTATGTTTTTGTAAAATGTACCATCTAACCAGATAATAATATGTTTACATTATAAAAATGGTATATAATCTACCATAAGAATAGTTCAGAGAAATGATTTTTTGATTATCGCATATATGGACACGGCAGCACATGACAGGTTAAGAGAAATACATGGCAAGATATAGAGGCTCTAGGGGTTAAAATACCTAATTAATCATATATATTGGTGTTCGGAAATTCGTGATAATTCAGAAACTGGTGTAATTTTTGGTATGTAGTGGGAATAAAAATAACCTTTTATTTTAGCCCTGAAGATGATTTTTGAGATTGCAAACAAGGGGACGGTTCAGGATTTTTTTAAAAAGATTCTTACCTTTAATACCGTCACTTTTGAATATTTTGACCATAGCACTGGTCATCCCAAAGTGTTTGTGCTGATAACCAACAGCAATCTCAGAAGCCCCCTGGGCCTGCATCTGGGTCTTGATAAGGTAGAAGGGGCTCCCGGTCACCGCCCCGAGGGACCCCCCTACGGCCCCGAAGAATAGACTCGGTAGGACTTTGGAATCCCCGGAAGCGTTTCTTATCAAACCGTAGTTGTCCGCTACTTGGTATGTGCCCAATCTGAAATAAATTTAAAAATAAACTCGGTTCGAGCCATCCGCGAGTCGGGAGCAGGTTACGCGTTCAAGTTCTTTTGCAGGCTCGGGCTTCGAGGTGCGAACCTGTGCGTCTCGGTCCGAGCCATTCGCGAGTCGGGAGTGGCTCCCGGGACCTGTTCCAAGAACTCAAGTACTTTTAAAAGGAAGCACGGCTCGCAGGTCTTCGGCAAAATGCAGAACTTACCCATCTTTAGCGGTAATCACATTAAAATAAAAAATAAAAATTCTCATCACTTTAAACAAGGTTAAAAATTTAATTAAATAAGTCATTGCAATGTTGGGTGCATTTTCTCATGGTTAGCCAATGCATACATCAATACAGTAAACAACTAACAACTCAATTCTCACCGGAATCCATTCAAGGAAAGCTGAAACCACAGTGCGGGAATCAGCCCCTTCTGCAATGCTGGTATGCCGTCAGTGCGCGCCACTGCCCAAATGGCATGCGGCACGTTGCGGTAGTGCACGGCGTAGTGGCCGCGTGCCTCCAGCTCGCCCTGCAGCTGCATGCGAGTCTTCACCACTTCCAGCGGGTTCGTGAACACGCAGGCACACATGGCTGCCACCCCGCCCACAGCAAAATCCATGCTTCAACCCTGAAATTCAAGGTAAGAAATGCAAAATCTAATTTTAAGGTTTATATCTTCACCTACTAGACCAGTGGTTCCCTAACTCTTTTGGCCCACAGACCCCTTTTGTGGGCGGGCGTTTCAGACTCTCAGGGGGGCGGTAGGAGACCCAGAGAAACCCATCTCACCCCATCCCATCCCATTACGCCCCCCCCTCCCCCCCTCGTTATGGAGTGGGCAGTGGTCAAAAAAAAGTTCAGAATCTAGCGTGGACCCCCAACTCAATTTTAATTTTCCACAGACTCTCTGAATGATCCTGAAGTCCCCTGGAGGTCCGTACGAACTACTTTGGGAACCACTGTGCAAGAGGAATGTGTAAGATGAAAGCACAGAATGGTCGATTCTGTTTTTAAACGGTTTTGAAATTACACAGTCCACAAATAATAATTAATAAACAGTAATAATTTCATACCAAACGTGTAAAAATGTTTACTGTCAGACAGTGATATATGTATACATTATGCAATTTTCCTATACAGTGAAACCTCAATCTATCATTTTTGATGGGTCCTATTGAAAAAAACGATGAATACGGGAATATGTAAAAAAAACACTATATTCATAAAAATGTTACTTGGGTGAGCTGCACTGTTATCTAAAAACAATAAAATATTTCATTGTTTTATGCCCAGTTTCTAAATTGAATTTTAATGTCTAATGACTATCTCAAAAATTTTGAATGTTCCGCTGGTTGTTTACGAGTACCGTTAATCGAAACTATTTTGAATGTACACATTTCGAAAAATGATCGATCAAATAAAAAATATATAGTACAAAACTGCGTGCTTTAAACGATTATTAAGGTAAAATTATGCATAGAGAAACAATCAATATAATCTATTTTTACAAGATTTATATGAAATTTGTTCAGGACTGGAAGAATTAAATGACAAATGTGGGAACAAAATTATTTGAAAAAAAATCGATCGAAATTTCACTGTTAAATAATCTGTCATTTTTTACATAATGTTTTGTGTAATGCTTCCACCGTATAAAAACAGAATTAATGCCTACAATACACGACATCTTTTTTCAGCCCGATTCCAATTAGAGACCAAAGTCAACATTTTTCGCTTTACGCGATCGCTATTTTCATCTCTATTTTCATATCTACGATTTCAATTGTCATCACTGCAAACAACACATAAACCATGCTGTTTGCTGTGATGCCAACTGAAATCGTAGATATGTAAATAGAGATGAAAATAGTGATCGCGTAAAGTGAAAAATGTTGACTTTGGTCTCTAATTGGAATCGGGCTGAAAAAAGAATCATGTATTGTATGTAGGCAAGGGTTTAAAATTTGTGAAATTCGTAATACGTGACCAAGCCACCTCAACTATTGCGACTTTTCTTTGAAGAGCACCAGGGATTCGACGATAATCTTATCTCGAATCATAGAACTTCTTATTCTATCCCATTTTGTAAAATACTGAGTGCGATTCAAAAAGTTGTTAGGAAAGCAACTACGGAAATTGTGCGAGGAAAATGAAATGCAGGAAAATGGTAGTTTGGTATTGTGTGAAGTAAATGAAAAATGCCAATTTAACAACTAAGATTTTATTTAACATTACTAAAATTTTGCTAAGAATACATCAACAGACCCTGTGTACCAGTGGCGAGCAGTCTATAAAGGCTACATGAAAAGCTGTGCCTACCCTAAGAAAAACGAAGCATATAAAGAAATTAAAAAATAATTGAAAATTTGACAAATTTTGTTTCCATGAATTTGGTACCCAGTTATTCAGTTGGCCACAACAATCAGAAATAGATGATAAGAAAATTGCCATTTTCAAACATGCAAACTTTAAACTACTGGTCATAGAGCAATGCACGCCACCAAAATGTACACAGCTAATAAAAATAAAATGTATTAATCGTACAAATAATTTCCTAATATCATTACAAAATGTGAATAGTAAACAATAATTCTGCAAATAAAATTTGAAAATAATGATTAATTAACTTGATCCCTAGATTTTTTATAAGATTAATATTATTTAATGCAAATTACATAATATTACGTAATTTATTAGTGAACTAAGATCTGCAGAGCGATTTATATCTTTGGAGATCGAGATCTCCTGTCAGATTTGTGTGATTTTCTATGGCTGTTATTTGCTTTTTCTATGGATATCGGGCCAGCTTCGTCGATTTAAAACAATCTAACTAAAATATGTGACAGCTCACAGTTGAAATCTGACATCGGCCCATAGAAAAAGCAAATAACAGCCATAGATACGGCGTCAGGAAATCTCGATCTCACAAAAGATATAGAATCGCTCAGCTAATTTATCAGCACCAAAAGTACCCATTGGATACATAAAATTTGTACTCATTGAGTGCCATCATATCCATATGGTAATCTGACATTAATACATTTTGTTACCCATGGAGGTATTAGGTTGCAGGAGCTCGGTGTTCCAAAGGTTAATACTGTTATAAGCAATAGATAATTAAATTCTACCAGGTTATTTTTTATCTCTGGTGCAATTCCGTGTGTGAAAAGAAGAGGATGACTAAAAAAAAGCAATAATAAAATGAGTGTGTTTAAAATATTACAATAAATATCATCTTTTGAATGAGAAATACAAATTATACTAGCATAATTAATTTCTTAGGCCATTCGTACACGGAGATCCTTATGAGGGACTTGAGTTTTGTGAGCATAGCATACCCGCCACTCAAGAGTATCCGGTTATTTTGATAGTGTACGTACACGACACGCCTACGGGTTTGACATCAGTTGCACGCTACTGAGAGTGCTGGTAGTGCGATACGCAAGTTGCATTCACATCTACTAATCGTTTGACCGGAATGATGTCCGAACAATGATTTAAATATTCGTGAATAGAGGTGGGAAAAAAGTTCATTTGAAAACATTCTCACATAGTTCCTTGGCGGTGACGAACGCCTTACAAATAATATTTATTTGGTTATATGGGTGAACCCAATATCTTTTAGATCGCTTTTAATGCTAGTAAAGATAAACAAAAACAATATTATTATCTTCGTCGCTAGAGTCACTTATATTAATTGTATTAATACAACATATTAATTAATTGCATTAATATAACGTATTCATTAATTGTATTAAAACAAGATATTAATTCATTGTATTAATACAATGTATTAATTAACTTCATTAAAACAATGAATTAATTAATTAAATTAATATAACATTGTATTAATTCCACAGCTGCACTTGATAAAATGATCAAGTTCAGTATAATTCGGGTAGCGCGGTGTATGGAAAACAACTTTGAAGAGTAGCATATCGGTAGGCGACTTGTGGTTGTATCACAGTTATGTAGTTTGAAGGTATCTCTGTGTACGAAGGCTCTTAGGTTTCACAATTTTGACTAGAATTAAGCTATTCACGGCTGATCAGGATTATGACGTCCATACTGTCAGTGAGGGGTGGATTTTTCCAGATGAACTTTTTTAATAAAAGCTTATTTTTTACTTACCTTACATTTAAAACTTTATGCTATCAGAAGATTGGTATTCATCATTTAAATATCAACATTATCGTAATTATATACACTGAACATGCTACATTTGACCACATGCATTCAACCCGTGTACATACTATAGACATTTAGGTATTAATTTATTAAAGTTCACAACAGTCAGGAGTTAATACAAAAACATTAAAAAGAAATAACAAAGAATAAATACAAACCATCAAATAATGGTGTACAACAATTTGACTGTTAACATAAAACAATAAGTAGGTATATATAAAACAACAACAAAACATGGTTTAGCACTATTATAAAAGGGACTTCTTTTTAGTTTTGGTCTCGAATTAATTATAAATCATTTAATATTACAGTAGAGCCTCGCTAATCCGGACCCCGTTACTTCCGTGCACGCTGTAATCCGGACGGGTGCGTGCGGGTCAAAACAGGTCAATATTCAATCATTTGCCGTCACTCGTTATTTAACTTTCAGTTTTTTTTTTTTTTTCGTTTTAAGTGCCCAAATTTCTTACATGTTTGAATTTTGTATAAGTACATTTGTACGTACTGTTATGGGCAGAACGCATAACTGCTCTACAATATGTCCCCAGGCCAGCTCACGGTAGAGACAAAAGTACCCTCTATCTCAGAGGGCAGGTCGCACGAATGCGTCGGGATCTCTCTCTCTCTCTCCTTCTCTCTCCCACAATCGTCTGGGAATACTCACTGGGGAAAGGCTCCTGCCGAGGCAGATTAACAACAGGATGTAATTAATAGACTCATGTATTGTAAATTCAAACACAGTACAAGGGTTATTACAGCACAATTCAATTCAAGTGATGCATGTTACACAAACCTAGCTATCGAGTTTATATCTCATGATCCCTGTCAACGAAACTTTCTGAGTGGTGGCTTTACGCGAGAGTTCAAACAGTCTATCGTTACGGACACATTAAAGAGGGTAAATCAGAGGACAGCTTACATGGTGATTGAAGAATCCTTCGGCTCTCGGGTTCAGCAGGGCTCATCCCGAGTCTAGGACAGGTCCCGAAGTTCACAGGCATGGTAGAACACCAGCGCTAACACTCGTATGTACTTTAATTACATCGCAGATGTTACTGCGTTTAATTTGATCGGGCTAGTTAGCCGCGAACTGTATAGTTCGCGGAGGAGTGTCACGTGCGCCTGAGACGGCTTGTACTACTCGACTGGTGGCGGCGCGGCGGAGCGTGCCGGAATGCCGAGGGGAGAGGAGGTAGGTAACAGGAAACAGCGGGGAGCAACGAGTTGTTGCCCGCAGCGGTTTGTTTAGGGACTCGCGTTGGCGCTCCCTGTTGCTCTAAAAACGTACCATAACACTTCCCCCCGCGCTTGGAAAAAAAGCGACGTGGCAATGGAGCTGTAGGGAAAAAAAATCCTCTTATGCTTCCATCGGGGTTTTGAGAGATTCGTTGCTTGAGAGATTGCCTAGCTAGAACATACAGTTTATGCTATAGTTTAGGTCACAATGTTTGTAGGGAATGGATGGGGGTACATGGAATGTTTGGAAAAGACAGCTTTGGGGAGAGTACATGGTGTAAAACAACATACAAGGTTATGCAATTGAAAATAACAATACACATGGTTATGCAATTGAAAATAACAATACACTTGTACAAGAGAAGAGAAAAGGTGTGATTCTAAAGTTTCATTGGTCTGGGAGCTAAGTTTGCGAAGCGTGGATTTGTTTGGTTTCGGAGAATTTCGAAGAAAAGGACGTGGTTTCACAGATTCTAAGGATTACAATATCACTGTAATCAGACCCATTTGAGATAACACTCAAGAGTACACTTGGGCCTTAGAAAACACTTGGTTTGGTCGAAAACGTTGAAGTTCACGAAGTGGAGACTGTGGTTGCTGTGCCGCGACTATGGTTACAGAGGCCATTGAAGAGAAGAATCCAGTATCTGCAGACATGCCAGTACGAATCCTAAGTGTTATTATGGTAAACACGGATCGTATATAATGGTTATTGAAGCATAGTGTAGCTCAAGATAACTTGTATTGGTACGCATTCAGCGAATACTGGTGGGTCAAGGTAATGATGGTTTACACATGACGATATATGCGTCACTGCATGACAGAGCAAGGGACGGCAAGGTTGGCATTGATAGCAAGAGTAAGAACAAACCTAGGAGCTAGCGTGCTCAGAAGGTAGTTTAGAGTGTCATAATGTATAGTGGGACAACTCGGCTTGCTGTGGCACGACAAGACAACATACATATGAGCGGTATGGTCTGTGCTTTTAGGAACAAATGCGTAGAAAATGGCAGCAGGAGGGACCTTGTAACCACAGCGCGTGCTGTCAGGAAGTGAAGCTCAGCTTGGCTGTTGATGATGACATCCGCCTGGGCTTCTTTTTAAATCCGGGAGAAATTATTATTAGAGCAAAATTCTTGAAGTTTACCTGCCTAGGGACCAATGAAGAAAAGGTTTGGAGAGAAACAAAATGTGTCCAGAAAATGAAATAAACGAAATTTAGCCACCGACTCAGAGAGTGACGAAGAGAGATTCCTAACTAAATTGTGATTACAAGAACATTTTCCCTTTTTCAGGAAGACTTGGCGTTTGCCGAGTGACAATATGTCTTGGTTAAAAAACAACCGGCCCTCTATGGCCTATGTTAACATAAGATGGTAACATTTTCGTAGAATTTCAAAGAACAAGACAAAGAATCGTGAACTAGTCACGGCAGAGGGAAACCAATTCATGAATAAAGGTTGTCAAAAAAGAGACAGACGTTACGCCAAGTGCATATCGTACATATCCAACATTCATGAATGTGTTTCGTAGAATTGAGAAAGAGAAAAAAGGTGAGACATATGCAGAGATTGAGGGGGAAAACCTGTAGATAACCGGACAGTTACCTATTCGAACTCCAAGTGAGGGCGAAATATGGTCAACGACAGATTTTTCACTTCATAACATACGTCTGAGAACATGGGGGAATGGGGGAGGAGGGGAGGAGGGAGACGAGTTACGAAATTTGCTAGAGACTGGACTAATTTCCAATTCAAACTCTATGTGAAGATGAAACATAATCAACCAGCAGATTTCCTGACTCTTTACATTTATTAAAGGAGGAGAGATTTGAATACACATTATAACAAAGAGGCTAATCTTTCGCGTGTATTGGGCAAAAGATTAGGGGTCATTTTAAAACTTCTACATGATTGTGAGAAAAGACAGACCCTTGCTCCAATTTCACAAACCTGGGGGTTTTCTTATTCGTTCTCCAGACAACGAGTTAGGTGGTTTTGTGCTCAATCGATTAACTCCCACAGCACTATGCCCCATAATTGACAGTGAAGCTGAAAACTAGTCCTTTTGGGATAGTAGATATTCCTGGGCTTCTTTCCTTTTGCAAAGAAGTAAAAAAACAGGAAGTCCACGGGCATCGGCGTTGAATGACAACAAAAGGGTTGTGGACTACATTTCGTAGATCGCACACAAAAGGGTTTGATATTATTTCGTTCGCACGACTCATGGTAAGTGTTTTAACGTCTCCACGTATAGTGTACAAAATGAACGATTTACAACAAATTTGCCCAGTATTGAAAGACAGTAGCCCAATTACGTTCGAAAAAGTGGGTCCCCATTCAATACAGACGGCGGGTGGAATGAACGATTTACAACAAATTTGCCCAGTATTGAAAGACAGTAGCCCAATTACGTTCGAAAAAGTGGGTCCCCATTCAATACAGACGGCGGATTAAGCGGTTCTCATGCCAAAAGACACACGACCAAAATAGAATATACAAAACGGTACTCATGACAAATATGTCACACGACCCACTCAATAACATTTAGCTATGAGCAAAAGTGATTATGACGAGCTTCTCGTATTGTGGCAGGTATTTTAAGGATCCCTCCTATAATGTAACAGGGTTACGTTTAAATACAACACAATAAACGTTAACAATGCTTGTTTTAACACAGTATATGAAGATTTGTTAGATTAACTAACTCCGTAGCCCAGGAGCGTACGATAGAATAACAAGGAGGTAAACAATTTAATGTCACTTCATATGTTATAAAGGCGGGGTGATGACAGAGTACATTTCTGTTTACACCATGTGACAAACAAAGACAGACCTATATGGTTTTACATACTGTCTGTTGTAGCAACTTCAGTGGGAACAAACAAAAGGGACCAATAGTGGTTTTACATACCCTTTGTGCAGTTACAACATACCGGGTTATGTGCAATTTAGGTTGCAAACAAGAGTTGAATGCCTAAGTTTACAAAACGATTGTCAAACAAAATATTGATGATTCACGTTAAACTGCGGTTATTTATGTATGGAAAACAGGGCTGTCGTTAGGTTTTATTAACCTTTTCCGTCAGGGCTGAGGCATGTAATACAAGACATACATGTTGAGAAGAGGGACAAATCGAGGACTTCTTATAACAACAAAAGACCGAGTATTTGGTTTTACGTACTTTAGTTGAAGCGGGCCCAAGAAGATTTGTATAAGGGTGGAAAGACCAATTTAAAGGCTTTTCCTTTATTTATATACATATGATTTCAAAATGGACGTGTCAAAATCCAATTTGTTAGCAAAGAGCTCGGGTAGGACGCCATCAATTTTTTAACATTTGAGAAAAATTGAAAACTACTGTACACAAGGAATGTGATTATGTGAGTAACCACTTATTTTTTACCATGATGAGTAAAATATGGAGCTTGTTAAGATGGTTTACTTGTCCTGGGTCGTGATTTAACGCTTTGGAGTTTACCAAATCCGACTTTAGAACGACGCTCCAGTACTTACAGAACATAAAAGAAAAATTTTTTTTGAAGAGATTCC
Organism: Limnephilus marmoratus; assembly: GCA_917880885.1. NCBI lineage: Eukaryota > Metazoa > Arthropoda > Insecta > Trichoptera > Limnephilidae > Limnephilus > Limnephilus marmoratus. The sequence goes on along the minus strand of OU862912.1, from coordinate 57,878,933 downwards.
TTCCGATATGATGAAAAAAAAACAACAAACAAAAATGGTGAAAATTACAATATTGCATTACATAGCAAGGCGTGCCATGGCATGAACGTTGCGTAGTGTGAGGGGTTGAGAGGCAATGATTTGGGTTCATGACTCCCAGACACTGTGACTCGACGGGTGTCTCTGCTCTAAAGTGATCAATTTTAGAACAGGTGAGAAAAAAAATAAATAAAAAACGTGTGAAACAAAAATTACGGTGGTTGCCAATTCACGAACATGAACGGGGTAAACTACACCGTGGAGTGTACATAAATTTACAAAAATGATTTTTTTTAACAATATTCGTTTTATCAACGAAAGGGTGGACATGTAATTGACACTTTACACGCCAGACATTGTAAGACTTCAATGTGCTTACAAAAAGGGTTGTGGTGATACACACTGGATCATTTTGAGTTTGCTGAGATAGTGGGGGTAGTTTTACTCGACTCCTCACTTCCAGTCTTTGCGATATCCTTAATATGGTAATTACCAATGTGCCTTCCAGAGAAGTCAGACAAAGAGTACACTAGATCTGATATCTTTCTTAGAACTTTGGCCTTCACGAAACGTGGTGCCAGCTTGGCAGAGAAATACGTGGCTCCTTGGGAAAGTGTGTTGTTCTTTCTCCAAACTATGTCTCCTGTGTTGAAGGTGACATGTTTCCTACGTAGGTTGTATCTGTCCGCACTCTTTTGATGAGCCAGGAGTAAAGCATCAGTGACTTCACTGTAGATGGCCGACAGTTCTTCCAGACGATGGGCATAGTCCGCGGTAGGGTTGCTAGTGGCGGCAATTGACGTAGGAAAGTTTGTGTCCCTATGTAGAGAACCGTGAACAACTTGTTCCATACCGTGTTTTAAGAAGAAAGGTGTGTAACCAGTGGCCAGGTTAACCGTGTTGTTCATAGCAGCCTGAATTTTATCTAGGTTTTTACACCAAGTGCGTTGATCTTTATCAACTAGAATAGCCAGAGCTGTGTTGATTGTCTGGTTATAACGTTCGACAGTGTTATTCTGTGGAGTATACAAGGTATTATAGTAAATGTCCTTGATTCCGTATTTGGCAAGAAAATTTTTGAATTCTTGAGCAATAAATTGTTTTCCGTTGTCAACTATTACGGTTCTGGGTGTTCCGTAAGGTATAAAAATGTGTTTTTCCAGAAGTTTGATGATGGCGGACGCATTGGCTCTTTTTAAAGGGAAGATCCAACAGAATTTAGTGAAAACATCCACTACACTAAGTATGTGCATGTGTCCGGCATAACTTCGAGGAAAAGGTCCGACGAGGTCCATTGACAATGATTGTAGGGGTCTGTCGGCACGTTTGGGATTACCCATTAGGCCGGCAGGTGCTGCCGTGCTATGTTTATAAGCTTTACAAGTTTCACATTTAGAGATGTAATTGCGAATTTGCTTAAAGAGACCAGGCCAGTAATACTTCAAGGTGATCTTTTTATACGTCTTGAAATTTCCTGGGTGTATGGAGTCGGGAGCACTATGATTGTCAATGATTATTTGTTCTCTACCTTCGAGGGGAACGACAAGTTTCCACGAGTAATCTTCGAGGATGGATAGTGGTGCCTTGCAATTACGGTATAATTGTCCTTCTTTTATGATAAAGTTAGGAAACTTTTGTTGGTTATTTTTACAACCTTCGAAGATTTTCAAGTACCATTCATCTTTTGTAGATGGAGGGGGGGCAATTGTGTCAACATTTAATGAAGCTAGTTCAATTCTTGAAAGGGCGTCGGGAACAATATTGTCCGCGCCTTTACGGTGAACAACATCAAAATTGTATTGAGACAAACGGGAGGACCAGCGAGCGAGCCTACCGGAGGGATTACTTAAAGAGATCAACCATTTCAAACTACTATGGTCTGTGACTACAGTAAATTTGCTACCGTCTATGTAACCGCGGAAATGGTGAACAGAATCCAATACAGCCAATAACTCTTTTTCGGTAATTCCGTAGTTTTTCTCGTGTTTGTTTAGTGTGCGGGAAAAATACGCTACAGGGTGTTCGCCATCTGGGAATTCTTGAGTAAGAACTCCACCGATTCCTACATTGGATGCGTCCGTGTGGAGGGTAAAAGAGAGTGCAAAATCCGGGCAATTCAGAACGGGAGCTTTTTGAAGGGCATCTTTTAAAGTTGTAAACGCTTCTTCAGCTTCGACAGACCATCGGAAATTGCTGACACCTTTACGGATGCCGGTAATTTTATTTAAGGGGGCTGCAATAGTGGAAAAGTCTTTGATGAATCTCCTGTAGTAACCTGCGAGTCCAAGGAAACCTTTGACTTCCTTCGCGTTCTTGGGACGGGGAAAATTTGCCATGGCTTCCACCTTAGCGGGGTCTGTTCTTAGGCCTTTTTCGTCGACAATGAATCCCAAATAACGTAGACGGGACTTACAGAATTCAGACTTCTTCAAGTTGATGGTTAAACCAGCGAACTTGAGTTGTTGGAAAACTTTTTCCAGCATTAATAGGTGTTTTTCAAAGGTATCGCTGACGATGATGAGGTCGTCAAGGTAACAAAACAGGCTGTTATCGACTTCAGGACCGAAAAGTTTGTCCATCAGTCTTTGTAACTCGGCGGGGCTATTTTTTAGACCAAAGGGTAATCTTTTAAAATGGAACATTCCCCTACCAGGTACAACGAAAGCAGTTTTTTCGCACGATTCTGCGTCCAAGGGTATTTGCCAAAACGCTTTGCTGAGATCGACAGAAGAGATGAACTTGGCGTTACGCAGCTTGTCTAAGGTTGCGTGAACGTGAGGTAAGGGATACGCATCAGCTTCCGTGCAAGAGTTTAAACGTCTACTGTCGAGACAGAAACGTGCAGAGCCGTCTTTTTTAGAAACCAAAAGAGTTGGGTTGGTCCATGCACTTCTGCTGGGAACCACCACACCCATTTTTAACATTTCGTCAAGTTCATTTTCTAAAAGTTTAAGTTTTTGGGGGGCTAAGTTGTAATAACGTTGCTTTATGGGTGGGCCATTGGTTTTGATATGGTGCTCAACCAAATCTGTCAAACCTAATCCGCATTTTTCGAAGGATATTGATTCGAATTTATTGACCATTTCCTTTAGTTGGAGAGCCTGGTCCGTGCTTAAATTTTCGTGAGGTATTATTGTGCGGATCTCACTAATTTGAGCGGCAGTGGAGGTTTCGCCAAGGGTATTAAATACTTGGGGAGCAACATTGAATGCCTTCCAGAAGTCAACGCCAAGGATGAAATTCTGGGATATAGAGGGCACTATTAGAAAGTTGATTGTAACTATTTTATTGTTACAATTGATTGGCAGGGCCAGGGCACCGATGACCGGCTGAGAAACATTATCTGCAGTCGTCAGGTGTGTCGATTGGGGCGAAATTCTAAAATCACTGTTAACAAAAGGCAGGTGAGCATTGTTGCCAAGACAGCTGACAGATGCCCCACTATCGAGTAATCCGGAAAAGGTCACATTGTTAACAGAGAAAGAAGCATAGGGTCTCCCATCTTTAGCTTGTTTGCAACAAACCGAAGAAACATTTAAGGTCTGGTTAAAATACTTAATGTGTGCTAACCAATCAGTCCATTCTTTAGACCTTGGTTCAGAATGGGTGCCTGAGAGGTTATTATTTAGTTTTTTGGCCTCTTCATGTAGAAATTTGGTGGGGGCTTGGAGAGATCCACCTGAGGTCTGACATCGCTTGGGTTTTGTAACCTTTCCATGTCGTGTCTTGATTTCTTGAAAATATTGCGCAGTTCGTCGCGTGGAGGAGAGCGGTCCCTAGAGTGATGTCTCTTGGAAGTTCGGGGTTCCTTGGATTCCAGAAACTTCGCTTGCTTGAAACAAGTAGTGGCCAGATGGCCTACTTTTTTGCAAAAAGAGCATACTTTTTTGTTGTCGAATTCTGGTTTTAAACCAGACGAACGGCTTGGCACAACTACATTATTAGACACATTCTTTATGTTCTTCCTATCCTGGTATGATTCCAGAAGGAGACAGACTTCGTTAAGCTGGGCCAGGGATGCAATTTTCTGCGAGGTGATGATGTTCTCGTATTTGCTTAAAAGGCCATCAGTTATGACTGGTAATAGTTCAGCTTCCGAAACGGGATGTGAAAGCTTGATGTTAATGGATTCAGCCCTTTCTATGAATGTTGCTACAGGTTCATTTACCAGTTGTTTAATAGATAGTAAAGATAATTTGATCCTGTGCTGGGCTTCTGTCTTTCCGAAGCTCGAGATTAGGGCAAATCTGAGTTTATTCCAATCTTTGCATTTAGTTTTTTGAATGCGGTGCCAGGGTATCAATTCTGGGGAGATGAGTTCTATGAAGTTTTTTCGTAGAATCTCGAATGGGATATTTTTGATAGTAGCCGTTTCTTCGATACGGTCGATGAAATCCAGTACATCGGAGACGCCATTATATTTGACTTTCCAAGAGGATAAATCGTAAGTTTTATCTTGTGTCAAGGTGGGTGCGATGTCCTGTTTTATCATTACTTGCGGCATAGGTTCTTTGTTAGGAACAAGATTATCCAAAACTTGCATAGCCAAGCGTGAATTATTTTCGCTTGATGGGGCGAGGTTTATTTTCTTAATATACTTTTTGTTAAATAAAAGTGCATAAGCCTTTAATGTAGATTTAGATTTGCTAGATGGCGAGAGTCCTCTATCCTTTAAAGCAGTTTGTAAGTGAGTTTTGGATAAACTGAGCACGTTGGGAATGATACCCAAATTGGATGGTGCCATAGCTTGATTGTTTTCCATTGTGAGTTTCCCGGGAGGTGAAAAAATTTTGCCAGGGATTTCCTTTAGCAAACGCAAAATTAATTTTGTGAGGCACTTTTCACTTGGTAACCACTGGTTGACACTTCTAACATAGTTATAGAAAACTGTATTCCATACTACAATTTGGTATACATGACACCAGAATTCATGGTCAAGGTGGAAAAAAAAATTGGCGTGGACTGACCTTAGGGGAAACACTTTTTATTTTTCACAAAGCACTTTTGGAAATTCGGTGAAATTCACAAGTATTAAACTGATTTTTCAAAAAATTGGCCAGGACTGGCCTTTAGAAAACGGCTTTTTAAATTTTCACAAAGCACTTTGCACTGAGAGGGGCACTAAAATTCACAAAAGGCACTCTTCTGGCAAATAGGAACAAACTTCCGGATGAAAATAATTGAATATGGGATTTGGGCTAAAGTTCGGTTTTTGGGGGAAATTCCTAAAAAATAAAACTAGTTATTTTTATACTAATTATGGGCCGGAAAAACCGAATCTGGCTAAAGTTCGGTTTTTGGGGGAAATTCCTAAAAAATAAAACTAGTTATTTTTATACTAATTATGGGCCGGAAAAACCGAATCTGAAAGAATTAGGCGGCGGAAAGCAATATTAACAAAGTTACACGACTTTAAAAATTTTTATACACATACAGGAAAATAGCCATTTTGGAAGTATTCTGATTCCTACAAAATCAAACTAATAGTTATTTTTATACTAACTTTGGGCCGGGGAATCCGAATCTGAAAGAATTAGGCGGCGGCAAGCAATATTAACTGAATTACACGACTTTAAAATTTTCCATCGTGCACATGAAAATATTCATTTCGCAAGCTGATTTTGACTTGACACACGTAGTACAAAGACCATAGAAAACAAGATAACATAGATGTTTTTACCACACAAAATTAAGTGTTGCCATTAACCAGTAATATCAATAACGTAAAATAAAATGTTTATATTTTAAGTACTTATTTTTTATAAATTTTACTCACTTTTGTATCACAAACCATGTTACACAAACCTAGCGTAGCCGTTAAACTACTTGAAAACAGGGATGTTTTTTAAAATTGACGCGAGCAGGCGGTATAAAGGGGCACAAACCATGTTACACAAACCTAGCGTTAGGTTAGGTTAGGTTAGGGACGTGAGCAGGCGGTATAAAGGGGCACAAACCATGTTACACAAACCTAGCGTAGCCGCTAAACTACTTGAAAACGTAGGCTGTTTTTTTTAAATTGACGCGAGCAGGCGGTATAAAGGGGCACAAACCATGTTACACAAACCTAGCGTAGCCGCTAAACTACTCGAAAACGTAGGCTGTTTTTTTAAATTGACGCGAGCAGGCGGTATAAAGGGGCACAAACCATGTTACACAAACCTAGCGTAGCCGCTAAACTACTTGAAAACGTAGGCTGTTTTTTTAAATTGACGCGAGCAGGCGGTATAAAGGGGCACAAACCATGTTACACAAACCTAGCGTTAGGTTAGGTTAGGTTAGGGACGTGAGCAGGCGGTATAAAGGGGCACAAACCATGTTACACAAACCTCGCGTAGCCGTTAAACTACTTGAAAACAGGGATGTTTTTTAAAATTGACGCGAGCAGGCGGTATAAAGGGGTACAAACCATGTTACACAAACCTAGCGTTAGGTTAGGTTTGGTTACGCATTTTTAAGACTACGAATTTTCATACTTTTGGTTTTAAGGGCTAGCGAGACTATCAAGCGGCTTGGCTCAATCACGTAGTTTTTTGTCTATGGCTAGAGTTTTGACCGCATTTTGACCGTCTCCAGAGGTGGCTTGAAGCTTGAGTCAAGCGTTGCGCAATAATCTACGTTATTGCGCAACGCTTGAAGCGAATTTATATTTCTTCGGCGTAGACAACAAATCATAGACAAATAAGTACCTGAGTGGTGATTTTAGATATTACGTATCACGTAAAACGTTTATAAAAATAGATTAAATTATTACAAAATAGGTATTAATTATTTTTGTGTTTACTTTGTAGAAATCCATCTGATTTTTCTTTTAAATTAATGTAAATATAATTTAATAATGTTATTACGTTAATGTTATATTAAAATATTAATATATAACATTTATTATAACATAACAAATAATTATTTTTCTTTACTAGATTCCATCTCGCACAAAAATCACTTTCAAATAGCGAAAATGACAGGAAACCATAGACAAAGAAGTAATATCTCGAGAGAAATATCGTCTAGACATAGACTAAGGCTTGGCTCAACGGCTTGAAGCGCGCGTCAAGCTGTTGAGGCAAGCATTCATAGACAATAACGGAAAAATAAATTTACGTGCTGGCCGTCAAGCCGCTTGATCGTCTCCAAGCGTTCTGGCAAGCATTTGTCTATGCCTAGATGTGATTTTCGATAGTTTGTTTGGTTTATTTATGGTTGACAGTGAATTTTGTGCGGCTGAAATAAAATGGAATATAACGGAGACAAAGCATTCTTAGCCCTTGGGTTATCTTTGTATTTTAATAAAAATAAACGAATTTGGTGTCAAGAATGGTACAATTTGTGATCCCGCTTTACTCATAAGCATTTACGAAGCGTATTACAGGCACGGCACCAAATGATTACTTACACGCATTTTTTCAAAATAGACGATCGTAATTATTACGAAGCATTGTTGTATATTTCCGTTGATATAATGAATAAATGTTATAATTAATATTTTAATATAACATTAATTGATAAAGTTGATTAAGGAAAATTATTTATTCCCTGTTTCTCAGATGTTCACAAGACCTAAACAATATTTTAAATCAGTCAAAGCAGTTACATCATTAACAATAAGAAAACAAAAAATACTTGCAGAACTGAATAATAACATTAATAGAAGTTACAATATTATTAAACAACGAGAGAAAAACATACTTGTAGAACTTAATAATAAATAATACTAGCTGGTACCCGGCATGCGTTGCAACGCCATTCAAAGAAATAAATTAATTCTCCCTGCATGTCCTTTCCCGTGCGTCCCCGTTGACCTCCCGAGTCTCATTCCGAGAATACTGCACAAGAGTCCCAACTGCTCCCGTCTGGAGCCAGGGAGACTATGGTATCCCCGATCGGGGTATGTTGTGAGGCTGAAGGTAGTGGGGTGGGGAAGGAGATAGGAAAGAGGAAGGTGGGGAAGTACCTGGCTATTTAGATCTGGTCACCAATCACGGCTTATGCCATTTCAAGCAACGTTTCAATTCTGAATGGTGGTCTACCAGGGCGATACTTAGAGTATTTTCCAATCTGGAAGGTGCCGCAAATATACTTTATATTATTTTTAAGAAAAAAAATGTGAAATAACACAAATTAATCAAATAAAATTTATTTGACACGCCGGGATTCGATCCCCCGACCTTCGGTTTACGAGTCAAGAGCCTTACTTACGTCAATTTTTCTTTCCGTAAGATCTTTCCACAAAGTATCGGAAGACTTAAAAAAATCTTTCAATTCCTTCCCCTCCCTCCAATTTTATTACTTTTTCTTTCCGGAAGAACCTTCTACAAAGTATTAGAAAACTTTAAAAAATATATGAATGAAATAGGTAAAGTGGTTCTGAAGTCATAGCGTGACCAAGGGAAACAGGGATTCATTTGTAGAAATCCATCTGATTTTTCTACAAATTAAACACAAAAACAATAACTAAAATCAGATGCATTTCTACAAATTAAACACAATAACAATTAATTCTTATTTTATATTAATTTTATCTAATTTATAGAATTGTTTCATGATGCGTGAGAAATGTAACAAATTTTGAAAAAAATCTGTTCTTTTATGTCGAAGAACGCTAACTATTAATGTACATGGGGTCCTATTTTATGATTCTGCGATTGTTTCGAAAATGTAATTAATTTCAAGAAATGGCCAATATCACCTTTAATGAGTGATAGCCAAATAAATAATTAAAAAAAATATATCAATTCGCATCAAGCTCGCCGCCAGCACGTAGATTATTGAAGCTTGCTTCAAGCGTCCTCGGTAGACTGTCAAAACGCTTGGCTCAAACGAAAAACTACGCGCAGTGTTGCCAGCTTAACAAAAAACTACGTGCTTGAAAGAAATGCTATTGATAGTGTCGGAATCTCTTAAGAATACGGCCGTTGAGATAGTTGGGATTAATATTTTTGAGAGCTGGTAACACTGCTGGCACATGTTTTCGTAGATTTCTTGTTTATCTATGATTTTGTACTGAATGAGTCAAATTCAGCTACCGAAATGAATATTTTCATGTTTTGTGTGTATTGAAAATTTTAAAGTCGTGTAATTCAGTTAATATTGCTTGCCGCCGCCTAATTCTTTCAGATTCGGATTCCTCGGCCCAAAGTTAGTATAAAAATAACTATTAGTTTGATTTTGTAGGAATCAGAATACTTCCAAAATGGCTATTTTCCTGTACGCGTATAAAAAATTTTAAAGTCGTGTAACTCAGTTAATATTGCTTTCCGCCGCCTAATTCTTTCAGATTCGGTTTTTCCGGCCCATAATTAGTATAAAAATAACTAGTTTTATTTTTTAGGAATTTCCCCCAAAAACCGAATTTATTCCCACTTTCCTTTATGTAGGGAAAAAAACACAATTCACTTTACACTTATGCTGAAAAAAAAACGGTACCTATAATGTAGAATAGGAAAAAAAGTCATTATTTTGTCCATTTAGTGTAATATAAATTGTACTAATTTAATAGACACAAGTGGGCCAATTGGTATATTGTGCAAAACAACAAAAAAACGTCAGTCCGAAATTTTTGATTAAAGGAATTCGCACAATAAACTGGGATTCCAGCATCAAGTTTGTAATAATCATTTCCGTTGCTAGCCGGTTTAGTTATAAAAGGGCGTTCTGATTAAAAAAGTGCTGCATAGCAACAGATAATCATTTGTTCCGACGGGTTTTTTTCGTTGGAATTTGGCGCGGGAACAGTTGCGCGCGCAGTCCGGAGACTAGGTATTTGCTGCGTTAATATTTGCCGTTTGCATAGGCGCGAAAGCTGTTGCGGACCGGTGTTTGTGGCGCGTGCGCAGTCAGATTCGCGGTTTAAATTTTGGGCGACCTTCTACTTGCTTCTAAAATGGCTACCTTTAAAATGCGGCGTGATTCTACCCATATGTTTCTGTGGTTTTTTCACAGAAATTCCTGTACACTGGATGTAGAATAACAAGTTATAATTAATGTTCACAAAACAATTCCTGTGCAGGGAGAATTTCGACCAGTTGCATCCAGCAAAACGATCGGGACAGAGGGAGAAAAGAAAGAGAAAAAAAATTCCGAGGCCCCACGCTGTGGCGACAGTTGTTATGGGCAGAACGCATAACTGCTCTACAATATGTCCCCAGGCCAGCTCACGGTAGAGACAAAAGTACCCTCTATCTCAGAGGGCAGGTCGCACGAATGCGTCGGGATCTCTCTCTCTCTCTCCTTCTCTCTCCCACAATCGTCTGGGAATACTCACTGGGGAAAGGCTCCTGCCGAGGCAGATTAACAACAGGATGTAATTAATAGACTCATGTATTGTAAATTCAAACACAGTACAAGGGTTATTACAGCACAATTCAATTCAAGTGATGCATGTTACACAAACCTAGCTATCGAGTTTATATCTCATGATCCCTGTCAACGAAACTTTCTGAGTGGTGGCTTTACGCGAGAGTTCAAACAGTCTATCGTTACGGACACATTAAAGAGGGTAAATCAGAGGACAGCTTACATGGTGATTGAAGAATCCTTCGGCTCTCGGGTTCAGCAGGGCTCATCCCGAGTCTAGGACAGGTCCCGAAGTTCACAGGCATGGTAGAACACCAGCGCTAACACTCGTATGTACTTTAATTACATCGCAGATGTTACTGCGTTTAATTTGATCGGGCTAGTTAGCCGCGAACTGTATAGTTCGCGGAGGAGTGTCACGTGCGCCTGAGACGGCTTGTACTACTCGACTGGTGGCGGCGCGGCGGAGCGTGCCGGAATGCCGAGGGGAGAGGAGGTAGGTAACAGGAAACAGCGGGGAGCAACGAGTTGTTGCCCGCAGCGGTTTGTTTAGGGACTCGCGTTGGCGCTCCCTGTTGCTCTAAAAACGTACCATAACAGTACATACATATTGTTGTCAAAATAGACTTTAAATTTTTACTTTAATAAATGAAACCCAAGTTAAAAATGTGTTTTATTCCTATCAAAAAATTGCATACTATAATCCGGACGCCTCGATAATTCAGAAGGGGTCTTGTTTTTCCCTATCCGGATTAGCAAGGCCCTACTGTATTTGCAAATCTCAAAAATTGTTTTCATGCCTCCATGGCCCTCCGTTCATGGAAATGTGGTTGCGTCACAATTACAAACTACATAATTGTGACGCAAGCACAAGTACCCTGCAGATATACTACTCTTTAATGCTGGTTTCCGTACACAGCGCTACCCGAAATATATTGAACTTGATCATTTTTCACATGCAGCCGTGGAGTTAACACGATGTCAAGCGATGTTAAATGACTTTTTTTCCAACATCAATCCATGCCTTCTCCACTAAATCCTTTCTTACATATTCTGGTTAAGTAATTCTGGTAAACACTCATTTTTTTCCACTTCCAGAACGAATCTAACATTACATTCATGTTCCCATACCATTTCTGTCAAACGTCAAACGAATAAGTATCAGACACAAATGATGCGATGCGTCGCGTGCGGTCAGCACCGTCGGTATTGTGCAACAGATTTGAAACTGACAGCCGTCGCGTAGCGCCGTGTACGAGAACCAGCAAAATCATACGGGGGTACTTACGATCGGTGCGCATGATACTTGCATGAGAATCAAGTAGCTTGTAAGTAGCGTCATGTACGGAGGCACTTAGTATTCGAAGATGCACTAAAATGTTTTGTGTTTGTTGAAATGTGACACAGATGGCAGATGGCATGGCAATGTTCTTTTTTTGAAAGAAATTTAAAAATCAAATTTATTTATTGGAAGTTTAAGAGCCTTTCCATTGCAGGAAGACATCACTCGCAGGTTAGTGCCTCTTTTATATAAATTCAGGCAATATATGATCACAATTCTTGAGATAAAAATAAGCTTCAGAATAAATTAAAAAAAAAACTTTAAAGGTAAAATGACCGCTTGGTTTAAGGCTATTTACACGGCACAGGTCGATACTAAACGAGAGACAATAATGTGCGAGTTAAGTTAACCCTTTAACCGCTAAAAAAATATTCCTAAGCAGTCGCCCCCACGCGGCATATTTTGTTTCTAATATTATTTTCATGACTAAAGTCAGCCGCCGCGCGGTGTGAGCCACTTGATGAAATGACTTAGGTCAGCCGCCGCGGGGAAACGGTTAATAATATAATAATAATAATCTATATGATTAATACGCTAGCGTTTGTCGTACATGCTCGCTCCAGGTTATAGACATAAACGGAAGTGCTGCCATCTATAATATTCAATTAGAACTATTGAAGTTTCCGTATTACAGTTTCCCCGCGGAAGCGGCTTTTACTTGCTAGTAATATCTTTATTGTAATAAATTAGCAACTATAACTAAAAATACATGTTCAACATAGTGTACCGTGGTTTATAAATTAGATACGTAGAATTATAAATAGAAAATAATATATAACAGTAGGTAATATGTAGATAATAGAAATACATACACAGTTATAAGTTAAGGTTTCTCATAACCCGCCTCAGAGAAAAAACAAAAAAGAGATTCAAGAAATTTTGTAAAGTTAGTAATATTTTCACTGTGCATGAACAATAAAAATTATTATCAGCCACTGACCCCAAGCGGGTTGAATTATCAATACTGACTAGTAGATTTCCACAGAAGAATGGCATACCTACGAAATGGACAAAAAAAACAACTTCGATATCTCTCACACAGATGTCTATACAGTGCTATAAAAATGAACAACGGCTGTGTTCGGGATCTGCACTGACGGCAAAGACCTGACTTATCGGTATCCCCATTGAAACGATTAATAAATAACAACTAACACTTTTAGTCACAACTAATTAAACAACAAATAATAATACATTATTATTTTTTAATTTATAAACTAACGTTTAGACAAGATTTTTATGCATGGCACAAAGGGTAACAATTATTATTAAGCAATAATTGTCAGCCTGAAACACTCATTTACATTGAAAAATCTTCCGAGAAAAGATACTTGCCGCCAACGGGACTTGAACCCGTGTCCTTCTGATTGCCGGTCGGATGCTCTGACCATTGAGCTATGGCGGCTTATCAAATACCCGCCAAATAATTTAAGTATTTCCCCAATAAATGCAGACATAATTTGTCTCGACACCACCTAGCGAGGGATTTAACAATGTCTTTAACAATGTCTCTCTCGCAAAAATAAAGTTGGTTGTTTTCAGGTGGAAAAAATATAATAAGCAGTAATTGTTGAATGAAACACTAGTATATATTGAATTATTATTTTTTTAAATCACTCAAGTGGATAACACTAATAGCTAAAATATTTGTACTCTAAAAATAAACAAACAGCGATGGGTTAAACGCACTGAACAGACAAAACAATAGAATTGTATTGTAGGCCCGAAGTTGGTTCAATTTTTCCTTACTTGTGAAAATGATCAAACATTTTCAAATATTGAAATTCTTTCATTAGCAGATAATCATTTTCATTGACCTCTCTGGGGCCTAGGAGTCGAGGTGAATATAAATTGGCGACATCAGTTTTCTTTTCACATAGGTAAAGATCATCTGTTCAATGTTTATAAGGAACAAAATGAACTTAAATAAAAATGAAGTTGATTAGGAGCATTTAAATAGGAACAACACTATAAAACTATTTACCAAAATTTAAATAAATAAATGATAAAAATTTGCTAAAACATTAACAGATAAATAATAATAAAATAATCTCTTTGCCTATTAGGATGATTCAGATACAAATATATAAAATCGTAATACAACTCCATAGAATAAAGAATAACAAAAGACGTGCCTTGTGGACTTGTTTCGTGATCCAAATATTTGCCTAATCGAGGCTAAAATTACCAATACAAAACTGTGTTTACAAAATTCAAATGGGATGGAGAACAAAGTCAGCGAGTGTAAGCGGGACAGAGCGCTGGGCTGTTGGGCTGAATGGAACATTTATTTCCATTCAAATTTAAATGTTCTAGTTTTCTTCTTTATTCTATGGGTAACTCAATAAGATTTGTTGAAATAAAAGTAATTCATAATACTTATATTATGGTTAGTAGGGGTAAATGCGTTCCACGGGGCAATTGTGGCAATTAATTTTTTTTTTAGTTTTTGGGAAAATTTCCATCTCAATAGTAAAAATGTTCGTCTTCCAGGTGAAAGTCTGTACAATTATTAACCCTTTGAATGCCGTAAGATATTTGGTGTGGATGTACCGGCAGACTGCGAATTTTTTAGCAAAAAAACAAATTAATATAATAATCTTTATCTAAAATATATTAAAAATATATATTGAAGACTTACCTAATATGTACATTGTATGTCGTTTGTGTCACTTTTCTAAATACATAGTTGAGTTTAACACGAAAAATCATCATTTAGAACAGCTTGTTAACACTCTAATTTTGCATGGCCGGCCTCCTGAGCACGGCTACTTAGGGAACGTACCCATACTACGTGACACTTTTAGGGGGGGGGGGGGGGGTCTTCAAAATGTCACGCTCCATACAAATGAGCGGCAGGTTGCTTAGGATTTTGGTCACCGGGGGGAGGGGGGGGGGGTTAAAAATTGCAAAAAGTTGGTCACCTAGTATGGGTACGTTCCCTTAGAGCGTGTAAACAAGCTTAAGGTACATAAGAGGTTAATAAATGAATGGAAGAGATAAAAGATAGAAATTTATACAGTTATTTTATAGAATGAATAGATGGACATTTGTATATTTTGTAGAATGAACGATGAATGAAGGAGTTTGAAATGACGCAATGAGGTTGTCTCCCACAACGCAATTTCATGTTACATATTTACAGATGTACCATATTAATTAGAGCACGCTGAGGACACAACTTTTAGAATTTTTGTAAAATACCCAATGTACCAAAGGTATAAGCCGTCAAAATGTTGATATTTTAGAAAATCACACCAGCCGGTCGATAAGCGTGTGGCATCACTCGAATTGTGTCTCACGATGTCTGTTGAGCGAACATTTACCCAAGTTCATTTATCATAACTTTGTCATTTTTGTAGAAATTGAAAAATTAATTTTACCGTCATTATAAACTCTTTAAATATAATAACATTTTCATCAAAATTTAAAATAAATTAGGAGACAACCTTATTACCCCATAGGATGAATTTACCCCAACTAACTTTATGGTGATTTACATTATATGAATCCTATTTGTAAATTTGTTACCAAGGTTAAAAACATTATTACGCTATTATCACATTTATTGAAATAAGTACAACAAAATTTTAGTGTACGTTAGACTGAATAAATCGTAAAAGCTCCAATCTATAAGGTGACTGCAATCGTATTTTCCCAATGACGCAATTTTCCAGAATATAACAGATTTGATTGGTAGCAAGTTTTATTACGGCGAAGCCATAAATATCTTTCCTGAAATAATTATGACTGCCAACAGAAGTGGTCCAAGTGATTATACAAAATGTTGAGCAAAGTATGATACAACAATTCATTACGGATTAAATTAAATTGTAATTTTAAAAAATAGTAGAAATTGGTTGGTATATATAACCAAATATCAAGTTGGTTTCTTTCGCAAAAGTTGCATTAGACTCGCGGATCTCTGTGGCATGTAATAAAAGCAATAATTTTATTAAATGTGATACTTGGCAAGAGTTCAACACGGCCGGGCGCCAGTGGAACTATGACATCTCTATATTTTGGAAAATGTTGCGAGGGCAAAGAAAATGGAGAAGGGAAGCCGGAAGTAATTAATTATTCCTTTATTAAGTTCAGCCATTTGAACAACACTTCGATTTCGAGTCGTGGTCTCTTACCGGGGCAATACTGAGTATTTTTATCAATTTATCATCATGCCGTTCGTCCGCAGGGGTACATACTGAAGATGAAGCGCCACACTCCTTGCCTTATCCACATTCAAACTTATTTTGTTCTCTGGTAAAAAAAAATTGTGTTAAATCACTAACTTAACTTAAAAGTTGTGCCACTTAAATGGCAAAGAGATCATTTAGATTAGTTCTGTTAATTGTCGGCAAAATGCCAGAAAAATTCTTGAAAAATAATCTCCTATACCTAAATAAACGGCGCTAAGTCAAATGTGACAAAAAATGTCACTCGGATTACTTCTGTTATCAAAAAAAAAAAAGAAAATTTAACCACTGTAATCTTCACAGAGTTCATGTACAGAGCTTAAGTTATTAATTTTCAGTTAGTGAGTTATAGTTTGTCTTGTGAGATACAACTGGTGAAGGTCCTTGAGATTATCCCAGAACACCAGGAGCAGCACGGAGTGGGGTCCCTGACGCAGGAAGGAAGGACCGAAGCCCTTGTAGAAAGCCAGCAAGCCTTCGGACTTGGTTATTTTAAATGCACAGTCCACCAACCCATTGTAGGTCAGCCCTCGTCCTTGCGCATCAACCGCTGAAAAGTTTAATATAAAATACATTTAAAAAAAATACAAATTACAATAATATTTGGATGATTTGTAAAGTGCTGTTTTCGTGAAGGAATCGCCAAGAGCACTTAAACCATGAAAATAAAATGAGATAATGTAACTTTGTGTACATCAACTTTTTTTTAATTTAACATTAACTGACTTGGTAAAATATATACCTTGATAATTCAAGTTTGTGCCGAAACCGATGTTTTGTTATAAATTAAAGTGACGCACACAAATTTACAGTGTTACACACAAAGATACAGTGTTTCAACTGATGTACACAAAGTAATAGAGATCTAAGTGATATACAAAAAGTTACAATGTTTCAAGTTACTTACACAAAGTTAAAATGTTTTGAGTGATACAAACAAAGTTACAATATTTCAAGTGACGCATACAAAGTTAAAGTGATCATCGCAAAGTAAACTTTTCAAAAGGCAGAGAAAAATATTGCTCCTTGAATTTGTCTACAAACATTCACAAACACACATAAACATCAAAGATATGTAAAATAATACACATCGTATAAACATAAAATATAATAAAGTTGAATGGAAGTATGGAGTTATATATATTACCGTTAAAAATCTACTGTTTATAAATAGATAGGCCTATTCTATTGAATAAATAATATCTTTCACACACACGGGTATATTAACTACAAAGCAAAGCATAAAATCTGTTTGGCCTTTGTGTGTTATGGCAGCATGAAAATCGGACAGCTTTTCCTGTCTAGTAAAAATAAACGCAGTATCATTTCCATCATGAACTATCACAACAGAAGACAAGACGCAAAATAAGGTGAAAAAAGGAGTTTCAAACTTGGTGAAGATGGGTAGTAACTATTATGTAGTTAGAAGCAGGAAACGATAACAAAGCGGGTTAACGGTTATGAAGGATGAAGCAGAAAAGTGAAAGGTCAACCTTGATTATAAAGCCTAGTGACGCAAACGTCCAGCGGGGTCATGACCACCGCCTTGACGTACCCTCCCAGCAGACTAGCCACAAACACCAGCATCAGGGGAGAGTCGGCAAACCAGCCCTTCTCTCTTAACATTTCTTTTGATCTGTTCAAAACATAACCTTCTGTTAGGTACACTGCCAGAGTACCCTGAGAGTGGGCTACGTAATAATAACATGAGAATTGCATAAATTTTACATATGAATATACATATTTGAAGGTTATACATAATTAAAAATATGACAATAATAGATATTTTCTGACAGTGAAATACCAAAGTGACCCGACAGTTAATCCCCCCCGGCAGTTAGGGTCCCCAAATTATAATTATGTACTATAAAATTATAATTTTTTGTGCATTATTTACCAATTTCAAACCATCGACTTCAAAAATTAAAAAATACCTTTTAATAATTGGGTTGTATCAAAAAATTTAACAGATTCATCAAATATTTGAAGTTAATTTTCGCGTTCTATGTAAGTTCTGTTATTATATCATTATAGGCTTCATAAAACTGAAATAATCAGAGAACTTACACAGAACGTGAAAACTAACTTAAAATATTTGAGGAATTCAACAAAATTTTTGAAACAACCCGTCCTAAGTTGGTTTGGATATTATATGAATTTATTTACTTTGTCGATTTTTTGTTTTTTTTTTTTTATATATGCGGGTATATACAATATTATAGACAAGAAGTTTTATCCTTGATGCATTTGAAAGAAAATATGTTTTATACTTTCGTTATTCGGCGGAACATCCTCTCTGCACACCCCTTCGGAGACACTTAGTTATATTTTGTGTAAGTAGGTATACCATATTTTCCCTAAACCGACTGCACATTGTATATAAGTATACCTACCGGGGTGCTAACTGTTGGATCACAGTTATCATATATTATGATCACAGTTATCATATATTATGATCACAGTTATCATATTAACAGTTATCAACTGTCATGGAACCAAATACCGACCACCAATTTGAAACAATTTAAAAAGTTTTTTCCACATTTTTATTTCTGATAATGTATTTAGACTGGTTCAGTCTGAAGATGGCCGTGATAGGCTGGTAACCACAGATAAGAAATATCTTTGCTGGTAATGTTCAGAAATAAATAAAAAAGTGGAAAATGTTTAAAATTGTTTCAACATAATATCATTTAATGGAGAATTCCACCATAAAAATAAAATAAAATAAATAAATTGTCAATATCAAAAATAGAAATTATTTTTAGATACAGGTACAGTCAAGTTTCGCATATAATGACTGTGCATATACGTATGTAGTGACATGCTGCGAAATTAAAATATTAACAGTAAATTTTATTACGCTTTTAACAATTTAATTTAATTACTGACACCGTAACTAATTTGACTGTAAATAAATAATTGATTAATAAAATATGTTATCACATACAGTGCTTCCATTCAAACTTTATACCAACTGTAATTATACCCTCCCAGTTATTATTTTAACAAATTTTTAGACAGATAATAATAGAACTAAAACTAACCAACTGGAGCAATATAAATAATAATAATAAATATTTTATCATCTTTCTTTTTTTACAAATTGAGATAATGATATCCTCACTTGGATCTCCCTAGCTGAGAATTTCATTTACAAATTAAAATTTAATAGTACTTAGTAATTTATTATAAAAATTATATTATGTAGTTTTTTTTCTGAATTGATTATAAAATACATTACGTAATAAATAAATATTGCATTTCACAAGCTAGAGAATGAAAGTGCTAATACAAAAGAAAAAGAATGCACAAAACAAGACGGCGGTTACAGGCTCGTTCATTCTGCTTAGATTCAATAATTAAAATAAAGATAGATAAAAGAAAAGGGCCTTCTATGATAGTTAGCGCAAGACAGGGATGCCAGGAGGCATAATATCAATGCGTTGGGTCCTCAACCCGAATAGGACAAGAAGAATAAGAATCAGATTAAAGAAAATCATTTTTATATTACCTGCTGAAAGTCACAATTTGTGCCGGAGACCCAACCGAATTTCTGATCATTGTTGAGGTGGAGCCCCTCCACAGCCCCTTCAAACCGTGACTATTGTATATTTTCTTGAGCGCCCTGAAGCTGCTGGTTTGCCCGTGCTGGTGACCAACAGCTATGCTGATGTCGGAGAAGGACATGAGCTGGGTCTTCACCAGCATGAAGGGGCTCCCGACGGCGGCCCCGGCTGCTCCTGACAGGGCCCCGAAGAATATACTACTCGCAACGTTAGTCTCTCCATTCTTATTTCTTATTAATCCGTAATCGTCAGCTGTCTGATATATTCCCAGTCTGAAAATAAAACCCAGTTAAAATCAGGACCATTACATCATCTACATATTTTATTTTGGTGTTTCATCACTCATCGGTTGTATAAAAGTACAGACTTATTGATTATTGTTGAATCACCCAAAGGTGATTCAACAATAATTGAAGGTGATTCAACAGCTTTAGACGTAATTGCGTACTTTTAACAACTGTTTACATTGATTCTTTCGATTTGACCAAATGGGTCATTAGGTGTACAGTACTCGCCAAATTTTAATGCCGGCCTGAATGTGATACAATCCATTCTCGTGCAGTTACTGACTTTACAATGAAAGTAAGCGAAAGGCGTGGACGGGGAGGCACGCCACATTTCTGACCTAAAACTCGTCTATTGCGATGATTTCTGTATCAACGTCAGGCCTGTATTAAAGTTTGGCATGTACTATACACGGCTACAACTAATGCAACAGGTTTTGATATTGTATTTACGCAGAATTTTATAATAATTCTTTCGTGATAAACTTAACAGAAATTTGAAACAGAATGCTAAAATATTAAAAAATATGGTTGAAAAGAATCGAATAACTTACCTTGTACCATTCACAACCAGTTGGAACCACAATGCCGGGACGAGGCCCTTCTGTAGAGCGGTAATGCCATCGTTTTTGACAATGGTGTAGGTTGCGTGAACTACATTCCTATAATGAATGGCGTGTTTGCCGCGAGCTTTTAATTCCCCTTGCAATTGCATTCGGGTTCGTATCACGTCAAAGGGATTACTAAAGAATCCAGCCCCAACTCCAGCCAAGCCGCCTATCAGGTAATCCATTATCCTGGATGTGGCAAAACAAATAAATCCATGTTATTTATTCATCAAAACTAAATTACTATTATTGTTATTTAATATATCAAAATCAACAAAGTTATTAGGCATATGGTTAAAATACAAGCAGACGTTAAAATTGTTCTGATTTATGCACAAATATTATTGTCCTTTCACTAAAATATAATTGCAGATTATAAATCGCGTTACACACTTTTCATAGTAAATTTTTTTTCACTAAGGCCCAAATAAATTAAATATTATATTTACTTTTTTTTTCTATTTTCGTCAAGTTGACAGTTTAAATAAATCTAGTCCCATTTTCCAGATGTGTAACGAGTCAAAGCTAATTAGATCGACACATGTAATCTAGTAAGAAAAAGAAAAAGTTAAGATTCATTTTTCCGAAAAATTTTAAAATGTGTACTTTTGAAAGACATTTTTCTCTTAGATTATCGTAATTAATTATTGACTCTAAAATTTCCCAGTATAAGTGTGACACATTATCTATATCTGTGAGGCCTATGTTAAGAAGTGTATCTGTAAAAAGTTACTGTACAGAAGTTGAAAGGGTGTGTTGATATAATTATATACATATATTATGCATTATGATTCAATAATTGCTTGACTGGGTTGGTGGCTGAGTTTTTGAGTATTTGCTTTGAACTTCAAAATCGGAACTCAATCAAAGCACTTTTTATCTGCATCAGCAGTTAAAAAACAATTCAATGTTGCCAACAATAGTTTATTAGACACATCAATATCAAATATGCACTGTCAGATAT
Organism: Limnephilus marmoratus; assembly: GCA_917880885.1. NCBI lineage: Eukaryota > Metazoa > Arthropoda > Insecta > Trichoptera > Limnephilidae > Limnephilus > Limnephilus marmoratus. The sequence goes on along the minus strand of OU862912.1, from coordinate 57,857,662 downwards.
CTAAATCAGATTGCAACGGAGTGCAGAAAATCTTTTCGAAATCGAAACAGAATCTTAAAAGATTCAGATAACGCAATGTTTTTGCATGTTATACAATCAATAGTCCGGTTGCGAGGATTGAGGCATGAACAACCTTGGGAATTTTATTCTTGTTATTGGAAGAAAGCAAGTACTAATTCATTGATATTTAAATTATTCATTGGGTTGTAGTTTGATGGAAAGAATGGTGGAATCAATGATGTGTGCAATACTTCGATTATATAACATTCATTTGCACAATTACGTTAAAGTCACGTGAAACAACAAACACTTCAAATTTGAATAGGCACCTTTTATTGAATCACGAATTTCACTAGTTACTAGTCATCAGATTAAGATAGCGGTAACTATCGGAAGTAATGACATGATTATTCCAATTACCAACCTTTTTTGTGATGTTATTCCAAGTATATACCTTCGGGCATTTAAAAAGCGCGTTTAAATTGTTCAAAACTTTATCACTTGGTTTGATTTATTAACTCCGTGACACGAAAAACCATTATAATTATATTAAGAACTAGTTCAATAGGTTTATTTTTAAATTTATTATAATTATAGATGTCATTGAGATGAAATCAGCCGAATAAACACAAAATTCTCATAACCTCGACTGTCATTATTTTATCTTCCTTCCGGGTTTGACATCTGACAAGAAGCCTTGCCACTGACAGCCCTTGATAACGTAAATAAACTAGGCAATGGCATAGACAACTACTAGGAACTAAGATTAAATAATACAAACAACGCATCTTTTTATCTGCTTTCTCCATGATAAAAAAAGATTACCTAGTGATGCGCAAAATTTAAATATATAATATTACTTTACTATAATATGTATTTCTGGAAAATGCATATTACAATCGAAATAATTTTTGGAATAAATCGCTCTGGTCAATAAATATCACGAAGCACCGAAAAATTTATTCGATTGCTGCAATGAGAGCAGTAAGGAGGTTCGTAGAAAACGTAAACAACACGTTTTACAACATCTCTTTTTTCAGCCCGATTCCCGTATGAGACCAAAGACAAAATTTTTCGCTTAAGGCTGGTCGCAGACACACGTTTTCCGTGTTCGATTTCCGAATTCGTTTTCCGTATTCGGACATCCGAATGCATGGAATCAGTAGAAAATACATTAACTGACGCACACGTTCGCTTTTTTTCCGAACGGAACAAATTCCGTACGTACGTTTCGAATGCAAGCCGGCGCGTTCGGAGAAACCTAGTGGAAAAAACCTAATGACGTCATGCGGAACGCAGCGCTTGCATCGGACGTATTCTTTGTATTTGTTATGCATAGAATCGCAACACGATAATGTGTGAGGCAGAAACTTTCATTTTTAATTCATTATTTTTCATCATTCCATTATTTTTTTCTTCTTCATTATTAACAGAAATGCAATTGCTAATAAATCGTCGTCCTCCATCGTCGTGCGTTCACCACGCTATCACTATCTGTACTGACGTGTAACGTGTATACATTCCGAATGAAGAAAAACGAACGTTTGCGCTAGTCTCACGGAATTCCAAATCGAAATTCCGCATTAGGAAATCGAATAAGGAAAACGTGTGTCTGCGACTAGCCTTACACGATCGCTATTTTCGTCTCTATTTTCCACAACCCCGTTATTTGCAGTGAGGCCAACTGAATCGTAGATATGAAAATAGAGATGAAAATTACGATCGTGTAAAGCGAAAAAAATTGTCTTTAGTCTCTACGCCGTATAGAGACTAAAGATAAAATTTTGGTTTATTTATGGGCACAATTGCGTACTAATATTTGTTCGAGACGTGTTCCTCTAGCGATAAACGGTGCGTACTGTGCGTAGATCGGATTTTATAGTTTCCAGTCGTTCGGCGTTAGAGCAATGGAAGCGTTGGAGGCCAAATCGGACTAATTTATTTATTTGAACATAAAAATACAGATACATTATAAGAAAGCTTTGACTGTCTAAATAGGGGATGCAAGGCAGGGCTGGGCAAAATACATGCTTTGCTGTAATTAAAATACAAATTACAAAATACTTTTTCGCATGTATTTAAAATACGAAATACAAAATACTTTCAAGTCGTGTATTTTAAATACAAAATACAAAATACAGTATTTTAACCATTTATTTCTTTCAAATACAAAATACAAATTACAAAATACATTTGGTTTTAGTAGAATCTTTGGTTGCAATAAATTGTCGTAAGTGCCCTTATTTAAGGGTGGTTTCCATAGAAGCAATGTTGAGCAGAGTGAAACAGAGGCGTGCAAAAATTGACCAATCATATTGCTCAAAAGGAGGCGTCTACTAATATCTACAGGAATTCCGAAAACTGAAAAAATCGAACTAATATCTATGAGAACCAAAGTGTTGACGAATATCTACAGCTCAAACTGTTGACTAATATCTACGAGAACCAAAGTGTTGACGAATATCTACAGCACTGGCAGAGGTTGGATTTGCAATTATGTATAGCATATTGGAATATCGTAATATTGCGTATGCAGTTTAAAAAACTTAATTTATGTAAGTATGTACGTAAAAATCCCTAATATCGGACTATTGGACACAATTAGCTGATTAGTCCAACCTACGCTCTGTAGATATTAGTTCAACCTACGCTCTGTAGATATTAGTCAACACTCTGAAGTTCGTAGATATTAGTTCAACATATGAGCTGTAGATATTCATCCGACATACAAGCTGTAGATATTAGTATCTAGAGTCGCTCAAAAGACACATCACATCTCCACTTCACTTATAAAGTTTTTTGGTAAAGGACCGAGGTGTTAGATAATATAATAATTGTTATATTATTATAATAACACGACATTTATATAGCGCAGTTTTGTGTTATTTCTAGTGACCGACCGAAGGTTCAGTTTCGGTTTCGGCAAAGTTCGGTAAAAAAATCTAGTTTCGGCATCAGTTTCGTTTCGGCAGAAAATCTGCAGAACCTTCGGCCGCACCGAAACTCTGCATTCGTGAATTATTGCGTGTCATTTGACTGACTTCGGATGAGTTCGTGGCTCTTGTGTCATCCACCATCATCAACTGAGTTCGCTGACCGGTCCGGCGTGCTTGTATTGTGAGTTTATGTGATCAGATAATTCAATTATTTTTATTTATTTCATTTAACAAGTGTAAATGAAAATTAAAATCTAGTCTCCTTCAACGGAAGCAATCTTCCGAACAGTCCCTCCTCTGATGTGCTTGGTGTAACTCTAAGTGACCAGCTCAGGCACGGGGGCTCCATCGAAGCCAGAGTTTTAGACTATCAAAAACTGGGCGTATTGTACAGGGCCCGCAGATAATTTAATAGTACACAACTGTAAAAACTGTACAAATCGCATCTGCGCCCCACTGTTGAATTTGGCAGCCACCTCTGGTCTGGAGCCCCAAAATACCTTAAAAAAAAAAAAACCCTCGACACTGTGCAGAAACTGGTGGTCCAATTGATAGATTCTCCTAACACAAACGGATTGCGATCTTTAGAGCATAGGCGTCAGGTGGGAATGCTGTCCTTGTTCTACCGGTATTACAATGGAAGATATTCTGAGGAAATAGCACCATTGATCCCCTCGGCACCGGTACGTAGTCGGGAAACATGCCAAACATACGGTCAACATATGTACACGGTTGACATTAGTCACATGAGAACGGGTCGTTTCCATGACTCATTCTTGAGTTCAACAGCTCGGCTGTGGAACGTTTTGCCGGCCTCTATGTTTCCTCCCTCCTACAACATGGGTCTCTTCAAAACCCTTCACTCCTTCCTCTCCTCCATACAGCATCTTCAAAGATGACATACGCCCTGAGGGAAATTATTTTCCTCAGGGCCTCTCATGTGGAGTTAATGTAAAGAAAAGTGTTGTGATTGTAAACGCAATTAAAATTAAAATACTCAATTTATGAGGTCCTTCCTTTCAAGGGCGGCTGGTTGAACAGTGTGTTTGTGTGCAGCACTGGTAAATTATATCGTCTAAAATTACTTTATAATATCTTACCGAAAAATATAAAATCTATGAATCTCATTAAAAATATCACCTACCAATATAATGCCTAATATAATATGAATCAGGGAGAGCAAATTCTCAAAGTTCCGCGCGAAGTTACCCTGTCCCCGGTGTGCAGGCCGATTGCAAACGGAACGAATTATGTTTTTGTATCGAATATCCCAAACATCGCCAGCGCGCAACGCCGCCCACATGTATGAAAAATTAAGCTATATCGGTGTGCCAGCCAGCGGCCTTTATCATACAAACTTAAATTTGGATTTAAAGCAAAAATACTTAACCAAATTGAATAATTCTTTTTTTAATCAAAAGGTACAGCAAATACCTAAATTTTACATATATTTGCTTTTTTATTGATTGGTGTTTTAATTTATAAAACGCAGATCATTAAGGAATTCAATTTTTTTATAGGAAACTTTGACAATTTTGCCCTCGTGCTGTTTATTCATTGTTTATAAATACTGTTTGTATCCTGTTTATAATGAAATATAAAACTATCTAACCAACCATCACGCCGTTTCCTCGTAGGGGTAGGCAGAGAGGCCGGACCGCCAAATAACTCGGTCTACACTTCTCTCTTTACACTACTTTCAAATTTATTTTATTAAAATAAATTAAATATTGTAAAAAAAAGAGTTTTTTGGGTTGAAATTTAAGATTTATTTACGAAAAAAGTTTATTGTGTTTCTATTTTCTTAGTACAGAAAAAAGACCTGTTTAAAAAAATTAAAATTTTAATTAAAAAGCGATATGTAGAAGTTTTCGCACTTCGAAAACAGCTTAAAATAGATCTTCTCTCCAAATAAGACAAGTGGAATCATTTTTACCTAATGTTGCTTAGTAATCGTTATCTCATTGTTACGGACGGATTATCAGTGAACCACCACGTTTTCAGGGCAGCGGCCGCCACTGCTTCCTTTATAGTGAGTATAAGTGTAAAAAATAAGCCGAATTTCAGTAAACAATAGATTTTTACCATGTCTAAAAAAGTTTCGGATTCGGCCGAATCTGAGACAGATGCCGAATATTCGGTTTAGTTTACGCTAGAAAATCCTGTTTCGGTCGGACACTAGTTATTTCACTTCAAGTGCGTTCTACTGCAATTAACTTAAAAATAGTTTAGTATTCAGTCAAATTATTCCTATAGTGCTTGATCTAATACTGTGACACAAAAAAGTACAAATACAAAGCAATGACAAGCATACTATATTATGATACAAATATGATAGAAAATGTACAATAACAGTGCTATTATAGCACAGGACGTGTTGCCAACTTTAAATATTAACATACATAATATATTGCTCTGGATTCTAGCGTTTTTAGTCTACGTATTATCTATGTCTGTTTATTTTTCATTATCATTATTAAGATCGCTAAATGTATTTGAAAATGTATTTTGAAGCCGTAAGTATTTGAAATACAAATTACAAAATACCTCAGCCTCAGGTAATTGAAATACCAATTACAAAATACATTTTTAGGAAGTAATTGAAATACAAATACAAAATACGTATTTGTATTTCAAATACGTATTTCAATTACAAGTAATTCAAATACTGCCCAGCCCTGATGCAAGGTTCATAGAAAATGCGTTTAACAAGGTTAGCTCATACGGACCTTTTTCGAAAAAAACTCGTCAGGCGCTTTCGAATTTTCAAACGCATGACGTAGCTTGAAGTAAAACACTGCCAGTTGTATCGCAGTTAAGTCAAATCTCCCAGTGTAACATGCATTGTAAGCTACGTCACGATTTTTTAGCCAATCACCGTTCTGCTCCTCAATAAGCTAACCTTGTTAATAATAATTGTATAATTTATACAGCGCCGTTTTTGTGAAAAATCGCCTCAAGGGCGCTGATAAATGCATTTTCTACGAACTTTGAATTGGACGTACAAAAGTGGAACCTGTTTTTCGCTTCGTGTTTCATCCAAATATCATCGATGCGTTCGAGTTCATTTGTGAAGAGCTTAGCATCAACTTTTTAAGCGAAATCGAAGCTTTAAAGCTTCGGCGCAGAACACTTCAATAATACTCGAATGCGGCTTGAATAATCTATACTTTTAGTAGTAGAATATCAAGCATATACCTCTCTATCCGGAGATTCGTTATTATATTCTGTCCTCATTCCTAACCATTACATAACATAAAATTCATTTAACCTAACCAATTAAAAAAACAATCCGTGGTAAGAAAGGTAATTTTATTTATTATCTCACAACATAATGATGTTCAATTCTTACACTAATCATAATTGTCTAGCCTTCTCTTTATAGTGGTGGAACATATCCAAAAATGTATCATAAAAATAGAGGCTCAACGCACAATGAGGTACAGCTCTTAAATAAAATGGGACAACTCCTTTGTATAGGGCAGAAAATCCTTCCATCTTAACAACTTTAAAGGTACAGTCTTTTAAACCTCTATAAAATTGTCTTTCATAACTGCTGTCTAAAAATAAAATTAATGTCATTTATTGAAAAATGGATTCCTATTACCATATTACTTGGCACCTCATTTTTACTAAGAATTTTAACTGTAACTTAGATCTATGTTTTCAAAATTCAATCATTTTCAAAATTAAATAGACGAATAACAAAGTAAAAGCGACGTTAATACTTGACTGCTGACACAAAATCCGATACCTTGGTTGTAGAGTCTTGTAGCAATAACGTCAAATGGACAGATAAACACTGCAAGGGTTAAAGCACTTATATTACTTGCAACAAGTGATTGTTTAAAATGATCATCATTTAATAGGTTTTTAGATTTCAACATTTCTCTGCAAAACTGTTAAAACGTTAGAAACTTTTTCCAGTCCTCTGTCATTGTTAAAAAAATGCGATGAATCACTTTAGAAGGGTTGTTTCACAGAAATTCAAATTAACATTGTCATAAAATGACCATTATGTTTTTTTGATAGTTGGAAGGTCCCTGATAAATGCCGATTCTAAGTCCGTTTCAGCTTTTGAATAAATTTGTGATCAGCAGAAGAGGACAACTGTTAAGATTGTCTGCTTATTATAATTGAATACAAAGCTGAAACGCACTAAGAATCGGCGTTTGACAAGGAGCGTTTAAATGCCGAAAAAACAAAATGACGCTGAATGGCCAGTATTTGATGAGTTTGTCACACGTGATTTTCTGCGAAACAACTGGGCCTTAACTACCTTGAAAATGTCGCTAATTGGACAGCACTTCCAAACCCGAGTCTAGGTACAACGCTTTCCCATCCTTGCCATAAACCTTTAATTCCATTTTTCGCATAAATTGCACGAAATGCCTGCGTTGTTCCGGTGTAATGGTATTGAAACCCTACAGCGATGCTTTCACTAGCATTTGACTGCATTTGAGTTTTTACTAAATAAAAAGGACTAGAAGCAAAGGCTGCAATCATCCCCGATAACGAGCCAAAGAAAATTGAGTTCACAACATCTGGTTTTCCATTTTCATTTATGGTCAGTGATTTTACTTCGGCTATGTGGTAAATACCTAACCTTTAAAAAATATGAAAGTCACAATAATATAATCAAATAAACTGTAAAAAATATAATCAAACATATTGGAATCCTAAATTCGTAATTCAGTACCTAATAGTATTAAATATCATATTAAACGCCACAGCCGGTATTAGTCCTTTTTGAAGGGCCAAATAGCCTTCTGTTTTAGCAATCACATAAAATGCATGGGCTGTATTTCGATAGACTTCTTTGCATTCACCAGGGCTCTTTAGTTCACCCTGTAATTGCATTCTTGTTTTAACAACGTCGAATGGATTGCTAAAAATTGCAGCACAAGCCGATGCTCCTCCTCCAAGCAAAAAATCCATTTTAAAAGTAAAAAATAGATATGTACTCTGAAAACATAAAAATTCATTAGACATTATAAGAACACGTCAGTGCTTGGTTTATTCGACTGATCGCTAAGAAATCGATTATAAGGAACTCCAGTAAAAACTATCGTGATGATAATATATTAAAGAAAATTACCATTTAAAATCAATCCATCCACAATGTTAAAATTAACTTTATAAAAAAATGTATGGTATAATACACAGATTAGAAAGTTCAAAAGGTCAAAACTATTTTTTTTTAATAAAAAATAGACTGGAGTTCCTTACTGTCGTACAACTAAAGTTTTCGAATGAATAATCGATTTTTGTTAGAATCGGAATGGTAAATGACGATTATTTTGATAATATTATAAAGCCCATCACTAACTAATTTGCAAATGACAACACTTTTCTAAATGTCAAATGAGTGAAAGTGCGGGAACAATTAATACATAAATAAACAATGCTGCACTCTACTCATGACTGGTTTATTTATGCTCTACTCCTTTCAATATTGTGTTTATAGTATAGTGGCGTATTATAACAAACAATTAACTTGTAATGAATAATGGCACTTCTTAATTCGCTTAATAGTTATGCATTGAATGATACGATTGTGAAAATATTGAAAAAGAATAATGTATTTAACACTATAGATTTTTTGCAAGAAGACCCGACAAGATTAACCAATATAACAAAATTATCACATGACGAAGTATCATCTATTCGTCGAGAAATATGTAATAAGTATGGAGCTCCTGGCTTTAGTGGGACAGAACGCCACGACAGGATGTTACTTTCCTTTGCAATTTTACCAACGGGTATCACAAAGTAATTTACTTTCTCTATCTTTACATTTCTAAAATCTTTGGATTTAATATATTTAAAAAAGGTGTAACAAAGCTTTGCCTCTATTCACAAGAAGCCCGCTTGAGATGACTTGAGATCACTGCCATCATATACCTAAATCGTCCAATTTATTTTGTCGTTTTGCAGGTTGGATGAAATACTCCACGGAGGTTTGCACTGTGGGAAAATAACTGAAATTTGCGGCCTCCCGGATTCTGGCAAAACTCAGCTGGCCCTAAGCGTTGCTTCAAACATTTCAAGTGATTTGAAACAAAATGTTCTTTACATTGACACCAAATCTGATTTCAGTGCTACACGTATGCATGAGATTTTAAAAAGTAAATCTGGTGAAGAAAATGTAAGTGTAATTATAATTAATTTAAGATGCTGTGAGTTTAAACATTTTCAGGCTAAGTTTATCACCATAGAACAAGCCATTAACTGACGTAATTTTAACAGTAACAGTAATAGTATATAGTCTTTGTGTGTAATGTATAATATTTATCTTTTTCTTACTTATAATATATTTTTTATTTACAGGATATAGGATTGGACCTAGAACGTATCAAGGTGGTGCGTTTATTTAGTCTCAATCATCTGATATCGTTTCTGCATGACCTTCAAAGCAATGCAAATGTTATGAAGTCTATTCGCTCGGTAATAATAGATTCTTTACCGGCCATCATGCTGCAATTTCAGGGAGAAAAAACGAAAGAAAGTAAGGAATTAATAATAATAATTCCATATTAAGGGCGCTCGCAGACGAGAGACTTTACTTGCGGAGACAGTTGTGTTGCAGTAGTTGTGGGCATGAAAATCCATTAGAGTATATGGAAGTGTGCATACGGAAGACTTTTTAGTTGGGAGATTTTTTAAAATTTGTATGTACTTAGAATATTTTTTCAACTGTCGCCCCGACTATAGTCTGTCATCTGCAGGCCCCTAACTGGAAACACATGACCGGATTGATACCCTGGCAACCGTTTTGACAGAAAGTTTTTACGATTTGCTCCCATCCAATTTACAGTTCGTGTGTGTTGATATGTATATTTCCTGCTCGAGTAGTGGCCCTCACACTTTGACAAAACATAAAACTACAAATGGCACATTGCAAAATTACACGTGAACCCGACAAAGAGCGCTGCGGTTTTCTTCTCAAGACGAAGGACTCGCTAAACCCCGGTGGCCACGTCAAAATCATACCAAGGCAAAAAGTACCAAGTACCTTGGAGTGACACTCGACTAAAACTACAAAGGAATACACACATTAATGAAACACTAGGGAAAGCAAGACAGATAGCAAACGCAGCAATAACAGTACTCAACTCAACCTTTAAAAAAAAACCTTCTCATTTACACATCGCCAATCCGACCAAAACTAACATACACATCACCTGTATCCTGTATGGTCTACATCAAACGCAAAGTGGGTATAATTATTTCCACAATGGATTATTCCGACAATTCACCAAAAGTCCCTGCTTCGTCAGGAATACCATAATTAACACGGGCTCGAAAACATATTGAAATGGATTTAGCCAAAATTTTTTCTCCAAATTAGAATCAAACCCGAATCTCTCTACTTCCAACCTAAAGCACCGGAACGAAAATGAGACGAGGGCACTCTTTTAGAGGACCTCATATGGGAAGCTTACGGTGCAGACTACGCCAATCGAATAATACAATCATCACTTCCATGATTGCCTGGATGGAGTCCCCCATGATGGTCTCTGGAGACGGGAGACAGACAAATATCCTCCATAAATAACTGCCTGCATGCATTTTTGTGTTTAAAATTTTTCGCTTATCTCCGGCATTTATTTTTATTTTATGAACCTATGTATTGGTACTTTCTCTAATTTCTTTTTTTGTTACTTCAAAATATGGAATTTATTGCATTCATAGACATATGAATATTACTAGACCTGCCCTAAGTGATAAAAGCGTATTATTTCCCCCTCCCCATACCGGTTCCATTGAAACCGGCTGGGATCGAGTATAGCTTCGCGTGAATCTAAAAAATGTGACATCATCATTCTTGTGCGAGCCAGCGTCGAGCACTCATCGGTGCATTTTACGAAATAACACGGCAAAAATAGTGGCTTGTGTTTTGAAAACGTGTAAAAATAGAAGTGAAAAAGAGAATAAACCCAATTGTCGTATTACATTAAATTGTCGTAAAGGAGGAAAGGAGTGTAAGGAGAATATATGACGCAAATATGAATGGTAGAAGAAGTCGAGGACGCCCAAGAAAGACATGGCACGACCAAGTGAATCAGATACTTGAGTCGGGCCATGTCAAGAGTCAGAATAATAGAAGAGAATGTATGAGACGTTGTATGAATGTAAACGAGGCAAGGAATGTGTGCCAAGACCGGGATGTTTGGCGGTCCGTCCTCTCTGCCTACCCCTGCGGAGAAACGGCGTGATGGTTAGTTAGTTAGTTAGTTACATTCCATAGGCAAGCATTATTTTACTTTTAAGTTTATTCACATAATATGGTCGTTTTTGTAACACACACTATCACTCGAGATACATGGCGTGTGCTTGTCGCTGTGTAGTGAGTGGGGTAAGTAAATTATGAAACATTTGTAAAAGTGTCTTAACTTAATACGGCAACAAAATATTGGACTCTGAAAATAGGCGAACTTTACTTTGCCATATTTGGACTTTGCAAATTTGTTCATTACGCGGCGAGCAATTCGCGCTCCCATGTAAAAAGGTCTATTCATTCAAAAGCAGAGTTTATTTTTAAGAACTAAATGTTGATATTATAATGCGAGATGCCTATATACTCTCAGATTGAGTTATTGACGAATCACATATCACCAAAGTCATCTTCCCGCTGTAGTTGGTTTCTACCCCTCACCTTTATGTTCTGGTCTAGTAATATTCATATCATGTATTGTTTCATAGTGCTTTCACACAAACGAAGTATTGAATTCCGTAAGTCTAAACTTAAACTTTAGGGCGCACAGTTTACACCCGCGCTGTGCAAGCGGGTTCCCTACAGAGCATCGGACCATATGTCTATAATTGCATTGCACTCCTCCTGCATAAATTCTGGAATAAACTATTTTTATTATAGTAAGTCAACAGGGCCCGACCTTCACAGGCGCAATTCGAAAGTTCGACGGCGACAACTTGCCATGTTAGTAAGGCGCTGGTAACACCTATCAAAGCGTCCTTAAATTTTTATTAGCACCAGGCGGAGTTTGGCATAGAGCTGGCCCTGTAAGTGGGGTTTGAATTAGCAAGCTATGTCCCCCCGCATTAACTACAAACCCGCAATTACGCATGAAAAACTTTGCTTTAGTTAATTTAATTCATTAATTTTTTTTTATAAGAATTAAATAATATAAAATTCTCACCTTCGAGGGGTAATTTTTTTGTGATTATTAAAAACCGGATTATATGCAACAAAAACAGCCCAAAATATGCAGTAAAAATAGCTAAAATATGCACCAAAATCCATAAAAGGGGCCAAAATATGCAACATTAAATAATACAGAAAGTCGTATTTTTAATTTTAGTAAGCTATTAGTTCTCAAGGATAACATCGTATTTTAGAAAATATCAATTACAAAATGTATGTAACAATGAAATTTACAATTTACCTTTAAAAAAGTATATGACTAAGGTTCTAAGGTTCTAAATGTTCTGTAGACAAATTGTGTCTACGATCGCTTATTATATTTTTGTAAGCGGAAAAAGAGCGTTCTACGTCTACTTATGTGACTGGACAGAATTTAAATTTGGGTGCGATTTTTGAACTTTTTGTGCTGGGCCAAATTTCACCTGCCTCGTGGATGAAGCTATCAATTTGGCACAAGGGTTCAAACCCCGGGTTTATTGTTCAGTAAGTTTTCAAACTTTTCTTTGAGTTTACTCGGGAATAGCTTTGGCAACGAGGAATTCACTAGGCCTTTTTTCTTCATAACCTGAATAGATTCATCCAACGCCAATCCATGAGTTTCAAGCGTTTTTATACTAAGGCGAAGAGGAGGTGGCCTCCGGCCTCCGGAGCGATCAGTTCGCTAGCCGCGCGCTTAGCTATCTGACTTTTATAGTATCACGATGTGAGGCATCTGAACGATGAACGAGATCGAACGTAAATATGCAAGATCTCAAATTTTTTACTAAAATATGCAACTGCCGCTGAAAAGGGTTTAAATATGCAATTGCATATAATCCGGTCTTTAGTGATTATTAATATACTTTAAATTGATGATTTAAAATAAATAGATTTTTACTGAATAATCCGTCCGGGAAGCGATTAACCATTAGGCAAGCAAAATTTTAGCTTTTAATGATGGGAATAGGGAGCATTCTAATTTTATCAGGTTATTCATACCCTCTATATTTGTATAAGCAACAATTTTTATTTTTTTTGTTATGGGTCTACACCTGCATTCACCCAAATTTATCCTACGATGAATTCAAATATTGAGTTATTCGTAGCCAGAAAATTTATGTATTTTAAAAATAAATAATGATGGTCATGCAATTATAAAATTCTGTGGTAATGTTAAATATTACTATTATTTATTTCCAGGTTTGGGCCTACTCAATCATTTCGTGAACATCGTCCGACTGATTGGTTGTGAATTTAACATTCCATTCATTGTTATCAATCTTCTCACACGTTGGGTTGAAGTGACTTCCAACGAAATTGACGGTAACTAATTTTTGTCAAATTATGCATGTATATATATATATATATATTTTTTTTTTTTTTATTGTTAGAAACGTAGCCAAGGCCACCTCACATAATAAAGCGCTTCAGGCGAACCCTACATGTTCAATATTTATTGTGATCCATAAATGTTTCACAAATATTGTGACATTTATTGAACGTGTAGGCTAGCAAATTGACGGATCACAATATCGCAGATGTCTAGATTCCTGAATTCCGTATCGTGAACCTATATAAATATTGAATGTGTAGCCTTTGCATCAATATTTATCACTATCCGTGGGTTCACGATACGGAATTTGGGAATCTAGACATCTGTGATCTATATTGTGATCCATCAATACGCTAGCCTACACGTTCAATAAATATCACAATATTTGAGAAATATTGGCAGAACACAATAAATATTGAACGTGAAGGGTAGCACTCTGATCCATTTCAACGGATCACAATCCATCAAAATAGATCGCGTTAAATATTGAAAACGTAGTCTACGCCTTAGAGGTGAAAACCAAAATTGTACATTTTAAATATGTAAACATGCAATAAATATGTTTGACTGTAACTCTCGTCACAAAAATATCTTCTTCTTCTTCAATGGCGCTACAGCCCATTTCGAGCCTTGGCCTCCTTCAAAATAAGCCTCCACCGCCCTCTGTCCTCGGCCGTCGTCTTCCAATCTGCAACATGGAGTAATCCTCTTGCATCCTTCCTGACATCATCCTCCCATCTCAGTGTAGGTCTGCCCGCCTTTCGTTTACCTCCCGGGTGTCCTGTCAGAACCTTCTTCGGTACTCGTGTGCTTGGCATTCGGTGCACACGTCCGGCCCATCTTAATCTTTGGAGTCTTAAATGGGTGGAGAGTCTGGGAGCTTGGTAAATATCATAGAGCTCATTATTGTGGCGGATTCTCCATGCCTCTCCCTCTCGCACCGCTCCTAAGATTCTTCGAAGTACCTTTCTTTCGAAGATGTCCAGCCGTTCCGCTGACTTTGCTGTCAGTGTTCCCGCCTCACATCCATAGGCCAAGACCGTTCTGATAATTGTTTTATATAAGGTTATTTTGGTTTTCCTATGGACGTTTCGGGATTTGAATACTGGCAGCAACGCGAAGTAAGTTTTGTTAGCGGCTGTAATGCGCTTTCTTACTTCTATTGGGTCTTCATTGTCCTGCGTTATGATAGAGCCCAGGTAGGTAAACTCTTCGACCACTTCGAAATTATAACTGTCTTTAAATTTCACTTTATCTTTTATTCTGCGGTGAGGGGTTCTGGTTTGCATCATGATTTTTGTTTTATTTTCATTGATTTGCAAACCCACCTCTCTTGCCGCAGTCTCCAAAGGGTCAAACACTTCTCTTACAGCCTGTAGGGATCTTCCGACAATGTTAAGGTCATCTGCGTAGCCAACTATTTGATTGCTTCTGTAGCAGATGTTTGAGTCGGTACTGATCATTGTCTTCCTCACGACGTGCTCCAGTGCAATATTGAAAAGGGTGGGTGCTAAGCCATCACCTTGTTTCAGCCCCTGGGAGACGATAAAATCCTCCGTTGTTTCACCTCCTATCCTTACTCGACACCGTGAGCCAACCATTGTTGCTTTTACAAGCTTAACTATTTTGGGCGGTATTCCAAAATTTAGGAGTATTTCATATATTTTCTCCCTATCTATACTGTTGTACGCCTGTTTGAAGTCAACAAATAGTTGATATATGTCTATATCGAATTCCCAGCATTTTGTCAGGATTTGTCGAGTAGTGAAGAGTTGATCAGTGGTGGATCTCCCCCTCCTGAAACCTGCCTGATATTCTCCTAGTAAGTTTTCTGAGTAATATTCTAGTCTTTCTTTCAAAATCATTGTGAAAATTTTATACGCTATACAAAGTAACGATATTCCTCTGTGATTTTCACACTTCAATTTGTCTCCCTTTTTATGTATGGGGGGCATATTATGCTAGTTTTCCATTCTTCTGGTACTCTTTCGGCGGTCCATATTTTCACAATGAGATTGTGTAGCAGGTTCTTCAGTTGTTCGTTTCCATATTTATAGAGCTCTGCAGGGATATTATCTCCTCCCGGAGTTTTATTGTTTTTCAGTTTCTTTAGGGCAGCCCTTATTTCTGCCATTGATGGCGCTCTCGTTGTTTCATCACTATTTAGCTCGTCCGGAATGAGAGTTGGTTCGACTGTCAGGTTGTTATTGGGATTTAGGAGTTGTTGGAAATATTCTTTCCACCTAGACTTGATCTTTTCCTTATCTCCTATTATCTCCTTTTTGACGACCTCCGTAGTCCAGTGGCTAAGACTCTTGACTCACATTCCGGAGGTCGTGGGTTCGAACCCGGCATGCGCAAATAAATTTTATTTAATTCTCTCTCTGGTTTCAATCCTGGGATTGGTTTGCAGCAATTTCCTTTAGTTTCCTCTTCCATTCTTCCCTGTCTTGTGCGGCTCTTTTGAGGTCTGCATATGATAAGCAGCGCACGTCCACCAGCAGGTCCTCCAGGTACTCTCGGCGTGGGCGTCCCCTAGAGTTTGTCCCCTCGGTCATACCCTCCATTATGGAATGCAAGAGGCCTTCTTGTCGTATTACATGGCCGATCCATCTTGCACGCCTTTCGGACAAGGTCCTGAGCAGGTGCCTTCCTCCTTCGATTCTTTGGAGAACCTCCTCATTTGTAATGTGGTCTCTCCAGGAAATTCCTAATAGTTTTCTATAGGACCACATCTCAAAAGCCTCTAGTCTCCGTTTATCTCTTTTGGATAGGCACCATGTTTCGCAGCCGTACATCAAGATACTCCATACATAGGTCTTGATGAGGAGTATTCTCAGCTTTAGGTCTATATTATTTGATTCAATTATTTTCGACCTTTTATTGAAAGCAAGCCTAGCCTGGTGTATACGGCTGTCGACATCGCTCTTAGACCGACCGTCCCATGTTATTTTGCTCCCGAGATAGACAAACTCCTTGGCGTTCTTTAGTGGAACTCCTGACATCTCTATTCGCATCTGATGTTGCGTTCGGCCTACAGTCAGCAGCTTTGTTTTGTCTTTATTTATCTTCATGTTATAGTTATTTTGGAGAATGCTTTGCATGGTTGTTAAGGCCTCTTGCAGTTCTTCTTCGCTTTCAGCAACCAATGCAATATCGTCAGCAAACCTTATCATATCCACCTTTTGCCCGTGTATCTTTACACCTTTTCTGTGACTCATTCTCTCTCTCAAGTCGTCAATCGCACTTTGTATATAAGCGTTAAAAAGAACAGGTGACAGAGAGCATCCCTGTCTCACCCCTTGTCTTATACTGGCTTCTTTTGTATCATTGTCACATCTAATTATAGCGGCCTCATTCTTGTATAGCGCCTGGATTATTCGTCTATCTCTATATTTGATATCAATTCTCTTCAGAATCTCGAAGAGTCTTTTCCATTCTACTTTATCGAAAGCCTTCTCCAGGTCTATGAATGCGATGAATGTGTTTTGGTTTCTTTTTATTATTTTTTCAAGTAGTATTCGTAGCGACAATATTGCTTCTCTGGTTCCTACACCTCTTCTAAAGCCATACTGATCTCCGGAAAGGATGTTCTCTACTTTTGGTTCGATTCTTTTTAGAATGATATTAGTCAATATTTTTGAGGCATGAGATATTAGGCTAAGAGTTCTGTGTTGTTCACATTTCGTCGTGCCTGCTTTCTTTGGTAATGTAACAATTAGGCATTTCTCGAAATCCTCTGGTATCTTTCCAGTCTTATACATTGTCTGTATCATTTTAAACAGGGCATCTATAGTTCCTTTTCCTGCTGGTTTAATTAGTTCAGCCGGAACGTCATCGATTCCGGGTGCTTTCCCGTTTTTGAGGTTTTTCAGTGCGAGATCAAACTCTTCTCTAGTGATGGGATCTCCCAAATCATCTGCGTCTACCTCATTTTCTCTTTCTATCAATGTTTCGTTGTCACTATTTCCCTTCCCATTGTACAGCATTTCGAGGTATCTTTTCCATCTCTCTCCTATTTGGTCATTTTCGAAAAGTATTTTGCCGTCTTCTCCTATTGCATTACCCTTTCCAACTCTCATCCCAAAGAAGTCTTTCACCGCAGCGTGAGCTCTTTCTATATTTCCTCTCTTGAGGTCGTCGTTTATCTCATCGCATTTATTCTGGTAGAATGTTTCTTTGGCTATTCTTGACTCTCTATTTATTCTGTTTCTCAGCACTTTATATTTCTCTTGTGATTCAGTTCTTTTATCATTTTTGAGCTCTCTTCTATCTTTTATCATATTTAGGATCTCATCAGTTATCCATTCCTTCCTTGCTTGGGGTTTTTCCTTGCCTATAGTTTCCTCTGCCGTAGTTATGATCTTCTTCTTTATCACTTTCCAGATCGCATTCACATTCTCCTCTTCCATTAGGTTGCATTCTTGCGTTTTTTCCCTAAAACTGTCGCTGATCTCTTTTATCTTTAATACTTTTGTATCCCATTTGAAATTTTTTCTCTTTTTTATTTTTTTCAGTTTTAGAATACTTTTGGCCATTACCATATTATGGTCACTATCTATATCTGGACTGGAATAGCTTCTACAGTCTTTTATTTGGTTTTTAAATCTATGTCTAACCATTATATAGTCTATTTGCAGTCTTTGTCTGTCTCCAGGGGATTTCCAGGTATATCGCTGTCTTGGGTGGTGTTGGAAACAAGTGTTTGCTATCACTAATTTGTGTTTTTCGCAGAATTCTGTCAATCTGTTTCCTCTGTCGTTTCTTGCACCCAGCCCAAAGGGCCCAATGCAAGTTCCTTCACGTCCTTCTCCTACAACAGCATTCCAATCTCCTAGGAGAATCAGATTTTCACCTGCTTTTATCTCTAATATAAGTTTATCTAGTGAACTGTATACCTCCTCCACTTCTTCTTCGCTGTGACTAGATGTTGGCATATATACTTGGATAATTACAGTGTCTACAGGCTTAGTTTCTATTTTGACTAGAATAATTCTTCCACTATATTGCACGTATCCCTTAACCCGTCTTCCCCATTCCTTGCACAGCACAACGCCTACTCCTCCTTGGCCAGGTTTATCCTTTATGCATCCTGTGTGGATGATTCTGTAGTTGCCACTCCAGAAGTCTCCACAATTGGGCCATCTCATCTCTGCTATACCTAGGGCATTCAAATTTACGTTTTGCATCTCAGCTTTCAGATTATCCAGTTTGCTGTTTTGCAGTAATGTGCGGACATTCCACGTTGCCCATCTCGCTATTTGGTTCTTTGTATTTGACTTTGACTTTGTGTTTCTAGCTACTTAATTAGTGTTATTTCACAATTAATTCATTTAAAATAATATATAGTATATTTGCGGCATGTTCCAGAGTGGAAGATACTATTAGTATCGCCCTGGTGTAAGACCACCATTCAGAATTGAAACGTTGCTTGAAAATGGCTTTAGCCGTGTTTAGTGACCAGATCTGAATAGCCAGGTACTTCCCAACCTTCCTCTACCCCACCTCCTTCCCCTCCCCACTACCTTCAGCCTCACAACATACCCCAATTGGGGATGCCATAGTCTCACTGGCTCCAGACGGGAGCAGTTGAGATTCTTCTGCGGTATTCACTGTAAAAAAAAAAAAAAAAAAATGTCTCCATTACTATCTCTGCACAGAGATGTGTTGGGTTTGAAGTCCTTTTTAAATACATTGACACCTTTATATGCCTCACGTGGATTGTTATTTGCAAAGTCATGTTCCATTTTCAACAATATGTTGTTAAAATACAATCTCTTTTTTCTTTTAATTAAATTGTTAGCATCTCTTCGTGCTTGTTCGTAGGATTGTCTTTTTGCTCTAGTTCCTCTTTCTATACATAATTTTTTCAAAACATTCTCGTCACAAAAATATATATGTACATTATAATTTCACAATGATCAGTTCATTTTTTATTTGCAATCGCACAATACAACTTGAGGCTAGTGAGAATATGCAATTCCCGATCTGGGGAATATCGTCAAGCTGAAGAATGTCAGGATGAGAAGAGGATAGTCAGAAATTACCTGACATTTCCAATCTTGTCATTAACTTTTCAAGTGCCAAAAGTATCCATGGAATACGAAAAATGGGTATCCATTTAGTGGTGGCGTATCCGTATGGTAATCTGACATTAATACATTTTGTTTGTGGGATTTTTACTCTCGGCAAACCACGGAGGTAGATCGCGGGGGGGGGTAAACAAAACTAAAGCCATTTCAAGTAATGTTTTGATTCTGAATTATGGTATCTGTCCTTGGTGGTACTGAGATTATCTTCCACTCTGGCGGGATAACTAGTAAAACAGTAAAATCAATTAAACAGCAATATCTTTTCAGTTGTTTGTATGTAACATTCTAAAATTCAGAATTCCTAGGAAGGGTTGTTTCACAAATTCATCAGGGGGTTTGAACATTTCCTCAAATTTAAAGCCCTGTTCAGACACGGCTATAAACCACGAGCAGATATCTGTTGAACCGCGAGTGCTTACGTTTCATACCGTTCACATGACGCTCTCAAATATTTCTTCCTATGATAGGAGAGGGAGTCAGATGAATTAGCGAGCGGCCACGGAATGCACATTTTTGTACTGAATCTGTCAACTTGATATCTGTCATCTACTGGTCTAGGCAGCTCCGTAATTAAAATGATCCCTCTCCTGTTTTCGTCGGAGTGGGAGGCGCTTAACTGTTGGCATATCGCCTCAGAAGCTTGTACAAATCACAAGTACGCCCCACGGTTGAATTTGGCAGCCATCTCTGGTCTGGAGCTCCAAAATACCTGAAAAATACCCTCGACTCTGTGCAGAAACGGGCGGTCCGTTTGATAGATTCTCCCATCTTAACAGACGGATTGCAATCTTTAGAGCACAGGCGTCGGGTGGGAATGCTATCCTTGTTCTACCGGTATTACAATGGAAGATGCTCCGAGGAACTAGCATCATTGATCCCTTCGGCACCGATGCATAGTCGGGAAACACGCCAAACGCGTGCCCAACATTTGTACACGGTTGACATTTGTCAATGAGAACGGGTCGTTTCTTCGACTCGTTCTTGTGTTCAACAGCTCGGCTGTGGAATGATTTGCCGGCCTCTGTGTTTCCTCCTTCCTACAACATGGGTCTCTTCAAGACCAATGTTCATTCCTTCCTCTCCTCAAAAAGACCCTCCACACAGCATCCCAGATGACATAGGCCCTGAGGGAAATTATTTTCCTCAGGGCCTCCTGTGTGGAGTTAATGTAAAAAAAATAAAAAAAAAAGAAGCGGTTACGGTGTAAGATGTGTATTGTCTATTGTTGGGTGTGAACGGTCTGAAGGGATTGTATGGAGAGCGATATTTGACGTGCTATGTGGGCATACATTAATTTCCTTAGCCCCAAAAGGGGGGGGGTCCAGCAAAATCTCGTGTTACTTGAAAAGAATATACAAAGTGGCCCAACTTTATCTCACCAAGGCGGGGGGGGGAGGGTCTAGATTGGAAGAAAAACTGCTCACGTAATTATTGTATGGCCCCTATGATCTTTTATAGTTTAGAGCTGTGTTTGAACAGGGCTTCAATGTTAATAATATTAAAGTTCTTTGAAAGTCCTATTCAAGTTCTGTTATCATCCAAGTGCTTTGAAACAGCCGCCCTCTGATGAAATAATAACAAAACTTGACTAGAACTTTCTTAAATTTATTATCTTATTTAAATTTATGCCGCTTTTCATAAAATATTTGGTGGTTTAATAGTCAGGGCAGATGCCTTCCAAGCAGTTGATTGGGGTTCGATTCTCAGCCGTGGCAATTTTTACTTTTATTTTTTAAATGTCATTTTTCATCAATAATAATCATCATCACCATCATCCGTCTTGGCTCTACAACCCCTGGTGGGTCTTGGCGTCCTCGAGAGTCTTCCTCCACTCATCTCGGTTTTTGTGCCATCTCTCTCCAGTTTAGAAGATAATAAATCATCAATAATAAATAATCTTCAAAATTGGAACAGTTGTATTACCACTTGTTCAGCTTCATCTCAATTATAAATAGCTGGAGGGTGTCCGACCTCCGGTGGGAAAAACGGAATAAAGAGAATAATGCTTTGACTTGTTCTAGGAGTATCAGTTTCATCACATTCTGTGGAAACAAAGGCCACCCTCGGGAAATACTGGAAGCACATTCCCTACACGAGTCTCCACATAGAGAAATCTACCAATGATCTTCAAACAATTGAGATTAGTTTACAATCTTCTGCTTCCCCTAATATTAATTATTTAACTCTCAATATTTCTTCCAAGGGAGTTACATGACGAGACTGCGGTATGAAGTGTATTTATGATAAGTAAAAATCTGTGATATAAAAAAAACAGCCATCAACTACTACAATAGCAGTTTTGGCAAATTGTACCTTCTTATGATGCACTAATAGATACATAAACTATGGTGCACTGCAATGGGATGTACAAGTGCTAGAAGATTAGGGTTAAATGATGTAATGTCCATAATATTACAAAATAAAAAGTGACCTGTAGACACAGCATTTTGTGAATTTTTTTGTTATACATTAGCTCCATCTATGGGGATGCTATGTGGAGGATCTTTTTAGGGAAAGGAAGGAGAAGAAATTCTAGGAAGGAAAAAGTTATGAGGGATGGGTAGGATTCTAGGGCTTGATGTGTCCAGGAGTGACAGACGTATGAATTCATCCCTCCCCCTGCGGTAGAAAGCGATGGGTCAAGAGAGTCCGGTTAAAATGTCTCCATCAACCAGATTGATTTGACCATGATTTGACCCGCCATGCCATAGGTGGGCAAACGCATGTGCCGCCCAGACATAGTCAAACCTCCCCCCATGAACCCAGGCACCTCTCAGTCACAAGATTGTTAATCTGGACTCAGAAGTACCTACCTTTCAATAGCCATGTACAGGTAAATCATTTAAAAGAGACCCTTGCTTGTGTCAATTGCTATACAGGACAAAATAAAACCATAATTTGATTACTAATTGTTTTGTTTCTGTCAAGCCACATGTCCAGCGACAATATTATCACAAACATTAAATTAAATATTTGTGGAAACACAAAACATTGGGCAGGGCCACGGTGTTTTTGGCTGATGAAAAATAAAAAAAAACATAGTGGCTCCCACCCAACGTTTTTAGTTTGGTCCGATGTTTTGAAAACATTTAGTCGCTGAAGACCCGATTTTAGAAAGCTGAAGAATGAAACAAAAAATTTAAAAATTACATTGTCAAATTGAATTTGCGACTCTAAATTTTAACGGAAATGATAAACGTCGCTGTACCTATACCTAGTATATTTGGGAATTTGTGAGAGAATTGCAGACAGACTTACCAAACTAATTTTAAAAACTTTCTTGAAATTTTCAATACTATCGGTAATACAAATACATTCAAACATGTCCTCTTTAAAATGTTTGCCTCTAAGTAATGTGCATTGAAGACTATCAATAAAATGTGTATTTTACTAACCTACTTTATGCTTTGAAGTGCCCTATATTTACTTGCCCATGTTTTTATTTGGGTAAATTCAACATCTTACAGTTAAACAAGCCGGCATCTACACCAATAGTTAAAATATGGTTTTCCACTCATTAATTTTCCAATAACATCCACAGATAAGTTCACAATATTATTGTTATCTTAGAACTGGAACTGACATTTCAACAAGCAAAATATAATTCAAGCAAAAAGTCATTCTTTTATTTCAAATTCTTTTGTCAATGTTTTGATATCCTGCTTTGTGA
Organism: Limnephilus marmoratus; assembly: GCA_917880885.1. Lineage (NCBI taxonomy): Eukaryota > Metazoa > Arthropoda > Insecta > Trichoptera > Limnephilidae > Limnephilus > Limnephilus marmoratus. Next base: position 57,834,486 of record OU862912.1, on the reverse strand, counting down.
GCTGTTATTTTATATTATTGTAAAATGGCAAAGTATTTACTTGCTCTTTTATTTTTACCTTCGATTCAGTGTGCAAGTCATTGCTACGAAGAAGAAAAACTGATTTATTCAAAACATATTTTTATTCCTGGTATGGTTTCGGCCTCACCCACTGATGATGTTATCTTGCGATGTGTTCCTTGCGAAAATAATTTCACTTCTCCAAAAAAATTTTGGTTTATGAAAACAAATTTCAATAATACTGTTGAGCAGATCGAGATGAATCAGACCGTTAGTAATGTGAGCATTAATTCAAGACATGAACTGGTTATATTAAACATACAAGTCAGCAATGGTGGATTGTATTTCTGCAACAACAATGAAGACGATATTTACCGAACAGGAATCAAGTATTTGGTGGACGTTGTTGATGCTTCGCCAACATACAAAACAGGAGATTCGGGCGCTTGGGAAATTTATAATGAAGACATTTTGACATTAAACGGGCTATTTGCGGAAGAAGGAGATCATTTTGAAGTTTACTCTAAATGGGAGAACTGGCATAATGAGTGTCTCCATGACGCCCGCGAGGGCAGCGCAAGAGCGAGACTTTGTCATTGCAAAATAAAATTAAAGAAAGAATATAAAAAAATGAAAAATAATGACCCATATAAGACAGCGCAATTGTTTTTTAAACCTCACAGACTTCGTTTATCTTGTCAATCTTTACTTTTGAAGAAGCATTTTCCTGATATTTCTCAAAAAATTTACAATATACCGACATTTCGTTTACTTGAAAAGTGCGATCTTAATATATTTAAAAACAAATTAACAATATACGAACGTGACAGCATAGAAATAGGGTGTTTGGGTGCTTCCTTGAACTCTAATGTGACTTGGTATAAAGATCACAATAAAGTAAATAAATACGCAAAACGCATTAAAATAGATTTATTTTTTACCTTACACCTCTCTGATGTGACTGTAGAAGAGCAAGCGGTGTATACCTGTACTGTTGAGGGAAAAAAGACCCAGCAAACTGACCTCGTTGTAATACGTGAACCTCAGTTCTATACCCGGGAGTTCCGCGCTCATCTAATATACATTAGTTATGCTTTTGGATTGGCAACAATATGTTTCTTCTTTGGATTGATTGTATCATGGAGAACGCAAGAAGCACTAAGACAATTTGAGGACCATAGCGAGCCAGAGGAAGAGGAAAGATTGGAAACACAAGCTGACTCAGCAAAGAAGGTAAAAAAGGAAGTGAAAAGTTCATCTAGCCCGGAGAAGCAAAAAAATTTACCTGGTTCATCAGACGGGGTAAATCCACCTACTTGACAAATTTACCAATCAAGGCAAAAAGAACAAATTCACCCCACCCATCAAAAGAAAGAAATCCACCTGCGATGAAAAACAAAATGGCTCAAGAAACATTAAAATTGTGAAATTTACCAATCCAGGCAAAAGCAACCATCCATCTGCGATGAAATCTCCCATCAAAGGGAATAAATCCATCTGCGATGAAAAACAAAATGGTTCAAGAAACATTAAATTTGTGAAATTTACCAATCCAGGAAAAAGCAAAAAAATCACCCCACCCATCACAGGCTTATCCACCTGTGAAGACCAGGGAGAAAAAAAATTATCAAACCAGGCAAAGACGAGGAATTCCCCGGGCCCATAGTCAAAGAAATATCCACCTGCGTTAAAAAACAAAATGATCTAAGAAATCTTAAATTTAAGAACAATGTTTTTTCCTCTTCTTTTATGCATCATCTACACTTTGAATTAAGGCGATCCACAGTTCACTACTGTGCCGTGGGCAGTAGTTCTTCGGTGAACGCCATAGGGGTCACTTTGAATAACCGAATTCGTCGACTAGCGGCCGTATTGTAAAATATCAACGCGAAAATGCATATTTTATTTTATTTTGGGAAGATTGGGTGTAAATATCAACTTTTTTTGCGATTATTATAAAATAAACTGAATTTGCCACATTACACAATAAAACCATATCCGAAAAGGGGTTTATAAATAGGAGAGTTTGGACTTGAAAGTGTGTTTTTTAGACCTTATACTTTATTTTTTTATAGGCTTATTAAAAAACTTATAAAAAAAATGACCGATATTTTTAAGGGCCAAGGTATGTTCTACACGCAGTATTTAATTGAAGCATCTACAATACTTCTAAGCGATCAAATTTTCAAAACAAAAACATATGATTTTGCATTATTTACTATGACTTCATCTTAATGCTGAAAATTGTTTTGCATAAAAAAAAATAATAATAAATGACATCATTTTATCCCTTATTTACAGAGTGTTTGTTTTTTTTTTCCGAAATAGTCCCCGAAATATGAAAATATATTCAATGAAAAACCCAATTTTTCGATTTTTTAGTATCTAAAAAATTTACATCAACTGTGATCAACTTTTTTTCAGCACTTTCGGCGGCGCTTCAAACAATACCTCATTGCTTATAATAAGTTTTACTTTACAGTGAATCAATGTATCTAGGAAAAATATGTAATTGTCCGGTAAAATGAAAATGTCGTGGTGGCATCCAGTACCGGATTATCCCTAAGGCAGAGTAGGCAACTGCCTACTGCCACCCGCGTCCCGAGAAAAAATGACTTGCTTCAATTAGTGAGCAACGAAGTTTCGGAAAAAGTCAGCTTTCAAGATGTTTTAATTTTTTTATTAGGATGATTTACAGGTTAATAACATTAGGTACACGCATTAAGGCCCCGTTCTCCGCACAAAAAAAAACATTTCGGACGATTCGTGAAATTTGCTTTTAACGCATTCGACAGGAGGTGTATCTGCAGCGCGCGCGCATTATTATTATAAAAGGTCTGGTTTGGAACTTGGCTAATAATTTCATTTCAAACATTCGTTTCCAGAGAAGTTGATAATAGATGTAGGGCTGCCACAATTTTAAAATACACATAATATTTATGAAAATATCTGTTATTTTCTCAATGTATTACGTTAGATTACCTATAAAGTGTAATGTACACTTGAGGTGACCGTTCACAAAACAAAGCTATATTATTTATTATAACGGAACTACTATTATCATTGTTTCTCTTTAATTTCTCTTATCAATATGGGAGACGGGACGGGATGGGTACTGCCGCGCCGCCCCGGAAAACATTTTTTGGATAACCAACACCCCTGCCGTAGGTCACCCAAGTGGTTTGCCATGTTTGGTGACTTAGCAGGGGTTCCCGGGTTATGGGATGAGGTATCAATTTGGAAGGCGACCATTGCCGCCCGGCAACCATTCATTGGATAACAGAGGTGCCCGGGTTCATGGGGTGAGGCTTATCTATTTATTGGGTACTACTTTTTTTTTAAAGAAAAGGCGTCATAATTCGTATTCCCGGTTTACGATTAACCTGACAATTTGAAAATCTCCTACCAGCATCATAATAAGCGGAAGATGTTGCTTGTACATTGAAAGAGGAATTGAACCCGCGACATCTTGACCCGACCCATTTTTCAATTTTCAACTAAGTAAAGTGCACATTTTAATCATATTTGTTTATAGTCCAGTCAATTTTTAATTTGGGAGGTGGGAATGGGTACCGCCGCCCCGGGAACCTTTATTGGATAACCAATACCTCTGCCATAGGTCACCCCAAGTGGTTCGCTACGTTTGGTGATTTAGCAGGGGTGCCCGGGTTCATGGAGTGAGGTTTGTCCAGGTCTTGGAGGCGGATGACCAGTACAAAACTGAACCCGAGATTCCTACCCACCCCTTAAACCCTTTTCCTTCTCAGAACTCTCCTCTCCTTCCTTTCCTTAAAAAAACCCTCCACACAGCATCATAGGTGAGCATAAAGATGACATAGGCCCTGAGGGAAATTATGTTCCTCAGGGCCTCCTGTGTGGAGCTCATGTAAAAAAAAATGAATGGTCCAAAAGTAGGTGTAGAGTGCACCTAAGCGATTCCTTCAGAAACTTGGTCAGGGTCCTTAGGGTGTGAACATACTAAAAGCTCTGACGTCTAGATGGTGAGCTAGGGGAGGGAGGGGGGGGGAGAAGGTTCCAATTTTTGGATTTACGCTTATATCTCGGAAACGGTGCATTTCAGAGGATTTTTTTTAGAATAAGTGAAAGCTCATAAAATTATCTACAACTTTTATTCTATACGTAATTTTCGAAATCCCAGCCGTTTTTGACTTACACGCTCCACAAATGTATATATTTTCGAATAAAATCATTTTAACTCACATTTTTCATCAAACATTCCTTCATATCGTCTAAAATATTTATCAAAGAAAGAAATTTGTTTGAAAGAAGTTGTAAAGAATTTAATTCCCTTTTAGATAATATGTATACATTTGCAAACTAATCTTCAACCAGTAAATATTTACTGGAATTTTAAGTTTTTTAGTAAATGTCGTCATTTTTTATCTTATTACTGACACACCACTTTTGTTTGAGATTGTGGGACTTGGATTTCATTTATTATTTCATCATTTAGTTCCTAAAACAATTAGTTTAATGAATCTTCACCAACTTGAACAGCATCTTAGCAAGTTATTGTGCATGTTATTGTGGCATCTCCGACGACTCCACTCCACAAAAATTGACATTATTTCACTGGTTTGTGGGAAGGGAGGATGTGCATCAAACCACTGACTGAGTTTGGCACAACCTGTTTTTGCCTACATGCACCTTTTCGCTCTTTATTTATATCCGGGGGTAAAGTGCACAAACTACGGGAGGTAATTCTGCACGACAGTACACGTAAAAAAAGGTACGAAACTTTTTTCAAAACGTTCTAAGGTAGTTACGGGTAAAAAAGTTTTGTTGTTTGTATGAAAAAAAATAATATTCTTCTGTGGAAAAATAATTTTGTATAGGGAAAAAATTGAATTTAGAAAAAAGTTAATTGTCTTTTTTACATTCACCATCATGTACCTCCCGTAGTTTATGTAGAAATTTATGAAGTGGCAGCCCTAAAAGCTACGAGCGTAAGGACGGGCGGGCAGGCGCGTGCATATCAGCAAACTACAGCTTTGCTAGGACTAGTTAACCGATGGAATCTAAATTATTAAACATTTATAAAAAGGTCAAAGTAATTACTTATAACAATGTAGTTGGTTTTAGTAAACAAGCGAAACTTTTATTTACTTACATTTACGTAACGCATTTTGGTTTTATTATCCAACGAACATCTAATAATAGGTAGTAATAAAATAATACGAATGATGATAATTACATATTTCCTTGTCCGCAACAATTTGGGACGCGGGTAAGGGTACCGCCGCCCCGGAAACTATTTATTGGATAACCCCAAGTTGTTCGCTACGTTTGGTGACTTAGCAGGGGTGCCCGGGTTTGGATCTTGGTGGCGGATGTGTCTGCCCACCAGCTGCGTGGTAGGCCAGATCGGGAGAGACTGGTTGAGGGAGATCTTGCGACCTCTCAGGCAGAACTCTTTTGGAACATCGCCTTGCACCGCATTGGGAGGGATGGATTCAAAAGTCCGTCACACCCAAACCCACTGACCCTCAAATTCCTACCCACCCCTATAACCTTATCCTTTCCTCTCCTTCCTTTCCATTAAAACACCCTCCACACAGCAAATCCAAAGATGACATATGCCCTGAGGGAAAAAAATCCTCAGGGCCTATGTGGAGTTACTGTAAAAAAACAAGGTAATTTTTGAAAGCAGATTTTTGTTAGCAGCTTGATCCGTAAAAATGTATTATTATTATGTCCTATAATTTTAATAAATGAGCAAAATAAAAGCTTTTGCATTCAATGGTCATTTAAAAAAAAACGTAATTTAATTTTAAAAAACTTGCCCGGGAATTTCAGTTTCCGAAGCATTGGAAATAGATTTATTTCCCAAAGTACGCATTCTGTAAAAAATAAAACAATAACTGTCACCTTTGTTATATAATACACAAATAAATTGAAAATTTATTTTTATAATAAATATTACATAATAGTAAATAATACGAGTATGTATTATATTAATAAAATTATGATCACAGGAGATAATGTTTACGCTTAGAAATACGACTTTTTTGTTATTGTCTTACCATTTTCGCAAAACAATATTATTATTTAAGTACGTGTATATTAAACAAATCATGAAACGTAGGACTACACGTCTGTGTGGCAAGCTGTCTGGACAGCGAATGACGAATATTTGAAAGGCACATAGGTTACACGCACGTTAGATAGAGATGGCCGGTGAATATTATCTTTAGAATTAAAAAACGTAAGCGCCTGTTGATGAAATATTTAATTAATCACGGTTTATTGAAAAAAGAGCAAAAATCTCTCGATAATTGTCTTTAGTTTTATTTAAAGAAACGCTGTGAATTTTTTCATACATATAACTTGTAAAATAACTGAAACAAACGTGTTAATAATAATTTTTGGAGCATACTTTGTGATTTTTTTCTATCGAGGGAATTTTCTAAAATTTGCGTTTCGGCGCGATAAATGTCTAGATATTATCTTCAAAAATAACATATATTTTTTTAAGAGCTTAAAAACTTCAAATGTTTAAGGGAGATTTGTAAGAAATCGGTAGAAATTGGGAGAACCGAGGCTTAAAGAAAACAACAAATTATAATAATTAGGTTATAACCCAATAAATAACTAATGTTCACAAATATATAAACATAGTTGTATTTTAATTTTCTTTCCTTCTATTTGTTGCAACATTACTTAGTATCTTGAAGGTACCGTGTGTGGTTTACATTGGCATTTGTTTTGTTTTATTTTTTGCTTTTATTTCTAATTATATGTTTAAAATAATATAAATATTTATTAAATGAAAGAACACACTTTGTAAAACACCACTTTTTATTATAATTGATATTTAAAAGCCAACCAGGTTTCGCTCGATCTCGAGCTTCATCAGGGCTATTATAACAACTAAAGTTAATTATCTACAGACATACATATATAAAAGACATTAACAGGATGAGTGAAAGAGCTAGCAATATTATAGGCAACACCCTATTGGTGCCAGAAAGTGAAGCAAATTGACAAGAGGGAGACAACAATAATTACAGGCTGAGTAAGTAAAGGGGGGGAGGGAGAGGGAAGGAGTTGTTTAAGAAGAGTTTAGCGGAATAAATTAAAAATGGGACTATCAGATAAATTGATTTGGTTATTAATAATATTTGATTTATTATTAACGGCTTTTTTTATTTCGAGGGCTTCTAGATTGTTTAACCTAATTCCGATTCCATTTTTATGTAATATTTTAGTCCCGGAGGTTTTATCGAATGAGTGGTTAGTTTCTAGTAGATGGTTTGCAAATTCTGAAAAAGCATTACTATTTAAACATCTTAGATGTTCTTTAATTCTTATGTTTACATTTCGGGCCGTTTTTCCAATGTAAAATGCAGAGCAATCATTACAACTTAGTTTATATACGCCAGAGTGGCTAAATTTATCATCAATATCTTTAGTGTTAATTAAATATTTACCTAAGTTGTTATTGGTGTAAAAGGCGGGTTTTATTTCCGGAGGGAATTTTTTTACGCTTAACGAAGAAAAGTTATTCGTAAACAGTACTTTACGCCATTGGAATTGGTGATTCGTATTTATATTATTATTAGGATTATTAAAAAGAAATTTATTTGATGCTACTTGTTTCAACTTTTTATTAAGAATATTATCTACTAGTTTTGTCTCATACCCGTTATTTATAGCAATTTGTTTAATTATGGATAATTCCTTATTAAAGTTATTATTATTTAATGGTACTGTAATCAATCGATGTATCATGGAGTGGAAGGCAGAATGTTTGTGGGATATGGGGTGGTTGGATGAATTATGAATGGTAGTATCAGTATAGGTAGGTTTACGGTATATATCGAAATCAATTTTATTATTAGTGATACTTAAAGTTAGGTCGAGAAAATTCAAGGTTGAGTTAATACCTATTTCTAAAGTAAATTGAATTTGTTTGTGAAAGGAATTTATTATTTTAAGAAAAGAGTTTAATTGCCTGTCGGTACCTGTCCAAATGCACAGAACATCATCAACGTAACGTCGCCACAATAAAATATTTTTTAAGAGAGGTGATTTAGAAGCAAAAATATTATTTTCTAAATTATCCATAAAAATGTCGGCGATAAGAGGACTCTTATTTACTTACTCAGCTGTAATTATTGTTGTCTCCCTCTTGTCAATTTGCTTCACTTTCTGGCACCAATAGGGTGTTGCCTATAATATTGCTAGCTCTTTCACTCATCCTGTTAATGTCTTTTATATATGTATGTCTGTAGATAATTAACTTTAGTTGTTATAATAGCCCTGATGAAGCTCGAGATCGAGCGAAACCTGGTTGGCTTTTAAATATCAATTATAATAAAAAGTGGTGTTTTACAAAGTGTGTTCTTTCATTTAATATATAATGTCACACCACAAAGTGTTTGCTTCCTTCGATAAAAATATAAATATTGTTCCAGCTTCAGTATGCAAGGGCGGATTTACGGGCACGGGGGCACGTGCCCCCCCCCCCCCCCCCCCCCCCCTCAGACGCTATGTTTGTGTACTATGGAGTCCATCACAGTACATACTTAGAAGCAAAAACTGTCTTTATTAAACATTTAATTTTTCTATTGTTTTGACACTTTCATAAACCTTCCCACACATACTTGAACTTGTAGAAATAAACTTGAAGTATGATACTTCAAGTTTATTTCTAAGAGTAATTGTAGATTTTTTTGCGCGTCCGACCCTTGTGCCCCCCCCCCCCAGAAAAAATCCTGGATCCGCCCTTGTCAGTATGCACTTACCTGTCTGCTTGCTAAAATTCTTTGGGAAAGCTTGTCTGGAAGAGATCACTTTAGTGACAAGACGGCTCATTGTAATGTTTTTTTAATAATATATATTTTTGTTTCTATGTTTGTTTGTGTCCTTTTGTGTGCAATAAATGGTTATTGTATTGTATTCGTTTTTTATTGAATGGGGTGATTGCATACCTTTCGTAATGTAGTAAAAGAACAGATTAATTATGAATAAAATTACGTTTTGGTAGAAATTTTTTTTTTTGGAAGATGGAAAAGGGTAAAGTGCAGTGGCGGATTAAGCCCGTCAGAAGCCCAGGGCGGCAAAGTTGAATGAACCCCCCCCCCCCCCTTTCTCGAAACTACAACCTAGTTGACAACATATTAGAAAAACTATGTATTTTTTTATAAAGGCCTATTTTTTATGAACAATGAAAATTTTCCATAAAAAATCGAAAATAAAATTCGCTGGTCCGCCATACAAACCTTGTCAATTTTTAAAATGACTACTCCCTGTTGATTTATGTGTAGAAATAGTGTACAAAATTTCAAAAGCATCGGTCAAGTCAAGTCAAGATTTTGTGTTATGATGTTCACGAACTTCAGAAATGTTGTTTGCGAGAAAACCGATGTAAAATTATTTACCTATTCTCGAAATATACTTGAATCCAGCATGAGGGCCATTCGCTTGAAACACAGTATCTTCTTAGTTTTGCTCCGATTTACTTGAAATTTTGACAGAATACTCTCGTTTTAAAACCTTACCCCCCCCCCCCCTTAAAGCCTTGTTATGGTTTTGATCAAGGGAACAAGGAGGCGTTTGGAGGCCCCTTCAACCCCCCCCCCCTAGTCCGCCATTGGTAAAGGGGCCCCGAGACGTGGATTGCCTAGGGGCCCCGACATGGTTAATCTGGCCCTGGTGGCATCTAATTCTTTTCTTTTGATATGTTTCTATATTTCATTGTTTGAATTGAAACATTAACCTCGTACGATTCACTGGATATACATCATGGGTGTTAAGCGACGTACTTCATTATATTTTACTTTAACCAGTGATTCCTGGCATTTTGAGTAAAAAATGCATAAGAAATTTTGATCTCCGGTGACTTTAAAAAAAAAAATTTTTTCTTTAAAATCAAACAAAAAAAAATTCTTCCACATGACATTACTGGTCACTCAATCGAGTAATAGCCTAACCCCTCGCCACAATCGTGCCTGTCCAATACCTACTGATTTTTTACATATAAAAAAAAACATCAAAAATGTCGCTAGAGACTGGAAGAAAGGGGGATTGAGTATTCGTAGGAAAAAAATAGAATAGTACTTATAGATTACATTCCTGGAAAATACCACAATATTATTTGCACCATCTACTTCGTAATGTGACACCCCTCCCCGCCCCCCTCTTTCTCGCTTGCATCGTCAGGACCAAACCACAGGGACCAGATGCCCCACCCTACGTAAATGCTATAGCTACGCCCTTGATGAAATATGTACATATAAATAATTGATATAAGGTTAGTTAAGACCGTGTGCAGGGGCGGCCCTAGCTAAATTATTAGGTGGTGCGAAATCTCTTGCTGGCGCCCCCCCCCCCCTAACAAAAAATAGAGCTCTTTCTACCGACAGATGAGAAATAATATAAAAAAAAAAAAAAAATTTAACAAAACCTGAAACGACTTCAAAAAATGCACTAAAAAGTAAAAAAATAATTTCGTATTCTTCTACAACTTAATAATCAATTTCCTTTTTCTACTCATCAATACTACAGAGGTACGATAGGTATTTTTGAAGTCGGTGTCAGCCAAGTTAGGTTTGTAACTACATACATAGTTGTAGGTGAGATGTGCTTGTGTCGCACGCGTGACTTGACGAGGCGAGAGGCGAGAGCGGGGCCACGGCGGGAGGGGAGCTGTCAAGTGAACACGCCGGGCCGGGTACCTTGGCTGACACCGACTCCAAAAATAACAATCGTTCCTATATATTGATGGGTAGAAAAAGTTAGTTGATTATTAAGTTGTAGAAGAATTATTATTTTACTTTTTAGTGCATTTTTTGAAGTCGTTTTTTTGTTCAGTTAAAATTTTTGTTTATTTTTTTTATTTTTAGTGAATCTGAAGTACTTTAACTAATTTGTCTGAATATGGGTAGACCTACTGAACGTGCTGCTCATATGAGACTGATATTATTTGACCATAACGACGCGACGTTACGGTAGGTGACTCAAAGATCCGGATAGCCTATAAAAGATTCGGCCGAGTATCGTTAATTTGCTCCTAAGAATTGAAGAGTTCCGTTACTTTTTCATGGATTCCATAATCAGAACCTAACTAAACTCTCATCTAACTACCCTTGAAGTACATCCTTTCCAATAAAAAAGAAACATCAAAATCGGTTAGGGTGATATTGAGTTATTCGTCCATTTGTCGGGCACATACTTAATGCAAATTTAAGACTTATATGGTTTTCTCATGGATGCCATTGTCAAAACTGAACTAAATTGAAATGGGACTACACGGGAAGCTCTAGCTTTCAAATAAAAAAAAGAATCATCAAATATTGGTTCACCCAGTCGAAAGTTCTGAGGTAACAAACATTAAAAAATATATGGTCGAATTGAGAAGTTGTTTAAAAAATATATGTTTCATTACATTTATTTGATTAAATCTGCGAAATCAATAAAAACACTAGAAAACAACTTTTCTTGCTTTTGCCCTTGCGAATTTTTTTATTAAATCAGAATAATTGAACCCTTGGGCAATATCATTCTCAATTGATAAAATTGCAAGCTGGTAGTCTTTCTTGACACATAGCCGAACGAATGTAAGTACGTTTTAATTTACTAAAACTTCGTTCTCCTTTGGCAACAGTTAAAGGGAAGGTCAGCAAAATCCGAAGCGCTGTCCACATATTCGGGAATATATCTTGCCAATCATTTTTTTTTATAAGTTGAAGAACTTGTAGTGGCTCTGCTGAGGCAAGATATTTTAGTAATCGGTTTAGGCTCAAAATTTCTTCAACCAATTCGAAACTAGAGACAACTCATTTTTCCCCATCGGTTAAAATGATTTGGAAATCTGCACAGGCTTTTTCTAATGAAGACTTATCAGGAATTATTTTGATGTTATACAAAAAAGACCACGTATCATTGAATTTAGATAACTGTCCAAACCGAATGACCAATGCATTTTCAATTATATCTATCATAGGGTAAAAGACAATTTTAAACAGTTCTTCGGGATTTGTTGGTGTCTTGTCTGCAGCAAAATATTCAAATAATCGATTCTTTTTTCGGGATCGGACTGCTTTAAGGCTCCGCAACCGGGCCCGAAAAGAAGAAGATGGAGAGATACGAAATTTTAGAGGAGAGCGCTAAGGGTACGTACGTGACCAACTTTTTGCAATTTTTAACCTCCCCCCCCCCCCCCCCCCGGTGACCAAAAACCTAAATCCGCCGCTCATTTGTACCATTTATTTTGAAGACCCCCCTCCCCCGAACAGATCACGTAGTATGGGTACGTTCCCTAACATTTACAGCCACAAAATCGATGCGAAAATTGCGAAAATGTTTAATAAAACACGACTCGTTTAAAATAGAGCAAAAATCTTGCGGGCATTGTCTTGAGCAGCATTTAAAGAAACACTGTGACTTTTTTCATACATATAACTTGTAAAATAACTGCAACAAACTTGTTTATAATAATTTTTGGAGCATACTTTGCGATTTTTTTCTATTGAGGGAATTTTATATAATTTGCGTTTCGGCGCGGGCAATGTCGAGATATTATCTTTAAGAATAACATATATTTTTTAAGAGCTTTAAAACTTAACGTGTTTAAGGGAGATATGTAAGAAATCGGTAGTAATTCGGGTAGCGGGCCCTTAAGCGCAGAATCTATCCCAGCCTGGGAAGCTATTTTCTTATTTGTTATTTGAACCGACGAATAAGTCCGGTACTGCTTCACAAATTTCGAGTAGTTTTTCAGCAATTGCGATGCGTTTGCTAAGTCCATGATTGTTATGATTGTCCCCATTACGCTGAAAATTCTTTCAGCGACAGCATTATTGTATTTTTTATCTTAATTATTTGCGATTCGGCTGATTTAAATAACTTGTCTCTGAAGAAGCCTAATAGGCGACCAGTCACCTTTTAGATTTTTTCGTCGCCGAATCTCGTCCTGGGTAGCCTAAATGGCGAAAAATCGCCTACGTTGGCAACACTGCTTGCTCCCCGCACCGACCACACGATTTAGGCTTGCCGCACAAGCACGTTTTCCTTATTCGATTTCCGAATTCGTTTTCCGTATTCGGAGACCGGAATGCATGGAATCAGTAGAAAATACATTAACTGACGCACACGTTCGGTTTTTTTCCGAACGGAAAAAATTCCGTACGTACGTTCCGAATGCAAGCCGGCGCGTTCGGAGAAACCGAATGGAAAAAACCTAATGACGTCATGCGGAACGCAGCGCTTCCATACATTTTGTTTGGGCCGGCGCATACGTTCGGAAATTTCTATTCAGTATCGCATCGGCACCGCGTGCATCGGACGTATTCTTTGTATTTGTTACGCATAGAATCGCAACACGATAATGTGTGAGGCAGAAACTTTCATTATTAATTCATTATTTTTCATCATTCCATTATTTTTTTCTTCTTCATTATTAACAGAAATGCAATTGCTAATAAATCATCGACCTCCATCGTCGTGCGTTCACCACGCTATCACTATCTGTACTGACGTGTATACATTCCGAATGAAGAAAAACGAACGTTTGCGCTAGTCTCACGGAATTCCGAATCGGAATTCCGCATCAGGAAATCGAATAAGGAAAACGTCCATTTGCGCCCAGCCTTAGTGCCTTAGACCTGCCCTAAGTGATAAAAACGTATTATTTCCCCCTCCCCATGGAGCCAGCTGGAGCTCCTCCATGGAGTTAGCTGGAGCTCCTCCTTGGAGCCAACTCGCTCCATGGGGAGGGGAGCTTGAATCTAAAATATGTGACGTCATCATTCTTGTCCTGACCAGCGCGGAACTAACATCCATACATTTTACGAAATAACACGCCAAAAACGGTAGCTTGTGCTATACATTATACCCACATATTATGTGGACATAGCGAATGTGGGCGGTTCTCCAGTGTGCTCGTCGCTGGTTACAGGGGTAAGTAAATTATGAAACATTTGTAAAAGTGTCTTAACTAAACACGGCAACAAAATATTGCTATGTGAATAGGGGAGAATCTTTTCGGGGCGAGCATTTGGCCTTCACAAATATGTTATTAACGTGGCAAGCAATTCGCGCTCCCATGTAAAAAGGTCTATTCATTCAAAGCAGATTTTGCTTTTAAGAACTAAATGGTGATACTATAATGCGAGATGCCTATATACTGTCAGATTGATTTTTTTAACGAATCACAGTCATCTTTCCTCTCTTCGCCCCCCATAGTTTGGTTTTTCCCCTCACCTGTATCTTCTGGTCTATTGAATTTGGATGTCTATGGGTCTTTACTTTTCTGCGCGGCGGCCCGAAGTGGCGGGTAACACGGTCGCTCCGAAGTGTCCGTGCGGGGGTGTTATTCTTGTCGGCATGCCTGCGGGCAGGCAGGCAGGCCGCTCATTAGAAGTGGGTTGATTCACTCATTTTACGGAATCAATTCCGGACCTATATTCGACTGAGTGGACTCGATTCACTGGACTCGCTCCTTTGATTCCGGCGATTCCACCGGACTCACCGAATCAAACTCATTGTGGCGTTCCGCCGGAGTCGTTGAATCGGCCGGAATCAAACTCAGTTTGGCTCTTGCTGATTCAATGCCAGAGTTGATTCCGCCGGACTCGCCGAACCAAACTCATTGTGGCGCTCCGCCGGAGTCGTTGAATCGGCCGGAACCAAACTCAATTTGACTCCTGCTGATTCAATGCCGAGAGTTGATTCAGCTGAACTCGCAGTACTCGGTGGAATCGTGGAACGTTACGGAGTTAAGGAATCATGTGTTTAAGTAACCGGGCGTGTGTACATTAACATGCTATTGTTTATTGCGAGCGAGAAGTCTTATCTTTATATAGCTAATAATAATGTATTTGACATGAGTGATATCTTTGTCGGCTTTATGAGAACCGTGTAAGATATTTACGATAAATTTGAAACTTACGAACAGTGGAGTCCTTGTATAGCAGTGAGCCATGGAACTGGCAGAGGAAGGATGAAAGTAAACTGAATGCTGTTGAAATGAGATCCCTGAGGCGTATATGTGGTGAAACTATGTATGATCGTGAGAGAAATGTGGAGATCCGCAAATAATGTAAGGCTGATGTAAGCATAATGAGTAAGATTAAGAAGGGGACCCTCAGATGGTTTGGGCAAGTAGAGCGAATGAACGAAGAAAGTAGTGTAAGGAGAATATATGCCAAAATGTGAATGGTGGAAGATGTTGGGGACGCCCGGGGAAGACATGGCAAGATCAAGTGAATCAGATACTTGAGTCGGGCCATGTCAAAAGTCAGAATAAAAGAAGAGTATGTTTGAGACGATGTATGAATGTGAGTGAGGCAAGGAGTGTGTGCCAAGTCGAGTTGTTTGGCGGTCATTCCTCTCAGGAATGAGAAAAACCCCTGCGGAGAAACGGCGTGATGGTTAGTTAGATATTTTACGTTCTTCATAAAACTATAATTCACCAGAGTATCACCGGCGCGAACTTGCGGGAAGGCAAATTTGCTCCGTGATGACCGACAAAAGGTAAAAAGCAGTGCTCCTTGCTATCTTTTGACTAAGATATAATGCTATTTCTTTTCGAAAAATGTTTTCACGCTGTCATCGCGCCCCGCTAGAGCAATACAACGCCGCCCCGCTTGCGCCACACACCTCATCCCGTGAATAAGTCCTGTATTCTCACTCTGTCACTCGTTCCCGAGTGATAGAGTGACAAATCCCCGCCCGGCCTGCGCCGCGCACCTCCTCCCGTAAATGATTCCTGCCGCCCGGCCCGCGTCGCACACCTCCTTCCGCGTCAACCTCGCCCGAGTGCGAGCGACTCCGGAACTGATTCATAACATTTTGCGGACTCGGAACGAATCAAACGCATTCGGACTCGGAATCTTTGGATTCGTTCCGGCCGGAACGACACACTTCTACCGCTCATGCGCCGACTAATCAGAAAGCCGAAACCCGCGTTCTATCTGTTTGCATCCGGCTGATAACTGGATGCAAATTGCTAGCGACTTAACCAGAACTGGTGTAGATTTTGTGATAAAATAAATAAAAGCGATTATAGTTCTTTCGTTGTTCTTCCGCACCGCAATACAAGTAACTCATAAATATACCAAACCACCCACTGGCACAAGTAACTACTAGTTGTTGGTAAATGTGTTTTGTCGGTGGGGTTAATATTGTCTATGATAATGGCAACCCCAACAGGAGTACCAACTTAAGCGGGTGAAGTGAAGTTAGCACCAAAGCCGCCTCCGCGCAGGCAGAAATGAACATTTTTCAGTATTCTATATAGTACGTACCAACAAAAAAAAATAGCTTCCCTTCCATATTTTCGTGATTTCAGAAGACGAGAAGGCAGAAACAGAAAACAACCATTTGAAAATGTGCTTTCGTGTTACGCCGTCGTGTGCGGTGTCCAGTAGTGAATAATGTCTATTTTTGTGTTTTGTTTATGATATTTGATCTTTATTATGCATAAATTAAAAGTGATTTAGTGCTGTTCTTAGAATATTTTATTCTGTTAAATATTTATTTTTATATTCGAAATGGATCCCAAAGAAGCTAAAAAGCGCGTTCACAAAATCGTTCTGACTGGAGGTGAGTTTGTTTTACAAGCACATGGTTTTCAGGATTTATGCATTTTCAGTGACTATTCCTAACCCAAAATTCTGTCATTTGACATCTCTGAAATATCTGCGTATTTCAGCATATAATAATTGTCACTTATTATTATGTGCTTACCTACTTTATTTCAGTTTCAGATATTTCTGTACCTTTTGTTTTATTATCTTATGTCAATAGGTTTCATGATTTTCAGCATGTGTCTTTTATGTAGGTAAATAAACAATAAATATAATTTATTTGAAATCCATGCCATTGAGTGACGTCTAGATTTTCTAGTATCCATAGGACATAGCAAAATGAAGGATTGTTTATTAGTTCCGAAGGGACATCCAATAATTCACATGTTTCATGGCAACAGTATTTCTCCTCTAACATTCCAGGACCCTGCGGCGGAAAAACAACCGGACAATCTCGATTATGTACTTTCTTTGAAAATTTGGGATGGAAGGTACGCATACTTTATATATATTTTTAATTTTAACTGTTTTGAAATATGTAAATATTTAAATGTGTGCCCTACAAAAAAAGTGCCTGTTGAATTATTTTGACTTTAAAGTTCCCACAAAGTATTTTATTATTTAAATCTCCCGCTGAGGGCACACTGTTTTGATTTGTGATATGTAAATGGGAGGCCTTAGAAGGCTTTCCAGACAAGAGTACGGCTCCACAATGCGTTTATTTGCAGGTTTTCCGTGTGCCTGAAACTGCCACCGTCCTTCTCAGGTACGCTTGATGCTAACTCCACCCTCTAGCAGGCCCTCGTGGATTCTTTTTACTACTATTCTTTCATTTCTATCCCATTGTAGATTTCATTTATATTTATTTTGTACACTTTACCAAAAAAGAAACTTTATTATTTCACTTAAATTTAGCATTTTCCATGAACTAACTTGTTGCCAGAGTCAGTAAGATTCGGAGGTATTTTTAAAAATTTAGTTCAATTGAAATCTGTCTTAGTTGTTTTTGTTATTTTATTTAATACAATTTTAATATAGCGCAGGCCAGAAATTAAAATAATATTAATGTGTTTGTTACTTCTGTTTCCAGTGGTGGCATCAAGTTCTCCGACCTCAGTGCAGATGAAGGTGAGTTCCTTTGGATGACTTAACCATAGATGAAACTAACTATTTCACTATCTAGTATTCTACTCACCTACCTAGTATGTATTGTATTACAAAATTAATATTCTGTAGAAAAGAGAAACTTAGCGCAGAAAGTAATTTGTTACACTGTCTTAAAGTTCAACAATGTCCGGTTTAAAAAGTTTTGTTCCCCAAATAACTCTGAAATGTTTGGCAAAATGCCATTCAGTTCCATTGCATGAAAAGGAGCAAGACTCATTTTTGTAAACTTTAATTATTTGCAATAGTAACATACAACACTTCAAAGTGTATCCCTTAACATTGAATGCCTGAAGGGGCCCACATTTTCTTATTATAACTATTACTCGGGCACTTCTCACTTAACGACTCAGTCACGTTCCTACGACTAGGTTGTTAACCCGTAGGGGACATCAAGAAATTTCAACAAACAAAAAGTTTTGTTTTTTTTATTTTTATTTTAACTTTATGAGTAAAACCTCAAATTGTAATATTTAATTAAATGAAGACAATATAAGCGAAACTCAATCGAAAATCTGAAAACAGAAAAATCAGAAAAAGATATTGACACATCTGGGACTCGAACCCAGGACCTCTCGCTTACCGGGCGAACGCGCTAACCACTGCGCCACCGTGTCGATATCCAATTCGGTCACTTTTAACTGTATCATACTTCGACTAAGAACCACCCACACTATCTTCATTTTTCTTAACGCATATACTATTGGCTGCTATCTTTATGTATGATTGCAAGATTCAAACCCGAACTAAATGCTCTCTAGATAGTGTCTGGATAAATCTTTATCCATTTTATTTAATATGCGACATCTATTGACTTTTCTGCAAGTCTAGGATGAATATTTTTTTTATTTTTATTTTAACTTTATGAGTAAAACCTCAAATTGTAATATTTAATTAAATGAAGACAATATAAGCGAAACTCAATCGAAAATCTGAAAACAGAAAAATCAGAAAAAGATATTGACACATCTGGGACTCGAACCCAGGACCTCTCGCTTACCGGGCGAACGCGCTAACCACTGCGCCACCGTGTCGATATCCAATTCGGTCACTTTTAACTGTATCATACTTCGACTAAGAACCACCCACACTATCTTCATTTTTCTTAACGCATATACTATTGGCTGCTATCTTTATGTATGATTGCAAGATTCAAACCCGAACTAAATGCTCTCTAGATAGTGTCTGGATAAATCTTTATCCATTTTATTTAATATGCGACATCTATTGACTTTTCTGCAAGTCTAGGATGAATATTTTTTTTATTTTTATTTTAACTTTATGAGTAAAACCTCAAATTGTAATATTTAATTAAATGAAGACAATATAAGCGAAACTCAATCGAAAATCTGAAAACAGAAAAATCAGAAAAAGATATTGACACATCTGGGACTCGAACCCAGGACCTCTCGCTTACCGGGCGAACGCGCTAACCACTGCGCCACCGTGTCGATATCCAATTCGTTCTTAGTCGAAGTATGATACAGTTAAAAGTGACCGAATTGGATATCGACACGGTGGCGCAGTGGTTAGCGCGTTCGCCCGGTAAGCGAGAGGTCCTGGGTTCGAGTCCCAGATGTGTCAATATCTTTTTCTGATTTTTCTGTTTTCAGATTTTCGATTGAGTTTCGCTTATATTGTCTTCATTTAATTAAATATTACAATTTGAGGTTTTACTCATAAAGTTAAAATAAAAATAAAAAAAATATTCATCCTAGACTTGCAGAAAAGTCAATAGATGTCGCATATTAAATAAAATGGATAAAGATTTATCCAGACACTATCTAGAGAGCATTTAGTTCGGGTTTGAATCTTGCAATCATACATAAAGATAGCAGCCAATAGTATATGCGTTAAGAAAAATGAAGATAGTGTGGGTGGTTCTTAGTCGAAGTATGATACAGTTAAAAGTGACCGAATTGGATATCGACACGGTGGCGCAGTGGTTAGCGCGTTCGCCCGGTAAGCGAGAGGTCCTGGGTTCGAGTCCCAGATGTGTCAATATCTTTTTCTGATTTTTCTGTTTTCAGATTTTCGATTGAGTTTCGCTTATATTGTCTTCATTTAATTAAATATTACAATTTGAGGTTTTACTCATAAAGTTAAAATAAAAATAAAAAAAATATTCATCCTAGACTTGCAGAAAAGTCAATAGATGTCGCATATTAAATAAAATGGATAAAGATTTATCCAGACACTATCTAGAGAGCATTTAGTTCGGGTTTGAATCTTGCAATCATACATAAAGATAGCAGCCAATAGTATATGCGTTAAGAAAAATGAAGATAGTGTGGGTGGTTCTTAGTCGAAGTATGATACAGTTAAAAGTGACCGAATTGGATATCGACACGGTGGCGCAGTGGTTAGCGCGTTCGCCCGGTAAGCGAGAGGTCCTGGGTTCGAGTCCCAGATGTGTCAATATCTTTTTCTGATTTTTCTGTTTTCAGATTTTCGATTGAGTTTCGCTTATATTGTCTTCATTTAATTAAATATTACAATTTGAGGTTTTACTCATAAAGTTAAAATAAAAATAAAAAAAATATTCATCCTAGACTTGCAGAAAAGTCAATAGATGTCGCATATTAAATAAAATGGATAAAGATTTATCCAGACACTATCTAGAGAGCATTTAGTTCGGGTTTGAATCTTGCAATCATACATAAAGATAGCAGCCAATAGTATATGCGTTAAGAAAAATGAAGATAGTGTGGGTGGTTCTTAGTCGAAGTATGATACAGTTAAAAGTGACCGAATTGGATATCGACACGGTGGCGCAGTGGTTAGCGCGTTCGCCCGGTAAGCGAGAGGTCCTGGGTTCGAGTCCCAGATGTGTCAATATCTTTTTCTGATTTTTCTGTTTTCAGATTTTCGATTGAGTTTCGCTTATATTGTCTTCATTTAATTAAAAAAAAAGTTTTGTTTTTAAATTTGATACCATTCTTGATAAAGAGACATTTTTATATTTATCTTTAACTAACCTAGTGATCCGAAGACGAAAAATGGATATATTATGAATACCAGAAACTTAAAAGGGTGTAACATTTACAAAAATGGAGATAGACGGGAATTAAAAATGCGCTCAAACATTAAAAGAAAACCCTATTTTATTTTTATGCAAATTGATTTATGTCTCCATCCCTTCCACTTTGTTGATTTGGCAGACGGGAAAAAGGGCGTAAGTGCCATTTACAAAAAATGAGGTTAGATGGGAATTTAAAGTGCGCTCAATCATTAAAAGAAAACCCTATTTTATTTTTATGCCAACGGATGTATGGACGGCCGGCATAGTCCAGCGGTAAGGCTCTTGACTCGCACACCGAAGGTCGCGGGATCGAATCCCGGCGTGGCAAATAAAATTTATTTGATTAATTTGTGTAATTTCACAATTTATTCATTTAAAATAATATATAGTATATTTGCGGCACGTTCCAGAGTGGAAAATACTCTCAGTATCACCCTGGTGTAAGACCACCATTCAGAATTAAAAGGTTGCTTGAAATGACATTAGCCATGTTTGATGACCAGATCTGAATAGCCAGGTACTTCCCCACCTTCCTCTTCCCTATCTCCTTCCCCTCCTCACTACCTTCAGCCTCACAACATACCCCAATTGGGGATGCCATAGTCTTAACTGGCTTCAGACGGGAGCAGTTGGGACTCTTGTGCGGTATTCATATAAAAAAAAAATGTATGTCTCCATCCCTCCCACTTTGTTGATTTAGCATAAAAATAAAATTGGGTTTTCCTTGAATGCTTGAGCGTACTTTAAATTCCCATCTAACCTCATTTTTTGTAAATGGCACTTACGCCCTTTTAAGTTTCTGGTATTCATATAAGGTGACACTGTTATTACATTGCTTTACACTGTGCATAGGTAAGATTATTCAACACTGCAACAGGCAACTGCAGGGCTCTGTCCACTATGGATTAAGCGAATTGCTCGATAAGTGTTTATTCTGAGTAGGGATGAACAAAATGAATTAGACAACATAAAAATACAACCAGCAAAAATTATAAAATGATGTACGCACCAAGTTTTTTAAAATAAATTAAATATAATATAGCTATAAATAGCCCCCTGACCTTACTCACTGTAGGACAACAATGGCGTTTAAAGGTGGATCCACTACCTTTACTTCTGGGAGTAAACTACCTTTTAAAAAGAACAACCTTTTACACACAAATTGTTTGACCAAGGGTATGAAGTAGTCGATAAACCAATCCTCAAATAAAACTAAGCTTTTTCTTTTTTATTTAAATTTCGTTTACACTTTGCTCTGGAGAGCTGATTGTGAGTCCGAGCGATTGTTAAACAAGTATGTCGTTAAGTGAGGAGTACCTGTATTTATTTTTTATACCTGTGTCCCAACTATTGGTCCTGTTTTATGTGTTTAACAATTTACTTTTGATTTTGCCATTATTATCTTTACCATTTTGTTCCATTGTTTGAAATTTTGAAATAAAATATTATTTTATGATAATTTTATGTACTGTGAAAACGGCTGTATAATTTTTTTTTATCACAAGTACTCTGAATTTTAAAAAAAAGTCAAAAGAAATTGCTATTTTAGGTTCGCTTCGCCAAATGAATAATAATCATATTGTTCACTGAAATGGCGCAGCGGTAAACAGATCTAAAAATAAAACTTATTAGCAGTACTATTTTTAACCAAAGGCCAGAATGACAGAGCTGCTGCAAAATATTCCAAAATGCATAAACAAACAATTCTAAAAAGTTTTTTTTTCATATTCTTAATAATTTGTAACTTGGGCCTAGGGT
The DNA here is from genome assembly GCA_917880885.1 of Limnephilus marmoratus. Lineage (NCBI taxonomy): Eukaryota > Metazoa > Arthropoda > Insecta > Trichoptera > Limnephilidae > Limnephilus > Limnephilus marmoratus. The sequence goes on along the minus strand of OU862912.1, from coordinate 57,811,989 downwards.
AGGCTTACCAGATGACAGAAATTTTCCTGATATGTCCGGAATTTTAGCTGTCTGTCAGGGAAATTGGAAATTATCAGGAATTTTTAAGAAGGAAGAAAAAATATTTAAATATTTATTTAAGAGTTTAATCGCAAAAATTAATAATAATGAATCAAATCTAATAAATAAATCGTTTCATTCATCTGAACCAGCTCGTACTTTTTATTGCTGGATATTGCTTTCAGCAACTGCTGGTCTTTCATAACAATATTATGAAACTCTTCACATATGCGTTCTTTAGATTGAACTGTGTCAACAGTAGAGCCTTAACAGTAGCTATGGACAGTCTATGTCCCTATGTCACCCACGAGTTTATAAATTTAGATATCTTTGCTGCTGATTTTTGTTAGGGACCACAAATATAACACTTGACACAAAATGACAGGAAATTATAATAAATGTCGAGGAAAAGTCAGGGATTTCGGTAGGAAAACTCATTTTCGGATCTGGTAACCCTAGTCTAGGGGCTCGTCACTCACCTGAAGATGGCAGACAAGTCGACATTCCTGCGTTTATCTGGGTTGGGACGCTTTCTGTAAATAATGTACATCTTTTGCCAAATGTCCGTATTTTCCCGCGCTTACGCACGTACACGATATCCAATATTCAAGCATTTACGAAAAACCTTTCCAAAAACTTTCCGCTGTATTTTTCTGACGCACCAACTTCTCTATTTTATGACCATTCTGTTAAAATGTTTTGGTACTTTCATAAAATCCAGAATTTACGTTGAAATTTTCCGAACTGCGTGTTTTGCATCGCGAACATTATTCACACACGCCTACTCGCATTAGTTCTCTAGTTTTACGATAATATGACTTTTACAACGTGGGAATATTAAATATTAAAAGTGTGTTGTTAACAATACCCACATATCGTAAAAAAGAGCCGATAGTTCGCAATCTGAATGCACAACGTGATTGTAGCTGTTCTTGTGACGAGATTACATAAGTAAAAATAGATTCACGGCCATGGATGCGGTGGCAAACGCGGCATATTGGATTTGGTGTGCAATTACTACAAATATGATCCAGTTATCGACTTGACTAGCTGCAAATCTGCAATGGCTTCCCTATAATATCGCAAATTATCGAATGAATTACGATTTCCTTCAAGGCGAGGGCTTTCTATAATTCTAGTGGAGGCGACAATGATCGGCTCACGTGGCGTTTATTTCCACCTCCCAACATTATGTCGCTTATGTAATCGTGTCATAATCACTTTTTATTTAGCAAGTTGGCACTGCTCATAGATTGCAACAAAAGGCAATAAAAAAGTATCTGTCTTGATTAATTGGACGCGTTTTGAAAGTGCTATTAATTTTTTTTCAATGTTTTTTTTTAAATTTTTATTATTTATTTTTAATTCAAGAACAATATTATCCATCTTCACTGTGATAGAATTGGTTTGATTTTCGCGGAATAAATAATGATGCCGGAAGGTTTAAAAATAAATATAAAATAGTACTAGCTCAAGAGCTAGTACTCTTCATTGGCGTAGAAATTCATTAAACCATGTTGTTTTCATTAAATAAATAAATTTAAAAAAATATACGAACTGTTTCACAACAAACAAAAAACTAGTCAAGACTTATTCTAATTCTGTCTAAATTAACCATGAACTAGTGCAGGGGTGCCCAACCCAAATCGTTTGGTGGACCAAAAAATATTACTGAGCTTAGGTCGACCAAAACGGCGGATATTAATTTTTTCCTGTAATTCGGTGTCCAAAAATGCTACAATTGTGAAACCGCGACCTTCAATGCTAGAAGGCATAAACCGACTATACACTCGCCTTGTGCCCTTTGCACTTTCCCTCCACTTATTAAAATCAGACATTCGATCTTCCGAAAAATATGCGGAAAAAATATACTGGTTGGAATTGATTGCGAAAATAAATTCCTAGTGCGGCCATGCGCCTGACAATTTGCAAGCAAAAAATCAAAACCCCCATCGAGAGTCCGAGGACTAATAACAAGATGGGCCGCAGGTTGATCATGCCTGAACTAGTGCATCGGTGCGCAGATCACTGACGCTAGGTCATCTGAACAGGCTCCATTATAATAAAATTTATGATGATGGAGCCTGTTAATGTAACTGCCTAGGAACCCATAGGACACAATTGGAATATTTGTATATATACCGCAAAATACGATAGAATCGTATGCACTATTATCTCCGAGGCGGTTACCCAGTGAGGGTACTCGGACCTAATACTTGTATAATAATAATAATAACGTAGTATTTATATAGCGCAGTTTTGTGATATTTCACTTCAAGTGCGCTTGATTATAATTAACTTAAAATTAACCTATAGTGTTCCTTACGAGTCCTTAAAAAAATAATTAAATAATGTGAAATAACGAATATACAAAATATACAAAGCAATTCTCCTAATATGTATAACCTCATGAACCTTATTGCTAATTGAATAAAATTTATAACAGCACTATAATTGCACGATTTACCTTATCACAGTAATTTGTTGACTCGTTTGCTAATGGAAAATATCTCCGATGGCCGGGCACAAAGTTGAAAAGTGCCCCAAATTTTCGTCATCTACCTTAAGTTTTGCATTAATGTTTGTATTGGTTTACGGCTCACAAATTTCTTTCACCCACTTGGTTCTTTAATCATCGTTTTTTCACTAACGCCGCTACCCAAGCCGAGAATTTGTCGGTTATGTTTGCTGCCATTTTCCTTACGTTTATGAAACCGTAATCACGTTGATTGTGTATCGTTTGTTGGCACTGCCAATTCCGAGGATGCGAACGATTTATGTAATGTATTTCAAATACCTGGAATTGGTGCACACAGTGACATTGATACATAACTACACACCGATAGCATAGCAAACATTGCATAGATATTATTTATTTGTAGCCCTTTCAAACGAAGTGTTTGTTGATTCCAATTGGCTCAAGTGGTTTGTTTGTGGCGTGGTTTAAATATATTGCTTTTCCACGCATCTTATCAGATACAACATTGCCGATTACGAAAAAATGTTATCTTTGACTAAATCCTCGTAAATGCCCGGCCAACGGTTAGAACGGTTGGCCCGGTGGTTAGAACGCCCGGCCAACAGTCGAAACGAAATGCTTGAAAACCGACTTAACTCCCTATCGGACAATGGGCGCTTTTATAATTTGCACGGCAACGGCACAAAAGGCAAAAAAAACATAGGTACCTTTTTAGCTCTTTCTTACCACATTAAATAATAGTTTGTCTGTGCATGATTTTTTTAAATTTATTTACAAGAAAAATTTTATCATTACAAATGATTACATTATTCAAAGTTATACAATAATTCATTATTATTCTACTACTCCAAAGTTGAGCTCTATGAGAGGTGTAGGTATTTTCATGCAAAAAATAATATTCTAATGAAATATGTAAAAAATGATCAATGACTTGAACTAAATTCAAACATTATTTGACAGAGTTATGCAATTTAGAAAAAATAGTTATTGAAAGACAATAACAATATATATTTTTTTTAATATTAGATAAATATTTCAGATTAAATAGATTACGTTAGATTGGGTTACCTGCTATTTTTTATCACTTTTAATGACTTTTGAAAGAAGCGATGAAGATGCACGTTATTGGGATATTCGGTAATCCTATTTTCAGCTCGCTACAGAATTTCCATCTCGAGCTGTAGACCTTTGAAATAAAATAGGTAAATATGTAGTAATCAGACACTCCTAATGCGCGTAATTACCATTTAACTTCGCCCTCGGCTTAATTAGTCGTCTCATAGATATCGTAATTGAGTTAAAACAAATTGGTGGTATTTCAATAATCAACGCGTAGAAATGAGTCGGATTACTGCATATTAAAGCCTCGATGACACAGGGCGAGTTTAGAAGCTACTATCTGGAAAATTCACTACCTGTTAGTAAACTCGCTCAGTGTCATCGTGTTACTTCCTAACTAGCAGATTGTTGACAATCTACGAAAAAAGTTAAAAGGTCATCAACTTTCCTCGCTACACGCTTGCTCGTGATTGGTTTATTTATGTTTTTCAAGATGGCTGCCAATTAACAGCTGATTTCGACTGTTAAACATCACAGAATTAGTTCATGAAGGCGTCGTTATTTTTGTTACTGGCGCTAGCACCGACCTCAGTTTCCCACGCTACTAGCGAGTTTTTGTGTCATCATGACAATCTCACTCGCTGATTTATCCGCTTTAAACTTAATAGATAGTAGCTTGTAAACTCGCCCTGTGTCATCGAGGCTTTACCGTTACATTATAAAGCGATGTACTACGCCGTGAAAATTCGGGAGCAGGCCGCTAACAATAACACTCCTTAAGTAGATGGCTATAGGGTTTAAATTCCCTTTAAACACCAGCCGCCAGGAAAAAAAAAGTTTTATTTTGCGAAGCTTAGACATAAATATTATGTTTTACGAAAAGTGCTCGGGTTCATGGGGTGAAGTTCGTCTAGGTCTTGACGACGGATGCATCTGTCCATCAACTGCATGACGGGCCGGATCGGGTGAGGCCGGTCGCGAGAGATTCTTTGACTTCTCCAGTCGGACTCTCTCGACCCATCGCCTAGCATCGCAATGGGTGGGATGAATTCGTACGACACTCCTGTACACACTGACCTATAGATACCCACCCCTCGTACCATTTTCCTTCCCAGAACTTCCTATCCTTTAAAAAACGGCATCCACAAAGACGACTTAGTCGTAGGCCCCGAGGGAAATTATTTTCCTCAGGTCCTCCTGTGTGGGGATAATGTAAACAAACACATATAAAAACACGCAATGTGTATGGTTTGTAGTTGTAGCATTTTATTCAATTCCATTTTTGGCGGTAAAGCCATTTATTTTTAGATCAAAGGTTGATAAACTTGGAAATCGGGGGTCAGTATTATACTGGGTTGGTACTGGGAAAGGGCGGGGGATGGTGTGTGGTAGGTCGTGCCGCCCACACTCCGGCGTCCTTGACCTGACCCCCCTTGACCCTGCGCTGGTGACCCAGCAAAACCCGAGCCCTGCTGCCTTCGCTGTCCCGGGAGTTACATTCAAACTCCACAGGTTTATGATTCACAAATTAAAATGATAAAATATAGATTTGTAAATTACATATTATTATTATGCAATAAACACAGATGCTAGATGTAAAACAAATATTGGCAGTGTATACTTTGTGAACATTATACAATGCCTCGAGTATTGATTGGACGCTAAACGAGATAAAACCTGCACAATGCGCCCTATAACTTGCAGTTATGCAACAGGATAAGAACACGTACGTACAACCTATTTTTATACAGGGTGGGGCAGAGTGGAGTACTAGTTTAAAAAATCACGGAAGGCCCCCCCGACCGAGCAGAGGGGCGAGGTGGGTGCCGTTAGGTTGGGGAAATGATGCCGTTTTTTTTTCATGATGTTTTGAAAATGATATCGTCTGGCATGGCGGCCTTGGCGAGCAATTCGCATATTGAACCTTTCAAAGAAGTTTTCGGCCACTCTTCCCAGCATATCTTGCGGAATTGCAGCGATGACATCCTCAATCGCCTCGTTTAGAGCTTTGGGTTCGAGGTCGAAGATTGTTTACCTCAGCTTTGACGAATCCTCACAGAAAAAAAGTCACTCGGGGTCAAATCGGAAGAGCGAGGGGCTATGGAATATCACCCGCAAAGAAATCAGGTGACCTGGAAAGAGCTTTTGCAAAATTTCGCATGAACGATGGATAGTATGGGCCATGGCTTATTAAAGTTGAAACCAGAAGGCTTCTGTGTCGTGTTCCTCGCCATACTCTTTTATTTTGGGACGCCTAAGGTTCTCCAACATCTCACAATAGTGAGATGAATAACTCAATAACGATAATGGTTAATCCTTCGTCGCCAGTGCTAAAAACAGCGCCGAGGGATACAGTAGTTACGATTGCAATGCAAGCATCTCTACGTTTCACAAAATCTTGTGGGCTTAATTCCCGTGTACGCATCATCTTGTAGGGGTACAGATGAAGGTCTGAGTGTTAGATTTGCCTTATAATTCTTTAGATATTCTAAGCGAACCGGCATGTTTCCGCGCTGCTCGGGTTGGAGACTCTTCAATTGACGCTCTTACTACCGCGATGTTTTCAGGTGTTTGCACATTTTTAGGTCGCCCAACTGGTATTTTAGGATCCGCAGTTCCTGTCCACCTTACATTACTGATCCATTTACGAATGGTTTTTGGTATCAGGAACACTGTCATCACGATTTAACTCGAACCGGACCCGGAAAGCTCCATGCGTAGCCACAACGCTTTCCCCGTTTTTAAAGAACGTCTCCATAATAAAGCCCCGGTACTTCTGACCACGGCATGGTCACTAACAAAAACGGCATCATTTCCCCGACCTAACGGCATCCGCCCCGCTCCTCTGTTTGGTCTGGGGGGCCTGCAGTGATTTTTTGAAACTAGTAACTCCACTCTGCCCCACCCTGTAGTACCTACCATCTACAGACCTTTTCACGAATGCTTATTTGTTTGAACCCCGTCGCTTTTGATGTCGCAACAATTGTCATTTTGGGGTGATTTTTAAAAACTAAGGGTCTTATTTCTCAGCCACTAGCCACTAGGCTTTTGGATGGCTGTTTTTAGTTCCCACGGCAGCGGCTCAGAGATGGCAACTGCACGCGGAATCTCATTCATTTCTTTAATGCGAGAGTGGGTAATGCGAGAAAATTTTTCCTTTGGGGGAAGTAGACACGCGTACAGTACGCGCCGAACTTAAATTCTGACCGTAAGCGAAAGATGCGTAAAACATAGTGCGACAGAGAAAGGCGTGGGAGGGGAGGCATGCAGCTTTTCTGACCGTAAACTCGCCTATTGCGAAGATTTCTGTATCAACGTCAGATCGGTATTAAAGTTTGGCGTGTACTATATAGTCACTTTACTGACTTTAAGTGGCTGTGACTGTAAAAGCGAAAGAGAAAGATGCGTAAAATATCCACGCGATAGAGAAAGGCGTGAGCGAGCAATCATGCCGCTTTTCTGAACTTAAACTTATCCTATCAACATCAGCCGAGCGATTCTATATCTTTTGTGGGATAGTTATCGAGATCTCCTGTCAGATTTGTGCGATTTTCTATGGCTGTTATTTGCTGTTTCTAAGTACAACGTACATTAAATGGATAAATAATCACGCATACTTGCAGGAATTCGTGTTTAAAACGATCTAAACTAAAATATGTGACAGTAGTAAATGTGTAAAAATCACACAAATCTGATCACGTCCGTATCTCGATAACGATTCCACAAAAAATATAGAATCGCTCGGCAGGTCAGTATAAAAAAAAATGGCGTGTAGGTACTACACATTGTCCGTCTATATTTACTTAAGTCTTCGTGGAACTGAAACTATTTAGGTACTTTGGCCAATACTTTGGTTTAGAAATTTCACACAGAAAAATCTGTGCATATTTCGTGACCGTTAGAGAGTTTTTGCTTCTATGCAAATAGATTTCTGTTTACATTTGATTGAATCATTATTTTTGTAAATTAATCTATTTGGTTATTGTTGGCATAATGGAGATTTATAACATCGGGTGAAATTCAATTTAAAAATAAACATCAGATTGCTGTATTTACGACCCTATCGTATATTGGTTTCGGAATTCAAGGGCAGATTGATTGTAAACGATTGACTCGCCATGATTCATGGAAAATAACTATGTAGGAACATAAATATTATCCCACTTCTCCACGAACGCGTTTTGTCAATTATTTATTTCTCGTGTTCTTGATTATTTTATACATTGCGCGTTTTGTCGATTAATTTTTGTGTTCTCGATTATTATTTTTTACATTGCGCGTTTTGTCGATTAATTTTTGTGTTCTCGATTATTATTTTTTACATTGCGCGTTTTGTCGATTATTTTTGTGTTCTCGATTATTATTTTTTACATTGCGCGTTTTGTCCATTATTTTTTGTGTTCTCGATTATTATTTTATTTTACATTGTTCGCTTCTAAAGTTCCATCCGCGGAACTGAATAATTGTGTATTGACTGGTTGGCATTTGTCAAATCTTTCTTACCTACTTTGAAATGGTCATTTTCTCGAATACTTGCTAACGAAACTTCATGAAAAAAAATCAACCCGTAATGAAAAAAGTTTTTTTCTATAATGCATCTATTTTCAATTTTCGGGCGATCTTTTAGGCCGGCTAGTAGCCAATTTCAGAAAAATGCGTGTATGAATGTGCGCCTGAGTGCCACAAAAGTTCTTAGAATGCGTTTCATTGAGAGTCTATCTGCCCAGTTTCGGCTCGATCAGATGTCAAGAAGCATTTGCATTCATTCGTTCATTCACGAAAACAATCAAAATTCAAAAAATATGTCTAAAAATGTGAGGACGAGGGGGGACCCAAAAGTAACAGGAGTTGTGCTGTGGTGGAGAGGAAGAATGGGGGAACATATTTTTCGACCAGGTATCCTTTAGGGTCACTCCCACTGAGTCAGTTTTACGAAGTTGTGTCGCTGTGAGTGCATCGGTTCGCCCGTGAGAATTTTTTTAGTAAAACTACCTACTTTTTCCATTTCGGCGAAAACGTGATGGCAGATTGTAGAGAGCAACGCGCGGCTGTGAAATTTTGTTTCCTGTTGGGGAAATCGGCAAACTATTGTAATGCTGACTGCTTACGGGGATGCTGCCCTAGGTAAAAGCAGAGTCTACGAGTGGTTTTCAAGTTTTAAAAATGGAGAAATGTTAATTGAAGACCAACCCCGTACGGGACGCCCCTCAACGTCAAAAACTGACGAAAACGTCGACAAAATAAATACCTACCCTCGTTCGTGAAGACAACACTGTGAGATGTCTGGAATGTCATGGAGTTCAATTCATAGGATTTTAACCGAAGATTTGCCCGTGAGAAGGGTTGCAGATAAATTTATCCCTCGCCTTCTCACAGACGAGGCAAAGGGAGCGTCGACTTCAGGCATGTTTTGAGCTTCAAAATCAGTTCGAAGAGGACTCTGAATTTTTTTCCAAGGTGATCTGACCATGTACATAATATTTGCTAGGCTAGAACTACTTTATATTAAAATATTGTGGTTTTAAGTTAATTTATCAGCGTCTTCTTCTTGCAAACAAACGTGGCGATGAATACTCAATGTAAAAGTATCTAACTAATTTTAAAAACTTCGTGATTCGTATGTAATACCTTCGTACAAAAAATTAGTTAACGTTCTTTTTATAGCACTCCTTGCCCGGTACGGTGTGTACACGAATGTACAAATGAATATACATCCACGTGATATTATGGACGTTTGTGTCATAGTAATGGGCGATACGCATTGCGGTGATAACGTTTTGATGACAATAATATGATTTAATTACTGTAATCTAATAACATTAAAAATAACGGCAACTTATCGTACCTCTGGGTAAGATATTATGAACATTACGGGCGATACGCTTTGCGGTGATGACAATAATATGATTTAACTGCTGTATTCATATAAAAATAACAGTAACATATCGTATCTCTGAATAAAGACAGTGCAATCGCTTGGTCGTAATTTTTACGAGTGTAATTTGCCCATATTATTACATTGGTATAATCTCGTAATTTGGCGGTCATTGTAATCAGCTGGCCTCGTTTAATGTGTGTGTTATCAGGGTGGCTATAGACCTAGAAAAATAAGGAAATTTTACCGAACCGAGAAATATCAAGTACAGATAACCGGCTTCAGCCGTCAAGTACAGATAATCGAAGTAATTTCTTATAAATTACGACATGTTTCCGAGTAAATTGAATTTTCGCGGCCGGTTACCGTCGCTGCCGGAGTGTCACATTTAGATTTACGAAATAATAATACGAATTAAGACAATTTAAAAGCGCATAATCTATTTTTCGGCATTTCACCTGCCTTTGTAAAACGCTGGTCTGTCTGATTCAGATTTACGAAATAATATTGTGATATGTTTTCGCATAAATTAATTTTTTTAAGTGAAACTTCTATAGCCCCGTTGAGATTAGGCATTAGGATGAAACGGAAATGACGCATACAGCACCTGCGAAGCATAAAACTCGTATAAAGGCTCTTATTGGTTGAGATATAAAACGGAAATGGAACCAGGTCGGCGCTCATTGGCTGCTTTGATTATGACCTCACTTTTCAAGGCTCCTTGGTTCTTCATTGGTTGAGATTGTTTTGGTAAAGTTTCTCTTCTACCGCGTGTTAACTGCACTCGTATTTTTTAATTACGCTGACAAACAAAAATCAATTACGATTTAACGGAATAAAATTTGCAAAAATTTCGTATAACGCGTTTTTTTAATTACTTAATTAATTTATTCAAATCTTTTGTGTGGATGAAACGTCAAAAATTTAAGTCACTGCGTAATTTTTTGCAGTTTCTAAAATACATAAATTAATCACCTGTATCAAATTAAATGTATCAGCAAACATTGTGAAATATGTTCAGGAAAAACTGGAATTCTCAAGGAATTTTGAAATCAGTTTTCTCTGGCCACCCTGATTATGAGATACCATCATATATTGCATTACAGCCATCAACCAGTCTGCCTCAGAAATAATGGTCCTGTTATGAAATGTGCAAGATTAGCCAATGTGGATTAAAACATGACAGAATAATATGACACCCATGTCGAGTGGTCTGGAAGGCTTGGGTTTGTTTTAAATGGAACAAGCTGTACGTATTATCTACCCTTCGGAGCCGGAGCATGTAGGTAGCAAGTCGACCAAAATTAGGAAAATATTTATGTAAATCGATGCTTCTTACTCATAGAATATAGAAGTCTGTGTTCTTCGTTCTTCCTCCTTTATTTAAAGCACTCAAGTCCAAATTTTTATACCAATTCTACACCAATCATAGAAAACAGTAGTACCTGTAGTGTTAAAAAACAATTTTTCGATGTAGTTTGGAACACCCGCCCGCATTTCCCTCTTACCCCCTGTTTTAGGTGTCCTAGTTTGTTTATCAATAATTTCGTTTAAATTTGGACTGGCGATACAATTGGACAATGTTATATTTATGTTTTTTTTCGTTTCATTCTTTAGCTTCCTAACAAAAGCAAAATGATTAGATATTGAATTGAATTCTTTTTGTGATCCATCCAGTACACCACTAGTTACACAATTAAGTTTCTCTTTAAAATGGTTTTTCTGTACCTACCGTGTCCAAACCGCTGTGAATGGCTACTCAAACTTTAAAATTGCGCTCCTGAACATTAAATGCATTAGTGACTTAAAACCCTCGTGCTTCAAAAGGTTGATATTTGTTAACGATAAGTTCTGAATTGTTCTTCAGGCGTTCCCTCAATGCTCTGAAGGACCAGTTTCCTCAACGAAAAAACTTCTTACGGTCCAGGGCATCAATGGCCTTCTTTTTTGTTTTTATGTCTTCCTATTGGGTTGCTGAGCGATTGATTGTCCCAAAAACAGTCTACAACAGAGGCGGCTCTAGGAGTCCAGAAATGGAAGGTTATTTAAAAAAATTGATATTATGATACAAAATCAAATTATTGTAGGATCCTCACGAGTTTGAGAGTAAAATTACATTTAATTTAGTAAATTATTTCACAACCAAACGCACAATATGCAAAATCAACATACGTTTATCAAACCATCTCTTTTAGACGCATAATATTCATCATGCTCTCTCCTTTACGGCAATGACGACCACTGACTGACACTGACGACCTCCGTAGTCCAGTGGCTAAGACTCTTGACTCACATTCCGGAGGTCGCGGGTTCGAACCCTGCATGCGCAAATAAATTTTATTTGATTAATTTGTGTTATTTCACAATTAATTCATTAAAAATAATATATAGTATATTTGCGGCATGTTCCAGAGTGGAAGATACTATCAGTATCGCCCTGGTGTAAGACCACCATTCAGAATTGAAACGTTGCTTGAAAATGGCTTTAGCCGTGTTTAGTGACCAGATCTGAATAGCCAGGTACTTCCCAACCTTCCTCTTCCCCACCTCCTTCCCCTCCCCACTACCTTCAACCTCACAACATACCCCAATTGGGGATGCCATAGTCTCACTGGCTCCAGACGGGAGCAGTTGAGATTCTTGTGCGGTATTCACTGTAAAAAAAAAAAAATAACCCAAACTTTTTTCAGAATCCGAAAGCACTTGGCGACGTAGTGCCATCTCGTTTATTGTATGGCGCGTAAAGAGACAAGACATGATATCGGGACATTTGACAAATTAACCCTATCATAGTGTGTGGAAAAGAAAGCTTCCATTTAAGACATTAGATGTCACTACTTGCCGCTGCCTGCTATTTCGCGGTGCATTTCAAATATATTATAAAAATACTAGTAGTTTTGATTTGCGTAATATTTAATAATATTATGTTTTACTATCATGTAATTTTGGGAGGTCTTCGACCAATTGACCTGAGGGAAGGACCGCCACTGGTCTACGTCATAATATTATATTGCTGGGTCGATACTCGATAGACTGTTGCACCTGCCTGGTTGTCCAATCCAATTGTCCATAGTAACAAGATAATTATTTTTCTACATAAATTAGCTTCTATTTACCATAAATTAACCAATTTCTTTTACATTTGACAGTTAATCGCTCAGAATCTTGTGGATTTACCGAATTATTGCATTACAAGTGATAACATTATTGCTAATCTGTTTTTCTTTCCAGCAATTAGCTCATGGGCTTAGTTAATCAATATTAGCCTTGAATGCATTTTATCTGTAATCATTTTAAGTAAAAGAAATAAACCAAGTTACGCCTAGGTAATAAAGTATTCACTTATCAATAAAATTGATTACGTAAAAATATAATTAACGATGCGGTTTGTCGCTTTTTCGATAAGTTTTGGAGATGTTATTAAATCATTGAATGATTTTATCACGCGTATGTCCCAGATTGTATTCATTGAATTTTGTAAGAAATATGAAGAAAAAAGATCAGGTTTACCGTAATGTTTCGAGTTACGACTTGTCAGATTCTCGATTCCAGATAATATTAGGTATATTATTTGAAAAGTATAGAACACCGGTGTTGTCGTCATCAATGTCTTGAGACGACAATATACCCTAAAATATATTCAGAATCTTAACAACATAAGTAAAGAAGCCATGTATACAAATTGCGACTCGCGACCCGTGTATTGGACGGAACTACTGTCGAATTTTCCGTATCAAAGAAAAGAAGAAGAAGAAAAATAATGTGGGAATCTTAACGACGTAAGTGAAGAAAGCGTTTAAAAAAATATACGCCGTGGCACGGCGTATTGGACGAACGTACGGTCGAATTCACCCTAGCAGGCCTGGAGATACGACCTTTCCGCCGCATTCATTTTAATTAATTCTGAAGAACGTGTTACAAATATTTGAAATGTGTCTCCATGTTGTCCTCCCGAAGTTATTAATTCATCTTCTAGAAAAATAAAATATGGTGCTTACCGCTAACTTTATAGTTGAAAAACGGGTTATAAAGTTTTAAAATCGTTGTACATAAAATATATTAATGGTAAGGTACTGTTTTTATTAATCTAAAATATAAATAACTCGCATTCCTTTTGCGGCATGGAAATAAAAAGTTATTATAATTACGAATTCGCCGGAAATTATTAAAATGTGTGTTTTGAGCAAACGAAAATTATTAGGGTTTTGTGTACTGCCTTAAATAACTACATGTTAAATAAAAACTCTTTTATATTTATTTTACCGTTCCTACTACGACTTCTGTCTTCTAATCGCCGCAAAAAAAAACTGGCCTGCACGTGAATAATCACTATTTTCCACTATAGGAAAATTAATGAAGTTTTAAAAGGCACAATGGTCCAAGTGCATAGTTTTGACTTTAACCAAACGGTGCTTAGACATCAGTGGTAAATTACATTACTCCAAGTCAATTAGCCGTTTTCTGAATATGTAGTTTTCCGAAATGTCCGTAAAATAAAGGCGGTCCTCCTGTCATCAATCTAAGCTGTATTTATTTATTTATTAAATAAATAATAAGAGCAATTCAATAAATCGTATGCCGCTCATTTCATTTCACGGGGGAGGGAGGGGGGAAGGTGAACGTGTTCTGAGGGGGGGGGGGGACATATAGGAAAGAACGAACAACTAAAACACCAACACTTTCAATGGCGTTTCAACGCATGCCGGGTACTAATTATTTTTTTAAGTAATACTTCTTTACGCTCGCTTGACTTGGGGAGTAAGCTGGTGAGTGCGTGACGAGGGCGTTACGAAAAGTGTGATCGGGCGATGCGAACGGTCGGGCCTTTACGCACGCTTGACTTGGGGAGAAAGCTGGTGAATGCGGGACGACAGCGTTATGAAAAGTGTGATCGTGCGAGGCGAACGGAAATTGAGAGGGAGATATATGTTAGTGAAGTTTTACTTCAGTCGTGTGGTCTTAAAGCCCACTCGTTTTTTTTGTAATAAATATTATAATTGAATTAACTGTTAAAGAAACTAATAAAGTATTAAATGAATTGACTATTAATTAACTAATAAATTCCAAATTAGTGATCGGAATATTTCTATATGTATTTCTGACAATAAAGGAACACAAGTTCATGATTTTTAAAATTATCGCTGTGCTAAGAATTTTCTTTTCGCCTTTGTTATGGTACATTTTTTATTTTTGTCTATAACTAACGATGAAGGTTTGTTCATGTATATTCTGCCAGCTGTAAATATTGAAGCAGGTGCTTAATAATCCACGCAGACTTTGTAATAAAATCATTACGAAAGAACTGTTTGTGCCAGTTGTTTTAAAGAATTTGTAAAATTCATCAACTTTCAAAAGTTTATATTCAAGTTCTATTATTACTCAAGTACTGTTAAGACGACAATATACCCTAAAATATATTCAGAATCTTATCGACGTAAGTAAAGAAGCTGTGTATACAAATTGCGACTCGCGACCCGTGTATTGGACGGACCTACTGTTGAATTTGCCGTATCAAAGAAAAGAAGAAAAAGAGAAATGATGTGGGAATCTTAACGACGTAACTGAAGAAAGCGTGTAAACAAATATACGCCGCG
The DNA here is from genome assembly GCA_917880885.1 of Limnephilus marmoratus. Lineage (NCBI taxonomy): Eukaryota > Metazoa > Arthropoda > Insecta > Trichoptera > Limnephilidae > Limnephilus > Limnephilus marmoratus. The sequence continues at coordinate 57,796,943 of OU862912.1, read as the reverse complement.
AACGTACGGTTGAATTCACCCTAGCAAGCCTGGAGATTCGACCTTTCTGCCGCGTTCATTTTAATTAATTCTGAAGTGCTACAAATATTTAAAATGTGTCTCCATGTTGTCTTTCCGAAATTATTAATTCATCGTCTAGAAAATTAAAATCTGGTGCTTACCGCTAACTTTATAGTTGAAAAACGGGTTATATAGTTTTGAAATCGTTGTACGTAAAATATATTAATTGTAAGGTACTGTTTTTATTAATCTAATATATAAATAACTCGCATTTCTTGTGCGGCATGGAAATAAAAAAGTTATTGTAGTTACGGATTCGCCGGAAATGATTAAAATGTGAGTTTTGAGCATACAAAAATTATTAGGATTGTGTACCGCCTTAAACAACCCCATAACGAAAAAAAAAACAGTTGACACGCGGTGGAAGTGAACCAAGTGAACTAAAAGTAGACAAGAATGGGGAGGCTGCGAAGCACCGCACAAAGTGGAGACCGATTATTCTATTTCATTCTCTCGCAGGATTTATTTTACACACTTTACAAATATACGTCAAAAAAAGTCCCGATATACTACTTTTTAGCAGGTTGTTTAACGGGTTCGTTACATTAAAGATCTTATTATAGTGAGTTGATAGTTACATTTTTACAATTAAATAAAATTAAAATTTTTACAGAAATATAGAGGAAAAGAAAAATTATGTAAACATAAATAACAAATTTAAAGTCTTTAGAATAATATGTCATTGTAAGCTAAAACAAATTAATTCTTTCAGTAAGCCAAGTCTTCAGTAAATACATCAATTGTTTGTTTTGGGCACAGTTTTTAATTTCAGCAGGTAACATATTTAAACAACTGGGAATCATGTTATTTAACGTTCTTTATCCATATCGAGTATTATGATTGTGTTCCAGCCTGTTTATATATAAAGGGTTATTTATGTGCTGAAATATAATTTTGTAAGAACTTTCGAACTGAAAGAATTTTTAACTGATAAAAATATTACACCCTATAGATGTATGTGTTTGTCTCTTTTTAGTGTCGCTTTTTCGTTTTATCGAGTTTCAAATCATAACGGTGGTAAAGAAGTTTTCACTTCAATAATGACAGAACTTGAATATAACTTTCACTGCACTTAAATATTTAACTTTGAAATTTGATGAATTGCTCAAATTCTGTAAAACAACCGACCTTTAGTTTTTTTTTAATAAAATGATAATAATACTGCTTTATTATTTTGTGGGCCAATCCCATTAATGTTTAACCAGCTGTCAATCAATGCCGAACGTTCTACAAAGCTTGCAAATGCAGCTAAGATATTATGGTCGATAAATAAATTCGAATCGCTTTCAACGCATTAAGAAATAATTTAAACATTGCCATTCTGTGATTGAATTGAAACATTTCTTATTTGTTTGAGTGGCGTGATGTCATAATATATAGTATAATGCCTTGTTTAGAATAGAGTTCTCTACAGTTGAACGGTAAACCTTTCTATTTGATTGGCAATAGGACGCAGAGGAACGTGTCTCATTGAATAATACCCTGCTCCGGGGGTAATGTGGGTATTCCCTTGCGGATTAGTCGTTGGCTGTTGCTCCACGCGATGCGAGTTGATCACATTAAATCCTTCATAAGGTTCGAGCTTCGTTTCGAGACATTTTCTCCAGAGTCAAGGCGAAGGCCGCTGCACATTGTGTCGTAAAACGGCACTTTGTTCCGGCCAGGGTCACTTCGAACTCAACTACGTTTTATTAGCGGCCGTTCGATTTTACGTCACTGCTAGTGATGAGCGTTTTAGAGATTGGTAGTATTATCGAAACTGTCGATTATTTCAGCAGTACAAACATTTTGATTATGAAATCGATTCCTGATTTGATAACGAACTACCACGCCATTTCCCCGCAGGGTAGGCAGAGAGGACGGACCGCCGAACAACTCGGTCTTGGCTGACAATCATTAGCTTATTCACATTCATACATCGTTTTAGGAATACTCTTCTATTATTGTATTATACTCTTCTACTATCGACTGCCATAATACGAGCGTGTGCCTAGTGTGGTAGTCGAAAAACCTGTAAAAACTATTTATCTACCTAAGATATTTTTATGAATAAAAAATAATAAAAAATAAAATTCTGACTCAAGTACCTATCTGATTCACTTGATCGTGTCATGTCTCCCTCGGACGTCCCCGACTTCTTCTACCATTCACATTTGTGTCGTATATTCTCCTCACACCCCTTTTTTCATTCATTCGCTCTACATGCCCGTTGGTCTGTGGGTACCTTTCTTTCTTACTCATTACGCTAACATCAGCCTTGCATTCTTTGCGGATTCTCACATTTCTCACACGACCACACGTGGTTTTACCACACATACTCCTCAGAGATCTTATTTCTACAGCATTCACACTATTTTCATCCGTTCTCTGCCAGTTCCATGCCTCACAGCCATGCATCAGGGTAGGTATGCTAGCACTTGCACCTTCTCAACTCGTTGCAAATTTAAAGTGAAAAATCATGACATTTTTACAAACGTGGCGAGGTCGAGTAAATATTAGTTTAAGAATCTATCTGATTCATATTTTCATTGAAAATTATTGATACGAGTATTATACAAACTTCAGATTTTATGTCCGGGTTAAATCTTCCCCACAGGAAAAACTAAACCCTTTCACACACTTTTCCACAAATGATCATCTAGTCAATTCACGCTGTGCAATTGCACTATATAAGTATAATAAATACAAAATAATACAAGAACAACATGTCAACCTACCAAATGGGAAAATAATTCACCGACTCCAGATACTTTCGTATCAGAGGGTTCGGCTCGGTGGAACTCCTAATTGGATCTTTAAATCCGACTGACCCCTCAATATAAATATTTAAAAAATCTTTTTTAATCCTACATGTATTTAAAATTACTGATTTTTGGCTTTTTATATATAAATTCTTTGACAAATCTAATATGCCTAAATTTTGAATCAGAGGCTAGGGAACGTACCCATACTACGTGACCAACTTTTTGCAATTTTTAACCCCCCCCTCCCCCCGGTGACCAAAATCCTAAGCAAACTGCCGCTCATTTGTATGGAGCGTGACATTTTGAAGACCCCCCCCCCCCTAAACGTGTCACGTAGTATGGGTACGTTCCCCTAGGTATAATGCCAGTAGCCGAAATAACAAATGGTAATATTTTTAAACGACTTCAGGAAGGGGTTCTCAATTCGACGGTCGGTGTCAGCCAAGGTACCTGGCCCGGCGTGTTCACTTGACAGTTCCCCTTCTGCCGCGGCCCCGCTCTCGCCTCTCGCCTCTCGCCTTGTCAAGTCGCGCGTGCGGCACAAGCACATCTTACCTATAACTATGTATGTAGTTACAAACCTCCTTAGCTGACACTTTTTCAATGATTAGATGTTCGTTTTTGTAGTTGTATTGTAATTTCAAGGATTTTGTCTTTTGTCCGTTAATGAAGGTTCTATGCGCCTCGTCTTTTAGTGTCAATTTACCGCAAAGAGGAAAATAATGGGCAATCAGTTTTTCCAATATGGATATATTTGATCTTCAATTTGCATCTCACGAGACTTTTGTTTGGTTAATTTAACAAATCGTATCGCTAACGAAGCAGTGCCTTACCGGTGACAGGTGACACGGTCAATTTATCGCCATTTACAATAAATTATTACCTGCTTTGCAATTACCAACTTCACGAACTATTGGAGCAGAACGTTTCGTGACACCTATTGTTTGTACAAGGTCGTAAATAAAATTAAAGAAAATACATGGAAATGAAGGCATTCACTTCATTTCCGACACTTTTCCGTAGTGCTCTATAAACATTGCTAATGTTTATTTTCATTATTATTACTTTAATAGTCGCAACTTTAAAATGGCGTTGCAAATTAAAAAAAAAAAAGAATTATATTAAATGTATGTCAACACAGAAGTTTTTAGTGAGATAGGCTTAGATTTATTTATAAATTTGTATCATATCGTTTTAAACTGTTTCATCATTTTGACAGTGAACGCGCAAAAGAGAATAAATCACTTAACTTTTTTTTTTACATTAGTTCCACACAGGAGGCCCTGAGGAAAATATTTCCCCTCGGGGCCTATGTCATCTTTGGGGATGTTGTGTGGAGGGTCTTTTTAGGAAATGAAGAAGAGGAAGTTCTGAGAATGAAAAGGATATTAGGGGTGGGTAGGAATCTGGGGTCAACGTGTCCAAGAGTGTCGGACGTATGTATCCTTCCCTCCCACTGCGGTGCATGGCGATATTCCGAGAGAGTACGCCTAAATAAGTCAAAGGAACTCCCTCATTTATTCTCTTTCGATCCGGCCAAATCTCACCCCATGAACCCCGGCACCCTTGCTAAGTCAAACAAACTGCGAACTGCTTGGGGTGACCTATAGCAGAGGTGTTGGTTTTCAAATAAATGGTTCCCGGGGCGGCGGTACACGTACCCAAAATTGTGAGTATCTCTTTATGCGATAATCATTAACGTTTTATTGGTTTATTGTAATATTACAGGGGCCCTGCTGTCAAAATTAAATGTCCATAATGCTTTAAATGCATTTTATTGCTAGAATAAAATTGAGAAAAAAAATATCCAGACACTATCTAGATAGCATTTAGTTCGGGTTTGAATCTTGCAATCATATATAAAGATAGCAGCCGATAATATGTGCGTTCAGAAAATGTTGGTAGTTCTTATGCAGGCGCCAGACATGTGTTCAAAGATGTGTTCACACATTTGAAGACTTTGCGCACACCTTTGTTCACTTATGTGTGTCTCTGCCAGATATGTGTTCAAAGATTTGATCACTCCTTTGAGCTCACAGACTCAATAGACCTCACATAACATGGACGACGATTTGGTCGACACAGTTTGCTTATATTATTTATGTGCGTCTAATTATTTATATTATCTAATTAATTTATCTAATTATATTTATCTAAATATATTTATCTAAATATATTTATCTAAATATATCTATCTAATTAATTCTTCGATAGAGCAAGGTATTGAAGAGTAGTGTTTACTTCGGTTCCAGGCGTCATTGATGTTATTTCGATTTTTATGCCCTTTACGTTTCGGATCCCATATATCTGGCTCTACTTGCATCAACTCTATAAACTCGAAAACGCTCTCATTATTCCACTCCATCGTTAGTTCGTTTGGCTGTCCACGCACGACTACTCTCCACGGCGACGCTCGCGCAACTGGGCTTCGCGCAGTGTGGCAGGCATGCAAACATTTCGACGCTGATCCCTTTGATGTGCGCTAAAGAAACCGACACGGAACGGCAAAGCGCACATATGTGCCCAAATAAGTGAACACAGTATCATTTGCCCGTGCCACACATGTGAACACATATTTGAACACATCTTTGAACACATGTCTGGCGCCGGCTTTAGTCGACCGAATTGAAAAGTGACAGAATTGAATTAGACACCTTAGCTCAGTTGGTAGAGTTGTTGCCGTGTAAGCAGAAGGACCTGGATTCGAGTCCTAGAGGTGCCAATATCTTTTTTTATTTTTCTGTGTTCGCTAATCTTGTCTTCATTTAATTAAGTATTTTATTGTTTTATTGCATTCACGGTTACAAAATATGTTCCATGGTAAAATTAAAAAAAGACGATAATTCAGATTTGTTACTGGGATATCCCATAATTATTTACCTTTACCGCAAGTCGGAAGGAAATAAAAACATTCAATTTCTAAAAAACTAGCTATTAAAAGAAAAGTTAATGGGAATGTTTCTCAAATTGTTATTTTATGCACTGATTAGTTATCTCAAATTTGCTAATAACTACATGATCGTTATTTTATTTACGACTAACTGAGGTCCCGGGCGTTTCCCGGGCTTTATACGGAGTTTTTCAAAATCAGACAGACAGTGACGTTTCTCTTGTTTTGAAAATCAAATGCAAAATTTTATCAATCTCGAAAAAAAACTGTAGATAATAATAATACCCGACGTCTTCTTCCATTCACATTTGCGTCATGTTTTCTTCTTACACTATTTTCTTCTTTCATTCGCTCTACATGCCCAAACCATCTGAGGGTCCCTTTTTTTAAGGTTACTCATTCGCATTCGCACTCTTGTTTAGGGTGCATTTTTGTGGTTTACACCACATATTGCTAATTATCTGTTGACTACAAGGTCGCTAACTTGGAAAATACCATTTTTCTGTCTATTTTTATATACCTTATCTTATCAAAAAAGTAATTACATTGCTTGTACATTTTGCAATTTCGCTGCTTTATGAAATTACGCCGTAAATATGAGAGGGATCTGTAATCTTTTCAAGAGACCCTCATTAACACTGCCAGAAGTCCTCTTCACCTTCTAAATTGAGTCTACTGCTATCAAGGTTATTGTTATTTCGCTTATGTCAAGTACCCAGTGGGGATAACATTATTACTAATAATAATATGCCTTCATTTAATTACTATTAATTATTAATGATGTTGAAATCAGAACTCATTGCCTTTCTCAATAGTTTTTTCAAATTTACGATGTGTAATTATTTCGTAGTTTTTTTTTACATAGGTTTTGACGGAAATGCGGTGATATTATGATAATTTGCCAAAGGTAGGTCAGAAGCCTGGTTTTTATCCGAATTTTCCGAACTTAGCGCACCCCTTTCTGAACTTGTTGTAGAATGGTGAATAACAAAAGGAATTACCATTGTCTTTATTTAGTTCAAATATTTGTTGCTTAACCTGTTTTTCTTCAACCCCTCTGGCTATGACGATTTTTAAAAATTTAATAGTATTTGTTTGGACGGAATTGTGATGACAACCCTGCTTTTAACCTGTTTTTTCCAACCCCTCTAGCTAGATCACCCCTTAATAACATAATATATACTTTTTAATTTATTATCAGAATACAAGAATTCTAGGATTGAAGGATTCTTGTCATTAATAATTAAAATATATTTTACAAAATTTTCATATTTTGTTAAAATTAGAATTTATGCCAATGACAGGGATAAATTACTTTTTCCACCTTTTGATTTTTCTATCCATTGCCTGTCTCCGAAGGCGTGGCTTATTCCCCGACTGATATTTCTAATTAGATATGCTGTTTTCAGCTCTTTTAATGTAACACGTATGCATAAAACTTAAAAATTTATTAGCACTTTAACTGAGATAGATGTTTTTTTATAAGAAAGTTTTATTTTTGTTTTTTATTGCAACCATTCAGTTTTCGGTTGGCAGTATTTCTTGGCATCTAATGGAATCGTCTTCTGTCGAGTTAAGTTGTGTACGGTTCTCGTTTGGGACGCTCCCATCGTCCCTCACGTTTTCAAAAGTAATGTTACAATGATGTACTATTTTCATTTTCTTTACACGCACACTTGTTATAATATCATTCTTCCTTCTGGAATAAAGTTTCTCACTAGACGTTGCCCTGGAAAAGCACGTACGGCAATCAAACGAAGAACGTGTCTACAAAAACTTTTTAAACACGTTTTAACACATCCCAAACACCACGTTTTCATTTTGCCTCCGTTTTTTTCGGGCAAATTTTGAAAAAAAAATTGAATCTCTGCCAATTTGCTAACTTTAATTGTCCTCGTGACTTTGTTGGTAATATTATTAGTCTGGTTGTGACGTCTGGCTTGCCAGGCATGAGCCGGGCTCATTATTCAGAATATAGAAGAAACCATAATTGATGCTATTATTTCATTAATAAGACAGGAAAACAGTAAACATGCCATCCATTACATCAATCTGTGAAGCTTCATTTATTATTCTCGCTGAATCATTTCAAATTTCAATAAATTACTTTCTGTGCATAGAATAAAAAAGAACACAGGAAATGTGACGTGGGCGTGTTTCATGATCTTAAAGTCTGACCAAAAGCGTTGCATCCGCGCGCAAAAGGAAGATAGAGAGACACATATGTAATTACGAATGTGAGAGGAGCGCGCTAATATTTAAAGCGATAAAATCGATGCGAAAATTGCAAAAATGTTTAATAAAACACGACTCGTTTAAAATATAGTAAAAATCTCAGGGAAGGTATCTTAAGTAGGTATCATTTAAAGCAGGACTTCCCAACCAGGGGGGCGTAGAGAAATGTCAGGGGGGCGTAATAGCGAAATCGCCTTGCCGTCCATGGCGATTTATCCATAGCTCTAGCAAAGACTGAACCCAGAATCGACCAACTGGTAGAGAGAATGCGAGCTTAAGTATCTCATTAGTACTTTATTTTTTTATTATTTATTGGTTCTAAAATTACTTTGTAAGTTGTTAGACATTATCTAATTATAAAAATACAATTTAAATATATAAAAAATAATAATAGAATAATATGTATAATTAAGAAAACTAAGAAATGTAAATATAAAAGTAATCAAAATTAATGATTAAAAGTGTACCTACTCTTCCATTAAAGATCCCTAATAAATAATCCAAGCATAGAAACTTAATTAAGGGGGGCATGAAAATATTTTTTTTTTGGTTCGGGGAGGCTCGGCGAAATAAGGTTGGGAAACCCTGATTTAAAGAAACGTGAATTTTTTCACAGCTATAACTTGTAAAATAACTGAAACAAACGTGTTTAAAATAACATATTTTTAAAAACTTCAAATGCCTAAAGGAGATCGGAAATCGGTAGAAATTCGGGTAGCGGTGCCTTTCCCCAGACTAATTTGAGAAAGACTCACATAGATCTCATAGAAATCGTTGTGTCACCTTTGCTATCATGGTGACAAGTACTATCTAAATGGGGTTGAAAAGTGAAAATACCACGCTTTATATTCAAATCGAAAGTTTTTCACACAATAATTAAAATCTACACATTTATGAAACAAAAGTTTCCTACCGCTAAATGAAAAATTTGTGAAACTTTGGGAATTTTTTATTAATTATTTTTACATGAAACGCCAAAAAATTGAGGCGATGATAACATTTTTTATCAGAAATTTTAGTTAGGTTACGTTAATGTGAGTCACTTTTAAGAAATTGTATTTTTGCATTAAAAAAATATGTATTTAAAAAAATATTTGTTTATTTATAATTATAAAATATGAAAACGTATTTTATCACCTCCTATAAACAGTTTTTAATTTTCGTATGCGTTGAGAAATATTCAATTTATTTGGATTTTATTGCAAAACGGAAATATTTTGTACGGAAATCTAAAGTATGCCGAGGCCTTGGTTTTTGAACACATCCTAAGTTTGAACGCGTGCATAGTGTTTGTGATGTCTCTGCCAGGGGAATCCCTGTCGCATCTAGAACTAGGGTTGAGCCGAATAAACCCGAGCGGTTTGGAGCGGTCAAACGCTGGCGAGAGGGGGCGCCACTATCAAGTTTCTTCCCCGGTTTGAAAAAGTCGTAGATCCGGGGATGCAGTGGTGACATTGGCTTGCATTCAAAACTACATGGAAAGCATTTCTAGCGTGGTATCTCTTCAGTGTTTCTATATCTGCGACTGAGCTTTATGGCTGCAGAATAATGATCGTGTTATGTATTATCTACTCTCTGCTGTAAGAGGGATTACGTAGGTACTTTGAAGCCAACTAAAAGCACCTACCGGAGGTGCCTATTTTCATGTTAAAGTATTTACTGACGTGTTATTTATTATGTATGAGTAATTTTCCTCCTTTCTCAATACACGGGCTTTCGTAATCATTATCATTTTTATGTCGAATATATCGAAAATTGGTTTTACCTATTCAATTATTATGGTATTCTGACCGTAAAATATGAATACAACGTAGACAGCTTAAAAATGGACGTGGTATAGCAGCATATTTGATTCAGAAACCACAAAGAAATACCTGTACAGCGTGAAACACTTTACTCTGCAGTCAGTGACGTAGCTATTGTGGATTTTATGGATAGAAAAAAATCTGAATTTCAAATAACTCGTCTGTTAGTTCCTCTTTTGGCCGCCTGGAAAACAAAACGAAGTTCAACAAAGCTGTGTGACATAAAAAAATAGAGTGTGTAATTAACACGCAATAGAAGTGAAACTAGAAAGTAGCTAGATGTCGCTTTCTTTTGACTGTTTATTTTAAAGTGATTTGAAGATTGGATATTGATTTACAAAAACAATTTTTTTTTTTTTGAATTTCGTAGAATTCGAACCCCCGTCCACTGGATTTATCATTCTGTCCGTTGAGATTTGCGATTGCACTATACCGCTGCGCTATGGCACGCGCTCGGCGACGCGCGAATTCCGTAAAAAAACAAAGCGGCCAATGAGCGCAGACCTATCGTCGTTTCCGTTTTACGAGTATATCTCAATCAATGGGAGCCTTGAGCGCAGTTTGATGCTTGGTGCCGTAGTGCGTCATTTCCGTTTCATCCGAATATCAAATCACTCTAACGGGGCTAAGGAAGTTTCACTTTAACAAAATCGAGTGCGGTTCACACGCGGTAGAAGAGAAATTTTACCGAAAACAATCTCAACGAATTTAAAAGTGTGGTCATAACCAATCGGCCAATGAGCCCAGACCTTGCGTCATTTCCGTTTCATTTCTCAACCAATATAATCAAAGCGGCAGTTTGATGCTTCACATGCGCTGTGAGCTGTGATGCGTCATTTCCGTTTTATCCGAATTCCAAATCACAACGAGGCTAAAGAAATTGCACTTCAAAATGTCTTTGTTGTCTTTAAAACGCAATTAATGAAAAAAGTAAAATAACAAACTAATAAATTGTACAGCGCCCTTGAGGTGATTTTTCACCAAAAGGGTGCTATACAAATTATCCAATTATTATTATTATTAAACGCTATCACTAGGAGCGCATGAAAAAATGGTAGATACTGAGCCCTCGAACCCTGTACAGTGCACCACTATACTCTGAAAAAGGTGGTTGGGTTCCAGTAAGCCGGCATTATACGCAGTCAATTTAGGAATGTAGTGGACAGGTATCGAAGAAAGGTGTTTATATTGGAGTGAAAGTTATTGCTTTTCTTGATGGTTGTAGCCTTTCGGTGATGGTGACAAAAAATGTTTTCTAAGTCTAAAGACGCAATCTTCCAGTCCAGGAAAAAATCGAAATGGGAATTCACGCTCCTTTATGGGAGGAGTTTAAAAGTACTTGAGAAAAAGCTTTTGGAAAGGTTAGAAAAAGTATTTGAGAATTTTTTTTACACGTTGATTTCGTAAAGGCCTGTAAAAAACATCAACTCCTTTTTTACGCATTATTTATTGTAATAGCAAAGAAATCTAAAATTGACTTCATGGAACCAAGCGACGCGGAACCACACGTCTGTTCCCCGGTCCGGCCGGGGCGTAAGTATTGATTGATGTCAAAAATGACAACGAGAAAATGCATATTTTATTTTGTAAAGTTCGGGCGTAAATATAATTTTTTTGCGATTATTTTAAAGGAAACTGAATTTGCCACATTAAACAATAAAACCATATCCGAAAAGGGGTTTATAAGTAGGAGAGTTGGCACTTGAATGAGATTTTTTTTAGACTTAATACTTTATTTTTTTCTAGGCTAATTAAAAGACTTAGAAAAAATGACCGATATTTTGAAGGGCCAGGGTATGTTCTACTCGCAGTATTTAATTGAAGCATCTATAATACTTCTACGAAATCAAATTTTAAAACAAAAACATATGATTTTGCATTATTTAGTTTGGCTTCATCTTAAGACTTCTTTTACTGTCGATTGTGTTATATATCTACTTGTCCCGATATCTGCTCTTCTGAATTAAATAGCCTGAATATGTCGTTTGTGAACGTTTTTTTAGATGTGCCGTTATTTGACATTCTTTTATCACGTCTTTTCGTACTTCCAATTGTTTTTACAATTTCATTTGTGTCATGTAGATTCTGTATTCTGTAGCAGGGGTGCCCGGGTTCACGGAATGAGGTTTGTCTAGGTCTTGGCGACGGATGCATTTGCCCACCTACTGCGTGGCAGGCCGGATCAGGAGAGACCGGTTGAGGAAGACCTTTTGACATCTCCAGCCAGATTATTTTGATCACTTTGCAGTGGGAAGGATGGATTCATACGTCCGTCATTACTGGACACATTGACCCCCAAATTCTACCCACCCCTCGTCCCCTCATACCTTTTTATTTCCCAGAACTTCTCTCCTTCCTTTCCATAAAAACGATCCTCCACAAACAATCCCCAAAGATGACGTAGGCCCTAAGGGAAAAAAAATCCTCAGGGTCTCCTGTGTGAAGCTGATAAAAAAATAAACCGCCCTTCTGCTAGCCGAGCGATCAACGGTACTTATCTGCCATTTCTATTTTCTTATCTCTGCATATTATAAATTACAGTCCTCCGCCGCTTCTGTCTGTCTGTCTGTTCACGATAAACTCAAAACTACTTAACGGATTTTCATGCGGTTTTCACCAATAGATAGAGTGATTCATGAGGAAGGCTTAAGTATATAATTTGTCTTAAATAAGGTTTTGTATAAATTGGTTGAAATATATAATATATAAAGGAGAATGTCTGTATGTAGCAAGCGGGCGGTGTGGATTTGATTTGTATGCAAAGGAAGGTCACTGTCTACATTTTATTTCCAAAACTTTGAGTAAAGCGAAATGTATTGAATGTCTTTGATGGCATTATTATCAAATCAAGTTTCTTTTAAAGCGATTCCACCCCTAAGCGGCCCATTGGGGTATATGTTCTTGCGTTTTTTTCAGTTTCGGATGTCGTGTATTGAAACGGTATCACCAGTCACGATTCTCTATTCGATTTCCCATTACCAGCTGGTTCCTACTTTGGGAAGGTACCGCCAAATAATATTTATCTGTAATGGCAACGGAATTCCCAATGGAGATACCCCTATACTCGGTATTACTTAGTCATGCCAATGAGAATTGGTAAGACTAGTCAATAAAATATTCAACGATGTCTAGATACAACTGATATTTTAACACAAGACCATTTATCGATTGTACTTTTTTATATTAATACAACTGCTACCCTGTGCAAATCGCAAGTACACCCCACGGTTGAATTTGGAAGCCACCTCTTGGTCTGGTTCCCCAAAATACCTGAAAAAACGTCGACTCTGTGTAGAAATGGGCGGTCCGTTTGGTAGATTCTCCTATCTTAACAAACGGATTGCAATATTTAGAGCACAGGTGTCGGGTGTGAACGATATCTTTGTTCTACCGGTATTTCAATGGAAGATGCTCCAAGGAACTAGTGTCATTGATTCCTTCGGCATCGGTGCAGAGTGAAGTAAAATGTCCAACGCAGTTGACATGAGAACGGGTCATTTCTACGACTTGAGTTCAGCAGCCCGGATGTGGAACGATTCGCCGGCCTCTGGATTTCTTCCCTCCCACAACAGGGCTCTCTTCAAGACCCGGGTTCACTCCTTCCTTTCCTCAAAAGACTTCCACATAGCATCCCGAAAGATGGCATGTGCCCTGAGGGAAATTATTTTCCTCCTCTTTGGGGTTAAAATATTTAAAAATATATACGAATTTATAATTTTTCTGAAAGTTAATATTTGTATGTCGTGTTAGATCTCAGAAAATCTTTAAAATGATGGCATGTGCCCTGAGGGAAATTATTTTCCTCCTCTTTGGGGTTAAAATATTTAAAAATATATACGAATTTATAATTTTTCTGAAAGTTAATATTTGTATGTCGTGTTAGATCTCAGAAAATCTTTAAAATGATGGCATGTGCCCTGAGGGAAATTATTTTCCTCCTCTTTGGGGTTAAAATATTTAAAAATATATACGAATTTATAATTTTTCTGAAAGTTAATATTTGTATGTCGTGTTAGATCTCAGAAAATCTTTAAAATGATGGCATGTGCCCTGAGGGAAATTATTTTCCTCTTTGGGGTTAAAATATTTTTAAAAAATATATACAAATTTATAATTTTTCTGAAAGTTAATATTTGTAAGTCGTGTGATCTCAGAAAATCTTTAAAAAACGAGCACCTAGTTCTGTCTACAATATAATAAATATTTTATTTTTATTTTCAATCTTTAAAAAAATTACAAACATACTTTGCCATGGGCCACAGCCAGCGGTTCTAGAAAATTTTCTTCTTTATGGATTATTGCGCAGAGGAAGGACGGAGAAATGTAGTTACCTGACTGTTAAAATCTCTTCTCTCCACCTGTTATTACTTGAGATTTATTTTGTAAGGTGATGTGATAAGTCGAGTTATACCAAAAAAACAGCTACAACTTTTCAAAATGCATGTAATAATAGAAATACCCAAAGATATTCAAATACAGAAGAGATATGCTATGGTGTCCGCGCAACTGTCGCCGGAATATGCATGTAATAATAGAAATACCCAAAGATATTCAAATACAGAAGAGATATGCTATGGTGTCCGCGCAACTGTCGCCGGAATACGCGCTAATTAGCGTAGTTTTCATACAAAAAGAATTTGTTCATTTGGTTGATTTTTTGAAAATGAGCTTTAATTTATACCTACATCCAAAAATGCTGAAAGGCGTGATGATAAAACTATTAAAATAATGTACTTTTTGTAGTTATTTTTTGATTATAAGTATCGGGGTATGGGTACCGCCGCCCCGGGAACCTTTATTGGATAACCAACACCTCTGCCATAGGTCACCCCAAGTGGTTCGCTACGTTTGGTGATTTAGCAGGGGTGCCCGGGTTCATGGGGGTGAGGTTTGTCTAGGTCTTGGAGGCGGATGACCAGGACATACTGAACCCCAGATTCCTACCCACCCCTTAAACCCTTTTCCTTCCCAGAACTCTCCTCTCCTTCCTTTCCTTAAAAAAAACCCTCCACACAGCATCCTCAAAGATGACATAGGCCCTGAGGGAAATTATTTTCCTCAAGGCCTCCTGTGTGGAGCTCATGTAAAAAAAAAAAAAAAAATTTATCATTTTTCAATAATGTCTAAATTTAATAAGAATGTTAAAAACATCTGAAATATATTAGTTTGTAAGTGCGCAAATAAATACACAAACGGACCAATTTTCGCCAACAAACACATGTACGTACATATTTTTTAATGATTTTATTGAAACTAAAATTAAAATTCTAAAACATACGTTTGTTAGATAATGTATTGATTTATTTTACTGCATGATTTTATTATTTGAAATGGGTGTGGTATAATACAAAAACTTTTTTGAAAATTGAACAAATCTGCCAACGACCTATGGAATAACCTTATTATACTAAAAATTAAAAAAAATTCTCAAAATTTATTATATACGAATGCTAGATAAAAGAACAATCTTTCGAAATCCATTTATAATTTTTTGTGGAAAAGAGTCAATACGTCTAAAAACTTTTTTGAAAATGACGTATTTCCGATTTTCTCTGGTAATGCCCTCTTAACAATATATTTTGAATAAGGAAAGAATTCGTTCGTTTGGTTTATTGGTTAATTATTTGTTCTTTTAGTTTATTTGTTAATTGGTAAACAATATCGGCGACATCCGGAAGCGCAGACCCACATAGTAAAAACAGCAGATAGCACATCTACTTATATTTAAATATCTTTGGAAATACCCAATATTACAAATTATCTTATTTCATATTATTGTTGCTATAAGGTTCGTATTTATATAATATCAAGACGATACTGGCAATTTACCTCTCACGCGATTCCTATCGTGATTTACGACGAGCAAAAGACAGTTGTGACATAAATAATTCCTTGCATAAATTATCTTCTATATCAATTTTACTGCCTTCGCATGACTACATTGTTGAATTTGTTGAAACCGTTATTCATTTACAAAAAAAAACTAAAGACAATAATAATTTTGCTTAAGGTAGTAGTGATATTAGCGTGTTTTCTTATTATTATATGATATTTTATTGAACATTAATTTAACAATTCGATTAAATGGAATTCTGAAATTTTCTGAACCCTGGCACACAATTCCGAATAGGTATTTCATTATCATCTTCTCCAAATGAACTAAATAAATTCCCGACCTGCGGTACAATAATATTGTTATTAGATTAATAATATTTACTCATCTTGTGGAATTCAATGTTTTGTTTTGGGTGTTCCAAATGATTCATTTGCCGACTCATTAGATACGATTTTTTTTACATTAGCTCCACACAGGAGGCCCTGGGGAAAATAATTACCCTCAGGGCCTATGCCACCTTTGGGGATGCTGTGTGGAGGGTCTTTATAGGATAGGAAGGAGAAGAAGTTCTGGGAAATTTCCTTCCCAGAAATAAGGAAAAGGGTATAAGTGGTGGTCAGTATGTTCAGGAGTGACAGACGTATGAATTCATCCCTCAGAGAAGTCAAAGGGACTCCCTCAACCATTCTCTCCCGAACCGGCCTGCCATGCAGCTGGTGGTCAGATGCATCCGCCGCCAAGACCCGGACAAACCTCATCACATGAACCCGGGCACCCCTCATAAGACACCAAACGTAGCTAAGAACCACTTTGGGTGACATATGGAAGAGGTGTTGGTTATCCAATAAATGATTCCCGGGGGCCGGCGGTACCCATACCCGCCTCCCAACTTAAATTACTGCAAAGGTAGCTGACACGATATTTTACAATATTCAACAAGTCATTCATAAATACATAATTTATTTATTTATTTATTTTATTTATTACTCTTTTATACAACCATGCGGCTTTTACATTGCGCACATATCGATTGTCCCGTTGATTAGTCAGACATCTCCAAATACTAAGTTTTGAGATAATGAGGAGAGCAATATTCGAATGCTCACCGTCAAATATTATATACAAGTGTCTGTTTTTATATATTAAATATGCCATAAAATAACAACACCTGTAGATTATGACATTTTGAAATATCCTGCTAGTGACCCAAAAACCATCAACATTTTGTTTATTTCACTACAAGTTTTAGTGCATTATAATTGATTTGGTGGTGTTTATGAGTGATGTGAGTATTGTACCAGATAGAGGGTACACTTTAAATTTCGTTTTTTCGGCTAATCAACTGGGCGATCGATTTGGTTACAATTTTTTTTTTTACTTAAAGGTTAGTAATAAGTAATAAACAATGATTTCATATGGTTTAGAATTGGATTAAATAAAAAAAATATATACAACTAGCTGACCCGGAAAACGTTGTTCTGCCATGTAAATTATTTCTAGTGAATATTTTGGTGACACCCTAATCACCTAGCGGTATGAACTATACTTTACGACCTATTATCATACTTATCAAATATACATAAAAAAATTCATAAAAATCGGTCGAGCCGAACACGAACACCGTGACACAAGATTTTTATATATATATATATATATACATAGATAGTCGTAACGTTTTCAGAAACAATATTTTGACATGAAAGATTTGCACATATAATTTGTCATGTTATTAAAAATGCCTATTTCATTTGTAGGTTTGTTTGCTAAACTATGTATGCGAGGAATTTGCGAGTGTGGTACATTTTTTTGTTTGTTTGTGAACAGTGACAATGAAATGAGTCCTTATGCCTAGTGTGTCGAGTAGGTACACTTATATTAACTAGTCTCAGGAATTCCCAACAGTCGAGCTCCGAATATACAATTTTAAAAAAAGCAGGTCAATTCAAAGAAATACCAAAGATTTTAACGATTGGTTTTGGTTACAAAATTTTGCAGAAGACGAATGAAACTAAAACTGACCTTGATGAACATTTTTAACGTTCACTATATTTCAAAGGAATACCTAACTATGTGTTGTTATCTATAACATTTTTTAAAAAACACTTTGACGGACAATCGAGTTGTGTTTCCATTATCCTATCAGGTCATTTGAAAGCTCCTGTCTGAAAGTATGCACCTTGTTATCTTCTGCCTTACTTCAAGTGACGAATCACGTTACCAACAATGTCGCATTTGACCAATAATACTTCGGGAACTACCTTGGCTCCTTTTGGTTTTCCATTAAATTAACCACGTTCATGGTTTAAGTGGCTTAACTCTCCCGTCTTTAATACTTTTTTGTACTTTTACTAGCTTTGAATAGTTGTCATTCTAACTAATTAAAATTCACAGGGTCTTTCCATTTCCCAGAATATGTACATATAAGTTAGCCTCCCAAAAACCGGGCACTCTGTACAAGGACCGCAGATACTTTAATAGTACACAACTGCTAACCCTGTACAAATTACAAGTGCGCCCCAACGGTTGAATTTGGCAGCCATCTCTGGTCTAGAGCTCCAAAATACCTAACAAATACCCTCCACTCAGCAAAAACGGGCGGTCCGTTTGATAGATTCTCCCATCTTAACAGACAGATTGCAATCTTTAGAGCACAGGCGTCGGGTGGGAATCTATCCTTGTTCTACCGGTATTACAGTGGAAAATGCTCCGAGGAACTAGCGTCATTGATCCCTTCAGCACCGGTGCATAGTCGGGAAACACGCCAAACGCGTGCCCAACATATGTACACGGTTGACATTTGTCACACGAGAACGGGTCGCTTGGCTGTGGAACGATTTGCCGGCGTCTATGTTTCCTCCTTCCTACAACACGGGTCTCTTCAAGACCAATGTTCATTCCTTCCTCTCTTCTCAAAAAGACCCTCCACACAGCATCCCCGATGATATAGGCCCTGAGGGAAATTATTTTCCTTAGGGCCTCCTGTGTGGATTTAAAGTAAAAAAAAAAACGTGAAAATTTATGCATAAATAAAATTAAATAAATCTGACTTGAACCCATCCTACCTACATTGTGATTAATTATACAGCATTGCCATTTGGATTTTAGTTGCCTAAATAATATGTACAAAAGTTCAATCCGCCTACCATTAGGAAATAATATTTTTTTAAGTGAGTCTTTTAAAAATATTTACCCATTGTATGGTGTTATCAGCAAATTCTAATGGAATGCAGATTTCCTTTGTCTTTGAATATTTCCAACGAAAAACAATACTTGACTAAATGGTTTGGTAGTACTAATGTTTGACGATTTAACTCTTGAAAATTTACCCGACGGAAGTTTATGTTCAACGGATGACTCCGAAATAGAATAATCTTGTAAATCGAGTTGTGATCTATCGGTCGTTGTTCCCAATCCTACTGATTAACTGTTGAGCCGAAATTTTTGTTTAAGTCCTCAAATGCACAAATACCCTCTTCCCAACGCAACTCTCCGACCAACAGGCGAATCGAGCGTTACTAAACAAATCACTTTGCTGATCGGAGGCTCAGATTGATCTATAGAAACGTTGGGAACAACGGCCGTAAGTGCCCATAAAATCTATCTAAAATCATGATGTATCATTTTAAGTATTTGAAATGTGACTTTTTTGTAAATTGTTGTAATTTAGTTTCTGTTAGTCATCCTTTGGACAGCGATCTTTCCGGAGGTAGTGTGGGTAATGTAAGGTGTGGAGATCGCAGGGAGATACGGTATGATGTGTATTGCAGGGCTGGGAGGGCCGCGGGGGCACGACGACCTGTGCGCCAACCTGAAGGGCCACTCCAGCGAGGGTGAGTGAAGGGGGCGAGAAGGGCACTACCACCCTCAGCCGCCGGCATACAAACACTGTTGCTTTGTCTGGTCGCTACGCTTACCTTTACCTTTGTGTACCTACTAACTCGCTACCAACCTCCCAGTCAGGCCACTCGAACCATCTCTGAACCTGTTTATCTTTCAAATAATACTTTTGTACGGGTCCCTAAAAGCCCCACCGTTTTCGTTTATTTATTGTTTTAATATCCACTCCCACAGTTTCAAATAGTGATGTAACCAAATGTTGTTGATAATTCTGAGTAAAAACGTCATATATATTGTATTTTTTGATTCGCCAATCGTCCCATCTTAGAGACATTCATTTAAATACTCATTCATCTTTTATATTCATTGAAGAAACCAGTATTGATTTAAAAAAACGCTGAAATATTCGTACGTATTTCCCACACGCTTGCTTAGAGCATATCGTAGTCTTTTAAAAGCAGGATCAAATTTGGGCTCCTCCATTGAATTTGTTGAAAACGTAGCCTTTTAAACGCTGAAACAAATTTGGGTTCCTTTATTTAATTTGTTGGAAACTGTTATTATCTTTTTTAGAATCAACGTAAAGATCTTACTTAGATCATCAGAGTTTTTTTGCCACTTTAGAAAACTACTAATAATTTTTTTCTCGTGACCCAAGTAGCACAATAGACGAGCTACTGTTTTGTAATAACAACAATTAGTGCAATGTGTGATATGATCTTCTTGTGATAACTTGAGCTGTTTTAGTCTCTTTATATTGTGCGAGGCATCCTCTCTGCGTGTTGTCACTAATCAATATTATTTTTTCTACCTCTCTTTACAGAAACTCCGCTCCAAACGTACGTATTTATTAATTGTGAGACGGGCATTACCGGAGCAATAATTATTAATATTGATGTTGTAGTGTTGATCATCCATCATCTATCTTCATTACGCACGACATAATTTCTTTCATTGTTTATTCAATATTTTTTTGTTCGTGTTCAAGAAAGCCACAAATCAATATGAAATACATCATACTCTGAAAGGTAGAAGGTAGTTTTTTTTAATATTGTCTATTAGATACGATGTATCTAGTAGGTACCTACTTATTTATATTTGCGTCGCTATAAATTCATTCACAATTCATCTAAAAATTTATCCGGTTCGCAAAAGTGTTTATTTATTATTCTTTCGTTTAGCACGCATTAGGTTACGACCGCATTTTTTTAATTTGCAAAAACTGGTTTGCAAATCTCTTTCAACATGCGTTTCAAAGGTTATAATATCATTGTCTTATGGTCCCCGACGTGATGTCACCGAAAAACTAAAGCGTAAAAATGACAGCGTATTTTATGTAGGCAAAAGTATTCATTGTTTTTTGTTAAATTCTTGTAACTCCATTTATTTATTTTTTTATTTAATTTAAATTAAAAGTTATTATCAAGTTCTGCTAGTTTTATTTTTTTCATTTTTGTTACAGCTGTTTCGGCTTACAAGGGCGTTTGATAGTTTGAAATTGCTAATAATCGATTACTTTGTCTAAAAGTAACATCAGAATTGTAGTTATTTGCCTTGAAAAAGATCAATAAGTTATATATTGTGAAAGAAAAGATAAAATAACACAATGAAAAATTATCTGATGAATTTTAATGAAAATAACTAAATAGGTAGACAGTTTTACTAGGTCTTGGTGGATTTCAATCTTTAAATCAATGATTGTCATTACTGTTGTCGTATTATTTATTTTGTTTTTTATAATTCTGAGACTTCCTATAATCTTGATGCACTTTGTGCACCTATTATATAAATAAATAAATGAATAAGATTTAAATAATCTACATTATCGAATACATAACGCGTTGCGGCAACACGTTTATTGTTT
Organism: Limnephilus marmoratus; assembly: GCA_917880885.1. Taxonomy (NCBI): domain Eukaryota; kingdom Metazoa; phylum Arthropoda; class Insecta; order Trichoptera; family Limnephilidae; genus Limnephilus; species Limnephilus marmoratus. The sequence goes on along the minus strand of OU862912.1, from coordinate 57,775,672 downwards.
GTCGGTGTCATCGACCTGAGAAGCGACATTCAAACGAGAATAAAAAATCTGTCCAGAAAAAAGTTTCGCCATTATTGTGATAGAATTTTTAAATTCTGTCATTAACGAAAAATTACTCTTGTTTCGCTTTTTTCCCTTAGTCTGAATTCGGATTTTTGAAGTGAAAACTTCTTTAGCACCGTTATGATTTAAAACTCGATGAAACGAAAAATTGCGACACTAAGAAAAGACAAACACGTATATAGGATTTAGCCTGCGAGAGAATGAGGTAGTATAATCGGTATCCTCTTTGTGCGATATTTCGTAGCCGATCAGTCTACTCTTGTCTACTTTAGTTTTCTGAAGGTTTCACTTCTACCGCGTGTAAATTGCACACTCTGATTTTTTAGCATTATCGTATATTGCTAGCAGTGTGAAACGTGGTTTTGGTTGGTTCCTGCAGGTGTTATGGTCGTCATAATATATCTTACTGATCTGATTATTATGAACTTGTCTCTGCAATTACACGCACGTTTACTGCACACTGTTGCTCGCATGCGGTGACCGAATAAAAATAATAATATTAAGATAATTTGTACAAAGCGGATATAATTGGATTAAAGACCAAAATAGACAATACTACCAAAATATTATAGCATAAAATAATAAAAAAAATCATACAAGTAACACACAAAACCAATATAAAACACAAACACACAACACTTATTAAAAATATCGTTTTTAATCTTATATAATATTATTTATTCTTAAATTTACGTTAATTTTAAATCTCTACTTTTTAAGTTTAATTTATCTTAATCGTATGTTTTTTATTTACTTTTTTCTGTTTTTTCACCAATATTATATATATATATGTATTGTGCATAATTTTGTATATGAAATGGAGGCCTCAGCACGGGTAAACCACCCAGTGAGGCCAACATCATTGAATTGTGTAAAAAAATGTAAATATATTGCATCAAATAAATAAATAAATAAATCTGACCATCTGATAAAATAAAATCGTGGCCTGAGGGGTTAAAGGGCCAGGAGTAGAAAAATCTCCCGGTAGCGGGAATGCTTACTTAATTTTTTTAATTGAAAAGGCACATTTTCAGGATACTACGCTTTTTGCAATTTTGAAGATGATAATAAATGTTATTTCGGTTATATACATCATTCGATTATTTTCGAATCAATATATCGATTATGCCCATCATTAGTTAACTATGACTATCTATTGAACGAACACAATAGAAAACAAATACATTACCGATAAGTGCCCGATACGTTTACCGATAAATAGCCTATGCCTATCATTTAATTTTTCAATTGAAAACCATTAATTTGATAGCGTGTTTTTTTCCACCTCTAATCAAACATAGCCATGAATGAAATAAAGCGAGTAGTCGGTGAGTTTTTTGTTTGTTGTCCAACCAGGTGAAATATACTGTACAAAAGAAATTATTATCATAATTAACAATGTTTTTTATCTTGCCTTGTTTATTGTTTACCAAAGAAGCCGAGATGTTTGGTATTATGTTCAGTCACATTTTTATCATATTTTCAATCAAAACAGTCTCACGTAAATTAGTCGTGGTAATAATATTATAAAAGAAATTTATTTAACACTAGCTGGCTCCCGGCATGCGTTGCAATGTCATATTCAAAGAAATAAATTGTTTCTCCCTGCGTGTCCTCTCCCGTGAGTCCCGTTCCCATCCCGCATCCCCTTCCGCGTAGCCCTTCCACGCCTACCCTCCCGCGTTCCATATATCCAGTTCCAGTACATTCAGTTTTCGAACAGCTCGCGTGCCACCTATTATAATTTATTTATTCAAATTTTCATTTCTCTAGGTATATTACAAATATTTTTGTGTATTGTAAGAACAATCAATCAAATTTGGTACGTAACATATCTGTACATAATTTAAAAACTCCATAGACAATTCTTTTTTTACAAAAAAAAAACAACTGCCTGCTGAATTCACATTCATCAAACGCGCGAACTGTTAAACGTGCGAAGTTAAAATAGTCGTTAAGTTTTCTGAAATTGTCCAGTTTTCTGTGAAATTTTCTTAATTTTTCTTTCCGTAAGAACCTTCTACAAAGTATTAGAAAACTTATAATAAAGATGAATAAAATTATTAAAGTCGTTCCGAAGTTATGGCTTGACCATTAATATAGGGATTAATTTATACATTTCATATTTAGATGGTGTCGACTTATTATTTATATTTTAATATATATTTTAATAATTTGTTATGTTCTTTTTAACCTCGTTACTTTTTAACGTAATTTCGTAAAATTCAAAAATGTACATTTAATTTTTCAATTATTAATTCATTTGTTTATTTGACTTAATTTTATTTCATTCATCGTGTCGGGGAAATCAGTCATCGTCAGGGGACCTTCCGTATGTGCCAGTGCCAAGTCAAAATTAAACGGTTCGTGATGACCGATTTATGATTATTTATTCAAACGATGAAATCTAATCCAAATAAAAGTACCTAAATTATTTTCACAAAAAATTCTTTAACAAGAATTTTATTTTTGAATTATTGTGCCCTTGTACACCCCTGAGATTGCCCTAAGTCGTTCGCTACGTTTGGTGACTTAGGGGTGCCCGGGTTCATGGGGTGAGGTTTGTCCAAGTCTTGGCCGGGGATGTGTTTGCCCACTTAGAGGGACTGGTCGAGGGAGACCTTTTGACCTCTCCAGCCAGACTCTCAACCCATCGCCGTGCACCGCAGTAGGAGGGATGGGTCCATACATCCGTCACTTCTAGACACATTGACCCCTACGATTCCTACCCTCTCCTTATACATTTTTCCGTCCTAGAACTTCCTCTCCTACCTTTCCATGAAAATATTCTCCATACAGCATCCCCAAAGATGACAGGCCTCCTGTGTGGAGCTAATGTAAAAAAATGATGTCTTATACACCACATATGTACCTATTATACCGGATAGTTACTATAAACATGATCAGTTTACATACATTTTTTACATACAGTTCGTTAGGTATGTCTATATGCGGATGAATGGAACGTACCCGAGATTCATGCACCATATGGAATTACTTGAGGCAACAAATAGATTTAGCTTGGAAACTAGACGTTATGCAAATCTTGCAATTCTTAGTTTTAACATAATCCATAATCGTATTGACAGCCCATTCCTCTTGGAATGTTATGGCTTATACGTGCCTGAAAATTTCAGCCGTAGTCGTCGACACGACTTGTTCAAAATACCACACGGCAGAACAGATGTTCTAGCACAGCATAGCATCACAAGAGGAATGGTGCTGTTGAACGAAATATCGGAAACACTAGATATATATAACTCTTCTTTAGATAGCCTTAAGATTTTTTTGTATAATAATCATCTTCCTAGGTGTTAAGACTGTCAAAATGAGAAAATTGTACAGTAATTGGATAAAAAATCTGTTGTACAATTAAAAAAAAAAAAAAAAAAAAAAAACCTATAATACCATAGACATCCAAATGGATAGACAAGAAGTTGCAGATGAGGGGTAAAACCAAACTATGGAGTGCGAAGAGGGGAAAGATGACTGTTATTCGTTGAATAATCAATCTGACAGTATATAGGCATCTCGCATTACAATATCACCATTTAGTTCTTAAAAGCAAAATCTGCTTTGAATGAATAGACCTTTTTTGCATGGGAGCGCGAATTGCTTGCCACGTTCATAACATATTTGCTAAGGCCAAATGCTCGCCCCAAAAAGACTCGCCCCAATACACATAGCAATATTTTGTTGCCTTGTTTAGTTAAAACACTTTTACAAATGTTTTATAATTTACTTACCCCTGTACAGCGACGAGCACATTGGAGAACCGCCCACATTCACTACGTGCACATTGATATGTAGATATATTGTATAGCACAAGCTGCCGTTATTTCGTTAAATGTATGGATGATAGCTTCTCGCTGTTCACGGCAAGAATGATGACGTCACACATTTTAGATTCAAGCGAGGCTCTATCCCCTCTCCATGGAGCGAGTCGGTTCCAAGGAGGAGCTTCAGCCGGCGCCATGTGGAGGGTGAAAAAATACGTTTTTATCACTTAGGGCAGGTCCAGATATATGTCCGTGAATAATACCTATGAATTACATTTGTCCGTCATGTCGTGTCGTGACGCGTCAGAATGGTATCGCTTTCATACATTTAGTATGGTGACGTTTATATGTATTAGTCTGTCGAGTGATAGACAAGTGTAATTCCGCCTTTAGGTCTTTCATATACATTTATATACAGGGTGTTAAGGGACGTACTTGACTTGCTTTATTAACCCGTGATTTCTGGCATTATTTACAGTTTTTTTTTTTTTACAGTGAATACCGCACAAGAATCTCAACTGCTCCCGTCTGGAGCCAGTGAGACTATGGCATCCCCAATTGGGGTATGTTGTGAGGCTGAAGGTAGTGGGGAGGGGAAGGAGGTGGGGAAGAGGAAGGTTGGGAAGTACCTGGCTATTCAGATCTGGTCACTAAACACGGCTAAAGCCATTTTCAAGCAATGTTTCAATTCTGAATGGTGGTCTTACACCAGGGCGATACTAATAGTATCTTCAACTCTGGAACATGCCGCAAATATACTATATATTATTTTTTAAATGAATTAATTGTGAAATAACACAAATTAATCAAATAAAATTTATTTGCGCATGCCGGGTTCGAACCCGCGACCTCCGGAATGTGAGTCAAGAGTCTTAGCCACTGGACTACGGAGGTCGTAAATGTAAATTAAATTTTGGTCTCCGGTAACTTTTTTGATGTTTTTTTTTCTATTAAAACATAAAAAAACGATGAGAAGATGGAGAGCTGGCGGTGAGAGAAGCGGTTGGGCTGTTACTCGGCTGAGTGACCAGTGACGACATGCGGAAGATTTTTTTCTTTGATTTTGAAGAAAGAAAAAAAGTCGTCGAAAAAGTAACCGGGGACCAAAAGTTAATTTACATTTTTACTCCAAATATTGTCAAGAATCACTGGTTAAAGTAAGTCACGTACATCCCTAACACCCTGTTTATATTCCTGCAGATGGCGTTATAAAACTTCCCATTGTGGAAAAATATAAAATACGTTATTGAATTCTTGCGACGTTTTCATTTGAAAAGGTAACAATGAATCTATTCATATTGAAGTATCGACTTGTACCACTAAATTGGCACATTTTTTGCCTCGGGAAAATATTCACTTCATGTTGAAATCCCCGATAATTGGAAGGTTTCGCTTGAACATATATATATATGTTTGTGTGGAGTTGGTGTTTGTTGTTCTGAAGGGACTTATTTATAAATCGCCTGTTCGTTTCTACCAAATAACATCTTGTATAGAAATCGATAAACTCATCTTTACGATTCGTGCTTTTATTACCTGTTCGAAAGAACGCGCCGTTGTTTTTTCGATACGTAGTTTGTTCCTTCAGATTCGGAGATAGTTATTCATCTGATGTGCCGAGCTCTCCTAGTCCTAACTGTAAAGCAGAAAATCTGTACGCAGAATCGGCATCAAACTGAGAGTTCTGACGTAATGATGTTCGCACATCCTATTATGTCTGGAATTTCTTGCTGAATATAACTATTTTCAGTTTGTAACATTGCTTTCACTATGAGCTATGGCGCTTTGAAAGTCAATAAAAAAGTTTAAAAAAACTGCTAAATATTTATAATAAACAGCGAGTTCCAGGCATGCTTTGCAATGCCACATAAAGAAAGAAAATGTTTCCCCCTGCATGGTCTTTCCCACGCGTCACCGTTCTCCTCCCACTTGCTCCCGTCCCGCGAACTTTATACAAATTTCATGACGCCAGAGCTCACCATATATGTATACTAGAAACCATCGTTGGCGTGCGCACAACAAATTACAAAAGTTTCTTCGCAATCGGATGAATGGTATAGGAAATAATAATTTATTATCGCCAGAGCTCTCCATTATATAATATACGTTATGGTTAAGGTTTTCACGGGTGCAAGATGTAGAACAATTTTCTGGGTTTACCCGCGTAACGCTCTAGACATAAGAGTTGATATGCACTCACTTAAGAACTTAGCTTCTGGACCGAACAGACACGCGAAAGCGATCGGTTTGAGACAAAAACTCAAGACATAAGGCCTCTGAAGATGGACAGTGAGATCTGTCCGTAACGTCAGGAGTTAAAAAGTCCTTTTAAGGACTGCGTTACGCGGGTAAACCGAGAAAATTGTTCTACATATATACATGTAGTAACTTTTGCGGGAGTGCGCACAACAAATCACCAACGTTTCATCGCAATCGGATGAATGGTATAGGAACGCATACGGAACAAATAACGATATATTCATGTTTGTTATGGGCGATTCCGCTATAGACGATTCTCGACAGTAATTTTTAAATCGCAGTATTTGTTACTTTTTTGAAATTAGTGCAAAGAAGAAGGTCAATATTTAATAATAAATAAAAAAAATTGATTTTACTTCATATTGAAATTTTTGGCGCGCTTGGAAACATTATCATTCGAAGAATCGGTACATAAACTGTAAAATCACACCGTGCAACACTGGCGCGAAACAGCTGTTACCGATGGTTTGAAGTTATATTTTACTACTAAACGTGTAGTGACAATATTAATTTATTCTTATGTGCCGAAAGATGTAAGTACTTGTTGTTATTTTTTAAGCATCATTGACTACAAGAAGTCACTGTTAGCTTGTTGCACCCGCGATACAAAAGATATAAAAGTTTGTGTTTTTGACAGAAATAAAGTGCTAACGTTTTGAAACTTTGTAAAAGTAAGAAGAAATTAAAGGCAAACTTGAATAAAACGTTTTTAAGAGTATAATGTTAGCTGAACTGAAATAAACGTTGACTCAAATCGGTTGCACCCGCGATTGTGTTGTTAGAATCGCGGGTGCAACTCGTTGACAACTACCCTTATTGTGTGATTTATCATATATTTTATTGTTTTTTATGCCTTCAATAATAATATATGCTGTGTATTACTAGTGATTTATATTTAATAGGTGTTTTTATATTATTTTCAGCTTTTTTATAGAAATTCTATGATTTGGCACACGCAGTCTCTCTGACAAATCTACTTTATATTTTAAAAAAAGCAGTTAAAAAAAAGATGGTCACGTTGGATGATAAATAGGAAGGGCTGAAAAATAAATCAGGCATTCAATCAAAACATTTCTTTCAATCTGAAGACGGCGATAGCATTTCCATGACGCGAACCTCAATGTTTCGTCTCCAATGCACATTGGTTTTGAAATCTCCGAAAACAACAACTGAAACAAAAAGTGATTGGGAAGATAACAATCTGGAACCTCTTACAAATTACAAAATATAAAAAGAAATTCTAGAAAATAAGAAAAAAACAAATTTTTGTTTTTGAAAATGATTGATGGATGTAATATGTTCATAGAATTTTCGGCAAATTTGGACGTAACCGAAAAGAAATAATTAACATAAATGACAAAGAAGTGTACTGATTAGTAATACGCATTGTTGGATTTGTTATTTCGGTCCTCTATCAGGGTTTATTGATGTTTATATACACTTAAACTAGACGAGTTGCACCCGCGATAATTTGATGTTGCACCCGCGATTGTTTAAAAAGCTAATAATTCATTGCGTGTTTTTGTTTTCTATATATTTGTTTATTTTTTTAGTAGATTAGTTTAACGCCTTACGAAATATCAAGGCATAACATAATAGATGTATCACAATTAACAGACTTTTGTGTTTTTGTCTTATGATCTGGAAAGGGTGGGCCAAATTGGTTGCACCCGCGATCGCACTTTGAACCTCCCTCCTGACTATTATAATATTTCAATTAAATTTCCCTTCCAATAATAATTTCATTAAAAATGTTTTTTGTTTTATTATTAGGAAGCTTTATATGCGTCTAAATGTTGCACCCGCGATACTGGAATCACCCTTATATTAAAGTTACTTTCGTTAAGAATTATAAGTATGAACGGGGCATGAAGGTTTATTTTTATATATATTTGCGTGAAACATACGTTACACTTCCTTATTCACAGTCACGTGTTGATTTGAATGTACCCGATTTGTTTAAATACCTATATATATTTCACTTCAAAGCGTTTTTATCGTTTTATTTCGTTACTTGCTTGGGTGTCTCCAGACCAGGAAAAAAATAATAAAAATTAAATTAAATGGAATTGTTATTTTGAAATGATTCAGTTTTAGTGCTGTTGGGTCCACTTATTAAATTGATGAAAACTCGTTATCCGGTTATTATTATTTCTTCTAAAGACTCGATGTTGATTTTTCTTCAGAAATTTCTTCGTAATTTCCCCCACAGCATTATTACAATGTACTAATAGTGTACCCGGCTTCGCTCAGGGAGTTGATATGAGATTGAACTGACTGTCGAACCCACACAGGATCTTGCTTTATATACCCCTACCAATGGGTAACCCTATCCATACAAAAAGGCTTCGAATGGTCCACAATATTTCAGAACATTTCACAAAATTCGAGAGTGTTCGGAAATGTTCCACAATGAAATGAAATGTTCCCGAACGTTCCAGACTATTCCCGAACATTCCAGAATGTTCCGGGATGATCTGGAATGTTGTGGAATACTCTCGAATGTTGTGGACTGTTCTAGAAATTTCTAGATTGCGAAATTTCCAGCCCTTACATCTTCAAAAGCACACCCTTCAAATAAAAACGGGAACCTTCATGGATGGGGATAGAGGGCTACCACACTATATGTATAACTAACTCCCTTGATTTTCTGAGTTTTAGCGGCACGCACAGCATACACTTTCTTTTATAAAATAAAAATGAAAGAATTAGAGGTTCTAGTTTTCGCCGCTAATTCCTATCAGATTTTTCTGTCAATTTTCGTTAACTCAGCATCAGAATTTTATGTGAATTTCCTGTCCAGCCGAAATGGTCTCTGCGGTCGATGAAACTCGATAGACAGAGTGGTCGATCTCGCGTGTAGGTCATGGCTGAATTTATATTGATATATCAATGATACACGGAATAGGTACATTAAATTTTGAATAGGTATATTAAAATCTATAAGACAAGGGGGAAAAGTGCTCAAAAATTGCTATAAGCTGAGTTGTTAGTTAATTTAAACTAGTAAACAAGCATAAACCGAAAATTTGTAAAAGTCGTAAATGTGTAAGCGTTTACAAGCCCTTTTTACCAACTAAACCTTTAACCATTTCGATGAAGCTATAAATTATCAGTAAATCCCGAGATATTCCAATTTCGTAGGCGTGTATGCGTACCGCCGCCCTGGAAACCATTTATTGGATAAGCTACACCCCTGCTACATACCTTCCCAAGTGGTTCGCTATGTTTGATAACTTAGCAGGGCTGCCGGGTTCATGGGGTGGAGTTTATTTAGGTCTAGGCGGCGAATGCGTTTGCCCACCTTCTGCGTGGCGGGTCGAATCGAGAGAGACTGGTTGAGGGAGGCCTTTTAACCTTTCCAGCCGGACTCTCAATCCATCGCCTTGCACCGCAGTGGGAGGGATGGATTCATACGTCTGAAAATCTTGGACCACCCTACCATTTCCCCCCAGAACTTCCTATCCTTCCCTTCCTTAAAAAGACCCGCCACATAGCATCCCCTAAGATGACATAGACCTTGAAGGAAATTATTTTCCTCAGGGCCTCCTGTGTGTAGCTAATGTAAAAAAATATAATAATTCCCTCTCTTTCCTTTACTAAAAAAGTCATCCGCAGAGCATCCCACAGGCTCTGAGGGAATTTGCTCCTCAGGGCCTTCTTTGAGGAGCTATTTAAAAAAATGTTTATATATTATACAATGATATTATACATATCATCTTTCGGGTTTTTACAGTAACGTCAAAAATGATAGAGCCTGCCCGTGTCAAAGCATCAATAAATCCCCTCCCAGCAACGTAAGAAACGTCAAAACCCACATCTGTCTTGATATAAATGTTATTTATTATGATATTATGATGCTATTCCAGTCACAACCATAATGTCAAAGTCAATCTACGATTATTATGGTATTGTTGGTATCAATTATTTTATAAATTGTCTCGTGGCGGGAAACCGCAAGTCAGATGATGTGACGTCATGACTCATGACTGCTCGTCGCGGCTTTTTGCAGAGACAATTGTGAGAGTCATTATTCATTATTTAAATATTAATTTATACCCCCAACTAAACAAGTAAGTTTATTATAGCTTATTATATGTGGGAGTAAGATCTTTGTTAAAGGGTTAATTATGTCATTCGAAAGTAAGTCGCTTGCACGCTCATTGCTAATTAAAGTATCTAATCGTCTGGCAAACAGTATAATTGATGTAATACTATGGAAGAAAGCAACCACTTTGTGGTTTGACATTATATTTAAATGAAAAGTTATTTTGTATTTGACCACTTTATTTGTAATTTATACTGTGTGTCAACTGGTTTCGCTTATATCATAGCCTTCTTCAGAATACTATTTCTATAAACCGGTAGCAGATCAATAAAAAATTAAGTAACAGTAACAAGTGGACAGGTGAAATAAATGTATTCCAAACAAAATTACTATAAACGAACCTAAGTACATTATATTAAGTTAAAATAAAGAGTGAAGGAATGTATACGCATCCCCTATCTCTGGTGCTCCGTCCTCCTTTAATAACCTTTCTCCCTTTATTCTTTTAATTTATCTTTATTTTAACCTTACATTATAATGTAAATGTCTGAAGGTTAGATAATATGATTTAATTTAAGATTTTCACGACCAAAAAAAGTATTATCATGGTTTATTTTTTGGAGTACTACGCCGTGTTGCGCTACCCTCTTCTTTGGCCAATCTTTTGGACAGCGTTACAGTGTCCATCATCAGGTTAGAAATAATGATAATGTGGGTTAGTTTATGGTAATGTCCTCAAAAAGTTTAGAATTTAACCGTTGACACAATATGTAAATTATATTAAAGTTGAACAAAGTACATTCTTTATTTTGGTATGACTTAACATCATTTTTGTTGAAAAAGTTGAAAAGCTGCAATTAATTCATTGTTTTTTCCCTTTTCCAATTCGTTGCATTCATATTTTTTTTTTGTCATTATTGACGAGCTCTCATCTCTCACTTACCTTCTATAATGATTTTGCCGTACTGGCAACTGGCAACTTTGATCTCAAATATCTTCTCTTTGGTTAGGAATTCCAAATCCAAATTTATACAGCTATTTACTCATGTATTTGTGTTTCGAAAATTATAATTCATTCATTTTTTTCCTTAATTGTTTTTTTTTCTTTGCGTCACTTAGTTTACAAAATGGAAAACTTGAAAAAACGACTTTGTTCCTCCCATACAAAACGCCAATTTCATATGTAAGAACCTAATAATAAGTTAGGGAACGTACCCATACTACGTGACCAACTTTTTGCAATTTTTAACTCCCCCCCCCCCCCCGGTGACCAAAATCCTAAGCAACCCGCGGCTCATTTGTATGGAGCGTGACATTTTGAAGACCCCCCCCCCCCCCTAAACGTGTCACGTAGTTTGGGTATGTTCCCTTATTTGTGTGCTAATATCGCACTCCCGGAAGAGTGCCGGACAGTTTTGCAGAATTCAAACTGCTCCCATATCCTAGTATTTACATATCTTCTATAATAATTTATAAGAAGTTTGTGTGCTAATATCGCACTCCTGAAAGAGTGCCGGACAGTTTTGCAAAATTCAAACAGCTCCCATCTATAATAATTTATAATCAGTGTGTGTGCTAATATCGCACTCCCGGAAGAGTGCTAGACAGTTTTGCAGACACTTGTTTTCTTATTGTGGCATGCTTCCATCTAGTGGAAATTGTGGCATTTTTCTTTCAATGGTAATAAACGTATATATATTATTAATTTTTCACCTGTTTGTCTGGTTGCGGGAATACGGTGTATTATTTTTTTATTATTTATGTATATTTTGATGTATTATTTTTTCTCGACTTTCTTTCCCGTTGACAGGTACAAGGTACGTGCAAGCACCCATTAGCAAGACTTATAAAATGATGTCAGTATTTCGCGCGTCATAGGCGCGACTGCTTATTCAGCTTTTCGCCCAGTCACGTGAGCCGGCCACGCTACTCACGCTGAATATAGTGAATATGTTTTCAGTTTTCATTCTTCTTTGCTTGTACTTTTCATTATTCCATTTTACGCGTGTTTTGAAGACTTTGTTTGGGTTCCCAGTTCCCATCCACTTCAATCAATGATTATTATATTACTAGCGAGTTCCCGGCATGCATTGCTATGCCACTTAATAAAGAAATTGTTTCTTCCTGCGTGTCCTTTCCCATTCGTCCCGTTCCCCTTCCGCCTCCCCTTTCTTTCCCGCTTCCCCCGCCTCGCGAACCTCCCTCTCGATTTCCCCTCCCCCTCACACATTCCATACATTCAGTCCCGGTACATTCAGTTTTCAAACAGCTCGCGTGCCTCCTATTGCAATTTTTTAATACAAATTTCATAATGCCAGAGCCCACCAGTAGTTTTATACAAACCTTGTCCTGACAATAACGAAAACAAAAAAAAGAATTATCCAATTTGGTGCTAGTCGTTCGGAAGTTATGCGCGTACATACATTTCTGCGATTTATTTTTATTTGTATGGATTGATCAATAGGTATTTTTAAATTGCAATAATCGCGAATTTTGTCTGTTTTGTCTACTGTGATTTCACAATTTTCAGTTGAATTAGTAATTTTCTCGGAATTACCCCTTTCCATACATGTTTATAAATATTATTTTCCTTGAGGTTGCTTTATAGTTAATCGCTGACTAATACGCCTAGTAGGTATCTAGCCCACATTGCCTTCATAACTTGGAGTGTTTATTGTTTTGCCACTACTGCTAATGCATCCGTTGCATTATTTGATAGAGGTGCAGAAAGATAATAACCAAACGAGACACGTCAATAGGTCAATATTCTATGTCAATGAAAAGACAAGTCAAATGAATGTATTAATATAACGTTATCACCTCTATCCAACCTTCTCTCATAACCCAATGCAATGTAGAGATAATTATTTGGCGGTGTGCAGTGCACTAATTGCTCTGCTCGGCAAAACAACAGTATGCAACGTCATAGGGGGCGGCCATGCGGTTTTCTTTTCACTTGGCGGAAGAACCGACACATTCTTTCGCGAAACAGGCTCGCGCGTCGCAATTGTGTTTATCTTTAGACCTCTCTCTCTCTGTACCCAGCCTCCCTCCTCTTGCCTCTCCCATCCCATGGCCTCGTCTCCACCTCCATCCCCGAGGAGAGTTGTTGATTGCTGGCCAAGTGCGGGTAACGGTTTTTCAGGGGTGGACCTTATCTAACAAACTTCGGCGTCTTACTCTCTGACCTTTCTTAGACAAATTATAGTTAACCAAAATAAATATAACACAATGTGTGGGGGTCAGGTATACCTTTTTAGTAGGTACTAATAAAAACATTTTCATATGTTCGTTCTTTACGAATGTAATGAGAATTAGTAATAACGAATAATGACTCAGTTAGGTTTTGTGGTCATTGAATACCGGATTTCATTGAATATTCGTCATCTTACGTAAATAACAAAACTAATAATACAGATTCCTTGTCGGGGGTAACCTTTTGAGATAACCTGTAAAAGTGGACTCTTGCTATATTTTACTTCTGCATCACTCGATCAGACACCTGTTTTTTTTGGGTTTCTAATCACCATTTTTGAAGTGAAACTTCTATAGCCCCGCTATGATTTGGATTTCGGATGAAACGAAAATGACGATTGCGCACCTGCGACGCACAACTGCGCTCATTGACCGCTTTGATTATGATGTCACTTTTAAAGGCTCCTATTGGTTGAGATATGAAACGGTAATTAACTTAAATGCCGACCTGAACTTGATAGATCCACTTTCGCGCAGGTACAGTAACTATACTGACTTTACAATGACCGTAAGCGAAATAGAAAGATGCGTGAAACATACGTGCGACAGAAAAAGGTGAGGGCAGGGAGGCATGCCGCTTTACGGACCTTAAACTTCATATCGCAACGATTTCTGTATCAACGTCAGGTCGGTATTAAAGTTTGGCATGTATTATACATACTTTAGTAAAAACTGTAGCTTTCTTGTTATGCTTTCTGTACTCCCGCTTCAGACATTCGCTATTCACGGGAAAGGTCATAAAAGTTGTAAATTCGTATGTTTATACCGTTTGTTATACGTAAAGCGTTTATCTCGGTGAATTCGAGTACCGACCATCCGGACTGCTCGCTGCCAAACAGATATTAAATTATCCATTATTACAATCATATTTCTACTCAAAATATGTATTGCATAATTAATTACATATACAAAACTGCGCATTTCCACAGTTTACGTAACAATTTTTCCTACTAAAATAGTACCATCACAAATTTACTGATATTTTTCAAAATTCATTTTGTAGGCAAACTGATTTACATTATAATGAAACCGGATCGATAAGATAATCTCATATGCAATGAGGGTTTTAATTACTGTTAAATTTGTAAGCGATTGCTCTGTAATTATTGTGCTTATAGCTTTAATTTTACCTTGTACCTGATTGCGCAAATAATTATAATTTATAATAACTTATTATCTAATTCAAGAACTCATTTCCATAATAAGGAATGCGTGATAATAGTTAGTACTCTACAATGCACAGCTGCTTGCAACAATGAAGTTTCTCAGAACAGTTTCAACCATTCAATATTAAGCTGGACGACAGAGCCATTTGACCACGGTCCAAATTAGGGGGACACGCACGGCCGATTCACGGTTTTTTGGCTTGGCTCGTTGGATTACGAACTCATCTAATATCAAGCGGATGCTGCCGACCCATCTGAGCTTCCCACACACGACGAGTTTTGGGTTCGTTGGCTCTGCCGTGTATTGCTTCAATAAACTGTCATTTTAATTTAAAAAATAATTTGTCTTACTGATATGCGTGTTTTTGATGAACCATTTATGGAAAAGGTGAGATATCATAATTATAATATTAAATCCCATTAACCAGCGACCGAGAATTTAACTTTCGCCGAAAGATGATCTTGCAAACGTATCCTTGCAACTACACAGGGCGGTTCCGATGAGAAAGATTGATTATTCTCCGTACCAGCATTTTTAACGCAATATCGATTTTATTTCATTCAAAATTTGCTTTAATGTATACCTACATTCAATTTAACATTAAAAATGCTCCAACGCTTGATAAAATTATGTACTTTTTGTAATTATTTTTTGATCAAAGTATTTATAATTTTTCAAAATAAGAATTTAAAAAATGAAATGTTTGTAAGACCGTTACAAAACGCATGCGGGGATTTTTTTAATGATTTTATTTGAACTAAAATTAAAATTTTGAAAAATAGCTTTACTAGATAATTTATTTTAGCGTTTGATTATGATTTTAAATGTGTTTTGTTTGAAAATTTAACAAATCTGCCAATAGCCGTATTATAATAAAAATAAACACACTTTTTCAAAATTTACAACATTATTAGATAAAATAACAGTCTTTTGAAATCAATTTATATTTTTTCATTGTAAAGAGTCGATACGTCTAGAATTTGATTTAAAAATGACATATTTCCGGTTGTGTCTGGTTATTCCCTCTAAAACAAAAGAGGACGCAAAACGTGATGAAATTATATTTATCACAAAATTACAAATTTTTAAACTTAAATTGACCTATGACCGACAGAGACATAACTTCTCCTTTATCTCAAGTTGCGCGTGAGAGCATCTGTACAAGCAATATTTAAAGTATTTAACATATTAGTTGAACCATTGTTAAGCTCTCAGTGAATTGACCTAGTATTGTATGGTACAATTGAGTGTAATAAATTGGCTGCAGAAGTAAAATGTGACTCGCGCAAGTGTACAAGTAAATTGTTGGCTGAGAAGATCAATATTTTTGGCCACCTCAATTGACATAATCAGCATCTCATGACGGGGTCACATTGGGCCACTGGTGTACGCTTCTGTGTCGTCAACTTAACTTATGCGTTGTATTGTGCTTCATTCTAATACTGATGTCAGACTAATACAATAAGAAGATTTTTATATATTTGGGAGGCGGTACGGGTATCGCCGCCTCGGTTACCATTTATTGGATAACCAACATCCTTGCCATAAGTCGCCCCATAAGTGGTTCGCTACGTTTGATGATTTAGCAGAGGTGTCCGGTTGAGGGAGACCTTACCTAAACCTCTCCGGCTGGACTCTCTCGACCCATCGCCAAGCACCGCAGGGGGAGGGATGGATTCATAAGTCCGTCACACCGGATTCCTAGCAACCCTCATACCTTTTCCTTCCCAGACCTTCCTATCCCTAAAAATACTCCGCACACAGCATCTCTAAAGATGACTTTTCCCTTCCCAGAACATCCTCTCCCTAAAAATACTCTGCACATAGCATCCCCTAAGATGTCATAGGCCCTGTGTTAAAGATAACAAATATTATAATAAAAAAATTATGAAGATAATCGACCATTTATAATAATATTACATATATATATATATATAACATTTACATTTACATAATTTTTTTTAAATATCACCAGACATCAAAATTTTACTTTTTTATTTTTTATTGATTTACTTTGTACTATGTTAGAATATAAACTTATATGCACAAGGTAACATTTAATTTAAATATTTTTACAGTAAGCATAACATTTCTTTTAAATACATCCATTCTTCATACTTTCCGGCATTTCATCATACATCTTTAGTACTGATATACATTTTTTTACTCTGAATAAACTCAGAAATCGCTGGTTAAAGTCTGTCGGGCACGTGCTGCTGATACATCCTGTATATATTTATAATATGGCACGATACCTCGATCAATTTATTTTAAACACGAATTGCACACCATTGCACATTATGCCATTATGCCACATTGAACTATGCTCTGTGCGATTCTGGACTATTATGCATCAGGCATGTGGTCGGAAATGCAATATTGTAATAACTATAATAACACACTTATAATCAACTTTTATATGCTGAATATCTGTCGTCATCTTAACTTATTCCTCATTCTATATATCGATCGTCCGGTTGTTTAGTCAGACAAATTGTGAGTTGAGTATACAGTTATTTATCAATTATTAACACGATTTTCCTCCTAGCATATAAATAGTGCACACTGATTAAATTAGCAATTTACGTAAATTTCGATGAGATGCAATTACTTACGTAAAAGTCAAGTTTGATGCGTAACTACTGGCGTCTAACGTCTAAAAAATGAACTATTTATGCGGCTTATCAAGGCTTAAGCGGACGGTTTAGCTCGCTTAAATTTGAGCGAGGAATGACGTGCATAGCGAGGATATGAATTGACTGATATTTCGGGTCTATGTTATGTACTGAATACTTGTATTCATTTCATCATTCTTGTTCAACTTTTTTTAATGAAGTAATAAATTATTTATCGGTCCGATTCTCCCATCTTAACCGACGGATTGCAATCTTTAGAGCACAGGCGTCGGGTGGGAAAGCTATCCTTGTTCTACCGGTATTACAATGGAAGATGCTCCGAGGAACTAGCATCATTGATCCATTTGGCACCGGTGCATAGTCGGAAAACACGCCAAACGCGTGCCCAACATTTGTACACGGTTGACATTTGTCACATGAGAACGGGTCGTTTCTTCGACTCGTTCTTGTGTTCAACAGCTCGGCTGTGGTATGATTTGCCGGCCTCTGTGTTTCCTCCTTCCTACAACATGGGTCTCTTGAAGACCAATATTCATTCCTTTCTCTCCTCAAAAAGACCCTCCACACAGCATCCCAGATGACATAGGCCCTGAGGGAAATCATTTTCCTCGGGGCCTCCTGTGTGGATTTAATGTTAAAAAAAAGCATCGTTGTGATTTGAAACTCGATGAAACGAAAAATAGCGACACTAAAAAGAGACAAACACATACATCTATAGAATTTAGCCTGCGAGAGAATGAGATAGAATAATTGGTCTCCTCTGTGTGCGATGCTTCGTAGCCTATCGGTCTCCTCTTTGTGCGGTGCTTCATAGCCTCCCCACTCTTGTCTACTTTAGTTTTCTGAAGGTTTCACTTCTACCGCATCTGAATTGCACACTTGTAATTTTTATTAGTTCTTCTTACTTATTTAAAATAAAACACGTGCTTCATAAAATAATTAATAATAAATGTTTTTTACCGGATACTAAGGGGGCATACATTAATTACGTGAGCTCAAAAGGGATGGGGGGGGTGTCCAGCAAAATCTCACTTTACTTGAAAAGAATATATGAAGTGCCCCAAATTTATCTCACCAAGGGGGGGGGGGTCGGGGGGTCTAGATTGGAAGAAAAACTGCTCACGTAATTAATTTATGCCCCCTAACTTCTGTTTCTTTTCAAAATTCTCTCGAATACCAAACTACTAATGTATATTTTATATATCATCACAAATTATTTAAAAGCATATTTATGATGGACGCGTTCTTAATAAATACTAAAGTTATTCTTGTATTAAATTTGACAGACGAATTCCCCCAACTTTGTCCTTGCAATCAGTGTGATTTAGCAACCCCGATTTTCGCAATGAAATCTAGTTTTTCCTTCGTTCTATTTTTTACGGGACAAACATAAATCGTGTAAAAATAAAATGCAAAATAGCCTCGTGTTTGATTCGTAGTGCGACGGTGGTTTGGCCCTGTAGTAGAAATTGATTGGCGGGCGCACTTGGACATCGGACGCTGCACAGCGGTATCACCCAAATTAATAAAACTAATATTTATCGTCAAGAATACATCTACAGAAAACACATCGATATTGTCGGTAACTTGTCATCTTTACTACCGATCACCAACGAATAAAAAACTGTTTACGTGTACTGAATATGCTTGATTTAATCGACATGCACCCTTTATTTGTTTTTTGGCGATCTGTAATCGTGTTCGGGAACAATTATTACAAGTTGCCGATATTATTGATAAAACTTTATCAGTGTGCTTGGCTTGTACTACGGGGCCAGGATTGGGTCACGCAACTTAAATCGGGTCATATACTAGAGAGGTTGTTTCAGGCGCACAAATGCCAGGAAGTGGCCCAGACGCAAAGACAGAAAAGGGGTGTGAGTGAAATACTGCCATTTCTGGAGATACTATATTTTTGAAGTGAAACTTTTATAGCTCAGCTGAGATTTGGATTTCGGATCAAACAGAAATGAGGAATACTGCGGCTGCGACGCATCAACTGCACTAATTGGTCGCTTTGATTATGATGTCACTTTTAAAAGCTTCTATTGGTTGAGATATGAAACGGAAATTACCCTAGGTCTGCGCTCATTGGTCGCTTTGATTATGACCCTTTTTTCAAGATTGAGATTGTTGTAGTAAAGTTTCGCTTCTACCGCGTGTAAACTACACTCGATTTTTTTGTTTATTTATTTGCTTTTTGATTCTTTTATAAATATAAATATCTTTGAAATATTTAACAATCGTAATTTTGTCCAGCTGTTGTTGCAATTCGGACATTTGTGCGCTGGTGGCTTTGTTGGATATTGGCGGGATTGGCGGGATCGCGGTGATGCAGACCGCGCCTCCGGGGAAATCCCGCAATCTCCGGCGGTCGCGGGAAACTGTTTTCCTTGGCTCCGCCGCGGCCGACGGAAACATAATTCATTAGCGGCCGGCGCGCGGCGATCACAAAGCGCAAACCAGCCAACGGTCATCTCTATTTTCGACAATGAACTGTTTGTTGTACGTCGGGAAAGCGCGCCGCGCCAATTAAGCCGCGAAAATGGCCATTATGTTTATTTTTAAAAAATGGCGTAATAAAAAATTGCACATTTTTGCCGGAATTTCAGTTGCATTTTAAGCTCGGCTTGAGAGATGTTACGTTCGTCAAGTTGCTCTCTGGTAGAAGCCATGACAAGATGAGTCTACTGATTACGAGAAATTACTGAAATGCCGGTCATTAATAATTATCGTAAAATAATAGTGAATGATAATATAATATAATATATATAGATAAGGCATAATATATATAGATAAGGCAGTTAAGATAGTTAGGAATTACTACTTCGATTGATAACAATCACGTGTTTATTGTATTTTCTTTCCACTTGCTACATTTTCTTGCGCTGTTTGATTATCGACTTTATTTTTCTAACATAACAATACAAGATAATAGTTTGTTGTTTTCCGATTATTACGTTTTTTTAGCTATATCACACTACCAATTTATTATTGATTCAATATTGACCTAAATTAAATTATTTCATTAATATATTATAATTTCATTTAATTAATAAATATTTGATTTTGGTTAGAAATAATACATTGTAATTTTTTTTTCGTATTATGTACATAATATAATTCGTTTCATTGTTGTATATCTTTATTATCTCTTTTTATCCCCTCTTTTGAACCAGGTTTCCAATATCATTTGTCTTTAAAAGCCAAAGGAGGAAATTAAAAGTTGCTACAGATAATTCGATAAATAATTTTTTCACAGAATGTAATATTTCAGACAGTATATTTTTTAAATATAATATTAGCTTAATGTACAGGGCGACTGATGCATGATGCTCAATATTAAAGTGCTTAAAGTACATGTTTTAACATACTGTGTATCTCAACAATTATGATTATGGATATATCAGCAGCTGAAAAGAAGAAAGGGTATTAATCTAATCAGTATTGATTTCAAACATTAATTTATTTTACCCTTTTGTCTTCTACTGATGTATAAATAATTTATAATATATTTTTTAAATGAAGTCTTTTGCTTCCAAAAATGTGTCCACATCAAGCACAACCTTAAATCCTGTAAAAAATTAGTAACCTTGTAAACTTTACCTCAAATTTTTTTTTTATAATA
Source organism: Limnephilus marmoratus (assembly GCA_917880885.1). Lineage (NCBI taxonomy): Eukaryota > Metazoa > Arthropoda > Insecta > Trichoptera > Limnephilidae > Limnephilus > Limnephilus marmoratus. Next base: position 57,754,837 of record OU862912.1, on the reverse strand, counting down.
TATATGTATAAATAATTTTTCTAATACGTACAACGATTCAGCTTGGGATAATTATTTTTTATATCGCCGGTTTTTGTGAAAAATCACTTCAAGGACGCTATATATGAAAACGTATTACATTTATTTGAGTTCTCTCGTTTTTAAACTTTGGTTTGTTATTAAATTCTTGAAAAAATGTTTAATTACCTTTACACGCTTTGTATCTGCTTCAGGTTTGAATTTGTCTTTTGAATTTCTCCAATTAAACGGAATGGTGTCCCAGATGACCAAATTAAATTAGTATTGGTTTCTGTTCCTTGGGTTTTGGCCCATATAATCGGCTGTCCTGATAAATCGGTACATTAATTAAGTGGACTCGACTGTATCTGTAATCTTCCTCCAAAATAAAAGAACAAAGGTATTAACAGTTTATTTTCTTTTGTTTTCCAGCCTTCAAATTCCAAGAGAACCTCTTGAAGACCATGATCCAGATCGAGAACACCTTCTCGGAGCTGGGCCGCACCTGCGAGCGTGACTGCCTCATCATCTGCGATCGGGGAGCCATGGATGCTAGCGCTTGTGAGTCCCACATTTAAAAAAGTTTTTAATTTATGAAAACTGGTAGATTCTCAATATTGCCGTTGTGAAAGACTACCATTCTATTCAGAATCCAAACATTGCTTGAAACGGCTTTAGCCGTGTTTGGCGATCAGATCTGATAGCCAGGTATTTCTCAACCTTCGTTTTCCTCACCTTTTTTTCCTTAAAAACTTTTTTAAAAGATAATGAAATACGCCTTAAAATAAAAATGGAAATAAGACATATAATTTTTTAAATAGAAAAATTTTGCATGCAAACATGTATTATTAACATTATTGTCACTTCACTTTTTTTGTAAAAATAATTAATAAAAATGTATCAAACATTAACAATTTTTTTCAAATTGTGATCTGAAACTTTCGTTTCATAAAGATGTACATTTAACTTTTTTTGTGGTTAACTTTTAGATTTGAATATAGAGTATGGTGTTTTCTCTTTCTAACACTGTTTATATCATATTTCTCACTATGATAGGTAGGGGAGTAATACGATTTCTATGAGACCCATATGAGTTGTTCCGAAAAGCGAACAAATTAGCCTGACAGGTTAAATTAGTTGTATTTTGAAAATAATAAATTATTTTTCATATTTCAACAGTAATTCCCAATTACATCTCTTGCAAACACTATGTGACCCATTAGTTAAAAGATGAGTGTCATGCCAATAATTAGAGTACAAGTTGCCAAATATTGTAAATTTTTATTCTTCATTATTATTTAGATAATTTTTATGGCACCACTCTTGACAGCATTATTAATGCAATTCTTTGTGATTTATGTGGTCCATTTTAGCAGGGGACCATCGGATTTTGCCCCCCGACCCTGACTTGGAAAATTATCAGGGATTTCTGAAATCTGTTTCTTGTGATGAATCTTTGTTTAAAACTTTTGAACTTTTCAGTTATATCTCCGGATAAATGGGAACAACTGATAGCCGCCAACCACTGGAACAATGTGGAGTTACGAGATAATCGTTACAACCATATTGTGCACATGGTCTCGGCAGCCAATGGAGCCGTTGAATTCTACTCCACAGAGGTAAATTGATGATGCCAAAGATATTTTTATATAATTTGTTCTTATCCTTTCTTTAAAAAAAGACAATGTTCAAATTCAAAGCTGATTTCGTTATTACAGCACCCCACCTAGCTCTTTTTTACACTAAATTTGTAATAACATCATTCACCCGACAACCAGGAATATCTCAACAAGATTGAGAGTCAAATTTTCAATTTTTACAATTCTCACTTTTGATTTTTTTAGGATCACGCTTGTCGATCTGAAGGAGTAGAACTAGCCCAGGAGCTGGACTCTAAGGCCGCAGCGGCGTGGATCGGCCATCCCTACTTCGACGTCATTGACAACACCACCGACTTTGAGTCCAAGATGAAGCGCATGATTGCCAGTGTTTGCCAGAAGATCGGTCTGGACACCGGGGACCGGCTGTCGTGCAACTCCAAGAAACTCAAATTCCTCATCAAGGGGCCCCTTCCGCCAGACAGCGAGTTCCCCAAATTCCAAGACTTCGACGTTGTTCATAACTACCTTCAGAACAACGGGAGCAAGATGCAGGCGAGGCTGAGGAAGCGGGGTCAGAAGGGCCACTGGTCCTACACCTACACCATCCGGAGGCCCCACCGGTGCGGACAGTCTGTGGAGGTCAAGACTCAGCTCACACACAAGGACTACACCAACAGGTTGGAGCAAAAGGACAAATCGCACTTCACAATCCGCAAGAAGAGGAGATGCTTCATCATCAACAACCAGTACTACCAGCTGGACATCTACAAGGAACCCGGACACCAAAGGTACTTTAAAATATTACTGTTTCTGTTCTTCAGTTATTTCTTATAGTTTATCCACTTTTATTTTTCTGTGATTGATAGCGATCCATAATTGGACCACATTTTCCTATCATTCGTAAAACATTTATTGTAATTATTTCCATGGCCAGCCCTTTATTTTAAAACGAAACCATTGAAATGCTTTATCTATTATGATCATAAATGTCGCAAATCCGATCTTCGTAGACTATTTTATAATGATGTTAAAATAAATTTTTAAAATATTTTTTCACGCCGAATTTTTGATCAACTATTTACGGTTAAAATTAAGTCCTTTTTCCATAGATATGCACCTTTCATTATCAAGTATACCATGAGACAACATACAGAAATCGAAAATATTCTATGTTGACTCGAATAAGTACCCCTCATGGCAGTTTCAAAGTAACAAACATGCAGGATTCGCATGCTTATAAACTTTACGATTTTTTCACAATTTTTTTGATAAATTCTACAAATATGAGATAAACGGTAGAATACAGGTTAATTAATTTGCTATATAGCACTAAAATAAGTTTTTATGTCTCTATTTTAAAATTCGAATGTATGATTTTTTTTAATATTGGCAAAAAATTAAAAAAATAATGTGGGAAATCTCCAGCAATCGAGGCACATTTATTTAGTTCGCGTGGTCGCTCCAGTGGTTAAATATATATATAAAGATATTTTGGTATATTTTTTTAAATGCTTATGTTTGTTTCCAGGTGTGAAGGTCTAATCTTGCTGGAGACTTACAGCGCCCACGAGAAGAACCAGCTGCTGGGGCTGCTCCCCCAGTTCCTGACCATCGAGAAGGAAGTGACAGGAAACCCCGACTATTCCATGTTCAACTTGTCCCTGCTGGAGGAATGGAAGACTTCCAAACAGTTCTGCCGAGGAGCCATGACTAATGGAACAGATGGTAGGAAACACACTTGAATTAGGATTTCGAACCAGTCAATCTGAGCTTGTTAAATACATGTGTACATCTTATGTTTTCACGCCCCAAAGTGTTAGCAATGATTTATGACCCAAAGAAGTAGATGACAGTTTTTATTTTTTATTGGAATGCTGCTCTGTCAGAGTACTTGGTAATTATTTCAAATATTTTGAAATTTTTTAAACAAATTTGACGTTTTGCTAATTTTTAAAATGAAGGAAAAAAATACTGATATTACAATAAGTGCAAACTCCTTTTTTTTTCAAATTTCCTTTTGTAATCACTTAACAAACTTAAAAAACCAAAAGTACATAACAGCATTAATATAAAATATTAAACTTAATGGAATTACAATAAGAAACACCATCTGACTTTTAGACCGGTCAGTGGTTGAGTGGGCATCGCATTTGGGTGTTCCGTGTTCGATTCCTCGGCTGGCTAAGTCCTCTATCACGACTCGAGCAACATTTTCGGCTTACTGTGGTGGTAGCAGGAGATTTTCAAATATTGTCGGGTTATTCGTAACCCGGGAATGTTCGTCTTTCTTTAAAAAAAAAAAAACTCCAAAATTAACTTTTGCTGTTGTCTTGTTTTTATAATATTTTGCCACTTTGCTGGTGTGGTTTTCAGCTATTTTGTAAATTATACCAAGATGTAGAATTTCTTCTTAGTTTAAAAAGAGGAAAGAATGTATTTGTAATGTACATATTTTTACTATGTTAATTTTATAACAATATTTTTTTATAGAAAAAGAGGAAACCAGTTCCCCTGCGGATTCCAGAACTTCCGTCAAGATGACTTTGAAGATAACCAACGGAGCCACAGAAATACCAGAACAAACGTCAAAACCAAAACTGACCAATGGGACTTCGCACATTTCCAACGGCACATCTAACGGAACATCTAACGGAGTGTCAAACGGAACAAAAAATATTCCATCAAGCATAATCACAAATGAAGCACCAAAGAACGGAGTATCGAAGCGACAGAAAACCAACGGGATCCATAAACCTGAGACCAAGAGATCCATCAATGGAAAAGTGTAGACTATTAATTTTCTTGGAATTATTGTCTTTCGGTGTTGCACTGTGATTTGGGTAGTTTGCCTCGAAAAGCTCATGGCCAGTTTGGCTTCCTAGTTTTGTTCCATTGTCATGTCTTGCAAATTACAATATTGATGTAAATTGCATTACTGTTAAAAAAACTGTTACTGCACTATTACGTGGAGTCACGGAGTTCTATCAACTCATCTCCTCTCACATATCAATTGCACATCATTAATGAATGCATTTGTGAACACAATAATTATTTGCAATAATTGTTCTTTAATCCACACTGTTATTATCAACTGTAATCATTTTATAAATTATTCAACGGCTCGCCGAAATCTCCCGTGATCTATTAGCAATATTTTATTCCAAAATTCTACTAAAATACATTTTAGTATTATTATTATTTATTTACATTTTTGCCACTATTGTGCCAAGTTTTGATATCCTAAAGTACCTCTGTATTATGAAAATTGACGGGTACACTCGATACAGTTTATCGGTAAATCTAAGAGTTGAACTCTCGGATAACCGGGCCGCTTAAACGCCAGATTGTTACACTACCACTATTGTGAACTTTTATCCTAGTTTCATATTTGTGAGCTAATCAGGCAGATTAATCAGCTGTTCAAGTTTAGGGACAGATAAACTATATCTTTTTACAGTTTACTTTTGGTGAACTTATCTGGCTGGCAATCAATGTTTATTATATTATTATACTATCAATATTATCATTATGTGAGTGGCGGTATCAACAGATTTTTATGCCCATTCAACCGAAGCATCTATTGATAAATTGTGTTGAGAAGGAAGAGTATGTTCGAGCTCGCTCTGGGACTACTATAATAAGTTTCACTGTGAAATTATAAAATGAATTGCATAATTATTTAATTTGATTAACATGTAATAATAATAATTGGATAATTTGTATAGCTCCATTTTTGTGAAAAATCACCTCAAGCGGCTGTTTCGCTATTGCTTGTAGTATGGTTTTTTTTTATTTGAAAATCTTAAATGGATTATTTATCCAATGTATTTTGCATATTTTGGCATTTCTACAATGCTTATTATATGTATCACTTTACATCCTATAATTTATTTATTTTTCATACACACTTGATAAATTTTTTATTAGAACCTTATTTATGAGTATTCTTCTAAATTATCAGTCATCATCCATTTTTCGTGGATTTCATCTATTTATATAAATTGTTCTGACTGATGCTGATATCTGACCAATTAATATTTTAAATTTAACTATCAATTTTTGTACATTTTGTAAACATGAAATAAATACATTTACACATTTGTGTTACAAATGAACTTTTTTTTAATACATGAATATAATATATTATTGTATTTCACCTGCCAAAAGAAAATCCAAAAGCTTTATGTTGGTTTCAGGTATATTTAAAAAAAAATTATTGCGTAGAAAAAAAAATATTGTTGATATATATTGTTAGCGTAGATACAAATGTTATGAAGTTTAAAAAAGATATAACAATGTAGTCTGCTATTTTGATTTTAATGTCGACTCCTTTTCAATAAATATTTGTACCTGATATTTGAAAATATTTGTAAGGGCCCCCGGGCCCCCCAGAACGCATACATTGATAAAATTTTGTTGGTAACTTGTTTTGTTCGCAAGCATGACTGCAGTTCGCTAACGAACTACAGTTCACGACAGCCAAATATGCTTAATTTAGCAGACATTAAGGCCCTCCGTTCATGGAGATACTTACATAAACTACGTGATTGTGACGCAACCACAAGTACCCTGCAGATATACTACTCTTTAATGCAGGTTTCCGTACACGGCGCTACCCGAAATATACTGAACTTGATCATTTTTTACGTGCAGCTGTGGAGTTAACACGATGTCAAGCGATGTGAAATGACTTTTTTTTCCAACATCAATCCATGTCTTCTCCACTAAATCCTTTCTTACGTATTCTGGTAAAGTATAGTTATATAAGCATGCATTTTTTTCCACTTGCAGAACCAATCTAATATTACTTTTATGTTTAGACACCATTTCTGTCAAACAAATAGTAGCAGAGACGAATGATGCAACGTGTAGCGTGCTCCTAGCATCGTCGGTAGTGTGAAACTGACTTCAAACCGACAGCCGCCGCGTAGCGCCGTGTACGAACACTAGCAAAATCGTACGGTGGGTATCAATGAGCGGCGCACAAGCTATGCGCAAGAGGCTCGAGTAGCTTGTTAGTAGCGTCATGTCCGGTAATTTGCAGTCGTGACGGGACCGAGTTTTGGCAAAATGATTATCGATGTGTTGTGCGCTAGGGGGGTAGTATGTAAAGTTTTGGATTACTGTCAACTATCCTCCAACGGTTCTACAACATTTTCCCGCAGTAAAATCATGATGATTTGCACGCCTTAGCGATAGATTGGCTGCGAGCCAAAGTATTGAAGATACGTATTAGTTGGTCATATTCTGCATGAGTTAGTCTAGGACATATTATTGTCTATAACCTGTGTACCTGTACGATCTATCAACGTGTGTAAATATATGTATAAATAAATAGTTATATGTAATGAAAAAATAATAATCAAATTATTAAAAAAATGTTACCAATATTTTTGGATTTCAGTATACTAGCAGAATATTTTGTTTGATTGTGTGATTTTGTCTCGTTAGATTGAAATTTAAGAGACATTTAGCTTATTGCTCATGCAACGTAGAAGAAATTATATTTAATGTTTGTGAAAATTTTAGATTTGTGCAATTCTGTCACCTTTCTGTGACGACTAAACCATATTTGATACTTTGCATTTACTCTTTGGCTAATGTACACTAACCTCTCCCAAATTTATTATTATCGACACACCTGCGGTTTATAGTTCAATGGGTTTTGTTACTTAATCAAATATTATTTATATTTATTATAATCTAATAAACCTTACACTTTCTGTGCAATGCATTTAGAGAAGTAACCTTACTATGTATTTGTGGTATTAATTGAATTTGTATCAAATACTAGATTTGGATTATGTGTACTTAAAATTGAATATATGTACATCAGAATAATTATAGAATCTCCTAGCCTTTCCCTTCATAGAGAAATACACAATAATGTGTCACAATATTTAATCAGCATGATTGTTAACTGTTTTAGATGTAATATAAGTTTGGAAATGTAACTTAAAATTAAAACCGTCAATACAAAATATCAGTCACTTAATAAAAATGCTTAATCTGAATGACCACTTTTAATTTTGTGTATTATGTGTTGAAATTCAAAAGGAAGACGTGATGGATTACTTAGAATAAAGAACACTAGAAACAACACCTTACATGTAGAAATGAATGGAAACCAATGTCGCTACCGACTTATTACCTCTTTGGTTATACTTTAATCTCTGCGCTCCGTATCTCTTGGGCTAGTTTCACATTGGCGCAATTCGGAAATGTATATCGAAAACGATTGCATTGCTAAGTCACCAATTTGAAACTTACACTTAAACTTACACTTCTCTGACATTGTGTATCCCATTTGAATTTCGTAATGAAGGTGAAACACAGTTCTGCATAAATATGAAATTCAAGCAATGAATGGATCAACTCTTGAATCACAAAAAATGCCCACATGTCATTTCTTGCGTTCTTTATATAAATAATAATTGGATGCGACAGCCTCCGCGGTCAAGGGGATAAGGCTCTTGACACGCAATCCGAAGGTCGCAGGATCGAATTCCGGAGTGCGCAAATAAATTTAATTCAATTAATTTAAAATAGTATATAGCAGCACATTCCAAAGTGATCAAAGTATCGCCCTGGTGTAAGACCATTCAGAATTGAAGCGTTGTTTGAAATGGCTTTAGTGTTTGGTGACCAGATCTGAAAGCCAGGTACTTCCCCACCTTCCTCCCCCATCTCCTTCCCCGCACCACTACCTTCAGCCTCACAACATACCCCAGACCCCAGTTGGGGATGCCATAGTCTCACTGGCTCCAGCTGGGACTACGGGAGCTGGGAGCAGCTGGGACTCTTATTCACATAAAAAAAATAGTGCTGTTTTTGTGAAAAATCATCCCAAGAGCACAGTACAAACATGTCTTCCAAGAGCACAGTACAAACATGTCTTCCAAGAGCACAGTACAAACATGTCTTCCAAGAGCACAGTACAAACATGTCTTCCAAGAGCACAGTACAAACATGTCTTCCAAGACTAATTATTTAAAAAAATGACCTTAAAAAACTAAATAATAAAAATGGTTTCAACATAAAAATAATTTATTCATAAATTGGATTGGGTACATTATTAACTATGATAATTTATAGTTATGTTCACCGTAAACTGGAATTGTTGGTCTTTTTGAAAAACTTTTTAGCTTTTTTACTAGGAATTAATCCCGGTGTTAATCCGGGCCTCTTCTTCTTGTTAGGAACCTGGTTCTCCCATTTGTCATCAGGGTCTTCTGCTGGGATATCCTCTTGCCCCTGGTTTACTCCACCAACTTGTGTTATGCGCGTCCCGCCGCCCGTGTTCTCACAGAAGGTTGACTGAGTCTGAAAACGGATAAACAAGGTTTTCAGGTTTCTGATTTTTGTTGATGTTTCAAATTTTTCTCATAGTTAAGTATGCATAGGAAGTGGTAGTGGCTCAAGCATTTTCTCGATGATGGAGAATATAATTTAAAATTTACCAAACAATAATGTTGGTGGACGCAATCAGATCTCTAAACATAAAGTAATATAAATCTTCTATAGATATACATTGAAACCTTTGTCTTAACCTTAAACCTCTATCTTTTTGAAGAGGCCCCTGTTGAAAAAAATTATGAATGCGGGATTATAGAAAAATACTGCATTCATACAAATGTCACAGTTATCTACAAATAATAAAACGTTTTAATTGTTTTACGTTCATTGCTACGCTTAGGCCCTTTTAAACAAAATTAAAATTTTAGTAGTCATCTATGCCTTTTTGTTTGCGTAATATTTAACGGGTAAAGTTTTCATTTTTTTAAAACATCCAGGCTTCAGCGATTTGCCAATGACGAGGGCCATCACTTTTTTGTAAAGCAACACAGAGATCCTCTCTTTCCAACCTGGCAGAATTCCCTCTTGAATGTCAATGTGTCTTCCTAGTTTTCAAAGATTTTCCAAACAATGAAAAGATTGCACCGCTGTGTTTGACACCATGTAATGCATCAAAGGACTTTGACTGTCTATTCGCATTGCCATGATCTAGTCATCGCTGGTATTCAAGACATGACGCGGAGTGGACCCCTGTCGCTTGAAAATGATTGGTGGCATTTTGTTTGTATGCAGTAAGACAAAATTCAAAAAATTAGTTTAGAAAGGAGATACATTTAAAAGCTATCACTTTTTGCCATGTCATGTAAGCAATGGTTGAGTAAAAATATTTTCATTAAATAATCCAAAAGCCGCCGCATTTTTAAGCACGGATTATGGAAATCACACTTCATTTCAGCAATACAAGAAACAACATTTACGTACACAAAATAGGTTATAAGGTTCTTACCTAGTTTACATAAGGGGGCATACATTAATTACGTGAGCTCAAAAGGGATGAGGGGGGGGTGTCCAGCAAAATCTACATTACTTGAAAAGAATATATGAAGTGGCCCAAATTTATCTCACCAAGGGGGTAAGGGGGGGTCTAGATTGGAAGAAAAACTGCTCACGTAATTAATGTATGCCCCCTAAATTAAGTAATTCATGTGTATTTAGTTTGAAACGAGCAAATGTCAAATCCATACAAAAAAAAATGTCAGCAATGGAAATTTTTAATTTTGATTGAATTAAAATTGAATTTTAATGCATATTTTCCATCTATCCTAACTAAAACCGATGTTTCTTTTGGTACTTAACTAGTAGTTTACTTTTCAAAATCTATGCCTATTAACCCTCCGTCGGGCGCAGCCGGCCTCAGAGGCTAACAAAAGACATTGTTTCCCTCTTCACTTCTCAAAGGCGACCCACCACCCCTTTCCTCATTTTACTCGCCTAACTTTAGGGACCTCACAAGGTGCCCGCCTCAAGTCAGGTGTCGGCCCTTTACACAACTCACGTACAACCGCCCTGGCTTCACAGGCCGCCTGCGCCCGATTAAATCCCGCCCTTTTTTCGTGCATTTTGTATGCAGATTTTGAATGAAAATATTATACATATATGATTTTTTTTAAACTGCTAGAAAATACACTCTATATCAACCGAAAGACTTTGATGATGACTTCTCCTCGACGATGATGCTTCTGAAGATCGAGCTTTAGTTAAAGATTTAGAAAAATTGGTTTATGATTTTAGTTTATGGTTGGTAATGCAATAGACTGGTTCTTTTGTGTTAAATTTGTTATAATTCCTTTCTATAGATCCTGGTTAAGACTACCCGGCAAGAATTTTGTATTAGAATTAATATAGTGGGGGTGGGGGGAGGGTGGCCGCTCTGGCCAGGTGCGCCGGATTTCTGATCACCCATAGGTGCTCCTGACGGAGGGTTAAAAGTGTAGCGGGATGCAGTGGCTTGTGGATTATTTACCATATTTTCATATACAAAACAATTCATTATACAAAACCTGGTTGTCTGATAAGATTTCTTCCTTGCTTCTCTGTAGGTCGGTGTCGTGTGCGAATGTACAATTATGTCCAAAATGGCACCGCCCTTTTCTATAATTCCAGCAAATCTTCTTCCCGTTGATCATCTCCACTTTCCCTTTGGTAGGTACCTATACATTCAAGGCCAATGTACTTCACGATATTATGATAAAAGAGAATTTGGGCATGAGAGAATATTAGGTTTGCTTTTATTTAAAATTATGTAATTTTGGCGGGAAGACAAAATGAATCATACAAGCAAATGATTAAGTTAATTTTGTGTTTAAGTCATGCAGTATTAATATTATGAAAAAAGATGTTTAAGCTCTATGTTGTATGTTATGTCAGAACATTTCTAACTAATGTAAAGTCAACCTGTACCATTTTAACATGCTTCTCCAAAATTGCCTTTTTTGCATTCTCAGCTTCGACAAAAGGATTTGAAAAGACTGAATTTTTAGAGGAAGATCCATCGAAATCCGGTGTAGGTAGTTTTATTGATTGAGGTTCAATTTTGCTGTAAAAAAAACAGGAGTATTTAGCTAATTTTCAAGATCTACCCTTGACTAGTATTATATACCGCAAAGAACCGCACAAAGTTTCCTTCGCGAACCGCTTGTATTCAATTTAATAAACAAATGGTACTTTTCAATGACAACATCTTCACGGTCTTCAGTTTCCGATTTCTCACTCTCTGATTCACTCGAAGATGTTCCGTAATTTGCGAGTAGCGAATCCATAATGTTTTAGATTACAAAAGCAGTCCCATTACTATTATTTTTTCTAATGATATTGTTTATTTCGAGAAAAAATATTTTAAGTGATAATCAAATAGGTAACAATATTTAATATTTTTACTGAACTCTTGACAACTTCGCCATAGAAAAATTCAAAGGATTTAATCATAGATTATAGAAATAGAATAAAGAGTATAGACTACAGCATAAATAAACCAATAGAGATAAAAGCGGAGTGTGATTTATTAGGAGGCGTCTACTAATATCTACAGGAATTCCAAAAACTGAAAAAATCGAACTAATATCTATGGGAATCAAAGTGTTGACGAATATCTACAGCTCAAACTGTTGATTAATATCTATGAGAACCAAAGTGTTGACGAATATCTACAGTACTGTCAGAGGTTGGATTTTCAATTATGTATAGCATATTGGAATAACGTAATATTGCGTATGCAGTTTAAATAACTTAATTTATGTAAGTATGTATGTAAAAATCCCTAATATCGGATTATTGGACACATTTAGCTGATTAGTCCAACCTACGCTCTGTAGATATTAGTTCAACCTACGCTCTGTAGATATTAATCAACACTCTGAAGTTCGTAGATATTAGTTCAACATATGAGCTGTAGATATTCGTCAAACATACGGGCTGTAGATATTAGTATCTGGAGTCGTTTATTATGGCAGAGTGCGACAGAGTGGTCGGCTTCGGGTCGCGTATTTCCAAAACCTATACCGTTTCAGTCGCTTTACATTTTCAATATCAAAATTTAAATATTTAGAAATAAAATTATTCATTTCTAATATACACGTTGGAAAGATTATTTTTATCTAGATTTTAGAACAATTTTCGTTTTTGCAAAGTGATAAAAAATTATCAATATAGAGGCGTATTTACAATATATGGGAATAATATTAAAATTTAAATATTTAGAAATAAAATTATTAATTTCTAATATACAAATCAGAAATATTATTAGACTAGATTTTAGAACAATTTTTGTTTTTGCAATGTGATAAAAAATAACCATGTCGCTACCGCGACTGAATCGGTATAGGTTTTGGAAATACGCATTCGGGTCGGCCGTTTCTAAATTATGTATCGATGATTGTATGAATCTATCTATCCATATTGATTCAAGTTATTTGGAATGAATCAGTCAATTGATTTTTTCTGTACAATTCACGGGCGTAGCCAGGTTTTAGTATCGGGGGGGGGGGGGGGTTCAAAAAAATAAAACTACTGAAAGTGTATGCAATAAGGGAACGTACCCATACTACGTGACCAATTTTTTGCATTTTTTAACCCCCCCCCCCCCCCCGATGACCAAAATCCTAAGCAAACCGCCGCTCATTTGTACCAAGCGTGACATTTTGAAGACCCCCCCCCCGAAGAGGTCACGTAGTATGGGTACGTTCCCTAACCTGTATATTATATGAAAAATATGAAATATGTAAAAAAAAACAGAAGGTTCGTTTGATTACATATGCCCTACAGAATTAATCTTCTGTTTTTCTTTTTAAAAATATCCACTACTTCATTCGTATCAATTTCCATCCCATAGTGAATATTCATGAGAGCCAAGCCGTTCAGTCTGTTTTCACTCGTTGTGTTCCGCGAGTAGTTTTTAAGTTTCCGTAGGCTTGAAAAAGTTTTCTGGTGTAGCAGTGGAAACGGGTATGGTAGCCAATATTTGTAACAACGTGTAAATATTTGGATATAATTTTTGATCGCATTTATTTAAGCATTCCAAAGCAGATTTTAGAGTAGGGGAGGTGATAGTCAGAGCTGCTTTACATACTTCAAGTTCTGCTTTGACGACAAATGTACTTCTTTCGGTAGCACTGCCGAATACATAAAAATTGCGTCTTCAATTTCAGAACTGGCCACAAAATTTGAAGGTAACACACCAGATAATGCCAATACTACTTTACGGTGTTTCGCAAACCTCTCAATTAATTGTTGAATTGCGTGCTCTAGAAATGAGATGAATAAATTTATTTTGTAATATTGTAATATATCCGACGCAGGAGTGTAAGAGCGATTCAGTTGCCTTCCAACGGTACGTGACATTTGCAGTATACCACCATTTTCTTCGAGCAACATCTTTGCTTCTTCTTACAGATGAAGTTACTCTTCGTCAACTTTATTTCTCAAAAGTTGCAAAGCATTAATAACATCATCCACGTGGCTGAACGCTGTTATGAGGTCGGTGTTAACAGTTGCAGTTGTTTTGATAGCGACAATGTATGGCCAGTGGCGTAGCTAGCATGGGTGGCACCCGGGGCGTATGTCACCCCCCTGGGGCGTGGTGTCACCCCCCCCCCCTATTAAAGTTGCCTTGAGAAAAATTCAAAACGCTAATTTCGACCTTCCTGGGGGAGGGGGGGGGGGTGGCTAGAGAATTTCAGATTCTCTAGCCACAGAGTTCTTCGAGAGCATTCACGAACGCTGGATAAATTTTTTGGATAAATTTAGGCTTTTTTAATGATCAGACGGTAAAAGCTCCCGAATTTTACCTTTCAAAACGGCAGTGCGTTGAGCGGAATGTCTAAAGTAGGAACCAACAGACTGCACGATCCCAACGCAATTTCGCACATCTGCTTGTGAACATGAGTCAGCAATGTGCAGGTGGTAGAGAGGGCGAATTCAAAATACATTATTAGTGTAATAATTAGTAATAAATTAAGTTATGCCGCTCGCCTCTCCTTATTTTAATATTATTGATGTTGATATCGTAACTTTTCGGGGGACGGGGGGTTGAACCTCCCTTGGGGGCGTTTCAGACCTTCAGGGGCGGCAGAAGACCAAGACAAAATTGGGGGGCGGTAGGAGACTCAACCCATCCCACCCCAACCTATCTTACCCCATCCCATCCCATTAGGGGCCATCCATCTACAAAAATATTTTCCCTATCCCATTACGCCCCCTCTGTTGAGACAAATGTAACCCCATCGTAGAATCCCATTACGCCCTCTCCATCGTGGTATCATTTGAATAAATATTCTCAAAGTGGGCGATGGGCAAAAAAGGTTGAGAATCTATGGTATAGAGGATGTGCCTCAAAACTCGACGGTATGGGAGGTTGTAAATTAACCTAGCCAAAGGTAAAAAATTCTCCTCAATTAAGAGTGCGTAGACATCCCTATACTTTTTTTTACATTAACTCCACACAGGAGGCCCCGAGGAAAATAATTTCCCTCAGGGCCTATCATCTATATCAGGGTCATCTGAGGTGCTGTGTGGAGGGTCTTTTTGAGGAGAGGAAGGAATGAACATTGGTCTTGGAGAGACCCATGTTGTAGGAAGGAGGAAACACAAAGGCCGGCAAAATACCTGTTTCGAATACATTCATTTTATGCTGTGCCTAATTATATTT
This sequence comes from Limnephilus marmoratus, assembly GCA_917880885.1. Classification (NCBI taxonomy): domain Eukaryota; kingdom Metazoa; phylum Arthropoda; class Insecta; order Trichoptera; family Limnephilidae; genus Limnephilus; species Limnephilus marmoratus. The sequence continues at coordinate 57,739,741 of OU862912.1, read as the reverse complement.
ACGTTATAAATAATTTTATGGAAGTGTCCATTTATCGCTGTGCTCCGATATATTGACAGAGAAATAATTGTTGTGTTATAGACACTTTCTAATTTTATTTAGATTACGGAAATAAAATAAAAAATTGTAAGTAGTGGTATTATATGTATATCCATTTGGTATTGCAATTTCCACTGACTTTTTTTATATTTGGTATTTGCGAAGACAATCCTATTCATAAGTCAAGGTGTGCTATTGAAAAATTCACTGAATTTCTATGAAAAATTATCAGTCTCTCGTGAATAGGATGAATGAAGTATGTATGAAAAATGACTTAATGATGAATGTAAGTATCTAAAGTCATGGTGTTTGAAAGAGAGAGAGTAAAAAAACAGTGTGCAAAATAGTTTTTAATGATGAATATTTGGAGCAGATGGATGCGTATGTATCTGGGAAGTATGTTTACGAGAGATGGGAAGGCTGATAGAGATATTGAAAGAAGGGTAAAAGGTACAAGTAAATCCTGCTTGGATCACATCAATGTTAAAAACATTGATTTTACGGACTCATTTGTTATACGCACAACGATTTCAGATCATTATACCACAGCGCTCGGCCTAAGAAATAAGCCTTCCTCTCTTTCTAAAAATAAATATATTTCTAAAATAAACTACAACGCACTGATTGATGAGCTGTCTACATAAAAATGGCAAAATGTTATAGATCAGACTGACACTGACCAAGCAATGCAGCAATTTATCACAAAATTACAATACTATATTATATTATATCTAATCACACTGTTAACAAAGTTATACCGAGCAAAAAATTTAAACTCATACCATGGTTCACCCCTGGACTAGTCAAATCCATCTACAGACGTAATCAACTTCACAAAAATGCTAAAAGACAACCAGATAATATTCTAGTTCAAGAAAAATATAAGAAATACAGAAACTTATGTAAAAAACTAATTAATTCCACTAAAGAAAATTTCTACAAAAAATATATATACGAAAACACCGTAACTCCAAAACATTTCTGGGAAATATTTCGTAAAATTACCAAAACAAAAAATAGTAAATCGTCTTTCATACAATCATTGGATATTCAAAACACAAGTACTACTAATCCCAAATTGATGGCTAATTTTGCTAATCACTATTTCACTTCAGCCTCTCTCGCAAATAAAATCCTTGAAAAATGTAAGAAAACTGAATCTGAACTAGCCAACATACCTACAACTGTTCTTAATCTTAAAACAGACGAGATTCAAACAACGACTAAAGAAGTCATGAAAATGATAGATGAGCTTAAGTCATCTAATGCCTGTGGGCCAGACCAAATTTCCTCAAATCTGCTGAAAGTATTGAAACCACTCATAGCGAATCCTATTGCATACATTTGTAATCTTAGTTTCAAGACAGGTATATTTCCAAACCACCTAAAACAATCAGTTGTTATATTGATTCACAAAAATGGAATCAAATCGGAAATACATAATTATCGGCCAATATCTCTGCTCAACTCATTCTCAAAAATTATTGAGAAAATTGTAAAAAATCGTCTCACCCTCTACCTAGAAACTCAAAAAATCTTATCTAACAACCAGTTCGGCTTTCGACCAGGTCTAGGAACAAAAAATGCAATTGCTAAACTGGCGGATATTATTTCCAATAATATTGACCGGGGAAATAAATCTATTGCTCTCTTCTTAGATCTTGCCAAAGCTTTTGATACCATCTCTCATAAAATACTTCTAAAAAAACTAAAGGCTATAGGTATTCAGGGACAGCTACACATGGATGGGTAGTTACTTAGCTAACAGATACCAAAAAGTTAAAATTAATGATACTGTTAGTGATCCGGCCCTTGTAGAATTTGGTGTACCCCAAGGAAGTACCTTAGGACCTATTTTATTTAGTATTTATATAAATGATCTGTGTAACAGCAATTTTTCCAATCATATTATAACATTTGCAGATGATACTGTCTTAATATTTGAAGGTAGAAAATGGCACGAAGTACACAGCAAAGCAGAAGATGGAATAAAACAGCTAAAACTTTGGTTAGACAGTAATCTGTTAACACTCAATTCGGAAAAAACAAAATTTATACGATTTAGTGCGACAGAAGCCGGCTAACCCAAGAAGCATATAATATTTTTGTACATAAATGCACTGACTCAACTACCTGTACCTACTTGCTATAAATTAGAATGCGTGGACAATATAAAATACTTTGGTGTTGTATTAGACAAATATCTTAGATGGGACGGTCACGTGGATCTAGTCACCACAAAGGTTAGAAAGCTCACGTATATGTTTATGATACTCAGAAATATCTTACGTAAAAAAGAATTGAAACTCATCTATGATGCTATGTGCGGGTCACTTCTAGACAATGCATCCTTAGGTTGGGGTGGATGTGTAAAAACTGTTTTGGATAAACTAGCAAAAGCTCAAAAATCACTACTAAGGGTAATCCTCAAAAAACCATTTAGATATCACAGTGATGCACTATTTAAAGACTTACAAGTTCTGGATGTTAGACAACTGTACATGAGAAAATTAATTTTAAACATCCATAAACAACGCCACCTCTACCCATCTATTAACCACTCTCACAACACCCGACACTCACGGAGAAATCCAATTGTAACACTCACAACCAAAACATCTCTCGCTCAAAGACACTTTCTTAGGTCCAAAACTATACAACTTCATGCCTGATGCTTGGAAAAAGGAAAGCACAGGTGTTCTTTGTAAATTGACCACTACTTGGTTTCAACAATTAGGGAGAAAGGAGAGTGAACTTTTACTACACAAAAAATAAAATCAAACACAAACCAAAAACAACAACAAAAATTCCAACAAAAAATGAACTAAGTAAAAGATACCCCAGATTTAAATGTCCGGGTTAAATTTTCCCCACAGGAAAAACTAAACCCTTTCACACACTTCCCCAAATGATCATCTAGTCAACCCACGCTATGCAATTGCACTATATAAGTATTATAAATACAAAACAATACAAGAACAACATGTCAACCTACTAGAGACCAAATGGGAATATAATTCACCGACTCCAGATATTTTCATATCAGAGGGTTCGGCTCTGTGGCATTTCTAATTGAACCTATAAATCCTACTGATCCCTCAATATAAATATTTAAAAAATCTTTTGTAATCCTACATGTATTTAAAATTACTGATTTTTGCATTTTTATATACAAATTCTTTGACAAATCTAATATGCTTAAATTTTGAATCAGATTCCTAGGTATTATGCCAGTGGCCGAAATAACAAATGGTAATATTTTTATAGTCCGAGAATGCCAAATTCTTTTAATCTCATTTCCTAAATCTGTGTATTTTCTTATTTTTTCAGAAATAGTTTTTTGAATTAAAATTAAAATTAATTATAAATTCTTCTAATCTATATTATTATGTGTATCTACCTTTCTATATTACCTATCTGTATGTACCTACCTATTACTTTTAAATTAGAAATCAGCTGTCATTCTTATGTTGTAATTGCATATTTTATTTTATTCTATCTCTTCTCTTTTTTATTCATATTTATACAAAATATGTACGTAGGCTTATAATATGCAATGTAAACACCAGTTATAAGTAATATATACCTATTATTTTATTATTATTTTAATAACTATGCTTAGCAAACTACAGTAATAATCAAGCATTAATTGTTTATTGTATTTTACTTTATTGTTTCTGTTCTCTTTCTAGTTCTCACTATGCAAAATGTGTACGTAGGACTATAATATGAAATGCAAACACCAGTTACCACCTTATATTTTAATCATTTGCCTGTAAATACATTTTTATTTATTACTATTATCATTCCAACAACTATGCTAAACAATCCACGGCTATTTTGTGTTTTAATTGGTTATTTCATTTTTATTTTATTCTTTCTTTTATCTTTTTTTTTCTTTTGCTATGCTAAACAAATAACAGTTAGGTACTATATTTTAAACTCTTTTTATTATTTTATTTTATATTCTTTCTCTTCTTTTTATTTCCTCTTTTTATTTCAGCAATTTTCTTTCTTTTTTTGTACAAATCATTCTCCACATGTTCATACCCATAATTATTTGACTGTCCTAAAACGGGATAATACTCCTAGTTGGGCAGTCAAAATTTAATAAATAATGTATATAAATGTATAATATTGTGCTAAATAAACAAATAAACAAATGCCGGTAATTCCATTAATGGAGAACTGAATGTCGTTGGCGCTAACAAAAAAACTGTCAAAAGAAGCGAAGCTAGCAGTCCACAATGGAGTGCTGGTACCTACCCTGATGTATGGTAAGGAGGAATGGAACTGGCAGAGGAAGGATGAAAGTAGATCGCTGAGGCGATCTTTAATGAGATCCTTGAGGCGTATGTGTGTAAAACCATGTATGATCGTGTGAGAAATGTTCAAATCTGCAAAGAAGGCAAGGATGATGTAAGCAGTAAAGCGTAATGAGTAAGATTTAGAAAGGTACCCTCAAATGTTTTGGGCACATGGAGCGAATGAACGAAAAAACGAGTGTGTTAGGGTTTTGATTCGATTAATCAAATAATGTAAGTTTTTAGGTCTTCAAAAACTTCAACAAGAAATTCAAGGTAGATACAAAATTAATTTATTGGCAATAATGTACAACAATTCCAATCCAAATAAATTATTAAATCCCCCCAACGGACTGATAATCTAACGTTTCCTTTTAAAGGCAAACTAATGCAGAAAGAGGTAGAAAATAATGAATTCATCCTATTTATAAATTTACAACAGGGTCCATTTGGGAGGGAAGACTATAGCCAACCCTGACATCTATGTGTAAATCCTCGAACCACAACTATGCCTGACCTCTTTGTTAAAAGCGGAGAAACATTTCAACCCTTGCTCAACTAAATATCAACTTTAATTTCTTAACATATACTCCCCCCGAAAAAGGGAACGGAGGTCACTTTTCTAAAATATCAAAACAAAATAAGGATAAAAAATCAAACACCTAAATATAAACATATGCTAAAATCAATTTGGAAGAAACAAAAAATAATAATAATTTAACTTTAACTAAACCATAAAAATTTCCAAATAAAAACTATCCTATTTCTAAGAACTATTAATAATAATCTAATTATTAATAAACATTATAACTTCATTTAAAAACAAAAATTTATAATTTTAACAATAAAAAATAAATAAATAGCAATCTTGAGATCTTGACGTGCGAAGCTCCTTGGTCTTCCTTCTAGGTTTGAATGTTCGGATATGGTTCCATCTTGAATCTTGAAGTGTGTAGAAAAATTGATATTTAAATTTGAATTTTAAGCCTCTTGCTGTTTTTGATTTAAATTAAATTTGTAGTTTTGCTTTAAATTAATTATTTAAATCTTGATTTAGGTATATCTTGAAACATTGTTTTTTTTTTTTTTTAAAATAACTTTTTTAGAAAATAAATTTTCACTGCCACTTGGTTTTACTTGCGGGAAGTTTATTAGATTTCTGCGTCGAGTTTTTTCTTGTGGAACCTTCAATTATTTTCTTCATCAGTTTTTGTATGAACATCATTTGCGTCGGGTCCGTTGTCTTCTATTGGTAGCAGACATAATTTTGAAATGGCCCTCTGGATTATGCCCTTCGAAGTGATGATGGTCGCCACGCGAACTCGTCCATCAGCGCCAGGATGTACGGCGCTCACCCGTCCCAGCCTCCAGTAGCAAGAAGGGACGTTGTCCTCCTTCAGTATTACCATGTCGCCAGGCTGTAACTGTCCTTGACTCCTGTTAGTCCATTTGTTCCTGGTTTGTAGCTCTGCCAGGTACTCCTTCCGCCACCTCGACCAAAACATTTGAACAATTTGTATTAGTTTTTGGTAATTATTTAATCGATTGAACGTGATATGTTCCAAATTTTGCTCTGGAATCGCTGCCATACTAGTTCCTATGAGAAAGTGACCAGGGGTCAAGGGATTAAGGTCATAAGGGTCATTTGATAAGGGAGTCAGTGGCCTGGAGTTTAAGCAAGATTCAATTTGACATAACACCGTACTAATTTCTTCGTACGTTAATGAAGCGATACTTGTTATTCTTTTTAAGTGATGTTTAACTGATTTTATCCCGGCTTCCCATAGCCCCCCAAAGTTCGGGGCACGAGGCGGTATAAATCTCCACTGAATACCTAATGTGGATAAATATTTATCAATTTTATCATTGGACATATTTAAAAAATTATAAATTTCCTTTAATTCATTATTAGCCGCTTTAAAATTGGTTGCATTGTCTGAGAACATTTTACTTGGTCTACCACGACGCGAGATAAATCGTTTCAAAGCGTTTAAAAAACTTTCTGCGCTCAAAGACAGCACAACTTCTAAGTGCACTGCCTTAGATGCCATGCATACAAATAAGCAAATATATGATTTAACGCTATGGGTTTTTCTGTGAATACCCGATTTTATCAGTATTGGACCGGAATAATCGACTGCCGTATTTTGAAATGCCCGGCATTCAGTTATTCTTTCAGCTGGTAGGTCGGCCATCAACTGCTGTTCTGGTTTGGGATTGCATCTATAACAAATTATACATTTTTTAATTATCCTTTTTACTACATTCTTTCCCTTAATCGGCCAAAATTTCATTCTAATCAACGCCAATAATGACTGCGTTCCCGAGTGTAAGTTCAAGTAATGATAGTGTCTTACAATTAGCTCTGTTATTTTATGATGTGAAGGTAATATAATTGGGTGCTGCTGGTTTTCATCTACCATTTTACCTTTGGAGAGTCTTCCCCCCACTCGAATTAGATCCCTTTCAATAAAAGGATCTAATGATTTTAAAAAACTATTTCTAGGTATATTACTGCCATTATTTAAAGCTCGAATTTCGACGCTGAAACAGTATGATTGCGCCCGAGATATTAATTTATTTACTGAATTTTCCAACTCACTAACTGTTAATTTACCATAGCGGCGCTGCAAAGGGTTTTTACAATTAAACTGAAATCTAATAATGTATGCCGTTACTCTTTGTAATTTGGAAAAACTAGAATATCTATTAAAAATGTCCCAGTCCTGTTTCACTGCAGACAACAGAACCGAGCTTGTCTTGATCTCTGGTGGATCAATACAAAATGTGTCGGCATTCGGCCAGCACGCTGAATCCAGTATCAGCCAAGCTGGACCATGCCACCAAATGCTGGAAATTAACAATTGTGAAACACCGGTTCCTCTGGAGAGCACATCTGCTGCATTGTCTTCCGACCTTACATGTTTCCATTGCTCCGGCTGACTGGTTTCCTGGATTTCCGCCACCCGATTCGCAACGAAAGTGTTCCATCTTGCAGGCTGCTCCCTGACCCAGCACAGTACTATTTGAGAATCGCACCAGTATGTTGTATGTATATCCGGTGTACATATGGCTTCTTTAATATAATTCACTAACTTTGTCAATAATACAGCTCCACATAATTCTAATTTGGGTAGAGACACGCTTTTCAAAGGTGCTACCCGTGACTTGGACATTATCAAATTGGAGTATCTCTTACCCAATTTATCAGTAGATATCAGGTAGACACAGGCCGAATATGCCTTCTCTGAGGCATCACAAAATCCATGTAGCTGTAAATTTACATGATCTTGACATTGAATCTTTCTACCTATTCTTAAATTATTTAATTGAGGCAGTTCACTCACATAAGCTTCCCATGTCTTCAACATGTCATGTGGAATAGGCTCATCCCACTGAACCTTCGTCTGCCACAATTTTTGCATCAACAATTTAGCAACAACAGTGACAGGACCTATTAATCCTAAAGGGTCAAATATGGACGCAATGCTTGATAGCATTTGTCGTTTGCTAACAATTGGAATTTTTATTAACTTCACCGTGTATAAGAAATTATCCTGTTGGTTATTCCATGACAAGCCTAATATTTTGCTGTCATTTGAATCTGTACTAATAATCATATCCGACATGCTTTCTTGCTTTGAACATAATGAGGGCAAATTTGATCGCCATTTTCTCAAGTTCATTCCAGCGGATGCCATGATAGATATTAATTGCTCTTTAATTAATAAACAGCTTTCTTCTGTTTCATCACCAGTAAGCAAATCATCCATGTAAAAATTATTCTTTATAATCTGACTGACCTTGTGATTTGATGACATATTTTCATTTCCCAACTGCTCAAGGCATCTAGTTGCCAAAAATGAAGACGGCCCCAGACCGTAGGTAACGGTGTTAAGTTGATAATGCTGAATTTCCTCCTCCGGGAAATTTTTCCATATTATACGCTGTAGATCCCTGTCTTCGGGTCGCACCAATATCTGTCTGTACATTTTCTCTATGTCTGCTGTTATCACGTACTGGTGCTTTCTGAAACATATCAATTGTGCAGCTAAATCTTTCTGTAAAACAGGTCCTATCATGAGCGCATCGTTTAAGGATATACCAGTGGATGATTTTGCAGAACCGTCAAATACTACTCGAGTCTTCGTGGTAGTGCTTGATTCTTTTATTACTGCATGATGTGGTAAATAATAATAATTTTTTTCATTAGAAGGTGCCTCGCACCGGGTCATATGACCCAAGTCTATGTATTCCTGCATAAATTCTTTATATTTTTTCATCAGGTCAGGATTTGAAGAAAATTTTCTTTGCAAATTGCAAAGTCTCTTTTCTGCCATAGGCAGTGTTTCGCCTAACTGTTTAACACAGGGGCGCTGCGGTAAGCTTACCATAAAACGACCTTCGTCATTTCTTTTATGCGTGTCCTTGAACATTTCCTCGCACGCTCGCTCCTCATGGCTCCGGTGCTTCACCGGCGGGAATTCTTCTAATTTCCAGAAGTTTTCCATTTGTTTATGTAATATATTTAATGATAGGTGACAAGATTTTACTGGCCTTTTTGTTTTTGTTGTGACGATAGGTCCTGACACCAGCCACCCGAATTCCGTTCTCTGCAGTACAGGTCCTGAGTCTCCATTTCGTAGTTGATCTTGTTTCAAAATTTCCCAAAAGATTTCCGCTCCGAGTAGCATATCTATGGAGCCTGTTTCGTAGAAGGTAGGATCCGCTAACTGTAGACCATCAGGTACGCTAGCATCCTTTTTCTGAAAAGAAATTTGCGGCAGATTACTCGTTATTTCCTTCAAAACGAGACATTCTATGTCTCTTTCATAAGGTGAATAGCTTGAAAAAATCCTTAAATTTACACTTTTCTTAATATTCAATATTCTGTTTTGTATTCCGGTAATCGGTATGTTTGCACTTTTGGGTTTTAATTGCAACCTAGCTTCGAATTTCTCTGAGATAAAATTAGACTGCGCTCCGCTATCCAATAATACTCTTGCCTTAATTAAGTTTCCATTATTATTCAACACTTTAATAACGGCCGTAGATAACAAAATAAAATTATTAGATACCTTCGCTGAATGATTGGTAACTAAAACTTCATTATTTGATGTTGATTGTGTATCATTATTCTGAGGAGACTTATTATGAGATGAATTATCTATTTCCTTTTTTAAATGTAACAATGTATTGTGCGAATTATTTTCGCATATTCGACAGTTGTATTTACTTTTACATTCCTTTAGTTTATGACCTAGGCACAAACATTTCAAGCAAGCACCTAAATGACGTATCTTTATAATTCGATCCTTAGCATTTAATATTAAGAATTTTTTACAATTATAAATCCTATGATCGCCTTTGCAAATAATACATTTTATCATTTGCGGCGTTAATGAAATCATAGCTTCCTTTCTGTACTTGACAGGGAATGTTTTATTTTGATTAACCTTTGCTTCAGTAATCCCGGCAAATTCTAAAATCTGGACGCGATCTGATAAATATTTTATAAACTCCTTATATGTAGGTAGGTTATCTTTGGTTGCAAATGTTTCCCAATGATTTCGAGTTTCGCTATCTAGTTTATGTGACAATAAATATATTAAAATAATATCCCAATTTTCGGTGGGTATATTTAAATTATTCAACGATTTTAAATGTAATTCGGATTCATCAATAAGATTCCTTAATGCTGTGGAATTTTCAAATTTTATTTCAGGCAATTTGAATAATGCTTCCACGTGCTTATGTATAATAAATTTTGTATTTTGGTATCGGCTGGTCAACATTTCCCAGGCCGTGTAATAATTGTCTTGGTGATTTGGCAATGATATCAATAATTTAGCCGCGTCACCTTCCAGGCATGATCGCAGATAATACAACTTTTGAATAATTTCTAAGGATGGGTTATTTTCAACCAGAGCTACAAAAGTATCTCTAAAATTTAACCACTTTTCATAGGAGCCGTCGAATTTAGGCAACTCTAAAATAGGCAATCTAATATTGTGTGAAATTGCATTCGGAACCTTAATTAACAATTTATCTTTAGCCTTGGCAACAAGACTATAGTAGGAATTTTCAAATGCTTGCCTTTCCAATGGTTTAGCCAATTCGTCCGCTGAAAGCGCTTCAATTTGATCTTGGATTATATCGAAAGAATCTAAAATTGGTTCGAGTTTCTTTAACCTGACTTCAATTTCAGATTGCGACAAATTATTTCCTTGGATGTATTCGTTGAATCGAGTTAATTTAGCTTTACAGATTCCCCTCTGGGCCACTAATGTTTTGAGATCCATTTTTTAAATATCAAAAATAAGGTACTCACAGAACACAAACGTTAAATTATAATCACTTGTAATTAATCACTACACGTGCACTGCCCTTGATCACAGAATTTTACTTATTAACCGATAAACAATGAATTTTAACCATGAAATGAATCTTATCTCGCAAAATGCCACAGCCCGTTAGCTGTCAAAATTAAGAATAATATTATTTGTTATTTGTTCCTACCGCGCATGCGTTAGGCTTACGGCTGCGTTTAAACAACCGCCTCGCGGTAAAATTCGAATTTTAACTTACGGATTTTCAAATAATCATTCGTAATTAATCATTTATGAAATTTAAAATGCTTTCTCAGTATTCTAAAACTTCTTTTTACATTGATGTAACAATTTTTATCGATTACTACAATGTTGCTGTTGGGTATGAAATCAATTTAACACCACAGCAATATGCTTGATATGTTGAAGATGCTGGTTCTTTTATCACTCGCGATTCAATCGTTAATGCGGCACGAAGGATCAAATGTTAGGGTTTTGATTCGATTAATCAAATAATGTAAGTTTTTAGGTCTTCAAAAACTTCAACAAGAAATTCAAGGTAGATACAAAATTAATTTATTGGCAATAATGTACAACAATTCCAATCCAAATAAATTATTAAATCCCCCCAACGGACTGATAATCTAACGTTTCCTTTTAAAGGCAAACTAATGCAGAAAGAGGTAGAAAATAATGAATTCATCCTATTTATAAATTTACAACAGGGTCCATTTGGGAGGGAAGACTATAGCCAACCCTGACATCTATGTGTAAATCCTCGAACCACAACTATGCCTGACCTCTTTGTTAAAAGCGGAGAAACATTTCAACCCTTGCTCAACTAAATATCAACTTTAATTTCTTAACAGAGTGTGAGGAAAATATATGACGCAAATATGAATGATAGAACAAATCGGGGACGTCCGAGGAAGACATGGCACGAACAAGTGAATCAGATATTTGAGTCGGACCACGTCAAGAGTCGGAATAATAGTAGGTATGTGTGAGACGATGTGTGAATGAGGCATAGAGTGTGTGCCAAGACCGTGTTGTTTGGTGATGGTTAGTTAGTTAGTGATAATATATGCAAGCAATGTTTTGTTATTAGATTGCAGAACGGGCAAAACACAAAGTAGTTCACGTTATCACATGTCATAATGTTTGAAAATACATAGACAGTTTCATCACCTCCCTGAGAGTTGGGAATAATTATCCACCTGGCAATATTTTTTTTCGGAATTTGTATAAGTTTTCAGAATTTTATAGTTGGTATTCCTGGTGACTCCGTTTGTGCGCGAAGCTACCCGTGTCGGCGGGTTTCAATGTCTTTTATATTTTAGTTTTTTTTAAAGCAATTAAAGTACCGGTAGTTAAGTGAACAATAATCTTACATTTCACTGAAAATTTTGGTTGTGATTAGTAATGGCATCCGACGACGAAGTAGATGAATCATTTGCAGGTAATTCGCGAAATAAAAAATCACAGTAGCATGTCATAGGCCAAGCCGACTAGCGGTATCATGTGTTTACTTCCGATATCGGCAATTAAAAATTACAACTTATTACTTACCCCTAAACAACCCCCGGAGACTGCCTATTCACCCATTTCGGTCCATATTACTGTTTTCGGATATGTCATTTGCTATTTTTATTTCTATTGTAATTTAAGTGGTGCATAAATACCTCTAAATAATGTTTTGACAGAATAGACCATGCACATACCCTTCATTACTTCCTTAACAAAATGGACGCCGACAAACAAAGAGATTAGCAATGATAACCACGAATTGCAATTGCCGCCAACGGCAAATGCGGTCCTAACCTCGAAGGCATCTCTTTTACCCGATTCGTGTTTTCATATTTTCGCGAAATAATTTTCGGTTTTTAAATTTTTCACAAATATTTTCGTTTTGCAGGGGAAGATGAAGTCGAGGATGGTGAGGGCCAGCCTGACAACTCCGGAGACTCTGATGATGGACCCCCAAAGGTGCCCTTTCACTATTCACACTATTCATGAATTAAATATTCCCCAAACTGTCTGAACATCTTAGGTTCTGGCATGGGCATGAGGCATGACTATCATGTGGGTAGGAGATATAACTCATTTCACTCTTTACCTGTCATAATATTCCTTATCATATCCACATGAATGTACCTAGTTTGGGAATGGCCAGCTGATTTATTACTTATTTGTAGTCGTACTGTACTTTTACCGATGTCCGGAAAGATCTAATTTGTAGATAAAGATAACTGGATTACCTGGATACATCTCTGTACAAAGTTGTGGAATACTTTTTAAATCTTGCTGTTACACTGTAAATAAGATATTTCTCTTCTAATACAAACTAGCAATTATGACCTGTGCCAAAATATCTTATGGCATAATAATACTCATGATGACAAGCCAAGGAATTCAAAATGTCTGCTTGTTTAGGATGAAATACATCCCAAAACACGTAATCGCGTTATACTTTCATAAGGCCAAAAACGTCACGAGCGACCTTACATTTTAAAAGCTATATACCTATCTCTGTTCCTCTCACGCAAAAATATGTATTTTTTCTGTTAACCAGAAAGAGAACAAAATAATGCTTCTTATTGTCTTTAAAATATGAAAGCTATCTTGCATAGATATTTTACAATCTCGATCCAAAGTGACGGTTTCAGAATTTTCGCAAGAAACTGAGGCTTCCGGATTGTGAGGTGCGAATATATTGGACCAAGCAGACGGGTTAATTGCAGAATAATAGAAGAGCATGTATGAGATGATGTATGAATGTGAACCAGGCAAGGAGTGTGTGCCAAGACCGATTGTGTTGTTTGGTGGTCCGTCCTCTCTGCCTACCCCGAAACGGCGTGATGGTTAGTTAGTTACCAACTATAAAAGAAAACTTTTTGCATTTGGGGTGTTGGAAAATATTGCATTCAAAATTTCAATTTTGTAAAATGTCAATCGTATGAAACCGCCGCCGCCATTATTAAAAATGCGCGAATGGCAGCAAATGCAAGTTGAGGTGACCGGAAGCAAACTTAGATTAACATATCAAGTCCTCCATCACGACACAAGCAACATTTTGCATTTACTGTGGTAGTAGTAGGAGATTATCAAATATTGTCTGGTTATTCGTAACTCAGGAATGTTTGTCTTTCTTTAAAAAAAATATTTATCGACGGCAGCAACCAACATTTTTTTCGATTTTCACTTTTTGATGCAAATTCACCTGTGAAACAAATATATGTAAGTGTGCAGTTCATATGCGGTAGAAGTGAAACCTTCAGTTAGGCAAGAGTGGGAGGCAACGAAGCACCGCATAAAGAGGAGACCGATTATTCTTTATTATTGTTTTACAAGTGAATTTGCATCAGAAAGTGAAAATTGAAAGAATGTTGGTTACTTTAATTAGTCCTTCTGCCGTCGACGTTATAATAAACATATTAGTTTATCAAAAGAAGCCCAATCTGTTCAAATCACTATCTATAACCACTTGAGCGATGGAGATCCTGGTGTTCAGTTTTCGGTTCATCCTATATTTTTAGATTTTATAATTTTTTTTTAAATTGTTAAATTTATAGTGAGTACCCTGCATGCGTTGCAATGCCACTCAAAGAAAGAATTTTTTTTCTCCCTGCGGGTCCTTTCGTATGCGTGTCTGTTTCCGCCATCGTTCCCCTCCGGCGTCCCCTTCCCCTCCCGCATTTTTATGTCATGTTCTTTCCGCATCCACCCATCCCACGACCCCCCTTCCCCTCCCTGCCACTAAACTGTATGAAATGCACACTTTTTTCAAACAATTTGTGCGCTACCTATTGTAATTTTTTTTATTCAAATTTCATAACAACAGAGCTCATCATATACAGAAACTTAGCGGATTGCGCATAATAACTCACCGAAGTTTCATCGCAATCGGATGAATGGTATATGAAATAATTTCATAATGCCAAAGCTCGATGGTGAGTTCAATCGGATGAATAGTTTAGGAACTCATGACAAAGAAACATTAATTTTTATATACCTACTAATATTTTAATTATAATATTATACAAAAAAAACAGGTATACTCTTAATATGCACATTTTATTTTAAAAATACTTTGTAACAGTAACATAATGATGAGAAGTTAGTATTTCAGCTTTTGATAATGGAAAATAATGCATTTTAATAGCTATTTCTCGTTAAAAACATGGATAATTAGTTTTTTCTTTATGTTATGTTCTGATCTATAATAATTTTAAAATGTTTTTTTAAATTTATTTTTATTAAATCCGAACTAAGAGCTTAAGGGCTTGTGCGCACTAGCGGCCAGCCGTGTAGGCGGTCAACCGCGTGGCCAGCCGCGTTTTTATTTTAATATACAATCGCTCATGTTCGTACGCACCTAACCGCCGAAAATTTCGAACCGCGGCGGTTGAATGCAGCCCGCTTCGCGGCTGACCGCCATATCTGTACGCACTAGGCGGTTGGGGTTTAGTTCGCTGCTAGCCGCTGCTGAGTTGTCCAACTAGCCATTTTGACACAGAAAAATTTATCGTTGAAATTTAAAAACGCGAAGCTATGTGGAATTGTGAAGGAGCAGCATATAAGAACAGTGAATTAAAACAATGGGAAGAGTTAATGGATATTTTTGGAAACGAAGATATGTCGATAATACAAAAAAATCTTGGTATGCATTAATTTAAATTTGGGAGGTGGGTAGGGGTACCGCCGCACCGGGAACCATTTATTGGATAACCAACGCCTGATCCATAGATTCGTTACGTTTGATGACTTAGCAGGTGTGCCCAGGTTCACTTGTCCGGGTCTTAGCGGCGGGTGTGTCTGCCCACCAGCTGCGTGGCAAGCCGGATCAGTGAATAGTTGAGGGATACCTTGTAACCTCTCAAGCAGTACTCTTTTGGAACATCGCCTTGCACCGCACTGGGAGGGATGGATTCATATGTTCGTCACTCCTAGACCCAATGACCCCCATATTCCTACCCACCCCTTGCAGGTACCTTATCCTTCACTTCCTCTCCTTAATTTCCTTTAAAATACCCTCCATGCAGCATCCCCAAAGATGACGTAGGCCCTGAGGGAAAATATTTTCCTCAGGGCCTCCTGTGTGGAGCTATTGCCTTTATCCTTCACTTCCTCTCCTTAATTTCCTTTAAAATACCTTATCCTTCACTTCCTCTCCTTAATTTCCCTTAAAATACCCTCCATGCAGCATCCCCAAAGATGACGTAGGCCCTGAGGGAAAATATTTTCCTCAGGGCCTCCTGTGTGGAGCTATTGCAAAAAAAAATTAAAAATCATTTATTCAAACGAAATTAACTTTAACAGCGTCCATTTTATTAATGATGGGACAACGCAGTTTTATGCCTACCGCGGTTGAACCACGCGAAGCGGTTCGTTAGCGTCTAGCCAACTTGGATTCCATACATTCAACCTCGGAAGGCGGCTTGCCGCGTGGTTGACCGCCTACACGGCTGGCCGCTAGTGCGTACATAGCCTGAGACTCTATTTTAGGATAAAAATATTTTGGGTTAAATAAGAGAAGAAAAAAATCTATCCTTAAAATGCGAGCAATTCATTTTAATTTTAACAAAGTAACTATTAAAACTCATAGTTTTCCATTTTCGGAAACTGAAATACTTCTTCGTATTATCTAACTACATACTACAAAGTGTTTTTTTAAAGTGCAAATTAAGTGTGTCCCTACTTTCTGTAAGTTACCAAATCACACAGTTACTTTTTTTTTTTTTTACATTAGCTCCATACAGATTGATTGCTCCATACTCCAAAATGATTTCCCTCAGGACCTATGTCATCTTATGGGGTGCTGTGTGGAGGGTTTTTTTTAAGGAAAGGAAGACTTTACTTACTTTAAATATTCACCCTATGCTTAATTTTGATACATTTTTTTGACCATATCGATTTATTGTAATTGTGTAATTGTTTGCAAATCTCTTTACTCTGGTTAAGAAACATTTGCAGAAGCCGCACTAGGTGACCATTTCATTTCATTTATCAATGATTATTTTTGGAATTTCTTACTTGCTTACCCCAGAGTGAAAGATACTTTATTATCTTATTCCAGTATAGTGACTATACTTCCAGTGTAGTGAAATATAAATTCAAAGCGCAATTCAAATTTAAGGCTATTTAACCAGCAAATCATAATTCCGATCCCGACTGTAGCGCTCACACATCAGCGCTCGCGAGCGGACGTTTTTGGAACCAGATATCGTTCCGCTGCAAGCTGGGTTTCACGTACCTACTAGTTCACGCGGTGCTGGGCCTACAGTATGGTTCAGTTGAAGATGTTGAATTCTCGCTTCCAAACCAGAATTTTAATTAGTAGTAGTTATTTGTAATTTGTGTATGGAAGTGCATAAACATAAATAGATACAAGTGAAATGCGTAAACACAGTAGGTATAAAGTAGATACCTGCATGAAAAAACAATTTGTTATATATTTTTTAATTGGTTTTCGTTTTTTAATTGTATTTTACAGCCATTAGAGTGGAAGATACTCCCAGTATCGTCCTGGTGTAAGACCACCATTCAGAATTGAAACGTTACTTGAAATGGCCTTAGCCGTGTTTAGTGACCAGATCTGAAGAGTCAGGTACTTCCCCACCTTCGTCTTCCCTATCTCCTTCCCCTCCCCACTACCTTCAGCCTCACAACACACCCCAATTGGGGGTGCCACAGTCCCACTGGCTCCAGACGGGAGCAGTTGGGACTCTTGTGTGGTATTCATGAAAAAAAAGAGTAATATTCAGTTGGATTGTAAAAAATGTCTTGTTTTGAAATATTTATTCGTGAGCATAATTTTTAATTTTATATTTATGTTAATACCGCACAAGAGACCCAAATGCTCGTCTGGAGCCAGTGAGCCTATGACATGACTATGGGGTATATTGTGAGGCTGAAGGTGGTGGGGAAGGGAAGGAGATGGGGAAAAGGAAGCGAGGAATTACCTGGCTATTCAGATCTGGTCACCAAACACGGCCAAAGCCATCACTCGCTAATGGGACTCGGCTGAAACAGGTGGACAGATTCAAATACCTCGAGGTCGAATTCTTCATCAATGGACGGCAAGATGGAGAAATTGAATGAAGAATTAGTGTGGCAAGTGGTTTGTTGCGTCCTCTCTACAGCTCAGTGATCGCCCGACGCTCACTTATGGCCACCAGATATGGATGCTAAACGAACGAACACGCTCTACGAGTCCAAGCTGCCAAAATGAGGTACTTGAGAGGAGTGGCAGGAGTTACAAAATGGGGTCATATAAGAAACTCAACGATCCGAGACGATCTAAATGTTGTACCACTGTTACTCTTCATAAAAAAATCACATTTGAGATGGCTTGGGCACGTACCGAGGAGAGCCTTGTCGATGCATTGGGTCCTTGACCCGAACAGAATAAGTTAAGAAGATGATGATTAATGTTGTCGCAATCGATTTTTTTTTTTTCAAAAATTGTTTTTTTGTAAGAAGATTTTCGGGAAATCCATGCGGCGCACGGCCAAACTGAAATTTCCCGAAATTTTTCATACAAAAAACTGATTTTCGAAAAAGAGCAATAATGTCATTTTTAAATATTAGCACTCTAGCACACCACCCAACAAGTCGCCACTAATATTGAGGGTGTTTTAGTCCAATTGGTTTTGGATTGTTAGACCTCCTGTTTAGAAGTCATCAGAGGTGATTCCTTGTTATGTGCATTTGTGCATTGCACTGCTTGTCTTCAGTCTTCACATAACTTACAGCGACATCTGTGCACCACCTCATCAATATACGAAAATACGCTCCAGTCCTAATCCTGCCAGGTCTTTATTTGAACTATCTTCTAGTAATCTAGTAGGTCCTGAGTGATCCTTCTAGTAATCTAGCAGAAGACTCGGTAGGAAGACGCAGATGTGGTGTACACAAAACTTTGTTTCCCCTTTGTTTTCCTACGGGGACAGCATCGGACAGTACCGGAATAGCTCAACCTGACAGAGCGACACAGATTACGCTTAATAACGGCAAATCACACGTTAGAGCAGTGCATAAGTATAACCCATCCTCAAGGCGAGTGTATTTTGCACCACTTTGATCAAGCTCAATCCAATGTTTCTGGAATGAAGTCATGTAGGAATACTGGCACTCGTGGGCCGTGAATTGAAACAGTTTCGAGAGATTTTCAGCCATGAATTGCGTGTCCTTTACTCTCGAGATGATTTTACGAACGCTGACGGTGCAGTATTAATTTTTATTTTATTTTCAAATGTAGTTAGTAAACTTAGTGGAGTGAATGAATTGCATGAGGAGGGGTATCATTCATTAATTTAATACAATTTATGTTACATTTTAAAAATGAATTGCACTGCTGGCAATTTTAGTCACGGACCGCCTCTGCTCCTCATATAAAATAGTTGGATAATAATTTTTATTTTGAAAATCATTCATCTAAATTGATAACAATCTCGTCCACTGCACATTTTCTTATCTAATTAGTCACAAAAAAAACTATAAGAATGTTGCCAGGAATTTCACTCACTCTTTTTCCTCATAATACAAATTTTGAAATATGTAACATTGTGAAGTTCTGCAAATTTACAATGCATAATTTGATTTACAACTACTTTAGTTTAATATGTGCTTTTTAGTGCAACCAGATTTAAATCAGATACAGTAGGTAGTCGCACAGATGCATTTTTTTATTTTTTTTTATTTTTCTTTATTCATTGCATAAATATTATGGTTACATTATTTAGCGGATTTTTGGACCACCATGCTAGGCTGATGCCCGTTTTATGGTGGTCGATATTGCGAGTTTCAAACTTGTTTTTAAAAGTTTTCGAAAAACTGGTTTTTTAAATAATGCAATGGAAAAAACCGTAAAACTTTTACAGTCATATTAAAAAAAACCTGTGAAAATTTTATTCAATTGACAAACGGCCATGGATGTGAAAATATTACTAATTAAAAAAATTGTTCATGAAAAGATATCGACGGGTTCCGGGCTATTTGTATTAACCGACATTTTTTAAACTTTACACAAGAGCAGTTTAAAGTTTCGATTTTTAGAAAAAAAAAAATAACTTTAGCAAATCGCATTATTTTTTTGAAAATAAGGATATTACTGTTTTTATAACATATTCCCCATATTCGGATTCTTTTTTTTTTCTAATATTCCTATTTTTAACGAAGATAAATGTCGCTTAATACAAAATGACCTATATTTTACTTTTTTTTTGTTCCAGGCTAAATGACTTAACCGCCTATGATTATTGTTTCTTATTCTAGGCTAAATGACTAAACCGCCTAGGTTTATTATTTCTTGTTCCAAGCTAAATGACTTAACCGTCTAGGCATGCAAATAATGGCTCTAAGCTAAGTGCTTTAATAAAAAATTGGTCATATTTCAAACTTAAGCTAATTGATTTAAATACCATATCTTAAACTTATTAATGTATGGCTAATTAGTTTATGCGACTGATATTTTTTTTAATAAATTCTTGTATATTTATAAGGTAACGCTAATTGTATTAAGCGACACTGGATAAGAATTTAACAAAGAGGCTAATTGTATGAAGCGACATTTCTATATATTTATAAGGTCAGGCTAAATGCTTTAACGTACGTTGCCTGTAAATTGTTGCTCCAGGAAAAAAAGTTTAAACGATTGTCTGGTATTTGGTAGTGAGCTTAAGTACACAGTTCCTAAATGTGTCAATATTTTGTGTCGCTTCATACATTGCAGTCCAAAATGGGCCCAAAAATGTGGTTGTATTAAGCGACAAAAAAAGTGCTCCGATTGTCACCAAACACAGCTCAAACGACGCAGAAAAATTCGCTGATTCCAAATATATATAAAAGTCTATATCGCCCAGAGTGTCGCTTAATACAATTAGTCCGGAACCCGTCGATATATACACTGTTTACACAGCCTTAGGAGATAGTTTATCTGTTAGGTATGACTGTTGTATTTATAATTTCTGAACTAAGTTTGGTATTTTTCCAACGTATTTTAAATGTCTTGTATATTTCTTATTTTTGAAGATGTCGTAAAATCATATACCTTTATAGAAACTAGATAGAATTGTCTTTTAGATTTTTGTATCTGAAATAGACAATCATGTTTGAAAATTGCAGTATTTTAAGCTTTAACATGAAAAAATTAAAAAAAAAACAGCTGACCGTAAACATATTCTATTAAATGTTTGAAAAATTTAGGAAAATTCAAAATTAAAAAAAAAAAACAGTCAGCTTATTTGAATTTTGAAGAAAACTGTCACTTCACTTTTTATCTCGTTCATACAATTAAAAATGATAAAAAAATATAATAATATAATAACTGAAAAAATCTGACATCTTGGATTTAATTTAACGCAATTAAAATGTTGATTTCTCGAATTTGTATTTACTTCACACGCATAAGGCTTTTGCATTGTTAAATAATATTACTTTCATGGAAGTTTTATTAAATTCACGCGGAAAAGTCAGTAAAAAAGTAACATTTCAGAAATAGTGGAAAGTACCCATACTACGTGACCAACCTTTTGCAATTTTTAACCCCCCCCCGGTGACCAAAATCCTAAGCCCGCCGCCGCTCATTTGTACCCCCCCCCCACCCCTAATCGTGTCACGTAGTATGGGTACGTTCCCTAACCTAAAACCTATCTTTAACAAAACTAAATCATCACCACAATACAAAAAAAATAACACCAGCATTGGTAATTATGTTGAATTACACTAATATCATAGTGAATTTATCATTTAAACGGAAATTATCTTCAAAAACATAGTTCAATTCAACATGTCAACAACAATAAATTTTATCGCGAAGCTATAAAACAAGATGGCCGCGGCGCCTGCGCAGATATAAGTGAGAACAAGATTACCAACATAAAAATCATAAAAAACGTCTTATTATACGCCGTTTAATGACTGTTAAGGCGTTTTGTTATTAGTAAGGCTGTTAGAATATGCAAATTTGATGATTGAATACACTTGCTGTGTCCTTTCTCGTTAATAACATTAAGTAAGGAAGAGCACACTCGTATCTATAATGTGATATTTGTTTGTGCAGGAGGAGGATGATTACTCACCAGAAGACAGCAGAAAGAAGAAAAAAGGAAAAAAGAGGAAGGCTCGGGGAGACGACAAGAAGGGCAGAAAGAAAAAGAAAAAACGAAAGAACGAGAGCGAAGAGGTAATTATTGTTAAGTTATTATGGAGTGTCTAGTTAACAAATGAACTGCTTTATTAATTGACTTAGCATGATGAAACCTGTTTTAACCCTACCATTTTTCATATTTTGGTCTGTAAATTGGTTTGTATTTTCCATTTCCACTTCTGCACCCTTTTTATTATCAAGCAAGTGAAGCGTTTTATTATCAAGGTCGGTGAAGATTCGTGTAAACGGGTCGGAGGACGAGCAATGTACTTCCCATATATAGCTAGCGGTACTAGGTTTCAGTGGGCACTCCATATTTACCACAACACCTCCAATATCACATAACGAACTTCTAATTATCATTTTTACCAAGAACATTTATTTTAGATTTGCTAAGAAATGAATTGTATTTTTACAAATTTACTTCGAATATCTGAATTTGAAGAGCCGGCAGTAATCGGCCGTGAAATTTAATTTATTTTAAATTATGCGGTATTTTTACGCATTTATCTCGAAAAGGTATCTGAATTTAGAGGTCCGGCTGCGAAATTTTGATTTACGCTAAACAAATCATATTTTTTTAAAATTTACTTTAAATATTTAAATTTGAAGAGCCAGCCGCGACGGTAATAAGCTGCGAAAATTTTATCTATGTGGAAATTATGCGATATTTTTACAAATTTATTTCGGATAGGTATCTGAATTTAGAAGGGCCGGCGACAATGGGATTCGGTCGCGAAATTTCGATTTACGCGAAATATATTGTATTTTTACGAATTTATTTCAAAGAACCTACCGAATTTGAATTTTTCGGCCGAGGAACTCAACTCAACTTTTCAGAGACTATTTATGAAATTTTATTTTCGATATCCCGTGGATTTCGAATTAACGGGGTTCTACTGTATCAGGTAAAAATGTAAAAACCGTTCTGGAAAATCTGGGATTATCAGGGAATTTAAATCAGGTTTCTGTGGCCCCCCTATTAATGCACTTAACCCGGAAATGTTTTTCTTTCTTTTTAAGAAAAAGAAGATAAAAAATAAAATTGGGAGTTGCATTCAAATATTTAGAATTCTGTGAGATAAATACCAAGAATGATTATTTGAAAGAAAGTTTGTGAAGTTTTTTCTTAAAATAAATGTTTTATTACGATCTTAGGAGAGTGAGTTTGGGGGCGAGGAGGGTGCGGAAGGCGGTGACAGCGACTACGCCCTGAGCGCCGTGTCCAGTGGCAAGAAGAGGGGCGGTACCTCCAAGAGCCGGAGCAGCAGCGGTCGCCCCCCGGCAACACCCTCAGATTCAGGATCAGGTAACTAACTCATTATCTTCATCAGGTTGGGTGCTCAAGAGGGTCTTACTTGATATGCCCATTAACCGGTTATTTGCCGTTTGTCACCCGGTGGCCGCCGCACTTTGAAATGCAATTTTGACCCTTATGTATAAAGAAAGTGTATGAAGAACAAAGTCAGAAACGCTTGCTCTATTATCGTCTTTTACCATAGCGAAACCCGCAATGCGTCTAGTCACTCGGAATAATTTATATTTAATTTGCCGTAGTGCGGGATGTGAACAGTTTCTGCGCATGCGCGTGGAAAAAAATATGTTTTTTCTACTATTTTGACCCTTCTATGTATAAAATTTGTAAAGGAAGTGTCAGAATCGCTTGCGCCAACATTCCCTATGGGATGGGCAAAGATTTCATTCACCTTGTAACCACAGATTATTTTAAAATAATTTTTATCTGTGGGCATATCGAAATGTCATTTTGGCTGCGTCACATTTATGAGTTTCTCGACTAAAACATCGCAAAACCTATCAATTTACGTAATTAACGCAAGTAATGTTGTTTTGGTAGATAGTTTATTGTTCTAGGAATGTGTTTCGGTCAATAAAATATAAGGTAAAAATTAATCCACAAAACATTCGATTCAAATTGAAGGTCGTGAAATTTCCGTGTTGTTCCTCCGCGCTCCAACGGGTTAAATTCAATAACAAATGCTAAACTGGTAAATAATGTTTTTTTTTTTACATCAATCCAAGTATTTATTGCAATTATAATAATAACAGCTGTTGATTTGTATAGTACAGTTTTGTGAAGGTTCAAGATTGAAGAAATTGCCAACTGGTGGGAAACTCTCTTATAACGTTTCTCTAATAAGCAGTTTTCACATTTAATAAATTTTTCCGATCGCTTTAAAGACAGTTTCACTTATTTAACCACTCCAGTCTATCACCTTTGTGCAAGTTTTTTGTCTCAAACGAACTGTCAGATTTATAAAAATTTGGTATTATTTCCGCTTCGCAATTAAAGCTCAATAAATTAAATATTTCTGAACGTAGCCGAATACTAAAATACTAAATACTAAAAACTGTTTTTGATAGGTTATTAAATAAGCTTTCAAATTGTATTACATATTACAAATAAGTATTAACATTTGTAAATATTAAAATTTAGAATGCAAACATAAAAAAATTGTAAAAATGACTCGCATGATGTTTTTATGTGAAAACGGTACTAAAATCACGGATTATGTAAAAAAAACATTTATTTTATCGTACAAATGTATAATAAACCATTTTGTCACCTCACTTTTTTTTTTACCATTTCATACAAAAATTTGGCGGGTGAAAACTGTTTCTACAAAATAATTTATTTTTTTTTCACCTACATCTATGGACATATGGACAACGTTGAATAGAGAGGTGTAGCGTATTTTATTATGGATATACAGTAGGGCCTCGCTAATCCGGATAGGTAAAAACAAAACCCCTTCTGAATTATCGAGGCGTCCGGATTACAGTATGCAATATTTTAAGAGGAATAAAACACATTTTTAACTTGGGTTTCATTTGTTAAAGTAAAAATTTAAAGTAAATTTAGACAAGAATATGTATGTACGTACAAATGTAATTATAAAAAAATTCAAACGTGTAAGAAATTTGCGAATTCTTCCATGATTTTTTTAATTAGGGATGCTTTGAGATGCTTCCAGCAATTGGCCAAAAGAAAAACTGTATCCTTTAGGGTCGAAAACGATCCTCTCGCCCGTCCGGATTACAGCATGCACCGAAGTAACGGGGGTCCGGATTAGCGAGGCTCTACTGCATTCTCCTTTTTGTTTTAGAGTTGTAACGAGAACAAAAATGGGGTTACGATTTCTGTGGGAACACACGTGTTAGCTTGAAAACAAGCTTATTGGACTTGACTGCTATTGTTATATTGTCGTGTTAACAAGCTTAGGGGCCGGAGTTGTTAACCCATAAGCTTGTTTTCACGATAATATAACATTACCAGACACGTACCTGATTTATTAAACATTTATATCCATGCGTACGGCACAACATGTGCCATCAACAATAACATACGAAAGTACAAAAATATAATATAAAATAAATCATAGTATAACTAACACAAGATATATCATGTAGTAATTTATCACAGGGCTGTTAGCAAGCGCATGTGCCCTTGTTCAAATATGCAAGATAAACATTGCAGGCTTAAAATGTAGCTGTTGCAAATTAGACTTTCACAAGTATATTTTGTAATCCTAGGAATGCCGACAATAGATGAAGTTTGCTCCTCCTTCGGCCTGACGGATGTTGACATCCAATACTCCGATGCGGACCTGGAGAACCTGAGCACATACAAGTTGTTCCAGCAGCACGTCAGGCCCTTGCTCGTCAAAGAGAACCCCAAGGTAATATCTTCCTTCCCTTCTATTACATTCTCTTGTACTGGTAGACCTAATCACATTTTCAATGAAAACCTATTTGACCTCCTGTGTGTGTCGAAAGAAAAGTCAAATAATATGTATTAGCTTGTCATTAAACTATTGTCATTCAGTAAAAAACCCATAAAAGTTTCCCACATTTTTAAAGTTTTTTTTGTTGTTATTTTTCATATTTATTAAGGGTGACAGTCATATCTTATATACTTATAAAAATCTTGTGTCACGGTGTTTGTGGTCACACTCCTCCGAAACGGCTTGAGCGATTTTTATAATTTTATGTATATTTGATAGGTATGAGAATAGGTTTTAAAGTATATTTCATACCGCTAGATGATTAGGGAACGTACCCATACTACGTGACCTCTTCGGGGGGGGGGGGGGGGGGTCTTCAAAATGTCACGCTTGGTAGGTGGGGGGGGGGGGTTAAAAATTGCAAAAAATTGGTCACGTAGTATGGGTACGTTCCCTTAGGGTGTCCCTATCAAAAAAAAAAATTTTTTTTTTTTATTTGGCATCAAAAAATACCTATAACTCCAAATTTAAACCCTCCCGTCTCTACCCTCCCATTTTTTAATCGCGATTTTAGTATTTTTGTATGAACAAATTTAACCGTCTTTCATATTTCAAACAACTAAATTATTTATGTTGTTGAATGACAGATGGCACTACATCCGCCTCAACGAACTTTCATCCACATATGCGCAAGACATTCACAAGTAGCATTCACGAGTAGCGTCATTTTGATATTTCATTCGGCATCATGTTCTCGCGTGGGCAAACCATCGAGCTTATTTGTGTTGGCTAAAGACGGACTGACAAAAAATATTGTTCACTCAATTGCTCTTCGAAATTCATATTGGTTTTCTTTATTTTATTTTCCTACTTTAGTTGGTGTTTTTTGTTTTTTTTTTGGCGGTCATCGTCTACAGTGCTCCATCCCTCTTTTTGTCATAGATCCCATCCCCATACACTAACAACCAAAATATTCACTAGAAATAATTTATATGGCAGAACAACGTTTGTCGGGTCAGCTAGTATAATATATAAATGTGATATCCACATAGACTAAGCATAGATGGTACGTATGAGACGAAGTATAAAAGTGAATAAAGCAAGGAGTGTGTGTGAAATCGGTGTTGTTTGCCAGTTCATACTCTCTGCCTAACCCTGCAAGAAACTGCGTGATGATTAAATAATTTAATCACATTTTGTTTTTTTGAAAACTGAATTAAAAACATGGTCCGATTTGAAATCCACGGTGATTGGATTACTCAACAAAGTGGCACTTCATCACTCCTAAAAAGTCATTAAAAATTATGAAAAAAAACTGGATTAAATAGGTTACGGGCTTTTTATTTTTTACATCACTTCATTTCACAGTGATGAAATGCCACTTTGTTGAGTTGCCATGGAACCTTCATCATTTACAACGAACTTATAGAGCCCCAGAGTGTATGTGACAACATCGTTCTAGTATCTTCTGTCTGTTTTGGTTTCATACAAGATGTGTGAGAAGAAATATGAGAAGATGACGTATTGATATATTTTGAGGGAAAGAATCAATGATGATTGTGTGTGTTGTTGTGTAGGTGCCGATGTCCAAGCTGATGATGCTGGTGGCGGCCAAGTGGCGCCAGTTCACCGACCTGAACCCCGGGCTGGGCGGCGGCAGCAGCGGCGTTCCGGGCGGGGGCTCCGAGGAGAACACCAACACCTCCGTCTCCTCCGAGTACACCAAGACACCGCGCAGTCGCAGGGAAAAGGACAAGGTATGATATAATCTGCATCAAATTGCCATTGAGACAATAAAAAAACAACCAAATTGTTCTGGTTGTTTTTGCTATTACTTTGTTCTTCCAGTGATAGGGTTGATTGACTCAGGTTCTAAGTCCAGAATGGTGTATCTCTCCAAACCTCACCACAGCCGGAAGATCATGCAAGTCATTGATCCATCATGTAATTTTAATTTTTATTAATAAATTAATGATTAGCTTGTTGGTCAATACAAGTGTACAGATTGAAATAAAAAAAAAACTGCATTGACAAACCTTCACTATAAGTATTAATTGTGCACAAAGCACTATTTTTAGCCACTGGAGCGATCACGCGAAATAAATAAATTTGCTTAGATTGCTTGAGATTTCCCAAAAAATAATTTTTCGCCAACATTAAAGAAATCATTACTTCGAATTTTAACATGGAGACATAAAAATTTATTGCTATAGCCAATGAATTAACCTGTATTTTACCGTTTCTCACATATTTGTAGAATTTATAAAAAAAAAAAAAAAAATCGTGGTTTATAAAACCACGCGAATCCTTTGTGTTTTTTTACTTTGAAACTGCTGTGAGGGGTACTTATTCGAGTCAACATAGAATATTTTCGATTTCTGTATGTTGTCTGTGGTATACTTAATAATGAAAGGTGCATATCTATGGAAAAAGGACGTAATTTTAACCGTAAACAGCTGATCAAAAATTCGGCGGGAAAAAAATTATTTTTAACATCGTTTCAAAAATGTCTACATAGTTCGGATTTGCGACATCTATGGTCATAATAGATAAAGCATTTCAATAGCTTCATTTTAAAACAAATGCTGGCCAAGCAGGCCAAGGAAATGTTTTAAATAATTACAATAAATGTTTTAGTAGGAAAATGTGCTCCAATTTTATACTGCTATCAATCGCACAAAATTAAAAGTGGTCCATTTTTCGACCATAATCGCTCCAGCGGTTAGGGTGAACTGTCTATTTAAAAAAATAAATATATATATATATACCTATTAATTGTGTATAATGGAATCTCTTGGAAGGTTGCCAGACTTCACTACACATTACACAAAATGCACTCTCGGAAGTAAATTTCAATAAGACACATGTTTAATGCTTCCGAAAAGCTTGTTTTTACCTTCTTTGCCACTGGGAGACTTTGAGGAGAGAGAACTAATCGTAAAAAATTGGAACCTTTATTACAAATATTTCCCTCTGTTCAATCAGGTCTGTAATACAACAATAATATATCCAACATTAATCAAAAACCTTTTGTTTTGTATTTGTAGAATGATGACATAGAAGAGATAGAGGATGATGACGATGAAGAGGAGAGCGACAGTGTGAAGAGGAGGGGGCGTCGCAGCAAGCCGACCTCTTCCTCGGGCCGCAAGCCCGCCCGCAAGCCCAAAGTGCCCACTCTCAAGATCAAGTTTGGCAAGAGAAAGCGAGCCAGCAGTGTAAGAATATTTTACTTTCTTACTCCACTTACACAACCACATTTTAATCTTTAATTTAAGCACAAAGTATTTATATTTGCTTAAAAAACACTTCTTATAATATTACATAGAACTGGGTTTCTATGTTCCAAGAATGGACCTTAAAATATTCTGAAAGAGAAAGAAAAGAATGTCTTTCCTGTTCTTATTGATTTATTTGCTGCATAATTCCTGCTCTTTTATTTCTTCTCAAACTTACATAAACAGATCACGATTCATTCCTTCGCTTTTCTTCCATAGAATTTGGATGAAGCTCTTGAGAGAATGTCTACAAGAGAATGTCAACTCTGAAATCGACTCACAATATACGCAAATGTCTAATCTAAAAACAAATCTATCCGAGACTTTTTTACCAAAATTTCGATCCTTTAATTAACTTTTTTTTTATCCACGTGAATTAAAATATTTCGACTTTTCGACATTTTTATTAATCTTATCTGTTTACTATTTTTATTTCTTGAAAATTTTTACAAGAGTAGAAATCTTTCCAGGAGGAAGATCCCGAGGGAAGTGGTGGCAACAATTCTGACTCTGATGCGGAGTTTGAGCAGATGCTGGCGGAGGCGGAGGACTCCACTCCTCAGGCCCCGGCTCTGTCAGGTCGGAGCTCCAGGACGGGGGCCCCTGAGCTCTCCGGGGATGCCGAGGCGGCCCCCTCCGAACCTGTAGAGGTGGATCCCAACGCGCCACGACGCAAGGCCAAGACAAAGATCGGCAACAAGACCAAGAAGAAGAAGAAGTTGAAGACCACAAGCAAGTTCCCCGAGGGGCCAGATGGAGAGCAAGAGCATCAGGACTATTGCGAGGTGAGAATTAATTAAATAAGTATGTATTATAAAAGTGGGTTCGATCTTTCATTATCTTGTTATGTACCACGACAAAATAAAATTTATGAATCCTACGTGCAATGTGGAAACATTTTAAATGTTGGCTGAATATATTACGATAGGATGTTTGAAATAATGGAGGTAAGTCGTATGGTATCTTTTAAAATTTTTCACCCATTGAAACTGGAGTATTGGGCCACATGATGAAAGGAACCTAATGTGAAGTTATAAACGATTTGCACAAGTGGATCTTCTTAAAAAAAAAATTCTCGGTTGATGAATCTTACATTGGACTGAACACATTTTAGGAGAAATTGAACCTTCTGTTCTCAGGTAACATTGGGCAGGTTGTGCATGTTGTCTAATACGGTTGTGATTGTTTCCAGGTGTGCCAACAAGGCGGGGAGATCATCCTGTGCGACACATGCCCTCGGGCGTACCATCTGGTCTGCCTGGAGCCGGAGCTGGAGGACACCCCCGAGGGCCGCTGGTCCTGTCCCCACTGCGAGGCCGAGGGTAACAAGGAGGAGGAGGATGATGATGAGCATCAGGAGTTCTGCAGGTGAGATACTGTTACTCTATTCCTTACGGGAAGCCCTTTCGTGTTGTTTTTCAGTGGTAGATTCTCTCACTAACTTGCTTAAAATGGCTTTAGTTGTGATCAGACCCGAAGAACCACATATTTCCCAACCTTTTCTTCCTCTTCTCCTTTTCCTTCCATTTCTCGGCTTCATTTATATTTGAGTGTGCATTTTACATTAGATACAGGAGGGCCCTAAGGTATTATCTTAGGGGATGCTGTGTGGAAGGTCTTTCCTCCTTTGGGAGAGGAAGTTCTAGAAAGGAAAAAGGTATGGGGGGGTGGGTAGGAATCTGGGGGTCAAGGTGCCTAGGAGTGACGGAC
The DNA here is from genome assembly GCA_917880885.1 of Limnephilus marmoratus. Classification (NCBI taxonomy): domain Eukaryota; kingdom Metazoa; phylum Arthropoda; class Insecta; order Trichoptera; family Limnephilidae; genus Limnephilus; species Limnephilus marmoratus. The sequence continues at coordinate 57,709,189 of OU862912.1, read as the reverse complement.
GTATGAATCCATCCCTCTAATGCAAGGGGATCGGTCGAGAGAGTCCGGCTGGAGAGGTCAAAAAGTCTCCCTCAAACAGTCTCCCTCAAACAGTCTCTCAAACTGGCCCGCCACGCTGAAAGTGGATAGATGCATTCGCCGCCAAGACCTAGACAAACCTCACCCTCTGAACTCAGGCACCCCTGCTAAGTCACCGAATCAACCACTTGGAGTGACCTATGGCAAAATTGGTCTGGTGGCTAAAACTGTTTTAAAAGTTGATTTTTCTTGAATTGCTCTATCATCAGTGCTCTGACCCTCGGTGGCTTGGCTTCCTCTTGGAAACATCAGTTTCCTACTGTTTCTCTCCAGTAAAGTTACTTATTCCCAAGTCTGCAGAATTTAAACCTAAGTACATTGTAATAATAAATGTTTTTGTATTTCATAACAGAACAGACAGAACAAGGTTTATAATTATTTGTGATAGTCACATAATATGGAGTTGTAATGTGCGTGTTTATTGTCAGGGTCTGCAAGGACGGTGGAGAGCTTCTGTGCTGCGACCAGTGTCCCTCCGCCTACCACACCTTCTGCCTCAACCCTCCGCTTGTGGACATTCCCGATGGAGACTGGAAGTGTCCTCGCTGTGGCGTAAGAATATTACTGCATAATAATAACTCATATAATTAACCAACTTATTCAGATTCAGTCAGTTGTGCTAGAAATATTGCAAATTTTGTTTGCACTCAAGTTAATCCCATTTTGACTTTCCAGTGCCCCCCACTGAAGGGTAAGGTGGCGCGCATCATCACTTGGCGGTGGAAGGAGGTGAAGGAGCCCCCTGCGGCCGGCACCTCCAAAAAGGGGCAGGTCCAGCGCCGGAGGGAGTTCTTCGTCAAGTGGCAGGACCTCTCCTACTGGCACTGCAGCTGGATCACAGAACTGCAGGTTTGTAATCAATCTCTTATATAAGAGGTAGTGCTGCCTTTCATAGCTTAAAAACAAGGGACTCCTTCTTAACGCTCAAAAACGCGGCTAAATCATTAAGTTCAAACTCTCCCATATACATAAGTGAAGTGCTAACACCATACTACAAAGAATTACTGTGGAAAACAAAGCAAACAGCAAAAGATAAAAAGTTCCAATTTGTATGGTTTAAAACCGGCAAACTACTAGTCAGGAAAGGACCAGGGGAAAAAACTGTACAAATTAAACATGAAAATGATTTAAAAAAAATGATATAACTAATAAAGGTCACTCAGACCTTATAAAAACACTATCCTGATTTACAAAACACCATGGCTGATCTTCTCTCAATTAATTTGAATAGTTCTCATCAACATCATACAACCAATGACACAAAACTATGTGATTCTATTTTTAACAATCCAGGCTCTCTTACACTACTTAATCAAAATATAAGATCACTAAATCATAACTATGACGAACTTGACATTCTCTTAAACAATTTTAAAACAGATTTCAAAATTATAATCCTAACGGAATGCTGGATATCAACAACTTTTACAACAAAACATAAAAAAAATTATACTGCGTATCACACATTAAAAAATAATAATCAAAATGATGGGATTGTTGTATACATACATGATAGTCTAAACGTGTCTGTTTCAGAAATCGACTTGATAAATAATAACTGTCTACAAATAATCATCGACTCAGATACGTGTGCCCTCGCCATATATAGATCACCATCCACACATAACATTACACCATTTATAATAGCTCTGGATTCTCACCTAAAAAAACTCACTTCATACAAAAACATCATCATAGCTGGTGATCTAAACATAAACATACTTCCTAATGGCCACCCTCAAAATATTGATTACCAATTGATGCTTCTGGAACGTGGCATTATAAGCACCATTAACACTCCTACCAGAGTAACCAAAGATTCAGAATCATGCATAGATCACTTTAGGGTTAAATCAAAAAGTCAAATATGTAGTGCTGTATACGAATCCACAATCACAGATCACTACACTACTATGATAGGCCTGACTTCGCCAACTAGAAACTCAACTTTCCAAAATAACACTGCAAAAAAAATAATTGATTACGTCAATCTAAATCAATGTTTAGAAAAACAAACATGGGAACATCTTACAAAATTTAACTCGGCAGAAGAAGCCTGGAATTTCTTCATAACACATCTACAAATTCTCATTACCCAAAATACCAAAACGATATACATACCTATCCCACACCGCAAAGTAAGACTTAAAAAATGGATTACCCAAAGCATTATAAATAGTATTAAAAAAAGGGACAAACTACACAAACAAATTAAACTGAACCCTTATGACACTCCTCTTTATTTCTTCTACAAAAGGTACAGAAATATTTGTTCTCTAATAATACGAAAAGCAAAAGAATTATATTATCGAAACAAACTTATAGCAGCAAACTATGACCCTAAAAGCGTATGGTCAATTTTGAGGGAAAGTACGCATTCACAGAAAAAAAAAGAGGATACCATAAAAAAATTACTTATTGATAATGAAGAAATCCACTTCCATGACAATCCTACACTTATCCTCAATTACATTAACAAGCACTACACTAATATAGGAGCTAGCCTAGCTGAAAACATAAAAAAATCACAGCCTCTCCAAGATATTCAGGAATCCCAAAACACTGCCACTAACAACAGCAATGAAAATAGCAACAGACACTTCAAATTACAAAATATTTCACTAGAAGACACCCATAAAATAATTCAATCACTAAAGAATAACACAACAACGGGACCCGATGGTGTAGATTCCAAAACAATCTTAACAGTAAGCCAACAACTACTCCATCCACTCACATACTTAATTAATCTTAGTCTAAAAGAAGGAATTTTTCCTAGCTTACTAAAAAAAGGTCTTGTCATTCCAATTTTTAAATCAGGACAAAAAAATAACATAAACAACTACAGACCCATTACGCTACTAAATACCTTTTCAAAAATTCTGGAAAAAACTATTAAGAAACAGCTTCAACACTATCTGGAAACCAAACAATTACTATCGATGAACCAACATGGATTCAGGAAAAACAGAAGCACAGAACATGCAATAGCTACTGTAACGGACTTCATTACACGTAATCTTGATGCTAAAAAAAAAGTTATTTCAATTTTTTTAGACCTATGTAAAGCCTTCGACACAATCTCACACGAAAAACTTTTCAATAAGTTAAAAAACATTGGTATTAACGGAGTAGAATTCGACTTAATCAAAAGCTTCATGTCTGACCGAACTCAACAAGTTAAAATTGATAACAAGATAAGTGAACCACTTTTAATTACGTACGGAGTCCCACAGGGGAGTGTACTTGGCCCTTTATTATTCCTCATCTACATAAACGATCTGTGTGACATTGAAATTGAAGGTAAAATCGTGACCTTCGCTGACGATACAGTTCTTCTCTGTCAAGCAGCCACATGGAAAGATGTCTTCATAATAGCTGAAAAAAGTTTGTCAATTGTCAAAAAATGGCTAAACAGTAATACTCTTACCGTTAATACAATTAAAACAAAATACATCACATAGTATTACACAAAGAAGTCAACCTCCATCAAACATAGACCTGTTTCTGCATGACTGTGAACAAACTTCATCCAATTGTCAATGCGAGCATATAGAAAAGGTCAAACAAACAAAATACCTAGGGGTTATTATCGATACACACTTACGCTGGACTGACCACATAACTTTCATCACAAATAAACTAAAAGGAGTCATGTACCTAATAAAATCGATTAAAAACATTTTCCCACTGACAATACTCAGATCCATATACTTTGCCCTTTGTCAATCCATTGCCACATATGGAATACTGGCTTGGGGAAGTGCTACAAATATAGCAATTGACCCAATTCAAAAGATACAAAAGGCGATAATTAAACTAATCCTTCAAGTGCCTTTCTACACACATTCAAGCGAAATATACAAAACATTAGAAGTCATGTCAATAAAACAACTTTATGCCAAATCTGCTCTGCTATACTTCCTCCAAAACAAACTTCATATTCCAATCCAACCAAAAACAATAATAAAAACCCGGTCCTTAAGAGGGCATTACCAGAGAAAGCCGGAAATACGTCATTTTCAAAAAAGTTTTTAGACGTATTGACTCTTTTCCACAAAAAATTATAAATGGATTTCGAAAGATTGTTCTTTTATCTAGCATTCGTATGTAATAAATTTTTAGATTTTTTTTAAATTTTTAGTATAATAAGGTTATTCCATAGGTCGTTGGCAGATTTGCTAAATTTTCAAAAAAGTTTTTGTATTATACCACACCCATTTCAAATAATGTAATCATGCAGTAAAATAAATCAATACATTATCTAGCAAAGTTATGTATTAGAATTTTAATTTTAGTTTCAATAAAATCATTAAAAAATATGTACGTACATGTGTTTCTTGACGAAAATTGGTCTATTTGTATATTTATTTGCGCACTTACAAACTAATATATTTCAGATTTTTTTAACATTCTTATTAAATTTAGACATTATTGAAAAATGATAAATACTCATAATCAAAAAATAACTACAAAAAGTACACTATTTTAATAGTTTTATCATCACGCCTTTCAGCATTTTTGGATGAAGGTATAAATTAAAGCTAATTTGGATTGAAATAAATTCGATATTGAGTTATAATTTAAAAAAGCTGGTACGGAGAATAATCAATCTTTCTCATTGTAACCGCCCTGCACGATCGGAAGAACAACTTTCGACGAAATGTGGATTTTCGTCCGCTGGCTGGTTAAACGCTCTTAACAAATATAACCCTGAACATACCGATAACACACACCACTCACGGACAAAGACATTTTCAGTATTATGCAACCAAACTTTTTAATTATATGCCCATTACTCTGAAACAACTCCTAACTGCAAATACATCTACCAACATTCACAAAAAACATATCACAGCCTGGATCAAAAATCAAGATATTCACTTTATACAAAATACTTTAATCCCTAACCAAACTTAACCAAACTATAAAATAAATAAACATGTCTTTCAAGAATTTACCAACTATTCATATGTACATATATATACCTTATACGTATTTTTTTTTCTTCTAAATATTCAATGTGCAATTATCATTAAAATGTAAAAAAATAAGATAAAAAAACTTACTTTCTACTACAACACATAAATACCTGTACTTGTCACACTTAATCATAAACACGTAAACACCTCAGCACAGGTTCTCCTAGTGAGGTGTTCACGAAACATACAATATTACCAACCAACAGTTTCACCTTCTCAAACCTACCTTACACCCAACATAATGAAATGAAATATTAATATGTAAAAACTTTTTTTTTTTAAAATATATTATGTAAAGAAGTTTATAATAAGGTAAAAACTGTAATATATATATAGATATAAATAAATAAATAAATAAATAAATAAATAAAGTCCATCTCTTATAGTTATCACTGTGGGGTGTTCATCTTGGAGACAGTTTCAAGGCATCCTGTGGCGAACATTTGACTTGCTTCAAACATAATGAAAGCATTTCAGAAAACTCCACTAGCCAGACCGGAATGCATGCTTTGAACTTGAATCAACAAATTCTAAATAACCCCGAGGAAGTGAGCATTGCTCAAGAAACATATCGGTTTCTTTATAAACAATAAACGCGGTTAACTAAATAATCTCTTAATTTTGAATTTTGTTTGCTGTGTTTGAAGAAGTGAATCAACAAACATTAGGACCTGTATTTCAGTATACTCAGGAATGTTATACGTCTAATTGGAATGTCAGGATTACTACCAGATAACACTACTTGACAATCATAAATATCTTTCAAACCGAGCTTAAAAAGCAACTGAACTACCAGCCCCTAGACCACAGATAACTAATAAAATAACAAGTATTTTAACCAGTAGTGTGCCGATTCATTGGACACAGAACAAAATCAATTTATAATCTCTATACTTTGTTAAAATTTTTCTGAAATCATCTAAAACATCTTTCATCATCATCATTCAAGGCCAAGGTTTTGAGGAGGGTCTTGGCCTCCTCAGGAGTCTTCCTCCACTAAACTCGGTTTTGTGCCAGCTCTCTCCAGTTTGGAAGCTCAAAGGTAGATATGTCTTTGTGGACGTAGTCGCTCCATCTTAATCTTGGCCTTCCCAGGTTCCTTCGCCCTATCGGTCTTGAATTCAGCAGGGACTTTGGTGCTTGAGCTCAGTCATTCTCTCCACATGACCCAGCCACCAAAGTCTTCCCAGTTTTATAAATTTTGTGAATTTTCTCCTTAAACAAAGTATAGAGCTCATTGTTGTAAAGTCTGCGCCAAAATTCATTTTCTAGAACTGGTCCGAAGATAGACCTCAAAATTTCCTTTCAAAACATCTTTATATCTTTGAATGATCTTTGAAATAGGCTTGCCTGTGTTTAAAATATTATTTAACAATAATGTTTATCCGCTTTTTAGATTGACGTGTTCCACCCCCTGATGTTCCGTTCGTACACACGCAAATACGACATGGAGGAGCCGCCAAAACTAGAGGAGCCACTGGACGAGTCAGACTCTCGCTACAAGAGGATCAAGACAAACAGGACCGAGGACCACGACAGGGAGGAGAAGAATTTCGAGGAGAAATATTACAAGTACGACTAAGTTTTTTTTAATATTTCAATAAGTAATAAATGAACCACCATATTGTACTATGCGTAAAAATTGTTATCTTTTCTCTGGAGTCATTAATTATTGTGATTGTTATTTAGGTACGGAGTGAAACCCGAGTGGCTTATAGTGCACCGTGTGATCAACCACCGCACCAACCGGGATGGGTCCATCACCTACCTGGTCAAGTGGAGAGAGCTCTCATATGACCAAGCCACCTGGGAGGTGGAGAACGACGATCTCATTCCGGGACTTAAACTGGCCATCGAATACTACATGGTAAATATACATGCTTTACAACCTTCACGTCTTAATATAAATAAATAATGTTCTGAAGTGATTCAATGCTAATTATATGCTAATGTATGTTTAGGACCTCCGCGCCGCCTGCTGTGCCGACGGCCCCATACGCAAGGGGAAGAAAGGGAAACCCGGCCGCAAAGGACGAAGAGGAGATGTGGAAGATGAAGAGAAACTCAACAGGCGTTACAGCGCTCCCCCAGACAGGCCCACCACCGATCTCAAGAAGAAGTATGAAGACCAACCACCCTTCATCAACGAAACCGGCATGCAGCTCCACCCTTACCAGCTGGAAGGAATCAACTGGCTGCGTTACTCCTGGGGACAGGGCATCGATACCATCCTCGCCGATGAGATGGGTTTGGGAAAAACCATTCAGACTGTTACATTCCTCTACTCCCTTTATAAAGAAGGTCACTGCAAGGGCCCCTTCATTGTATCAGTACCTCTCTCTACAATCATTAATTGGGAGAGAGAATTTGAGTTGTGGGCTCCAGATTTCTACGTCATCACATATGTTGGGGATAAGGACTCTCGCGCTGTCATAAGAGAAAACGAGTTGTCATTCGAAGAAGGGGCCAACCGCGGTGGACGTCCATCCAAGATTAAGGGCAGCGCTATAAAGTTCAATGTGCTGCTGACATCCTACGAGTTGGTCTGCATCGATGCTGCTTGTCTAGGCTCCATCGAGTGGGCCGTGCTGGTGGTGGATGAAGCCCACAGGCTGAAGAGTAACCAGTCTAAGTTCTTCCGGCTTCTCGCCGGGTACAACATCAATTACAAGCTTCTTTTGACAGGAACACCGCTACAGAATAATCTCGAGGAATTGTTCCATCTTCTTAATTTCCTCAGTAAGGATAAGTTCAATGACCTCGGGGCTTTCCAAAGTGAATTTGCCGACGTTTCGAAGGAGGAGCAAGTGAAGCGTTTGCACGAGATGCTCGGACCGCACATGCTGCGGCGACTGAAGGCCGATGTGCTCAAGAACATGCCCTCCAAGTCTGAGTTCATCGTCAGAGTAGAGTTGTCTCCCATGCAGAAGAAGTATTATAAATATATTTTAACAAGAAATTTCGAAGCTCTTAATCCTAAGAGCGGCGGTGCTCAGGTCTCTCTATTGAACGTCATGATGGACCTGAAGAAATGCTGTAACCATCCTTACTTGTTTCCAGCTGCTTCGGAAGAAGCACCTTTGAGCATTCACGGTAACTACGACACTCAGGCTCTAATTAAAGCGGCGGGTAAACTTGTGTTACTTTCCAAAATGTTAAAACTGCTTAAAGAACAAGGCCACAGGGTTCTCATCTTCTCTCAGATGACAAAAATGCTGGACATCCTGGAAGATTACCTGGAAGGTCAGGGTTATAAATATGAGAGGATTGATGGAGGCATTACGGGATCTCTCCGTCAGGAAGCCATTGACAGGTTCAATGCCCCCGGTGCCCCCCAGTTTGTGTTCTTGCTGTCCACCAGAGCGGGAGGTCTCGGTATTAACTTGGCTACAGCCGATACTGTTATTATCTATGATTCTGATTGGAATCCCCACAATGATATCCAAGCTTTCTCTCGTGCCCACAGAATTGGACAGGCCAATAAAGTCATGATCTATCGATTTGTCACACGTAACAGTGTTGAAGAAAGAGTCACGCAAGTTGCCAAGCGTAAGATGATGTTGACTCATCTGGTGGTGAGGCCCGGAATGGGTGGGAAAGGAGCTAATTTCACTAAACAAGAATTGGACGACATTCTTCGTTTTGGAACAGAAGAACTCTTCAAAGAAGAAGATGGAAAAGAAGAGGAAGCCATTCACTATGATGACAAGGCTGTGAGTGAACTGCTGGATAGGTCCAATCTCGGAATAGAGCAGAAGGAATCTTGGGCTAACGAGTACCTGAGTTCTTTCAAAGTGGCTTCATACGCCACCAAGGAAGGAGATGGAGAAGAAGAAGTGGATACCGAGATAATTAAACAAGAAGCGGAGAACACGGACCCGGCTTACTGGATCAAGTTGCTTCGCCATCATTATGAACAACAGCAAGAAGATATCTCTAGAACTCTGGGGAAAGGAAAGAGAGTTCGCAAGCAGGTCAATTATAATGACGGAGGAGTTGTACAGACAGAATCACGAGAAGATTCAACTTGGCAAGAAAACGCCTCAGATTATAACAATTCAGATTTCTCTCAAGGCTCCGATGACGACAAAGAAGATGATGACTTTGATGAGAAGAATGATAATGGAGATCTGAGTAGACGCAGCAAGAGAAGGCTGGAACGCAAGGAGGAGAGAGATCGCCCCCTGCCACCTCTCTTGGCTCGAGTGGGAGGCAACATGGAGGTTCTTGGATTCAACGCTCGCCAACGCAAGTCATTCCTCAATGCTATCATGCGTTATGGAATGCCTCCTCAAGACGCCTTTAATTCGCAATGGCTTGTTCGTGATTTACGTGGAAAGACAGAGCGAAATTTCAAGGCGTACGTTTCCCTATTCATGAGACATTTGTGTGAGCCTGGAGCGGATAACTCTGAAACATTTGCAGACGGTGTCCCAAGGGAGGGACTCTCCAGGCAGCACGTTTTAACCAGAATTGGTGTCATGTCGCTTATAAGGAAGAAAGTTCAAGAGTTTGAGCATATTAACGGTTACTACAGTATGCCGGAGCTCATTAGGAAGCCGTGTGAACCAGTCAAACCTCCCGGCAGTGCTGCTACGTCTATCACCGGGGGAGCTTCTGCCGGAGGCGAGAGCGCTGTCCCCAGCCCCTCTCCTTCCTCCGCCACACCCACCACCAGCGCCGCCCCCTCCCCCGCCCCAACTCCCACCCCCACCTCCACACCCACACCCACTCCAGCCCTCACAACAGTCACAGCCACAGCCACAGGGGACAAGGATGAAACTAAACCCGAAGAGGTCAAAGACAAAGATCCTCTGGAAGAAAAAGACAGTGATGAAACTGTCACGGAGAAACCATTGGATGAGGCAAACGTAACCGTAACACAAATAACAGACTCTGAAGGCATTTTAGAGAAGAAGGTGCCTGAAGAGAAAGCACTTGAAGAAACTACTGATGTACCTGAAAAGGAGGAGAAGGAAGCTTCCACAGTTGAAGAAACCAAAGAAAGAAAGATGTCTGTGGATGAAGAAACAGGTGAAGTAGAAAATGTCAAGACTGAGGAGATGGAAGTCGAAAGTGCAGAAAAATTGGACAAGTCCGTTAAAGCTGAAAAGGTGGAAAAGGTAGAAAAAGTTGAAAAAGTCGAAGAAGAAGAAAAAGAAAAGGATAATGATGTAGTTGAAATAAAGGATGATAAAGACAAGGTCATCGAGGTCAAGGACGAGTCAGAGGACAAAGACGACAAAGATGTCGTTATCATTTCGGATAAGCCATCCAAGGATGACAAGAAAGATGCCAGCGATGATGACGATGTTGTCCTTGTCAAGGATGACGACTCGGACGCTAAGAAGCCCGACAACAAACAGGAGGAGGAGGACGCCCTCAAGTTGGAGATCAAAAAGCGCAAGTTTATGTTCAACATCGCCGACGGTGGCTTCACCGAGTTACACACTCTGTGGCTGAACGAGGAGCGGGCGGCTGCTCCCGGCAGAGAGTATGAGATCTGGCACCGTCGCCATGACTACTGGCTGCTGGCCGGCATCGTGACTCACGGCTACGGGCGCTGGCAAGACATACAGAACGACATCAGGTTCGCCATTATTAATGAGCCCTTCAAAATGGACGTCGGCAAAGGAAACTTCTTGGAAATCAAGAACAAATTCCTGGCTAGGAGGTTTAAGGTTAGTTATATTTTTCTGACAATTGATTCAAAACTAGCGCTGATCATTACAAGAACTGAATTCTAAATTAAACAAACGATAATCTTAAAAACATTATCTTCTTCAAAACAATGATAAATTTTTGCCAATGTACATCATAAAATATGTAATTTTTTGGTAACTAATAATGGATACCAATTACTTTTTTAAAAATTACATCAGAAAGTGGTCAAATATGGGCATTTTAAAAAGGAAGATTTAAGAAAAATTAAAAAAATGTTTTACGAAAGTTAGAAAACCTCTAAGTGACATATTTGTTAATTTTAACCTGGTAATATGTTTTGCTTTAGCTCCTGGAGCAGGCTCTGGTGATCGAGGAGCAGCTGCGGCGTGCGGCCTATCTGAACCTGACGCAGGACCCCAACCACCCGGCCATGTCGTTAAACGCCCGCTTCGCCGAGGTGGAGTGCCTGGCCGAGTCGCACCAGCACCTTAGCAAGGAGTCGCTCGCCGGCAACAAGCCCGCCAATGCAGTATTACACAAGGTACAGCTTGTCTTCTTCTCCTTGTTCTATCAGCCTCCATAGGGTGTCTACAGGCATCCTGGCTTCTGTCCATATTATGCCCAGAATCTCTTCACACAGCCTATGGAGTTGCTTTCCCCAGCTTTGTCTGGGGCGGTACACAGTTTTTCAGTATATCCCGGGCATGAATGTGTATTGTGTATGTAAATCAAAAAAGCAAGACTCTGTTCTTACAGGTTTATTAAACAATATTTCAGCACCATGATTACATTTATACAAGATTATTTTTCGAGAAGTGGGAAGCGAACACGAAGCAATGCAAGCTGTTAGATCGGTGGCATTCAGAAATAGAATGAATTTTCTTTTAGTTCGGCACCTATCGCTGGGGAAAAAGGTCCATGTCCACTATTGGAGTACAAGTAGTCAACAGGAAGGAATCGCTTTGATAATGTGTTACGTTGTTCGCTAGCCACAAGTGGAATTAAGTCTTCTGGTATTGTCAGGGGAATTAATTTATTGAAAAACAAGCCAAAAAAGAACACCCCAGGAAGCCATGTTAACCCTCTCGAACACGAGATACTCATATGAGGCCCCAAAATTAGTCATCTTTGACAAGCTGCCATTTCATAATTCCAATCATATTTTCAAATACAACCTCACCATAGATCACTTTAGACCTTGCTTGATGACAATTGATAGTTCAAAAACTTGCCATCACAAGAATTCACTATCCCAGGTTGATTTGAAATTTCATTGCAATAGTTTTTGACGTTTTTTTGTCGATTTCTGTTTCTCCTCCTTTCAACGTACCATTAAATATTGAAATTTGACCATTATAAACAGTAAATAAATATTTTTATATGCTCTGTACGTACATCGTACATGTGAAACCATTAGAATGTTATTTTCTTAATATTTTGTATTGATTTCTTTGCAAAAACTAATCGGCCTCATATGAGGTCTATTTGTTCCAAGAGTTGTCAATATCAACCAATAGTATGCAGTGAGCTCTGCGAATAAACTTATTTTGTTTGTTGTATTTTGGATATGGAATTGAAATATTTATGAGGGCATTTTATTTTTATTACATTCTTTATCATTTTTGAAGACATAAAATGAGTTCACGAATGAATTAGGATTGTAATCTTGATGAAGATCAAATTTTGACCCTGCTTACTCTCCCCGATGGATCTGACGAAGAAGGTTTTTCTGGATCAGAAGACGATCTATTTGTGCCACCGGAAAATGAATGTTACAGGATTGAGAATCAAGCAAATGAGCATCCCTCTACTATTCCCGAGGCTGAACACGGTAATACTTCAGAAGTATGCGTCCCTCAACAAAAGATATGTCATATGGTTTAGAGCTAAATAAAATGCTTTTCTTAACAATATACCCAAATTTCAAGGGCAATGCAAATCAAATATTAGTGGTGAAATGCCTATCAACTTAGAAATGATTACTGAAACGAATATCATGGCAACAATTGTAAATGAAAGTAAAAAAAGGAAAAAGAAAATTTCGAATTAACTTTATCGGAGCTGAAAGTCTATTTAGGAATCAATTTTGTCATGACGCATATTCCATATGCCCATTTGGCTCTTTGGTAGGCCTGTATCCGCATCGAGTACTCCACAAGAGATGGTATTTGAGATTCTTTTCCACCTTCTCAATATGACTTAGTAAACTGTTGGATCTTATGGAAAATGGACCCAACAACGAGTTATTAGAATTCAAGTAATCTGTTGCGTCATCTCTCGTTTACACTGATAAACATTAGACGTATCCACCTGTAACAGGCCTTCACTGAAAAAAAAATCGAGTGCAGTTTTCACGCAGTTGAAGGGAAACTTTACCAAAACAATCTCAGCCAATGAGCGTAGACCTAGCATCATTTCCTTTTCATATCTCAACCAATAGGAGCCATGAAAAGTGACATCATAATCAAAGCGGACAATGAGCGCAGTTTGATGCTTTGCAGGTACTTTATGCGTAATTTCCGTTTCATCCGAATTCCAAATCACAAAAGGGATAAAGAAGTTTCACTTCAAAAAATAATAACGTTTTTAGATTCTGAAATATGTCATTTTCTTAAAAGTTGCACGAAAATATTTAGTATGGCAAAGTTATAACCCTTTTACTCTTTGATCACTTTAAGAGCGTTTAACCAGCCAGCGGACGAAAATCCACATTTCGTCGAAAGTTGTTCTTCCGATCGTGCAGGGCGGTTACAATGAGAAAGATTGATTTTTCTCCGTACCAGCTTTAAATTATAACTCAATATCGAATTTATTTCAATCCAAATTAGCTTTAATTTATACCTTCATCCAAAAATGCTGAAAGGCGTGATGTTAAAACTATTAAAATAGTGTACTTTTTGCAGTTATTTTTTGATTATAAGTATTTATCATTTTTCAATAATGTCTAAATTTAATAAGAATGTTAAAAAAATCTGAAATATATTAGTTTGTAAGTGCGTAAATAAATACACAAATGGACCAATTTTCGTCAAGAAACACATGTACGTACATATTTTTTAATGATTTTATTGAAACTAAAATTAAAATTCTAATACATAACTCTGCTAGATAATGTATTGATTTATTTTACTGCATGATTACATTATTTGAAATGGGTGTGGTATAATACAAAAACTTTTTTGAAAATTTAACAAATCTGCCAAAGACCTATGGAATAACCTTATTATACTAAAAATTAAAAAAAATTCTTAAAATTTATTACATAACTATGCTAGATAAAAGAACAATCTTTCGAAATCCATTTATAATTTTTTGTGGAAAAGAGTCAATACGTCTAAAAACTTTTTTGAAAATGACGTATTTCCGGCTTTCTCTGGTAATGCCCTCTTAAGCCTCATATGAGGCCCGTCAATTTGACCAATTTATAATAAGGGTAAAAAAAAAAAAAAAATTTTTTTCATTTTCTAAACCCATTTAACCAAAGAAAGTATCCTTAAACATTTTTATTTAATTGTATTTCATAATTCATGCTCGAGAGGGTTAAGAATGGGTATGATAACAGAATATGTAGTATGTATGAGACGATATATAAGTGCAGTGAGGAGTGTGTGCCAAGACGGAGTTGGGTATTATGTGGCGGTCTAACCTCTTCCTGCCCTGCGGAGGAATTACCTGTTGATGAGTTAGTTAGAAAGACAGATGAATATCACTGTTACGAAATTCAACACTACAACCGACATAGTAAAAGTGATATTATCATTGAAATTGATTGCTTTAATTAAACTTTTGTATTTTGGTATGACCAGGTTTTGAACCAACTGGAGGAGCTGCTGTCCGACATGAAGTCGGACGTGTCCCGCTTGCCGGCCACTCTGGCACGCATTCCCCCCGTGGCGCAGCGCCTGCAGATGTCGGAGCGCTCCATCCTCAGTCGTCTGGCTGCCACAGCCGGCAATCCTGCATCACAAGGTATGGGACACTGCCATCTCGGGAGTCAAATGCCTTTATGGAAAGAAGGCTCGGACACCTGGGAAGAGATATGTTATGGAATCAGGAGATGGTTTAATATCCAATAACAATCCCTTTATTGAAGGGACTGGATCAGTTAGGTTAGCGAGTAAGATAAAACATGGAATTTTACACAATGGGACTAAGTGCTTACGGAAGATGCTATGCAAACAGTTTCCTTATTTATTTAAGATTCCTCTGTTTCCAGATTTATGAAGTAGAGTAGTGGTTTTCAAAATGGGTTTGTGAGACATAAATAAATAAAATTAGAAAAAACATATTTTTTTTAATATTTCAAAACTAGCAAACAACAATGGTTACATTTTACAGATGAAGTAGGTTACTACCAGAAATAAAAATTGTAAACAAATTAATGCGACGATGCGTCAACTAATTTTTCTAACCTTGGAACCGTGGTTTGCGACACAGTATGAGGTCGTCTTCCAATTTTAGTTTGCTTCTATATTTCTTTTAATTGGAAGAAAAGCGTATTTGTGCAATATCTGATATTTATGAGATCGGATCAAATTTTTATATATATATACTTTTTTTTTACTTAGAGCAGGTGGAGCCTTTAAAAAGTTTGAAAACCCCTGACGTAGAGTATAATGAGTTCCCATGGCAACGGAAAATGTAACATTTGAATTAGAGATATTAAAAGTGTTATTATGTTTGCAGCCCAGCAGATGTCTCAGTTCCCGCCCGGCTTCCAGGCTGGAGCACTGCCCGGCTTCAACACGGCGGCCGCTACTGCCGCCAGCTTCACCAACTTCCGGCCACAGTACTCCGTGCCCGGACAGCCCACACAGCCCAGCACGCAGAGTGTGAGTACCTATCCAACCAACATTGCCAGTATTTACATATTACCATTTTCATAGATATTTTTATAAATTGTTTTTAACAAATTGTACACCACCATGGCATTTGCTCAACTAAATTTGAAGCAACTAAAATGCACAGGCTTGATTTTCAATTCACATGTCCCACCCAGGCATTGTGTGTTCAATTCATCGGCTGGCTAAATCCTCCATCATAACAAAAGCACAATTTAGGCGAGTGGAGGGAAACAGTGTGATCAGTGGCGTATGGCATAGAGTGCCTTGGAGGGGCCCTGTATCAAAATTAGTTGGGGGGCCTAAATGAAGGGTAAAGATTTCTCACCTCTCGCCTCTGTAGCCCAGGGGCCCCGTATCATTGATACGGCTGATACGGCGGTATCTACGCCCCTGAGTGTGATATAGTGTTTGCCAAATCTGTGTGGCCAGTGAGACCTCACATCAGCCTAATGATGCACCATGTTGTGTGAAATTCTAAATCGGGCTGCTAACAACACTTATGTAGATGGCAAAAGTTTAAATTCTCGCTTAACATCAGCTGTCTGTTTTGATTTACCCAAAAAACATTTTTTATTTTATTTTGCAAAGTTCATGCACAAATGTTGATCATTTTCTAAAAGCACTTAATTTTCCACATTATACAATAAAACCAAAGATATTGAAATATAAGGTAGATGTGCTATCTGCTGTTTTTACTATGTGGGTCTGCGCTTCCGGGTGTCGCCGATATTGTTTACCAATTAACAAATAAACTAAAAGAACAAATAATTAACGAATAAACCAAACGAACGTTAAACTAAATGAACGAATTCTTTCCTTATTCAAAATATATTGTTAACCAATATTAATGCACATTTTCAAAAAATCAACGAAATGAACAAATTCTTTTTGTATGAAAACTACGCTAATTAGCGCGTAGTCCGGCGACAGTTGCTCGGACACCATAGCATATCTCTTCTGTATTTGAATATCTTTGAATAAAACCATAACCCAAAACGGGTGTGTAAAAGATTTTGAACTTCAAAGCAGTTTTTATAGACCTGACACCTTATTATTTTCTGGGCTTATAAAAATTCTTGATTATTTCAAAGGCCAAGATGTGTTCTACTGGCAATATTTAATTAAAGCATCTAACACACTTCTAAGTGGTCAAATTTTCAAACCAGAAACAGATGATTTTGGGTTAATGCAACATGATAATGTAATGAAACTGTCAACATTCTTTATAAATGCTTTTTGTTGTGTTGTGATTAGTCCATTTTACATTATAGTTTGATGAAACCATCCAATAAACGAGAACTAATGAAAATTATTTACATCCTTACCAATAAAGTGTTGCTAATCAATATTTTTGTTGTTGTTTCAGTAAACGGTGACCGAGGGAAGAATCGACGGCCAGAACTTAGCGTAAAGTTAGGATAAAATGTTAGGCAAATACACTAATAACTGATATTGGGTTTAAACAGTGATAGATATAAGCATTGACTATATTATTAGTGTGAAATTAAATGTATCTCCACTACGCTGAATTTCTTTCTTTTAACTATTTTTGAACAATAATTTATTGTCTTACAGGATGTCTGTATTATTTTTGTCCCATTTTTTTGATGAAGTGTTTTGTTTTGTTGAAATTATGTGAACATGTCTGACTGAAGGATGCCTGCAGCTCTGATCTGGTTTTTTTTTTGGCACGGGCTAAGTCAACCTAGTGTGGAATTGGAATTCTTTGTGATTGCAAAGTCTTCAATTTTTAGGAACAGTTTTTATTAATACAGACATGATCGTGAAATACATAAACATTATTTATTCATCAATCTGACTTTCATTCTTTTCCTTTACCCTGATCTCATCACTCTTCTATCTATTACGAGATGAACTCCATTTCCATGGCAGAGCGGTAAGGGTAGCTCTAAGGGTAGGTCTAGGGGACGTAAACTTAAGAGTTGCACTTTTTTTTAACCTGTTGAATGTCGGATGGTATTTTGAAAAATCGCACGGAAATTACAATGCTTACTAGTCAAATATCCATACAAAAACAAAGGAATTTTTTTTTGCGATTGTAAAAAACACAATTCGAATGAGTTTTCAAATAAATAAATACCTTTATACTCATTTGAAAACATAAAACAATGATTTTATCGCCAAATATATAGTTGCCAAAAGTGACCCGCAAAGTCATATGCAAAGAACATGCAATTCGTCTCTCTAAAACTGGGAAAGCAGCGGGCCCAGATGGAATACAGGCTGAAATCCTCAAACTCATAGGAAATAAAGGCATCCTATTATAACCAACACCTCTGCTATAGGTCACCCCAAGTGGTTCGCTACGTTTGGTGATTTAGCAGGGGTGCCCGGGTTCATGGGGTGGGGTTTGTCTAGGTCTTGGAGGCGGATGATCAGGACATACTGAACCCCAGATTCCTACCCATCCCTTAAACCCTTTTCCTTCCCAGAACTCTCCTCCCTTCCTTTCCTTAAAAAAACCCTCCACACAGCATCCCCAAAGATGACATAGGCCCTGAGGGAAGTTATTTTCCTCAGGGCCTCCTGTGTGGAGCTCAGGTAAAAAATCCTAGTATTGACCAGTCTCTTTAACTCCATATATAATACAGAAATTATCCCACTAGATTGGCTTCGATCCACTTTTGTTACTCTCACAAAGAAAGCAAAAGCAAGAAAATGTAGTGACCACCGGACAATTAGTTTAATAAGCCACTTATTAAAGATATTTTTGCGAATTATACATGGACGCATATATCGCAAAGTGGAAGAAAAGATAGGTGTCACACAATTTGGCTTTCGAAATGGGTTGGGTACTCGGGAAGCGTTATTTAGTATTCAAGTACTAATCCAAAGATGTAGAGATGTGAATACAAATGTACGTGCATGCTTCATTGACTTCCTTAAAGCATTTGATAGAGTTAGACACGACAAAATAATTCAAATTCTGAAAACCTCCGGGATAGACGATAAAGATATAAGGATAATAGGTAATCTTTATTGGAACCAGAAAGGAGCAGTAAGAGTAGAGCAATGTCTAACAGACGAAGTAGAAATAAAGAGAGGCGTGCGACAGGGTTGTATTCTTTCACCTATGCTGTTCAACTTATATTCAGAAGAAATATTCAATGAAGCTCTGCAAGAAGCTACTCAAGGACTTGTTATAAATGGGAAGATTCTAAACAACCTGCATTATGCAGATGATACGGTACTTCTAACAAGTAACATTGAGGAGTTACAACTTTTGCTGAATCAAGTAGTGAAGACTTGTGAGAATTTTGGGCTAGAACTGAATATAAATAAAACAAAATACATGCTCATAAACAAAAATAACGCATTGGATGAACATCTTTATATTGCTGGAACAAAACTGGAGAAGGTACAAAGTATTGTATACTTGGGCTGCAATGTAAATGATAGATGGGATCCTTCAGTTGAAATCAAATGCCGCATTGAGCAAGCTCGTGCAACCTTTATCCGCATGAAAAAAATGTTCTGCAGTCATGATCTCAACCTTGGATTACGAATGCGAATGGTCAGATGTTATGTATTTTCAATATTATTTTATGGAATGGAAGCATGGACGCTTACTGAAGAATTAATTAGGCGACTTGAGGCATTCGAGATGTGGATCTACAGAAGAATACTTAAAATAAGCTGGATGGACAGGGTCACAAATGAAGATGTTATGGTTCGGATGAATAAAGAAAAGGAAGTAATTAAAACCATAAAAATCAGAAAACTTCAATATCTTGGACACGTGATGAGACATCCAGAAAAGTATGAGATCCTGCATCTTATAATGCAGGGAAAGATTGCCGGAAGACGGGGCCCTGGAAGAAGGAGAACCTCATGGCTGAAAAACCTGAGACAGTGGTTTGGCCAGTCTACCGTGGAGCTGTTCCGGGCCGCAGTAAACAAAGTTCGCATAGCCAACATGATAGCCAACGTCCGTTGAACGGACAAGGCACAAGAAGAAGAAGAAGAAGTGAGTCGAACCAGTCGACACCGAGTTGTCTTCGCCATAACTGCCAAAATCTAGTATTATTGTATCCTAACCCAAGGCCAAATCTTGCTCAAAGAATAGTGAGATAACACGCTATTTTTATATGGCAGGCCTGCTGGGCACGGCCAAGAATGCGAGAAATCTCGCTCTTGGCACAGAAGCGGTTAAATTTAAATTTCTTTTCTGCGGTGTTTACCGCGGAAGTTTACTGTTTTTGGTTTTGAGTAATATACCTGCCAGCTGTTTCGAAGAAAGTGCTCTCGTAATTTCAAATTCATACCATGGAAATGTCAGAACCATTCACAGGGCTGCCAATATAATCATCTCGACATTAAAAATGAAACATTCGACAAAGTTCGTCGAGACGACGAGTAATTTTTCATTCGTAGATGGCACGTAACGAGTGACTCTTGATCGTTATTGGAGAATTGCAGCCCAGGAGCACAAAAGTTTGAAGAGGTATGTAAAAATAATAATAAAAATATATTAGCTGGTTTTGTATCTCACTGCTATACTTTTAACTCAAGAGTTTTAGATCTTAAAGGTCCGTCTGCATTTAAAGCTCCGAATACGCTCAAAGCTCTGACTGCGCTTAAAGTTCAAAGCACTGACCGGACCTAAATCTCCAAGCTGAAAGCTCTGACTAAACTTAAAAGCTTAAGATGAAACCTGGTAGCCCAGAAATTTGAATAGGTATTTTACTAAGCGTTGATGTCACTGTCACTCTTACTCCCCTAAATACTGAGCGAAAGGGATAACTGTACCCCAGGCTGATAATACCTAACCTAATCATCAAAATCGAGTTTATACGTATTCCCCATTTTTCACCTCCAAAACTGAAACGATTTTTAAGATTTTTTTACTAATTGCATTAGAAGAAAATACTCTGTGTCTGTACGTTTTGCTTTTTTAAAAAATACTTTGTCCAGTTTGTTTACTGAACGTCTTTTGATGGCATTCAAACTAGGCAATTTTTGCTTTTTGATTTTTAACTCCTATAAGTAACTTATCAAAAAAAGCAATATTCAAACCTACATACCGACCCGCTAGTGTTCGATATCTGTATTAAATTAAAAAATATTTGCAGTAGTGTCAAAATCCAGAGAGGAAATACGTTTGTATGGACAAAACTCCACCGCCGAGCGATTCTATATCTTTTGTGGGATAGTTATTAGATAACGGACGTGATCTGTCAGATTTGTGGGGTTTTTATGGCTGTTATTTGCTTTTTTTATGTACAACGTACATTAAATGAATAAATAATCATGCATACTTGTAGGAATTCATGTTTAAAACGATCTAAACTAAAATATGTGACAGTAGATATATATAAATCACAAATCTGGCAGGAGATATCGTCCATTATCTAATAACGATCCCACAAAAGATATAGAATCGCTCGGCTGGTCTTCTCTCAAAACTGACTTCACTGAAAGATCCAAGCTTAAATCTCAAAGTTTATTAGTACAAAATTTACCAGAAGCACAGCTGATATTATTATTACGTTAGAAAAAGATATGGGCACAACTGGGACTCCAACCCAGATGTGCCTAAAACTTTTTGTTCCAGATTTTCGATCGAGTTTTGCTAATATTGTCTTCATTTAATTAAATATTACAAATTAAGGTTTTATGTACTCATGAAGTAAAAAAATTAAAATAATAATAATTGGACAAAAGGGCACCAAAAAAAAGAACATAATTTTTTTGTTAAAAATTTTAAAAAAATATATAAGAGGGTTGGTTTTTACGTTTGCGGAATGGGGAAGGAGTGGAAATAAAAATCCTAAATAATTATTTTTCGTTTTCAATATATTGCTACCCTAATACATTTTTAAGATCTCTCAATTAACTTATGTATACCCCAAAAACAAAAAAAAATTGTCTTTGCTTAAAAATACGCTGAAATTGCATCCTTCACTTCTTCATCACTTGAAAACTTTTTCCCACAAAGTTCTTTTTTCAAGTTTGGAAATGGGTAATAATCACTGGGAGCCAGGTCAGGACTGTAGAGTGGGTGTGGCAAAATTTCGAAGCCCACCTTCTGCAGGGCAGCTATCGCAACACGGCTCTTGTGAACAGGCGCGTTGTCGTGCAGGACACCTTTGGTCAATTTTCCCCTTCTTTTCTCCTTGATGGCTTCCTTTAATTACTCTAGGATTAAGGCGTAGTAATCTCCGGTTATGGAAACACCTTTATCTTTGTAATCGATCAACAGGATTCCTTCTGAGTCCCAAAAGACTCGCTATGATTTTCCCAGCCGATTGTGACACCTTAAACTTCTTGGGTGGTGGTGTGCCTTTCTGTGCCACTGCATTGAGTCCTGTTTAGATTCAGGTTCATAATGATGGACCCAAATTTCATCACCAGTAACAATTTGAGCCAACACTCCATCTTTGTCTTCCCTACAGAGGTCCAAAAATGCATGAGAACACTCCACGCACTGTTGTTTTTGAGGCGGCATGAGCATTCCCGGTACCCATCTTGCGCTGACTTTAATCATGCCAAGATGGTCATGAAGAATTTTGAAAATGGTTGTATCTGATACTCTAACCATTTCTGCGAGCTGTTTCTTCTTTAGTTAGGTATCTTCTAATATTTATTTTTTGACTTTTGAATAATTTCCGGAGTGGTCACCTCGATCGGCCTTCCTGGCCATGGGTCGTCTTCAAGTGACTCCCTGCCTTGTTTAAAGAGGGTATGCCACTTGTAAACCATAGTTTTACATGGACAAGAGTCCCCGTAAATAGATGACATTTCTTTCAGTATGGTCTGAACTGATTTTCCTTGCTCGGTAAGGAACTTTATAAAAGCGCGGAAATCGATTTTCTCCATATTTCACAATTTCTTCCCGATTGACTTGTTTGGTCGACGGTAGCTCAGAGACTAATGACCTAATTACGATAAAATCCGGTGTTAATACTAATTAATAAGTTGTTCAATTAGTATCTAATTCAGCGACACCCCCACTAATCACCTACCTACCCATTTCGCGAACTTAAAAACCTCCCCTCGTATAACCGAGGATGTTCACTAAGTTTTAAGTCAAATTTCTGGGAAAGGGATTGAAAAACCGATTTTGTGAAAACCTTTTTGTATTTTTAAATACATACATAATTGAAGAACAAATATATCAAAATATACATACATTAAAAATGAAATTTTATTTCATTGAATCCAAGACAATTATTAATTATATTATTAGTAAGCGACTGGCAGTGGCCAAACGAAGATTCCAGAGCCGCTCATTATTAACGGCAAAACAATTAAATTATAATTATTTAACCGACTAAATTTGTTTCATGGGGCCAACAGACTTAGCTATAAATGAAAAAAAAAAAATCATTTGGTTTTGGCCTATTTTAGCATATCGTTCGCCATACATTTTGTCTCCGCCAGCCGCCTAACAATTATTATAAAAAAATAAAATTATTGTTTATTGATTGTTTTTAGATCATAATTCGTTAGAGCAGCTTTAAAATTCCTGCCCCGAAACTCTTTGTACACACCAATTATTATGTATGTATTGATGCTATGGGTATAACCCACGTCTTGGTGACCTGTCTCTTATAGGAAACGTCACTTCTAGAAGACACAATAAGGAGAAAACAAAAAGATGAAATCCTCGATAATCTTAATAAGTGAAATCTAAATTAAGACTCCATGACATCATAACCAGTGGTAGCTGACGATTGGAAAAATTTCAATAGCCACCGGTGCACGTTGAATTAAGTAGGTACATAATATTTATCCTTAAATATATTAATACATTTTATTTGTTGATTCTCATAGAATGATATAAATCCTGGATACCAGCACTCGGAGAGTGTAATAAAAATAATAAGCATGCACATAATTGTGAATTGTCACAGTTCATTCCACGCAAACATAATAATGTTCAATTGATTTTGTCTAAACTTAGTTTAAATTTAATTTGTACTTTCAAATAAATATATATGTTTATTTGACAATCAAATTCACGCCAACTTAATTGTGTGTAATTGTATATTTACAGTAGCCTTGTTTTATTGATGTACAATTTCCAGTTTGACATCCGATCTTGGTGACGTCACTTGTTGACGCCACTGCGTCATTAACACTGAGTGACAGCCTGTCAGTTGTCAATTTGACATTTACCCACAAGTTTTACATACAGGGGTCTTCACACCATTTACATTTTTATCTTGGATTTTAAGGCAGACAAAGAGTTGAGCGTGCCGAGATGATCTACACATAGTGATACTCTCTTATAAGGTTTTCAAAGGATCCGAAAAAAAACCTCTTGCCCAAGACATTTATAGGAGGTTTTCACTGTATTATGAAATTTTAATACCAACTAGGCACAAATCACTTGGATATATCGCTGGGCTAATGCCTACTTCAAACAGATGCTATGCAAATTGAGGACGACCGAATTTGAATGAAGTTTAAACTCTTTGTAATACATATGTCTTTTCTCTTGTTCGATATGATAGAATAGAGCTATGACCAGGTGTAGACCCTTTTGTTATCCGAGTATGCCAGACTATCTATGGTCTCCATTGTAGATGGATCTGCTGAGCAGAAGCGTTCCAACATGTCAGGATTCAGGCCACAGTCCGATAAGTTCTCCCTTCCAAACACGCTTGGCATGGTATTGGATGAATTTTGCCTTGTTTTGTCACCTGCAACACAAAAACGTGATTCTTAGAAAAGATCAGCATTGAAAATTCTTATCATTTTGGACACATAGTGAGAAAAAAACAATAGGTATCGTCAGTCGCGAGCAACAAGGCTTTCAAATTTGTATTGTTCTAATGATCGACGTCATTGCAGATGGTTAGGAGGCGTCTACTAATATCTACAGGAATTCCAAAAACTGAAAAAATCAAACTAATATCTATGAGAATAGTGTTGACGAATATCTACAGCTCAAACTGTTGATTAATATCTATGAGAACCAAAGTGTTGACGAATATCTACAGCACTGGCAGAGGTTGGATTTGCAATTATGTATAGCATATTGGAATAATGTAATATTGCGTATGCAGTTTAAACTTAATTGATGTAAGTATGTATGTAAAAATCCCTAATATCGGACTATTGGACACATTTAGCTGATTAGTCCAACTATGCTCTGTAGATATTAGTTCAACCTACGCTCTGTAGATATTAATCAACACTCTGAAGTTCGTAGATATTAGTTCAACATATGAGCTGTAGATATTCGTCCGACATACAGGCTGTAGATATTAGTATCTGGAGTCGATGGTTATTGAGGAAAACGGTCATATTGGGCTAACCATTTATCGTTTTCTGGTACTGCTGCAATTGTTGTCAAGAAAATGTGTTAAGTCCTGATGTGGCGGTTCGCATTAAATTTTGCTCAATATTTTCGTTCGCAGATAACCGTCTCTAATCATGTATGTTACAAACATTAATCAATGCTTTCTTCAGGCACGAAACTGAAATTACAAACTACGGATTCAAGCTTTTAATTTCTACGTATGCCTAATCTATTGTTCGGTAGAATTTACTTTAATCATTATTTTTACAATTTTGACAAATTTTACCAGTGTGTTTTTTTAAATGCGCTTTCAGTGGAGTATCCCACCAGCGAGCAAGTCCGGGATGACATGACGTCGCAGACCGAGCGGCAAGCATTCCTATATGCCTGTCCGCCGAACAGATCCATCCACACGTACAGACATACTTGTCACTCGGCCTGTGATGTCGTGTTCGCTGGTGAATACATGGCAAGCAACACGTTTCAAATTCTGTATTTTCATTGGTTCAATTGTGGTTATGGTTTTTATTGGTCAACCCCCAAAAATCGCTAACTCCGCCCTATTCCGAATGGGTCAATCGGTGCTTCGCCTTAAAGAAAAACAAGAAAAAGACAACTTACTATCAGCCATAACTTTAGCGGCTTTGGTAAAAGCCACGCTGGGCTGCAGGTTGGCGAAGGTGCCGCTGAATGAGTTGGAATTGCTCTGAAGTAGTGAGCACATGGAGTGAACTGTTGTGGGGAGGATTGGTCCTTTCAGCTCCACGGAATAGTACTTTCCACCTTCCGAGTGTACAATACTTTCACGAACCTACAAAAGAGAATACAAAACATAACTACATAATTACATATTCAAATGATTAGTACTAAAGGATTTTTGAAACATGAAAATTGCAAATGTAGAATTCATTGGATGGCGAAAAGACAATTTTTTCCAGTCCCTTGAAATATTTAAAGATTTTCCCTCAGAAGAAGTTTTTCCGGTCTCTGGTAAACGTTATAATCACTCGAGAGATGTTTGGCAAATTATGGCCCTTTTTGGCAGTTTATGTCTCCATATTCAAATTTCGGAGATATAATTGTTTTATGTGGGCGGGAAATTTTGATGCATTTTTATTATTGACATGACATAGCTCGACTGGCTAAGAGAGTTTCACTGTATAGTGTATGTACATATTATTGACTGAGCGTAGAGAAATCTTGTTTTAACTTGACCAACTGTTGACTGTCTGTAAATTTGTGAGTGTATTCCGTGTCCGGTCAATCCTGTCAAGATGGTAGCTGTGTTTGATAGTACCCTTTTATTCTGTCAGAGCACATGAGAGTTGCGAGCTCTTAAATCGGAATAATCAACAATAATTCACAGAACTAACAGTTATGTATAAAATTGCTTAAATTCTTCCGTAATGTAGGAAATACCCTATAAAATACCATACCTTATACCATACCTTCAACTACACAGTCGTAGATGATTGTAGTCTACATGCTAGTGGGACAATACACAATAGAAGCAAAGAGAGATGGCATGGAGGCATGTTGAATGTCGCCAGCTACGACCAAACTGCATGAACTATCAAAGCAGCGAAGTGAAAATTATGCATTTGGATGGTGTAGGTAGAAACAAAGACGGGATGTCGCTGTGCGTGGATGCAATTTGCAGTAGCATGGGTGAATGATGTTGGCGATATTAACAATGGTTCATGAGCATTCGTCTATGAATGAAATTAATAATAAATAAGTACGGAATGTAAATATTTACCTTGAGTGGCTGCAGGGTGCCCCCTTGGAAGGCGGTGGGGGCGAGGAGGGTAGGCGGGATGCCCCCGAAGGGTCCGGTGGCCGGGATGGAGGACTTGCAGTTAAGGAGGAAGTTGAACAGGGCCTGGGCCTCCGCTCCGTGTACAAACACCAGTGACTCGTCTCCGCTGTCGATTATACTCTCCGTCACGTGGTTCTTACGTATCTGCAACATTTATAAATATATTAAAAAGGCACTACATGTAAAATCTAAACTAGAAAATTACTCAACCTGGAGGTCTCGTATGGTCGATCAATAAAACCCTTTGTCACACGCTATTGACTAAATTCATCATCTATGATCAATTGGCATTATTTGCAAGCACAGTCAACACATGATTCCGACAATCGGTTGACAAAAGCCGCTAATTTTAGCATCGCCTCCTGAGTGTCAGATAAGCTGTCAATATACATAACTTTTTGAATAATTTTGTTCATTATAAAAAATAACTGGCTTATTAATGAATGGAGATGAACTAATGAAGTTCTTAGAATTGAAAGAAATTGTATACGCGATCCATAGACAAAATTAATTCAGTAGCAAGCAATTAAATTTTAAATACGCATAGCTTTTTCTGTCTGGAATTTGTAGGTAAACACAACTGTTTTAAGTTCAGTATATCATTTCTATCATGTACTTCGGTGCTTCGACAGATTTATTTAACACAACAAAAAAAAATTCCATAAATATCTTTCAATTGGGTGGCAAAGTCTGTAAACTACATGTACATTGTTATATTTATCAGCTTAACTTAATAAGTTCTCAGACAATAATATGTACATTGAAACTTGTCCGTAAAATGTGTAGTTACAACCAGACGTTTTTCAGTAAGATAAGTACATTTAAAAATATTGTAGGATGACAGCCAAAACATAATTTGGCAGACTGCCTGTCTGGTGACAAAATAAAAATGTGTTTAAAATTATCTTAGTAACCACTTTAGAAACAGTTACAATACTGTGTAATTAAAAAAACTTGCTCAGTTCACCGACCTGTGAGTAATTGATCTTCTTGATTTCATCTTCCGCTACTCCTAAGCTCTGGAGCCACTGTTCAGATTCCATATCATCTTCGTCAGCCGAACCATCATCTTTAGCCTCTTCCCCGGGATTGTTGTCAGGATTACCGGCTGTGGGGGGAGACTGGCCACAGGTGTTGTCCATAGTGTCGTAACAGCTGTCAAACGAGGAATTCTTTGAGGTGCCCTCCGGCTTCTCTTCGCCGTTCGCTGGTGGCGCGCTCATTTCTTCCGATTTTCTTTTTGCGTAGTTTTTATTGTTAGGCATCGTGTATTCAATTTCTACAAAAACAAAAAAAAGATTTTGAATGGTTTGGCGGAAATTTACAGGTTAGTAGATTCATTTTTTTTTAATCTGAATACTGCACAAGAGTTCCAACTGCTCCCATCTGGAGTCAGTAAAACTATGGCATCCCCAATTGGGTTATATTGTGAGGCTGAAAGTAGTCGGGAGGGGAAGGAGACGGGGAAGTAGCGAACCCCGGCACGAGCAGGTCACGTCGGCTCGCCGCTCGCATTCCCGCTCGCGTGACGCCGTCAACAATGGCCGGCGACTAAACGATCGAAACCCGATTTGAATGCAGTAATTACGGGTCGCAGGTGTGAGACTCTATGTTGAGTTGACACCACCGTGTAAAGTGATGGAACTACCTACTCTGACCATGGCCTGCCTCCTGGTTTCCTGCACTGATGACCAGCCGTAAGTCGACCTTTCCCCCGTTATAATGTGTCTTACAGTAATTTACGGATAATACTAAACGCATTCCCTGAGGGAGATTTCTATGTTAGGAACTACCTAGTCAGGCATTGTGTTGTTTGTGACCGATATTGTATTTTGCAAGATGTTACGGGCGTAACACGGCCCGGTTTGTAACATTTTGTAACATTATGTTTTTGTGGTATGCAGGTGAGTTTTTAATGAGGAAGGTGATGCAATCCATTTGCAATCGTCCATCCAACTTTGTAGCTTCCCCGCTACGCGCCAAATCTTGACACCAAGATATGTTGGGAGGACGAAAACCATCCGTAGAGCAAATATGAGATCTCTTTTCAAGGTACATGGGCACAATACTTTAAAGGCAATGGCATAAGGTATGACGGGTAACTTTAAATAAAAGAGTTATGTTTTGGAAAAAAGGTATAACAATCTATATTTGAATTTTGGACAAAATTATGGTGATTAATTTACGTGTTATGACTCACCCCAGGTTCAGACCGTTATAAAGCTACTAATCCTAACTAAATCTCACTGACGTGCATAAGGATGGCCAACGGCGAAGTTCTTCGGAGACATCTGGACGGAGCCAACCCAAGGCCTCCAATCCACGGGTGCTGCAGGATCTCGTAAATGCCCGCCAGGGCGTAGCCGGTCCAAGTCATGGAGGACCCGTCCCGGGGTTGTTGGTCCAGGTCGCCCGTACTCAAGGGAAGATCGATGCCAGACAACGTGGCAGAGTGAGTGGGACGCAAATATCAAGCTAGTCCCAACTAAAATCCTTATATTCGTAATTTAGCAGGAATTGATCGCGGAGCAAGAGAGGATTGGCGTGTCGCGAACGGATTAGCCAATTTAAGGCCGACAGGCTATAATATTACATGCGCGTACATTTCAAGTCGCGACTTTAACGCGGAAGCCACTTCGGCATTCACACAAGATAGATCCTTTGATCTTAAAACTTCCAGGTTGGAAAAATATTCCGTAAAACTGTCATCCCGCGATCGTTTCACAATTATTATTTTATAAACTTAAAACATGGCGATGTCACGTCCCGGTAAGGTCTCCTGCCCTCTGGAGGCCCTGCCGGAAAGTGAAGCCAACCCAAAAACGGAAATCATTCCTACCAACCTGTTGCACCCAAAGTGTGGTTGTTAAAAGAAACCATAGACAAAAATAAAAAAAATATGCGCCGTACTTATTTTCATAACAAAGATGCTGTAATTGTGTTTACAAGACAATATAGCGATGTTTTCTACAGCTTCCTCTTTCATTTGACGAGATTACACGTGGGCGAGTTGGCACATACCTTTGTACCTTTTAATATAGCTACCTACCACCTTGAGGTGGAGACTTCACGTCTGCCGACAAAAAGAGCTAGCCGCCTGCAAAAGGTAAGTAGGGCCCCTGTCGGGACTAGAGGTGGGTAAGTTCTGCATTTTTCCGGAAGCCTCCGAGACTTGCTTCCTTTTAAAAGTACACGAGTTCTAGGAGCAGGTCCCGGGTCCGAGTTCTTAGGTGCGGACTGGGCACTGGGTATTGGGTATTGTTGCGGCGCACCGAAACGGGACGCACGGGTTCAAAGAACTCGGAACCAGGACCTACTCGTAGAACCCACACGAGAACTCAGAACCCCGGAGTCGGACAAGACCCGTGTAGGTACATTCAATGTATCTACAGTGCACGGTCTTTTATTGAGAATTTAAATAAGTAAATTAATAAGCTGTAATGCTTTACTATAAACTATTATTTTATAATGCACGTCACCCGTTGATTAACGATACCAGATAAGACGCTCGAAGCGGTCACGCACGTGTGTGTCGATCAACGAACAGCGATCGAATGACCGCCCAGCGCCCAGCTCGTGAACTCGTGACTCAAGGGGAAGTGTCATAGTTGGCCGGCCGCGGGTAGCGGGGAGTGTCGGGAACTCACCGAGACCCGCGACTCATGAGTGGAATGGTGAGTGACGCCGGACCGTGGATCGCGGAGCAAGCCGGCGGCCACGGGGTGAGTCAGGTATCGTAGTTCGCGCGAGTCCGGGAGTGGGCGGAATGAATGGATTGTGTCGCGAGTCACGTAGCTTGGAACAAGGCGCTTGGGTTTAAAGGAACCCGGGACTTGTATTCGAGTGCGGTTTTCACGCTTCGGCGTTGAGTTGCTCGGACCGCCGGATTACCGCCGGATTTATTTGGATGCGGAGAGTACTGGGACTGGGCCGGGTTCTCTGGGAGTAGTCGATTTGAAAAAGGAATGGGAGTAGGACCCGCTTCCCGCAAAGGAGCGGATCACATGAGCCCATTCCAGCTGAACTGACACATCGCTAGTCGGGACCGCTACAGCCTTTTCAAGCAACGCTTCAATTCTGAATGGTGGGTCTTATTTTCAGGTTGAAATATAATTTCCACCACAAGCTAAGGAAATGGCGAATATTTTTGTGTGTTCAATAAGGGAAAAGGGTGTCGAAACTCGGATAAACCCATGAGAATTCCATATAGGGTTTTATGTTTAAAAATATTTTTTGGGGTCACTTGGAAAACCTTATAAAAGAGTTTTCCTGTATGTATACAAGGTGTCCGGAAACTCGTAGTACAAGCGGGAAACTGGAGACTCCACATCACATTTGGAGTCGATTTTGTGGTATAACTTTTTTCGATTTGAGCTTCCGTTTTCGAGTAAATCGGGTCCGAAGTTGGAATTTTTTCGGTTAAATTTGAAAAAATTGTTCACTAGGGGGTTGATTTCAGCTATGTAATGTCTTATAAAATGCATCGAAGGGTAAACCGGGCTCAAAAGTTTTTTTAACCCTTTAGTTGCCGAAAAAATGGAAAAATAGAAAAAAAATAATATTAAAATCGAAATGCTGAGATCGAAAAAAATAAGTTTTTTGGGTTCTCTACGTGATGTAGATTCACCAGTTTCCCGCTTGTACTACGAGTTTCCGGACACGTTGTATATGTAATTACTATTGAGAAACCCTCTTAAGAAACTTTCATGCTTAAGATGTTTGGTTTTTTCGGTTCCTTGGAGACTGAATGGCCTAATTTGTCCCACATATAAGGTTTTCCTGTTTAAGAAGTTTTCTCTGATCCCTTGGAAAACTTCTTAAGAGAGTATCACTGCAGTAGAGTAGGAAATAATAGAAATTGGGCTAGGGAGAAAAATAAATGTGTTAGTTTTACCTTCTTGTTTAAGGGTTTGTCTAAGTCCTCTGGTGGATGGAGTCAGGAATGCACAGGTCTCCAGCTGCCCCCCCACCCCGGCTGCTTGGAATAGGCAAGTGAAGGTGTTTGCGCACACGTAGAAGTAAGGGCACTGTCTTGCACGCACCAGCTGCAAACATCACATTATAGGTCATATTAGATGACTAAGCGAAGACATCACCATCATGCCATTTCTTTGGAAGGATAGGGAGAGAGGATAGACTGCCACACACTCGTCTCATACATACTCTCATGTTTTTCAGGCTCTTGACATGACTCCACTCAGGTATTTCATTCACTTAGTCAAGCCATGCATTCCTCCGATGTCCCCGATTTCTTCTACCATTCGCTTTGATGTGATATATTCACATGGTACTCACTCATTCATCCGTTTCACATGTCCAAACCGGGCCTTAGTGTATAAGATTATGAAAAGAATAAGCACCTCTATAAAACCTTGGATACATTAAACGAGTTTACAAGCTGCTAGCCGGCGAATTCACTATCTGCTAGTAAACTTGTTCAGTGTAAAATGTGCTAGTTAGCTAGTAATATGATTACACTGAGGGAGTTTACTAGCAGATAGTGAATTTTTTATTTTATTTATTTTTTCTTTTACTTTGTGGACCAAGCTTCCACAGGATATAATAATAACTAAATATTAAGACAGAGTTATCATATATTAATATTTAGTTATTATTATATCCTGTGGAAGCTTGGTCGAAGCGAACCGGTCGATATATAAAATAATAAATTCAAAGGTTAAATACAAAGTGTTTGTTTTATTTTTTATAATATAATATCTAACCACAAAGTAATTGCTTCTTATGAAAAAAAAAATTCACTATCTGCTAGTAAACTCGCTCAGTGTAATCATGTTACTAGCTAACTAGCACATTTTACACTGAACAAGTTTACCAGCAGATAGTGAATTCGCCGGCTTGTAGCTTGTAAACTCGTTTAATGTATCCGAGGTTTTATAGAGGTGCTTATTCTTTTCATAATCTTATACACTAAGGCTCGGTTGTTTTGCAGACAATAAAATGTAAAATTGTCATCAAATGGCCGTTCAACACCATTTTTTTGTTGACATTTGAATGGTCCCCGTTAAACTATTAAATAAATAATAAATATTCTAGGTGTGTTTCAGCTTTCGATCAAATTGTAATTAGCTAACAAGCTTGACAACATGATAGTTGTTGTCTTCTGTTGATCACAATTTGTTCAAAAGCTGAAATGAAATGTTTCATAGAATTTGAACAATTTACCAAATTTTAAAGTCAATTTTCAAGTTCTGTAAAGGTTCTATTCAAGTTCTGTTATTATATCATTATTGACCAGTTGTTTTGCATAACTGAAATAATAAAAAGAAATTGAATAGAACATTCAGAAAATTAACTTTGAAATTTGGTGAATTGTTTAAATTCTGCGAAACAACTGGCCCTTAGAATCGGCATTTAACAGGAACCTTTCAACTGTCAAAAAAAACCAAATGGCTTTTGATGACTTTGTCACATGTGAATTTCAGCGAAACAACTGAGCCTAAGTTTTCTTCAGCCATCGATTGACTAAATCTGAATACCCAGGTGCTTCCTACCTTCTCTCCTACCCTACACCATTCAGCCTCACAACATTTTCCAAAATGGGGCTATAACAGTGTTACGTCGCTAAATGTTATGTGCGCCAAATGTTACGTAGCTCGTCGCCCGAGTTCTTAATTGTCCAAACTACCATTTGCGTATTTTACAGGAGGAGGTTTTCTTTGATTATTTCAATGAAACATTATGATAGGTGTGTAAGACGAAGCTATTTACGTAAAGGTAAAGGTCTCATAAGTTGAAATAATTCTTAATAAGGTGACTTATTATCGTTTTTGATACTTTATTTTTAATTTTAAAATGGAGATTGAGCAAGAATGCAAAATCAAAATTATTCTTAAGGAGATTGACCACACTAAAATGGAGATAGAGCAAATTCTGCATAAATATTTTCCGTGCTTAATTGTGCAAACGACCATCTCAAGTTATATAAAGGATGAGTTTATTTTCAATATATCTATTTTTGATATCGACAATTGTGGTGGGATATATATGTATAAAAACTTATTAATTAACTAACTTGTCTGTCCCTCATTATTTTCTATTCCATTTAACCGATTGTGATGAAACTTTGGGTAGTTATTATGCGCTTGCACGCTAAAACTTCTATGTATAATGGTGAGCTCTGACTTTATGAAATTTGCACACATATTCCCTTATTATTTTCTGTACCATTCTTCCGATTCCGATGATACTTTCATGAGATGTTTTACGCATGCCCGCGAAGTTCTGGTGTTATTAAATTTTCCTTCATTATTTCCTAAACTATTCATCCGATTGCGATGAAACTTTGGTGAGGTATTGTGCGCACGGCTGCGAAAATTTCTAAATATAATGATGAGCTCTGGTGTTATTAAATTTTCCTTCATTATTTCCTAAACTATTCATCCGATTGCGATGAAACTTTGGTGAGGTATTGTGCGCACGGCTGCGAAAATTTCTAAATATAATGATGAGCTCTGGCGTTATGTAATTTTCATAAAAATTACCTTATTATTTTCTGCGCTTCCGGTGAAACTTTGATGAGTTTTTGTACGAACGGCAGCGAAGGTCTCTATATGTAATGGTCAGATCTGGGGTTATGAAATTTGCTAAAAATTCCATTATTATTTCCTGTACTATTGAACCGATTGTAATGAAACTTTGGTGAGTCGTTGTGCGCATGCACATGAAGGTTTCTTTGGCTTTATGTAATTTGCACATAAATTTCCTTATTATTTTCTATTCCATTCTTCAGATTCCGATGAAACTTTCGTGAGTTGTTTTACGCACGCCCGCTAAGGTTTCTACGAGAATATATAATGGTGAGTTCTGGCATTGTGAAATCAATGCATCCCTCATTATTACCATTCATCCGATTGCGATGAAACTTTGGTGAGATATTGTGCGCACGCCTGCTAAAGTTTCTATATATAATGGTGAGCTCTGGCGTTATGTAATTAGCATAAAAATTACCTTAATATTCTCTACGATTCCGGTGAAACTTTGGTGAGTTGTTGTACGCACGGCAGCGAAGGTCTCCATATGTAATGGTGAGCTCTGACTTTATGAAATTAGCATTAAAATAATCTTATTATTTCCAACACAATTTAACCGATTGTGGTGAAACTTTGGCCAGTTGTTGTGCTGAAACCGCGAAGGTTTCTATGTATAATGGTGGGCTCTGAACTCTGACTTGAGCTTGCATATTTTTTTGTCTCCCCCGACATAAATACTCACTTTGCGTGATAATAAAGCTAAATCTAACTGTTTGAATAAGAAATATTGCGTATTACCAGACGGCCGGCGTAGTGCAGCGGTAAGGCGCCTGACTAGCATTCCGAAGTACGCGGGATCAAATCCCGGCGTGGCAAATAAATTTTATTTGATTAATTTGTGTATTTCACAATTTATTAATTTAAAATAATATATAGTATATTTGCGGCACGTTCCAGAGTGGAAGATACTCTCAGTATCGCCCTGGTGTAAGACCACCATTCAGAATTGAAACGTTGCTTGAAATGGCTTCTGCCGTGTTTGGTGACCAGATCTGAATAGCCAGGTACTTCCCCACCTTCCTCTTCCCTATCTCCTTCCCCTCCCCGCTACCTACAGCCTCACAACATACCCCAATTGGGATGCCATAGTCCCACTGGCTCCAGACGGGAACAGTTGGGACTGTTGTGCAGTATTCATGTAAAAAAAGCAGCGTAATTCATAAATAATAAAATATTTTTCACAGAGTCAATAGTTTTTGAGTTATAATAAAAATCCTGGAAAAAACTCTTATTTTTTCATGTTCTTTATCTAAAATTCAAATCCCAACCATATTTTTGTTGGCGAAACTCGGATTCGTAATCAGCACCCCACAACACATAAACGAGGAAAAAAATCAGAACTGCACCAGAATTTATATCAACAAACTGCGTAATGACTGGACTAATTCTTAAATGTCAAACAAAGGCTTCATACAAATACGGATAAACTGACAATTTCGAATCGAACTTCTAACTTTAATATGAAATGACAGTCAACAGAACTGATTTCGACAATAAAAACTCTTGGAAAGGAGAATCTGAGTTAAAACCGAAAAACGAACACGCTGTATTACAAAGTTCCTTGCCATTTATAAAACAAAACTGAAACGTCATTGATAAAGATACTTAAAACTAATACTAACCGCTCTATTTCAGCACTGCTACGTATGTATGATCTTTTGTCAATAGTTTTAGACATTTTGTTGTAATTTCGTTATTCAAAAACTCACTTGTAATACAATTAAATGCCTTTTGCTTCCGCGTAACACTCCAAAATAACAAAAACAGTGTGAAGTAAACAAACAACATGGCGGCGCGGTATCGTCGATCGGCGTGCTGTGATTGGTCGATTGGTGGAGTTTGACTAATCTAGCTCGCAAATTTTATTTCGCGGCAAATGAGATTGAACTAAGAAGGAGTTTAACTAATTAAGAACTCACTTTTAGAATATTGTTGTGGACATTGACATTTTAAAAAGCTTGTAATTAATTGTATATGGCTCGTAAAACTATTTTTTATTTATCCAACGATGCGAAATTGTATCCTTAACTTGATTGCATTTAAAACTCATTTTCGATAAAATGGTAGTTTGCACAATTAAGAACTCGGGCGACGAGCTGTACCGTTGTTCAGTTATGTAACAGTACTGTTGTTCAGTACCGGTACAAAAATAATATAGACCCCGAGATTATCAGTATTATATTTAAGATACTACTCTGGTGACGGTGATGGAAAGAGAACTTCTGACAAGTAAACTCACCTTTTAAATCCTCCGTTCAGATTGTACATTCAAATCAAAAATATATGATTCATTTGCTATTCAAAAGAAGTTCAATCTACGTTCATTATAAATAGTTTCACTAAGTTGTCACTTGAGATTTGTCTGAAGTATTACATTGCTGATACCGATTGCTAATTTGACAAACTTCACAAAATGAAGCCTTTTATGTTTATGTTTAAGAACATTTAATAATATATACCTGAAATAAAGATCTAAAGCTCTCAGCCCATTCTTTGTGCAGTGCTTCCTTGATCTCCTCGTTGGAGACAATGAAGCTCTTGGAGGAGACGCGGCCCGAGGTTCTCGGGAATAGGGAGAGCCACGGCAGACTGGGGTGCTGCCAGTACAGGCAGTTCTGGTGGAAACGGGCGTGGTGTGACGTGTCCAGTGTACACGATCTTGATGTGTCTAAACATCTCACGTATCTGGAATGGAGGGATTATTGGATAAGTCAACTAATGAAATGATGGAATTATTGGATAAGTCAAATAATGAAATGATGGAATTATTGGAAAAGGGGCCGTAACGTTACTGTGCGTTACGAGGGGGGGGGGGGGGGGTTTGAACAACGCGTTACGTAACATGTTTTTCTTTATTTAGATAAAAAAACTAGGGAATTAAAATCTTCCAAGTTGGCAACCCTTTTCGTTCTCGAAATATCTAGTTTTATTTATAACCGCAAATGCGATTAAAACAAGAAAAGAGGTAGAGGTATTTAAGCGACTTTCCAGTACTTACTGACTTTCTTTCAGGTAAAATTTGTCACTTGGGTGTTACGTAACATTTAGGGGGGGGGGGGGAGGGCATGGAAAAACGTTAGGGCGCGTTACATGGGGGGGGGGGGGGGGTCAAAAGTCTTCAAAAATTGCGTTACGTAATACTTGAACGTCAACATATAGAATGGTGGATTATTGGATAAGTTAATATATGGAATAGTGGAATTTTCGGAAAAGTCAACATATGGAATGGTTGAATTATTGGATAAGCCACAATGTGAAATACATAGTGGAATTATTGGATTAGTCAAAATATGGAATGGTGGAATTATTGGATAAGTCAAAATATGGAATGGTGGAATTATTGGATAAGTCAAAATATGGAATGGTGGAATTATTGGATAAGTCAAAATATGGAATGGTGGAATTATTGGATAAGTCAAAATATGGAATGGTGGAATTATTGGATAAGTCAAAATATGGAATGGTGGAATTATTGGATAAGTCAAAATATGGAATGGTGGAATTATTGGATAAGTCAAAATATGGAATGGTGGAATTATTGGATAAGCCAACATATAGAATGGTGGATTATTGGATAAGTCAACATATTATGGAACGGTGAAACAACAAATATGAATAAGAAAAACTATCTAACATGAACCTACCGTGAAAAAAGGTTAGGAATTATTTTTAATAATTAAAGATGAACACTGTTTTAAGTTAGCTTACTTACCCTGTAATTCCAGAAGCCTCTTCACTGGCTTTCAACTTCTGATTCCAAGCAAAGGGAAGAGGGGACATGAACCTGAGCTTGGTTTTCAGTGACCAGTCAATGGGAATATGACTTTTGCCTGCTATGCTTGGCAATAATTCCTGCAAAATAATATTATTAAAATCTTTCATATTCATCTAATTCTCTTGACCTTTCTTACTGCATTACCAAAGTAAATAGAATAATGAGCGAAAACAACATTCTTATCAACATAGATCTCAGAGAATGATGATCTTTATGGTTGCTGGTTCTTGAGTAATTGAAAAATGCAATTCTGAACCCTAAAATTCCGTTTTGGCAAAATTGTTATTCGGCAATACCTCAAATATGTGAATTATTTGAAAAGTGATATTTTAATGCCATTCGATTCATATCCATATTCTCAGAGGATATTTAAATATCCACAGAATGCCGAATTTCTTTCCCTCTTAAACAGTTTGTGTCATGTCACATTTGCGGCATTACCGAAGGACAATAACTCTAATAAATTTAACACATTGTTCTTACTTCTTCAGCTTCATTTTGTTCCTTTGTAATTTTATTAAGCAGGTTAGTGAAAGTGGACAGTTTCTCATTGTCAGCTAGTTTGGCAACAGTGAGGGGGCTGTTGGATAGGGCTAGGAGCTGGAACAGAGTGGAATCTGAAGATTCATCTAGCGTGCTATTGCCACATTGTTGCGGACTGCAGAATTTCTTATCGTCTTGGTCTGTAATAGTATTCCTAAAAAGAAAACAATCATTATTTGAAAGCTTAAATAAAAATCACTGAAATATATCAGTGAATTTTCTAATAATAATTGTTTATTCCAGGATGTGGGATAATGCAATTTCCACAGATTTAATTTAACCCTAAGTAAGCGAATGTGTTGGGTTGCAAGCAACTGTACCCTGAATGCGGACGTCACAACAGTTATCTTGGGAATACGAAAATGTACATGTACATGAACACGTACATGTATCAATGAAAAAGTGCAGCATACAGGGACACCTAGTATCGAAACGTCAAGCATTAAGAATCTCAGGAAAAAAAATTATTATGTTGGTTCAATAAATTGGGTCATTGTATTGTCAGTTTTTAAGGAATAGTAAAATGGATATAATATTTATAAATACAATAGATCCACTTGTTACTTGATAATTAGATGGATGGTGGAAATATGGTTTTTCAAGCATTCTCCGATGTGCGTATCCCTACCCGGTTTTTAATAAAATAATTTAACTTTAGACTGTATGGTAAAATAAATAATGGTACTAACTTTGAAAATGGGTTCTTCCTTTTTTCTCCTCCCAATATCCGACTAAAGTTTAACGAATTTTTGTTTCCTAAAACTTTGCTTAAATCCGGACAACTTACGGCTAAAGGTTGTCTCATTCGCTCCTAGAAATAAAAACAATCTCACATAAAAATCTTTCATTATCTAGAAAAGGGTCACCCATATCCTCACAGGTACTATGTAAATGTACTATGTTTAATTTTCACATGTGCTTATTATATAGGTTGGAATAAATTAGTAAAAATACGTTTGAATTGATAAATAACTATTATTCCCATGAATCCCCGTAGAATCTTATAGATATAGTACAATATTAGGAGGCAATGTTTTTTTTACAATGATGAAAAGGTTCATTCTTTCAGGGAATGTTGCTGTTTCCGAATTTGATAAAATTTACAGAAAATTCACAAAATCAAAGGATGTTGACAATATAAATTAATTAGAAATATTCATTTATAATAAAGGGAATTCACAATGTAAAGGTTCTATTCTTTTAAACTTGTAGACAAATGCTTTGTACAAACATGTAGGAATTGTGAATTTGAATAAAATAATATGTATCTGTAAGACTTACTTGTAAAGCTTTCTTTTTCCGCTTCAACCGGTGTAATTGCATAACTTCATCGGGCTTTTTCCAAATAGGAGAATTTCCTAATAATTGAGTTTGGGTACTATCCGTCATTTTCACGAGCTTTGTGTTTATCAACTCTAGGGGGGAAAAGTTTGTCAACGTTTCTTTTCTTGATTTAGGGTATCTTTCGTTGTATGCTATACGCGAATAATAGTCAACGGATTTAAAATAAACATTTTTTTGATAAATCCCGTGTTCGATCGCTGAAATGCTTACAAACAATTTTCAAAAAAGTGGGCTACGAACAGCTGCAACTTTTCTGTTTTTGTCCGTCAAATCAGTGTTGCCAGTTGCCAGTATTTCCAATAATTTTCGCACGAGTTTTTCATTCGAAAAGATGGTTCCGTAAAATGTTAAATTGGAAGAACTCAAGGTTCGTAGAATAGTATAATAGAAATTATACATTGGTAAATATAATAAAATGTATTTTACTAACTGCCTCACTGTTAGGCACAGATTATGGAAATTACATTTCATTTCAACAATTCCTACAAGAAACCTGGATATTTATGTTGTAACAAATGAAATCACCAACCGCCGCAGTTTTAGGCACAGATTATGAAATTTACACTTCATTTCAATAATTCCTACAAGAAACCTGAACATTTCTAACAAATGAAATCACTAACCGCCGCAGTTTTAGGCACAGATTATGAAAATTACGCTTCATTACAATAAATCCTACAAAAAACAACTATTTTCGTGCACAAAATAAGTTATTTATAACATTAATAACTTATATAACATTATAAGTTATTAATATGCATGAATTACTTAATTTATGCGTATTTACATTGAAACGAAACTTCGCAAATGTCAAATCCATAAAAAAGGTGGCGAAGGGATTGTTTTATACGGGAAATTTTGAGCTGTGGTTGAATAAAAATGGAATTTTAATGCACCTCTTACCATATATTTTCTACGAACTTTCTTTATAATCTCTGAAAGTTATTCCAATAAATTTGGGTAGACAATAATATTTTCCGCGGCTAGTAACGGTCGGTTCTCACTTTTATTGAGCAGTTCAGGTACAGGTTAAAATCCTTGCAACTTGCAACATTATAGACAACTGTCAAATTTGCGTTGACGTATGAGTTTTGTTGATTTCCGAATCTAAGAAATTATTCCTACTTAACTTTCTAACAAAACAAAATGAATAAAAAAAGCAATGTCATTTCTGTTGAATTAATTCGTCAAAATTTAGTTCAACACGATCTTCAAGTAAAAGCATTGATTCAGGTAAATCATTTTTTGAACTAGAAGGTTTATTATCTAAATGCAAAACAATTACTAGGCTATCATATTCCTCAAAGGTTTGAATTATCAAATAAATACTGTAATTATTTTTATAGGATATAGTTGGTTGTAGAGAATCACTAGAAGGTCTAAATCTTCTCAACTGTCAGGGCAGAGGATACATCGATGAACTGAGAAAAGACATCGAATTATTAGAACAATATGCTACAGATAACATGGACAAGAAGCTCTCTGTTGAAGTGGAATCACACAGGCAACAGCTTGCTAGGTAATGGAACTAATTCACCCTTTTCAACTAGCTTCGTATGAGCTTGAGTTTGTATTTGAAAAAATTCTGACAGTGAATCTGTTTTTGGAAATGGAACCTGGATTGATTAATTAAAAATAAACAGAACTCCTGGAGAATTTGGAATGTTGTGCACCCGAGGCATTAACCGCCCGGGTTGTAAAGTATGTATCTAATACAACAATTTTTTATTATTTTATCTAGTTCCCTTCATGCATTTAAAAATGCCAATGTTGCTAGTGCATTCGCCATTGAGAAAGCGCAAAAAGAAGAACTTCTCGGATATAAGACTGGCGATGGTGAAGTTCGCCAGAGGAAGAAAACTGACAAATCTAGCTTATTGAAAGTGTCTTCAGGTAAGTTGTATTCATATTTATAGTGGGTACCGATTACAAATAATGACTAAAACAGTGTTGGCTGAGGGCTTCGACCAAGCGAAGGCTGAGGGACATGCTTTATTTACCTTCTTTCAGTTTGCACAGTCATAGTTCTATCCTATATTTAAGTATAATATCTGTACCACTGATAGCTCTGTTGTTACCTCTCCCTCTTTCTCTTTAATGAGGCATGTAATAAAAAGATATTGTGTAACGGAGCTCTCAGTCGCAGGACCTTTAGCTAACATCCATAGAATCACCATTAAAGTGCCAAGAATCATAACCGCACTCCTCGTTGTACACCACAAAAGTGGTGTACAACGAGGTGTCTAGTTGTTCG
Source organism: Limnephilus marmoratus (assembly GCA_917880885.1). NCBI lineage: Eukaryota > Metazoa > Arthropoda > Insecta > Trichoptera > Limnephilidae > Limnephilus > Limnephilus marmoratus. Next base: position 57,667,065 of record OU862912.1, on the reverse strand, counting down.
TAGGTACATGTAGATTTATTAAATGCAGGAGTTCACAACAGTCGCATTTAGAGATTAAGGGAGGAATGCAGATCCGGGCACCACTTGGAAATTTAATAAAAAGGCACTTTCTAGATGAGAAAAGTGTGGAAAAGCAGAATAAAACAAAAATTAAGGCGCGCTCGGCAAAATTGAGGGAGATACAACCGTTCAAAGTATTTAAAATTTCACTTTACAAACTGATATTGACAGTTCGCCCGCGTCCGCCCGCCATTTTTTTTATAACCTAATACGCTAAACATGGTTTGTGATAGAAAAGAAAGTGCCCCCTTCGTAGCGCCTGCTCGCGTCACGGCAAAAAAACATCCCAGTTTTCAAGTGGTTTAGCGGCTACGCTAGGTTTGTGTAATATGGTTTGTGATTTTGGCGTACTATTAATTCTGTATTAGGTCTGGGATCCAATATAAGCAATGAAAACATGGCGAACGAACTGTCAATATCAGTTCGCGAAGTGAATTTTTAAATACTTTGAACGGTTGTATCTCCCTCAATTTTGCCGAGCGCGCCTTAATTTCTTTTTTATTCAACTTTTCCACACTTTTCTCATCTAGAAAGTGCATTTTTATTAAATTTCCAAGTGGTGCCCGGATCTGCATTTCACCCGAGATTAATAATTGTGATGACTGTGGCCAGTTATCAACATGTTTCTGGACTCCTTTGGATGGATCCAGATTCCTCTTATTTAGGATAGATCTCACTACAGGTGTGGTTACAATAATACTCGTAGGTAGACTATTGCAGTTTATTCCGATGGTACAGTATGGTTCTTTAGGAAGTCTGTTGGCAAAGAGAACAATGGACAACAATCATACCCTTTTATATGTTACTCATACTGTCTCACTCATACACGCATGTCTCTTTCATACCGCAAGACATGCATTCACCACAATAATTTTAATAAAATATGTATAATATGCTTTCCTAGCTAGCAATGATAACTCAATTATATATGCAAATGTGTATCATTTATTGCAGCATAATCCTTAGTATCAATTTCCTTACACTTTTAACAGTTAATTATGTGTAATTTGAAGGTGTCACAGATCAGCTGCTATCGATTAGTAGGCAACTGGCGGACACGACTCAGAGAAGTGCAGAGACCTTGGATACCCTCGCCACTTCCAGTTCTGGTGTTCAGGTATTCTATTATTTCACCATTGTTTTGTTCTCTACATTTCTATATGATAGTAAGTAGATTTTTCTAATAGCAGGGCTTTTAAGACCTGATATGTGTTTAAAAAAAAATTAACAGGAGAGTTGAAAAAGCACTGATAGAATTTTGTATGCAGATATCGCTCGTCTAGTTGATTAGTCAGACATCTCCGAAAAATCGAAATTTGAGTTGAATATATAGTTAGGGGTCGTCCATTAATCACGTGATGTTTGTTAGCAACTTTTTAACCCCCTCCTGATATGCGATGAGGTTTTAGACTACCCCCCCCCCTACCAAAAAATCACATGTATTTTTTAGTACAAAGTATATTGAAATTTTCAGAATATTATCTTTAAATACAAGTATAATCTGATAAAATTTTGGAAAATTAAGCATTGTGATAAAAATTTCCAGAGAGACATGGTTGCAGGTTGTTTTTGACTGGCATTTGGTTTAGAAATCGTGCTTTCAACGAAAAATAAATACACATGTTATCTCATTATTTCCCCCCCCCCTTGTGATATTTCTTGATTTATTTCCAAGCCTCACGTGATTTTAATGGACGACCCCTTAGTTGTAAAAGTGTACCCTCTATCTGGTAAAATACTCAGGATATTCATAAACACCACCAAATCAATTATAATATAGAAAACCTTCCTGTGAATTAAACAAAACTTTGATATTTTCTGGGTTATTTAAAATATTTTAAAATATCATACTGATGTACCGGACCGTTATGCCTCCCGGTGTTATTTTATAGCATATTTGATATGCAAAACATGAACACATATAAATAATATTTGATTTATGGTGAGCATTCAAATATTGCTTTCCCCATTGTCTAGTATTTGGCGATGTCTGACTCAACTGGATGATCGAAATACTAAGACAATTAATTTAGACATGTAGTATGTTGAAAAGTTAACAAATTTGTATGATGTGAAATTCCTAAAATGTTATAAAATTTTGGTAATATATGACATGCAAATATTATAACATTTCTCAAGAAAATAGTTTGAAACATTAATTTGTTTTAGTAAATAGAAAAACTACCGTGATTTGTTTGATTTGGTGAATCATATTTTTCGGTGTATTATATTCATATTAGTTCTTAGTTATACAAAATGTTGGAGGAATCAAAAATTAATGAAATTACTTTATAAGGAACTTTAGTGAAAAATATGGTATAAAAATATATACATTCGTATAGAACACCAAATACTAAATCGTCATTACGAGATTTAAGCGCCCTGTGATTGGTCGGCTGGTTCCGATAGAACTTACACCACTACCAACTACACTGGTCGGCTGCCGCGCGTATTGAGAATGCGTACAATTTTGTGCTAAGTTGCATTGCGTAGACTCGCACATGGGTTACCACTGCGGTGTACAATTCATGTTTTTTTGGAAATTATGCTAAATATTTAAATTGGAATTTTTGATTTCATGCCGACCCGAGTGGGATTGACCTTACTGTTAATCGACCAAAGCGAGATAAGTTTGCTGTACTGCTTTGAAAAATGCAAACTATGAAAATTATTTTCAGTATGAATGCAACATTTGTAAAAAAATTAAAAATAACTGGTATATAATTTAAAAGGTGAAAAATTGACTGGAGTTATTATTGCCATTTTGCACTTGTCACAAGGTTTAATAATGCATTTTTGCAAAATTGTCACGTTTGAGGTTTTAACATCCGAGCGACAATATAATATCTGTAATTTTGTGTATGTGTCAGCTTCCAACATGATTGGTTTATTTATATTTCTGTTGTTTTCCAGAATACAAGAGACGAGCTGGAGAACACGGCTGGAACCATCAACCAATCTGGGAAGTTATTGAAGAAGTACAGCCGGCGAGAGTTCACCGATAAAATCGTTATATTCTTTTCATTCCTATTTTTTATTGCTTGTGTTCTATACGTTTTACATAAAAGACTTTTTTAAACATAAACTTATTGATTTTAATAATAAAATATAATTATATTTTTGTATTACATTTGCACCTCATCAGAGCCGGCTCTGAGTCAAACGGCACCTGGCGCTAGTAAAAACCTCATGGGCGCTGTATTAGGTGTTAGATATAACAAGCTTCATGGTTCCTTGGCTCCTTGACAAGTCGGCGCCCAGAGCGAACTGTTCCAATTGTGCTTGCACAGGTCCGGTCCTGTACCTAGGGTTGCCAGATGGTCCAGATAAAAAAACCGAACATTTTTTATCAAAGGGTCCCCCCTTTGATTTTATTTATTACAATTTGTCGAAAAATCAAAGGGTCCCCCCTTTGATTTTGACCAGATCAAACAGAAATTTACCGAAAATTACTGAGGGTGAACACAATGAAACACTTAGTAAACATTAAAACTTATATTTATTATTGCTAATGGTAAGCAAAAATCACTTTTTAACAAATTTGGCACTAGATGCTACTGCTTTAATCGTTTATTGCCTGAAATTGTTTCTTTAAATTCAGTGCAACTGACATTTAAATTGAAGAAAACACATAATTCGGTTTTTACGGTATTTACACATAGTCGATTTCTTTCGTCAGTCCATACATTACCCATTACACTAAAAACTCTTTCTACAAAGGTATTGGAGATGGGAACACTGCACACATATTGAACCATTTTCAACAGATTTGCTGCTGATTCATGATGGGTTGACCAAACACGGCTACAGTAGAGCGGGGAGCGTCCAACTGTCGGCCGGACCTACTGTCAGCGGACCAACTGTCGCATGATCAATTGTCGCCAGACCAATTGTCGGGTCACCAAATATCGCATATTTTCAAAAAAACCGGACTTTCTATTGTCCGGTTTTCCAAAATTTTTCAGACCGGACAGCCGTTCAAATAACCGTACTGTCCGGTCCAAAACCGGACATCTGCCAACCCTACCTGTATTCCATTCCAGTGTGAAATATACCTACCTACAGTATTGCCCTGCCTAGCAATTCCGTATTTTTTGTGGGATCGTTATTGGATAACGGACATTATCTCCTGTCAGATTTGTGTGATTTTTACATATTTACTGTCACATATTTTAGTTTAGATCGATTTAAACACGAATTCATGCAAGTACGCATAATTATTTATTCATTTAGTGTACGTTGTACATAGAAAAAGCAAATAATAGCCATAAAAATCACACAAATCAAGCGGACGTAATCAGGAGATTACGTCTGCTATCAAATATCGATCCCACAAAAAATACGGTATTGCCAGGCTGGTGGGAGACAACAACTTAGAATTAAAACTTTACTTGACCTTCCTCTCCACATCTCCTTCCCCTCTTATCTTAATCATACAACATTCCCCAAATAGGGATAGAATAGTTCCACAGACTACTTAGATGACAGCTTCTGTTTTATTTTTTGTCAATGTTAAGATTGGTGTAGGTACATTTTTGGCTTATTTTCGCCCTTCATGCTAGGCATACCTACGAGCTATGCAGAGGAAGTTAGAGTGGTTGGTTCAGTAAAGAAATTACAATATTTGGGTAATGTTTAATTATTCTTCAGGAGACACCGTGCTGAATTGTTAACTGGTGGAATATTTGAGTTTTGTTATAATTAAGTTAATTTGATAATGCATTCTGTAAGTGTTATTTTGTTATAATAAAATATTTTGTTTTTATCATCGGTATTATTATTTCATTTTTTTTGGTTGTGCAAAAATTATTAACATGGTAATGTAAATATGTAGCGCCAGTGACTAATAAAATAAGGATATTTTTAATGAAGATGTCAATAGCTTATTCAGCTACAATGAGTTCTCATCTATTAAATAAAGGGGATCCTATGGAAACCTGGGCACCGGCCCCAGAAGCAATTTCTGAAGGGTAGTTAAATCAGCAGGCAAATAAAAGAAAATATTTTATACCTCTCTTCTAAATAAAACTTGTCCTACCATATTTGATTTCTACAATCATCATTTTTCATAAAGTCTGTCAAATAAGAGTAGAAAATATAAAAAAATAGAAGTACAAAATTTGTAGGCCGGCAACAACAATTTACCTGTCAAATATACTTTTAAAGTGCAATGACACTGAAAATACAGAACATTTTATACACATTTAAAAAAACATTTTTTTGATTTAAAAAAAAAATTAAATTGAAGAAGTACTGTAGTTAACCCTAGATCACTAACCTTATTTTACAACGCTTATTAACTTTCGTCGTTTCGGCTACGCCGTGTAAAAGGGAGGCTTCTAAGCGTTTATGGAATCAAATATTTATATGTGTTTTACTTATTTATTACAATAATCATTTCTTAACATGTTTATAAGTTTTTTTATTTACTAAAAACACGTTTTAATTACTTTGACAGTCTTTTAATTGAGACCAGAGTTTTTACTCATTTGAAAATTTTTGTTTTTTTAAATGCTTAAATCTTAATAACTAAAAAAACCAAGACTAAGGGGGTTTCTCACTATCCTCCCAATAGCTTATCCATACACATAACGAATATTAATAAAAAAAAAAAACAAATAAATACTATTATTATAAGCAATAATTATCAGCCTGAAACACTCATCCACATTGAAAAATCTTCCGAGAAAAGATACATGACGCCAACGGGACTTGAACCCGTGTCCTCTCGATTGCCGGTCGATTGCTCTTGACCACTGAGCTATGGCGGCTTATCTCGTACCCGCCAAATGATTCAATATATGCTAGTGTTTCATTCAACAATTACTGCTTATTATATTTTTTCCACCTGAAAACAACCAACTTTATTTTTGCGAGAGAAACATTGTAAGTGTTAAGTCCCTCGCTAGGTGGCGTCGAGACAAATTATGTCTTCATTTTATTGAGGAAATACTTAAACTTGTCAAATATTAATTATTATTTTTTAATTGTAAAACTAACATTTTTTTTTTTTTAAGACAAGATTTTTTATGCATAGCACAAAGGGTAACAATTATTATATTTGACAAGTTTAAGTATTTCCTCAATAAAATGAAGACATAATTTGTCTCGACGCCACCTAGCGAGGGACTTAACACTTACAATGTTTCTCTCGCAAAAATAAAGTTGGTTGTTTTCAGGTGGAAAAAATATAATAAGCAGTAATTGTTGAATGAAACACTAGCATATATTGAATCATTTGGCGGGTACGAGATAAGCCGCCATAGCTCAGTGGTCAAGAGCAATCGACCGGCAATCGAGAGGACACGGGTTCAAGTCCCGTTGGCGTCATGTATCTTTTCTCGGAAGATTTTTCAATGTGGATGAGTGTTTCAGGCTGATAATTATTGCTTATAATAATTGTTACCCTTTGTGCTATGCATAAAAAATCTTGTCTTAAAAAAAAAAAAAAAATGTTAGTTTTACAATTAAAAAATAATAATTAATATTTGACAAGTTTAAGTATTTCCTCAATAAAATGAAGACATAATTTGTCTCGACGCCACCTAGCGAGGGACTTAACACTTACAATGTTTCTCTCGCAAAAATAAAGTTGGTTGTTTTCAGGTGGAAAAAATATAATAAGCAGTAATTGTTGAATGAAACACTAGCATATATTGAATCATTTGGCGGGTACGAGATAAGCCGCCATAGCTCAGTGGTCAAGAGCAATCGACCGGCAATCGAGAGGACACGGGTTCAAGTCCCGTTGGCGTCATGTATCTTTTCTCGGAAGATTTTTCAATGTGGATGAGTGTTTCAGGCTGATAATTATTGCTTATAATAATTGTTACCCTTTGTGCTATGCATAAAAAATCTTGTCTTAAAAAAAAAAAAAAAAAAATGTTAGTTTTACAATTAAAAAATAATAATTAATATTTGACAAGTTTAAGTATTTCCTCAATAAAATGAAGACATAATTTGTCTCGACGCCACCTAGCGAGGGACTTAACACTTACAATGTTTCTCTCGCAAAAATAAAGTTGGTTGTTTTCAGGTGGAAAAAATATAATAAGCAGTAATTGTTGAATGAAACACTAGCATATATTGAATCATTTGGCGGGTACGAGATAAGCCGCCATAGCTCAGTGGTCAAGAGCAATCGACCGGCAATCGAGAGGACACGGGTTCAAGTCCCGTTGGCGTCATGTATCTTTTCTCGGAAGATTTTTCAATGTGGATGAGTGTTTCAGGCTGATAATTATTGCTTATAATAATTGTTACCCTTTGTGCTATGCATAAAAAATCTTGTCTTAAAAAAAAAAAAAAAAAAATGTTAGTTTTACAATTAAAAAATAATAATTAAATAAATACTAGCAACAGGTAAAAACTTGGGCTAATTTATCCTATATGTAACCATTGTTCATAGGTTCAAGCACCGAATAGTAAACTCAGACTTTTTAAATAAATAAATCCTGTAGAATTAATCCAAAATATTCATTATGTGTATGGATTAGCTATTGGGAGGATGGTGAAAAACCCCCTTAAAATATTAAAATTAAGTAATAAAATCAACAGAAGAAAGAAACATTTTAGAAAAAAACTATTAATTAATACATTTGTGACAAATTTCAAGTTTGTGTTTGCCACACAAGGATTTGTTGCACTTGGGCATACAGGGCACACAGGGCCCCTACACAAAAAACACACGTGTGTTGCGCGAGCTGCAGGTCGTCTGAGATTAGCCGGAATCTGGAATGCGTATGACGACGCACTCAAAATTTATACCACTTTTTTCGAGTCCGCATCGTCGTTTTGACGAAGGTTAGTGATCTATGGTTAAGGTACCTACCCACTTAATGACACAAATTTGATTAAATTGTGTTTTACAAAGTGATTTGCTTTCATTTAAATTAACATAAATTTGAATTTAACAGTAGGTAGAAAGGAAGAATCATTAATGGAGAGTTTAGTTGCACTACTTTTAGATCTGAATGAGTTAAACTTATTAAGATCTAAAATTAGAGATTGATCTAAAGCCTGGGCAACGTAGGTACTTAAGCTATTAAATATTAAATAAATGTGAGCAATTTCTACATTGTGTTTTATATTTTATTACAATATCATTAATCTTCATTATGTTAACACAAAATTGAAAAGGTATAATAAAAATAATATACCTATATGCAATTCTAATTTTGAGATCAGTGGGTACATCAGTGGATACTATATTACACACAGCTTTAGATTACCATCATGAATATTTTTAGTATTGCCATTTGAACTACAGTGGCGCCCTCCTATGTTTTCTACTCTTATTTGACAAACTAACGCAGTCGCACATTAACACATACTTAAATACTACTATATAATAAGGGACTCCAGTGAAAAATATTATGTTTTTAAAAAAATATATTCATATGGAATAGATCAACAATCACTGGATTGACTGATTCTGAATATATAAGTTTAAAGATTGAATAAACTGTGATGAAGTAAGCCTTTCTTACGAAACATGTTAGTTTTTTAAATCGCAAAATGAAAATTAATTTTTCTATTAAAACTAACCATTATAATAAAAAAATAAACTGGTATGTGGTAGAAGATATTTATTGACGAAAAAATAAAAAAAGGGGATGGAGTTCCTTATTATCCAATGTACCTCGTATCCAGGGCCGTAGCTAGGGGGGGGGGGGGGCATTAGGGGGCTATGCCCTACCTTAAAATGCCTGTGCCCTACCTTAAGAAATACCATCGATTATGATAATATACTAGTAAACTGTTTGTTCATTGTTTGACATGATTGAAAAAAAATACTACCTATTAGTGTAGCGTAGCGACATCTAACTAAACAGCTTCGAATTAACCAAAGAATCATATTATATCAATTTTTTATTCTGCCCATAGATGGAATTGAAGTAAGTGGTGAGAGACTGTGCGCGTATTGCAATCACCGCTTAGGGGGAATTCCCAAACAGTTTGGGGATCTTATTCAACGGTTGAGTCATAAATAAACCTATCCCTAGATCGATATCTTCGGGCCTTCTCCATACTAAACGGTTTGTAATCAGATCAAGCACTTGCATACTGCTCGTTAACAACGTATGCAGGAATAATAGGGGTCTAATTTTAGTTAATTATAATTGTAGGGTTGTTCTATAAAAAAATAAGAGTCCTTGTTAAATAGCAACCTTCTGTTACTTACACCGGGCTGGTATGTGGTGGATAACCTCCAATTCACTTCGAATAAGAGAAGGTTTTCCTTCAAAATGTGTCAGCAGATGAATCCACAACTGGAAATTTACATTCTGATCACAAAACTGGTTTTAAATTAAGGGTGAATCTGCTTGCGCGTCCACAGATTTAATTCGTATTACTCTCATATAATGCGTAGTATGGTTTTCCTATGAATTACGAATTTTGTGGAATGATTTGAAATAAAAATTTTAACTCCACTCGAAATATTAGAACGGTTTTCTTCGAAATGTGTCAGCAGATTAATCCGCTACTGGAATTTTGACAAATCATTCGGAACATGAAACTGGTTTTAAACCAGGAGTTAATCTGCTAAGTCCTCGGCTAAAGCTACACCCAGAACAAGAAAATGGTTTTCCTCTTACTTTTGTACTTGGAACACATGGATGGTTTGATGATCCATTGGAACACGTGACGATCCATGAAACTTTCTTAGAATTGTCGCGCATCGCCCACGAACCTCTCTCAATCATTCTCACTGAATATTAGTCATAAAAAATCTAAGCGCAAAACAAAATTCGACCCGGACGGTGTTGCCAGTCGCTGCAGTTATCAAGATGACATTATTATACATTCATTTGAAGAAAGGGGATTCCCCAGGTTTGTCACAGAATAAGTAATGAAAAATTCCGTGCCCATTTCAATCGGTTTGAATCATATATGCAACAAAAATATGAAAATTTTGCTGCCCCTTAAAAGTGCCGCTCGGAGCGCCCCCTCCCCCCACCCCGACCGACCCACATCATATCATTTTACTTGCGCCCTACCTGTAATTACCGCTGCCCTTTCTTAAATTCAACTCTAGCTACGGTCCTGCTCGTATCTACCACAAATAAGACATTACAAGGAAAAGTATTATGGGTATAGACAGGTACCTATCCAATAGGAAATATTTAATATGTAACTATAGGTAATTGATAAATAAAAATAATACAATATTTCATTGGTCATATAATAAATTTTGTATTTTTATCAATGATTTAACAAAATACCTAAGAGAAGGACTTCTTTTTACATTAGCTCCACACAGGAGGCTCTGAGGAAAATAATTCCCCTCAGGGCCTATGTCATCTTTGGTCATGCTGTGTGGAGGGTCTTTTTAGGAAAGGAAGGAGAGGAAGTTCTGGGAAGAAAAAGGGTACGAGGGGTGGGTAGTGTGGGTAGGAGTCTAAGGGTCTGTGTTTCCAGGAGTGATGGATGTATGAATCCCACTGCGGTGTTAAATCCATCACTACCAAAATGGCGTTACATTCAAATGATTTCCATGGTTATATTTAGTATACATATTCTATAAATAAAAATGAATCCCCGAAATGTATGTACGCGCATGAACGACTGCACCAAATTGGATAATTATTTTATTGTTGTGTTCGTTATTGTCAGGACAAGTTTGTATAAAACTATTGGTGAACTCTGGCATTATGAAATTTGCATAAAAAAATTTCAATAGGTGGCACGCGAGCTGTTTTAAAACTGAATGTATCGGGACTGAATGTATGGAATGCGGGAGCGGGGAGTGGGGAGGGGAGAGGGGGAACTCGGGAGGGGGGTTCGCGGGACGGGTGAAAGGGGGAGTGGAGTGGGGAGATGGAAGGTTGAGGAGGCGGAGTGGGAACGCGAGAGGAGAAAGGGATGCAGGAGAGGAAGGTTAGGCGGAAGGGGAACGGGATAAATGGGAAAGGACACGCAGGGAGAAACAATTTCTTTATTAAATGGGATAGCAACGCATGCCGGGAACCAGCTAGTAAGTAATAAATATTGGTTCCATCTTAGTCGCCATTTTCGTATAACCGTTTGTACAGAATGTTTTATTGATATTCCAAGTCCTCTCTTGGGGTATTTTATTTAGTCATTGATTTTTATGTGTTTTTTCAAAGAATTGAATTTTATATGAAAACAAGAAAACTATTTATTCATAATTCGTGTGTATCTATTACACCCGCCAACAAACAATAAATTCATCAATATTTTATAGAATAATTGCATAATTGATATTTAAAAAAATATTGAAATTAGCTCCAATTATTTGCCAACGCCAAGTTTATAAGTAATTACCCTCAAAAATAACTAAAAATCTCGCTTTTATGTAGAGAAAATTTCTTGCACTTCAATATAAATATCATCTTAATGTATAAAAATGAATGTTTCTTTGTTTGTCCCTTATGCATTCCCGTACCATTCATCTGATTGCAATGAAACTTTCTTAAGTTATTGCGAAGGTTTCTATGTGTGATGGTGAGCTCTGACGTCTTGAAATTTTTAATGCACGTTAATTGAAAAATGTATGCATTTCAAATAATTTTGCAGCAGGGTGGAAATAAGCGAAGGGGTGGGGGAACGGGGACGCATGGGAAAGGACATGCAGGGACAAAGAAATCTTTGAGTGGGATTTCAACACACGCCGGATACTCGCTAGTTATTAATAGGCATCAAACAGAATTAACAGGCTAGAGACCGTAAGATGAAATTTAAGAATCCGGCTAAAAATGCAACTCTTATGCCGCAAAACCATTTTCGTACGTGGAGTTTGTATATGTATGTACTTTTGTAATAGAACTGAATTAAAGCAATGCCTAAAGATGGCGCCACTTACTTAACAGTTTGCGTGATTTAGCATTAGTACTACGGATTTGTAATTTTGTGTATCTCTCCGGATATGGAGAGATTGATGATAATATGATTATTACTGTAACTGGCAGTTGCGAATAATAAGTAGGGCCTTGCTAATCTGGATAGGAAAAACATGACCCCTCCCGAATTATTGAGGCCTCCCGGATTATAGTATGCAATATTTTAATAGGAATAAAACACATTTAATTGGGTTTCATTTATTAAAGTAAAAAATTAAAGTCAGTTTAGACAAGAATATGTATGTACGTACAAATGTACTTATAAAAAATTCAAACATGTGAGAAATTTGCGCACTTAACGTGAAATTAAAAAAAAAAACTGAAAATTCTGCTTGAAAAATCTGAAATTATTCTCCTTATAATTTTATGCAATTTGTTATACGCAAATATATTATACGCAAATATATTATACGCAAATATATTATACGCAAATATATTATTAGCAAATATATTATACGCAAATATATTATACGCAAATATATTATACGCAAATATATTATACGCAAATATATTATACGCAAATATATTATACGCAATAATATTTCTATTTTACGCAATTTGTCTTTTATTGACAATGTAGAATGTTCCTCTCGCCTGCCCGGATTACAGCGTGCACCGAAGTAACGGGGGTTCGGATTAGCGAGGCTCTAATGTATCACGCGGCTATATATTACACATGACGCGGCTTGGGCGGATTTGGCCCAGTGACTAGCTGTCACTGGATCGCAGTGGATTCGAGGAACTGGCTATTTATAGAACCAGTTCCTATTGGATTTTAAAAAATGGTCACCAACACTCAAATTGGGCGAAGTCGAACCAAAAACCGCCCTCAGGGCCTAGCAGCAAAAACCTGCGGACCGAAACTGAGAACTTTTTACTGCAAGTTTTGATTAACAGGTTTGGGGTTGGAAATGACATTGAAAGCTGGAAGTAAAGTTTACCTAGATTATCCATGAAAAGCCGTGCTAAATTTCTTGATGTTAGCTTTCCGCCGGAGAATTTCTTCTGCTTCACGCAATGCTCAAATATTATGCAAATCTAAACATTAGAAAGTGGAAACATAAATAAAAAACCTTAATATTTTTCTCCTTTTGCCCCCGTTTTGCGAGGGCGCCTTTTGAAACGAGTGTCCTAGGCGCCTAAATAGCCTCGGCCAGGGCCGGATCTACGAAATCTGGCGCCCTGTGCAGTAGGTACCGATGGCGCCCCCCCCTACATTTTTATTTTGATTAAAAATTCGTTCACCCCAATTTTTTATTTTTTTATTTAATTTTACTTTTTTTACACTAATTTATCAAATAAAATCAAGACATATAAAAGGTGTAACTTTTCGAAGAGACCTGGCGGTAGCTCTCACACTCGTTTTTTTAAAAGAGAGAATCGCTAGGAGCCCTATACTCTCTGAATCTATTGGGTAAACATAAAATTATGGTGCTATTTTAATTATTTTAGGAAAAACTCTTTTTGCAAGTTATGCTTTAAAATAATACAACGAATTGTTTGTTTGTGCCCGTACCATGATTTAAAATATAGGTTACGAGACAATGCGGGTCGTTTCACTAAACTATGTCCATTAGACATTCTTGAGATTTACTGCGTTTATGTATATACCCAACGCGAATATTAATAGAAAAAGCATCTACAGCTTCTGACTAATAAGAATATAACCTCAAATTTGTACCTTGCATTTCCCCTGTGTTGAGCGAACAAACACCAAATTGAGCGAACAAACACCATACAAACACTAAACACTGATGTATGGTATCAACGGCTTACGAAAGACGCTTACACTGACACCGTGAAATAACAAATCCAACAAATCTAATAGATATTAATTATACATTTAACGAACTTTAAATAATATGTCAAATCTATGATCTGCAATGATCAAACTGTCAACACGTAACACGTTGCAACCTGCAAATCCTGCAAACCGTGCGATGTTTTTGTTAACGAAATTTACTGCAGATTTCATAAGAAAATGGTCGTTAACTACCTTCTCCTAGAGACTTAAATCGTACAAAATAAAACAATAGCGAGCGTACGCTAACTAAAATTGTCAGCATTTTGAAAGGCGGTCGGTTCGTTTGTTCTCTCTGTGATTGGTTATTGAATTTGGATCGCACCCATTCGTCGTAAAAGACGTAAAAGATATATGGAAAAATAGATCTTACGTTTAAACTAAATATATGCAATTTAAAAAAAAATCTGTAACTGACTATAAATTCGTAAGCCGTAAACCAACCTGATGCGGGCGCATTCCGTTTCTTTGGAAAGTGTTGCTAGAGCGTAATAATTATTTCGTACTATGGGTAATTTTGAAACGATTCAGGGAATATTATAACTAACTTTTAATACAATATTTATTTTCTCACGGCGCCCCTTCGGAGTTGGCGCCAGGTTTTTGCACATTTTTGAACGTATGACAGATCCGGCGCTGGTCTCGGCTCTGGCATAGGTAGACAATCAATTCGCAATCAACTTTTCCGATAATCTGCGTTTAGCGCCATTTTAAAAGCAATAAATTTTAATAACTCTTTAGCTTAATTACTTCGACTTCATAAGTAAAAATATTGTTACATACCTACCTAAAAGCGTATTTCGCCATTTATTAGTTAAAAAATGTGTCAAAAAGTATGTTGGTGCCAGACTGCCAGGTGACGTTTTACAAAAATGCGCGGGAATTCGATGTTATTGTTAAAAGTGGTGTAAAAAATGGAGAATATCTATAACCCCGACTAAAAGCGCCGCGTTTTCTCAAAGACACGGCCAAGACGGCCCCCATTCATTAGACCGTTCGGGGAAAATGTTCCATCGGAAAAGATCAATTAAATACCTAGGTGTAACGCTAGACTCCAAGCTCACCTGGAAGAAACACGTAAGTAACTGGAACAATTAAAGCAGCTAATAAATGTCTATCATCACTATATCCAATGTTGGAAAAAAAGTCGTTTATCAACGGACAACAAATTACTGTTATATAAAACAACTATAAGGCCTGGCTTCACCTATGCTTGCCCCGTTTGGGGGCATGCGGCCCCCAGTCTCTTAAAGAAGGTTCAAAATTTTCGAAACAAAGCCATTAGACTAGCGTTAAATGCGCCTAAATGGAGTAGAATTTCTTCTCTCCATAATGACTCCAACATTCCGTTGATAAAGGACTTCATTGTCTCACAAGCAACTAAATTTTATGCCGGCCTACCGGGCCATGCGAACCCTACGATATATAAATACGCTCGCGAAATATACCTAGCGAAAATGACAATTTTAAATATAAAAAAACAAAAGATAGTCTTCCGGAAGGAATAAAAAACTTGCATACAGCCTCAGTATAGTTTTTAATCTCTCGTTCAATAATAATAATAATAATAACGTAAAGTATCTAAGTATCTATAGATTAAATCAATATAATTATGCTAGAGTCATAAACTCTTGTTTAGGAACTCTGTAAAATGAATCAATCAAAAGTCAAAATGTTATGTTCATTATGATGCGTTGATCGGACAACTCAATAACGTGCAACTTCATCACTTCCTTTTAAAAGTCATTAAAAGTGATGAAAAAAGGTTAGGTTGTGACAATGACGTTATAGAATTTAACGTCGTTAGGTTGTGGGCTATTTTTCAATATTTTTTCGTAACTTGAAGACTTTTCAAAGGGGTATTTAAATGCCACTTTGTTGAGTTGTCGTGGCACCTTATAATGCAATTGGAATGCTATTGAAATTGAAGGTATCGAATGACGACGTTTTCTTGGCCGCCTTGACAGAAACTGTTGACCTTAAAAACATTTCGCCTTGCCAGTGAAAGTGCATGGTCGTAATATTATTAAGCAAATAATATAATTTCGTCTGGGGTTAAGTATCAGACCAAAATCAGCAACCGGTTTGTTTTATTTTTAGTCCAACTACATGGGTATATGCAACTGTTTCCCTATAATAAATTATTGAATACCTACATCAATTTATCAACAACATGAATATTGTTTATCATAATTTAATATTTATTACGCATTTAGTAAACAAATTCCACGAAAAATATAAAGGAGAAGTATTCACGTATTACCCGATTTTGACTGCGTTTTAATAGATTTTTTTTCGAAATCTTTTTTCAGAAAATCTGTATTTCGTTTCGTTTTATTTTCTATAATTACGTGGAAATATTCAAAGTTTATAGCTTGTTGTGGAATTTAAGTTGAAAATAGTTGCATTGGACTTGAAATTTCATAATACCAGAGCTCAGCGTGCGAGATTTTCTGCTTTTCATGTTGATAATAATAAAAAAAATAGATGTGTATACTTAGTAGATAAGTAAGTATGGTTAATTATTGGAACCCGGCATCGAAAAGGTTATGTACATGTATGTATATACAAATTTGGATTTGGGAGGCGGGTATGGGTACCGCCACCCGGGATGCATTTATTGGATAACTAACATCTCTACATAGGTCACCCAAAGTGGTTCGCTTCGTTTGGTGACTTAGCAGTAGTGCCCGGGATCATTGGATGAGGTTTGTCCGGGTCTTGGCGGCGGATGCGTCTGCCCACCAAATTAGTGGGAGGCGCTTTGGGAGGGACCTTTGGATCTCTTCAGCCGATCTTTCTCGACCCATCGCCTTGCTCTTAGGTGGAAGTGATGGATTCATACGTCCGTCACTCCTGGATACATTGACCCTTATAGCTTTTTCTCCTTCCCTTCCTCAAAAAGACCCTTCACACAGCATTCCAAAATATAAGGTCCTGGGGAATTTTTTTCCTGTGTGGAGCTAATGTAAAAAAACTAAAAATATACAGATATTTCAAAACGCTCTAACTCATGATTGAAATGTCGTTGGGTGCTTAAAATAATTACGTTGATCTAAATATTTCAGTAGAAATAGTACCCCCCAT
The DNA here is from genome assembly GCA_917880885.1 of Limnephilus marmoratus. Lineage (NCBI taxonomy): Eukaryota > Metazoa > Arthropoda > Insecta > Trichoptera > Limnephilidae > Limnephilus > Limnephilus marmoratus. The sequence goes on along the minus strand of OU862912.1, from coordinate 57,650,253 downwards.
AACACATAACCCCCTTTCTATTCAAGTTTTCTAAAAATACTTCCCACTCCCCTTCGTAAAATCTTGAAAACTCCAGATTCGAAGTAATGTGGGTGCGCGTCAATTTTGCCAGTACGGTAAGATTCTGTTTACGAGTGTTTACGAATCGCTCACCGACCCTTCTGCGAATCAGACACGTCCGAGCTCTTTGAACACTTAAGCAAAAATGTTGATGACATCTCGCCCCGCTTCCCTACGGCAGAGTTTGAAGTCCTGGTAGAGTTCAATGTTCATAACGAACCTTGGTTAAAGTTCTCAGGATCAACGGACTCGGTTGGACGACAGGCGAAATCCTTTGCCCTTTGTCACGGACTGGAGCAAATGGTTCGGGGGCCTACAAGAGTTCCTGATGTTCAGACTCTGTTTTTAGCTACTGTGCCACACGGTTACAAGATTAAAGTCATAGCGCCTTTAGGATCGTCCGACCACTGGATAATGACGACGACAATCACCGTAACCTTCAGACCGCCAAACGAGAGGTTGAAGAGAAAAGTGTGGCACTATAGGTCAGCAGATTGGTTCGGTCTGCGGGCACATTTTAATGTTTTCCCATGATCAGCTGTCTGTTTTCGGACTTCGGATCTCTCAAGATGTGCCCAGGAAATTGGTGAAGTCATCACATTCGTGATGGGTGACTAAAGAAACTGGTGTGGGCTTCAGTCGACAATGGTCTGAAGTAATTTATAGATGGCCCCTTACGTCTAAAAGGGATCGAAATGAAAATTTAGTCTCCTTCAACGGAAGCAATCTTCACCGAAGACCCTCCATTAATATGCTTGGTGTAACTCTAAGGGACCAGCTCAGGTATGGGGGCTTCATCGAAGCCAGAGTTAAGTTAGCCTCTCAAAAACTGGGCGTACTGTACAGGGCACGCAGATACTTTAATAGCACACAACTGCTAACCCTGTACAAATCGCAAGTGCGCCCCACGGTTGAATTTGGCAGCCACCTCTGGTCTGGAGCCCTAAAGTACCTAAAAAACCCTCGACTCTGTGCAGAAACGGGCGTTCCGTTTGATAGATTCTTCTAACTTAACAAAGATATTGCAATTTTTAGAGCACAGGCGTCAGGTCAGGAGGGAATGCTGTCCTTGTCACACAAAGAAGAAGAAGATCAATTCGTCACATAGTAGTAGGTAGGTATCCAATTTAGTAAAATAAAAATTATAACATATGGCAGGCATAGGGTACACTTTATTACAACTACGTAGGAGTTAATTCATTGGATTTACTCGTACATAATAATATTTTCTCAAGGCGTGCATTTATCTTCATGGATAAAACCTTGTTTAAAAATACCAATAATGATGCACTTATGAATACCCCAACGGGCGACCAATCATATTTTAGTTGTCAATTAAGGCCAATGTGACAGACGTCTGGAAATGGATCAAAACGATTTTTTATTAATTTTGCCTCCAGTGTTTCAATGATTTCGCAAAATATTTCGTTTCGATAGTGACAGTAATTTAATAATGATAATGACCTTCGAATTCGCACGAAACGCAATTAACAGCGAACACTTTTAAAAAAAATATTTTTTAACAACTGGGTCAGAAGATATGCATGCATTTTGAATCCCTGATTTTATCCTGAGGAAGTCACAAGCCAAAAATATATGTATTCGTCTTATTATATCGTCACGATTATAGGTACCTAGTAGGCATAAAAATATAATATGTATTCGTCTTATTATATCGTCACGATTATAGGTACCTAGTAGGCATAAAAATATAATATGTATTCGTCTTATTATATCGTCACGATTATAGGTACCTAGTAGGCATAAAAATATAATATGTATTCGTCTTATTATATCGTCACGATTATAGGTACCTAGTAGGCATAAAAATTTCTATGCAAACGGAGGTCACAATTTCAAGCAAAATTAGTTTTTGAAGTAAAACTTCTTTACGCATGCTTGACTTGGGGAGTATAAAGCAGGCAAACGCGTGACGAGAGCGTTACGAGAAGTGGATCGGACGAGGCGAACGGTCGGGCCTTTACCCACCCTTGACTTGGGGAGTAAGCTGGCGAATGCTTGACGACAGCGTTACGAAAAGTGGATCGGGCGAGGTGAACGGTCGGGCGAGGCGAACGGAAGTTGAGAGGGAGATATAAGTTAGTGAAATTTTACTTCAGTAGTGGTCTAAAGCACACTCGTTTTTTTGAAGTTAAACTTCTTTACGCACGCTTGACTTGGGGAGTAAGCTGGCGAATGCGTGACGAGAGCGTTAGAAAAGCGAGGCGAACGGTAGTTGAGAGTGAGTACGCTGCGTATATTGTTGTAGGGGCAAGAGAGAGAGGTGCGAGCATACATTTTCTTTCTCTCTTTCTCTCATAGTCAGTTACGTTACAGTGCAGGTCTATTGTCTGTATCACACTGTAGGAGCAAGAGAGAGAGAGAGAGAGAGAGAGCAGTGGGCGCGCACATTTTCTTTCTCTCTCCCTATCATATAGATGGAGCAGAAGTTTTTCTTCAGTTGTGTGGTCTAAAGCAGACTCGTTTTTTTGAAGTGAAACTTCTATAGCTCCGCTGAGATTTGTATTTCGGATGAAATGGAAATGACGACTACTGCACCTGCGACGCATCAACTGCGCTCATTGGCCGCTTTGAATATGATGTATAATTACAAAAGTAAAAATTAAAAATAAATATTCATCCTAGACTTGCAGAAAAGACTGGCACATATTAAAAATAAAATGGATAAAAATTTATCCAGATAGCATTTAATTCGGGTTGAATCTTGCAAACATATATACATAAAGACATCATCATCCAATAATATGTGCGTTAAGAAAATGAAGATAATGTTGGTAGTTCTTAGTCGAAGTATGATACAGTTAAAAGTGACCGAATTTGATATCGACACCTTAGCTCAGTTAGTAGAGCACTTGCCATGTAAGCAAAGGGTCCTGGGTTCGAGTCCCAGAGGTGCCAATATCTTTTTCTGATTTTCTGTCTCCACATTTTCGATTGAGTTTTCACTAATATTATCTTCATTTAATTAAAGATTAATTTATATACAGAAATAGAAAAACCAGCTGTAATTTTACATAATTTGTTAAATAAAACCTCTTCTCTGTAATAATAATTATTATAACTTATTGGTGTTGGCGGATTTAAACGTACGAAAGAAACGATAAAATTTTATTATTTCTTGTAAAATACTGATAAACAATAGTGATACTAAACATTAAAAACATGTTGCTTTAATTTACCAAACAATGAAACTGATCTGTAAACATTTTTAAGAACAAAATAGCCTCAGTAGATTTCTCAAATTATTGTTATTTTACTTTTTATAACATCAGATCTCCTCAAACTAAACTAAGTCACAAAATGTTTCAGTTTAAAGAAAGTTTTCTTTAAAATTTGTTAGATGCGTATTACTAATTTACGACAATACATTTTTCAATTTTATTTATGTGAATATCGCACAAGAGTCCCAACTGCTCCCGTGTGAAGCCAGTGAGACGGTATGTTGTGAGGCTGAAGGTAGTGGGGAGGGGAAGGAGACGAGGAATAGGAAGGTGATGAAGCTTCTGGCTATTCAGATCTGGTCACCAAACACGGCTAAAGCATTTCAATTTTGAATGGTGGTCTTCCATCGGAGCGAAACTGGGAGTAGCATCCACTGAGGAACGTGCCGCATATTCGAGTATACTGTATATTATTTTTAATTACATATTTAATTTTCAAATAACGTAAATTATTACAATGAAATTTATTTGCGTTGGAAAAAGAACCCGCGTCCTTTAGATTGCTAGACGAGAACCTTACCCCTCAACCACGGAGGCCGTCGAATATGATAAAAATGTCAATAAATAACGTGGTCGTGAAATTTTTCGCATTGAAGTTCCGCCGTTTTTACAGTTCTATTATACAGAAATATACTAGTATTATAATTTTTATTTTTTTTACATGAGCTCCACACAGGAGGCCCTGAGGAAAATAATTTCCCTCAGGGCCTATGCCATCTTTGGGGATGCTGTGTGGAGGTTTTTTTTAAAGAAAGGAAGGAGGGGAGAGTTCTGGGAAGGAAAAGGGTTTAAGGGGTGGGTAGGAATCTGGGGTTCAGTGTGTCCTGGTCATCCGCCTCCAAGACCTAGACAAACCTCATCCCATGAACCTGGGCACTTCTGCTAAATCACCAAATGTAGAGGACCACTTGGGGCGATCTATGGCAGAGATGTTGGTTATCCAATAAAGGTTCCCGGGGCGGCGGTACCCATTCCCGCCTCCCAATTTTTTTTCTGAATTAGCTAAAACTTTTGATGATCTTTCGACTCCTAGGTCCAGTGGCGGACTAAGCCCGTCAGAGGCCCGGGGCGGCAAAGCTGAATGAGGAATGAGGCCCCCTCCTAGTTTGAAGTTGATTTATATTTACAAGCTTTTTTCAGCTCACACGGGCCTCTGGTCCTGGGGGGCCTCTAACCCCTCCATGTTCCCTATGCTTTAAGGCACCAGGACACTGAAAAAAAAAGTAATTTTTTTAAATATCATTTTCTGAAAGATTCTTTCGTTATAATGCTCCTATAATAATGCTTTAAGGAAATTCGTAAAATTGACGGAGATACAGGATTTTATATGAAACCGTTTTAAACAGTTTGTATTTTGAATCATCCTCTAGCAAAACTTTGAACGCGTTTTTCTCGAAACTACGTTTTTCAACCTGGTTGGCAACACATTAGAAAAACTATACATCCGATTTGCATGGACCAAGTCTTAAACTGTTCGAAAATCCAGTCACTATGGCACCACAGAGGGAAAATGATAAAGGGCCCCCTTCTAAATTTTTTTAATGAACGATGACAATTTTCCAGAAAATATATATTTTTTTTCTTCTTTTTTTTTGGGTATCAAAATTACCCTACGTTATGCCGTAGACACTGGATTTTCGAACAGTTTAAGACTCGGTGCATGCAAATTGGATGTAGGTATAGTTTTTTTAGTAATATGTTGTCAACCAGGTTGAAAAACGTGTTAAAAAGTTACGAGAAAAACGAATTCAAAGTTTTGCTGAAGGATAATTCAACATACGAGTTCAAACTGTTTCAAACGGTTTCACTTAAAATGCTGTATCTCCGTCAATTTTTCGAATTTCTTCAAAACATTTGGTGTGAGCATTCTTAACAAATGCATCTTTCAGAAAATGAAACAAGCATTTTATAGATAAGTTTTACGATTTTCACGGCCAAAAGCATTTTCGTTATTTGTTTTTGGGGTGTTATGCCGTGTTGCGCTACCTCCTTCTTTAGCCAACGTTTCGGACATCGTTGCAGTGTCCATCATCAGGGCAGATCCGGATCTGCCCTGATGATGGACACTGCAACGATGTCCGAAACGTTGGCTAAAGAAGGAGGTAGCGCAACACGGCATAACACCCCAAAAACAAATAACGAAAAAGGCATTTTATATTTTACAATGTCCTGGTGTCAAAGCATGGAGACGTTTGGAGGTCTTAAGGACCAGCCTTCCGCCCGCCTGTTAGTCCGCCACTGTCTAGGTCCCATGCATTACAAGAAGGAATATAGTAGTTACCTACGTAAGGATAAAATGAGATTTCTTCGGGCATACGGACAAGCCCACAGCACCCTTCTATCGTCTGTTTACCTCTTCATTGGCTTTTATTACAAAATTTATATTTAAAAAGTTTGGAAAGCACTGAAACAAATAATAAATATGAACGAATAATCTTATTTTCACGCCATTGAACTTTCGCGCTGTGGTTCATTCATTTTAATTGTTGTCTCTCGACAAAAGTGACAAGGGTAAAATGTTTATACCGTCACGAAAATGGACCAAGTTCGTAATACGAACGAAAACAACAACTTATCTAATTGAACGTAGTATGCAAATAGTAATTATTGAAAATACTAATATAATATCTTCGTTTAGCATTTCGTCTGTCTGTAAACTTGTTTACACATTCCGTTTCCGTTTCAAGATGGTGACCGTTTTAATGGTTCAGTAAGTAAGATTCTTATTTCAAATGTGAAATCGTCGAGATTATTTTTATTTATAATTTTTTCAATATTACGGCACCTACCTGCCTGAAGAAAGTTTGAAAAAAGAGTTGTTGAGATGATGACTTTCTTTGGATAAATTTTGTAATTCTTTATTTTAAATGAAAAAATTATTATATAATTGAATTGAATTTAAAGAAACTGTTTAAAACAGAACTTGACCGAAATTAAAAATAATGAAGAAAGAAAAAAAAGTCAAAATGTGTCGTATCGCAAAAGATTCAGAATCACCTTTCAGACCTGGATGAATTAACAAGAAGGTATATTCATGGATTTGCACATTTTTCTGTGCAGTCGGGAACGTCAACCAAATTATAGCAAAAAAATTAAAAATTATTTGTTATACCTTTTTGTTTAGCAAGTCATAAAAGCAATTCTTTTTAAGTACCGGGTTACTACCTCCTTCTTTCTTGTATTCAGGATATAGTGTCAATTCTTAATAATAATAATACACGTAAGATCACAATATTGTATAATGAAAATTAAAATTTTCATATCATCTAATTTAATGTAGATATGAATGTAATGGAATATTTAGGTTCAATTTTCATCCACATCCCGAATTTCCGAAAATTGTGAATTTTCGCACACGTGGTAAAAATGATTACAATACTTTATTTATTTATTTATTAACGCCGATTATAACGGATTTTACAAAAGAATAAAAATTATTTTACATATGAATACAGAATATACACAGATAAAAGAAAAAAAGAAAAATATAAATATAAAATTCATAAAAGAGAACAATAGAAATTGTAGTATCAACATAAAAAAAGTACAATGAGTAGGTTATTATAAATACAATACAACATATTATAAATCCCGGATATTATGTATTAAGAAATTAATACTTTAAATCTGTATTTAATTATAGTCAAACTGAGAAGCGCTGACAGACAGTTTTAATTAAGTAGTGTTTGTATGAGGTTAAACTAGCGATGTTTATAGATTCATCCAAAACATATTTATTTCCAAGTACATGCAGGCGATTCTTTATGGAATCGAGTTCAGCGTTCGATCCTGTATTGTTGCAATGATAAGGTAATTTGAAACGAACTGATCGACTAATATATAACTAATACGTACAATAACAAAAATTAACCAATATAAAAGTTAACTTTGCTTTATTAATTCGTGATTAGCGTGTTTTTTGGTCCTTTTTAGACCCTATTTTTTTACCCGTCCACTCCCTTACTGTCCCATATCAACGCCCCCTATTTTTTCTGGGTCTTCTATGTCCCCCCTGAAAGGCTCAAGCTCCCACTAGGGGGCATTATCGCCCACGTTGAGAACCTATGATGTACCTACACTACGCGCGCGTTCAAAATCGACTTAATATGAACATGTATTCAAAAACCGACTCGGCATTTTAAAATCAAATGTTAATCAATTGAAATCAACGTTTTAAAAAAGAAAAAGGAGGTTAATATAATTGTATCTATATGAAAAAAAAAACATTTGTGCGGGCCGCACAAATATCTGCCGCGGGCGATCACGGGATTAACCTATCTATTTTTACAGGTAGACCAAAAGATAAACTATCGAATAAATTTCTTTTTGCAATGGTAGGTCCAATATCTACTGTAGTCACGCACTTTTTCTGCATATAGCATAGATAAATATGTCTTGCTTTACGTGATTTTTTACATAATAAAAACAAACAAAAATACCAGATTAACTTGTTTAATTTTAAATACGTAGCTGTGGTTTTTAGAAACGTAAACTCACTTTCGCAAAAGTTGACGGAAATAAATTTTGCGGTTTCGATTTTTCACGTTCACCACGAAGTGGTGTTACTTTTACCCAGTGCTTCTTTGTAGAAAAATGTGCCGGAAGTGGTATCTTGTTAACCTTTTCTAAAAAAAATATAGTACCTAAATGGAAAATGTTAAATAGTTCACATCCAAGGTTTTGTTAATTTTTGTATTCTCGATCGACAAATTGTCTTTACTTTTTTTTCTTGTTTCACCCAATTTCATATTCCGAATCACTCCTTTATAAATTTCGGGAGCGGGTATGGGTGCCACCACCCCGGGAACCATTTATTGTATAACCAACACCCCTGACATAGATCACCCCAAGTGGTTCGCTATGATTGGGGATTTAGCAGAGGTGCTCGGGTTCATGGGGTAAGGTTTGTCTTGGCGGCGAAAGTGTTAGCCCATCTACTGCGTGGAGGGCTGGATCGGGAGAGACTGGTTGAGGTCAGTGGCGTAGTTAGAATGGGTGGCACCCGAGACGGATTCCACAACGGGGATGGGTTCTAACAGGTGGGGCAAAATGGTACACCATCATGGACTGGTTGATGCATGTATTGGCCTCACTGCGTTCCTGTATATGGCCTTACTCACCGTGATGCCTGTTATTAAATACTTGGTAATTTTTTTCCACGGTCGGGTGGCACCCCTCATCGGGGTCGGGTGTCACCCCTCGTCGGGTGGCACCCGCGGCGGACTGACCCCTAGCTACGCCACTGGTTGAGGTAGACCTCTCCAGCTGGAATCTCTCGACCCATCGGCTCGCAACGCAGTGAGATAGATTCATATGTCCGTTCCTCTTGGACACATTGACCCTAGATTCCTATCCATCTCTCACACCTTTTTCCTTCCCAGAACTTTCTCTTGTTCCTTTCCCTAAAAAGACCCTTCACATAGCATCTCCGAAGATGACATATGTCCTGAGATCCGGAAGGCCTCCTGTGTGGAGCTAATGTAGAGTGGAGCTAATATGGAGCAATGTGACAAAAACTACTTTTTAACATAACAAAAAAAAAAAAAAAATACAAAAACAGTGGAGTGCCGGAGCGCCGCCGCGACGTTGTTCGGGCAGAAAGCACTGCTTTTCATTGATGTAGGTACCTCTACGCTGCTTTTAAAATAATGTCTCGTTACCAGCTGTTAGTATAAAATTGGCAAATGTTTGTATTTGCTAGCAACTCGGTATTGAGTATCGAGCGCAAGAGAACCGGTGGCGGTGGTCAGGTGGCTGAACTAGGTAAGAGCTAGGAGCGAACCATATGATGTCGACACCTTCCCACTCTACTCTCGTTACTCATTATTTAAGTCATTTTGTGTAAACGGTTGTTCCTGGCCATTAATGGGGCAGCTACGAGTAACTATTTCCCAACGCAGCAACCATAATATTGCGGTTTAACCACTCTATAACAGCGGTTTCTAAAAGGTGTTCCGCGGAACCATAGGGTTATATATATGGAAGGGTCATAAGGGTTACAAGGTTTTGCAGAAAGCAGGCAGCCGACGCCAATTACCCAACCAACCCGCGGCGAAAGCATAGACTGAATAATGTTAGCGGACCTACATGGGGGTCCCTACATTCTGCCGACAGACTAGTTCAGGTTTTAGTCAGCAGAGCGGGAGAGGCCCTCACCACCAGGGTGGTAGGATCTGTGAGGCGTGTGTGTGGCTTCCCTGAAATAAAGCTCAAATTTCTACGGGCTGGGGGAAGGCAGTGAAACCAGTAATCAGGGTAAACAACAGTTATATTGGGTAAAACACCTGCGTAAACACAATATCACAATAATGCATACAGAGTAATTCAGGGTAGCAACAACAGTTATATCTAAAATGGAGGAATCTGTCCCTATAATCTCTCTGGAAGGGCTATTTATCTCCGCGGTGAATTTACTGCGAACACACGCAAATATGGGGGTATATAACAGCTTGGGTACTCACAGTGAGCGTTTGGACTCTTGTATCTTCCGTATCGGGAAAGAATTCGGCCATTCTTGGTGTCCTAGTATATCACTTAGCAAAAACACGTTTCATGCTTCCGCGTGGAACTTTCTGGAATGCGCGCGGAACGATTCTCACATTATGCGTGCGCACTAGAACGGGAGTTGCAGGGAAGTGGCGGTTGGCCGCTGGCTATCGACGGTGGCTTGGGTTCCGCCGCCGATAGCGCGCCGGCAAGCTAGCGGAGAGGGAGTGAAACTGTACTTTGCGCAGTGGCGTGCGCTACAACTTGGGAGGAGGGGCCGAGTAATTTGCAGGGGCGTATTTGTGTATCGTAACAATAAATACAAAGACAGCTAAAAGCTTTTTTTTATTTCATAATATTTTATTTGTTACAGATTTTTGGGTTTGTAGGCATACTAATTGAACAAAAAATATGAGACGCTATTTTTTAGCTTTCATAGATAAAACGAAACGTTTAAGAAAATGATGACAATTCAGATGAAATAGCAATTCAACGCCGCGCACATCTTTTGATTTTAGTATTAAGCGAGAAATTAAAAGTCCGAGTAAAAGATAACTATTCAAAGAACGTGTGAAAAAGCAGAATTGATCAGCGTAGTAGAATATAATATAACATATTATCAATATGGCTGTCCTTCCTTCAGGCCCTATCTCGCTTTATTTTATTTCCACATTTAACGATTTCCACAATTTGCTAAGTATTTAAATTCTAGTAAAAAATAAATAGTAATAATTATAATAATAATAATTATTAATTACAGATTTGCTAGTTAATTTAAAAGGTAAGAGAATAGTAGTACCGGGCATTTCAATAAAAAGAGGGATTTTTCAAGGAGACTCATTGAGTCCTCTTTGGTTTTGCTTAGCATTGAATCCCCTTTCTAAAATGTTAATTAAAAGCAAGTTTGGAATAAATATTAAGGGTAATACAAGAGAGAGTAGTATAGTTTCACATCTATTATATATGGATGATATAAAATTATTTTTAAATTCTGAATCGAATTTAGAGAAAATGATTAAGGTAGTTAAAATTTTTTCAAATGATATTAAAATGACTTTTGGTTTAGATAAATGTAAAACGATCCATATAGAGAAAGGCAAAATTGTAGATGGAGACGAGGTTATATTTAGAAATTTCAAAATTAAAAGTATGAAAGGGGATGACGTTTATAAATATTTAGGATACCCGCAATCGAATAGATTAGATCACACTAGTATTAAAAATGATATTAGGATTAAATTTCAAACTAGGATCAGAAATTTTTTAAAATGCAATCTATCTGCTAAAAGTTTAGTAAAAGCAATAAATACTTGGGCAATACCTCTACTAACGTACTCATTTGGCATAATTAAATGGTCCAATACAGATTTAGATAGTTTAGAACGATTAATTAGAACTACGTTAACAAAGTTTAATTGCCATCATCCAAATTCAGCTATAGAATTTTTAGAAATTTAGGAGGTAGAGGTGTAGTCAAAATAACATATTTGAAACACAATCAGGTAGAAATGCTTAGAAATTTTTTCCATAGGAAAGCTAATAGCTCAGAAATGCACAAAATAATTTGCAAGGCAGATAGAAATATTACACCTTTAAATTTATATGACGAGAATGCCAACATTCTTATAAATACTAACCAGGAATTATTAGATTCCTGGTCAAATAAAATTATTCACGCAAAACACTTCAATTATCTCAACCAAACGTATGTTGACAAACTTTCGTCAAACAAATGGTTGAGTATTGGAGAGTTGAGCGCAGAAATAGAAGGATTTATGCTTGCCATTCAAGATAGAGTCATTAATACTAAAAATTATAGGAAGCATATAATCAAAGATATTAATCAAATTGATGATTTATGTAGAAAATGTTTGGCTTTTCCGGAAACTATAGAACATATTATATCGGGATGTTCTATATTAGCGCCGTCCGAGTATACATTTAGGCACAATCAGGTTTTAAAAATAATCCACCAAAGTTTGGTAATTAAACATAACTTGATTGATTGCCGTAATGTGGTACCATATTATGAATACGAACCAAATTCATTTATAGAAAATGAATTTTATAAAATATATTATGATAAAACTATACTAACAGACAGAACAATTAGTCATAATAGACCTGATATAGTTTTACATGACAAAATTAAAAAAAATAACTTATATCATTGATGTAGCTATTCCAAATTCCTGTAATATTCAGAAAACTGTTTCTGAAAAAATTGGAAAATACACAGATTTAGGAAATGAGATTAAAAGAATTTGGCATTCTCGGACTATAAAAATATTACCATTTGTTATTTCGGCCACTGGCATAATACCTAGGAATCTGATTCAAAATTTAAGCATATTAGATTTGTCAAAGAATTTGTATATAAAAATGCAAAAATCAGTAATTTTAAATACATGTAGGAATACAAAAGATTTTTTAAATATTTATATTGAGGGATCGGTAGGATTTATAGGTTCAATTAGAAATGCCACAGAGCCGAACCCTCTGATATGAAAATATCTGGAGTCGGTGAATTATATTCCCATTTGGTCTCTAGTAGGTTGACATGTTGTTCTTGTATTATTTTGTATTTATAATACTTATATAGTGCAATTGCATAGCGTGGGTTGACTAGATGATCATTTGGGGAAGTGTGTGAAAGGGTTTAGTTTTTCCTGTGGGGAAAATTTAACCCGGACATTTAAATCTGGTGCGTAAAAAAAAAAACTTATATCATTGATGCAGCTATTCCAAATTCTTGTAATATTCAAAAAACTGTTTCTGAAAAAATAAGAAAATACACAGATTTAGGAAATGAGATTAAAAGAATTTGGCATTCTCAGACTATAAAAATATTACCATTTGTTATTTCGGCTACTGGCATTAATACCTAGGTCTCTCATTCAAAATTTAGACTTATTAGATTTGTCAAAGAATTTATATATAAAAATGCAAAAATCAGTCATTTTAAATACATGTAGGATTACAAAAGATTTTTTAAATATTTGTATTGAGGGATCAGTAGGATTTATAGGTTCAATTAGGAATTCCACAGAGCTGAACCCTCTGATATGAAAATATCTGGAGTCGGTGAATTATTTTCCCATTTGGTCTCTGGTAGGTTGACATATTGTTCTTGTATTGTTTTGTATTTATAATACTTATATAGTGCAATTGCATAGCGTGGATTGACCAGATGATCATTTGGGAAGTGTTTAGTTTTTACTGTGGGAAAAATTAAACCCGGACATTTAAATCTGATGCGAAAAATTTTAGGGTATTTTACAATTATAGTAACCTAGTCCTAGATCTTTGATATACATATAAAAAACTCAATCAAATTAACATTGTGATATATCTGTCTCGTGACTGTACGTGGGTAATTAATTCTATTTGAAGAATTCACTAAAAATATGTCCTAGTTTGGATTATTAATTACCTTTAATAATTATTAGTTATTAGATTTCGTATACAGGCGAAGTAAACGGGTTTAATCGATATTATTTTAATTATCCTAGTTAAAATCAAAACAAGTGGTTACACCAGTGTCATAACGATCAAGCGACAGTCCGAGAAATCGCCCCGGGGTCATGTCTTGAACTACATGCACAACAAAAAGTATTTCCTATAGAATATAATTAAACATTAAACCATTGTAAGATTCTGTGGGTCCAAATACGATACTACGATAGACTGGTGATATGGAAAAAATGCCAGATGATAGGATACCGAAAATCTATATACTGAATGACCCAGTAGTAGCGATCCAGATGTAGAGGAAGTATTTGGTAAACTGAATTTTTTAAAATACGTAAATAATAAATCACTCCTTTTCGATGTTTGTTCGGGGGTCAAGAGAGCGCCGCTACGCCATTGGGTCTGACAATTGTTTCTAAAATATGTCGTCTAAATATTGCAACAGTTTTATCAAGTTTATTAATTTATCATAAGAATTCGTTTTGGGTTGTTTATTATGAAATATAGCGATTGACAACCTCGGCTATTTTGAATATTTGGCTTAGTCAGCCATTATATCTAGCATGATGCAAAAAACATAGAAAACGATATAAAAAAAGTTTTTGCAGGGGAATGAAGGATACTTTCAGAATCGAATTGATTAAAGAGAAAAAAGTTTTGTGACCACATTTTTTTGAACAATACCACAAATTTTCCTAGCTCCTTTTTAATCGTTTCTTCACAACATTTTCTAATCTTGAAGTGGTGATTGTTCCAGAGGTAATGCACAGGTACTGTACATACGTACCAACATTGTTATGATTATTTTTAATTGTTGTACTACAGATTTCCATTTACAATACAAGATTTCTTATATCAAAATAAACCATTTGGTAAGATAAGTAGGTGCACAAAAACGTAGTAAGTGTATTTAATGAGTAATTAAATATAATAATTACTAACTAACTAACGAACTAACCATCACGCCGTTTCCCCGCAGGGGTAGGCAGAGAGGACGGACCGCCAAACATCCCGGTCTTGGCACACATTCCTTGCCTCGTTTACATTCATGCAACGTCTCATACATTCTCTTCTATTATTCTGACTCTTGACATGACCCGACTCAAGTATCTGATTCACTTGGTCGTGCCATGTCTTTCTTGGGCGTCCTCGACTTCTTCTACCATTCACATTTGCGTCATATATTCTCCTTCCACTCCTTTCCTCGTTCATTCGCTCTACATGCCCAAACCATCGGAGCGTTCCTTTCTTGATCTTACTCATCACGCTTACATCAGCCTTGCATTCTTTGCGGATTTCCACATTTCTCACACGATCATACATGGTTTTACCACACATACGCCTCAGGGATCTCATTTCTACAGCGTTCAGTCTACTTTCATCCTTCCTCTGCCAGTTCCATGCCTCACTGCCATACATCAGGGTAGGTACCAGTACTCCATTATGGACGGCTAGTTTCGCGTCTTTGGACAGTTTTTTGTTGCTGCCAACGGCGTTCAGTCCTCCATTAATAGAGTTACCTGCATTCATAATTACTGTTTTTGAAATTTCATTCAATAGCACCATAACTCTTGTCATGTTATTCTATGCTAGAAAATCAGTTCTGCAGTGTGGTATCTTGGACAAGTTGTGGCAACGACTACGGCTGAATAATAGCTGCTATAAAATACTAATAAAGGCTTAATAATTATAATATAATAACAAATATTCCAATAAAGAAGATAAATAATAAACAGTTTGAACATGGTTGGAGAACACAAGGTAAACAAATCAGCAAGTAAAGTAAAGAATTAATAGTAGGGTAATTAATTTCCACTCTAATGTCCAATGTATAACCAGGATAAATAATGAAGGTTCGCCCGTTGATCGATAAAGCCGTTCAGTGGTGTTTAATCCTGCATTAATCAGTAGCGAGGTGTCTAAACCAGTTAAGCTTAGCAAAAGTTAGGAGAAGGTTTGCACTCTCTATTTTACGAGCTTATCCACCCACATGATACCCAGCGTTAGCTTTGAAGAAATTATTCTACTATAAAAAAAAAAACTGTTTCGTTTCGATCAAAATTGGAAAACATTACAAGAGTTTCGCGAGAATAATTTTTGAAGTGAAACTTCTATAGCCCCGCTCTGATTTGGATTTCGGATGAAACGGAAATGAGGATTACTGCACCTGCGACGCATCAACTGCGCTCATTGGCCGCTTTGATTATGATGTCAATTTTTATTGGTTGAGATTGTTTTGGTAAAGTTTTGCTTCTACCGCGTGCAATCGATTTTTAAAATTTATTTAGGGGCCATAAATTACGTCACACCTTAAGAGGGGGGGGGGGGGTGGGTAGAGAATAGAGAAGTGTGACACTGTGTGCGTTATTCTAATGTTTTGGTAAACAATTATGATGTGATTGGACTCACTGAGACGTGGCTAAACTCAAGTGTGTTCAACCCAGAGTTCTTCGATAACAGCTTCAAAGTATATAGAAAAGACAGAGACAGTGGAAGTGCCCGTAGACAGGGAGGAGGCTGTCTATTAGCCGTAAAGAATGCGAATGGCCGTATTAAGGCAGAGCACTTACCTGCTCTGGAAACTGTCAACGAGGACCTGTGGGTTAAAATTACATTCAAATCACGTGTAACTTTTATATGTACAGTTTATTTTCCACCTGCATCACACTTTGAAACGTAATTATTATTTTTTGATACAATACAACAAAATGTAGATGTTATCGGTGGAAAGAATGTAATTGTGCTTGGAGACTTCAATCTGCAATCCGCAAGAGGTGCCGTAGAAATTGAAAACGACCTGAATTTTCTATGCGCCGTTTTTGGTCTCTCCCAATGTAATAACATTACAAACATAAATGCAAGAGTAATAGATATAATTTTATGCAATACAACCATAAGTTTTATTCATTGCGATTCTCCCCTTGTAACAGAAGATAAACTCCGCATGAGTCCGCACCAAGTAAAATATTCCTCTCATGTTGAGATTTCTGAGATATCTGTACATGAGGGATTACGGCTATTACCCGTGGCTCTATCCTACCGACTTTCTTTTGGGTATGCTCGGAATGAACCATCTACAATGAACCATCTACATGTCAGAAGGGATGTACACCTTGCTACGCATTTCTTCAGATTAATTCGCGGATGGTTTGAAAACTCAGCTCTCTTGGAGAACATTCATTTTTGTGTTCCCGATGGTTATCTTCGCCATCGACAGCATAGGCTGTTTTATCTTCCGGCCTGCAGGACTAACTTGCCAATGGTCATGCCGGTCGGGAGAGCAATCTTGCTGTTAAACAGAATTAATTCGGATATCGACATATTTAGCGTCAGTGAAGCTGCCTTTAAAAGGCAAGCTCAATTGTTGCTTAAATAGTTTTCTTTGCCTACCATTTATATTTATTTTTAATGTAATACTGTTACAAATATATTTTAAAACGCATTAAATTTTAAATTTTGTAATGTTTTTGAAAGAATAAATAAATTGAATTGAATTGTAATTGAATTGACACATGAAAAAATCTAAAAATTATTAAAACGCAAAACTTAAATGTAAACGAATAACTTATTTGTAGATGTAAAATTGCAAAATATGTGACGTCACACTAGGGGGAGAGGGGTCTCCAAATGTGACGATGTGTGCCACGGATCGGGGAGGGAGGGGGGGGGGTCAAAAAATCATGAAACTCGTGTGACGTAATTTATGGATGGCCCCTTACCTACTTAGATTTTATCAATTTATTGTAGTTTTTTACTAGATCCTTTTTTTAAATCTGGCGTTGACAGAGTTTCAGCCCTGCTTCTTCTTTCCCACATATATTTCTTCGTGGCAAAACCGGGGAGTCGGCTAAAGGGCGCGGACTCCGGGTTTCGTCTGCGGTTGGGCCGATAGCCATGCACATTGTCATTGGGACTGCCTGGTGGTTTGTGGAATACCTTCTCTGTATATTTTCTTTTTATGCATTTTATCTTCTCTCAGTCATCATTGTAAATACTTGCATATTATATTATCACTGTTACTTTTTCGCTATTTCTCTTATACAGGTTTCAACCGGGCGCAGCTCTTATTTTTCTTTTTATTTACTAACACCTTTATCTCTGTATATTTTTCTCAGCCTTTACCTCTGTATAGCCTCTTTACCTCTTACCTCTTTACCGCTACACCTTTATCTCTGTATAGATTTCAGAAGAATTATTCTACGGGCTGCCGGATTTATTATTCTTTTGTATCATGTTAATGTAAGTACTTGCATAATGCTTTCTAACCCCGTATGCATGGACATTGGAGGGTCTAGAGTCGTTCAAATAAATGTAGCTTGGTTCAATAAAATAGATTCTTGACGTGTGCGGTGAAGGAGGAAACCATATGTTTCCTTATAACGCCGTTGGGAAAGTGGTGGGATCTCCTCCAACGCATTTCGAAAACTTTTCTTTCTTAAACAAATTAGATGTGATTGAAAATTGTGAAAAAAATATTAACCCCAGCACATTTTGTCAGAAAGTCAAAATATTTCCGCTTTGCAATAAAATCCAAATAAATGGGTTATTTCTGAACGTACCCGAAAACTAAATACTGCTTTTGAAAGTTAATGAAACAGTTTTCAAATTTTATTATTAAACATAAATATATAATTTTTGAAATATTAAATTTTGATTACACACGTGAAAAAGTTTTAAAAATGGCTCACCTTAAGTTTTTTCTAACTAAAATTAAAAATCACATATACAAGGTGTCCGGAAACTCGTAGTACAAGCGGGAAACTGGAGAATCTACATCACATTTGGAGTCGATTTTGTGGTTTAATTTTTTTTGATTTGAGCTTTTGTTTTCGAGTATTTTTTTTTTTTTAAAGCGGAGACGGTTTACCATTGGTTCCCGTGAGTACTTAGGCCATGGGCCCATTGTACTTTCTCCCATTTTACCTCAATACTTTAACAATAACCCAGTCCCTTTAATAAAGTTCACCAGAGTTGTTATCGGATATGTGGCTAGGTCTTCTGGTTCTACAACATGTCTCCCCAGGTATCTGAGCCTAATTCCCACCAGGGCAGGACATTGGCACCATAAGTGAATTGGAGTCTCTTCATCCTCTTCACATTTTCTACATCTGCTGGTGCTTTCCACTCCCAATAGCTGCATGTGTTTCCTGAGATGGCAGTGTCCCGTTAGTAGGCCTACCAGTTCCCTCAGCGAGTTTCTGTCCATATCGAGTAGTTTCCTGGTCCGTCTGGGGTCGGGTCCGTTTATGAGTACTTTGGATTGTCTCATTCCGGGTGCCCTCTCCCATTCCTTCCAGTGCTGGGATTTGACCCACCTCTCGATATGTAATTTGGTGTGGCAAGCTGCTACTCCTACGGCCGGCTCAGATCCCGCAAGTGGTGCTTTCGCCCCTTTCCTTGCTAGTTCGTCAGCCCGCTCGTTGCCCTCAATACCCTTATGTCCTGGTACCCATATCAGGGTTATTTTATTGATGGTAGCGAGTTCTGTAAGAACGGTTCTACATTCCATCACCAGTCTGGAGTCGCATCGGTTACTTTCCAGTGCCATAAGGGCTGCCTGGCTATCAGAACAAATAGTTATGTTCTTATTCCTGTACCCGATACGTATATTCTCCTGTGCGCAGGCCAAGATGGCTTTCATCTCAGCCTGAAACACAGTGCAGTGTATTCCTAGAGGTATACTTAGTTCCCTCTTGGAACCCTGTAAACATACCCCAGCCCCGGTTCCTTCCTCCATTTTGGACCCATCTGTGAACCAGATTAGTTCCTGTCTGGAGGTTGGACCTGGGACCATGTCCCACTCCTCCCGGGTGGGGTACATCACATCAAACTGCTGTCTGAAGAAGTATTCGGCTTGTTTGCCGTCCTGCTTCATTCCAGCTGTCGGACTAATTGCCCTCAGTCTTGTTCCGATCTCCGTATGACTGTTTTTGGGCAACTCACCTCTCCATTGACCTTTGCATTGTAACCTGTAGGCTGCCGCCATCGCCGCCCCCTCTATTTCTAAGTTTAGTGGGGGTAGATCTAGCAGCACTCCCATGGCTAGTATTGGAGTGGTTCGCATAGCTCCTGTGATTCCTCTGTTTTCGAGTAAATCGGGTCCGAAGTTGGAATTTTTTGGTTAAATTTGAAAAAAAAATTTCACTAGGGAGTTGATTTCAGGCGTGTAATGTCTTATAAAATGCAACGAATGGTAAACCGGGCTCAAAAATTTTTTTAACCCTTTAGTTGCCGAAAAAATGGAAAAATAGAAAAAAAATAATATTAAAATCGAAATGCTTAGATCGAAAAAAATAAGTTTTTTGGGTTCTCTACGTGATGTAGATTCACCAGTTTCCCGCTTGTACTACGAGTTTCCGGACACGTTGTATATTTTATTAGATAAATGCATTATAAAAGTTATCGTCTTCTCAATTTTTGTCGTTTCATGTAAAAATAATTAATAAAAAATTTCCAAAATTTCATAATTTTTTTCAAATTGGTCAGGAATTCTGGTTTCACAAAGGTGTACATTTTATTTAACTTGTGGTTAACTTTTAGATTTGAATATAAATTGTGGTGTTTTCTCTTTCTAAAACCGTTTAGATCACATTTCTCACCATGATAGTAATGGAGACACAACAATTTCTATGAGTCCTACATGAGTTGACCCCAATGGGAACAAATTACCCGTTTTGTTATATGATTACGATTACGAACCTATTAGAGTACCCATTCATACCTATCTTTAATCTGTAAACCGATGATGGTTTTAAAATTTCAAATCGTGACTTCCACCTGCATTTTTTGAGCTAATTTCTTATCGCGCGGATGTTGGTGTCGATATTTTTAAAATAACAAATATTTTGCGTTGCCGCAATTGGAACATCTTACCGCATTTCCGGTTTCGTTTAAAATTAATTTCTTTCATGTCAAGGCTTTGCGGAATAATGCCTTTCCATTTTGCCAAAACCAATAAAAACATTGCGAATTCAGTAAGCACGATAAGTAGGTAATTTAAAATTTCTATAACTTTGGTTTGGACAGTGTCTGCTAAGTAAATTGAAAGTATTTTTAAATGTTGCAAAACTAATGCATATTCATTATTACAATATTATTTGCAATAAATAACAGAATAAACGAACCCTGAAAAAGATAAAATGTATTCAAAGCCTCTTGTTTTAAAAATACATAATTTCTTCTCTCTCCATTTAAGTATTAGATGAAATGTTTTACCATGTAGGTACTTATAAGTAGGTACCTTTAATAATCAGGTACCTTTAATTAGTAGGTTCCTTCAATAATCAGATACTTTCTATAGGTACGTAGTTATTTATAAGTAGGTAGTTTCTATAAGTAGGAACCTTCTATAAGTAGGTACCTTAAATATTCAGATAGCTTCTATAAGTTATTACTTATAAGTAGGTAGGTATTGCTTCTAAAAGTAGGTACCTTCCATAAGTTGGTACCTTCTGTAAGTAAATACCTTCTGCAACTGTAAGTAGGTACCTTCTATTAGTAGTTACTCTCTATCAGTAGATATATTCTATAAACAGGTACCGAATATAAGCAGGTATCTTCTAAACATAAGTAGGTACCATCTATTACCAGTTATTATATTACAAGTACTTACTTTGTATAAATAGGCTTTACCTACTAAATAATTTGTTGGTGAATAATATTAATTAACATTAATCTTCAAAATATAGAAATTATTGTAGATTGCTAACAATATTTGACTGTTTATTATGCTCCAAAAAACTTGGTCATGGAGTTGAATGAGCAAGCTCGTAACATGGCGAAAAATTGAGGTGGGAATGAAATTACTTTTTTACACATTCATAACGAATAATATACTAATAATGTAATGTACCTACCTTTAGGACAACAAAAACCATAGATATTGTTCGAAGTAGGTGCTAACATGAAAGTGAAATGAGGAAGCTTGTAAAGTACCTACCCAGGTTCCCAAGTTGTGAAATTTGTGAATTGATTAAGCCCATTATATCGTAATGAAAATTTGTTTTTTGTTGACAACTTCCAATCTCCATTTCAACAGATTGGTGATGATTGCTTTTTGTCTTTAAGAGGAAACCGGATGCGTTTTGTCCATACGTATTTGATTCCCCAATGTCCTCTCTGGATTTTGACACTGCGTGCAAATACATTGCGAATATTTTTGAAGTAAAACTTCTTTACACACGCTTGACTTGGGGAGTAAGCTGGTGAATGCGTGATGAGAGCGTTACGAAAAACGAGGCGAACGGTAGTTGAGAGGGAGATATAAGTTAGTGAAGATAGAAAGAGAGAGAATTACGTGTCGTATATTTACTGTAGGGGCAAGAGAGAGAGGTGCGAGCACAAATTTTCTTTCTCTCTTTCTCTCATAGCCAGTTACGTTTCGTATATCTAAGACACAGTGCAGGCCTATTGTCTGTATCACACTGTAGAAGCAATAGAGAGCAGTGGGCGCGCACATTTTCTTTCTCTCTTTCTATCATATAGATAAAGCTAAAGAAGTTTTACTTCAGTTGTATGGTCTAAAGCACACTCTTTTTTTAAATATAATACAGATATCGACCACTGGTGTGTCAAAACGTTTTGCTTTTTTGATAAGTTATTTTTATAGGAGTTAGAATCCATAAAAAATCGTTAAAATTACCTGGTTTTAACGTTATCAACATACGCTCAGTATACAACCTGGTGACAAACTGACAGTTGGCCCCCCGAAATGATATTTACTGTAAAATTATAATTTTTGTGCATTCTTTACGAATTTCAAACGCAAAATAATAAATTGGTATGATTATCAAACGAATTCATACAATGTCGATTTTTTGTATTATTCACAGTATAAAAACAAGTAGTTTTATCTTTAATGCATTTGAATGAAAAAATGTGTTTGTTTCTCGGCGGTAACTAGGCCTCTGCACTAGGTAATATTTTGTGCAAATAGGTATATCGTATATTCTCTAAACCGACTGCATATTGTATACAAGTATACCGAGGGGCCAACTGTCGGCGGATCAACTGTCATGGAAGAGAAAATGGGGAATACAAAACTCGACTTTAAACGCTGCTGAGTGTCGCTGTTGATAAAAATCATATTATTCAAATTTCTCAACGAATCATGTTTCCTCAACCCCTCCGCAACGTAAGCAGATATATGCGTTAAAAATACGACAGCAGTCAAGTACAATAAGCGTGTTTACACGTCAGCGCGTGTCTCCATAGAAACCGTTATAACTCCATTATTGTTTTAGTTACATCCGTAAAATAAAAAGTGAAAGGTCGATAGTGAATCATGCTGCACATCTCTATTCAAGTTGTCCATAGAAATACATAAAAAGAACATTCTGCCAGACGCGCAGTCTGACACATAATTTATCCTTAAATAACTTTTTAAAACACTTTCAAAATGTAACATACAATTAAAATAATATAAATTTATATTAATAAATAAGCTAGTATTATTAAATATTATTTTAATAAATAATTAAATGTAAATAACCTAGTTATTGTTAATCTATTGCACGAGTCTCGTGATTTTCTTTCGATCTCCTATCGATTTGTGGAAAGACTGGGTGAATATTATTCTTGAAGATAATAATTGCATTTAAGTGATTACATACCTACCTAAGTACTTAGTACATTGTTACCACCTATTTTTTGCTTATTAAGCAATTCGTTCTTATAAAAACTGCGAACCAGATTACCATATTTACGTGATCAGACATAATAGAGTGTAACTTCATCACCTCATTTGAAAAATCATTAAAAGTTATGAAAAAATAAAAAAAAAATGCATATTTGTAAAAAACATTAACTTTGCTCGCCATAATTTACAAAAAAAAACATGTAAATTGATTATAGAGTCTATAATAAATTTATAAATTGAAGTGGTCAATAATAGAGACCACTTCAATTTTATTTTATTCACAATCTACCGGTTTCGGGAGCTCCCTTCCTTCTTCAGCAGAATATTTAGAGGTTTTAATATTCTTCTGACGAAGGAAGGGTTTATTGTTTTTTATTATAATAAAAAAGTTAAAAGGGTTAAGTTAGTTTAGGTTATGGGATATTTTTTGAATTTGTATGGATTTTGAAATACGTGCCAATTGTCACCGCAACTAAAGTTGTTTGTACCTAAAGTTACAATTTCTTATTCAGTCTGTAAGATGTCAGTTCTTAATAATATTTTAATTAGGTGTATGGTAGATTGTGAGTGTGACTGATAAAAAAAAACATTTTTTAAATGTTGTGGAATCATTTGAATTATTGTAAAGTGCCCTTGAAGTGATTTTTCAGAAAAATGGTGTAACATAAATTTTCCCCAATAGGAAGTAACTTGTACAGGTATCGGGGAAGTAAATTGCATTTGATGACGATCAAAATTTGAATAGAACGATTCGAATATGCCATCGTAATAAATTAACATCGAAGGCAATAATTAACGTCATAGATGATTCGCAAATATCATCGCATTGCATTTAGTGATTTATTTATTCCTTCTAAGCAACGTAAACGCTGAATAAGCAACATAATGATAAATAAATAGGCAGAAGTAGAAATACACGATCGTGCATACACAAAACCCACATGGCGACCCGCTTAGAATCCGTAACACCAGCAGAAGCACCAAGTACCCAGCAGCAAGTGATTTAAATGCCGCAATACAAGTAATCGCAAGTAAGTGGCAAGTAATGCCAAGACGACAAGCAGTTGTCCGTTGATAGCCGGCGCGTTTGTTTTCGTCGTACATTCAGAAGGTCAGCTTATGATGAATAATTTCTCCAGAGCGGGACGGCCCCAAGGTCAAGCGAGATAAGTCAGATCTGTTTAGTGTCCAGTCCACAGCGGGCCATGGTCACACGCACACTTCCCTGGACCGTTCTTATAAAAAGCTCCGAGCGCTTTGCAAGACAACCCTATTGCTGCAAGACACTGGGTCGAAGTTGTTGTTGGCTATTGAGCAGTGCAACACTTAGAAATAACATCATTACTGTTTTACTCAGCGTTGAAACTGCACGTAATAAGTGCGAAAAGTGTTATTTGAAGTAAAATAATAGTAAATAAACGCCTATTTAACGAATTGATTGATTCATCAAGTGTTTTAAGAGCAATCATGGCTTCATTTAAGTACATCTGGGTGTTCGTCGCATTGGTGCTCAGTGCAGTGGTTGTTTCCATCAGCGGCGCCCCTCAAAACCTCCTGGACGTTCTGTTCGGAGGTAGTGCTGGCTACGGGGGCGAGAGGAGGTACAGGAACAGGGGTGGCAGCCGCTCCGGGGGCCCTAGAGCCTCCGGGGGTAGGAGCTACAATGACATCTGCAGAGTTGTCGGTGCAAATGCCTTCGATTTTACGGGAAGGGGGCCCTACCCTTCTGCGCCGATTTGTCCTTACAACTAGTGTCAGTGCCAAGTGAAAGACGTATTATATGTGTGTTTGAAGACATTTTTCATGCAAAAAGTGAAATGCGAAAAAATAGCTTTAAAATGTAATTAAGAATTAAGTTCTATCATAAGTAATATGTGTAAAATGTTAGTGGATGGTCAAAACCTCTAGCATATATATTCATTTTAATCGCTTAGCTTTAGGGCAAGTCTATAATCTAAATAACATTTCTGTGCCATACGCTCTTTTGTTTTTTACTCAATTCACTGTTTTTAAAGAATTTATGCGTTTATTGAGGTACTTACTCCAAAAAGTAGACTGAGCATTTCAAAATATATTCCGGTAAAGAATTTGATTGAATTCGCAGTAAAAAAACATGGATTTTTATGATAATGCGACATCTTTTTATTAAAACAGCGTGGGAGTTACCTATGTTGAATCGCAAGTTCAAGATTAAGGTACGAATATAGTTACCGTATTGTTTCGAATCAGTGTCATTGACTGGAGTATCAATAATTGTCATTGTCTTACTCGGCTGAACGCTAAACGTGTCTATTACAGCATTAAAGGAGTTCAATGAAACCGAGTGAATCATTTCACAACGGATGTCTACAGTTACAGTTTTCATCTCGTACCTATTTATGTAGTTAATAATTTCATCAATCAATTGAATCATTGTTCTCTTATGGAAGATGGGAGAGTATGGAAAATTAGATATAATTCTTCTTTGAAAAATAAGGATTATAATAATTATATTGGCTGTGAAAATAGTGTAAACTTTACTGTATAATTATTATATGAAATTTTCTAACCTCTTGCTGACTTTTCAACTTCATAAAATTTAACAAAAATAAAATAGAACACAATACACGATTAGATGAAAAAAAATTAAAACAAAAAAAAATCCTGAAAGACAAAAGTGGCTACACAAATAATTGTTTTCCGATTGATTCAGTGATTTTTCTCTACTTTTCTTTCTTTGATTTATATTGTGGCAATGAACTGATAAAATTTGAATATTTTAAATTGACTTTTAATTTTACAGTTTTCGCAATATGAAAATTAGTAGGTAGGTACCACGGAGCAGTGTGGTTTTCAAGCCTTTAGTGAAACTTTTCCACATTTTAGGTCACGATGTACTTTATTTTTGTGAATTAAAAAAAAACTTCTCTCATTGATGAATTTATTGTAAGCACTGTTTTATTTTGTACAATATGTACATTTTACATAATAATATAATATAATATCTAGTCAAACGATTGTGTTACAAATAAAATAACATTTTATGTTATTCTATATATGCGAGCAAATCCCATCGATTGTAAATTGTGCACGAAAAAATAGAAAAAAATAAACGATGATTACCAAATTTAAACGTTTTTACTGTTTTTTTGTACGCTAAAATATTATTTATATGTATTATACAAGTATGTGCCTAAGTATTTAAAACACAAGAGGACCTTGACAATTCTTACGATTTTTCAGATTTCCCAGCATTTGTCATTTCCGCTCATTCTGTTGGTATTTTCTTTACCCTCCGTGTAGCAGTTGTTTTTTAGTGTTTTTGTCAAAACCAAGGCCAGTTAAGTGAGGTACGTATTTGGAATTAGCAAGTTTATAATCAATAGTGTCTATTAGCAATAATATCGGTTTGATATCTATTGCTAATTGACATTACACCGATGATGTAAAATGTGGCATTTGATACATCTGTGTAAATATGCACAAAATAAGATCTCATTCTATGATGTCACACTTCTCTCAAATACACATAGCGATCGTACAGTTCACCAAATACCTACTAAGTTTTATGATAATAAGGAAAGCAGTATTCGAATGCTCACTAGTATTCGAATGAACTATTATTTACACGTCGTCGCCTCAGTTCTTGTTTGTTCAACAAACCAGTTTAGTTTTTGTTCAATCTCCACTTTAAAATTGAAAATAAAGCATAAAAAATGATAGTTAATCGCTTGATTAATAAAAATTATTTAAACTAATGAGACCTTTACCTTTACGGAAATAGCTTTATCTTAAACACCTTCCGTAATTTTTCATTGAAATAATGAAAGAAAACGTTCTCCTCCTGTAAATTTTTTTAATGGTCTATTGAATAGGACTTGGGAATAGTGTTAGACCCAAAATCACTTTTTGACCGCCACATCGAATCCATGGTATCAAAGGCTTCCAAGGTACCTAGGCTTTGTACCTAGAAACTGCACAGATTTAAAAAAAGTAAAAACCATGAAATTGCATTACTTTGCGTACGTACGCAGTTCTCTGGAGTACGCCTCTCAAATCTGGAATCCCAAATCCCAAGTATAGATATATGTCACATAGAAAAGATTAAGAAAGTGCAAAACTGATTTTTACGATACCTTGATTTTCGGAGCTATCGTCCTCATCTGAGCCACCAAGAGTCAGCCGCGTTCTTCAGGATATCGTCTTTTGAAAGTCGAAGAAATTTGGCAGACGTACTAGTTTTACAAAAATTAGCAACTTTTACAATTTTTTTTACTATTTTTACAAAAAATAGCTACCTCTGTGATAGATTGCCTGGAATTACTTGATAGAAGAGTGCCCATCAGACAAACCAGACAAAACCATGAATTAAACATTCCTCAATGCAACACTGACTCTAAACAAAATACATTAGTTCACCGCGCTTCACACATTTTTAACATTTCATACAGTGAATTCGACTTAAATACAGTACCTAACATTTTCAAACCTAAAATGAATAAATAACATTTACACATACATACTACTATTTACACAGAATAGATCCATCCCTTTTCCCTCCCTTCCACCAAAAAAAAAACACTAGGAGGCATAACATTCTGGTACATTAGTATGACATTTTGAAATATTCTAATAGTGACCCCGGTAAACATCAATATTTTGTTCAATACAATACAAGTTTTTCTACATTATATTTTAATTGGTGGTGTTTATGAGTGTTCGGAGTTTTGTACCAAAGAGAGGGTACACTTTACGTACAACTGCACATTCAACTCAAATTTCTATTTGTCGGATATATCTGACTAATCAACTGGACGATAGATAGGCACAAATAGATTCACAAATGTGTAACTGAAGCTGGGTCTCCAGCGACAACATTACCTATAACAAACATTGAAACAAATGTTTGAGCAAACCCACAACTTTGTTCGATGTTTTCGAAAACATTTGGTCGCTGAAAACCCGACTTCAGTTACACATTTGTGTACGTACTGGTACATACAAAATGTCTACTTGTAATTTAAAAAAAATAGTACGGAATTTTTTTTTTTGCTATACCTACTCAAAAGTTATTTCCCACCTACATCTTCGTGGAATAAGAAAAGACAAAATATTATTTTTACTGAAGAAGAAGATAACAATAATAATCTAAACGAAAATATAAAAGAGAACAAGTCACAGAAAAACAGAAAAAGACAATGGTCGCAACTGGGACTCGAACCCAGATCTCTCGTCTAACCGGGACGTGCGCGTTAACCAATTTCTCTATTGTCACCTTCTGTCAAACCGTCACATTTGTCAATCTCATATTTAAAATTTTAGAATTAACAATATTATCTTCAACTAATTATTTTTCCATATTACGGGCAACTACCCTTTTTATTGGAAACAATCATTCTAAGAATTGGTTTGTCACCTGGATAGCGTCTCGGATACATCTATCCATATTTATTCACATGGAACTATTGACTTTTTATAAAAGTCTAAATGAATATACAATTTTTTATGAGAACAACTCTCTTTTTATAACTTTTGAAGGATATTCCCATCAATGTAATATATCACTGAAGACAAAGTTATAATATTGTTAATTCTAAAATTTGAAATATGAGATTGACAAATATGACGGTTTGACAGAAGGTGGCAATAGCGAAATTGATTAACGCGCACGTCCCGGTTAATGCACGATGACACGCGGCGGGTTTGCTAGCTACTATCTACTAAGTAAATCGGCGAGTGAGATTGTCATGATGACACACAAAACTGTCCACTCGCTCAGAAGCGTAGGAAACTGAGGCCGCTGCTAGCGCCAGTAACAAGAATAACGACGCCTGCGTGAATTAATTTTTCAGATGTTTGACAGTCGAAATCAGCTGTTTATCGGAAGACATGTTGGAAACATAAATACACCAATCACGAGCAAGCGTGTAGGCGAGTAAAGTTGACGACCTTTCAACTTTTTTTCGTAGATTGTCAACAATCTGATAGTCGCTGCTAGTTAGCAAGTAACACGATGACACTGGGCGAGTTTACTAACAGATAGTGAATTTCCCAGATAGTAGCTTGTAAACTCGCCGTGTGTCATCGACGCTTTAGACGAGAGGTCTGGCTTCGAGTCCCAGTTGCGACCATTGTCTTTTTCGGTTTTTCTGTGTCTTTTTCTCTTTCATATTTTCGTTTAGATTATTATTGTTATCTTCTTATTCAGTGATATATTACATTGATGGGAATAGCCTTCAAAAGTTATAAAAAGAGAGTTTTTCTAATAAAAAAATAAATATCATTTTTTAAACTGAATCTATGCCACCCGATGCCAGGTTATAAAGATATTAGAAAATATTGCCTAATGAATAAATTATTATGGAAATTTGACCAAAATTATTTTATCTGTTAAATATGGATTTAAAGCCAAAGCGCAAATAATTCCACCCGCAAAACAATTACTCACGATCGACAGGATGCAAACATTTATGCATAATGGAAATTTAAATTATATATATATATATTAATTTAATGTATAAATGAAAATGGATTCCGACGTATACATAATTATTAGAGTGCCTGACGCGGTGCAACTGCCGTGCACAATGGGATAGAATTGGCCAGTAGTCGTGACTGCAATGATCATTTCTGCATAATGATATTTCGGCCACCGCCCGCACGTACTCTACCCACTGTGCGGTGGTAACGCTGGTAAATGCATTTAATTTGACCGCAAACAATGACTGGGGAATGATGATGATCAATTTTCCTTTTATCAGTAATTCAAATTGATCATATTTATATGG
Source organism: Limnephilus marmoratus (assembly GCA_917880885.1). Taxonomy (NCBI): domain Eukaryota; kingdom Metazoa; phylum Arthropoda; class Insecta; order Trichoptera; family Limnephilidae; genus Limnephilus; species Limnephilus marmoratus. The sequence continues at coordinate 57,620,590 of OU862912.1, read as the reverse complement.
TCCATTGTTTTCACACCGTTTACATAATATGTAAAAAAAAACTTTTTTTGATAAACTTTTTAGATATTTTCATTTCTGTTCTTCATGTAAATACCTACCGTACAAGTTACAACCCCAAAGCTAGCGAGACTAAGGTATCCCCAATTGGGGTACGTTGTCAGGCCGAAGGGAGATTTCCAAACTTGTAAATCTATAAGTACAGACTTGAAACTACGCACATTTGAATTTAATCATTTGGGAGGCGATTGGGATGAGTACCATGCCTCGGGAACCATGTATTGGATTACCAACACCTCTGCCATAGGTCACCCCAGGTGGTTCGCTACGTTTGTTGACTTAAAAGGGGTGCCCGGATTAATGGGGGTAAGGTTTGTCAAATACATCTGCATACTAACTGCGAGGCAGGTCGGATCGGTAAAGACTGATTGGGAGAGACCTTTGTTGTCTTTAGCAGGACTCTCTCAGAACATCGTTTTGCACCGTAGTGGGAGGCATAGATTCAAATGTCCGTCACTCCTGACGCAATGACCCCCAAATTCCTACACATCTCTGATACCTCTTTCCTTCTCAAAAAATACCCTCCACACAGCATGCCCGAAGATGACATAGGCCCTGAAGAGAATTATTTTCCTCAGGGCCTGCTGTGTAGAGCTAAGGTTAAAAAAAATCAGATTGTGCAATTCACACGCGGTAGAATCGAAACCTTCAGAAAACTAAAATATACAAGAGTGGGGAGGCTACGAAGCACCGCACAAAAAGGAGACCGATAGGTTACGAAGCATCGCACAAATAGGAGACCGATTATACTAACTCATTCTCTCGCTAAATCCTATAGATGTATGTGTTTGTCTCTTTTCAGTGTCGCTATTTTTCGAGTTTCAAATCACAACTGTGCTAAAGAAGTTTTCACTTCAAAAAATATTTTTAATGTTTTTAATTTTCTGCAGCACGTATTTATTTGCGTGTTGTTAATTCAGACGAATTATTAATTTAATTACATAAAATTATCAGAATTGACGGATGGGATTTTGACTTTTGACCCAACATTCATTTAATCACTTCAATAAAATCTACAGATTTCGTAACCACAAGTAAAGTGAGGAGGCCAGTTGAATTCTAAAACAGTTAGCAGAGTTTGAAATCAGGTCCTGCATTCACAGAATTCGGAAACTATATTTTGAAACATGTATACATTATACATATATCTTTTAATTGATAATGATTTATAGACATTATTATTAATCTCCATATTCCAAAAACCACTTGTATTGATTAAATTTCAATATGTTTTTGATAACCGCTGGACAATTTTGAATTCATTGCTCACAATAATGTTTTTGTTGTTGCTATGATTTAGAGATTTTATCATTCAGTTCTTTACTCATTATCGCTAAAAAGTGGAGATATAAGTCTATCCTTTGACCCCAAGTTATAAAAAAATATTTGGATATTATTTGTACAATAAGATGTTCTTTTTTTACATTAGTTTTACACAGGAGGCCCCTAGGAAAAAATACCGTCAAAGCCTATGTCATGTTTGGAGATGCTGGGTGGATGGTCTTTTTACGGAAAGGAAGGAGAGGATGTTCTGGGAGGGAAAAAGGTATGAGGGGTGTGAGGGATGTCCAGGTGTGACGGACGTATGAATCCATCCCTCCCACTTCAGTGCAAGTCGACGGGTCGAGTGAGTTCTAAGTTAGGTCTTTTTAACCTTCCTCTCCTTAACTTGATGTAGAGGTCTAAGTTAGGTCTCCGTAACCACTCTCATTCGATCTGGCCTGCCACGCAGTAGGTTGGCAGATGCAATCGCCTGAGAAACAAAATACTTAGACAAACCTCACGCCATGAAACCGGACATCCCTGCTAAGTCACTTAAGCCTCGATGACATTGAAAGAGTTTACAAGCTACTATCTGGGAAATTCACTATCTGTTAGTAAACTCGCTCAGTGTAATCGTATTACTTGCTAACTAGCAGATTGTTGACAATCTACGAAAAAAGTTGAACTGTCGTCAACTTTACTTGCTACCCGCTTACTCGTGATTGGTTTATTTATGTTTTCAATATGGCGGACAATAAACAGCTGATTTCAGTAAACAAGAAACAAATTTAACAGTTTTTACGCTTTGCCAGGTTTGAACCTTTCGACCTTTGGTCCAGAGTCGAGGGTCTTACAGCTCTGCCAAGGAGGTCATTCAACTACATTCAACATGCTAATTAACTAATGTACGGAACAAACGAAGAAAAATGTTGCAAAAAACCTAATTACTTGTAGTTCAAAATGAATTTTGTAGTTAGTTAGTTAATAGTTTTTGTAGTTACCGCACTTAAGAGAAAAAAATCGACAAAAGCGTGTAGTGAGCGTGCATGTGTGCCGCCCTACGTAAGCTTAATTATACACTTAACCTACTTCTGCTGAAATAAATAAAAAAATCGACACATCGAAATTCTTTGTTGAGTATATATGTATAATCTCCCAATTTGGGAGACAGGTGTGGGTACCGTCGCCCCGGGAGCCATTTATAGGATAACCAACACCTCTGCCATAGGTCACCTCAAGTGGATCACTACGTTTGGTGACTTAGCAGGGATGACCTGGTTCATGGGGTGAGGTTTGTCCGGGTCTCGGCGGCGCCGGCGGATGCGTCTGCTGAGTTACGGCCGGACCGAGACAGACTGTTGAGCATGGGCGTAGCCAGGGGGGGGGGGGTTTGGGGGTTCAAACCCCCCCCCCCGAAAAGTTAAAATATCAACATCAATAATATTCAAATAAGTAGAGTTAAGAGAATGTTATTTGTAACACTGACATCTCAAAATGATATTATGATATTATGTATCTAAAAAGATAAATGGGGACCTCTGAAAGAAATAAAATAATTTAACTTTTAAGATCCGTTTTTCGGTGAATGCGGTTGATTTTTTTTGGAATTCCGTTTCTAATCGGTGGTAAGTGTATACGTACTTTGAAATTATTATTTTACTTAGCAACAAGTGTTAAATAAACATATATCAGGATTAGTGTTACAGACAGGTGTTAGTGTATTGTGATTAGTGTTACAGTCAGTCAGTAACGTTTATTATGTATTTTGTTTTGAAAATTTTTATTTTCTATACACATTTATTACTTTAATTTTATAAAAAAAAAAAATTAAGTAGTTACATAGAAAATAAAAATGTTCAAAGCAAATTCAAAGTCCGACAATACCCCCCCCCCCCCCCCCCCCGACAAGAGTTTTGCACTTTCAGTAGTTTTATTTTCTTGAACCCTCCCCGAAACTAAAACCTGGCTACGCCCGTGCTGTTGAGGGAGGCCTTTTGACACTTTGCAACGCGCTTGTAGGGATGGATTCATACGTGCGGCACTCCTGGATATAGTGATTCCTACATTCCTACCCACCCGTTATTCATTTCTCCTTCCCAGAACTTTTTCTCCTTCCCTTTCTTAAAAAGTCAATCTACAAAGCATCATGACATAGGCCGTGAAGGAAATTATTTTCCTCAGGGCCTCCCGTGTGAAGAAAATGTAAACAAAAAAATCGATGTCATTAGTCTGTCTGTGGCCCAGGAGTTGACCTTACGTAAATCATTTTTATTTCAAAGCAGTTTGGATCACACATCTAGATAACATTTGTTCGGTGTTATTTGGACATTTTATGACGCCGAAACCAATAAAGGAAACATCTTAACTGCTCACTAAAATAATGTGTTTTTATTGATCGTTACATTAAACTGGGTCATTTATTTTAACGAAACAACTATTAACACCACGTAAGAGTGTTTGGCCTATTAAAAGTAAAAGGAAATAACTCTAAGAAGTGCAATAAGGCTGTACGCAAATAGCTTTTACCTTTAAAGGCTTAGATAACCGGCTGTTATTATGTCAGTTTCATCTACTTCTACTGGGTCGCTTAGTGCAAACACGATAAACATTTCTACTGGGAATTCAATTCGTCGTGGAATGGCCTTTGAGAATGCACACTAGATTCTCATCTGAAAGGCAGTTAAAATGATTACTTGTATTTTGTGTAAATAAAGTCATGAACTAGATTGAATAGACATACGGAAGTGGTCGTTTATAGTGAATGAAATGTTATTATAAACAAATCTTGTATGTTATAATAGTTACAAAGCAACAAACAAAAGTTATTTCTAAATCAATACGGAAATGATCGACAGCGAACGACATTATTATGAACGTTTTCTACGACACCCTGATAAACTTAATGGGATGTAGGTGGTACTTGATTACAATAATAACGACGCCAAATAAAACCAAATCTATAAAGTTTTTTCCTTGCTCTATCGACGTGCTCACGATAATATTGTGAAATATTGTACTTCTTCGTAATTTGCTCTTTCATAGGTGACACTAGTTTAATTATTTTAGTTTAAAAAACTTTTTGCAAGTTGTGCTTTAAAATATTGAACTGAATTAAATATTCGCGCCCGTACGTTTGTAATATGAATATGAATAAATAGTTTTGTCCATGAACAAACCCAAATCTTTTAAGAAAGGCATACAAATACAAATATTAGGTCCTTACAGACGAAATTGGCGTTTTGTACGGGAGGAAAATAAAGTCGATTTTTTTAAAATGTTATATATTTATTTAATCAAAGTATGTACCATTGCTATCTATGCACTTTTGCCATCTCAAAGGTAGTTCATCGATCCCTTTACTAAAAAAATCATTCGGACGGGAATCAATAAAATCTTTGAAGGCGGTTTGGACTGCCCCATCGGAGTTGAATTTTTTCCCTTGTAAGAAGTTATCCAAATTTCGACAAAAATGGTAATCTGTTGGGGCAAGATCCGGAGAATACGGTGAATGTCTTAGACATTCTAATTGAAGCTCCTCTAATTTTGTAGCCGTCTGTTGTGCAGTGTGTGGTCTAGCGTTCTAACGCGCATTTGTTGATTTGCTTCACTCAATTCGTGAGGTACCCACCTTTCAAGCTTTTTCGCCTTCCCAATTTGCTTCAAGTGGATTAAAACAGTTTTATCACTAACACCGCAGCCTGTAGCTAACTCGGACGTGGTTTGCGATGGATCCGCTTCCACAAGAGCCTTCAATTCTTCATTATCAACTTTGGTCTCCGGCCGTCCACGGGGCTTGTTCTGCAGGTCGAAATTTCCAGAACAAAAACGTTGGAACCAAAATCGCACTGTGTTTTCTTTTGCGGCACCGTCGCCATACACATCATTAATCCTTCGTGCGGTTTCTGCATCACTGGTGCCACGGTGGAACTCGTACTCGCAAATAACGCGATATTTCAAGTTTTCCATTTTGTAAACTAAGTGTTCGCAAAGAAAAAAAAACAATTAAGGAAAAAACAAAAGCATTATAATTTTCGAAACACAAATACATGAGTAAATAGCTGTATAAATTTGAATTTGGAATTCGTAACCAAAGAGAAGATATTTGAGATCAAAGTTGCCAGTACGGCAAAACGCCAATTTCATATGTTAAGGACCTAATATAAATTCATCTTTGTATTTTAGTTAGAGTACCAACAACTAGCAAAAAGTGTTTTTTCCATAAACTAACGCCATCTCTTAAAGTGCCGTATCCCTGCTCAAAAAGAAGAAGATGGAGAGATATGTAATTACGAATGTTGGAGAGAGCGCGCTAATATTTAAAAGGATACAATTGAAGCGAAAATTGTGAAAATGTTTAATAAAACACGACTCGTTTAAGAGAGATATGCAAGAAATTGGTAGAAATTCGGGTAGCGGATTTTGAATTATTTTAATGTACTCTCAGGTGAGTAAACTCCTTCGAAACAGATAGAGCGTCTGCGGGGATCGGACTTTTTTTTTTTTTGGATTTGGTAGGTTTCGAACCTCCGTTCGCAGGATCTCTCTGGGCGCTGACGGGCGCTTCATACCGCGGCGGTATTGGAGGCCAGCGCGTAGTCGTGAAATTATCGCATTATATTAGAACTGAGGACCGTCGATATTTTTTTATGACGCATTTCAATTTTTCCGTTTCCTCCGAATTTCAAATCGCTAACGGGGCTGAAGAAGTTTCACTTCAAAAATGCAAGTGTGCAGATCACACGCTGTAGAAGTGAAACCTTCAGAAAACTGAAGTAGAAAAGACTGAGGAGGCTAAGAACACCGCACAAAGAGGAGACCGATTATTCTATCTCATTTTCTTGCAGACTAAATCCTATAGATGTTTGTGTTTGTCACTTTTTAGTGTCGCTTTTTCGTTTCATCGAGTTTCAAATCACAAGTGCTAAAGAAGTTTTCACTTCAATTTTTGTCTGGCTTTATCGTCAGGTCAGATGGCATTACGCATGCCCCTCAACCTAACCTAACTCGATAGAAAGTATGCAGAGATCAGACAAATAGGAAAAACAGTAACCTTGCATTAATCTGTTTTTTCGAAGATAATAACATTTGTTTTTACTTGCATTGTTATTACGTGTTATTTTCTTAATTGTTTTTAATTTGCAAGTCAATCAAACAATTTATAATGCATAAGATCAAGGCGGAATAGAAAATATTACATAGTCTTTGCTAGCCACACAAATAAATTAAAATCGCATATGGCTGCAAACGTGGGGTAAATTGCAAATTGAAAAACCAACACTCACCTGCCCAGTGAATCAACAACAATACTTTATATTCTGAACGTCCCTTGTTATATAAAACACCTAGTATAGACAACAAACAAAAGACATAGCGACAAAATGTAAATGAACCCTGGCGGGAGCGGTTCTCATTAGAATAGTTAATTTCTGATTAATCTTTTGCACTCCTGGGATATTCTAACAAAAACTACGTTAATTACATTTCTGCCCTGATGATGGACACTGTAATGCTGTCCGAAATGTTTGATAAAGAAGGAGGTAGCGCAACACTGCATAATACGCCTAAACTAAATCACCATTATGCTTTTGGCCGGGAAAATCTCAAATATTCATAACCAAAGATTTCGGCGATGACAAGGTGTTAGGACAAATTTCACGTACGAATATTATTTAATAAACTCTAAACATAATTCTACCTTGAAGAGACTCTGTAATATTTACAACTAGCAGACCCTGACACACGTTGCTGTGGCTAACGAAACACAACGCCACGCCATTACCCAACCTTCATGACCAACGCCATCTGTTAAATCAAATTCACACCGCCCGTTTGTCTGCCCGCTGCCCGCTGCCGCTTGGCCAAGATATATTGTATATTTCAACCAATTTACAAAAAACCTTGACAAATTATTTACCTAAAAACCTTCCTCATGAATCACTATCTATTAGTGAAAACCGAATGAAAATCGGTTGCGTAGTTTAATAGATCTAAGCGCACAGACAGCGGAAGCGACTTAATTTTATACTATATAAAGATAACGTGATATCAAAAGTGGACATCTTCAATTACGTGCTGAATAAAAAAAAACACATAAATTAATGTTTTTCTGACTAATAAGCAACTTTTGCCGTTGTTGTTATGTATATATGTATGGGCAGGACGGAGTCAGAAATATTAATAAAAAATATTATCTGATAATTATATATTACAGCGCCCTATATATATCTATTAATATCTTTTGTTTATTTACTGTCTTTCTTGTATATTATTAATAAATAATAATAAATTTGGACAACTTATATAGCGCTGTTTTTGCGAAAAATCGCCTCAAGAGCGCTGTACAAATTAGCATGGATTTTACATTAGAATTTACTTAAGGGAACGTACCCATACTACGTGACCAACTTTTTGCAATTTTTAACCCCCCCCCCCCCCCGGTGACCAAAATCCTAAGCAACCCGCCGCTCATTTGTATGGAGCGTGACATTTTGAAGACCCCCCCCCCCCTAAAAGTGTCACGTAGTATGGGTACGTTCCCTAACTTAGGAGGCTAGATAACAACTCGTCTTGCAGCTATCAAGCGCAAGGATTGTTGGAATTCTAGCCCTCCGATAAATTAAATAAAATATCTTTTTATATGTACGTATTTCAATTTACTTAACTATGTAGGGGGCTAGATAATCACTCGTCTTGCAGCTATCAAGCGCATGGATTATTGGAATTCTAGCCTCCCAATAAATTAAATAAAATATCTTTTTATATGTACGTATTTTAATTTACTTAACTACTCGTATGTGGGAGGCTAGATAACAACTCGTCTTGCAGCTACCAAGCGCATAGATTATTGGAATTCTTGCCCCCCATTTAATTAAATATTTTTTTTATATGTACGTATTTCAAGATTATCGGAATATACATAATTACTCTCTCGCTTCAACATTTGAAACTAGAAATAAGAATTAGCTACCGGCCGCTCTTGTTTAATAAACAAATAATAATGCCTACTGCGGACACAATCGTATTGCAGTCTTACTAGAGGTAATGCAAAAGCGTTGCACTCTTATGTATTTAGTAATCTACTTAACATCCTTAGTCTAACTTAATCTAACTTAATCTACTTAATCTAACTTAACCTAACTTAATCTTACTCACACATACTCAAAACCTATATTTAATAAATCTGCAGTTCATAACAACAATTGTAAAGAAACCATAAAAATAAAATGTAATCAACGCTAACGAAAATGTATATACTCGTAATACACTGTAATAATTATCACTGTGATATTCTTCTTGTATTCAAAAATACAAAAAGTTACTAAATTTAGGCAGGTCCAAATGTACAAATATATCATTTTAACAAAAAACCAAAAAATTTCTCATGCAACTCCGTCACACGGTAGCTTATCTGATGGTTCTACCACTTTTCTTGCTGGAACAAATTAATTGAGAGTCTTTTGTATACTTAAGCTTTTGAAAATATTTTGCTTAAGAAGCTTTTTTCGGATTTAGTTTTATTGTAATTGCTGATTAAGTTCTTTAAAGTACGATTGGAAAACACTTTAAACATTTTTGAAAATCTTCTATGCTAATGATTCTGATATTTTTTGTATGCCTCTATCGAAGTATAAAGCTGTACTAATTAAACAATTAACAGTACATATTTTAACAAGGTCACTGAATAACAAGTTTTTTCTGTTTGTTTCTTCTTCACTGCTTTTCTTTTGGTTTATTTATGATTAATATGAATTATTTTTCATGTGTTATTTTTCTTTTGGTTTATTTTCAAGTAATTTTATAATTTAACATATCTTTCTTCTTTCTATATTGAAAAAAAAAAACATGAACGCAAAGGACTTTGTACCGTTAATTATAAATAATAAAATATTTTTGCCTGAGCTTCAGTAAGTAAGATAAAAAAGTTTTTTGGCGATGATTTATTGATTTGTGTCCCAAATCGGTCATTTGTAAATTAAATTTACGCCTATCATAATGTTTCTGTCATTTGACTGTCCTAGAACGGGAGACCTTCCTAGTTGGACAGTCAAAGCTTCTTTGTACTGATGTATTCTTTATAACAAAAACAAACAAACAAATGAATAAAAAAATAAATAATGTTGTTACAAATATTTTTTTTTTACATCCTGCTGCTTATTTAATGATTTTGTTTTTGTTTTATATAATTTTGTTAATTTCGTCTAAATTAATTTTATTTTTGTCATAATAAGATAAGGTAAACATTTTAAATTCAATTGTAAGGTTAGGTTATGTTTTTTTGACGAGAATAAAATTCACGCATGTTTAATTTCGTCATATGCAACCATGAGAGAGAGAGAGTCGGTCTGTAAGAAATGTGTAAAACCAAAGATGCATTTTATTTTTTATTTATTTTTTAAAAAACATTACATAGTACAATGATCTTTGGCTGTCCAACTAGGAAATTTACTCGTTTTGGGACAGTCAGAATGAGCAGATTTATTACATGAATTATTGTTTTGTCTGTCTTCATCTTTATATTATATTATATTATGAAGTGGCTCACGATGTATGTGCGCTTAGATCTTTTAAACTACGCAACGGAATTTCATGCGGTTTTCACCAATAGATAGAGTGATTCATGAGGAAGGTTTTGAGGTATATAATTTGTCAAGGTTTTGTGTAAATTTTTTGAAATACATAATATATCGGGCCAAGAGGCAGCGGGCAGCGTGCAGCGTGATGTGGATTTGATTTAACAGATGGCGGTCGTTATCAAGGTTTTCTTAGCCACAGTGTGTCCGGGTCTGCTAGTTATATTATAAGAAGGTTATAACACATTTGTTTTTATTTTTTAAATACACAATAATTATGATAGTAATATTTCTAATAATATAGTAACTCCAAATATGATATGGTTCCATGACAACTCAACAAAGTGGCATTTCAATACCCTTTTGTCCGGTCGCCATGCGATATACGCAGTTACAGTATTTTACGCAACTCATTATTCATTCTCATTACAATATAATCTGTCGTAGAGGTCATTTGTATGTTCGTAACAACTTTATTACAAGATTTAGAAGGGAAAAAAGTGTAAGAAAGAAATGAAGTTCATGGACTAACTAACTAACCAACACGCCGTTTTCCGCAGGGGTAGGCAGAGAGAACGGACTGCCAAACAACTCAGTCATGGCACACACTCTTTGCCGTTTTCACATTCTTACATCGCCTTATATACACTCTTCTACTATTATACCTCTTGACATGGCCCAACTCAAGTATCTGATTCACTTGATCATGCCATGTCTTCTAGCATTTCTCCGACTTCTTCTACATTCAAATTTGCGTCACATATACTCTTTTCTTCGTCCATTCGCTCTACATCCCCAAACCATCTGAGCGTCCCTTTCTTAATCTTACTCATAGCTTACCATTCGCCTTGCATTCTTTTCGGATCTCCACATTTCTCACACGATCATATTTGGTTTTACCAAACATATGCCTCAAGGATCTCATTTCTATAGCATACAGTCTAAAAATACCGTATTGGTCGGATTTTTTTTAACACAAACTGTAAATTTTTTGAGTGATTATAAATGTCATAAGAACATAACGGAAATTTGTGTAAACGGCAAAATTGGTGTTTTTCAAACCATTTGATATCCTGACACGAATTAGAAAATCTGTTTGGTGAGTTGCTGTATCATAACATGATTAGCATCGCGAGCTTTGCAGCTTTGAAATATTTTTAAGCTTTCAAAAAGATTTGATAAACGCCAGGTCAACAATCAAATAATCAATCAATAACCAGTAAAAGTGAAAATAAAGTTTTACACTAGGAAAACATTATTGTCATCGTTCGCTTATTGAAATGCAATAATGCCCTTCACAACTAACTACCAGATAAATAGCAGCTAAAACATAAGCTTGCCTAGCTAATAGCGCTTAGGTAATATCGTGTAGAAACACTCCTAAACCAGAAAAGCCTTTCCATTCTGTTTCCATAAATAGCCCCACGAGGAGAGTGCTATAATCTCTTGTCCGCCTCTCCTCTCAAAACCATCTCAATCCAGGCCAAGACACTGAATCAAATCGGCCTCTTCTTTTATTTTATATATTTTTTCTTATTTTTCTATATATTCAATAATAACATTATTTAATCTATAAAAAAACAGTTTATTATTAACAAGTTCTGCTACATAATTATTATTACGCTATTATAAAACAGAAATAATAAAAAAACGACCTCTTATTTCTATAAGATCCTACCAAATACTGGTAACCCGACATTTGCAACCCCTATATTATAATCATTACAAAATAATAATTTTTTGAGCGTAATTTACCAATGCCAAACCTAACCTAACCGACTTAAGTTTGTATGGATATAACTTGTACCTTTTTGTGAATACCGCATTCGAGTCCCAACTCCTTCCTACCGTCTGGAGTCAGTCTATTGCATCCAAAATAAATGGGGTAATATGGGATAATATTGTCTTCATTTAATTAAATATTACAATTTGAGGTTTTACTCAGAAAGACCAAAATAAAAATATTAATTCATCCTAGACTTTCTGAAAAATCAGTAGATGTTGCAAATTAAAAATAAAATGAATAAAAAATATCCAGACACTATCTAGATAGCGTTTAGTTCGGGTTTGAATCTTACAATCATAAATATAGCAGCCAATAAAATATGTGTTAAGAAAAATGGAGATAATGTTGGTAGTTCTTAGTCGAAGTATGATACAGTTAAAAATGACCAAATCGTATAGAGACACATTAGCTCAGTGGTTAGAGCTATCGCTCGGAAAGCGAAAGGTCCTGGGTTCGAGTCCCAGAGGTGCCAATATCTTTTTATAATTTTTCTGTCTCCTGATTTTCGATTGAGTTTCGCTAATATTGTCTTAATTTAGTTAAATATTACAATTTGAGGTTTTACTCATCAAGTTAAAAATAAAAAAAATAAAAAAATCATGTAATCTTGTCCAACATAACTTCCATAATTATTAAGAAAATATCTATTTCATTTCATCATTTCTTTCTAATAGGATTAATCTCAATTAATTTCACATTTTACTTTATTTTAATTTATATTGGAAAATTATTTTATCAACCTTGAAGAAAGAATGTAAAAATATATTTAACCTCACTATTTGTGTATTATTCATATATGCATGTTTGTACCCATTTTTATACCTATTACGTCTGTCTCGACACAGGCACTTCCTAGTGAGACATATATCGAAAAAAAGGTTAGAGCCGTCGCTCTCGGAGAAACCGAAAACTGGTTGGCAACTCAGTTCACGGCACAACTCAATTTATCAACCTCCTGAACAAAATCGACATTTATCTGATCTGACATATCGTAAATTACTCGAAAATTTTACATTTTACCGCTACCAAGCCAACCTGTCAACATGGCAACTGAAACGAGACGGCCGCGGCACTGATAGTCACCGCGTCGTCCTTCACAACTGGTCTTTAACAAGTTGCCTGTGTGCGGACTGCCAATGAAATTTATAAGTTCCTTTCCTGTGGATAGCGATTGAGTCGCCAGCTGTTTTTTTTCTGGATGGCCTAACAAAAAAACTTTTTAATATAGATAAATAAAAAAATCTTGTACAAATATGAGGCCGACTTGGTTGTGTCCTGGCCCGGGTTGAGGTGGTTTTTCTCAGTTCTAAGTACAGCCACCGCTTCGGTCTATTGGGAAATCGGGTCAGAGAGTTTTCACAAACCGTTATTTATGACTTCTCGTATTATTTCATATGCCACCGCACATGTTCTGGATTTTATTGCATTTTCCTTTCAAATCTGTCCTGGCGAGCGATTCTGGTTTGAGGCCGCGTTACCAAATGCAGTCAAACGTTGTTTGACACAAACCAAGAACAACTTATCATGGATAGTGAGATAAACCAAGATATTCATGTACAAGCTATTGAAAGAGAACTAAATAAATTCTTACGTTTTATAAATTTTAAAATGGGTATTCCAGTAAATATATTGAATTACAGTACTATTTTAAATGATATGAACATGCTCAAATTGTCAGACAGAAGGATTTTCCCCGAATTGGTATTTTTATATGAAATATTAAATGATGTAGTTGATGGTCCAGAATTGCTTGATTGGCTTTCGGATTCCACTACCTAATACTATTTATTTACTCGGGATTTATTTCAGTGTAGAAATTCAGGGACTAAATACCGTATGCATTTCTCTTTACTCAGAATATTAATGGAGGGAAATAATTACAATAATCATTACAATAATCTATTACCTGTGACTAGTTCATATTAACTTGCTCCGCAGAAAAGTGTATTTTTAAAACTATAACGCTCAAATTAAAAAGTTACTTGGAGTGTTACGTGTTTGTACTACAAAGGTCTATAATATTTTTATAATATCCGAGTGATCTAAAGTTCCTTCCGAGTTTAATCAGCAAAACAATATCAGTACAATTTGCTTTAACGCGGGTAGAACGAAAAAAATCATTAATTCAAGATGCATTGCCGAGTGTGCTCAGTAACCATACGTACTGAGGAATTAAAATTCACGTGCGCCGCATGCAAAGGCACATTTCATTTAGCTTGCGGAGGTATTATCGAGAATACTTACCGTAGACTTAATCAAGAAAGGCGATCGCAACAAATATGCAAGCAATGCAATACAGCCACGCCCGGCGCCGCTAGCTCAGTGCAGACAAACAGTGATACTGAACCTTTGGTGCAGAGTAAAAAAGTTAATGATAACAGTTCAGCGCTCGGCGCTCAGACACCGACAAATCTAAAAGATATTCAAGATCTAGTGATGAACAAGACTTCTAATCTGGAAAAAACCCAAAATGATATTCTAGACCAAAACAACAAAATACTTGAAAGTATTCAATTTATGAGTTCTCAATATGAGGATTTCATGGCTAGAATACGTGACATTGAACTAAAGAACGATGAACTTACTAAAAAGAACTCAACCTTGGAAGCGAGGATTTATGTCTTGGAAAAATGTGTGGACATGCAGGAAAGGGAACTCAAAGCGAACAATATAGAAATAAGAGGCATCCCAGAAATCAAAGGAGAAAATCTGCAAGACGTTTTATTTAATATCTGCAAAACAACAAAGTCCTCCACTGATACAAAGGACATTGATGCCATTCATCGCGCCGCAAAAAAACACAACAATAGTCATCCGAGAGAAATCATTGTTAAATTCAAAACGAACATAGCAAGAGAACACCTGTTAACAGACGTAAAAACTTTTAACAAAAACAAACAGAATCTAGAAGACAAATTGAACACCTCAAACATCGGTATAGCTGGTTCCTGCTCACCAATCTTCATTTCAGAACAACTGACATTTCGCGGTAAACAGCTGTGGTACAAGACACGAACTGCGGCGAAGGAGAAACAATATCGCTTTGTTTGGACTAAACGGGGGCAGATCTATATTCGCAAAAACGAGGGTACTAATGCCATTATTATCTCCGACGAAAGCAAATTGGCTGCGCTTTGATAACTTTGATAAATTTGAACTAATGGCTATTCTTTCGAGGTATGTCTTGACCCGTGCATTTATGTCTCGCCCTCATATTTATATTTGTATTTGTTTACTATTGTTTATTATCATTTACTACCCTTCTGGAATTAACTTGATATCACGCAGTTCCTGCTACCTTATTATTATTATTATTATTGTTTTTGCCTCCTGCTATATCTTTCGTAGTACTACATTTAATTACATTATTTATACTATATTATTGTATATTACTCATATGTGTATAATTTACTACAGTTCTGGATTTCATTTGATATCACGCAGTTCCTGCTTCCTCTTTGTTTTTGCTTCTTGTTATCTCATTCATAGTACTACATCTAACTACATCGCTTATACTATATTATTTATATTAAGCACACCTACCAATATAACTTCATTTGAATTCGCATTTAATCACATTTTACTCGGGAACCAACTTCTATACAACACACAACCAACACATACTTATGATTCAATTACATTTTGATACCGGAAATGATTCCGGTATAGATCTTAACATGAATGTCATTGATGATCTGAACAATCTAAATAACTACAAATGGTGCGCTTACAACGTTAAAATTATACACCAAAATATTAGAAGCATTTCTAATATTGACGATTTTTTAATTTTTCTGGATCAATTCAATTACCAATTTGATGTTATAATTTTATCGGAATGTTGGCTTAATAAAGATTACACCTCAAAAGTCATTCGCAATTACTCTGAACACCACACAAACATATATCTCAATAAGTCTAGCGGGATTGTTGTCTACATAAAAGACGGACTTCAATGTCAAGTTGAGGAAATATTCTTATCACAAGCCAACTGCCTAAAAATTGTACTGAATAATAACTTATGCATTTTTGCAATCTACAGATCACCCTCTTTTCAAAATATTGACACTTTTCTGAGTTCACTCCAATCAATTATTAACAGCTCAAAAAATATAGAACAACAAATAATTATAGGCGACCTCAACATCAATATGATTAACGAATATCACCGCCAATCCAACGATTACTTATGTTTGCTAACCGAAAATGGATTCATTCAGACAATTATGAGCCCTACTCGTGAGCAGGGCAGGAGTAAATCTTGTCTCGACCACATCAATGTCAAAAAAATTAACCATGTTGATTCATTTGTCTTTCACTCTACAATCTCAGATCACTACACAACAGCACTCTGCCTCAAAAACAAACCTCCTAATCCTGCTAAAATCAAACACATTGCAAGAATAAATTACAATAACTTAATTGAGGACTTGAGCTCAGAAAACTGGCAAAACGTTCTAGACCAAACTGATGCCGACTCATCAATGAATGAATTTATCACTAAATTACATTCATATATATCTAAACATTCAAGCAATAAACTTATACCACATAAACAAATAAAACTCACGCTATGGATCACCCCTGGCCTTATCAAATCAATTAATATTAGGAACCAACTTCATGCGAAGGCGAATAGGTGCCCTGAGAATATTATAGTACAAGCTCATTACAAAAAGTATCGGAACCTTTGCAAAAAACTTATAAAATCGGCGAAAGAAAATTATTTAAAAAAATTCATTTACGATAATAACTGTACTCCAAAACGTTTATGGGAAGCATTTCGCAACATAACTAAAACAAAAATAAATAAATCTTCCGATATTAAATCATTGAACATCAATAACGTGAACACCTCAGACCCAAAAATCATTGCGAATTTTGCCAATAATTATTTCACGTCAGTGGGAGTCACACTTGCGAAAAAAATTCACAACAATCTTAATACAACAGAATCCGATCTCGCTAAGTTAACAATCTCTAATTTCGGTCATAAATTAGACAATATGCAAACAACTTCAAATGAAGTCATGAAAATAATTGACGAACTCAAGTCATCGAATGCTTGTGGTCCTGATAACATCTCATCATCATCCGAACAGGACCTCCATTGATATGCTTGGTGTAACTCTAAGTGACCAGCTCAGGTACGGGGGCTCCATCGAAACCAGAGTTAAGTTAGCCTCTCAGAAACTGGGCGTACTGTACAGGGCCCGCAGATACTTTAATAGTACCCAACTGCTAACCCTGTACAAATCGCAAGTGCGCCCCACGGTTGAATTTGGCAGCCACCTCTGGTCTGGAGCTCCAAAATACCTAAAAAAAACCCTTGACTCTGTGCAGAAACGGGCGGTCCGTTTGATAGATTCTCCCATCCTAACAGACGGACTGCAATCTTTAGAGCATAGGCGTCAGGTGGGAATGCTGTCCTTGTTCTACCGGTATTACAATGGAAGATGCTCCGAGGAACTAGCATCATTGATCCCCTCGGCTCCGGTGCATAGTCGGGAAACACGCCAAACACGCGCCCAACATTTGTACACGGTTGACATTACTCACATGAGAACGGGTCGTTTCTATGACTCGTTCTTGAGTTCAACGGCTCGGCTGTGGAACGATTTGCCGGCCTCTGTGTTTCCTCCCTCCTACAACATGGGTCTCTTCAAGACCCATGTTCACTCCTTCCTTTCCTCAAAGAGACCCTCCACACAGCATCTACAAAGATGACATAGGCCCTGAGGGAAATTATTTTCCTCAGGGCCTCCTGTGTGGTGTTAATGTAAAAAAAAAAAAAAAAAAAATCAATTCTACTAAAAAGTATTAAATCCTTCATAGCAACTCCAATCGCATATATTTCCAATCTAAGCTTCGATTCAGGAAAATTTCCAAATCATTTAAAACACTCTATCATTATACTGCTTCACAAAAATGGAGATAAATCGCAGATACACAATTACCGGCCAATTTCTTTGCTTAATTCTGACTCGAAAATTATAGAGAAAATTGTAAAGAATCGGCTCAGTCATTACCTTGAAAAAAATAACATCCTTTCCAATAGACAGTACGGCTTCAGACCAGGCTTGAGCACTGAAAATGCCATTACAAACCTGACGAAATTCATCTCCAACAATATCGATAGAGGAAGAAAATGCGTTGCGCTCTTCTTGGATCTAGCCAAAGCGTTCGATACTATCTCACACAAAATTCTCTTAAAAAAACTACAGCGCATTGGCATTCAGGGTCAGCTACTAAAGTGGCTGAGTAGTTATCTGGAAAATAGGAGCCAAAGAGTGAATATTAACAATATTCTAAGCGATCCAGCTGATATTAACTTTGGTGTACCTCAAGGAAGCACTCTAGGACCACTTTTATTCAATATCTATATAAATGAATTATGTAACAGTTCATTTGCCGATCACATTATCACCTTTGCCGATGACACAGTATTATTATTTGAAGGCAAAAATTGGAATGAAGTTCATAATAATTCAGAAATTGGTATTAACAAAGTAAAAGAATGGCTGGATAATAATCTTCTCACTCTCAACACTGACAAAACTAAATTCATCCGCTTCAGTGCAACTCAAGCGGGACAACCAAGAGAAATTCACAGAATTATTATACACCATTGTAATGACCCAAACACTTGCAATTGCAATATCTTAGAATATGTGAATAGCATAAAATATCTAGGAATTATCGTAGACAAGAACCTGAGATGGAACGAACATATCGACGCAATTTCCACAAAGGTCAGAAAACTCACGCATCTTTTCATGGCTATTAGAAATATTCTCAGCACAAAAGATCTGAAACTAATGTACTATGCCATGTGCAACTCATTACTTGAATATGCATCTTTAAGATGGGGAGGATGTACCAAATCAATTCTGGACCCCTTAGCCAAAGCACAGAAATCTTTACTAAGGGTAATCCTTAAAAAACCATACAGATACCCCAGTAATGATTTATTCAGAGAGATAGGAGTTCTGGATGTTAGGCAACTATTCATAAGAAAAGTTATATTGTACACAAAAAAATATCGTCACCTCTTCCACTCAGTAGAACATTATCATGACACTCGACATGCAGGGAGGAATCCAATAGTTCCACTTACTACTATGACATCCCTTGCTCAAAGACAATATTCTTACCTAGGTCCAAAAATGTTCAACCTTATACCTGGTTCTTGGAAATTGAAAAGTTCAAGCGTCATGCGTAAATTAGTCAATGATTGGATTCTGGACTTAGGGAGAGTCGAAAGTGAACGTATGCTGTTTAACTGATAAACAAAATCACCTAACTTTACTGATCACTAGACCAAAGTTCCTACCACACTTCATTGAGTTCTGATTTTGCTTCACAATGTTTCGACATCTTTTTGATGTTTTTATACCTGGGATTTATGGTTTTGCGCCCCTGAAGACTGTTTGCTTCAACACTGCTGCAAGCGACACAAGACACACATCGCTCATTAACATAATGCTACACTAGAAGTCTCGCTGTGTGAAACTTGGTACGGTATTAGTTCATTTATGCTTGGTACCTCATAGCGGTGATGATTTATAATAAATTTGAAATAGGTACGTAACACAATATGACGTTTATTTGACGTTCGAAGTAATGCACCAATTTCACTACATCGTTATCAAAGTAGCACTAAATCAGATTTATGTATATTCATAGTTTCTTTTTATATCTCTATCTATATTTATATTGTTTTCATATTTTAGCAGGAGTAGTTAGACATGAGCGCAGTGTATTCGTATTGTTGTATAATATAATTTTTACTGATAACATGTTTCAAATCAGTGAAAATATGTAATCATGTTTGCACATAATTTACTAAGCACTGTAGTTCTAACGCATAAATAAATAAAAAAAAAAAAACAATATATTATTACATACACAAATTCTATCTGATTTTGTAAATTTTAATATAGTTTCTCTTTAAATGTACTATGTATTATCTATAGGTTCACACTTCAAACACATAACCTAACATAACTTCATATCTTTATAATATTGTTTATAACAACTCCTTATGTTGTAAATCTTTATGTAATTCCTCCAAATTGTTATCAGGTACCTGGTTTATTCTTTTCAATACTTACAACTAACTTACCTGCTGATCTCACTGTAAATCCGAATATATTATGCGTTACCAGGTTAATTCGGTAAATCCGAGTATAATATTATATGCTACCAGGTTACCTTTTCTATTTTTATTTTGTTGGTTATGTAATTATGTACATTTATTGGAATAATATTATGAACTAAACCTGTCAATTTGTCTGTCCTGGAACGGGAAACTTTCCTAGTTGGACAGACAAAGCTGCCTAATATGTTATTTGTACTTTCTTTTGTATTATAAATAAATAAATAAAATAAATAATTATATCAGTTTACATCTTCAATTTGTCACTAAAACAAAAATACAAAATGTTGTTATTGAAGCAGTTCAGTTATGTACAATAAATACTGTATAATTTTTACTCTCCATATGTAAAATCTAAAAAGGGCATTAATAAATAAATAAAAATAAACGAGCTTCCGTGGATGATGAGACATTATGCTTACATTTTATCAACCAAGAACAGCTTTTCGTTGATAGCGGGACGTTGTGTTAGAGGCTCTAACTTAGAGCAGGGGTCTCCAAAATACGGCCCACGGGCCAAGTCCGGCCCGCCAGTGTCATCAATCCAGCCCGCGTCAGCTAATGATCAGTGTCATCAATCAGGCCCGCGGCATCTAATGGCTTATTGTTGGTGTGATAAGTTGGATAACACAAAATGATAGTAAATCGGTTTTATTTACTTGCTAGGTAAAGCTTAATAACATGTATAATATCAAACAAACGAGATTATTCGTGAAAAAATACTAGAAGCACTATCTGTTAGCGATGGATAGAGGGTACTATCACTACCAATTCCTGCGTATAACCACCAGATGTCGTTAAGTATTGTAGTCGTGAAAATACATTACAACACAACAGTAAATGAACTAGAGAATTTAGTAAGCGTTTTTTTTTCACACAGGAGGCCCTGAGGAAAATATTTTCCCTCAGGACCTTTGTCATCTTAGGGGATGCTGTGTGGAGGGTTTTTCTTAAGGAAGAAGAGGATATGAAGTTCTGGGAAGGAAAAGGTATGAGGGGTGGGTAGGAATCTGGGGGATAGTGTGTCCAGGACGTATGAATCCATCCCTCCAACTGCGGTGCAAGGCGATGGGTCGAGATAATCCGGTTGGAAAGGTCAAAAGACCTCCCTCACCCAATCTGTCGTGATCCGGCCAGCCACGCAGCAGGTGGGCAGATGCATCCGCCGCCAAGACCTGAACAAACCTCACCCCATAAACCAAGAATGATGATGGCAAGAAAATTAAAACGATTTTGGCTCTAGGAACTTACTGGAGTAATCAGTATGGCCCCAAGGCTGGAAAGTTTGGAGACCCCTCTCTTAGTAGAGGGTGAAACACAACTTTTATTACTAAATGGCGTGTTCAGTTTATGGGAAAAAGGATTTCATTTATAGATAACCAGTTAAAATATAAGGAGTATCTAAAAAACATAATGTTTTACCTTGGATATGATTTGAGATGTTCGCGGCCGAAAGTAGGTATTATCGTGATTTATTTTTGGGGTATTATGCCGTGTTGCGCCACCTCCTTTTTTGTCAACGTTTTATGTGTCATCATCATGTTTTTTATTCATGTTATATTTATCATTATCATGTTATATTATTTCAAAGCTCCATAGGTCACGATGAAAACTACGAATATGCTGCGAGCTGGGTGGATTGACTTAGGATTGGTTGTTTAAAAAAATTTGAACAATTCATCAAATATTGAAGTTAATTTTCATGTTCTGTGAATATTTTTTTCAAGTTCTGTGATTATTTCAGTTTTATGAAGCGACTAGTATTAACTTACACAGAACTTGAATAGAACTCACACAGAATGTGAAAATTAACTTTGTAGCGCGCCGTTTTTACGCTTGCCACTACCACTACGCCATCTCTTTCCCCCGTACAGCGCCATCCTGCTCACCCACCCCTAAGCAAACCAGGATGCGCCGACGCCTTCTGCGCATCTCCCACCCTCGAGCCGCTACATAAACCACACCCCGCAACAAGGAATGGGCTATATAACAGGCTGCGCGCCCTAAATTAGTCAGTTCGTCTGCAGCTCGCTCTTGGCTAGTACGCTCTCTTAGTTGCGCTTCGTCCTCTGGCACGACCCTCTAAGGAGTATTCTACTACCATAAGTAAAGCACCAACCAGACCCCCGACTGCTGCCTTAGTTGCGCTTCGTCCTATGGTATGACCCTCTAAGCAGAACCACAGTCAGCTTTTGTTGTTCCCAAAGCCTAACGGCAAGGTTCCCTCCGATCCCTTGCTCAGTTAATTAGTGAATTGATACATTGTGACTATTTTTACCATATTATGTGATCTGTGAACTTACTTTCTTAAATAAATAACCTTTTACCAACAATTGTGTTATAACTTAAAATATTTGATGAATTGTTCAAATTTTTTTAAACAAACCGTCGTAGAAATTTCCGTCAGAAAATTCTTTTATTTCTACCTTAATATTTCTTACAAATAATTCGTAAGAAACTAATATTTACATAGTATAAAATTAAGTCGCTCCCGCTGTCTGTACGCTTAGATCATTTAAACTACGCAACGGATTTTCATGCGGTTTTCACCAATAGATAGAGTGATTCACGAGGAAGGTTTTAAGGTATATAATTTGTCAAGGTTTTGTGTAAATTGCTTGAAATATATAAATAAACGGAGCGGGCTGACAAGCGGGCAGCGGGCAGCGTTCTGGCAAGTGGGTGGTGTGGACAGATGGCGTTGATTATAAAGGTTGGGTAATGGCGTGGCGTTGTCTTTCGTTAGCCACAGCATCGTGTGGCCGGATCTGCTAGTACATAATATACTGAATCATGACCGTGTGTTAATATTTGATTAATAATTAAGAGCTTAATAGTTCAGATAAGATTCTATGTTGATTACATAAAAGTCGATTAAGTAAAAGAAGAGAAGGCAAGATATCATTTTTTCAGTTGAAAAACAATGGGTCAACAAATAACAGTTCTACAATATGGAAAAATAGGCTGGGGAGGAGCGTATAAAACCAACTTAACCCCACTGAAATAGTGCATAGAAGACTCATCAAAATTATTCTACAGAAACAATTAGACTATTCAACCCAAAAATTATTCGATGAATTCAAAGTATTACCACTAAATAAAATTTATCAAAAAAATGCATTACTTCAAATCCACAAAGATAAACTAACAACAAAGTCATTTAGCACCAGGCCGAGAACCTTAGGACAAATAATAATCCCTAAACTTAATACAACATCATTACACATCCCTTCCCGTAGACTCCGAAATAATGAATTGCTGTTCCTCAATCAACATTCTACTAATTATGGATACCATTCTCCCTTATCCAGAATGTCGAGACTTGTCAACGCAAGTCAAAGCATTGATTTTTTTGGTGTAAAACTAAAAGACTTTCGGCAGTCGATACGCAATATTTAAATGCTTCTTCATGCTTTGACTTGTAGTGTCTTCTATATGTACTTTTTACATTTTATATTGTCATTGCTATTAATTTATATGTGCTCTCCCTTCACTGTCATCTCTGTTTTATTATTCGTGTTATTATTATGTTTTTAATTGACTATTGTCCGTAATTAATAAATAAATAAATAAGAGCCAGAATCGACATGATCTCAAATAAATGCCTATGGTATAGCTACTAGCTGAGGAGATACTTGTCATCTATAGAATCTAAATCTATATATCACACGTTAAATAAGTAAACATGCACTGGTATTTATTGGTACGCTAGATTTGATCCCACTCGAGTAAGCAATGAGCTTTGGTTTGGGAGAATTCAAACTGAGAAGATTACCTTTCCACTGCAGTAAACATATACTAAACATCTTTAGGATGTTTGTATGCACAATATGGTTTACTCTACAAACTTCACAGACTCTAGAACTTGTGAGGAGAAGTTGTCCTGCGGGCTACACGGAATTTCGAAATGGACCCAATTGAAGGAATTTATACCATCCCTTTTGTGATTGATATATTTAATGAATTATAAATGCGCTGTTTGAGACAATCCACAAACCTTGAAAATTAAACATTCACTGCCGAAATTTAGGGTTGTTTAATGTTTATGTCATTATACGTATTTTTTAATAAATCGTCGGTCTAGTGGCAAAGTCCATTAAGTCATGTTTTTTCATGAAATGACTTATGTAAGTATGAGGTCTTATGGAAAAAATCGTCCTCTTTTGACTGGCACATTAAGTCGTGTATTTTATCGTTTTCGATTTAAACTTGTTTTTAAAATCACCATAAGTCATAAATTTTTTTTATTTATTTATTAGAGATAATATATTACAAAATTATTACATAAAATTTATAATACATTACTCCCAATGAGTTTAATAAAACTCATTTCGGGAAGGACAACATTATACATCTAAAGGAAAATTATTTTTACATAAGAACACGGAAATCAATGAACAATACATAGATTTTTAAATAGACTAGACACACTAATTGAAGAATATACAAGAGTTACAAAGGGAGACAGCTAAATTCGTCACTGGTTAATAAAGTTACTGAGAAAATATCCTTTTAGAGCCTTTGCCAATATTTTTTTGTTTGATTCTGGTAGTTTTAGGACATTAGGTAATGCGTTGTATTGCGTATGTGCGATGTATTGTAAGGAGTTAATTCCAAATTTAGTTGTGTGTGTAGATGACGATAGGTGTATTTGATTTTGTGATCGTGTTTTGTGCTGGTGTATATCGGAATTAAAGGCTGGTTTAGTGTTGGTGTGAGAGGAGTGTTGAATTATTTGTAGGATGGCAGTGGTGATGCTATATTTTGGCAGAATGGTAAAGGGAAGAATTTGTGTCAGTGAGTATATGTCTTTGACATGTGTATCCCATGGTAGATGGTATATATTTCTTATGGCTCTATTTTGGATTACTTGTATTTCAGATATTTGTTTCTTAGTAATGGTGCCCCAGATACTAACCAGATAACTTAGGTGAGAGTGGATCAGAGCATAATATGTGGCACGCAGTAAAGCTGTGGGGAGCACATCTTGAAGTCGATAGAGTACACCAGTTATCGGGGAAATTTTGGATTTAACATATTCAACATGGGAGTTCCACGATAGGTTAGAATCTATGAATAACCCTAAATATTTCGTTACTTGTACATTTTGGAGCTTTTCATTTCCAAGAGTAATATTCATTGTCATGTAATCTTTTTTCCCGAAAGTGAGGTAGTGAGTTTTTTTGACATTGAGGCTTAATTTATTTATCCGCAACCATTTAGCTAGCTTTGCGAGATCTTTATTCATTAGAGATTCAAGTTCCCTCAGATTTTTACAACGATAATAAATCACAGTATCATCAGCGTAAAGTTGAAGTTTTCCCAAGATGCCGCATTTAGTTATATCATTGATGTATAGTAAGAAAAGTAGGGGTCCTAGAATCGAGCCCTGCGGCACTCCACATGTGATTTTTCCAAAGCCGCTTAGGTTCCCTTCGATGTCGACAAGGCAATATCTATCAGATAGGTAACTTCGGAGGAGCTTTAAAGATTTCCCGACTATACCCAAATGTTCCAATTTTTGTAGGAGTATTTCATGATCTACTGTATCAAAGGCTTTTTTTAGATCAATAAAAATAGCTGCTACATATTCGCCCTGGTCTATGTACTGCTGAATGTTCGAGATGAAATCGAAGGTGGCACATTGGGTACTGGAGTTTTTTCGAAAGCCATATTGCTGTGGTGTTAGGATATTGTTGTTAGAGATGTATTTTAGAAGTCTATCCTTGATAATAGTCTCGAACACCTTTGAAAATACTGATAAAACCGATATTGGGCGATAGTTAGATATACAATTTTTGCAGCCTTCTTTATAAATTGGTATAATTTTTGCTAGCTTTAATTGATTTGGGAATACTCCCGAGCCTATAGAGGAATTGATAAGTTGCGCTAGGTGCTCAGCTAGTTCTTCTTTACAGGTTTTAAGGATGCACGGGGTTACTCCATCGATACCTGCCGCTGCATTCGACCTAAGTTTCGAGATGATCCTTAATACCTCAGCCTTATTTGTCCTAGCCATATATAAGGATTGACTTGCCTTTGGTTCTACATAGATAGTATTACAGTCATCCGGGAATGATGGAATGGCAGCTGCCAACTTTTCTCAAACTGATAAGAAAAATTCATTAAATGCTGAAGCTATTTCACTAGGTCCCCTAAGCTCACAATTATTTACGATGAGAGATTCGATGGTGTTGGAGGGTTTATGTGCACGGTTAGATAAAATTGAGTTAATGGTTTTCCAAGTTTTTCTAGGGTTATTCAGGTTTTGTTGAAGGCTATTGGCATAATATTTGTTTTTCAAACTTCTCCTATAATTAGTTATTAAGTTTCTCAGTTTATTTTTATGGACTACAAGAGATATATTTCCTGGGTCTTGTTTCCACTGCTTGTGAAGCTGGTTTCTTTCTTTGATCAGCGAATTCAGTTTAGAATCGAACCACGGTGTATTTAAATGTTGTCGATTAGCTATTTTCACTTTAGGTGTCGTTTTACCTGCTTCTATTGCATTTTTGACATAATCGTTAAAATCTTTATAACTGTCATCTTGTTTGGTTGAGTTGATGGTAAATTTGTTAGCTGCAAGATAAGATTTTACTGCCATATTATTAATCCGATATTATTGTCAAGCAAAACATATTAATCAAACAAAACACATTAAGTCAAATATAAATGTCAATAATACATCGATTTAGACCGTTAAAACACAAGCAAAATCCACTAAGTCAACTTTAAAATTATCTTAAAGCCATTTTGCGGCATTACAGTCAACAATTCAACAGTAATCTTAACAAGCAAAGCACACTAAGTCATTATTCACTGGTAAAACCCACGAAGTCAGGCTCATTTTTTTGTAAATCTTTGATTAAAGGTTGCTGTTATTCTATCAACTAACATTGTGTAGGTAATTAAGGGTTCATTCTAAATTATAGAATACAAAAAAAAAACATTTTGGAGATATTCATCCACTTATAGTCTTTCCAAAATTGCTAAAAATTGAAATGGGATTATCTCAGGATTGTGTTTTAGTGACTTAGTGGACTTTGCCAGTAGACCGACGAAATAATGTAAATTGTATATATTTATGGTATTCTAAAAAATAATGACGTGCTTAGAACAAATACACTTGCCCATTTTTTATGTGTTATTACAGCGGTAAAAAAAAATAAAAGATCATCTAACCCAGCGGTTCCCAAAATGTATTCCGTGGAACACCAAGGTTCCGTGGAAGAGTTCCAGTTGGGGATGTCGTCGTTCTATAGGCTCCGAGATGATTGAGGACTTGGGACTAATGTGCGGTACTCGTAATTTAAAGTTTAAAAAAAAATATTCTTAAGTAATTAGTACACAATTAAAAAGTAAAACACCTATCCCTCTTCTTTCCCCCCGAGAGGGAACATTTCCCATGTGAATGCTATAGCTACGACTTGGCTACGACCTTGTGTTCACAATTGCTTTTTGTTTTTTTCTCCAATCCCAGTGATTGGGACTCCTCGATTATGTTCAATAAAGATCGCGGTTAGTTGAGATCGCAAGTTAGTTTATTTGTGTTATCTTGTGGTTTACAACGAATATATAACTGGACCAAACGTCCATTGTAATAGATGCATCGGCGATTTCCGTAACCATTCGGGTATTAACCTCGAACGGCGACACTTGCCACTCTCCTAAAGTACTACTTTACTGACATCTATTGAGACTCCTCAAAACTACATCTACTTATACTATAACTACATCTGTTGATGGATCTTGAAACCACATATATGATTCTAGAGACTAAAGATGGGTAAGTTCTGCATTTGCCGGAGGCCTCCGAGACGTGCTTTCTTTTAAGAGTACTCGAGTTCTTAGAGTAGGTTCCGGGAGCCACTCCCGGCTCGCGAATGGCTCGGACAGAGACGCAAGAGTTCGACCGGAGCCGGACCTCGGAGCCGGAGCCGAGAAGCACAGGTTCGACCGGAGCCAGTGAACCCGGTCCGTCCGAATACTGGATTTGGGTCTGAGTACTGGACCGGTTTCTCTGGGAGTAGTCGATTTGAAAAAGGAGTAGGAGTAGGATCCGATTCCCGCGAAGAACCCGAGATCAAGAGCCCACTCCAGCTGAATCTACACATCGCTACTATACACTACACACTACACTAATTAACTTTATTTATAAGAGTTGAGTTTCGCCAAAAGAAGATCGATTATTTAGGGTTCTGTAGCCGAAAAAATTGGGAACCGCTGATCTAACCCACATAAATGTGTCACAAGAGGTCACCTGTTCTAAGGTTAACATTGAATAAAATATTAAAATTATTTTCACCTTGGTTTACATAGAAAATATGTAGAGAACCTTCATGGGAAATGGCGTTCATCATACCGCAAAAAATACCTATACTAGTACAGGTAATAGTACCAAAATACACAGAATAAATTACAAAATTATTTATTATCATGATATATTCACAAGTTGCACTCGCAGGTAGGTACTAGTACAGGTAATAGTACAAAAATGCACAAAATAAATAACAAAATTATTTATTTTTATCATGATACTAGCTGGTTCCCGGCATGCGTTGCAATCCCATATTCAAAGAAATAAATTGTTTCTCCCTGCATGTCCTTTCCCGTGCGTCCCCGTTTCCCTCTCGCCCCCCTACCCTCCCGCGTTTCCTTTCCACCTTCCCCGCCCAACCTCTCCCCTCTCCCTCTCCCCCGTCCCACAACCCTCCCCCTCCCGCGTTCCATATATTCAGTCCCAGTACATTCAGTTTTCAAACAGCTCGCGTGCAAATTAAAGCTATTACAAATATTAATTTTTGTATATTATAAGAACAATCAATCGAATTTGGTAGCTATAAACATAGGTACCTATTTAAAATATCTTTAATTTTAATAATCCATAGACAATTCTTTTAATACAAACAAAGAAAACAGCTGCCTGCTAAATTCACATTCATAAAATGCCCGAACTGCCAAACGTGCGAAGTTAAAATAGTCGTTAAATTATCTGGAATTATCCAATTTTTTTCATTTTTCTTTCCGTAAGAACCTTCTACAAAGTATTAGAAAACTTTCTGAAGTAATGGCCGGACCAAGGGAAACAGGGATTCATTTTTATATGTATAGATAAGCACTAGTTGCACTCGCAGGTAGGTATTAGTACCTACAGGTAATAATACAAAAATGCACAAAATAAATTACAACAGTATTATTTATTTCTATCATAATATATGCACTAGTTGCACTCCCTGGTAGGTAATAAATATCATTCGATACCGTACGAAAGAAATTACTAAACGTTATCTCACTTTCACCAACTGTGTACACATATAGCGGAAATTTGAAATGCTGTAAAGAACAATGAATTCAAAAATGAGTTAAATATGTAATTTTTTAATTTGTTTTTCTCTTTCGATCTGCGTCGTCGAAATAATTCTAGGAAAATGAGTGCGTCTTTTACGACTTGCATTATCGAAAAATTAAAAATAAATGAAATACTGCCATTTAAAAAATGTTAAATATTCTGAAAGATCTATTAAATGTTATTTAATAATAAATAAATCATAATTACAGGTCTACTAAAACAGGAGACATGATTTTCAGAAAAAAATACATATTCACTACTTCAAAAGTGAAAGTGAGCATCCCTTACTAAACGTGTCGGTTTTTTATAAACAACTAGCTGACCCGGCGAACTTCCTACCGCCTCAGACTCAGAATCAAGGACTGTTGTGTTAACATATTGGCTGAATTGAATTCAGTTTTTTTATTAAGTTAAAAATTACACAATGAAGCCATTATCGATGCCAAACTGTCTGTGTATTGTTTTTGTCAGTATCAGAGATGGCGTTGGGTACGAATTTAGATTTTTTGTGATTTTCTTACTTTTCCACTTAAAGAAATTGCGTTTCATTTTCTTTATACGTGTGAGGAAGATTTATTATAATTATTGTATTTTTACTTTGGAGAGGTGCAGACATACGTTCACCGTTTGTTTCATTTTCGACTGTTGACATTTAGTGTGTAAGAAAGAGGGGCAGCATTATATGTTTAAGAACAAAAGCAAAACAATCAGCGCATTGACATTTGACGTTTTTAAATTTTTGGAATTCACTCACTATTCAATATTATACTTATCACAATATTGCTGCAGCTCTTACAAAAGATGAGAATTCGTTCCATACAAAATGTATGAGGAAAAGAATTTTCTTGATAATTTTTTTTTCGTGAATTTTTCCGATGTTTTAATAGCTATTCTGCTATTCAAGGAAGAGACAAATCCAACTAATCAAAGATCATAAAAATCGATTCAGCCGTTCTTGAGTTATAAATGGTGTAACTAACCCGACTTTGTTTTATATATTAAGGTAAACGTGATTAAAACTAGTGACCGACCGAAGGTTCGGCAAAAAAATCTAGTTTCGGCATCAGTTTCGTTTTCGCCAAAAATCTGCCGAACCTTCGGCTGCACCGAAACTCTGCGTTCGTGAATTATCGCGCGTAGTTCGGCTGACTTCGGATGAGTTCGTGGCTCGTGTGTTACCCGCCATCAAAATACTCAATTAATAAGGTCCTTCACTTATAATTAAGTGCTGTTTAATGACAAATTTTTGTTCCAAGAAGTAGTTAACACGTTTGTTATTTTTTATAATTTTTGTTTGTTTTATAGCAGTAATATCAAACAAAAATTTTTTTTCGCTTATTTCAATTATTATTTTTTATTTTTATTTAACACGTGTTATAAGAATGTTGTGATTTTAAACGCAATTAAAATTAAAATACTCAATTAATGATGTCCTTCCTTCATTTAGATTCGAAACGTTGTTTGAAATGGCTTTGGCCGTATTTGGTGACCAGATCTGAATAGCTAGGTACATCTCCACCTTCCATCTTCTTCCCCTCCCTAATAACTCCAGCCTCACAACATACCCCAATTGGGGATGCCATAGTATCACTGGCTCCAAACGGGAGCAGTTGGTGACTCTTGTGCGGTGTTCATATGAAAAAAATGAAGGTGTTGATTATTGATAAATTTTTGTTCCAAGAAGTAGTGTTTTGATGTGTTTTATGATTTTTGTTTGTTTTATAGCGGTAATATAAAAAAATTATAATATTTTTTTCACATACTTCAATCACTGTTTTTTATTTTGTATAACACGTGTTAACTGTCTGTATAAGTGTAAAAAACAAGCCAAAGTTTCGGTTTCGGTTTCAGCCGAAACTGAGACAGATAGCGAATATTCGGTTTCGGTAGAAAAACCTGTTTCGGTCGGACTCGGACACTAATTAAAACCAAGAAATCTATTAATTAAAAAAAAGCTTTCATTTCGTTCTCCTGAATAATGATCATTTTGTCCTTTACAGCATTTCAAGTTTCCTACGGGTGCACACAATTAATTCATCATAATATTTTAAAGCATAATAGTGTTTTTTTCCTTAAATAATAAAACTAGCGTCATCGTCATCACCTTATCGATTAGATTTTGAATTCTTTACGAATCACTCCATTACTAATAGCATATTCAGGAAATAAATAATTTTTAACCATAAGCAATAAGTCACGGAAAGAATTAGAAAAAAGTGCTGAAGCCAAAAGCCATTGTGTCACTCTAGGAAGTCAGTTTTAGAAACAATAAATTAGGGTTTCACGTGGCACGCGTTGTACGCACAACATCCTTATGCAGGACACATGTGATCACATCATAATAACATATTGCTATTCTGACCGATTCATTTCAATTACTTACATAATACTGACATGACCTGTCGTAAGAGTTTGCTATTAAATTAATTATGAACTCAATATAAAAATTGTAAATAAAAAAACTCTTAGAATATTGTTTATTTGCTTTTCGAAACAACTCAAATAGGTTTCTTAGAAATCACTGTGTCTCCCTTACTATCATAGTGAGAAATATGCTTCGATATGATATAAATGGTGTTAGAAAGAGAAAACACTTTATTTATTTATTTATTTAACGCCCAAAGGGTTTTTACATGTTTGGTAGTATAAGTAATTCATGACAGATGATTTTTAAACAGATAAAGAAATAATAAAAATAAAATTAGATAAAAAAGCACACAAGAAATAAAATTACAAAAATACAGCGATTTCATAGGTTTACAGAAAAAGAGATATGTTTAGGAATAAAACAGATAAAGAAATAATAAAAATTAAATTAAATAAAAAAGCACGCAACTCATAAAAATACAAAAATACAGCAATTTCATAGATTTACAAAAATACAGATATGTTTAGGAATCGTTTTGGAATAAGTTTTTTAAAAGATCACCAAAATTCGCCAAGTTTATGTTAAATTTGTCAATATCACCTAAGTACTGATTTCCCATAGTGGCAATGTTCGGCTTATGAATACTACAGTAGAATAGTGTATTTTGTCGTGTAGTTACTGTCGGTGTTCGTAAGTTTATGAGTTACAGGAGTTCGCAACAGTCAAATTTAGAGTTAAGTATTTTGAATAAAAATGTTAAGTCGTTTATTTGACGTCTGTCTTCTGGTGTGTGTATTTTTAGAATATTTAATAATTAATTATGTTTTAAGTCTTCTACTGGGATATTTAATTTAAAATTTATAAAACACAGAATTTTTTTTTGTATTCGCTCAATGTTATTAATGTGAATTTTGTAAGATGGATACCAAACTACCGAGTTATATTCCATTAGGCTTCTAACTAGAGATACATATAATAATTTAATGGCTTGTATGGAATTAAAGTTTTTGGTTGTTCTTAATACGAACCCTAGTGTTTTCATACCTTTGTTTACAATTTGGTGGATATAATTGGCGAAACTTAGTTTTTCATCCAAAATAATTGCAAGATCTCTCATTTCCGTGACTCTTTCTAAAGCTGTGTTATTGATGAAATATTCGAATAAAAAAGGATTTTTATTTCTGAAGAAAGTCAAGGTTTTGCACTTTTCTACATTTAAGAATAAATTATTTTGAACGCACCAATCTTTAAACTTACTAATATTTGACTAAAGTATATGGCAATGATTTATATCAGTTATTTTCTTGTATAGCTTGATGTCATCAGCAAAGAGCAATACCTCGACATCGTTGAAGCAATTGGCTATGTCATTGATGAAAATGAGGAACAAAACCGGGCCAAGGTGACTACCTTGCGGTAGGTCACTAGTAGCTCAGAAAGCTTTCGACATCCATGATTTTATTTTGATGAACAGTTTACGATATAATAAATAGCTAGTAAACCATTTTAGCATGTTATCCCTTATTCCTAGAGCAAATAGTTTTTGGATTAGTAGTTTATGGGATACTTTGTCAAATGCCTTCGAAAAGTCTGTATATATGCAGTCGACTTGTTTATTTTCTGCAAAAGATTGTATTATGAAGTTTTGAAATATTGTTAAGTTAGTTGCGGTAGATCTACCTTTGATAAAACCGTGCTGTTTTTGGTCAATTAGTTTTATTAATTTGGGATAGATTTCATCAAGGACCAGTGATTCAAAAAGCTTAGGTAGTACTGACTTTATATTCCAATCTAAATGTTAACTATGTATAAAATAAGTGAAATGCACACCTTTATGCAGCCAAAGTTTGCAAACATCGATATATTAACTATACTTATAAATACATTTGGTCGAAATTTGCAAAGGATCGTGATTTGAAACGACAAAAAGCGAGGTGACAATAACGTTTATTATTACAATCACGAATTTTTTTTTACGTTTATTGTTTATTTATTCCATTATTTATTTGTCTAAATATATATTTTTGTGTTTTTTTTTATCCGTAATTTTAGTTAGAGAAAACCTAAAGTGAGCCATTTAACTTTTTTATGTTTGCGTGCAAATTTTGATACTTTTAAAAATTATTTGTTTATTTCAAATTATAAAATTTGAAAGCATATTTTATCACATTCCAAAACAGGTTTTAGTTTTCAAATATATTCAAAAATATTCCATTTATTTGGATTTTATTGCGAAGCGGAAATATCTTGACACGCCGACAAAATCTGGTCGAGGCCCAAGAGGTTAAAAAAACGAGACCGTATTATCACGAATTTAATTGCTGGTTTCGCAAATCAAACCAATTCGTCGCTGTGAGGAAGTAACAGAACTATTTTATTTTAATAGTATTTTTATATATAGTACATGATACATATATACTTATCAGTGGCGATCCGTGTGTTTTCAGTGAGGTAGAGTGCTAAGATTGAAAAATACGACGTTATTGATGTTGTAGCTGAAAACAAATTTTATTTTTTTTTCAAAATTTTAACTTTTTGTATGAAGATATACTTACTGAAAATCTTCATACAAAATGTTGAAACTTTGATAAAAAAAATCATTTTCAGCTGCAACACATCAATAACGTCGTATTTTTCAATATTAGCACTATAGCTCACTGAAAACTCACGGACCGCCACTGATACCTACCTATTTGAAATATGTATTTATTTTGTTTAAATTTTTGTTAGATCCTAAATGAGTAAAAAATCGACAGATCTAAATCTGAATCACTAATAATGTTTAAAGTTTACTAACGGTATTCACTCGAAGTGTAGGTACATTTTTACAATTATTATTTTTAATTATTTATTTTCGTTTACAATTATTTTTTTGATAGGCCATAATGTAACCGAGACAAATGGTCTGAGGCAAAAAGTGCAGCGCCTCAGCATGGGTAAGCCACCCAATGAGGCCAAGATTATTAAATTATACTACACGTATAAAATGTAAAATATTGTATCAAAATAAATATCAAATAAAATAAATACACATTTTAAAAAAGCTTTTACCATCACAAATTCTGCAATTTTAACGTTCCGTGATTTTTCGCCGGTCTGTACTATTTAACTATATTGATAATTTTCTTCACATGTACTTACCTACAACAATTCCAATTTTTAAAATGTTATAATAGTCGCATTTTTTACATTTTTCTTACTACTCTTATGACAGGTAACCTTGGTTGCTGAGTAGAATCGTCCCCATATGATTATGGTCATAGTTTTCCCGTTGATCAGGTATTCCTCCCGCTATGGCACCCGGGGTTGCCCGTGGAATGCTAATTCTCTCATTGCAAAGGAATCGGCGCTAATCGAGAAGATGGATTCCGTGCGCGTGTCGTGTTGATGTCGCCTTGACTGCCTGACTGCCTGACTCAAATGGCGTCAAAGCCAAGTTCAAAGACGTCTACCAGACTTGATTTGATGTGCGCCTTTGTGATGGAAAATTTCGTAATATTTAGATGGTGCCGCGTTTGGAAATGATTTTATTTATTTATGCTTTATGTTTGCTATTAATTTTTTCGTTGCATATGAAATACAAATGTGAAATACACATTGCTGTGGCTATTTTTTGAAGTAAAACTTCTTCACGCGTGCTTGACTTGGGGAGTAAGCTGGTGAATGCGTGACGAGAGCGTTATGAAATGCGAGGCGAACGGTAGTTGAGAGGGAGATATAAGTTAGTGAAGATAGAAAGAGAGAGAGAGTTACGTTTCGTATTTATTACTGTAGGGGCAAGAGGGAAAGGTGCGAGCAAACTTTTTCTTTCTATCTTTCTCTCATAGCCAGTTACGTTTCGTACATCTAACGACAAAGTGCAGGCCTATTGTCTGTATCACACTGTTGGAGCAAGAGAGAGCAATTTTCTTTCTCTCTTCCTATTATATAGATGGAGCAGAAGTTTTACTTCAGACGTGACGTGGTCTAAAGCAAGGGCGTATTTGTGTGTACTGTGGAGATTCCATCACAGTATATACTTAGAAGCAAAAACTGTCTTTATTTTAAACATTTAATTTTTCTATTGTTTTGACACTTTCATAAACCTTCCTAAACATACTTGAACTCATAGAAATTATCTTGAAGTATCATACTTCAAGTTTATTTCTAACAGTAATTGTTGATTTTTTTGCCCGTCCGCCTCTTGTGCCCCCCCCAGAAAAAAATCTTAACAGTAATTGTTGATTTTTTTGCCCATCCGCCACTTGTGCCCCCCCAGAAAAAAATCCTGGATCCGCCCTTGGTCTAAAGCACACTCGTTTTTTTGTTACATATGAAATAAACAACGTGGCTATTTTTTCAAACAATTAAATGTATCTATTTTTAAAAGCTCCGTAGCACATGTTTGGAATGACGATGATTACCAGATGAAAAAAGTTGCGACGATCAAGGTTCAAATGAAAATATGTGCAAATTTCACAACTACAGAGTTCACTGTTTGAGAGATTTGCTGCACCTCTTGTCGATTGTCTCTAATCAAAGATGCTTCTAGTATCACCCTTTTTTTAAATGTGAATACCACATAAGATTCCCAACTGCTCCCTGGGGCCAGTGAGACTATGCCATCACCAATTGGGGTATGTTGTTAGTTGGAGGCCGTGGGAAGGGGAAGAAGATGGAGAAGACGAAGGTGGAGAGATACCCGACTATTCATATTTGGTCATTAAACATGGCTAAAGCCTTTTCAAGCAACGTTTCAATTCTTAATGATTGTCTTACACCAGGAGAGTACCTACCACTCTGGAACGTGCCGCAAATATACTATATATAAATATAATAAGTTTATATTTATCATTTTTAACCCCCGACGCAAGGAGCGGTGTTATAAGTTTGACTTTATGTGTGTCTGTCTGTCTGGGTCTTTCTGTGGCATCGTAGCTCCTAAACGAGGCGTTTCAAGGTCACCAGCTCTCTTTGTGTCGGTTTTTTTTTAAATTTTAAAATTTTTTACTTATTAATAATTTATTGTGAATTTCAAAATTTAACCAAATACGCAAAAAAGTTAGGTCCTCACAGAAGAAGAATGTGTTTTGAATAAAGCACCTTGGAGAAATTAAATCCTTCATTTTTTATTGTTATGTTTTGAATTTACAAATAACCGACAAGCAATTTTTTCCCACCCGACGGAAAATAGGTTCATTTAATACGTTGTTTTTCAGTGTAAGTTTAGTTAAGTGGTAATTTTTAGCCGGCGTGGGCTTTTTATAATTAAATTACTTTGTCCGTTGAGAAGGGAGAAGACAAAAAATTATCACACAACAGCGACATCTGCAATTACTAGTGCCATCTTTGGCCTAAATGAGGTAACCTTGTTGATAATGATTTTCACTATTTGTAATTCATAATTGGTTTGAACCTTAACTATAAACCAAAACAGAGGCCTTCATAGAAAAACGTTCAGATTTCTGCAAATAAAAATAATAAAGTTGGGTTGCAATCATGAACCCATAGGCCCTGGAAGGAGCTGTTTAGAATAATTTGAAGCCACGGGGTGAGGGGGGAAGATGTGAGAAGAGTGCTTTCCCTACTTAATTTTTTGCTTGGTTTGGGAGAGTTTTTATTAACAATATAATTAATATGCGGTATATTTTACCAGATTTCATTTCTCCAGCTTTCTACACTAATTCTAGTAAATAAAAAAAAAACAAAAAACGGAATATACACTTAAGAATATGAATGTGAAGCACAGTGTGCAGGTATGACTACTAGAAATTTTAAACTGAGTTAGGGAAAACGAACTCTGTTTACGAAATAATAACTCTTCCGAGATTGATAACCATTTATTAGAGACAGGCCATAGCTTCAATAAAGAAAAAAACGACGTTTATAAATTCAAATATAAACCCGTAGGTACCTATTTTAATTTTTGCGCCTTAGAAACCTTAGGAATCTATATATATATAAAAAAAAAAATGTATGTATATTTGTCCGCTGTGTATTGCTATATTAAGCATGGGAAATGTTTGAAACTTTCAAAATACCTTCTTTAAACCCCCGCGAAGGTTTCTGGATTATTACAACCACATGGCAATACACCTGAAAAGTTTTTTAATCACTACAAAAACCCTTGCAAAACTGTCAAAACTTGAGAATGACATTTTGCAAAACAATGTTTGTTAAATCGGAAATTCGATTTATTTG
This sequence comes from Limnephilus marmoratus, assembly GCA_917880885.1. Taxonomy (NCBI): domain Eukaryota; kingdom Metazoa; phylum Arthropoda; class Insecta; order Trichoptera; family Limnephilidae; genus Limnephilus; species Limnephilus marmoratus. Next base: position 57,582,859 of record OU862912.1, on the reverse strand, counting down.
AAGTACTCGCCTCATACTTGAATCGAATCAAGAATTATAGATATTTAAAATAGGTACCTATGTTAGTTACCAAAATTGATTGATTTTTCTTATTAGTGGAAACAATTGAAACAATTTCTTTATTAGTGCATAGCAGCGCATGCTGGGGACTCGCTAGTATTAAAAATAGAAAAATAATTTAATTCAAAATAATAGCACCCTCTAAGTCACCTTGATTGACTATTTTTCCTTGTTATGTTGACTCCTCCCAACGTTCCCCCAAAACACCACTCCCACTACTCTCACCTAATATAATATCTATCTATTTACGTTTATAATTTTGCAATGTATAGAAACCGATAGCAAATAAATAAAATAAGTAAAAAAATGTACTTTGTGAATAAAACTCGCCAAAGTAAAATGATGAAAAATTGTTACACAGTTAAATGTCCAAGAAATACAAAACATTTTTAAGGTTAAACGTCACGTACGTTATAATCTACCCTTTCACAGATGGCGCCAATTAAATTATTTTAGGTTTTTAATACTTTTAAAATATTGAGATGAATTAATTGTTTGCGCCCGTACACATTTAATATGAATATAAATAAATAGTTTTGTCCATAAACAAACCCAAATTTTTCGAGAGATTTGTATCGGTGACTCAATCCAATTTTGCATTTTCAGCCTGAAAAGCTTTTTTGAAAGATTTGGATTTGTTTATGAACAAAACTATTTATTTATATTCATATTATATATGTTCGGGCGCAAACAATTAATTTACCTAAATATTTTGGAGCATAAATGCAAAAAGTGTTAAAAACCTAAAATAATTTAATTGGAGCCATCTGTGAATGCGTAGATTAAAACGTACGTTACTTTTCACCCCCATTTCCCTGTCTCCTCAAATACCCAAAAAATATAAGTCTGTATAATTGCATTATCGTCATGAAAGTACAATTTATATTGTACCAATTACCAATAATACCACTTGGCATACAAAATTATTTCTAAAGTTTGCCATACAAGATGGCTTTTTTTTTTTTTTTTTTTTTTTTTTTTTTTTTTTTTTTTTTTTTTTTTTTTTTTTTTTTTTTTTTTTTTTTTTTTTTTACAGTGATTACCACACAAGAATCTCAACTGCTCCCGTCTGGAGCCAGTGAGACTATGGCATCCCCAATTGGGGTATGTTGTGAGGCTGAAGGTAGTGGGGAGGGGAAGGAGGTGGGGAAGAGGAAGGTTGGGAAGTACCTGGCTATTCAGATCTGGTCACTAAACACGGCTAAAGCCATTTTCAAGCAACGTTTCAATTCTGAATGGTGGTCTTACACCAGGGCGATACTAATAGTATCTTCCACTCTGGAACATGCCGCAAATATACTATATATTATTTTAAATGAATTAATTGTGAAATAACACAAATTAATCAAATAAAATTTATTTGCGCATGCCGGGTTCGAACCCGCGACCTCCGGAATGTGAGTCAAGAGTCTTAGCCACTGGACTATGGAGGTCGTCGCTGCCGAGCTAATTCCCTCACCGAGATTTGGCTTCAATTTCATTCACAGAAAATGGCTCCAATGCTCTGTCAAGGTCACAATTGACAATATTTAAATGATTTTTAATTGTTATATTTTTCTGGTTTCAATAATAATAGAAAAATTAAAATTTCTAAAAAAAAGTAGATTATTTGGCGACCTTATCTGAATCTTATCTGTTTCTGACTTTCTCTTTTCGATTCCTACCATCTATTTTTTCGAAAAACATAGGTATTATGTCACCGGAACATACGACACCGTTAGACACCGAGTTTTTTTACACTACCTCCACCCATGAGGAAAACAAATTCCAGAAATAAAGTTCTGGGAAGGAAAAATGTATGAGGGGTAGGAATCTGAGGGGTCTATGTGTCCAGGTCTGACGGACGAATGAACCCATCCCTACCGAGGAGAGGTAAAAAGGTCTCCATCAACCATTCTCTCCCGACCCGGCCCGCCACGTAGTAGGTGAGCTAGACAAACCTCACTTGGGCTACTTGGGATGACCTATGGCAGGGGTGTTGGTTATCCAATAAATAGTTCCCGGGGCGGCGGTACTAAAACCTGCCTCTCAAATTGAAAAGTTGTCCAAAAATTTTGTCGAAGTTGATCATACCATCTGAATAACCCTACGGAGATATTAAAAATTCTCAAACATACCATTTCAAAATTCTTCTAAATATTCCGAAATTTCAGTCAGAAATTACCATTTCTTACTGCATTAAAAGAGGAGTTATGGAATAAAATTAATAATAATATAATTATGACGAAATCATTCTACAACTTCTAAAAATGGTTTCATGCCAACTCAGAATGAAACCAACTCAGAAACACCTCAGAAAGGTCATTAAAATCTATGAAAAAATATCTAAAAAATATCCATAGAAAAATTCATGCGAAAGATTTCTTCGCGCCATCTGTGGTTTGGAAGAACAACGAACAGAGAACGTTGATTTTCACTTTTAAAATTTCAGTCAATTCATTTCACCCATAGATGGCGGTAGTAGAACTAAATGTAATCACAGCGGGACATAGATTTGCAGGTGGGCGAAGAAGGAAATAACGAACCGACCATTTTTAAATGTAAAAATAGTACATAAAACATAGATTTGTATAATTGAATGCGCAAAATCTCCATAAAACCTTTTTAGTACATAGCTAACCAAAATTAACATAATTTTCAATTTACTTAGGTACCTAATAATAATTTAAATTCACAAGCCAATAAATTATCTTTGTTTCCGACCTGTTTTATTTTTAATTCGAAGGTTTTAAAAATTATAGATGGAGTTACACCTCGGAACAGGCGGAGTCTGGTGAGATGGTTTATACCAAAAAAATTTGATTTGTATATATGCATGCATCTATTATCTATGTATTTATGGTTAATAAATAATTAAAAATATGTATATTTGTATGTTTTCATTTAATTCAGGTACCTTCAAGTATGCTAAAAGTGAACGGTATTATATACAATTTAGCAAAGGTTTTCATTACCTGTTTCCGTTCGTATCTATGGTTAGGGTTGGTGGTTCAACCCATTTTCAAATGTAAGGATAAGGTATGCAGCTTGCAAACGAAGACAATAGCAGTGGCGTAACTATACCATCTGAGGCCCGTGGCAAATTCCAAATTCATTGGTTGCCCCCCCCCCCCCCAGTAAACATCGTTACGTTATTACGTTACGTTACGAAGTTACCCAGCAGTATTACTAATATTGTGTGTATTTTTGTAAATGTCTAATAAGTTTTATTTTCAAAAGCATAGGTATTACATATGTATAATGAAATAACAATTTAATCTTTACAAGATATTTATTAATATAATTGTTCCGGAAAAGTACCAATAACGTCATCAAAGTTAAGATCGGGCCATAGAATTTTCAATAGACATAATAGCCAAGTTACGTAGCCTGTCTTGTCCCGTTGAGTTTCTTTCTGAACAATGATCACACTAAAATATGATTCACTTTGATTTTCGCTAGTACCTTGTTGTGGTTATTCTGGATCTGGATATACACTGGTGTCGGGTGCTGCATCTGCTATACTTCATCTGCTTTACTTACTTTTACTTTTAGTTACGTCCAATGCTTCACTTTCAGAGCACTGTTCACTCGCTTTTCCATCAATAAAGTCATCATTGTTAAAGTAGGTACTGACTAATTTTAGGTAACTTTATATTTTTTCTTCAGACTCCCTCTTCCTCTTTCGTTTTTCGCTCCCACTTAGATATTTTTAAAACTAGACATATTATTTATTTTGCCTTTAAGGGACTCTTTGACATAGGGCAGGGGTCCCCAACTTTTTTGATAATTTAACGACGGTTAAATTGAAAATAAATGTAATAATATGCGTCAACATCGTGTTCATAAACTCTACAACTAGAAATTTATAATTTCACTCACTAGACTCCACAAGCTTAAAACTTTTTCCACTCTGACCATTTTTTCTCATAACCGTTTACCTACTCCCACCAAAAATGTATGTTATATTTTGTGTTTAAAATGAAAATTTCCGTTCATAACATTTGCGGCACCCTATCGGATAATTCGTGTGATCATTAGTTGTTTGGTATATTTTGCATAAAATACTTGTTAAATCACACATTAAGTAACTAAAAGATAATAATTCGATTTCAATATGTTTTATTTGCATAATATCTTTTATTGCATAGCAATAATTTGTATAATACGGGTAAAATATACAGACAATCCAATGCAAATCCTTGGAGAAGTTCCTTTCTAATTGTCCTGTACCGCACAGCGGGTAACCAGTGACTGCCTTTACCTGATTGGCTTAGGTTTTATGGGTAGTGGATGGTTTCTTATTTTGCATTGGTTACATTATTTTAGGTTTAGACCCTCTTTCAGGGAACAGAAGATAGACCAGCCCACAACACATAAAATAGATAATAAGTTTGGCAAATATTCTACACGGTGTTTACAAGTTAGAGTATTGTACATATTATACATAATATAACACTGTCACATTTCATTATAAAAAAACTAACGATTCGGTCCAATGTTATTATAAATTTCTTACTTTATTTTACTACGTCACCATCACTTATAGTTTTTTAGGGTATGATATTTTTCGAAGCATTCTCCCACATAAGGTGCAAGTTTGTTTCCACAACTTTTACAGTGTTATATTGTTCGTTTTATTTGCCCTCCTTCTCTACCCGTATCATAATCTGAACCACTAACGTTTTTTTTAAAAGTAGGAATCTGGCGGTTAGTGTATCCAGGAGAGGCGATGCGTGAATCTATCCCTCTCATTGCACTGTAAGGCAATGGTTCGATAGAGTCCGGCTGGAGAGATCAAAATATCTCCGTCAACCAGTCTTTCCCGATTCGGCCCATCACGCAGTAGATGGGCAAACGCATCTATCACCGAGTCCTAGAAAAACCTCATCCCCATGAACCCGGGCACCTCCGCCGCTCCAACCGCTGTTCTGAATCTACCGAATGTCATCCTTTTCTTGTTTTTACACCTTATATTTCCAATCAGCTGAATATAATGCGTATCCACAAATTGAAAACGGCTCAATGGTATTGCCAATAAAAAAAATATTTGTTGTTGTGGTGTAGTCGGTGTATTAGTAGACATAAATTCCATTTTTTTCTGGATCAGAAAAGCTTGACGGTGTGGGATTGATGGATGTTGAAGATTGTTGCGGAATCACAATATTTTCTATATCACTATCTTCACTGAAATAAGCAAATCTCCTTCTTTTGGGTTCGATAATGTCACTCCTACTATCTGTATCACTTGGAGCGTTACCGACTTCTTCACCATCACTTCGAAGGAAAACTATCATTCTGTTCTATGACGGTTAATTAACTATATTACTAGAAAACGTAAATTAGTAATTCTTTAATTAGTAGTTCCATAAAACGATAAAAGATGGTCACAAAAAGTGGGAGTAACTGCGGAGAACCGTCATAAACGCTTCTTTCAGGACTTGTTTAGGATGCTTAGGGTGTGAACATACTAAAAGTCCTGACGTCTAGGTGGTGAGCTAGGGGGGGGAGATGGGGGGGGGGGGGGAAGGTCCCGATTTTTGGGTTTCCGTTTATATCTCAAAAATGGTGCGTCGCAGAAGAAAACTTTCTATGAATAAGTAAAAGTTCATAAAATTATCTACAATTTTTATTCTATATGTAATTTTGAAAATCCCAGCCGTTTTTGAGTTATACGCTCCACAAATGTCAATATTTTCGAAAAAAATCATTTTACCTCACATTTTTCATCAAACATTCCTTCATATTGTCTAAAATATTCATCTAAGAAATAAATTTATTTGAAAGAAGTTGTAAATAATTTAATTACCTTTTAGAATATATATGTATACATATGTAAATAAATCTCCAACCAGTAAATATTTACAGCAATTTTAAGTTTTTTCGTAAAATGTCGTCATTTTCAGAAAAAGCTGTTATTTCTTACCAAATTATTAAGACGGGTTTTTTCTTCATGGGAAATTCCTAATTAATTTTTGCACGCAAGAAAGCAGGTAAGTTGTTCTCGAACAGATGATTAGTGGAATTCATTTTATAATCATTATTATTGTGATGGGTGATTAGGTTAGTCGTCGGACGTGCTACGATGCTGTTCGAGTTGGTGAAAAGGCAATGAATGCGATAGTGGGCTTGACATTCTCAGACATCAAGTTGTCCCGCAAAGATCGGGCATTCCCAATGAATTCTGTCAGCTCGTCGATAAAAATTCACGATGAAAAGGTTGCAGTTGACCCAACATTGCTGTTTCAGCGGATGTGTATAAGCAAACGATCAGATGAGGATTTGATGAAATTCTTTGAGTATGAGTTGGCCCCATTTCCCATGGCACTGTTCTTAATAACATCATGTTACACTCTCAACTTTATATGGATTCACGTTTTCATATCCTCTTTGGACGTGAGGGTCCTGGCAAGCGTTGTTCATCCATGGCATCGTCATTCTCAGTGGTGGATGTTCTTGCTGAAAGGGCTCTACGTCGTCTTCATCGTGAAGGCACGCTGCAGAACAGGTCTGCATTGCTTTTCGGCATCCACATTTGCCAATTGCACAATCCTTGGTGCAGCGGCAAAATATAATTTTCAGAAGGACCTCCGGTGCTGGAGGATCTTCTGTTGTAATTGGCGCCAGGGTGTCTCCTTCGTGTTTCCACCCCCATTCTTCAGGGGACAGCTCAATCCCGAGCCACTGCTGAACTTGGTGGTATGTCCGCCGGGAATGCTGTTTAGCTGCACTCTCTGTTGGAGGGAGGGAGCTGATGTCAGGCTTCATATTTGCCACGGACCTTGTAAACGACTGGAAGCGGTACTGGTTAAGGGAGGTCTGTCTTTTTGGCGCCGCATACCATTTCAGGAAGCATTTATTTCCAGCCTCTTCAACCTCGTCGTGATTAGAGGAGGGGTTGTAAAAGATCATTGCCGCTTGCTTGATCATTTCTGACTCTAAGTACAATTTTGAAAAGCCCACCTTGCTTCTCCTGAAATTTGCAGACGTTGTATCGCATCCGGTAAATGAATGTAAAAATATGATGTATTCAAATCCACGATGCTGCATCTCTTGGGTGGACAGTGCCAATGTTTTGGTTTTCCCTCGTCCGGGTTTCAGCAACAGAATATCTTAGGTGGGTGGAGTGGAAGCAATCAAAAGGACAGTGAGGTCCACATCCTCAGTAGATGAAGTTACTTTTATTGGTAGGATTGGATAAAAAATCTTCCCGTTTAACGGGTATTGATTTGTTCCATGTCAAATTGATGTCGGCTGACCTTCTCAGTCTGTATCGTCGCATCTGTTCTTGTGATTTCGTACTATTGACTGGATTTGCGTACCCATCAAATACCATAGTGCGAGTCATTCCAGGATAGTGGTGGTTGACATAGGTGATATAACGATCACAAATTGCGGCAACGGAGGCATCTTTTTGTCAAATTACTCTGTATAATATAGATAATGTGTATAATATGATAGAAATCCTCCGTCCACAACTATGTTCATCTGAGACAGTAGAACAGTTTTTTTGGTAGGCTCGAATAAGCTATACAGAACAGATTTATTTGTCTTTCGCATCCCACTTTCATTGAACAGTGCCAAGGGAAATGGGGCCAACTCATACTCAAAGAATTTCATTAAATCCTCATCTGATCGTTTGCTTATACACATCCGCTGAAACAGCAATGTTGGGTCAACTGCAACCTTTTCATCGTGAAACTTGATGTCTGAGAATGTCAAGCCCACTATCGCATTCATTGCCTTTTCACCAACTCGAACAGCATCGTAGCACGTCCGACGACTAACCTAATCACCCATCACAATAATAATGATTATAAAATGAATTCCACTAATCATCTGTTCGAGAACAACTTACCTTCTTTCTTGCGTGCAAAAATTAATTAGGAATTTCCCATGAAGAAAAAACCCGTCTTAATAATTTGGTAAGAAATAACAGCTTTTTCTGAAAATGACGACATTTTACGAAAAAACTTAAAATTGCTGTAAATATTTACTGGTTGGAGATTTATTTACATATGTATATATATATATTCTAAAAGGTAATTAAATTATTTACAACTTCTTTCAAATAAATTTATTTCTTAGATGAATATTTTAGACGATATGAAGGAATGTTTGATGAAAAATGTGAGGTAAAATGATTTTTTTCGAAAATATTGACATTTGCGGAGCGTATAACTCAAAAACCGCTATGATTTCCAAAATTACGTATAAAATAAAAGTTGTAGATAATTTTACGAGCTTTTACTTATTCTAAAAAAGTTTTCCTCTGCAACGCACTGTTTTTGAGATATAAACGGAAACCCGAAAATCGGGACCTTCCCCCCCCCCCCTCCCCCCCCTAGCTCACCACCTAGACGTCAGGACTTTTAGTATGTTCACACCCTAAGCACCCTAAACAAGTCCTGAAAGAATCGCTTAGTTTCCTGCTCACGCACTCTACAACTCCTTCCTTTACTGGACTAATATTTCGTGTGCTAAAATGATGCATCTATTTTTACATGAATATATCTAATTAACGGTAAATTTAAATGAAGAAATGTTGGTTTATCCAACATGTTGCGACAATTCTTTGTAATTATCGGAAATAATAGTTAGTAGATTGTCCTTAGGAAGATAGAAATTGGTGATTAAACTTATACCTGCGCCGGGCCAGAACCTCTGGCCGACGGAGCTGCCTACCAAAATCGTTTGGGCCAGAATGTGTGGCCTACGGAGTGGAAAAGGTTACAGACAGAAAAAGCAAATGATTTTCCTTCGAATTTTGCAACATGTGGTGTGCACCTCGGATTTAAAGCTTATCTCGAAACTGGTTTTAATTTGTCATTGGAGAGAATCATTTAATTAAGACAACACCCAGACTCGTTTTAATTAAGGCCACACCCAGAACATAAAAACTGCAACTATCCATGTTCTCAAAAGGAACATTAAAATCCACGAGCCGTTTCACAGTGGAGAAAAACCCTTTGTATGTTCCGATTGTAATTATTTATGTGCTAGAAAGGAAACTTTAAAAACCCACAAATTTACCCGTAGTGGAGAAAAACCATTTTCATGTTACGACTGCTATCCATTTGTGTTTTGTTGTCGATAATAATTTTATTTTTTATTGTGTATGTTCGATTTTTTTAAAGTGATTTTGATTTTTAAGCAGGGCCGTGGACGGCCCGGTACCATTTGATCCACGGACCAGTACCGGTCCGCCGGACTAAGGGTTGGGGACCACCGACATAGGGACTCTATGTCATAGGCCCTGAGGGAAATTATTTTCCTCAGGGCCCCCTGTGTGGAGCTAATGTAAAAAAAACGAGTGTGCTTTAGACCACACGACTGAAGTAAAACTTCACTAATTTATATCTCCCTCTCAACTTCCGTTCACATCGGCCGACCGTTCACCTCGCCCGATCACACTTTTCATAACGCTCTCATCACGCATTCACCAGCTTACTCCCCAAGTCAAGCGTGCGTAAAGAGATTTACTTAAAAAAATTGTAGGTTCAATAAAACAAAAATTACGAAAAATCAAAGATACAAATGACCAATTGTTATAACAATCAAACGACGAATGCGTAGTAGAGCCCTCCGTACTTAAAATATGAAATCCGGGATTCCCCCAACACCATGCGTCGCTCGTCCGCCAGCGCCACGTAAAAAGTATTTTCTTGCTTAATAAAATGCGGGAACACCCCGAACGTTATTAGCTTCTAAAACTATACTCATTTACATTCATAAGTACAAAACCCAAGAAATACCAACTAATACGTATATTAGAAACACTAGATCTCATGGTCAAAAACTTATCCAACAAGTAACTACTAACACAACATTTGGGCAAAAAAGCTTCTTATATTATGGCATTAAACTCTACAATAAAATACCACTCTCACTCAAAAACCTCAACATTATAACATTTAAATTTTAAATAAAAAGCTGGATACTAAATATAGGGAGATCAGAAATAGAAAATATACTGATATCAAATACAGACTAAAACCAAATCTAGTAACCTGAATTATAAAAAAAACCACTATCTTACTTACTTTATAATTATTTAAAAAAAAAATACTACATGATATATGTTATGTCAAATTCATATCAATTTCTTATAATTAAATTATAATATGTAAATGAAATCCTCAGCACGGGAGATCCCAGTGAGGATATCATTATCTCTACTGTTACTAAAAAATGAAGACAATAAATCATTATTATTATTATTAGCAAAGAACCGCTATAAAAAATCAAGCAACCAATGGTTACGTTATAAAATTGAACGACATCCTTTTCTTATGAATGCGTTTAAATCTTAATAAATTATAAAAAAAAATTATATGGTCTTTATTTGTGTCTAACGTTAATTGATTTTATGTACTTACAAAAAATTTATAATTGATACTAAATTTTATTGAAAATGTTAGGTTACTTATGAGCTCGCGGCCTCTTGGGTCGGGGCCTCGACCCCCGCGGGGCCCGTGGCATTTTGCCAGCCCTGCTACCCTATAGTTACGTCACTGGACAATAGATAAGAATGCACCCCTTTGACTCTTCAATCTGAATTCTTTTCCCTTGTAAAGGAAAAGAATTAGCAAAAGAAGCCAGGGTTTTAGCGACATTTCCCGTTCAAAAGCGACGCTAATACGAAATTTCTAGAATCGTTCGATGCAATATTATAATACAAAGAAACTAAACTATTTCATATCCGTAAATTATTTACAATAAACTACTACGAAATGTGTAACCGAAGACAATATTAGCGACTATCAAATCGAAAATTTGAAACAGAAAAATGAGAAAAAGAGATAGTCACATCACACACGATTGACAGTCGCTAATATTGTCTTCGGTGATAAAATATTACAATTTGAGGTTTTAAAAATTATTTGGAAATCAATGAAAATAGAATTAGCAAAAGGACTAATAATGTATTTTTTCCCCCCAAACCAACATCAAATAAATGCAGACACGTGGCAATTTTATTAATCCAATTCAAATGACAAATAAAATATAAAATTGCATAAAAAAATTAATGTACATTTGTTACTTTATATTTTAAATTTTCTGCTACCGTTTCGACACATCCGTGTCATTCACTAACAAAGTTAAAACTGACTAAAAATTCTACGCAAGTACAAAACGATTAGATTCAATTGGGTGGGGGTAGTGGGAGGGGTGATGTTAAGGGAGTAGTAGAATAATATCTAAAATATTAAGTAACAAATACACATTGAAAATTAAAACTCAAAATAAAATGTCTAAAAACTGTTAAAGAGTTGAAAATTAAAACTCAAAACAAAATGTCTAAAAATTGTTACATAGTTAATGCCGAAGAAATACAAGAAAGGGGTCGTCCATTAATCACGTGAGGCTCGAATGGGGGGGGGGGGTTCGGAAAAAATCACGAAATATCACGACGGGGGGGGGGGGGAACCGCTTGAAACGCTTTTCTTTTAAGCTTCTAGCGAGTTCCCGGCATGCGTTGCTCTGCCACTTAATAAAGAAATTGTTTTACCCGCGTGTTCTTTTTCATTCGTCCCGTTTCCCTTCCGCCGCCCCTTCCTCTCCCGCGTCCCCTTCCCCTCACGCGTTCACAATCCGCCTTCACCGCCTTCTCCGCCTTCTCCACCTTCCCTCTCCCAACTCCCCCCTCCCCCTTCCCCGGTCCCGCGAACCACCCTCACGAGTTCCCCCCCGCCCTCCCGCATTCCATACATTCAGACCCGGTACATTCAATTTTCAAATAGCTCGCGTGTCACCAATTGATTTTTTTAAATATAAATTTCATAATGCCAGAGCTTAACAGTATATATAGAAACCATCGCGGGCATGCACACATCAAATTCCCAAAGTTTCATCGCAATCGGATGAATGGTTTAGCAACGCATAGATATCTCATGTACTCTTAAAAAACACCCTTGTAAACCTTTCTGTTTTTCACTTTTAACTTAAGTAAATTATAAAAAAAAAATTAAAAAAAAAAAAAAAAATTGGACGGGAATTTAACATTTTTCTTTCTTACGTTTTTAAAAACATTAACTCCGCACAGGAGACTGAAGAAAATAATTTCCCCCGGGGCCTATGTCGTCTTTGGAGATATGTTGAAGTTGTGAAGTTGAGGAGTAGAGGAGGGTCTTTTTTAGAAGGGGGAGGAGTGAACAAGGGTCTTGAAGAAACCCATGTTGTTGGAGGGAGTAAATACATAGGGAGGCAAATCGTTCTACAATCAAGCTGTTTAAATCTAGATCTAGATCTAAATCTAGAAATGACCAGTTCTTATGTGACAAACAAATTTCAACAAATTTTGGGTTTCTTTTCAAATGTTTACCGACTATGTGTAGCAGTTTGAAATTATAATGCTAATTTAGCACCCAGTCATTAAGTCGGTTACTAGTTACTACACATTTTTTTTTTTTTATTGAATGAAAAGAACATGGTTTCACATGGTTTAATGAATTTCTACGCCAATGAAGAGTACTAGCTCTTGAGCTTGGCATAGGAGTTATTTTACACTATTTCATTTTTATGACATACATTCTACTTACAGTATACAGTAAATATAAACTATATATAAATTTAATATATAAACTACCATTATTTCATTTTTATAACATACATTTTGCTCAGTGTATACAATAAATATAAACTATGTTGTGATGTTAATTTTGATTTGACATGAATTGAAGTTATAACATTTTGATTGGTGATGTTATGGTTGTTGTTTTTTTTTTAAAGATTAATTTTACTTTTTTCTTGAATGATACGAAATCTGTAATTTTTTTAATTTCTTCGGGAAGACTATTAAAATGTTTTATGCCTTTGTAAATATAATTATTGTGCATTTGTTGTGTTGAAAACAGAGGGATTTGGATGTTAAATTTATGCCTTAATGATGAGTTGAGTTTAAATTTTTTAGTTACATTTTCTTTGAATATTTGAAGTATTGAGTCTTTTTTATAGAGGTCTTCAATTTTTGGTACTTGGAAAATTTTGAACAATGATGCTGAAGGGAATGTTGGTTGTTTTTTTAATATTACTTTAATAATTAGTTTTTGTACCACTTTTACAGGACTTACAATTTTTTCATATGCACCTCCCCATCCGATGATTCCATATTGAATTAGTGATTGGACTAGTGCGTAATAGACTTTTTTTAGGTTGTTTAATTTGAGAATATTTCTTAATCTAATGAATATATAGATACATTTCCTAATACGCTTAACCAGTTCACATATGTGTCTGTTCCATTTCATATGTTGGTCTACAATTACACCCAGGTACTTTATTTCGGTTACATGGTTTAATATGGTACATGAATTATTACAGACATCTTTGTTACATTTTTTGTTGTGTATAATTATATTAATGTTGGGATAAGTTTTGGCTTTATTTATTGAGAAAGGAATATAAACTGTTTTTTTTTGCATTGATTGTAAGAAGGTTTGTATCGAACCAGGTTTTTAGGATTTGGATGTCATTATTTGCATTTTCATTTACAATTTTCCAGTCACTACCCTTAATTATGATAATCGTGTCGTCCGCGTAAGATATAACGGTTCCACTGAGGTTTTGTTTAAAAATATCGTTTACGTACATGATAAAAAGTAATGGTCCCAAAACAGTACCTTGCGGTATCCCAAAATCACTTGTGAGTGGTAGACTTGATGTGTGATTGATTTTTACAGTTTGTGCTCTTTTGTGAAGATAACTTTTTAGCCAATTTAGTGCTCTGTCGTTAAAACCCACAACCTTTAATTTTTGTATTAATTTGACATGTGATATACTGTCGAAAGCTTTTTGGAGATCTACAAAAATACCAACACATTTTAATGATTTGTCTAAAGCGTCTTGTATAGTACTAGATAATTTAGCAATGGCGTCTTTTGTGCTTTTGTTTTCCATGAATCCAAACTGGTTTTCGTGAATTATGTTATTGACCTTAATGAAATGAGTTATTCTTTTTTTGGCAATTTTTTCAAATATTTTTGCAATGTTAGATAGTAAAGAAATAGGACGGTAATTGGTTGGTTCTTCCGGATTGCCGGTCTTAAATATTGGTATAATTACGGATTGTTTGTACATGGACGGAAATATTCCGGTTTGAAAACTTGTATTGATTATATGAGTTAATGGTTTTGATACTTGTGATTTTATACTTTTCAGTGTTTGTATTGTGATCCCATCAAAACCTGGGGCAGAACCACCTTTCATACTTGTAATGATTTGTTCGATTTCTTCTTTTGTTGTTGGTTGAAATAGTTCAAATGAATACTCATTATTTACTGTAGTGTTTGGGTGATTTGGGGTCGGGTCTTGTTGGATTTTGCTAGCAAGGTTTTTTCCTACATTAGCAAAGAAGTTGTTAAATACATTTGCGGCTTCTAAGGGTTTATCTTTACAGCAAATTTTTGAATCATTGTGTCTTATTGTGTTGACTGTTTTATTTTTGAATTGTTTTTTTTTCTATAATTTCATTTATGATGGACCAAGTCTTTTTACTGTCATTTTCAGCTAATTCAAGTTTTTGTTTGTAGTAGTCATCCTTTATGTTTTTTATAAGATATGTAAGTTTTTTTTTATAAGCTTTGAAATGTTTTTGTAATGTTATGTTTTCCGGTTGTTTTGTATATTGTCTATAGAGTGTTTCTTTGTGTCTAATTGAGATGATTAATCCTTGGGTTATCCATGGTTTGATTGGCTTAAATTTTGAGGATGGTTTTTGAGATGTGATATTCCTACAAGCATTTATGTGTACACTGAGTTTTTTTATCAAATATTTTGCAGCATTCTTCTACATCGTTACATTGATATATTTCCAGCCATTCTTTTTCGTTACTTAGTATTTTTGTGAGAGAATTTATGTTAATACTATGTTTGTATTTATCAATATTATTTGCCGGAGTTGTGGTTGGTAATGAGAGGTTTTGATGTTTGTAGTCGTATTTAAATATACATGCATAATGATCCGTTACAGTTGTTTTTATTACAGCAGATGATATATTTTGTATGTCTTTGGTATTGGTGAATATATGATCGATACAAGATGGTCGTTGTCCAAAAATGTTTCTAGTATATGAATTTATACATGAAATGTAATTTAATTCTGCTAACATGTTTAGATAGTTATCTTTATCGTTAGAGTAGTAATCATTAGCAATATTCACGTTAATATCTCCAATGATTATTGTTCTTTTGTTTTTATGATGTTGTAATATGTTTTTTAATTCTTCTATGTATGAGGTTAGAGCAGAAGAGTGTGTCCGATAAATAGCAATGATATTAAATGATCTATTCATGAAATTTATCTCCAAATTTAATAAATTAACATTATTCACCATTATTTCATCTACACTTGTGACAGCATAAATATTAGATACAAATACGGCAATGCCGCTATTTCTGTTAATTTTATATTTTGTGGCGTAGTACGAGTAACCCGGTATATTATAATTAATTTCACTCGATGAATGCGTCTCTGATAATATTATACAATCAAGTCTGTTTAATTGTCTAATAGTTATTAGAAATTCTTCAAAATTTTTTTCCAAACTTCTCACGTTCATGTGTATTATTATTAAGCTAGCTGTAGGTTTTACATCTATAAAATCGTTTGTTTTATTTACCGTGTCAAAAATTCTTTCGTCTATTTTATATGATTCATCGATTGCGTTTATTATAAAGTCGTTCATTTTGAGGTAGTAATAAATATAATAATAATATTGACATTCGGCTGGAAATACACTTCACATTTGCAAATATAGAAATACATGTGTAGACTTGTAAATATACTAGTAACGTAGAACTTGTATATATGCAAGTAATTTAAAAGGTTAGTTTCTATGGTTATAATTATACTAATTTTGTATTTATGAATGAGGATGTTAAGATGATAGAAATTATTTGAATAAGTGGTACCATAGGTTTTTAAAAGTGGTAGTTCTAAAGATAAATTTTTGCAATATATGTTCATAGTTATGATACAATTCCAGAGTTCAATCACATTCATATTGATATAAGTGATCATTTTCTGATACTGAGAGTCAATAGCAATAATAAATAGTTTATATTTTGTAATTTCAAAAGTGAAGTTTAGGTTAGGATTGTTGTAATGGAAAAATCTTTTCCTTATGAAATATTTTGAAAATATGTAATTATTGTGATTATTATATGCTGTTTTTGCGGATTTGTATATAATGAAAATGGTATAATTTAGGAAGTTTACAGTGTTGGCAAAGCTAGGAAAAAATAATTCAGGGTACGTTGGATTTAAAAAGTTACAAATACGTAGCATACTTATTATAGTAATGGAGTTTATGATAGGCAAGATAGGAATAATATTATTAATTAAGATATGATTTGGGTGGATAATAAGATATAGTATATCAATATTTGAGAGTGAGTGCGGTTTTATAGTAGGGAAACATAATACAGGCATATTTATTAGGTGTGGATTCTCATATATAGAGGAAAAATTTGATATCTCATTATAACATATCATAATAATTAAACCTGCAGAATTATAAGTGATACAAATTATATCCATTTTACTATAATGTGCATTAAACTGGTAGAGTGGGTGATGAGAAAATATGATAATGAGATTTTTAATTTTCATTGTACTATAATGGATTAGCTGAACATTAGAGTTATGATTAGGCATACTTTGTGTCGTTAGTCATATTATTTGGCGTTTTACTCGTACGATATCTATGTCATTGCGAATTGTTATTATATTCGAGTCATCGGTCTGCCTGAGTAAAATACGACCTGATTTCACCCATGTATATTTGAAGTGATGATCTCTAGCAAATTTTTTTGTCTGGGCCAGTAGAAATTTGCATTTTGGAGTTAAGTGTTCCGAAATGTAGATTCGATTTTTTTCCTGCGAGTATCCTAGATCTGCTGTGTTAAGCTTGTTCGAGTTGCTATTAGTCAATTTCATATATGTTTTGATTTTGTCTAACCAGGAGTCTCGTGCTTGAGTGTTTTTGAATGTAGCTATAATGGATCTCGTGGTTTTATCGGATGTTTTTTGTCCCAGCCTGAAGATTTTTGTGATTTCGGGTTGCAGAGGAGTGGAGGTATTATTGTAGTTGATAATATTTGATATTTTCTTCATTATTTCCAAGTTGTTTTCAGCGGTTGTTTCGGGAATTCCTCTAATCTCGATGTTGCAGAGAAGGCTTTGGTACTCCAGTCGATCAATTTTTTCATCTTGTTTGGAGATTGTATTTTGTAAGACAGCATACTGATTTTTTAGTTCGATTACTTCAGAGTTGACTTTATCATTTGATTTTTCGATGATATCTAGTCGTTTTTTCATTTCTTGTTGTTGGTCAGCAATGAATTGTATGGATTTGATGATTTCATTGTTCTGTAGGACGATTGCTTCATATTTATTTAGGTACGAATCGAATTTTTGCTCCACAAATTTCAATACATCTGTTTTAAATGATTGTAATTCCGAGGTAAATATTTCAGAAGTTAGAATGCTGAATTTTTTGTTTTGGTTATTAGCGCCATCTGTGTTTTCGGTTATGATATTTTCTGTGTTATTGTGCAGGTCACTTTCCAGTACCTGTGGTTGGGGTAGCTGTTTTGGTTGTTTGACAATAGATGTCAGTTCATCGTTTTTAATTGATTTATTTGATGATTTGAAATTTTTTATCTTTGTTAAGCAGTTTTTACACTTCCACTGTGTGCTTCTAGCGCTGCGCCGAGATGTTTCAGAGATTTCCGCACAGGTGAGATGGAAGTTGCCTTCGCAGGTACAGCATGATATACAGTCTGATGGGTTTTCGATGTTTTTTCCACAGGTAAAGCATTTAGTAAACATGGTAGAAGTTTTTTGCTGTAGGCTTTTAAGGTGGAAACCACTTATGGGTAATATTTATTTGAGTTATTGATGAAGAGCACCACTGTGTAAGTTTCACTTTATGTTTGTTAATGATAGCCGATACGTTTTAGAGCAAGTGACAGTTGTGGAGGTATTATGATGAGTTTTATGCACTAAAAAATCCACTTCTAGCGATGAAAATACGCTGGTTTGGCGCACGATATCTAGTTTCGAATATTTAGGCACTTTTGATTCAGTTCACTGTTTTTTTTTATGTTTATTTTGATGCAAGTGAGCAAGTGACAGTTGTGGTGGTGTTATGATGAGTTTTTTCATTAATTCGAATTAATTTTTAATTTCTATTTGGAAAGCCAAAATTAGAACAAAATGAATCTTGCGTTCTTCTGTTGCCTAAAACATATTTTCGGGAAGCTAATTTTTCAAAGAGTTCCGAATAGAAAGTCAGAGAGACTGTTTGTTTTGACGAGGAAGACAACTACGGTGGTTTTCCGTCGTCTTGTGAGGTAATACATCGTTTAATTTTGAGTTTAATATGTTAATATTTATTTACCATTTAATAGTCATTTAAATTTCTGAACTGGCGCCCTAGCAATAATTTTCACATCGTGATGATCTTATTTAAAACATTTGATTTTATTTTAAACAAGCTATCGATAGATTTTATTGTTTCAAATAATTTTAACTATTTAGTTTCTTTTAGGCTAAACACTACCCTGAGTTTAAAATATTAGAATAATTTTATTTTATTTAAGATATTTGTCCATGTTTTGGTTTTGTTTTAATTGAAAAAAAATTTATTTAATTGTTTTGCCGCAATTAGAGATTTTGTAAAAATAAAAGTAATGAATAAAACTTTTTGTTTTACGATATGTATAATAAAGAAATGTCTTATAAATTGTTGTACATGCACCGGTGCAGACTATAGCTCCTCGAATATAGCAATCCCACCTGACGCCTGTTCTCCAAATATTGCAATCCGTATGTTAAGATATAGGGGAATTTATCAAACGGACCGCCCGTTTTTGGACAGGATCAAGGAATTTTTAAGGTATTTTGAGAATCCAGACCAGAGGTGTAACAAATTGCAAAATTCTACAGTGGGGTGCAGTTGGGATTTGTTCAGGGTTGTGCTCTATTATATGTTAAAATTGTACATTGAACAGCATAACTGATAAATATTATTAATTGCATTTAACAAATAAATATCGTTAGGTCACTACTTAAGTCGTCCAGTTGATTAGTCAGACATCTCCGAAAAATCGAAATATGAGTTGGGTATGCAGTTATATGTAAAAGTGTAGGTACTCTACCTGGAACAATACTCAGAAAACTCATAATCAATTATAATGCAGAAAAACTTGTGAATTTTTCTGGTACTAATGTTAAATTAATGTGCCGGACCGTTATGGTGTTATTTTAGAGCATATTTAATACGTAAAATATAGACAAGCGTGAATAATATTTGACTTATGGTGAGCATTCGAATATT
Source organism: Limnephilus marmoratus (assembly GCA_917880885.1). NCBI lineage: Eukaryota > Metazoa > Arthropoda > Insecta > Trichoptera > Limnephilidae > Limnephilus > Limnephilus marmoratus. The sequence continues at coordinate 57,563,477 of OU862912.1, read as the reverse complement.
GCTTTCCTCATTTTCTCAAGTATTTGAAGATGTCTCACTAATCACCCGGACGATCGATTATATGTTTGAGTAGTGTCTCCAATTTATATTTATTTACACCACACTTAAAAATGTCAATTCCTGAAAGCATATTGTTGTTCGTACAACAACTTACTAAAGGCTTTATATTGATTTTCTTTAGGAGAGATATAAAGTGGCAGGTGTCATCGCGCTGTTATCTATTTGTTAATAATAGAACGATATATAATGTATTTATCATTTTCAAGTATCGTAGTACAGATATCTAGACTTTAGACACTAGATCTTTGTACTTTCAATTTATAAAAGAAATGCCGGCGCTACTAAATTTTAAGCTAAACGGGCTAAAACACCCTCAATTACTGCACGATTTGTGTACTCGCTTTGTACAGACTTTTTTAAGGCGATCCAATAGTCCAGGAAAAAATCGAAATCGGAATTTACGCCCTTTTATGGGAGGAGTTTAAAAATACTTGAGAAAAAGCTTTTGGAAAGGTTGGAAAAGGTATTTGAGAATTTTTTTTACAGGTTGATTTCGTAAAGGACTGTAAAAACATTAACTCATTTTTTACGCATTGTTTATTGTAATAAAATAGAATTTTAAAATTGATTTCACGGAACAAAGCGACACGGAGCCTAACGTCCGTTTCCCGCTCCATTCGGGGGCGAACTGATAAAATAACGGGCGTGACTAGTTATGTAGCCCTTCGGTGGATGGCATAGAGTTCACTTTGAAAATTCAAATTCGTCGACTGCCGGCCGTACTGTAAAATAACTACGCGAAAATGCATATTTTTTTATTTTGTAAACTTCGGGCGTAAATATCATTTTTTTTGCGATTATTATAAAAGAAACTGAAATGCTATATTAAACAATAAAACCATATCCGAAAAGGGGTTTATAAGTAGGAGAGTTTGGACTTCAAAGTATTTTTTCAGACTTTATATTGTATTTTTTTATAGACTTATTAAAAGACGTATTAAAAAACTGAAGACATTTTTAAGGGCCAAGATATGTTCTACACGCAGTATTAATAGATGCTTCTATAATACTTTTAAGCGATCCAATTTTCAAAACAAAAACATACGATTTTATATGATTTTGCATTATTTAGTATGACTTCAACTTAATTTTTTAAATTTTTTTATTAAGTTAAAAGAAATATAATATTTCGCTTTCTTAACTTAAGTACAGAGTATAGTAGTATATATATAATAAAATGTATAGTACAGTAGTAATATTTTTAATTTTGTTCTAACAGTTTAAGTTTAAATAGTTTTTTTAAAGGTATCTATATTCTTCTCCATTTTTAGGATATCTGGGAGGAGTTAGTTTTCTAAAAAATGGTTCCCAGGGTGGCGGTGCCTACAGTCTCCTACCAAATTAAAATAATTTCTTAGTAAAAGTATATTTTTATACTTATGCACTTAACCATATATTTGAGATACAGTCAAGTAAAAAAGTAACGACATTGAAAAATTCCCTTTTCTTGCTAACTGGGTAATTTTTATTTATTTATATTTAGAGATAATTTTACATAATGTAATTTAAAATCCCTAGGTACCTACCGAAAATATTATATACACGGTGTTCGGGAATTCAAGCGGGAAAGCGGGAAATTGATGAATCTACATAACGCAGAGAACAAAAAAAAACAGGGTGTGCAATTCACAAGCGATATAAGTGAAAACTTCAGAAAACTAAAATAGATAAAAGTGGGGAGGCTACGAAGCATCGTACAAAGAGGAGACCGAGAGGCTAGGAAGTACCGCACAAAGAGGAGACCGTCAGGCAAGAAGCACCATTTCATTCTCCCGCAGGCTAAATCCTACACGGAACGTGAAAATTAACTTCAAATATTTGATGAATCCATCAAATTTTTTGAAACTACCCAACCTAAGGCTGGGCGCATAAGGAAGTTTTCCGTGTTCGATTTCCGAATTCGTTTTCCGTATTCGGGCATCCGAATGCTTGGAATCAGTAGAAAATATATTAACTATAAATTAACTATACATTAACAAATAAATCATAGCAATTCTCGTAGACCTTCAAAAAGCCTTTGACACCGTAAGTCATGAAATACTGATTAAAAAATAGAAAAAAACAGGTGTAACCGGTCCAGCTATCAAACTAATAAAATCCTATCTGTCCAACAGAAAACAATGTGTTAACATAGGAGATAAAAACAGTCAACTCGAGAGTATAAACTACGGAGTTCCACAAGGATCAATACTGGGGCCACTTTTATTCCAAATATACATAAATGGCATCTGTCAGCTAAAACCACATGGTGAAGTCTTCTTATATGCATATGACACGGCAATTTTTTACTTCGGCAAAAACTTAGAAAGTCTATTAGAACAATCTCAAACGGATCTTAATGTACTAAACGATTGGCTAATAAAAAATATATTAACAATAAATATTAATAAAACCGGTTACATGATCTTAAGCTCAACTAAAAGAATAATACCATCGCATAAACCATTACAAATAGAAGAAAGAGACCTACATATCCTAGATAGCGAAAAATACCTGGGCTTATATATTGATAAACATTTAACATTTAAACAACACGTAGAAAAACTAAAAACAAAAATCATCCCATTAATTGGTGTATTTGGTAGAATTGCTCATCTTCTACCAACAGAGGTAAAGAGGGGCTTATACTTTAGCTTAATCCAGTCCCACCTAAATTATTTAATAGAAATATGGGGAAACACATACATTACGTACTTAAACGACTTACAAATAAAACAGAACAAAGTTATTAAAAAACTATTTAACTATAACCCAGACACTCCCACAAAAAAACTATACCAGGAAATGAATCTTTTGAAAATAAGAACATTGTACGAATATAACATATGTCTTTTAATCTACAAAATACAAAATGGACTTATACACACAAACACAACATTTATAAAAACATCACAAGTACACGAACATTATACTAGACAACACAATAAATTGTACACAAATACTGTCAAGACTGAAAGTGGCAAGAGAAGTATTGGTCACGAGGGAGTTCATATATATAATCTCCTTCCAGATAACCTAAAAACGGAAAATAATATAAAAACCTTTAAAAAAAACTATTTAAACTCAAAATGTTGGAACAAAATTAAAAATATTACTTCTTACTACTGTACTATATATGCTCTGTATTTAAGTTAAGAAAGCGAAATATTATGTTTCTTTTAACTTAATAATAATAAAAAAAAAAAAAAAAAAAAAACTGACGCACACGTTCGCCTTTTTTCCGAACGGAAAAAATTCCGTAGGTACGTTCCGAATGCAAGCCGGCGCGTTCGGAGAAACCGAACGGAAAAAACCTAATGACGTCATGCGGAACGCAGCGCTTGCATACATTTTGTTTGTGCCGGCGCATACGCTCGGAAATTTCTATTCCGTATCGCACCGACACCGCGACCGCGTGCATCGGACGTATTCTTTGTATTTGTTTCGCATAGAATCGCAACACGATAATGTGTGAGGCAGAAACTTTCATTATTAATTCATTATTTTTCATCATTTCATTATTTTTTTCTTCTTCATTATTAACAGAAATGCAATTGCTAATAAATCGTCGTCCTCCATCGTCGTGCGTTCACCACGCTATCACTATCTGTACTGACGTGTATACATTCCGAATGAAGAAAAACGAACGTTTGCGCTAGTCTCACGGAATTCCGCATTAGGAAATCGAATAAGGAAAACGTGTGTCTGCGACCAGCCTAAGGATGGGATATTTCACAGAATTTGAACAATTCATCAAATATATGTTATTTTAATTTTCTGTGAATGTTCCATTAAAGTACTATTATTATTTCAGTTTTGTGGAACAACTTGCCAATAATTATATTAAAACACTACTTGAACAGAACCATCACAGAACATGAAAATGTACTTTGAAATTTGATGAAATGTTCAAATTCTGTGAAACAAATCTTAATATAAATCTCGTGTCACGGTGTTTGTGGTCGCACTCCTCCGAAACGGCTAGAGCGATTTTTATGATTTTTTTTACATATATTTGGTAGATATGAGAATAGGTATAGTATATTTCATTCCTCTAGGTGATTAGGGTGTCACTATCCAGAACAGACGAGCGGGCTGGCGAGCGGGCTGGCGAGCGGGCGGTGTCGTTAATTTGTATGCAAATTAACAGATGGTGGTGTGAGTTAATTTATCGGTTAATTTATAGGTTGGGTTACCATCCAGTAGATGGCGTTGTGTTTCGTTAGCCACAGCAACGCGTAACTGGGTCTGCTAGTACCTAACTGATATTTACTTCCTAACAACCGATTTTTTTTCAAATTTGATCGCATAAATTCCAACTTCGGGCTCGATTTACTTTACTCGAAACCAAAAGCTCAAAAAAAAATATTGTGTCAAATCAATAAATCAAAAATCAACTCTAAATGTGATATAGTTTTATAATAGTTTTCCACTTGTAATAAGAGTTTCCGGACACCGTGTATAATATTAAGTTTTGCACGATTTGAATAAATTAATATGACATGTAAGGTGTAAGATAAGTTGTTAAGTACTGCCATGTAAACACCACTGAGTTGTTAATAGGATAGTAATAATAATAAGAGCACCCCCTGAAGAGATTCTAAGGAAATTTATATTTTATTTATAGGTTAGTATGGTTTGAGATCAGACTGAAACGCACTTGGGGTAAAATATCACAAAATTACGCTAAATAGGTGTAATGTTATTCCGTATCAGATATTATTCTAGTATGTAGGGTAATTTCGTTAGGGTTTACCAGCCAGGAGGGGATATTTGGTCATTTTAAGTATCACCCTAATACTTTTATATATAAAGATATAAAATTATTTTATCTCTTCTTATGTATAGGATATCTTCTTTATTATCATCTAAAATGGTTAAATAATGACAATTTGTCTAATTAATTTTAGATTAGACATTCATGTTGAAAATTAAAAATTATTATTTTATTTCACTCAGTAACTTTTCAAGTTTCTGTATAAATGTATATGTGCGTGCGTGTGTGTATGTACATGTACATGTATGCACACATATGTGTAGAGTGTACACGTAAGCATATACATATATAAATGTGTGTACATAGATATGTAAGTGTGTATAAATAAACACATATGCTTATACATACACATGTGTGTACATATATATTATTTACTAATATTTGATGTTGACCCTCTTTTTTTTACCTACCTACTTACTTGCAATTTAATTTATTATTATGTATTACAACTCAGAGTCATACTAATAATGTTGAGATGAATTGTTTGATAACTTACGAGTATAATTGGAATCATCGCTGTAACTAAATTGAAAATGTAAATTATTGTAATAATTATAAGCAATTCAAAACAAATTCCTCAAATATCTTTGTTACAAGTTGTATGTAAGATTTAATAATTTTGAAGAGGCAGCTTCATACTTTAAAATTGATTTATTGAGTGTACGAAGGCATTAATCACATGGATGCAATATTCCTGTATAAATTAGTTAACAATAATATTCAATGCCCAGTACATTAAATTAAATTTTATTTAGGAACTAACGGTACATTAAATTGAATTTTATTTATGAACTAAAATTCAATTTAATGTACCTGCGCGTACAACACGCTCTTCTGTCCTGTTCAGGGTGGATCAATGCAAGTCAAACTGTAAGCAGAATGCTTGTCTGAACAAACTATGTGATAGTTACAATAGCGTATTATCCAAGATGGACATTTTCAATTCCGAACTTACCAAATCTAAGGGGTACATAAAAGAGTATTTCTCTGATGTTTCATGAATATGTTATGTGTCTGTGTTTCTTATGTTTATATCGTTTATACTTATAATTCTGCTATGATTTGATTTATATGTCCAACTTTGCTTCTTCCGGTTACCAATGTATTGATATTTTTTATGTTTTATGTAAATTTTGGTTTTATATACTAAATCTTTTGTTTTTTAAATTTTTGGTGTCATACTCCTCTATTATAAATTTTATTATTTCTATTTTTTTATTATGCAGTTTAATCAGAGGTAAAGGAGGAAATCCATAATTGGTTTTATTTTGGCTATACAAATATGTACAAACTGGAAAAATGTAAACTGTCGATTTACTGAAAATAAATAAATAAATAAATAATGTGATGCATTCTGTTGGCGACAATGAAAAAAAGTAATTGTGAAGTATAAATTTTGCTCACCTAAGTACAAGCATATGTTTTATTAGGGGAGTGTACGTAATATTACACATCAATATTATTATGTTATGGTGAAATAAAAAAATAAAAAAAAAAAACAAAAAAATTGAAGAAAATAATATATCGGTAAAAAATAATAATAATAAATATTATATTTAGAAATTTCAAAATTCAAAGTATGAAAGGGGATGAGGTTTATAAATATTTAGGATACCCGCAATCGAATAGATTAGATCACACCAGTATTAAAAATGATATTAGGATTAAATTTCAAACTAGGATCAGAAAAATTTTAAAATGCAATCTATCTGCTAAAAATTTAGTAAAAGCAATAAATACTTGGGCAATACCTCTACTAACGTACTCATTTGGCATAATTAAATGGTCCAATACAGATTTAGATAGTTTAGAACGATTGATTAGAACTACGTTAACAAAATTTAATTGCCATCATCCAAATTCAGCTATAGAACGAATTAATTTACCTAGAAATTTAGGAGGTAGAGGTGTAGTCAAAATAACATCTTTGAAACACAATCAGGTAGAAATGCTTAGAATTTTTTTCCATAGGAAAGCTAATAGCTCAGAAATGCACAAAATAATTTGCAAGGCAGATAGAAATATTACACCTTTAAATTTATATGACGAGAATGCCAACATTCTTATAAATACTAACCAGGAATTATTAGATTCCTGGTCAAATAAAATTATTCACGCAAAACACTTCAATTATCTCAACCAAACGTATGTTGACAAACTTTCGTCAAACAAATGGTTGAGTATTGGAGAGTTGAGCGCAGAAATAGAAGGATTTATGCTTGCCATTCAAGATAGAGTCATTAATACTAAAAATTATAGAAAGCATATAATCAAAGATATAAATCGAATTGATGATTTATGTAGAAAATGTTTGGCTTTTCCCGAAACTATAGAACATATTATATCGGGATGTTCTATATTAGCGCCTTCCGAGTATACATTTAGGCACAATCAGGTTTTAAAAATAATTCACCAAAGTTTGGTAATTAAACATAACTTGATTGACTGCCGTAATATAGTACCATATTATGAATATGAACCAAATTCATTTTTAGAAAATGAATTTATAAAATATATTATGATAAAACTATACTAACAGACAGAACAATTAGTCATAATAGACCTGATATAGTTTTACATGACAAAATTAAAAAAATAACTTATATCATTGATGTAGCTATTCCAAATTCCTGTAATATTCAAAAAACTATTTCTGAAAAAATAAGAAAATACACAGATTTAGGAAATGAGATTAAAAGAATTTGGCATTCTCGGACTATAAAAATATTGTAGCTTGTAAACTCGCTCAATGTAATCGAGGCTATAATTTATAATAATAATAATAATAATAATATTAAAAATATTGCCATTTGTTATTTCGGCCACTGGCATAATACCTAGGAATCTGATTCAAAATTTAAGCATATTAGATTTGTCAAAGAATTTGTATATAAAAATGCAAAAATCAGTCATTTTAAATACATGTAGGATTACAAAGGATTTTTTAAATATTTATATTGAGGGATCGGTAGGATTTATAGGTTCAATTAGAAATGCCACAGAGCCGAACCCTCTGATATGAAAATATCTGGAGTCGGTGAATTATATTCCCATTTGGTCTCTAGTAGGTTGACATGTTGTTCTTGTATTTATAATACTTATATAGTGCAATTGCATAGCGTGGGTTGACTAGATGATCATTTGGGGAAGTGTGTGAAAGGGTTTAGTTTTTCCTTCTTTTTTTCCTTTTTTTTTTGGGGAAAATTTAACCTGGACATTTAAATCTGGTGCATAAAAAAAATACACAGGTACGGAATTTCATGAAAAAATATTGTTAAAAAGAAGAAATTACTGAAAAAAATATATTACCAATATCTGACTCATTTGAGACAAAGGCTAAAATTCACAATATGTTATGGCGTTCATTTAATGTATTATTATTTGCTTTTACGGATAAAAGTCCCCCGAGCAACTTTAATGGTTTTCTCGAATAATTGCTAAACTTTTAAACCAGCAGAGCGATAAACGTGTCAGTCATTTGCTAGTTTCTACAACCGATAGCCATTAAAACTTTAAATTGCAAATTTAATAACTACACACTTTCGTCTCTGGATATTTTATCGAGCAACAAGAAACGTTTACCCTGTTTGCGTAAATATGGATAACTGGTCCGATTACTTCGCCTGGAAAATAGTTGGTTGTATTAAAGGTTGTATTATATGCTATGGGGCATCTTAATATGGAAATACTGCATTTTGATTGTTTAATCAATTAAAAAATCAAATCCCTATTTTATTTTCTTTGGGAAACCAACACTAATACAGAATAAGTGTATATAATTAAGCTTAGTAAAAATTACAGACCTATTTATAGATACTCGTAGGTTTCTTCTAGTCTATTTGAAGAAAAAGTATAAAGAAATTTGAATAGTTACAAAATATCGATCGTCCAGTTGATTAGTAAGACATTTCCAAATATCGAGGAAAGCAATATTCGAATGCTCACATCAACATTATTTACGCGTCTGTGTTTTACATATTAAATATGCTAAAAAATAACACCGGGAGGCATATCGGTTCGGTACATTAGGATGAAAATTTGAAATGTCCTACTAATGACCCAGAAATATATTTTTTAAAAATTCACTGTAAGTTTTTCTGCATTAAAATTGATTTGATGATGTTTATGCGTAATCAAAGTATTGTACCGGATAAAGGGTTCACTTTTACATATAACTGCATTCTCGACTCAAATTTTGATGTTTCGGAGATGTCTCAATAATCAACTGGACGATCGATGTGTACGACGTTGGAAAGGAATGTGATGGAGGGGGGAAATGTGGTGGGAGGGGTGGGAGGGAGAGGAGGCGGGGGGCGGCGATTGATCTAATTGAATATATTTATATTTCTGAAGAAAATAATTCATTGAAATAACTTATTTTTAAAGGCCTTTAACCAGCTAGCCGCCGAGAATCCAAATTTCGTCAAAAGATGTTCTTTCGATCGTACAGGGCGGTTCCAATGAGAAAGATTAATTATTCTCCGTACTAGCTTTAAAATTTGCTTTAATTTATACCTACGTCCAAAAATGCCGAAAGGCGTGATTATAAAACTATTAAAATTATGTAAGTTTTGTAATTATTTTTTGATCATAAGTATTTATATTTTTTTAATAATGTCTAAGCAAAATAAGAATGTAAAAAAATTTAAATGTATTACTTCTTCAAACTTCCCAAAATTACTTTGTGGCATCATTAATTATATAATGAATAACATATCACTTTGTTTAAACCACTATATTATACACAATATCTACATGTTTCGATAACAATGTTATCTTCATCAGGATATGTCAATATAAAGAAAAATAAATGACAAACAAGTATAGACAAATTAGAATAAACTATAAATAGTTATATAATAAATAATAAATAAATAAACTCCGGAAATTGCGGTGGGAAATTTTGGATTCGTACATTTTAGATTTGTATGTAAAGTATGTGTGGTTTCTCTTTCTAACCATTATAGTAAGTAAGGGAGACACAACGATTTCTGTGAGACCTACATGAGATGTTCCGAAAACTGAAAAAATTATAAGGGGTATTTTCTTTTCTTTAAAAAGAAAGTCAAACATTCCTGGGTTACGAATAACCTAACAATATTTGAAAATCTCCTACTACCACCACAGTAAGGGGAAAATATTGCTTTTGTTGGGAAGGAGGCCTTAGCTAGCCGAGGAATCAAACATACGATGCCCGGATGGGACTCAAACGCGATGCAACTCTACTACCGACCGGTCGGTTAAAAGCTAACTTACTTGGCAGCGCCAATCTCTCGCGTAATCTGGTCCAGGGCAGCAGCAGGATGCACAAGTAAATGCAGGTGAAGAAGGTGGAGGAGCAGAACCAGAAGAGCATCCCACCGTGGCCAAAGAGGTCAAAGTCCCGCGAGTCTATGTGGAAACAGTCGTCCGGCAGCACTATCTCGAGGGTGCCCTGCGTCAGGGTGAAGGCCAGTGATATGGCGGATGTGGCTGCCAGGACGTGGCGGATGCTACTTCTACTGTCCAAGTGACCTGCAAATATATTTTAATTACTTTCCTAATTAATCTATCGTCCAGTTGATTAGTAAGACATCTCCGAAAAATCGAAATTTGAGTTGAGTATACGTTTGTAAAAGTGTACCCCATAGACATATGAATATTAGTAGACCTGCCCTAAGTGATAAAAGTTTATTATATCCCCCTCCCCATACCGGTTCCTTGGAACCGGCTGGGATTGAGTATGGCTTCGCATGAATCTAAAAAATGTGACATCATTCTTCTGCGAGCCAGCGTCGAGCGCTCATCGGTGCATTTTACGAAATAACACCGCAAAAAACATGGTTTGTGTTTTGAAAACTTGTAAATATATACTATCACTCGAGATACATGGCGTGTGCTCGTCGATGTTTACGGGGTAAGTAAATTATGAAACATTTGTAAAAGTGTCCTAACTAAATACGGCAACAAAATATTGGAGTCTGAAAATAAGCGAACTTTACTTTTCCGTATTTAGGCTTACAAATTTGTTCAATAGGCAGAGAGCAATTTGCGCTCCCATGTAAAAAGGTCTATTCATTCAAAAGCAGAGTTTACTTTTAAGAACTAAATGGTGATATTATAATGCGAGATGCCTATATACTGTCATATTGAGTTATCGACGAATCATATATCTCCAAAGTCATCTTTCCGCTCTGCGCCCCGCTGTAGTTGTTGTCTACCGCTCACCTTTATGTTCTGGTCTACTAGTATTCAGATGTACCCTCTATCTCAGATTACTCATAAACACCATCAAATCAATTATACTGCAGTAAAGTTGTAGTGAAATAAACAAAAAATTGATGTTTCTGGGTTGTAGGAAATTTCAAAATGTCATATTAATGTACCGGATTGTTATGCTTCCCGGTGTTATTTTATAGCATACTTAATACGAAAAACACAGACACATGTAAATAATATTTGATTTACCGTGAGCATTCGAAAATTTCTTTCCTCATTATCTCAAAACTTAGTAATTGGAGATGTCTGACTAATCAACTGTTCCACGACACCCTTGAAATGTGGTGCCAGAGAAGAATTATTATTACTTAATGAGTGGGCAGTATTCTGCTGATGCACTCATATCTGATTTCACAATAAACAGTAATTGATTGAATTAAATTTTAAAATAAGTTCATCATTTCTTATCTCCAAATAAGAATCCAACAGAGCTTTAAATTGGTTTATATTAGTAGCATCGATAACATGTCGTGGAAGTTTGTTCAATTTGCTAGGAAGCGATTCCCAGGATTGGATGCAAAAGAAGTTTTGTTAATTATTTTTTTTATGAATGCTCAGGATTTCAGGTGTGTATTTCAAAGTAACTATTCTGAAAGAGTTGAGCATCCAAAACCTGCTGTCAACTATCTTCCTACATCATGTCCTAAGATACTTTGGACACGCCACTCGCCAAACTGAAAAGTTGAATACAGAGAGGATCATGGCCACCTGCAAAGCAGAAGGAAGGAGACACAGAGGAAGATCAGTGAAGCGTTGGATTTGTGGGCACGCAGACAGGCCCTCAATACACTTCTTTCGGTTATTTATTTATAAAGACCGGATTATACGCAACAAAAACAGCCCAAAATATGCTTGCAAATATGCAATAAAAATACCTGAAATATGCATGAAAATCCATAAAAAGGCCCAAAATATGCAACATGAAATAATACAGGAAGTAATATTTTGAAATATTTTTTTTATTTTAGTAAGCTATTAGTACTCAAGGATAACAATCGTATTTTCGAAAATATCAATTACAAAATGTATTTAACAATGAAATTTACAATTTACCTTTAAAAACGTATATATGACTAAGTACTGTTCTAAATGTTCCGTAGACAAATTGCATTTACGATCGCCTAATATATTTTTGTAAGCGGAAAAGGAGCGTTAACGTCTACTGATGTGACTGGACAGAATTTAAATTTGGGTGCGAATTTTGAACTTATTGTGCTGGGCAAACTTTCACCTGCCCCGTTGATGAAGCTATCAATTTGGCACAAGGGTTCAAACCCTGGATTATTTTTATTTATTTATTGAAAAAAATAAGAAGTACATGAGAAACATAAGCTGCATATCTCACTAGGGCATTCCTGTATCGAGATATGCAGTTTTACATTGTAATTTAAACAAAAAACATACGTATGAACTAAATAAAAATATAATTATAAACCTACAAAAAATATAACAATAAGCAAATTAAAGATAACATAACAATAAGCAAATTAGATACTATAACAATAAGCAAATTAAAAGTACATAATAATATATAAGTTAAGTTATTAAATTTGGATTGTATGAAATATAGCTGAATTCCAGAATGATTTATGATACAAGCGACAACATGGGTAATCCAAAACCATCACTCTCAGTTATTATACATATTTTGACCATTTTCTTGAATAAATGTAATGTACCAATAGTTTTTATTTTTTCATTGAGCATATTATAAAGCAACGGAGCTTTATATGAAAAACTTCTTTGTCCGAAGGATGTTTTGGTATGTACCGGCTGATACATTAAAGAAGAGCCCAATCTAGTGATGCGCACTTGTTGAGATCTTTTCGCAGTGATAATGTTGTTGAAAAATTTACAGAGAGCCTGTATTATGTACAACTGCCTTATTGTCATAATTTTGCTTTCGCTATATAGTAACTGTGATGAATACATAAAACTTTTCTTGAACATTATTTTTAAAATTAATTTTTGTGCAATATTTAAAGGCTCTAGAGTAGTCTTATGGCAAGAACCCCAACAGATAACGTTATATGAAAGCATTGATTGAACAAGAGCATAGTATACAGTTCTTAGTGTAATTTTGTCCAATATATTTCTTAGAGTCTTGAAGATATAGGCTAGCTTTCTTATTTTTTTTGTTAATATAGTAATATGATTGTTCCATTTTAAATTTTTATCAATAATTAAGCCAAGATATTTGATATTGTCTACTCTTTCCAAAGATTGACAATTACACTCCTGTACACAACAATGTATTTTTAAAGAGCGGTCCAAAGATGGTTGATTTACAGAAGAAATACTAAAAGTAATATATTTAGTTTTGCTCATGTTTAAGGTTAACAAGTTTTGATCAAGCCAATTTTTGACTGCCCTTAATCCTGCCTCGCACTTAGCATACGTATCATCCCAAGTATCACCAGCAAACACTAAAACAGTGTCATCTGCAAATACAATTGAAGAACCAGAAAACGGCAGTTTACAGAGGTCATTAATATATAACAAAAATAAAATTGGACCCAGAACACTACCCTGAGGAACACCATATACAATTGATTTGTTTGAACTAATATGATCATTAATCATTACTCTTTGTGTTCTATTTTCAAGATAAGTTCTGAACCAATCTAGAGCTTTATTAACAATACCCATTGAACTGAGTTTTTTTAATAGTAAACCGTGGGATACGGTATCAAATGCCTTAGACAAGTCTAAGAAGACAGCCATGGCTTTATTGCCAGTATCCAGAGCTTCTGCGACTGTGGTTATCATTTTTAATGCAGCATCACTAGTTCCCATGTTCTCTCGAAAGCCAAACTGATTATCTGAAAGAATTTCATATCTTTTTACATAAGACATCAACCTAATTTTAGCTAACTTCTCTATAATTTTTGATAAGGTGTTTAGCAGGGATATAGGTCGATAGTTATTGACGTCTGTGTTATCCCCTCCTTTAAACAAAGGAATAATTTTGGCATTTTTGCAGTGATCAGGGAATAAGCCATTCTCAAAGCTAACATTTACAATGTGTGTAATAGGTATAACTAGTTCAGAAGCATTTTGTTTGTAGACCATTGCACTTATACCGTCATTTCCACTCGAAAAACTTGATTTTAGCTCATTAATCACCTTTAAAACTTCATTACAATTCGTTGGATTGAATTCAAAACAGGCATTTTCTATAGATTGTGTTGGATTGCAATTTTTGATTAAACATTCTTCACTGGTGTTATTTGCACTGCACAAAAGATTAGCAAAATTTTGACCTATATCACTAAAAAAATCATTTACATGGTTAGTGATGAGCATTGGATTATCATTTATAGAAACAGTATTATTTTTTATTTTCAGTTTATTTATTGGCACCGATTCCTTTTGCATATCCAATGCTTGTTTTATTATTTTCCATTCTTGCTTTATGTTTCCTTTAACCTCTTGAAGTTTCCTTTTATAATATGACTGTTTGATCGTTTTAACAATTTTAGAACACCAATTTCTATATCTTTTATAATATGTAAACAGTTCAATATTATTTGGTTCTTTGCGACAACTCTTGTGTAATTTGTCACGTCTTATGAGGCAGTCAATAATTCCAGAAGTTATCCATGGTTTCAAGTAATTTTTATTACTATAGATTCTCTTTATAGATGAGCAATTTTCAATGTGTAATTTTAGGCACTTTATGAAATTATCAGCTGCTGTATTGACATCATTTGCAAATAAAACGGTATTCCATGTTTCTTCTTTCAGTCTTGAATTTAGCAGGTCATTATCCACAATTAGTTTAAGCTTTACGTCTATTTGTTTTGATTTCGTTATTATAGATTTATGATATCTCAATATCGTAGCGAAATGGTCTGTGATGCTGGTCCTGAATACAGCACTCTGAGGATCATCTTTTGACTTGACCATAATGTGGTCAATACAACTCTCAGTTTTTGAAGTGACTCTAGTTGGTGAAATAATAAATGGTTTTAAACCGTGGTAAATCAGCAGAGAAAGGTATTGTTCGCTTTTTGAGCAGTTCATTTCCAAAATATTTATATTTATATCACCACATAAAATCACTTCGTGGTTAAGTGCTGATACAGAACGGAGTAAATTGTTCAGGTGGTCAAGAAAGTTATCAAGATGTGTTTGAGAAGGAGATCTATAAACCGCTATAACACATGTATTATCAGATAGTTGTAATTTAAGACAGTTAGCATGTGGAATAGCTATTTCTTCAACAGAAACAATAACATCATTTCGGGTGTAAACAACAACACCATCGTTTTGTAAATAGTTTTTTTTGGTGCTGTGTGAAGAATACCCAGTAATACTTGGAATATTGATTGCATCTTTTAACCAAGCTTCACTAAAAACAATAATACTAAATATGTGTTGAATAGAGTCGAGAACAGCTACAGTATCATCAAAATTTTTTTTAGGCATCTTATATTCATACAGTAGGTATATAGAGAGAGCAGAATGGTTCAAGAATTCATTGCATATTGATGGGTCATCTATATTGATATTGATTTCCTTGTCACTTAGTTCTTGATCCAATAAAAAATCCATAATATCGGGCTAATATACATATGGGTAGAATAAATAGTTAGTAATAATGTACTAGTCAGTTAATAAGCTGTAAATCGCCGACATGTTTAATGTTTATTATTTTAGAACTATGGTCAGAATTTTTTTTTGTAAGGATTTTATTGTTTTTGAACCATGTATATAGATAATTATAATCTTTGGCTTTTTGCTTGGTCTTCCATAGTAGCTCTTTGTAGTAAGGGGTTAATAGTTCACCTACAAATACGTTCTTCTCTCTTGCGTTCTTGCGGGAGTTCAAAACTGTCTGCTGTGCTTCCTCATCTTGGAGTTGAACTTTGTACCTGTATGCTCGGTCCTCCATTTTCTGTGTTCGATTTTGATAACGGATTATTTTTTTATTTTGTGAGGTTCGATGTTTACCTGTATCTCTTTAAATACTCTGTTTATGGTGTCCAGTGGTTCTTCATTTGGCAGTGTAACTATACCAGCAAACTCCGCCCAGTTGTGGCTCATACTAGCCTGTTCGATTTCGGCCAGTCGAGTTTCTAGATTAGTAATTCTGTTTTCTTTGTTGATATTTGCTTCTTCTAAGATTTCTACCTTTTTGTTTATTTGAAGTATATTGTCAACCTTAATTGAGATGTCATCATATTGACTGCTTATGAAGTCGACACTTTTTTTTAATTCTAACATTTCGGATTCTAGATTTTTCTTTATATTTACTGTCTCTTGTTCTATTTTTTTGAATAATTGTTGCTTAATTTCGTCCATCTTTTTGTCTACATATTTCATAAATTTTTCATAATGCTCTTCACCGGCATTAGTTTGTGGTGGTGTCTCAGTCGGTTTTGATCTAGTTTGCACTTTATTAGAAGTTGCCATTGTGATTGGTTATGGTTTAAAAAGATTAAAGTTATTGTTTTTATTTACTTAGTAATAGCGTCTGAATTTGACTGATCTGCAAAATTCGTATCACTCAATACAAAGAAAAAAAACAAAAAACCCAAAAAAAAAAAAGAAAACTTCAGTGTTACTAGGGTTCGAACCGTGGACCTCTGGATTCCTTGGCCGATGCGCTCACCGCTGTGCTATCAACCACCGATGGTCTAGTGGGAATTAAGTGTAATATAAATTGTCTTCGCACAGGTATGTTTACGGGGATTTGAATAGAAGGTTGGTTTGTAGGTAACAATTTGACACTTGACACTTCACAGTTGTTGATTTCAACACTAAACTTGTATTCACTGTAAATTAGAGTGTTAAGATTTCACCAACTTCGATTAATCACTAAACCGATCTTAGGGGGCACGATTAGCTACGAGTTTTATGATTATCGGGTTATGTGGACCTTAAATTTTGTGTATTTTTGAGGAGCGATTTTTGAGATGCACTCTGTTGAAAAAAATAATAATTATGAAATAATAATTATGAAAAATAATAATTATGAAAAATAATAATTATTGTTAAGTAAGTTTTCAAACTTTTCTATGAGTTTACTCGGGAATAGCTCTGGCAACGAGGAATTCATAAGGCGAATTTTCTTCATAACCTGAGTAGATTCATTCATGAGTTTCAAGAGTTCATGAGTTCATTCATGAGTTGCCAATCCATGAGTTTCAAGCGTTTTCACTAGCCGCGGAGCGATCAGTTCACTAGCCGCGCACTTAGTCATCTGACGTTTATAGTGTCACTATGTGAACGATGAACGAGATCGAGCGTAAATATGCAAGATCTCAAATTTTTTGCTAAAATATGCAACTACCGCTGAAAAGGGTCTAAATATGCAAATGCTTATGCAAATATGCATTTGCATATAATCCGGTCTTTATTTATTTATATTAATATAAGCCTTAAAAAATGGTGACCAGACTACTCAGAATGAATTTAACTAAAAACCTCCTTTGAGAAGTAAATATATTTTAAAAATTTGTTAAATAGGTTACGTTAGATTATGGTTATGGTTATGGGTTATTTTTCAATTTTTTTTTCATAGCTTTTAATGACTTTTCAAAGAGATGTTAAGTTGAGTTTTTTTTTTGTTTTCTTATAACCTTATTTTATTTTTTTATTTATTTACATTTAAACCCGCTAAACTACTTATGTAGTTTGTCAGCTCACATTGTTAGACATCAGTTGATTCTGAGAGTTGTCACGGAAACATACAAAATATGTGATATAGGTACATAATAGTAGAACGGTACTTGTTTGTCATTTATTTTTCTTTATATTGACATATCCTGATGAAGATAACATTGTTATCGAAACATGTAGATATTGTGTATAATATAGTGGTTTAAACAAAGTGATATGTTATTCATTATTAAATGTATTAGTTTGTAAGACCGTAAATAAATAGTCTAACTGAAGTATTTTCGTCACAAAACACGTGCGCGGCTCTTTTTTTAATGATTTTATTTAAACTAAAATTAAAATTCTGAAACACAGTTTTCCCAGATAATTTATTGATTTATTTTACTGCATGATTATATTATGATTTGAAATATGTGTTGATAATACAAAATTTTGTTTGAAAATTTAACAAATCTGCCAACGACCTTATTGTATAACCTTATTATACTAAAAATAAACATTTTTTCTCAAAATTTAAAATATAATTTTACCAGATAAAAGAACAATCAATTTATATTTTTTTGTGGAAAAGAGTCAATATGTCTAAAATTTTTCATTAGAAATGACATATTTCCGGTTTTCTCTGGTTTTTTTTTTTACATGAGCTCCACACAGGAGACCCTGAGGAAAATAATTTCCCTCAGTGCCTATGGCATCTTTGGGGATGCTGTGGGGAGGGTTTTTTTAGGGAAAGGAAGGAGAGGAGAGTTCTGGGAAGGAAAAGGGTTTAAGGGGTGGGTAGGAATCTGGGGTTTAGTGTGTCCTGGCATCCGCCTCCAAGACCTAGACAAACCTCACCCCATGAGGTTAATCCTTCTTAAAGATCTTTCCCTTTTGAACATCTTCATTCGTATTTGCACCACTTTTAACTACTTTTCTCGTATTTTTCGATCTCTTTTCACAAGTTTTCTTCAAATCGAATACATTTTTAGGTCGATTTTATCTCTTCAAACTACCAAGTGTTATCGCGACTTTCCAATTAATTTAATAGCTTATTTTACAGACCTCACATAGACGAAACACGAAATGAATGGACGCATTCAAATATTTTATAACTTTTATGCCTGTTCTGTACTCTCAGCGAAATTACCTGATGGTTCCCGAATGAAAAAAATAACACGAAATTAGCAATTAGTATTAATAACAGAACACGGGTTTTCGTCAACACTGAGTGATAATTTAAGTCATTTTAAAAATTACTAAATCTAAATCCAGATGAGAGATATCAAATAAAAATAAAATTATTTTCAAAGGACCAAACTCAAATACGAAATTAAAGTACTTACATAGTAAAGAGGTCTCTAAATATAGAAGTTATGATAATATCACCTTTCAATGGAAACCAAACCACGGGATATTATTTCAACAAACGCCTATTTTCGTCCCGAAACTAATTTTTTCTCAGAATTAAAAGAATCATTCATGTCATCGCTTTAAAATTCATTCTTTCGGCTAAAAATAAATTTACTACCAAAATTTCTGAAATAAATAACCGAGAAATGACTTTTATGAAATATCGTCGAATTTGTCTTTGTCCTCGTACAAATTCTTAAATGACCGCGAATATTAATTATGAAATATGACATCTTGACGCTGACGAGGCTGGGAGGAGTGAAGACGAGAATTGAGAAATGTAAATAATTTTTGTAGGAAAGGAAACTCAAACTCATTGAACAATATTTTATAGAAGAATTGCGATTGCTCCTAAATATTCGGAACAAGTGGGATTGTTGAATCTTCCAAATGAGTAGGTACGTGTTGAGGTTGAAAGAAGTATGAAGGGGAAGGGGATGGTGAAGTGTAAGAGGAAGGTTGGGTGTTTGGTTTTGAAATGAGAATATGCTTGGTTCCTACCGGGATGTCATTTAAGCAGTTCTTTCTTCTCTCTAGCCATCACTTTGCCGGAGTATTTGAAATTTGGAACAATGGCAAGAATAATAGTTAAAATTCGAGTGCATTTGTTTTGAACAAAAAAAGTAATGGATTTTTTTTGTTGGTGTTTTTCGTGTACACAATTTCGTTTTTGAGGCCCTGACGAAAATAATTCCCCTCAAGTCCTATTTCATCATTGGGGATGCTCAGTGGATGGTCTTTTTTAGGAAAGGAAGGAGAGGAAGTTCTTGGATGTAAAAGGGTATGGGGTGGATAGGAATTCGGGGTTCAGTGTGTCCAGGAGTGACGGGCGTTATATAAAATAAATAGACTCTCCATAGTCTCATATACTAACAATATAATGTGGAAAGTAAGGAACACTCTTTTGTTTTCAGCGATTTTCAGTATAATTTCTTAATTCAAAAGTTTATTCCTGTGTGATAAAGATAGACAATCAAATAATGTGTGTGTATGAATGACATGGATATATGAGCGGGCGGCGTACTGCTTGTCCCTTTTTGATGGAACGTTCGCTGTCTCCTTTTCTCGAGACCCACTAGAATAAAAGGTCCGGCTGCCTGTCGGAGTTTGATATGTCGAGCTATACAATAAATTTTAATACAATAGGGCAACGACAGTTTTCAAATGGTGGCGATTGTCATCACTACTCGTTGGAACTACTGATTTATGTGTTGTTTTACCGCAAGCAAACAAATAAACAGAGTGTTTAGGCTGATTAGTCTACTTTAAAACAGTAAAGTTTACTTTAGCAACAGAAATTTGGCTGTTGCGCGTCCAGACCCGTTACTTTAGTAGGACTTGAATTTTCTCTAATGACGTGTAAAACCGCGGACGGGAAACATGAAAATTAATTGTAATATTTATAAAAATCGATAATAATAAGTAATTTGCGTGTACTTACAAATGAAATGATATTCCTTCACCTTTACTATTATTTGCCGTGTAATTGAAACATTTTCTCATCACACAGGAGAGAATTTTGGCACTTTTTAAAATGCAATTTACTTACTCGACGCGTAGCAGTTTAGTACTAAAGTACTAGATATCGAGAACGGTGCAATTGTCTTGTTCTTGTCTTCCCACTTTGAGATTTCTACCCCTCGTCTAATAGTATGTAACGTCATAGGGCGCAAGGCGATGCGACGAGAAAGTCCTGCTTGAGAAGTCAAAAGGCTTCACCCAACCAATTTCTCTCGATCCGTCCCGCCATGCCGCAGATGAGCAGACGCAACTGCCTCAAAAACCTCACCCCATGAACCCGGACACCCTTTCTAAGTCACCAAACGTAGCGAACCATTTGGGGTGACCGACGGCAGAGGTGTTGGTTATCCAATAAATGATTCCCGGGGCGACGGTACCAATACCTGCCTCCCAAAGTTAGAAAACGCCTCTATAAATTTACAGGCAATTAATTGTTAATCATGAAATATCTATGAGTACATTAAAGAGAACGTATGCGCGGCCCATTTCTGCCCGTTTCATACAAAGATTTGGATTTGAGATCAGAATACCCAACCAAACTGAAAAATGATTTTTGTAATCAAAAGGTATATCTAGTAAGGATGTGAGCATTTTTTTTTTATTTTTGCTTTTTTTATAAGATATAGGTTATTAAAGATTTTAGTGTTTCGTGATTTTGGAGGCAACTAAGGAAATTATTTATGAGTAAAAGAAAAACATAAAAAAATAATATTACTATATTTATTTTAAAAATACTGTAACACCCATTTATATAGATGTGACCAGCAATGGGACGGAATTAGCAGCCTAGCAGAAAGAGAAGAAGAGGAAGAGTTCCGGTTTATGGAGACAGAGAAAAAACAGAACAAAACCGCGAGTTGTCAAATTGTGTTGAACTCATCAATAAACCGTGATATACAGATTTTTTTTATTTTTTTTACAGTGAATACCGCACAAGAATCTCAACTGCTCCCGTCTGGAGCCAGTGAGACTATGGCATCCCCAATTGGGGTATGTTGTGAGGCTGAAGGTAGTGGGGACGTTTCAATTCTGAATGGTGGTCTTACACCAGGGCGATACTAATAGTATCTTCCACTCTGGAACATGCCGCAAATATACTATATATATTATTTTAAATGAATTAATTGTGAAATAACACAAATTAATCAAATAAAATTTATTTGCGCATGCCGGGTTCGAACCCGCGACCTCCGGAATGTGAGTCAAGAGTCTTAGCCACTGGACTACGGAGGTCGTCATATATTACAGAGTATTATTTGACATTTTCCTGCACACCAAGTTATTTAATGTTACAATACAATGAAAAATAAAAAAAAATCTTTAAAATGCATTTCTTGGGGAGTAATTTTAATATATAAACGACTATTTTTAAACAGGTATATAGAAACAGGTAATTTGTATTTTTAATTTACACCCATCAAAGTTATTTTTATTTATTTATTTAATCACAAATAATTGCCCAAATCACCCATAAAAACCAGAAACATTAAAATTTTTAACGGTCTATATCTTATAATTTAAAGCAAAAATAAATAAAAAAGCTCAAATTCGTACTAGATATTTGATATACCTTTTGATTACAAAAATAATTTTTCAGTTTGGTTGGGTATTTTGATCTCAAATCCAAATCTAAGATTTGTATGAAACGGGCAGAAATGGGCCGCGCATACGTTCCCCTTAAGTACCATCACCATTAATATCAAAAATATCATCAAAAATGTTGAGAAATGTTTGCATCAAGCTGTTTATTTAAAATTCAACATGGAAATGGTACTCAATTGAAAATCAATAGCTGAACAATCGAGACACGACTGGTCATCAACCACGAATCCAACCAAATCCATAACCGATTAATTTCTCTTTGTAAACATTTAACTTTGTCGGGTGAAGTGACAATTTTGAAGCGAGAATATTTATAATTTGTATTTTAGGTAGGTGCTTCTATTATGCGTAGAGTTATACAAATTAATGATTCAATTATTATTATCACAGGCGTCAATCGTATTACGACGTGTTTGCGTAGCATCTGGAAGGCCACTTAACTATTTAAGGTGATACTTAAAAGAATTCATAATCTGCTCTTTCATAGATGCGTGAGTTTCATTATTTTAGGAAAAAAGACTCTGCAAGTTGTGCTTTAAAATAATAAGATGAAATATTTTTTTGCGGCCGTATATAAGAAATATGAATACTAAGTTTGGAGATCGTGTATCTGGGCCTAAGGCTTGGAATAGACTCCCTCCGAGATTAAGAGCAACATGTCCTAATCACATTTTCTTACTCAATTAAAATTACTCGAATCAATCACACATCAATCTGTCTCTTGACGAATCACATTTAGAAGAATCAAATCCTTTTCCTATCGTACCACCCACCATTAAAAATGTTGCTTTTACTTTCCAAAATACACTCACTAAAGAATATATTATATACTACATATTAATCTCAAAATATTTTTAGGATTAAATAACATGTGTTCACAATTATGTCCTCTGCGTGCGAATTGTATCTAAATTTCTTTAATAAACAGTGTTAATTTCAAGCGACCTCCCAGGTATTAAGTATGGTTCTGTATTCATTCATTTTAGGCAGCATCGCGTTCATTGGTCAAAACATTGTACATATATTTTCGTATCGGTGATCAATGAACCTTTGGATGCAATTTTTAGCCATACGTTGTTTTTAATTGTTTGTCTAGCTTGTAGTTTTGCTTTATAACGTAATAAAAGTCGGTGTTTGGTTAACCTCGTAGTATTTAAGAATGTGAATCGACATCTTAACTGTCAGTATGGAATATTGAGGTTATGAAAGTTAAATCTTGTATTAAAATTTGCTGAGCTCAGGGTAGGTAAAACATGAGAATTTGGTAAGCAATAAATATGAAATTAAAGGCTATTAAAGGCAATATAAATTTAATTATTATAACAGGGTTGAACATCAAAGACTCTAATTAATTAAACAATAAATCTCAGGGTGCAGTGACTGCTCTATGATACCAGTCAATATTAAATCATATTTCGTTTCTAAGTTAAAAGAAAGATGGAAGGCGCCAGTCGTTTATAAAAATGCCCTCGAACTACTAAACGACAAATAGTCTGTTAAATATGAAAGAGAAAACCAATAAAATATAATAACGATACGTGAATGCTACATGATGAGATCTTCTGTTAAATTTCCCGTGAATTATCCGTGAGAATTCCGTGAGGTCTTCCGCCCGTCGTGTTTCTGTCAGGAGTCACATGTTGTCGCACGTCTCACAAGCCGCCTGGAACCAAACTGAAGTACTTCTGTGCACCCAGCCTCTTGAACTTTTGCGAAGCATGAGCACCAACCTCGGGAATACAAACGGCGTGCCATGCTGCCAACCACAGCGGTCGAATTCATAGAGCATTAAAGTGCCTTGGCGGTTCTTACCACTACATTACCCCTCCACCAAAAAGAAAATATTTCCTCCTGGAAATCATGAGGTCCATGTGTCACTTCCTGAAGAGAACTGCATACTATGTGAGCCTTGGTCGTAAATGTTAGTCATGGAGGACGCCAACTTAGAAAAATTGTCAGCCGGAAGGATCCTGGTGATTGAGGTACGCCCAATCCATATAATGAATCTCATGGAAGAAGCGGTGACCACCGTACTGCAATACTGAAGCCATGACATAATGCGATGAACAGAAAGACGCATCAATCTATGCAGCTTCTCTCCAATTATGATGCATTCAATAACTGATGACCCAAGATGGCCCAAGGTAGAGATGAAACATCTGGTCCGAAATCTCAAATTCAGCGTCTTCTGATATTAATTTCTTCCAAAACTGATGACCCAAGATGGCCCAAGGTAGAGATGAAACATCTGATCCGAAATCTCAAATTGGAGCAGAAGAAAGTCATTAAGTGAGGTTCTGTGTCGGTGATGAAATTTATCCCGCGCTGCTGGCTCTGCCGTCCAATAAGAATGAAGATGTATGATGATCAAGACTGCCTCTTGTGAAACTGAAGAAAATCCTTGAGTGACCGAAAGTGCAAGAAGTTCCATATAGAGTGGAGATCAGAGTATTGCAATGAAATGCGCCATCCGAGTAATGTGATGAACTTCCGATATGATGGAGTTCGAATGTTGAAGAATGTAGTCCAGATTGTGAGACCCAAATAATCCAGTTTCTTGACGTTCCCTAAAACTGAACCTGCCTAAAATTGGTTTTCTCAAAACAAAATCTAATTAAAGAAGAAACTTTTAAAAATATAACATTAAAAATAGTGCCAAAGTACAAAAAAAACTTCATCGACTGAGATCCTAA
Source organism: Limnephilus marmoratus (assembly GCA_917880885.1). NCBI lineage: Eukaryota > Metazoa > Arthropoda > Insecta > Trichoptera > Limnephilidae > Limnephilus > Limnephilus marmoratus. Next base: position 57,538,568 of record OU862912.1, on the reverse strand, counting down.
AAGGCAAAAAGTCACCCTGACCATATTGTAAATAACCTTTAAAAAAACATATGGAATGCATCATTTAATTCTATGTATATTATATTGTTAATCACCACAGAAGCACAACGCAATATTCAAATTATAAATATTAATCGATCAAATTCAAAATGAAAAATGCCATTAAGATTATATTCAATTAGACTTCACAAAAACAGCAAGTAAAATTTATATCAATAAATATTAAATCATTTCCTAAAAAGATAGTGTTGATTATAATTTGAGAACATAGATGTCGCTGAATTCGCCCAGAAAATAATTCCAAATTTATTAAATACTTAACAATGTCTAACTTCAGACTTAAAAAAAAATTTTATCTCTCTATTTCCAAATGTAAAAAAAAAACTGAAAATAATCATAGTCGAAGTGCAGTAAAGATCAACAATAATATTCAAATATGAACTCATAAAAATCAATCTGAAAAAGAGATCAGAAACAGAGTGAACACGTAACACTCAACGTAGAAAATTAATGAAAATTATTTGTTATTTTAAAACAAAAGAAATATCTTTTATTACAATTTTAAATTCTTATAAAAAATAATGTAAACATATCTTCATTGTAAAATGACCCCGTTTATAATGTGAAAGATAAATTTGTAAAAAAAAAAAAAAAAATTATACTATCTTCCGAAATATTTTCCTGAACAATACATTAACACGCATAAAAATATATCTGTTAAACCTAAACAACGACAAGACATAATACTTTATACGTACACATAATCTCATGTAAATCCTCAAAGAGATAGAGTTGTAGTGAAATTTATCACCATTTAATGTAATATTAATACACCATATTGCGATGCATCACTTGTGTTAAAACACCACCTATGGCCCTATGCCAAAATGTAATTCCGCTATAATCTCCGAGGAGATGCGAAAACAAAGTAATTGTTCCAATTATCTAGAACTAACCAGAACCAGGAAAAATATTATGAAAATTCTATTTCCATTATGCATGATCAACGATATCCAAAGTTTGCTACACATCATTGAAAAACCTCCGAAGAGATGATATGAAACCAACTTCCAAATATTGATCATGATCGATCAATAAAATAAGCGTAGCCACGCCCAATGAGTATATTCATGTGCTAAACGTTCGCATTTTCCGTGAAAACCTGACGAGGTAATACCTGATCAGAATATTAAACTGCGACACCAGTTATATGGTACCACCGCAAGAATGACCTGTTTATGCAGGTACTTACTTCACCACCCAGTGAAAATAACCTGACTATGTATTACGAACACAAGACAAATTACAGACAGACAAAACGTACACGAACACAATTGAAAAATATGAGCATTTATTTGTGACGGAACAAACCAACGCTGTATTTATCAAATATAAAATATTTAATAACAATTAATAAATAAATAAAATAATCCCTCAAAAGAGACATGGTACTTTATGGAAGGGTAATTTGATGTGCGCTCAAATTTTATCTGATATCACGCAAGAACCAATTTAAAAATCGCAGTGAATCATGACAAAAATTGTTCAATTAATATTTATAAATCAATACGAAATCGACCAAGGTATTATCATGAATTAATATATTTATTAAGTAATGCCACTACTGACATCTATCGTCAAACTATGTAACCTGAATATTACTATGCTTTTAATAAGCGAGGCCTCACAACTCAATGCTAGAAAGTACTACTAACTGACTACAGATGTCACTATGAGAAAAAATTTCCTGTAAATAATCAAAAAACTTTTGTAAAATCAGTACTAAAAGAAAAAAACACAGCACGAACTAACAATATGTTATAACATGTAAAACCCTAAAAGGATGTAATAACAATGCCAGAGTGAACCGTAACTTAAACTCCCGAAACGTACATATGAAAAATCCCGATGAAATCAATACGTATGCCCATTTTAAGTAGAAAACCTGAGAACAAAATTAAATGTCAAAAGATCTAAAGTTAAAAAAATTTAAGAAAATGACCCAATAATTTAAATCCAACAGAACAATAAAACTAAATATTTGATAGATCAAAGTAATCATTGTGATTTGTAAATCACGATTAAAACCAGCAATTTTCAATCGTGACACACATCAAAAATGTCATCCGATGCTAACAAAATGAACGAATCTACACTGATAAAGTTTAATATATTGTGATTCTACAGAATACTGTACAGATACACTGATATCAGAATATAGGTAAAGTTTATCAACCCCCAATAAAAATTAGATTTAAATCAATAATTAAACCCCCAAAATTTAAATCCCCATTAACTAAACGATAGATTTGTCAAAAGGAATGAGCTAAAACATCGATCTTCATGTCAGCTCATCAAATTTGAAAAAACCCTCAACTGCAAAAAAACGGATCTAATAATTTAAAAAAAATTACCAAAAGAAGATAATAACAGAATTAATGATTTAAAAACTTCCCAAAAGTCAAAATCTGTCAATATAATTATATCCACTAGTAATAAAATAAATGAAAAAAAAAAAAATTAAACCCGCTTGTTGCGAAGAACAGGTCCCAGCAAAACCGCAGATCAGCGTGAAGAAATTGAAGTCTAAAATGATTTCCACCGCTTATCATTAGAAAAATACTGGCCATACTGAAAACATATTTATGAAAAGTTATTTAAAGAAATAAAATATTTGAAACATGGTTAAAGGAAGAAAAACAAACAAACGGCTGACAAAGCTAGCCTTGTTCGTGAAAAAAATTCACTTGGGTCGCATGAAAAAAAATTTTTTTTTTTGACAATACCCTAAATCACCAGGATGTTAATGTTCAAAAATACGAAAATCTATATGAAATAATGAAGAAGCTCAGATAATTTCCAGTAAGAGTGTATGGGGCGCAGAATCACCAAGGTCCCTATTCATAAATGAAAAAATAAAATTTAGTTGTAAGGAAATTCCTAATAATTTTTAAAGAACATCAATAATTCGAAAATGAAGCTTAACGATCTGAAAAAAAAAATTTCAATCTGAAACCGAATTAAATCACAAGAAAGAAATTTTAAATGATTATTAACTTACATAATTTGATTATTATTGTGGTCCAATTTAAATTGTACTCGGCATAATAACCTATAATCCCAGATTAACGCCATGTGATATCGGGAAGCCATGGATGCTACATTGTGACAAACTGAGGCTAAATGTACCTACATCTTCTGAAAAGAAATCAGAAAAAATAATTAGACGATTTTGTATTTTCTTGTATTGAAAAAAAACAAGGAATATGAAAAAATAGATCGTTCAAATTCAACGAACAATAAAGATTCAAATAGTCATTAATGGTTACAAAGTTTATCATAATTAATCTGCGAGAAGCGAACAATGTTTGAGCATTAATTAATTATTCACGGCTACAATAATAGTCTCAAAGGGAGTTGAATAAAAAAAATTAGTTTGATCCAGGCTGACAAAAGAGAATTTGCAATAATACGATATTATAAAAATGTTCAAAATGACTTACATGTGAGTCCATCCAGAAACGCCGATGACCTTACAGAATTCCACACTCAAAAAAAATGTATACCCACAAGATAATATATTTTAAACGAAAAAAAATATGATAAAATAGTACAAAGCACGTTGGGTCGCCAAAATATAACGTGATTAGTGTATTTACTTAAACCTCGTGAATTTAAGAATGTGAATCGACATCTTAACTGTCAGTATGGAATATTGAGGTTATGAAAGTTAAATATTGTATTAAAATTTGCTGAGCTCAGGGTAGGTAAAACATGAGAATTTGGTAAGCAATAAATATGAAATTAAAGGCTATTAAAGGCAATATAAATTTAATTATTATAACAGGGTTGAACATCAAAGACTCTAATTAATTAAACAATAAATCTCAGGGTGCAGTGACTGCTCTATGATACCAGTCAATATTAAATCATATTTCGTTTCTAAGTTAAAAGAAAGATGGAAGGCGCCAGTCGTTTATAAAAATGCCCTCGAACTACTAAACGACAAATAGTCTGTTAAATATGAAAGAGAAAACCAATAAAATATAATAACGATACGTGAATGCTACATGATGAGATCTTCTGTTAAATTTCCCGTGAATTATCCGTGAGAATTCCGTGAGGTCTTCCGCCCGTCGTGTTTCTGTCAGGAGTCACATGTTGTCGCACGTCTCACAAGCCGCCTGGAACCAAACTGAAGTACTTCTGTGCACCCAGCCTCTCGAACTTTTGCGAAGCATGAGCACCAACCTCGGGAATACAAACGGCGTGCCATGCTGCCAACCACAGCGGTCGAATTCATAGAGCATTAAAGTGCCTTGGCGGTTCTTACCGCTACAGCTTGATTTTAGAAATGTATTATAAGTTTGTACAGCGCCCTTGAGGTGATTTTTCACAAAAACGGCGCTATATAAATCATACAAATATTATTACTATTATTATTTTGAATAAATAGTTTTATCCAAAAACTTTTTGAAGCGAAAACTTCTTTAACACAGTTGTGATTTGAAAATCCATGAAAATGAAGTAAACGACACTAAAAAGAGACCTACACAATATAATACGATAAATCTACGGTCCCTCGCAAGTCTCGTTTGGACTAGTGGTATAAAGTGCCTGATGAATCTTAGCGGCCAGACATTCAGCGAACCAAGGATTAAATCCTACGAAATCCAAAAAATAAATATATATTTTTATTTTTCTAAAATCAAATCCAACTTCAAACCCTCTAAAATGAACAGGCAAAGAAAATACAAAAGAAAGTGACATCTAGCGACTCTGAAGAAGGAAACACAAATACTAATAAGATGATCAAATGTGAAGGAAAAGGTGTACTGAATTGACGACAAAAATATGGAAAAAATCATCCTTCACATTCTTCGACCAAGTTATTATACGAGTACTTGGTCGTTGTTCGCATTGATAAAGCCTCCCCACTCTTGTGTTAACTACTTTAGTTTTCTGAAGGTTTCACCTGTTCTGCGTGTGGATTGCACAATAAGGTGGGTCATTTAAAAAAATGTTATTTTAAATTCTAAGAGCGATAAAAGGGTGAGAAATGGGTTCAAAACGACGTGTTTAAAATGTTTCAAATTCCTGATATGGTCTTCTTCCTCCGGATTCAATTCAAAGTTTTGAAAATTTTCATTATAGGTGAGGGAGCGGTCCGTATCGGTAGAGAGAAAGGAAAGGCGTGCAGTCGATGTGTGAGTCAGTCTTTATTGTGGCTACGTAGCGGAGGTCGATGCGGAGCGGGAGCGGAGTGACAGTAGTGATGCTGCTGCGTGATGATGTGAAGATGAAGGTCAGGACACTACGGCGGTGAAGATCGCAGGTCTTCAGGAAGCCGGCGTGTTGCCCTACACCGTGGCGGTGTAGACGTGACCTTGGTCCAGGCGGTCGATCGACGTCGTGTTGACGGAATATGGCGGCTGTGTGTCCAGTGGGTCGGAGCACACACGTGACGCAGGAAGTTACCTTGAGAGGCGATGAGGATGCTGGTGCGTTACCAGGTGCTGGTTGCTGCTCGTTGCAGGATGCTGGATGATGGCGCGTTGCCGGTTGTGGTTGCTGCTCGTTGCAGGATGCTGGATGATGGCGCGTTGCCGGTTGTTGTTGCTGCTCGTTGCAGGATGCTGGATGATGGCGCGTTGCCAGTTGTTGTTGCTGCTCGTTGCAGGATGTTGATTGCCATCTCACGTCGAGATGGTAGTTGGAGAAGTTCCTCGAAGGTGCTGGAGTGTTCCTGGGTCACGCTGGATAAATTGATGTTCACTGTCGACTGCGCGAGGCCCGTGCCGGGCGCAGGCACGATAAGAGTTACTGCACTGCTCGATGTGTTTGTTCGGCCGATGAATGGAAAGTACTGTACTGACTGGCTCCGAGCAAGCGAGCGCGGCTTATATACCCGTGGCAAGTAATTAGTCTCGTGGTAGGTAATGCGGTGAATTCACGCAAAGGTGAGAAATCGCTCGAACTTTCTGCGGGAACTTGTTTGGTACAGCCAGACGTTCTAGCTCTTTCGCGCAGGTGGCGGAATTATTTCTCGGTAGGTAGACATGTGCCAGCGGGCGCGCGGTACCTGGCTGTAGATACTTCGTAGATGTGTTTCTAGTGCGTTCGCCTAGAGTCCAGTGGCGGAGTAATTAATTCGGCACAAGTGGCCGCCACATAGGTAAGGGGTTATTTCTAGTGTATACAAAAGTTACTTTGAATCTTTTAAACCCTTTTTTTGTAACCTTTTGAAATATAGTATATTTTTACGAAATCATTTACAAAAAATCCCAAGATTGAGCAAAATAATGCCGAAATTTGAGAGTAAGAAGGATTTTGCTGATATTTGAACACACTGCCTAGGGATGATTTGAATTAGGTATATTAATACATTTTTTAAATAAATAAATGACAGTATTCCCTCTATTTCGTGTTTTATTAAAATTCGTTCATTTTTAAGGGTTCATCTAACATTTTTTTTACGATTTAACATGGGTGGGTTTTTCTCTATTATGTGAAATTTCAAAGTCAATCCGGAAGAAGAAGATGATATCCAAATATTATTAAAAAAATACGTGAATTTATATATTCATTTAAAACCTTTTTATCACTATTAGACAAATCAAAACAAGAATTTTTTCCCATAAAGTCGTGAGCTAACCTATTGCACAATCCAATTTTTTTGTTGTTTTTGTTATCTCAAAATTAATTGCTCTGGGTGAAATGTTAATTTCCTTTAAAATAGTTATAAATCGAAAACAAACATTTCTTATTCCCCCCATTTTCTGCAAATTTTAAAGAAAATCAGGAAGCAAGTGCATTTCTCTTATATTTATTTGTGTAACATATTCATTATGTGCACTTTTTGTTCTGAATAGGCCTAACAAAAGAAAAATAAGTAAAACCTCAAATGGTCATATTTAATTAAATGAAGGCAATATTAGGGAAACTCAATCGAAAATCTGAAAACCGAAAAAGCAGAAAAAAATTCGGTCACATATTTTTCTGATTTAAAAAAATTAAATATGACAATTTGAGGTTTCACTCATTAAGTTAAAAATAAAAAAAAATATGTATTCATCCTAGACTTGCAGTAAAGTCAAAAGATGTCGAATATTAAAAATATGTATTCATCCTAGACTTGCAGTAAAGTCAAAAGATGTCGAATATTAAAAATATGTATTCATCCTAGACTTGCAGTAAAGTCAAAAGATGTCGAATATTAAAAATATGTATTCATCCTAGACTTGCAGTAAAGTCAAAAGATGTCGAATATTAAAAATATGTATTCATCCTAGACTTGCAGTAAAGTCAAAAGATGTCGAATATTAAAAATATGTATTCATCCTAGACTTGCAGTAAAGTCAAAAGATGTCGAATATTAAAAATAAAAATGGATAAATAATCATCCAAGACACCATCTAGATAGCATTTCGTTCGGGTTTGAAACTTGCAATCATACATAAAGATGGCAGCCAATAAAAATATGCGTTAAGAAAAATGAAAATAATATTTTTTTTTAAATTTTAGCATATAAAATATAATGTACATTTAGATGATGTGATAATTTGCGTACATGTTCATGTTCAAATATCTTAATTAATACCACTCTTCCATGGAAGCATTAGCTTGTGTCTGGAAGAGTAGTGTACATTTTTTAAATGCTATATTATATCATAAGTTCTTAAATTACAATGTGAATGTAAAAAAAACAATATGTTGTAAGTTCGGTGTTATGTAATTATAAGTATTTATCAACTATCAAACAATTTTATTATTTGGATAATGTATCTAGAATTATTGTAATTAGTTGTTAAAAACAAAACAAAATTTAACTTATTTGCAAGAATGGAGTATCACTAGTAAACTGAGTTATAAGTTATTCTTGAGATTAGATTAGTCGGAACTTTTTTTTTTTTTGAGATTATCTTTAAAATATTTTTTAACAGTGTTTATTAATTGGATTTCATCATTAATTTTTCTAATTTCATCCGGTAGTCGGTTGAAAATAAGTCTTCCTTGATAAGTATAAAAATTTTGTGCGAAGGAAGTGTTTAATTTTGGGCATGAAAAAATATATTTATGTCTTGTACGGTTTTCAGTTATAAATTCATACTTTTCTTTTTCTTTTATAATTTGAATCAATGCATTTATATTGTACAGATCTTTGAATGAAGGTACTTGAAATTCCTTAAATAATTGATCCGTTGGGTAGTCAGAAGGTTTTTTTGATATAATTTTAATTATTATCTTCTGCACAACTTCAATTGGGGAAAGATTAGTTTTGTATGCGGATCCCCAGCTAATGATAGCATATTGTAAAGTTGATTGAACCAAAGCGTAATATATTAGATATAAGTTTTTTACAGATAAAAAATTTCTGATTCTTAAAAATGTATAAATCAATTTTCTAATTTTTTTTACAACTTGACAAATTAGTTCCTTCCATTTCAAATTTTTATCGATATTAATCTCCTAAATAATTGATTGTGTTTGTTTTTTTTAATATTGTGCAGTTTGGATACAATATTTTTTACTATGTGTTTTGGAATTATCATGGATGATGATGTCAATGTTTTTAGGGGTATCATTTTTGTGTATTGCAAATGAAATTACACATGTTTTATCACTATTTAGTGATAGTAAATTTACGTCGAAGAAATTCTTTAAAATATTTATGTCTTCGGTGGCTTTAAATGTTACTTTTTCCTAAGTTTTATCGCTAATTATTAGTACCGTATCATCGGCATATGAAGTAATTTGGCCATGTAGTGGTTGAAAAAAAATGTCATTAACATATATGGTGAAAAGGATTGGTCCGATTACTGTACCTTGCGGGATTCAAAAGTCTGATATTTCTTTATCGCTATTAATTTGATTTATTTTTACGACTTGCGGTCGATTTTTTAGGTAGTTCGAAATCCATTTAATCGCATTGTCTTTTATACCTACATTGTTCAGTTTTTTTAGTAGAATCTCATGGGATATACTATCAAAGGCTTTTCTGAGATCAATAAATATACCGACACATTTTTCACCTTTATCCAATGATTCGTTGATGTATGAGGTTACATTAGCAATAGCATCTTGTGTGCAGAGTGACTTAATAAAACCAAACTGGTTTTTGTGAAGAATTTTATTACTTTCTAGGAAAGTGACCAATTGGTTTTTCACATTTTTTTTCAAAAATCTTTCCAATGTTTGAGATTGGACAAATTGGACGATAGTTAGTTACTTGTTGTGGATCTCCAGATTTATAAATAGGTGAAATAATTGTATTTTTATAGTTTGTGGAAATATTCCTTCTGTTAAACTTAAGTTTAACAAATGAGTAATTGGTTTTACCAAATGAATTTTCATGGATTTTAGAAAATGTACCGTAATAAGGCCAAATCGGGAGATGAACCTCCTTTCATGCCTTCTATTATTTTTAAAATTTCACTTTCTGAGGTTTTTTCAAATTTTGATAAATTATTTTGATTGTGTACATTTTCAATCGTTTGTGTTTTCGTGTTAAAAGATTTATTGATATTTTTCGCAAGTTCTTAGACGAAGTATGATACAGCTAAATATGACCGAATCGGATAGAGGCACATTAGCTCAGTTGGTAGAGTTGCACCCCGGCAAGGCGAAGGTCCTGGGTTCGAGTCCCAGATGTGACCGTATCTTTTTCTGATTTTTATGTTTTCAGATTTTCGATTGAGTTTCGCTAATATTGTCTTCATTTAATTAGATTTATTCTTTCCAATCTACAATTGAAAAACATTGTATGGCAACATGACCAATTTTTCGACCATTTTTTATTATGTTTGCGTATTTCAAATTTCAAAAACTCGTTTGTAAGGTAACTGACGTTGCAATCTCCATAGTTAATTAAAAGCTGAAAATCTAGAAACTCGAGACAAAAGCTTTCCATTATTTCATAACGAAAGAGTCCATTAAGAGTTGGAGATTTTAGCTGCTTTAACACACAGATTTTCGGTTTTATTGCTAAGATCCTTAGCCCAAAATAATATTTCGCTCATTATTGTAAGAGTATCGAATAACATTCATTACACACCGCAGCCTTCGGACCTTCAGCACCAGCCCTTAATGTAACACGTACCCTCTCCTAGTACCTAACTAACTACCCTGCCCGCGCGGCGCCGGCGTATGGGTTATTATGCCGCGTGGGTGGAGCAGTACGAAATTTGGAAATCTGAAACCGTAGATAACATTTCGCGAAGTTTGGAGTATGTAGTTGCCTGTTGTCTTAAATATGTTATACCTATTACACGGAGGATTAGTGGTACCCTTTGCAGAGTTACTGGTGTTTGATGCGTGATATCTAAAAGTGGCATGCCCATTGCCCAACCTAAACAAAGAGAAATATGCTAAAATTCAATAATTTATGGGTCCACGGGTTGTAAAACGTTTTTTAAAGAATTTGAACTGTCCTCAACGCGAATAATTGTAAGACCTAGAACCAAAGATATTGGTAGAATATCTTTGCCTAGAACATATTATGGAAACACATATTATGTACCGGGATGCATCACGACAGCTGCACAACACCATTACGAATAACTAGGCACAAAGCTATTTAATGATAAACCCGATTTAATAAAAAGTGATTTGAAAGCTATTATGAATTAAAAAAAAAAGTTTCATTAAAACCAACAGATTGATAACCAAAACCAATTGATCGATATTTTTCCGATTTTCAGACATGTTCTATTGCTATACAATATCAATTATTCTTTTATTGTCTAATATATCAGATTCCGGATTTTTCTTGTAACTATTTGTAGCTTTATTATTTATACGTATAAATAAATAGACTAGCTCCCCAGTTAGATAAGAAAATACTTCTCTACTAACTCTGTTATTATATTAGTTAATTAAGAATGTTATGTAACATAATATCATTTTGTATCTTTATAATTTCAATTAAAAAAATGAAAAATCACGACGTGGAAAATTTGTCCTCTTGTGATTCGAATGGAGTACTTATATGGCAACGAATTAATTGAAGCTCGCTATAATTTATTTTTTTAAATTTCATTTATCCCACAGCCCGTACACACGCAATATGAATATGAATCAGTTAACAAACTCAAATTTTTCAAAAAAGGCTAAAAAATACAATATTGTATCAGTGATTCAATCCAGCATTGTATTTTACTACTTTAGTGCAGCTTTTCGACAAATGATAAATGTGTTTAAAATACAATTTATTTTACTAATTCCAAATTAACAATAATTAATGAATTAATTTTTTTCCATTGAAATTAAAAATTACAGTACTTAAGTACCTACTAAATGAGTAAAAACATTCCTCTGAGGACGGTATTGTTCTCGTCCGCCAGGTGGCACCATCAGCGGTTATACTCTTTACCGCCGAAGTTTCCCATCTCTTATTATCTGTGGGTAGACTACGTTTGGAATTTGATTTCTTTACCGTCGAGAGTTTTTAAAGACATTGTAAAAAGTGCGTGGTTGGTTAATCTTTATAAAAATAATATTATTGGAAAATTAGAATTATTTTGGTGAAAATCTCATTTTTGTCAATAAATAAGATTATTTTATATAGATTTATTTAGTATTTTAACCGACTCTTAAAAACAGTGTTTTTGTAAAGCAATTTGTTTCTTAAAAGAAATTTAAATAGTTTTACTGCTTGTATAACTCTTTTGATGAATGAATTCGCCGTCTATTGCAACTTGCAACTAGACTGGGTTCTAAACTTGGGCTCGGTGAGCCAGTCTCAGAGGTTCGGTGGAAGGCAAGACACACCCAGAAAATAAACTACGAAGAATATTGTCACTATCCTAACTCGCCCCATCCTATCCCATTGCGTCCCCCCAGTTGTGGCGATCACGACCCCCATCCTATCCCATTACGCCTTCCTTGTGGTAATTCGCCCTCAATGATGTCACGCCCCGCTTTCCAATTAAGAAGGGTTCGGTGAATGCGCATATGAAACTGGTGGGGTTCAGGCGAGTAGTGAAACCAGACCCCTGCACCGTAAATCTGCACCTGGGTTAAGTGCTAAAACAATAAAAAGTTTCCTTTACTTATTACGAGTTTCTGGACACCCTGTGATAGATAATAACTCTAATCCTTTCACCATTGTCCAAACATGAATTTCAGGGAAACAGACTGTAAATTAAAGTATATCTGAATGTTGGGGTGATATAAAGGACTATCGAGATCTGCCTCTCGCAATAATATCACGTAAATAAAGACGGATTAAATCTTGTTGTCTAAATACGCGTGAAGAGCTCTCACGTCTGCATACGAGTCTGGATGTAATTTTCTCTGTGTGATTTTGTCTTGGAAATCTACTTTATATTCTGAGAATTACAGAGAATTGTGATAAACAACCCGAAATATAACATCAGCAAAGCTTCGTATTATATTCTAATCTCCTCATAAGTACCCCAACAGAAATACGCAGGTATTAATATCGTTAGTAGCACGAAGTGGTCTGATTTAATATTTTTTTCGTTAAATACCTTAAATGAGGATTAAAAAAATTAAGCTTACAATAACTAAAAATGTCAACGATGAAGAAAATCTGTTTTCTGAAGCAGAAATATCTGTTGAATAGCGAGCCCAGACGTCATGAAATTTGCACGACTGTTTCAAGAATATCTTTTTTTCATTACTCCACATAGGAGGTTCTGAGGGAAAAAAAATCCCTCAGGGCTTATGTCATCTTTGCTATGTGAAGGGTTTTTAGGGAATGGAAGGATATGAAATTCTGGGAAGGAAAAAGTTACGAGGAATGGGTAGGAATCTGGGGGTCAATGTGTCCAGGAGTGACGGACGTACATCCCTCCAACTACTATCTGCCCCAACTTGCGGTGCAAGGCGATGGGTCGAGAGAGTTTGGCTAGAGAGGTCTAGGTTAGGTCTCCCTCATCCAGTCTCTCTCGATTCGGCCCGCCACGCAGTAGGTGAGCAAACACATTTGGCACCAAGACCTAAACAAACCTCACCCTATGTACGCGGGAACCTCTGCTAAGTCGTAGCGAACCACAGGGGTGATGGTTATCCTATAATATCCGCCTACCAAATTGCTCTTCACAACTATTTTATGCTCATTTTTCTTATTTAACATGGAACCACGAAGTATAGACATGTGAAATATAGGTATGTGATATGTACAAAATATAAATATATACAATTACTTGTATAAATATTTTGTAATTGTGCATACATATCACATACCTACATTTCACAAACCTATACGTTAAATTGTTTACACAATAATCAAAACGTTGCATCCGAAACTGATTATGAATCACTGCTGCTCTTAGAAATGGACTGTAAATACTAAAAAACGAGACGAAATGGTGATTGCTGGAATTGCGTATATATATAGGAAAAACTAGGGATGCAAGGAAAAATGATAACCAATCACTTACCACTTTAGCTCTGCAATGGAGCACACAACACAATCACAGTATATATATACGAGTAGTTCCACCGCGATGCCTCGAGGTAATTATCACACACGCAACAAAACGAATAAGTACAAAACGATATCGTTTACTTTCGAGCTGGTCAAATATCTTCTTTTTAGTTGAAAAACGAGATTATATTCACGAAAAACACAAAAATTGCTTCCAAGGTAGTCCCAATTCTTCTGAAAAAAACAAATTCACTTGAATTTGCTATTTTTCTTGCCATTGTTCGAAATTTCAAAACCTTTTCCAGCAAGGTGATGATTAGGGGGAGGTAGGTACTGGGTAAATGACATGGTAGGAACTATTATGCGTATTTTTGTTTCAAAACCAAACACAAAACATTATACAAAAACCATCTAAACAATTAATTAATAAACTTAAAAATACAATATTTGCTCTTTAATTTGGTGATGGGAATTAAATTCTGCATAATTTATTCCCGACCTACACTGCCCACTACAGAATTTAGGCGAAAATGTCACTGGACGGTGTACGTGATTCCCCGGTCATTTCCAAATGTCACTTGTTCGCAGCCGAAGTGGTAACCAGTTACGTGTCAATGATTGGGTTAATTATAGATCTAAAGGTTTGGTGAAATTAGAATAAAGGTAGTTCATAATTTCCACCTAAAATTTTAAAAGAGGGAAAATGCTTTCCGAATGTCAAAATGTCGAGAAATGTCATTTCCAAATCAAAATAGACTTTAATAAATAGATTGGATACATTACTCGGACTTTCATCAATCAGGAATGATCGATGATGAACACATCAACCTACTCTTAGTAGCCATTGATTCCCCTACATTTTATAACATAAAACCTCACTTCATCGAAAAGTCGTACGTGATACGTGATTGAAGTCACTAAGTGTTTTTTTCGTGAAAACTGAGTTAGGTATTTGTGTTGTTCTGGGTAACTGTGAGAAGTTTTTTTTATGTACAATATAAACCAATTTGCCATAACATGACATACCTCAGAACTTTAGAAGGACCATTCGTAGGAGTTACTGGTCGCGTGGGTTTTTGTGGCTGCGAATAAGTCCTCTTTCTTGCGAGCAGTGGGTACCTATGGGATCTTTTAAAATAACAGCTGAGAATTGTGCCGGTACATTGATTAAAATGATTAACCTTTCAGCGGTCGCGCGTGGTCTGTGAGTCCGCAGCCAACTTATTTTACTGATTATGTGCTAACTATAAACAATAGATGATTGCGCTTCCATGATATCCTCGATGGGGGGGGGGGGGGGGGGGGGGGGAGGGGGGTGAGGTACCTCAGCATCCCAGGGACATTCATCGCTAACGCACGTGTTCTTTTGTTTATATTTGCATTTGCAGTCTCAGATTCGTGCGTGCGACTGGTTGTGTACTTGAAAAATCTCTTGAATAATATTGAGAGCTGGATGAGTATTTCATGATATTTGGATCATATTTTTAGAACTTAGTTTTATTTTACGTAAATCCGTTATACCCAAGTGAGTAGTTGTAAAATTTTATCTTGTTAAGTTATTATGTTGATTTAAAGCATAGGTTCTCAAGGTGGGCGATAACGCCCCCATGGAGGCGTTTCAGACCTTCAGGGGGGCGGTGGAAGACCAAGAGAAAATTGGAGGGCGTTTCAGACTTTCAGGGGGCGGTAGAAGACCCAGAGAAACCGAGAAAACAGAGAAACCCATCCCATGCCACCCAATCTTGCCCCATCCCATTCTCATTAGGGACCATCCTGATGCGGGGGGGGGGGGGAGGTGTCATGAGCTTTGTGACGTTACATGCACAAAACGACTGCGACTGCCACAAAAATATTTTCCCTATCCCATTACGCCCCATCCACTGTGGTATCCCGTTACGCCCCCTCTGTTTTGGCAAATGTAACCCTGTCGTGGTATCCTATTACACCCCCCTCTTTCGTGTTATCCCGTTACGCCCCCTCCGTTGTGGAAAATGTTAGGCGGCGCTAGAAATAAAAGTATTCTCAAAGTGGGCGATGGCAAAAAAAAGGTTGAGAATCTATGATTTAAAGCGTTGTTTTGTGTCAGATGCCTAAAAAAATTGAGATTTCACCGACTTAAACTATAACGTGCAAATTAAAAAGTAATTACCAATCAACGTTTTTGTATTATTTACTAGCTGGTACCCGGCATGCGTTGCTCTCCTCACTCCCCTCGCCCGCTTCCCCTATCCCTTAAACCCCCTCCCGTGTTCCTCTCCCCCCTCCCGCGTTCCCCCCCCCCTCACGGGTTCCCCTCCCCACCCCTCCCGCGGACCCCCTTTCCCTTATTCCCCTTCCTTATTCCCCTCCCCTCCCCTACCTCAATCTTCACCCCTCTCCCATCCGCCACTCCCTCCCGCATTCCATACATTCAGTCCCGGTACATTCAGTTTTTAAACAGTTCGCGTGGCACCAATTACAATTTTATATACAAATTTCATAATGCCAGAGCTCATCAGTATATACAGAGAACTTTGCGGGCGTGCTCACAACAACTCACCAAAGTTTCATCGCAATCGGATGAACGGTTATCAATTCACAGGAAAGTAGGTAGAACAGTTTATATGGGAAAGTGAAATTGTTGTTTTTACTATTTTCCTCACAAGTTTTCCATATTTTCTCACCGTTTAAACCTTCCCTGGACTACGACAAACATTTCAAAACCAAAATCAGCTAAATCGGCCCAGCCGTTCTCCAGTTTTAGCGAGACAAACGAACAGCAATTGATTTTTATATACAGGGTGTTAAGGGACGTACTTGACTTACTTTAACCAGTGATTCCTGACATTATTTGGAGTAAAAAATGTAAATGAAATTTTGGTCTCCGGTGACTTTTTTTGACGACTTTTTTTTTTTTTTCAAAATTTTTTTCTTCAAAATCAAACAAAAAAAAATTCTTCCGCATGTCGTCACTGGTCACTCAGCCGGGTGTCTGACGAACCCCTTACCCCGCCTCCAACTGTTCAACAACTACCATTTTTGTATGATTTTGTAGAAAAAAAAAAAAAGAAAACATCAAAAATGTCACCGGAGACTAAAATTTCATTTACATTTTTTACTTCAAATAATGTCAGGAATCACTGGTTAAAGTAAGTCAAGTACGTCCCTTCACACCCTGTATACAGAAGATAGAAGACAGATATAAATATAAAACTTTTTTATTATGTGCTACAAACAATAGCATGAAATATTCAGTCGTCTTCTAAAACCAGACGCCTAAATTTGCGGAATCATCGACCGCGCGCGGCTGTTTATGTTCGGTGGAAGGTTAAGTACGGATTGGTTTTCTGTGTCTACTCCTACCTATGACAGGTACCAAATCTTCAAAATATGGCTAAGAACGGTTCTGGTCGAGGTTTCTACTACAACTGGAAGAAGAGGTAGTCGTTCGGTCAGTAGACTCTTTAGAAACAAAACAAAATTGACTACATAATTATGCTAGAAGCAACTACTAGATAAAACTAGAAGGCTTATCGCCTGTCCATCTGAAAACTCGAAAAACTACCTCTAACATAATTACTAGTAGTTCTGTGAACATTTAGTAAGCGTCTCGTCCTAAAAACTAGTTTCTAATGTTCTCCGTAATTAATAAGTCAAAACCAAAATTTTCTATGAAATCGTAAAATTTATAGATAGGTACCCACATTAATATCTCATCAACATCTTCTTCCCCTTATCCTATTTGGGTCGGGGACCCATTGCATCCACAAGGCGCCTCCATTCGTCCCTGTCTTGTGCTGATTGTTCGGCCTCCGTCCGTGGCAGTCCCATCCTCTCCTCACACAGTTTCAGGAGTTGTCTCGCCCAACTGTGTCTGGAGCGGCCCACTGAACCCTCTGGAATCGTACTCAGTATTTTCTTAGGAATTTGGTCATCAGACATTCTTAGTACGTGCCCAAGCCACCTCAGTTTTTTCACAGATTTTTCTATGAAGAGTAATAGTGGTTTAATGCTTAGATCATCACGGATCGTCCAGCTTCTTATTTGATCCCATTTCACAACGCCTGCCTGTCCTCTCAAGTACAGTTCGGCAGCTTGGACTCTTAAATATCTACTTATTTAGTTATAAACTATAAACATTTTACGTAATATTTTTTTTACCAAAATAGGAATTATAGAAATGCCACCATCTCATTGACAATTGTTTTCACGCTTTATTGGACCGGTACGTACTAGGTACCATATCCGATTAGACAGCTCCTAGTAGGAATCATGATCGTGCGAACTCTGGCATGATGCTAATGTAGTTTCCAACAATTCCACCATCTTGAATCGGAACCGGAACGTAACAAACAAATTTACAGACGGATGAAATGTTTAAGGTTGAGTAAGAGCTTAAAAGTTACAAAATGTATCTCTGAATATCTACGTAATCAACAAAACCACTCTCAATGTAAATTTAACTTGTCATCCAGTAGAAACGTTAATGGTATTGACCAAAACGATGGCACTCTTTGAACTAACTGCTTAACTTTTATTCATTTACTAATTTGTTTATACTCTTCGAAGTGCTCTGAAAGTTGTAGTTTCACCAGCGAGATGTGTCTATATTGACGGTCAGGAATTAGAAGTGACCGAATGTGGAATATAAACAGGTTTGTGATGGTTCGCCGATTCGCTCAGGGTAACTTCATTAGGATTCAGCAGACCCTGCTAGCTGATGTACCCTCGGTACTATCCACGTACTCGTACTTTACCTTCTATGTACTACCCTGTTCCCTGTCCACTATTAGGGTGGTAAAATCCCACTATTCCAATTGTGTAGAGGTGATACGTGGTTTCCTGGATGATGCATTATGACATAATGTCATTTTGAAAATTAATCTCTTGTTGTGGAAGATTTAATAAACAGATCGGGTGAGCCTTTATATAGTGAATTTTGAATTCTAAAAAGGAGCTCTACCTTCTACAATCAAACATTTTTAAGCTCTCTGACATTAGAATGGAACTTTTTTTAACATTAGCTCCACACAGGAGGCCCCAAGAAAAAATAATTTCCATCAGTGCCTGTGTCATCTTTGGGGATGCTGTGTGGAGGGTCTTTTTAAGGAAAGGAAGGAGAGGAAGTTCTGGGAAGGAAGAATCTAGGGTTCAATGTATCCAGGTCATTCGCCGCCAGATGTAGACAGACCTCACCCCACGGATCCGGGCATCCCTGCTAAGTCACCAAACGTAGCGAACCACTTGGGGTGACCTACGGCAGAAGTGTTGGTTATCCAAAAAAATGTATTCCGGGCGGCGGCGGTACCAGTTCTCGCCTAAAATCACGAGATATTATAAACTGTGGCATTTGTGAAGTTGCAAGTATTTATAAATACTTGTATGCTTTTATTGTTATGTTGACAAATTAGAGAGGCGTCAGAAATTTACCTGATGTTGTGAACACGTGTTGGTGAATTTGTGAAAAATAAAGATATCTCTAAATAAAAGAAACACAATTTCAAGCACAGAATTATTATTCAAATGAAATAATTATGTTACCTACCTTCTTTATTTACTTTTATTTTAGTTCATAAAACAGGCATGTATACCAAAAATTTACACACTTGGATTATTTAAATAAAATGTATAACAGAAATCATAAAAAAAAGTAACGAAAATAATTAGCTAAATGTGCAAAAGTAAATGACAATCAAGAACGAGTAAGGTATAATACAAACATTTCACGAACATTTTATTACTGCATGTAATAAAATAGGACCTGGCAACATAACATCGCACCTGTAATGATGGGACATTGATTTAGTAGGTACAATATAGCCTGTCTAATAAAGGGCATCACCACAACATCAGTTTTATATGACCGACGGTAAAACATATTTTTGAAAAATGTCTTTCAAAATGTCTTTTCATTACCAGGGCAATCATTTCAATCAGCCAATTAAGTCAACCCCCAAAGTGTCCCCAAATGCTGTTGCTCACCAACTACTCCGCAGTTCAAAAACGACAACAAGGTCTAACATAAGCCACCAGATCAAAAAATCTCTGAAAGCGGCGCGGCTAAAATGGCCGGTGAACCCTAACGATGTGGTCGCCGTTACAGCTGATGATGTAGACATCGCCCTCACTTCAACAAAAGCTGGGAAAGCAGCTGGATGTGACGGAGTTCTTCCAGACTTTTTGAAACATGCTGGGCCACGGACAAAGTTATGGATCGCAAAACTGTTTACTGAAATTTTTAAAACTGGAGTAATTCCAAATATCTGGAAAAAAACTAAAGTTATTGCGATCCTCAAACCCAACAAGCCACCAGAAGATCCAAACAGCTATCGGCCCATCTCGCTTTTAAGTACCATGTATAAACTCCTAGAGCGAGTGGTGCTCCGCAGACTTACCCCAATTCTGGAGAAAGTGGTTCCACAAGAGCAAGCTGGCTTCAGACCAGGCCGTAACTGCTGTGACCAGGTGCTAGCTCTGACAACACACATCGAATCTGGATTCCAGAAACGGCTTAAGACTGCGGCAGCGTTCATTGATCTCTCTGCGGCTTACGACACGGTGTGGCACAAAGGCCTCCTTGTCAAGCTCTACGACACCATAGAGGATGGCAACACAGTACGACTTATTGAGCAACTACTAACTGGCCGTACTTTCAGGGTTTTTCTAGGAGGGCTAAAAAGCAAAAAAATGCACCTGAATAATGGCCTTGCCCAAGGCTCAGTGCTGGCCCCATCACTCTTCAATATCTATACTCGAGATCTTCCTCACACTGAAGGCAGAAAATTTGCTTACGCAGATGACTTCGCCATCACAGTCCAAGCCAAAACCCTCAATGCAGCAGAAGAGATCCTTAATTCTGACCTCAAGGCTATGGAAGAATTTTTCCTCAATTGGCGACTAAAGCCAAATGGGTCGAAAACAGTTGTGACAGCTTTCCATCTCAGTAATTCACAAGCAAACGCAAAACTCTGTGTTCAGTTTGATGGAAAAAATATTTACCATGACCCCCATCCCCGCTATCTTGGAATAACTTTGGACAGGAGCCTGAATTACCGGAAACACATGGAAACAGTGGGCAAAAAAACCAGGACAAGACTAAACTTAGTCAATAAGCTGGCTGGTACTAGCTGGGGATGCGACGCCAACACGCTCAGAACGGCATCCATTGCCCTGGTTTTCTCAGCAGCTGAATACTGTGCTCCAGTATGGGCCAGAAGCGCCCACACTTCCATGGTCGACGTTCAGCTTAATGCCACAATGCGAACCATCAGCGGAACCTTAAAATCGACTCCTCTTCCTTGGCTCCCCGTACTTGCAAATATAACCCCGCCAAATATCAGGCGAGAGATTGCAACACTGAGGGAATACAAGAAGGCGCTGCAAAAAAGCGAAATACCCTTGCACGATGATGTCGTTTCTCACCCGGCATGCCGCTTAAAGTCTCGAAAACCCTTCTGGACGGAAGGAGAAAGACTCCTTCGAACACCTCTCACCCCAGAAGATAGGTGGAAGCTTGAGTGGCAATCAGCTAACGTCAAAAACGCCGATCTCGTGCAAGACCCCACTGAGAGACAGCCTGGGTTCTCATTGCCTCGCAAACTCTGGACTGCCATCAATAGAATAAGGTGCTCCCGTAGCCGTTGTGCTCACATGATGCATAGATGGGGCCTTAAAGAGTCGGCGACGTGTGAATGCAGTGCGGTGCAGACCACCGAACATGTAGTCAACGAATGCCCGCTCCATTCATTCCCCGGCGGGATTTATGAGGTCCACAGGGCAACGCCTGAGGCCCTAGACTGGCTCGCAGACCTAGATGTCCCCCTTTGACCCCCCACCATACGAAAGAAGAAGAAGAATTACCAGGGCAGTGTCTAAAGTGTTGTATGTAAATACGGGTGTGAACAATTATTAATTAACAAATGAATTAATTCATCTTAATATTTTAAAGCATAACATGTAAAAAGCGTTTTTCCCTAAAATTATTAAACTCGCGCCATCTATGAAAGATGAGATCTTTTAAATTTAAGCCGCCGCTACCCGAATTTCTACCGATTTCTTAATTTTAGCCCTTAAAAAAAAGTTATTTTTGAAGATAATATCTAGACGTGTTCCACGCCGAAACGCAAATTATGTGAAATTCCCTCGATAGAAAAGAATCACAAAGTATCCTTATTAAAATGGTTTGGAAACGCATAGCGGACATACAAACATTTTTGATTTTCATACATATAGATAGTTGTGAAAAAATTCACAATGTTTCTTTTAATGATACTTGTATTAACTTGGAGCACTGGGAATTTTTGCCTTACCACCATGCCAGTTGATGCTTGGTTTCTCCAAATTTATTAATATAACCCATTAGTCTACCTAATTAATTATCTTTCGGTTTTTCCCATTACTTGAGTACTTATGTTAATGTATTTTATGGCCGTCTATGTGTTTGTAATATTTGTATCATGTTATCTCCCTCTATATTTTGTTACATATAAGCACACATTATGTACTTCTTGTTTAGTATTAATTTGTACCCTGAAGATGCTTAAGTAAAGCGAAACCGGTCGGTTCATAAATTAATAAATCTCGTGGTTTTAAACAAAAAAGTTTTTTATTTTATAATATTAACTCCTTCGCAGCGAGCGGTGTTCAAGAAATTCTCTCCGGTTGTCGATGGATTACTGATGACTACTGCGCAGGTCCCAGGTGTAGTCTCCAGATAGTCTGCATTCAGGGTGTAACACCACGGGAACGTACAGTGATAGAGAGAGGTGATGGTTGTGAGTTGTGAGGTTATCCCTTTTTAAAGTAAAAACACTTGTGTTTTGTACTGGATATTTGTAACTGTTTATTCTGTTGAATAATTTTACAGCGAGAGATTCGAATCTAAACACTTGACTGGCCAATAATTGAGAGTAAATCTTAAAGTTTAGCAGAAGCGAAAAGACGAATTGAGATCAAGAGAATCGAGCAAGATAGAGAACAAGGAGAATGACAAGGCATTTTATAAACAAAAATTAGAAAGTTTGACGCGGCCACAGACAAAAGAGAGCATAAACATAGAAATTAAGGTAATGCTTGAATAAAAGGTGGCATAGGCAGGAAAGTTTAAGGTAAGAGGCTCTACACATCGAGATTAGATAAATGAGAAATTAAAAGTGTTCAGTGCTAAATGACGTAAAATATAAAATAGGACAATCACAACACAAAACATCCAACAACTACTATATCTGCAGTTGTGAAGTTGATAAATGCAGATGTAGGTGATGTCTTGAGGTAAAGTTGGAAGTAGTTCCGTGTAGGAATGATAACTTGGAGATGTATTATTGTAATAACTTTATTTAAGATGTAAGTATAATAAAACTTATAATTTAGACAATGTCAATTAGCGAACAACGTGTAGACTGCACGTAATAAGAATTAGAAGTGAACATGGAGGAACGTTAAGTCCTCGCTTAAAAAGTATTTTTAGTGTTCCAGAATAAGGAACTCCAGTGAAAAATATTATGGCTTTAAAAAAATATGTTCATATAGACCAATAAACGCTGATTCTGAATATATAAGTTTTATTTCATAATATTAAACGTAGAGTTCTTAAAAAATTATTAAAAAGTGCATTTTTAAACCTCTCGTCAAAACACACTGTAAAGTTGGTATTACTGAATGGTTACTGCTGACGTCACGCGTCACCAGTCATTGTATTGAAATCTTTGATTATGTAGGTATGACATAAGCAACATTTAACAACATTTCATGTTATTCGTTATTTCATACTGTTTGTAGAGATTTAGTTGTTGTTTTTATTGAAACAATATTTAAGCCTAAATAATTCAGTATCAAAAATAGAGGTATCTCTATTAGTTTATATCTATTATTTAAAATATTGAAAAACTACTGCACAAAAAAATAGTAATGCTACTTCTAGGGAGAATGCTTCGAATAACGGTATTCAAAATGGCGGCACTTGATCAGCTGATTGCCCAATCCCATAGTATTTTTTCAAGAGTGATGACGTCACACGATTCAGGGTACATGCGGTGGTCTAAGGGGGATCTTGAAAAATTAAAACTTTGACAATTATTTTAACTACTAAAACTAACTCTAAAAATAAAATTAAAAACGCAGTTATTTAAGTTAGAATGTCATTATTCATTAAAAAAAAATTAAAAATTGGACTGGAGTTCTCTATCGTGAGACTCTTCATACTTTTAATTAATAAACACACAAAAAATGGTTATGCAGGAAATCAGTTTTTGGTTTAGTTAATCCTTCAATTTTGGTTAACGGTTTTCAATTAAAAATTATGTATTTGTTGGAAACGCAATAATGAGTGCGTAAAAGGTTGACATTAATGCGTGTGATTTATAGCAAAGGGCTGAAGAACATAACAATGGGTAGGTATTCAATTCTGCCAGAAGGTTAAAAATAGATTTTTTATCGTTAGGGAACGTACCCATACTACGTGACCAACTTTTTGTCATTTTTAACCTTCCCCCCGGGTGACCAAAAACCTAAGCCCGCCGCCGCTCATTTGTACCAAGCGTGACATTTCGAAGACCCCCCCCCCCCTAAACGTGTCACGTAGTATGGGTACGTTCCCTTATGGTCAGTGTCAGTAAAGTGCGTCAATTTATAATTTTTTGAGAAGCCGCTGAGGCCTCAAACTCTACCGACAAACTTCTCCGTGCTCGAAACCTAACTTCAAACTTGGGCGTTTACACAATTCACGGCTACACTTACCTACATACATTTACATAATATTAAGTTGGTAAGTGTAGCTGTGACTCTGTACTTGTAGCTTGATTGTCATATAATCCTTCCTATCCATCCCTATCACGTTCCTTGTTTCCATCTTATCCCATCCCCATGTACCTCTCCATTTTTTGTTACCATAAAAACAGTGTCGTCAATCGAACCTGGCCGCGTAAGACTATAATTTTCCTATCCCCGCATTTCTATAACTCAATCCCATAAATACCGCAATTATTAACTGTACAAGTGTATGAACAAAGCCATGAGACCGGAGAAGTGCACAAGGTTCTACAATAAGTCCCTTCCTTCCTATCCCTTTATGTGCATTTATTTTACTTGTGCAGTGGTCTCTCATTCATTCACACAAAACACATAACAATGTCCTTCGACATTCATTCACACAAAACACATCATTCATAAACACTTCTCGCAAAATCATTCACATAACATTTAGAAGGAGTAATTGTATTATTTTAAGTTCAACATGGTTATTCTAAAATAATATATCGAGGGAGCCAAAACCAAAACTAAAAGCTAAAACTAAAAACCGTGGAGCTAAAAACAATGTTAGGTAATTCAATTAAGTCATGCAGCTGTTAAATTTTCTGACCGTGCAAAATTTAGATGGGTAGAGAGAATTTATTTATTTATTTATTAGAGATAATATATTACAAAATTATTACATAAAATTTATAATACATTACTCCCAATGAGTTTAATAAAACTCATTTCGGGAAGGACAACATTATACATCTAAAGGAAAATTATTTTTACATAAGAACACGGAAATCAATGAACAATACATAGATTTTTAAATGGACTAGACACACTTGATACAGGTAATTGAAGAATATACAAGAGTTACAAAGGGAGACAGCTAAATTCGTCACTGGTTAATAAAGTTACTGAGAAAATATCCTTTTAGAGCCTTTGCCAATATTTTTTTGTTTGATTCTGGTAGTTTTAGGACATTAGGTAATGCGTTGTATTGCGTATGTGCGATATATTGTAAGGAGTTAATTCCAAATTTAGTTGTGTGTGTAGATGACGATAGGTGTATTTGATTTTGTGATCGTGTTTTGTGCTGGTGTATATCGGAATTAAAGGCTGGTTTAGTGTTGGTGTGAGAGGAGTGTTGAATTATTTGTAGGATGGCAGTGGTGATGCTATATTTTGGCAGAATGGTAAAGGGAAGAATTTGTGTCAGTGAGTATATGTCTTTGACATGTGTATCCCATGGTAGATGGTATATATTTCTTATGGCTCTATTTTGGATTACTTGTATTTCAGATATTTGTTTCTTAGTAATGGTGCCCCAGATACTAACCAGATAACTTAGGTGAGAGTGGATCAGAGCATAATATGTGGCACGCAGTAAAGCTGTGGGGAGCACATCTTGAAGTCGATAGAGTACACCAGTTATCGGGGAAATTTTGGATTTAACATATTCAACATGGGAGTTCCACGATAGGTTAGAATCTATGAATAACCCTAAATATTTCGTTACTTGTACATTTTGGAGCTTTTCATTTCCAAGAGTAATATTCATTGTCGTGTAATCTTTTTTCCCCAAAGTGAGGTAGTGAGTTTTTTTGACATTGAGGCTTAATTTATTTATCCGCAACCATTTAGCTAGCTTTGCGAGATCTTTATTCATTAGAGATTCAAGTTCCCTCAGATTTTTACAACGATAATAAATCACAGTATCATCAGCGTAAAGTTGAAGTTTTCCCAAGATGCCGCATTTAGTTATATCATTGATGTATAGTAAGAAAAGTAGGGGTCCTAGAATCGAGCCCTGTGGCACTCCACATGTGATTTTTCCAAAGCCGCTTAGGTTCCCTTCGATGTCGACAAGGCAATATCTATCAGATAGGTAACTTCGGAGGAGCTTTAAAGATTTCCCGACTATACCCAAATGTTCCAATTTTTGTAGGAGTATTTCATGATCTACTGTATCAAAGGCTTTTTTTAGATCAATAAAAATAGCTGCTACATATTCGCCCTGGTCTATGTACTGCTGAATGTTCGAGATGAAATCGAAGGTGGCACATTGGGTACTGGAGTTTTTTCGAAAGCCATATTGCTGTGGTGTTAGGATATTGTTGTTAGAGATGTATTTTAGAAGTCTATCCTTGATAATAGTCTCGAACACCTTTGAAAATACTGATAAAACCGATATTGGGCGATAGTTAGATATACAATTTTTGCAGCCTTCTTTATAAATTGGTATAATTTTTGCTAGCTTTAATTGATTTGGGAATACTCCCGAGCCTATAGAGGAATTGATAAGTTGCGCTAGGTGCTCAGCTAGTTCTTCTTTACAGGTTTTAAGGATGCACGGGGTTACTCCATCGATACCTGCCGCTGCATTCGACCTAAGTTTCGAGATGATCCTTAATACCTCAGCCTTATTTGTCCTAGCCATATATAAGGATTGACTTGCCTTTGGTTCTACATATATAGTATTACAGTCATCCGGGAATGATGGAATGGCAGCTGCCAACTTTTCTCCAACTGATAAGAAAAATTCATTAAATGCTGAAGCTATTTCACTAGGTCCCCTAAGCTCACAATTATTTACGATGAGAGATTCGATGGTGTTGGAGGGTTTATTTGCACGGTTAGATAAAATTGAGTTAATGGTTTTCCAAGTTTTTCTAGGGTTATTCAGGTTTTGTTGAAGGCTATTGGCATAATATTTGTTTTTCAAACTTCTCCTATAATTAGTTATTAAGTTTCTCAGTTTATTTTTATGGACTACAAGAGACATATTTCCTGGGTCTTGTTTCCACTGCTTGTGAAGCTGGTTTCTTTCTTTGATCAGCGAATTCAGTTTAGAATCGAACCACGGTGTATTTAAATGTTGTCGATTAGCTATTTTCACTTTAGGTGTCGTTTTACCTGCTTCTATTGCATTTTTGACATAATCGTTAAAATCTTTATAACTGTCATCTTGTTTGGTTGAGTTGATGGTAAATTTGTTAGCTGCAAGATAAGATTTTACTGCCATATTGTTGATGATAGGTTTTGTAAGGCGTGGCTTGTTCCTATTATTAGACCATTTTTTTAGGTTATTCTTGAAATCAATAATAAGAATGTTATGGTCACTAAGTGAGTCATCTATGTTCGATATGGTAATTGGAATGTTTAGTCTATTTGATATGATGTGATCTATGAGGGTGCTGCTTGTGTTAGTGACTCTAGTGGGAAATGATTTGTTTTGTATTGAGAAATTGTATGTTTCTAAGGTGTTGAGGTAATTTAAAGAAGAGGATGTGTTTATGGTAGTGTCAATATTAAAGTCTCCGAGTATTAATGTATCTTGTCTGCTTTTGTCTAGTATTTTTTCCAAATGTGTCAGGAAACCGTGTATATTAGGGTTGGGTTTCCGATAGATGGCATAAATGTTAACCGGTTTCCTATCCTTGCTACATACACTTATACCTAAAAAAGAATTTTCATTGGAAAATTTATCAATTTTTTATTTTTTTTTTTTATTTATTTATTTTATACATTGTACAAATATAAGACAAAAAGTCCCGATAAACTACTTTTTAGTAGTTTGTCTAACGGGTTCTTTACATTAAAGATCTTATTATAGTGATTTAAATAGTTACATTTTTACAGTTAAAGATATAAAATTAAATAATTTTTTTTTTTTTACAGAAATATACTTAGATACATTTTTACAATTATAGATATAAGATAAAATTAAATTTTTTACAGAAATATACTTACATAAAAAAAAAAATTATGAAAACATGAATAACAATTTTAAAGTCTTTAGAATAAGTAATATGTTATTGTAAGCTAATACAAATGAATTCTCTCCGTAAGCCAAGTCTTCAGTAAGTTCACCAATTGTTTGTTTTGGGTACAGTTTTTAATTTCAGCTGGAAGCATATTTAAACAACTGGGAATCATGTAATTTAACGTTCTTTGTCCATATTTATTTGTATGTTTAGGTACAATTAGTCCTTCATTAAAGTTAAAACGAGTATTATGGTTGTGTTCCAGCCTGTTTATATATAAAGGGTTATTTATGTGCTGAAATATAATTTTGTACCACATAATTGCTCTCACTGAAAGAATTTTGAGACTTTGATAAAAGTATGGAATATTATGCCTTTCTTTGTATAAATTTTTTTCAGCTAATAATTTAACCAATGAATTTTGCACTGATTGAACATGGTCTATATTTGTTTTACAAGAAAATCCCCAAGCTGTTATTCCATACCTTATAACAGATTCAGCTAGAGATAAATAAATTATTCGAAGTGTGCAGAGAGGAACTGATGGAGAACTTCATAGAATCCAGTACATATATGGCTACACCACCTCCTGCCTCCTTGGGGCGAGAGGCAAATGCACAATTGTAGCCTTTTAATCCAAAAAACTTTTCTTCTCCAACATCAAGCCATGTTTCAGTGATGACAAGGACATGAACAATATCGCGTAATCCTGTGAGTTTTTCTTCAATTTCATCAAGTTTGTTCCGGATGCTTCTCGCGTTCATGAACATTATTCGAAGACAGCTATTCACAGGAGTGTACTCATCGATAGTTAAGCACTTGCGTTCGTGTCTATTACACTCCATAGTCTATTGTAGCAAGGTC
Organism: Limnephilus marmoratus; assembly: GCA_917880885.1. Classification (NCBI taxonomy): domain Eukaryota; kingdom Metazoa; phylum Arthropoda; class Insecta; order Trichoptera; family Limnephilidae; genus Limnephilus; species Limnephilus marmoratus. The sequence continues at coordinate 57,509,831 of OU862912.1, read as the reverse complement.
CTTTTTTAGTGCAGCTTTGTAGGCAGGGCAGTTGTCCCTGTCTCCAGTCGAATGCGCAGCGGGCTTTCCAAATCTAGCGCACGTAGCGCAGACTGGTTTGGCCGCAGTATTAGGACAGGATTCGGTAGCATGGTTCTCTTCAGCACAGTGTCCACATCTAAGAGTGTCTCTGCAGTATTTGTAAGAGTGTCCAATCATTTGGCACTTAGTACATACGGTGAGTCCAGTGAAGTCTCTGACACGGCACACGGTCCAGTTGACGAATACCTTCTCCTGTTCCACCAGCAGTTTACGTAATGTAGCGGGCATCTCATATACGCGATGACAGGTGGTTCCGTTTCGAGCGCCGGCCAGGTGACTCAGCTTACAGGTTGTTATTGCTCCCTCGATGTCCTGTATATTGGGAACGCTCGTGAGGGCGATCCTCAAGAATTCAGCGTCGTTAAGGTCCCGCGGTACGTTAAAAAATATTAACCTTGGGAGTCTCTTTGTAGGAAGTCGAGCCTTAAGTGTGCTTGAGTTGAGTGCAAAGCATGGTGCTTTTAATAACTTCTCTTGCTCACTTGTGGTTGCCGTGTTTAAGAGGACACCTTTGTTCCTAATTTTGCGAATCCCGGTTATTCGAACGCCTAGCTCGGATGGCCGAATTATATCTTGGATCATTTGTTTTGTTCCATCGCTGTCCTTGGTGGCATCTGCATCTGTTGGGAAGATGCAGATGGCTGGCCTTGGCGCTCCGACGCGATGTCCAGATTGGGTAATCGGTGGGGGTTGGTGATCGACATTTGACACATTTTGTTTTCGCACTATATCCGCAAATGACAAGCTAGCCTCCGTTGCCACGGCTACTCTTCTCATCACGGGTCCTAGGTCAGACTCTAGCTGGATGATTTTTTGCTCCAAGTGCCTTTTGTCCTCTTTTTCATGGCGTATTTTGATTTCCGCCATTTTTAATTGAGCAGTTACTGTCGCCAAATCAGCACGCATCGTCTCGCGCTCCAACAACAATTGAGAAACGGCTCTGAAAACTTCAGAGACATTTCTGGATATCTTAAGTTGCTGATCCTTGGAGACCTTCGATTGTTTCTCAGCCAAGACTTCTTGAAGAGCAGTCAGATGAGCTTGCGCTTCATTAAGCACGTCAACTCCAGAAACACTTGGAAATTTTGTTTCTTTGCTGTCCGAGCAATGAGAAGACGTAGAGAATGAAAAATAAAATTTATTATTATAGAACACCTTTAAGTATTCATATCCAGAACAAAAATATTTTAATTAGTTTGATCTTGAAAGTTTGGCTTGTGGAGTAAAAATTTAATGAGAGTTAATATTTAACCAACGATGTATGAAGTGGTAAGAACTCTGTTTAATAGAATGTGGGAAAGATTGAAAAACGTAAGAGTTTGTGATAATAATAGTGGTGTTGCAGAAACATTTTAATAAAACAAAACACCGTTGTACTCTCTAAAATTATTGAATGTGCTTAGCGAAGTCTGTTTCAAACACGACCATTTGGCATTTCATCTGCCCGAAAAATTGTTTGATGCTTTCTAGTTCTGGTTCAAGATGGTGGCCGTGTTGGATACTACCTTTTTATCCCGCCAGAGTTCATATGATCATGGTTTCTACTATGAGCTGTCGCTTCAGAATAATAAAAATATTGTACCTAGACTGGCATTGAGATAGTGACGTTTCTTTGGACAAATTTAATAATTCTTTAGTTGAAATGTTACACAAAATACGTGGTTTATAACTAAGCAGTCTACCTGCATAAAGTACCTAGTTACAAATCTAATGATTCCAGAAGAAATTTTGGTTTTGAACTTTCTTTTTTGAACACGAGGTGTTGACGCAACTATGTATACCTATCTATATACCTTGTTCCATTTATCTACCCATCCTTTGTTTACCACAATTACCTCTCCCTACTGACAATATTACCTACCGTTCAACAATAAAATCAATATGTCAGTCAGTCTGTTAAAATAAGCTGTGCAACGAACATCATTATTCTCTCAGTTTTATATAACATCGACCAGTTTATGGAAGCTTGTGCAGTGAGTGATTTAGTGCTCCCTCAGATCCATAATATTGAGCAGAACATCAACCATAAGTAAGTCAGTTTCCTTCTCCATTCATCTGTCTACCATTCCCCTTAGTTGTGTCAAAGTATTCACAAACATAACATTTTTTTAATATATTGATACAGTCCACTCCACGTGTCGCCTTTGCGATACCATTATTTGGTCCATTACGAGCCTGGATTAATCTAGAAAACATTAAATTCATTACATTCTATAATTATTGTCGCCGTATACATTGGCTGTTTTCTGTGTTAAATACATAATATTTCACTAAACAAGAATTAATTTAAGATGGCAGATAAGAAGATTGCCGTATTAAAAACTCGAAGGGATCGTTTTTTAGCTAGGATACAAATAACGCATCAATTAATACCTTTTATACACACGGATGAAAAAAAAAAGGGAAACGTTTTTAAGCCGGTATGAAAAGGTTTTGGAATGGCTCGGAGAGGTAGAGTCATTACATAATGAAATGGAAAATTTATTAATTGAATCGGACAAGGCAAGTGATTGTAAGGAGATAGCAACAATCTCTGAACAATTAGATGTAATGGTCTTTGAAATTTCATCTGCAAAAAGACAGCAAAATTCAAACATTAAATCAGAACCAATTTCTGCCAATAGTATTGGCAACTTAAAATTACCCGCGATTCAAATAACACCATTTGATTCCAATGTAAAAAATTGGCATACCTTCCATGCATTGTTCGAAAATCTAGTACATAATAATAATATGTATACAGATATAGAGAAATTTCATCATTTAATTTCGTTACTGAAGGGAACTGCATTGAATTTGGTAAATCGTTACCATTAATTGCTGAGAATTACCCAATAGCTTGGAATATTCTGCTGCAAAAGTATGAAGATAGTAGATTATTATTTACTTTTTATGTAGATGAAATGATGAATTTTAAACCATTACCTAATGAATCGATAAATGGATTAACACATATCTTAAACACTTTTCAAGAAAATTTATCTGCTTTGAATGCAATGAAACATGAAAATATATTTAGTAAGTTTGTTGCCCACATAATCTTACGATGTTTGGATCAAGACACCAGACGACAGTTCGAAACGTCACTTACACGAACACAATTACCGGAGACATCTCAATTTATTTGAATTTTTACACAATCAGATTAGAATTCTCGAAGCGTCTAACCCACTTACTGCAAACATACCTAAACCAAAGACGGCGGTTGCGCGAAAATCTTTATTGGCGGCGAATTCTAGCTCTGAAATGTGCGCTATATGCAAGGAAGCTCACTTAATTTATAAATGTGAAAAATTTCTTGAAATGTCTCCCCTTGAAAGGAAAAATCGCATAAAACATTTAAATCGATGTTTTAATTGTTTAAAGTTTCATCGATTTGGAGATTGTCAATCACAATCTAGTTGTAAAATTTGTAACAAGCGGCACCATTCTATGTTGCATTTTGAAACACCCTCTACGGGTGAAAAGGTGACCACGTCATTGACTGCCGTCACAAGGTCAAACGAAAATGTGAGCAACGCACCAAATGTGCTCTTGGGTACAGCGATTGTTCACATGCAAAATAAATTTGGCGCCTACGTTCCTGTACGTATCATCGTAGATAATGGAAGTCAAGTCTCCATTATCACGCAGAGCTGTGCCAAGAGGCTAGGCTTATCTATAAGGAAATATAAGACTCCGTTAAATGGATTAGGACATACGGCTGTTAACTCATGCACAGGTATAACCTCATGTGTTATCAAACCTGTCAAACAGCGAGCACCTATGTTATCTGCGACACCCATAGTAATTCAGGAAATTACTTCATGGATGCCATCTGTCACACTTGATAAAGATGTTAAATCGCGATTTTTCAATTTATCGTTAGCAGATCCAAGTTTTGATCAGCCGGGTCAAATAGATTTTCAACTCGGCGCCGATTTATATCCCAACATTTTGGATGATCAATCACATATCGTTCGTGGAAACCCTAGTGCTTTAAATACAGTCTTTGGATATATTATTCTTGGGAAGGTTGGATGTCAATCGATCGATTCATCGCCAACGTCACTTTTGACACTGTCCGACATGTCATTAAATGATACAATGAAAAATTTCTGGGAAATTGAAGAGGCTCCCGTCGTTTCTGATTTAAACCCCGACAACACCAAGGCGGAAGAAATGTTTCAGAAGGAGCATTACAGACAGACAGATGGGAGATATGTGGTTCCGATTCTGTTAAAATCGGACAGTCCTCCACCGCAAAATACTTACAACTTGGCCGAATCGCGAATGCGCAAGCTGGAAAAGCGTTTTGATAGGGATGCGACGTTGGCGACTAGTTATAGGGATTTTCTTCATGAATATGAAAGTCTTAGTCACATGAAACGCGTAGCACCCAACTCTGGGGCAAATTATCTTCCCCATCATGCGGTAATCAATGGAAAAGGTAAAATTCGCGTTGTCATTGATGGGTCTGCGAAGGCCTCCAATATGTCATTAAATGACATGCTATATAGCGGTCCAAAACTACAAACAGAAATACCATACATGATATTAAATTTTAGATTTCATAAATTTGTATTTACTGCTGACATTTGTAAAATGTACCGGCAAATTTTAATTATTCCCAATCATCGTAAATATCAGCACATCCTTTGGCGCGACTCCCCGAGTGAACCAATGAAAGATTACGAACTTCAAACCATAACCTACGGTTTAACGTCCTCCCCATTTTTGGCCATTTCGACTTTACGTCAATTGGCTAGGGATGAGAGGGAAAGCTATCCTGCCGCTTCAAGGGCGCTGTTAGAGAATTTTTATGTTGATGACTTGGCGACTGGGGCAGATTCCATTGAATCTGCTCGACACCTCAAGGAAGAAATTGTAGCCGTTTTAAAATCGGCCAAACTGGAACTCAGCAAGTGGGCAAGCAATTGTTCAGAATTACTCGAGCATGATTCTGAATGTCAACAACAACAGTTGAATTTTAACAAAACTCAATCGAATGTTAAAATATTAGGTGTTTTTTGGAATCCTGAAGAGGATTATTTTTCTTATCACATTTCGATACCCAATTCGGCAGTATGTTCGAAGCGGAATATATTATCAACCCTTGCTCGGATATACGATCCGCTAGGGTGGTTGTCTCCTGTGATCTTCACTGCAAAACGGATTATCCAAGAACTTTGGAAATTGAATGTGGACTGGGACACTGAAGTACCACTCCACATCATGTCCACGTGGAACAACTTTGTGGAACAACTTCCATTGCTACAACAGTTACGAATTCCACGATATTACCATACGAATCTAGATAGTCATTGTATCCTCGTAGGATTTTGCGATGCATCACAACTGGGTTATGCAGCCGTGACATATTTAGTTGTTCAAAACCATAATTCTAGCTACTTGCTGATGGCCAAATCCAAGGTTGCACCTTTAAAGTCATTAACAATCCCTAGATTAGAGTTGTGTGCAGCCGTGCTGCTTTCAAAACTTATAAAATATATATTGTCGTCAGTACATTTTGCCGCGCAAATTGAAAAGGTTATCCTCTTCACTGACTCGACAATTGTCTTATCTTGGCTTCAAACGCCGCCACATTTATTAAAATCTTTCGTCGCAAACCGTGTTGTTCAGATCCTTGATAACACGCCAAAAGCAATTTGGAAACATGTTATTTCAGAGGATAACAGTGCTGACTATGGGTCCCGAGGTACCCTTCCTGCTCATTTTGTAGAACATCTATCATGGCTTTCGGGTCCATCGTGGCTCCGTAATCCAGTTGAGGATTGGCCTTCGGCGAGGCTACCGTTTATTCCAGCAAGCGAATTCAAATTCAACCCCCTAAACCTACAGTTTTTAATGTCGAATTAAAATCATCTTCCATCATAGCGAAGTATTCTTCATTATCAAAATTAAAGAAAGTCATTGCATGGATCCTTAGGTTCAAAACAAATTGTCTTTCTAATGTTTCCAAAATGGCGAAACAGAGCATCAATCATGCGGCACTCACTCTTCAAGAACTGGACAACGCATTCATGAAGATTATAAAACTCGAACAGCAGGCTTGTTTTCACAACGATATTATTCTGTTAAGCTCTGACGAAATGTGTTCTTCCGGCCTTCAAAAACTGAAACCTTTTATTGACCCTCACGGTATCCTGAGGGTGGGCGGTCGGCTAACAAATTCTGCACTCCCATCCGATAGTAAGCATCCCATTTTACTTCCTAAGTCTAGTCATTTGACCGGGTTGTTAATTGATTACTATCACCGTGCTTATCTTCACGTCGGACCGCGTACTCTCCAATTTCTTATTCAACGCAAATACTGGATTATGTCCGGTCGTACCGTCATTTGATCTCAGTTATCAAAATGTGTCACATGCCACAAGTTTCGGGCCACTGCACATTCACCTATGATGGCGGATCTGCCGTCCTCTCGTGTTCAACCTAGTCGTCCCTTTTCTCGTGTAGGGGTCGATTTTGGTGGACCTTTTATGCTGAAGGATCATAAACGTCGCGGAGCAAAAACCACTAAGGCTTATTTATGTCTTTTTGTCTGCATGGCCACCAAAGCCTTGCACCTTGAGGTCGTGTCAGACCTCTCCACGGATGCCTTTATCGCATCCCTAACCCGATTCATAAATCGACGGGGTTTGTGTTCCGAAGTCTTCAGTGACCGCGGCACAAATTTTGTAGGAACAAAGCGATACCTAACTGGAGTATTTAAATATTTCTATTCTTCACCACAACGTGAAGTAATTTCGGACTATCTTGCCCAAAAGGAAATCCTGTGGACATTTAATCCTCCCGCCAGTCCACACTTTGGTGGACTATGGGAATCCGGAATTAAATCCGTCAAGCATCATTTGGTTCGAGTAGTGGGTGATACTTCCCTAACATTTGAGGAGTTTGCCACACTTCTTACTACCATTGAAGCTATTCTAAATTCACGCCCCCTTTGCCCCTTGTCGGTTGATCCAGACAACGTCGACGCCCTTACACCCGGCCATTTTCTGATAGGAGGATTCCTCTTAGGACTTCCCGAATATGACCTGTCCGCTACTGGATCAAACCGTTTAAGTCGTTGGCAACACATACAAAAGATGTCTCAACACTTTTGGTGACGTTGGAATGTGGAGTATCTTAATACTCTACAACAACGTGCAAAATGGTTGAGAGACAGACCCAATTTAGAGATCGGTCAACTCGTGCTAGTAAAGGATGAACGTCTTCCCCCCATGCGCTGGGCTTTGGGGCGAATTGTTGCCGTACATCCGGGTAAAGATAATATCGTTCGCGTTGCAACTATTAAAACCACTAAAGGTATATTTGTCCGCCCAGCGATTAAGCTTTGCCCTTTGCCCATAGAATAAGTCATCTGTTAATTCAATACTCAGCATTTTTTTTATCATAGAGCTATCTATTGCTTATATTTTATGTTTTTTGTTTTCCTTTTGTTTCCTTTGATAAATACACAGAAGACAGCTGGTGTGCTTACGTCTCACAATAATTTTTTTTAATAATTTTCCTTATAATTTTTGTTTAATAACATAGTATTCAAGCTACTTTTTGTTATTATTGGTATTATTTTTTTTATTTTTTTTTATTGTTAATTTTGTTCCAAAATTAGGTGGGCGGAAAATGTTGACGCAACTATGTATACCTATCTATATACCTTGTTCCATTTATCTACCCATCCTTTGTTTACCACAATTACCTCTCCCTACTGACAATATTACCTACCGTTCAACAATAAAATCAATATGTCAGTCAGTCTGTTAAAATAAGCTGTGCAACGAACATCATTATTCTCTCAGTTTTATATAACATCGACCAGTTTATGGAAGCTTGTGCAGTGAGTGATTTAGTGCTCCCTCAGATCCATAATATTGAGCAGAACATCAACCATAAGTAAGTCAGTTTCCTTCTCCATTCATCTGTCTACCATTCCCCTTAGTTGTGTCAAAGTATTCACAAACATAACATTTTTTTAATATATTGATACAGTCCACTCCACGTGTCGCCTTTGCGATACCACGAGGTCTTTTTTTAAACATTAATTCCACAAGGAGGCCCTGAGGAAAATAATTCCCCCGATGCTGTGTGCAAGGGTCTTTTCAGGGAAAGAAGGAGTAGAAGTTCCGAGAAGGAAAATGGTTTGTTCGGTGGACGTGTCCAGGAGTGACATATGAATTCATCCCTTCCACTGCGATGCAAAGCGAAAGTCAAAAGGTCTCCCTCAACAAGTCCTTCTTCTCCTTTTATCTCTATTTTCTGTTCTCTTTCATATTTATTATTTATTTTTTGTCTCGTTCTCTTACCCCTTTTGAAAAATGCATTCAAAAATATTATTTACAAACATTTCTCCACCTTTTCATCTGATATGGGTCAACACAACACTCAACATGCACAACAATTCGTAAAAATTCTAACAAAACTGTACTACAGATGAAAACGTAATAGTAGATAAATAGACCGTATACACAGAATAATATCCATTTTGTATAAGTCAGTGTGGTCATGGTTACACGTCCAGTCTCATTTGGTGGTGCAGTCACATTGTCATAACTAATCACAGTGCGAGTGGCGAGGTGGCTGCTGATTGTAAAGCAGGGTTGGCTAATTTGGCGGTGGGCAACCCCAGTGCGGGTTGTGGTGGCCACTTGACGGTGGCTCCCAGGGGAGGAAGGCGTGCAGAGGTGGTTGCAGAAATATTTCACGGGCTTTTGATGGGAAAGGACGTAATATGACAGTTTTAACGGATCTGATGCAGTTATTTGATGCAGATTCTATTTCTTCTTAATATTTTTATCTTAATAACATATCAAGCTGAAAAGAGCTTCGTACAACAAGAGAAATCGATTTCATCCATTTTTATTTAATTTAATTTTTTAATGTGAATACCTCACACGGAGCCACTGTGAGACTATGACATCCCCAGTTGGGGCATGTTGTGAGGCAGAAGGTAGTAGTGGGAAGTGGAAGGAGATGAGGAAAAGGAAGGTGGGGAAGAACCTAGCTATTCAGATCTGATCACCCAAGATAGCTAAAGCCATTTAAAGCAACGTTTCAATTCTGAATGTTGGTCTTACACAAGGGCGATGCTGAGAGTATCTTCCACTCTGAAACGTAACGCAAATATTATATATTATTTTTAAAGTAATTAATTGTGAAATAACAAAAATTAATGAACTAAAATTTATTTTCGCACGCAGGGATTCGATCCTGCAACTTTTGGATGGCGAGTCAAGAGCCTTACCCCTCGACTACGGAGGCAGTCAAAACGTAACCCCTTGATCAAACATCAATCTAACGAGATATTATCTATCTGCTCAGATAATATATCATCGCGATCCCAAAAAAACGTTATAAAAATCTTTATTACTAAGTAGGTATAAAATGAAGTCCCTCATGCTGTATGTGCGCTTAGATCTTTTAAACTACGCAACAAATTTTCATGCGGTTTTCACCAATAGATATAGTGATTTATGAGGAAGGTTTTGAAATATATAATTTGTCAAGGTTTTGTGTAAATTGGTTGAAATACTTAATAAATCTGGTCAAGCGGCAGCGGGCAGCGAGGTGTGGATTTGATTTAACAGATGACGTTGGTTATAAAGGTTTCGATAACCACAGCAATGTGTGGCCGGGTCTACTAATATTATATGTATAAGTTCAAAATTTGGCGGTTAATAATTTATTCAGACAATTTCCTAATAAGTATTCGTTAACATCATCATAATTCAACGTTAATCGGATGCTTTGTTTATTTAACACGCAATATTTATGTAGTATAAAACGTACATACTTTTTTATTGATGAGGGAACTTATAAGAAGTCATTACTGTAACAATAAGATCTGGATTTCATTTTTAAGCTGAGCAAATTTCATGATGTATATTAGATTAATTTCCACTTTGGCATAGATGTATATGAACTTCCGCCATGGTTCGCTATGTGTGGTGACTTAGCATGCCCGGGTTCCTGGGTTCATGGGTGAGGTTTGTCCGAGTCTTGGCGGCAGATGCGTCTGCTCACCCGCTGCGTGGCGGGCCGGATCGAGAGAGACTGGTTGAGGGAATCCTTTTAACTTTTCCAGCTGAACTTTTACAACACATCGGACTTGCAGCGCAATTGAAGGGATGGATTCATACATTCCTACCCACTCCTCAAACATTTTTCCTTCCCAGAACTTTCACTCCTTCCATTCCTTAAAAAGACCCTCCACACAGCGTTCCCTATAACCTAAGAGACATAGGCTCTAAGGGAAATTATTTTCCCGAGGGCCTCTTGTGTGGAGCTAATTAAAAAAAATAAAAATATTTCTAGCTTCGTTTTCTTTTTAATAAAACGTCACCTCATTAGGATAGGGTTCTAACTGACATCATTTGCCAAAGCATTTCATTTGCTCATTTCTATACCCAAAAAAAAATTTCTGAACCATCTGTATTTTTGTAGATATATGTATGACAAAGTTCTAACAAGAGGCATTTTCAATAATAATTCATTTTAAAAGGTTCTAACATCACTTACACTCTCTATTTTGTTTGTATCTGATATATGTATGATCTTACATACGAGGCGCATTATGGTTCATCACTTCACTTGGATAGGGTTCTAAGTTCTAACTACGCCTTACCATTTTGTAAAGTTTCTAAGTTTCCAAAGACGAATTTTCGGAATCTATTTTTAACAATTTTAGTTAAAGTATTTTAGTTTATCATATTTTAATGGAAAAAATTTAAATAGGACGTGGCCCTAGCTTGGAATGGCATTGGGGAAATGTAATTAAAACTTAGTGCAATGAATTATTATCTATCAGAGATTATTATCTATATATTATCTATAATTATATATTATCTATAAAACTTTGTGCAATGAATTATGCCCTATCTAGTTGCACAGGGTTCTATTTACACGTTTAGGTATGTTCTAAAATCAATTCTTTCCTCTAAAATATATTTTTTTTTATTCACAAAAAGATACATAAATTCCAAAAAAAATTATACAATAATTAATTACATAACATATATATTTGATGTAGCCCCATAAATAAGCAGTGCTTGTGTGTATGGGGGGTGTTATTATATTGGTTTAATTTATTATTTTTTATTCAGTTAAAATTTTCGGTATAATTTTTAAGCAGAGTTTTAAATTTTTTTATGTTTCTATTCATGTTTCTGATTTTTTCAGGTAGCGAATTAAAAAAATTAACTCCGAGATATTTATGATTTTTTGTTCTATTGTTTTTTTACATTTTGGAATAGGAAGTTTTGATGTTTGTCTAAGATTTCTGTTCTTCAAATTTTGCAAATTCACTTTGTGGCACCATTTTATTAATGCAATAATTAAAAACACTTTCTTTTTACCACAATAAACTTTATTAAATAGTTTTTGACTTTTAATAAAGTTTATCTTTGACTGTTATTTTTAAAGGGTGCAACTTTATTTTGAATATTATTATCTTTATAAATTTGTAATGTTGCATGATACAAGTATAATGCACTTAATTTTCTGACCTTAAATTGTTTGAATTATGAAAAGGGTTTTTTTATTGTTTTTATTATTAGTTTTTGTGATATGTAAATTGTTTGTGTTTGATTTGTATATGTACCGCCCCATCTTATAATGCCGTATTGTATAATTGATTGACAGAAAGCGAAGTATGTGGTTCTAAGTAATTTTTTGTTTAAAATATCTTTTAAGCATCTAAACATATATGTTAGTTTCCTTATTCTATTGTTCAGAATATTTATGTGTGGGGAGCATTTTAAACGCTGGTCTATTATTATGCCCATATGTTCCATTAAAATACTTTACACTATTTTGAACCTCAAAATCGGAAATTGGTAAATAGATTATGAAAAATCGTCTTTGCAAACTTTGACACCTCATATCTCTGTACAAGGTGAAGTGAAGTTAGAACCATATCCAAATGAAGTGACAAAAAGTATGCAAGCTTCTTGTAACATATTATTATGCATCTGTGTGCCATATAAGTAGGTAGGATTACAACATAAAATTGGCGATACGTGGAACGTGTACAAATGTATATTACGTTTTTACATTTAAAAAAGCAACCCCATTCACAGTTAACATAATCCAATAAAATTCGACAGCCTTCTTTCAGAACCCTCCCCCCCCCCCCCCCCATCGACTGTACACATTTACATTTCCGGAACACAATATTTGTTTCGGTAACGAAATCCATACCCTACGTTTCCTTACTCCAAATTCTCGCAATAAAGCGACATTTGCTTGAATAAAACATTAAACAATTCGTGTTTATTCGTGGTTTCCAGTAGAGATGCCACGAATATTCGGCTTCTATTCGGTATTCGGCCTATTTGGCTACTTTTTTTGAACTATTCTATACGAATACTAAATCATGGAAAAAACGCCCAATATTACCCACAAATTTTTTTATTTCAACAAACAATCCGCATATTTAATACTTAATTTATCAATGTTAAGTTAATATGATTTTTTTCAGCATTTGTTGAAAGCAAACGATTGCGCTTTTCCTCATAAATTATACATGCTTCCGAAAAAAGCCGCTCACTATATTCACTGCTACCGGGAGATGATAAATAATTCTTAGCAAATTCTGCTAGGCTCGGATACTGTTTTGCGTTTGCTGACCACAACTTGTAAGGGTCTGCTATCCGATCTAGGCGAACAGCTTTACACACTACACACTACAAGTTTCAATGAATTTTTTAAGATATAGGTACACAATATAAATAACACAATTTGATGTAACACTCAACAAATAATGAGTGTTGTGGCACAACCTACTCGCAAATGAAACAAATACGCCCACGGCGTGGTTACCGCACCCACTTCAATGATGCAGGTCGGAACCGATCACCCACGAAATGTACTAAGTGTCACCGAGTATTCGGCCGCCGAATATTCGTCGCTTCGGCCGAGAGCTTAGCCGAATATTCGGTATTCGGCAAAATCACTATTCGTGGCATCTCTAGTTTCCAGTTTAGCGCGTGCGACAGCGTCTCTCCGGAGCCGAGAAATTTGAAACCCTCCTTCTTATCCCGGCGGTCACTCAACAGATTTTTCTCAAGGAAAAAAGGTTAAGGACTTGCTTTGTCATTCAATCTGATGTAAAATCCGGTTGGGAGAGCAGATATATGGATAAGGAAAACAAAAGGTTTAGGAGAACCCTCTCCTGCCAGGGGGGCAGAAACGGAACAAGAATTTGAGAAATCTTTTCATTGGATCCCTGGTCACATTCTGTGTACGCTCGCGCTATGCCGCAGGCTATTGTGAGGTAAGGCAAGGAGTAAGGATGCGTTAACATTCTGTACCATTGGTTTTGCGCTTTACTGATACGATGCTCGCCTTTGCTTCGAATTGTCGAACATTCAAAAGGTTATGTCAAGTTGTTATTCAATAAAAAAAATAACAGTTTAAAACATTTTTAAATGCATTTATTATATTCATCTCGTATATCAAATGCGCATTTTAATCGTAAGGTATGAAAGAGTAGTTAATCTTAAGAGGAACGGCTGAGTGGCCCTTTTCATACAATTTGAGGACAAAATACGATGGAAAAAACCCAATTGAATAATTATTTTCTTCAATAAAATGTATAACAAATGTCTAGTACGGATTTGTACTATTTTGCTTATTAAGTGTTACTTATTACTTGGTTAAGTGAAAGAACTTTTTTGTACTAATTTCTGTTATTTCCGCTTTTCGTTTTAATGTTTTTTCCATTATTATTTTCTCTTGTCTTTTCTTTTTATTTTCTTTCATTTTCTCTGATCTGTATTTCTTATAAATTTTATTAACAATTTATTTTTTTCATGTACCTGTTTATTTTATGTACCTGTCTCAATTTAAAAAAAGTAATTGTCAAAAGAACCCGTTGACAAACTGATATCAATCAGTTTAACGGGACTTAATTTAAAAATGTAAAAAACTGTAAATAAATAATAAAGGAATTTTATTAATAAAAAAAGTTTTAAATTATAAATAGACCATTAATGAATTCAATTTTTCATGATTTTAATGGCAACTTTGGCATTTGTTGTTACTTAATTATAATTATTAAAAAAAATAATCTTATCTTATCTATTGTGTTAATACTTATATAATGAAAAATTAATGAAACCAAACCGTTTTTCTGGGGTTGAAATTTTAATTTATTTTAAACAATTTTGTATTTTAATGTAAATCTAATTTAATTTAAATTTACGCACATCCAATTGCTTTTTTTATAACAATTTTTAAAAATTATATATTTCATTGTATTTTCAGAATAAATGGATCAAACATATAATTTTTTTAATAAGTTCCATTAATTCACAAGTAATTCAAAGTTGCCTCTAAAATCATGAAAATCAAAAATTAAGTTTTGTATGAAAAAGGCTGTTAAGATTAAGTTCTCTTGAATACCTTCTAATATTATTATTCTTATTTTTTACATTAACTTCACACAGGAGGCCCTGAGCAAAATAATTTCTCTCAGAGCCCATATCATCTAAAATGCTGTGAATAACGGATTATGTTGAATAACAACAGAATTTTCATAAATCAGTAAAATACCTATTTAATACTAGGATTTAAAAAGAAAAATTAAGATTATGAAAAACGTTAACGAAAGTTTATTACGTAAAAAGATTAATAAATTGGCAATATTGAATTGAAATACTAACCTAAATATACATTGGGAGTCCGCATTTACTTTTTGACACTAAACGGGAGCTGAATAGTTTTGATATAGGGTTTTATCGATTGATCATCCTAGTGCAACTTCTTGGTACTTTTATTAGCTACTTTTTGAAGGTTTTAGAAAAAAACGCTATTTAGTAAAAACGCAAAACCAATTACCATCATAACATAATATTATGTATCTAAAAGTGTAATATATCAGAATATTAGTTACGATCAATTTTATCATCGTTCTGTTGTTAATGCTAGGTTTGGGTCACATGGTGTCGGTTATGACGTGTGCCGAAAAAAGTCGATCAGAGAAGGGCAAGTCTTTCCATTTTGCGAGAGCTCGCCAGACAAAATCTAGCAAGCAAGTTATAAGGATGTGTGTCCTCTTAAACCATATTTGTATTATGCGTAATAACAATAAACAGTCACTGTGATTGAAAAAAACGAGTGTGCTTTAGACCACCCGACTGAGACAAAAACTTAACTAACTCATATCTCCCTCTCCGTTCGCCTCGCCCAACCGTTCGCCCTTTAGCTTAGGCGTGCGTAAAGAAGTTTTACTTCAATAAAAAAAATACAGGACTATAGAGTAAGAAACATTACCCAAATTGCCATTTTCTCCTGACATGACAGTTTAAACAAATTCCGTATCGCTTATTCGCGTCGACTTTGATGAAAACCGATAGATACATCCTATAATACTCATCTCGATTCTTTGGAAATGTTTTATGCGTAACGAGATGGAATAACCACATTTACATAAGGAATGTGCGTGAGACGTGCGGTAATACAAGCGCCATGACAACACTTGAATTAATGTATTGACAGATACGTAACGAAAATAAAATATTCTCAAAAATTCAAGCCGAAATAAATCACTGTCGAGTTTTTATGGGATATATTTGTGTAAATATATATTTTATCTTAAATACAATCTGTATTTTTTTCATATTATTTCAAAAGTGCAAATGTTCATGGCCCACCACTGTTACCGGCTAGTCATATGTGACCAAATGTTATTATGTGTATATCTAGGTCAATAAATAGGAATGCCACAGATTGACTTTGGTTCTCCTTTGGGAACCTTGGACGCCAAACCGAGACCCTGAGGTCAAGGTATGTCAAATTGCGGTGGAACCTGAAAACTCCTCTATAGAGTGTGGGCATTTGATTCTTATGGCATCTCTGTAAAGGATTCGTAAAAATGTTTTCTATGAAGAAAACAGGTACTAGAGTAGTAATATAACCATGTATTGAATTAACCCAAATTTTGACAGGTTTACAAGCATTAAAAGGTTAGATAAAAAAAACTCACCCCCCGGGACCATTTGTATACTATTCCTATGCTAATCTAACCATGAGACTTCCATTGCATAGCCAGGCAGGCGGGAAGGTCCAGATGCCTTCTCGTGGTGACGATTTGTCCTCTCCTCTACGTGGCTTCTGGGGGGACGACCTCGTTAGCGGACGCCAAGCCGGAAAGAAATCCTATGACCCTCGGAGCTCGGGGGTCTTCATCAGCCTTCAATGATTGAACGTGTGTCTCCCGATATCTGTTGGCGGCTCTTTTTATCAGGGGCTCGGCGTGCATCTGATATGGTGATTAAATAATTTCCCGCCGGGAATCCGCTAGCTGCGGTTTATGCCCATCGCGGGCGCGACGTATAAATAACGGTACGGTCTATTGGATACTTTCCAATCAATTCCCGTATACAAGCCAACCGGCATTTACACGAGGGCTTACATCAGCCCGTCAAGAAAATTTCGCGTTTTATGCGGATGATTACGTTGAAACGTTTTTAGAATACCGACACGCCATTTACTTCGCCCGTATGACTTCCATCACACTATATCGAACCGATTAGCACATATTATCTTCTAATCATTGTGATTGTTATTTTGATAGCGGCCGCACCACGCTCCCAAAACTAGAGTGACCGGAACTTTTTTTCACTCTTTTTTTCCATCGACAAGATCCTCCCAAAAGTGCCGCCAACATTATCGATCATAATCTCAACTAGACAAGTACTTAACTAGACAAGTACTTAACTATGAAATCGCTTCATAACACCACATAGTATAACAATATAATTTTTACATACCTTCTATAAAGGTGAATACAACTGATTACCCGAAGATTCTTCCAATGCAGCAGCAATGTAAAAAAAAATCATTTTTCTATGTATTTTGTACCGGCCCTGTATACGTGTGAAGTGTGAAGCATGGTGCCACTACCGAATCAGCAAGATCGAACGACTCGGGATCCAATATAATTTTCTTCTTCTTCTTGTGCCCTGTCCGTTCAACGGACGTTGGCTATGCGGACGTTGTTTACTGCGGCCCGGAACAGCTCTACAGTAGACTGGCCAAACCACTGTCTCAGGTTTTTCAGCCATGAGGTTCTCTTTCTTCCAGGGCCCGTCTTCCGTCCATCTTTCCCTGCAATATAATATCAATTATAATTGTATTTGGATATAGAAGGCACAGCAGCGCATCGACATTGTACATATATGGAACTGAATGAATTCGCCGGTCTGATGAGACACCGGGTCACTGGAGCCAGGATGCGTCTAATGACCTCCGACAACACGGTGGTGAAAGTAGTCTTCCAGCACCAAGCACCACTCCTGAGTGAGCGCTGGGCCCAAGCTCTATCAACACCATAACCACATAGATTTTATATTTCTTCTAACACAGCAAATTTATTTTGTTGCACCATTTGATTAAAAAAAAAATCTTTTTCAATTGACACCATTGTCTATGTCTATTATTTATAATTAGTATCAATAAAAACCCTGAAGAAGTGAACGATGCTCACGAAACATGTTGGTTTTTATAAACAATGAAAGTGGTAAAAACTACGTATTTTATTAATTTGGATTTCATATTTATTTTTAACTTTCTATTTTTTCCGATTCTACTTGTTTATTTTCTTAAAATTTACTGTAGGTATTCCTATATTACTACATATGTACATATGCCTAGCAATATCGGATGTGTGGGATTGCAGAATCCTCCCCAGATCCTGGAATAAAACTTTATTATTATAATAATTATAGTACCTCATGTTTTACGAATTTTCACCTATACAAATTCTGATATAAATAAAAGACAGAACACGATTTTTTTATGAATTTTTACTCGGCAGTGGCGTATTATGGGATGAAAAATATTACGAAAATAAAAACATTGAATAAAAACAAAGAAATGTACCAGTTTCCGAATAAAGTGATCACTTACAAAAGCAGCAATTATTTTTATATGTTGGGTCTTACAATATTCCTGTGAAACGTGAATGGGAATGAACATCAATAAACAAGCTTTCTGGAGAAGGGTAAATATTGTGATACTCGGAGTGTACTACAGAGTTCTAAAGAAATGATTATATTTGGAATATTTACAATATTATAGCCGTTTAAATTTTTAAGGGTTTGCTATGAAATGTATATTTTTACATATCTATAAATGTATATTACCTGCCTACCCATTATTGTACTTTGTAATATTATTGTAGAAGACTTACACGACAAGCAAGACACCGCACGTGTATTTTAAAAACAAGTTTACAATTTTTTCACATGACCAATAATAATTTTTTTTCAAATTTGTAGCGAAGAATGCGTTCATAATTAAAAATGAACCAAATTCTTCATGAATGAATATGACGGCCTCTGTCTAGGGGTAAGGCTCTTGATTCGCAATCCAAAGGTCGCGGGATCGAATCTCGGCGTGTGTAAATAAATTTTATTTGAATGATTTGTGATATTTCACAATTAATTAATTAAAAAATATAATATGACACTAGCTGACCCAGCCACGCGTTGCTGTGGCTAATCAAACAAAACAACGCCATCTACTGGATGGTTTCCCAACCTTCATAACCACCGCCATCTGTTAAATTGCATACAAATCAAATCCACGCCGCCCGCTTGCCAGGCCGCTCTCCACCACACACAGACATTCTCCTTTATATTTCAACCAATTTACACAAAGCCCTGACAAATTTATAACTTAACCCTCCTCATGAATCACTCTATCCATTGGTGAAAACCAGTGGGTGAAAACCAGGTTTGTGAGTTTATCGCAAACAGATAGACAGACAGACGCGGCGCAGGACTTTAATTTATGATATGTATAGGGATATTTGTGGCACGTTCCAGAGTGGAAGATTCTCTCAGTATCGCCCTGATGTAAGACCACCATTCAGATTTAAAATGTTGCTTGAAATGGCTTTAGCCGTATTTGGTGTCCAGATCTGGACTCCTTCTCCTCCCCATTACCTTTGGCCTCACAACGTGACGGACATCTCCAATTGGGGATGCCACTCTCTCACTGGCTTCAGATGGGAGTAGGTGGGACTCTTGTTAGGTAAATAAAACTGCCTCTTTCGTTTAATATCGTCATCATCATCACCATCACTATTGGCTCTACAACCCCTGGTGGGTCTTGGCCTCCTCAAGAATCTTCCTCCACTCATCTCGGTTTTGTGCCAGCTCTCTCCAGTTTAGAAGCTCCAAGATAGATATGTCTTTGAGAACGTTGTCGCTCCATCTTAGTCTTAGTCTTCCCAGGCTCCTTCGCCCTATTGGTCTTGAGTTCAGCAGGAACTTTGGTGCTTGATGCTCGGTCATTTTCTCCACATGACCCAGCCACCGAAGTCTTCCCAGTTTTATATCAGTTTTATATCGTTTAATATCGTATTAAAACAAAATTTGGTGAGAATCTCGATCCATTTTTAAGGCTTTGTTGGAAGTACAGAAGTTTATAGGTACTAAGTGTTAGGTTATAACTTAGCCAGGATTCTAGGGAGGCGATAGATCCTAGGAGAAAGTTGATATGATCGTACAAAGTGATCACCGTCTATTTCAATAAGGTTCAGGTTTAACTCGAGGAAGCGGATAATATTCCGGGGTAATATCAGATAAAAAGGATCGTATAAAGTGATTTAGTTGGAACGACGTGGGAGAGAGGTGAAAATGACGTATTTAGATCACTTACTAAACAATCACAGTCGTGAGCATCTTCATGAAATATTATTGTTGGGCTCTCTGGAAGAGCTTTTTTATATTAACCCCACACGGGTGGCCCTGAGGAAAATAGATAAATTCCCTCAGGGCCTGTGTCATCTGATGTGCTGTTATGGGGAGTTTGGAGGTCTAGCTTCGTTCATTTATATAGAATCGTTCTTCCAACCTTAAGTTACATACTTATACCAGGGTGGGTAAGTGGTGGGGCCCTCCAAAAGATATGCTGTGTGGAGGGTCTTTTTGAGGAAAGGAACGAATGAATATTGGTCTTGAAGGGAACCATGTTGTAGGAAAGAGGAAACACAGAGGACGGCGCAGAAGAACATACATATATAACTAATAGTTCTGTGAATAGTAGATAGAGGGGAAGGGATGGGTTAGAGGGGGAGGGGGGAAGGCAGGGAGAGGAGGAGGGGGGTGAGTATGGGGAGGGGTGGGGGAAGGGGGGGAGGTGGAGGCGGTGTGGGAAACCCCCCTAATACCATGAGAGCGAAGCCGCGGGAAAAAGCTAGTATAAGTATAAAGAAGACAGCAAAATGTACATACAAGACTATTGTCTTCTTCTGTAGTAATTGTTGGTAAAAATAATCTTAAAAATAGGTCCAGTTTTGGAGGAGAAAAATGGGGAACAGAAAACCTCGACTTCAACGATTTCATTTAGGTATTATCAACCTGAGGTGCAATCCCTTGCTCGGTTTTTTCTTCAAATTGATCGGCGATCGCGTTTCCACTTCATAATATCCACAATTCATCGAGTGTAGTTATTTCTCCATTATTATTGAATATGAGTACTGAAAGTCATGTGTATTGGTATGTATGGATACCTCACGCAAAACATGTTCAATGTAAACGGCTGATTTAGAAAAGAAGATTTGAAAAAATTCACATGTTATTAGATATTCACGTAATTTAATTTCACTATGTGTTCTTACTAAAATACAATAATAAAAAGCTCGTGGGAAGGGGTGGGATCTCCTGGTGTCCTGTGACTTTATTTCTCTGGTAATCTGATCAAGTCTCCTGAAAGGATATGTGCTCCTGGCATCAAAGACAATAAATAATAAATGTGAAATGCGAAACCGAAAGTTTTTTTTGCCAAATCGTGGAATCAGTCCCCTCTGTTGATTGAGAATTTATTTTAATACTCACATTTCAATTCAAGATAAATATTTCTAGATATGTACATATTGCGCGCTCAAGAAAAAAACTGTGGATTTAAACACTTTAAGCTCTGGGACCTTAATAATAATTACCGAACGTTAAAATCCCTGGAAAGGTGACCTAAACCTATTTTAAAGAAAACGGATCTCGCCAATTTACAAATCTTTCGGTTTCTGGGCCCCAGACAGGATAATTAAATTGATTATCTGCTCATGAAATAATTCCGAAATAAAAAAAATTACGTTCAGTTTCACCAGAAGTTAGTGCAAATTGTGCTTGGTACACGGATAGGCCCATACCACGCCTCTTACGGCTTTCTCCCTCAGTGGTAATAAGATATACATCTTTGAAGGAGGAAAATTAAATTGGGGTACCAAATTTAATGAAGTTTCATTGTCCTTCAACATATCGTTAGGATAGGTAATAATATGTAGTTTTGCGGTGTCTCAACGATTGTCAGTGAAGTAGTGCTTCACGAGAGTGCCAAGAGTCGCCGTTCGTGTCTAATACCCGAACGGTTACGGAAATAGTCGATGATATCCGATCGATAGATGGGTAGCTTTAGTGCCTAGTTCCCTTGCTTTAGAATTCCACAAATCATCCATTAGAAAGGACGCTAGGTCCAGTAAACTATTCATTGAAAACTAGACGAACCACGAACTTTATTGAAGATTCCCGAACGTATATCAAGTAATGATAAAACATAAATCTAATCTCCTTCAACGGAAGCAATCTTCCGAACAGGCCCTCCATTGATATGCTTGGTGTGATTCTAAGTGACCAGCTCAGATATGGGGGCTCCATCGAAGCCAGAGTTAAGTTAGCCTCTCAAAAATAGAGCGCACTGTATAGGGCCCGCAGATACGTTAATAGTACACAACTGCTGTACAAATCATAAGGGCCCCCCACGATTGAATTTGGAAAAAACCTCGACTCTGTGCAGAAACGGGCGGTCCGTCTGATAGATTCTCCTCATTTAACAGACGGATTGCAATATTTAGAGCACAGGCGTCGGGTGGGAATCCATCCTTGTTCTACCGGTATTTCAATGGAAAATGCTTCGAGGAACTAGCGTCATTGATCCCTTCGGCACCGGTGCATAGTCGGGAAACACGCCAAACACGTGCCCAACATATGTACACAGTCGATATTGGTCACATGAGAAGTAAGAAGAGGGTCGCTTCTTTGACTCGTTCTTGTGTTCAACAGCTCGGCTGTGGAACGATTTGCCGGCCTTTCTGATTCCTCCTTCTTACAATATGGGTCTCTTCAAGAATAATGTTCATTCCTTCATCTCCGAAAAAAGACCCTCCACACAATATCTCAGATGACATAGGCCCTGGGGAAATTATTTTCCTCAGGGCCTCCTGTATGGAGTTAACATAAAAAAATCCCTATCACTGGTACTGAAGAATATTACAGTATTGCAATTATAAAACACCGCAGTTATTGAAAGAATCCAGGTTTTATAGTGAACTATATTTTTAATTAAATGAAAACAAATAACCTTGTAAAAACTACCAAATAATCAATATTATCAACATATTTCGAAAATTATGTTTTCTTCGTCAGGATAAGATTAAATTAAAAATGACACCAAAAAGTATTTTTTGCAAAGTTTGAAGATGTAACAATATTTTTGTTATATTGGGGGGGAAATTCAAGAAAATCGTAATTTCTTGTAATATTTTAAAGAAATATTGCATTTATCTGGAAATAGAAAAATCTTCCTAGTTGGACTGTGGAAATATTTTTAAACTATATTTATTGTCAAATATGTTTTCTACCTACCTTATTAAGAAAAAATGCAGAAAAACGCTGGACCAGACTTTAAATTCATCAAGCAAATCAGTTCCAAGAACTACGAAAGAAAAATTACAAAAGAAAATTTATCACTTTTACAAAATGAAAACTTTTCCTAAAATAAATAACGAATGGCATCAGGTAAAACACCCACGAAACTTTCCTGAATTATGTTAAGTTCCATTCTGCCTAGCCGTAAAGTAAAGAAATTCACACGCGACACGTTTAATAGTCATAAAGTATAAACATGTGGGAGCTAGCCCGCTACCAGGAAAATGCTTATTTTACCTTATCGGAAAATGCACCCTAGTAGATGTTTAGGCAGGAATCTACTTCGTTGTGATTTAAAAAATAATCGGCTAATATAATTAATTATTAATTATTGCTATGTTTAATTCGTAGAACCACATTTAATTTTGAAAAACAAATTATATTTAACAATGATAAAAGCACTTCATCAAAATTCGCGGAACATCTATCTCTTAATAAATAATCACGCTCCACTTAACAAAAAAAAGCCTAACCCATTATAAATAAATAAAATAAATCTTTGAAATTCCTCGGAATCTTCATAGATCTTAAAAAAGCTTTCGATACTATTTCTCACGATAAACTAATTAAAAAAATTAAACTGTGTTGGGATAAACCATAAAGCTCTAAAAAAGCTATTTATTTGGGACACAAGCTATTTATTAAAAGGCTATAAATAGATAAAAAGCAATTTATTTGGACGATACAAAGTAGTCAAGATAAACGACTCACTTAGTCTACCACTAACAAGCATTTTCGGGATACCGCAAGGCGCAGTCCAAGGCCCCCTACTGTTTATAATTTATGTCAACGATATTTTTAAACTACGTATATAATACCACGGTACCCACTTACATCTATATAAAAAAACTATTATTATTAATATTTAATAAACCATGACTTATGTATTTAAAATAGAGCAAAAATCCTTCGACAAATATCTTAAGTAGCATTAAAAGAAACGCTGTTAAATAACAGAATAACCACAATTCCCAAGACATGTTAAATAACAGAATAACCACAGTATTTTTATATTTTTCGGAGCACGCTTTGCGATTTTTTTATATCGAAGGAATTTTACATAATTACTTTTTCAACTCGGCAAATGTGTAGAGATTATCTTAAAAAAGAATACATATTTTTTCTTAATATATCGTGTTTCGGAAGATATTCCGAATTTATTTTAAAGGCTGCGTTATAATGAGTGAGTTAATAAAATTTCCTATTACATTGTTAACTAGAAAGATCTTCGGTTATTTTGTAAGTTTGTTAGTTCTAATTAACGTCGCTAGATGGGATTGCTCAAATATGTTGACTTCATAGAGAACGGATATCACAGAGTGCTTTCCGATTTTCTCCCAGAGCCTCTTACTAGAGATAAGGTGGAATATTTATCGGGGAATAGAGGGTGTGCAAAGATAATATATTCCTTATTTTGAATAAAATCAAATACGATGGGAATGACAACATGTGTATGTTAATTTTGATATTTATTTAACATTTGATTGCTGTTATTGTATTTATAAGGTAGGGAAGGGTAAAGGGAATTTTAGAATTTAATATGAGGTCTACTGGAACATTAGTTGGCAGATAAATTAGTTAAATTTTTAGAACGAGTATTTCGCGAGCTATTACATCCCTTGTATCGAAAGTCGTGTTATACGTGGATCACTTAATTACTCACAAAAGAATGTTCTATAATTCCTAATGTTATTTAAAAAAAAAATTCAATACCTGTTCGACCTGAAAAGTGCATGAAA
The DNA here is from genome assembly GCA_917880885.1 of Limnephilus marmoratus. Lineage (NCBI taxonomy): Eukaryota > Metazoa > Arthropoda > Insecta > Trichoptera > Limnephilidae > Limnephilus > Limnephilus marmoratus. Next base: position 57,485,296 of record OU862912.1, on the reverse strand, counting down.
TATACAGTCATTTTTGTTGACTATCCACTTATGAAGTCAAAACTCTCGACTCTTTAAAAACTGGCAGTCGGTCTGATTTCTCTTAACAGGCAATAAAATCCATCGATGGAAGTAATTCTACCTATTTAAATAATATTTTAAAAAAATACATAAAGGTACATTAATTTATTTTGAAGAAGACAATACTAATACATCTAAAAGAAAAATCGGTCCCAGTTACGATCGTTAGCTTTTTATTTTTCTGTGTATTGTTCTTTTTCATATTGTAAATACTTTTCATATTTTCTTTTGTGGTATCTAATCTTCAATAATGTTTTACATTGATGGGAATAACCTTCAAAAGTTATTATGAAAGAGTTATAAAAAAATACATACATTCGATTTCGGAACTTTCGACACTTTCCCTATGAGATTTTTTTTTACATTAGCTCCACACAGGAGGCCCTGAGGAAAATAATTTCCCTAAGGGCCTATGTCATCTTTGGGGATGCAGTGTAGAGGGTTTTTTAAGGAAATGAAGGAGAGGAGAGTTCTGGGAAGGAAAAGGGTTTAAGGGTTAATTTTTTTTTGTTGTTTCATTACATCTCAGGAAATACTTCATAAATATTGTATATTTATAATGTATTTCAATTTTGTATTTAGTTTTTTTTGTTTTTTAAGTTATGTATAAATAATACTTGCATTGTTTTTCATGTGTTTGCTTCTGTAAATATTCAAATGTGATTACTGCAGACACATTAGTCTAGGGATATTTATATTTGTATTTTAATTTATTATATTTAACCCACAAAAATGTTTATAAATATCCTGTTTGTGTCTCAAACAAATAAAAAAAAAAAAAAAGGTGGGTAGGAATCTGGGGTTCAGTGTGTCCTGGTCATCCGCCTCCAAGACCTAGACAAACCTCCCCCCATGAACCCGGGCACCCCTGCTAAATCACTAAACGTAGCGAACCACTTGGGGTGACCTATGGCAGAGGTGTTGGATATCCAATAAAGATTCCCGGGGCGGCGGTACCATTCCCGCCTCCCAAATAATGCCATAATAATGCCATACTTCATACTTCATATGACGGCAGTCAACAATTTACGGGTTGTTGTGTTTTCTTCTTCTTTCAACAAGGATCTTTTCGAGACTCGGGTTATCAAAATCATTTATTGTACAAAATTTTCATTTAGTACAAAAGGTATTACTTATAGGTACCTATATCCTATTTCTTCCAGTTAACCTAACATGTTATACAGATATGAACACAAATGAAATATAAATATAAAAGTGGTGTAATACAAAGTGAATTTGTTTTAATTTATTATATAAACATAAATATAATAACAGTTGTACCTATGTGAGGTATTCACTTAATGTGTAATGAGACCTGTTCAGAAGGAATGTCTTTAGTGATGACTTAAATCTGAGTGTATCTTGTATTTGTTTAATATCATGTGGAAGGTTGTTGTATACTTTAATAACCATGTAAAAGGGTCCTTTTTGGAAAATTATTTTGTTTGCTTTTGGTATTAATAAATTTTCTGTAAACCTTGTAGCGCATCCTTTCACATCATCGCCAAAGATAACGGGATAAAAATCCTAATTTAAAAATAACAGTTAAAAAAAAGAGAATTTTTCGATACCCGTCTCACAGGGATATCTGTGTCGAGACAGACGTAGGAGGTACATAAATACAACCATACAATTATTTTTGTATTTATTGGGCTTTAACTATGCAACATTTTCTAGGCATTTTGTTTTGAAGCGTTTTATTTCACATGTACATTTGTTACTTAACTTGTTGATTCCTTCCACCGTTCTCCCCCATAATCATCACTCCCAACCCCACCTAAAATACCCACCTTAATAAAATCTAATCATTTCTGTGCTTGTATACTTTTTAAGTTAATTTTAAGATTGCTAGTAAATGACACAGATGTGTCGAAACCGGTAGCAGATGAATAAAAATTAGGTAACAAATGTGTAAAAATTAAGTAACAAATGTGTAAAAATTAATTAACAAATGTGTAAAAATTAAGTAACAAATGTGTAAAAATTAAGTAACAAATGTGTAAAAATTGAGTAACAAATGTGTAAAAATTAAGTAACAAATGTGTAAAAATTAAGTAACAAGTGAAATCAAACTCTTCAAAACAAAACAATCATACACAAACATTACGTAAATACAGTTATATAATATCATTCCTCTAAGGCCGACAAGATTTTAAAAAAGAAATTAGAAATTTTAATGTTAATCCTAAAAAACCTACCACGTAGAAAGATTTTACTTAATGAAATAAAATAAATACTACAATATGGAAGTAAAGTTTAACGATATTATATTATTAGGTGTACAGCTATTGTAGAGGTTAGGTTGTAAAATAATAATCACATCTACGTATATGTTATACAGTAGTTTGCAATAATGGGACGACCTTCCAATTATTTTTTTATGTCGTGTTTCAATTTAGACAGTGTTTATATTTATATTGTTGGTAGAAAATATAATATAATATGTATACTTTATTAGCAAAAGCCAAATGACATGCATGTTCAGGAAACAAAACACGAGTTGAAAGGGCTAGTAGGGCGCCGTTAGCGGCCAACAGCCCTCGAGGCGTCTCAAGCCCGCATCGAAAGCCCTCCACCGCTCTCTGACAGGTGTCCGTGTCTGGTGTCTGCTGTCTGCTGTCTGCGGGGTCGCGCTTGCGCCCGCCCGTCCTCGTGCTGTCCCGCGGCGGAGCCTGCTAGCTGCGAGTCCGGCGGACCCTATCCTCGCGCCTCGCAGACTCAGTGGCAGGTCGCCTGCCCGCACAGTGGCACGCCGCCGCACGCACTCTGCCGACAGCCTACCGCATCACGCCGCGCAACAACTTTCAAACTTGCTAAACTTTCACGTTTCTGAAAAAAAGCTTTTCCGAAATTTAGAAAATTTTTGGTTGTTTCTAAACCGGATGGTAATTTTTTTTAATAGAGTTTTATTATTTTTTCTGGGTTTAGAATAATTTTAACAGTTTGATGTTTCAATGAATTACCAACACAAGTCAAAGTACGTAATTTCTAGATTACCACCAATTTAAGATTACAAAAGATATCGAAATTGCAACTATCTCAAATTAGAACACTTTTTAGTGTAGTTATAATTAAACGAAAACAAATAACTTTGCAAAAACCACTATATAATCCATATTATCAACATATTTCGAAAACCAAATTTTCTTCTTTTTCGAAACATGTTGAAAATATTGAATATATAGCGGTTTTTACAAAGTATTCATTTTCTTTAATTAAAAATGACACCAAAAAATATATTTGCATAGTTTGAAGTAGTAGTTATAATTCGCTAGAATATTTTTAAAGTAAATTTAAAAATTAATACACTTTTTGTTAACCCAAAAATAAAAATTGTTAGCCCAGTTTTATTTTATAGCAATTGTAGAGCAATTAAAATTAACGATCTTTCAATTTCAAAGATATTTTATTACTTGTGTTGGTAATACATTCGTAAACTGCAGTAAAATGAATACAAGGTTTTGAGAAATGATTTTTTTAGTTTCATTGATAATACATGACTTGGAAAGACATTTAAAATTTTTTTTTTTAGTTTTAGATAGAAACTTAAAAATTACTTACAGCGTTAGAAAATTTTCGGACCCAAAAGACAGTTATTATTTTCTGTCACAAAAAAAAACACCTAAATATGCGAACAAGCTGTAATTTATGAGGTTTCGTGTGATTTTTATACACATATAAATTGGGTAAGTTTTCTATTTCATCATTCCTTTCATAATTTATTCTTATTATTATTGCTGATTCATTTTCACGATATTTTATACACTACAAACGCTCAATGCAACAAGTTTAAACCATTGAAACACAAGATAACAAATTTAGGAATTAGTTCATCGATTTCAGCGTATCGCCATTTAAATAATATAATATTAAATAAATTTTATCTTTAATCTTGAACATAATTATTTGATAACTGCAAAGTTGATAATTCTCAGGAAAACAGTTTGAAACATTCAATTGTCCTTCAATTTTCTTTTTTATAAATTAAATCCACACAGGAGGCCCTGAAAAAGTTCCTTCAAGGCCTATGTCATCTTTGTGAATGCTGTATTTAGGGTCTTTTAGAGGAGAGAAAGGTGTGAACAATAGTTCTTAACGAGACCCGTGTTGTAGGAGGGAGGAAACACAGAGGCTGGCAAATTGTTCCACAGCCGAGGTAGAAACGACCCGTTCTCATTTAATAAATGCCAATCGTGTTCATTATGTATCCTGTAAAAATGGCATAGTGAAAAAAAGAAAAAAATTCATGGATTGTTTGATTTGGTGAATTATTTGGGTTCAAGATATTCACATCAAGACATTTTTAAAATAGCGTTATTGACCTAGGAACACAGATATTCTTTTAGTAATTTCCTAGGTGAACATAACCTCACCAAATTCCACCTTAAAAATATATAGTACTGCGTGCAAGTAAATGGTTAACAAAAAGTTCTATTTTCACCCTAAGCCGTGCGACTCGTACCTGTGTCAGTACACAAAGCGCAGTACACAAAGCGCAGTACACAAAGCGTGTGAAGGACGCGGTTGTAGCATCTCAGACCGTTGATTGTGTGAAGAGAAAGCGTAATCCGAGCTTTGAGAGACTCGGATTAAACGCGAGGGAGAAACGAATCGATTAGCAACTAAATATAACGCAGGAAATGCGGCAGCCAGCGTAAAACTGAAGAGTTCATCATTTTTTTCTCATTTTTCTTTAGAGTACCGGCTGGGGTGGCCGTTTCGGTCCGTTTCATACAAAACTTATTTTTGGAGTCGAGGTCAAAGTATTCAATAATTTATTTTTATCAAAATTTATATTAAATATCTAGTATGGATACGTGCTATTTTTTGTTGTTTTTTAAACGATGATATACAGGTATCTAATGAAAGAATTCAATTTTTTACATTTTGGAAACACCTTTGAATTTTTTTTTGTGATTTAATTTTAATGTATTTATTTATTTGAGACACAAACAGGATATGTATACAAGATTCTTGTGGGTAATATAAAACAAATTAAAATACAAATATAAATATCCCTAGACTAATGTGTCTGCAGTTATCATCACGTTTAAAAAATTACAGAAGCAAACACATGAAAAACAATATAAGTATTTTTATACATAACTTAAAAAAATAATTAAAAAATTTGAAATACATAATAAATACAAAATATTTATGAAGTACCTATTTATTAAAAAATAATAAAACAACAAACAATTTTTTTTTAGTTACATAAATTGTGGAGATATTTCTTGAAACAAGTTACCCATATTATTTACAAAAATATCTATGATAGTGTGTGTTTTAGCAAGATCGTTGTTGTATGATCATTCAAGACATAGGATTAAAATGTCAAGTATTATAAGTAAAAATTTCGGTCCAAAAAATGTTACGGTTTCTGGTAGATTTGGGCCTGGCGTATAACTTGATTTGATTGACTAAGTGACATCTCCTCGATTTATTCAAAATTTTATAAAGCATCAAGAGGTCATTTATGTTTGTCTTTTAACTAGACTCTCTAATTTGAAATATGTAAGTCTTTGTTCGTGCCCGTCGAGGTAATGAATTATAAAAAAAAAATATTTTGCCATATCTACTGCTTTAATATAATGAAAAATAAAATAAAACAACGTAAAAAATGCATTTTTTTGGTAATAATATTAATTTATGTACCTTTTAATTTACAATTTTATTTTTATTTTTTTTAAATTTGTGTTCCGACGTAAATAGGTCATTTGTCATTTAAATTTACACCTGTCAGAATGCTTTCTTTTGATAATTTTAATTTTATATATCACAATATTTTCGTAATAAAATTATATTTTTTTAATGTTTATCGTTTACTCACAAATAATTACCACAGTTGTCTCTAAAATCAAGCAATATTAAAATCTTTAATGGTTTATATTTATAATTTAAAATACAAATAAATAAAGTAACGCAAATTCGTACTAGATAATTAATATACCTTTTGATTGAAATTAAAGTTAATCTGAATTTCCTGGCGGAGAGCCTTTAATTCTAATTTAATAAGTAGCTTTTTTAATACGTCTACCGAACAAGAGTCCCAACTGCTCTCAAACGCCTGGAGCCAGTGAGACTGTGGCATCTGCAATTGGGGTATGTTGTGAGGCTGAAGGTAGTGGGAATAGGGAGGAGAGGATGAAGAGGAAGGTGGGGAGGTAACTGGATATTCAGATCTGGTCACCAAACACGGCTAAAGCTATTTCAACAACGTTTCAATTATGAATGGTGGTCTGGATGCAGAAATAATTATTACAAAAATGCAACTATTTTTCACTTACACGTAAGTGGTAACTTTATTCAATATGCTCAGAAAACTATATTCAGACATAAATCTGGCCCGTATGAGATTATTTTATTTCAAAAATGGGTTCTTGAAATGAACTTTCTTTTCGTTGAATGATGAACTGCATAAGTAATTTCAAGAAGCATTGTTTTTTCATATAGCCTAAAAACTGAAAAAAATATTGAAAACTACATTTTTGCATGTGCTTAATTGGAGTTTTTTTCTCCCAGTTTTTATGTGAATTTAGCACTAGAGTTTCCAAAACACTCCGAATTATGAATGTTGTGAGGCAGAAAAAAATTCTGAGATAAACGTTATTCGGTTTTGAAGAGTTTTACCTTTCGTGTATATTTGTTACTTAAATTTTAATTTTTCTGCTACCAGTTTCGACACATTAATGTCATTCACCGAAACCGGTAGCAGAAAAATTTAAGTAACAAATGTACATGGAAAGTTAAAAAAATGTCTAGAAATTGTTTCAGTAATGCCCAATATATACAAAAAATGTTTTTCAGATCTACTTAGTTAGTTACTAATGCAATAATAGATAAATTTATTCCAATCAACGCTACTACCAAAATCGAAAGGACGGCGATTCTAATCGTATTTTCCACAGCATTTTCATTAGGTACTTTAAAATTAAAACTTTTTATAGTTTTTATTGCATTTTCCAGAGCATTTTCATTACTTAAAATTCAAAAGTTTTTCCGTTTTTATTGTATTTTCCAGAGCATTTTCATTACTGTAAAATTAAAAGTTAATTATTTTTTTTCCAAAGCATTTTCATCACCTTAAAATTAAAAGATAGTAATTAAATAGGTACACAAAAATATCATAATTTGTGCAGTTCAGGACAAAAATCGTTTAATTTATTAAATTTGATTAGTTAAAAAAATTATGAAATTACGTTTCATAAATATTATTTTCAAAGTATATAGTGTATGTATAACGTAAGTATATTAAAACATAAAATGAATCTTGCATGGTACGTAAACGTGTGTATTTCTTAGTACAATTATTAATACAATATTATTTGAAGACCGCCAAATGAATATCAGGTAACTGACTAACGATTTCATGATTAAATCAGATTATAAATCAATAATTATTATTATTTCGCACTAATAAGGATTTTATTATTAACTAGCAGACCCAGCCACGCGTTGCTGTGGCTAACGAAATACAATGCCATTAACTAAATGGTTACTCAACCTTTATAACCAACGCCATCTGTTAATTTGCCCGCCTGCCAGCCCGCTCGTCCTTCACATACAGACATTCTCCTTTATATATTATATATTTCAACTAATTTACACAAAACCTTTACAAATTAATAAATACTTAAACCTTGCTCATGAATCATTCTACCTATTGGTGAAAACCGCATGAAAATCCGTTCAGTAGTTTTTAGTTTATTGCGAACAGACAGACGTGATGGAGGACTTTAATTTATAAAATGTAGAGGCAATAATAATACATAACAACAGCAGTATAACCATAGACATCCAAATAGATAGACAAGAAGATACAGATGAGGGGTAAAACCAAACTATGGAAGGGCGAAGAGGGGAAAGATCACTGTGATTCGTTAAAAAATCAATCTGACAGTATATAGGCATCGCGCATTATAATATCACCATTTAGTTCTGAAAAGCAAAATCTGCTTTTGAATGAATAGACCTTTTTACATGGGAGCGCGAATTGCCCGCCACGTTATTAACGTATTGGAGAAACGCCCACATTCGCTATATTCACATATATTAGGGTATAATGTATAGCACAGATTCTAATTTTTGTTCGTAAAATGTATGATGCGTGCTTGGCGCTGGTCAGGAGAATGATGACGTCACATTTTTTAGATTTAAGCGAGGCTCTCGTCGATCCAAGCTGGCTCCATGGAACCGTTATGGGGAGGGGGAAATAATACACTTTTATCACTTAGGGCAGGTCCAGATATATTCATATGTCCATGAGTATAACTCTCTGTCGTGGTTAAAACTGTCTCTAATACCAAAAAACTTTTTATTAAAGAACCGGGGAACGTTTGCGTATGCAGATGCGATGCCCGTTCCATACAAATCTTCATTTACAATTTGCTGCCAAAAAACCCAACCAAACTGAAAATTTATGTTTATAATTTTCTTCGACCATGAAAAAATACACATGAAAATATAATAGGCCACTTGCATCACATTTTTTAAAAATTTTTCCGGTTTAGGCAAATATTCTAAGACATTCTGTATTTTTTTTTTTTTTTAATCGTATTTTTGAAACCCTGGGGATTTTTTGAAAATTTCAAACCGAAAAATCAGACCATTTTTTATAAACCGGAAAGACGGGACATAATTTTATAGGTGTGAAAAAACGATAATTACATAGCCGAAAAACATTTAAAAAAAAAAGAACGTTTTCCACACGAATGGCACAGGAGAATAACGAGGCATATCAAAAATATTACATCTCATAAATATTTTTTTTCCTTCATTCATCTTATTGATCATAAATCATTATAATGTACAGCGTCTATATTACTAAATTCAATGTAATATACTTGAACTTGTAAATTGTAATAATAATAGGAATATTATAAAATTTTATTTTGTTAAAATCAGCACCATAATCATTATACCTCTAAAACACGTACCGACATCATCTTCACGTTCTGAAGAGAACCCCGTACATCGTTAATTGTACGGGGTTCTCTTCAGAAAATCTGTCAAAAAATCAAACCAAATGATAAGTTCGCAGAGAACAAACAATAAATCCAGTGAACGAATTCAAAAATTCGCCTGAAATCAAAGTGATGCCATATAAAAAAATAAATCAGTGTGGAATTTTATAAAATTAATAGGAACATTTTCGGCGACGGGACATCTTCATGTAGTGACGTCACGAGCCCAAATAATGGATTTATTTATTTAAAAATAAAAAAACTGTACATTTCTAAAAAATTTTACTAACATTTTCGTAATCTTAGTAAAAAACTCTATCCACACGATTTTTTCCAAGTCGTTATGAAGTCCATGCAAGTGGCCTATTGTTAAAGCCTTTGGAGAGGAATACAAACGTAATCATTATAAATGTGCACATATTTTTCTCTAGAGGGGAATATTGGATCTTGATATACTGTAGATAAATTCAAATTTAAAATATCCATCAAAAAGCAGGTGCTGGTGAAAACTGCCGGCGTTTAGTTATTTATCTTAAGTGTGATCCCGTCATGATCGTGTGCTGTAAAATACAATCTAATGTCTGCATAAATTATTGTTTATTGCTTTCAAAATTACATGTATTTTCTTTTTAATCACCACGAACGCAATGTATTTGACTATTTTGTAAAAAAATATTTGTATATCATGATAAAATTGCTTGGCATGGTACTCGGGTAAATGTTTAAAATATTAATTTGGTTTTCACATATTTGTGGATCGTAATTACACCAATGCTATAGCCATGGACGAGCAACCTTTTTAAAAGGAAGGCCAATTTAACCACCCAAATTTGTTTGTGGGCCGCAGTGGGAAGGTTGCATATACCTAGCATGACATGGTTAACTTTGCATTGTGTCGCAAATTATTAATATTTTCTAAAATCGTATTTTTTTTACTGGTAATGATATTTTATATCTCTGTCGCAAGCCAATTGTAAAATCAGGCAGTCTGAGGCACGTCATAATCTTCCGCCATTTCACGACGCGGCAGATCATGATCTGCCTGATTTTACTATCGGCCTACGACATCTCCAAGGCCAAAAACCAACTTCGGAATGATTTTCATAATTTAAAAAAACCTTGGAATTTTGGGTGGCTGTTAAAAATAGACAGACAAAAGTTTGTTGCGAAACGCTTTTGTATTTAGTAATTCAGATTTCATAGCGTGATTTTAAGTTTCGATTAAAAACGTAAAATGATAATCAATGAAATTAATCATTGTTTGCTATTATAAATATCAAACTCTTCAGTTATTTACATGTTTTCAGAAACATTATTTGGAAGTCCTTATAGAACGGAACAAATGCAAAATATAATGACAATATTTCTGTAGAAATACTTAAAACGAAATTCTGACTGATTTTACAAACCATTGGCACTCATCATGAATACAAGTTTCGAAAATGGAAATTTTCCTTTAAATTACAATAAAACTATTATTACGCCCATTTTTAAATCTGCTAAAATATCGTAGCTTAATTTGGAATTTCAATTGGTGGCAATGCTTCCCGACGTTTCATATCCTTTTTACACTTTGTCAAAAAGAGGTTCATTTTCGAAAATATTTTTTACAGCTTTCAGGATCTTCATCTGATAATTCAGAGGTTAACTGACACTTTTTTGAAAACCACCATCGAATACAACAATATCTTATCTTTCGTGACAGTCTTTTCTTTATTTTATACATCGCCATGTGTACAACATTGTGCATTGCAGAAAAAAGCTTTGACGGTGATGGTGCCATGGTGTCCGTGATACGGAAGGTTGCACGACATTAAATTTGCGCAATTTACGCCAACTTTTTAGTGTCATGCAATTATTTTGAACATGCATGCATCTAGTTGCGTAATGTAAATCCGGCTTTAAATTGAAGAAAGTCCCCACACCCTTTGTGTCCGAATTAAACAAAAATTTTCTTTATTTATTGTGAAAATGATCAAACGTTTACAAATATCGAAAATCTTTCTCGGACTGAAACTCAATTATACTGACCTGTCTGGAGACCGGCAGTCGAAAGGTCTTAAGTAAATAAACGACATCAGTTTTTAATTAAATGAAGACAATATTAGCGAAATTTAATCGAAAATCTGGAGACAGAAAAATCAGAAAAAGATATTGACACTTCTGGGACTCGAAACCAGGACCTTCTGCTTACATGGCAAGTGCTCTACCAACTGAGCTAAGTTGTCTATATCCAATTCGGTCACTTCTAACTGTGTCATACTTCGACTAATAACTAACTATAAATATTCAACCTAGACATCAGTTTTATTTGTAGATGGTTGAGGTGTAGGACTATCGACTAGCTATCCGGAGGTCGCGTTTATTTTATAAAATTTTATTTGATTGATTTGTGTTTTCTCAATTAAATCAATTTAAATAATACAAGGTATAGGTATGTGGAAGATACTCTCGTGTCGCCCAGGTGTAAGCCAGAATTCAGAATAGAAACTTTACTTGAAATGGCTTTAGCCTTGTTTCGTGACTAGATCTGAATAGGCAGGTACTTCCACACCTTCTATTTCCCTGTCTACTTCCCCACCTCACTTACTTCCAGCTGCACAACGTACTCCAATTGGGGAGTCATAGTCTCACTGGATCCCGGCTGTTAGGAGCGGTAGGAACTTTCGTGCGGTATTCACATAAAAAAATTATGGTAATTTGTAAAATTTTTCGGTATAAAAAAATCTTTTTTAAAGTACATCGAGAAAATTCCAAAAATCGATGAAAAACAGTCGTCCATTAACGATTTTTACTAAGCGTTCGTGCGATTTGGGTTGGTTGAATTAAAAAAAAAAATACTTTTTATTGTTGGTTCTCGACGCCTTCAAAGATTATTTAATTAGTCTCGTGAAAATGCTTTTGACAATGGCGGTTTGATAAAATTCTATTTAAAGATTTGAATGTGGTTCTGGGCAGGACCACCCTAATATTGAGATGTTGCTAGACCCCAGTCCTTTAGGGTTAGTCCTTTTAATATTTTTGTCAAATTTGTAAAATTAACTTTATATCAGGAATTATAAGGTCAACCAGACTTTTTTAAAATGTGACCCACGGCACAAGAGTCCCAACTGCGCCCCAGTGATACTATGGCACCCCCAATTTGGGTATGTTGTGAGGCTGAAGGTAGTGGGGAGAGGAAGGATGTGGGGAAAAGGTAGGTATTGAAATACCTAAATATTCAGATCTGGTCACCAAACTAGCCATTTCAAGCATCGTTTAAAGAATAGTAGTCTTACACCATTCTTAGCTGTTTTAAGAAATAGGGCGATACTGAGAGTATCTGCCACCCTGGAACGTGTCGCAAATACACCATATATTATTTTAAACGAATTAATTGTAAAATAAAACAAATTAATCAAAAACTATTTATTTGCGCACGCCAGGATTTGATCCCACGACTTTCGAATTGCGTGTCAAGAGACTTACCCCTTGACCACGGAGTCAAAGTTTCACGATAAAATTATAATTTCTAATAATAATAATAATAATTTAATTTATAGATGGCCGTTTTTGTAAAAAATCACCTCAAGGGCGCTCTACAATTTATTAAGAATTCGTAAGTTCTTTTTAATTTTATTATTTACTAATGGGTACGGAAACATGCTTACCTGGCAGGTCACTTCCGATAAACACAGTTTTAATTAGAAAGTTTTTATTTTTATTTTAACTTTATGAGTAAAACCTCAAATTGTAATATTTAATTAAATGAAGACAATATAAGCGAAACTCAATCGAAAATCTGAAAACAGAAAAATCAGAAAAAGATATTGACACATCTGGGACTCGAACCCAGGACCTCTCGCTTACCGGGCGAACGCGCTAACCACTCTTAGTCGAAGTATGATACAGTTAAAAAAGTGACCGAATTGGATATCGACACGGTGGCGCAGTGGTTAGCGCGTTCGCCCGGTAAGCGAGAGGTCCTGGGTTCGAGTCCCAGATGTGTCAATATCTTTTTCTGATTTTTCTGTTTTCAGATTTTCGATTGAGTTTCGCTTATATTGTCTTCATTTAATTAAATATTACAATTTGAGGTTTTACTCATAAAGTTAAAATAAAAATAAAAATATTCATCCTAGACTTGCAGAAAAGTCAATTGATGTCGCATATTAAATAAAATGGATAAAGATTTATCCAGACACTATCTAGAGAGCATTTAGTTCGGGTTTGAATCTTGCAATCATACATAAAGATAGCAGCCAATAGTATATGCGTTAAGAAAAATGAAGATAGTGTGGGTGGTTCTTAGTCGAAGTATGATACAGTTAAAAAAGTGACCGAATTGGATATCGACACGGTGGCGCAGTGGTTAGCGCGTTCGCCCGGTAAGCGAGAGGTCCTGGGTTCGAGTCCCAGATGTGTCAATATCTTTTTCTGATTTTTCTGTTTTCAGATTTTCGATTGAGTTTCGCTTATATTGTCTTCATTTAATTTAATTAGAAAGTTTATGCTTGGAGAAGATACTGCTTTGCGCGCGGAGGACATTATAATTTATTTAAAACACTGCATTTGCTACCCCCATCACTATTAGTATTACATTTATGAAAAGATTAGTGGCTAAAGTATAGTTTATATTTATTTTGAAAGACTGGAGAATTTAGGACTCTTTAGGGCTGGAGAATGTTCATGAAATGACCTATACAAACGCTTACAAATAGGTTTTTTTCTCTACATTTTTACAAATTAGTTATTTACAATGTCGCGCGCATTGAATGTGAATGTGAAAGATTTTTGAGTTCATTTCTATTATCATTAAAACTTAAAATATCGATTTTATTTGTGTAGCAACAAACAAAACGTATGTAAATAGAAATTATTCGCATCAAGCGGCTGATTTAACAAGAACGTTATGAATCAAAATTAATTTAGTCGGCCAATAAATGAAATGTCAAGAATTTTGCAGAGCAGGAAAATATTCAAATTTATGCGGAAGTTTGTTCACAATACCCCTCCACAATCACAAGTGCAGTCAATCCAATGCTAAATGGTAGGATCGACAATCTATTGTGGAGTGCATAGAGCAACAGTACTCTTGACTGTAAACTATAAACCGGTTACGGTGAAATTTCCACAGTGAAACAAAATATTGTTTTGAGTTCTGTACTCCGGGGAACAAAAATCTGAAGATAACAGATACGATGCTACTCTCAATGCAGATTCTATTGAATTCAATTTTTGTAAGGTGAATTTGTTATTCTGTTTCCATTTAGTTTTAGAATCAGTATATAAAATAATATCAGTTATTTAATACTCACCGATGGATAAAGGATGGTTAAGATATTTAGATTAAATTTATTATTAATGAAAAAGAAAATAATGCTAATAAATCCTAACGAAAATATGAAAACCGTCAAGATTTATTTATTTAATACAAACGGCATAAGTATGCCATAAACATTAATTATATGTCACAAATTCATATTCAAAATATTAGTAATGGACGTAATGGTAAAACAGTGTATGTATAACAGTTAATTGTGACGATACATTGGGAAGTGACACCAGAGATACATTTACATGCAAAATAAAATTAATAGTGATTAAAAAAATATGATAGCATAGCCTTCTTGTACCTATGTTCCGTGCAGTTAAATAGATCTATCACATCTGCATATCTATTAGTAACTTCATGCAACCTAGGTAAAAGTGAGTGTTTCGTATACTCAGTCCGATTATTGTTACATTTAAAAAGGATTTTAGAACGAGTGGTTCTCGTGGGAATATGAAATTCAATGAGCTTAGTTAGATCAGGACTGTCTATTCTACCATTTACAATTTTGAACATTAATATTAAGTCGGATATAATTCTTCGATCTGACAGTCTTAGTAAATTTAATTCTTTCATCAAGTAATTATAATTTATGTATTCAATGGGAATACCGAGGTTAAAATTAATGTGTCTTAAGAATTTGTGTTGAATTTTTTCGATTGAATCTGAATGTACTTTAAAATGGGGGGACCAGATCGAGGAGTTATATTCGACTTGACTACGTACTAAGGATGTGTACAAAATTTTTAAAGTTGAAATATTCTTGAAACCTCTGGAATTTCTAAGAACGAAGCCAAGCATTTTGATACCTGTGAAATAGATGAAATAATAATAATAATAGATAAAATAAAAAATAGATGAAAAAAATTCGAAAACAAAAATATATAAAAATAATAATAGATGAAATAAAAAATAGATGAAAAAAATTCATTTTAAAAAAATGCAAACAAATACGTGCAATTCAAACGCGGTAGAAGTGAAACCTTTAGAAAGAAAAGTAGACAAGAGACTACGAAGCACTTTTTTATTATTGTGAAGGATGATTTTTTACATATTTTGTTGTAGAATTCCAGCGCACCTTTTCCTATACATTTGGTCATCTTATTAGTATTTGTGTATATTGTGTTTTCTATTGCCTGTTCATTTGGGAGTGGTTTGAAGATTGGATGTTGATTACACAGATTTTTTTTTTTTTTGATTCATATGATTTGATCCTTGGTCTGCTAAATATCTGGCAGCCAAAGTTCATCAGGCGTTTAATTTTACAAGATGTTTTATTAAAGTTTTATGCGATTATCCATACTTTAAATGAATGTAGAAATAAGAGAAATTATAAGAGATAAATGAAGATTAAAAGCAGAGATGCTCAAAATATATCTGAATGATATTACAATGGTTCATGGTAATACGAGTATAGCGTGAGTGGGTGAAGAGCTCATTGCAAACATTTATAATGCACTAATGTAGAACTTTCTGAGATTGCACAAACTAGCCTCTGGTGAGCGCAGAACAATTCTCCGATCAGCGTTGAACTGTCAAACTTATTTTCGCATAGTTTTTTTGTGTTAGTCGGAGCGCATTAAAAATAATATTTATTTACAAATGCGGAATAAAGTAAACAATTTTCAATCTAGGAAGCAAATATATTTGCAATAAGTAAATATTAAATGATTATTTACTGTTGATTAATTCTGTGAAAGCTTCGCCATGATGATTTAAAAATAATTATAATAAATACTAGCTCACCCGGCCACGCGTTGCTCTGGCTAATTAAACACAACGCCATCTACTGGTTGGTTATCCAACCTTTATAACCACCACCATCTTCGAGTTCATCGCGAAGAGACAGACAGACAGACGCCGCGGAGGACTTTAATTTATAATACGTAGAGATGGTGCGAAAGATTATGATAATATGCGTGAAATGCTTGAGGTAACTAACGTTTTTAAGTTGATAAGGATTAATACTGTATCAGTATAAATAACTTTCCAATTACCGAATTGTACGTGACCATTTTTTTGACAGAATGGGTATGGTAAGCTCTCCGTAAAAGACAGATATCGCGAACAGGCAGACAAACAGACAGACGACGCGGAGGACTTTATTTATAATATATATAGAGATATAGAGAAGATGTAGAGATAGTAAGCTATCCGTAAAAGATATATATATATATGCCATCGCGGACTTTTTTGTAGATCTATAAAAGAGGAATACCACACCCTGCATTGTTTTGTTATATCTCAATAGGTTAGGCAGTGTTTTCGATGAAAGCTACCTGGCGGCTTGACTTTTTCCGACGATTATCGTTATTTTTCAACCAATTTACACATAACCTTAACAAATTATATACCTAAACCTTCCCCACGAATCACTTTATCTATTGGTGAAAACCGCATGAAAATCCGTTCAGTAGTTTTTGAGTTTATCGCGAACAGACAGACAGACATATAGACGACGCGGAGGACTTTAATTTATAAAATGTAGAGAAGTTGGATATACCAGTAGTTCTCTAAAGAGTAGAACTCGCGTCCAAAAATGTTTCTTATTTTCCATTATTTAATAAATCAAAACCAAACTTTCTTCCGAAATCATAACATTAGGAGGCAGTCACTCAAGTATAAACCATGTATAAGAAATTATATAATTTGTTCAAAGAAACGTCGTTACAACAATGACAATCATTTTTTAAACTCTTTTCAGGCAGGTAAGTATTGAAAATAAGCAAATAAGAAATTCGAAATAAACATGAGATTATTTACTTTATTGAACCATTAAAACGGCCACCATCTTGAAACGGAACGTAGGTACAAAACAAATTTACAGACAAACGTAATGCAAAATGGTCGAGTTAAAACTGTCACGGAATCAATAATTCAATTCAAAATATATTATAAAAGCAATTCTTTTGTATTTCTGGTACTGGAACGAATCGAATCTTTTAGTTCAATTTTCATTCACCTCCTGAACTACCGAAATATGTGAATTTTCGCACACGTGATAAAAATTATTACAATACATACAATAACCCTCCACACAGCATCCCCAAAAATGACATAGGCCCTGAGGGAAATTATTTTCCTCAGGGCCTCCTGTGTGGAGCTCACATAAAAAATAAAAAAAAAAACAAAAATTAACCAACATTAATACAGACTTAAAACGAAGCTATTGAAAAGTTTTATCTTTTATGAATTATGACCATGGATGTCGTAAATCCGAACTTTGTAGACTATTTTAGAACGATGTTAAAAATAAATTTTTAAAATATTTTTTTTCACGCAAAATTTCTGATCAGCTGTTTACGGTTAAAATTAGACCTGGGTCGATCGATCGTTTTACACGACCCGGGTCGCTCACGACACACTGGCGTCACGAGCGGGTCGCGAATACCCGCTCTTTTCGCGACACAAAATATGAAACTCGATTACGCTTCACCCAGGTACTTTTTACTACCTGAGTCGAGAGAGCGGGTGGCGAAACCCGGGTGTTGACAAACCGTTCGCTCTCTCATACATCTATCTATCGTCGCTCGCCTCGCCACATCAAAACCTCGAAACCCAGGTAGTAGAGAGCGGTGCAGTAGTAGAGCGGTTGCGAGAAGTGGGTCGCGAGACCCGGGTGCTGACGAAAAAATGACCCGCTCGCTCTTTGGTGGTCTGTGAGCGGGTTTCAATGAGCGGGTTATTCACGACCGACCCAGGACTAGTTAAAATAAAGGGCTTTATCCATAGATATGCACCTTTCATTATCAAGTATACCACAGACAACCAACAGAAATCGAAAATATTCTATGTTGACTCGAATAAGTAGGTACCTCTCACTGCAGTTTCAAAGTAACAAACACGAAGAATTCGCGCGGTTACAAACATTACGATTTTTTTTATATGAGACTAGCTGGTACCCGGCGTGAGTTGCTACGCCATTCAAATAAATAAATTGATTCTCCCAGCATGTCCTTTCCCGTGCATCCCCGTTCCCTTCCACCTTCCCCACCTTCTCCCTCCCTCGTATCTTCCCTCTCCGCAAACCCCACCTCCCCCCTGCCTTTCCTCCCTGCGGCTAAAATATATGAAATACACACATTTTCATTTATACAAATTTCATTACGCCAGATCTTGCCATTATATACAACCTATGTTACTCGCTGATGATGTGGCTTTCTATTGGTGAAAGAATTTTTCAAATCGGTTCAGTAGTTTCAGAGCCTATTCGATGCAATCAAACAATCAAATCTTTCCTCTTTATAGTATTAGTAGATAAACAGTAAATTACATGTTACATAATTCATTGGATATATATCACTATAATTAATTTTTATGTCTCCATTTTAAAAACCGAAGTTATGATTTTTTAATGTTGGCGAAAAATTTAAAAAATGATCATTTGGAAATCTCGCGCAATCCAGGCAAATTGATTTATTTTGCGTGTTCACTCCAGTGGCTAAGGGTATGTTTATTGTTCGAATTTAACTGATCACTTAATTTTTATTAATCATTTTCACATGAATTATATTCTGTAGCAATTCTCTTATAATACAACATAAAATTTCCGTTTTTCTTACGTATGTAAAAATACGTAATTTATTAAATAAAACACAAGTAAGTACTTAAGTTTATTGAAAACATATCTCACAAACAAAGCAACATCTAGCAATAGAATATTATGGTATTTTTTTGTTGACAACGACCTCCCAACTATGTACGACTTTGCATATCATATCCGGGACGAGTGAACGCGACTAATGGAGTTTCGGTATATAGTCATTTGTACTTTTCTAAATAGGTTTAGTTACAACTAATTTTATTACGTATTGTTTGTATATTATTTTGTTTTGTGGGTATTATGAAATCATCCGATTAGGTATTTTTGAAGTGAAACTTCTTTAGCGCCGTTAGTGATTTGAAATTCAGATAAAACGGAAATGCGTCACAACTCAGTTCTACACAAATACTCGGTTCTAATATAATGCGGTAATTACTCGCTTTCGATAGCGCAGTGGGCAACGTGCCTGACAAGTCTCAGCGGTCAGAGAGACAGACATCAAGCGAAAGGAGGTTCGAATCCTACGAAATCCAAAAAAAAATTTTTTTTCCAAAACCAATATCCAATCTTCAAACCACTTTAAAATAAACAGACATAAGAAAAGAAAGCGACATCTTGTTTCTCTTCTACCACCTGTGAATTGCATTAAAATAACGTAGTCACCAACTTTATCAAACCTACAACTTCTGGAAAGTGGACGGTTATCTTTTGAAGTGAAAACTTCTATAGCACCGTTGTGATTTGAAACTCGATGAAACGAAAAACAGTGACACTAAAAACAGACAAATACATACAACTATAGGATTTAGCCTGTGAGAGAATGAGATAGTATAATCGGTCTCCTCTTTGTGCTGTGCTTCGTAGGCTCCCCACTCTTGTCTACTTTAGTTTTCTGAAGGTTTCACTTCTACCGTGTGTGTATTTTTGAAGTGAAAACTTCTTTAACATCGTTGTGTTTTGAAACTCGATGAAACGAAAAATAGCAACACTAAAACAGACAAATACGTATATCCATAGGATTTAACCTGAGAGAGAACGAGATAGTATAATCGGTCTCCTCTTTGTGCGATGCTTCGCTGCCTCCCCACTTTTGTCTACTTTAGTTTTATGAAGGTTTCACTTCTACCGCGTGTGTATTTTTCAAGTAAAAACTTCTTTAACGCCGTTGTGATTTGAAACTCGATGAAACGAAAAATAGCGACACTAAAACGAGACAAACACATACATCTATAGGATTGAGCTGCAAGAGAATGAAATAGTCTTCTTTGTGCGGTGCTTCAGTTTTATCTATTACAGTTTTCTGAAGATTTCACTTCTACCGCGTGTGAATTGCACACTCTGTTTTTTGAAGAGAAACTTCTTTATATAGCCTCGTTGTGATTTGGAATTCGGATGAAACGGAAATGACGCATCACAGCACCTGCGAAGCATCGAACTGCACTCATTGGCCGCTTTGATTATATTGGTTGAGATATGAAACGGAAATGAGGCTAGGTCTGCGCTCATTGGCCGCTTGATTATGACCACACTTTTAAAGGTTCCTATTGGTTGAGATTGTTTTTGATAAGTTTCGCTTTTACCGCGTGTGAACCGCACTCTGTTTTTTTATGTTGGGTGTTTCAGTTATTTCACTGAAAACTTAAAGTTCAGCAGACACGGACTGTGAAAGTTCTATTCAAGTTTTGTTATTATATCATTGTGGGCCAATTGCTTCACAGAACTTCACAGAAACAGCTTTACAAAAGCAACATATATAACTATAGACTTTACTTTACGAAAGCAGGTGAACCAACAACCGACTGACAGATTTCCCAATCTTTAAGGACGAATTGCAGTCGTTAAAATACAGCACGGTCTCAGTGGAAGGTCCTTCGAGGAACTTGCGTCAGAGAACACTTCTGCAAAGGTTGGCCGTCATAGTTCGGAGAAACGTTAAACTCATGCCTTGCATTCGCACACGGTGGATATTGACGAATGAGAACGGGCTGTTTTTACGACTCGACAACCTTCCAGCTTTAGTGTATCTTTCCTTCTACAAGATAGAACATTACACTTAAAAAATTACATAGTTTAGAGCTCATATAATAATAAGTGTTAAATTTTATGTGAACAGAAGGTATCGGCGATTCGTTAGCGTTATTGTATTTGTTAGCCTTCCTTGAAAGATTTGAGTTTGTTCATGGACAAAACTATTTATTCATTCTTATATTGCGCATGTAAGAGCGCATATATTTAATTCATCTTAACATTTTAAAGCTTAACTTGCTAAAAGTGTTTTTTACTAAAATAATTAAACTCGCGCCATCTATTTAAGAGTATATTATGAGTTCTTTCAAGTATGGACATAAAGGCCCGGCTTCCTGCATTTCTACCAATTTATTACATATTTTCCTCAAACACTTTTAAAGTTTTAAAGCTCTTAAAAAAACATATGCTATTCTTGAAGACTTTTCTATACATAACCCACGCCGAAACGGCAATTATATGAAATTCCCTCGATAGAAAAAAATCGCATATGTACATATGCTCCGAAAATCATTATAAACACTTATTTCAGTTATTTTACGTATGAAAAAAATCACAATACTTCTGTAAATGCTATTTTAGACATTCCCCACGAGATTTTTGCTCTATTTTAAACGAGTCGTTTTTTATAAAATATTTTCACAATTTTCGCTTAAATATTATCGTTTTTATCATTAGCTAGCTCCCTCTAACATTCGTATTTACATACCTCGCTTTCTTCTTCTTTTTGAGCGAGTACATCGGGCCATAAGGAAAATCTATTAGATACTTCGGTCACACTAGGCACGCTCACAATTCACTTTCATTGGTATTGATTTGTCTTCAGAATCAATATATAAATATAATGATTATGAAAACAAATTTCAGTAATATCTTTTTCTGATTTTTCCGTCTCCAGATTTTCGATTTGGTTTGGCTATTATTGTCTTCATTTGATTTAATTAAATTTCAGTAACTTATCATTTGTAACATTTAAATAAATGATTTATTATTGTAATGTAGATGTGTTATTGCACAAGAGTATAAAAAGATTTAGGGACCTCTCTATGTAGCGCTAATGGCCATTATGTGTTTTACAAAGAGATTTTCGTTGTTCAGACATTTGATGTACAGAGATAGATATTTTAGTTTTTTTTAAAGAATTTTATAATTAAATTAATGAGCTAATCCAGTGTTTCAAAATTTTACTGTGTTCACCGTATAATTTAAATACAAGACGGCGAATAAAAAATACAGGAAAATCATTTTAAATAGGGCATTTATTTATTTATTGTTTTGGAACATTTACAGAGTATTAACCTTAAAAAGTCATTAGATTCGAATTGTAAAAAGCGTAGATGTTAATAGTCCACTTAAAAATGCTCACAGAATGCACACTTGTATGTATACATAGAAGTTAACAGAAATTAGAAATAGCAAAATATAAACAGAGGTATAAAAAGAGATAACAAAAATAGTGATGATAAAATATAGAGATGACAAAGATAAAAAAAGATCGATATACGATGTAAAAAACAGAAAAACAAAAAAAGTAAAGTACAAATAGAGTAAGAAACAGCCATTCACATTCAATTTCAAGATCAAATATAAGTATTTTCAATTACTTGTTAGGTTAGTCTATTGTTAATTTGCTTTTTAAAGTAAGCGAGACTATTTGCATAGATGTCTATATGGTTACATTCAATGGAATTATACAGACGACACATTCGAGACAGTGAATTGAAGTATGCAATATTGTTTTTAAATAATTCAAGATGAAATATATTCTGACTCCTTAAATTACATCTATTGGGGATGTCATGTTTGAATATACATATTTGTGCATAAAGATAATATCTGTGGAAACTATCAGAAAACTTTTTTGAATAGTTTGGAAAAACAAAAAAAAATCCCTTAACATTTGCATACGGGATACACCGCCAAACAACTCGGTAACTTTGCTTGCTTCAATCACATGCATACATAGTCTCATACATATAAGGATGGGTGTAACAGGACATACCCGAAGGATTTTAATCAGCGATTCCTGAGCATATTTGGAGTAAAAAATGTAGTTGTAATTTTGGTATCGGACGATATTTTTTTTCTATTAAAAACAAAAAATATGTTTTTCAATTCAGCCTCAGAACAGGAAACCCTAGTGAGGAGACTGTGAAAAAAATAAATAATGTACTTTATAATACCTTAATATAATATAATTTATAAATACATTATGTACAAATTTTGCTATATACTGTTCTCATCGCTATGGGAATTATCCCGTCCTGATGTGTGTGAGCGATATGTGCTGTTTCTTGTCGTTAATATACTGTTAGAACGAGACGCAACGCTTATCAAGTGTGAGCTAGGCTATAAACGCGCTACTTTTTAACTAGTCAGTTGCGGCGTGTGATGGAAAAATATTTTTATTGCTTTTAATAGGAAAAAATATGTCATCGGATATTAAAATGTCCTGTTACACCCTGTATATTTTGTAAATAGGTAGGTTTTGTAATTTTGCCCTGTTACACCCTGTACATTTTGTAAATAGGTAGGTTTTGTAAATACGCAGCCCGGGAGGCATCAAATGACGTAAGAGCCGAGTCGGAGCGTTTTGATTTGCGTTTCATTCTTCTAATATATATCTTCTAATACCTACACATTGGAGGGGACCCACCACTTTCCCACGGCTGTGCGAGGAAACTGATTGTTTAACCTCCTTAGCCGCACACGTCAGGACTCTCATTTTTTTGTAAAAAGGAAGCTACATTTATTTTTAAAACGAATCTAGACCCTCCAATATCCCTGCATGCATGATTGTTAGTAAAAAAAAATGTATGCATACTTACATTTGCAGTAATTAACAAGATAAAGACACATCATAGATGTGTTCACCTGTTGGTTCAGCATCTAGTTGAGTGAAATAATATATTAAAAGAAAAATATTTACAGGTATGATTAAAACCAAAAAAAATATATAAAAATAAACATATCGGGGGCTGTTTGTCCCACTATCACGGGGCAGTCAATTTGTACTTATATTATTTAGAATCAAAAATTGTTGTTCCATGTGATTCGTAAATATATGTTTTCGCCAGGCTTTTTCAGGCCGTTAAATTAACAATGCAAAATTAAATTTAATAAGTATGCGTATTATAAATAATTTTATATTTTAACAATTACTGTTTATACGTGATTCATTTTTTGTATCTCCAATTGGGGTATGATGTGGGGCTGAAGGTGGGGAAAGGGATGAGATGGAAAAGAGGAAGGTAAGAAAGATCTGATCACCAAATACCACCTACGTTCAAAGCTATTTTAAGCAACGTTTCGATTCTGAATGGTGGTTTTTTACCAGCGCGACACTGAAAATATCTACCATTCTGGAACGTGCCATAAATACACTGTACATGGTGTAACAGCACGTACCCGAAAGATTTTAACCAGTGATTTTTGAACATACTTGGAGTAAAATATGTACATCTCATTTAGCTGTCCGATGATATATATTTTTTAAAACAAAAATATTTTTTCCTTCACACATCACAACTGAGTAGTCTGATATTTAGCCATTATAGCCAAGTGGGTTAAGTAATAAGCATTCCGTCTCATTCCAGCAGCTGGTAGCACACGAAACAGCACGCAACCCGCGTGAACCCGACGCGGCGTATAGGAGTCTGATCAATGTTGAGGTGTGATTAAAAAACATATTTTTTGTTTTTAATTGATTTTTTTTTATCGAACAGCAAAATGATATGCACTTATGTACTCAAAATAACCTCAGGAAACCTTGGTTATCTAAATTCTACGGGTACATTCTGTTACACTTTGTTTATTAAAAATTATTTGTTTAATCTGTAAACTTCACCCGCCATAATACAGGGATATCCCTAGCATGGCGGATGAAACACCACAAAAAACTAAACAATGTACAATATTTTTTAATAAATAAATAAATTATTTTAAATGAATAAATTGCGAAATAATACAAATTAATCAAATAGAATTTACTTACGCACGCCGAGTTTAACCTGCGTCATCCGAATAGGCCACTTTCATGGAATTCATAACGACTTGGAAAAAATCGTGTGGATAGATTTTTTTACTAAGATTACGAAAATGGTGGTAAAAAATTTTAGAAATTTACAGTTTGTTTAATTTTTAAATAAATAAATCCATTATTTGGGCTTGTGACGTCACTACGTGAAAATGTCCCGTCTCCGAAAATGTTCCTATTAATTTTGTAAAATTCCACAATGATTTTTTTTTAATATAGCATCACGTTGATTTCAGGCGAATTTTTGACAATGACATTTAACATTCATTAGATTTATTGTTTGTTCTCTGCGAACTTATCATTTGGTTTGACTTTTTGACAGATGTTATGAAGAGAACCCCGTACATTTTACGCTGTCTGTAAGTGTTTTAGAGGTATAATGATAATGGTGCGGATTTTAACAAAATCAAATTTTATAATGTTCTTATTATTATTATAATTTACAAGTGCAAGTATATTACATTGGATTGCAATTATATTACATTGTATAGACGTTGAACATTATAATAATTTATGATCAATAAGATGGATCAAGGAAAAAAATATTTATGAGATGTAATATTTTTGGTATGCCTCGTTATTCTCCTGTGCCATTCGTGTGGAAAACGTTATTAAAAAAAAAGATTTTCGGCTATGTAATTATCGTTTTATATACTTATCCCGTCTTTCCGGTTTATAAAAAATGGTCTGATTTTTCGGATTGAAATTTTCAAAAAATCGCCAGGGTTTCAAAAATACGATTAAAAAAATACAGAATGTCTTAAAATATTTGCCTAAACCGGAAAAAAAATTTAAAAATGTGATGCAAGTGGTCTATCTAAGCCGGTAATCGTAACCACTCAACCAAGGAGGGCGACTAATTGTGCATCCCAACAGTAAACAACGCAATGCTGTTAAAAATATTTGAAACATTTTGATTCCAATGTAAAATAATTGTTAACCGCGCGGCATTTTCGATTTGAAAGTTTACTCTGTTACAAGTGAAAAACCAATATTATTAATCAGTCAGTTGTTGAACTATACTGTCCTCGTACAATGTTCGTATTGATTCATTCCATTACATATTTAAATCCCAACAGATTGAAATACAATAAATTGATTTCGTTGGAGCTCGCAAAGAATTTGTGTTTCCCTCCACTCCGACTGTGCAACAAATTATTCAAAGAGATTTTCATGCTCTTTGTAGGTACCGGCGTTTGGTGTTTGTTTGAACAGACGAGAACGGTTGATTCAATACAAATCTATGTTATTGGAAAAGTTTATAAATTCGTGCTGTTTTTTACTGGTAGAAAATTAGAAACATTGTAAAAAAAGTTAGATTATCTTACATTTCAAAGCTTTTAGAGCCTTACTTGTAAAAAAAATTCACAACTGCTAAACGGTGTTTTTGTGACACATTTTATAAAGACTATATTTTCAAATTATTACTTCTTACACTCTATACTTATTACACATGCTTTGTGCACAACTAAGATCAATTGTAAGCAGGATGTATAAACTAATTTTTTTGTTTTTATTTTTTATATTAACTTTTTGAGTAAAACCTCAAATTGTAATATTTAAATAAATGAAGACAATGTAAGCGAATCTCAATCGAAAATCTGGGCATAGCGCTTGGGTCCCACCCGAGCGTCGCGTGTTCGATTCCTCGGCTGGCTAAGTCCTCCATCACAACACAAGCAACATTTTCGGCTTTCTGTGGTGGTAGTAGGAGATTTTCAAACGTTGTTGGGTTATTCGTAATCCGGGAATGTTTGTCTTTCTTAAAAAAATAATTATTTAAATAATTTTTTTGTTCTTATCTGCACACTTCGAATAATTTATTTATCTTTAGCTGAATCTGTTATAAGGTATGGAATAACAGCTTGGGGATTTTCCTGTAAAACAAATATAGACCATGTTCAATCAGTGCAAAAATTAATTCGTTAAATTATTGGCTGAAAAAATTTTATACAAAGAAAGGAATAATAGTCCATACTTCTATCAGAGCTTTAAAATTCTTTCAGTGAGAGCAATTCTGTGGTACAAAATTATATTTCAGCACATAAATAACCCTTTATATATAAACAGGCTGGAACACAATCATAATACTCGTTTTAACTTTAATGAAGGACTAATTGTACCTAATCATACACATAAATATGGATACGATTCCCAGTTGTTTAAATATGTTACCTGCTGAAATTAAAAACTGTGCCCAAAACAAACAATTGGTGAATTTACTGAAGACTTAGCTTACTGAAAGAATAAATTTATATAAGCTTACAATGACATATTATTCTAAAGACTTTGAATATGACATATTATTAAAATTGTTATTTATGTTTTCATAATTTTTCTTTTCTCTCCATTTCTGTAAAAAATTAACTAAAAAAAATGTAACTATTAACTCACTATAATAAGATCTTTTGTTAGACAAACTGCTAAAAAGCAGTTTATTGTGACTTTTTTGGCTTATATTATTAGTAAAGTGTGTAAAAAAAAAACTTTTTTCGCTAGATCTGGCAACATTGCATGCGCGGATGTTCCAATGTACCAAAAATATAATAGCACATCCGCGCATGTGCATCAATTTCCCGTCAAAATTAGGCTTTTGATTTGTGATATTTGATGAGCGATTCATATCATGTTTTTGTTTATAATTTCTCTTCTTATCACCCATTTACTATTATTATCGTATAATTCAGTACAGGTATTGACTTACTATTATTTGTGTTATTTTTCGTCAGCTTTAATCCATTTATAGTGTCATATTGTGAATTTAGTTTTATTATCGGAAAAAAAGCGCGGTTATTTCTGAACCGTTATTTTTCAATTGACTTTTGCCGCGCGAATTTAATAATATTTTCATTAATTAAGTACTATTTGAAATATTTAATTTAAGTAATATTTTTTATATCATAAATGCCATGAGCATATGTAAATAAATACAAATTCGAGAAATCAAAAGAGATAAAAAGTGAACTGTTTAGTTGCAAATTCCTTAAAAAAATAATTTATTTTTTTCTGAAATTTTTCAACATTTTAATTAAAAATGTTTGTGGTAGGCTTTTTTTCAACTTTTCCGTGAGCGAATCTTGAAATGTTGCAGTTTAAAAAAAAGTTTATTTAAAATCCATAAATCCAAAATGCAATTTTATCTAGTTTCTGAAATGGTATTCGTTTTCACGATATATTAAAAAATAAGAATTATATAAGACATTTAAAATACCTTAGAAAAATTCCGAAATTCGATGAGAAATAATAATTATTAATAACAGTGTACACAACAGATAAACAACCTTTTTTGGGTGAATAAGCAGTGTACACATATATCTTTCCGTGAACTTTGTCAGTTTCTAATTAGCAAGGTTTTCGCATACACGGTTGTTTGCCAAATGTATAAAATATTCACGACGTTTTTAGTAAGTCTGTTAGTGTTTTATTTTATGCTATAATTTAAACATACAACTATTAAGAACCCAAATTTAAATGCATAAGGTTTTTTTAAAAGTCGAAAGCAGGTATTTTTTTGCGAGTAGTATCAATATTTTAGTTGTTTTTAAATAACACGTGTCATCTCAATATAGCACATCATGCACCACGATTATTCAAAGACAAAAACTGATACACGACTTGATTATAATAATTTTTTGGTTATTTTTACAAATTTTAAATGGACAATGATTGAAAATTTTGACAATAATTAAATTTTGATTGATTGACCCAAATTTTTGAGTCATGCTTTTGCCGAACTCTCATTTTGTCTTCTCTATTTGATTAGGGTTTAACCTCTTATAATACGTTGTTAGAGCAGTGGGTCAGGTCAACCGTGTTAATTTTTAAGTCTTTTGATTTTGAAAATCGATTATTGACCAGTGTTAATAAAAATATAAACAAGTATTTTATTTTAAAAAATCGAGAAGTATTACATATCTATCGATAATTATTCTGCCAGTAAATATTTTTGAAGAAGCTTTTCAGGACATTTTGCCGAATGTCAAGTTATATTTGCCGAATGTCAAGTTATATTTTTTGGTTATTATTTTTTTTTATAGATTTAGGGAGTATTTTATCGTCCTCTTAATAGCTTATCCATAGGATAACTTTTGTGTTCGATTTGCAATTTAAGATTTATTTATCGATATAGTCCGAGTTTACTGTTTGGTACTCGAACCAATGTACATTATCAACCTATACACATTATCTATTCATATAAAAATCAAAATATGCATGCTTTGAATTGCGTTATGAATTGTCTCTTTATTGCTATACAGCGTGTCTGGGGGTAAAGTGCAT
Source organism: Limnephilus marmoratus (assembly GCA_917880885.1). Classification (NCBI taxonomy): domain Eukaryota; kingdom Metazoa; phylum Arthropoda; class Insecta; order Trichoptera; family Limnephilidae; genus Limnephilus; species Limnephilus marmoratus. The sequence continues at coordinate 57,456,080 of OU862912.1, read as the reverse complement.
TAACTTCGAGAGGTGATTCTACATGATCGTAGGAGTAAAAAAGATTAACAACTTTTTCCGAATTCCAACATATTTTTCCCATACAAAAAGACGTACCTACTAAAAATCCTTAGTGTGAGGTACGATCTTACCTTCTGAGAGCCGATTGTGATTGGGCCGTATCGTAACAGCGGAAAATAATAAATCTGGCCGCACACGCCGGACTAACTTTTACTTCACAACTACCCCTAAAAATAGGAATTTCGAAAGAAGTTGTTTACCTTTTTTACTTGTACTATCATGTAGAATCACCTCCCGAAGTTAATGCACTTTACCCCCGGACACCCTGCATTAATCATGAGAAATGTTTGAAACTTTCAAAATACCTTCATTCCATCCTCGCGTTTCTGGATTATTACACCCACATGACAATAGATTTGAAAAGTTTTTATCATTACAAAAACTCTTACGAAACTGTCAATGTCACAATTTGAGAATGACATTTTGCAAAACAATCAAAATATAAAAACAATCAATATTGTTCAATCAAAATTCAATTTTCGAAACTTTTAAAATTAATTAATTTATTTGAAGCACTTACCTATTGTAACTACTAACCGAAATCGAATACTTTGAATCTAATCAAAAATTATATTTAGATGTTAGGTATCAAATTTGATTGAATGTTCTGATGATATACAAAAATGAATGTTTGTAATAGAAAATTTAAAAAAAAATTGCAACAGGTGGCACGCGAACTGTTTGAAAATCTAAATGTACCGGGACTGAATATATTTAACGCGGGAGCGAGGAGGGGATAGCGGGAGGGGGGTTCGCGGGAGAGGGTGAGGGAAGGTGGGGAAGGTTGAGGGGGGAACCCGTTAGGGGAAGGTGAGGCGGAAGGGGAACGGGACGAATGGGAAAAAACACTTAGGGAGAAACAATTTCTTTATTAGTGGCATTGCAACAGAATTTGCATGCCGGGAACTCGCTGGTATCGAATAGATCAGCCGAGTTAATTGTGAATATTTATTTATCAATATTCGATATTCTCTAACAAGAGGATGGTGAAATACCCCTTGTTTTAAAATCTAGCTTTTGACCTTCTTTTTGTACCAAGTTCTCATTGTCCGGTACCTAGTTCCTTGTGAGCATTATTACGATTACTATTTCTTTACGGCATAATATCGTACTGGGACCTGGTAAAACCCAGCCTTGCTACATATACAACCTCCTCAAGACACTTAGACACATTGTGATTGATCACGGTTAAAAAATGGCCCATTGTACCGCAGATGAAATAATGACCGAGAATGTACATTAAGTTCTTTAGACAAGTCAGCGGACTTAGATGCTATGTATTGAGATGCTTAGTAATTTCTGATGCGGATATGAATGATAATGTGCAGTTTTTTGGTCATTGCTTTGGTGTTAGACAAAGGCTCTCAAAGTTTATGTAAGCGTGACACATTTTTGGGAATAATAACAAAATTAAGGGACCCCCGTATTTCTTTTGAAAATACATGAGAAAATATATACAATATAGCTACTGTGTGTATTTAAAAAACACATCGGGATATGTTAAGTTTTTTTTTAATTAGCGTATTTTTAAATACTCCTATTTAATTTTAAATTTTGTTTTCTTGTTCAATGAAGTTAAATCTTGGAAGTGAAAATCGACCCACTTTCCGACATCCGATCAAGCTCGGAAGATTAACTAATTGTCGATGACAATGCTTTTCTTTCAACCTTTGGTGGCAATCACATAAAATCATTACATTAAATCTTCCAATTCACTAGCTAAATTTAAAAAGAATGTTAAGATATTTGTGTTGACAGAGGATTGGCATACTATTTTTTCATCCTTGTCCTTTTTTAAATAATAACATTTCAATTTTTATATAACAAGATTTGTTTTTTAATACTATTTGTTTTTTTGAATAATATTTTTCTTTTATATAAATAGATTTTATTTGAGTTCCATTTGCCAAAATTGGAGTGTCACTCTAGATGTTTTGAACTAGCTTTGTTTTTTGGTGGGTATAGTAATTAAAGATTTATTTATGGTCTATATTGTTACAAATCATACTTATATTTCCCATCTGGTCACTAATATGATATTTTTATTTCTAACTTTATTATAATATTTTAGTGTTTTAAATGTAGTGTTATGTATTTTAGTATTTTGTATGTGTAAAATCACTCAAATTTATAAATGTTAACCTCAATACAGGCTATTAGTCCAAGTAAGGTTAATTATTTTGTATGTAAAAATAAAAAATAAGAACATAATATATGTACGGTGAGAAGTTATAAATAAATAAATAAATCACACAAGCACACACGGGCATGTAGGTACGCATTTATCTGTAATTCGATGGCGTTACGGAAGTTAATACACGAAATAAATGTCGTTCTTAAACAATCGGGATTTGACTCGGTTGGTAGCGTGGTTGACTCCATTTCCTGGGAAGGTAAAACCGTTTACCAACCGATAACACCATTAAAAAGTTTTAAAAATCATTAGAAAATGGATGCTATAGGTACTTACAGTGAAAAAAAACTTCGCTTTTTTCGTGTTGATGTTTTCCGTTTATTGATCTTACTGTATTCATATTAGACTTTTCCCGTCTTCTGTTGTTTGCTAAACTACCTACTATTGATGTCTAAAGCCAATAACATTCTGCCATCCATACTAATTAGATGTTTCACATTTTCGACAATATTGCGGTAGGCATATAACTTTGATTTTCATTGTGAATTCCTTTGGTTTCTTAATCGAGTTATATATATAGGATCAGATAAGTTAGTTAGTTTCAAAATACGATCCAAATGCTGTTTGCGACTTACCTAAAATCGGTTTTTTACCCACCAGTAAGTAGTCTGCGACCCACAGATTGTGATCCTCTCTAAGTCGCTGAATCACAAAGTTGAATCACAAAATAGAAGTGGTACAAATAATGATTATGTTTATATGTTATGATGAATTTCCCAATAGGATATCCTATTGGGAACTGAGATAATTTATACAAAATAATATACTTAACCTCACTTTAATTTAGATTGTTTAATAAACATATTAACTAGTGTTGATTGATCTTCTAGAGATTGACATGAACAGCACATTATAGATATTACATTCGAAACATCAATGGACTAGTTTCTTTCTCTATACATAATGCTCTTTGAAGATTCTTTTAAAAACAGTGGGTGATTTGATGATGGATGTTCATTCTTTAAAAATATTAAAGAATTTCAATTACACCAGAGATTTGATATGCTTTGATTAATTTGATTTTTGAAGAAAATTATTTAGATAGGTAATTATTAAAATTCTTTATGAAGACAACATAATTGAGGTAAACCACATGGGTATTCCTCAATTATTCCACAGAATGAGAAAAAAAAAATTCAGTTAGCAATTTAAATTTTTTATTACATAGCTCCACACAAGGCCTCGGAGCTATGTAATTTTTATTTAATTAATTTATTTTTTTATTACATATTGCCGAGGGCGATAATTCCCCTAAGGGCCTATGCCATTTTTAGGGTTGCTGTGTGGAGGGTCTTTGAAAAGCAAGAAGAGGAATTTTTGGGAAGGAAAAATATATGAGGGGTGCTTAGGAATCTGGGGGTCAGTGTGTCCAGGAGTAACGGACGTATGAATCCAACCCTCCCACTGTCCGGCTGGAGAGAGGTCGAGGTTAGGTTTCCCTCAATTTGGGAGGCGGGAATGGGTACCGCCGTCCCGGAAACCTTTATTGGATAACCAACACCTCTGCCATAGGTGACCCCAAGTGTTTCGCTACGTTTGATGATTTAGCAGGGGTGCCCGGGTTCATGGTGTGAGGTTTGTCTAGGTCTTGGAGGCGGATGACCAGGACACACTTAACCCCAGATTCCTATCCACCCCTTATACCCCTTTCCTTCCCAGAACTCTCCTCTCATTCCTTTCCTTAAAAAAACCCTCCGCACAGCATCCCCAAAGATGGCATAGGCCCCGAGGGAAATTATTTTCCTCAGGGCCTCCTGTGTGGAGCCCATGTAAAAAAAAATAGTGTCTTCCAATACGCATTCGCCACCAAGACCTAGACAAACTCACCACATGAACACGGGCACCCCTTGGGGTGATCTACGGTAAAGGTATTGATTATCCAACTAATGGTTCCCGGGTCGAGGTACCCACACCCGCCTCCAAAATTGGAAACCATTCTCGTTCAAATCGCTTAAAAGATAGATCATAATTCTGGAGATTGTCTACTCAGTGCATTAAAACCGGACATTATTTCTTCATGATATTATTGTATAGAAATATTTAAAATGACCTAGAGGTACCCGGAACTTAGCGGGGTCCTCTTATTTACAGTAATATCTACCTCAAATCTACTTCTAGTTCATACTTCTATTAAAAATATTAATTACTATTTTAAATCGATCATATAATATTATTATCTCGGAATGAATTATTTCGACGAGTCATCGAGGAACGGCCTTGATCGAAATAATAACCTATTGAATATTTTCTCTTTTCCCCGTAGAGCCCCAAACAAACAAACCGATGGTGATGAATGGTATCCATAATTATGTATGGTTGGTTTATTGAAGGTTTGTTGGTTTCATCGAACCCAGTAATCACTATTCTGAGGCAATCGGTTACGTCAATAAGTCAACCACCTGTGAATAAAAATGAATCCCCTTATATAGTGATGACCGGTTTGATGTGACAAGCGATGTTTAATAGATGTCGACTGAAACAATAACAAAATTATATGTATTAATATTATTACTTTCCATGAACACTTTAAATTTTAAAACTCTTAAAAAAGTATGTATTGATCTACAATCTCCGTAGTCCAGTGGCTAAGACTCTTGACTCACATTCCGGAGGTCGCGGGTTCGAACCCGGCATGCGCAAATAAATTTTATTTGATTAATTTGTGTTATTTCACAATTAATTCATTTAAAATAATATATGGTATATTTGCGGCATGTTCCAGAGTGGAAGATACTATCAGTATCGTCCTGGTGTAAGACCACCATTCAGAATTGAAACGTTGCTTGAAAATGGCTTTAGCCGTGTTTAGTGACCAGATCTGAATAGCCAGGTACTTCCCAACCTTCCTCTTCCCCACCTCCTTCCCCTCCCCACTACCTTCAGCCTCACAACATACCCCAATTGGGGATGCCATAGTCTCACTGGCTCCAGACGGGAGCAGTTGAGATTCTTGTGCGGTATTCACTGTAAAAAAAAAAAAAAAAAAAAAAAAAAAAAAAAAAATATTTGCCACGCCGAAATAAAAAATCGTAAAGCATGATCTGAAAATTATTATAAACACGTATTTTCTGTTATTTTACAAGTTCCCGTATGAAAAACATCTAAGTGTTTCTTTAAATGCTACTTAAGACATTCCCCACAAGATTTTGGCGTTATTTTAAACGAATGGTGATTAATTAAATATTTTCACAATATTCACAAAATATATTTTTTCACATTAGCTCCACACAGGAGGCCCTGAGAAAATAATTTCCCTCATGGCCTATCTTTGGGGATGCTGTGTAGAGGGTCTAAAATGCTTAATTATCATCATTTTTAATATTAGCGCGCTCCCTCTAACACTCGTATTTACATATTTCTCCTTCTTTTTCTTATTGAACGCTTGCGCACGGAGTAAATGTCTGAAATTTCTATGTCAATGCAAATATTTTGCCTTGAATGCGTTAATAATGATAATAATTGGATAATTTGTAGAGCGCCGTTTTTGTGAAAAATCACCTCACGGGTGCTGTACAATTTATTAGGAAGTCTTAGGCTCTATCTAACTTTATTATTTACAAATAGATACAGAAAAATACTTACCTGGCAGGTCAATTCCGATACACACGCCTTGATTAGAAAGTTTATGCGTGGAGAAGATAAGACTACCATGAGTCGAACTTAAATAGCCATTTAACTAACATTAAAAACAAGACAACGTGCCATGTTTTATGTTCCAGATATTTCAAAAAAGTTTTCGAAACTCGGGACAAACAGGATACAGACCACTATTTATTTATTTGTACAATAAGGGCTTTTACATATTATAAAATTAATAATACATTTGATATAATCAAAGAATTAAGAGATATAGCAATTAAAATAAGTATAAAAAATTTAACTTAAAAACAACAAACAGAGTAAGAACATATTGAAAATTGATAAACATTTCAAAACTGTCAAGATAGACATAGAGATTTAATAACAATGTTTTTATAGGCTGATAGACATTCAGTACAGTTGGTGTTCATGTAATATTTATTCCCTGCACTGTGCAGTCGGTTCATAACTGAGTTTATTTCTGCATTGGTACCTGAATTGTTACAATGGTAAGGTACCTTCTGACGTGGTGAACGTGGTGACGTGGAAGGTGACTTCTACATTCTTACACTAGTAGGAATTAGGAATAGGAGTGGAACAAAGTTTTTTAATGTATTTTTTAGTGTTGCTTTCGCAGAACTCCATTAATTATTAAAACATTTGTTCTGTTACGTTCCAATAGTCATTTTTACAAGTGACACCGATTTCACCATTGGAACGCATTGTCAATATTATTTATATAAAAAAACAACACGTACGAACAGGGCATTATGCATTGAACTGAATAAAGCAGAATCTATTATTTCCATATCCAGTTAAATGACATAGCATACTGAATAACTGTGTAGGTTTTATTATATCAATATGCACTACGCAGCATAGTTTCCAAGAATCCATTTGCATATCAATATTGAAATCAGGACAATAATATTGTAAAGTCCAGGAAAATCAAATAATAATATACCTAATCGACGTAGACCATATCTTTCAATAAATCTACTTCCTTGAAAAGTTGGACAAAGTTAAAGTAAAAGGTCCGGTATTTTGGAGGGCAAATAGCGATGTCACCAGAGTGATAATTAAATATTTTCCTTGTAAAATTTGTCATGCAGAATTTGATAAAGCAGAATGCCATTTAGTTACTTCGAACGATCTTTTTGTCACGTAGCATTCAAATACATTCAGATCCTTGTACTTTTTAATCAAATTTTGCTAATTTGGCCTCGTGCGGTTTTCTTTGAGTCCGAATTTCGAAATGAATGGAAATAATTGGCTATTTATATTTACGTGTTTGTTGATAAGTACTTTCTTTCATCTTGGGGACACTTTAGATCCGCTGCAGGAATTAAATTTAGAGATGTATCAGACGCATTAAAATATTTTGGAAAGAAATACATTGGTGTGTCCGGTTAATGGGGTCACGTTTGTTCCAACAGCAGCGCGAACTATTTTAATGGGAAATTACAATTTTACACAAACTTGCAGTAAAATAATTGCGTGTCTACTTATTTTTATCCTCAATCCTTATCATACTGTATTATGTTTAATCACTATAAAAGTACACAAAACTGACACGCTAAAGAATATCAGAATTTGAATGCTCAAATTTTTCAAATAAACTCATAAAATTCCAAAATACATAGTTTTTAACCAGTAATTAAAAAAAATAATATTTGCCCGTAAGTTCACCTAATAATTGTAATCTTATGCATAAAAATGAATCGCTGAACGTGTTGCTAAGCGCAAATCTCGAGAGCAGCTGAACCGATTTCGCTAATTCTTTTTTAGAATATTCCTTGAAGTACGAGGATGGTTTTTATGGAGAGAAAAATTAAGAAAGAAATGTACCGGGACTGAATGTATGGAATGCGGGAGGGAGAGGGGAACTGGGAGTGAGGTGGGGAGGGGCCTGGGATGGGGGGAGGGGAACCTGGGAGAGGGGAGGGCAACGCGGGAGGGTTGTTCGCCTTACGGGGGAAGGGGGGGGGGGAGTGGAGTGGGAGTGGGAAGAGGAAAGGTGGAGGAGGCGGAGTGGGAACGCGAGAGAGGAAGGGGACGAATGGGAAAGGACACGCAGGGAGAAACAATTTCTTTATTAAATGGCATAGCAACGCATACCGGGACCAGCTAGTATACAATAAATGCACCGAAAAGGAAGTAGTGATCAACTTATAGTCTTTAACAAATAATGTTTTGTTTTTCGTTAAACAATGTGGCTATTTCTTGAGTTTAAATTACCTAGCTCATTTGAATTTTATTGTCTACTAGCTGGTTCCCGGCATGCGTTGCTACGCCATTTAATAAAGACATTGTTTCTTCCTGCGTGTCCTTTCCCATTCGTCCCCTTCCTCTCTCGCGTTTCCACTCCGCCTCCTCCACCTTTCCTCTTCCCACTCCCACTCCCACTCCCACTCCCCCCCTTCCCCCGTAAGGCGAACAACCCTCCCGCGTAGCCCTCCCCTCTTCCAGGTTCCCCTCCCCCCCTCCCAGGTCCCCTCCCCACCTCACTCCCAGTTCCCCTCTCCCTCCCGCATTCCATACATTCAGTCCCGGTACATTTAGTTTTCAAACAGCTCGCGTGCCACATATTGCAATTTTTTGATACAAATTTCATAATGCCAGAGCTCACCGGTAGTTTTATACAAACCTTTTCCTGACAATAACAAACACAAAAAAATAATTATCCAATTTAGTGCAGTCTTTCGAAAGTTATGCGCGTACATACATTTGGGCATACAGAAGAAGATATAAGATAGATAGATATTAGCATCTATCTACATAACTTAAATATCCTATTTGTTTGTGACAAAGTAAATTGTGCAAAATGCTAAAATACTTTGTAATATTTTTTTTTAAATAATCGAACGAGAGCAGTTTGATTCTATAATACAGCGGTGCACCAATCCTTTTTCATGATCCGTTCCTCGTGGTAACGAAAATTTTTAAAAATATTATGTTTTTACGTAGGCTTGAGTTTTAGGTAAATATTTTTATCATTTATTTATTGGAGTCCGAAGAAAATGATAAAGAATATAAGTTACTGTCTTCAGATTTCCAATAATATTTTACGAAAAATTTGAAGATGAATTCCAATTTATGTATCTTTGGACGGATCTCCAAAGTTCCCCCTGTGCGAGATAAGGTGACCTTAGGCAAGTTTATGAATGCCCGAAAATGTCAAAACTTTACGAAAATTATACAATGTTTTTATCTTAGAAAATAATTTATTAAAATCCATTGAAAACATTTTTACAATAATAATAGAACTAGAATTAAACTATCGATTTGAAAGATTTGAATGTATTGTGTAACATCATTCAAGAGTTCCAATTTACTATGATTATATCATCACTAATAAAAATAACTACGAAGGTATGAGTGAAAGGTTTGTTTTCTACCGGCTGAAATTAGCATATGGCATCACCACTTGGGGAGTTTTGAATAGGTGAATAGAAATGGGGGGGACGGGAACTCACTCACTAAACATACATAAAGTCTACTCTTCAATCAATAATTGTGGTCTTTCATCGAGGCGATACTGAGAGTTTCAATCATTTAGATTAACTTCACACCAATTAGCGAATGGGTGGACGTAAAAATATTTAATTTAATTTTATTTGAGATACCAACAGTATACATAATATTGAAATGAAGGACGATAATATATAGGTTACATTAATTTTGGCAACTACAGGTTTCCACATGGATTTTATAATAGAGAAGTGAGTTTAGTGATTTGAAAAGGTTAATTAAGAAAAACTACGTAATAAGAAAGATGTTTAAGTGGGAATAGAGAGGGAGTAGGATGGGGCAGGGGGGGTTCGGTCTAGTCGAATCGTATGTGTTCTAATAATAAAACGCATAACCCAGAAATGAAGTTCATTGAATGGTGGTAGCATTTGTTCAGTACCTACGGTTATGAAGTATCGCCTGTGTGATTTTAAGGAAAGTGGTGTCGAAATAAAAATGTCAAAATGTGTATAGTGTGTATTGAAAATTTGGGATGCACAATAAATGAAGGACTTTTGCTTATATATTTGATAAATATAAGGAAAGAGAGGCACAAATCTCGTTTTTATAACCTTATACAAGAATCTTCTATACCAGGATTAAGAACTTTAAGCGTATCCTGAAAGTTTTAAATAAGAATTGTGGTATCTCACAAGGGCAATCTGTATGTATATATAAATCAAAATATGTCTGTGCGTTGCTAAACCATTCATCCGATTGTAATGAAACTTTGGGGATTTGATGTGCGCATGCCCGCGATGGTTTCTATATACAATAGTGAGTTCTGGCATCATGAAATTATGCATTGCTAACTGTTCATCCGATTGCGATGAAACTTTGGGGATTTGATGTGTGCATGCCCGCGATGGTTATAAAATAGTCTTATAAAATATATGGTGCGGTTCTACAATCTCCTAATAAAAAAATGTATGTGCACTTGAAAGGATTTTGAACGATTGACCACATAAAGGACGACAAAGCACGTGAAAAAACTCGTCAAAAACTTGATTGAATAAAATGCAGATTTGTTTTAATGAATATACGCTTCCGACAAATCCGTGCGGTTTGAACGCATTTAAAATAAATCCGTCTCCCTGTTCCGTCCCATACAACAATGTAGGTACTCTTTAAAACATCGATCTGTGCATAACATACAAACCCGTTGCTTCAGAGATTCCCCGAACCGCGAAATCTGATTCAGAAAACTGACAGTATATTCAGTTGGGAATATTGAGGAATTCCCTTAAACGAAAAAAAAACACCTAACTTCAAACATGTACACCCGCACGTTTAACTTATTGCAGTAGCATTGTTTGTGTATTATTTTACATCATTTCATTAAACCGTTAAGTGTTTCTTTTATTATTATGCTTACCTGTTTCCGCACTGGGGTTACACGTCACAGTCGCGGCTACCTTTATAAATGGGAGACTGGAGGATTTTTCATTATTTGGCATTGCCCAATGGTTCAATGAAGTTCCGTACGCCGTTACAGATTACTGATCGTGTGTCGATAAAAAAATAACTAACAACGTTCGATCGATTGTTATTATTTGATTAATCTATCAGGGTTTATGATTGTTATAAAAGTGCTTGAAACAAAAGTGTATCAACGACGTGAATGTCATTCCAGGTCCTTCAATCGTTGTACTGCTAAAATAATATTTAGTGTTAGCATTGTAACTTGTTTAATTCATTTTTAATAGCAGATATAAACAGCGGTTTACTTGCGGTTGGTTGAGTCATTTGGATATTATTTCTCAAACTCTTTGTGTTATTTATTTTTACTGTGCCATTACTATTTGTTTTGATTGCGTAACTGAAGTGTGATTGAATCAATTGTCGGAGTTTAACAAATTAATTTTTGTAACTGTTCGGTTCTTGGATAGATATCGGGCAGGGTCGAGAACGAACCCGTGGACTTATTGAGTACCTTTTGCAAGTGGTGTTCCCGCACGTACGGGAATAGGTTCCCGATGATGTCCCAACATCTGAGCAGCGTGTTCGAGCAGATCGGCAACTTCACCAAGAACAACCTGACATGCGGCAACAGTTCCAAGGCGGCTGGCAAGCCCGGGGAGGGCTGCAAACCTAACCAGACTGGCCAAACCAGCAACCACGTGGAAGGGAACCACGTGTCGCAGACGGCCCCCGGCCACGTGGCTCATGCGCCTCATAACCACTGCACGCCCACGCACTCGCAACGCCACCCCTCGCAGCATCACATCGCCCCGCTCAAGAGGCCCATGAAGCTGAGGAATGTATCATCAAAGGCGGAGAACTATGATTCTCTCTACTTCAACTCAAACATGGTGAGTTTTATTTTCTTATATATGTATTTAAAGCAGATTACAATCTGAACACAATCCTTTCCAGCTATCCAGCGGTATCGGAAGAGCTCTTCCTTTGGCATTACGAAATTAATATGTTTGTATTGTTAACTATTTATGGGATCTGAAGCTTTAACACAGTGAAATCGATGTCCCGAGCACGATTTCACTGTTGACACCCGAACCGATATTGACAAGGAATAAATAAGAAATCGATTCGCTGGCAACAATGAAGGTATTTTAACTGAATTGACTTGAAATTAACACTACAAAATGTCAAACGCCAAGCAATTAGGTAAAAATATTAATAAATTGGCAATGTTGAATTCTAATACAAACCTAAATATGCATTGGCAGTTGCCATTTACTTTTTGACACTAAACGGAGGTTAATTAGTTAATTAGGTCTTTAGTCATATTTCAACCACTTAAATTTCTCAAAGATCGAACGGAATAAATTTTTCGCGTCTTAGATGAATTATTTAAGTCTATGTATCGCGTATACTTTTTCAATTCAAAGAGTTTCATTAGATGAACTCTGTTCATTAATAAGTCAGTAATTTTGCATAACGAACTTACACATGTCATTATTTATTTATTTATTTATTTATTTAAAATTTACGGCACAAAGTGCCATTTACAAACATGTATTATTATTATATTTAAACAGTCATAGTACAGTGAAGAAAGATTGTTTTTTTTTTTAAATTTCTTATAATAAGAGAAAAAATTTCTAACAAGTAATGAAAACTTCAAAAGGAACAGTGAAATAAAAAGAATAACTTGTTATGAAGTAACCTCGTTACAATACGTAAGGCTGAAATGCTTGATAAGTAGAGCCTTGTATTTTAATAAGGAAATATGAAAAATATCAGCAACATTGGCATAAAAATTACCAATGGTGAGTATTCTATTTATAACAGAATTATATCCAGCGACAGATGTATAATTGTCACAATAATACATACTACGGAACCTTGATCTAATGGTAGGTACATGAAAGTGAATCAACTTTAATATATCAGGGCTATCCAACTGATGATTTACAATTTTGTATAAAAATATGAGATCAAAAATTTTTCTTCTGTCACTTAACTTCGACAATTTCAATGAGTGTAATAAAAAGTCATAATTTATTGATTCTAAAGGGATATATATTCTAAATTATCCAAATAAATGCGTATATTGACAGTTAACCTATGGAGGCCAGGCTAAAATTTATCAATCGTCGGTCGGAATATCTGTTAACAATCGTAGACCGTGCTAGCAATACTGATAACTGGCCATAGATGACGGATTTGATCAATATCATACTGATATAGATTTTTATCGATCGACCATGCTAGACAACCTGGTAACTTTCGTGCCGGTGAAATACTCGTAATAAGGGTTTTCCGGCGACATAACGTGGGGATAAATTTAGCGGTTAAAAATATTGATTAATTTATACTAATTATGGCAATCCATGATATAACTGCAATAACGAACTTGAAAAGAAGCATTTAGGCATTCAATTGAGTGATGTCCAAGGTTAATCCATTAGGATGATATGTTTATTATTGCCAAGGCCAAACATACCAGTTTTTTTTGTGTTTATCTTACAATGGTAAATAAGCAAATTGATTTATTGTAATTTGAAAGCGTCACGTCCCGCAGCCGCAATAATTATCCAATGGTGGTTGGAATAAGACTTAAGTATTTATTTGTTAAGTCATTTTGTGGAATCGCAAGTTCACGAAAATTACCCATTGAAAATCTCTGTTAGCCCTATTATCGGCTCTCCGCATTTGCGACCAAACTATTCTTAAAATATTGCAGTAAAAGATTCGAGGATCCAAACAATTTTTTTGGCATTAGCTCCACACAGGAGGCCCTGAGAAAAATAAATTGTCTATATCACGTTTGAGGATGCTGTATGAAGAAGAGAAAGTTCTGGGAAGGAAAAAGGTAAGAGGGGTGGGTATGAATCTAAGATTCAGTGTGTCGAGGTCATAGGCCACCAGATCTAGATAAACCTCACCCCCTGAACCCCTTGTACCCCTGCTAAGTTACCAAACTTAGCGAAAATCTTTGGGGTATATCGTGTGGAAGTTCTCTTTAAGGGAAGGAAGAAGAGGAAGTTCTTGAATAGAAAAATATAAGGAGGGTGGGTAGGAATCTAGGGTTCAGTGTGTCAAGGTCATCCGCCACCAGAGTTAGACGTTCCTCACCCCCTGAACCCGGGCACCCCTGCTAAGTCACCAAACGTAGTCAAACACTTGGGGTGACCTATAGCAGAGGTGTTGGTTATCCAATTAATAGTTCCCGGGGCGGCGATACCTGTTCTCGCCTCCCAAATTATGTAATGATTAAATTAAATTATTTGCAATGAAAATGATTGTATCAGGGGTTTTGCTACCTTACCATAGTAAAATAAAAATTTTCCAATAAACAAGTTTAATTTTTTTTTTAAATTTTAAGTTGTATTTAGCGAATATAAATTATTAAAAGTTAAACACAGAAACCAACAGAAATTGTAAAATTGCATTTTTTAATATTTTTGGGCTCGGTCCACACAAATAAATAATTGATTTGTTTTTTTTTTACATAACTCCACACAGGAGGCCCTGAGAAAAACAACTTTCCGAATGGTTTTCCCGAAGAAACGAAAAGTCCCAATAAACTGCTTTTAAGTAGTTTTTTTAAATGGATGCTTTTACTTTGAAGTGAAAAATAAAACTTATTTTACTACGCAGTTAGAAAATTTTTGTGTTAGAGTCTAATTCAAACTATTTCTTTCTGCAAACAAATTGTTTCTAGATCTCTGCCTAATCAACTGAACGATCGACATATATGTGCATTTTCATTCTGTAGAATAACCCGTATACTTTGAAATTCAAGCAAAAAATATATTGATAAATTTATGAAAATTAACGTAAGCAAATAAATGTAGGTACTACTCAAATATTGTTCCGCAAACATTCCCCACCCAAACCAACCTGCGGCTGCTCGGTCCAGTGATTCCAGGGGATAAGCTTGATTGAAGCGGCCAGCGTTAAATCTGTATTCAAAGGTGTTAACTTCAACCGTAATCCTCTAACCACTGTTCACATAAAAATCTAACACAAATTTATTTTATGTTATTGGAATCAATTTTTTAATAAGTTTAAAGGTATAAATAATATAACCACCAATGTAATATATTATCAATGAAGAAAAATTAAAATTAATATAATATTTGGGATGGGTTGTTTCAAAAAAATTTACGAATTCATCAAATGCTAGCAGGTTTTTGCTGGTAGGCTCTGCGGGTGGTTTTTTGTTCGGCTTCACTCAGTTTAAGTGTTGGTGACCATTTATAAATCCGATAGGGACTGGTTCCAAAAATAGCCGGTTCCTCGGATCCAGTGACAGCTAGTCACAGGAACAAAGTATCCGCGACAGGTAATGAAGTCGTATGTGGATGCGCGGTAGAAAATTATTCACAACAGCCAGTTACAATAATAATCATGCCATCCATCTCTCCATACCTGGAGAGATTCACGAAAGTACGAATCCAATAGTGTTAGTACTATTGAATTCATGCTAGATGTTAACGTAAACCGCGCCATCTTTTGGCATTGCCTTAATTTGGTTCTATTATGAAATTTCGATTTATGACAAACGCACTCATAAGGCGCGGCGTCAGAGTTTTACTCGTAGTCGGATTCTTAAATTTCAACCGTACTGACGTTAGCGTAATAATAACGTAAGATTTTAAGTTTATTTTCACGTTATGTGAAGGTTCTATTCACGTTCTGTGATTATTTCAGTTTCATGAAGCAACTGGCCTATAATTATAATTACAGAACTTGAATAGAACTTACACAGAACGTGAAAATAAACTTAAAATATTTGATGAATTCTTCAAATTTTTTGAAACAACCCATTCTTAGACTTTAGAAAACATTCAATAGATGTCCCATACGTATGTGACACACTCACACCTTAAAAAGATTCTCCACGCAGCATCATTTTCCTCTGGATCTCCTTTGTGGAACTAATGTAAAAAAGGGTTCCATGTCAACTCAGAATCATGCAATTTCAACACCCCGTTGAAAAGTTATTATGAGTTATGAAAAAAAAAGAAATATAATCCATGATCTAACCTAACTTCACATAAGCAATATTTTTTAATATATTTTTTCATCTGACAGCATTAAACAAGTAGCTATTCGTGACAAAGATGCGCCACTTACGTTAACAGATAGCGTGGGGAACGATGCTGGCAGGCGTAAATACTCTTGGATTTGCCCGCAGGGCCTAGCAGAAAAAAACTTGCGGATCGGGTTTTTAACTGCTAGTCAATTATGAATTTTTAAAGGAGGTGTCGAAGTTGCATGATTCTGAGTTGTCCGGTCACCAAAAAAGATGTTTATTCAAAACAACATCTATGTTACAAATAAATTCGTTACAACTTTGTAATTATAAACATACATACAAACACAGAATTCATTAAAACGTCCAAAGTACACAAACACTTT
Source organism: Limnephilus marmoratus (assembly GCA_917880885.1). Taxonomy (NCBI): domain Eukaryota; kingdom Metazoa; phylum Arthropoda; class Insecta; order Trichoptera; family Limnephilidae; genus Limnephilus; species Limnephilus marmoratus. The sequence goes on along the minus strand of OU862912.1, from coordinate 57,439,906 downwards.
ACACGACAACACGATAACATACATTTAAACACCATCCACACTAACTATGGTAAACAATCCATTGGTTAAGAGGGGGGCAACTTATATATATAGTTTTTCAACAACCTTCCCATTGAAATAAAAAAAACCAAAGAAATCAATAAACTGAAACTCAAACTGAAGCTACACTTCATCAGGAATAATTAACTAAATAATTACCTGTTTTTCTCTTTCTTTCTATTTATTTTTAATACATATTCATCTCTATTTTATTTAGATTTTTCGAATTTCTCCTAAGTGCACAATAACCGTATGTAACCGTATCCTATGTATGTACACCTACACATATAGATGATCCAGAAGTCTCAATTTATCCTATTATATACTTACTTATTACATAATGTTGTTCTATTTCAGTTATAGTTAGTGTAACTCGCTCATCAAGCACAAGAACTAGCTTCTTCTTTGGTGAGATTGCAATGTTTAAATAATTTCTGTACCGCTATGTAATTTCCATAACTCCACTGTACAATTATATAACTATATTAAATAAAAAAAAAATAAAATAAAAATATAATTGCATCCCAAACGACATTAAAAACGAAAAAAAGCTGGGGAAATTAAAAAAATTTATTAATGTATTCTTTATAAACAAAGTAATGACATAGAATAGCGATGTATTGTTTTAGTATATTTAGTTTAGTTTAATGTGTTTAATTATTTCTAGTTAGGTAAATGAGTGAAAATGTAATTTTATTTTTTACTAAATAAAAAAAAAAATATTTAAAAAGATAGCAGTCAAAAATAAGCCACAAAAATAGTTGAAGATAATATTGTTAATTCTGATTTCCAAATAATATTGTTGAATTGACATGTTTAAAATAAATAGGAGACAATGTCGGAGTTAGTTAAGGCGCTGTCGCGGTAAGACAGAGATCCCTGGTTCTATTCCCAGTTGGGATTTGTAATGGAATTTATGTAGGTAGAGGCAGAGCAAAGATATCCATCTCAAGTTAGTGGGAAAAATTGTAGGGTTCATCTCAAATGAAAGATTTAGTATGTTAGAACAATTCTTATTGAAAGGAAAAATATACAAAATACAAACATATGTGTAAATACCTTTTGTGACTAATCATCCTAGTAATAACAGATGAGAGAAAGAGAGTTTTATAGAAACTGACCGCAAATCCGACGCGCCGCTAGCGACAAAGACCATCTGAGACGTCCTACCATCCGTGGACCGGACCAGGCACCTTCCCCAGGAGAACCCTCGAGCATCCAGATGTGTGGATCTTCCACGACCGCAACCAGAAATCCCCATCCACGCAGTGAGAACTCTATTTCCAAAACACGCGCGCCTTGGTGTCTCAAGACGCCATTCCGTCACCTGGCGAGGCAGCATCCGAATCTCCACGTTCCGAGCCGAATCTGCCGAACTCCACGACCAGTCAATGTCAATTAAAACGCATGGCGGGACCATAACAAAATGGCACGAGTCACCATTACTTCAATAGGCAACAGGACTTCCATTATCACGGCACCTTTTTTTTTAGATGCATCGGTATCTCATTCCAACGATCACCGAAACTTTTAAATTAACGGTCACAACGCCTTGACGCAACTGCATTGCGAAAAAATTCTCCCGGACGTTAATCCATAAATAAGCGAGGCCTCGTTCTTTTAATTTTAAAGAACCCAAAAGTCAAAAAACCGTCCCGTCTGGGAACACAAATTTACGTCTGCCGCCATCTTTCCCGGCGCAAGCTACCCACCTCCGTCGACAGCGTCGACAGGCTGTCAAACTAAATAATAAAAATAAATTAAATTAAACAGTACCTACTCGCGTACTTAAACTCACAAAAATTAATACGTTACAGATTATTATCTTTTAATTTTTTTCTGTGTCATGTTCTGTTTCATATTTCATTTAGTATTGTCTTCTTTTTCAATGACAAATTTATTTGTTTAAAATTTGCACAAGTTTACAGTCCTAGGTCCTAGTAACACGTATTTCTCCATCATAGAGTTCCTCCGCATTGAAAAAGCCACATTTTCATTTCAAGCTAGGTTTCAAATATGTGTGCACTTTTTAATATGTTACTCAAGATAAACAAGTGTTATTCGAATTTATACAGATTTCTATTAGAAGTATAAATGTAAGCACAACTTCTTGATTCAATGAAGGCAAGGATAAGGTGAAATTAATTTATATTTTCCTCATAAGGTTCATGAGGGGTTGGCTTACTGGCAGGGGTTAAACTTTATCAATTACAATCCCTTAACCAAAGGCAAACCTCCCAGCACCACCACCCACCAGGTACCACTATTACTCTCAGATATTGTTAGTTGTTAAGCTCGCACTCGTATAGCAATATCAGTGCTATTACTGCAGCCAAATATTAGAGGCGAGGCACAGAAATAGAACAATATTTAATAGGGAATAACCAGAATAAAATTTAATTAAAACAGAATTAAATAAAATTTTAGCCGCATTGACCTCTTTTCCACAAAAAAGTATAAATTGATTTCGAAAGATTGTCATTGTATATCTGGTAATGTTTTACATTATGAGAAAATGTGTTTATGTTTAGCATAATAAGGTTATACCGTAGGTCGTTGGCAGATTTGTTAAATTTTCAAACAAAATTTTGCATTATACAACACACATTTCAAATCATATATATAATCATGCAGTGAAATAAATCATAAAGTATCTAAGAAACCGTTCGAAGAAATGTTTCAGAATTTTAATTTTAGTTTAAAATAAGTCCTTAAAAAAAGATCCGTGCACGTGTTTTGTAACGAAAATACTTCAGTTTGCCTATTTATTTAACGGTCTTACAAACTAATATATTTAAGATTTTTTTTACAATCTTATTTTACTTAGACATTATTGAAAAAGTATGAAAACTTATGATCAAAAAATAATTACGAAAAGCACATAATTTTAATAGTTTTATCATCATGCCTTACAGCATTTTTGAATGTAGACATAAATTAAAGCAAATTTTGAATGAAATAAAATCGATATTGAGTTATAATTTAATAAAGCTGGTACGGAGAATAATTATTCTTTCTCATAGGAACTGCCCTGTACGATCGTAAGAACATCTTTCTTCGAAATTTGGATTCTCGGCCGCTGGCTGGTTAAAGGCCCTTAACGAAGGAACAAGGAGGCATTGATGGGTCGAACTTATTAAATCGATAGATATTGATTTTTTTTTAAATTAGCTGTACACAGAAAAAAAATCAGGGCCTTTGTCATCTTTGGGGATGATGTGTGGAGGGTATATTTAGGGAAAGGAAGGAGAGGAAGTTCTAGAAAGGAACAGAAGGTACGAGGGGTGGGTAGGAATCTGGGGGTCAATGTTTCTGTTTTTGTTGGAAAATAATTTCCCTCAGGGCTTATGCCATTTTTGGGGATGCTGTGTGGAGGGTAGGAATCTGGGAGTCAGTGTTTCCAGGAGTGATGAATGTATGCATCCATTCCTCCCACTGCGGTGCAAGTCGATGTTCCGAATCAGTACAGATGGAGAAGTAACCCTCAACCATTCTCTCCCGATCCGGCCTGCCATGAAGCTGGTGGGCAGACGCATCCGCCGCCAAGACCCGGACAAACCTCATCCCATGAACCCGGGCACCCCTGCTAAGTCCCTAAACGTAGCGAACCACTTGGGGAGACCTATGGCAGAGGTGTTAGTTATCCAATGAATGTTTCCCAGGGCAGCGGTACCCACACCCGCCTTCCATTGTGCCCTGGAGTGACGAATGTATGAGTCCATCCCTTCCACTTCGGTGCAAGACTAAAGCAATTCAATAATTTAGGAGGCGAGTATGGGTACCACCACCCGGCGAATCATTCATTGGATAACCAACACCTCCGCCACAGGTCACCTCGAGAGGTTTGCTACATTGGGCAACTTAGAAAGCCCGGGTTTAAGGGGTGAGGTCTTGGAGGCGGATTCATCTGCCCACCAGTTACGCGGTGTGTTGGATCAGGAGAGGACGGCTTGGGGAGACCCTTTGACCTCTCCATTCGGACTCTCTCGACCCATCGTCTAACGCTGGAGTGCGGAAGGAAGGATGGATTTATACGTCCCTCAGTCCTGAACACACTCACCTCCAGATTCCTTTTTCCTGTCTAGCACCACCTCTCCTTTCTTCCATTAAAAAGACCGTCCATATTACATGCCCAAAGTGAACATAAGAACGGAGGGAAATTGTTCGGGACCTCCTGTGAAACATTGAAAACAATTAATAAATTAATATCAATGTTTCACAGGAGGAACACTCCAGTGGAAAATGTAAAAAAAAAACCCATGCATTATTCACACAAAAAATATACCAGTAAATATTTTGAAGACCATCGTGATAAGTTTGAATTGGCAAATATCCTAAGACATTCTGTATTTTTTATCATATCATATTACCATTTTTTATAAACCGGAAAGATGGGACATCATTTTATGGGTTTGAAAAAACGATAATTACATAGCCGAAAATCATTTAGAAAAAAAGAACGTTTTCCACAAGAATAACGAGGCACAGGAGAATAACGAGACTTACCAAAAATATTACATCTCATAAATATTTTTTTCCTTGATCCATCTCATTGATCATAAATCATTATAATGTTCAACGTCTATATTACTAAATCCAATAGAATCTACTTGTAATTGTAAATTATAATAATAATAAGAATATTAAAAAATTTCATTTTGTTAAAATCAGCACTACTACCATTATACCTCTAAAACACGTACAGACAGAGTAAAATGTACAACATCTGTCATAAAAGTCAAACCAAATGATAAGTTCGCAGAGAACAAACAATAAATCTAGTGATCGTTAAATGTCAAATTCAAAAATTCGCCTGAAATCAAAGTGTTGCCATATAAAAAAATAAATCAGGGTGGAATTTTACAAAATTAATAGGAAGATTTTCGGAGACGGGACATTTTCATGTAGTGACGTCACGGGCCCAAATAATGGATTAATTTATTTAAAAATAGAAAAACTGAACATTTCTAAAAAAATTTACTAACATGTACGTAATCTTAGTAAAAAAATCTGTCCACACGATTTTTTCCAAGTCGTTATGAAATCCATGCAAGTGGCCTATTAGCTATATAGCTTTTACATTGAGACGTTAGGTATAAATATTCTGCATGCTCAATTCTTATTCCAAATTTCCATAATTACATAATCGTCTTTATTCTAACCTTCCTCTCAACTCACCTTGCCCCCTTTCACTTCACACTGGAACTTGCGGTGATCCTTTAAGCATATTGCTAATTATGTAATTATGGTGCATTTCCTGAATTTACAAACCGCAAATGGTGCAATAATCAGATCAAAGTTCCGCTCCTAAGTTTTGTAAAACTCAGGCGGAAACCTTGCGGTTCACACGTGTGATAAGTAATTATGTGGCTCGTTTGGCAAACTATTTTTATTTAAATCTTTCTAACGCCAAATATACCTAATCGGCATTGAATTATAGTTACACACTCGTAATTTCCTGTGGTTTGAGTTGATTGAAATCGGAATTGATGCGGTTGTGGGCATTTCTTCCGTAGGCGGAAATTTAAGATGATTGTATAAGTTCGTATTGTTTGTTTTTACTTTGAAAGTGCTTGCACGCAAACGAAAGAAATATAGGTTTATGCAAGTAGATACAAGGTGTCCGGAAACTCGTAGTACAAGCGGGAAACTGGAGACTCCACATTACATTTGGAGTCAATTTTGTGGTATAACTTTTTTCGATTTGAGCTTCCGTTTTCGAGTAAATCGGGTCCGAAGTAGGAATTTTTTTGGTTAAATTTGAAAAAATCGTTCACTAGGGGGTTGATTTCAGCTATGTAATGTCTTATAAAATGCATCGAAGGGTAAACCGGGCTCAAAAGTTTTTTTAACCCTTTAGTTGCCGAAAAAATGGAAAAATAGAAAAAAAAAATATTAAAATCGAAATGCTGAGATCGAAAAAAATAAGTTTTTTGGGTTCTCTACGTGATGTAGATTCACCAGTTTCCCGCTTGTACTACGAGTTTCCGGACACGTTGTATACAGTAGACCTCGTTTCCAAAAAAGTGTGTTTATAATTTTGTCTTATTTAATAAATCAAAACCAAAAATTTTCGCTGAAATTATAATATTTGTAAGTAGGAACTCAAGTGCCCTCTTTAATAATTATTATATACTAAAAACCAAATAATATTGATTATACCGCAATGTCAGCTCATAGTAAGAAATACAATCATTCGAACTCGGGCGGGATACGATAACACCATCGTGAACCGGTACCTGAACGTAACAAACAACTTTACAGACAGATGAAATTTCAAATGGTCTAGTTAAAACAGCACTTCACAACACTCAGTCAATTACAGTGCAGGAAATGTTGACCGCTCCGAAAAATATAGATTCGCAGTTCCTACACATATTATCATTGTAACATTGGAGGGGACCCCACCACTTTCCCAACGGCGTTATAAGGAAACATATTATGGTTTCCTCCTTCGTCGCACACGTTAAGAATCTATTTTATTGAGCGAAGCTACATTTATTTGAACAAATTTAGTCCCTCCAATGTCGGTGTTAGAAAGCAGTATGTAAGTACTTACATTAACATAATACAAAATAATAATAAATCTGGCAGTCCGTAGTAATAATTTCATAATCTTATGAAATCTATAGAGAAAATATAAACAGATAAAAGTGTTAGTAAATAAAACGAAAAATAAGAGCTGCGCCCGGTTATCTATCCTTGTGCCCATCATTGTAACACGATCAACATCATGGCGCTACATCCCAGGTTGGGATTTGGCTGCCTCCAAAAATATTCTCAACCGCTCCAGGCATTAGCCAATTAGCCATTCGTTTCCAGTTGTAATTTTTTTAGTCCTGTTCATTGCTTTCTAAATATGTCTGCGACCCTGTTCCATTCTTCTCCGCACCTGTCCACTTCTTCCTCGGTCTACTTCTGCGTGGCTTCCACTGGTTGTTCTGTCACCTGGCATTCTTTTTGTTGTTGTTTAGATTTTAGATAATAGAACTTTTCAAAGAACTTGAATTTCAACTTTGAAGTCTGATGAATTGTTTAAATTCTGTCCTTAATATCCAACTTCACGTACAACTGTAATGGCAATGTTATACTAAGTTAGGTTAGGTTAGTTTATTTTTTGTTACAGTGAAAAATTGAATCATTTTATTGGCTGCCTGTTTATTTATATAGAAGCTCCGACCAACTGTTTGCAGTACACATTGATAAATTGAATCAGGTCGCTAGAAGAGAACTAACATACCTACTGACTGTACTGTATTTTCCTTCCTACAGGTGCTTGCAGGATACGCTGGATACAATCACCCTGCGCTTGCCTCCTCGTGGACTATCACAAACCTGTCCAATTGTCTTGTCTGTAGTCATACTAACACTTATTGTATCTTGATTTCCCGCTAAGCACTTGCATACTGCTTACTAACAACGTATGCAGGGACACTTAAATGTAGATTCGTTCATTCAAAAAAATGAGAGTCCTTGCGAGAGCCTTGAAGGAGTAACCATATGTTACTTCTACCAGGGCGGGTAAGTGGCGGATAACCTCCAATACCTACTAAACACTTTTTGGCAATGACACCTCAATATTTAAAAAAGCAACACTCTCGGCTGTACAGATAGGTTTTTTTTTTTCTTTAAGTCTTCAGGTATTTTACCTCTATTATTCACTGATTTTCTTTGAGGCTTCACTGGGTGGTTGATTAAGGGACACGGATGCTGATGCTGAGTGTGGTTTATTTCAGGCTGAATGCAATTTACATTTTTTATTGGTACTTGCCAAATAATTTGAGACTTAATTGTTTATCGTAGGTATGTTCTTTATCTATTTGTACAGGTGCTTACAGGGTTTTTCACATGATGCAATGCTGCTTCGTGAGCTTCTTAAACGAGTTGTATTTTGCTTTGAATATTATTTTTGCTTGTATTACTAACCTAATTTGTTGTATTATGTTTTTTCACTTGCATACTGCTTTCTAACAACGTATGCAGGGACACTGGAGGTCGAGATTCGTTCAAAATAAATAAATGTAGCTTCGTTTAACAAAAAAAATAGAATCTTGCGAGAGCCTTGAAGGAGTAACCATCTGTTACTTATACCAGGGCGGGTAAGTGGTGGATAACCTCCACTGTACAGATACGTGTAATTTTAATAAGTAACTAGTTACTCACTTGATTAATTCTAGTACGTGCGCCATTTTTATAATAATCATTATTTGTTCTAAGATCCTGATAATATTACAAATTTAATTTCACCGAAAAGCACTTCCAATCGTTTTATTAATACCTTTCGTGACCACATTTAAAACATTTATCTGAACGTGGATTAGAAGTAATCTAACGGAAAACGCAAGAACTTATATAATACAACTGTAACATTGGGTTTGTTATGGGTTATACAATTATATGACCACACTAAAAAAACAGTTCGACGCTTTCGGAATGGTTTAACCGTGCGATATACGACTATAGTCCGTTCATTTACCGCAATTTGGGAATTTCATCCGCACTATTAATTAGTGCAGACCGTTTACATAGCAGATATGGTATGTTTTTAATTACCTGCGAAATAACAAAGGTTTATATTGCTAAATCAGAGGACAACGGACGTTGGTTTTCAATTAATTATTTGGTGTGATATTTGTATTGAAAATAGGATGACCGGACAACTCAACAATGTACAACTCATCAACCCATCACTCGTTTTTGAAAAGTTAATAAAAATGATGAAAAAAAAAACTTGGGTTTATTTATCACTTTTCATGACTTCTGAAAGGGGTGTTGAAATGCTACTTTTTTGAGTTATCACGGAACCGAAAGTAGATAGTAAACTTAAGATTTTACTTACGCCCACAATTTCAATTTGGGAGGCGGAGATGGGTACGGCCGCCCCGGGAACCTTTATTTGATAACCAACACCTCTGCCATAGATCACCCCAAGTGTTTCGCTACGTTGTGATTTAGCAGGGGTGCCCGGGTTCACGGGGGTAAAGTTTGTCTAGGTCTTGGAGGCGGATTACCAGGACACACTGAACCCCAGATTACTACCCACCCCCTAAACCCTTTTCCTTCCCAGAACTCTCCTCTACTTTCTTTCTTTAAAAAATCCTCCAAACACCATCCCCAAAGATGACATAGGCCCTGATGGAAATTATTCTCCTCAGGGCCCCCTGTGTGGAGCTCATGTAAAAAATATATGTATGTATAGGTACACGGTTGACATTTGTCACATGAGAACGGGTCGTTTCTACGACTAGTTCTTGAGTTCAACAGCTCGGCTGTGGAATAAATTGCCGGCCACTGTGTTTCCTCCCTCCTACAACATGTTCAATCCTTTCTCTCCCCTAAAATACCATCCACACAGTATCCAAAAAGATGACATAGGCCGTGAGAGAAATTATTTTCCTCAGGGCCTCCTGTATGGAGTTAATGAAAAAAAATTCAAACAATAAAAATTATGTATACATTTGCCCTGAAGAAGGAACGGTCGTTCTGAAACCGGTCGGATTTACTCAAATATAAAAGTGATTCAAACAAAGTTAAATTGTGTCATTTATCTATAATGGATAACCACAAAGTTATAGCTACATTCAAAAGTACAATAAAAATTGTTTATATTTTATGTATTGTTTGTTTTATTTGCAGTTACGCATACATTTGTTTTATTTTCTCGTGATTTTATTATTTATAAACATTAAAGTAAAGAAAAAAATAGAGTGTGCCATTCACACGCGGTAGAAGTGAAACCTTCAGAAAACTAAAGTAGACAACAGTAGGAAGAGTACAAAGCACCGCAAAAAGAGGGGACCGATAGGCACAAAGTATCGCACAGAGAGGAGAACAATTATTCTATCTCATTCTCTTGCAGGCTAAATCCTATAGATGTATGTGTTTGTCTCTTTTTAACGTCGCTATTTTTCGTTTCATTGAGTTTCAAATCACAACGGTGCTAATGAAGATTTCACTTTAAAAAAACCTAGGCACAGCATACGTGGTTCACAAGCGTACGAACAGACACAAATATCACCATTTCGAAACAAATTTTCAAAGTATTGATTTATTTTTATTTAGTAGACATGTATTTTTACAATGGAACATAATTATAAATACCGCAGCCTTACTAAAAAACCCAGTGAAAATTTTATTCAATTGACAAACGGCCGCGGATGTGAAAACATTACTAATTAAAAATTTGTTCTTTGAAAGAAATACACATGGTTTCCGCGGCCTGAGAGGGTAGTTTATCTCTGTTTTAACCATTGATGTTCGAACGATATTTGTAATTTTTCCATAGTATTTTGAATGTTCTATATATTTCTTATTTTTGAAGGTGTCGTAAAAACAAATACCATTTATGAAAACTAGATAAAATTACCTTTTAGATTTATGTATTTGAAATACACTTTAGCTTTCAAAAACTGCCATATTTTAAGATTCAAACTCGGAAAAAAATGGAAAAAAATTTCCTCCCACAACATTTTTGACCAAAATGTAGAGAAATTTAAATAAAATCAAAATTTAAAAAACACAGTCCTTTTATATAATAAATTTGGAAGGAAACTATCACCTCACTTTTTCATCGTGTATACAATAAAAAAATAATAAAAAATTTAAAAGTTTTGTTTATTGCCAAAAAAATAACTTAGAAATAATACCGAAATTTAAAACAGATTTCTTGCATCTCTAAAGACGTTATTTTTTTTGATACGTTTACGAACACATGTATTAGATTTTAATATTATAAAAAATTATCACTTTTAAGGAATTCTCTTAAAATAAAGATCTTAAAATGAAAATTTTATCTTTTAAGTAACCTGTAAAAAACAATATTCTGACAGTTCAACTTTGAAAGTACGGCGTTTGTACAATAACTTGATTAAACTGATCTAAACCACACAAATAACATGGTAAATATATCCATTATGTGAACAGAAGAGTAAATTCGTCACTACAATAGAAATTATTAAGTAAAATCACAAAATTTTCGATATCCCGCCATAAAACACACCGAGCTGTTTTGTCATCGCGGGCTGTCGCGGGCCGAAGAACTAATGCATAGGCGCGCCAATAATGCCCCTTGCGGAGAAAAATTAAAACAACATTGTTTCCTAGTAAATTAAAACCATATACAACGTTGTCACATCTTAATGCGTTTTAACAGCGTGACCACGTAAGTAACTTTATTGGTAATAAAACGTGTAAAATTGTATACGAGGTATATTTATGTTATTGCAATAACACAGTTAATCGGTCGCGCTGTGGTTTTTTTTTAGTAAGGCTGCACAAGTCTTTTATTTTTAAAATTAATTTCGTAATAAAACAGAATGACGACGAATTCAAGCAATACAATTTAATTAAATTGATGCAATCATTCAAAATGTATCCACAAAGCCCACATATATCTAAATTATAAATTATGATTATGATTTCTCGTGACTTACAATATTAGTTGGATATATATTTTAGCTTTTTTAATAACGTTATTAATACCAAAATAGTCTTACCATCATAAGAATTGGGTAATGTTGATACAAGAAAGACAATATTAATATTAGGATTAGGACAAACCGCTGGCAGTTTGGGCTACGTTGTTACGTTATAACTATATTAAATTAGTTAAATTTGTGATTGCTTTTTTAAAAGTAAAACTTCTTTACGCACGCTTGACTTGTGTAGTAAGCTGGTGAATGCGTAACGAGAGCGTTACGAAAAGCGAGGCGAGTGGTAGTTGAGAGGGAGATATAAGTTAGTGAAGATAGAAAGAGAGAGAGTTACGTTTCGTATATTACTGTAGGGGCAAGAGAGAGAGGTGCGAGCACACATTTTCTTTCTCTCTTTCTCTCATAGCCAGTTACATTTCTTATATCTAAAACACAGTGCAGGCCTATTCTCTTCATCACACTGTAGGAGCTGGAGAGAGCAGTGCGCGGGCACATTTTCTTTCTCTCTTCCTATCATATAGATGGAGCTAAAGAATTTTTACTTCAGTCGTGTAGTCTGAAGCGCACTCGTTTTTTTTTAAATTTTTCTTCATTAATTGCTTTGATGGTTTGGTAATTTGTGGATTTTTTGACCACCATGCTAGGCCCACGCCCGTGTTATGGTGGTCGATATTATTTTTATTTTACCTCCACACAGGAGGCCTTGAGGAAAACAATTTCCCTCGGGACCTGTGTCATCATTGAAAATGCTGCGTAGAGGGTCTTTTTAGGGAAAGTATTAAGGGTGTTAGTGTGTCCAGGAGTGACGGACGTATACATCCATTCCTTCTACCGCGGTGCAAGGTGATGGTGAATTCGGCTGAAGGTGTCAAAAAGTTTATCTCCCGATCAGTCCCGCCAGGCAGTGAGTGATAAAACGCATCCGCCGTCAAGGCCTAGACAAACCTTACCTCATGAACCCAGGCACCCTAGCTAAATTACCAAACGTAGCGAACGAGTTAGGGTGACCTATCGCAAAGATGTTGGTTATCCAATAAATGGTTGATTAATTTTAGTTATTTCACAATTAATTAATTTAAAATATATATATTATATATTTGCGGCACATTCCAGTGGAAGATACTCTCAGTATCGCCCTGGTGTAAGACCACCATTCAGAATTGAAACGTTGCTTGAAATGGCTTTAGCCGTGTAGATCTGAATAGCAAGGTACTTCCGCACCTTCCTCTTTCCCATCTCCTTTCCCTCCCCACCACCATCAGTCTCATAACATACCCCAATTGGGGATGCCATTGTCTCACTGGCTCCAGAAGGGAGCAGCTGAGACTTGTGAGGTATTCACATAAAAAAATACAGTTATTATTTATACCTACTAGGAATTTATTTTGCACTTACATCCCCAAATTTTTACTACGACGTCATCGACTGCAAAGTTATCATGGTTAAACTTTAATCGCACATAATAATTTATTATGTCGCATTAGCGTACAGTGATTTTTTCAAAAGTTAGCAAACCCTTTTTTTTGTGGTTATGACTTTTTTGAGTAGAATTAAATATTTCGAATCTAGAATCGATTTAGCAAAGGTAATTCAAATTTAACGAGAAAGATTTTGGTAATCCCCGAAGTAATTTATTATGGAAGCTATTCTCGATTCCAATTTACTTAGGAAATGAGGCGAAAAGCGAAAACATTCAGTATGAATCTCACATTCTTGCGGAATCTAGATTTTCAACAATTTAAGAGAAAATAATACTCGTAATATCTCTTTTCATGAATGGCTCTATTATAGAACGTTGTTATACGGCACGGTTTTAATTATATTTAAATAGGTTTCGCTTTGTGTCCAGGCTCCACTCTACAAAAAAAAATTCTTTTCTATAATATATGCAAATATTTTATAAACTTTCACAGAAAGTAATCACTAATCACTTTCTGGTTCGACATAAATATACTTTGAATAAAAATATTTTTTTTTAACACCAATTCTATAAATATTTAAAAATATGTATTGTACAGTATGTATTTATTTAACCCTGATGAAGGTTGAATCATAATATGTGAGCCTCGGGCAAAGACGTTACATACTTTAGACGCGGGGTAGAAATCTCAAAATGGGAAGCCAACAACAAGACAATTGTAGAGTACTCGATTTCTAGTACTTTAGTACTAAACTGCCACGCGTCGAGTAAGGTCGTATCCTACTAGTAAGTAAATTGCATTAAAAAGCGCCAAAATTCCCTCCTGTGTGATGAGAAAATGTTTCCATTACACGGTAAACAGCCGTAAAAGCGAAGTAATAACATTTCATTTATAAATACATGCAAATTACTTATTATTATCGATTATAAAAATAATACAATTGCTTTCCGCCCACAGATTTTATGCGTCATTAGAGAACTCAAGGCCTACTAAAGTACAGGTCTGGATGCGCAACAGCCAAATTACAAAGTCGATGCCATGCCGTCGCTAAGTAAAATTTACTTTTTATAATAATAATCTAATGATTCTTTATTTACTTGCCTGCGGTAAAACAACATACAAATCAGCAGAAACAACAATAACAATGAACGCCATTTGCAAACTACCGTTGTTCATTATAGCTATTTGACACCTCGAAATTCGACTGGTGCCCAGGCCTCCTACTTTAGTCGGCCTTGAGACAGTATTTAGTAACTTTTGAATTTTGAATACGAAAATGCCGCCCGCGTTCTATATTTTGTTTCGTCCATATGCACATATTCTTTTAAGCGTCTATCTTTATCATACACGAACAACTTTTGAATTAAGAAATTATTGAAAATCGCTGAAAACAAAAGAGTTTTGATTAATTGCCACATTATATCTTGAGTTTGTGAGACTATGGCAAGTCTATTTATATAACGTCATTGGCCTCGGGTGTGTAAATTACTCCAAAACTCACTAAAGGCTCGATGACACAGAGCGAGTTTACAAGCTACTGTCTACCAAGTTTAAAAGCGGGTAAATCGGCGAGTGAGATTGTCATGATGACACACAAAACTGTCCACTCGCTCAGTAGCGTAGTAAACTGAGGTCGCTGCTAGCGCCAGTATCAATAATAACGACGCCTACGTGAACTAATTCTGTGTTGTTTGACAGTCGAAATCAGCTGTTTATTGGCAGCCATCTTGGAAAACATAAATAAACCAATCACGAGCAAGGGTGTGGCGAGTAAAGTTGACGACCTTTCAACTTTTTTCGTAGATTGTCAACAATCTGCTAGTTAGCAAGTAACACGATGACACTGAGCGAGTTTACTAACAGATAGTGAATTTCCCAGACATTCGCTTGTAAACTCGAAGCTTAAGTGTAATATCCTAAAAGTTGACTGATGAATTTACTTTATGCGGATACAAAACGGCAATCAGCAGATCTAAATGTACATCAAAGACATCAACCTAATAGAGAGACGTCTGCTGCATAGGTGGTCCTTTAAATGTTTTCCAGTCCCAGTTAGAAATTAATAATATTTTGTGATAGAAACCGATTAAGTTATCAAGTTGATCCGGAGAGAGTAAAATCCACAAAGATTCAAAATCACAATCAACCGGTAGTTGCGTTTTTTCATGCCTCAATAACATTTGAATAATTCACATTCGTATCAAAGGATACTTCAACGATATCTGTGGTCTATGGTGGTCTAGGCGCAGTTCAAACGGGCACGATACATTTCAGTATCCCTGAAATCACATAGAGACCGCCAAACAACCACTTTTTGATATAAATATTTTAAATTTATTATGATGCCCAAAGATATTCAAATACAAAAGAGATATGGTATGATGTCCGAGCGACTGTCGGCGGACTACTACCTAATCGGAGTAGTTTGCGTACGAAAAGAATTTGTTCATTTCGTTGATTTTTTGAAGGTGTGCATTAGTATTGGTTAAAGAATTCGTTCATTTAGTTTAACGTTCGTTTAGTATATTCGTTCATTTAGTTTATTCGTTGAATGGTAAACAATATAGGCGACACCCAGAAGCGCAGTCCCACCTAGTAAAAACTGCAGATGGCACATCTCCTATATTTCAATATATTTGATGATGCCTAACCAAAGGCGAACAGAAACGTTTTGGTTTTATAAACCGCGTTCCACGCTCATACCGCATAACTTTGGGGGTGGTTATTCATGAAAATCTAAGAATAAAATCCTTGTTAAGTTTTTTTTTTAATAAAGCAGTTCTATTTATCAAAAAAATGTAATAAAAAATGTCCGGTGTAATCATTAGTATAAAAATTAATTGATGCGGGTTATAAAATTAATTGAATCAGTGATACAGTATGTCATTGTACGGTTTTTTTGATAGTGATCTCACTGTGTTACTGGCCTTACAAAGATGGCTGTTCAGCTGTAGCTAAGAAAATTCATAAATACAGTAGGTAATTCATTCATTATTACTTTTATTACCTACATTTAGTAATTTGCTACTGAAAAATTCACAATATAACACTTTGATACTAATACAAAATCGTGACAGTCGTACAATGAGACCAGTTTCTGTGGGCAGCCACAAATAGGCGCCAACATTTAATAGATAACTCACCAATTGCTATTTCCGGCAATTACGTTATTGCGAAAACAACCGTCAAACTTCTGGGAGTTTATCTGGATTCAGACCTTTCATTGAAAAGCCAGGTGAATAGGACCGTTAGCACGGGGTTCTTCTACCTTAGACAACTTAAGTCAGTTCGTAGGAATCTTTCTACAGAGGCAACTAAGCTTCTTGTGAACTCGTATGTAGTATCACGTCTTGATTACTGCAATGGCATCTATGCAAGTCTTCCTAAATGTCAAACTGACAAACTACAATCAGTTTTCAACGCCGCAGCACGACTTATCACTGGGGTACCCAAATTTTCGCACATTTCGGAACACCTCCGAAATCTTCACTGGCTGAAGTGTCTTGAAAGGATCCAATACAAGTTATGCTGGATGGTGTTTAAATCTATCAATGAAATGGCTCCTCCCTATATCTCTGAACTATGCATTCCGGAAAATATTGGTCTAAGGCAGTCAACTCTTAGATCAGCGACATCTTCTGCAATTGGAAGGTTGAAAGAACCTAAGCGAAATCCCAACACTAAGTTTGGTGATCGTGCATTCGCAGTATCCGGCCCTGAAGCTTGGAATAAACTTCCTATGGAATTGAGATGCATAACCAACTCAGCGGAATTTAGATCCAAACTGAAAACTCACTTTTTCCGATACTCCTTTCCATAAATTCATCATCTATTTAAACCCTGCAATTTTTAATAATTTTTTTCTCTCTTTTCTCTTTGTTTATAGTTAACTCAATCTGTCTAATGTAATCTGTTAATTGTGATACCTCAATCTGTTTACTGTTGAGCGATGAATCACCTTAATGCAGTAAAGATCGACTATTAAATTTATTAATTTATTTAAAATATCTATACCTTCCCGTAAATCCAGTTAATCTTCATTACACTTTTTGTACCCGTGTTATCGAATTGTAATATTGTGTAAAAACTTCCTACTTCTTCTGGCGCTAATCTTAATTGTAAATGTGTGTGTTAATAAGTCATCAGTTTTAGGTTAGAATCTATATGTCTTAGTCATAAGTCACTAGCTATAAGTCTTAGATGTAAATCACTAGTTATAAATGTAAATCTTAGTTGTAAGCCAGTAATATAAGTAGCTATAAGTCTTAGATGTAAGTCACTAGTTGTAATTGTAAATCTTAGTTATAAGCCAGTAATATTAATTCTTTTATATATTTATTTGTACAGCGCCCTTGAGGTGATTTTCCACGAAAACGGCGCTATATAAATTAGCCAATTATTATTATTATTATAAATTTTTGTTCAGAAGATTTAAAAAACTCATCGGTGATTTAACTCCAATTTTCGTCGCTTCGGTAAGCGGGGGTGATATTGACCGTGGGTTAACCCTCTTCATCCAGTTTATAAAAATAATCTGATCCAAATTCAGTATCTTTTCGACAGTGCGTGGACCAATTTATGGACACCCCATCGTTACGAGAGTTACGAGTAGTAATAATGTCAAGATATCCGGATGAAGTTTGTAGACCTACATTATAAAAGGTGAATAGGATGAACTTGACATACTTTAACCAGCGATTACTGAGTCGCTGATAAGTCCGATGTTACACCTTGTTGCTGGTATGACTTGTTACACCCTGTATAGGGAATTGGCATTTCTAGTTCGATGCCTAAGTTACTTGTTAGTCTTAATAATTCTCGGATATGAAGTTATCACAATAACCCGACAATACACTGTTTTTTGATACAGAAGATACCATCTTGGTGACCTTGATAAGCCTACTTCCTGCCATAATATTTGATATGCATTCACACAATGCTAATTCTCTTGTTATTTTCTTTTTACCTTTTATAATTATTTGTCCAATTTATTTTATCATTTCGAAAAGGATGAAATACTTCGAGGAAGTCTTTGAAAGTAACCCGGGTGACAGTGATTCCAGCGGTGAATCGGTTATGAACGAAGATGGAGTGAATGTTAGCAAAATCAGCATGGATGAATTAAAAAGATCAATTAATTGTATGAAGAATGGTAAGGCTGTGGGTTTTGACAGTATTGCTGCCGAATACTTTAAAGGAGAAAGCCATATTATTCTCACATGGTTGTGCAGACTTTTTAACCAGTGTTTAGAGGAGTGTTACACGCCGTTAGATTGGAGAAGGGCTGTAATCATGCCATTATACAAAGGTAAAGGGTAACGTATAGATTGTGGGAATCATAGGGCTATTAGCCTGCTTAGTTCAGTCAGCAAGCTGTGTGGCAGAATATTGATTGAAAGGGTACGCATGGAAACAAAGGATAAAATATGGGATGTGCAAGGAGCTTTTATGAGTGGAAGGGGGTGCATGGACCAGATCTGCGTATGCTTACCGAAAAGTTTCTTGCAAAAAACCAGAAACTTTTCTGTGACTTTATAGATCTACAAAAAGCATACGACCGAGTTGACAGGAAAAAGCTATGAAAGGTGTTGTCCAAGTATGGAGTGAGTACGAATCTCATACAGGCAATTGCGTCTCTGTACGAGGGAAGCGTTGAATGTATTAGAGTGAACGGCGATTTTACGGGATGGTTTGACATCACAAAAGGCGTTAAACAAGGATGCGTAATGTCACCGTGGTTATTCAATCTATACATGGATAATTGTATGCAAGAATTGAAAGAGCTGGGATTGGGCGCGAAATTGAGTAATCTAAAAGTATGCTGCCTGTTGTATGCTGATAATGCGGTGCTGATTTCTAACAGTATGGAAGATCTACAGTCTCTCGTGTCTAGGATGAACGAAGTATGTATGAAGAATGAGTTAATGATGAATGTTAGTAAGTCTCAAGTCATGGTATTTGAAAGAGAGAGTATGAAAACAATGTGCAACATAGTTGTGAATGATGAGAATTTGGAGCAGGTGGATGAGTTTGTGTACTTGGGAAGTATGTTTACGAGAGATGGAAGGGCTGACAGAGATATCGAAAGAAGGGTAAATGCAGGCAACTCCAAATGGAGGACTGAACGTCGTTGGCGGCAACAAAAATTTGTCCAAAGAAGCGAAGTTAGCCGTCCATAATGGAGTGCTGGAACCTACCCTGATGTATGGCAGTGAGGCATGGAACTGGCAGAGGAAGGATGAAAGTAGACTGAATGCTGTAGAAATGAGATCCCTGAGGCGTATGTGTGGTAAAACCATGTACGATCGTGTGAGAAATGTGGAGATCCGCGGAACAATGCAAGGCTGATGTAAGCGTGATGAGTAAGATTAAGAAAGGGACGCTCAGATGGTTTGGGCATGTAAAGCGAATGAACGAGGAAAGGAGAATATATGAAACATATGTGAATGGAAGAAGAAGTCGGGGACGCCCGAGGAAGACATGGCACGACCAAGTGAATCAGATACTTGAGTCGGGCCATGTGAAGAGTCGGAATAATAGAAGAGCATGTATGAGACAATGTATGAATGTGAACGAGGCAAGGAGTGTGTGCCAAGATCGAGTTGTTTGGTGGTCCGTCCTCTCTGCCTACCCCTGCGGGGAAACGGCGTGATGGTTAGTTAGTTAGTTTAGTTTAGAAAAATGGAATGTAATAATTGCGCTACCCCCGCATGCATTCAGGAATAAATTAATATGATTGAAGTGACACTTCTTTAGCCTATTTGTGATTTGAAATTCGGATGAAACGGAAGTTTAACTAAAATTTATTATTTGACGGGCCCTCGATTCCAATATAATGCGGTAAATTTATGACTACGCACGATCCACGATAGCGCAGTGGCGTAGAGAGACATTCAGCGAACGGAGGTTCGAATCCTGCCAATTTTATTTTTGTTAAATCAATATATTAAATCTTCAAACTACTTTACAATAAACAAGCAAAAGAAAAAAAAGCGACATCTAGCGTCTTTCTAGATTCATTTCTACCGCATGTGCATTGCACACTCTAATATTTTATTATTTAGACCACCGAACGAGTTTATGTAAACATTCTAAGATACTTTGCTATTAAAACATTACCCATGTATATTACCGCTATCGTTCAAATACACAATAGTAAACAAAATAATAAAAAAGTCAACGAAATTGGGGATCTTGAGTTATGCTTGACACCCAATTAAATTTTCGGCATGAAGACATTGGAATTTATCGTCAGAACGGAAGATTAGTTCGAAGTTATAAAAATCGCTTATTTGTCGCTTAGTACGCAGTTTCTTAGAATAAAATTCAATAGTTTGGTCACCATTCCATGGGCGCATCCAGATTTTGATTTAAAATGGGGCAAAACATAAAAACCTAGAGTAGATTTCGAAAAAATTAGGCTTCCACAACATATTCATGCATTAGACTCTAAAGAATGTGAACGAAAAACCATCCTATGAAGTTGCTGTAAATTTGAAAGCGCGACTCGGTCGCCAATCCCGGAGGTCGTGCATCGGCCAGCCAGGGTGGGCAAACGCCCTACCTTGCCCCACCGTGCCTACCCCCATGCATCATACTATCAAATTCATGTAAGAAATATTGAAGGTGCGAGCACAAATTTGGACAATTTCTCAACTTCAAATTACACATACCCATTAAACACAAACTTTACGTTACTACTAAAGACCCTTAATACGCATTCCCTAGAAAAAAGAAGAAAAATTAAAGAACCGATTTTTTAAAAATTATTCACTACTGCTGTTAAATCCTGCATTGTATCGACTTACTACGAGTCCTAAATCGAGCTACTTACTCTGTAGAAATAATTCTGAGACCAACTACCACGTACACGCACATATCGCTCGCTTTCATACAAGTGGAAACAAATTCGAATTAAATGTCGACACATTTAATATAAGTTTACCAGCACATAAGAGACACCTAAATTTCTTTTTTTATGTAGCACTAGCGAGTTCTCTGTCCCGCGAACCCCCATCGCTAGTCCCGGTACATTCAGTTTTCAGCTCGCGTAACACCTATTGCAATTTTTTAAATATAAATTTCATAATGCCAGAGCTCACCAGTATATAATAGAAACCATCGCGGGCATGCACACATCAAATCCCCAAAGTTTCATCGCAATCGGATGAATGGTCAGCAACGCATAATTTCATGATACCAGAGCTCACTATTGTATTTAAAACCATCGCGAGCATGTGCACATCAAATCCCCAAAGTTTCATCGCAATCGCAAGAATGATCAACAATGCATAATCTCATGATACCAGAGCTCACTATTGTATTTAAAAACCATCGCGAGCATGCGCACATCAAATCCCAAAAGTTTCATCGCAATCGCATAAATGGTTTAGCAACGCATAGACATCTCATATATATACCCAAACAGTTGTTAGATTTTTATTTTATTATTATTATTTTTTTTTACGCACCAGATTTAAATGTCCGGGTTAAATTTTCCCCAAAAAAAAAAAAAAGGAAAAAAAGAAGGAAAAACTAAACCCTTTCACACACTTCCCCAAATGATCATCTAGTCAACCCACGCTATGCAATTGCACTATATAAGTATTATAAATACAAAACAATACAAGAACAACATGTCAACCTACTAGAGACCAAATGGGAATATAATTCACCGACTCCAGATATTTTCATATCAGAGGGTTCGGCTCTGTGGCATTTCTAATTGAACCTATAAATCCTACTGATCCCTCAATATAAATATTTAAAAAATCCTTTGTAATCCTACATGTATTTAAAATGACTGATTTTTGCATTTTTATATACAAATTCTTTGACAAATCTAATATGCTTAAATTTTGAATCAGATTCCTAGGTATTATGCCAGTGGCCGAAATAACAAATGGCAATATTTTTATAGTCCGAGAATGCCAAATTCTTTTAATCTCATTACCTAAATCTGTGTATTTTCTTATTTTTTCAGAAATAGTTTTTTTTACAGGAAAAATTATTTTTACGCACCAGATTTAAATGTCCGGGTTAAATTTTCCCCCCAAAAAAAAAAAAAAAAAAAGAAGGAAAAACTAAACCCTTTCATACACTTCCCCAAATGATCATCTAGTGAATCCACGTTATGCAATTGCACTATATAAGTATTATAAATACAAAACAATACAAGAACAACATGTCAAACCACTAGAGACCAAATGGGAATATAATTCACCGACTCCAGATATTTTCATATCAGAGGGTTCGGCTCTGTGGCATTTCTAATTGAACCTATAAATCCTACTGATCCCTCAATATAAATATTTAAAAAATCTTTTGTAATCCTACATGTATTTAAAATTACTGCTTTTTGCATTTTTATATACAAATTCTTTGACAAATCTAATATGCTTAAATTTTGAATCAGATTCCTAGGTATTATGCTAGTGGCTGAAATAACAAATGGTAATATTTTTATAGTCCGAGAATGCCAAATTCTTTTAATCTCATTTCCTAAATCTGTGTATTTTCTAATTTTTTCAGAAACAGTTTTTGGAATATTACAGGAATTTGGAATAGCTACATCAATGATATAAGTTATTTTTTTAATTTTGTCATGTAAAACTATATCAGGTCTATTATGACTAATTGTTCTGTCTGTTAGTATAGTTTTATCATAATATATTTTATAAAATTCATTTTCTATAAATGAATTTGGTTCATATTCATAATAAGGTACTACATTACGGCAATCAATCAAGTTATGTTTAATTACCAAACTTTGGTGAATTATTTTTAAAACCTGATTGTGCCTAAATGTATACTCGGAAGGCGCTAATATAGAACATCCCGATATAATATGTTCTATAGTTTCGGGAAAAGCCAAACATTTTCTACATAAATCATCAATTTGATTTATATCTTTGATTATATGCTTTCTATAATTTTTAGTATTAATGACTCTATCTTGAATGGCAAGCATAAATCCTTCTATTTCTGCGCTCAACTCTCCAATACTCAACCATTTGTTTGACGAAAGTTTGTCAACATACGTTTGGTTGAGATAATTGAAGTGTTTTGCGTAATATTATTTCAGATAATATTATTATTTAGGAGCATCTTCTTATCATTCACTTGTAAATATGTATCATGAACTTTTTATATCATTTTGCAGTTAATATTCAAGCCCTCAGCTGACAAAGTAATATTTCTAAGTACGGTTCGATAGATGTGTACATACTTCAAATAGAGATCTTCTTATCATTCACTTGTAAATATGTATCATGAACTTTTTATATCATTTTGCAGTTAATATTCAAGCCCTCAGCTGACAAAGTAATATTTCTAAGTACGGTTCGATAGATGTGTACATACTTCAAACGCAGGCAGATGTCCCTCCCCAAACAAAGCACCCCCTCCCTGTAGAGGCCGTAATAGGTTCCTCGTATTCTGATCACAATATGCGGAAAAATACACGTATCGTGTCTGCGAACTTTACTGTCAGAACCGGGGGTAGTTCGAAAACATCAAGATGACTATCTTGAATATAAACAAATATAGTTTGCTGTCGTCTCTGCTTGTATTTATTACATATTTAATAATGTAAACGTGGAATAAGAAAGGTACCGTATTATGGGGCGACTTTTGACACGGGGATCGACTTTGATCATCGCGGTTATCTGCATTATTCTCACTACCAATCAGAAATTACACGCAACTTTTAATGATTTTTTCGGGCAACGTGAATACAATGAAGCTTCGAAAATAAGTGTCAGATTAGTTGATTTCTATTCATATTCAAACATAATACGTTTTCAAGCGGAGAACATTTTTTCTTAAAAATTATTATAACCAATTGAATAGATACTCGAAATTGTTTAATTTTTTTTATGGGAATGTACGCTTTTAAACTTACCGTGACGATTCACGGTAACGGTATCATGACGGCAAAAAAAGGCGATAAACATATGCTATTATAAACATGTACCTTATCATAATATTGCTGCAGCTCTTTCAAAACATGAGATACACAATGTACGTAGGTCTGTTCCGTCCAAAGGAAAAAGGTCATCATTTTCTTGGATCCCTCTCACACATCGCACCATGACGTCTACCAATACTACGAAGATTATTTTGAAAGTATGGAATATAGTTGCAAGGATGATATTGAAGTGTGAGTGAATTCCAAAAATTCGAAAAAGTCAAATGTCAATGCGCTGATGGTTTTGCTTTTGTTCTTATGAAAATGAGACAAACGGTTAAAGTATGTGTGCACCCCCCCAAAGAAAAATACAATCATTTTCATACATTTCCCCCACACTAATAAAGAAAATGAAACGCAATTCCCCTCGCAAAAAAATAGTACTTTTGTACTTAAGGAAACACTCACACGTATTTTGTGTGTCTCACCTTTATTTAATGTGTAAGAAAGAGCTGCAGCATTGTAGCGATAAGGAACGTATTGCGCCGTCCCGGTACCGTTACCGTTAATCTGCACGGTAAATATAAAAGCGCCCATTGGCGTATTGTTGTTTAAACAGTTTAGAAATATGAGATATATCAATGTCGCCCTCGCCGAAAGGTTTTTTAAGACTCCCAAAGAGACAAGCAAAATTTTGAATACGTATTTCGATGGTTTAACATGTGCAACAAATATTTTACATACAAATTATTTTACAGAAAAGTTATTTAGTTTCCAAGTTTAAAATTTTAAGTAACCCCATTTTACGGAACATTATTATTGTTTAGTGGAAGACCTTTTGAACTCGGCCCCATGTGGCATTTATATTGTTTTAACAATCCTTAGATTTAGAAAAGATGTTGAGATATCGAAATATGGCTTGTACAAATAATAAAACAAGAGTTAAAATAGGTTATTTCACTTAATATTATAATAATTAAATATTATAAAGCACAAGAGTGATAGATACTCTCAGTATCACCCCGTGAGATCATCATCTCGGACAGCAACTATTTGTGTAAGTTAACTAACTAACTAAGTAACCATCACGCCGTTTCCCCGCAGGGGTAGGCAGAGAGGACGGACCGCCAAACAACTCGATCTTGGCACACACTCCTTGCCCCGTTCACATTCATACATCGTCTCTCGTCTCATACATGCTATTCTATTATTCCGACTCTTCACATGGCCCGACTCAAGTATCTGATTCACTTGGTCGTGCCATGTCTTCCTCGGGCGTCCCCGACTTATTCTACCATTCACATTTGCGTCATATATTCTCCTTAAACTCCTTTCCTCGTTCATCCGCTCTACATGCCGACCTCCGTAGTCCAGTGGCTAAGACTCTTGACTCACATTCCGGAGGTCGCGGGTTCGAACCCGGCATGCGCAAATAAATTTTATTTGATTAATTTGTGTTATTTCACAATTAATTCATTAAAAATAATATATAGTATATTTGCGGCATGTTCCAGAGTGGAAGATACTATTAGTATCGCCCTGGTGTAAGGCCACCATTGAGAATTGAAACGTTGCTTGAAAATGGCTTTAGCCGTGTTTAGTGACCAGATCTGAATAGCCAGGTACTTCCCAACCTTCCTCTTCCCCACCTCCTTCCCCTCCCCACTACCTTCAGCCTCACAACATACCCCAATTGGGGATGCCATAGTCTCACTGGCTCCAGACGGGAGCAGTTGAGATTCTTGTGTGGTACACTGTAAAAAAAAAAAAAAAAAAACATGCCCAAACCATCTGAGCGTCCCTTTCTTAATCTTACCATTACGCTTACATCAGCCTTGCATTCTTTGCGGATCTCAACGTTTCTCACACGATCGTACAGGGTTTTTACCATACGTACGCCTCAGGGATCTCATTTCTACAGCATTCAGTCTACTTACTTTCATCCTTTCTCTGCCAGTTCCATGCCTCACTGCCATACATCAGGGTAGGT
The DNA here is from genome assembly GCA_917880885.1 of Limnephilus marmoratus. Classification (NCBI taxonomy): domain Eukaryota; kingdom Metazoa; phylum Arthropoda; class Insecta; order Trichoptera; family Limnephilidae; genus Limnephilus; species Limnephilus marmoratus. The sequence continues at coordinate 57,414,115 of OU862912.1, read as the reverse complement.
ACCAGCACTCCATTATGGACGGCTAACTTCGCTTCTTTGGACAGTTTTTTTTCCAACGGGGTTCAGTCCTCCATTAAGAGGGCATTACCAGAGAAAGCCGGAAATACGTCATTTTCAAAAAAGTTTTTAGACGTATTGACTCTTTTCCACAAAAAATTATAAATGGATTTCGAAAGATTGTTCTTTTATCTAGCATAGTTATGTAATAAATTTTTAGAATTCTTTTTAAATTTTAGTATAATAAGGTTATTCCATAGGTCGTTGGCAGATTTGTTAAATTTTCAAAAAAGTTTTTGTATTATACCACACCCATTTCAAATAATGTAATCATGCAGTAAAATAAATCAATACATTATCTAGCAAAGTTATGTATTAGAATTTTAATTTTAGTTTCAATAAAATCATTAAAAAATATGTACGTACTTGTGTTTCTTGACGAAAATTGGTCCATTTGTGTATTTATTTGCGCACTTACAAACTAATATATTTCAGATTTTTTTAACATTCTTATTAAATTTAGACATTACTGAAAAATGATAAATACTTATAATCAAAAAATAACTACAAAAAGTACACTATTTTAATAGTTTTATCATCACGCCTTTCAGCATTTTTGGATGAAGGTATAAATTAAAGCTAATTTGGATTGAAATAAATTCGATATTGAGTTATAATTTAAAAAAGCTGGTACGGAGAATAATCAATCTTTCTCATTGTAACCGCCCTGCACGATCGGAAGAACAACTTTCGACGAAATGTGGATTTTCGTCCGCTGGCTGGTTAAACGCTCTTAATAGAGTTGCCTGCATTTACCCTTCTTTCATTTTGTGTGAGATATGGCGGCAAAATTTTTGCACGACTCTGCTTAAAGCGAGGAGACTTGAAATATCAATTTAACAGTTAAAAAACGCAATTTTTACTACGGTCTGAAAAGGAAATATTGAAATAACATCAGTATACTTATTTGCATAATCCATAAATATCCTATTCACTTTTGTAAATAATTTCCAAAAAATTATAAAACACTTCATCATCCAACACAAGTTTTCATTGAAGATTGAAGATTTCCAAGAAGTGAGATTTTCCAAACTTCGATGGTTGGTTTTCCTGACTTGGTATCCATGCATAATATTTTAAATGATGTAGTTGAAAGTCCAAAATTGCTTGCATTGATAAACATTCGGATATCACTACGTAATTGTAGTAGTCGGGATTTATTTCAGTACAGACATTCTGGGACTAGCTACCATATGTATTCCTCTTTGCCCAGAATACTACTTGAAGGACATACAGTAGAGCCTCGCTAATCCGGACCCCCGTTAATTCGGTGTACGCTGTAATCCGGATGGATGCGTGCGGGTCAAAACGTGTCAATATTCAATCATTTGCCGTCACTCGTTAATTAACTTTTTTTTTTTTTCGTGTTAAGTGCCCAAATTTCTTACATGTTTGAATTTTGTATAAGTACATTTGTACGTACATACATATTCTTGTCTAAATTGACTTAATTTTTTTTCTTTAATAAGTGAAACCCAAGTTAAAAATGTGTTTTATTCCTATCAAATAATTGCATACGGACGCCTCGATAATTCGGAAGGGGCCTTGTTTTTCCCTATCCGGTTTAGTGAGGCCCTACTGTAATTATACCAAGTCAGTGGACATCTTCAATTTACCACTAAATAAATTCAAAACGTTTTTTGGGGGCTGTTCAGTTATGCATAATAAATACTCACTCATTGGTAAAAGCCCTTAATAAATAAATATGTAACTACCACTATCCATCGAAAAACGTGACACAAAAAAGACAGAAACATATTTGGTTGCATCAGGGAAGTGAAACCTTGCCGGGGCCACGGAGGGAACGGAACGCTAAATAAATTAATTTGCCTCGATTGCTCGCGATTTCCCAGAAGATCATTTTTAAAATTTTTCGCCAACATTAAAAAAATCATACCTTCGAATTTCAACATGGAGACCTAAAAACTTATTATAGCGCTATAGAGCCAATGAATTAACCGAAGTTTATATTATATTTGTAGGAATTAAAAAAAAATCGTAAAGTATAACCGCACGAATCCTGCGTGTTTGTTACTTTGAAACTGCCGTGAGGGGTACTTATTTGAGTCAAAATAGAATATTTTCAATTTCTGTATGTTGTCTGTAGTATAATTGATAACGAAAGGTGCATATCTATGGAAAAAGAACTTAATTTTAACTGTAATCAGCTAATCGAAAATTCGGCGGGAAAAAATATTTTAAAAATTTATTTTCAACATCGTTCTAAAATAGTCTACGAAGTTCGAATTTGCAACATCTATGATTACAATAGATAAAGCATTTCAATTACTTCGTTTTTAAATAAATGGCTGGCCATGGAAATGTTTTCAATAATTACAGTAAAAATGTGGTAAATTTAGGACCGCTATCAATCGCAGAAATATAAAAGAGGTCCATTTTTCGACCATAATCGCTCCAGTGGTAATGATGCGACTAAAGTCGGGTCCAAAGCTCGTCATTTGTCTTGATAAAATCATTGACAGTCCCACAACAAGTCAATGATTTTATCAAGTTTGTCAGTGTTTCGAGTTTAGTTGTGCTTCGCATGTTCGACGGAAAACATTTCCTAAACACTACATCCCGGGTGGAAGGCAGGCGGGGGCCGGCGGGGGGGGGGGGGGGGGGATTCATTTTTTGACAGGAGCCGCGCGGTGTGGTCATATTTATGGAAGAACAAACGGAACAAACCGAACGGCTTTTTGAGGTTACGTGTTATGTGTAATGAGCGAGCTTAAATAATCACGAGTTTAAAATATTATTACACTTACGTATAATATTATAATAAATATATTTCATAATAAAATTACAATACCTATAATAACAAATATTAATATAATTATTCGGTATCGAGAAACGCCTGGAATATACTCCCGCGCGGGAACGTGGAGGGTTTCATAAACAGCCATACATTGTTATTATTTACTTTATTATTATGTTATGTACTACTTGTCAAATTGTGTTGACCATGCCAACTTGAATTATCAGGAAAGATTTCTGACTAATATCGATTATGGCACGACCTAAAGTTTAGAATTTAGAGCGCGTAAATATTAACGTCAAAAACAGAATAATTATAAATATTTGATACTTATTATATTAAGATTTTATAATCGAATATTTTTATTGTTATATTATATTTAGGTATAATAATATTTTAAACTCGTGATTATGCCCGCTCATTGCACATAACCACAAAAGGCGGCCGTTCCGTTAATTCTCCCCACACGACCGCATTGCGCGGCATCTGTCAAAAAATGAATCCCCCACCCCCGCCTGCCTTCCCGCTTCACCCGGGATGGAGTGTTTAGGAAATGTTTTCCGTCGAACACGGGAAGCACAACTAAACTCGAAACATTGACAAACTTGATAAAATCATTGACTTGTTGTGGGACTGTCAACGATTTTATCAAGACAAATGACGAGCTTTGAACCCGACTTAAGACTAACATTAGCAGGCAACATCTACGAAGAATTTTTTTTATTTTGAATTATTTTTTATTTTGTGGAAACCAACATACCAGGAATACCTAGTGAACAGGACGGTGAATTTTACTTTGTATTTTTTAGATAGAAATGAATAAAAAAATATTTTAACTTGAAAAAATCTTAATTTTCTTAAAGGATTTTTTGCCGTTGTCTTTATGCATGATTGGGTTCAACGAATATTACATACATTGCAATCTCGATGCAACCCAAATATTTTCTGTTTCACATTTTTCGCTTGAAGAGCGCAATATTGTTGTTAATGTTAAAATTTTACAATTATTACGTTATTATTAAGTTATTTGAGAGGCGGGTGTGTGTGGGTACCGCCACCGCAGGAACCATTTATTGGATAACAAACCTGCCATAGGTCACCCCAAGTGATTCGCCACGTTTGGTGACTTAGCAGATGTGCCTGGGTTTATGGTGTAAAGTTTGTCTTGGTCTTGGCGGCACATGTGTTTGCCCACATGCTGCGTCACGGGTCGGATCGGGAGAGACTGGTTGATGGAGACTTTTTTTCCTCTACAGCCGACCCATCACGTTGTACCGCACTAGGAGGGATGAATTCATACGTCCGCAACTCCGGAACACATTGACCCCGATTCCTAATCACCCATCAAACCTTCTTCCTTCCCAGAACTCCTCTCCTTCAATTCCCTAAAAAGACCCTCCACACTGCATCCCCAAAGATGATGTAGGCCCAAAGGGAAATTTATTTTCCACAGGGTCTCACGTGTTGAGCTAATGTAAAAATAAAATAAAAATAAATAAAAATTCCACTATAAAAATTGATTCCTAATCAGATAAATTGATTATTGCAAATGCAAGCAGCAATGCAGGGCATTAATGACCATAACCTGTTTTTAATGTACTATAACTGATTAGTTGACAACACACCTGTCAATGACTAAATCATTCTTAGAACTAGAAACTAGACACACCATATAATGTTTGTTATTGTAATTTAGTTATTGAGTAAGGTCAAGTTATCGCCAATTCCACAACAAACCTGAATCGTGAATATATCAGCTTTTATTTTTCTTGTACTTGAAATGGTGACCGGATAACTCTGAACTATGGAACTTTAATACCTTCTTTAAAAAATAATTGAAACCGATGATTTTTTTCTTGTTTAAATTGGTTTACCCTTGGTTAGGTCGTAGGCTATTTTTAAATAATGTTTGCAAAACTTTTAATGACTTTTCAAATGTGGAGAAATACCACTTTGTTGAGTTGTTGTGGAACCGTTTGAAATTATCATAGCAAAATTTATTAACCTACTAGCTGGCTCCCGGCATGCGTTGCAATGCCATAATTCAAAGAAATAAATTGTTTCTTTCTGCATGTCCTTTCCCGTGCGTCCCCGTTCCCTTCCGCATCCCCTTCCCATCCCGCGTTCCCCGTCCACGTTCCCCACCTACCCTCTCCCCTCTCCCGCACCACCGTCCCGCAGACCTCCCTCCCGCGTTCCATATATTCAGTCCCATTACATTCAGTTTTGCCACCAATTACAATTTTTTTATTCAAATTTTCATTTTTCATGTATTACAAATATTCATTTTTGTATATTATACGAACAATCAACCAAATTCAGTACCTAACACAGGTACCTATTTAAAATATCTCTAATTTAAAAAATCCATAGACTATTCTTTTGTTAAAAAAAAAACATCTGCCTGCTAAATTCACATTCAACAAACGCGCGAACTGTCAAGCGTGCCAAGTTAAAACAGTCCTTAAGTTTTCCGAAATTATCCAGTTTTCTTAAGTTTTCTTTCTGTAAAAACTAAGAACCCTCTACAAAGTATTAGAAAACTTAAGAAAAGATGAATGAATTAGGTAAAGTCGTTCTGAAGTTATGGCGTGACCAAGGGAAACAGGGATTCATTTTTATATATATATAGATTGATCGTGGAATAACATTTCGGAAATGGCGCGAAAATTAACGTTTTCTGGTCAAAGATCGGTGTAAAAACAAAGAAATTGTTTTTTTTTGCCATTGTTTACAATATCTTATTATTCATTTTTGTTAAATTATCACACGATAATATCGTATTATCATTACGCGATAAATTCGTAGGAAGTTTTCCCAGGATAGACAACTAACTTTAATAAAAACTCCCATTTTGGAAACATTTGTCATACAAATGAAAACTGATTTTATTATTTCTACACAAACCTGAATACATACCCAACATGAAAAAAAGTGATTTATTTAATTAAATTAAAATACTTAATCTGACCCCCAGATTCCTACCCACTCCTCACACCTTTTTCTTTCCCAGAACTTCCTCTCCTTCCTTTCCTTAAAAGAACCTTCACACAGTATCCCCTAAGAAGACAGAGACCCTGATGAAAATTATTTTCCTCAGGGCCTCCTGTGTGGAGCGAATGTAGAAAAAAACATATTCCACATAATCTTCTCGTTTTCAAGTAAAAAGAAGGAATTTTACCATTTTGGAAGTACGTTATATCGTTTTGTACTCGTTAGTTTTATTGTGGTGATAATTACATCGCGGTATCGCGGTGGAAATATATTTTGATTGTGTTGTGTGCTACTTCGCTGAAATACAGTGGTAAGTGATTGGTCATCCCTTTTTCCTTCTACCTTATTCATTCCTACACATACTATCTCTTAATTCCAGCAAACACCAATACGTCTCGTTTCGTTTAAAGTATTTACAGTACACTTTAAAAGTGCATCTGAAGCTACTGCAATTGGTTAAGCGTTTTTTGGATGCAACTCCGATAGTGGTTCAAATTGTTTCGATGTACATAGTTTGGAAAACCCGCAATCCTTTAATCCCCCAATAGTTCTACAATACAGTTAGTTCATCGCTCCACAAACGAGAATCTCTTTACAATGATTCCACAAACACAAACCATTTGTCTTTAGACGATAATATACCTACCCTAAAATATATTCAGAATCTTGACGACGACGTAGTGAAGAAGCCTTGTATACAAATTGCAACTCGCGACCCTTCTATTGGATGGACCTACTGTCGAATACACGCCGCAGCACGGCGTGCGTATTGGACGAACGTACGGTCGAATTCACCCTAGCAGGCCTGGAGATTCGACCATTCTGCCGCGTTCATTTTAATTAATTCTGAAGAACGTGTTACAAATATTTTAAATGTGTCTCCATATTGTCCTCCCGAAGTTATTAATTCATCGCCTAGAAAAATAAAATCTGGTGCTTAGCGCTAACTTTATAGTTGAAAAATGGGTTATAAAGTTTTAAAAATAATTGTACATAAAATATGTTAATGGTAAGGTACTGTTTTATTCATCTAAAATATAAATAACTCGCATTCCTTGTGCGGCATGGAAATAAAAAAGTTATTATAGTTACGAATTCGCCGGAAATGTGAGTTTTAAGCAAACCAAAATTATTAGGTTCAGTGTTGGTATATACAGGGTGTCTCAAAAGAAAGTTTATATTTGTTTTGTTTACCAAGTGAACGCAACTATTCCGAGGGGCGCGGGGGTTATGTAAATCAGTAGCCTGACTCTTGGGAATTCAGTCACTATGGAGCGTTTCTCGGGAGGGACCGTGCGTTGTGCGTGCGTGAGTTTTACAAAAATGGTGATTCGGCGACTGTAGTGCGTAGAAGATTCTGCAATATTCGAGATTTTTGTCACTTGAATGATGCGCCAAGCATTCCTCTCATTCGAAAATGGTTCAAAAAGTTTGAAGAGACCCGTATAACGCTGGCAAAACCAAAATCCGGGCGACCAAGGTCATCGAGAACGGTAGAAAACGTAGAGAGTGTTATTATTAATATTTTCAACATAAATTATCATTATACAGCATTTAGACCTAAAGCTGCACCCCTACAAACTTTACTGGGTATTACCAAAGAACATGGTTCCAGCAAGACGAAGCAATATCACATTCGTCCAATACGTCTCCGCCACAAATTCGTGAAATTTTCCTTGGAAAATTGATCTCCAGGGGAGGTGACATAAATTGGCCTCCTTGTAGTCCTGGTTTGATCCCTATGAACCTTTTTTCTGTGTGGTTATCTCAAATCTAAAGTGTACGCCGACAATCCGACTTCCCTGGCACAATTGACGATATTATTTTTAAGAAATAAATTCCCAAATTGTGTATTATAAAATTTCAATAAACATTTTTTCGATGGAACCCTTACTTTTTTTTAAATCGATCCACTAAATTTAAATTTTCTTTTGAAACACCTTGTATAAGCCGGCCTTAAGTCCAGATTAAGGCCGGTTAAACTGTTCCTATGCTGTGGCTTAAGTCAAGTTTTTCCCTATTCCGGCCTTTGAGGTAGAAGTATATTATAACAACCCGTTCAATAACTTCTCAAAAAGACACCTAAAAAACACACGTTTTATTTCTGATTGCGAAAATATTTTAAACCACAACCGAAATTAGTATGTTTAATAAAGTTTAGTGACATTTGTTTATAACGAATGTATCAAATCTGATCAAATCATTTGTGTCTGATAAACATATTAATCAGACTCTGATTAATATGTTTAAAAAAGTTTAGTAACATTTGTTTATAACGAATGTATCAAATTTGATCGAATCATTTGTGTCTGATTAATATGTTTAAAAAAGTTTAGTGACATTTGTTTAGAATGAATGTATCAAACCTGATCGAATTATTTATAACTGGTTAGTATGTTTGACAAAGTTTTGTGATATTTGTTTGTATTATTTATTAATCGATCATACTTGTTATATTCTACGAATGTAACAAATATGATCGATTCATTTGTATCTGATTAGTATCTTTAATAAAGTTTTGTAACATTTGCTTAGTAACAAATCTGAACGAATCATTTGTGTCTGATTAGTATGTTTAATAAATTTTGGTGACATTTGTTTAGTACGAATGTATTAAATATGATCGAATCATTCGTGTCTGATTAGTATGTTAATTCGTTTGATGATATTTGTTTAGTGCGAATATATCAAAATTGAATTAATCATTTGTGTCTGATTAGTACCTTTAATAAAGTTGTGACATTTGTTTAGTACAAATATATATAATATATGATGAATCATTCGTGTCTAATCAGAAAATTTATGACACATAGAATTATAGTTCTATTTTATCTCTCAAAATGTATTAACATTATTTTACGACGGAAAACAAATGAAATGGAGTACTTAATAATATTTGGTAATGTTATATTAAATTGTTCTCTTTTCATCACGGAAGTATGGCCAACTAGGGGGTCATAAAACACTTCGCTAATATAGATACCTGACCAGTGGCGCAACATTTTATAACCACCCGCGGGCCAAGTACAAAATGCTTTCAATTCAGTTAGATCAGTTGTGTTAAAATTCAAAATGTTTGACTTATAGTCCAGTAAAGGAAGGAGTTGTAGAGTGCGTGAGCAGGAACCTAAGCGATTCTTTCAGGACTTGTTTAGTGTGCTTAGGGTGTGAACATACTAAAAGTCCTGACGTCTAGGTGGTGAGCTAGGATAAAAGTTGTAGATAATTTTATGAGCTTTTACTTATTCTAAAAAAGTTTTCCTCTGCGACGCACCGTTTTTGAGATATAAACGGAAACCCGAAAATCGGGACCTTCCCCCCCCCCTCCTAATCCTAACCGTTTTTGAGTTATACGCTCCAGAAATGTCAATATTTTCGAAAAAAAATCATTTTTCCTCACTTTTTTCATCAAACATTCCTTCATATCGTCTAAAATATTCATCCAAGAAAGAAATTTAATTGAAAAAAGTTGTAAATAATTTAATTACCTTTTAGAATATATATACATATGTAAATAAATCTCCAACCAGTAAATATTTACAACAATTTTAAGTTTTTTAGTAAAATGTCGTCATTTTCAGAAAAAGCTGTTTTTTCTTACCAAATTATTAAGACGGGTTTTTTCTTCATGAGAAATTCCTTATTAATTTTTGCAAGCAAGAAAGCAGGTAAGTTGTTCTCGAACAGATGATTAGTGGAATTCATTTTATAATCATTATTATTGTGAAGGGTGATTAGGTTAGTCGTCAGAGATGCTACAATAACGTGCTACGATGCTGTTCGAGTTGGTGAAAAGGCAATGAATGCGATAGTGGGCTTGACATTCTCAGACATCAAGTTGTCCCGCAAAGTTCGGGCATTCCCAATGTCTTCTGTCAGCTCATCGATAAAAATTCAGGATGAAAAGGTTGCAGTTGACCCAAAATTGCTGTTTCAGCGGATGTGTATAAGCAAATGATCAGATGAGGATTTGATGAAATTCTTTGAGTATGAGTTGGCCCCATTTCCCTTGGCACTGTTCTCAATAACATCATGTTACACTCTCAACTTTATATGGATTCACGTTATCATATCCTCTTTGGACGTGAGGGTCCTGGCAAGCGTTGTTCATCCATGGCATCGTCATTCTCAGTGGTGGATAGTTCTTGCTGAAAGGGCTCTACATCGTTTTCATCGTCGTCCTCGGCAACAGGCACGCTATTGAGGCATCTCCCTTGGCAGTGAAGGCACGCTGCAGAACAGGTCAGCATTGCTTTTTGGCATCCACATTTGCCAATTGCACAATCCTTGGTGCAGCGGCAAAATATCATTTTCAGAAGGACCTTCGGTGCTGGAGGATCTTCTGTTGTAATTGGCACCAGGGTGTCTCCTTCGTGTTTCCACCCCCATTCTTCAGGGGGCAGCTCAATCCCGAGCCCCTGCTGAACTTGGTGGTATGTCCGCCGGAAATGCTGTTTAGCTGCACTCTCTGTTGGAGGGAGGGAGCTGATGTCAGGCTTCATATTTGCCACGGACCTTGTAAACGACTGGAAGCGGTACTGGTTAAGGGAGGTCTATCTTTTTGGCGCCGCATACCATTTCAGGAAGCATTTATTTCCAGCCTCTTCAACCTCGTCGTGAGTGGAGGAGGGGTTGTAAAAGATCATTGCCGCTTGCTTGATCATTTTTGACTCCAAGTACAATTTTGAAAAGCCCGCCTTGCTTCTCCTGAAAGTTGCTGACTTTATATCGCATCCGGTAAATGAATGTAAAAATATGATGTGTTCAAATCTACGATGCTGCATCTCTTGGGTGAACAGTGCCATTGTTTTGGTTTTTCCTCGTCCGGGTTTCAGCAGCAGAATATCTTAGGTGGGAGGATTGGAAGCAATCAAAAGGACAGTAAGGTCCACATTCTCACCAAAGACAGCTACAGAGTTGTGAAAGGATAGTTCCACAGCAATCTTCACGATAAGGACGTCAGCATCATCGGTGGCCTGAAGAGTCTGTATCCCATTCTCCCGAAACTTTGTCTGTAGTAAGGAGATGAAGTTACTTTTGTTGGTAGGATTGAATAAAAAATCTTCCTGTTTAACGGGTATTGATTTGTTCCATGTCAAATTGATGTCGGCTGACCTTCTCAGTCTGTATCGTCGCATCTGTTCTTGTGATTTCGTACTATTGGCTGGGTTTGCGTACCCATCAAATACCACAGTGCGAGTCATTCCAGGATAGTGGTGGTTGACATAGGTGATATAACGATCACAAATTGCGGCAACGGAGGCATCTTTTTGTCAAATTACTCTGTGTAGGAGAAATCCTCCGTCCACAACTATGTTCATCTGAGACAGTAGAACAGTTTTTTTGGTAGGCTCGAATAAGCTATACAGAACAGATTTAGTTGTCTTTCGCATCCCATTTTCATTGAAAAGTGCCAAGGGAAATGGGGCCAACTCATACTCAAAGAATTTCATCAAATCCTCATCTGATCGTTTGCTTATACACATCCGCTGAAACAGCAATGTTGGGTCAACTGCAACCTTTTCATCCTGAATTTTTATCGATGAGCTGACAGAAGACATTGGGAATGCCCGAACTTTGCGGGACAACTTGATGTCTGAGAATGTCAAGCCCACTATCGCATTCATTGCCTTTTCACCAACTTGAACAGCATCGTAGCACGTTATTGTAGCATCTCTGACGACTCACCTAATCACCCTTCACAATAATAATGATTATAAAATGAATTCCATTTATCATCTGTTCGAGAACAACTTACCTGCTTTCTTGCGTGCAAAAATTAATAAGGAATTTCCCATGAAGAAAAAACCCGTCTTAATAATTTGGTAAGAAAAAACAGCTTTTTCTGAAAATGACGACATTTTACGAAAAAACTTAAAATTGCTGTAAATATTTACTGGTTGGAGATTTATTTATATATGTATATATATTCTAAAAGGTAATTAAATTATTTACAACTTTTTTAAAATAAATTTCTTTCTTGGATGAATATTTTAGACGATATGAAGGAATGTTTGATGAAAAATGTGAGGAAAAATGATTTTTTTCGAAAATATTGACATTTCTGGAGCGTATAACTCAAAAACAGTTAGGATTTCCAAAATTACGTATAGAATAAAAGTTGTAGATAATTTTATGAGCTTTTACTTATTCTAAAAAAGTTTTCCTCTGCGACGCACCGTTTTTGAGATATAAACGGAAACCCGAAAATCGGGACCTTCCCCCCCCTCCCCCCCCCCTAGCTCACCACCTAGACGTCAGGACTTTTAGTATGTTCACACCCTAAGCACCCTAAACAAGTCCTGAAAGAATCGCTTAGGTTCCTGCTCACGCACTCTACACCTCCTTTTGGACCATTCGTTTACTGGACTATTATTAGATATACGCCAATTTTACACATCAAAACACTTAGATAAGCGTACAAATAACAAAAAAAAAACATAAAAACTCCGACGGTATGTTGCACAAGCACAAGACGATAAATACGAGCCAATAAAAATATTAAAAAATCTTTCTCTTCATACAAAAAAGAGGGAAACAACATACATATTAAAGATCAAAAAAGGCAACATTACAAGAATTTTATAACGCAAATAATAAAAAAAATATGTAATACACCAGTGGAGGCTCGAGCACTTCTTTTATGGTGGGAATCGACATTTTTACGTACTGTACCGTAATCTCACCTCCCGTAGAATATAATATAAATTTTCTCAAAAAAAAAAAAAAAATGATGGTCTAATCATGCTAATCGGACATCTAAACACAAAATAATGTAGAATGTCTATATAAACCAATTTATAATATAGTATAAAAAAAGTAGTGCTATATCTTGCAAGATTATTATAGAACTTAATTTGAACACGAGCGATTCCCGCCCGAAACTACGCAAACAAATGATTCAGTAGTTAGTCGTGGGGATTTATTGGATGATCCCCACGGTATGTGAAATTCACATACGAGTGCGCGTGCGTGGTTCTCGCGGATTGCATACGGTCGCGAAAGAAACGCAAGGAATTAACCAAAACGCCTAGGGACAGTGGAGGTAATCCACCTCTTACCCGCCTTGGTATAAGTAACTGATGGTTACTCCTTCAAGGCTCTCGCAAGATTCTAATTTTTTTTGTTAAACGAAGCTACATTTATTTATTTTGAACGAATCTAGACCTCCAGTGTCCATGCATACGTTGTTAGTAAGCAGTATGCAAGTGCTTAACAGGAAAGACAAAATGCAAAAAATAGGTTAGTAAGACAAAGATAATTAAACAGGGCAAAAGAAAAACTCATTCATGAGGCTCCATGAGGCGGCATTGCATCTGTAAAAACCCGCAAGCACCTGCATAAAATAGAGAACATAAGTAATACAATAAATCTCAAATCAATTGGCAAGTACCAACAAAAAATGTGAATGGCTTTCGGTCTGATCATAAACTACACTTAGCTTCCGTGTCCCTTAGCCAACCACTCAGTGAAGCCTCAAAGATTGTTAGCTGAATATTTGGGGTAAAATACCCGAAGAGTAAAAGAAATTTCAGCGTTGGGTAGTCAGAGGCAGGACAAAGGATAGTCAAGGTCGTCTGATCAAGCCTCAAGCCTGCACATGTCATTGGGGGAGGCGCAGATAGATTACGCCTAGGGACAGCTCGGATTGTCCTCCAAGTGCGCAGTAGGTTATGCGCACTAAGAAATGGACTCTGATAGTCTGGTCGGCTATCATTGCGCTCCCGCTGGTCAGCGTAGGTGATTGCCGGGTTGCATTAAAATGATCCGGAATATTTTTGTGTATTTTATTTCTGCAAACGTTAATTATTTTTATGTTAAAAGAATTCATTCATTTTGGTGAAGACAAAGCATCTACTGTTATTTCCTTTAGTAGGTTTCGGGTGTAACAGGTGGGGACTGTCCCCATTGCCCCCTGTGAAGAACCGACACTGAAATCCACAAAACCTTTTAAAAAACACACATCGTTACCCGTTATATACAACCATACCTTATAATATGTTTTTTTTAAATTTATTTTTTTAATTTATTTTTGTTTCATGTTATTAAAATTTATAATTTCATATTTTAATGAATTTTGTATTGTAAAATGGGGGCCTCAGGAATAAGGCACTCAGTGAAACCCACATTAGGGAACGTACCCATACTACGTGACACATTTAGGGGGGGGGGGTCTTCAAAATGTCACGCTTGGTACGAATGAGCGGCGGCGGCCTTAGGTTTTTGGTCACCGGGGGAGAAGGGGGGGGGGGTTAAAAATAGCAAAAAGTTGGTCACGTAGTATGGGTACGTTCCCTTATCAAATGATGTTTCAAAATATGTAAAGTAATTGTACCAAATAAAAAAAAAAACTAAAAAAAACCAATGACCTCATTTGGTAAAAACAAATTAAACAGTCGAAGTTGTTACATAAATATAAAAAATTGAGCAACATACTAAATTTCAACATACATTTTATAAAGTTCAAATTAATACTTTAGACCGGGATGTGAATGCCGGATGCCCAATGAATACCCAATGAATGCTCAATGAATGACCAAAACCTTATTTCTAGTGTGTTTTCTTTGTGTAAATGTTACATTGATACTCGTAATATTTATAATTAAATAATGTTAACAAATAATTAAATAATTTGGTTTCAACATCTAAATTCTGTCTGCCTACAGGATTTAGGCCTAGTTGTTTGAACCCTCCGTAGTTACAAATCGGCAATCATCGTCATTCCGAAAATTTTTAAAGTTTTTCTCAACCCGTGTCAGAGTTTGATCAATATTTTATTAGCCGCCAAGCATAACGACTACGAAGTATCTACTGTCAAAATATTAAAAATGTCAACGTCTTATATGACTGTTGGGCGTTGAAACACTCAGTTCTTAGTGATTATCCCACTTTCGATAAATGAAAGTGAATGTCCCTAGATTCTATAGACAATTCTTCAAATAGTGACATTATGCGTTTGTGTTGAGATTGAGAAAAAAATTCAAGCTCTCCTAAGAGTTTATCGTCACGCTACGAAACACGGCGTATATAAATATCATCGTCCCTTAGAATCCATGCAATAAACATAACATGCATCCCCTAAATATTTAAACGTGACACGCACGTCTCGAAAGCTCCTTAACAAATTACCCATTCGAAATCAAATTACCTGCCCCTCGCCCGGAGGGATGCCGTTAAGTTTCTGCACGAGGAATTACGTATAAAGAGAGGAGAGGGAAGAAAAAAAGCATGGTCGTAAATTAATTAAGTACATTCGTAATTGCTGATTGAACCTGCACAAATTTCAGGAAACACAGAATTAAGGCGATAGACGAAGGTAACGACCGCCGACCCTCGAATTTAGGCTCTATTCAAAACGAGGTGTCTATACAGTCAAAATTTTCACACACTACGATTTTAAAAGAAAAAAATTGCTTTTCGTTGAGTTAAAAGATATGGCGTATATTCCTTATGAAAGGATTTTATGACATAAAATTTATATAATTTAAAATGTGCAATGTGCTCGTGCATGTGCATTATTAGAAAGGATTTTATGACATAAAATTTATATAATTTAAAATATGCATGATGCATTATTCCAAAACAGATTATTCAAGAAAAGTGTAAATTGAAGGAAAACAAACACTCACATATTCAAAACCTATTATTTTGTTTTGTTATTAAAATTGTCTAGTAATAATTAATAAACAACATAAAATATCATTTAATAAACAATACATAACATGTCATTCTCCGAGAAGCGTAAGGAGCAAATTCCAAAATACGACATGTTCGGGAGAGCCGAAAAACAATATTTTTTAGCAAATCTCTCGTAACTTCCACAATTATTGTAATTTTGATTATTATTACTACATATCTTCTATCTTTTTGCATCCGTATACTTCTCGGGTTCAGATATTATGTATTATATAATTCTACTGGTTTAAAAAATAACAATTTTTGAATTTATTTTTAAGCAAATAACTAGAATTCCACGTCAGAGTTTCTAAGAAATGCAGCAATGTTTGCATTATTATGGTCACCAGCGCCATTTTTTGTCTTGCCGCTTGGGTGGCGATACTTTAAACAATTTTTCCAAACATTTTTTGTATCTAACATTAGTGAGTTAAAATATTAATGACATATGCCCATCCTAATCTATTTATTTCCAAAAACATCAATAATATATTGATATCTTTCTTGCTGAAATCTAAACAAATATCTTACATGTTTGGAAAGTTCAGAAAAAGATAATAAATTTTATCTTCGTCGGAAACACTTATAAGATGAGCGTCCATCTGTCCGCGCCAGCCGCACGCACGGTACGCAACGGATTTTTCTATATCTTTATATGAATTAGTACAGCACTGCGTCCACTATCGGAAAATACCGGCGCGGTCGGTACGGGCAACGGATTTTTCTATATCTTTATATCAGGGTTTCCCAAACTTTTTCTGCAATGGAACACTTTGCGAACCCGTAAATTTTAACGGAACAGGTTATTTTTAGGTTGTGTATTTCCTTAAAGCAAAAATTAAAAAAATAAATGTTATTAAACATATTATTTATTTAGTATATAAAGATGGAATGTAATCAAAACAAAATGGAATAAATAAAGCACCTAATGACTTTGACGATTTTGAGTCCGTGAACTGCATATTTTCTTGATATCAAACAAAATATTGGTAATTCGAATTCTAATATCTAATGTAGCGTCGAGCGTGTTCCTGCACTTTGGCTTGGTTGCAGCATAATTAGAAAATCCCGCTTCTCATAAGTAGGTTGTAAAAACGGAAGTAAAACAATAATAGCTTGTTTTGATAAATTGGGGTACTACTCTTCTGACAAACTCACCGAGAAATCACTGAAACGCTGATCTTTGTATTTTTATTTCAAGTCAGAGTCACCAATTAAATAAGTTATATTTTCGTACTCACTTGCGCTAAGGCCTACTGATTTAGCTGTCACAGAAAATGGATTCCAAACCCAGGAATCGTCCTTACCAGTTTTCGAAAAATATATGACAAAAGAGTTGTTTTCAAGTTATATACGTATTATTAAAATTCTTTGGAAACCTCTTCAAATACTTTAAAATTTAATTCATTCAAACATTCATGTACGCCTGCCGTGGTCTAGGGGTAAGGCTCTTGACTCACAATCCGAAGGTCGTGAGATCGAATCCCGGAGTGCGCAAATAAATTTTATTAGATTAATTTGTGTTATTTTACAATTAATTCATATAAAAATAATATTTAGTATATTTGCAGCACGCCCTGGCGCAAGACCACCATTCAGAATTGAAACGTTACTTGAAATGGATTTAGTCGTATTTGGTGACCAGATCTGAATAGCCAGATACTTCCCAATCTTCATCTTCTCCATCTCATTTCCCTACCCACTACCGTCAGCCTCTTAACTTACCCCAATGAGGATGCCGTAGTCTCACTGGCTCCAAACGGTAGCAATTGGGACTCTTGAGAGGTGTTCACATAAAAAAAATATAAAAGACGAAATATAAAAGACTAATCAAAATTATTGAACTGAACTGATGAAATCCAAAAATGTTTATTTCTTCATTTTTTCACCAAAATTTAGGGCACCTTGCGCGTTTATATTTCGACTAATTGCTAAAGAGGACGTAGTAAGACTGATTGATTTTTACATTTCTGTACTTTCAGGTAAAGTCAATTTCGAAAAAAATATGGTTGGGTTCCTTAGGAACTGAAATTTCGTGAAACACATGCAGATCCGTTATCCCGTTGTTATTTTTTCCACATCGCACCGACGTTCTTCTTGTTGACTCTCTTATACAGCACAGTCATAAATTTCAGAGATTTGGTTTTGTTTGCAAAATGAAGATTTACTGCAATAACAGCATAAACGGCTCTTTAAACTTCCATAAGGCTTAGTCTCTGTATCTGGAAGGGTCTAGTTCTAGTGCCTAACTTAAGAACTAATTTCTTGTGAATAATTTCAGAAGTGTTGAAATATGAATATGTGTATATTAATTAAAAGAAATTCTTCCGACAAATCGTCGCGGAACCCCTGTTCAGGTTCCGCGGAACCCTAGGGTTCCGCGGAACACAGTTTGGGAAACCCTGCTTTATATGAATTAGTACAGCACTGCGTCCACCATCGGCAAATACCGGCGCGCGGTCGGTATGTGCAACGGATTTTTCTATATCTTTATATGAATTAGTGCAGCACTGCGTCCTTCTTCTTCTTCTTGTTGTGCCTTGTCCGTTCAACGGACGTTGGCTATCATGTTGGCTATGCGGACTTTGTTTACTGCGGCCCGGAACAGCTCCACGGTAGACTGGCCAAACCACTGTCTCAGGTTTTTCAGCCATGAGGTTCTCCTTCTTCCAGGGCCCCGTCTTCCGGCAATCTTTCCCTGCATTATGAGATGCAGGATCTCATACTTCTCTGGATGTCTCATCACGTGTCCAAGATATTGAAGTTTTCGGATTTTTATGGTTTTAATAACTTCCTTTTCTTTATTCATCCGAACCATAACATCTTCATTTGTGACCCTGTCCATCCAGCTTATTTTAAGCTTATTTTACTGCGTCCACTATCGGCAAATACCGGCGCGCGGTCGGTACGGACAACGGATGTTTCTATATAAATATATAGAAAAATCCGTTGCGTGCCGTGCGTGCGTTGCGGCCGGCTCGGACAGATGGACGCTCACCTTTATTGAATGATTGATCAACCTCAGATATTATTGTTTTGTGCTTCTTTTATTTTATACTTCTTCTTTTGTTTTCAACATTGATTTGAAATTCTTTTTTGTATTACTTGAGGCGAAATAATACCAAATATAATAATAATTATCAATGTGTGTAAAATAATACCAAATATAATAATAATTATCAATGTAATAATAATAATTATCAATTTATAGCACAAATGTAAAGTTTTTGGCCTTGTGTCTGCTTCTTAAAAAAGTACAATAATATTTTATCAATGTTGAGCTCACCAACTTTCAACTGTGCTTTTTTATAAAATGTGGGTATCTACCATGTACATTTGCCCACATACATAAATACGATGAAAGGTAAACAGGACGTAGATAACCAGTGGGATGAGATTGACCGGCCATTAGTCAAGAAAAAATGGACAAGTGTTTGATCAAAAGATAATCAAAGAAGCTTGGTAAAGTGTTGCTCTCACAGTGTAGAAAAATCAAGTAGCCATCAAACATGCCTATTAAGCAATATTTTAATTATTTTTGTGTTAGAATAAATAATTATGATAACAACACTTAAAACATGAATGATCAAAAAAGTCATTTAAGTTTTAGGAAAGGTAATCTGACTTATTGGTAATTGTTATTATTCAGTTCGACTAGCTTACAATTTTTATTCGTGACAGCCAAAATAACGAAAAACGTATTACATTAACATTTTATGGCGGGCATAAATTGGGCACTTTTTCATAATTTTATAATAAATGCTTAAAAAATTTTAAAATATAAAAAGTTAGTTGTTGTAGACTAAATGCATTGTTTATTATCTAGGAACAACTTACTTTAACAAAAACAAAAGATATTAAAAATATTCACGAATTTCAGCTGAAAATTTAAAATTACGTATTACGTAGTAATAACGGAGTAATAATATTAGAGTCAATTATTGTCATCATAAATTTTTTTTTCGATAAATCTTGTGTTTTTCTTAATTATTTCTTTATGTTGCTATTATATTATTATGAGATTTTATTACACAAGGGCCTTGTCTTTTTATGGTGAGGAAAAGCTATTAAGATTTCTTACTTAATGCACTGTAAACATGTAATAATTATCATAAAAAATACATGTATTAAAAAATTTAAAAAAATATTATATTACTTTGGCATCACAATTAAATCGCCCATCATGGCCCCTGACATTATCTAAAGATACGTGTATTTAAAAAAGTAAAGGTAGGTGATTATTTCATAATTTCCTATCAAAGACATCGACGTTTAGTTCAAACACCGCCCAGCCACCCCGCCACCCCGCCACCCCCTTTCAGCCCACTTTTGATCTGGTGACAAGATCAAAAGCACTATCGCTAAGCTCGGCACCCCACCGACAAGGGCAGACGGAAATGACGTCACGAGTTGGGAGAATGGGCGTTAAGTTGGTGGCTTTGGTCGTAACTTGGCTGTTCGATTCTTTTTAGTGCAAGTTAACTGCAAGCTTCGTGGCAGACCGATAAAAGGTTTTTGGGTTCAAAACCTGAGAAGAGAAAGACAACATATTACTAGTATGTACGTAAATTAGATTTATTATTTGATTTTAGGAATAACTTTTGAAGATTATACATACACACCAATGTAATATTTAATCATCGAAGTAGAAAATAATATTTAATAATTCAAAAGAAACAGAAAAAGTAAAACAGAAAATAAAAACGGCAACAGTCGCAACTAGGGATCGAACATTTGATATTTTTTTCTTATTTCTTTGTGCTTTTATGTTTCGCTTAGATTTATATGTTAGGGAACGTAAACATACTACGTGACGCGTTTAGGGGGGGGGGGGGGTTCTTCAAAATGTCATGCTTGGTACAAATGAGCTGCGGCGGGCTTAGGTTTTTGGTCACCGGGGGGGAGGGGGGGGGTTAAAAATTGCAAAAAGTTGATCACGCAGTATGGGTACGTTCCCTTATCCTTCTTATTCAATGCTTTATGAAGAGCTCTCACATATCGTACAGTAGATAAAGTCATTTTCAATCCACATATACATAGGTGGATATAGACATCTCTCGTAGCCAAGTTATGAATACCAAAACAATAGTCAACATCTGGAGTTTATAAAATTTTATACTGGTTGATAAAACAGAGGTTGGTAATATTCTCACCAAATCAAAACGTAATAAATTTTTATATCCACTTTTTCTTTAGCTCTATTAACATCTTCCGCTTTCAAAAGATGAAGCTTTTAACATTTTTATCGTTAAGTTATTCAGCGGATGTACAGTGCTTTATTTTCGAATCCAAAGCGTAACAATTTCGACATGAATCTGAAGCGGCCTACACACGACACTGCATTTAGTGACTGCGGCAGTGACTGCAGAGAGCTGTCTCATTTGTTAAAGGGCCGCTAGAACGAGTCAGTGCTAGTTCGCTCAACTCCACGCTCTCTGCAGTCACTGCCGCAGTCACTAGAAATTGAATGGTGAGGAGGGCGCTTCACGTAGGAGTATGAAATGTTAAATTGAATTTTTCACGGAATATTTTCTCATATGCATAGACTGAAACTCTTACATTTCCACAGTTTCCTGGTAATACAAAGAGTACCCTTTTGATAAATTTAGATTTGGTGCTAAGTACCGTCGTTAAGATTTATGAAGAGTGTAATGGTACTCACACTTCTTAATGTCTTTCACAGCTTGAACTTGATCCGTCTTGTTCGCGGAAGGCTGTATTTCCCTTTGGTTGACATGAGCTGTAGGTTGACAGATTTATTAATAAAATTTTTTTTGCAAACTGAAACATTTATATTTTGTAGTTGTAAATGCGAAAACAAAAGCTGTTTGCAAGTTGTACTCAGTTGCCAGTGTACAAAAGTGGCCCAAATGACTAAGCCCGGAATGCCCTACCAAAACAACTGCTAACCCTAAAAGTCAGCCCGAAACTATAAAGTTTGCACCAGTTGGTAGATTATATAGGGTGAACCTTAACTGTGTTCGCGGTTTGTTTCGTTATTTTTTGAACAATGCGTGGGGCGAGCGCGGTTCGGGAGGTATCGTTAGACGCGTTATTTCGTGGAAATTTTAGTCGCCTTGGAGCCGTTCATGGGAGAGCAGCGCGCATTTTGTGTTCATGCATATTACATAAACAATTATTCCGTAACGATTTCTAGACGAATGCACCGAGCTCATTTCGGTTTACGAGACATTGATCAAGCACCAACAGCAAAATCTATTCGGAAATAGATCAAAATATTTGAGACAACCGGCTCAACAGAAAAAACAATTAATGAAGGCCGTCCGAAGTCAGCGAGGATGCCAGAAGTTATTCAGCGTGTTAGTGAATCAGTGAGGGAAAATCCACAACAAACTACTCGCAACAGAAGCCGAGCCTTATCCATCAAGAGGACCACTTTACAAAGAATTTTGCGCCACGATTTACATCTAAAAGCTTATAAAATTCAGCTGACGCAAGAGTTGAAGCCGAATGATACCGATCTTCGACTTAATTTTGCCAGTGTGATGCTGGAACGTTTTGACAATTTTTTCAACATAATGTTCAGCGATGAGGCCAATTTCCATATCAATGGCCATATTAATAAATAAAATTGCCGGTATTGGTCTGAGAATAGAAGAAAAAGAAGAAGACCCCCCGATAGAAGCATCAACGTCCCTTGCATAGCCCGAAGGTCGTTGTGTGGGCTGCAATATCAGCTAGGGGTATTATTGGCCAATATTTCTTTGAAAACGAAGGGAGAGTTGCTATGACAGCGAAATCTAAGAATTATTGTCAGATGCTTCAGGAGTTCTTGGGCCCAGCTCTTCAAGATTTTCAAGGCCACAATTCCAGGAGCTGGTTTCAGCAGGACGACGCCGCCTGTCACACTGCTTAACTGTCCATGGACCGTTTGAAGGAGATGTTCCCCGGAAAACTCATTTCACGAGGAGGAGACATTGAGTGACCCCCACGGAGCACAGATTTCAGCCCGTGTGATTATTTTTTGTGGGGATACTTAAAACCAAGAGTCCGTGAAGACAATCCGACAACAATAAATCAGTTAAAACAAAACATTGTACGGGAAATTAACGCCATCCCACGGGCAACTTGTCAACGTGTTTTTTGAGAATTTTCGAATCCGCCTTAGACAATGTCAACAGGCTGATGGAGCTCACTTGGACAATATAATTTTTAAAACGTAATATCATTAAAATTTCCATTTATTGTAGTTTTTGAAAATATTAATAAAACACGAATATGTTCTACCATTATTGATTTGTTGTTAATTGAAACTAGGTATACACTTAAGGGCCACCCTGTATATGTATTATAGGAATCACATTAAATATGAGAAAATGTAAAAGTTATAATAAATTATTCATTTGTATACTTCAAATTTTTTTAACATTAGCTCCACACAGGAGACAGGAGGAAAATAATTTCTCTCAATCCGGCCCACCACGCAGTTGATGGGCAGATGCACCACCGCCAAGATCCAGACAAACCTCTCCCCATGAACCCGCGCACCCCTGCTAAGTCACCAAACGTAGCGAACTACATGGAGTCACCTATGGCAGAGGTATTGGTTATCCAGAAAATGGTTCCTGGGGCGGCGGTACCTACCTTTCAAAATAAGATGTACAAATCATAAACTGACGTTCAAAAATGTCCCCAATCACAGCATAATTATATTATATTTCTAAAATATTTTTCAACAAATTTTATTCACAAAATATTAAAAAATGCTTAACATATATTTCCAAAATGTGCGAGGTCTTCGCACAAAAACACATAATTTCTTAAATCAGGTTCTTTTAAACAATTTTGACATTTACCTTTTATGCGAAACTTGGCTAAATGATTCAATACATGATAGCGAATTGTTTGACAGCAGGTACGATGTGTTTAGAAAGGATCGTGACTACTTAGTATCTGGACAGCAGCAGGGAGGGGGGGTATTAATCGCAACCTCCAAATCTCTTAATGCTCAGAAACTACCGTGGTCTACGTGTACTGAGGACATTTGGATATCGGTGCCAATACTAGGTAACAATAATAAACTCCAAAAATTATATATATGCTGCTCGTACCATCCACAAAACACCAACTACATTCATAATCTAATTCATCACTTAAACAATACATCGGACCTGCACACAAATCACCCGGAAGGATTGTTTTTATTAGCTGGAGACTATAACATACCCAAACTAAATTGGAAGGTAACAGAAGGGCAAAACTATTTAGAATCAAATTTTCCAGAAGATACTGCTAGTTGTGCGTTGGTTGACTTCCTTTCATTCACGCAATTACAGCAATTTAATTCTGTGATCAATACAAATAAACGAACTCTTGACTTAATCATGACAAATATTTCAGAATGTAGCATAACTCACAGTACCCAGCCTCTGACGCCTGAAGATACACACCACAAAGCATTAGACATAGAGTTATCCCCTGTTATTAAACCGTCTCCCCTCGTTTCGTCAAGGACAGTCAAAATGTTTCACCGAGGTGATTACGGACAAATCATAAACGAATTATCCATAATAAATTGGGAACACGAATTTCAAAATAAGGATACTGAAGGGGCCGTATTAAACTTTTATAATATCATAAATGACCTCATACGTAAACATATTCCCGAAAAAAAAAATTATGTTAATTTGGAAAGGTTTCCCCCCTGATATACTTCCCCACTTATTAAAATTGTAAAAGAGAAACTAAAATATCACAAAAAATGGAAAAAATACAAAAATCTAGCTGACTATCAATCCTTTTCAGTGCTGAGAAATCGTCAAAAGAAGATCTCATTTGAATGTTATGATAACTACATTAGGACGGCAGAAGAATCAATAAAAAAGTCTAGTAAACGCTTCTGGTCGTTCGTAAAATCAAAGCAATTGTCTTCTGATCTACCAAATCAAATGTATCTTGGCGATATCTCCTGCACTGATGGACAATCCATTTGTGACAATTTTAGTGATTATTTTAGATCGGTTTTTGTAGAGAATCCCAACCCCAGCCTCGATCCTATAAACTCTGATAACAATGTCGACAACTCTTATCTTCATATTCACACAATTAACTTTAATCAATCGCATGTACTTCATTATCTAAAAAAACTCGATCCGAACAAAAGCGCGGGATCTGATTTAATTCCATCCATTTTTTTATGTAAAATGCCGGGACCAATTGGCTTATCCTATCTCCATGCTGTTCAAAATGTCATTTGAGGAAGGCATCCCCAACGTCTGGAAACAAGCACTCATTACACCAATCCATAAAAGCGGGGACAAAAATAACATCACTAATTACAGGCCCATCTCCAAACTTCCAATTATCAGCAAGATTATGGAAAACATGGTTCTTGACCAACTTTTTCCAGCAGTACAAACTACCATATCAAAAAATCAGCACGACTTTTTTAGAAAACGGTCAGTCGAGACAAACCTGCTGGAATACACAGATTTCATATTTAATTCTATGGGTAGTAAAACTCAGATTGATTCTTTATACACGGATTTTTCAAAAGCCTTTGATAAAATTAACATCAAACTGCTTCTGAAGAAGCTATTAAAAATCGGGATCAGTGGGGACCTTCTAAGATGGATCAAATCGTACGTCACTAACAGGAGTCAAGCAGTTAGAGCTAAGGGTTTCTCTTCACGTTTCTATAATATACCCTCAGGAATTCCACAAGGATCACACCTCGGACCTCTCCTTTTTATTTTGTATATAAATGATATAGACTCTTGCTTCAAAAACTCTAAAATCCAAATTTTTGCTGATGACATTAAAATTTACAAAAAAGTAATTAATATTAATGACAGCCTAGAATTGCAAGAGGATATCAATAGGCTTGGACTATATTGCGCGAACAACCAACTGTACCTTAATCTAGAAAAATGTAATACAATATCTTTCACCAAAAGCACTAACCCCCTAACATTCCCATATAAAATAAACGGAGTTGAATTAAAAAGGTGTAGTGAAGTAAGGGACTTAGGAATAATAATGGACTCCGGAATGTCTTTCCGATCACACATAAATTCCATTTGTGACAGGGCCTACAAACTCCTAGGATTCATTGTAAGAGTGACTAAACCATTTAGATCACCACATGTAATCAAGATATTATATTTTTCTTTTGTTCGCTCCATACTAGAATTTGGATCAGTGATTTGGAATCCCCAATACAAAGTCAATATTGAAAGGTTAGAAAGAATCCAAAAAAAATTTTTGAAATACTTAGACTTTAAATCGTTCCGAATATCAGAACATGTAAAAGATTCCTTAGCATTCCATAAAATTACATCACTAGAAGAGAGAAGAAATATATCCGACCAGAAATTTTTATACAAAATCATCAACAACGCTGTTGACAGCAACTATCTTCTGGAAAACATCCATTTCCACTGTCCAGTACGTAATACAAGAACAAACAAACTATTCCACATCCCACAATCAAAAACTAACTACTCACAACATACATTTCTGAAAAGGACGTGCACAAAATATAACAATATCCTTTCAGACGCTGATATTTTCCATTTGTCCTCAGTTCAATTCACAAAATATGTAACGGAGAAGATCAAAACAGATTGTTGATCGTGAATCCTGCTGTGTGCCTTATTTTATTGTTTTTCTTTTATTATGTTGGTTTCATCTGATTTTATTATGTTGGTTTCATCTGATTTTCTGTAATCTAGTTAGGTATTATGTATGTATAACTTCTTATATTAATGAGTTTTTTGTTTTTTCTTTAAATTCTATATTCTCAAATGTGGAAACTTCACTGGTTCATGCAAATTTGTCAAATGTAATTATTTAATAAAATATGTACAACTGTTTGTTTCCCAAATAAAGTAAAATAAAAAAATAAAATAAAATAAACATAAAAATCAATATTTGTTTGTTTGTTCGTATACCGTTCATCCGACTGCGATGAAACTTTGGTGGTATGTTGTCCGCAAGCCCGCAAAGGTTATAGGCTGTATATAATGGTAAGCTCTGGCGTTATGAAATGAGTGTGTTAGTAGCGGCAGGGATTAATGGTAGGAGGGAGAGGGGAACGGGGGAGCCGGAAAGCGGGAATGCGGGAAGGGAAGGGGAGGGGAATGCGGGAAGGGAAGGGGACGCGGAAGGGGAACGAACACGCATGGAAAAGGACGTGCAGGGAGAAAAAAATCTTTGAATGGCTTTGCAACGCTTGCCGGGTACCCGCTAGATATTAAAATTATAAAAAAAAACAGTTAAAATTCCATTCGTTGGAAATTAGGATGAACTCACGTTGGGCCGATAGTTATTTTAATGTACGCATGTAATCAAAATACCTAAACGTCAAACAGTGAAGAAGTCCAAATTACGCTCCCATAAAAATATAGAAAACTAAGCATCACGTGTCATATTTGGGAAATTCTAATTAAAATATCTAATTTAACAATATCCTTTGACTAAATACAGTGCCCAAAAAGTGATTAAAAATAAAATAAACACAATTTTGTGTTAATCGCCGTGGTTCTGTGATATTTTGCGAGGTTAAGTTGTCAAATCATTACTAACAAAAAAGCCAAAGGAAACAAAAGTGAACTCCCTCAAAATTAATTATTATTTAATCCATTAATAAAGTGAGCTCCCTCAAAATTAATAATTATTTAATCCATTAATTAAGTTCTAAATTATTATTGAAAACCAAAAACGATTTATAAAAACACTGCAGTGCCATCTCTTAGCATAAACACCAAGCTAACATTAATAATATCAATTAGCGCCATCTATCAATACTTTCCAGTACTATTAACCAATCCACAATGGCAAGCACCAGAGGCAAGACAACTTCTTTGGAAAATGAAGACAAAATCATCCATTTCCTAGAAAAAAAAATGGACGTAATAAAAAAAGAAATAATATCTCAAATAGAAAATCAAAGTATTGAAAACCAAAAAAACATTGACAGCATAAAGAAAGAAATGTCAGAAATTATAGAAAAAAAATTCTCTACTGACTTGAAAGACGTAAAAAACATCAAGAACCAATTGAGCGAACTTACCAAGACCATCGACTTTCTTTCATTAAAAATCGACGATTATGAGGTGGAGAGAATTAAACTCCACAAAAAAATTAAAGAAGTCGAAAAAGAAAATAAAAATTTAAAATATGTTGTAAATCAATCTCTGCAAAATTCCCTTGATACATCACTTGAAATCAATGGAATTGAATCAAAAAAAGAAGAAAATCCTAAAATCGCGATAGAACGCATCTTTAAAAAAATAGGGTGTGAAGACCTACTTGAAAACAATACCATAATAAATTCCTACACTAACGCCCTAAAAAAATGTATAACAATAAAGATGGCCACCAAAGAAGCAAAAGACAGGATCATCTCCCAAAAAAAGAAGGCGGGATATTTCTCCGCCAAAGACATTAACCACTCCAATTCTGAAAACCTCATCTACATTAACGAAAAGTTAACGCCACAAAATAAACAACTGCTCTGGCTAGCGAGAGCAACAAAGGCGATGGGTTACCAATATGCTTGGACGAAGAACGGCAATGTCCTTCTACGCAAAAACAAGGATACTCCAATTATACATGTCAGAGACGCAAGCGACATACCACTTCAATAACCTGGACTCCCTTTTGTATCTTCAAAGATGACCATCCGGACTCAATAAAAATGGCCCCTTCAGAAGAAAACACCATCCCTGAAACTCATGAATGTGAAAATTTCGAAGATGTCAACACATTATTCAACAATACATCGTTCAACATACTAAACATGAACATTAGAAGTATTAGGAAACATTTTGATGACTTCTGTATCCTTTTAAATTCTTTATCCTTCCAAATAGATTTTATAGCACTCACTGAAACACAAATGCGCGAATGCGTTCCGTTCAACTTACCGAACTATACTACCTTTTCAATTCCGACTAGACATACCTCTCATGATGGCATAACCATATTCTACAATGTACACTCCATATCCAACATCAATATAGAAAACCCAAACTTCAAATATTCCAATGCTGCCCACGCAACTTTTACCTCCAAAGGGAAAAAATACTCAATTTTGACGGCATACCGCTCACCCTCTTTATCTACAAACCTGTTTACACAAGAAATTAAAACTTTTATTAAAAACAATAACTCTAACCATTTCGATTTTGCATTTTTTTTGGGTGATATTAATATAAATATTCAAAACGCCTTACTAAATCCGGCCGCGAACGAATATCTAAATGTTATGCATTCCACAGGATATCTATCGTACATAAATAACACCACCAGACCTAATCATCCTAATGATACATGCCTTGATCATATATTCCTAAAATCAAACAAAAATTACCAATATAAATCCGCTACACTAAAAATTGACATAACTGACCACTATCCTACCTTCTACGGCCACCATACTCCAACCTTGCCCATCTCTGCTGATCCAAATAATTTTAACAAAACAATTACTAAAATCAACTACTCAACTCTAAATAACTTACTGAACGAAGAATCGTGGATCGCGGTCCTATCTAATGATGACCCAAATTTAACTTTGAATACCTTTTACGAAGTACTTCAAAAACATATTCTAAAAAGTCAAGAACAAATAACACCACCAAAAAGTAAACACAAGCACATAAAGCCGTGGATTACACGTGGACTGATAATTTCAATTCAACACAGAAACCAACTTTTCAAAATCTACTGTGGGTACTCAGGTGTCGTGGCTGAAGAAGGAAACGAGTTTGCGTGTAATAATAGCCTTTAATGAGTCCACACAATAATTACAATCACATAAACAATTGTAACACGTCACGTAACGGTGATAAATACTACAAACGAATTTACGCACTGGGTCAAGGTTAATCGTGGATAGACGAGACAACTGCTCCGTGGTAAGTTGAATGAATACTAGACTTAAGACTGAGCCGTGTGCGGCTCGCACCTGTTTTTATACTCCGCCGGCCCGGCAAGTAGATTCAATGACAATAGGTAACGCCGGGTGAATTCACGTAAAGGCGAGATATCACCCGAACCTTCTGCGGGCACTTGAACTGTACAGCCGTACGTTCTAGCTCTTTCGCTTAGGTGGCAGAACTATCTCTTTAGTAATTTCGCATACCATTGAACAACGGCGACGCCTCTGGAATGTGCGCTAGGTAGGTAGTTCGACTCGGTGTATTAGCTAGCTGCTAGGTGGGAAAGTTCTCGTGAATTCGTTTGCATACAATTTAAAACCAGCGCTGTTTCTGGAAGCACCGATAATTTTCGGGGCGATCCCAATGCGTAGTAAAGCCACGGCTGGTTGCTACAGGACTCCCTCCCCAGACACCGCAGACATGGCTGCGGTGGAAAGAGGAATGGTCAGATACCGAGGTGATCGGGAAATCGAACCCGCCTTCCAGAACGAGTGGTTGTGTGTGTCCGATCCTTACTGCCATCGAACAACGGAAGGGTTGGTTGTGATGTGGTGGCTGGTGACTCTGATTCGGTTTGCGATGCGAATCTCTCAAGATCTTGAGCAATGTATGCTGGTTTGAGGCGGTCGATGCTCACGGTGATTTCCTTCCCTTTTACCAGTATGGTATATGTTCGTTCGTGCCGACGAACGACTTTATGAGGGCCGCTGTAGGGTTGTTGAAGCGGGCTCTTGACGGTGTCGTCCCTCAGAAAGACGTGAGAAGCTGTGGGAAGATTTTGGAAGACGAAATGATGTCCATCACCATGGCGGGTACCTTCAACTGGTCTCAGCTCGTTGAAATGTTTCCGTAGTTCCTTGAGGAAACTTCCAGTATCGTCGTTGACATTAGGTCGTGCTTTACATAGGAATTCGCCGGGTAATCGGAGCGGTTCGCCGTATACTAGCTCGGCTGAGGTTGTAGCGAGATCATCTCTCCAAGCTGCTCTGATTCCCATGAGTACGGTGGGAAGTGTTTCCGTCCAACGGTTATTTTGATGGCACTTGATCGCTGCCTTCAGTTGACGATGAAATCGTTCCACCATGCCATTTGCTGCGGGGTGGTATGCAGTTGTATGGATTTGCGTCGTGCCTGCCAGGAGATTCAACTGCCTGAACAGCCTCGACTCAAATTGTCTCCCTTGGTCCGTAGTAATGCGGAGTGGAGTGCCGAATCTTGTTATCCAGCCCTTGTAGAAAGCACGCGCCACTGTTTCAGCCTCTTGGTCTGGGATCGGGAATGCCTCTGGCCATCTCGTGAATCTGTCTACGCACGTGAGACAGTATCGGCATCCTTCTGAAGAAGGCATGACGATTATGTCGATGTGGACGTGCTCGAATCTAGCGGAGGGTCTGGGAAAGGCTCCCAGGGGTGCTGACACGTGCCGTGTAATCTTGCTTCGTTGGCATTGAAGGCAATTGCGTGCGAGCTTAATAGTCTCAGCTTTAATGGCCGGCCAGACATAACGTTGAGTTATGAGCTTAACCGTGGCCTTGATTCCAGGGTGAGCCAGCTGATGGACCGCATTGAATGCCGCAGGTCTGAACTTCTTCGTGACGAAGGGTCTGGCTATGGTAGTTGAGACGTCACAGTAGAGATGCGCGTCAGTACCCGGAATATTAATCTTTTTAAGTTGTAGGCTAGAACTTCCTTGCAAGTGTTGTTCCAGTTCAGGGTCGCACATCTGGTCAGCTGCCAGCGCTGCGTAGTCCAGAGGAGTATCTATCGTCTCGACCCTGGAGAGGGCATCCGCGACGATGTTGTCTTTTCCGGAGACGTGTCGGATGTCAGTTGTGAACTGGCTGATATAGTCCAGATGGCGGAATTGCCTTGGTGAGCATTTGTCTGCTTTTTGTTGGAAGGCGAACGTGATAGGCTTATGGTCTGTAAATATGGTGAACGACCTGCCTTCCACCATATGGCGAAAGTATTTCACAGCGAGATAGATGGCTAGTAGTTCTCTGTCGTATGCGCCATATTTCTTTTCAGCTGCCGAAAACTTCTTCGAAAAGAATGCTAGAGGCTCCCAGTGACCTGCGACGAATTGGTGGAGTGCGGCACCGGCTGTAGTATCAGACGCGTCGCTGACGATAGAGAGTGGGGCGTCGCACTTCGGGTGAACGAGCAGGGTTGCCTGGGCCAGAGCTTCCTTGCACTTGCTGAAAGCTTCTACTGTTTCGGCAGTCCAAGACACGAGTTGTTTGCCTTTTTGGTTCCCTTTTAGGAGGTCATTGAGTGGAGCTTGTGTCCTCGCGGCGTTGGGGATGAATCTCCTATAAAAATTTATAGCTCCCAGGAAACGGCGGAGATCCTTGATGGAAGCTGGTTGGCTGTAGTTGTTGATGGCCTCCACTTTATCTGGGAGGGGTGAAGTGCCAGCGTCAGACACCAGGTATCCTAGGAATTTGACCTTAGTCAGGCCGAAATGGCATTTGGCGGCGTTGATGACAACACCATATTCCTGCAGGCGCTGAAATAATATCTTGAGGTGGGCTAGGTGCTCTTTCTCTGACGTTGAGGCAATAAGAATGTCGTCTATGTAGGCGTAACAGAAATCTAAGCCTCTGGTAACCTCGTCCATGAAGCGTTGGAAGGTTTGGGCTGCGTTGCGGAGGCCGAAAGACATCACTGGAAATTCGAAGAGTCCGAATGGCGTAGTGATTGCTGTTTTCGGAATGTCCTCGGGAGCCACAGGGATTTGATTATATGCCCGCACCAAATCAATCGTTGAGAAGATCTTGGTGCCGCTCAATGCCTGTGCAAAATCTTGGATGTGGCGAACGGGGTATCTGTCCGGAATAGTTCTGGCGTTCAGTCTTCTATAATCGCCACATGGTCTCCACTGGTCATCCTTCTTGGGTACCATGTGCAAGGGAGATGCCCAAGAGCTCTCGGAAGGTCGAGCGATTCCGAGACGGACCATGGCCTCGAACTCCTTCTTGGCGCGTTTTAACTTCTCAGGAGCAAGGCGTCGTGGGCGTTCGACTGTTGGAGGTCCTGGCGTGGTGTTAATATGGTGCAGTGTTGCGTGACGAACTTCCCTCCTGGCACCGTCAGGGCGAGTGATGTCAGGAAACTGTTGAAGAAGCTTATGATACGGGGACGTTCCTGTGACCGTCTTAATGGAAGCGATCTTGTTGTCGCTTCGTTTTCCCGTGATGGTCAAATTCGTCACCTGGTCCAGCAGCCGTTTATTTCGGACGTCCACCAGTAGCTCGTACTTGGCGAGAAAGTCTGCCCCGATGATTGGCCTGGAGACGTCTGCAATGACGAAGCTCCAAGTAAAGTCACGTCGCAATCCCAGATCCAGGTTGAGCGTTAGGCTGCCATAAGTAGCGATTGTGCTGCCATTTGCTGCTGCCAGTTCGTATGTCCCTTTAGTGGGGCGTCCCTGGACAAGGCGTCGTGGGAAAATGCAGAGATCTGCGCCGGTGTCTATAAGAAATTGGATACGGGTTACCCTGTCGGTAACAAAAAGGCGACTGACTTGGTTGGGGCTGGCGCTGGTCGCCATCAGTTTGGGCCCCGCGCGTTTTCCTGTTGGAAGTTGCAGGGTTTGGTGCACTTGCTTGCCTTCGTCCCATACTTCCAGTGGTACCAGCATGTGCCCTCGGGCTGACGACCTCTGGACCGACTGCGGGAACGATTGTTCCAACGATGCGGGGTGTTGCTTCTCCTATGCTGGCGAGAGCGTAGTGTGGAAAGTTCGCGCCTCAAAGTAGCGAGCTCTTGTTGAAGAGGCTGCATTAACCGCTCCATCACTCGGTTAATGTTAGGTTGCTGGTTGCTTGTCGTTGGTTGCTTGTTGCTGGTTATTGGTTGCTGGCTGTCCTCAGATGTTCCGCCCGCAAGAGACATGATGATGATTGGTGTGCGAAATTTATCACCGAAGAGTTTATTTCGTGCCCGACGTGCCCGCGGTAGACGTACTTGCACGCGTCGTGCTCACTGTCGAATTGTCCGTGCACTTCGAAGGTCACTAATGTGAACGTCGGTGTCACCAATGTGGGTACTCAGGTGTCGTGGCTGAAGAAGGAAACGAGTTTGCGTGTAATAATAGCCTTTAATGAGTCCACACAATAATTACAATCACATAAACAATTGTAACACGATATAACGTGATAAATACTACAAACGAATTTACGCACTGGGTCAAGGTTAATCGTGGATAGACGAGACAACTGCTCCGTGGTAAGTTGAATGAATACTAGACTTAAGACTGAGCCGTGTGCGGCTCGCACCTGTTTTTATACTCCGCCGGCCCGGCAAGTAGATTCAATGACAATAGGTAACGCCGGGTGAATTCACGTAAAGGCGAGATATCACCCGAACCTTCTGCGGGCACTTGAACTGTACAGCCGTACGTTCTAGCTCTTTCGCTTAGGTGGCAGAACTATCTCTTTAGTAATTTCGCATACCATTGAACAACGGCGACGCCTCTGGAATGTGCGCTAGGTAGGTAGTTCGACTCGGTGTATTAGCTAGCTGCTAGGTGGGAAAGTTCTCGTGAATTCGTTTGCATACAATTTAAAACCAGCGCTGTTTCTGGAAGCACCGATAATTTTCGGGGCGATCCCAATGCGTAGTAAAGCCACGGCTGGTTGCTACACTACAAAAATCTTGAAAATCATTGCACAACCAAAAACGAAGCACAGATCCACACCAAACGGAATGAATACATTTTATTTAGAAACTACCTAAACACAATCATAAAAAAACGAAAACAACAATACTACTCTACACAACTACATAATGCTCACAACGACTCAAAAAAAACATGGCACGTAATAAATGAAATTTCAAATAGGAATCAAAAGGTTGACAAAGTTCCCCAAAAAATTATTACTGATAATAACACCACCATTGAAGACGCTGAGAGCATCGCAAATAATTTCAATCACTTCTTTACAAACATTGCCTCAACCCTAATAGATAATAACCCGAGTCTTAGTATTTACTCGAATCAAATTCCTCCCGACCTTTCAGAGTCTAATGATACTACCTCTGAGCTTTCTACTTTCAAAGAAATAACAGAACTTGAAATCTCAAGACAAATTGACAACCTTAGAGAGAAGTCTGCAAATGGCCCAGATAACATAAGCAATACCACCATCAAATCAATTAAAAAACATATCATCATTCCATTACATCACATTTTCAATAACTGCATCAAACACAGCATTTACCCCAATAATTTTAAACTCGCTCACATTATTCCAATACATAAATCCGGATCCCAATGTAAAACAGACAACTACAGACCAATAACTTTAACTTCACAATTATCCAAGATCTTCGAAAAGTGTTTAAAACGACAAATTATGAACTTTTTAGAATCCAAGGCAATCCTCTCAGCTAATCAATATGGTTTTAGAACTAACATGTGCACCGACGACGCTGTATTTAGTTTAACCAAAAACATATATTCTAATCTAGACTCTAACACTAAATCTCTAACCATCTTCTTGGACCTAAAGAAAGCGTTCGACACAGTCAACCATAGAATTCTATTAAAGAAAATCTTTAACATTGGAATTAAAAACAAAAGTCTCATGTTATTAAAAAGCTATATATTAAATCGCCAACAACGCACAAAAATAGGATCAAGCTTAAGCACTTATGGTCTAGCAAAACATGGTATTCCTCAAGGAACTGTCTTAGGACCACTTCTCTTTCTAATCTACATCAATGACCTTTGCAATATTGTAATACCAGGTAAAATTCTCTCTTTTGCCGATGACACTGCAATCACAGTACAGGGTAAAACTTGGGAAGATACAATCAGTAAAGCCAACAAATGCATTGCAATAGTCAAAGATTGGCTAGATAGAAATCTTCTTAGCCTAAATTATGATAAAACTATTTTTATTCCCTTTTATAATTCCCAAAAGTCATCCCCTAAAAATAATCTTAACTTGAAGTTCCATAATGTTCATTGTAACTTTGCGACATGCACAAACTGCGAAGATGTAAAATTAGGAAAATATATCAAGTACTTAGGTGTAACTATAGACAGCCAACTCAAATGGACTTACCATGTAGAAAAAACTGTAAATAAACTGAGATACTTAAATTACATATTCAAACGTATGAGCAATATTGTCAATACAAGAACCATGAAACTTGTTTATGATGCATTGGTGCTTTCGTCCATTTCCTATGGAATAATCGCCTGGGGAGGAACATACAATAACCATATAAAACCATTGGAAATTGCTCAAAAGTCCATCATTAAGGTAATGTACCAGAAGTCCAAGATGTATCCTACCAATCAGTTATTTCAAGAAACTGAAATACTAGAACTAAGGCGGATCTACTGTATCCAATGTCTCAAATATATTTTTACACGTCCTAACAATTTCAGTAAAAACACATATCGTTCTAGCCAGAGACATAACACGTGCAAAACCAGACTGGCCCAAAGACACATTACCTACATTGCCCCAAAACTATTCAATTCCATACCCCACTCCATCAGCAAGGATCAAAATCCGAACGTACTTAAAAAAAATGTTAAAATCTGGGTAAAAAATAATTTAGAACTGAATAAGTTTTTTCTGTAATGCTTCTAAAATGTGGAGTCTTTCTGAATATTTAGAATAAAAACAGGAAATATGTATATGTATATATACTCGTATGTACATGTGTATTTAAGTATGGGTGTAAATGAGTGTTACCTTAGATATATATTTTTAAATTTTTATACTCCTATGAAGTCAATCATGTTGATCACTGAAGACACTATGCATATATATATTTTAATTTGTGTGTTTATCTTACATATATTTTTAAATTTTTAAACTCCTACGAAGTCATTCATGTTGATCACTGTAGACACTATGCTTATATATATATTTTTTATTTTTTTTTTAATTTTATTTTAACTACCACTGTTATCCACATAATATAATACCCACACACAGGCTTCGCCTTTGTGGGATTTTTTTTTGTTACTTACATTTTTTGTTATTATGTATTTACCTATATGTAAATGTACCAAAAAAACTTTGCTAATAAAAAAAAATAAAAAAAAAAAAAAAAAAAAAATCATGGAGTCGTTAGGCCAAAAATATCATTTTTGATCTATTCTTTACTTAGGCCAATGTTTGTGCACTTTGCTTATATATTTTTAAAAATATAACACGATTTGTGATTAATAAAGTTCGGAGGAAATTTACTTAGTTTTCGATTAAATTAGAATCGCTATAGCTTCGTTGGCTCCGGGTTGTCGGGACTCCTACGTGGTCATCGCATAAAAAATATCAATGGTAAGTGGGAAACCCCGATCCCACGCGGTAGTCAATTAATAGTTTAGTCCCGGATGTAGAAACTAGAAACGAATGCTCGACTCTCGAATGGAAGTTTTTGTTTGCTTGGTACTGTAGTATTTAGTTAACGGTATTACCAATTAACTGTAGTCATCATTGCAATGTTGGTAAATGAGATTTAACTTGCATTTATCCTTAGTGAGCTGTGATAAATTGCTAATAACGACCGCTGTTCCCAATCCTACTAATCAACTGTTAAGCCAAAACTGAGGTTCAACACTGCTCAAATGCACAACTACGCTTTTTCGAACACGCAAGGATCGCTTAATCTTAAGGAAGCCGGACACGTGGATTAAGTTCCACTGAGCAAAGCAAAGTTATAAAAAGTGTCAACAGAGTAGCGCTAACGTCACGTGGTACCGACGCGCCTGCTGCAAAGATCAAACTGACACTTTGTTTTGAATATATTTTATACATTTGTTTAAAAAAATATAAAATGCAAGTTTATGGATAACAGTATTTAAAAGAAATTATGTGTGTTAATAATAAATACAATATTTAACCCTTAATTTAACATTGACAGTTTTTAAAAAGTGCGCGGGGTCACTTAAGATAATCAACGATGAAATATTTGGGAACAACGAGAATTGAGCGTTACCTTTAAAATACTTACAAATCGCTTAGCTGATGGTAGACTCAGATTGGTCGATTGAAAAGTTGGGAACAACGGCCGTTAGAATCCGCATTTAACCTTTCAATTGTCGGGAAAGCGTACCTTTCAACAGTAAAAAAACAAATCGGCATTGAATGGTCATTTGATGACAATGTTACATTTGAATTTCGGCAACCAGCGGGGCCCTTTAAGACGAGTTGTTTCAAAAAATTTACGGATTCATCAAATATTTGAAGAATTTTCACATTCTGTGTATGTTCTATTCAAGTTCTTTATATCATCATAGTATACACACTCGCATGTAACAGTTGTTTCATAAAACTGAAATATTCACAGAACTTGAATAGAACTTATACAGAACGTGAAAATTAACTTAAAGTATTTGATGAAACGGTCAAATTTTTTCAAACAACCCGTCCTAAAAGTTAAACAATATTTATTAAAGTTAGACATGAAAGCCAGCTTGTATTAAAATATTGTTAAACTAAATATATCTACAACATCGGATTACATGTCCAAATTTTTTGATTCGTGTCATAGGCGAATAATATTGAGTCGTTGAAGAAGAATTGTTACAATAACATGGTAGGTTATATGTTTTAACTGTCCTAACAGGAAAATGAGACGTAATTAACCACTCCGACCTCTAAGCGTGTTTTTACGACAATTTAATA
Source organism: Limnephilus marmoratus (assembly GCA_917880885.1). Classification (NCBI taxonomy): domain Eukaryota; kingdom Metazoa; phylum Arthropoda; class Insecta; order Trichoptera; family Limnephilidae; genus Limnephilus; species Limnephilus marmoratus. The sequence continues at coordinate 57,376,070 of OU862912.1, read as the reverse complement.
ATAGCAGTCAAGTACAATAAGCTTGTTTTCAAGCTAAGCGTGTGTTCCCACAGAAATCGTTATAACTCCGTTATTGTTCTAGTGACAACCCTAAAACAAAAAGTAGAAGATTTTAAATCAAGCTTCACATTTCTGTTCAAAGTTGTCCGTAGAAATAAAAAAACTTATTTTGTAGAAACAGTTTTCACCCGCTAAATCGCCTACGCGCCGTTAGACATTGTTAATTTTTTATTAAATATTCTTGTATGAAATGGTAAAAAGTAAGGTGACAAAATTGTTCATTATACATTTAAGATAGAATTAGGTTTTTTTTAGCATAATCCGTGATTTTCGTACCGATTTCACGCAAAAACTTCACGTGAATCATTTTGCGACTATTTATGTTTGCATTCTAAATTTTAATATTTACAAATGTTAATATTTATTTTTAGTAACAATATTTGAGAGCTTATTTCATAACCTTTCAAAAACAGTTTCTAGTATTCGGCTACGTACAAAAATATTTCATTTATAGAGCTTTAATTGCGAAGCAAAAAGTTTTTATAAATAACAGTTCGTTTAAGACAAAAAACCTGCACAATGGCAAAATACCTGAGTGGTTTTACATGTGGGAAATCAGGGTATTCAACATCGAATTAATAATTTCCGATAATTTTAATAAATTTAATGAGTAAAGCCGGTAGGTATTCGTAGGTATAGTCAAGGGCAGATCCAGGATTTTTTCTGAGGGGGGGGGGGGGGGCACAAGGGGCGGACGGACAAAAAATCAACAATTACTGTTAGAAATAACTTGAAGTACATACTTCTGAAGTACATGAAGTATGTACTTCAAGTTTATTTTTATAAGTTCAAGTATGTTTGGAAAGGTTTATGATAGTGTTAAAACAATAAAAAAATGTTTAAAATAAAGACAGTTTTTGCTTCTAAGTATGTACTGTGATGGTATCTGCACAGTAAACAAAAATACCGTTTGGGGAAGGCACGTGCCCCCGTGCCCCTCCCCTAAATCCGCCCTCGGGTATAATAATAATATGATGAAACTGGAGGTGGAGGCATCTGAGAAGTGTGTCGGAATTAGGGAATGCAATCTCGACTCGAGATCGCAAATTCGAGATCTCGCGAGATTAGAAATTACAATCTCGCGAGATCTCGGAATTTTCGGGATCTCGTTAATTAAAAGAAAATATTATTTGACAATATAAATTATCGACAACACCCGGCTCGATGTTGTTGTTCGACTTGATGTTCTTCCGACTCCCCCATTCAATGATTTTGTGTCAATTTTGTGAATTGACATCAAATGGACGTGTAAACCTTTTATAGACCCGAATGTGGTTTTGATAACAGCTTTACATAACTTGCATTGAGCAGTTAAATTATTAACTGCTTTCTTGAAGTATCTCCATACCGGAAAACGACTGTTAAATTCAACATACACTTGATCTGGATTATTTTTCGACATTTTAAGGTATTAACAACGTAAGAATCCAAAAATTATGTTTATTTAACTCACATAAACAATAAAAAATGCATAATTTAAGAAAAAGTAATGACCATAACTGCACAACTAAAACAAACAAATGGCTGCCTGCACGCACGCAAGTATCTCTTTCTCACTCACTCGATACAGTTTTATATTATCTGTCCCGCTCGTCATCCGTCGCTAATATTCGTAAATAGTCGCGATAGTTTTCTTTCTTCGATCGACACTCCCGCCCGACCGTCAGTCGGTCGGGAGTACTGCCGCCCAATCCCGTCGATCTCGAACGGGATCTCGTCATATTATGTTTCGGGATTGATCCCGAAAAATGTCACGAGATCTCGCAAGATCGAGATCCCGCGAGATCGGGATTGTATTCCCTAGTCGGAATGTGGAACGTTGAAGGAAATGAGGAAGAGGAAAGTCGTTAAGTAATCAAATCTTTTGCAGATTTTAACTGTCAGACAAAAAAATTTCAGTTTATTTTGACATTTGCATTCCTGTGGTTGAAAAATGCGAAGTCACTCGTTGAAGACTTTTCATTCACGAGATGCATCGCATAGAGTCACAATAAATATTCAAAACATGTGCTCGTATTGCAAAAGACAATGCATTGCATCGATAATGGTTGGAATGGAAAACGAGTTATCCCATCCCGAGAGAATTTATGAACATGTTCGTTGGTAAGCGTTTCATTGGGGAATAAAAGATTCAAAGATAATAAGAAGACAACATAAAAGTGCCATATTTCCGTGAAATAACACCTAACATCAAAATGACAAAGTTATAACACAAAACAAGTAAAACCACAGTATTTAAAATCACCGTAAAACACCTTTTTTATCACAACTGAAAACATTTATAATACGAAACAAAACGTTAGATATTTTTCATACATTTATTTTTATTCTCGTAGGTACAGTCTTCAGATGTTTACCGTTTACAAAGATAATAAGAACCAGAAATACAAAAAATGTTAACAATTATTAGTAAATGTGAATGAGTCAGCAGTAGTGTTTTCTAGACACCGCACAAGGAGAACCTGGCTGAGATGTTCGAATGTTTTAAATAAGGTGTTATGCTGCCGTTATAAGTAAAAACACAACATCGTTTATGAGTATATTGTGGTTCTACCCATGGCAATAGTATTGTATATTAGGTTAGTAGCAGTTAAAGTACATCATAATAGTGCATATACACAATTTAACGTTTCAAAGACCCAATCATGTCTGATTACGTCTAAAAGGGATCGAAATGAAAATCTAGTCTCCTTCAACGGAAGCAATTTTCCGAACAGACCCTCCATTGATATGCTTGGTGTAACCCTAAGTGACCAGCTCAGATATGGGTGCTCCATCGAAGCCAGAGTTAAGTTAGCCTCTCAAAAAACTGGGCTTACTGTACAGGGCCCGCAGATACTATTATATACAACTGCAAACCTTGTATAAATCCCTCCACTTTGTGCAGAAACGGGCGATATCTGATGGATTCTCCTAATTTGACAAACGGATTGCAATCTTTAGAGCACAGGCGTCGGGTGGGAATGCCTGTTCTACCGGTATTTCAATGGTAGATGCTCCGAAGGACTAGCGTCATTGATCCTTCGGCACCGGTGCATAGTCGGGAAACACGCCAAACGCGTGCCCAACGTATGCACACGGTTGACATTTGTCACATGAGAACTGGTCGCTTCTTCGACTCGTTCTTGTGTTCAATAGCTCGACTGTGGAACGATTTGCCGGCTTTTGTGTTTCCTCTTCCTACAACATGGGTTTCTTCAAGACCAATGTTCATTCCTTCCTCCTCTCAGAAAGACCCTCCACACAGCATTTCAGATGACACAGGCGTTAATGTAAACAAAAGACACAAGAAAAGAAAATTAGGACACTACTTGATGGGAACTTAATGAAGCAGTTAAGACGAAAAAGAGATAAAATAAAAATATTATCTAATAATTATACAAAAATTACTTATTTTTAAGTAGATCCAATTACATGCTTTTAATACTATTTATTTTACAATAGTCGATTAAAAACATAATAATAACACGAATAAAATAAAAACAGAGATGACAGTGAAGGGAGAGCACATATAAATTAATAGCAATGACAATATAAAATGTAAAAAGTACATATAGAAGACACTACAAGTCAAAGCATGAAGAAGCATTTAAATATTGTTTATCGACTGCCGAAAGTCATTTAGTTTTACACCATAAAAATCAATGCTTTGATTTGCGTTGACAAGCCTCGACATTCTGGATAAGGGAGAATGGTATCCATAATTAGTGGAATGTTGATTGAGGAATAGCAATTCGTTATTTCGGAGTCTACGGGAAGGGTGTTGAATTGGATGAGTTGTAACAAAACAGGTGTATCAGTAATACTGTTGATAATTTTAAATATGCAAATTAGATCAGAGTCCTTTCAACGTTTTTCTGAAGAAGAAATATTTAAAATGAAATAATTAAGTGGTTAATACAAAGTTATCTATTAATTTGAATTTAAAATGTGTTCAATTTCATCATATGAGTACTCGCTTCTTTCAAGACCCAGCCTCCAAGCAATTCCTCAAGCGATGTTGTACGGATTCGATGTGACAAATGTGAACAGCATAGAAAGGAGACCAAATGGCACTAGCATATTCAAGGTGAGGGCGAACCAGCGAATAGTAAAGAGTTTTAAGTGTACTTATATATTTGAAATCAGAGGTAATTCTATGAATGAAGCCGAGTAGTTGTGATTAATTTAATTTTATTAATGTGATCACGGAAAGAAAGTTTGCAGTCTAGAGTGACCCCAAGGTCCTTGATAGATGTGATAGTAGATAGACAAACAGTATTTAGTTTACAATACTTTAAAATTGTGTTTTGATATTTTGGAATGAATAGGTTAACGAAAAATTTTGTTGCAACCGATAATTTTTATACAGTTTGTGATCTGTTTATAAGTTTGTGTTGGTGAATTATGAGCAAATTGTTTCAAAGTAGGTAGCATGCAGTTACAAAAAAAAAATTAAACATTATTAAGATTCCGCAGACTATTGAGGGGTTCAGAATTGTGAAGGACACTGTTAAATTGGAGTATCACATTACAATTTTATTATAAATTTTTAAAAGTACAAAACATGATGATAATTGAAAATTAAGTTAAACCTAAATATGTGTTTTACACGTTGTTGCGATGCTTCGGAAGCAATTTGAAAAAAACGTTGACCAATAATTTGAACTATTCACCGAAGAATGACGTTGAAGTTAAACGTTAACGTTTTAACCAGAAAGAAATAAGTAAGATAATCTGTTAATAATACTAACGAAAACTTTCTAGACATCAATATTAAGCGCAGCTGAAAATAGATTCATCTAAAACTTCGTAAGAAACTGTGTGAATCTTAAAAAGGTTGTAGCGGAGTTGCACAACTGTGTGGCGAATAACGCGGATATAAGCGCTCTCATTGAAACTTTCCCTGGCGGCGAAGCCTTGAACATACCCTACCCCACCATATCTCATTTTATCTCCATCAACCCTTGTGCTCCCGCTGCGAGTCTGATAAAATCTCTCATAAACAGGTGGTGAGTTAATGATACTCATCTAGAGGTCAGAGACAAGGGATCTTTGACACAAGGCGGGTGTGTCTGGTTGACCTTTACGCGTATCTGAATTTACCAGATGTATCGAGTATCGATGTCAATGTTCTAAGCGGAAACAATTTGCTAAAATGTTATGAAATAATATTACGCTATGAGCTTTTTATCGTTTAACGATAAAAACCTCTTTATTAATAACTTGTTGTTTGAAATCCCGTCAACTTCAATTTAGAGATGGATGCCAATTTGTGACGATGTCAAATGTTACGAGGGTTGAAACAGCCTTAAGAGTAAAAGAGTAAGTACAAAACGGAAAAACATATTTTTTATATGTATTTTTTAAATATATTTGTGACAATAAACTATTTGGGGCGTGTGGGATTGTACTATCACACGCTCGTCCTGGAATAAAAAAATATTATTATTAATATAACGAGTATACCCTTCGACGTTCTCAATAGGCGAGAGGCAAGGCTCTGACTAGCGCTCCGGTTCGTGGGTTCAAATCCCGGCGTACAAATGTAAATTTTATTCAATTAATTTGTGTAGTTTCGAAACAAAATTTTAAATGCGGTAGGTAAAGGTCAAAATGGTAATTGTTCAGGAGGCAGAAAAGTTTAAAAAAAAAAATCACATCTCTTGTTTATGTAGGTAGACCTATTATTATGAATTTTTATTATGAAACTAGCTGGTTGCAATCCCATATTTCCCCGCATCCCCGTGCATCCCCGTTCCCCTCCCGCATCCCCATTCCCCTCCCGCATTCCCCTTCCACTTTCCCCGCCTACCCTCTCTCCTCTCCCACTCCCCCTTCCCACCAACCCTCTCTTGCGTTCCATATATTCAGTCCCAGTGCATTCAGTTTTAAAAAAGTATTACAGTTTTTCATAAAAAATTTTTATTTTTCGTTTATTACAAATCATAAATAAAAACAATCTAATTTGGTACATAACGTAGGTACCTCTTTAAAATGTCTATAATTTTAAAAATCCATAGACAAATATTTTGTTACAAAAAAACAGCTGCCTGTTAAATTCACATTCGTCAAACGCACCAACTGTCAAACGCGTGAAAAAGTCGTTTTTCTCAAATTATCCAATTTTCTGCCGAATTTTCTTAATTTTTCTTTCCGTAAGAACCTTCTACAAAGTAATAGAAAACAAAGATGAATAAAATAGGTAAAGTCGTTCTGAAGTTATGGCGTGACCAAAGGAAACAGGGATTAATTTTTATATAAATAGAAAAGGTTTTTTTAAAATTTAATTTAAATTAAATATAATAATGTTATTACTAAGTACTGCAAGTATTTCAGTGTTTAATTTTGTTACAGCTGTTTCGGCTTACAACGCCATTTTCAAAATGTGACAGTTTGAAAATGGTCATCTAAGCCGAAACAGCTGTAACAAAAATAAATACAAAAATACTTGCAGAACTTGATAATAACGTTATTAAGTACATTTAATTTAAATTAAGTTTTAAGAATTAAATGTAGTTCTATGAATTAAACACAAAAACAATTAATAAAATCAAGTTGAGTAGATCTTTCAGAATACTTAACATTTTTTGTTAATTTCTGTAAAAACAGAATTTATTTTTCAGAAAAATAAATGCTCTTAAAATGCACATCTTAAACAACTACTTACATATTTTTATAGATATATTTCGATGACGCAGATAAAATAAGCGTGAAAAAAAACTGAGAAAAATGACATACAAAATTTTTTTTTTGATTTATTGTCCTTTGTAGCGTTTCAAATTTCCGCTATCGATATATTTCTTGCAAGCTTTAGAGTTAACTATTTTCTTAGTAGACCATCATTAAGAATTGAAGCGTTCCTTGAAATGGCTTTAGCCGTATTTGGTGACCATATCTGTATAGCAAGTAGCAAGTACTTCCCCACCTTCCTTCTACTCCACAGTTCTACACAGTTAGAAGCAGTTAGGACTCTTGTGAGCTATTCACATTAAAAAAAGCACCACGCCCCTTGAGAAACAACTACTGATTATGGCTGTGTTTAGTCAGCAGATCTCAACAGCTCGATTCAATACTTACCCTTAACCCTTCTCATCCCTAAATATATTCAACAAACATTCACAAGGCCTGAAAGGGTCACAGTTCCACTGGCACAGTGGGGTGATCACCACATTAAAAGATACTTTAACAACACTTTGTATATCGAATACAATCAAAATCAATGCAGTGGGTGTTCCGAGAGTTGGTTGCGTCGTATTGCGCCGATGGGAGATACTCGTAATATGGGATATAAGGGAGGCTGGGAGGACGTGACCAATCTTATTTTAGTGAGGACGATCAATCGACAGTGTGGTTGAAAGAGCATTAATACTTCCTCTGGCGAATGAAATTGATAATCGGCCCGATTGCCTTAAAGGTTACGTGTGGAGCCAACGCTGAAAATATTGCCTTCTATTTTTAATCTGTGCGGCGGACAAGAATCTAAAAACACAATGTGCAGGTTATTAATAACTAATTTAAGCCATAAAATTAAGTAATTACAGATTTAGAAAATAAGGTACAAAAAGGAAGGTCTTTAAGGTCGAGGTCGCGGGTTCAAATTCTGGTGGTTATTTCACAATTTATTAATTAAAAATAATATATAATATGTGGTATTTATGGCATTTTCCTAGGGGTAGATTCTTTCAGTATCGCCCTGGTGAGAGACCATCATTCAGAATTGGAAAGTTGTATGAAATGGCTTAATCCATGTTTGGTGACATGATCTGAATAGACAGGTACTTCCCCATTTTGAACCCCAACCAAAAGACGCGGGTTCAAAATTTATACTGGGTTTTATCACAATTTACAGAATAGAGTATAGTAAAATTACGTTTGCACCTTCCAGAATAATATATAATCTCAGTCAAGTCCTGAAGAGAGAACAATATTCAGAATCGTGACGTTGCCTGTTTAATTAAGAGAATCATTAACTATTCCTGAATGGCATTCAATTTCAAATAAATTTGCCAAATGTTTCCCCAAAACTCTTTGTGTGGTGCTTTGTAGCCTCCCCACTCTTGTCTACTTTAGTTTTCTGAGGGTTTCACTTCTACCGCGTGTGAATTGCACACTCAGTTTTTTTGAGGCAAATGTATTACAGGTTATTATAATTAACTTTTTTTCGTTTTAAATAAAAATAATTATTGAAAATAAATGCAAACCTTATCCAGGTGAACTCTTTGGCGGTTTTCTGTAATACAGTTTTTTTTTATTATACCTTCAAGAGTGTCTACGGGAAACTTTTAAACGCAAAGATAAAAAATTGTTTATATTTAAGCCTGACTATAATTGAAGATGACATAGAATGAGTTTTATGACGACGTGTCATTTTGTGACAGATACAGCACTCACACAACACCCGATTGGTGTTAAGTTTGCATTATCAATGCTGGTCTAAGAAGTCTCGGTTACACCACTACTAAGGTTGGTATCATAAAAAAAGGATATAGGACGGGACATAACTTTGGTATTCGATATCTAAACTTATACCCTCATTAAGACAAAAACGAGGATTCTAACGAAGCAATGTTACCAATTGATTATCAAATGCCATTGATTAAAAGCAATTGCATTAACATAAATTCACTAAACCCACGGAAATAGAACTTCTATTTTGATATGATGTCATAGATAATAATAATTTAACGCGAAGTGAAGATGTTAACTAACGATATTTGATTTTGAACAATCACTAAAGATGTTGTATTTTTTTTCTATTCAGTACATTGTTTTTTGTTAAATTAATAATATAATATGAATTACACATTTTTACAAAATTTTCACTTATTCGAATAATCTTTACTTGACTGATGATAATTAAATCAGATCATTCAAAATATGAATCTATATAAATTAGATCATCCAAAACATGAATTATATATCTTTATTTTTTATAAAATCTTGAAAGCCAATTTCAAAACGCAATAGGGAAATTAAAACAAAGTAAAGGGGAGGGGGACGTGTCCCTTTCGAATTATGAAAAAAATCTAACGGTATACTGGTAACTCGCATTGTACCCAATATTACCAATATGGGGCCTCCACACTGCTCGCAAAATTGAACGAGGTTAGGGGCAGTAGCGTAGCGAGGGGGGGGGGGACCGCCCCGGGTGCCACCCGATAGGGGGTGACACTCGACCGTGGAAAAAATTTACGATGGATATTGTCACCAAAGTATTGTACATGATTATTTTCTCAAGTCAACTTTAAGAGGGAGGGGGGGGGGGGGGGGTGACACCACGTCCCGGGGGTGACATCCGCCCCGGATGCCACCCATGCTAGCTTTTTTTTTTACATGAGCTCCACACAGGAGGCCCTGAGGAAAATAATGTCCCTGAGGGCCTATGTCATCTTTGGGGATGCTGTGTGGAGGGTTTTTTTTAGGGAAAGGAAGGAGAGGAAAGTTATGGGAAGGAAAAGGGTTTAAGGGATGGGTAGGAATCTGGGGTTCAGTGTGTCCTGGTCATCAGACGTAGACAAACCTCATCCCATTAACCCGGGCACCCCTGCTAAATCACCAAACGTAGCGAACCACTTGGGGTGACCTATGCCAGAGGTGTTGGTTATCCAATAAAAGTTCCCGGGGCGGCGGTATTCCCGCCTCCCAAATTGTACGCCACTGGTTAGGGGGCATACATTAATTACGTGAGCAGTTTTTCTTCCAATTTAGACCCCTCCCCCCCCCCCCTTGGTGAGATAAATTTGGGCCTCTTCGTATAGTCTTTTCAAGTAACGTGATTTTGCTGGACCTCCCCTGTTTTGAGCTCACGTAATTAATGAATGCCCCCTTAGGCGAACACGATAGTGTGGAGAGGCACTCACTTCGTACTCATTTTCGTCTTACTTCCCGAGAACTTCGTCGAGGAACTTCGCGAGTATTCTGGAGGTAACTATAAATCCGCGAAAGTAAAATCCTATTACAAATTAACCTTTCTACAATTGTGCGCAAATTGCTGGCTGCGTAATAAACTTAAATACAAATCCCAAATCGGGTGAACTAAACTTGGGGCAAAAATGAATATTTTGTTAAACTATTTACCTAGTTGAACACTTTTACAAATGAATTATAATTTACCCACCTCACTCATTTTTCCCTGGTCACTACGCAATCCGGTATGGAAGCGGTTTTTTTAATCTGTTTTTATAAACGTTCCGATCCTGTGCAGAAAATTAATACAATGGTCTATGCTGCAAACCATTGTCTTACTTTAGTGAACTTTACTTTTCTGCGTAGAGTCTGGTTATTTCAATGTGCGCTCTTCGGCGTTCAACGCTCGACTGATGTAGATATTACAAACCATTATCGAACCCTTCTGGTGCCAAAAATATTATATTCACTGGATTGCTTCCAGTTTGTCGAAATATTTTCCGAAGTATTTTCCAAAGTCTATGGAAATTAACAAAAAATAGTGTTAATGAGATTTTTTTTAGTTGTTTTCAATTTAAATTACAATTTTTTTTAAATTACGTGTATTTTAATTTAATACCCACGAGTCGCCACTGATGGTTATACATAATGTGTTATTTAGTGTATAGTTGACGGGTAATTTAAATGAGAGGTTTTATGGAAGGAAATTAAACTTAATGCTTGAAAATTCATATGAAATGATGATTGTTAATGATTCTAACATTAATTATGCATTAGCATTAAATTAATGTACCTATATAATAGCTGAATTGACCATGCCCGAGGCGATGGGTGCAAATATGTATATTTATGTACGGTTGTTTAACGACCTAGGGACATCACAATGAGGTGCTAAAATTGTTTTAACCTATGAAATGCCGGATTCCCGTGAGGTTATAGTCTGTAATTTCGTAATTACTCACTGACGTTTAACAAAACCATTTTTTTTGTATATTCTTGTACCTCTTATCAGATTTTTATGTTTTTATTAATATTGTATGTATATAAATTGAATTAGTGATTTTCCCAGAATATAACTACTTATATTAGTAATGATTTTTGCTACGAACATATTTTAAAGTATGAAAATTGATTAATAGATAAAATTTTACATTGTTACTAGGAGGTGAAAAAAAAAATTAACTAGTAGTTCATATTAAAATAAAGAAAATAAACTATCTATTCCCATATTTCTGAGCATCTCAAAAACCTTCACTGGCTCAAGTGTCCCGAGAGAATCCAGTTTAAGCTCTGCTGGATGGTATTCAAGTCCCTCAACGGAATGGCTCCGACTTACTTATCGGAAATGTGCATTCCAGAAAATTCCAACTCTCGACAATCAACCCTCAGGTCAGCAGCAACATCAGCGATCGGAAGGTTGAAGGAACCAAAGCGCACACCAGATACTAAATTCGGTGATCGTGCTTTCGGAGTGTTAGGACCTAAAGCCTGGAATGGACTGCCACACGAGTTAAGAATGATCACAGATTCAGCGGAATTTAGAGCTAAACTTAAAACTCATATTTTCAGACAGTCGTATCTATAAGTTAAAAAAAATAAAAAAATAAATAAATAAAACCTTTCACCCTCACCTTCACGGCTCGCAACATTGTAAATTACCAAGTGTGTAAAAATAAAGCAAATTCTTAAAATTCTCCAGACTTTTAAAATAAACATTAACTCAACTTTGCTATTAATCTTCTTATAAATATAAATGTAGAACCAACAGTGATGAGTGTAGCAAGGGTAAAGTCATGCAATGTCCAGTGTTTTGAATACAATATCCTCCACGCGCAAGTTCGTATCTTCTCCCAAGCATAAACTTTTTAATAAAGTGTGTTTTATCGAAAGTGTCCTGCAGGTAAGTATGTTTCTGTATCTGTTTGTAAATAATAAAATTAGATAGAGCCTAAGTTTAATGATAAATTGTAAAGCGCCCTTGAGGTGATTTTTCACAAAAACGGCGCTCTATAAATTGTCCAATTATTATTATTATTATTATTATATATTCTCGGGTCTAACTAGGGAGCTAGTCTATAGCTAGTCTGGCTACTTATGCTATATAATTTGAAGTAATAAAAGTATTTGAGATAAATTATTTGGGTATAATACTGCTTATAGATAATATGAATAGTTACAAAAACGGAAATAGAATATTTTCAAAAATACTGTAAAATATTACAAAATATTGTACAATAAGAAAAATACATATATATTGTAGAAATAGAATATCAACAAAATATTAGCAAGAGAATATATCTGAAATTATCGATAAAAATAAGTCAATCTGTTAGTTATATGTAAAAATACAAAGCAAGTTTTTTTTTTTAAATTTAAAATAGTTTTTCTCACTTTTTATTTTATCATATAAATTGTTAAATAGCTTTGGGCCAACATATTCATAATGGTGTTGTGCAGCTGTCGTGTTGCAACAAGGTACATACATATATGTTACCAGATGTTCTAGGTCTTATACTTCGTGTTGAGGACACTTCACATTCTTTAAAAAACATTTAGAATAGCATTTTTATTAAATAGTTTTGAAACCGGTAGGACCTTAAATTATTCAAAATGTTCGTTGGTTGGAAAAATTCTTGGTTTTTTTAATAATAACTTTAATGATCATTTTTGTGTTGTTACTATCGGATACAGATTATTATTCTTATAGATGCTTCCCCATGCGATTATGCCGTACTGTAACACTGACTGTAGAAGAACAAAGTAAACCATTTTAATATTTAAAAGATTTAGGATATTTCATAGTCGTATAAAAACGTAAGTTAGTTTTCTAATTCTTTTGATACAGTTTTCGACATGTTTCTTAAATTTCATGTTATCTTCTATAATATAAAAATGAATCGCTTGTTGGTAAGCGCAAATCTCGAGAGCGGCTGAACCGATTTCGCTAATTCTTTTTTTAGAATATTCCTTGAAGTTCGAGGATGGTTCTTGCGGAGAGAAAAATTAAGAAAATTGCGCAGAAAATTAGATAATAACAGAAAACATCGCACGTTTGACAGTTCGCGTGTTAGAGAATGACATTTTGCAAAACAATGAATGATTGTTCAATCAGGATTCTATTTTTGAAAAGTTGAAAAATTTATTTGAAGTAGGTACTCCCCTAATATTTTGAATCGAATCAAGAATTTCTGATATTTTAAATAGGTACCTATGTTAGGTACCAAATTTAATATACATGAAAAATGGAAATTTGAATAAAAATTGTAAAAGGTGGCACGCGGGCTGTTTAAAAACTGAATGTACTGGGATTGAATATATGGAACGCGTGTGGAGGGTTGGCGGGACGAGGGATCGGAAATGGGAAGAGGGAAGGCGGAGAAGGTGGAAGGGGAACGCGGGAGGGGAAGGGGATGTGTGAGGGGGGAGGGAAACTCGGGAGGGGGGTTCGCGGGACGGGGGGAAGGGGAGGAGCGGAGTGGGAAGAGGGAAGGTGGAGGTGACGGAGTGGGAACGCGAGAGGGGAAGGGGACGCAGGAGAAGAAGGGGAACGGGACGAATGGGAAAGGACACTCAGGGAGAAACAATTTCTTTATTATATGGCATACCAACGCATGCCGGAACCAGCTAGTTTTAAATAGAAATGTAAGTTGTGTGAGTTAATTCCTTTAATGTTGCAGATGAACTATGACAAATATTATTAAGATGGCTTTAGTGATTAAATTATTTCATCTAAAAGATCTATTGTTTTATTTTTACATATCGTTACAGGAATATAGTACTATTATATTATAACAATCACTACCTACAAATATACTTTAATTCAATGTTATTTATAGGCCTTTTTTCCTCAATTTATCCAAGTCCCGTGATTCTACAACTATTATATTACAAGTACGGGTGCCGGAATAAAGGAGCGTTTTTTATACTCTGGCGTTAACTTAGCTGACAACATGCTATGTAAAATGTATTTCTAAATCTGAGTAGGTACCTACGAATAATTAAAGATAATTAATTTAACTTTAATCGGACTTCTTGCGCATTGTTACGGATTATCTTAGAATTAACCCACACGTTTCTTGAAGTTGATAAGGCATCAAGTTGTTAATAGTATTTTTTTCACTGAATCCTGATCGACGTTCACCTACGCTCGTAGGGAGAATGTTTTGCCGGTCACCCACGCATTCTCGGAACCAAAACACAAATGAACAATTGATTTGGCGTTCTTGTGATTGAAAAGAACCCATTGTCGTCCACTTTATAATAAATCATCCATTCAATTGTTGAACATAAGTAGGCACTCGAGTTTCTGAGGTAATGGACAAGAACCAAGAAAAAGTTTTATTATGTTAGGCCCCTAATGTCAAAAATATTATTCAAGAAGTTATTATAAGTTTTTTACAGACTTTATCGAAGTTAGGTAAAGCAAAATTATATCGTCAATGACGTTCTTGTATTAAATGCCCAATTAATGGTTAACTGGAATGTAAACATTGAAATAGAAGAGCATTCGATCGGGTTACAATCAATGGGAATTATCTACGAGAGGAGATGATGTATTACCTTGATTACTGTTGGTTCTTGAAAATTCTCATCCACAAACACATTTAAAATTGTGTTGTCATGAATTGACACAGTGTAATGCCCAATTCAAAACATATGATTCGAGTTAAAAAAGAGAATTTGCGAGAGTTTAGAATATTGTTTGCAGAATATTGATCTTAGTTACAACGACAATATTTCGAATGACACGTAGGTTACAAAAACATGACTGTGTATTACAACTTTCCATATTATTTTCTTTTTTCTTCCTAGGTAAGACTTTGAAGGAAAGAGAGGAACAAAGTTTTTGAACATAAACTTGGGATATGGAATAGTTTCAAAATAAAAAAAAACCCTTCGAATTATGTTTATTACATCGTAAAATTGAGATTACTTAGTTTTAACCACGTTTATTATTTATAAAAAACATACATGTTTCGTGAGCAGTGCTCACTTCCTCAGGATTTACATAAAACTTATTACAACAATAGATATAGACTAACGGTGGAAATGCAATTGTCCAATCTTAGAAATTAGAAAGAGCGTAAATACGAATTTAAATATAATGCAAAAATTAAAAAATTAAATGACCCATTTTTAACTCGATCCCTTTGTAAATTATGCTCTATTACCCCTCTTTCCCCTTCCTACTCCCACCTTTCCATCCACACAGTTAAGACTATATCTATTGTTGTAATTAGTTTTAAATTAATGCTGAGGAAGTTGAGTTTTTTATCAACAACTAGCAGTTACGAACCCGCTCCGCAAATTTTTGCTGCTAGGCCCTGCGGGCGGCTTTTCGCCCAGTTTAATTGTTGGTGACTTAGCAATGCATAATTTCATGATGTCGGAGCTCACTATTGTATACAGAAACCATCGCGGGCATGCACACATCAAATCCCCAAAGTTTCATCGCAATCGGATGAACGGTTTAGCAATGCATAATTTCATGATGCCATAACACACTATTGTATACAGAAACCATAGCGGGCATGCGCCTATCCAATCCCCAAAGTTTCAACGCAATCGGATGAACGGTTTAGCAATGCATAATTTCATGAAGCCAGAGCTCAATTTTGTATACAGAAACCATCGCAGGCATGCACACATCAAATCCCCAAAGTTTCGTCGCAATCAGATGAATGGTTTAGCAATGCATAGCGGATACATATATACATATTCACATACAAACCCAGAAACAAAACATATTTTGATATAGATAAACGTGTTTAAACCTGAGTAATCTATTTATTTTGAATTAAAATAGTGCCACAAAATAAGCATGCTGTGTTTGAATAACTAAAATTCTCACTGAAATAGTTTCGTATCAAATATATACTAGAAAAAATGCTACACCAAAAAGGTTTCTCCAAATGACTTTTTGGGATTTTGGCTTTTTGATTTCGTAGTTTCCGAAGTAAATACTCGGAATTTCGATATCGCGATATGAGGAATTTTATTTCGCAGCCCTTTAGGTGTCAGCCGCTTTCGCGGTGGTTTAATGAAATAACACTGTCTTAGCGACTGATAGAAATATTGGCGAAAAAGGCCGAAGGAACAAGTGGCCGGGAACCGCGCCGCATTCCTGATTCAAATATTGGCCTAAAAGTAAAGGACTTCAGTAAAGAATGGATTGGTTTATTCTTTCTTTAGATTCTACACTTTGAAGTTGATTGACTTAGAGGAATTTTTTGTTGTGTTCATCCTTTATTATCAATTACAAAAAACCCTATTAACCCTTCGAATAATAAGAAAATAATTTTCGCTTTTGCAAAAACAAAAATTGTTCTAAAATCTAGATAAAATAATCTTTCCGGTGTGTTTATTAGAAATTAATATTTTTGTTTCTAAATATTAAAATTTTAATATTGGAAATTTAAATTGGCTAAAAAATGCATACCTGCGAATATTCGAATTAAAGTAATTAAAATAGAATAAACTTAAAATTTAAAATACAGACTCCTTTTCTAAATAAAATTTGTAATAAAACTGTCACCTCACTTTTTATCATTTTCATACAATTTTATTTTAAAATTAAATGTGTGATACGTCACAAATTGGCGAAAAATTAAACCATCACTTTTGATCGGGTTTGTAAAATATCTAGAAAATCTAGCTCATATAATTGAAAACAATGAGAAGCATTATTTCATTCCGTTTCTAACGTAAAAGAAATCACAAATATTCGCATAACAGGAAGAGAGATTTCTAACTTTTAATAATGCACTGTCGCTCTGGGACAATCTGGGTCTCCTGTTATTATAACAGCATATGATGTTTTGGGACAACTTGGGTTTCCTGTGATTATAAAAGCTGTGGACGAAAACTAGTTTATGTATTAGGTTATAAAAAAATCAGTTTCTTTTTCATAAACTTTATTTTTGATCGTGCTATTTTATTTGTAGAGAAACTTGTAGTTTTTCGCGACAAAAGAAAAATCAATCACGATGATGGATAAGGTTGCTAAATAGGCATACAAATCAGTAGATTTTTTTGGTCAGTATTTTTATTTGTGGTCGTGAATTTGTACGTTTTCATAGCAATAGTGTTGCTAATATTCGGGCGCTCGTCTTAATAATTCGTCCATTCAAGGAAACCTTAATAAAATACACTGAAATTAATACGAAAAAAATTAGTACTGTTCAGAAAAACGCAGACTGCCAAACTAGTACACAGAATTTTGTGGCATACGTATTTAAAAGCGGTTTCAATTATTCTCAATAAACGTATTTGATATTTTTTTTTTTTAGCACATCTTCAAGATCCTTCAAACCTTCTTAATCAAGGAGTAAGGCACTCGACTAGCAATCCGAAAGTCGCTGGTTCAAATCCAGATGTGTGAGAATAAATTACATTTGATTATTTTGTGTTATTTCACGATTAATGAATTAAAAATAATGTACAGTACATTTGTGGACCGTCAAAACTGTCATTCAGAATTTAAACGTTGCTTGAAATGGCCTTAGCCATGTTTGGTGACCAGATCTGAATAGCCCGATATCTCCCCATCTTCCTCTTTCCCATCTCCTTTCCCATCCCATCACTTTCAGCCTCACAACATACCCCAAATGGGGATCACATAGTCTCACTGGCTCCAGACGGGAGAAGTTGCGATTCTTGTGCGGTATTCACACAAAAAAAATTTAAAATCGCCTAATTACTTGTAGAAGTCACGTATAATTTGGACAACGTAACATTAGAAAGTTGACAACGGATATTGAATAATTGTTATTCAATTGAATAATTGTTATTGCATTATTCAATATCCGTGTTAGTTACATGTTAATGTGTTTGTGTAAAAAATGACTGGCGAAGGATATTGATTTTGTGTTACCATCACTGCCTGAAATGATAAAATACATGTGGCATAGAAAGGAATGGACTCACCGAAAAGGGTAAAAGAACTCGTAGGGTGGCAATGCACATGTCTGCTTCCTCTCCCATTCAACAGGCACAAAAACAGCAATAGTCGTGAATTTAGTTTCTTTGATAATACACGGCGGAGTTAATTTAATGGCGATTAACCGATAGCGGAAGCACAATGCTATATGTTGCGGCGGGAGTTTATTACAGACTGACTGTGGGTAAGCTTGACGGGTAGGCAATTGGGATATGTAGGAAAAAGGAACTTGCAACAATATTAATACCAATCTCAAGCAGTGGCAGTATGTATGCGTGCTATGTAGGTATGTGTGTGTGTAGGTATATGTATGGGCGTAACCAGATATTATTCACCAAAAGGGTAATCACAATACACTAATATACTAGCTGGTTCCCGGCATGCGTTACTATGCCATTTAATAATGAAATTGTTTCTCCTTTATCATTCGCCCCGTTCCCCTTCCGCCTTCCCTTCCTTTCCCGCGTCAACTTCCCCTCTCGCATTTCTCCACCTTCTAGTTTCCCGAGTTTCTCTCCCGAGTCTCTCTCCCCCCTCCCAGGTTTCCCTCCCCCTCCCAGGTTACCCTTCTCCTCCCCGTCCCGCGAATCTCATACCCGAGTTCCCTTCCCCCCTCCCGCATTCCATACATTCAGTCCCGGTACATTCAGTTATCAAACAGCTCGCGTGCCACCTATTGCAATTTTTTTAAACAAATTTCATAAAGCCAGAACTCACCAGTAGTTTTATATAAACCTTGCCTTGACAATAAAGAACACAACAAAACGAGTGTGCTTTAGACCACAGGACTGAAGTAAAACTTCACTAACTTATATCTCCCTCTCAATTTCCGTTCGCCTCGCCCGACCGTTCGCCTCGCCCGTTCACACTTTTCATAACGCTCTCATCACGCATTCACCAGCTTACTCCTCAAGTCAAGCGTGCGTAAAGGCCCGACCTTTTTACTTTTTAGGGCATTTTTTGAAGTCGTTTTTTATTTTGTTAAATTTTTTGTTTATTTTTTGATTTTTAGTGAATCTGAAGTACACTAACTAATTTGTCTGAATATGGGTAGTCCTACTAAACGTGCTGCTCATATGAAACGGACATTACTTGACCATAACGACGTTACGGTAGGTGACTCAAAGATCCGGATAGCCTATAAAAGATTCGGCCGAGTATCGTTAATTTGCTCCTAAGAATTGAAGAGTTCCGTTACTTTGTCATGGATCCCATAATCAAAACCTAACCAAACTCTCATCAAACTACGCTTGAAGTACATCCATTCCAATAAAAAAAGAATCATCGAAATCGGTTGTCGCGATATTGAATTATTCGTCCATTTGTTCGCGCACATACTTAATGCAAAATTAAGACTTATATTGCTTTCTCATGGATGCATGGATGAATCATCAATATCCGTTCATCCAGTCGAAAGTTTTGATGTGACAAACATTAAAAAAAAATACAGTCGAATTGAGAACCTCCCCCTTTTTGAAGTCGTTTAAAAATTATTCAAACTTCATTATGTTCATTTGAAATTTAATTAAGCATAGTGCATGATTTCCTCGTTTACTATTTGCAATTGAAAATACCTTGCCATTTGCATGTTCTTCACGAGTCAAAGCAAATACACTTAGCAACTTTAATTAAAAACTGTAGAACAAAAAACAGCATCCTTTAAGCTACTAAGATGAAACTTAAAGAAATCAAGAGTAAGGCGGTTTCTTTTTTGATAGGAAAGATCGATGGTTAAAACTAAAGAGTAATTCCTTTACAAACCCGTATAACATTTTTCCTTCCCGTGTGAATGAGTTTTCTCTAAGGAACTAATGTATCCAAGAATAGAAATGCGGAAAATATGAAACGGTTTCAGTATTTGCGCAAGAACTCGTGGAAAAGTTTTCCGAACTTTATTCTGTTACTTTCCAAAGATGAAATTAAAGGTAAATGCGGTAATCTTCTTGGATAACATTGCTAAAAGTGAACGTGATTAGTAAATAACTCCATTTACCCAACAGATTTCTCTCTATCGATTTATTATGTTTTTGAAAACTCATTTAGCACCGTTGTAATTACAAATTCAAATCTGAAACTCGATGAAACGGAAGCGAGCGACACTAAAAAGAGACAAACACATCCACTTAAAGGATTTAGCCTGCGGAGAATGAGATTTAAATAAAATATTTATTTATTTCACGGGTACTCGGTTCCAATATAATACGACCACGGTACCACGCAAGTATCCTTTGGTCTAGGGGCAGGGGTTGGCAAGCTTGCAAGTGAAAAGAGCCAATTTGTCAAAGAAACAGGATAACAAATACGTATATCAGAGAGCCATATTATAACGGGGGGGTGGAAATGTAATAGGCCACTTGCATTAAATTCATAACGACTTGGAAAAAACCGTGTGGATAGATATTTTTATTAAGATTGCGAAAATGTTAGTAAATTTTTTTTTAGAAATGTACAGTTTTTTTTTATTTTTAAATAAACAAATCTTTTATTTGGGCTCGTGACGTCACTACATGAAAATGTCCCGTCTCCGAAAATGTTCCTATTCATTTTATAAAATTCCACACTGATTTATTTTTTTTATATGGCATCACTTTGATTTCAGGCGAATTTTTGAATTTGACATTTAACGTTCACTAGATGTATTGTTTGTTCTCTGCGAACTTATCATTTGGTTTGACTTTTTGACAGATGTTCTGAAGAGAACCCCGTGCATTTTAGAAGACGGTACGTGTTTTAGAGCTATACTGGTTATGGTGCTGATTTTAACAAAATCAAATTTTATAATATTCTTATTATTATTATAATTTACAAGTATATTACAGTGGATTTAGTAATATATACGTTGGACGTTATGATGATTTATGATCAATAAGATGGATCAAGGAAAAAAATATTTATGAGATGTAATATTTTTGGTACGCCTCGTTATTCCTCGTTATATGCCTCATATTGGTCTGATTTTTAGGATTGAAATTTTCAAAAAATTCTCAAGGTTTCAAAAATACGATTAAAAAAAAATACAGAATGTCTTAGAATATTTGTCTAAACCGCAAAAATATTAAAAAAAATGTGATGCAAGTGGCCTATTGTTCTGTGGTAAATGCGGTGGAATGATAATTACGATATGCTTTGTGTTATCTACATTCTTTCTGTAATATCACACTTCTGCTCATTTAAATGTTTCTATAAACAGAGTCGCGCATAAATGCCTTAACAACTTAAAACCATTTTTGTGTTCGGAATGCAATAATTTCAGTTGCGGATTCATTGATGTCTAAAGAGCCGCAGACGCCTATTATTTGCAAAGAGCCGCATGCGGCTCGCGAGCCTTAAATTCCGACCCATGGTCTAGGGCAGCAGTTTTCAATTTTTTCTTCGCGTACCCCTTGGGGCACGCGATGCAAAAATCGTGGTACGAATGCACGTTTGTTCAATTTCGCATGTAGAATCACTGATTTAAATGTCCCAAGTCGTGTTACACTCTGTATATAATTGCATTAATTGTGTTTGTGTGACTTGATTGTTAAATTCATGTGATAATGAGAGTATTAAAAAAAATCAATGAAACATGCCTTTCATTTCACTAGTACACAAGATAGTTAGACACGGGGTACAACAAATTTGAGTTAGAGTCAAGGGGTACGCAGACTCAAAAAGGTTGACAATCACTGGTCTAGGGTTATAAAGCGCCCTTCGAATTTCAGCGACCAGACATTCAGCGGACCAAGGATCAAATTCTACGGAATCCAAAAAAAAATAATTGTAAAATCAATATCCAATTTTCAAACCACTCCAAAAAGAAAACACGTAAATAAAGCGACATCTAGCGACTCCGAAGAAGAAAACACAAATACAATATAATATGACAAAATTTATACGAAAAGGTGCACTGGAATTCGACGACAAAAATATGGAAAAATCATCCTTCACATTGATAAAAAAATTGCTTCGCATCCACTCTTGTCTTCTTTAGGTCTCTAAAGGTTTCACTTCTACCGCGTGTGAATTGTACACTCCGATTTTTAAAATATATTTCATGCAAAAAAAAATTGAACCTTTGTTACAAGAAACAAAAAGATGAAAAAAACAACTCCGTACAAGACAAAATCAATTTTAAGTCCCTAATAGAGGACATACATAATGAATCTTGGTCAAATGTAATAAATGAACCCGATCCAAACAACGCGCTGAACACATTTATGACCACAGTTGGAACCTATATTGCTAAACATACAACAAAAAATACCCCGAAAAACTACTCACATAAAGAAAAAAAAATAACACCCTGGATCACGAAAGGATTAGTAAGCAGCATTCATAAAAGAGACACAATGCACATGCAAGTACGCAAAAACCCATATGATGACAAACTAAAAAATAATTACCTGCTATATAGTAACCTTTGTAATAAATTAATCAAACAAGCCAAATACAAGTACTACAAAAAAGAAATAAAATCCGCCAAAAATGACCCCAAAAAAATCTGGAAAATCGTCAAAGATATTACTTTCTCCAATACGAAAAAAGACTCGAAGATCAAAGTACTGTTAATAAATGGAAACAAAACCCTTACAAAAAATGAACCTGGTAAAATAGCAAATTTTATTAACTCCCAATTTGCAAAAGTTGGATCTAACTTGGCTGAAAAAATTCTTTTAAAAAACGGCACAACAGAAGATTCTTTAACCAAACTATCCTCTACCATGCAACCAAATCATTCGTTTTATGCTCACAAAATAAGTACAAAGGAAATATCGGATTTAATTATTTCTCTCAAACCAAATTGCGCTGTGGGCCCAGATAACCTCTCCAATCATATACTGATTAGTCTCCGAGAACATATACTTATACCACTTCAACATATTTTCAACCAAAGTTTCAGCCTCGGCTTTGTCCCCGATCATCTAAAAATAGGTTGTATTACTCCAATACATAAATCGGGAGACAAAACGCTGATCTTAAATTACAGACCAATCACTCTCCTAAATTCGCTATCGAAACTACTAGAAAAAACTATGAAAAAAAGACTGCTCGCATACCTTGACAAACACAAACTGATCTCCACCCGTCAATTCGGGTTCCGAGCGAAAATGGGAACAGAAGACGCCTTGTCGGAACTAACCACCTACATAGTGAAAAACCTAGATGGCGGTTCAAAGGTGTTAGGAGTGTTCTTAGACCTAGCAAAAGCTTTCGACACCATCTCACACAAATTATTCCAACAAAAACTCAAAAACATTGGCATAACAGGTCCACAACTAAAATGGTTGATCAGCTACATTGAAAATAGACAACAAATTGTAAAAATCAATAATCAAGAAAGTGACAAAGTAGGCAACAGGTATGGAGTACCCCAAGGCAGCGTCTTAGGTCCCATACTGTTTCTCATCTACATTAACAGTCTAACTGATATAAGCCTAGGGAACATAGAGTACAAAGTTATCGGTTATGCAGATGACACTGTAATTTTATTCAAAGCCCAATCATGGGAAAACGTCTTCAAAAACACGGAAGCAGGGATGACTGAAGTAAATAAATGGCTAATAAATAATCTACTGACACTAAATATTTCTAAAACAAAATACTTAACTTTCAGTAA
The DNA here is from genome assembly GCA_917880885.1 of Limnephilus marmoratus. NCBI lineage: Eukaryota > Metazoa > Arthropoda > Insecta > Trichoptera > Limnephilidae > Limnephilus > Limnephilus marmoratus. The sequence goes on along the minus strand of OU862912.1, from coordinate 57,352,587 downwards.
AACATTAGCTGGTCAGCCAGATAGTCGCCCACAACTACATCTTCACCCCTGCACAGTTACCTCATTAACTAACTCACGCTGTGTTTGTGACAAAATTGATTATGCGCAAAATATTAAATATCTCGGTTTAACTGTTGACAATAACTTAAAATGGGATCTCCAAATTAACCTAATTACAAAAAAAATACGGAAACTCTCTTACATCTTCAAAACAATTCGAAACATTATGTCACTACCTCAGCTAAAAAATATATATTATGCACTCTGTCAAAGTATTCTAATGTATGGTATTTCTGTATGGGGAGCAGCAGCAGAGACTCACCTCAAATCACTTAAAATTAATCATAAAACAATAATCAGAATTATGTTTAGAAAGCCTTATCAACATCCGACAGAACAGATAATGATCAACAATAACCTATTAGACATAAATAAACTATTCATAAAGAAGATCATCTACAAAAACTGCATAAAAATACCACCACACTTCATAACTCACTCGCAATACACAAGAGCAAACACACACAATCAATTACAAGTACCATATATCAAATCAAATTTTGCAAAAAAACATGAATCTTACTTGGCACCATATATATTCAATAAGTTTGTAGCCCAAACAAAGACCCACGTCGCATCTAATAATTTGAACTGGGTTTTCAAAAGATTTTTAAACTGGTTGAATGTCAAGGAAAGAAGAGAGATAAGTAATATTCTTAATATCTAATATTATATATTTTCTATTTTCTACTCTGTTTTTAAATTCTGATTTTCCTCTTATTTTATTATTATTATTTTTACTATAATATATATGTTTCTTTTTTTTCTTTTTTTTACCACATATTTGTTTTTATGTAATTAGAAATTGTTAGTTACCAGCCTCAGAACAGACTTTAGTCTAGTGAGGAGGGTAAGGAAAAAAAATCATGTTGTACATAACTAATAATAAATAAACGCCCGGGTTGCCGGCACTGAATAATTAATTAAATTTTGTATCATTTCACCCGCCACGCTAGGGATGTCCCTGTGTTATAGCGGGTGAAGACTACAGACTGAAATTGCATATAATATTCTTGATAATGATAAATCTTTAGATTTTAGCATACATATATTTTTAGCATGTAATTATTAACCCCACTAGGGTTCGCCTGTATCGGGGATTTTATAAGATTAAGTTATAAATATTTTATATCGTGATTAAATTAGGAAAATTGGATAGAAAATGTGGGAAATGCGGGAAGGGAGATTAGGTGGTTAGGGTTCAAAATGTAACGGTATTGTGATCGAAATGTATGCAGATGTAAGGATAAATCCATAGCGTTATTTGTGTTTTGAGTTGGATTGGATTGGACGGAGTTGGATTCGGTTTTCAGGTTATCAGGTTTTTACATCCCGTCTCTTTTTTACATACGGCTTTTGTTTTTGTTTTGTAAAAATCAATTAATTTCTTATCACAAGAAGGAAATCTGTAATTGGCTGTGTTTTGGTTTAATGTAAAAAAAATATATATATGTTGATTTCCGAAAGATTCTTCTTCTTCAATGGCGCGATATCCCATTTCGATCCTTGGCCTCCTTCAGGAAAAGCCTCCACCACCCTTTGTTCTCGACCATCGTCTTCCAATCTGCAACATGGAGTAGTTCCAAAAGATTATTAAACGAATAAATATACGTTTTTAATTATTAGCAATTATAATTAAAGTTTGCTACTGTTAGGTGAGCGCGATGATGGCACTACCTTACATGGATTAGAGCGGAGCCGAATGTTCACTCTATATGAGCTATGCCTGTGGATCTCGATATGGTATGTTTACTGAAGCATATAGCAAAGGTAATTTTACAAAGGTTACTTATGATAGGTTGGCGATCTTGCCCGGATTGGGATCCTTCGTGGTCGATTCGGCTATTGTTTGGATGAACCACAGGCAGTCGCAAGTCAGTTTTATTACGATTTAGATGAAAAATGGCGGTATTTTCACTTTGCGACTCGATTAGCTTGTCACGGCAAAAACTATTAGATGATGACAGAAGCGTTACGGCGGTAATACTCAAACACCTTTCAACTCCTTGACGACGGCTGTCCGCGGTCGGCTACCAGCCAGTGTAGGAACCAATGTGCGAATTAAACCCAACAAGTTTGACTTCTGCCCTTGCCATGTGAAACAGAACAAACCTGTCAAGACCCAATTCAGCATTACGAAACAGCCACGTAATCAGATGTCTTTCTTATATGTATGTATCGTAATGAGTTAACATAATCCATGTGGTGTTGCTTTGAACTGAGCACACCAAAACAGTATTTTTCATTCCGCTTTTCCTTACAGATATAAAGACGAAAGATAAACACATACTCATTTAAGTGATGGCTCTCATGAATTCAATGAATGACTGTACGAATTTCCAAGACTTGATGGATTAAAAGTTGACCACCGTTTAATGAGATCATTCCGAAATGTTAACTAAAAGGGAGATCATTTTTTTAAAAGTAGGTTTTCTGTAATCTAAAAGAATAAATAAATTTATTTATCACAATGAATTAAAAGTTACTCTTTGTTACGCAAGCGTCTTCACATTATTTTTTCTTGAATGACGTTGCGAGCTGAAAATTCGTATTGGAGATAGAAATTTGGATGTATTGTATCGTGCGAACGCCTCTGGGGCACCGTACAAATTTATAATATATTTCTAAAATGCTGTATCTTACTTCTAATTACAGACTTGACAAACTATTATAACAATTTGTGACTAACAGATTGTATCCACCGGTTCGTCGATCACTGATACAAAACTATGTATACTTACAAAGCATTTGGTCAATGTGATGCTGCGTTAAAATGTACATATACCTACTGTTTTATTTGTATTCTTTTCAGGACCATGGGAGGTCACTTGAGATTAATACTGTTTATTGTTTATTAGAGAAAATTAGACATAAACTGCACTCAAAGGACTAGGGAACACATATTATTGGAAATACTATTATTTAATCCCAGCATGTATTTTAATAATAATTTATGATATGTTTTCTAATGAATGTGTGTTAATCCACGAGTAATCAGTACCTAATTAAATTTCACGACCACAGAGTTCATCGTTTTAGAGTTTTTGCTCTGTGACACTGCTTCAAAGTTGTGCAGTCGCAGATAAATTGGCTGCGCACCAATTGGACTGTTATGGCTTTTCAATGTGTCACAACTGTGGGAGAATAGCTTGCTGAACAGTGGATAGAAGGAAGGGATCTGACTCACCTTAATTTAAGGCAAATACGCAAGGGGATTCCAAAAAAAAGAGACTGCTATTTAATGTGTTAATTTTTGTGCATAAAGTTATGAAAAACCAAATGCCAAAATACTTTAAGGGTGAAATTGTTTTTAATAGAGATGTACATAATTACGAAACAAGAAATATAAATAGAGTTAGATTGCAACCTATGAAAAAAAAATTGCAGAACTGCCTGAACTAACTGTATAGAGGTCTAAAAGTGTATGATGAAGAATTAATGAATGTATTTAAAAGGAAACGTCATGCTTTCTGTAATTGGTTGTAATTGATCAAATGAAATATTATATTGTGCTTATTAGTTTATATTCACGTAGTTTAAGCCAACACAATAAATAATAATAAATAATAAAAAAAATCATAGCATGTTCTTGTTATATTATTGCATTATTTATTGCAATGCAATGGCAGAAATCATTGGGCTTATCAATGAACAAGTCTCCGCACGAATCGATGTTAAAGTGACCGAGGTACCATAGAAGGTGATAACTGCACGGGTTACTTTAATAGACACCAATCAAACACACCGAGGGACCACTAGATTGCTGATTATTGCACAGAGGCGTCTTTAGCAGAGTCGATATTGAAGAACCGAGAGATCAACAAGGAGATGATCATTGCACTGGTTACTTTTAAAGACTGACATGACTGACAGATCCCAGAGTTATTGTTCCAATATTTCACAAGCAGGTAATATTGACACATATTTTCTGATAGGATAGTTATGGAAGGTAGGTTGAATGGAGGAAGGTAATTAAATAAACCCACGTTTATCTGGCAGTTTAAGCAAAATGACTGAATGACAAATGCCATTTTATTTGAATATGAACTAGAATAATTATTACATCACAATAAGAAGCATTAAACATGTCAAAACTCCATGGAAAGGAGTAAGAGAGGGAAAAGACTGTTCGATAGAATAACAATTGCAACCATTAAGAAACAAACCAGAACAAAAGATGTCATGAAAACAATAAAAAAAAAGCTGAAGTGGAAGTGGTCAGGCCACACAATCAGAGGAAGTGAAAAAGGGTCAAAATTAGTAATGAATTGGTTCACAAGTGACAAGAAGAGAAAACGAGGTAGACCATTTAGACGATGGGTTAACGACATCAAAGCCATTGCAGGTGCTAATGATAGAGAGAAATGGCGACAGTTGGTGAAGGCCTTTGTCAAATAGTGACATACAGACAGGGAGTCGATGTATGATAAATGTTATACGATTATAAATAATGTAATCTAATTTACTGTCTGAATAAAGGCTATTATTATTATTATTAATTATTACATTTTCAGCGGATTTTGTTCCTTATTTATCTCTAACATATTTTCCGTAAAAAATGCCAAGCTTACGAGTGAGTAATAACAAGAAAAAAGAGCGCTTTGTTTATTTAAACCCTTTGTGAAATTTAGCGGAATAAATACAAACACTCACACAGGCAGAGGCAGAGGGGTGAAAATTTCGTAACAAAATCATCGCTCTCAAATTTTCCAAGCATTTGAATATTTTTATGGTTCCTGTTATATAAGAACAACAAAAATAGTATCGTGCCATCATGACGACTAGAAATCCGTACTTTAACATGGAAAATAACATTGTTTTTAGGTATCCAAACTTTAGGAATATTTCTGTTACTTTATTAGGACTAACCAGGGCCAAATAAAACCTGAACATAAATTTGTATACAGTTGAAGAAAAACAGACAATAGAAAACTAAAAAAAAATATGACTATACAATGAATAAATGTACAGTGGTAGTACATAACTGAGCAAGACAAGAAATTTAGGTATCGTGTTTATTTACAAAATTATGTCACGTAAACATTTTAGTTTTCAAAACGATGTAAATTTTGAAAATAAGATCGAACATATCGATCGTCCAATTTAGTCAGACATCTCCAAATACTTTTGAGATAATAAGGAAAGCGATATTCGAATGCTCACCATAAATCAAATATTATTTACACATGTCCGTGTTTTACTACAAAATAACACCGGGGAGTACACCGGTCCGGTACATTACTAAGAATTTTTAAATATCTTACTAGTGACCCAAAAATGTATGGAAATTTTGTTTATTTCACCACTAGTATCACTGCATTATAATTGAATTAGTTGTGTTTCGAGTAATCTGAGTATTGTACCAGATATAAAATATTTCATGAAGTATGTATCTTATTTTTTGCTGATGACCTCGAAATTTTTTAAATTATTCAAAATATTTACCATTGCAACATTCTTCAAGATAATATCAATAAATTGTTAATTTGGTGTAATGAAAATAGACTTTACTTGAATATCTCAAAATGTCAAATAGTTGGATTTTCTCGAATAAAAAATCCAGTGATCTTCAATTACTGCATTGATAACAATGCTTTTGAGACATTAACACAAATTAAAGACTTAGGCATCACATTTCAATCAAATTTTTCATTTTTTAACCACATAACAGAATTCTGTAATAAGGGCTTAAAAATGTTCGGATTTATAACTAAACTAACTGGAAATTTTAACAATATAAAGTGTTTTAAACTGTTATATTTTGCCGATGTAAGAAGTCAACTTGAGTACAATTCTCCCATCTGGGGTCCTAACATGGTCGATCAATATAGGTTTTATCGAAAATGTCGGTAACTTTCCATCGCTCCCGAGCACGACTGCAAACCGTTAACGAACGAACAATAGTTCACAATGACTAGGGGTTCCTAATATATTTGACGTAAACTATTTTTTATTCGTTAGCGGCCTGCAGTCGTGCTCGGGAGCGATCGCAAGTTACCGACATTTTCGATAAAACCTATATCGATCAATCATGCTAGGGGGCCTGGAACCCACATTATGATATACATGTACATTGTACAAGCTGTTGAAAGAATACAAAACAAATTCTTACATTTTCTAAATTTTAAAATGGGGATTCCGGCAATTATGTTAAACTACAACACTCTGTTAAATAGTATGAATATGCTCAAATTGTCAGACTGAAGAATTTTTACTGACTTGGTATTTCTATATAAAATTCTAAATGATTTAGTTCAGTGTTCCGCAAAGTGTGCTCCGCGGCACACTGGTGTGCCGTGGCCATTTGTAAGTGTGCCGCGAGTCCCGCGTCACTTCGCACAAAGTGCTCTGTAAATCGGTCTTTACTTTTCTGTGCGGCGCGGCGGCCGGAGGTGGCGTGGGTGGGACTCGATCGCTGCGAAGTGGCCGTGTGCTACGCCGCTACGCTACATTATCACGTGATTGCGCACGAGTTATCGGGGTGCATGCGCGTGACAACATAACATTACGAATTACGACGGCGACGTTGCGCCCGTTTGTTTAGTAGTCATTCGTTAATGTTAGTGTTTGGTTGTGTCGTCGCGAACTTAATTGACTTTTTTAATTGCAAAAAAATATCCCATATTACGTGTATATAATGGATAAATTCGTTAAACGTACCGCAAGTTTGTCCAGTGAAACTAATGATTCCCAAGAAGAAGCAGAGTCAACGAAGAAAAAACCTAAGCTTTTTGATCGGAAATACGATGAGAGCTATGTGCGTTATGGCTTTATATATTGCCGTGACGAATCGTGCCCAATCCCAAAATGTCTTGTTTGTGGAGAAACTTTGGCTAATAATTCGATGGTGCCCAGTAATCTTTCACGACATTTAACAACTAAACACCCATCGGTGGCTCACAAAGATAAAGCCTTCTTTCAACGTATGAAAGACCAGTCTAAGAAACAGGTAACTCTCATGAGTTCGTCTTTCAATACATCAAGCAAAGCGCAAAAAGCAAGCTACGTGATCGCTAATATGCTGGTTAAATCGAAGAAACCTCATTCTCTCGCTGAAACTTTAATTTTACCTGTCTGCAAAGAAATTGTCAAAATTATGATTAGCCAAGAAGCCGCTAAGGAAATCGAAAAAATACCTGCGTCCGCAGATACGATCTCACGTCGCATTAATGAAATATCCACCGACATTCAATCAACGTTAATTGAAAAATTAAGGCTAAGTGGAGTTTTCGCGCTACAAGTCGACGAGTCTACTGATATCAGTGGTCACGCGCATCTCATCACAAATGTGAGGTACACGGATGGATATGAAATAAAAGAGGAGTTTTTATTTTGTCTGCCACTACCTGGTTATACCACCGGAGATGAAATATTCAGAGTAACAAACCCGTACTTCAGTGAACATAATTTGGAATGGCGCAACTGCTTAAGCATTTGCACAGACGGAGCAGCAGCTATGACAGGAAAAATTAGGGGATTTATAACCAGGGCTTCTGAAAAAAATCCTAATATTAAAAATTTACATTGCTTTTTACACAGAGAGGCACTGATGACGAAGTCTCTGCCTGATGAATTTTGTCTGTCTTACAAGAAGTCGTCAAAATTGTCAATTACATCAAGTCGCGACCGCTGAACTCTCGTATGTTTAATGCATTGTGTCAGGAAATGGGAGCAGATCATCAGTCACTTCTGTTTCATACAGAAGTACGATGGCTTTCTCGCGGAAAAGTGCTTTCTCGGATTTACGAGCTGAAAAATGAGACCCAGACATTTCTAGAAACCCAGGGTTCAGACTTTTAAAAAAGAAGAATGGGTAGCAAAACTTGCATATCTGGCGGACATATTCGCTCAATTAAATGAGCTGAACAAAAAAATGCAAGGAAGAAATTGTAACATTTTAACGTCTTCGGACAAGATTGAAAGCTTTCGCGCTAAGTTTGTGCTATGGATCAGCCACGCTACCAATGGTAGTAACGAAATGTTTCCAAATGTCATGGCTGCCGATTCAGAAAAAAAGTGCAGGCTTTGATAGTGAAACACTTGGAGCTGTTAGCAGAAAAAATGAACTCATATTTTCCTAAGTGTGACCTGCAACCTATGGACTGGGTAAGAAATCCATTTTCGGAAAGCATTTCCCTTGGACATTTACCAATAAACGAGCAGGAAGAATTCATGGAGCTTAAAACTGATCGGACACTAAAATTAAAATTTTCTGAAACAGAGTTAGCACATTTTTGGCTCCACGTAAAAAATGAGTATCCACTGCTGTCAAAGCGAGCTATTGCAATTCTATTACCATTTGCCACGACCTATTTATGCGAATTGGGGTTTTCAACTCTCACTACGATAAAGTCAAAAAAAAGAGAACGCATGAGGACGATCGACGAAGAGATGCGAGCAGCGTTATCAACGATTGTTCCAAATTTTGATCGTCTGTGTTCAGTTAAACAGGCTCACATTTCGCATTAAACATCTTTTCATGTTATATTGATTTTAATAATAAATATTAATAAAATATTGTTTTTGGTAAATTTTGGTTCGGAGTGGCCACGCTTATTACGAATAATTTTTAGAAAAAAACTTTAGATATGCCGTAAATACTATAAAAGGAAACTTTTTGGCTTGGTGGCGGCGGAAAAAGATGCATTTTAATTATCAATTGCGTAAAATTAAAATTCACTTCTCGAACCGATTCGGTGACAGTTCGCGGTCATTCTGTCACTGTTATGTGATAAATATCAATCATAATTACACAAACCCGCTAGACAAACCCTGCTTTGCCAAACAAACCATTCAAAACCTGGGATGTTTTTTTAAATTATGATGACATGCAGCTTTCGTAGTTTTACCTCAAAGTTCGCCGTTATTCGTAATAAGCCTAGCCAATCCTATCCAAAATTTACCTTTTTTTTTTCTTTGGTGTACCGTTAAAATTTCTTGATTAGTTAGGTGTACCGTGAACATAAAAAGTTTGCGGAACACTGATTTAGTTGATAGTTCGGTATTGCTTAAATTAATAAGCTTCCGGATTCCACTAGTAATATTAGAAGTCAGGATTTATTTCAGTGTAGAAATTCTGGGACTAATTACTATATGTATTTCTCTTTGCCTAGAAAACTGATGGAGGGAAACAATTATACCAAGTCAGTGGACATCTTCATTTTATTTGTAAGCAAATATAAAATATTGTTATTGAGGCAGTTTAGTTATGAACAATAAATACTGTATGTTTCTTACCCGAAAAAAGCCCCGAAAAAGGGCGTTAATAAATAAATAAATAGATGGAACTGCATGCTTATCTCAAATTTTGATTTTTCAGAGATGTATGACAAATCAATTGGAAGGTCGATGTGTAGAAGTAGAAATATTTATTTTTCAGATGACGTGCTGTCTGTAATACCGTGAATATTTTTGTAGGTTTCTTTTACCAAAGAAAATCGCTTTAATTCGATAGAATTATTATATCAACTTTGTAACAGTTAATAATTATTTTTTTTAATGACATGTGTCTTGAATCAGAGAGACTATAGCATCCCAAATTGGGGTATGTTGCGAGGCTGAAGGTATTGGGGAGGGGAATGAGATGGATAGAAGAAGGTGGGGCAGTGCCTGGCTATTCAGTTCTGGTCACCAAACGCGACTAAGGTTTCAATTCTGAACCAGGGCTATACAGAGAATATCTTCCACTCTGGAATGTGTGGCAAATATACTATTATATTATTTTTAAATTAATTATTTGTAAAAAACACAAAATAATGAAATAAAATTTATTTGTGCACGCAGGGTTTGAAACTACCACCTTCGGATTGCAAGTTGAGAGCCTTACCCCTCGGCTGTGGACCCATCAAATACTTATATTAGAAGGCGACGAATACAGCAAAATAAATGTATTTTTTAATTTGTGTTCTTTTACAAATTTAGACGATCAGTTTCCGGTTGTAACGCGGGTATCATTGTTGTCCGTAAAATTCCTGTCACAAATTTGCAACGTTTTTTTCCGTGTACTCCATGCGAGTTGCTTTGATACGGAGCTTTTCCAGTTTCCCGACCTTTTGTTAGTTGTCCAGTTTACGGTTTCAAACTTGAAATACCCGCAGAATTCAAAGGCTTTTTGGCTTCGCTAAGCGACAGCGACCTGTTTTCTAGACGGTTCACATTTTTCAATTTTGTCGTGAGTTTGAAAAATTTTCCACCATTTCGTCCAGGATTTCCACCATTACGTCCAGGTTTCCCCATTTGATCCAGTTCGTTTTTTGAAGTGAATTTTCTTTAGCATCGTTGTGATTTGAAATTCGGATGAAACGGAAATGACGCATTACAGTACCTACGAAGTTCCAAACTGCGCTTGGTTACGATGTCACTTTTCAAGGCTCCTCCTATTGGTTGAGATTGTTTTGGTGAATTTTCGTTTTTACCGCGTGTGAACTGCACTAATTTTTTTTAATATCACATGATGGATTGGTTGATGCTGTTTTAAATACACGGTGTAATAAGCACGTACCCGAAGGAATTTCACCATCTATTCCTGTCGGTATATCGATAGTCCAGTTGCTTATTCAGACATCTCCAAATACTATGTTTTGAGATTTATATTTTTATTTGGCACTGAGAAAAATATTTTACCTCATGGTCTATGTCATCTTAGGGGATACTGTGTTGGAGGGATTTTTTAATGAAAGGAAGAAGAGGAAGTTCTCGGAAGAAAATAGGTCAAAATATCCCCTCTACCAGTCTCTCAATCCGGCCCGCCACCCTGCAGGCGGGCACACACATCGGCCGCCAAGATCTTGACAAACCTCACCCCATGAACACGGGCACTTCTGATAAGTCACCAAACGTAGCGAATCACTTAGGGTGACCTTAGGCAGAGGTGTTGGTTATTTTTTTTATTTCATTTTATTCGGAAAACCAACAGTTACAATAATTTATAATGAATGATAAAATATGTGTAATTTATTTAACCAATAATGGATTTTCACTGACGTAGACCTAACCCTATGGCAGAGGTGTTACCCACCCACTCTACGTTAATACCTACCTACCCACTCTACATTAATAACTGGCAAACGGCTTTCGCAGAGAGAAACAATTTCTTTATTAAATGGCATAGCAACGCATACCGGGAACCAACTAGTTTTTAATATTTTTTTTAATTTTTCGGAGAAGTCTGATTAATCAACTGGACGATCGATATGCAGAAGTAAAAATATTTTTTTTATGGAATTTAGATTATTAATACATACCGCACAAAAGTCCCAAGTGCTCGAGTCAGTGAGACTATAACATCCCCAATTAGGGTATGTTGTGAGGCTGAAGGTAGTGAGGAGGGAAACGAAATAGGAAAGATGAAGGCAGGAAAGTGTCCGTCTATTCTGATCTGGTTACCAAACACGGCTAAAGCCATTTTATGCAACGTTTCAATTATGAATGGCGGTCTCACATCAGGGAGGTATTAAGAGAATCTTCCACTTATCCAGTATCCTATCTTATACATACATTATTTTAAAATTAATTTAAAAATAATCAAATGACATTTATTTGCGCACGCATTGCTAGTCGAGAGTCCCTCGACCACGGAGGCCATTAAATGCGGTTTAATACCATCACAAGACGGGATGCGGGACGCGGGTCGGGACGTGGACCTCGGCATAAATGTCCAGGGGAATGAGGAGCAGAGTGATCAGGTGATCACACGATCGTGGAGGCCAATTCACAGGTCCATTGCGTGAAATTATGTGCTCACCAAATGTTTCCCGCAATAAACTCAAAAATTTTTTAAAAATTAATAAACGCAATAAAATAAATTTGCACGATTTGTAAGCGCTGTTCTGACGTCAGTCTGTTCATGGTGAAATGGCAAAACGTACTGACTACAAATTAACAATCAACTGTCAACTATCAAATTGACAGTCTGTAGAAACAATGTTGCCAGTTTAAAAACCAAACCTCTGAAAAAACACCCTTTACAAGAAAAAACAAAACGAATCAGAAAAATGTGAAAGGTCGGTCGGTGTAGGTACATCCTATATTAATGAAAAGAGAAGCATATGGTGCATTTCATACTCTTTTTGAGAAGTTGGAAGAAGACGATATAAAAGTTTACAATAAAATTATTTTCGGATGCAGAAAGGAACTTTTCAACTTTTATTAACGCCGATACACGATAAAAAACTTTTATTGAATGAAATAAAACAATAACTTTGTTTTTTAACCACGATTTAATTCATTTTTATAATACCGACCGGTTTCGCTTTAGTCAAGCATCTTCAGGGAATAAAATTAAACTGATCAAAAATACACATAGTGTGAGCTTATACATATAGATAAAGAAAGAGACAAAACATAATACAAAGGAACAGTGAAAGAGACGGGTGATATTTCATGAAATTCCATATTATGTATTCAGGGACAAATCCTCTTTCGAATAGGTGATTATGGGTTTTTACTAGTTTATGGGGAATATCCCTAATATCGGGCTGTTGGACACATTTAGCTGATTATTAAGGATTTGGGTTTTTGTTTTAACGGCTTCCCTTATTTCAAGCGATTCTAAATTATTTAGTCTGTTACCATGACCATTTACAACAACATTTGTAACAGACTCAATAATTTAGAATCACTTGAAATAAAGAAAGCTGTTAAAACAAAAACCCAAATCCTTAATAATCAGCTAAATATGTCCAACAGCCCGAAATTAGGGATATTCACCATAAACTTGTAAATACCCTTAAACACCTATTCAAAAGACGATTTGTCCCTGAATATATAATATGGTAATTCTATAAATATCATCTGTCTCTTTCACTGTTCCTTAGTATTATGTTTTGTCTCTTTCTTTATCCATATAAGCTCTCAACTGTATATATTTTTGATCAGTTTAATTTTATACAGTGAAGATGTTTGACTAGAGCGAAACCAGTCGGTATTATAAAAAATAAATAAATCGTGGTTAAAAAACAAGTTATTGTTTTATTTCATTCAAAATGTCAAACCACAAAGTGACTGCTTTCTATCAAAACTTTTATTTCCCAAAAAACGAGCTATACGTTGTTATGACCCTCTTTGCTGGCTTCAAAACCAACACCCTCTCCGGGGCCAAGGGGGCCCTAACATGTCCCAGGCCAGCTCACAGCAGAGACAAAAGTACCCTCTATTCCAGGAGCAGGTCGCACGAATGCTTCAGAATTCTCTCTCTTCCACGGGCGTCTGGGGAAGTACACTCTAGGAAATACTCCTGCCGAGGCAGATTAACAACAGGATTGAATTAAATAGATTCATGTATTGCAAATTCAAAACACAGTACATAGGTCATTACAGTACAATTCAATACAAGAAATGCATACTACACAAACCTAGCTAACGTGTTTATACCTCATGATCTCTGAAAACGAAACTCTCTGAGTGATGGCTTTTCGCGGGAGTTTACAGTCTATCGTTAAAGGACACAATCAAAAGAGGGAACAATTGTACAGCTTACATGATGTCCGGGGATCTCGTCTTCCGGCTTCCAGGGGCACCTCCCGAGTTTAGGACAGAACCGAAGTTTACACAGGCATGGCGAAATACCAGCGCTAAACCCGTAGGCTATTCAATTAACATCGCAGGTGCATTTGCGTTCAATTTGGTCGGCAAAAGCCGGCCGCGAACTGTGATTCGACCCGACGGGTCGTAACGTGCGCCTGGGGCGGCTTGCAATTCTCAACTGTCTGCGGACGCGGTGGTGCGCGGGAGTGCAGAGGGGAGAGGAAGTAGGAAGCAGGGAAACAGGGGGGAGCGGGGTGTTGTTGAAACTGCCGCGGTGATTTTAGGGACTCGAATTCTCTGTCGTTTAGGGCGTACCATAACACTTCCCCCCGCGCTTGGAAAAAAAGCGACGTGGCAATGGAGCTGTAGGAAAAAAAAATCCTCTTATGCTTCCATCGGGGTTTTTGAGAGATTCGTTGCTTGAGAGATTGCCTAGCTAGAACATAAGTTTATGCTATAGTTTAGGTCACAATGTTTGTAGGGAATGGATGGGGGTACATACATGTTTGGAAAAGACAACTTTGGGAAAAGTACATGGTGTAAAACAACATACAAGGTTATGCAATTGAGAAATAACAATACACAAGGTTATGCAATTGAAAATAACAATACACATAGTTATGCAATTGAAAATAACAATACACATGGTTATGCAATTGAAATAATGACAATACATTTGTACAAGCTTTGTAAGAGAAGAGAAAAAGTGTGATTCTAAGGTTTCATTGGTCTGGGAGCTAAGTTTGCGAAGCGTGGATTTGTTTGGTTTCGGAGAATTTCGAAGAAAAGGACGTGGTTTCACAGATTCTAAGGATTACATTATCACTGTAATCAGACCCATTTGAGATAACACTCAAGAGTACACTTAGGCCTTAGAAAACACTTGGTTTGGTCGAAGACGTCGAAGTTCACGAAGTGGAGACTGTGGTTGCTGTGCCGCGACTATGGTTACAGAGGTCATTGAAGAGAAGAATCCAGTATCTGCAGACATGCCAGTACGAATCCTAAGTGTTATTATGGTAAACACGGATCGTATATAATGGTTATTGAAGCATAATGTAGCTCAAGATAACTTGTATTGGTACGCATTCAGCGAATACTGGTGGGTCAAGGTAATGATGGTTTACACATGACGATGTATGCGTCACTGCATGACAGAGCAAGAGACGGCAAGGTTGGCATTGATAGCAAGAGTAAGAACAAACCTAGGAGCTAGCGTGCCCAAAAGGTAGTTTAGAGTGTCATAAAGTATAGTGGGACAACTCAGCTTGCTGTGGCACGACAAGACAACATACATATGAGCGGTATGGTCTGTGCTTTCAGGAACAAATGCGTAGAAAATGGCAGCAGGAGGGACCTTGTAACCACAGCGCGTGCTGTCAGGAAGTGAAGCTCAGCTTGGCTGTTGGTGATGACATCCGCCTGGGCCTCTTTTTTAAATCCGGGAGAAATTATTATTAGAGCAAAATTCTTGAAGTTTACCTGCCTAGGGACCAATGAAGAAAAGGTTTAGAGAGAAGCAAAATGTGTCCAGATAATGAAATAAACGAAATTTTAACCACCGACCCAGAGAGTGACGAAGAGAGAGAGATTCCTAACTAAATTGTGATTACATGAACATTTTCCTTTGCCAGGATGACTTGGCGTTTGCCTAGTGACAATATGTCTTGGTTAAAAAACAACCGGCCCTCTATGGCCTATATTAACATGAGATGGTAACATTTTCGAAGAATTTCAAAGAACAAGACAAAGAATCGTGAACTAGTCACGGCAAAGGGAAACCAATTCATGAATAAAGGTTGTCAAAAGGAGACAGACGGTACGCCAAGTGCATATCGTACATATCCAACATTCATGAATGTGTTTCGTAGAATTGAGAAAAGAGAAAAAAAATGGTGAGACATATGCAGAGATTGAGGGGGAAAACCTGTAGATAACCGGACAGTTACCTATTCGAACTCCAAGTGAGGGCGAAATATGGTCAACGACAGATTTTTCACTTCATAACATAAGTCTGAAAACATGGGGAATGGGAGGAGGAGGGGAGAAGGGAGACGAGTTACGAAATTTGCTAGAGACTGGACTAATTTCCAATTCAAACTCTATGTGAAAATGAAACATAATCAACCAGCAGATTTCCTGACTCTTTACATTTATCAAAAAAGGATGAGGAGAAATTTGAATACACATTATATCAAAGAGGCTAATCTTTCGCGTGTATTGGGCAAAAGATTAGGGGTCATTTTAAAACTTCTACATGATTGTGAGAAAAGACAGACCCTTGCTCCAATTTCACAAACCTGGGGGTTTTCTTATTCGTTCTCCAGACAACGAGTTAGGTGGTTTTGTGCTCAATCGATTAACTCCCACAGCACTATGCCCCATAATTGACAGTGAAGCTGAAAACTAGTCCTTTTGGGATAGTAGATATTCCTGGGCTTCTTTCCTTTTTGCAAAGAAGTAAAAAAACAGGAAGTCCACGGGCATCGGCGTTGAATGACAACAAAGGGTTGTGGACTACATTTCGTAGATCGCACACAAAAGGTTTGATATTATTTCGTTCGCACGACTCATGGTAAGTGTTTTAACGTCTCCACGTATAGTGTACAAAATATGTAAGTACATACAAGATATAACTCAATTATAGACAGAAGTCAAAGAGTTTATACAATGCATCTTAAAGAAGATGGCAAAGCCGATATTATGTCGTTCACACGAATCACGGTAAGTATTGTTATTACGTCTCCACGTCTCGTGTACAGGGGTTGTACATAATTATACATAAAAGCGGTACTCATGGCAAATAAATGACACACGACCAAAATAGGATGTTCAAAACGGGTGGTACTCATGACAAATATGTCACACGACCAAAATAGAATGTACAAAACGGTACTAATGACAAATATGTCACACGACCAACTCAATAACATTTAGCTATGAGCAAAAGTGATTATGACGAACTTCTCGTATCGTGGCAGGTATTTTAAGGATCCCTCCTATAATGGTGGATGTTCTAAGGATCTCTCCTATAATGTAACAGGGTTACGTTTAAATACAACACAATAAACGTTAACAATGCTTGTTTTAACACAGAATATGAAGATTTGTTAGATTAACTAACTCCGTAGCCCAGGAGCGTACGATAGAATAACAAGGAGGTAAGCAATTTTAATGTTACTTCGTATGTTATAAAGGCGGGGTGATGACAGAGTACATTTCTGTTTACACCATGTGACAAACAAAGACAGACCTATATGGTTTTACATACTGTCTATTGCAGCAAACTTCAGTGGGGACAAACAAAAGGGACCAATTGTGGTTTTACATACCCTTTGTGCAGTTACAACATACCAGGTTATGTGCAATTTAGGTTGCAAATACTTGGTTAAATGGCGAAACAGGAGTTGAATGCCTATGTTTGTAAAACGATGATCAAACAAAACATTGATGATTTACGTTAAACTGCGGTTATTTATGTACGGAAATCAGGGCTGCCGTTAGGTTTTATTAACCTTTTCCGTAAGGGTTGAAGCATGTAATACAAGACATACATGTTGTGAAGAGGGACAAATCGAGGACTTCTTATAACAACAAAAGACCGAGTATTTGGTTTTACGTACTTTAGTTGAAACGAGCCCCTCAGGATTTGTATAAGGATGGAAAGACCAATTTAAAGGCTTTTCCTTTATTTATATACATATGATTTCAAAATGGACGTGTCAAAATCCAATTTGTTAGCAAAAAGCTCGGGTAGGACGCCATCAATTTTTTAACATTTGAGAAAAATTGAAAACTACTATACACAAGGAATGTGATTATGTGAGTAACCACTTATCTTTACCATGATGAGTAAAATATGGAGCATGTTAAGATGGTTTACTAGTCCTGGGTCGTGATTTAACTCTTTGGAGTTTACCAAATCCGACTTTAGAACGACGCTCCAGTACTTACAGAACATAAAAAAGAAAAAAATTGAAGAGATTCCTTCCGATATGATGAAAAAACAACAAACAAAAATGGTGAAAATTACAATATTGCATTACATAGCAAAGCGTGCCATGGCATGAACGTTGCGTAGTGTGAGGGGTTGAGAGGCAATGATTGGGTTCATGACTTCCCAAACATTGTGACTCGAGGGGTGTCTCTGCTCTAAAGTGATCAATTTTGGAACAGGTGAGAAAAAAAATAAAAAACGTGTGAAACAAAAATTACGGTGGTTGCCAATTCACGAACATGAACGGGGCAAACTACACCGTGGAGTGTACATAAATTTACAGAAATGATTTTTTAACAATATTCGTTTTATCAACGAAAGGGTGGGCATGTAATTGACACTTTACACGCCAGCCATTGTAAGACTTGATGTGCTTACAAAAAGGTTGTGGTGATACACACTGGATCATTTTGAGTTTGCTGAGATAGTGGGGGCAGTTTTACTTGACTCCTCACTTCCAGACTTTACAATATCCTTAATATGGTAATTACCAATGTGTTTTCCAGAGGAGTCAGACAAGGAGTACACTAGATCTGATATCTTTCTTAGAACTTTGGCCTTCACGAAACGTGGTGCCAGCTTGGCAGAGAAATACATGGCTCCTTGGGAAAGTGTGTTGTTCTTTCTCCAAACTATGTCTCCTGTATTGAAGGTGACATGTTTTCTACGTAGGTTGTATCTGTCCGCACTCTTTTGATGAGCCAGGAGCAAAGCATCAGTGACTTCACTGTAGATGGCCGACAGTTCTTCCAGACGATGGGCATAGTCCGCGGTAGGGTTGCTTGTGGCGGCAATTGACGTAGGAAAGTTTGTGTCCCTATGTAGAGAACCGTGAACAACTTGTTCCATACCGTGTTTTAAGAAGAAAGGTGTGTAACCAGTGGCCAGATTAACAGTGTTGTTCATAGCAGCCTGAATTTTATCTAGGTTTTTACAGCAAGTACGTTGATCTTTATCAACTAGAATAGCCAGAGCTGTGTTGATTGTTTGGTTATAACGTTCGACGGTGTTATTTTGGGGAGTATACAAGGTATTATAATAAATGTCCTTGATTCCGTATTTGGCAAGAAAATCTTTGAATTCTTGGGCAATAAATTGTTTTCCGTTATCAACTATTACGGTTCTGGGTGTTCCGTAAGGTATAAAAATGTGTTTTTTCAGGAGTTTGATGATGGCGGACGCGTTGGCTCTTTTTAAAGGAAAGATCCAACAGAATTTAGTGAAAACATCCACTACACTAAGTATGTGCATGTGTCCGGCATAACTTCGAGGAAAAGGTCCGACGAGGTCCATTGACAATGATTGTAGGGGTCTGTCGGCACGTTTGGGATTACCCATTAGGCCGGCAGGTGCTGCCGTGCTATGTTTATAAGCTTTACAAGTTTCACATTTAGAGATGTAATTGCGAATTTGCTTAAAGAGACCAGGCCAGTAATACTTCAAGGCGATCTTTTTATACGTCTTGAAATTTCCTGGGTGTATGGAGTCGGGAGCACTATGATTGTCAATGATTATTTGTTCTCTACCTTCGAGGGGAACGACAAGTTTCCACGAGTAATCTTCGAGGATGGATAGTGGTACCTTGCAATTACGGTATAGTTGTCCTTCTTTTATGATAAAATTAGGAAACTTTTGTTGGTTATTTTTACAACCTTCGAAGATTTTCAAGTACCATTCATCTTTTGTAGATGGAGGGGGGGCAATTGTGTCAACATTTAATGAAGCCAGTTCAATTCTTGATAGGGCGTCGGGAACAATATTGTCCGCGCCTTTACGGTGAACAACATCAAAATTGTATTGAGACAAACGGGAGGACCAACGAGCGAGCCTACCGGAGGGATTACTTAAGGAGATCAACCATTTCAAACTACTATGGTCTGTGACTACAGTAAATTTGCTACCGTCTATGTAACCGCGGAAATGGTGAACAGAATCCAATACAGCCAATAATTCTTTCTCGGTAATTCCGTAGTTTTTCTCGTGTTTATTTAATGTACGGGAAAAATACGCTACAGGATGTTCGCCATCTGGGAATTCTTGAGTAAGGACTCCACCGATTCCTACATTGGAGGCATCCGTGTGGAGGGTAAAAGAGAGTGCAAAATCCGGGCAATTCAGAATGGGAGCTTTTTGAAGGGCATTTTTTAAAGTTGTAAACGCTTCTTCAGCTTCAACAGACCATCGGAAATTGCTGACACCTTTACGGATGCCGGTAATTTTATTTAAGGGGGCTGCAATAGTGGAAAAGTCTTTGATGAATCTCCTGTAGTAACCTGCAAGTCCAAGGAAACCTTTGACTTCCTTCGCGTTTTTGGGTCGGGGAAAATTTGCCATGGCTTCCACCTTAGCGGGGTCTGTTCTTAGACCTTTTTTGTCGACAATGAATCCCAAATAACGTAGACGGGACTTACAGAATTCAGACTTCTTCAAGTTGATGGTTAAACCAGCGAACTTGAGTTGTTGAAAAACTTTTTCCAGCATTAATTGGTGTTTTTCAAAGGTATCGCTGACGATGATGAGGTCGTCAAGGTAACAAAACAGGCTGTTATCGACTTCAGGACCGAAAAGTTTGTCCATCAGTCTTTGTAACTCGGCGGGGCTGTTTTTTAAACCAAAGGGTAATCTTTTAAAATGGAACATTCCCCTACCAGGTACAACGAAAGCAGTTTTTTCGCACGATTCTGCGTCCAAGGGTATTTGCCAAAACGCTTTGCTGAGATCGACAGAAGAGATGAACTTCGCGTTACACAGCTTATCTAAGGTTGCGTGAACGTGAGGTAAGGGATACGCATCAGCTTCCGTGCAAGAGTTTAAACGTCTACTGTCGAGACAGAAACGTGCAGAGCCGTCTTTTTTAGAGACCAAAAGAGTTGGGTTGGTCCATGCACTTCTGCTGGGAACCACCACACCCATTTTTAACATTTCGTCAAGTTCGTTTTCTAAAAGTTTAAGTTTTTGGGGGGCTAAGTTGTAATAACGTTGCTTTATGGGTGGGCCATTGATTTTGATATGGTGTTCAACCAAATTTGTCAAACCTAATCCACATTTTTCGAAAGATATTGACTCGAATTTATTGACCATTTCTTTTAGTTGGAGAGCCTGGTCCGTGCTTAAATTTTCGTGAGGTATTATTGTGCGGATCTCACTAATTTGAGCGGCAGTGGAGGTTTCGCCAAGAGTATTAAATACTTGGGGAGCAACATTGAATGCCTTCCAGAAGTCAACGCCAAGGATGAAATTCTGGGATATAGAGGGCACTATTAGAAAATTGATTGTAACTATTTTATTGTTACAATTAATTGGCAGGGCAAGGGCACCGATGACCGGTTGGGAAACATTATCCGCAGTCGTCAGGTGTGTCGATTGGGGCGAAATTCTAAAATCACTGTTAACAAAAGGCAGGTGAGCATTGTTGCCAAGACAGCTGACAGATGCGCCACTATCAAGTAATCCGGAAAAGGGCACATTGTTAACAGAGAAAAAAGCATAGGGTCTCCCATCTTTAGCTTGTTTGCAACAAACCGAAGAAACATTTAAGGTCTGGTTAAAATACTTAATGTGTGCTAACCAATCAGTCCATTCTTTAGACCTTGGTTCAGAATGGGTGCCTGAGAGGTTATTATTTAGTTTTTTGGCCTCTTCATGTAGAAATTTGGTGGGGGCTTGGAGAAATCCACCTGAGGTCTGACATCGCTTGGGTTTTGTAACCTTTCCATGTTGTGCCTTGATTTCTTGAAAATGTTGCGCAGTTCGTCGCTTGGAGGAGAGCGATCCTTAGAGTGATGCCTCTTGAAAGTTCGGGGTTCCTTGGATTCCAGAAACCTCGCTTGCTTGAAACAAGTAGTGGCCAGATGGCCTACTTTTTTGCAAAAAGAGCACACTTTTTTGTTGTCGAATTCTGGTTTTAAACCAGACGAACGGCTTGGCACAACTACATTATTTGACACATTCTTTATGTTCTTCCTATCCTGGTACGATTCCAGAAGGAGACAGACTTCGTTTAACTGGGCCAGGGATGCAATTTTCTGTGAGGTAATGATGTTCTCGTATTTGCTTAAAAGGCCATCAGTTATGACTGGTAATAGTTCAGCTTCCGAAACGGGATGTGAAAGCTTGATGTTAATGGATTCAGCCCTTTCTATGAATGTTGCTACAGGTTCATTTACTAGCTGTTTAATAGATAGTAAAGATAATTTGATCCGGTGCTGGGCTTCCGTTTTTCCGAAGCTCGAGATTAGGGCAGATCTGAGTTTATTCCAATCTTTGCATTTAGTTTTTTGAATGCGGTGCCAGTGTATTAATTCTGGGGAGATGAGTTCTATAAAGTTTTTTCGTAGAATCTCGAATGGGATATTTTTTATTGTAGCCGTTTCTTCAATACGGTCAATGAAATCCAGCACATCGGAGACGCCATTATATTTGACTTTCCAAGAGGATAAATCGTAAGTTTTATCTTGTGTCAAGGTGGGTGCGATGTCCTGTTTTATCATTACTTGCGGCATAGGTTCTTTGTTAGGAACAAGATTATCCAAAACTTGCGTAGCCGAGCGTGAACTATTTTCGCTTGAGGGAGCGAGGTTTATTCTCTTAATGTACTTTTTGTTGAATAAAAGTGCATAAGCCTTTAATGTAGATTTAGATTTGCTTGATGGCGAGAGTCCTCTATCCCTTAAAGCAGTTTGTAAGTGAGTTTTGGATAAGTTGTGCACGTTGGGAATGATACCCAAATTGGATGATGCCATAGCTTGATTGTTTTCCATTGTGAGTTTCCCGGGTGGTGAAAAAAATTGCCAGGGGTTTCCTTTAGTAAGTGCAAAATTAATTTTGTGAGGCACTTTTCACTTGGTAATCACTGGTTGGCACTTCTAAAATAGTTATAGAAAACTGTATTCCATACTACAATTTGGTATATATGACACCAGAATCTTTGTCAAAGGAAGGCACAAGAAAAAAATTTTGCGTGGAAAGACCTTAGTAGTAAAGGTTTCTGTGTTTCACTGACCACTTTTGAGAAAACTGTGAAATTCACAAGTATTTATTTATTTATTTTTGTAGCTACCTGCGCTGTGAGAAGTACTTACTTAAGAATTCAAATTCAAGCAATTCAAATTCCAATTCTTTTGAACAGCAAGCTGAAACAAATTGTACTGTTTTTATTATTTTTTGACTGTCACACTCCATATGTTGATAACATTGTGAAAATTTTAATGGCACATAAAAAAACTATCAACCGATGATTCTAGAGCTTTCTTTTAACTGTGTTTACGTAGCACGTTCAATTGCTACATTGGTGACACCGACGTTCACATTAGTGACCACGAAGTTTACATTTGTGAATCCGACAGTGAACACGACGCGTGCAAGTACGTCTACCGCGAGCACGTCGCGCACGAAATAAACTCTTTGGTGATACATTTCACGCATTTCGCACGGCAAATATCATCATCATCATGTCCCTCACGAGCGGTACATCCGAGGAAATGGGTAAACCCATCAATCAGCCACTACTAACACGGATGGAGCGGTTGATGCAGCCTCTCCAACAAGAGCTCGCTACTTTGAGGCGCGAAGTTTCGACACTACGCTCTGGCCAGCATAGGAGGAGCGCCACCCCGCATCGTTGGAGCAATCGTTCCCGCAGTCGGTCCAGAGGTCGTCAGCCCGAGGGAACATGCTGGTACCACTGGAAGTATGGGACGAAGGCAAGCAAGTGCACCAAACCCTGCAACTTCCAGCAGGAAAACGCGCGGGGCCCAAACTGATGGCGACCAGCACCAGCCCCAACCAAGTCAGTCGCCTTTTTGTTACCGACAGGGTAACCCGTACCCAATTTCTTATAGACACCGGCGCAGATCTCTGCGTTTTCCCACGACGACTTGTCCAGGGACGCCCCACTAAAGCGACATACGAACTGGCAGCAGCAAATGGCAGCACAATCGCTACTTATGGCAGCCTAACGCTCAACCTGGATCTGGGATTGCGACGCGACTTTACTTGGAGCTTCGTCATTGCAGACGTCTCCAGGCCAATCATCGGGGCAGACTTTCTCGCCAAGTACGAGCTACTGGTGGATGTCCGAAATAAACGGCTGCTGGATCAGGTGACGAATTTGACCATCACGGGAAAACGAAGCGACAACAAGATCGCTTCCATTAAGACGGTCACAGGAACGTCCCCGTATCATAAGCTTCTTCAACAGTTTCCTGACATCACTCGCCCTGACGGCGCCAGGAGGGAAGTTTGTCACGCAACACTGCACCATATTAACACCACGCCAGGACCTCCAACAGTCGAACGCCCACGACGCCTTGCTCCTGACAAGTTAAAACGCGCCAAGAAGGAGTTCGAGGCCATGGTCCGTCTCGGAATCGCTCGACCTTCCGAGAGCTCTTGGGCATCTCCCTTGCACATGGTACCCAAGAAGGACGACCAGTGGAGACCATGTGGCGATTATAGAAGATTGAACGCCAGAACTATTCCGGACAGATACCCCGTACGCCACATCCAAGATTTTGCACAGGCACTGAGCGGCACCAAGATCTTCTCAACGATTGATCTGGTGCGGGCATATAATCAAATCCCTGTGGCTCCCGAGGACATTCCGAAAACAGCAATCACTACGCCATTCGGACTCTTCGAATTTCCGGTGATGTCTTTCGGCCTCCGCAACGCAGCCCAGACCTTCCAACGCTTCATGGACGAGGTCACCAAAGGCTTAGATTTCTGTTACGCCTACATAGACGACATCCTTATTGCCTCAACGTCAGAGGAAGAGCACCTAGCCCACCTCAAGATATTATTCCAGCGCCTGCAGGAATATGGTGTTGTCATCAACACCGCCAAATGCCATTTCGGCCTGACTAAGTCAAATTCCTAGGATACTCGGTGTCCGACGCTGGCACTTCACCCCTCCCAGATAAAGTGGAGGCCATCAACAACTACAGCCAACCAGCTTCCATCAAGGATCTCCGCCGTTTCCTGGGAGCAATAAATTTTTACAGAAGATTCATTCCCAACGCTGCGAGGACACAAGCTCCACTCAATGACCTCCTAAAAGGGAACCAAAAAGGCAAACAACTCGTGTCTTGGACTGCCGAAACAGTAGAAGCTTTCAGCAAGTGCAAGGAAGCTCTGGCCCAGGCAACCCTGCTCGTTCACCCGAAGTGCGACGCCCCACTCTCTATCGTCAGCGACGCGTCTGATACTACAGCCGGTGCCGCACTCCACCAATTCGTCGCAGGTCACTGGGAGCCTCTAGCATTCTTTTCGAAGAAGTTTTCGGCAGCTGAAAAGAAATATGGCGCATACGACAGAGAACTACTAGCCATCTATCTCGCTGTGAAATACTTTCGCCACATGGTGGAAGGCAGGTCGTTCACCATATTTACAGATCATAAGCCTATCACGTTCGCCTTCCAACAAAAAGCAGACAAATGCTCACCAAGGCAATTCCGCCATCTGGACTATATCAGCCAGTTCACAACTGACATCCGACACGTCTCCGGAAAAGACAACATCGTCGCGGATGCTCTCTCCAGGGTCGAGACGATAGATACTCCTCTGGACTACGCAGCGTTGGCAGCTGACCAGATGTGCGACCCTGAACTGGAACAACCCTTGCAAGGAAGTTCTAGCCTACAACTTAAAAAGATTAATATTCCGGGTACTGACGCGCATCTCTACTGTGACGTCTCAACTACCATAGCCAGACCCTTCGTCACGAAGAAGTTCAGACCTGCGGCATTCAATGCGGTCCATCAGCTGGCTCACCCTGGAATTAAGGCCACGGTTAAGCTCATAACTCAACGTTATGTCTGGCCGGCCATTAAAGCTGAGACTATTAAGCTCGCACGCAATTGCCTTCAATGCCAACGAAGCAAGATTACACGGCACGTGTCAGCACCCCTGGGAGCCTTTCCCAGACCCTCCGCTAGATTCGAGCACGTCCACATCGACATAATCGTCATGCCTTCTTCAGAAGGATGCCGATACTGTCTCACGTGCGTAGACAGATTCACGAGATGGCCAGAGGCATTCCCGATCCCAGACCAAGAGGCTGAAACAGTGGCGCGTGCTTTCTACAAGGGCTGGATAACAAGATTCGGCACTCCACTCCGCATTACTACGGACCAAGGGAGACAATTTGAGTCGAGGCTGTTCAGGCAGTTGAATTTCCTGGCAGGCACGACGCAAATCCATACAACTGCATACCACCCCGCAGCAAATGGCATGGTGGAACGATTTCATCGTCAACTGAAAGCAGCGATCAAGTGCCATCAGAATAACCGTTGGACGGAAACACTTCCCACCGTACTCATGGGAATCAGAGCAGCTTGGAGAGATGACCTCGCGACAACCTCAGCCGAGCTAGTATACGGCGAGCCGCTCCGCTTACCCGGCGAATTTCTATGTACAGCACGACCTAATGTTAACGACGACACCGGAAGCTTCCTCAAGGAACTACGGAAACATTTCAACGAGCTGAGACCAGTTGAAGGTACCCGCCATGGTTATGGACATCGTTTCGTCTTCCAAAATCTTCCCACAGCTTCTCACGTCTTTCTGAGGGACGACACAGTCAAGAGCCCGCTTCAACAACCCTACAGTGGCCCTCATAAAGTCGTTCGTCGGCACGAACGAACATATACCATACTGGTAAAAGGGAAGGAAATCACCGTGAGCATCGACCGCCTCAAACCAGCATACGTTGCTCAAGATCTTGAGAGTTTCACATCACACTCGCAAACCGCATCAGAGTCACCAGCCGCCACATCACAACCAACCCTTCCGTTGTTCGATGGCAGTAAGGATCGGACACACACAACCACTCGTTCTGGAAGGCGGGTTCGATTTCCCGATCACCTCGGTATCTGACTATTCCTCTTTCCACCGCAGCCATGTCTGCGTTGTCTGGGGAGGGAGTACTGTAGCTACCTGCGCTGTGAGAAGTACTTACTTAAGAATTCAAATTCAAGCAATTCAAATTCCAATTCTTTTGAACAGCAAGCTGAAACAAATTGTACTGTTTTTATTATTTTTTGACTGTCACACTCCATATGTTGATAACATTGTGAAAATTTTAATGGCACATAAAAAAACTATCAACCGATGATTCTAGAGCTTTCTTTTAACTGTGTTTACGTAGCACGTTCAATTGCTACATTTTCAAAAAATTTGGCCAGGACTGACCTTTAGAAAACGGCTTTTTTTATTTTTTTCACTTCACTTTGCACTGAGAAAGGCACTAAAATTCACAAAAGGCACTCTTTTGGCAAATAAAGACAAACTTCCGGATGAAAATAACTGAATATGGGATTCGTTACGTCAACCACATTAAAATTATTTTATTTATTCATGGAACCAATCATTGGCTTTATTATTATTTCACTTTTCTTTATGTAAGGAAAAAAACACAATTCACTTTACACTTATGCTGAAAAAAAAGCGGTACCTATAATGTAGAATGGGGAAAGAAAGTCATTATTTTGTCCATTTGGTGAAATATAAGTTGTACTAATTTGACAGACACAAGTGGGCCAATTGGTATATTGTGCAGAAACAACAAAAAAAACGTAAGTCCGAAATTTTTGATTAAGGAATTCGCAAAATAACTGGGGTTCCAGAATCAAATTTATAATAATCATTTCCGTTGCTATCCGGTTCAGTCATAAAAAGGCGATTTGCTTATAAACGCTGCATAGCAACAGTTAATTATTTCGTTCCGACGGGTTTTTCCGTTGGAATTTTTGGTGCGGGACAAAAGCACTTGCGCGCGCAATCCAGAGAATAGGTGGCTATTTACCGCGTGAAATATCGGACCGTTGGTTTGGCGCGAGACTGTTGCCGCCCGCCCGTTGTTTTGTGACGCGTGCGCAGTCAAGTTCGCGGTTAAAAGTATTGGCGCTTTCGGGCGTCCAAAATGGCCGTGTTTTTTTTATCTGCGACGCAATTCATAGTTCCAATCAGATCTGTGTTATGGATCCAATTTACACATAGATTTCTGTGGTTTTTTCACAGAATTCACTGTTCACTGGGTGCAGAATATCAAGGCATAATTAATGTTCACAAAACAATTCCTGTACAGGGAGGATTTCGACAAGTTGCACTCCGCAAAGCGATCGGGATAGAGAAAAAAATTCTGAGGCCCACGTTATGGCGACAGTTGTTATGACCCTCTTTGCTGGCTTCAAAACCAACACCCTCTCCGGGGCCAAGGGGGCCCTAACATGTCCCAGGCCAGCTCACAGCAGAGACAAAAGTACCCTCTATTCCAGGGGCAGGTCGCACGAATGCTTCAGAATTCTCTCTCTTCCACGGGCGTCTGGGGAAGTACACTCTAGGAAATACTCCTGCCGAGGCAGATTAACAACAGAATTGAATTAAATAGATTCATGTATTGCAAATTCAAAACACAGTACATAGGTCATTACAGTACAATTCAATACAAGAAATGCATACTACACAAACCTAGCTAACGTGTTTATACCTCATGATCTCTGAAAACGAAACTCTCTGAGTGATGGCTTTTCGCGGGAGTTTACAGTCTATCGTTAAAGGACACAATCAAAAGAGGGAACAATTGTACAGCTTACATGATGTCCGGGGATCTCGTCTTCCGGCTTCCAGGGGCACCTCCCGAGTTTAGGACAGAACCGAAGTTTACACAGGCATGGCGAAATACCAGCGCTAAACCCGTAGGCTATTCAATTAACATCGCAGGTGCATTTGCGTTCAATTTGGTCGGCAAAAGCCGGCCGCGAACTGTGATTCGACCCGACGGGTCGTAACGTGCGCCCGGGGCGGCTTGCAATTCTCAACTGTCTGCGGACGCGGTGGTGCGCGGGAGTGCAGAGGGGAGAGGAAGTAGGAAGCAGGGAAACAGGGGGGAGCGGGGTGTTGTTGAAACTGCCGCGGTGATTTTAGGGACTCGAATTCTCTGTCGTTTAGGGCGTACCATAACAGCGTCCGGTACAGCCTACACCGGTGTTTCTTAACCGTATTAAAATAATCGCCCCTTTACCACAGAAAAATTATCCAGCGCAATAAAAGTCTACCCAAAGATTGAGTAAATTTTGCATAGATACTTGATATTCAAAACAAGAGGAAGGTCACTGTCTGCATTATTTTATTTAAACCACCCCCATCCCCCTTAAAACAATTTTTGATACTTTTTATTGAAAATAATTCATATTAAATCCACCTTACCCCGAGTAGGGTTCCCAGATCAAAAAATCAAAATTCCGAAGAAAATTCCTGACATTTGATAAAAATTCCGCACTTTCGAAAGTTACGGAACAACAAAGATAATATGCTCTTATATATTTGCGATGCAGGCACTAAATGCCAATGTTGAAAGGGTCTTTTCCATAATGGGAACACAATGGTTAAAAGAGACAGGAACAAGCTTTCTGTAGAGTCTGTCAAGTCGATTCTCTTAACACAGTATAATTTTAAAAAATATGACTTTCGAAATGGTCTACAAGACTATTATTAAAGATTCAGAAGTGTTGAACAATATTTATGGGAGCATTAAATATCAAAAGTGATGTTTTTACTTTGGTTTCTAATAAAAATAATTTGATTTATTTAATTTTTTATACCAATCTTGACTAATTATAGAAATTCCGGACTGTTTAGGATTCCCCCCGCATTCCGGACAAAGACCTATATTTCCGGACTTGTCCGGAATATTCCGGACGTACGGCAACCCTAACCCCGAGTAACGCCGAGTTCACTACAGCTAGTATCTTATCGTATGTGACATCCCCGATGGGGTATGTTGTGAGGCTGAAGGAAGTGGGTAGGGGAAAGAGATGGGGTAGAGGAAGGCGGGAAGTATCTGGCTATTTAGATCTGGTCACCAAACACGGCTAAAGCCATTTCAAGGAACGTTTTAATTCTGAATGGTGATTTACAGCAGGGTATCTTCCACCTTGGAGAGTGCCTCAAATTACTCTATGTTATATTATTTATTAATACATAATTAATTGTGAAATAACACAAATTAAAAGGAAATTTTGCGCGACCCGTTTCACACAAAACTTAGTTCTGGATTTGAAGTCAATATACCCAACCAAATTGAAAAAAAATATTTTGAAGTGAAACCTTCTTTAGCATCGTTGTGATTTGAAACTCAATGAAACGAAAAAGCGACACTAAGAAGAAACAAACACATGCATCCGTAGGATTTATTCTGCGGGAGAAATTTAATACTAAGCATAATATAATACTGATTTCTATCGAGCTATAACTTATTTTAATAACCTTCCACTAAATCTAAAAATATTAGGAATTTCAACTAAAATTGAAAACTACCATAAAATCTAAAAAATTTTATTGACAAATTTTGCGTTTTTCTCACTTATCTTTTTGTTAATATTTACAAAATTTTATTAATTACTTACTTACATTATTTTGTATAATAGAATTCCCCCACCAAAATCACAAGCCTTGTCTCTTTATGGTGAGGAAATGCTACTTTTATTTTCCTTTATAACACCGTGTAACAAATAAAAATTTTATGCTTATCGTAAAAAAACATAAATAATAAATAATTGAAAAGAAATATTATTACTTTAACACCTCAATCAATAAACATTTTAATTATAGTGTTTAGGACACAAAATATAATTAATAATGTGATTAACGTCTTCAGGTATTATGATTTTTACTCAAGAATCTTGAAGATGTCTGATACGATTAAGTCGAAACGTCGGCGATAAATATCATTCCCTTCCTAAACCTTCCTTCAGACGACATTATCTGATATCGACGTAACAATTTGATTGCCAAGAATTATTACTCCAATCAATAATTCCTTTCCCGCCATACATCGTCGGCTTAACCAACAAACTGCCTATGAGGGTACATTAGGACTAATTTTTCGTGAGCGGAAAAAACCGAGAAAAATTATAGGAATAGAAATGATTTAGTAGGTTGAGCGTATTTTAAATCAGCATTTTCTAACTGTTGTAAGCCATCGATTTTATATTATTTATTACTATATACCTACATATTATATGGTAATCTTTTTTATGTGAACGATGAACCACAATCCTGAGGCCCCGTTGTGATTGGGCAAGTAATTTAGTCGAGTGGCGCATTCACGCCACTTGACTGACCAAAATGCTCCTACTTACTACTAAATTAAAGGTGTTCGGACTCGTTTAGTTACTAAAATACTCGATACTCGACTAAACTACTAGCCTAGTCTGTACGGGCCATAACTGCTCGAAGGCAGTAAGATTATGCATGATTAATTTGGGCATGTTGTGACGCTGAAGGGCGAGAGGAAGTGAGGGGAGGAAAGAGAGATGAGGATGAGGCGGATAATGAAGACAAATATATAGGTAGATTTTCTTACATTAACTCTACACAGGCCCTGAGGAAAATAATTTCATTATCCTATGTCGTCTTTGGGGATGCTGTGTGGAGGATCATTTGGTGAAAAGGAAGGAGTGAACCTGGGTCTTGAAGAGACCCATGCTGTAGGAGGGAGGAAATACAGAGGCCCGTAAATCGTTCCACAGCCGAGCTGTTTGAGCTGAACTCAAAAAAGAGACGTAGCAATGACCCTTACTCGTATAACAAATGTCAACTGTGTAACAGTGTTGGGCGCAAGTGTTTCCCGGGTGTCATGCCAACTTAGAATGAAACCAACTCAGAACCACCTCAGAAAGGTCATTAAAAGCTATGAAAAAATAATTTTAAAATAGCCGGTAACCCTAACCTAACTTAACCCATTTAACCAATTTTTTATCATCATTCTTAATGATAATGATCTTTCTGAGGTTGTTCTGTGGTGGTTTCATTCTGAGTTGGCCGGTCACCGTTTACCGAATGTGCACCGGTGCCGAAGGAATCAAAGACGCTAAATAGTTCGTAAAGCGCGGAGAATCTTCCATTGACATACCGGTGTATTTCTCTGTTAAAGTGTAAACCTGAATGTATCAAAAATGCTGATTTCTAATCAACTGATTTTCTTTGTTTCAGGTAAGAAAAAACATCTCTCACTAAAGTACTTCAATGGCTAACAGATACCGAACTCAAGGTAGTACGTAGGTACTGCATATTTAAACATGTTGATTAAATACCCGACTAAAGCGGTCTATGGACACTAATTAAAATGACTGAAATGAACAGTTTTTATTTCATGTTTTCGTAATCGTAATCAGTAAAGGAATATTATATTATTTATTCTTTGTTCACAAGGACTATTTTACAACTTTTGTCGCAGAGTTTGAATGTGAACCGCGTCTCGCACGCACGCTCCAGTGCAATTCACTAAAACCGAGAACCAAGAACCTTAAGAATGTAGCAATTATCTGATGCAACAGAATTATTGCTTCCTAAGTACATTATACCGTTAGCATATCCTCGAAGTAACTAAAATATACTTAACCCTTAGCCACCTGACGTTCTTTACAGTTACATTATCACTTGACGTCTGTCGGTCCAGACCACTTGCGTATTTCCCATGTTTGATAATCATATTATATTAAATTTTTACAATAAATAATAATCATATCTGTATTTTCATTATATTTTTATTCAGAATTTTTTTTTAAAAGTAAGCAAAAGTAAATTTTAAATTACAAAATCTTAACACTTATCTATTAATATACTAATTTTAGGAAAAAATCTAGAAACTTTGAAAATCTGAGATCAGAGTGAGCATAATCACTATAACTTTGTACATTTAATTATTTACGATAAGTTCGTTATATAATCTAAAACATAAAACAATTTTTGGAACAAATAAGGCACGATTATTAGGAAAATCACAATCCATAAACTTTTACAATCACACCACAGTGCATTCAATGCAAATCGGATGTTTACCTGTGAAACATATGTATACGTCGTTTTACGTTTCTTTTTAGATGCAAGTGGAACATGTCTTAGGTTTTTATAATTTTTCAGAATTATTTTTTTTCACTAATAGATAGAGTGATTCAAGAGTAAGGTTTATATGTATAATATATGCTCAATGAGCAGAAAAACATTGATCACTTCGTCTCTGTCAAAAGCAAGTTCCAATTTAATCGACTCAAAATTGATGACAGTTTTCTAAAGAAGAGCCCATCTTTATGGTCAAATGATGATTCGTTCCAACAAGCTAAAAGGAAGCTATTGACACTGAAAGCATTTAATGATTCGACAGAAAGAGCGGTTAAATTAATGCAAGACTTTCATGGTTTAATCACTGTTGAAGAGGAGCAAAAGCAATTTGTATTACGTTGCGTACAAGAACACAGAAACGTATATCCTGATTGTAAAAAGCAAACTTTGAAAAGGAAATTTAATTATTAATGTGTCGTTTACTATAAATACATAATAAATATTATAAATGTGCTTTATTTAGTGAATATAAATAATGAACTCTACAATGTCCCTATAGCTCCATACTAACTTTTCAACTTAAACTTTGACGTCAAGTCGGCACGGGTTATCGTTATCCGATCTCTATAATATTTAATATTTAAGTTTTTGGGGTCAAATGAAAAAAAAATAGAGGGTATGCGTTTTGAAATTCGAAAAAAAAAATTTCACCCTTATAGCCTGGGACACCCTAATGCTCATTATAGTAGATTAAAGCCGAGAAATTCAAATATTCATTTCAGGCAGCGGGCAGCGGGGATCGGGCAGCTGGCAAGCGGGTGGTGTGGATTTTATAAAGGTTGGGTAACAACGTGTGGCCGGGTCTGGTAGTAATTTATATAACCGTGCACGTCTGGAGCTGCGGACCGCACGGCGAGTACTGGCGGGGGCAAGGGAAAAGTACATCGACTCATTGTTGCATCGCTTACCTAGTAACGGAATAATTAGAAAAACAAAATCGCCGAAATCTCTGAGACCGACCTCAGGTGGTTAAGGGTTAATAAGTAAAACCTCGAATTGTAATATTTAATCAATGAAGACAATATTAGCGACACTCAATCGAAAATCTGTAACAGAAAAATCAGAAAAAGGTACGGTCACATTTAGGAATCATTTTAAACATCTTTTGGTCAAAGAAACTTCAAGTACTTTGCAACAGAACTTCATAATACACTTCCACTGACCATTAGATAGCACATTAATTATGTACGTAAAATACAAATCAGACACTAAGTCTTGGATCATTAGCAAAGACAGATCATATATTAAAATATTATGAGAACCTCCTAATGCATGCTTTTCCATTGGTACGATGCTGATTGTCCTTATACTTTTAGAGCCTTTAACCAGCGGCCGAGAATTTAAATTTCGTCGAACGATGATCTTGCGATCGTACCCTTGCAACTGTACAGGGCGGTTCCGATGAGAAAGATTAATTATTCTCCATACCAGTATTTCAACATAATAACTCAATATTGATTTTATTTTATTCAAAATTTGCTTTGATAAATACCTAAGAGTACATTCAAAAATGCTCAAACTCGTGATGATAAAACTATTAAAATTATGTAAGTACTTTTTGTAATAATTTTTTGATCATAAGTGTTTATAATTTTTCAATAATGTCTAAGCAAAAAAAAAAGTTTTTTGTTTTTAAATATACCTACTAGTTATTTTATATATTTTTTTAAAATAATAACTAAATTAACTAATTGAGCGGCAAGCAGTGCGCTATTTTAGATTAATATTTAAGGGCGATTAACCAGCGGCCGAGAATTCAAATTTCGTCGAAAGACGGTCTTGCGATTGTACCCTCGCAACTGTACAGGGCGGTCTCGATGAGAAAGATTAATTATTCCCCGTACTAACATTTTTAAATAATACTTGTAACTCAATATCAGTTTTTTTCAATAAGAATTTGCTTTGATATTCGTCTCTACATATATTCAAAAATGCTCAAATGTGTGATGATAAAACTATTAAAATTATGAACATTTTTTAAATCATTTCTTGATCAAAAGTATTTATAATTTTTCAATAACATCTAAGCAAAATAAAAATGTTAAAAAAAACTGACGTATATTAGTGCGAAAGACCGTAAATAAATAGAAAAACTGAAATATTTTCGTCACAAAAGAAGGGCACGGATCTTTTTTCATGATTTTAATTGAACTAAAATTAAATTACAAATTCTGAAAAGCAGATTTCCTAAATATATTATTGATTTATTTTACTACATTATTTTATGTTTGAAATGTGTGTTATATAATATTTACAAAATTTTGTTTGAAAATTTAACAAATCTGCCAACGACCTACGGTAAAGCCTTATTGTACTAAAAATAAACATATTTTCTCAAAATTTTAAACATAGCTTTACTAGATAAAAGAACACATCTAAAATTTCATTTAAAAATGACATATTTCCTATTTTGTCCGGTTATACCCTCTTAAATGTAAATAACGTTGTTCTTTTTAAACCACTTACGCTAAACTGCGCCTGCTTTCAACACAGGATTTTCTAGTGAGACAGGCATAGCACAATCACCTATGTAACTTAATAAATGAAGATTATAATAAAAACTAGCTGGTTCCCGGCATGCCATTTAATAAAGAAATTGTTTCTCCCTGCGTGTCCTTTACCATTTGTCCCGACCCCCTTCCGCCTCCCCTTCCTCTTCCCCTATCCCCACTCCAATCCCCTCTTCTCCCGTCCCGCGAACCCCCTCCCTAGTTCCCCTCCCTCCTCCCAGGTTCCCCTCAGCCCCTCGCGGGTTCCCCTCCCTACCCGAGTGCCCCTCCCCCTCTCCTCTCCCCCTCCCTCCACCCGCATTCCGTACATTCAATCCCGGTATATTCAGTTTTCAAACAGCTCGCGTGCCACATGTTGCAATTTTTATACAAATTTCGTAATGCCAGAGTTCACCAGTAGTTTTATAAAAAACCTTGTCCTGACAAATAACGAACACAAAAAAAAGAATTATCCAATTTGGTGCAGTCGTTCGGAAGTTATGCGCGTACGTATATTTCGGCGATTAATTTTTATTTATATAGAAGATACATAAAATATAAACATTTAAAAAATTAATACATGAACGACATCTGTATCTAAATACATCAATTTGTTGCCGACTGCATGCAATCTCGCTAAAAGCAAATATCTAAAACCTAAATTTTGATATATAATATTTATCATAGTATCTATTTAATTTCCGTAGAATGAACTGGAGCCTAAAACGATCATGTTAATTTCGGTAAAGAGTGTTTTTTCGCTGATTGATGATAATTAGTCGAGCTTAATAGCGTATTTGTCCCCCATCACAAATGGGCCCCAGACAAATGATCCCTTTTTTGTAAAAACCAAACGGAAAAGAATCTCGATAGCGGACAATAATTACGTCCTTGGGGATTTTAAAAACCTTCCGTTTTTATCGCCGCAAGAAAATTGAGCATTTTTTCGCAAGTAGTGGACATGGTTGAATTTTAAAGCAATGGCGCGTAAATCGAGAAAAGTAAAAAGGGTGAAATATATTTTTAAATGAATTCTGTTTAAAGAAAATAAAATTTTATAGTTATTTCTAACTTATTCTAAGTGTGTACACCTAAGTAGATAGGTTCTCCCTAATATTGAAAAAAAGTTATCTTTCAACATTGGGAATAGACGTTACTAAATTGTATACCTACTTAATTTGTAGGTAGGTTCTCCCTAATATTGAAAAAAAGTTATCTTTCAACATTGGGGATAGGCGTTACTAAATTGTATACCTACTTAATTTGCAGGTAGGTTCTCCCTAATATTGAAAAAAGTTATCTTTCAACATTGGGGATAGACGTTACTAAATTGTATACCTACTTAATTTGCAGGTAGGTTCTCCCTAATATTGAAAAAAGTTATCTTTCAACATTGGGGATAGACGTTACTAAATTGTATACCTACTTAATTTGTAGGTAGGTTCTCCCTAATATTGAAAAAAAGTTATCTTTCAACATTGGGGATAGACGTTACTAAATTGTATACCTACTTAATTTGTGGGTAGGTTTTCCCTAATATTGAAAAAAGTTGTCTTTCAACATTGGGGATAGACGTTACTAAATTGTATACCTACTTAATTTGTAGGTAGGTTCTCCATAATATTGAAAAAAGTTATCTTCCAACATTGGGGATAGACGTTACTAAATTGTATACCTACTTAATTTGAAAATTTTGTAAATGCGCGATTGACGAACGGTTTACGTTTTACAGAAAAATCATCGGGAGTTAAGAGGATCGGCTGCGCGACATTTTTCATACAAAACTTAATTTTGGATTGACAAAAATACCTAACCTAATGGAATAATTATTTTTTATAGTAATCAAAAGGTATAACAAATATCTAGGACGGATATGTGCTACTTTATTTGGTTGTGTTTTAAATTACAAAATATGGGCATTTCAGAAAAACATGCATTTTTTTTTACATTATATAGCTCCACACAGGAGGCTTTAAGGAAAATAATTCCCCTCAGGGCTTATGCCATATTTGAGAATGCTGTTTGAAGGGTCTTTTTAGGAAAGGAAGGAGAGGAAGTTCTGGGAAGGAAAAGGGTAGGTATTAGAGGTGGGTAGGAATTTAGGGTCAGTGTGTTCAAGAGTGACGGACGTAAGAATCCATCCCTCCCATTGCGGTGCAAGGCGATGTTCTGAGAGAGTAAGGCTGGAGAAGTCAAAGGGACTCCCTCAACCATTCTCTCCCGATCCGGCCTGCCTGCAGCTGGTGCCAGACGCATCCGCCGTCAAGACCGGGAAAACAGCGCCCCATGAACCCGGGTGAGGTTAATAATAAAAGTTATGGGTTATTAATACTTATTAAAAAAATGATTTTTTCCAATTTATTATAAAAGCATTACGAAATATCTAATAAAAAATTTAACTATCAAAAATAATAATTTGATGGACCTAAACTTAAATTAAAAATGGCCGATTTACGTTGGAATACAAAATTGTCGCACATAAATTATACCGAAAAAAAGCTTTACTAACGTTTTTTTAAATATTTTTATTTATTTTTCATCATTATAAAATAATAGGGCAAGATTATTTTTTTAATAATTATAATTAACTAACAAAAAAATGCCCAGGTTGACACCAAAATCATTAAAAATTGATTTCTTTAATGGCTTATATTTTATAACCTAAAACATAATTTAGTAATGAAGAAAATATTCTTACGAAACATTTTGACATATATTTTGTTAAAAAAAATCATTATTCAGTTTGGTTAGGAATTTTGGCCTCAAATTCAAAATCAAGTGTTGTATGAAAAAGTCCTCTTAAAAAAATAACTTAAATATGCGTTATCGGAACAATATCAGTGTAGGTTCAAGTTACGACTAACATTTTTTTTTAAATATTTATTTTACACATTTTATAAATATAAGTCCAAAAGTCCAGATAAACTACTTTTTAGCAGTTTGTCTAACGGGTTCTTCACATTAAAGATCTTATTATAGTGAGTTAATAGTTTTTTCATTTTTACAATTATATAAAATAAAAATTAAAAAAAAAATACAGAAATATAGAGAAAAAAAAATTATGAAAACGTAAATAACAATTTTAAAGTCCTTAGAATATATGTCATTGTAAGCTAATACAAATTAATTCTTTCCGTAAGCCAAGTCTTCAGTATATTCACCAATTGTTTGTTTGGACAAAGTTTTTAATTTCAGCAGGTAACATATTTATACAACTGGGAATCATGTAATTTAACGTTCTTTGTCCATATTAATTTGTATGCTTAGGTACAATTAGTCCTTCATTAAAGTTAAAACGAGTATGATGGTTGTGTTCCAGCCTGTTTATATATAAAGGGTTATTTATGTGCTGAAATATAATTTTGTATTGCTCTCACTGAAAGAATTTTGAGGCTGATAAAAGTATGGAATATTATGCCTTTCTTTGTATAAAATTTTTTGAGCTAATAATTTAACGAATGAATTTTGCACTTGAACTTGGCCTATATTTGTTTTACAGGAAAATCCCCAAGCTGCTATTCCATACCTTATAACAGGTTCAGATAGAGATAAATAAATTATTCAAAGTGTGCAGATAGGAACAATTTTTTTAGTTTATACTATCTGCTTACAATTGGTTTCAGTCCTGCACAAACTTTGTTTATTTTTATATCCCACTTGAAAAAGCAATCAATAATATCATCACCCAAACAAACACGTTCTTTAACTAGTTCCGTATTTTCACATGTACACGTTGCAGGAATACCATCGTGTAAGCAATCTGATGTATATGTCTTTATTTCAGGAGTAAAATTTAATTTAATTAATTTTCATAAATCTACTGATATATGAAAACTTTATAGCGAATGCCTTTGCAGATACATGTCAAGTAGATTCGATATATACTGACTTCAGCAAGGCGTTCGATAAAGTTTGTCATAAAATATTGATAAATAAATTAAGGAGTATGGGTATAACCGGGAACTTTCTTAATTGGGTAGAGAGTTATTTAACAAATAGGCAACTGTTTGTAAAGTTAAATGACGTAATATCGGATGCCTTTTCTGCCACTAGTGGTGTGCCACAGGGCTCCCATTTAGGACCAATACTGTTTATTTTATTTATTAATGACATTGTAGACGTTTTTTCCGATGTTGATATCCTGTTATTTGCTGATGATTTAAAATTATATAAAAAAATTTAAAATATTTCTGATTGCATAATTTTACAAAAAAATTTAAACAACTTGTTTAATTGGTGTATATGCAATAAACTGACACTTAACATTAGTAAATGTCAAATAATAAGATTTTATAAAATAAAGAAACCGATCATTTATGAATACAATCTTGACAAAATTATATTAAACTCAGTAGAAACAATAAACGATCTAGGTATTATTTTTAACTCAAAACTTACATTTATTAGCCATATAACTAATATTAATAGAGCAATGAAGATTTTAGGATTTATTATTAGAATAACCAAACAATTTTGTAACATTGATACTATTCGCATTTTATACATAACGCTAGTGAGAAGCATTTTAGAATATAACTCCACGATTTGGGCTCCACATTACAATATCCATAATCCATATTCAAGCGATTGAAAAAGTCCAGCATAGATTCCTTAGGTATATTAATTTTAAATTAGGTATTCCAAGAGAATCCGTGGACTATAATTTGTTATTAAACTGGACTAATCTCGTAAATTTATCAGATCGCAGAAAAATCTGTGATCTATTAATATTATATAAAATAATTCACTCGGTCTTGGATACCCCTGATTTAATAGAACTAATATGATTTCATTGCCCTGGTCGCGCTAACAATAGACTGACTCTACCGTTCTACTATAATAACACACATACATTATCACTTTATTACTCACCAATCAGTCGATTACACATTTTGGGAAATGAATATGCTAACATCGGCGACATTTATTTCTTAAAATTAGCGCAATATAAACATGCACTCAAAAATTATTTTTCCATCATGTAACTTTATATACGCAATATGGACATGTTGAATGAAATGATGATATTTCTCATTGTTCTTTTTTGTTATTTTTTTGTTGTGATACACAAAATAATTGTATGTTATTTTTAAGTTTCAGTTTTTAAGTTTTTTATTTTTTCCATGATGTAACTTTATATACGCAATATGGACATGTTAAAATGAAATGATGATATTTCTCATTGTTCTTTTTTGTTATTTTTTTGTTGTGATACATAAAATAATTTTATGTTATTTTTAAGTTTCAGTTTTTAAGTTTTTTATTTTTTCCATAATGTAACTTTATATACGCAATATGGACATGTTGAAATGAAATGATGATATTTCTCATTGTTATTTTTTGTTATTTTTTTGTTGTGATACACAAAATAATTGTATGTTATTTTTAAGTTTAAAACTACTATTATGTAATGATATTATTTTTCTTACTTTTGTACTCTATTATATGTTTATTTATAAAAGGCAGTATAGCCGTTTATGTTTTTAAAATAAAATAAAAATAAAAAATATATACTTTAACATTAGCGGATCTTATGTGTAACATTTTAGTTTTTTTGGCACTTATGATTAAGCCAGGAGTCATGAGACCATTTTAAGATTTCAATGTAGTCATATTTTGAAGAGAGTTGAAGAAAACTGTAAATAGAGTTTGATAAAATTTTATCCTTAGCTTTTAGATGAAAACCTTTCTGTAAAGTTCCACAGTGATTCCATTAAATTCCCTCTCTATTTCGTGCGTAAAGAGCACCACAGAGCGTGATTTTTCCCTCAAGAAATCGTCGAACGAAATGGAGCACGGCGATAGACAATTATTGTTGGAATAATGAATTGGGCTAAAGTTATGTCATTATCTTAAAATAGTTTGAGAGAAAAACACTTTGGGGAAGGGGAGGTTTCCATTGAAGAGTGGACAGGACCGCCCAGGTGGTGTAGTGGTTAGGGTTGTTTATGCTTGTTGAGAATAGGGTTACACCCGTCGCGTCGGGAGATTTTGAGTGCTTTTGTTCGGAAGTGATATGCTCAACTACCGCTTCGGAAGGGCGGTAACGTTATCTGTCACAACAAACACTCTCGGAAGCAGTATACTTGTCGTTAAATTATTGATAACTAAATTCGACAAGATGATTGATTGTCATAGTCATAATTTAATATGTTAGCGCCGTTCCGTAGAGAACCACGTATGTTGTAAATAAATATGTAGAGTTAAGTTAAAAAAATAAACAGTATTAAAAAGTAATAATTTATCTCCATGTATACAAATAAAATATTAATAGGGTAAACGAGACGAAAAAAATATGTTCGGATTTTATGAGAATTAGCGATTAAGAAGAAATTACCAGAAACTTGGTGATGCTTGTTTTTTCTTTTTGGTATTTATGTATCGAAATTTTTATATAACCACTAGCGATTTCCCGGCATACATTGCAATACAAGTTAATAAAGTTTTTTTTTTCTGCGTGTCCTTTCCCATTCGTACCGTTCCCCTTCCGCCGCCCCTTCTTCTCCACCCGCTTACCCGCTCCCTCGTAACGCCAACCCCCTCCCGCGTTCAGTATATTCAGTCCCATACATTCAGTTTTCAAACAGATCGCGTGAAACCTATTACAATTTTTTTATTAAAATTTTTATTTTTCAAATATAACCAACACATATAAGAACAATCAATCAAATTTGGTACGTAACACAGGTGCCTATTTATAATGTCTATATTTCTTACTTAATACTTCAAGTAAAATCATTAATTTAAAGAGTTTATTCGTAAACTGAATTTTGATTCAACGTGACATTTGTGACATTTTTGACAGTTTCGTAAATTTTCGTAATGATTAAAAAACTTTTCAGATGCATTGTCATGTGGTTGCAATA
The DNA here is from genome assembly GCA_917880885.1 of Limnephilus marmoratus. Taxonomy (NCBI): domain Eukaryota; kingdom Metazoa; phylum Arthropoda; class Insecta; order Trichoptera; family Limnephilidae; genus Limnephilus; species Limnephilus marmoratus. Next base: position 57,310,750 of record OU862912.1, on the reverse strand, counting down.
ATCCAGAACCTTCGCTAAGGTGGAAATAAGGTATTTTGAAAGTTTCAAACGTGCTTAATATAGCAATACATAGACAACTCACATAAATATATATAGAGCAAGCATATATAATATGTATATTACAGGTTTTTTTTTGAGTAATGTAGTAAGTGGTTCCTTTTAAAAAGATGATAAAAATGAGAGGTGCGAGGTAGGATTCATACGGATAAATACGTGAATATGATACGTTAATATAATGGTATGCTACGTAAGCGCAATCAAATGTATATGCGCATAGATCTTTTAAACTACGCAATGGATTTTCATGCGGTTTTCACCAATAGATAGAGTGATTCAAAAGGAAGGTTTATATGTATAATAAATGCTTATTATAGTAGAGAAAAGCCGAGAAATTCAATTATTCAATTCAGGTAGCGGGCAGCGGGCAGCTGGCAAGCGGGTGATGTGGATTTTATAAAGTTTGGGTAATGGCGTTGTGTTTCGTTAGCCGCAGCAACGCGTGTCCGGGTCGGGTCTGCTAGTGAGAAATGAAAGGAAAATGGGCAATGATAAAAAAATTGTGACTCCAAATTTAAAATCACTAAATCTCTTTATCGTTTGCTTAAAAAAACATCATTGGATAATCTAAAAATAAGACCGCAATTTGAATACAGTCCAAAATGTCTTGCCGATTCATTGCCGTCATTACTCCTGAACTTACTGCTTTATCTGTTGGGATTCTTTCGTTATTTTTTTCGTTCTGGCGGCTTTACCTGCCAGGAGGTTTACCCACGGCAGGAGGCTGTAGGCTGCGCCCCCGCAGGACGATTAAATCTCCTCGAAAGCCTTGTTTTATTGGAGGCGGATGTTAAGTTTTTCCTAGACCCTGCCAACCCGAATGCTCGATAAGAAACGTCAATTTGTTGATTTATGTTTACCCAAAAACACTAATGAGAACTTGAAAACGATTCCCTCCAAACTATAATTCAAATTAGCGAGTATTTGCGGACTGTCTGAATAAACAGGACTCTGAAATGTTTGTAAATCGTTCACTGAATATATTTTGCAAAAACCTGAAAATAAATAATAATATTAAGTCAAAAACAATTAACTATCAATTAATATTGTAACTATAATTACATTGCAGTGAGACATTAATTAGGTAGTTTTCGATACACAAATATTCATAAGTACGCACTAGGTATAAAAGATAAAATAATATCAATAATAATCACTTTATTGTGGTGTTCTATTTTTTCTAGGAAAACGTGTTCATGTTTAGCTCGTAAGTAATAATAAGCTCTGCAGTATGTTAATTACTACAAAAAAAGACAAGAAGGGAGATTTGTCAATTATTCAACAAGAAAAGTGTTGAATCTTGCGTGAAGCCAGGTATTGTGTAAATGTATATAAAATATCTGCCTCAAGCCAATGACGTTACATAAATAAATAGACTCGCCATAGTCTCATATACTCACAATATAATGTAGAAAGTAAGGAACACTATTTTGTTTTCAGCGATTTTCAGTATAATTTCTTAATTCAAAAGTTTATTCCTGTGTGATAAAGATAGACAATCAAATAATGTGTGTGTATGAATGTAATGAATATAGGAGCGGGCGGCGTATTGCTTGTCACTTTTTGATGGAACATTCGCTGTCTTCTTTTCTTGAGGCCCACTAGAATAAAAGGTCCGGCTGCCTGTCGGAGTTTGATATGTCGAGCTATACAATAATTACAATAAGGCAACGACAGTTTTCAAATGGTGGCGATTGTCATCAATACTTGTTAGATCTACTGATTTACGTGTTGTTTTACCGCAAGCAAACAAATAAACAGAGTGTTTAGGCTGATTAGTCTACTTTAAAACAGTGAAGTTTACTTAGCAACAGAAATTTGGCTATTGCGCGTCCAGACCCTTTACTTTAGTAGGACTTTAATTTTCTCTAATGAGATGTAAAACCGCGAGCGGGAAACATGAAAATTAATTGTAATAGTTATAATAATCGATAATATTAAGTAATTTGCGTGTAGATACTTACAAATGAAAAGTTATTCATTCGCCTTTACTATTATTTGTCGTGTAATTGAAACATTTTCTCATCACACAGGAGGGCATTTTGACATTTTTTAAAACGCAATTTACTTACTGGTAAGACGCAACCTTACCCGACGCGTAGCAGTTTAGTACTAAAGTACTAGATATCGAGATCGTTACAATTGTCTTGTTCTTGTCTTCCCACTTTGAGATTTCTACCCCTCGTCTAATAGTATGTATAGCCTCAAGCACCCACATGAAGCAGCTCGATAAAACATAAAATAATAATTATCTTAAAAGTGCCTTTAACCACTGGAGCGATTATGGTCTCTAATGGACCACTTTTATTTTTCTGCGATTGTTAGCGGTCCAAAATTCCACATTTATTGTAATTATTTAAAACATTTCCTTGGCCAGCCATTTATTTTAAAACGAAGCAATTGGAATGCTTTATCTATTATGACCGTAGATGTCGCAAATCCGAACTTCGTAGACTATTTTAGAACGATGTTAAAAATAAATTTTTTAAATATTTTTTCCCGCCAAATTTTTGATCAGCTGTTAACGGTTAAAATGAAGTCCTTTTTCCATAGATATGCACCTTTCATTATCAAGTATACCACAGACAACATACAGAAATCGAAAATATTCTATGTTGACTGGAATAAATACCCCCACGACAGTTTCAAAGTAAAAAAAACGCGCGGATTCGTGCGGTTAAAAATTTTCCGATTTTTTAATATATTTTTTGTAAATCCTACAAATATGAAATAAACACTTAATTACAGGTTAATTCATTGGCTATATAGCACTATAATAATTTCTATGTCTTCGTTTTAAAATTCGAAGGAATGATTTTTTCAACGTTGGCGAAAATTTTAAAATATGATCTTCTGGGAAATCTCGAGCAATCGAAGGCAAATTCGAATCAAATCGAAGAAAATAAGAAATCGCAATGGCCGAGTTGGTTGAGGCGCTTGTTCCGGCAGGTCAATAGGTCGTTTGTTCGAGCCCCAGTTGCGACCGTTATCTTTTTATTTTGCTGTGTCTTTTTCTTTTTCATATTTATTGTTTAGATTTATTAGAATTATCTTCTTTTTCAAGAAGAACTGTAACATTATTGTTGTTTTGTATTTTACTGTAGTTTTTTTATTACTGTTTTTTCATAAGGCAAATTTATTGTTTACACTTTAATTTTGACCTCACTAAGACTAAGCCAGTATTATACTTATGTTAATATATGATGACATGATATGATAACTGCATCTTCAATAGTACAATAAAATATCTTCATGGGTAAGAATCACGTTCACTGAAAGGTGAGAGGTGTAGCTTGATCTTGGTTATCAAGGTTATTAAGTTATTAACCCTTAAATACCGACGTGTGGTCTGACAGACACCTCGAGTGTTCGAAAAGTCAAGTTAACTGTATTAGAGTAATAATACTATTCCGCGCTTCTGTCTACCCCTCGAGTAGTCGCCCAGCAGCATTCGTGGAGAGTTGGTGCTATTTCAGTAAGTTGTTTCGGCTGTTATAAGATCGCGAGTGGTCTGTCAGACCACTCGTCGGTACATATGTAACTTTTTTGGATTTGGCTTTTTACGGAGTTTTTGGTTTTCGTCTTTTATTTTCAGTCAAATGTTACAATGAAGCAGCCAGGCTCTTTAAGCATGAAATGGGCAACCTCAGTATACAGTACGCCACGAACTAACTTTAATCTTCTGAAATAAAGTTAAATCATTTCTAATAATATTAACCTTAAGTGTTGGATAATACGCTGAACATTGATCACGAAACATATATACACGAAAAAAGTTTAAATATTGCGAAAATGTTAGATTAACCCAACGATTTCAAAGGCAAGTAATAAGTTGTAAGCATACTTGTCACTAAATACCACCCCTAAGAAGTGTGTTGTGAGGTGGATGTCTCGGCTAAGAAGGTATTCCCGAATAAATTGCTCACTAGAGATGTCTGGGCGGGTCACACTAAAAGGAAACTATTAGGGCTCCATCTGTTGTTGGTCCACTCTACTAATAACACCTCGGGTTTTCACGTGGTGACTTTGATAAATTGGTTCCTTTATCCATAAGTATTCACTGTGAACTCTCAAGGGAGGGTTCGAGCTCTTTGCTACACCACAATTGGCCTACCCAAGGGAATAAGGCGCAAATTTAAACTGATGCAAAACTTTTCAGGTAGCTTTTTAAAAAAATAAATAAATTGTTGTTCTTGCTTCTCGTCCAGATTCCGAAGACTTATGTACCGGTGTCAAAAACATGAATGAAATGTCTTTATCATGATCTAATTATACTTTTTAGGTTGAAAAAACTCGTAACATCAAAGTGGAAGTTTTGCCTTAAAATATTTGATTTTTTTTCGAGTATGTTTCTAAATTAAACAAAATTATTTCCATATAATGAAAACAAATAACTTAGTATGCACCACAAGGTATATTATTAACAAAATCGACATGTTCCATAATGTTTTCTTCGTCAGGATAAGTTGTTAATATAAAAATATATGACAAACAAGTATAAACAAATACGAACAAAGACAAAATATTTAAAAGGAGACGTGATTAATTACTTAAAAATCTCTTAAAAAACAGTTTATAAAATTAAACATAAAACTTATTTTAGGATGTACAAAAATTGCATTTAGATAATAAAAAAACTTTTAAAACAAACAATAAAAACAGGAAGTCTAAATAACAAAATAAATAATTATAATTGTAAGCATTAACAAGAAAATAAATTTAAGGGATGGCTATTTAAAAAAAAAATAGGTTATTTGTTTTTTTTTTTTACATGAACTCCACACAATTTAAATAAAAATAATTTCCCTCAGGGCCTACGTCATCTTTGGGGATGCTGTGTGGAGGGTTTTTTTTTAAGAAAGGAAGAGAGAATAGTTCTGGTAAGGAAAAGGGTTTAAGGGGTGGGTAGGAATCTGGGGTTCAGGTCATCCGCCTCCAAGACTTAGACAAACATCACCCCATGAACCCGGGCACCCCTGCTAAATCACCAAACGTAGCGAACCACTTGGGGTGACCTATGGCAGAGGTGTGGTTATCCAATAAAGGTTCCCGGTTTATTTATTTATTTCAACGCCATACAATGGCTATTACGATCCGGTGATACATAATACATGATACACAGTGGTTCGCGATTATAATGTACATTAAACAAAGTACATATGTATGATAACCACTGGTATTTAGTTATAGGATACAAATATGTTTTACAACAAACAAAAAAATAATATGAGCTCGTATAAAGTATACACATTTTATACAGAACAAAAATAAATAAATAAAGGTGAATTCTTAGAAAAATTCTCAACATCAAGTATAATATACCTGCTTTACTTTTATTTGTACATATCGTTGGATTCTAGGAATTGGCGAAAATGGAGTAACTTAGTAATGATATTATTATCATTGTTACCTTCAGTTGAAATTACTGCAGTTTGAAATGACTGCAGGCACTGATAATTAGTTCTGCTTTTCAGGGCTGTCAGTTAGAGATTCAATAATAACTTTTGTTTAAAAATAATAATTTAAAAAAAAATATATACATTTATTAGCTGTCACTTTTATAACATTTTTATAAAATTTTATTGACTATTAACGCTTTTCCTAATTTCTAAAATTTTTAAATTATCAAATAATATAATACCCGTTCTGTCAGTATGTACAATTTTTAGACCTTTATTAATATCAAAATAATGACTTGTTTCTAAAATAAGGCTAGCAAATTCTGAATAATAATTATTGTTTAAACATCTCACATGTTCCTTAACTCTAATGTTAAAAGCTACAAGGTAGAAATATATTTGCGAAGTTTGAAGATAAAATTATTTCCGATTGTATTCAAAGTTTTATATTTTCGTTAGATTAAATGACGACAAAAAATTAATTAGATATTATTGAAGAAGAATATTATTTCCTTTCCAAGGGGGATTAAAAAGTAGCAGAGCGAAAACGGTGAGTAAATAATGAAATATTTAATTTTTCCATTCGTTTGGTTTGAGAAAAAAGACGTCTATTTTTTGATAAAATATGCTTATTTTATGCGAAAACCGCAATTTTTTACTTTATTATTATTTTATTTTATTATTGTAAAACAGAATAATTATTCAATTAAAGTACAATTTTCTGATTTTTATAGTCTTAAGACCTAGAAACGTAATGATTATACAAAAAAATCTTAAGGCTATCTAAAGAAGAGTTGTTTCTGATATTTCGTTCAACAGCAGTATAAAAAATTGGGGGGGACCCACCACTTTCCCAACGGCGTTATAAGGAAACATCTGGTTTCCTCCTTCACCGCACACGTCCAAGACTCTACTTTTTTTTTGAACGAAGCTACATTTCTTTGAACGACTCTAGACCATCCAATGTCCATGCATACGGGGTTAGTAAGCAGTATGCAAGTACTTACATTAACATTATACAAAAGATAAATAGAAGTAGCAGCCCGTGGAATAATTCTTCTGAAATAGGTAACATCAAAAAGAGAAAATAGTGTTAGTAAAAGAAAAAGAAAAATAAAAATAACGGCTATGACCAGTCGAAGAAACCTTCTGTAAATAAAATAAGTAATGAGGAGAAAACAGTTATATGATTATGTTAAAATGTAAGTAATTACTATGACAGTATAAGAAATAAGAGAGGATCGAGGTTTGACCCTTAAGGAATACCTGATAACGCCGGGAATTGTTTAGATTCATGTCGAACTTCTCTCGTCTGAAGCCATTAAGGCATTCCCAATCGGGGTATATTGTGAGGCTGAAGGTAGTGGGGAAGGCAAGGAAACGGGAAAGAGAAAGGTGGGGAAATAGATACCTGTCTGTTCAGATCTAGCCGATAAATACAACTAAAGCCATATCAAGGAACGCCATTCTGAATGGCGGCCTTATACAAGGGTGGTACAATGAGTATTTTATTATATTTCATTAATTAATAATTGTGAAATAACACGAAGTTATTTGTTCACGCCGTGACCTTCGGATTGCTAGAGCCATACCCCTCGACCATGGATGCAAACGTCAAATGCTTCGATATTTCTTTGTACTTAGGGTGAATAATCGTAAATACGTTGTCACCCACCTAAGAAAGCAATGTGACGTAAATAATAGAGGTTTACCGGCCGCGGCAGTGTTCCGTAACGCGGCGATACCAGAAAGGTGAGGGGTGATTGAATAACGCTCCAACGCCATAATTAAAATGATAAAAATGGTGCCACAGCAGCGGTTCTTAAACTTTTTGAAACTAAGGATCACTTTCAGAATTTCAAAATAACCAAATTTGTAGGATAAGGAAACAACTCTTTTTAGCAGGTTGGTTTACATTATACTTAACCAAATTCATCTCACAATTCCTATCAGACAGAAGACGGTTAGCAAATATATATATTATCTTAGTCAAAATTATTATTAAATCTCTAACTGACAACCCTGAATTGATAGAGCTAACTTTCAGAGCCATTTCAAGCAAATATAATTTTGAAGGTAACAATAATTTCTGTACTAAATTACTCTATTTACAAGCCAACTCTAAGAATTCAACGATTTGCAAATACAAACGCGAAGGTATGGATAGATATACTTGATGTTGACATATTTGCCTATCAAGTTACCTTTTTTACATATTTTCATTCTGTATATACAAACTGTTCTCTGTTATTATAACTATTACATGAGTTCACATTTCTTTTGTATTTATTTTCAATTTTATTTATTGTAGAAAACAACTTTTAATCTTTTCATTTTAATTTAAAAGCCATTTATGGCGTTTAAACAAATAAATTATATTGTAACTAGATAGTAAGAAGGATGCTGTTATTTGGACTCAGTGAGCACGTTAAATTGAGGTATTGTCTTATCCCAAAAAACACCAAAACTCATCAAGACTCTTTGTATGAAATTCATAACTTAACAAGAACTTCATCGCTGATATTATCAATTTGAATTGAAGATGGACTTCGTTAAGTTTCTTTATCGAGGTGTTCTGGGCTAAGATAACCTTCGAAAAAATTCTGCAATGTTTCCAGATGCTTTGACATCTTGTTCTGTACTACTTTTGATATACTTGTGATAGTGCTGTCATTACCCTGCATCAGCAACTCTTCCAAGTCGTAGAAAAAAATGCAGTGTTACTTGCTTCCAGTCTCTCTTTTCAAAGAAGGAGTTTACCTAAAAAATCTTTTTTTTTTCAAACCATTCAGTCGCATCCAAGATGGTTACTGCAGGACCCAGAAGATCCAGGTTAATCTCGTTTAAATCTTTTTAATTTTTTTATTTCATACATTTTTTATTAGTAACAGATATTTGTTTTTTTTTTGGCTACCACACTAGGCTAAGCCCGTGTTGTGGTAGTCGTACATTTAATATTTTATCATTTCAAAAAATATTAAGAAATATTTAAAACTAAAGAGAAAAAAAAAATCATATTTTAAAGAAAAGTAGAAATAAAAATGAAAATTCAAATTCAAATTTTGAAATACAAAAATTAATAATAAAGATTAAATGTTAAGAATTCAAGTGTTCTGTATAAATTAAAACATATAAGTATATAAATCAAAATTAAAAACATAAATAAATTTAGTGAAAAACTAAGAGAAAAAAATAACAACATTTTAAAGAAAAATAGAAATAAAAATGGAAATTAAAATTTTGAAATGCAAAAATTAATAATTAAAATGTAGTGTTAGAACTCATGAATTCTTTAAAGTACATTCGTCCCCTTTCAAAAATCCAATGTTGTACACTTGTTATAAAAAGAGAATTAGAATTACTTGACTTTATGTCAGTACTCAGAGCATTATATATTTTAGGAGCGATGAACCAGAATTGTCGTTGAGCGAATGAGGTGTTAGTTTTTGGGAGCACGCAACCCAGGTTTGATGAAAAGCGGGTGTGTGCTTGATGTTGTGGAGCGATTAGTAGATTATTTTTTCGTATATAACAAATGCTTGTTTTAGTAAATAGCTGTCGAATATCTAAGACCCTGATTTTTGCAAAGAGTTCATTTGACGGATGGGTAGGTTGACATTTAAATATAATTCTCAGAATTAGTTTTTGAACTAAAATAATTGGTCTAATAATGGATTCAGCACAAATGACTAAATATATCGACTAAGTAAGCCGGGCCTTGTACAAAATCTTCACTCTCAAAAGATTCGTTAAGTGAATCGTTTTTTTTTTTCATAAAAAAACAAACAGAATGTGTAATTCATTCGCGGTAGAAGTGAAAACTTCAGAAAAGTAAAGTAGATAAGAGTGGGAAGGCTACAAAGCACTGCACAAAGATGAGACGAATGATACTACCTCATTCTTTCGCAGGCTAAATCCTATATATGGTTTATCTCTTTTTAGTGACGCTTGTTCCCGTTTCATCGAGTTTCAAATCCCAGGGTGCTAAAAAAGTTTTCACTTCAAAAAGTGACACTTCTACATGTAACTCAAACCCTTTCAGACTTGTATTCTTGAGAACCAGTGAACTTTTGTGTAGTAAACGCGGCTAGAGGACGGTGATGTTATAACGATTGATTAGACGATGATTTCACGCGGGAGTGGGTTTATCAAGGGGGGGTACTTTTGGTGGGCGGAATGGGTCGTTTGGACCCCCGCACTTCTACAAGGGATGTTCAGAGAGAGGTGAACATTGAAAAAAGGTTTCGAATGAGAACTTCTACTTACAGTTATATTTATCATCGAATTTTTGCTTTTTCATTACGACTATGTCAGTAGATCAGATATTTTATATGACGCAATTTTTTATATCACAATATCGATCGTCCAGTTGATTAGTCAGACATCTTGAAAAAATCGAATTTGAGTTCAGCATGCAGTTATACGTAAAAGTCTACCTACACTCTCTCTGGCACAATTGGGCACAATACTAAAAATTACTCATAAACACTACCATATCTATTATAATGCAGAAAAAACTTTTTCAATAATGCAATATTCAATTTAATATATGAAAGATACGTCATGTAAATAATATTTTATTTATGATGTGCTTTCTAATATTGCTATCTTCATTATCTCAATACGTAATATTTGGAGATGTCTGATTAATTAATTGGACGACCGATATTGTAGATAAATATTGTGAAAATTATAATTAATTTTATTTGTTTTAATTTATTTTTGGTTCTTCAACAGAATATATCACATATTATTTATTATTACATTGAAATTCACAAATAATAATTCAATAATAATAAATAAATAAAATACATACCTAACTGTAAATAATTGAATAAGCGCGAGAATACAAAAATGTTTTAATATATTATTTTATTTTAGCTTTATAGACTATTTCATAACTCTCAGTATCGCCCTGCTGTAAGACCACTACTAAGAATTGAACAGTTGCCTGAAATGCTTCGATCAATAACTTGGTCGTTGTTGAAATGGCTTTAGACGGTGTTTGGTGACTAGGATCGGTTTGGTGACTCTTTCCCGTCTCCTTTTCTTCCCGACTACCTTTAGCCTCATCATACTCCGATTGGGAAGGCATAGTCTCACTGGCTCCAGACAGGAGCAGTTGGGACTCTTGGGCGGTTTTCACATTAAATAAGCAACAATTTTATACGGAGGAATGTTTATTAAATTTTGTTGTATTATATTTGGCATTTAGGTAGATTATAAGAACAGAATATACCTAATGAGCAATCAAAAATTATACAAACTGAAAAACTGAAAAAAAAATATTTCTTTCCCAGAACTTGCTCTCCTTCCTTTCCCAGAAAAGACTCTCCACACAGCATCCCCAAAGATGATGTACGCCCTCAGGGATTTTTTTTCGTCAGGGCCTCCTGTGTAGAGATAATGTAAAAAACAATTGCAATTTAAAAAAACGGAAGCATTTTTTTTTACTGCGAACTCATCGGAACAGCTAACAGTTTATCATTGTTTATCTAAGAATTCATCGTAACGATCAAATATGGGAAGTTATCTTCCTTACCCATTACATAAAAATTAAGAATAAAATTATGGCTGAAAGAGGTCATCGAAAAAACCCTAATGAAGGCACTCAAAATGACAAAGAAGATAAATAAACTGTAATTAAATCACTTTAGTCCGCCTCGGCACTACACACAGGCATAAATATACCAAACCACCCACCACACAGGATTAAAAAATACAATATCTATATTTAAGTTCGTCATTACACTTGTTATATTCAATTATTTTATATAGTCGCTAAAAAAAATCTATGGAGATCATTAAGTGGTCAGTATTTAAAAGCGCTATCTTGGGCAAACCCATGTTGAGCTCACATATGAGCTCACTGGAAAAAACCCTAGCTCTATTTATGAACTGTCTGGAATAATGATAATTATCAACAAGCTGGTACCCGACATGCGTTGCCATGTAATGAAGAAATTGTTTCTCCCTGCGTATCCTTTCCTATTCGTCCCGTTCCTCTTCCGCCTCCTCTTCCTCTCCCGCCCGCGTCCCCTCCCCCTCTCGTTTTCTCATTCCGCCTCCTCTACCTTCCCTCTCCATCCTCCACTCCCCCCTTCCCCCGTCCCGCGAACTTCCCTCCAGAGTTCCCCTCCACCCCTCCCGCAAACCCCCTACCCGAGTTCCACTCCCCCCTCCCACACTCAGTCCCGGTACATTCAGTTTTCACGCTCAGTGTGCCACCTATTGCAATTTTTTATACAAATTTCATGTCAGATCTCACCAGTAGTTTTATACAAACCTTGTCCTGACAATAAGACAATAACGAACACAAAAAAAAATCAATTTGGTGCACTCGTTCGGAAGTTATGCGCGTACATACATTTCGGCGATCCATTTTTATTTAAATTGATGATAGATAGGAGGGAAAAATTATTCAAATATGTTACAGGGTAGAAAGGATTGTCTACGAGCAAACTAGAAAAACCAACACGAGGTAAATATATGATTATTGTGGTCACCGAGAAAAGGTTGTTTATGAGTTCATCAGAAATACCAATATTATAAGGTAAATATTATCTATGGAGGTCGCTAACCGACCCGCAGAACCAGTTCACTGATTCGCTCCCACTCACTTTCACTTAGTTCTAGTATTGGTATGCAGTGAACAGAAAGTGCCTAGAAGTGCGTTCTATACTGAATAAATACAAAAATGATGTCGTCAATTTATATAAGATCTTTCGACTCTTAGGTCCCAGGCAGGTGAATCTAAAGAGCGATTCTGTATCTTTTGTGGATACGGAATCGATTCCATACATAATCTCCTTTTATTTAATACTTTTATTTATTATTTAAACGCCCGTACATAGGGCTATTACATACATAATATAGGTGTATCGAACATTTACAAACATAAAATTACTAAATTACTCCTGTTAAATTGTGTGATTGTCTATGGCTTGCAATTGTTTTTTTCAATTAGTTTAAAATACAAAAAGGTGTTAGTATACAAGATTATTAATATATCTATACAAGACATTTTCGAAGTACAGTTTCAATCTAAATACGCATGAATTACTTAGTTTGCCCAAATTAAGAACCTAATTAGTTTATTATTAGTTCTCACATTTCTTTAATTGTCTATGGGAATTTCGGATCACATGGTCTCATTTCCGAGATGTGCCGAAGGTAGGTGTGCAGAGTCATTATAAACAAAACCTAGCTTCCAGTTAGAAAGGATGTTAGTCCTCCGAACTATATTTATATATTATGATACTTAAATAAATAGTCACTTTGATTCAATGAACCCGAGTTTTTAATAAGCATATTATAGTACTGAAGAATAGCGATGCGTTGGTTCAGATGGAGTGGGCTCTTAAACTCGGGTTCTTCGCGCGAAGCGGATCCTATTCCTACTCCCTTTTCAAATCGACTACTCCCAAAGAACCCGGTACAGTACCTTTACCCGGAACTCGGCGGTCCGAGCCACTCGCGAGTCGGGAGCGGCAGTGCGGCAGTCGCGGCGGTCCGGGCACTTGCACTCGCCAAACCCGTGCGTCTCGGTTCGAGCCACTCGCGAGTCGGAAGTAGGTCGCAAGTTCGAGTTCTTTTGCGGGCTCCGGCTCCGAGGTTCGGGTAGGGTGGAACTCGTGGAGTTGGATTGTGCGTTCGAGTTTTTTTGACTCGAGTTCCGAGGTGCGAACTCTGCGTCTCGGTCCGAGCCATTCACGAGTCGGGAGTGGCTCCCAGGACCTAATCCAAGAGCTCAAATACTTTTAAAGAGAAGCACGTCTCGGAGGCCTTCGGCAAAATGCAGAACTTACCCATCTCTACTTGACAATACTGGTGACACTAGATACTTATGAAAATAACGAAGTCTCTAGATGACATACGAGACATTACAATTACCCATGTAACAACAGCCGAAATCAGAATGTTTAATATCTTAAAATCAGGCTTACAAACACGCCCACAAGAAACTCCTTCGGATTATATGTTCACTTCCCTGTTCAGTGTTGTATGCCAAAATTCGATCCGCTTGAAGCGGCTTACTAAAAAAAACACGCACATAAAATAGCGGATAAAACGTTCTGTCCTCACAAATAGGAAATAATGTGCGTAATATTTTCATAAACGTGCTAAGTAGCCTTTTATTGTAGCCCTCCTACGAACCGAAAAATGGCCTGTCCGAGGGATGAGGGTGGATCATTTAACAAGGAGCGCTTTCGGATAGAACAACCGAATATCTACCCCTAAATGTAGTAAGGATTGTGACAAGTACAAGATTTTTTCCATAAACCTTTTGATCGTTAGAATGCGGCCTGCTTATGGAGTAAGAAGTTATAGGTTGCGTGCTTTTTTATGACGTCAAGTCTAAATATACTTTTTTTTGTTTTTAGTTCATTTGATATTAATGCTAATAAATATATCAGTGAACTGTGCATTCATACTATTGACAATCTTTATTGACTGCATAAAAGTCACAAAAAACAGGCAAGTTCTAAATACAATATAATAGAAAGACTAAAGTTACAAGGGAAAACTTTTGACTTAGCTGAGGACTTGACAACATATTGAATGATATTTCATAGTTCAATAATTATTTTTGTACAATACAAAATTATGTGTATGAAATTTAAATGGGATGGAGATCTCACTGGCTTCAGACGGGAGTAGCTGGGACTCTTGTGCGGCATTCACACAATAAAAAGATAATAATAAATATCAGTGGCCTTCAACAAGCAACTCCATCTTTGGAATATGTCTAAAACAAATGATTCACTATTAGATGACGCTCCAACAATCGACTATGTACCTAATATCACCTGTTTGAACCACCGCACCGCGCGCGCCCCCACATTTTGGTGGACAATTAGTTTGACGAACATAGGCGTTTTGATTTTTCACCTATTGAAAGGTTTGCGTTAACCGCCCATCATCGGTTCGTTTCAACGTTTGATCTAATATTGAAAAGCCGTCAAGAACAACAGCGAGACTCATAATAAAGCTTGACGAATAATTTTATTTGATCCAATGCTAAAAAGGGCTGAGATTGACTTGTTAACTTGGATCGATAAAATATTTAAAAAAGACTAAGGTCGGATTTTTTTGCAGACATTCAAATGTAACATTGTTATAATTTTGCGCCATTTTGTTTTTAACGGTTGAAAGGTTCCCATTAAGGTAAAATCATGTATTTTTGTTTTGAAAATTTGATCGCCTAGAAGTACGAGTATTATAGATGCTTCTATTAAATACTGCGTGTAGAACATCTTGGCCCTTAAAAATATCGGTCACTTTTTTATAAGTCTTTTAATAAGCCTAGAAAAAAATAAAGTATTAAAAGTCGGTAAATAAATACTTTGAAGTGCAAACTCTCCTACTTATAAATCCTTTTTCGGATATGGTTTTATTGTATAAGGGGACATACATTAATTGCGTGAGCTAAAAAGGGAGGGTGGGGGTTCAGCAAAATCCCCATTACTTGAAAAGAACATGTGAAGTGGCCCAAATTTATCTCACCAAGAGGAGGGGGGGTCTACATTGGAAGAAAAACTGCTCACGTAATTAATGAATGCCCTCTTATGCTAAAATTCAGGTTTTTTTATAATAATCGCCAAAAAATCATATTTGCACCCGAACTTCACAAAATAAAATAAAATATGCATTTTGACATTGTTATTTTCGACATCAATCAATACAGCTGGCAGTCGAGGAATTTTGATTTTCAAAGTGAACCTTATGCCGTCCACCTAAGGAGTACAGACTTGCCACACCCATTTTGTATACGTTCGGTCCCGGCAGCGACGGAAAATAGACGCCTTAGACTACGCGTCGCTCGGTTCCGTGAAATCAATTTTAAATTTCCTTGTAATTATAATAAACAATGCGTAAAAAAGGAGTCAATGTTTTTTAAAGGCCTTTCCGACATCAACCTCTAAACAAAATTCCCAAATAGCTTTTCCAACCTTTCCAAAAGTTTTTTCTCAAGTATTTTAAAACTCCTCCTACAAAGAGGTGTGGATTCCGATTTCAATTTTTCCTGGGTTATTGGATCACCTTAAATGCCGATTTTAAGTTCGTTTTCGCTTTTGAACAAATAGTGAACATCAGAAGAGGACCACCATCGTGTTGTTAATCTTGTCAGCTTTTTAAAATTTAACAGAAAGCTGAGACGCACCAGGAACGAAGGTTCGGTTTCGGTTTCGGCAAGTTTCGACAAAAAAATCTAGTTTCGGCATCAGTTTCGGTTTCGGCAGAAAATCTTTTAGTTTTTTTAGACATGTTAAAAATCGATTGTTTACTGTTATTTGGCTTATTTTTTTACACTTATTCAAGCAGTTAACACGTGTTAAATAATAAAATAAAAAACAATAATTGAAGTATGTGAAAAAATAATATTTTTTAGACTATTTCTATAAAACAAACAAAATTTATGAAAAATAACAAAACATGTTAACTACTTCTTGGAACATCTCATTCGGCTGACGTCGGTGAGTTCGTGGCTCGTATATCACCCGCCATAATCAGAAAAAAAACCAATTGATGACGTCCTTTCTTTAAGTGTTGATTATTGACAAATGTTTTTTGCAGGAGGTAGTTAAGGGAACGTACCCATACTACGTGACCAATTTTTTGCAATTTTTAACCCCCCCCCCCCCCCCTCGGTGACCAAAATCCTAAGCAAACCGCCGCTCATTTGTACCAAGCGTGACATTTTGAAGATCCCCCCCCGAAGAGGTCACGTAGTATGGGTACGTTCCCTAACATATTTGTTAATTTTGATTTGTTTCATAGCAGTATTATAAAAAAAAAATTACATACTTCAATTAATTAATTTAATTTAACACGTACAAAAAGAATTTTGTGATTGTAAACGCAATAAAAATTAAAATACTCAATTAATGAGGTCCTTCCTTTAAAATCTAAGTGTAGAATTATTTTTATAGTTTTTAGAATTAGAATTATTTTTATAATTTTAGAATTATTTTTATAATTTTTGTTTCTTATTCTATAAAGAAGTAATATAATAAAAAATATTTTTTTTTACATACTCCAATTATTGTTTTTTTTTATTTATTTATTTAATTTAACGCGCGTTAATTGTCTGTAAAAAATAAGCCAAATAACAGTAAACAATCGATTTTTAAAATGTCTAAAAAAGTTTCGGTTTCGGTCGAAACTGAGACAAACACCGAAGATTCGGTTTAGGTGGAAAGTCCTGTTTCGGTCGGATAATAAATAATAAATATAAAAAATAACAAAATGACGATGATTAGTCATTTGATGACCATGTCACATTTGAATTTCTGCGAAACAACTGGGTCTTATTATCTAACATTTGGGGGTTTCAAACATCCCAATCTAAAAGTGTTAACATTCCTAAAGAATATATTTAAAAATTTAGATAAAATTACTTCTTTTGTAATGTTAACAGTCAAACTTTACTAATCTAATGGGGATTAAGAAACACCATGGAAAAAACATTAGCTAATGCATTAAGTAGGTACCGCGTGGAAGAGGCTAAACTAAAAGGGGTAGGAAAGTCCTTAGCAGATTAATTTATGAATGGTGTACAGCAGGGATTCGCAACCCTGGGGCCGTGACTCCAAATGGAGCCGCGAAGCATAATAATGGGATCACCAAATAAGTAATTTTTCAAATTGGGAGGTGGGTATTGTTCCCGGGCACAGCCGCTCGCTTTTTTGGATAGCCAACCCCTGTGCCGCAGGTCACCCCAAGAGGTTCACAACGTTTGGTGACTTAGCAGGGGTGCCCGGGTTCGTGGGGTGAGGTTTGTTTAAGTCTTGGCGGCTGATGCGTCTGCCCACCTACTGCGTGGCGGGCCGGATCTAAAGAGACTGGTTAACGAAGACTTTTGACCTTTCCAACAGGAATATTGGAACATCGCCTTGCACCGCAGTAGGAGGTATAGATTCATACATCCGTCACTCTTGGACCCACTGAACTCCAGATTCCCTTCCCCCCTCACACCTTCTTCCGTTCCAGAACTTCCTCTACCTACTTCCTTTCCCTTAAGTCTTTTAAGTTTTTATACTAATTATTAGCTTGCAAAAAATATAAAATGTGTTTTCCTAGCAAAAACAGCTAAAACCCGTGTTACCTACCTAAACCAACCTGTGCGCACCTTGTAAATTTGCCGATTTTTTTGCCTTCTGGGTTCGCTGCAAAACACCTTTGATTTTGGGGTGGTAGTTCCAAAAAGGTTGCAGACCAGTGGTGTAAAGAGCATACGGATCTCTTTGAGAGTTTGCCTCACTAAAGCCGGAAAATATTCCGGACTGAAATCCGAACAACAAAACCGTGGCAGAGAGATTTTCAGCCATTTTCCAGTGTTATAACGAATTTAGCTTTGTTTCCTGTTCGAGATAACTAGCGGGAGGCAGGAGCGGATTAGCGACCAAAAAAATGCAAAAAAAAACTTACGAATTTTTTTTCCTTAGCATAAACATATTATTGAAAATGAACACTTAAGAGCTCGTTTTCTATATGTTTACATATCACGTTTATTGCTAATTTTTTGATCGAGTTCATATACTCGTATTTATCATCATATTTAATCTTATCTAAAAGGGGTTAAAATGACCTCTTATCTTATTTTTCGTCAGTTTTTCAAAACTTCAAAGCTCTTTAGCCCCACTTCTTCATCTTCCCCTTTTACCTCTTCATTTAGTCTGTTAACATACTCAGACAAGGGGATGCATAGTCCATCCATAGCGGTATTCACAAAAAAAAAACTTAGATCAATAAAAGTAGGGAGCTCGCCTTATTACCATAAAATACTTTAAAATACATTAATATGTTTTCTAATTATTGGTTCGTAACACACATAATTAATATTGTAAGCGTGTAAGCACATACTTGCGTTTCTATGTTATTCTTTTTCGCACCAGATTTAAATGTCCGGGTTAAATTTTCCCCACAGGAAAAACTAAACCCTTTCACACACTTCCCAAATGATCATCTAGTCCAGGGGTCGGCAAAGTGCGGCTCCGGAGCCGCATGCGGCTCTTTGGCCCGTTCAGTGCGGCTCTTGTACAAAAAATATCGACGGACAGACTCAGAAAAGGAAACGTTGTTTCACTTTCCAAGTCTGCTGAAGCTTTGCCACGAAAATAATTCCCCCATTGACAAACACTATTTCAAAACAGCCATTTTTAACATGAGGGAAGCATTTCTCGGCAGGTTTCAGGAATTTAAAAACAGCAGAGTGACCTTAGGATTCGCCAAACACCAAATTTCAAATCTGTTATCGAAGCATTAAGATGCTTCGATAACAGATTTGAAATTTTCTCCTTTTGGAATTGACATGGGTAACTTTGAAATACAATTGCTAGATTAAAAAAAAAAAAAACGAGAAAATGTGGAGCTCTAATCAAGAACATCTTTGTGTTGATTTGGAAACATTGCAGAATAACAAATGTGAGCTTAGTTCACAATCCAAGTGGTCTGCTTTAAAAGACCTGGATAAGGAATTCATGATCATCTTCAAAGCCTGGAATAGTATTCCTGACTCTTACGATCAGCTGAAAAAATTCGCGTTTGCTGGTGTTTCCCTTTTCGGTTCTACATATTCACGCGAACACTCTTTTTCAAGCATGAACTTTATCAAGACTAAACTGAGAAGTCGTCTTACTGATGAGAACCGGAAATCGTGCCTAAAATTAAGAATAACAACATCCAAACCTGACTTACTCAAACTTTCCAATGAGATGCAAGGACATTAAGAGTCAGTCATTGTCGTGATTTAAATTTATGGATTCCTTAATTACATATTATTTTTATCAATGAATAAAATCTTTGTTAAATATGAAATCAAGTTTTATTCAGCGTACCCGTAATTTAATGTAGTGCTAAAATTATGTTAAACGTTTGCTAAAGAAATAAGCAGATTTGGCTCCCTAATTTTTTTTGAATTGTAGTAATGTACATATTTGGCTCTTTTGCTAAAAAGTTTGCCGATCCCTGATCTAGTCAATCCACGCTATGCAATTGCACTATATAAGTATTATAAATTCAAAACAATACAAGAACAACATGTCAACCTACCAGAGACAAAATGGGAAAATAATTCACTGACTCCAGATATTTTCATATCAGAGGGTTCGGCTCTGTTCTTATTGTTCTTATTGTTCTTATTGTTCTTATTGTTTCTCTGTTCTCTGCTCTTATTCCTAATTGAACCTATAAATCCTACTGATCCCTCAATATAAATATAATTTTTTTTTGTAAACCTACATGTATTTAAAATGACTGATTTTTGCATTTTTATATATAAATTCTTTGACAAATCTAATATGCCTAAATTTTGAATAAGAGACCTAGACCTTAGAATTTTCCAGTTACGAAAATCTTTCAAGGTTTTTTTATTTATTTTTTATATTAGCTCCACAAAATAATTTCCTTCAGAGCCTATGTGATCTTTGGGGATGCTGTGTAGGTGTAGTGGGTCTTTTTAGAAAAGGGAAGAAAAAAAGTTCTGGGAAGAAAAAGGTAGTGGGTGTGTATGTGGGGGTCAGTGCATCCAGGATTAACGGACTTATCCGATCCTCCCACTGCGATTTTCCGAAAGAGTCCTGCTGGAGACGAAAAGGTCTGACTGCCACCCAGTTGGCATCCGTCGCCTAACCCCATGAACCCGGGCTTCCCTACTAAGTCACCAAACGTAGCGAACCACTTGCGAGACCTATCGCAGAAGTGTTTTGTGCGTGGGGGTAGCGACTTGACCTGCTGTGCTACTCGGGGCTAGCGAAGGCATCTGCGTCAGGATTTTAAAAACAAGGAAATAATTTATGTAGGATTCTGCGGACCGGAAGTTTATATATTTTCTAAACACGTCGACATCTTTCATTTTAATTTTAATTTGAAGTCGGCCCATCGGGTAATTTCCAGTAGCCGCCGGCCCTGTTAACTCGTGGTTGAAAATAGACACCAGTGTTAGTTGATAGAGCGGGTAGTGTTGGGAAGTGGGCTTTAAATTGCCATTTTTTATGAAAGGCATATCGCACATGGTAATGTAGAAAATGTGACAAAAATGAAACCAGGAAACTTTGAGGCAACATTCCAACTTCATTAAAAGATAACCATGTTACAGGATAAATTAATTACTAAATTTTAATTAGTAGATATATTAAGAGGGAATAACCAGACACAACATGAAATATGTCATTTTAAAATAGACGCATCCACAAAAATATTAAATTATTTCGAAAGATTGTTATTTTATCTAGTAAAGTTATTTATTTATTTATTTAAACGCCATAGAGTGGCTTTTACATTCAAGTGATCGGTACATGATATTATAAGTATACAGTGGTACACAGGAGATTATCAATAATAACAAAATAAGAATGAACATTTAACAAAGTATGTATGATAAAAGCAAGTATTTAGGTATAGGATACTATTAAGTGTTACTAAACTACTGTTACTATATTAAAAAATAATAACAATGTTATAATTTATTTATTTATTTATTAACGCCCTTTTTCAGGGCTTTTACATATAAATAGTAAGAAATATACAGTATTTATTGTACATAACTGAACTGCCTTCGTAACAATATTTTGTATTTGTTTAAAGATAAATTGAAAATGTCCACTGACTTGGTATAATTGTTTCCCTCCATTAGTATTCTGGGAAAAGAGGAATACATATGGTAGTTAGTTCCAGAATTACTGCACTGAAATAAATCCTGACTTCTAGTATTACGTAGTGGAATCCGGAAGCTTATCAATTCGAGCAATACCGGACTGTCAACTAAATCATTTAGAATTTTATACAGAAATACCAAGTCAGTGAAAATTCTTCTGTCTGACAATTTGAGCATATTCATATCATTCAAAATAGTATTGTAGTTCAACATAATTGCTGGAAAACCCATTTTAAAATTAAGAAAACGTAAGAATTTGTTTTGTATTCTTTCAACAGCTTGTACATGTATACTGTAATATGGGTTCCAGACGGGAGAATTGTATTCAAGTTGACTTCTAACATAAGCAAAATATAACAGTTTTATACACTTTATATTGTTAAATTTTCTAGTTAGCCTAGTTATAAATCCCAACATTTTAAAGGCCTTATTAGAGATTTCTGTTATGTGGTTAACAAATGAAAGATTAGATTGAAAAGTGATGTCCAAGTCTTTAATTTGTGTTAATGTCTCCAGAGTATTGTTATCAATGTTTTAATTGAAGATCACTCGTTTTTTACATATATAATAACGGAGAACATAATATTTAAATAGGATTATTTTGAATAAAAAAGATGTAAACAAAGGATAATTGAAACTTTCAAAAAATATGTCTATTTTTATTATAATCAGGTTATACCGTTGGTCGTTGGCAGAATTGTTAAATTTTCAAACGATGTTTTGTATTATACACCTCACATTTCAAATCATAAAATCACGCAGTGAACTAAATAAATGATTAATTATGGAAGATACTTTTCAGAATTTTGATTTTGTGTTTAGTGACGAAAATACTTCAGTTCGTCTATTTATTTACAAACTGATAAATTTCAAGATATTTTCATACACTTATTTTGCCAAGAAATTATTTAAAAATTACATAAATTTAATAATTTTATCATCACGCCTTTGAGCGTTTTCATTGCTAACTTGAACGTAGATATGGTGACAGGACAACTCAGAATGAAATCAACTACGAACCTCTTTCAAAAAGTCATTAAAAGTGATCAAAAAATATTATAAAAATTGGTTAATTTGTTTTCAAAGAGGTGTTTGGTTCAGTTGATTCTGAATAGGCATGGAACCGTAGGTATACCTATATTAGACTAAATTTGGAATGAAACAAAATCGATATTGAGTTATTATTATTAAATACTGGTTTGGAAAATAATAAATCTTTCTCATAGGAACCGCCCTGTACAGATGAAAGCGTACGATCGCAAGACCATCTTCACACAAAATTTTAATTCTTGGCCGCTGGTCAATGGGCCTTAATTCGCTTGACGTAAAATTACTTTTAACAAAATTGTGGCTTAGCGGTATGATTGTATGAGATTGGTATTTAACTTTGTTGTTGGTAAATAATATGACGACAAACACAATTACCAGATAAGCTCCATTTGCGAAATGAGTTTTTTTTGCATGACGTCGTTTTAGCAATCCAGATTTTGTGTGGAGGCGTATTTACACACGGGTTTCAGCCTATCGTTTGAACAACACTCCTGTCAGATTCCATTAAAACTACGAACATCCAAAATTGTGTGATAAAAAAATCCTTTTCCGTAACGTTAATTAGTTTAGGAAAAATGGGAATTTTTAAAAATAAATACAAACAACCTTATTTCAGTTAGTGTGGGATGCAGTTTTCACTGCATAAAAATAGTAGTTTAACATTTATAATTAATCCAACATCATGAGCCCATTTAATTAGTTCGTTAAAGTCACTTTGCAATTGTTGAATAGCTATGATAGGATTTTCATTGGATACTATAAGTGCAGTATCGTCACCAAAAATGATTCTAAAGGCTTTTTAAAGAGTTTTGACATAGCAATAACATATATAATTTACAATTTTGTACATAAAATTGATCCTTGCGGTACTTACTTATGATTTAATAAATCTTGCTTTACCCATGTAATTTAAAATCTAATTTTTAAAGATTCTGTTTTCCTCATTTCGATTATTTTTTCGCACTTGACTAGTAGTTGCGGCTTTCCCTCCACAGATGCCGCCGTGTTCGCCTGAAAAATAACAACATTTTCACGTAAATCCATTCAGCGGGAACGGAAATACAAGGTAATATGGAAATTTCTCTGCGAGGCGGAATTTTATTTATGAATTACAAAAAGTTGCCGATTTGGATCGGCGCCCTTGAAACGCGAATCTGAAAAAAATGCTTGCGTTATTTCACGAATAATTCGATACACATTCAGATGTAATAAATTTTGTCCTGGATTTTGTAGGTCGAAAATTCGTCAAGTCGGTTACCTTAATTTAGTACCAGAGTTAGATACCACGAGTTTATTACAGATATTGCGGTATGTTGGTGTACATTGAGGATTGGCTTGCATCAAGTCTCATACGCCCGGTATATCAGGACATTCGTCGCTCAAATTTTAGCTGGCTAAGGGCCGGTTTTATAACAATCCGTTCGTCGCGCTTGATACCATTTTTAACAAATATTTGGTCTACCACCCGATATCCACGTTTTATAAACATTCGCCAGGTTACCGGTTGGTTAAGTAGCGGTTAACGCTTTACGGACCGGTTTTGGTCAGTTAAATGGATAACGATCCGTTTGCTGACGTTTTTTGACAGTCGTAAGTGGGAAAATGTTCCCGGCGGTTATTTGAACCCGTGCACTATTTTTAAGAGATAATACTACATCAGCCTAGCTTTATTTCTTTTAGGTACCTATATTCATTAATATTATTAATCAATTTATAAAAATAGTTTATTTATAAACAAGTTCTGCTATGTAATTATTAGAATGTAATTATTAATATTATTCTATGTAATAATAATTACATAGAAGAACTTGTTTATAAATAAACTGTTTTTATGAATTGAATAATAATAAATATTAGAATATAAAAAAGCCTTTTTAAATAAAAATTAAAATGGAGTTCCACGAATTAAACTTAATAACAATATCTACCAGTCAAGCCTTGATAAGTCGGGGAGAACATTGGAGGACCCACCACTTACCCGCCCTGGTATAGGTAACAGATGGTTACCCCTTCAATACTCTTGCAAGGACTCTAATTTTTTTGCTAAAAACGACTCTACATTTGAAAACGAAACTAAACCTCCAATGTCCCTGCATACGTTGTTAGTAAGCAGCATGCAAGTGCTTAGCGGGAAATACAGATACAATATGCGTTAGTATGACAAAATATAGACAAGACAGTAGGACAGGTTGGTGAAAGTTCACGAGGTGGCAAGCGCTGGGTGATTGTATCCAGCGTATCCTACAAGCACCTGTTTGGGAGGAAGACACAGTAGATAAGTAATAAAGGCATGGTAAACGGTTGGCAGTCCTCTCCAATCGATTGGCAGTCCCAGCAGTCTAGTAGTGAACCACACTCAGCTTCCGGCCCCTTAGCCGGTTCCTCGGTGATGCCTCAAAGAAAAGTAAATGGGAGATTGGGGGGAAATACCTGACGACCCTAAGGAATTCAGCGTCGAGTAGCCGGAGACAAGGCGAAGGAGAGCCGAGGTCGCCCCCCCAAACCTAAAGCCTGCACATGTTGCTGGGGGTGGCGCAATTAATTTTAAAGGGCACCGTGCCATCGTCGACCGACTCCTGTTGATGCAAGGACGAGGTCTAGCGCACCCCCAGAAGGGGAAAAAGAAACATAACAAAATAGATAGATGCAGTTCAGTTCAGCCTTCTGATCGAAGCAAAGTAGCATTGTGAGACTAAAAAGAAAAAGAGAACAGAGAAACCAAAACAAACTAAAAATAAAAAAAACAAATTCGAGTATGTTAGTTGAATCAATAGTGTTCCTTGGAATATGAAGCTGGAAAAAAAATAAAATCACACAAAAATGATGAAAAATAATGAAAATAATAAACGGGTATCTCGTTACAACATCGTCTAGCATAGCTTAGCTTAGTTAAATCTAAAAGAAACCAAGTGAAAAGAAATAAAATAAGCAAAAAAAGATAATCACACAAAAATAAAAGAAATAGGAACAAAATGTATATAATAGAATAAGATAAAGGTACCTAAGATAGAGATGATATAACAAAAAATATACATACAGATATAAAGCATAAAACACAAAATTCTTGCAGTAGATGTAATAAAGTAAAGGGAATGTCCGTGGATTCAAGAGCAGATACACCTGGCAACTACATGATTTTACAGCTAGTCAGCGACTCTAAGATCAGGCCATCTCTCAACCCAGACTTTCGTAAATTTCCTCAAACACTCAAAGTTCACCTTATTCGAAACGAGATCCGCGTTCCAAGCTGGTCTCGTAGTAACTTGCAAGCCATCGAGCATTTCCTCTCGGGCATCCGTCAAAATCTCGCAGTGCCACAGAATGTGCTCGGCTGTTTGATCGGTATTACCGCAAGCGCAGTTAGAATGGGGTGATAGAGAGAGACTATGAAGTCTCCCTCTGAACTCCCCATGACCGGACAGAAGTTGGGTCACATGATGATCCCTAGTGATGTACGCCCCTTCCATTCTGAGTTTAACTGACGGGAAGAAGGAGAAAGTCCACCTTCCCGTGTTTGACCTATCCCAACGTTCCTGCCATTCTCTCAAAGTTCTTTCTCGCATCTCTCTAAGAAGTCCTGGGAGGGAAACCGCTCCACCTGGTATTAGCTCAATACCATGATGGGTTGCAGTTCTTCCTCTTGTTAGAAGCTTCTTTGTTAACACCTTCCTAATTTCAAGATCGATAGGCAAAACGCCGGCCAGAACTGGCAAAGCGTCCGAAGCGACTGTTCTGTATGCAGCCGAAAGCGCCAGCAAGGGGACTCGCTAGCCTCTCTTGAGCGCCGAGAGTATGAGTGCATTCTCCAGGCGGTGTTCCCACACAGAGGCCGCATACGAGACTTGCGCCACGTAAGCCCCCCTGTATAGGAGTCGGAGCGCTGGAGAGCGCAGTCCCCACTCAGCAGTAGAGATTCTTCTCAATTTTAAAAAGAGGGCCTGGGCCTTACTTGATACGCTTTTAACATGGGTCAAGAAAGAGGACGTTCGATCCAAAGTGACGCCTAGGTATTTAGTGTTCTCAACGAATCGGATGTTGGTATCTCCCATTTTGATGGTGGGATTTCTACTTCTATTGAGGTTACCCTTCATCAGGAGTCCCAAGGTCTTGTGGAGAGCGAAGGTCAGCCGATTTCTCTTTCCCCATTCTAAAGTCACAACTTAAAACCTCTTCAGCTTTACTCTCAACTTCCTTTCTGCTGTTCCCCGAGACCAGATACAATTTGTCATCAGCGTAATCCACCGAGATACATCCTTCAGGCAAGGGCAACCTGGAGGAATCGTCAAACAAAATGTTCCAAAACTCAGGTCCAAGGATTGAACCCTGAGGACAACCCATGTCAACTATTCGTTCAATCAGATAGTCTCCAAAAGAAAGGATGACCGTTCTGTCGCAGAGGTAATCACCGCAGATCTTGAACAGATTTTTGTGGGCATTTCCTATTTTTGAGCTTGACAAGTATCATCGGCCACCACGCATGATCGAAGGCACCAGTGATATCGAGGAAAATTCCTATTACGTACCTCTTTTGGCAAGCCTTCACCCAGTCAAGCGCATACGTGATGGCGTGCTCAGTGGACATACCGGGGACAAAACCAAACTACCGCTCGCAGGGTGGGGATAAGGTTTGACGTAAACGCTGCCGAATCAGTTTCTCCAGGATCTTCCCCAGGACAGGTAGCAGGGTGATTGGACGGTACGCTTTCACGTCCGACCTTGGTTTATCGTTCCCCTTTGGTATAATCCTAAGCAGTCGAGGAGAACAGTTTCTCGTTTAGACGGTGAAGCGCTAGCAGTCACGTGTCAAATCTGACATCTACGTAAATAATTGAACATAAGCAATTGATTTAGCTGGCCCGTATCGGGCCATAGAGACATTTAAAAAAAATAGGTAATTCACCCTAAAAAGAGTACTTTGTGATAGAAATTTATACTGCCCCCTTTGAGGGACATACACTAGTTGCGTAGTTATATAGATTTGTGAGAGCATTGTGAGAACATAAAAAAAAATTATACATGAGGAGTACTTTATTATAAAATAAAGATATTCTTTAAATACTGTTTAATTACAAATGTTAAGAACCTATTGTCATACTGCTATCTAGATAGCAGGTTCTTAAAAAAACAATCCATATATTGAAAATTTAGGATCGAAACATAATACACATTTGTATTATTTTATTCATAGGTATATATATTTATATGAAAAAATCGTCACAAAGTGAATGCATAATCATAAATAAATGAAAGTGTAGAAAAACAGAGAAAATTAGTTAAAAAAAAATTTACACAACCATTTTTTCAACATACATATCTTTTTTTATTTCTTCTTTTTCTTTCGTATGGTGGGGGGTCAGAGGGGGGGGGGTTGCCCCGTGGATCCATCAATCCCGCCGGGGAATGAATGGAGCGGGCATTCGTTGACCACATGTTCGGTGGTCTGCACCGCACCGCATTCACACGTCGCCGACTCTTTATATATTTTTTTATTACATTAGCTTCACACAGGAGGCACCGAGGAAAACAATTCCCTAGGGGCCTATGTCGTCTTTGAGGATGCTGAAGGAGGAGAAGATAAGGGAAGGAAAAAGGCATGAGGGGTGGGTAGGAATCTGGGGGTCAGTGTGGCCAGGAGTGACGGACGTATGAATCTATTCCTCACACTGCGGTGCAAGGTGAAGGGTCGGGAGAATCCGGCTGGAGAGGTCAAAATGCCTCCCTCATTCAGTCTCCTCCGATCCAACCCGCGACGCAGTGGTTGGGGAAACATATCCGCCACCAAGACCTAGACAAACCTCATCCCATGAACTCGGGCACTCCTGCTAAACCAAACGTAGCGAACCACTTGGGGTGACCTGTGGCAGGGGTGTTGGTTGTCCAATATATGGTTCCCGGGGCGGCGGTACCCATACCCGCCTCCCAAATTGAAAATTATTTATTAATTTTTTTTATCAGATTTACATTTTGTTAATTTTTGGGACATCATAAATTAAGATTTCCTGACGGTATTTGTTTTGATATCTTGGAATTTCAAGTCCATTATTTGCAGTTAGTCTTGTATTACGAGGTTTTACCAATATTTTGTCAAGTTCAGCTGTTCAGCTGGGCGCTGACTGAATTATTTGACATTTTAAGTGATTTTAAATGTTTTATAGTACATTCCCCCACGCTTTACAGATCCGTAAAGTATCACCCTTGAGAACAACCATCATGCAAAATTAAAACGTTGCTTGAAATTACTTTAGCCGTGTTTGTGGACCCAATCTGAATATTTAATTAAATGAAGAAATATTAGCGAAACTCAATCGAAAATCTGGAGACAGAAAAATCAGAAAAATATATTGGCACCTCTGGAACTCGAACCCAGGACCTTATGCTTACATGGCAAATGCTCTACCAACTGAGCTAAGGTGTCTATATTCAATTTGGTCTCTTTTAACTGCATCATATTTCGACTAAGAACTATCAACATTATCTTCATTTTCTCAACGCACATATTATTGGCTGCTATCTTTATATATGATTGCAAGATTCAAACCCGAACTTAATGCTATCTAGATAGTGTCTGGATAAATTTTTATCCATTTTATTTTTAATTTGCGACATCTTTTACATTTATTTTTTAAACTTTATGAGTAAAACCTCAAATTGTAATAATTAATTAAATGAAGATAATATTAGCGAAACTCTATCGAAAATCTGGAGACAGAAAAAGATATTGGCACCTCTGGGACTCGAACCCAGGACCTTCTGCTTACATGGCAAATGCTCTTGGCAAAATTTCATGGCAGAGCATTTGCCATGTAAGTAGAAGGTCGTGGGTTCCAATCCCAGAGGTGCCAATATCGTTTTTTTATGTTTTCAGATTTTCGATTGAGTTTCGCTAATATTGTATTCATTTAATTAAATATTACAATTTGAGGTTTTACCTATAAAGTTTAAAAATAAAAATAAATAAAATATCTGAATAGTGACGTTCTTCCTAAACATCCTCTTTTTCTTTCGCGCCTCCTTTCCCCCCCCTCCTCATTCCTTTCAGCCTCACAACCCACCCTTAATTGGGGAGACCATACTCCCACCGACTGCGGGCAGTTGAAACTAATGTACGAAATAAACCATAATCTTACTTAGCATAGTTATCCATTCATAATATCCTAAAGAGTTGATAAATTTCATACTTGTCCTTTGAACACATGTACGAGTGTTAAAACAGGCAGTAAATAAAGATACTTTTTAAAATAATTAATCAGGCACTCTAAAAAAAATTCATTCAGTACAACGTTGCTTATTTACGGTTCAACAGAATGGTAAGAATTTAAATCCCGTCGTTATCATACTGAAAATAACACTAAAAACGCGGCTTTGTATTAATGGTTTTCAAAGCCATATGTAATTAATGAAACCGAATTTATCTTAGAAAGCGTCCAATAAATAAGCAAAAATTTGCAATTTGTGGCAAAAATCTAAATCCCCCATTAATTCATCTCCATTAAGGGTAATTATTTCGTTGTTGTATCATTTATATACAGTCTAAACTAACTAACATGCTAACAATCTCTCCATTCTCTCGCAGGCGGCAGAAAGGATGGACTATCGCATGTTAGTTTTGGCACAGCATACTCCTTATTTCAATCACATAATACATCGTTTCATATTCTTTACATACTTCTTTACATTTCCATGGCCTTTGACCGTGTTTGGCACCGAGGACTTGTCAACAAACTGCCTTCTTACGGACTTCCCGCATCCTTGTGTACGTGGATTGCCGACTTTCTGGGGGACAGGTCGATTCAGACGGTAGCCGATGGTTTCACCTCTTCCTCACACTCAATAAATGCTGGCGTCCCACAGGGATCGGTTTTGTCTCCGACTTTGTTTTTGTTGCACATCAACGACCTTTTGTCATGTGCAGTGCACCAATTCACTGTTACGCGGATGACAGTACAGTCCGCGATAGGTTTTTGTTTGACAAGCCCCCAAAAGGCCCACAAACTCCAACGGCTCGGAAGACTTTGATGCAAAGAATGGGCGGTTCCCTCGAGAGTGTTTGCTCCTGGGGTAAAAATAATCTCGTTGAATTTAATATTTCAAAGACCCAATCTTGTCTGATTACGTCCAAAAGGGGTCGAAATGTAAATCTAGTCTCCTTCAACGGAAGCAATCTTCCAAACAGGCCCTCCATTGATATGCTTGGTGTAACCCTAAGTGACCAGCTCAGATAAGGGGGCTCCATCGAAGCCAGAGTAAAGTTAGCCTCTCAAAAACTGGGCGTACTGTACAGGGCCCACATATACTTTAATATTACACAACTGCTAACCCTGTACAAATTACAAGTACGCCCCACGGTTGAATTTGGCAGCCACCTCTGGTCTGGAGCTCCAAAATACCTGAAAAATACCCTCGACTCTGTGCAGAAACGGGCGGTCTGTTTGATAGATTCTGCCATCTCAACAGACGGATTGCAATCCTTAGAGCATAGGCGTCGGGTGGGAATGCTATCCTTGCTCTACAGGTATTACATTGGAAGATGCTCCGAGGAATTAGCGTCATTGATCCCTTCAGCATTTGAGATGAGAAAAGGTCATGAGAATGAGAACAGGTCGCTTCTTCGACTCGTTCTTGTGTTCAACAGTACGGCTATGGAATTATTTGCCGGCTTCTGTGTTTCCTCCTTCCTACAACAAGGGTCTCTTCAAGACCAATGTTCATTCCTTCCTCTCCTCAAAAAGACCATCCATACAGCATCCCAGATGACATAGGCCCTGAGGGAAATTATTTTCCTCAAGGCTTCCTGTGTGGAGTAAATCTAAAAAAAACTCATTTGATGTACGACCGTGACCATGACCCGATTCAAGTATTTGATTCACTTGATCGTGCCATGTGTTTCTTGGTCTTCCCCGGCTTCTTCGATTCACTTCTATGTTACACCCAGCAAAGTTTCCACATAACATCCACATTGCATGCCAAAAAAGTGTTTGTAAACATACTTGTTTTTTGTATTTCTTGGGTGTTAACAAGTGTGTAGATAATTTCTAGACATTTTTACTTATTTATTTATTTATTGCTTCTTCACAATTTATATACATATATTTTTAGCATGTAATTATTAACCCCACTAGGGGTCGCCTGTATCGGGGTTAATAATTTCACAATTTAATAAAAATAAACACGCAAATATCGGTCATGCAAAACAGTTAAGTAAAAGCAAAATATTAAAATTTAAAAATAAAATGATAAACAGAGAAAATAATAAGTGATAAAAATATATGAATATTTTGTTTTGAAGAGTTTTACTTTCCTTGTACTTGTTACTGAAAATTTTATTTTTCTGCCGCTGGTTTCGACACATCCGTGTCACTCACTAGCACACTTAAAACTAACTTTAAAATTTACACCAGTAAAGAAATGATGAGATTTAATTAGGTGGGGGTAGTGGGAGAGGTGATTTTGGGGGAGGGGAAGACCGGTTGTAGAAGTCAATATAAGATAGGAACCAGAGTGCGCAAATGCATAATAAATAAATTTTAGCATTTTTAATGATACAGTATTTCTAAGCCCAAAAAATATACAGATCAGTTTTCTTATTCTGTCTACTGTGGAATTTATTTGACTTTTCCGTCAGATGTTATTATCGATAATTATTCAAAGATATTATAGCCAGACTCTCTATTACATAGATAGTCCCTGAGGGTTTTTTTTTCCTTTAGGGCCTCCTGTGTAGAGCTAACATAAAAAGATGACGTAAGGTGTAGTCATTTTTATTACGTCCATCAAAAGTAGTAATCAAAATGTCAATATCTAAACTTTTAACGACTACAATATTTCACCAATTCAAATTTTTAAAACGGTAACCGGACTAAACAGAACAGAAACATAACTTTGGATCGAGATTGCAAATTATCTACGCAAGATAGCTTTCATATTTCAAAGACAATAAGAAGCATTATTTTGTTCTCTTTCTGGTTAAAAGAAAAATATATATGTTTGCATGAGAGGAAGAGAGATATATAGTTTTTAAAATGTAAGGTCGCTCGGGACGTTTTTGGTCTTATGAAAGTATAACGCAATTACGTGTTTTGGGATGTATTTATTCCTAAACAAGCAGACGGGTTAATTCCTTAATTTAACAAATAATTATATTACTATTTCTTATAATATGTATCAACTTATTATTACAATATTATTACTAATTTTTGTTATTATCATATGTAAAAAATTGAGGTCTTCACTCAGGAGAATTTCTTTGGGTAGACTGGTTTTTTATAAATGAAGCACTTTTTTGTTTTAACTTTAAGTTCTTGAATTTTTATTGTTATGATTTGATATTTATAAACTTATAACTGACGACAATAACTTTCCCCACCCAACGGACAAGGGTTCAGTAGTATTTTAATTTCTTAGTGCAAGTTTTCGTAAAGAAGTAAGTTAATTT
This sequence comes from Limnephilus marmoratus, assembly GCA_917880885.1. NCBI lineage: Eukaryota > Metazoa > Arthropoda > Insecta > Trichoptera > Limnephilidae > Limnephilus > Limnephilus marmoratus. Next base: position 57,278,154 of record OU862912.1, on the reverse strand, counting down.
TACCGATGCAACCCTTTTATAAGGATTTCATACATCTATATTTCCCTTGTTCGTTGTGTGAGAAAGACAAAGAACAAAAAATGATTCTATCGACATCTAACGAACAAATCAGACAACTCTTGGATCGCAATCCAACCTTTGATAGTAACTCAAACTGCATAATTGGTTTGCGTCCTGGGTTTAATTCTAAACATCCTCCGCCCCAAAATGGGCAGATATTTATTTTGAAATATCGAATCCATTTTTCTGCAAATTATACAAATAACATTATGCAAACAAATTATGAGCCTAAATTAAATATTGACTTTGCTCAAATCAAATTCAAATTCATTAAATTAATTTTAAAGTTATTCAATAACATAACACACTAAGATAATTCCAAAAACAAACTACATTTTTAAAAACAAACAGAAACCATAACAATAATTACATATAAACATATAATATAGACAGCACAATCATGTCGCGGCAGGTTTCCTGGTCATCCTTCCTTCCTTCCTCGGGAAAAAATTTAATAAAGATAATTCATCCTTCCTTCCATAGTTCATTGCCACATTTGGAATTATTACAATGTCTCCAGATATATCTATATATGCAGTTTGCAATTCTAGCCAGCAGGCTATGTTAGTTTATAAGTGTTCATTAAGTGTTTTTATCCTTTTTTTTTAAATATATGGATCTACAATCCTTTTTTTGTTTTATTATTTTTTATATCACTCCCTACCACACTCAAGTTTTTATTGCTCCACATTTTTCCACATTTTGTACACTGATTTTTACTTTTAATTTATTATTATATCTTCTTTTTGTCCTTTTTGGTTACTTTTAACGTACAAATTTTTATATTATTTTTTACTATTTATTGGTTTATCTTGTTTTATGCACTCATTGTTTTTGTTTTTCATAAAGCACAAGTTCCTTTTTTTTGCATTTTGTGCTTACACAGCGTCTGGTTCGTTGGGTGGGGATGTTGACATCTTCAGCTCCTCGTTATCGTCTATTGGCAATAGACACAGCTTTGAGATCGCCCTCTGAGTAGTTCCATGCGATGTTTTGAGAGTTGCCACACGTACTCTCCCGTCAGCTCCTGGATGGACTGCAGTTACACGTCCGAGTTTCCACACACATGGTGGTAGGTTGTCTTCCTGCAAGACCACCGTATCGCCTGGTTTGAGCTGCGTATGAGGTCCGCTGGTCCACTTCGTTCTGCTTTGGAGTTGAGCCAGGTACCTCGATCAAAAAACATCGTATTAGCAAGGATTTTTTTTTTTTTATATTTATTCAGTCCGTTGACTGAAATATTTTGTAGATCTTGTTCCGGAATTACTGCAAAGCTTCCACCAACAAGAAAGTGACCGGGACTGAGGGAAATTAGGTCATTTGGATCATTTGACAGTGGGGTAAAAGGACTAGAATTTAAACAAAATTCATCTGACACAAAACGGTATTAATTCCTCATATATCAATAAGGAGTTACTCGCTAGCCGTTTCAACTGACATTTAAACAGATTTCATTCTGACTTCTCAAAGGCCTCCAAAGTGCAGCGCCCTTGTCGGAATGTACCCCACATTGAATTGATAATTTTGATGATGATTTTCCGACAGTAGGTAGTAGCATCATCTGAAAATAATTTACTCGGCCTTCCACGGCGCGCGATAAAACGTTTCAAGGCATTTAAAAAACTTTCTGTATTCAAAGACAGTTCAAGTTCTAAGTGTATGGCTTTTGACACCACACATACAAATAAACATACATAAGAAAAAACATTAATAACAAAAATATATAAGCTCCTTTCGGCTGCAAGGTCTGCCATTATTTGCTGCATAGTCTTTGTATTTGATCTAAAACATATTACACATTTCCTTATTATCATTTTCACTAAATTTTCCTATTATTGGCCAGAACTTCAATCTGATTATTGCCAATAAGGTATGAGTACCTGCATGCAAGTGTAAATGATAGTAGTTTTTCATAATTAATTTGGTTAAATTATGATGTGGTGGCAGCAAGATTGGATGTCGTTGATTTATTGACAGCAATTTTCCTTCGGAAAGCCTGCCGCCTACGCAAGGTAAATCATTATGTACATAAGGATTTAGTAGAGAGATGTAGTTCCTAAAAATGTCCCAATCCTGCGTTACTGTTGCCAACACTACAGCTTTTGTTTTCACCTCAGGTGGATCTATGTACGTAGATTCTCCGCATGGCCAACTGGATGGTGCAAGAGTTAGCCAATCGGGTCCGTGCCACCAAATGGTGGAAGTCAATAATTGAGAAGTCCTAATATCTCTGGATAGTACATCCGCAGCATTATCTTCTGATATCACATGCTTTTGACAAATGATTCTCCTAGGTACCTTCACATTATTTATCTGCGGCAATTCTTCCATATAAGCTCTCCAAACTTTCCAAATGTCAGGAGATATATCTTCAACCCACTGAGTTTTGTTCTGCCACAGACGTTGCATTAGTAGCTTCGCTACTATCGTTACAGGTCTCATCAGACCCGGGGGATTAAAAATGGATGCTATGTAGGATAACATCCGTCGTTTGCTTCTACTTAGCAAGCAATCTTCTTCACCACTGCCAGCCATTAAGTCATCCATGTAAAAAAATTCTTTAAGAATGCGACTGACCTTGGGATTTGTGCCTTGATTTTCATTTCCTAGCCGCTCCAAATATCTTGTGGCTAAGAATGATGATCCCAGACCGTAGACTGTATTCAGCTGATAATGTTGAATCTCCTCGCTGGGTGCGTCTCTCCAAAGGATACGTTGTAAGTCCCTATCCTCCGGCTGCACTAATATCTGCCGGTACATTTTTTCTTTGTCGGCTGTTAACTCGTACTGATGTTTTCTGAAATTCAACAGATGTGCACATAAATCCTTTTGCAATGTCGGCCCAATCATGAGGGCATCATTTGGGATAATTCCAGTTGAGGATTTAGCTGATCCATCGACTACGACTCTGGTCCTCCTAGTTGTACTAGATTCCTTGATCATCGCATGGTGAGGCAGATAATAAGGTATTTGATTTTGTGACAATGGTTCACATTGCGTCATATGACCTAAGTCTTTACACTCCTGCATAAAATTCTTGTAATCTTTCATTAATTCTGGGTTTGAGGCTAATTTTTTCTCCAAATTATACAATCTCTTCTCCGCCATAGGGAGACTTTCGCCTAGCTGTTTCGCACAGGGGCGTTGTATTAAACTTACAATGAAACGGCCTCTGCCATCTCTTTTCTGAGCAGCTGTGAAGCTTTCTTCACACGCTCGCTCCTCGTGATTCCTATGTTCAATAGGATTTAGCTCCTCTAATTTCAACAAATTTTCAATTTGCTTATGTTTTAAGTTGAGTGAAAGATTACAAATTTTTACTGGCCTCTTTTCTGAAGTGAAGATGGGTCCGGAATCTTGAATCTTCATCCGGTCAGAGTGCAGAGTCTCCTTGAAAGTGTCAGCCTCGATCAACATGTCTATCGGGCCGGTTTCATTAATGTTTGGATCTGCCAATTGCAATCCTTGGGGGATGCCGGTGCCTTTTTTCTGAAATGAGATTTGCGGCAGATTACTGGTCACCTCCGACAATACTAGGCATTCAATCCTCTTTGAATATGGCGAATAATTGGAAGATATTTCCAAATCCACAATGTTTTTAATATGCTTTATTTCATTATGAATTCCGGTAATAGGGATATCAGCTTTTCTGCTGGATGATTTTAATGCGCAATTTTTAATAATAAGTCCTCTTGAAGAAGTATCACTTCCCTGATGACTTTGCATTCCTTCATTTTGTAAATGTAATAAAGTGTTGTGTGAATTCGCTCCACACTTGTGACAACTATATTTATTTTTACAATCCGGAAATTTATGTTCTACCGACAAACATTTCAGACAAGCATTCAAACGATGTATTGTTGTCAATCTATCCTCTATTGCTAAATTTAAAAACTTTTGACAATTATAAGTTTTATGATTTTTATTACAATAAATGCAATTGTGCTCATAATCTTCTTTGAACCGAGGCGGTTCAAAGATTGAAAGTTTGATAGAATTGATGATTTTACCGGTTTCGTTGAATTTATCCTTGGCCTTTGCCAATACAATATAATATAAATTTTCAAACATTTCTCGCTCGGTTCCATTTTTTAATTCATCCGGCAATAATGTCTCTATTTTATCTTGGAGTTTTCTAAAGACATCTAGAATAGGTTCGATTCTTTTCAAACGTATTTCGATTTCCGAATTTAACAACTCTTCCCCATCCAAGTAATTGCTAAATCTATACAATTTTCCCTTACATATGCCGCACTGGGCAATTAAATATTTCAAATCCATGATTTTCGTAAATAACAGGGATTTTCGTAAATAACAGACAATCAATACTCACTGATTGCTCTGGCGTGGTTCACTTCTAACCACGCTAAACACTAAAACACAAAAAACTTGCACTGTCTTTTACTTGATTGTTTCTTTTGTTTTAACAAAACACTAGATCACTAGATGCATGTATTCAACAACAAGAAAATCTATTGTTATTATTTTGTTATGAAAGTTCGCGACTCGATCTGACTTTACAAATGGCGTGCGCCTGCTTTACCGACTGGAAAAACACTTCGGAGTCAAACCAACGTCCAACGATCGCTTTCAGATTGTTTGAATAATCAATTAATACATTTCATGTATTATAATAATTATCCTTCTGTTTTTTGCCGTAGCATAATCATATGACTACCCACAAAAAACTTTGTTAGTTTCAGTTGCAAATAAAACAACGACGGTACCCGTCGCCTGCTTTATCGACAGTATCAAAAAACATCAAATTCAAAAACAATCAAAACAATGAAACCACAATTCCGATTTTTACGTTTTTTGCGACACTATAATCATAGCTAGCCACAAAAAATCTTGCCAATATCAATTGTAACAATTAGCCCGTTGCGATTTTTTATATCAACAACAATAAAATACCGAAGTGGTCTAACCGAATTTGTTTTTTCTATTAGAAATGGATAAAAAAATGGGATGGTCACTTGCCCTTGTTGAAGATCCGCTTCATCAGAATTCTCCTAGTTTATTGCTGGTTCATGTCTGGCTTTCATTGATTTTTGTATCCGCTCATGGGATCAATCCGGTCGAAGGATCAAATGTAAAAAATTGAGGTCTTCACTCAGGAGAATTTCTTTGGGTAGACTGGTTTTTTATAAATGAAGCACTTTTTTGTTTTAACTTTAAGTTCTTGAATTTTTATTGTTATGATTTGATATTTATAAACTTATAACTGACGACAATAACTTTCCCCACCCAACGGACAAGGGTTCAGTAGTATTTTAATTTCTTAGTGCAAGTTTTCGTAAAGAAGTAAGTTAATTTTACCGATGCAACCCTTTTATAAGGATTTCATACATCTATATTTCCCTTGTTCGTTGTGTGAGAAAGACAAAGAACAAAAAATGATTCTATCGACATCTAACGAACAAATCAGACAACTCTTGGATCGCAATCCAACCTTTGATAGTAACTCAAACTGCATAATTGGTTTGCGTCCTGGGTTTAATTCTAAACACATAATTATCATAATTATAAATACAAGAACAACATGTCAACCTACTAGAGACCAAATGGGAATATAATTCACCGACTCCAGATATTTTCATATCAGAGGGTTCATTATTCATTATTATTAATTAATAAATTATTATTATTAAAAAATTTTTGCAATTTAATTTAATCTGTACAACTTCTAATTTTATTTATCAACCATTACAAATGTATAATTTCAAATCTGTAAACTTCACCCGCCATAACACAGGGATATCCCTAGCATGGCGGATGAAACACCACAAAAAAACTATGCAATGTACAATATTCTTATAAATAAATAAATAAATAACATCTTTGAAAATTTAATTTTAAGTCATGGAAAGTGAAGAAAAATAGTTTAGGTTAGATAACTTTGGATCACTTTAATGATCTTTTATTTATTTATCATTTTATTTATTCACCGTTTAAAAAAGATATCTAATAAATCTCTCAGCAGTATTCAAATTGACAAAATTACCATTGACACAATGCCTATACCTATAAATCACAAAGGTGATATATTCACTTATCTTGATCAATTATCATCATTCTATAACTGGTTGGCTAGGTAAAAAAAAACAGGTTCGAATTTCAAGGTAATCTTTGTGTCGTTTTATTTGCAGAGACATTTAATTATTGTAAGTTCAGATACCAATGTACAGATATCAATCAATTAGTAATCAGAGTGCAATTATTGTCTTAATGGTATATTTATTTGATAGTTGTTTCCCGTGAATAATCATGGAATGTAACATGACTTGCCGAGACGAAAATCAAGTAATTTTTGCTACAGCATGAATAAATAAGAATTCCAAATCCGTATATGTAACCGCCACTACCTACGAAAATACTTTTTATACACCATTTTGCAGGTTTATGTTCGGCGTCGATCTATCCAGGTCCCGTGACTCCATGACGACAAATAAGAACTGTACGATGCGACGTTGGAAAAAATAGCCGTATTCTCAACAATATGTTTTTTAACTGATGTACACACCTCAAAATCCTGTGTTTTTTTCCTGTGTTTGTTCTCTTAACGAAAGATTATAAAAATTCGTATGTTTTGTTTTATCTCATTAAAATAAGTACATGTTTGTCTTCTGTGGTATAATAATGTGTACTGTTAACATTTTAAAAGTTTCAAATAAAGATTATCAATTACATTTACATCGTTTTCATTTCAAATACATTTTTTGGTATGTTGTAAACCAAACGAATTTAGCCCATAAAAATAACGACACACATTTACGGCTATCCAAAATTTAAAAATTGATTTACTTTGGCGCTTACAGCAATTTATGCAGCTGAAAATTAAGTTGATTTTCTGTATTGATACATTTAGCAGCGGTGTTTACAAAAGTTTTGGCGTACACAAAAAATTGTCAACTGCTGTAAGCGTCAAACATGGTCCTTCTTCACTTATAAAAGATTTTAATATTACCATTTGATAGATCATATTTTTTTAGCAAAGCGTTTTAAAAATGGCATTCCGTAACTACTGGTTTAAAAGTTACGAATTTTTTTTTTAAATCTGAAAACTTTTTTGGCTCTGGTGCACGATTTGGTTTTTGGCTGTTACAGCAGTATTGCTTTCTTGCAACGATATGTAAAAATGAATGTATGTTTCTTGCTTGCTTGTTTTTTATTTGTCCTTCATGTATTGCTATTTTAAGCATAGGAAATATTTGAAACTTTCAAAATATCTTCTTTCCACCCTCGCGAAGGTTTCTGGATTATTACAACCACATAACAATATATTTTAAAAGTTTTTTTAACCATTTCAAAAACTCGTACGAAACTATTAACAATACCGCATTTATTTTATTGAAAAACAAATGTTTAAAATCCGCGTAAAATTACAGAAGATTTCTACATTTCTTTTTATTCTTCATATTCACACTACTGTTATGGATACGTACGAAAGCATGTAAGTAAATATGTATTAATTTGTACTCCGATTATTTAATGAAAAGGAAATGAGTTAAGAGTTTTAGCAAAAACATATTATAACTTTACGCTCCCTGATTCCTATCCGCAATTCACATTTGCAATAACACAACCCTTTTGGCCATCAAGTCACGTGACACTCAACCCTCGGGAGTACCTTACCATCCCTTAATCCTTAAGCCCTCATATCAGAAAAGCATAAATTCGGGTACGCGAGCTTACGTAAGTCCCATCTACAATCAATCAAATCTAGAGTCTTCAAATACTGCTGTAGTAAGTTCTTACCTTCATGAAAATTGAACAGCTTTTTGTAAAGTCGAAATGAAAAACAGTCGAAACGTTGATTCCTTCACGAACTAAGGAACGTTTATGATCCATTCAATTATCGAAGAAAAAGACAAGATTATCGAAGAAAGCAAATAGAATAGAATGAAGGTTGAGATCAACCGAAACCGGTCGACGTGTATAAATAATAATATAAAGCGGGTAATAAATAAATATAAATAAAAAATAAAATGAGGTTTTAAACAAAGAACTTTTTTGATTTGTAAAAAGACAACACGTCACAGTTTTTTCTTTAATTTTCATTTGTAAAATAAATTGAAGCCACGATTTTGAAAATATGTTATGAAAATACGTATTTTGGGGGCGGCCAAAGAAGGAACTAACCATGGTGATGTGTGTTTTGTGTGGATGCGGATGTCGAAGGACCTTAAATATGTGTTTTGAGATGTATGATAGACCACTGCACAATTAAAAATGAATGCACCTAAAGGAATAGGAAGGAAGGGAATTACTGCGGAGCCTTGTGGCACTTCTCTTCTCTCATGGCTGGGTTTTGTCCATACACTTGTATAATTATTAATCGCGGTATTTACTTTGATATCCGGGATAAAGTTAGATAATGCGGGGAGCGGAAAATTATATGCTTACAGGGCGAGTTTCGATTGACGACACTGATTTGTTATGGTAACGAAATAACAGGTACATAGGGATGGGATTGGACGGAAAAAAGGAACATGATAGGGATGGAATATGTGACGGTTAAGCTACAAGCACAGAGTCTATGATATATGTACATATATTATGTAAATGTATGTAGGTAAGTGTAGCTATGAATTGTGTAAACGCCCAACCACATGGAATGTCCACTAGCGATGCCACTGATTGTTCATTTGAGCATGTCGATCGATTTTTGGAAGTATAATTTTATGGAAAATGCGGCACGTTGTATAAAATCTACGTGAGGATCTGGAAAAAATGTCCCGCGGCGATTGCTCTAATGGAAAAATATCTAATAGTGGGTCGTGCGATGCCAATTTTTTTTTGTAATCTCCATTAATTTAATTTTGAATACAATAATCGTAGTTTATGGAGGTTTGCGTGGAGTATATATTCCGTGGTCGCCTTTTAAAAAGTTTTAAAATAGAAGTCATCTGGGACAAGGGAATACATTTTTTTTAAATTAATTTTGGGGAACGTTGACATCAAATCTAAAATTATACATACACATAATAACAAAATAGTTAACCCCCAGGCATCGACCATATTTTGAAACGAGATCAAATTATTTCCGCTGTGCAATAAAATTCAAATAAATGTGTTATTTCTGAACACATCCGAAAACTAAAAACTGTTTTTGAAAGGTTATAAAATATGCTTTCGAATATTATAAATGAAAATAAACATATAATTTTTGAAGTATAAAAATTTTGCAGGCAAACATAAAAAAAAAATTAAAAATGGCTCACCAAATAAATTACTGATAACAGTGATAACGAAAAGAAAATAAAAATAAATAAATACTTTATTAGACAATTATATTATAAGCGTTATTATCACCTCACTTTTTTGTCAATCCATGTAAAAATCTTAACATTTAAAACAAAGTCGGTTTAGTTACACCATTTATAACTCGAGAACGGCTGGACCGATTTTCATAAACTTTGATTTGTTGAATTTGTCTCCGCCCCGAATAGCAGAATAGCTATTAAAACATCGGAAAAATTCACGAAAAAAATATTATGAAGAAAATTCTTTTCCTCATACATTTTGTATGGAACGAATTCTCATCTTTTGAAGGAGCTGCAGAAATATTGTGATCAGTATAATATTAAATAGTTAATGAATTCCAAAAATTCAAAAACGTCAAATGTCAATGCGCTGATTGTTTTGCTTTTGTTCTTTAACATATAATGCTGCCCCTCTTTCTTACACACAATGTAAACAGTTGAAAATGAGACCAGCGGTGAACATACGTCAGCACCCCTCCAAATAAAGAAAAATACAATCTTACTAATATTATAAACGCAAAGTTTGTATGGATGTATATATGTTTGTTACTCTTTCACGCAAAAACAACGGAATGGATTTTAATGAAACTTTACATTAATATAGCTCATACTTCAGAGTAACATAAATGGCATTATGAAATTTGTATAAATGAAAAACTTTGTATTTCATATATTTTAGCGGCAGGGAGGGAAGGCAGGGGGAAGGGGAACGGGGGAGGTGGGGTTCGCGGAGAGCGAAGAGACGAGAGAGGGGGATGGTGGAAGGGAACGGGAACGCACGGGAAAGGACATGTAGGGAGAATCAATTTATTTACTTGAATGGCTTTGCAACGCCAGCCAGCTAGTAATTTATAAAAATTGTCAAAAAATTAAATTTTCAATTTTTTTTTCAAATTTCAATCCGAAACTTTGGTTTCATAGAGGTATACATTTTACTTCTTTTGTGGTTAACTTTTGATTGGAAAATAAAGCGAGGTGTTTTATCTTTCTAAAACCACTTACATCGTATTTCTCAATATGATAAGAAAGGCAGACACAACGATTTCTATGAGACTTACATATATGAATTCTTCCACATGGAAAGATAGATTGAATGATTATTGAAATAATATCAAGAATTTCAAAAACTAATGAGAAATGGAAACCAATTTATTACACCGAATTTTAAAACAACTCGATGCAAAATCATTATATTTTCCAAGCCATAAAAAAATTATAATAACCTCCCTTCTGAATTACGATGTATAATCAACCAAGTAAATAAAATTAAATAATTTTTCATTAAAAACTTACAGTAAAAAGTAAATATTTTATACAAAACATCTTACAACCTAAGTAAAAATCGTGTCTCCCTTACCAGGCGCAAAAGCTTCTCTTTTCTAATAAGGTATACATGACCAAAAACGACCTTTAATATAATATTTTGTAAAATATATACGTATACTGTAACTCATATGTTTTATATGACAATTTAAAAAAATGTGGATCTATAGATAAAGATGTGACTTTAGTTTGACAATAATCAACTAACTAACAAACTATAACTAATATAGCAAAGCTCTCTTTAGGGAATTCTAGATTTTTGACAGTGTTAAATTAAAAAGATAATAATTTATGCTCATAAAAATAAATATAAAATTAAAAAAGTTGAACCAAAACATCAAACCAGAAGTAAGGGCAGAAATGACCTTTCTATTCTAACAAACAACACGGCAGCTTATCAAATGATATTCTCATACCTGAGACCGAAATTATATAACAAAATTCCTTCACATCTAAAACTGTGTGAAGTGTCATCCTTCGGTAAAAAAATAACAAAATGGTTACTAGATTTAGGCAGGACAGAGTCAGAAATATTATTAAAAAATGTTATTTGATAATTATGTATTACGAGCACCTTATATATTTCTTTTGTTTCCAAAAATTTTCTGTTCTTTTTATTTTTTTTTAACTTACTGTTTTTCGTGTTTCGAATACACTTTTTGTTGTTAATTAATTGATTCCAGAACCTATTACACCACTTTATAATTACCTATGTAAATGCAAATTGTGAAGCTTAAATTTACTTAATACTTTATGATTGATAATGTACCTACCTAACAACCTAATATGAATATGTCAATTTGACTGTCCTAGAACGAGAGACCTTCCTAGTTGGGCAGTGAAAGTTTCCGTATACTGAATGTATTTTATAACAAATAAAATAAATAAAAAAATAAAAATAAGTACTTTTTAAATGTCGGAGAAGATGAGTGTTGAACCTACTGATATGGTTATTTATGTATATATTAGTTTTGTTTGAAAAAAAAAATTATAAAAATTATAATTTTTAAAATATTGTTGACACCTGTCCGCTTACATCCCTGAGGCACACACCTCGAATTAACGAGTTGACGAAAACCTTTACACCCCTGCTTTGTGTAACTAAGCAAAAACCTTTTCACTTTACTATGTCAAAATTACCCCACTTTTACCCTACACAATATTACGCTTGAAGAGATATCGCATAAAGCACGAAGAGAAATATTTATTTTGCTACATTTCTTCCTTAAATATCAATTCATAACAAACAATCTATACGTATGGGTATAACATTTTATTACATTTTAAAGTATTAAAAAAGAGTAGCGAGAGATAGGAAGGCTGATAGAGATATTGAAAGAAGGTGAATGCAGGGAACTTCATTAATGGAGAGCTGAACGCCGTTGGCGCAAAAAAGCTGTCCAAAGAAGCGAAGCTAGCCGCCCATAATGGAGTACTGGTCTTACCCTGATGTATGGCAGTGAGGCATGGAACTGGCAGAAGAAGGATGAAAGTAGACTGAATGCTGTAGAAATGAGATCCCTGAGGCGAATGAGTGTTAAACCATGCACGATCGGGTGAGAAACGTGGAGATTCGCAAAGAATGCAAGGCTGATATAAGCGTAATGAGTAAAATTAAGAAAGGGACGCTCAGATATAGGCATGTAGAGCGAATGAATGAGGAAAGGAATGTAAGGAGAATATATGACGCAAATGTGGTTGGTAGAAGAAGTCGAGGACGCCCATGGCATGAAGAAAGACATGGCATGACCAATTGAATCAGATACTTGAGTCGGGCCATGTCAAGAGTCATAATAATAGAAGAGCATGTATGAGACGATGTATGAATGTTAACGAGGTAAGGGGTGTGTGCCAAGACCGAGTTGTTTGGCGGTCCGTCCTCTCTGCCTACCCTGCGGGGAAACGCGTGATGGTTAGTTAGTTAGTTTAGTTAAAAAAAGAGTAGCATATCGCATACAAATATCATTATCACTTTACATAGTATAAATTGAAGTCGCTCAAAATGTATGTGCGCGTAGATCTTTTAAACTACGCAACGGATTTTCTGCGGTTTTCACCAATAGATAGAGTGATTCAAGAGGAAGGTTTATATGTATAGTACATGATTATTATAGTAGAGAAAAGCCGAGAAATTCAAATATTCAATTCAAGCAGCGGGCAGCGGGCAGTTGGCAAGCGGGTGGTGTGGATTTTATAATTGGGTTGGGTAATGGCGTTGTGTTTCGTTAGCCACAGCAACGTGTGGTCGTGTCTGCTAGTAAGCTATATAACTTCATTCAAATTCTTCATTTATTTCATTTAAACCAGGCTGATGGCGTTAATGTTATTTTCTTTGTTGAAAGTTTTCTACTTTATAATGTCTTACAAAAGTTTGTTTGTTAAATAACATCGGAGAAGCTTCGTTTCATGACGGCAAATATCGTTGTAATTGTTTGCGAACAACTGAAAATAATCAATGAACAAAGAAAGTTCTCAAGGAAATGATGCAGACAATCGAAGGATTGCAGAAATATCCATTATTAGTACCTACACAAATTGAATAAACTTGTTACGGATTAACTTAATTTGTAAATGCGTTATGCTGAAAAGAACGATGCTGAAAAGAACGACGTTGAAATCTCAAAACTTCTAGAAAATGAATGTCAATATAATTTATATTTTTTAAATTTATTTATTTTTGTATATTACAGTATTTACCCAATTATTTACATTTTTACATAATATATTTTGAAAACATTTTTACATATTGCAATTTTATTATGTTGGATGTAAGGTAGGTTTGAGAAGGTGAAACTATGATTAAGTGTGACAAGTATTTATGTGTTGGAGTACAATGTTAGTTTTTCTTATTTATTTTAATGGCATTGATTATTTAGAAAAAAAATTGTATATATATAAAATAAACATATATATATATATATATATACACATAAACTTATATATTGTAATACACCAAATACACATACATATATATAGGCATACGAGTGTATATGTACATGTACTCATACACACATGCACACACATATACAGATTGTAAGTGTATGTATAGTTGATATATTGATGGTATATTTGACTGGTCGGTGGTTGAGTGGGCATAGCGCTTGGATCCCATCCGAGCGTCGCGTGTTCAATTCCTCGGCTGGCTAAGTCCTCCATCACACCACAAGCAACATTTTCGGCTTTCTGTGGTGGTAGTATGAGATTTTCAAACATTGTTGGGTTATTCGTAACCCGGGAACGTTTGTCTTTCTTTTTTTAAAAAAAATATATATATACCCGTGTAGTTGGTGAATACTTAAAAAAAATAATTTTACCTGTTTTATAGTTTCGTTATGTTTCGTTAGGATGAATGTAACGAAGGTTTGGTTTTATTGTAGATGATTATAGAAAAGATGCGTGATTTTACTTCAAACTAAGACTCTTTACGTTTCGTTTTCGAAGAGTTCTATTTAATTCCCTTTTGATATTTTAGAAGGAACCAAAATTACTAATGGTAAAGCTAACACATGTCAGGATTTCTCCTACGTAAAATTGTGAACGACTTACTGGTTAATGGGCGCCATACTCCTGCGAAACAGGGTATTATTTATTGTAAACTATTTTATTTCTAACTATGGTGGTTGATTGTCGGCTCCGAGTATCTGAAAATAGATCCACCGAGTATCTAAAAATAGATACTCGGTGGATCTCCGTCATTTCATATGTGATATTGAAAGTTTTCATTGAAATTTGTCTTTTTTTTACCGTCACTCAATAATATCAACCAGTAAAGAAACCGAAAGAAATAAAGCCGTATACCGGAATCCTGTGCTTTTTTCAATTTTTAAATACCCCCTGTACAAAACTCGAATCCCTTAGTAACTGCTTAAGCTGCCCAGGAGTTTAACACGCCACTGGAATACCCTCAAAGGTAAACCGCCAACAAAGTTTTCCAAACCGCAATTGAAAAAACTTCACGATTTTTACCCTTTAAAATAAATCTTCCGGTGATCCTCACCGCAAACAGGGATGTCAAAAAACGTTATTCGGGAAACAATTTATAGGTTCAACCTGAAGTTGTTGTTATTGATAAATCGGAAAATTGATAAAATACATCCTAGAGGTAGAACCATCATATTTATTGTACCTCGATTTGGGCGATTTACGAAATAAATTTTCCAATATTCGATCGGTATCCGTTTCTGAAAATCGCTGTAAAACTACCAACGTCAAAAACAGATAAATTTATTTTATTTTCCATTGAATTCAAACATAAATAAATACCTACTCATTCCTTTATATGCGGCAGGAATCGGAAACGAATAAAATAAAAACTGGTTAGTGGGATAAAAAGCTACGCCTTCAATTCAGTAGGAAATTTCAAAATAATGAAAATAACATGGAAATATGTGGAGAATATTTGTAATTATCTTTTTAGATAGAAAATAACAATTAATTAACGCCTGTCTCGACACAGGTATATCCTAGTGCTACAGGGATAAAAAAACCGAATGTACATGTACTTTTTTATAGATAAATAAAAAAATTAAAAATTAAAAATTTACTTCTTCTACAAGAGTAAATATTGTGCGGGTCCCGTTCTCCAACCTGGAGGTCTGGAGTCATTGTATGATTTCTTTTGTATTCCAAAACAAGGGGGGTTGATCGCACAGTAATTTTGAGGTTATACTCTGAATAAAACACATAATTACAGGTAGGTATATTCGTTCATTGCGTATAAAAAGTTGGGATAAACTTGTCTGCCCTGATGATGGACACTGCAATGATGTCCGAAACGTTGGCTAAAGAAGGAGGTAGCGCAACACGGCATAACACCCCAAAAACAAATAACGAAAATTATTATTCAGTTTTGTTGAATATTTTGGCATCAAATCCAAAGTTAAGTTTTGTATGAAACGGGCCGAGCAGCCGTTCCTCTTAACCGTTTGACGATTTTCTCATAATTCAAGTGCCCTACGAATGGAGCAACATCAGCTGTGATAATATTTGGTATATATGTTACCGTAAAAGCCCGAATATTGGTAAATCCTAAGATTTACCAACTCTTATTGGTAAAAGTCCGAACCGTTCTATAATCATCGTTCACCAACCTAACCTAACCTAACCTAACCTAACATGTACTAAATTCTAAGGGTAAAAGCCCGAAAAAATCGTTTCTTATTTAAATATTATAAACGATTTTTTCGGGCTTTTACCATTAGAATTTAGTACATGTTAGGTTAGGTTAGGTTGGTTAGGTTAGGTTAGGATAGGTTAGGTTGGTGAACGATGATTATAGAACGGTTCGGACTTTTACCATTAAGAGTTGGTAAATCTTAGGATTTACCGGAAAATCTTAGGATTTACCCGAGTTCGGGCTTTTACAGTGACATATATATATATATGAAAGTGGCGGTCCGTGAGTTTTCAGTGAGCTAGAGCGCTAAGATTGTAGCTGAAAATTATCATTTTTTTTTTAATTTTTCGTATGAAGATCTTCAGGATTCTTTTAGTTGAGGGATGCGCCGCATCCACATACTGAAAGATCTTCATACAAAAAGTTGAAATTTTGAAAAAAAAACCATTTTCAGCTACAACAACGTCAATAAGGTCATATTTATTCAATCTTAGCGCTCTAGCTCACTGAAAACTCACGGACCGCCACCGATATATAACCAATTAAGAGCGTTTAACCAGCCAGCGGACGAAAATACACATTTCGTCGAAAGTTGTTCTTACGATCGTGCAGGGCGGTTACAATGAGAAAGATTAATTATTTTCCGTACCAGCTTTTTAAAATTATAACTCAATATCGAATTTATTTCAATCCAAATTAGCTTTAATTTATACAATAATGAAATAATTTTACTTTGTATAAACCACTTATTTGATGTGCAAATCCGACCGGTTGCGGAACAAACATTCCTTCGTCAGGGAAAGCTTATACTAATTTGACAGTTTCGAACAATGTTTTATTATGGTAGGGGTGGAGCTGTTGCTAGATAATAATGTAAATGTCCCAATGTCTAATAATAATTCCTTTCTGAACTTTCAATAATAAAACAAATTGCTATAAATAACGGATATGAACCAAAATTAATTGATAACATCCTAAATAAAAAACTTATCAAAATTTCAAAAAATAAATATCTATACAATTCTAATAATATTAATGATAAAGAATGGCGTAAAATTTTGTATATTAATAATTTTTCAGTTCAATGTTGCAAAAATCTTCCTTCTAATATTAAACCAGCGTTTTATACAATAAATAATATCGGTAATTTTTTGAGAAATACTAAAGATAAAGACCATAAATTGACTAATTCCGGAATATATAAACTCAAATGCAATGATTGTCCCTCATTTTATATTGGAAAAACCACTCGTAATTTTGAAATCAGAATCAAAGAACATTTAAGGTGTCTTAATAATAATAATTTTTCTGAGTTTGCTAACCATATCATTGAAAATAACCATAGTTTTGAAAAAAATACAGGGATTAATATTCTTCATATTAATCATAAAGGAAAACGTTTAGATAACTTAGAAGCCTTGGAAATTAAAAAATCCCTTAAAAATAATGAATCTATTATCAACAAACAAAAATATTGTCATATAGCCCAATCATGGATTTGTTCCCCTACCCACCCACTCTACACTAATACCTACCTACCCAATCTACATTATTATCTAGCAACAGCTCCACCCCTACCATAATAAAACATTGTTCGAAACTGTCAAATTAGTATAAGCTTTCCCTGACGAAGGAACGTTTGTTCCGAAACCGGTCGGATTTGCACATCAAATAAGTGGTTTATACAAAGTAAAATTATTTCATTATTCTATAATGGATAACCACAAAGTAATAGCTACATTCAAAAATATTTAATTTATACCTTCATCCAAAAATGCTGAAAGGCGTGATGATAAAACTATTAAAATAATGTACTTTTTGTAATTATTTTTTGATTATAAGTATTTATCATTTTTCAATAATGTCTCAATTTAATAAAAATGTTAAAAAAATCTGAAATATATTAGTTTGTAAGTGCGCAAATAAATACACAAATGACCAATTTTCGTCAAGAAACACATGTACGTACATATTTTTTAATGATTTTATTGAAACTAAAATTAAAATTCTAAAACATGCGTTTGCTAGATAATGTATTGATTTATTTTACTGCATTATTATATTATTTGAAATGGGTGTGGTATAATACAAAATCTTTTTTGAAAATTTAACAAATCTGCGAACGACCTATGGAATAACCTTATTATACTAAAAATTAAAACATTTTCTCAAAATTTATTACATGCGAATGCTAGATAAAAGAACAATCTTTCGAAATTGATTTATATTTTTTTGTGGAAAAGAGTCAATACGTCTACAATCAGATTTGAAAATGACATATTTCTGGTTTTCTCTGGTAATGCCCTCTTAATTTCAGTTTTATGAGACTTATCTGTGATTTTAAAACAAGTGAAAAGTGAAGCTTTTGTTTTTTAAACATTCCTATAAACAAGAGATCCTCAAGTACTTAAAAATACTTTCACCCATAACATCACAATCAAACTTCTTATGAAACAGATAGGTACCTAACAAAACCATCCCCAAGCTGTAAAATCTTTTGTAAAATTTTAGTGTTGATGGGTAAGAACTCAATAAAAGACGGAACAGAATACTATCAATTTCTCAACGCCGGGTATTCACTTTCACTTTGCAAAATTAATCTAATTCTTCGAGCGAATAAAAAGTGTAATAATGTGGATAAATTGAATTGAATTAAACGCGATAAAATCGACGTACCTAAGAGATATTCTTTGGCTTTAAAAAGGTTGAAGTTACTTCCTTCATTACTCTCAACATTTGTCTATTTTTCGGGAAGGAACTTTTAATTTAGGCTATAGTTTAGGCATCGGCGGTGAAAAACACTGAAATGAAATGAAAAACGCGAATTTAATCGCGCTCTCGGCCATACATTTTGTTTATTACCTCCAGAGTTTGTGAAATTCTGTTAGGTACCCGATGTTTTAACGTTCGTGAGGCGCAATCTCTCCGGATTCATTTAGTTTTAGTTGAAAATAAACGGACAGAAGAATGGAGTTTTCGTGTTTGGTTCAACATAACGTAGTGCAATTATTTTAGGAAAATGCAATATTCTGCCTGAAATGTTTGTTATGTTTTTTTAAACATACAAACACAAGTTGGTGAATGCACGACGTACGCAGCTCGAAATTTTAAATGCATTGAAAATGTTAAATGCTTCCATTGAAATATGCAAATAATGGATACAGCACAAAAGGAGATTCCATGTCATATTAAACAGATTTTCGCGATTAAATGCAGTTATACTCAACTTGCTATCAAATGATTGATTAAATAAATAAAAAGAAAACACTTTGTTTACGTCACTTTATTGATATTTCTTCCGTCTACCGGTTTCGGTACCTCCGTACCATCATCAGGACTGAATATAAAATACTGACAAATACAGGGAAATATACATATATATATATACAAATAGTAAAAGAAAGAGACAGTAAATAAGAGAGGGAAAGTGCGTCAGTTGTGGGAGGGAAGTGGGGGAGGAGCGAGTGGGATAACGGGAAACATACTTATAATAGGGCTGAATGTTAAATTAAGTTGATTATTAATGATTTCAGCCTTTGCATTAACTGATTTTTTTATTTCTAAAGCTTCTAAGTTATTTAATCTTAAGCCTATCCCATTTTTGTGTAGGACTTTAATACCCGTATCCCGGTTAAAAGTATGATCTTTGTTAATTAGGTGCTCCGCGAATTCTGAAAACCCTGAACTGGTTAGACACCTTATGTCCTCCTTTACTCTAGTTTCCACATTGCGTGACGTTTGTCCAATATAGAATGCTGGACAATCGTTACAACTAATTTTATAAACGCCCGAGTGGCTTAGTATGTCCTCATCGTCTTTAGCATTAATTAAAAGTTTTCCTAGGTTGTTATTCGTGTAAAAAGCTGGTTTAATTTCTGGTGGGAATTTAATTGTACACGAAGAGGACAGGTTATTAATATACAAAATTCTTCGCCATTCGCGGTTAAGGTTATTATTATTAAAAGATATTGGACTAGAGTAAATGTATTTATTTATGGATATTGATCTTAATTTTTTTGCTAGGATTCTATCTATGAGCTGTGCTTCGTATCCATTATTGTGAGCTATTAATTTTATCGTATTTAATTCATTAGTATAATTAACATTTGACAAAGGGGTAGTGACTAATCGATGGATCATTGAGTGGAAAGCGGAATGTTTATGTGAGGTTGGGTGGTTGGATGTATTATGAATTACGGTGTCTGTGAAGGTAGGTTTTCTAAATATGTTAAAGTGAATTTTATTTTCAATAATCGATAAAGTCAGATCAAGAAAGTTTAGAGTCGAATTTATACCTATTTCTAGTGTGAATTGGATCTGTTTATGTAAGGAGTTGAGGAGTAATAGGAAGGAATTCAGCTGACGTTCTGTTCCAGACCATATACAAATAATATCGTCCACGTAGCGTTTCCAAAGTAAAATATTTTTTATCAATGGTGATTTAAGTTCAAAAATATTGTTTTCAAAGTTATTCATAAAAATGTCTGCAACAAGCGAACTTGTGGGTAGCCCCATCGCCAATCTATCTCGTTGTCGGTATATTAAAAAATCTTCTTTTGAAAAAAAAAAAAAAAAAAAAAATGATTGATTGCAGGAAAACGCTGAATCAAAAGATTGGTTGGAAAAGACTTGAATTATCACGGGTTATTTCACAGAATTAACTTAATTTTATTTTATTTTTTATTTTAAATCATGGGCTTTCACATTATTATATCATGTTTCCTGTATGTTGTTTTTATTATCTTTTTATTATTATAAAACTCTTTGCTTTTAATATTTTGATAATAAAAAAAAAATATATAAAAAACTTTTAAGAAATTTGAAAAATTCATGGAAGATATAAAGTTTGAATTTAAATGTTAATAAAATAATATAAAAAAAGAAAAAAATCTGAAATAAAAAATATTAGCAATACTTTGAAGTTGATGAGATGCAAGAGTTTAATTCGGAGTGAAAAATTTTAAACAAAAAAGTTAGGTCATTTAATTTTCTTGATGTTCTCGGGAAAAAAATTGTGCTGCACACGTTCAATATTTCTTAAATGTATTTTTACGGTACGGGAATTTTCAATGGAAGTATTCAGGGTCTGTGAAAGTTCTTTATTATTTTTAATATTTCTATTTTTGGTGGAATTCCATAATAATATATTACAATAAAACTTACAAAGTTCATATTATTATGGTACGATTTGCAAAATATGAGAGTAACAAAAATGGAATCATGACTAACTAACTAACCATCACGTCGTTTCCCTGCAGGGGTAGGTTGGGAGGACGGACCGCCAAACAACTCGGTCTTGCCACAGACTCTGTGCCTCATTCACATTCACACATCGTCTCATACATATTCTTCTATTATTCTGACTCTTGACATGACGCGACATAAGTATCTGATTCACTTGATCGTGCCATGTTCTCCTCGGGCGTCCCCGACTTCTTCTACCATTCACATTTGCGTCATATGTTCTCCTAACACTCTTTATCATAATGCATTTAGTGGCAATTGAATTTTATAGTTGCAGATGCAGAACGCCATTTACCTACAGGTTTTTTTATGAATTCTAAATTGAAAATGTAAATATTTTTAAAACTTCGCAAATTTTTAATGTCAATAACAGTCAAGTACAGAGCGTGAGTCTGTGTTTGAGTGTCATAAGTCATAACATTTCCTCTTTAAATATGCATTATGATTCACCCACAGGATTAACACTCTGACACGATGTGGCTACGTGATTTTTCGATAAATGTTATTGGTCACTTGAATGAATTTATTGGATGCGTTTACGACTTCAACAGTATTTCTCAAGATTATTTTTAAAGCGTAATTTTATACAGGCAGGTACACCGTACAGAGATAAATTGAACAACTTATTTTTAAGTGACATTTTAAAATGAGATCTCAAGCCTCTGTAATAAGAGTTGGAAAGGTAAACAAATCATAAACACATGATATTTTATGGTCTCCATGCTCTCGACTATGAATTCAAAGTCACGGGTT
The DNA here is from genome assembly GCA_917880885.1 of Limnephilus marmoratus. NCBI lineage: Eukaryota > Metazoa > Arthropoda > Insecta > Trichoptera > Limnephilidae > Limnephilus > Limnephilus marmoratus. Next base: position 57,256,392 of record OU862912.1, on the reverse strand, counting down.
CAAGGCCCGGCGTGCTCAAGTATATTTCGTTTAATAATTTATGTTGCATCGAAATAAATAAATTAAAAATAATATACACTACATTTACCGCATGTTTCAGAGTGGAAGATTATCTAAGTTTCGTTCTGGTGAAAGACAACCATTCAAAATTGAAACGTTGCTTGTAAGGCTTTAGCCATGTCTGAATAACCAGGCACCTCCCCAATTTCCTCTTGCCTATTCCCTTCTCCTTCCCACAAGTTGAACCTTGCAACCAGTGGCGGCCGCTGCCCTGAAAATGTGGTGGTTCACTGATAAATCCGTACCTATGAGATAACGATTACTAAGCAACATTAAGTAAAAATGATTCCACTAATCTTATTTGGAGAGAAGGTCTATTGTAAGCTGTTTTCGAAGGGCGAAAACTTCTACACAACGCTTTTAAATTAAATTTTTTTTTGTACAAATCTTTTTTTCGTACACTAAGAAAATATAAAACAACACAAATTTTTCGTAAATAAATCTTAAATTTCAACCCAAAGATTGTACAATGTTTAATTTATTCTATTTTATGTTTCATAAAATAAAATAAATTTGAAAGTAGTGTAAGAAGAATATACGACGCGAATGTGAATGGTAGAAGAAATCGGGGACGCCCGAGGAAGACATGGCACGATCGAGTGTATCAGATACTTGAGTCGGGCCATGACAAAAGTCGGAATAATAGAAGAGAATTTATGAGACGATGTATGAATGTGAGCGAGGCAAAGAGTGTGTGCCAAGACCGAGTTGTTTGGCGGTCCGTCCTCTCTGCCTACCCTTGCGGGGAAACGGCGTGATGGTTATTTATTTATTTATTTATTACATAAGATACATTTATATAGCAAATATAACATAATAATAATATTTCAAAATAACTGTAAATATTAAAATGTATACAAGTGTTATTATGTCTTGTTTGTCTATATTAGTTCCTAGCTAGGCAGATTGCCCGTTCTAAGGAACTAAGGTTCTAAGGTTAGTTAGTTAGTTTTATATTTCATTATAAACAGTAAACAAACAGTATTTATAAACAATGTATAAACAGTACGTGGGCAAAATTGTCAAAGTTACCTAAAAAAAAATTGAATTCCTCATTGATCTGAGTTTTATACTTTATAACCCAAAATCGATAAAAAAGCAAATAGACGTTAAATTTAGGTATTATTTATTATTATATGGCTGGCGTTGCGCGCTGGCGATGTTTTGGATATTCGATACAAAAATATAATTCGTTCCGCTTGCAATCAGCCTGCACACGGGGACAGGGTAACTTCGCGCAGAACTTTGAGAATTTGCTCTCCCTGATTCATATCTTATTAGGCATTATATTGGTAGGTGATATTTTTAATGAGATTCATATATTTTGTATTTTTCGGTAAGATATTATAAAGTATTCAATTTTAATATTTAATATTCTAGTTTACATTCAGTTAGATACTTTTATGTTTCTAAATACCTATCTGTGAACATTAATAGTTGGTGTGTTTTTTGTCATCCTCTTATGTATATTGTGTTACTAAGACTGTTTATGTTCCTTAAATAAATAAATAAAGTAATTTTAGGCGATATAATTTACCAGTGCTGCACACGAACACACTGTGCAACCAGCCGCCCTTGCTTGCAACGTGCTCTTATTGGGGAAGCCATAGTCCTACTGGCTCCAGTGGCTCTTGTGAGATATTCACAAAAAAAATTTGTTATATATCGATCGTTCAGTTGATTAGTCAGACATCACTGAAAAATGTAAATTTAAGTTAAATATGCAGTTAAATGTAAAAGAGTACCCTCTATCCGATACAATACTGCGACACTCGTACACACCACCAAATAATGCAAAAAAACTGGTGGTGAATAAAACCAATTTTTAATGCTTTCTGGATCACAAGGATATTTCAAAATGACATACTAATGTAACGGACCGTTATGCCGGGATTATTTTATAGTACATTTAATATGTTAAAAAACACGTGTGTAAATAATACTTGATTTATGGCGAGCAATCGAATATTGCTTTCTTCAACATCTCTCAAAACTTAATTTTTGGAGATGTCTGACTAATCCACTGAACGTTCGATATATTATTACACTGAAATTTTGTTTCCAATTTTGGAGGTAAAACGATTATTTTCACCAAGTGAGTGAATTGTATGTGAAAAACTTTTTTAAATTTATAAAAAAAACTTTTAAAATTTTCAATTGAAAGAAATAATGAATGGAAGAAGAAATGAAAGATGGTGAGCGGAGAAGAGGTTCGTTGACATGGAAAATTCGGAGTGGAAATGCTGGGTTTTCACGAGTATTATAGTCACCAAAGATATTGAAATATAAGAGATGTGTTATCCGCAGTTTTACTGGGTGCGACTGTGCTTCCTGGTGTCGCCGATATTATCGCCAAATAAGGAATAAACTAAACAAACGTTACATTAAATGAACGAATTATTTCCGTATTCAAACTGTATTGTCAACCAATACTACTGCACACCTTAAAAAAATTAACTAAATGAATATATTCTTTCCGTATGCAAACTATTCCCATTAGGAAGTACTCCGCCGACAGTCGGGCGGACAACATAGCATCTCTTTTGTATTTCAATATCTTTGAAAGTCACCGACAGTAGCAGAAGATATTTTGTTTGGAACGACCCAATTTTTGCAATCATCTAAAATTGAACATATTTTTTTGAAGTGGTTAATCTATATATATAGGTATATAAAAATTTAGGTTCCGTATGTTTGCGTTCGCAAATCTCGGAAAGCAATTGAAGGATTGACTCAATTTTTTTACAGAACATTCCATTTTAGCAGAAGAGTGTTTCTAAATATAATGGTAAATTCTGGTATTATGAAATTTGTATGAATAAATTAAGTAGGTACTACAGGTGGCGCTCGAGTGGTTTGAAAATGTGTGTATTTCATATGTTTTAGCCGCAGGGAGGGAAGGCAGGAGGAGGACGGTAACTAAGGAGGTTGGGTTCGCGGGAAGGTTGAAGAAGTAGGGGGAAAGCGGGGAAGGTGGAAGGGGAACGTAGGAGGGAAAAGGGATGTGGGAGGGGAACGGGGATGCATGGGAATGGACATGCAGGGAGAAACAAGTTATTTTTTAAATGGCTTAGCAACGCATTCCGGGAACTAGCTAGTATGATATAAATATGAGAAATCGTGGGAATTTCCAATATGCATTTTTCGTAGCGATGAGAACTTTAGGAAACTGTAATACTTACATAACACCACGAATATTTGAACGCTCGCATACTGCATTGCCGCGGGCGTACAAGAGGCCTGCACCGAGTACAGTGAATACTGAGTTCGGCGAAGTTTGGAAAGTTCCGGATTGATTAAGCATATTTCTCTTGTCTACGCGCCCACCGCCGCCCAAACACTCTGCCCCCGCCCGCCTCTTCACGCCACCCTGTCCGCCTCCCCTCCCCGCCCGCGGCATGAATCACGCGAGGATAGGAGAGATATTTCACTTTTTAAGGCCGCAGCAGCAGGCTTTAAAGTCGGCAATAACGGGAGACATATGGGCACTGGACGATGGGCACACCAGCACGCTGCCCACTTAATACTTGGAAACGATTTCACTCATTTAGTTGTCAAGTCTGGATTACGAATTTTCGCTTTGTTCTCAGAAGCTAAATGACAGTGGTAAAAATGTCTTGTATTTTAGTGGGACAGATTGTTCGATGGAATTCACTGTCCACCATTTATCTGAGTGGATGGGCCAAATAGAGAACTCCAGTCCAATTTTTTTTTAATGAATAATGACCTTCTAACTTAAATAACTGTTTTTAGAGTTAGTTTTAATAGTTAAAATAATTGTCAAAGTTTTAATTTTTCAAGGCCCCCAAAAACCACCGTATGTATGGTGAATCGTGTGACATCATCACTTTTAGTATAGGATCGGGCAATCAGCTAGAAGAAGCATTACCATTTTTTTTGTGCAGAAATTTTTGAATATTTTCAATAATAGAGATAAACTAATAAGAGATACCTTTATTTTTTGAAACATTATTTAGGCCTAAATAATATGTCAATAAACACAACAACTAAATCTCTATAAACAGTATGTAAATAAGCGAATAAATTAATACGATGGCTTGTGTCATATCATACATTCCCATACAATGACTTAACGGTGACGTCAAGACACGTCGAACCGTGACGTCACCACTAAAATATCAATAATGCCAACTTGACTGCGTATTTTTGTGACCAGATTAAAAATGGACTTTTTAATAATTTTTTAAAAACTCCGCGTTTAATATTATTAAATAAAACTTATGTATTCAGAATTAGCGTTTAAATGAACATATTTTTTAAAGCCATAATATTTTCACTGGAGTTCCTTATTACTTGAATAATTGTCCAATTTTCTTACTTTCTTTTTCCTTATGATCTGATACGCGATTTTTCCAGCTTTGCTGATTCTCTTTGAATTTTTTTATAACATACCTATCGCATTTATTTTACTTTATAGGTTATTATATTTTATTTCACATGCATTTAAATATTTACCGCACAACAGTCACAAATGCTCCCGTCTGGAGCCAGCGATACTACGACATCCTCAATTGGAATATGTTGAGATGCTGAAGGTAGTGGGGAGGGGAGTGGTTAAGGTGGGTAAGTACCAGGCGCGGTCCCTCCATACATACTGTAGATGCGGCGCTTCCCTTCCTTTTGAGGCGTATAATAAATATAATAATAATTGTTATTTATTTATTAAGCATTAAAAAAAGCTTGAGCTTATTTTTTTTCTATAACAGCAATAAATACTTCAATTTAACGACACCATCCCAACTTCAGCGGCCAAAAACAACAAAACGCGATGCCCCGACCTAGTGCAAGTGGGTGCTAGTGTGTCAAATGTGATCGAATGTCACATAAACGCACCAATACCAGCAACAGTGGATTCTCTGCTCCGTTTCGCATCCACAATGTTAGAAAAAAGTTTGATATTTGTGCTTGCGCGTTTAGTTCTGGCTGCCAAGTTTTACCTAAAGCAGTATACGCATTCGATAGGAGCATCCAACGCGCATAAAAAGACTTTAATGCGCGTAGGCATAGTGCACAGAATAGCATAACAAAGGGCGTGGATTAATTCGGTGCGTTTTAGAGAGTTATTCGCGCTACCATTTTGACAATTTGGCTTGAATAACGGATGCCAATTGATATCTACGTTAAATATCTTTCGAATGTATATTTAATCAATTTAGTTTTAGAACTGTAATAATTGATGTAAAACATAAAGAATTTCAGCATCCCTTATACAAACAGTCACCGACCGCCAATGGTAAGTACCTGGGTATTCAGATCTGGTTGGTCACGAAACACGGCTAAAGACATTTAAAGCAACGTTTCAATTCTGACTGGTGGTCTTACATCAGGACGATATTGAGAGTATCTTCCACCCTGGAACGTGCCGCAAATAAGCTATTATTATTTTTTTAAATACATGAAGACAATATAAGCGAAACTCAATCGAAAATCTGGAGTCAGAAAAATCATAAAAACATATTGACACCTCTGGGACTCGAACCCAGGACCTCTTGCTTTCCGGGCAAACGCGCTAACCACTGCGCCACGGTGTCGATATGAAATTCGGTCATGTTTAACTGTACCATACTTCGACTAAGAACCACCTATATTATCTTCATTTTCTTTAACGCATATATTATTGGCAACTATCTTTATGTATGATTGCAAAATTCAAACCCGAACTAAATGCTCTCTAGATAGTGTCTGGATAAATCTTTATCCATTTTATTTAATATGCGACATCTATCGACTTTTCTGCAAGTCTAAGATGAATATTTTATTTTAACTTTATGAGTAAAACCTCAAATTGTAATATTTAAATAAATGAAGACAATGGGTTCGAGTCCCAGAGGCGTCAATATGTTTTTCTGATTTTTCTGTTTCCAGATTTTCGATTGAGTTTCGCTTATATTGTCTTCATTTATTTAAATATTACAATTGGAGGTTTTACTCATAAAGTTAAAATAAAAAATCGAGAGCCTTTCCCCTCGACCACGGAGGGCGTTGGTGGCTGTCACTCACACGAAGCTTGCAATTGTCTTGAACCAGCCTCTCTACGAATTCACATCTCGAAACGTCAAACGCCAATCAATTAGGTAAAAATATTAATACATTGGCAATATGGAATTGAAATACTAACCTAAATATGCATTTAGTTTTTTAAACTAAACGGAAATTAATTAGTTAATGAGATCGATAGACACATTCCAACCATTTTCGTTTCTCAAAGATCGAACTGAATAAATTGTTTGGGTCTTAGATGCATTATTTTAGTCTATGGATCGCGTATATGACTTCTTCCATTTCTAAGAGCTACGTCAGTTCAATCCGTTCATTAAATAAGGCAGTAATTTTGCATAACGAACGACATTATTAAAAAAACGAATTTGCCTTAGACCACACAACTGAAGTAGAACTTCACTAACTTATATCTCCCTCTCAACATCCGTTCGCCTCGCCCGACCGTTCGCCTCGCCCGACCGTTCGCCTCGCCCGATCACACTTTTACCCCCCAAGTCAAGCGTGCGTAAAGAAGTTTTACTTCAAAAATATATGTCTAATACTTATTATCTAAAATTTATTAATCCTCGCGCCGAACGCAATATCTTTTATGATTTGTTGACCGTGCTTGCAAATATTGATAACTGATCATAGATGGCGGATTTGGTCAATATCGTATCGTATCATATCTAAATATTCAACGTCGCCGCTAGTCTTCGGTGATATCCTTATTTAATCACTACATACTGATCCATCCACTTGGAAAATACATATTGATAAGCCCACTCAGACTGTACGGCAGCCATGTGGTTGACTTGAACCACAGGAAACTCCCGGCATCGGAAGCTTATAATGGATTGTATGGATTGGAGGCCCAATGACCACAATTTGCGGTTTGTCTGCGGTAAAGATGCGGTCCGTATATTACGTTCTCGGAAATAGTGTGCTTGATTTTCCGTTGGATTTGACAGTACACCTTCAAACGCACGTCCACAGATTGGTAATTTCCAAACAATCGAAGACTAAAAAACCCAGAAAGATGCTCTAAATTTCTATGCTAGAAAAACTTTCCCATTTTTTTGATGTTTTTATTTCTTGCTAGGGCAATCCCGATGAGTTTCAGAACTCATTTTAGGACGGGAGGAACTTACAATTCATAGAAACAGAAACTAAACAGAACAGAACATGACAAGAAAATTACATAGTTTCATCCTTAAACGTACTTAATAATATATTATTTTAAAGCATTACTTTAATTTTTTACTTTGCTGGATTCCGTTGTACATATCTGGAAGCGAATTATATAGTACTAGCTTTTGCCCCCGGCTTCGCTCGCATAGTATTGGGGGGGTTCCCACTCCACCTCCTCCACCTTCCCTATCCCCACTCCATTCCCCCCTCCCCCCCTCCCACCCCTCTCCCTCTTCCCCCCTATGCTACTTTGTTAAGATGTCATGGAATCGTTTTTGTGATATCTAAAGTCTCCAAACCCTTGAACCAAAAATTCTGGTATCGTCAAATACCTACAGCAATTTTTTGTGGAATTTCTAGGCCTAACTGTTTTAACTTGTTAGGGATTCATTTTATCCATATTTTGCTTTCTGTATTTAAAAAAAATCGAGTGTAGTTCACACGCGGTAGAAATGAAACCCACACAATCTCAACTAATAGGAGCCTTGAAAAGTGAACTCACAATCAAAGCGGCCATTGCAGTAAGGTTTTATTATATCTCATTCTCTCGCAGGCTAAATCATATAGACGTATGTGTTTCATCGAATTTCACATCACAACGGTGCTAAAGAAGTTTCATTAAAAAAAATAATAATTAGTAAATAGATTATTTAAAGTCGGGCGAAGCCGGGTATTAAAATCTTGTTTAAACAAGGAGACAAAGTATTGCGTCGGTACGAAACTACAAGCGTGTCAGAGCTGTAATATTTCTCTTGCCGGGTGTCTCTCACAAAAGCAGCAGATAAAAAATGGTAACATTGTTCCAAAAAATAAATTGCCAACAGGTTTACGCAAAGTAACGTGAAATTGCGCCCGAAGCGATCCCTAGTGGCGAGGAGGGTAACAGGGGCCGGACAATTTTTCATTACGACTCCGGAGTCCGTATGGACACTCATCTACAATGAGGGAATACTCGAATCAATTCTGGCCAAACCCACGCACGACTTTTCCACGCGGAACTCTAAAGACTGCTCGGTCTTCCCTCTCATTTCAGTGTTAATTGTTTTGCTGTTGGGTAAGGTTAATGTTTTCGAACACAAGGGTTTTTTTTAGAGGTTTGGTTTATAAACTGGCAACATTGTTTCTACAGACTATCAATTTGACAGTTGACAGTTGATTTGTAGTCAGTACGTTTTGCCATTTCGCCATGAATATACTGACGTCAGAACAGCTCTTGCAAATTGTGCAAATATTTCATAGCGTTTTTTTAAATTTTATTATATTTAGTTTATTGCAGGAAACATTTGATGAGCGCATAATTTCACGTAATGGACCTGTGAACTGGCCTCCACGATTGTGTGATCTCACACCATTAGATTACTTTCTTTGGGGGTATGTGAAGTCACTAGTCTATGCTGATAAAGCAGAGACGTTGGACCATTTGGAAATCAACATTCGCCGTGTTAGTGCCGATATATGGCCCCAGTTGCCTGATAAACTTGTCGAAAATTGGTCTTCACCATTGCGCTTCAATCGAGCTAGCCGTGGCGCTCATATGCCCGAAATCTTATTTAAACAATAATGGCTTAAAATTATCTATTAAATAAAGCCAATATCATAGATATTGATATTATTTTAATGTGTTTTTTTTTCTTTTTGAATTTGTATACCTCTAAAACAAACACCTTTTACATGTTGCTTTGTTACATGCGTTTCATATTAAATAAACTCCTTTAGTGATCACACAGATAAAGTACATTATTTTAATCTTTCATGTACAGATTTGTACGTAAAAAAGAGTGTGTAATCCACACGCGGTAGAAGTGAAACAAGAAAGTCGCTAGTTTTTTTGCCTGTTTTCTAAAGTGGTTTGAAGATTGGATATTGATTTCACAAAAATATATATTTTTTGGATTTCGTAGGATTCGAACCTCCGTTCGCTTGATGTCTATCTCTCTGGCCGCTGAGACTTGTCAGGCGCCCTGCCAACTGCGCTATCGAAGGCACGCGCCAAAACGCGAATTTACCGCATTATATTAGAATTAAAGAACCGCATTATATTGACAAGATGGCGATGGCCAAATAAGTGATCAAATTAATGTGTGTACTTATTAAGCTATTCCTATATAATGACATAAATTACAATATACTCGTACTTTGTTTCCTGATGAAGAAAATGCTGATATTGTTTCGTACCTGTAGTGGTTTAAACAAAGTTAATTATTTTATTTTATTCTACTTATATATTCAGATTACAGGGGACTGTTAATAATAATAATATAAGTTTATTCCAGAATGTATGCAGGGGAAGTGCAATGCAATACATTCCATATTTTAAAATAACTAAAAAGATAAATAATAAGATAACCCTCGACCCGTCACGTGGGGTCTTTAAAAGCCCAGGTTTTACAGAAATGCTAATTACGTTCATTTTAAATGTTCCCACTGATTTCTTATTTATTTATTTTATTTAAGTATATAAAACAGGCATGGTGCCCAAAAAATTATATATATAATATGTATGTTTAAACATAGTGATAACGAAAATACATAGTATCGAAAATGATAATATTAACATAGTGATTAACATAGTGAATAACAAATAAATGAAATGATAATAATAACAAAAGATAGTAACAAAAGTAATTAAGCTGAGGTGAATGACAAGTAGGAATGGGTAAAAGGTAAGTACATGGTAGGTAAATGTTCATAAACAATTTATGATTGTTACCTGTTTATGTTCTTACTTTAGGTAGCTTCCTAAAAGCCTAATACTTGACGCAAGCGCCGAGAAAATTTAGTTTGCACATATGCGATGTGAGATACAGACTTGTGTTTCGGCGTGAGGCTAAAAAATCAACAAAATACCATGAAAAATCAAGTTTATATGTTTTTTTATTGTATTTTGTTGATTTTTTTGTTGTAATAATAATAAGTCTATATCAACCTCAAAAAGTTATAAGTTTGATGGAAATTGGTTAGATTTTTTTTTAAAGTTTTCTATTAAAAAATATGATTCAAAATTTAAAAAAAATGTTCCTTGTTGATTTTTAAGCTCTTGCATTGAAAATAAATAACTGATTTTTAACATTTCTTTTTATTTCAAAGCAATCATTATCACCTGACTGTAATCAGTTAAAATAACATATAAAATGTATGCTACAACAACAATTTAATCATATTTATTTTTGGGGTCCTAAGCGACCCCACGCGACACCTCGCGTTACAAAAAAGGCGCGACGGGCGGAGGGTTAAGGTAAAAAATAAATAACAACACATAAATTAAATTAAATAAACGAATAAGCATGAAAAATTAAACTGAAAAAAATGATGATATATCAAACACTAAAATGAACGTAAATAGCCGTAAGTTAAGAGTAACCTTATCCCGATGTACTCAGTGATTTTTTTTACATTAGCTCCACACAGAATGCCCTAAGGAAAAAAAATCCCTTGTTATGGATGTTGTGTGGAGGGTATTTTTAGGGAAAAGAAGGTGAGTAAGTTCTGGAACGGAAAAAGTTATGAGGGGTGGGTGGGAATCTGGGGATTAATGTGTCAAGGAAAGACGGACGTACGAATCTATCTCTCCCATTGTGGTGCAGGATGATTAGGACAGAGTCGGATGGAGAGATCCATGTTAGGTCTCGCTCAAGCAGTCCCTCCCGATCCGACCCGCCACGCAGTAGATGGGCAAACGCATGTGCCGCCAAGACCTAGAAAAACCTCACCCCATAAACCCGGGCCCCCCTGCTAAGTCACCAAACATAGCGAACTACTTGTTATACAATAAATTGGAGGTATATTAATATATTTGCACTATAAAATCTAAAAGAAACGCGATGCCTACTCAGCCACTGACCGGTCCATGTACACAGTGAATGTACATTTAGAAAAATATATTTAGTTAATACCGTTGATCCTTCCGGAGCACATTTTAAGTCACTAGCAAGTACGTGTATTATTAAACACTAAAATATTTATTTTTGTTTTTAACTTTATGAGTAAAACCTCAAAATGTAATATTTTATTAAATAAACACAATATTAGCGAAATTCAATCGAAAATCTGGAGACAGAAAAATCAGAAAAAAATATTGGCACCTCTGGGACTCGAACCCAGGACCTTCTGCTTTCATGGCAACAGTTGAATATAGCCACCTTAGCTCAGTTGGTAGAGCTCTAAAAATATCTTTTTCAGATTTTTTTTGTCTCCAGATTTTCGATTGAGTTTCTCTAATATTGTCTTCATTTAAGTAAAATCTTTTTTTTCCTCAAAATGCTTCGTACAAAAAAGTTTTTTTAACTTGTGACTTGTGATCTCGTTTCTTACAAATAAAATATACAAACTTCATCTAACACACCATCTTCCTGGGGCGTCTCCGATTCCTTTTACCATCCTCTCAAAATATCGAATTAATCTGAAAGTTTTTTTATTAATCTTGTTTATAAATCTGCTTACCATCAACTTGCATTCTTTCCGGACCTTCTAATTCGAGAAATGCATATCAGACATACTCATCAGGGGCCTCGTATATATTCATTTACTTTCAGTATGCTTTCGTCCTTTCTCTGCCAGATCCATGCCTTCCTGAAGTACATCAGGTTTGGTATCATAACTTCATTGTTGACGGCTAATCTCTCATCCTTTGACAACTTTTTGATAGCGACTACTGCATTCAGTATTCAGTCCTGCATTAATTTAATTTCCTGCATTCATCCTTATGTCAGTGTCTTTGTCAGCCTTTCCGTCTCTCAAAAACACAATTCCCAAGCACACAAAGTCACCCACTATCCCCAAGTATTCAACGTTCACAACTATACCAAAAACATACGTTATTTGTAACTTAAATATACTACATAATATAAAACTTACATGGACATTTTTTTTAGTTAAAATCACAGAAGAAATAAAAAAAATAGATTTGTTTTGTGAGCATTTTTGTATTCAGCGTGGACAATCGATATAGCCCTCTATATCAATACGATGATGACTAAATCCATCATCGATGATCAATTATCTATATTTTCGAACACGATCAACGATTCTGACGACGATTGTTACGAGTAAATTTTTGCGCAGTCTTCATAGTATCAGGTAAGTTTTGGTTAACTGTCAGTATAAGCATGTTTTCAAGAATATGATTTGTTATGCTAAATTACATCCTTATTTAATGAACGGATTGAATTAATGAAGCTCTTAGAATTGAAAAGTCGTTTACGCGATCCATAGGCTTAAATAATGCGTCTAAGACGTGATTAACTTACTTTGTTCGTTCTTTGATGAACAAAAGTGGTTGAAATATGGCTAAAGACCTCATTAACTAATAAATTCCCGTTTTCATATTTAGGTTAGTATTTCAATTCAACATTGCCAATTTATTGAAATTTCACGTAATTGTTTGGCGTTTATCGTTTCAGAATGTGAAATTGCCGCAGTGCTGCCAGCGTATACCGATTTCTTTTTTATTCCCTGTCAATATCGGTTCGGCTGTCAACGGTGAAACCATGATCCGGAGTGGTCTAAGTGTAAGGCTCTTGACTCGCAATCCGAAGGTCATGAGATCGAACCCCGGCGTGGGCAAATAAATGTTATTTGATTAATTTGTGTTATTTCACAATTAATTAATTAAAAATAATATAAAGTATATTTGCTGCAGCTTCCAGAGTGGAAGATACTCTCAGTATCGCCCTGGTGTAACACCACCATTCTGAATTCCCATCTCCTTCCCTTCACCACTACCTTCAGCCTTACAACATACCCAAATTGGGGATGCCATAGTCTCACTGGCTCCAGACAGCTGGGATTTTTGTAAGATATTCACATTAAAAAATGTAAAAAATGCTCGGTATATCGATATCAAATCATCGAAAGCCATCGATCGATTTGTAAAGTTATCAATTTTTCTGTGCTGGACCCCCTGAGGTACCCAAGATCGCCTAAGATAAATAATTTATCCATTACTTTGTACTTCTAATGAATTTGATAAAATATTTTTAAATATCGAAGTGCTTTCGTAAGCAGAAATTCAATTTCATTAGCCTGTCCAGGAATCGAAAGTCTTACATCAACTGGCTAAGTGGCGACATCAGTTTTACATCAGAACTGGCGCAGACCGCAGACTCGTGAAAAATCATGGGATAGTCCAAATTCTTAACATATCTGTTCTGTTTTTGAAAATGACAATTTAAATAATTTTATGTTAAAATATTAAATAACGTAGGTACTTTTTGGTTTTGTTTTTGTTTGTTTTTAAATTAATTTAAATTATTTTCGTTATTTGTCGCACATCTGCCGGATCTGCCCTGATGATGGACACTGCAACGCTGTCCGAAACGTTGGCTAAAGAAAGAGGTAGAGCAACATGGCATAACACCCCCAAAACAAATAACGAAAATACTTTTGGCCGTGAAAATCTAAAAACGTATCTAATTTAAACTGAATTAATTTTTATTTTTATACGAATACCTCACAAGAGTCTCTGCTGCTCTCGTCTTGAGCCAGTGAGTCTACCTATAACATCCCCATTTAGGGTATGTTGTGTGGTTGAAGGAAGTGGGGAAGGGGAGAAGATGTGGTAGAGGAAGGTAGGGAAGTACCTGGCTATTCAGATCTGGTCACAAAGCACGGCTAAAGCCATTTAGAGCAACGTTTTAATTCTGAACGGTGGTCTTACACCACGTCGAAACTAAGAGTATCTTCCACTGAAACGTGCCGCAAATATACTAAATATTATTTTTAATGAATTAATCGTGAAAAAACACAAATTAATCAAATAAAACTTATTTGTCCAGCCGGGATTCGATCCCGCGACCTTCGGATTGCGAGTCAAAAGCTACCGCCAGATCAAGATCACGCTGACCGTCAATAGTGTTTTTATTAACTTCTGATGGTATTTTAATTTATATTTTTGTGACAGCTGTTTCGCCTTACAAAGCCATTTCCAAAATGTGGCAATACCACTTTGAGACGACTTATTAATACGGTTCTAAATTTCAATTTTTTTAAGGTATCTAAATTGATTTATTACCGGTTAAACTAATTTGCTGAGAAAATAATTGAGACAGTAGATTCTCTATTATTCTTCGAAATATACTTTCCCTGCACTAAATATTAATGTTTTCTTAATTGTTTAATAATGACGTTACGTGCGTTATATTGTTTAGGTTTTGTCTGTGTTATTGGCAATCACTTACATAATTTTGAAAACGAACTTTATTTTTTTTAAGTCCGAGCTCATTGAACCAGAGTTAGACTAACAGACAGACCCAACATAGAAATTTGTATTTTTGGTAATAATAAATTCATGCTTCAAGTTGCTTATGGTCTTTACAAAGGGTTACAGATTTTTTTTTAATTTGAAAAGGATAATCAATCACATTAGTACCTACCTCCGCATTCTGTCTGCATGGCAATACCTTTCTCTTGCCGTTATAATAGGTAAAAGAAAATGAAATCCACTTTGCGGAATCTATAATCCGACTGTTCGAAACATTTTAGTTCTCCTAAATCCCCTGATTTGAGAAATAATGTACCCAGCTGTTCGGTCAATTCAATATCAGAGTTGGGTAAACTAATCTGATTTATATTGTCTGGAATTAGCATTTAATGTGACTTATAAACTATGTGTCATGATTCTGTTTCCTAAAATACTCACGTGTCACTTTTTTAAACACAGCAAACATATTTCAGTTTTCAAAAACCAACATGCTTCATAAGCAAAGCTCACTTCATCAGTTATTTATATTACTTTAATTTATATCTTATATATTAAAATCTCGTGTCACGGTGTTTGTGGTCGCACTCCTCCGAAACAGCTTGACCGATTTTTATGAATTTTTTTAATGTATATTTGGTAGATATGAGAATAGGTTTTAAAGTATATTTCATACCGCTAGGTGATTAGGGTGTCCCTACCCAGAAAAAAATGAAATTTTTTGATAATTTTTTTATTTATTTGGCATCAAAAAATATCTATAACCCCAAATTTTAACCCTCCTACCCCACCCTACTATTTTTTAATCGCGAATTTAGTATTTTTTATGAACAAATTTAACCGTCTTTCGTATTTCAAACAGAACGAAATTATTTATGTTGTTGAATGACAGATGGCGCTACGTCCGCCTAATCTAACTTTCATCCACACATGTGCAAGACATTCACGAGAAGCGTCGCGTCATTTTGATATTTCATTCGGCATCATGTTCTCGCGTGGCAAACCATCGAGCTTTTTGAGTTGGCTAAAGACGGACTGACAAAAAATACCGTACTTGCTCTTCGAAATTCATATTGATTTTCTTTATTTCATTTTCCTACTTTAGTTGGTGTTTTTTTTTAATTTTTATCGGCGGTCATCGTTTACAGCGCTCCATTCCTCTTTCTGTCATAGATTCCTTCCCCACACACTTACGATACATTCGTTATTTTTTATTTAACAACCAAAATATTCGCTAGAAATAATTTATATAGTAGAACAACTTTTGTCTGGTCAGTTAGTTACTTATAATAACAACAATAATACTTATTTAAATATTTATATTGAGGGATCAGTAGGATTTATCGGTCCAGCTAGGTGTTCCACAGAGCCCAACCCTCTGATATGAAAATATCTGGAGTCGGTGAATTATTTTCTCATTTGGTGTCTGGTAGGTTGACATGTTGTTCTTGTATTATTTTGTATTTATTATACATATGGATTGACTAGATGATCATTTGTGGAAAAGTGTGTGGAAGGGTTTAGTATTTCCTGTGGAAAAGATTTAACCCGGACATAAAGTCATAAAAATAGTAATTTTAACAATAGATTAAAGATGTGAATGGATGGGCAGGAAAAGAAAGGCTTCTTTCCACTCATGCCGATCCGTTCACATCTTTATGTATGTTGTTGTAATTGATTTAGGTAATGTCCACCATCTTGGGTTAATCTTCTGTTGATTATTTACGACAATCCACTTAAGATTTCATTAAACCCTGATGAAATATTTTGGTTTTTCTTATCAATAAAAGTGGTAGAAGAAAACATTTATTTAAAATTTTTATGTTTTCTCGACCATCGCAGTCGTAGATATCATATATTATTTTTCCTAACAATTTATGTAAATCAACAAGAATAAACAGTTTTTTTACAATCACCATGCAGTAGTAAAGGCGCAGTAGGCCGGCGTAGTGCAGCAGTAAGGCGCTTGACTCGCATTCCGAAGGTCGCGGGATCGAATCCCGGCGTGGCAAATAAATTTTATTGGATTAATTTGTGTATTTCACAATTTTTAATTAAAAATAATATATAGTATATTTGCGGCACGTTCCGGAGTGGGAGATACTCTCAGTATCGCCCTGGTGTAAGACCACCATTCAGAATTGTAACGTTGCCTAAAATGGCCTTAGCCGTGTTTGGTGATCAGATCTATAGCCAGGTACTTCCCCACCTTCCTCTTCCCCTCACAACATACCCTATTTGGGGATGCTATAGTCTCACTGGCTCCAGACGGGAGCAGTTGGGACTCTTGTGCGGTATTCATGTAAAAAAAACAAAAAAAGTACAATAATTCATAATGCAAAATGCACCTCATTATATATGCCAATATTATTGACGTGCAAATATTTTTTGAAGTGAAACTTCTATAGCCCCGCTATGATTTGGATTTCGGGTGAAAAGAAAACGATGATTACTGCACCTGCGACGCATCAACTGCGCTCATTGACCGCTTTGATTATGATGTCACACAAGGCTCCTATTGGTTGAGATATGAAACGGAAATTATGCTGGTCTGCGGTCATTGGTCGATTTGATTATGACCTCACTTTTCAAGTATTGGTTGAGATTGTTTTGGTAAAGTATCGCTTTTGAACTCTCAAACTGCACTCGAATTTTTTGAACTGAAATTTCCTAAGCCCCGTTAGCGATTCGGAATTTGGATGAAACGGAAATGACGCATACAGCACTTGCGAAGCATCATACTCCTATCAAGGCTCCTATTGGTTGAGATATAAAATAGAAAAGACGCGAGGTCTGCACTCATTGGCCTGCCCACTGCGCTTTTATTATGACCTCACTTTTCAAGGCTCCTTGGTTCTTCACAGTTTGAGATTATTTTGGTAAAATTTCGCTTCTACCGCGAGTTAACTGCACTCGATTTTTTTATCGGATCACGGCGGGTCAATGTCACAAGGTTACCACGATAGCCTAGTTGTTGATCTATGTGATCCAAATTATCATCTCACCAGACCCTTTTAGACCTCCATCATTGCACAAACCACATTTTCACTTATAATGATGGAAGAGGGTGTATTTTGTGAACATTCTAAAAGAGACCTATGCGAGTTGTTTAGAAAAGGGAATAAATTAGCCGGAGAGGTTAAAAAGATAAAATATATTCAATGTTTACATTAAACAAATGCCAGAATGGGGTATATCCACAAACGAGAGATTCTGTTGAACATGTACGGAATACTTACAGATCATTTTTCTGATTTTAATCATCGTAGGTACTAAAAATGTCTGTTTTTCATGTTTTCATTCAACATTATTGATTTTAAAAACGATATAAAACTGACAAAATCAAAACGGCCCGTGGTTGGTAAATCGGATTGTGACGTCACAAGCGTCGATCAGCTGGGCCAGCATAAATAAACACTGTCGTTGAGTGTCCAGGCTCATGAATGCCCACGTCACACGATAACCCCGCCCTAAAATATCGTTTTAGCTGTAATTGAAAAATGGGAAATTTTGACTCGCTGTAGAAAATTTATTTGTCGACATAAAAATGCTTTAATCATCGTATTTTTTTTACTTAATTTTGTAAGCAATAAAAAAAAACATGGAAATACCCCATTGTGTAACAATAATTGTTTCTTAGCATAAGGATCAACCTTGTTCACGAAACTTTAAGTATTATTTGAGCAAAAAAGTCTCTTTTCAACATCCACTTCAAAGCATTTAAGAGTGCTCGCTTCCGGTTTTCAAAATAAGATATTCCTTTAGGAGGCACTTTAAATAAAATGAAAGATTAAGTTTTTGTTTTGAGTGTTCTATAAAAAACGGTACAATCAATGTTATTTATCTCCGGAATCAAGATTTCAGGGTCTCTAGCTAAAATCCGTGTTTCATAGACTTAGATATAATTATTTATGGAAACAGTGTAAACCTTGAGTTACACCACAGTCTAGAAATGTTAACGCATACTTCAATACTCGTATTCAGCAAGAAAATTTGAACTCTGCACTTGCAAAATTTAAGAACGTAGGTGTTATAATCTTTATATATAAAACAAAGTCGGGTTAGTAACACCATTTATAACTCGGGACCGATTTTTATGATCATTGATTTGTTGGATTTGTCTCCGCCCAGAATAACAGAATAGCTTTTAAAACATGTGAAAAAATTCACGAAAAAAATAATTAGGAATATCATACATTTTGAATGGAACAATTTTTCTTCTTTTGAAAGAGCTGCAGGAGTATTGTAATCAGTATAATATTGAGTTGTGAGTGAATTCCAAAAATTCAAAAACGTCAAATGTCATTGGGCTGATTGTTTTGCTTTTGTTCTTAAACATATAATGCTGCCCCTCTTTCTTACACAATAAATGTCAACAGTCGAAAATGGGACAAATGGTGAACGTATGCCTGCGCCCCTTCAAAGTAAAAATACAATAATTATAATAACTCTCTCTCATACGTATAAAGAAAATGTAATGCGATTCCCGTAAGTAAGTGGAAAAGTAATAAAATCACAAACGTATAAATCCGTACACAACGCCATCGATTATGACAAAAACAAAACACGGACAGTTTCGCATCGATAATTGCTTCATTGTGTAATTTTTAACTTAAGAAAAACACTGAATTTAATTCAGCTATTAAGTTAACACAACATTTATGATTCTGAGGCGGTACGAAGTTCACCGGGTCAGTTAGTAATTAATACCTAAAACTTTTTTTTTCAAAATTCAACGTTTAACTTTTGATGTGTCAATCACAAACACACAATCCGAATGTTGCACACTCTTGAAAATATTGCATGTCGTTTGGTGATATGAGTATATTGACAACTGAACAAATTCGTGCGGCGAACTTTTAGAATTGTAAAAGTGTTTGCATAGTGTACCCACGTTATTTTTTACTTGGTGATATTAAGATACTGTTGGTGAATTTTTTCACCATAGACGTTTTGCCAGACTTCGTGGAAGAATGGTGAGATCCTTTGGGCAGGGCCAAACTCGTAGAGGGCAAAACAAATACAAAAATATGGATCACACGATAATAATAAAAGGATATTTTAATTTATTCCCCTAGTGGATGATCCTCTCAATATCTAGCTCGTAACAAATATTTATTACAACACCCAAATTAAACTATTATACTAATAATCCCCGGAACAAAATGTAGTTGACCTAAGTGAGAAAGGTACATTTTTCTAATAGTTAGTTCGATGGCGTCACACCATTTCTTTTGTAGTACCTAATGTAGGTTTTTGATCGCCGGAAATTGTTTATCAGGTGTGGTCATGGACTTTTTGCACGGTACAATATAATCGGCAATTGTTAGCGCACGGTACTGCGCCAACAATTGCGGACTTCGAGCATCGTCTCCGGTTGGGCCGATAGCTATACACATTCTCATTGGGACTGCCCGGTGGTCTATGGAATACTTTCTCTGGCTTTTCTTTTTTATATATTTAATTTTCTTTCTGCTATTATAGTAATTACTTACATTATAACATAAACATGTAACTGTTTTTTTCGTCATTACTTATTTTATTTTCTGAAGATTTCTTCGACTGGTTATAGCCTTTGGGCAATATGGGGTATTGTTTAGATATTTTATCCAGGGTCTGACAGTCTACAGGCCTTGCCACGTCTGTAATTGGATGCGTGTGTGTGGAGGTATTTAAATAACAACTCTTGATATAACGCGAGTCAAAATATATTTAAGAATGAAACTTTTGTGTTACAATAATTTGCACAGATTTAATATTTATCTTCTTAGAGGTAAAGCAGGTAGAGAGGACGAACACTAAAACCGGAATGAATTTGCAAATGAAATTGCGTTGTCACGCACCTAGCCAGAGAGTGGTGACCGGTGATACCATTGTGTAAAATCGGATAAAAAATGGTATTTTATAGTTGTTCGTTGCTTCGCTGCAAGCCGTTATTTTTCTTTATTTTACTAACTCTATTATCTCTATTTTTATATTACCTATTTCAGAAGAATTATTCCACGGGCTGCTACTTCTATTTATCTTTTGTATAATGTTAATGTAAGTACTTGCATCATACTACTTACTAACCTCGTATGCATGGACATTGGAGGGTCTAGAGTCGTTCAAATAAATGTAGCTTCGTTCAATAAAAAAGTAGAGTCTTGACGTATGCGGTGAAGGAGGAAACCATATGTTTCCTTATAACGCCGTTGGGAAAGTGGTGGGGTCCCCTCCAATGGTACAATATAATAAAATTAGTGACGAGATGCTAACGTTTTTTACAAGCATTCTTCAATATTAGTTCATCCGAAACGAGTATATTTGCTACCACAGATTTGGTGCGATTTTGGGAAACTCGAAAAATTAAAACTTTGAAAATTATTTTAACTAACTATAATAAAGAAAATTGTACTGGCATTTAAGTGAGAAGGTCGTTACTGATTTTTTTTAAATTAAAAAAAGACCTGGTTCCTTCAAATGTCAACAACCAAACAACACTATTTAATTAAATTCTTTATTTACGTCGCTTTTACATACGGTCACTTTTAACTGTATCATACTTCGACTAACAACTACCAATATTATCTTCATTTTCTTAACGCACATATTATTGGCTGCCATCTTTATATATGATTGCAAGATTCAAACCCGAACTAAATGCTATCTAGATAGTGTCTGGACAAATCCAGTTTATTTTTAATATGCGACATATACCGACTTTTCTGCAAGTCTAGGAAGAATATTTATTTTGATCTTTATGAGTAAAATCTCAAATTGTAATATTCAATTAAATGAAGACAATATTAGCAAAACTCAATCGAATATCTGGAGACAGAAAAATTAGAAAAAAGATATTTTGGCACCCTTGAGACTCGAACCCAGACTGGTTGGTATGATTTTTAGTAGGCAAATAATATCAAAATAAAAAAGCTTTGCTTACACTGTTAATATTCATCTTGAATTCGTAATAATCATGTAGGTTTATCATTCAAGGTTCCATGACAGTTCATCCTGCGACAATTCATCCGGCGACAGTTCATCCTGCGACAGTTCATCCGGCCGACAGTTCATCCTGCCGACAGTTCATCCGGCCGACAGTTCAGCCTGCCGACAGTTCATCCCGCCGACAATTCATCCGGCGACAATTCATCCTGACAATTCAACCTAACCTAACCTAACCTAACCTAACCTATAAGTATGAGTATGTCGTATTTTGTTATTCACGCATGCTTCTTCGGAGAGTCGAAATTATTGTTAGTAAAAATATTTTTACAGCGGATTTCCACTCAAGATGCCTTCAGATATAAGTATATCGATTTTGGTTGTACGGCCGTATATCCTCTTTGCATACTTACTTAATAAAAATCTTCTAAATGATCAGGCAGGATGAATTGTCGCCGGATTAATTGTCGGCGGGATGAACTGTCGGCAGGATGAACTGTCGGCAGGATGAACTGTCGGCCGGATGAACTGTCGCAGGATGAACTGTCGCCGGATGAATTGTCGCAGGACGAATTGTCGGGTCACCATCATTCAGGTATAAATCAAATATAGCTAGTTTTAATAAATATAATACGGCATCCGTGGTCGTGGGGTAAGGCACTCGATTAGCAATCCGAAGGTCGTAGGTTCGAAACCCGGCGTGGGTAAGTTATATTTTATTGATTTGTGTTATATTTGAGGGACGTTCCAGAGTAGAAGATACTCTCAGTGTCGCCCTGGTATTAATTGACCTCCTTTCAGAATTGAAACCTTATTTTGGTGACCAGATCTGAATAGCCAGATAATTCCCCACCTTCCTCTTCCCCATCTCTTTCTCTACCTCACCACCTTCAGCCTAACAACGTACCCCAATTGGTGATGCCATTCAACGAAATAAACATTCAATACTTAGAAATGTGTATGCAACTGTAAGTTTTCATGAACATGAACTTCCTGATTTGTATTGAGTTTATTTTGAGGCTGATGGAGGTGGGGGATAGAAAGAAGGTGGAGAGAGGAAGGTTAGGAAGTACTTGGCTATTTAAATATAATGAACATAATCATTAAAGGTTTCAATTCTAAAGAGTTATTACTCACCAGTTCAATGAACCCCGTAACTCGGATTTGCTTTGAATTCATCAAATGTTCTGAAGTACCTACGTATTAAATATTTTTACCTTTTCGTACGTAAATATTTTTTAACAGAAAACGATTTAAATTGCCATTTTCAAACATAACTAATTTTTCGAGAATGACATCGTCTCCTAAACACATTTTCATAAAAATAAAAATAATAAAATTATCAGACGATATCATTCAGATTATCCCGTGATTTTTTGCAGATTTGGGCTAGTTTTAAATAATAATAAAACAAAAGTTGCAAATTTCTTCATATGACTTCCATAAAATGCGTTCAATATTTTACCTGCGCCGAGCATCGACCCGAAACCGACCGGATTCCCGATTTGCAGCGGAGGTTGTTACGAATATAACGTTTCACAAAAGGTATAATAGGTACACACACACCTGCACAAACTATATTTATGTAATAAGCACGTAGGGCAATGTATCGTGTTAACAAGAATAAGGAAAACGGCGTATGGTGGTTATTTACGAACGCCACAATTTTATCTTTTACATTTTTATCAGACAAATACTGGATTTGTTCCGCACAACCATATTTGACATACGTGCGAGAAATTGGACAAATCCAATTGAAAACCGCGGTAAGGGAAAACACATTTCAGAGAAGTTTCCGTGGAGTCACTCCAGAGACGAGGTAAACCCCCTTTCAATACGATAAATACTATCGACATCTCTTTCATGTGTAGCCAACAACCAGAGGTTTTACTGACCATAAAACAGGTATTCAGTCACGTAGGACATTACTTGAAAACATATACTCTTTAAACAAGGAAACTCGCATCGCCAGTTAACAGAGATCGTCGGTTAAGAGAAGTCATCTCAAAGACGAAGTTATTTGTTTAAAGAGTTCGCCGGTTAAGAAAAATACCTTCTCAACAAGACGAAATTAAATATAACGCTATCAGTTCGCAGAGATCGCCGGTTAAGGAAAAACTGAATATTATATTATCTCAGTGTGTTGTTGTTGTTGCTTTAAAGGTTAAGTAACGATTTTTTTTTAATTTGTGGGATGGAGTCTACGGTTCGTACTTGTCCCTTTAGCGGTGCTGGTACCGCTTTAAATAAAGTCAACGGAATCAGTTCTAGTGATGTGATAGTGAAACTAGTGCAAAAGAAGATACGTCTTAGGGATGTGAGCAGTGGAGAATCAAGTGATGATCATTTGCATGCTCGTCACATTAGTACGGTCAGTTATGATACTTGCATTATTTTAAATATATTTATTAAATAACTTGTTTTACAGGGCTCGTACACACGCTCGATGGTTTTACACTCATTCGAACTTGTCTCGTCGGGAAAAAGATTTAAGTATGTAATCCTTGCTCAATGTTCGACAGCAATTTACGATTCGGCTGAGAGGCTGTATATCTATGGCGTCTTGTGTCTAGCTGCTCGAGCATAGTTCCAAGTCAACATGTTCGATCGAGCTAAACTGTCAAACATGAGTGCACGTGTATACACATAGCTTAACCATTATTGTATTAATTGGTTAAGCTATGTAAGTTTTATTAGAGATGATGATAATTGTGTGATAATTAAATTAAATTAATAAATTGGTTTTGAACGCACTTAAAAAGATGGTTGCTATTAAGTAATTGTTTTTTTAGTGATGTTACTTACACATAATGTATATATACCATTCGGTGGCTGAGTTGACAACGAGTTTGGGTTCCTCCCAGGCGTCCGTGTTCGATTCCTAGGCTGGTAAAGTCCTCAATATTTTCCACTTTCTGTGGTGGTATTGTAGGAGATTTTCAAATATTGTCAGGTTATTCGTAACCCGGGAATGTTTGTCTTTCTTTTTAGAAATAAAAAATAAATAATGTAAATGTATCTAATGAAAAAATTTCAGTCCAGTGGCGCACTGTTCGTTATTGAAAATGCAATCTAGATAGTATCTGGATAAATTTTTAATCCATTTTATTTTTAATACGCGACATCTATTGACTTTTCTTCAAGTCTAGGATTGCATTTAGTTCGAGTTGAATCTTGCAATCATATATAAAGATAGCAGCCAAATAATTTGCCTTAAGAAAATGAAGATAATGTTGGTAGTTCTTAGTCGAAGTATGATACAGTTAAAGTGACCGAATTTCATATGGGTTCCGTAGTTCAATCGGTAGAGCTCTTGCCATGTAAGCAAAGGGTCCTGGGTTCGATTCCCAGCGGAGCCAATATCTTTTCTGATTTTTCTGTCTCAGGTTTTCGATTGAGTTTCACTAATATTGTCTTCATTTAATTAAATATTAAAACCTTTTTGTTCATAAGAAAAAAAAACGTCACACCATGTTCCTCAAAAAATACATGAGGTAAAACTAAAGATTTTTATTTTCAAACCAAATGATTAATTTTCCTCAATAAAGCAAATCTAATTTTATGTCGTATACACAACAGTCAGATACTTATATCCGGTTATCACAGAATAATTCAAAGCAAACAAGATATTCCGACGATAATTTATTTTTATTTTTATGATGCGTTTATAAGTTTTATGTTTACTATCAAAACTTCTAAGAATAGGAGCGTTCATTCAATTACAATAACAATTTTACTTTTTTTACATTAGTTCCACACAGGAGGCACCGAGGAAAACCATTTCCCTAGGGGCCATGTTATCTTTGAAGATGTTGTGTGGAGGGTTTTTTAAGGAAAAAGAAGGAGAAGAAGATATGGGAAGGAAATAGGTATAAGGGGTGGGTAGGAAACTGGGGGTCAGTGTGGCCAGGATGTGCCATGAATCTATTCCTCACACTGCGGTGCAAGGCCAAGGGACGGGAGAATCCGGCTGGAGAGGTCAAAAGGCCTCCCTCAATCAATCTCCTCCAATCCAGCCCGCCACGCAGTGGTTGGACAAACCTAACCAATACCAAGACCTAAAAAAACCTCATCCCATGAACCCGGGAACCCCTGCTAAGTCACCAAACGTAGCGAACCACTTGGGGTGACCTGTGGCAGGGGTGTTGGTTGTCCAATAAATGGTTCCCGGGGCGGCAGTACCCATAGCCGCCTCCCAAATTGTAAACAATAGCTTGACTAAAATGTTGAGTAAATAATTTATTTATTTATTTTTATTTTATTTTCTTTATTAGGAACATTTACAGGTTTATAACTTTACATGCATTAAAAAATCACAAATTACAATAATTAGGTTATAAACCCAATAACGAATGTTCACATCATGCACCAATAATAATTAAAAAGTCTATAATTATAAAGTTTTTTTTTTTTGTTTAGCTTAATAATATATAGTTAGGAACTAGATATGTCTAGGGATAACCTAGCTATACTGTCTAGTATATAAAGATAAAGATACAGACAAGATAAGATAAGATAAAAAACAGAGTAGAAAAATAACTAAATGTATAAACATATATTATATTAATATTGAAAATTGAAAAACACCAGACGTAATGTCGAAAGCGTTATATGTAAATATATATATAAAAATATAAGGAAAAGAAAAATAAAAGGGAAATGAAAGTAAAATATTAAAATAAAGTGTTCCAGTTTGATGTTAGATTGAATAAGTTTTTTTAAAATAAGATAATTACAAAATAAATTTTTAAAAAAACTGAAAAACACCGGACGTGTTTAAAAGTGTAAGATGGAAAAGTAATATATAAATGTACACATACATACACATATATACATTCTTTTAAACTTTCAGTATAAAAATACATAAAAAAAAATTCAATACAAAGAATACATAAGAAATTACGGTATCAATTTCGTTACAATGAATTAAGTTATTTGTTAATTGATGGGTAATTATAAGGCTCCATTAAGTATTTGTCTAAAAGTGCTTAAAGTGCAAGAAAAAATATCGGTATCGATACATTTTTTGTTATAAAGATTGCATGTTCTTAATAGGAAAGAATTTTGCCTGAGACTGGTTGAAGCACTTTCGATATGAAACAATGACTTGTCTCTAGTTTTCTTACTCGGGATTCTAATATTAATTGATGACAAAAGAGCTGGACAGTCAATATGACCACTCAAGACTTTGTATAAGTAAGTCATATCCGCGATGTCTCTCCTACTTCTTAGAGTTTTAAGTCCATAGTGTTTTATAGAGCTGTCTATGTCATAATGACGCACATGTCTCTTAAAGTTCAAGTGATGTACAAATTTTCTTTGTACAGCTTCTATGCGCTTTGTGTGTACATTATACAGCGGATTCCATACAGGAGAAGCATATTCAAGATGACTACGAACGTAGGAGTAATATAATATTTTGAGGGTATGGATATTGGTGAACTCTTTTCCAATACGGAATAAAAATCCTAACATGCTCATGGATTTCTTAACAATAGTATCCACATGTGCCTTAAAAGAAAGTTTATTGTCAATAAGAACACCGAGGTCTCGAATTTGATTGATTTTTTTAAGTGCTTGACTGTTTGTAATAAGATAATCATGTTCGATTGTTTTTTGTTTTTTTGTAAAGGTAATAACGTAACATTTGTCGCTATTCAAGTGGAGATAGTTGGCAGTGCAATAAATATTTAGTCTATTAAGATCTTCTTGAAGTTTATAGCAGTCAAAAATAGAGTTGATAGAAATAAATATTTTCATGTCATCAGCAAAGAGCAAAACTTTAGAGTGCTTAAAGCATTTTACAATGTCATTGATAAATATAGTGAAAAGCAATGGTCCCAGATGAGACCCTTGTGGGACACCTGAAGGTACATTGATAATTTCAGAATTAAAACCATTCACTGCTATTATCTGGGAACGTTTGTCAAGATAGGAGACTAGCCATCGGTACAAATCACCATGTATTCCTAAAGCTAATAGTTTTGACAAGAGTAGACTATGGTCGATTCTGTCAAATGCCTTGGAGAAATCTGTATACACTGCGTCAACTTGGATTCGTTTATCCATTGATTTAGAAATAAATTCAGTAAATACAGCAAGATTGGATACAGTTGATCTTTTTTTCATAAAGCCATGTTGATTCTCAGTTATTACAGATTGAACACAGTCATAAAGTTGCTCATGAACAATTTTTTCAAGGATCTTACTAAAAATAGGTAATTTTGAAATTGGGCGATAGTTGATGACTTCTATGCACTAACACACACAATGAATACAATTCTCAGGATAAATAGTATATTAAATTAAATCCTCGTTTTTTGGGATAAAAAAAAACTTTTCGATTAACCTTTCCGCTGTGGCAGAAGTTACCTTCCTGTTTCAACATGCAACACGGACGATATACCGCCGCCTTATATACCAACACCTCTGCCATAGGTCACCCCAAGTGGTTCGGTACGTTAGGTGACTTAGTAGGAATGCCTGGGTTCATGGGGTGAGGATTGTTTAGATCTTGGCGTCGGATGCTTCTGCGCATTCACTGTATGGCGGGTCGGACTTGGAAAGACTTGTTGACAGGTCTTTTTACCTCCCCAGCAGGACTCTCTCGTCTCATCGCCATGCAACGCAGTGGGAGGGATAAATTCAAACATCCGTCAATCCTGGATACACTGACCCCCTACCCATACCCCTCATAACCTTTTTCCTTCCCGGTTCTTCCTCTCATTCCTTTCTTAAAAACAATATATCCACAGCATTCCCAAAGATTACATTATTAGCGAAATTATTTTCCTCAGTGTGGAGATAATACAAAATTTAAAAAAAAATAGTATTCTCGTACATCGGACCAAAATTTTTAAACATCGGTCCATAAATAGCAAATGATTTTGGAAGGACACATTCGGAAATATTATTAAAAATTATCATCTGATGATTTATTACGAATGCCTATATCTGTCTTCGCTTTTATTTCTTTTCTCAAAATTTTTACTTTTTAATAATTTTTTTTTCCGTTCGTCTTTATTTTATTACCAATACAAATAAATTAATGTAATATAAATATTTAAAAAAACTTTACAATATGATTTACGTACCAAACAGCAAAAAATGATGTCATGATTCGAGTAAGTTTCTTAGAACAGGCAGTGCCTAGTTAAAAACTATCGTTGATTGTATATTGTATATTGGGCCATAGTGTACATTGCACTTGTCATATTATTATCGTTATGCTTTTATCAATTTATAAATTAATTGGCTTAATACGTCATTTTAACAACGTCATTTTCTACATCAAATGAACAAAAATAAAAAAATAAAATCACAAAATCTTATATGTATATAAAAATTTCGTGTCACTGTGTTTGTGGTCGCACTCCTTCGAAACGGCTCGACCAATTTTTATGTACATTTGGTAGGTATGAGAATTGGTTTTAAAGTATATAGGTGATTAGGGTGTCCCTATCCAAAAAAAAAAATTTTTTTAAACAAAAAGTTTTTTGCATTCTTTTTTTTTTATCAAAAATTACCTATACCTTACCCCAAATTTTAACCCTCCTTCCCCCACCCTCCCATTTTTTAATAGCGATTTTAGTATTTTTGTGTGAACTAATTTAACCATCTTTCGTATTTCAAACAGAACGAAATTATTTACATTGTTGAATGACAGATGGTGCTACGTCCGCCTCATCGAACTTTCATCCACACACGCGTAAGACATTCACGAGAAGCGTCGCGTCATTTTGATATTTCATTCGGCATCGTGTTCTCGCGTGGGCGAGAAAAAAAACCATCGAACTTATTTGTGTTGGATAAAGACGAACTGACAAAAAATATCGTACACTCAATTTTTCTTCGAAATTCATATTGATTTTCTTTATTTCATTTTCCTATTACTTGGTGTTTTTTAGATTTTTTTCGGCGGACTTCATCTACAGCGCTCCATTCCGCTTTCTGTCATAGATGCCATCCCCACGAACTTACAATACATTCGTTATTTTTTATACATATAACGACCAAAATATTCACTAGAAATAATTTATATGGCAGAACAAAGTTTGTCGGGTCAGCTAGTAATCAATAAAACGTTTACATTTTGGGAGGTCAGTATGGAAACCGTCGCAATTATCGGATAACAAACACCCCGTCATAGTTCACCTCAAGTAGTTCGCCACATTTGTTGACGTAGTAGGGGTGCCCAGGTTCACGGGGCGAGGTTTGTCTAGGTCTTGGCGGCGGATGCGTTTGTCCATTAACTGCGTGGCGGGCCGGATTGGATGAAAATAGTTGAGGGAGACCTTTTGATATCTTCAGCCGGACTTTCTCGACCCATCGCCTTGCACCGCAGAGTGAGAGGAATGGATTCAAACGTCTGTCACTCCTGGACACACTGACCCCCAGAGTCTTACCCACCCCTCATTATTTTTCTTTCCCAGATCTTCCTCTCCTTCATTTCCCTAAAAATACCCTCCACACAGCAGCCCCAAAGATGACATAGGCTCCGAGGTATTTTATTTTCTCCAGGGCTTCCTGTGTGGAGCTATTGTAAAAAAGGCAAAAAAATAACTATTTAACTAAAAATTGGCTAATGGGTAGGAATTAAAATTGGTTCCACGGGAATAACAAAAATATAACACTATTTATGTGTTCAAATGACTGATTAATACTTACTAATAATTCCAATGCTAAATAAAGTATATTTATTTCATTCTACTTGATTTTTATCTGTCAATATACGAATGTTTATAATAATTATTTATAATTTAATACATAGCTCACACAAAATATAATCAACTACCCAACGAGATCAAATGTGCAAGTCAATGTAAAAAGACCCAAACTAACATGCTCAAACTTCATCTTATTAATGACTTTCTGAAATAATAATGTTGTGTATGTCCCCATCATATGTCCATTTAATACATACAGCTATATGTTTCATGTAATGCGTATCATTCCCGCAATGAGTTTATTAACTCCTGGGAGTACAATGCTTTATATAATATACTATATTCTGTATTGTATACTTTTGATAAATAAATAAAAAATAAATAAATAAATAAATGTTATATGAATGTTAAAATTGTACTGGGTGGTCCGAACCGCTGTAAATGCAACTGTTAAGCGTGCAGACCACCGACCGCAGCCGCAGCCGCCGGTGTTTCCAATACAGAAATTTGTACTGGGTGGTCCGAACCGCTGTAAATGCAACTGTTAAGCGTGCAGACCACCGACCGCAGCCGCCGGCGCCGGTGTTTCCAATACAGAAATTTGTACTGGGTGGTCCGAACCGCTGTAAATGCAACTGTTAAGCGTGCAGACCACCGACCGCAGCCGCCGGCGCCGGTGTTTCCAATACAGAAATTTGTACTGGGTGGTCCGAACCGCTGTAAATGCAACTGTTAAGCGTGCAGACCACCGACCGCAGCCGCCGGCGCCGGTGTTTCCAATACAGAAATTTGAGGCACATACTTTGTGGTCACCCTAATTTTCACTGTTGAAATGTTATATCGACTTTGGTTCCACAAATATTTAGTTTGTGGTGATGCAATATTTGCCGATAAATTCTATGATGGGTTGACTGATGCGAACGTCCAAAAATATAATCTTTCAGGAGAACAAAAAATATTAGGCAATTTCATTAATATTCTTGCCATCAATAAGAGACAAAAAACTCTTTCGTCATCGACATGAGACTTAACTTAGTGTTGATTCGTCTTAAGTCATGTTTTCCTTGGATGTCCCCGACTTCCTTCTTCCACAAGCTTTTCTAGGAGGTTACAGACGGTCGATAAAATCCTATATCAATAAGACTAACTAACTAACTAACCATCACGCCGTTTCCCAGCAGGGGTAGGCAGAAAGGACGGACCGCCAAACATCCCGGTCTTGGCACACATTCCTTGCCTCGTTTACATTCATACAACGTCTCATACATTCTCTTCTATTATTCTGACTCTTGACTTGGCCCGACTGATTCACTTGGTCGTGCCATGTCTTTCTTGGGCGTCCTCGACTTCTTCTACCATTCACATTTGCGTCATATATTCTTCTTACACTCCTTTCCTCGTTCATTCGCTCTACATTACCAAACCATCGGAGCGTTCCTTTCTTGATGTTACTCATTACGCTTACATCAGCCTTGCATTCTTTGCGGATTTCCACATCTCACACGATCATACATGGTTTTACCACACATACACCTCAGGGATCTCATTTCTACAGCGTTCAGTCTACTTTCATCCTTCCTCTGCCAGTTCCATGCCTCACTGCCATACATCAGGGTAGGTACCAGTACTCCATTATGGACGGCTAGTTTCGCGTCTTTGGACAGTTTTTTGTTGGTGCCAACGGCGTTCAGTCCTCCATTAATAGAGTTACCTGCATTCACCCTTCTTTCAATATCTCTATCAGCCTTCCCATCTCTCGTAAACATACTTCCCAAATAAACAAACTCATCCACCTGCTCCAAGTATTCATCATTCTCAACTATATTACATACTGTTTTCGTACTCTCTCTTTCAAACACCATGACTTTAGACTTACTTACATTCATCATTATCTCATTCTTCATACATACTTCGTTCATCCTTGACACGAGAGACTGTAGATCTTCCACACTGTTAGATATCAGCACCGCATCATCAGCATACAACAGACAACATACTTCCAGATTACTCAACTTCGCGCCCAATCCCATCTCTTTCAATTCTTGCATACATATATAGATTGAATATCAATAAGATATTGACTAATCCGTTATCCATGGTCAGATACTTGATAATTAGATATTTGTGAGCAAGGTCACCAATTGATAAGATATATTCAGACCGACGATTAACAAATTTTGGCACAGCCTGCCGAGTGTCAGAAAAGTTGTCAATATACAAAACATTTTGAATAATGTCGTTCGTTATGCGAAATTACTGGATTGTTTAATGAACGGATTGAACTAATGAAGCTCTTAGAAATGTAATAAGTCGTACACGCGATCCATAGACTTAAATAATGCATCTAAGGGTTCCGCAGGTCTTCATCCCCCGACAAAATACCCTACGGACAAAACATACCTCACAAAACATCTATTAAAACCTAACCTAACCTAAAACTAACAATTGCTATCTCTGTTTTTTGTCCCAGTGGAGCCAATATCTTTTTCTGATTTTTCTGTCTCCAGATTTTCGATTGAGTTTCGCTAATATCGTCTTCATTTATTTAAATATTATAATTTGAGATCTTAATCATAAAGTTGAAAATTAATAATAAATATTCATCCTAGACTTGCAGACAAGTCAATAGATGTCGCGTATTAAAAATAAAATGGATTAAAATTTATCCAGACACTATCTAGATAGCATTTACTTCGAGTTGAATGTTGCAATCGCATTTGAAAAAGATAGCAGCCAATAATATGTGCGTTAAGAAAATGAAGATAATGTTGGTAGTTCTTAGCCGAAGTATGATACAGTTAAAAGTGACCAAATTTGATATGGGTTCCGTAGCTCAGTTGGTAGAGCACTTGCCAAGTAAGCAAAGGGTCCTGGGTTCGTGTCCCAGTGGAGCCAATATATTTTTCTGATTTTTCTGTCTCCAGATTTTTGATTGAGTTTCGCTAATATTGTCGTCATTTATTTAAATATTATAATTTGAGATTCTAATCATAAAGGTAAAAATTAAAAATTAAAATTAATATTGATTGAAAATATATAATAGTCTTCGTGTACCTACCTTCCGTGTAGTTAAATAGATCCGCCACATCTACGGATCTATAATGAACTTCGTGTAATCTAGATACAGGGGAATGTTTGTAAAAAAGTCCCGGTATTGTTTTGGAACGAGTAGCTCTAGTTGGCATATGAAATTCAATAAGTTCTGTCAAATCAAGACTGTCTACACTACCAACTTATTTAAATACAAAATTAGCAGATACGTTTTAAGGTTTTCACGGCCAAAAGTATTTTCGTTTTTTATTTTTGGGGTGTTATCCGTGTTGCGCTACCTCCTTCTTTAGCCAACGTTTCGGACAGCGTTGCAGTGTCCATCATCAGGGCAGATCCGGCAGATCACACATCTACCGGATCTGCCGGATCTGCCCTGATGATGGACCATGATCACACATCCACCGGATCTGTGTCCATCATCAGGGTAGATCCGGTAGATGTGTGATCATGGTCCATCATCAGGGCCAATCCGGCAGATCCACAAATCTAACGGATCTGCCGGATCTGCCGGATCGCGTATTTACAATCCCTACCGCGTTTCAGTCGCTTTAAATTTTCAATATCAAAATTTAAATATTTAGAAATAAAATTATTAATTTCTAATATACGCATTGGAAAGATTATTTTATCTAGATTTTAGAACAATTTTTGTTTTTGCAAAGTGATAAAAAATTATCAATATAGAGGTGTATTTACAATATATGGGAATAATATTAAAATTTTAATATTTAGAAATAAAATTATTATTTTCTAATATACACATCAGAAAGTTTATTTTATCTAGATTTTAGAACAGTTTTTGTTTTTACAATGTGATAAAAAATAACCAATATAGAGGTATATTTAAAATGTAAATTGTCGTTACCGCGACTGAATCGGTATAGGTTTTGTAAATACGCTGCCGGATCTGCCCTGATGATAGACACTGCAACGCTGTCCGAAACGTTGGCTGAAGAAAGAGGTAGCGCAACACTGCATAACATCCCAAAAACAAATAAAGAAAACAAAATTAGCGATTCGCGGTAAAAAAAAAACCACGGCGTGTAATAATTGTTAATTTGACTTCCATAATTGAACGTTTACAACCCTGCAAAAGTAAGTAATTTCGTAATAATAAATATTATGTAAGTAGGTTAGCTTATTTCGGATAGGTATACATATTTAAGTTAGACAAACTGCTAAAAAATAGTTTATCGGGACTTTTTGTCTTATATTTGTAAAGTGTATACAATAAAAAATAAATAATGGACGTACATAATGGATATATTTAAAATAATGGACCATAGGCGTACGTACTTATAAAGTAAAACCAGGCAGAAGTCGTATCACGTCATCATGGAGAATTCGAAAGGACGTACGTCCTAACTTGCTTTTTATAATATTGACGGGTGGCAGCGACCATTTTCCTATAATTGACGCAGTGGCGGCGTAAGGGGGGGGCGGAGGGGGCGGTCCGCCCCGGGTGCCAAGCACCGAGGGGTGACAACGACAACCCGCTCGTACAGACAAAGAATGCCCACAAAATCTCCCGCTGTAAAGACATTTCAATAAATAACTACCTACTTTTTTTTTTTTTTTTTTTTACATTAACACCACACAGGAGGCCCTGAGGAAAATAATTTCCCTCAGGGCCTATGTCATCTTTGTAGATGCTGTGTGGAGGGTCTCTTTGAGGAAAGGAAGGAGTGAACATGGGTCTTGAAGAGACCCATGTTGTAGGAGGGAGGAAACACAGAGGCCGGCAAATCGTTCCACAGCCGAGCCGTTGAACTCAAGAACGAGTCATAGAAACGACCCGTTCTCATGTGAGTAATGTCAACCGTGTACAAATGTTGGGCGCGTGTTTGTATCTAGCCACTTACATTATCATATTTTGAAATGCGTCGCACCTATATTTTGTTTTATTTTTTTTTTCGAATATAATTTCTAATTCCCTTTCTAAAACTGAAGAATCATTTTGAGAAATTGTATCAACACTCGAAGAAATGTGTGATCCCAACACCGGCAAAGAAGGCGTTGAAAGAAGAAATTAGCGAAACTCAATCAAAAATCTGGAGACAGAAAAAGTTATCATGGCAACAGCTCTACTAACTGAGCTAATTAATAATTTATCTAGACACTATCTAGATAGCCGAGGGCGGATTTACGGGGGGGGGGGGGGTGGCACGGGGGCACGGGGGCACGGGGGCACGGGGGCACGGGGGCACGGGGGCACGTGGGCACGTGCCCCCCCAGACGGTATTTTTGTTACTGTGGAGATTCCATCATAGTATATACTTAGAAGGTAAAACTGTCTTTTTTAAACATTTAATTTTTCGATTGTTTTGACACTTTCATAAACCTTCCTATACATACCTACTAAAACTTGTAGAAATAAACTTGAAATATGATACTTAAGTTTATTTCTAACAGTAATTGTTGATTTTTTTGCCTTTCCGCCCCTTGTGCCCGCCCAGAAAAAATCCTAACAGTTATTTGTGAATTTTTTGCGCGTCAACCCCTTGTGCCCCCCCCCCCCCCCCAGAAAAAAATCCTAACAGTAATTGTTGGTTTTTTTGTCTGTCCGCCCCTTGTGCCCCCCCTCGGGAAAAAATCCTAATAGTAATTGTTGATTTTTTTGCTCGTCCGCCCCCCTTGTGCCCCCCCTTCCCCAGAAAAAAATCCTAACAGTAATTGTTGATTTTTTGCCCGTCCGCCCCTTGTGCCCCCCCTCAGGAAAAAATCCTAGTAGTAATTGTTGATTTTTTTGCCCGTCCGCCCCTTGTACCCCCCTCAGGAAAAAATCCTAATAGTAATTGTTAATTTTTAGCCCGTCCGCCCCCTTTTGCCCTCCCCCCAGAAAAAAATCCTGGATCCGCCCTTGTAGATAGCATTTAGTTCGGGTTTGAATCTTGCAATCATATATAAAGGAAGCAGCCAATATGTGCGTTATGAAAATGAAGATAAAGTTGGTAGTTCTTAGTCGAAGAATGATACAGTTAAAAGTGACCGAATTGGATATAGACATCTTAGCTCAGTTGATAGAGCTGTTTCCATGTAAACAGAAGGTCCTCCGTTCGAGTTCCAGAGGTTCCAATATCTTTTTCTGTCTTCTTAATAAAATCTTATTTACGGTCCACAATGAGCCAAGCGCGAATAACCAATTTTTCTATGTTGTCAATTGAAAGAGACAGGGAAAACAAACTTGATATTTTAGTAAAATGAAGTCACGTAAGCATTTTTAGTATTTGGTGTTTTATTATTTTATGTAGGGTGTTCAATACAAAACCGCCCCGGGTGCCAATCTACCCTACGCCGCCACTGAATTGACGGGACCTTAACAATATAATATATGTATTTATTTCAATAAGCATACACATCGATGATTCAGATTATTTGTAAGTATGCATACCTACATTAATAAATTTGTGAAATTGAACTAAATACGCGAGTAAAGAATTTAATTTATTTATAAGCGCGAATTATATTCTTGTTCAGTCGAAAAGATGGGTAAAATGCAGATCCGGGCCAGTTTGGAAATTTAATAAAAAGGCACTTTCTAGATGAGAAAAGTGTGGAGAAGCTGAATTATTGAAAAATTAAGGCGCGCTCGGCAAAATTGAGGGAGATACAGCCGCTTAAAGTATAAATAAAATTTCACTTCGTTAACCGATACTACGACACTTCGCCCGCCATTTTGTCATTGTTATGTTGGTATCCCAGACCTACAAACAAGAGCCAGATACGATTGTAGCCGACTTCGTGGGATAAATAATAAGGCGCGTAGGTACTGGAATGGAGACAAACCATTCAAATCCTAGGATATTTTTTAAAATAAAGATAATATACACAAGCCCGCTACACAAAACCCTGCGTAGTCAAACAAACCATTCAAAAACGTAGGCTGTTTTTTAAAGTAAAGATAACATACACAAGCCCGCTATACAAACCCTGCGTAGCCAAACAAACCATTCAAAAACGTAGGCTGTTTTTTAAAGTAAAGATAACATACACAAGCCCGCTACACAAACCCTTCGTAGCCAAACAAACCATAATTCTGTTTTTCAATTACGCGCCTTATCCATGTATCCCACGAAGTCGGCTACAATCGTATCTTGCTCATCCTTGTATCAGGGATACCATTATATCAGTGACAAAATGGCCGCCGGGTTGTCATAGTGTCGGTTCGCGAAGTGAAATTTTACTTAACGTAATTGAAAATTAATTACTTATTCAAATTTTTTTTCTATTGCTTTCCGCACTTTTTTTCACCTTCCAGATTAAAGTACTCAACTTAAAACGCGGTGAAAACATGGTTTTTTGCCAAAAACAAGCTGTGCCCGGATCTGCATTCCTCCCGAAAAGATAATTAAGAATATGTATAAACATAAATATTGAAATGAAATATAATAATAACAATAAAAAAAAACGTTAAATAACATTTTCGTAAAAAGAAAATAACGAAAGAAAACAAAAAAGTTGGTACGTATATTTTTCAAATGATCTAAAAATTTCAATGTTCAAAATTGGGTGTTCAAGTTACCATTTTATTATGTAACATTTAAATTCTAAGTGTTACAAATCTAAAAAGAATTCGTCGCGGAGAGGAGAGCTTTTTTTCTTGTTTTTATAACTGGTAATACCATAATAATTCTACAATTCCAAAGAAACATACTTTCGCGAAATGTCAATAGGAATATAATTAAAGCCATCCGACATTCAAGTAACTTGTCTTTTTCATTTTGTCAAACTTCATGACGTGTGAGAATGAAGATTTCAATGAACCGCGTTTAGGACGATCGTCGATGACGTGCATAAGATCTCTCCCTGGGACTGGTATAGCTGGTCCGGATTTATTTATTTGTTTATTTATTTACGGACAAATAGTCCAATTAACAATTTGTCCGTAAATAATAATATAACAATAACACGAACAGAAAAGAAAAAAGAGAGATAACAATGAAAGCAGATTACATATAGATGAAGAGCATTGACAAAATACATATAATATAAAAGTACATAGAGAAGATAACTACAAGTAGCTTGAAGATGGATTTAAAAAGACTTTAAAAAACCACATTGCGTAACGACTGCCGAAAGTTATTTAGGCTTACACCAAAAAATTCAATGCTTTGATTTGTGTTGACAAGTCTCGACATTCTGGATAAAGGAGAATGATATCCATAATTAGTAGAATGTTGATTGAGGAACAGCAATTCATTATTTCGGAGTATACGGGAAGGAATGTTGAACTGGATGAGTTGTAACAAAGCAGGTGTGTCAGTAATACTGTTGATAATTTTGAAAATGCATATTAGATCAGAGTCCTTTCTACGTTTTTCTAAAGAGGAAATGTTTAAAGTTTGTTCAATTTCATCATACAAGTATTCTCCTCTTTCAAGTCCTAACCTCCAAGAAATTCCTCGTAAGAAGCGATGTTGTACAGATTCGATGTAACAAATGTGGACAGCATAAAAAGGAGACCAAATGACACTAGCATATTCAAGGTGAGGGCGGACCAGCGAACAGTAAAGAGTTTTAAGTGTATTTATATGTTTAAAGTCAGAGGTAATTCTATGAATGATGCCGAGTAGTTTAAGTGATTTGTTTACGATGTTATTAATGTGATCCCGGAAAGAAAGTTTACAATCCAGAGTGACCTCAAGGTCCTTGATAGATGTGACAGTAGAGAGACAAACATTATTTAGTTTATAATCAAACTGAATAGGTTTTTTAGTTCTATAAAAGGATAAAATTTTGCATTTATCAACATTAAGTTCCATGCAGTTAATTTTGCACCAATCATTAAATGAGTCAATTAAATAAAAGGATTTGTAAAGTTTTATTTTAAAATTGAGGTTTTCCTCAAGATAACATCACAAAGGTATTCACAAAGGAAATGATATGGTTTATTTGTTGCTTCACAATGTGCGTGATGTGATTAGCGTGATGTGATGTGATGCTACCTTGTTGCTACAATTTAAATGAATTCATTAACTGTCTTCAGTTCTATTCATAACCGGTTTAATAAATTATTGCAGTTGATAATGAGTGCAACGAAAAATGTACCACTTAATTATGAAAAATTCCTTGTCTGCCTAAAATTCAATCTGAATAACCTGCATTTTTATCATTTAAATAATTTTTCTATTGTTGTTCGGATATATCCCTTTAATTAAGGTCTCGCCAATTATTTCATAACTATAACTAACTATTTTTGTTTCTTGTAATAAATTAATTAAGCAACTCAGTTAGTTTGATAGTTTTTACTGTTACAGTAATTCCGATCCGAAGGGGGGTAATACGCTTCCCCCAAACCAGAGTTTTGTTTAATTTAACATAGGCGGGTATGAGTATCGCCGCCCCGGGGAACATTTATTGGATAACTAACACCCTTGCCATGGGTCACCCCACGTTGTTCAGTGATTTAGCAGGGGTGCCCGGGTTCTTGGGGTGAGGTTTGTCTAGGTCTTGGTGGCGAATGCGTTTGCTCGTCTACTGCGTGGCGGGCTGGAGACTGCTTGAAGCAGACATAATTAAGAACTCTCCAGCCGGAGTCTCTTGACCCATCGCCTTGCACTGCAGTGGGAAGGATGAATTTATACGTCTCTCACTCCTGGTCAAATTGACCAACAGATTCGTACCCAGCTCTCATACCTATTTATTTCCCAGGACTTCCTCTCCTTCTTTTCTCTAAAAAAACCCTCCACACAGCATCCCCAAAGGTGACATAGGCCCTGAGGGATTTTTTACCTCATAGTTGCTTTATTGCTTTTAGTGTACTTGACTGTGAGTCTGATAATTATTAAGTTTTATTTATAAAAGCATACACCTACTTATGTAGGTGAATGCTGTTACATAATGTTAATGTGCATACATATACGTAAACTAAACCAGTCAATTTAACCATCCTAAAATGGGAAACCTTTCTGGTACGAGAGTCAAAACTTCCCTACAATGTTTTTATGTTTTTTAATCAAATAAATAAAATGTTGTTTAAGATATTAAATAATTTATATAAAAACCTGACGAAATTACTCCCCCCGCAATTTAGGTCGTAAACGGTGCATTTTACTGGAAAGGGATACAATTATATATTTGAGTTAAGCTCAATTTCGTACTATCTCTTTTACCGTTTTGCATAACTTAATGATTGTCCGCCGGGCGAAGATGGGCGATGTCCGGTTAAAATGGTAGGAATTAAGTAATACTACTGGAAAGGACAAAAATAAAACTAAGGGACACGATCGCTTTGCGATTTTATGGGGGACGTTAGTGACCCCCCTTCGGGTCATACGTATTTTTTACCTTAGGAACCTACGTAACGATTAAAGCAATCAGTGCACGATACTAAATGCATTAACAAACACAGCCTCGTGAGTGCACGTTATTCGTTAGTATAACTCCTACTAACCTCGGAAATGATTATTTTGATAAACATTATATTTTTATTGAATTTTTTTTTAACGAATTTAGTTAATCTTTCAATTCTCTAGCTGTGTGGACAATAATGTAATTACTAGTAATGCAACGTTTAATCTACACGTAACCGTTTTTCTTTCCAAAGATTCACATTTTTTAAGTTTATTATTTTACATTACCTCCACACAGGAGGCCCTGAGGAAAATAATTCCCCTCACCTTCTGTATCATCTTTGGGGGTGCAGTGTGATGGGTATTTTTTAGAAAGGAAGGAGAGGAAGATCTGGATAGAAATAAGGTATGAGGGGTGGGTAGGAATCTGGTAGTCAGTGTGTCCAGGAGTGACGGACATACGAATCCGTCCCTCCCTCTGCGGTGCAAGCCAATGTTCCGGAAGAATCCGGCTGTAGAGGTCTCCCTCATCCAGTCTCTACCGATCCGACCTCCCACGACAGACATACCTGCTGCTAAGATCCGGACAAACCTCACACCATGAACCCGTGCACCTCTGCTAAGTCAGCAAGGTGTTGATAATCCAATAATTGGTTCCCGGAGTGGCGGTACCCATAGCCGCCTCCCGAATTGAATTGATCTCGCTTACATCAAGAAGTCAAAAAGAGAAAATCTTAAGTGATGTTGACATATTTAACATAAACTTGGCGAATTTTGTGGATCTTGTAAAAAACTTATTCTAAAACTATTCCTAAACATATCTGTATTTTTGTAAACCTATCAAATCGCTGTATTTTTATGACTTGTGTGCATTTTTTACCTAATTTTATTTTGATTATTTCTTTATCCGTTTAAAAATCATCTGTCATGAATTAATAATTATAACTCGGTAGTTTGGTCTCCATCTTACAAAATTCACATTAATTACATTGAGCGAATACAAAAAAAAATCTGCCCTTTATAAATTTTAAATTAAATATCCCTCTTGAAGACTTAAAATATAATTTATTATCAAGTATTCTAAAAATACACACACTAGAAGACAGACGTAAAATAAACGGCTTTTATTCAAAATACTAACTCTTAGTTCGACTGGTGCGAACTCCTGCAATTCATAAACTTACGAATACTACTGCAGCATTCATAAGCGGAACTACATTGCTTACTCTCCTATACAATGATTTCACACTATGGAAAATCAGTACTTAGGTGATGTTGACATATTTAACGAAAACCTGGTGAATTTTGTGGATGTTGTAAAAAAATTATTCCAAAACTATTCCTAAACATATCTCTATTTTTGTAAACCTATCAAATTGCGGTATGTTTATATTTTTATGAATTGTGTGTTTTTGAAAATGAAATTTTTTTATCAATTTTTAATCTAATTTTATATCTTTATCTGTTTAAAAATCATCTGCCATGAAATAATTGTACAACCAAACATGTAAAAGCCCTCTGGGCATTAAATAAATAAATTAATTAATTAATTGTACTACCAAACATGTAAAAACCCTCTGGGCGTTAAATAAATAAATAAAAAAAAAATTTAAGGGCCCGCAACCCGAATATCTACCGATTTCTTACACATCTCCCTTAACCAAGTTAAGTTTTAAAGCTCTTAAAACATGTTATTCTTGAAGATAATATCTAGACATTGCCAGCACTGAAACGCAAATTATATAAAATTCCCTCGATAGAAAAATATCGCAAAGTATTTATTTATTTATTTATTTATTTATTATTACATTTATTACATACAAGATATAACAATATAAAAGGAAGCTTTGACTGTCCAACTAGGAAGGTTTCCCGTTTTAGGACAGTCAAATTGGCAGGTTGCGTGTACATAATTTCACATTAATGGATTAAATAATAATTAACAATAATGGTACATATTGGGGGAGTTACTTAGATATTAGGTACAATATCAGATATAAGTTGTGTTATTCTAGGTATACATCAGTAATAAACAATAAAATCCAGGTAGGTACATGTAAAATATGAAATAAAATAAAAATATAACAATATAAATGTAAGAAAGAAAAATAAAAAAAGTATTTTTTTAGGAAAATACAAATTAGCAGTAATAAACAATAAAATCCAGATAGATACATGTAAAATATAAAATTAAAATATAATATATAAATGTAAGAAAGAAAAATAAAAAAATATTTTTTAGGAAAATACAAAATACAAAATCGAAGAAATCAACTCAGACTACGTTTTTTAATAATTTTTCGGAATCTGTCCTACCTAAGTCTAATAACCCAAAATATGCTCCAAAAATTATTATCAACACGTTTGTGTCAGTTATTTTACATGTTATATGTATGAAAAAAATCACAGTATTTCTTTAAATGCTGTTTAAGACAATGCCCGTGAGATTTTTGCTCTATTTTAAACAAGTCATGTTTTATCAAACATTTTCGCAATTTTCGCATCGATTTTGTTGCTGTAAGTGTTAGCGCTCTCCTATAACATTCCTAATTTCGTATCTCTCCATCTTCTTCTTGCGGAGCCTTAAAGCATTTACTTCATTTTGGAAAACATCTTGCAATCAAGTACATGCAAAAGCAGATTTCAAATATTGTCATTTAATTTCCATATAGTACCTACTCATATTTTTGACGTCCCTACAGGATAAAGTTTCCATTATATTTAAAAGAAAAAAAACCTTATTGGTTAATGTTAATCAAGATTACGAACAGAATTCTTGTTAAATTATTATTTTCCAGAATGTTGACATTTGATAATCTTGTCTTGCGGCGGCCAACACTGGTTGGTGACATGTTGTTAGTGAATAGGTCGATATTCAATGATAATGGTAACGACGCCTTTCTTGTTTTATCAAGCTCAACTTCTACGAACAAGTGTAAATAGATTAAAACAATAAATTTGAAATCGTGTGAGTGGTGATTGGCGGAAAAAGATATATGAACGTAAACACTAACATTTGACGGCCGGCGTGGTGCAGCGGTAAGGCGCTTGACTCGAGGTCGCGGGATCGAATCCCGGCGTGGCAAATAAATTCTATTTGATTAATGTATGTATTTCACAATTTTTTAATTAAAAATAATATATAGTATATTTGCGGCACGTTCCAGAGTGGATGATACTCTCAGTATCGCCCTGGTGTAAGACCACCATTCAGAATTGAAACGTTGCCTGAAATGGCTTTAGCCGTGTTTGGTGACCAGACCTGAATAGCCAGGTACTTCCCTACCTTCCTCTTCCCTATATCCCTCCCTACTCACTACCTTTAGCCTCACAACGTACCCCAATAGGGGATGCCATAGTCTCACTGGCTCCAGACGGGAGCAGTTGGGACTCTTGTGTATATACCGAATGTGGAAAAATAACTTCACTTTACTAGTTTTACTGCAGACTAATAAGTCATTTTATTAACTACTAGGTGGTACCCGGCATGCGTTGCAATGCCATTCAAAGAAATAAATTGTTTCTCCCTGCATGTTCATTCCCATGCGTCCCCGTTCCCCTCCCGCGTCACCTTACCCTCCTGCGTTTCCCTTCCACCTTCCCCGCCTTCCACCTCCTTCCCGCGAACCCCATTCGAACTCGTTTGATACCCTCCCCCTCCAGCCTTCCCACCCTGCT
Organism: Limnephilus marmoratus; assembly: GCA_917880885.1. Classification (NCBI taxonomy): domain Eukaryota; kingdom Metazoa; phylum Arthropoda; class Insecta; order Trichoptera; family Limnephilidae; genus Limnephilus; species Limnephilus marmoratus. The sequence goes on along the minus strand of OU862912.1, from coordinate 57,212,332 downwards.
GCTAAAATATATTAAATACACACATTTTCAAACCACTCGCGCACCACCTCTAGTAATTTTTTTATACAAATTACATAACGCCAGAGCTTACCATTATATATAGAAACACTCCTCTGCTAAAACGAAATGTTCTGTAAAAAAATCGATTACTTTCCGAGATTTGCGGACACAAACATATGGAAAATAAATTACACATGTTATACTAGCAGACCTGGACACACGTTGCTGTGGCTAACGAAACACAACGCCATTACCCAACCTTTATAAAATCCAAACCATCCGCTCGCCGGCTGCCCGCTGCCTGAATTAAATATTTGAATTTCTCGGCTTTTCTCTACTAAAATAAGCATGTATTACACATATAAACTTTCCTCTTGAATCGCTCTATCTATTGGTGAAAACCGCATGAAAATCCGTTGCGTAGTTTAAAAGATCTACGCGCAAATACATTTTGAGCGACTTTATTTTATAGTACGTAATGGTGATAATGATAATGATAGATAGATTTAACAACCGCCATTCGAATGTAGACCGTAAAATCTGAGGAATGTATTATAAATTATAATTTTAAAAATGTCATACAAGACAGTTTAATGTGGTACAAATGAGATTTTAGAAGCTTACAATGAATAAGATTTATTAACCCTAAGGCCTCTAACATTTTGCAAGAAGGAGAATCGTCAGAATAAACATCCCACGGAAGATATATTATGTTCGCATTATATTTAATTGCAGAATAATCGCTGTTTTTACGGCGGTACACCACCCTAATAATTTTCCTTTGTTAAAAACTCACATTTTAATCATTTCCGACGAATTCATAACTATAATAACATTTTAATTCAAACAGACCCCTGGGGAGTAAGTTCTTTATATTTAAGATTAATAATAATACCTTACCATTAATATATTTTACGTACAACGATTTTAAAACTTTACAACCCGTTTTTTTCAAATATTAAGTTAGCGGTAAGCACCAGATTTTATTTTTCTATACGATGAATTAATAACTTCGGGAGGGAAACATTTAGAAACATCTTAAATATTTGTAACATGTTCTTCAGAATTAATTAAAATTACCGCGGCGGAAAGGTCGAATCTCCAGGCTCGCTAGTGCGAATTCGACCGCACGTTCGTCCAATATGCCGTGCCGCGGGCGTATATTTGTTTGCACGCTTTCTTCACTTACGTCGTTAAGATTCCCACATTATTTTTCTTTTCTTTTTTTCTTTGATAAGGCAAATTCAACAGTAGGTCCGTCCAATAGACGGGTTGCGAGTCGCAATTTGTATACACGGTTTCTTTACTTACGTCGTTAAGATTCTGAATATATTTTAGGGTATATTGTCGTCTTAAATGTATTTCAAAATAAAATACTGTTCTTGAAAGCAGATAAAATCGTCTCTCTGTAATACAAAATGAGATAGAATAACTTTAATGAGACCATGTCAGGTTCGGAGATATATCTCTAAAAAAGACTTAACGGTTGTTTGTGAAGAACCTATCCCAAAATTGCCCCGGGGTTAGTTAAGATATAAGGCGAAAATTGTCTGAAGATAAAGGCTAATCTATTATAGCAACCTCCCATTAAAATTAAAAACCATCGAAAATATGCAGGAATTTAAGCACAAATTAAAAAATTACCTTAAACTGCTATAAAAGTCCCAAATATGTTTATTTTATATCTTAAAGTCTGCTATTTTATAAATCGTTCATTCCTTCTTTTTCTATCATTTCTTAGTGTCTATATCTTTAAGTCTACTCTTGTATAAATCTTGCGTTCTTTCTTGCATATCCTTTACTTACTTATTACAATAATTTTTATTATTAACTTACATGATTCTTTCATTTATAATGATTTTTTAATTTATATTATGATTTTTTAAACTCTTCATGATTTTTATTTTTAAATTTATATATGATTTTTTAACATACTTTTTATTTACAATAGCCATTATTACTAACTTACACGATCTTTTAATTTACTAATTGAGCTAGAACTCCCTCACCAAACACAAGAGCATTTATCTCTTTATGGTGAGGAAAGGCAATTTTTTATTTCTTTGCTAAAACCTTATGTAACTGTGTAACTGATGTAACTTTATATGTATTTTTAATCAGCATTGCCAATAAAAAAGGTAAAAATGTGTAACGATAAAGCACAATTATAAAAACAAAAGCTTATGGTGGATAAAGCAAGTTAAATAACATTTTAAAAATAGAGAACAGATGTGTGAAATTTTTGCGAAACTATAAGTGAAATCTTTTATCGTAAGTACCGGCATACCAAACGCTTTTATTAAGATGATGCACCGTATTGTGTAAATTTGGGACGAAGTCGCTAATCATATCACTCCTTAAGCAAATGGCGATAAGGTTTATATTCCCATATTACACCAGCCGCCTTGATTTATTGACAAAAAAAAACATCGCCGAAAAGCGAGTTTTATTTTATTTTGCGAAGCTCAGGCACAAATATTTAAATGTATTACGATTATTTTCTAAAGCGTTTAATTTAAACCAAAACCGAAAAGGCTTCGTAAGTACGAGATTTTTAACTTTAAAGCAGTTTTTTAGGCCTGTAACTTTATTTTTTTCTTTGCTTATAAAAAGACTAATCAAAAAAGTACTCGATTATTTCAAAGGCAAATTTACGTGTTCCACTAGTTGCATTTAATTAAAGCATCTAAAATAATTCTAAGCGATCTAATTTTCAAACCAAGATCACATGATTTTGCTTTGCGACAAAATCGATGCTAAAATTGGGAAAATGTTTAATAAAACACGACTCTTTTAAAATAGAGCAAAAATCTCGCGGGCATTTTCTTAAACAGCATTTAAAGAAACACTGTGAATTTTTTCATACATATATAACTTGTAAAATAAAATTTCAGTGAGGGCAAAGTCTAGATATTATCTTCAAGAATAACATATTATTTTTTTTAAGCTTTAAAACTTACTGTGTTCAAGGGAAAAATGTAATAAATCGGTACAAATCCGGGTTGCGGGCCCTTAAGTCTTGGTTTTAGCCACGAACCGTGCGCCGCCGGTGGTATACCGTTATATATCGTTTTCTATTTCTGAAGGTATTTCGTAAAATTGATCTATAACGCCTATAACGACTTTACGTGGAAATGCAGTTCACAACCAAAATTACAATGTGCATTATCAACGAGGCGAACCTCCGCGTAAATATTTACACAACAAATTGCGCAGCGTCCGGTAACTCGTGGTGAAAGAAACATATGATAAATTTACATCATAGAATTCTGTCGTCGATAGTAATAGGCTGGCAAATCAGCAGGCCTACGTATTATTTATTCATGACATTGATGCGTGAAGCTGTCGGAGGAAGAAAAAAGTAGAATGGGCGCAATAGAAATGAGATCTTTACGGTGTTATTACGAGTGAGAGTGAGCACGCTAAATGCGTCTTATTGTGAAGGGTTGTATTTCATAACAGTATGTTTTAATGTTTTACGAGAGATGGGAAGGCTGATAGAGATATTGAAAGAAGGGTGAATGGTGACCTCCGTAGTCCAGTGGCTAAGACTCTTGACTCACATTCCGGAGGTCGCGGGTTCGAACCCGGCATGCGCAAATAAATTTTATTTGATTAATTTGTGTTATTTCACAATTAATTCATTTAAAATAATATATAGTATATTTGCGGCATGTTCCAGAGTGGAAGATACTATCAGTATCGCCCTGGTGTAAGACCACCATTCAGAATTGAAACGTTGCTTGAAAATGGCTTTAGCCGTGTTTAGTGACCAGATCTGAATAGCCAGGTACTTCCCAACCTTCCTCTTCCCCACCTCCTTCCCCTCCCCGCTACCTTCAGCCTCACAACATACCCCAATTGGGGATGCCATAGTCTCACTGGCTCCAGACGGGAGCAGTTGAGATTCTTGTGCGGTATTCCTGTAAAAAAAAAAAAAAAAAAAAAATGCCGGTAACTCCATTTACGGTGGACTGAATGCCGTTGGCGCTAATAAAAAACTGTCAAAAAAAGCGAAGCTAGCAGTCCACAATGGAGTCCTGGTACCTACCCTGATGTATGGCAGTGAGGCATGGAACTGGCAGAGGAAGGATGAAAGTAAACTGAATTCTGTTGAAATGAGATCCCTGAGACGTATGTGTGGTAAAATAATGTATGATCGTGTGAGAAATGTGGATATCCGCAAAGAATGTAAGGCTCATGTAAGCATAATGAGTAAGATTAAGAAAGGGACCCTCAGATGGTTTGGGCATGTAGAGCGAATGAACGAAGAAAGTAGTGTAAGAAGAATATACGACGCGAATGTGAATGATAGAAGAAGTCGGAGACGCCCGAGGAAGACATGGCACGATCAAGTGAATCAGATACTTTAGTCGGGCCATGTCAAAAGTCAGAATAATAGAAGAGAATGTATGAGACGATGTATGAATGTGAGTGAGGCAAAGAGTGTGTGCCTAGACCGAGTTGTTTGGCGGTCCGTCTTCTCTGCCTACCTCTGCGGGGAAACGGCGTGATGGTTAGTTAGTTAGTTATGTTTTAAGAGGATACATTCTTTTCTAAAAAATTGTAAAAGGCATATGCACTAATTTTTTTTATATATATGACGACCTCCGTGGTCCCGAGGTAAGACTCTTGACTCACAATCCGAAGGTCGCGGGTTCGAATCCGGCGTGCGCAAATAAATTTCATTTGATTAATTTGTGGTATTTCACAATTAATTCATTTAAAATAATATATAGTATATTTGCTGCGTGTTCCAGAGTGGAAGATACTCTCAGTATCGCCCTGGTGTAAGACCATCATTCCGAATTGAAACGTTACTTAAAATGGTTTTAGCCGTGTTTGGTGACCAGATCTGAAGAGCCAGGTACTTCCCCAACTTCCTCTTCCCCATCTTCCCCTCCCCACTACCTTCAGCCTCACGACGACGGGAGCAGTTGGTGACTCTTGTGCGGTATTCATATAAGAATATGTATATAAAAAAGTACTCCGTGAAATTATTTAGAGAAAAAAATGTAAATGAAATTTTGATTTTCAATTTTTTTTTAATGTTTTCTTCGAAGCCAAACAAATGAAAATAAATCTCTTCCACATGTAATCATTGGACACTCACTCAGGCCAGTAACCGCCCAACCCTCACCCCAAACCCCAAAACCCAACCCTACCCATCGAATGACTGATTTTTTAATGTTTTAGAATGAAAAAAAAAATGCAACAATGTCATTGGACACCAAAATTTCCCTTAACACCCGGTATACTTATATCAATCACCTTTTCCCAACAATATTACATATAATCATCATCATTACATAGTATAAAATGAAGTCGCTCAAAATGTATGTGCGCATAGATCTTTTAAATCACACAACGGATTTTCATGCGGTTTTCACCAACAGATATAGTGATTCAAGAGGAAGATTTATATGTATATTACATGCTTATTATAGTAGAGAAAAGCCGAGAAATTCAAATATTCAATTCAGGCAGCCGGCAGCGGGCAGCTAGCAAGCGGGTGGTGTGGATTTTATAAAAATTGGGTAATGGCGTTGTGTTTCGTTAGCCACAGCAACGTGTGGCCGGATCTGCTAGTAATGTATATAATTCCGTGACTTTAAAATTTTTATTATAACTTACTTTACGTTGAATTTCGCTTTATTTAAAAAGTACCTACTTACATTTTTATTTTATTGGTAAATTTTTGTTCTGTTACCCACACACAGGCAGAGCCTTAGTGGGTTCTAATTTCACATTACTTGACTTTGTTTTTAATGTATATTGAAATTTTTTTTAATAAAAAATTACCCTCAGGGCCTATGCCATCTTTGGGGATGCTGTGTGAAGGGTCTATTTAGGAAAGGAAGTTTTGGGAAAGAATAGGGTATTAGGGGTGGGTAGGAATCTGGGTGTCAGTGTGTCCAGGACTGACGGACGTACGAATCCATCTCTCCCACTATGGTGCAAGGCGATATTCCGAGAGATTTTCTCCCGATCCGGACTGCCATGCTGGTGGGCAAACGCATCAACCACCTAGACCTGGACAAACCTCACTCCATGAGTACGGGCACCCCCGCTAAGTCACCAAACGCGGCGAACCACTTGGGGTGATCTATGGCAGAGGTGTTGGTTATCCAATAAATGATTCCCGTGGCGGCGATACACATACCCGCCTCCCGAATTGTACATTTTATCGAAAAATTTAATACTGTTTGCTATTTTTCATTCCTTACTGAGGTTACCAATACATGTTAATATAAGGTAAATCTAATTCACGTATTTCCGGCGTGCACGAATTACCGCACGCCTTGTATTACGCACAACCGCTGACGAAATCGTCAGTAATGAATCCTCACCAAGTTTATGGCTCGATTATGACATTCAATAATTGGTGTAAACAAATAAACAAATACAATTATAAATATAACACCGCGAATCAGAATTGTTTAGTTCAGTGCGATAGGTCGGCCCACTAAGTCGGTCGCCTAACTTGAATATTAAAGTTGAGTTTCGGTTGAGCGAGTTCTTGAGTCATGGCTAATCCGGGGATGGTTTGTCCGTTCAGCTCCCCTCCGGAGAAGTCCGTGCATACTGTGATGAGATCTGGAGCTCTACCCAAGAATCCAAATAAGATTCGCTTGAAGAACGTGGACTCAATGGTGTTTGACGTGGATGGACTTAATTCGAAACATTTGATTACGGTTCGTAATTTTTTTTTAAATTGAGCAATAATACTTGGATGATTTCTGCAGTGCTGTTTTTGTGAACTATCACCTCAAGGGAGTTGTGTAATAATTTATTCCGAGCCTCTATCCTATTACTAACTATAGATAATTAAACATACTAATTAGGTTGTCTTTAGTGTGCATTAGTTGTTATTCCGGTGACCAGCCAACTCAGAATGAAACCAACTCAGAACCACCTTAGAAAGGTCATTAAGAGTGGTAATAAAAAAACATTAAAAAATCGGTTAAACAGGTTAAAAGTTAGTTTAGGGTAACTGGCTATTTTAAAATTATTTTTTCATAGCTTTTAATGACTTTTCTGAGGTGGTTCTGAGAAGGTTTCTTTCTGAGTTGGCATGGAACCGTTATTCGTGGTCCATGATATATACCATAGGTCGTTGGCAGAATTGTTAAATTTTCAAAAAAGATTTTGTATTATATCACACCCATTTTAAATAATATAATCATGCAGTAAAATAAATCAATACATTATCTAGCAAACGCATGTTTTAGAATTTTAATTTTAGTTTAAATAAAATCATTAAAAAATATATACGTACATGTGTTTCTTGACGAAAATTGGTCCATTTGTGTATTTATTTGCGCACTTAGAAACTAATATATTTCAGATTTTTTTAACATTCTTATTAAATTTAGACATTATTGAAAAATGATAAATACTTACAATAAAAAAATAACTACAAAAAGTACATTATTTTAATAGTTTTATCATCACGTCTTTTAGCATTTTTGGATGAAGGTATAAATTAAAGCTAATTTGAATTGAAATAAATTCGATATTGAGTTATAATTTAAAAAAGCTGGTACGGAGAATAATTAATCTTTCTCATTGTAACCGCCCTGCACGATCGTAAGAACAACTTTCGACGAAATGTGGACTTTCGTCCGCTGGCTGGTTAAACGCTCTTAAGTTAGGTTAGGGTTACCGGCTATTTTAAAATTATTTTTTCATAGCTTTCTGAGGTGATTCTGAGTTGGTTTCAGTCTGAGTTGGCATGGAACCGTTATTGATGCATAAAATTATTTCTGGTTCATTGAAATTGAATTTGAAATGATTTCCGGTACCATTTTTGAAAAGTATACGGATTGAAATTTACGACGGAAAATTATGATGAAATAGTGAGAGATCACGGGAAACTAAAAATAAAACTGATTTAAAAAAATACAGGTAAATTAATAAGTCATTTTTAAGAATCTTTTTGAGAATCGAACCTCCCGATCAACCGCTTAGAACGCAACAATTCTGACCAATTTTACCACCAATTGTTGTAAGAATGGCAGCATAAAGTCGTTACCTACGCTACGTTTGGTGATTTAGCAGAAGTGCGCGGGTTCATGGGATGAGGTTTGTCTAAGTCTTGGAGGTGGATGACCAGGACACACTGAACCCCAGATTCCTACCCACCACTTAAACCCTTTTCCTTCTCAGAACTCTCCTCCCCTTCCTCTCCCTAAAAAAACCCTCCACCCAGCATCCCCAAAGATGACATAGGCCCTCAGGGAAATTATTTTCCTCAGGGCCTCCTATGTGGAGCTCATCCAAAAAAAAGAAATTATCTAAAAATAATTAGAATAGCGTATTTTTTAATTATACTGTCCACAACCCGTGAAAAATCACAGGATAGTCTAAATTCTTAACAAATCAGTAATAATTTTCTGTAAAAACATTATATTATGGGTAGGTAGGTGTCCTACTTTATTGCTTCACTAAATTCAAAGCAAAATTGATTTAATTGAACCAGCGCCGGATCTGCCATACGTTCAAAAACGTGCAAAAAACCTGGCGCCAACTCCGAAGGGGCGCCGTGAGAAAATAAATATTGTATTAAAAATTTGTTATAATATTCCCTGAATCGTTTAAAAATTACCCGTAGTACGAAATAATTATTACGCTCTAGCAACACTTTCCAAAGATACAGACTGCGCACGCATCTGGTTTGAATTCAACGAAATTCAACGATTTACGAATTTATAGTCAGTTACAGAATTTTTTTACGAATTCCATATATTTAGTTTAAACGTAAGATCTATTTTTCCATATATCTTTTACCGTCTTTTACGACGGATGAGTGCGATCCAAATTCATTAACCAATCACAGCGCCGTACTTTTATTCAAGAGAACAAACAAACAGACGGCGCCTTTCAAAATGCTTTTGTACGATTTAAATCTCTAGGAGAAGGGACTTAAAGACCATTTTCTTATGAAATCTTCATTAAATTCAAAATTTCATTAGCATAAACATCGCACGGTTTGCAAGGTTGCAACTTGTTTAACAGTTTCATCATTGATTTGACAGTTGAAGTTCGTTAAATGTACCTATAATTAATTTCTATTAGATTTGTTATTTTACAGTCAGTAATAATCAGTGTAAGCATCTTTCGTGAGCCGTTGATACCATAGATACGTTCGTGTTTGTTCGCTCAACACAGAACACAGGGGAAATGGAAATGCAAGGTACAAATTTGAGGTTATATTAGATTTTTTAATTAATAACTAAATTTCTATTGGTTGTTAGAGGTTGTGGATTGTGGATTACAATGAATAGAACAATAATTAAAAAAAACTTTCAGGCTCGCAGAATCTAAAACTTAGAATTAAAGAGCATAATGACATAAAAAAAACTCGTTTCAAAACTCAAAATTCCATTAGTTTATTAGTTCAGGAAGGTCCTGTACAATTGAAAGGTTTTGATTTTTCTATTACGAACAAGCGTAAATTTAATACTAAGTATTATTACAAGAAACTGCCTAATGGAGAAGAATTACATAGATCGTGGCTTATTTATTCGAAAACTTTAGATAGGGTTACACCCTTTATATGTCTTGATTTTATTTGATAAATTAGTGTAAAAAAAAAATTAAATAAAAAATAAAAATTGGGGTAAACGAATTTTTAATCAAAATAAAAATGTAGGGGGGGGGGGGCGCCATCGGTACCTACTGCACAGGGCGCTAGATTTCGTAGATCCGGCCCTGAATTGAACCAGAGTTACACAGGACGCATAGATAACCGAAATTAGTATTTTTGATAATAACTTTTATATTTTATCGTTAACCAAAACACAAATATCTCGAAATTAATTAAAACGATTGAAATTAGTATTCAGGTACAAAATGAAAAGTGTTTGCTTGATTATTCTTGGTGTTTTTAGTTTTTTCTCTTGCTTAATATTCTGACTGGATTTTGAGATTTTTTGGTTTATTTGATTTGTTAACGTCTTAAAGTTTCAGCTATAACTTAAGTAATTAATCTAATACCTTGTAATACCTTTAATAATGCTATATTCTGTTCGTTTATTATATTTGGTTTGGCCTAGTCATAGATAAAAGTGCGGTTAATATTTCAAGGTTGTTTTATTTATGAGTAATGTCATAAATTGACGTTGATTTAAGAACTATTAATGAATACACTGATTAAAAGTTTTTGAAGTGAAAACTTCTTTAGCGCCGTTGTCATTTGAAACTCGATGAAACGAAAAATAGCGACATTAAAAGGAGACAAACACAAACATCTGTAGGATTTAACCTACAAGAGAATGAGATTTTTGTGCGGTGCTTTGTAGCCCATCGGTGTCCTCTTTGTGAGGTGCTTCGCAGCCTCCCCACTCTTGTCTACTTTAGTTTTCTGATGGTTTCACTTCTACCGCTTGTGAAATGCACACATTGTTTTTTTAAGATACATTGGTTTATCATACATACCTAATACAAAAATAAAGCATGCCGTGCGGTTTGTGCGAAAATCTTTTATCAGATAAAAAAAAATCAGAGTTTGCAAACCACACGCGGTAGATGTGAAACCTTCCAACACTAAAGTAGACAAGAGTGGGGAGGCTACGAAGCGAAGCACAAAGAGGAGACCGATAGGCTATAAAGCACCGCACAAAGAGGAGACCAATTATACTATTTTATTTTCTCGCAGGCTAAATCCTATAAATGTATTTGTCTCTTTTTAGTGTCGCTATTTTTCGTTTCATCGAGTTTCAAATCACAACGGCGATAAAAAAAGTTTTCACTACAAAAATCACTATTATTTTAGATAATACTTCCAATAATTGTGATTGCAGTTTACTCTATAAAAAATGAGTAGCAAAATAAATAAAATATTTTAAAGTTCAATTTATTATGTCGAATAAAAATATTCTTCAAATTAACACACGTTATTTAAATGCATCAATTATCATTTTTGTTAAAGTTCGCTGAAAGAGCACATATATATGTTATTAAATGTTTACTTAGCGAGATAAATATGTACACAGAATAGTTTCACCGATTACACTGAGGTTTTAAAATTCTTTTGAAATTTAATCTTATTATTATTTATTTATTTAACGTCCAGACTTTACATATTATATCTAATACCTACTACCCACGTCTTTAACCCCTCAGCCCTCGGACCGTTTTGTCGGAAGGTCAAAAGATTTCCGCTTTGCAATAAAATCCGAATAAATTAAATACTTTTGAACGGATTCGAAAATTAAAATCTGTTTTTGAAAAGCGATGAAATGCGTTTCAAATTTTGGAATTCGAAATAAACATATAATTTTTAAAAAAGGATTGTTTTTAGAGCAAACATAAAAAGTTTTAAAAATAGCTCACCTGCCGGCGTAGTCCAGCGGTAAGGCTCTTGACTCGCACTCCGAAGGTCGCGGGATCGAATCCCGGCGTGAAAGATACTCTGAATATTGACCTGGTGTAAGACCACCATTCAGAATTGAAACGTTGCTTGAAATGACTTTAGCCATGTTTGGTGACCAGATCTGAATAACCAGGTACTTCCCCACCTTCCTCTTCCCTATCTCCTTCCCCTCCCCACTACCTTCAGCCTCACAACCTACCCCAATTGAGGATGCCATAGTCCCACTGGCTCCAGACGGGAGCAGTGGGACTCTTGTGTGGTATTCATGTAAAAAAAAACTTACTTTTTTCTAACTAAAATTACTGATAACGAAAAAAAAAAAACTGTACATTTTATTAGGCAAAAGAATTATGCACGTTATCGTCAACTCATTTTTTTGTGGTTTCAGAAACATAATAAAAAATTCCCAGTTTCATTTTTTTTTTAAATTACGTTCGGAATCTTTGGTTTCATTATAATTATTTTTTGGTAACTTTTAGATTTGAATATAAAGCGTGGTATTTTCTCTTTCTAACACTGTTTATATGATATTTCTAACTATTATAGTGAAAGAGACACAACGATTTCTACGAGGTCTATATGAGTTATTTCGAAAAGCAAACAAATTCGCCATGAGAAATACGATGTTTTGAACACGGGAAAAGAAAATAATAAATTAAAATAGATTAAAAAAATTGCCAGTCGGGAACCGACCGTATTACCTAGTAATAAATTACGTTTAGGCTCGCTTGTAAGCTCATAGCAAAGGAATAGTGGGACTTAAGAAATCTCCCCGCATAAGGAAAGTAGTATTGCCACGAGCAACGATGATCCCCGTAATGCATTAAGTATTCACATGAACGGTCATTTCGTGCAAAGCCTCCTCACAGCGGTCCTTTTGCATACAAACCGGCGGCAGCTTAATACCCTTCAATAAAGCACTTGAACCGAGTCCTTTGCCTGCGACAATGGAGTTTAGCTTCCTCTCTGGCTGGACATAAAGGATAGTTTCCAAAGGATTGCTCGGCAAATGTTTGGCGGAGGGATTTAAAGGATCGCCGTTTTATTCTCTATCGCCGAAACGTGCAGCCCGCAATGTAGGACGCTGCAAAACTGTAGATTCTGTCGGTATCATAGGAAACTACATTACCTACCGTCATTTTTGACGTCAAACTTACGAGACTTGGGGCGGAATTACACATTACTTATCTGCTTGTCATGCGAATCCGTGGATTTGGATTTGCAAAGAATCGTATATCTTAATATATAAAAATGAATGTTTCTTTGATTCATTCATCCGATTGCGATTAAACTATGGGGATTTGATGTGCGCATGCCTGCGATGGTTTCTATATATTAGAATAGTGAGCTTTGGCATTATGAAATTATTTCCCATACCATTCATCCCTATTGCTATGAAACTTTGGTGAGTTGTTGTGCCAACGTCCGCAAAGGTTTTTTACCTACTGGTGAGCTCTGGCATTATGAAATTTGTATTAAAATTTTACAATAGATGGGGCAATTTTACAAGTTGTTTGAAAAATGTGTCTTATAGTTTAGCAGCTGGGAGAGAAGGCAGGAGGAGAGGAGAATCCAGGAGGTTGGGAGGGGAACGATAAAGGGGCAGGGGTTCGCGGGAGGGGATATGAATGTGAACGGGGATGCTGGAGGGGAAGGGGAGAAGGGAGAGGAACGGGGACCAATCGGAAAGGTCACGCAGAGACTCTTTAAAGTACGATTGGAAAACACTTTAAACATTTTATATTACAAAATATAAATATAAAACCTTTTATGCTAACGATTCTGATATTTTTTGTATGCCTCTACTGAAGTATAAAGCTGTACTAATTAAACAATTTAGCAGTACGTTTTTTAACAAGGTCACCATATTATACAAGTATTTTCTGTTTGCTTCTTCTTCACTGCTTTCAATAACTTTGTATTAATATGTATTATTTTTCTTTTGGTAGAATGTATTATTTTTATTTTGGTAATATGTATTATTTTTCTTTTGGTTTATTTACAAGTAAACTTATAATTTTACATTTCTTTCTTTTTTCTATATTGAAAAAAAAAACATGTACGTAAAGGACACTTGTGCATAATTATAAATAATTAATAATAACTAAATTAGTAAATAATTAAATTATGCATACATTATAAATAATTAAATATTTTTGCCTGAACTTTAGTAAATAAGATAAAGTTTTTTTGCGATGATTTGTTGATTTGTGTCCCAAATTGGTCATTTCTAAATTAAATTTACGCCTATCAAAATGTTTGTCATTTGACTGTCCTAGAACGGGAGACCTTCCTAGTTGGACAGTCAAAGCTTCTTTGTACTGATGTATTCTCTATAACAAATAAACGTTTTATAATTATTATTAAAAAAAAAAAAAAAAAAGAGACTCGCTGGTACATAAAAAATAATAATATACACAACATTTATATTTTCAGATTACAATATAAAATATAGTTCCAGGAATAATTCTAAGCCTAACAATAGAAGTGTTAATTTATTCCATTAAAAATATTTTCGTCAAAGCCGAAATTAAATCCGAAAGAAAAAAGTTTTTTCCTTGTCCTCTCGACGGTGTCTTTCTTTGAGGTGAGTTATTAAAACGCTTTAAGAATAAATTAACATATCAAAAATAATAAAATTACGCCATGACAGACAATATTGCTAAGAACAGTCTTAATCTTGAATAGTCCATTTACAACAAAAAATAATTAATGCTATCTTGTTTGTTCCTCTTGGACTATTTAACAATATAGAATTATACTAGTCTGAACAGAAAATTACACTAAAATGTTCACCAGGCAGAGAAATACAAAATTTGTATGTTTTTGGCATAATTGTACTCACATAAAAAATATTTAATTTATTACCGACACTAAATTCCAATGTTCTGCTTTAGTTTTTTTTGTCAGGGACCCTTCATTTGTAGATTAATGTTGCTTTATAGATTATGAATGTAACTTTGCAGATTAATGTAATCAGCTTAATAACCTTCCTTCGTAGATTAATGTATCTTCATAGATTTATTAACATAAATTTGTAGATACTTTCCTTTATAGATAAATGTGTTTTTATAGATTATTAATGAAACTTTATAGATACCTTCCTTTACAGATTAATGTAATTACCTTACTTTTTATTATGAAACTTTGCAGATACCTTCCTTTACAGATTAATGTTTCTTTATAGATTATTAATGTAACTTTGTAGATTAATATAATCACTTTCCTTAGTAGATTAATGTATTGAATTTTTTGTATTCAACATCCAAGATTTGACGTAGATCGTAGAGGCGCAGAATCCGTAGCGCTGTGTGCTACGTCTTCCTGCGTAGAACGTGGTCGAAGAGCTCGACCTGTCTGTATGCGTTCGAGTAGACCCTCTGTCGCACCGTGTTGGTACCCGGGGATAGCACGGGGTCCACCTGCATGATCAGGTGGTCATGGCGGTTCTGGAACAGGAGACCGCGGTCCTTGTCCGTGAAAGCCTGGAAGTCAACATAACAATTGAAAGATTTTGGGTTTAATGCAAGCGGAAGGCATAGAATACTATTTGTAAAATAATATCATTGATGAAGAAGAAAACACTAATAATAATCTATATATTTGAAAGAGAAAAAGACACAGATTTTTTTTAATTAATTTTGTTGCCGTATACAAAGATTTTTATTAATTTTATCGCTGTTTAATACTGGGAAGAACTCCTTCTGGCGAATCTTTTGACCGTATTTTAAGGTTTTTCGGACTTGTTTCCGTTTATTACTGGGCCATCGATATAAGGTTTGCTTATAAGCTATGATTAATTCGTATGCCGAAAACGACCACTCCATGTCAACTGATTTAACACGTTAACACGGCGCGGTCCGTTTAATAGATTCTCCCATTTTAACAGACGAATTGCAATCTTTAAAGCACAGGCATCGGGTGGGAATGCTATCCTTGTTCTACCGGTATTACAATGGAAGAAGCTCCGAGGAACTAGCGTCATTGATCCCTTCGGCACCGGTGCATAGTTGGGAAACACGCCAAACGCGTGCCCAACATTTGCACATGGTTGACATTTGTCACATGAGAACGGGTTGTTTGTTCGACTCGTTCTTGTGTTAAACAGCTCGGCTGTGGAATGATTTCATTCCTTCCTCTCCTCAAAAAGATCCTCCACACAGCATCCCAGATGACATAGGCCCTGAGGGAAATTATTTTTCTCAGGGCCTCCTGTGTGGAGTTAATGTAAAAAAAAACATGTGACTGGGCAGTATTTGAACATGGGCAAATGCATTTGAAAACAAACCTCAGGTATACTGGTATTACGAGTGCTGCATGATTGAGATTGCCATCCGTCCCAATATGTCAGGACTATCACCGTTATCGAGCCTTTTGACCTGATACCCGACCGACGTGACGTCCCGACAAAATTTATATTTATATCCCCAGTTCTTCTTTCGTATGGTGGGGGGTCAGAGGGGGACATTTAGGTCTGCGAGCCAGTCTAGGGCCTCAGGCGTTGCCCTGTGGACCTCATAAATCCCGCCGGGGAATGAATGGAGCGTGCATTCGTTGACCACATGTTCGGTGGTCTGCACCGCACCGCATTCACACGTCGCCGACTCTTTAAGGCCCCATCTATGCATCATGTGAGCACAACGGCTATGGGAGCACCTTATTCTATTGATGGCAGTCCAGAGTTTGCGAGGCAATGAGAACCCAGGCTGTCTCTCAGTGGGGTCTTGCACGAGATCGGCGTTTTTGACGTTGGCTGATTGCCACTCAAGCTTCCACCTATCTTCTTGTCCCCAGTTAAAAACCAGCACAATGCTGCAATACTACCAGTGTTGTTATCTGTCTTTGGCTAACTCAACTTCGTGATCTTTGTCTTGCTTTGTTTCTTTCACATTTACGTCGTCGTCCTATTCGCCTTTTCTATTTTCGCACTTCTTGTACGACGTGCCGTGGAAAAAATTGACGTTTTCAATAGTTTTATAATCCCCCCCCCCCCCCCCCCCGGCCAACGAAACCCTAGCCACTCCAACTATTTGCTACCGGTGTGACGTTTCGATCTCAATTTTCAGAAAATGTGTCCTTTTTTATATACTTCATTTATTATTTCGAACTATCGAGAAAATATAAAAGAAATAGGCATTTAATTTTAATTGTTATTTATAGGACGTCAATTTGGTAGGTGGATATGGGTACAGCCGCCCCGGGAACCATTTATTGGATTACTAGCACACCTGTAATAGGTTATCCTAAGTGGTTCGCAATGTTTAACTTAGCCGGGCTGTCCGGGTTCATGGGGTGAGATTTGTCCGGATCTTGGCGACGGATGTGTCTACCCACCAACTGCGTGGCAGAACGGATTGCGAGAGGTTGGTTGATGGAGTCCTTGCGACCTCTCCAGCAGAACTCTCGGAACGTCACCTTGCACCGTAATGGGAGGGTTAGATTAATACGTCAGTTAAGGCCGAATTACATTTGTCTGTCGTGTCGTGACGTGACAGAACTGTATCGGCTTCATACATTTATGGTGAAGTTTATATTAGTGTGTCGCTATCTGTCGTGATGGGTTCTGTCGTGTCGCAACAGAAGCTATTTCGATTTTCGTCAGAGCGGTGAAGGGGGGGGTCGCGGGGGCGGCCGCGTAATGACAGATCAGACAAGTGTGCACGGGCCAGTGCTGTGTTGTGATGACTGTTTTGATTCAAAATATCGTCAGAATGACACATCACGACACGACACGCCTGACAAATGTAATCCAACCATTACTCACTCTCATGAATCTTTCCTTCCCAGAACTTCCTAAAAAGACGCTCCACACAGCATCCCCAAAGATGATGTGGGTCCCTAGAGGAATTATTTTCCTCAAGGCCTCATATACTTAAATAGTTGAAAATAAAAAAAGATATCTTTTCATTAATACTGAACATGTACGTAACAGTATGAAACGGGTACCATTTCAAATAAGTAGGAGGAACAATGCAAAAAAACTTTTTTTAAATGATAATTTATTATTATAAAACCTTTAATTGGAATTGTCACTGAAACCATATGCAAACCGTAAACTAATTTTGTAATTATATTTGATATTGGCGAGCTAACAAACCATGTTAAACAACATCGAGTCTGGCATTCAATAAAAAAAATAACTCTTACAATATTATCCAGTTTCTATCGGATAATACAGAATCAGGGCCGGATCTACGAAATCTAGCGCCCTGTGCAGTAGGTACCGATGGCGCCCCCCTCCCTACATTTTTATTTTGATTAAAAATTCGTTTACCCCAATTTTTATTTTTTATTTAATTTTTTTTTTTTACACTAATTTATCAAATAAAATCAAGACATATAAAGGGTGTAACCCTATCTAAAGTTTTCGAATAAATAAGCCACGATCTATGTAATTCTTCTCCAT
The DNA here is from genome assembly GCA_917880885.1 of Limnephilus marmoratus. NCBI lineage: Eukaryota > Metazoa > Arthropoda > Insecta > Trichoptera > Limnephilidae > Limnephilus > Limnephilus marmoratus. Next base: position 57,194,549 of record OU862912.1, on the reverse strand, counting down.
TAGGCAGTTTCTTGTAATAATACTTAGTATTAAATTTACGCTTGTTCGTAATAAGAAAATCAAAACCTTTCAATTATACAGGACCTTCCTGAACTAATAAACTAATGGAATTTTGAGATAACTTTGGCCAGCATCGGCCAAAAAAAAAAATTTTTACCTCAGTAGATAGGTAATAATTAGATTTAATTGAAAAAAATGTACACTGTCGTTAATTTCTTAAATTTAAAAATACGAAAATGTCATTTTTCAAAGTGCAAAAGCGGTAATATGCACTTTTTCACGAAAAAACACTTTGCAGAAGTTGAATAATTGTTAGAATTACGTATTTCGGAAACTTTTTGCATTGGGGGAGGCGGAAAATGATGCATTTTAAATTTCAATTGCGTAAAATCAAAATTCACTTCGCGTCTTCGAAACTGACATGGCGCGGCCGATCTGTCACACAAGCCCGCTAGACAAACCCTGCGTAGCCAGACAAACTATTTAAAAACGTAGGCTGTTTTTTAAAGTTAAGATAATAGTAACAAGCCCGCTATACAAACCCTGCGTCGCCAGACAAACCATTTAAAAACGTAGGCTGTTTTTTAAAGTATAAATAACAACACGGAGGTCATTGAAAAATGACATTTTCGTATTTTTTAATTTAAGAAATTGACGATAATATACATTATTTTCAATTTCCGCTCACGGAATTAATTACATCTAATTATTACCTATCTACTGGGGTATATATTTATTTATTTTTATCCAAAATGAGCTGGTCCCGGCTTTGTATAAATTTACCCAAATCTAATAGAAATGAATTATAGGTACATTTAACGAACTTCAACTGTCAAATCAATGATGAAATTGTTAACAAGTTGCAACCTTGCAAACCGTGCGTTGTTTATGCTAATGGAATTTTGAATTTACTGAAGATTTCATAAGAAAATGGTCTTTAAGGCCCTTTTCCTAGAGACTTAAATCGTACAAAAGCATTTTGAAAGGCGCCGTCGGTTTGTTTGTTCTCTTGAATAAAAGTACGGCGCTGTGATTGGTTAATGTCGTACTCATTCGTCGTAAAAGACGGTAAAAGATATATGGAAAAATAGATCTTACGTTAAAACTAAATATATGAAATTTGTAAAAAAATTCTGTAACTGACTATAAATTCGTAAATCATTGAATTTCGTTGAATTCAAACCAGATGCGTGCGCAGTCTGTATCTTTGGAAAGTGTTGCTAGAGCGTAATAATTATTTCGTACTATGGGTAATTTTTAAACGATTCAGGGAATATTATAACAAATTTTTAATACAATATTTATTTTCTCACGGCGCCCCTTCGGAGTTGGCGCCAGGTTTTTTGCACGTTTTTGAACGTATGGCAGATCCGGCGCTGTACAGAATTTTATTGCATTCTAATCAGATACGTTGTAATCATTGATGTATATGGCTAGATACTTGTTTCTTTCCTGTTTTATGTAAAATATTGTAAAACACCGTTAAGCTTCAATAATTACGAGGTAAATAGACTTCGGCCTTGCTAAGAACACTTCATATTCTTAGAGTTCATAACTGAAGGTATGTTTGTTTTGATTCCAAATCACCGAATATAATATTAGATAACTTTACGTAAAAACATCCGCATCATTAAATTTAACAAAATACCAGTTTAGTGTAATTTCCTAGGAATGCATATTCTATTATTTACATCAGTTTTTTTTTTATTTACACGGAATAAAATTAACAGCAACGCTCCGTTTTTCCGGGTCATAACTACAGAAAAACATTAATTACTGGAAGGACACTTAAACTTTTATCATGCAAATTACTCTAATGAGCAATTGGAAAACGGAAAATGGTTTTTAAACTTTACAAGTTTTGTCGCCGTTTTTCAAAATGGAGCAATTAGCATCTCAAGGAATAAAAAAAAATATTAAAAAATTCATGCATCAAACATTATTGGAATTTAAAAACTAGTGGTTTATGGTAACTAACTCTTAGTGCGTTCTGGCAAAACACGGTATGCATAAACGATTATCTGGAAAAAGGTCAACGTATTATTTCTCTAGTTTGGCTAAAGTTCTTATTTTCTTAACCTCTTAGGCTAATTTGTTCGGTTTTCGGATTATAGGTCTCATAGAAAATGGGCAAAAAATGCCTTGGAATATTCCTAGATCTGGCAAAAGCGTTTGACACAATTCATCATCAAAACCTATTTGATAAACTAAAAAATATCGGAATCACAGAAATAGAACTCAAATTAATTGAAAGCTATATGGGAAATCGCACACAGTATACCTCTATAGAAAACACATGTAGTGACAAGGAACAAGTATCCTACGGAGTACCCCAAGGCAGCGTACTTGGTCCAATCCTACTCCTTATATATATTAATGACCTGTGTCACCTCCAAATAGACGGGGAAATTATAAGTTTTGCTGATGACACTGTGTTACTCTTTAAGGCCAAAGACTGGAAAACATTAACCCCAAAAGCAGAACTTGGCTTAAATATTACTAAAAAATGGCTCGACTCTAACTTATTAACTTTAAATATAGATAAAACAAAATTCATAACTTTCAGCATAAATTCGAGAGGCCAACCCTCCAATAACATCCACCTTAAAATACATTCCTGTCAATCAACCATTGATATATCAACACAAACCCCATGCGACTGTCCCCCAATTACACAAACGGAAAATATTAAATATCTTGGTATATACTTCGACCGTTATATAAAATGGGGATAAACATATAGATTCGGTAGTAGGAAAACTAAACAAGTTGATTTACTTTTTTAAAAACTTGAGAAATATTTTAAACATATGTGATATAAAAAATATATACCTCGCACTTGCACAATCCATAATGGAATACGGCATTATTGCCTGGGGCTGTGCCAGTAAAAAATACATTAATACACTGTTTAAAGCTCAGAAAACCCTAATAAAGGTAATACTTAAGTTACCAATACTAACACCCACATCAATCATATTCGAAAAATTCCCAGTGCTGAAAATTCAAAAATTACATTCAAAACAAATACTAACTTTCCTTTACAAGAACTTATCCACATTTAACATTTCACAAAACTCTCGCAATACTAGAACAAGACATGCTCTCCAACTACAAATACCAAAAACAAACACATCCTTTGGACAAAAACACTACAGACACCAGGCTATAAAACTATACAATTCTCTTCCTACCCAATATAAAACAACTAATATTTTTGAATACAAAAAAAACATAAGAAACTGGCTACAATCTTTCTAACTTTTAATTTATAATTTTTGTCGAATTGAAGTCGATTTTATATTTTGATTTTTATTGTTTCTCTTCTTTATAGTAGCTATTAACACTCTTTTGTTTTACTATTCACAATTTATAATTTACTTCTGAAAAATGTCCTCCACAACACAGGTGAACTCCTAGTGTGGAGGACAATATATTTATACCTTTGTAACATAAATGTACTAAGAATAAATAAATAAATAAATAAATAGAAATCTTCGTGTTAGAAATGTTAGAAAGACCAAACTCTTTATCAAATCGTTAAAAGTGAACCACTTGAGTTAATCTATGGCAGCGGTGTTGCTTATCCAATAAATGATACACGTAAACATACCCGAATTCCAAATTGAATTGCCTCTGTTAATTAGGCATGCTCGATATGTTTTGGATCTTCCCAGTAATTCAGGAACAGATCCAAAGAAGTGGCGAGTTTTAATATTATTATTTCATAATTTAAAAAAAAATTGGAATTCGTTTTTATTGGAATTATTGCACTCCATTCACCCCAGATTAACGGTACGTTTATTATTATTTCGTTATATATTATTTAAATTGTTTTATTATTATAAAGAATAGAGATGGGTAAGGGAGGGATAGGAGAAAAAAAAACGAGGATTTACTGTAACACGTTAATTACGTGGTGAAACGATTTGCTTAATGGATTATTGATGATTCTATTTATTGACGAGTCTCTTTATTTACCATAGTTTCTGATGTGAGTTTAAACTACGTTCATTTTTACAATTTCAGTGTTTTTAGTATACAGTAAGGATGGGTTGGTTCTCAAGGTTTGAACAATTCATCAAATTTTCAAGTCAAAATTCAAGTGTTGTGAAAGTTCTATTCAAGTTCTGTTATTACTTCACTATGGACAAATTGTTTCCAAGAACTTGAACAGTGAGAGTATTTGAACAAGACTTCCATACTCGAATTTTAACTTTTAAATATCATGTACCATTGTAACAAGTAGAAAATGATAATTTATCAAATATTTGAAGATAATTTTCTCGTTCTGTGGGGGTTGTATTCAAGTTCTGTTATTATATCACTAAAGGCCAGTTGCTGCATAAACTGAAATAATCAAAGAACTTAAATAGAACTAACACAGAACGTGAAATTTAACTCCACCCATCCCAAGTGCCAGTTGTTTCTTAAAATTTGAACCAATTTATCTAATTTCAAAGATAATTTTCAATTTCTGTGAGAGTTCTGTTCAAGTTATGTGAAATAACTGGTCAATAGTGATATAAAAGAACGTGAATAGAACCTTTACAGAACTTGAAAAAAACTTTGGTGAATTTGGTGAATTGTCCAAAATTTGTGAAACTACTGGTCTTTCAACAATTTATTTGTAATCTGTAACTGATTAATATTAATGATATATATATAAAAAAAAAATTGAATAGAACCTTTACAGAATTTTTAAAATTAACTTTGAAATTTGGTGAATTGTTCAAATTCTGTGAATCTACTGGCTCTCAACAATTTATCTGTAATAAAATCAGCACGCAACCAGCAAAGAAGCATGTCTAGATACTTCTAGATTTCTAAACAAGATGTTAAGGGACGTACTTGACTTACGGTATGACCAGTGGTTAGTAACATTATTTGGAGTAAAAAATGCGAACGAAATTTTGGTCTCCGGTGACTTTTTGATTTTATTTTATTCAAAACAATTTTTCCACATGTCATCATTGGTCATCAGGCGAGTAACAGCCAACCTCTCACCCGACTCAACCTTTACAATAACAACTGATTTTTATGTTTTATGTTGAAAAACAAAAAAAAACATAAAAAATGTCACGGTGGACCCACATTTCATTTACCTTTAATCCAAACAATCTTAGGAATTATTGATTACAGTCATTTTATTTATTTTTTATTTAATATAGATATATAAGTGTACAGTGGAGTTACATAAATTACATATCAGTACAGAAATTATTTAAAAATTGCAATCTCACCAAAGAAGAAGCTAGTTCTTGTGCTTGATGAGCGAGTTACACTAATTATAACTGAAATAGAATAACATTATGCAATAGGTAAGTATATAATAGGACCAATTAAGACTTCTGGATCATCTATATGTGTAGGTGTACATACATAGGATACGGTTATATATTAAAATATTGTGCACTTAGGAGAAATTCGAAAAATCTAAATAAAATAAAAATGAATATAGATTAATAATAATTAGAAAGAAAGAGAAAAACAGTTCATTATTTAGTCATATATAAGAAAATACCTTTAGACCCTGTATACGTCATAAGTTACCATTACTATTACCATTGCAACAATACTGGCACCAATACTTAAAAAAAATTCAATAATACATCGCTTACATACATACTTTCAGTAATGAATTTGCTAATATCGATCATGTGGGAAGTCTGTCATTATATAAAAGACGCATTAAACGAAAAATAGTCTGCTTGTCCTCGTGGCCGGCGTGGTAAAGCGTGCGGTAAAGCTTTTGTCTCGCAATCCGAAGGTCGCGGGATCGAATCCCGGCGTGGGAAAATAAATTTAATTTGATTAATTTGTGTAATTTCACGATTAATTAATTAAAAATAATATGTAGTATATTTGTGGCAAGTTCCGGAGTGGAAGATACTTTTAGTATCGCCCTGGTGTAAGACCACCATTCAGAATTGAAACGTTGCTTGAAATGGCTTTAGCCGTATTTGGTGACCAGATCTGAATATCCAGGTACTTCCCTATCTACCTCTTACCCATATCCTTCCCTTCCCCACTACCTTCAGCCACACAACATACCCCAATTGGGGATGCAATAGACTTACTGGCTCCAGACGGGAGCAGCTGGGAATCTTGTGAGGTATTCATATAAAAATGAAAAAAAAATCATAATGTAAACATGTAACCAAAATATTATGTCCTACCAGTACTTGCGCTCTAATATCTATGTATTGGAAATACAAATAGGTATTTTAAAATTAATCATATCACGTTGTCATAATCCGTAAAACGTAGATAGGGGTCGTCCATTAATCCATCAATCCATTAAATCACGAAATATCACGAGGGGGGGGGGGGGTATAATAAGTTATCACGTGTATTTATTTTTCGTATTAATATTCTTCAAATTTCAAAATACTTTGTACTAAAAAAAATTAACGTGATTTTTGGGAGGGGGGGGGGGTAGTCTAAAACCTCACCACATATCACCAAGCGGGGGGGGGGTTAAAATTTGCTAAAATACATCACGTTATTAATGGACGACGAAGACGACCCCATACCTATTATAGTATATAAATGTATATATGTATTTTTTTTTCATTTTTAATTTTTTTAATTTTATTTTATCTTTAATTTTTGGCTCCTAAGAGCATTTCTTATTATTAATATTCTTATTATTTGAATTCTTTTTAAGATATCATACAGCTACTTTCTGTATGTTATAGAATAATTGTAAGTAAATTTAATTATGTAAATGGCACATCTTGTGCCGTAGGTTTGTGTTGAAATAAATAAAGTTCCTTCTCCAAAATCATCGACATCTCACATCGAGTATCTCGCTGACGTTGAAACGACGACATTTCGTCGAACGAAACAGTAACCAAAAAGTTTATTTCTAAAAAAGCTTCAAAAACTGTGCTCTGCGACGCGACGGTTTGTAATGCACCGCCCCGTGCAGGGTTAGTTTGCTCGCATCGCATTTTCGTGTGAAATAGTCTTGCCCCAGTGTTACTTTTGCCCCGAACTTGCAGAGGGCGCAAATCCCGAATTATCCCACCAAACTTGGAATACTTTGGGACGTAAAATACGTGGGAATACCCTCGAGCTACTCATCGCGGTTCAGTGCTGGTGTAGTACACAGGCCCGGATGGGAACTTTTCAAAATTCAAAATAATGGGATAAATAACATGAGCCCCTCGGCCAGAACTTGTTTTATAATTTACACAACTGATAAATAACAATTTATCCGATATAAACAATTTATTTACGGCGATGCACCACGATAAGATTGCCGGAAGACGAGGCCCTGGAACAGAGGTTCCCAAACTTTTTTTTCTGGTAGACCACTTTCAAAATTTTACTGGTTTCGGTGGACCTCCTGCTGCTACATTTCTACCATATTCCCAATACTTTAAATTTGGAGTGGTAAATAAAAAGAAAAACATTATATTTTCTTGTGTTCTATTTATTAAAATAATATGATTACAGACTTAATATAATTAAAATTAAACACTAATAACGTACCGTTACTTCAACAATGCAAATCATTAATAAAAAAGTAGTCTTAATTTTAATGAGAGGGATGTACTTGATGGATTGACAGCAAATTATCAATATTTGGCTTCAATTTTTGTTCTTTACCATCGAAACCAGATAAATTTTAGTGGGCCCCCATTTACAACTTTTGAACCCCCATTTTTTTATCACGCCAACGTAGTCCCCCGTCGAGTCTAACGTGGAACCCTTGGGGTTCCACCTGGACCACTTCGGGAATCACTGCCCTGGAAGAAGGAGAACCTCATGGCTGAAAAACCTGAGACAGTGGTTTGGCCAGTCTACTGTAGAGCTAGCTGTTCCGGGCCGCGTATTTACAATCGAATAACGCGTTTCAGTCGCTTTAAATTTTCAATATCAAAATTTAAATATTTAGAAATAAAATTATTAATTTCTAATATACACATTGGAAAGATTATTTTATCTAGATTTTAGAACAATTTTTGTTTTTGCAAAGTGATAAAAAAATTATCAACATAGAGATGTATTTACAATATTTGGGAATAATATTAAAATTTAAATATTTAGAAATAAAATTATTAATTTCTAATATACAAATAAGAAAGATTATTTTATCAAGATTTTAGAACAATTTTTATTTTTGCAATGTGATAAAAAATAACCAATATAGAGGTATATTTAAAATGTAAATTGTCGTTACCGCGACTGAATCGGTGTAGGTTTTGTAAACACGCTTCCGAGCCGCAGTAAACAAAGTCCGCATAGCCGATGTTGAACGGACAGGGCACAAGAAAAAGAAGAAGAAGGCGCACCACGTCATGTAATATTTATAATCAGGCAACGAACAATAATACTCCTTACGTAGATAGCGTTAATTTCCTGCTTAACGTCAGCCGGCAGTTTTGATTTAAGCAATAAAAAACATCACCAAAAAGAGTCTTTTATTATATTTTGCGAAGTTCAGGCAAAAATATTAAAATTTGGTACAATTTTTTCCGAGAAACTTAATTTTCCACATTACACAACAAAATATGAGTTCGTAAGTAGGAGATTTTGAAGTTAAAACAATTTTTAACTATTGATTTTTGCCTGATTCTTGATTATTTTCTGGGCTTATAAAAAGGCTTATCAAAAAAATCTTGATCAAATCAAAGGCCAAGGTGTGTTTTATTCGCTGTATTTAATTCATGTATCTGAAATATTTCTAAATCAACTTTTTAAACCAGTCTTTGAAATTATTTTTATTAGTCTTTTTATAAGCCCGGGAAGGCCTATAAAAACAGCCTAAAGTTAAAAAAACTCCTACTTACGAACCCCCTTTTGGTTCGGGTTTTATTGTATAATATGTAAAATTAAATTGTTTAGAAAATTATCTTAAAACATATTAAGATTTGTGCCCTGGACTTCGCCAAATAATATAAAAAACGCTTCTTGGCGATTTTTTCTTGAATAAATCAAAACATACGGTTGGTGTTAAACGGGAATTAAAACCTCATGGTCATCTACATAATATGGAGTGTTATTGACAGCGGCCTGATCCCGAATATTATTTACATTGTGCATCGTTTTAATAAACAAAAAAATAACTGATGCTTTCTACAGTAGAACTCACGATACATCTGTGGAAAACGATTGTGGGCATACCGTTTATCGAACCTTTTTTTTGAAAAATGTGAATGCCTCACAAGAGCCACAGCTGCTCCCGTCTGGAGTCAGTGAGACTATGGCATCCCCATTTGGGGTATGTTGTCATGTAGTGGGGATGGGAAGGAGATGGGGAAGAGGAAGGTGGGGAAGTACCTGACTATTCAGATCTGTTATTGTTATAACACGGCTATACTCGTTTCAAGCAACGTTTCAATTCTGAATGGTGGTGTTACTGAGAGTATCTTCCACTCTGGAATTTGCCGCAAATAAACTATATATTATTTTTAATTAATTACTTAATTGTGAAGTAACACAAAATAATCAAATAAAATTTATTTGCGCACGCCGGGATTCGATCCGACGATCATCGGATTGGGAGTTAAGAGCCTTACCTTTCGACCGCGGAAGCTTGATTCATTCCAACAATTATTATTTATGCCTAAAAGTTTAGTGGACATTTAAAAATCGATTACATGGCATACCAATGAACATGGATTCCACATTCCATAACATCATGTCATATGAAAAAAAAGTTTTATTTGTCTTTCGTATATATATATACATTCACCTATTAAAATAGCATTTTTATTGGGCACAATAAGTTAATTTCATGTTGCCCCGGCTCTGCAAGTGCAACACGCTTTGCCATTGATCTGAAGCAACGGGATGTAGCACTTTTAGAACCGACATAGAACCCGACAATAGTTGCTAGAACACAACACGACGCAACATAACGTAAGTAATACGTAACGTCTCCGATATGAAGTGCGGGCGCATGCTAAGGAATTTAAACAAGGAACTCGATTCCGCGAACACGCCAAAATACTCGTACCTACTTCGTGTGGGTACTGTGCACTGTGCACTGTGAACTGCTTATAGTGCTTATCTCATGAAAATATATGGCAGATATTATTAACCAAATTGAGTTTGAACAGCGCTGCGGGGTTCAAACGTTATTTTATATGGGCCGCCGGTTTCAACATTTGCTAGAGTAAAAGTAAGAGTGAAAGAAATTGCTACAGTTATGTATAAAAGAATGTGTTTTTCCATCAATTTAACACCGTTGTTACTTTAATTGATGATTATAATTGAAATTCAATTCATGTTTTAAAAGCTTTCTATGCTATGATTTAGCTATGTTTGCGTATGTTGAAACAGACGGCCCTTGGTGTTCCATTATGAAATTTAATTCTGAAATTCTTTGAATAAATAATTGGCGTTGGTTTAGTTAACTCTTTTTGTAAAATGTAGTTATGTATTAAGAGTAATTAATTAATTAATTTGCACCTATATACTCACATTGTGAGTATATATGTGCAATTTATACAGAGTGTAACAGCGAGGAACCCGAAGGATTTTAATCAGTGTTTTGTATTATTAATATTGTAATATTATTTTGATTTAGTAACCAGTATTTGGAGTAAAAAAATTGTTGAAGTCATTTTGCTGTCCAATGATATTTTTTTCAATTGAATATTACAAAAAAGATTCGAGTGCAGTTTACACGCGGTAGAAGCGAAACTTTACCAAAACAATCTCAACCAATACTTGAAAAGTGAGGTCATAATCATAGCGACCAATGAGCGCAGACCAGCGTAATTTCCGTTTCATATCTCAATCGATAGGAACCTTTAAAAGTGACATCATAATCAAAGCGGTCAACGAGCGCAGTCGATGCGTCGCAGGTGCATTAATTGTCATTTCCGTTTCATCCGAAATCCAAATCATAACGGAGCTATAGATGTTTCACTATAAAAATATTTTCCCATCACACGCTGTAATTGAGTGTTCAGCCAGCACGGGTCATGTGGTGCGCACTCCGTCTCGTTCTAGTAACACGGTTACAGAGGAGCAAGAGAGAGAGAGAAATCAGTGGTGAAGTTTGATAAAAACACTTTTTTTTTTTTTGGAAAAAAATATTAACGGACAGCAAAATGTCATATACGTTTTTTCCAAATACGCTCAGGCTTCGCTGGTTAAAATCCTTCTAGTGCGCGCTGTTACACTCTGTACATGGATTTTTTTGTTATATACCTCCGGGAACGTACCCATACTACGTGACCAACTTTTTGCAATTTTTAACCCCCCCCCCCGGTGACCAAAATCCTAAGCAACCCGCCGCTCATTTGTATGGAGCGTGACAATTTGAAGACCCCCCCCCCCCCCTAAACGTGTCACGTAGTATGGGTACGTTCCCCTCCGATTGGAGTTTTCTCAAGATAGTACTTACATGCAGATAAGAAAACTCTCTGATGTAATAAAAAATATAATATAATGAAGACATTCGGAAATTTTACAGAAGCGTTTTTTAAAATAAAAATAAGTCGTATTAGGAAGCTTTCCTGTAAATAAAAACGGACTTTTGAAAATCGGAATTATTCTTTAATTTGGACACGGAATTTTGCAACGTGCCTTTTGAAATATAACCTTATACATTTAGTGACGTAACGATAAGCTAGAATAATATTTAGAATAGATACATTATTTCATTGCCAAGGGAATAGAACATATTTTAGTACGCTAGGAGTAGTTTATAAGATTTAAAATTGCATAGAATCGAAGCGTATGGAGAGCTACCAGCAAATCCGCTACGGATTCGGCGGCACAGCAGTACAAACGTTAGAAATTCGCTTAGGATTTCTTGGCACACTAGAGGTTCAGGCGAAACTTAATGCTAAATCACTAGTTTAGATTAATATTTACTACGAATCTGTTTACATTATAAATAAACAAAATATGCTTTAGATAAGTAGAATTTCCTTTAAGTAGAATTGAAATAAAATTATAAGTTAGGTACTTCATAAAAAAAATTAAGCCAAAACTATCAAAAAAAATTTTTTCACCAGAAATGTATGAACGCATATAAGAAACAACTTTTTAAAACGTTTATGGTTAAAATTATCTGTGATGGTTTCGGCAGTGACTAGACTAGACTCCACTTCTCGCAAACCGGGTTACTGTAAATACAGCTGATTACATTGATTTTAAGTTATTTAAAAACTTTGACCGTCGAACCGAAGACGTGCTGCCTGGGCGGGATTGTAAATACCCGACCGGAAAACCCCTCTAGCGACCAAAAAAACAAAACTTGCCAAATGTTACCAGCGTTTAGAAAAAAAACCCTAATATGCATCATGTAATATTAAAATAATTAAATAAATACATCATATTGTGGTTTCTTTTCATAACATTATATTTATCACGAATGAGGAAATGAAAAAAAATTGCAAGACTGATGAACGAATAAATAACAATGTTAAGAAAGGGACGCTTATTTATATGACTTGAATACGCAGAGTCGGTGGACGCGGACGGTAAGAATGGAGTGTTGAACGCCAAATTTGACATTCTGGATGTTATTAGATCAAATTTATCAAAAACTCAAGATGGATTTGTTTTAATCCATCAGAATAGTAGAAGTAAGAATGAGTTAATGATGAATGTAAGTAAGTCTAAAGTCATGGTGTTTGAAAGGGAGAGTACGAAAACAGTGTGCGATATATTTGTGAATGATGAATACTTGGAGCAGGTGGATGAGTTTGTTTATCTGGGTAGTACGTTTACGAGAGATGGGAAGGCTGATAGAGATATCGAAAGAAGGGTAAATGCCGGTAACTCCATTAATGGAGGACTGAATGCTGTTGGCGCTAATAAAAAACTGTCAAAAAAAGCGAAGCTAGCAGTCCACAATGGAGTCCTGGTACCTACCCTGATGTATGGCAGTGAGGCATGGAACTGGCAGAGGAAGGATGAAAGTAAACTGAATGCTGTTGAAATGAGATCCCTGAGACGTATGTGTGGTAAAACCATGTATGATCGTGTTAGAAATGTGGATATCCGCAAAGAATGTAAGGGTGATGTAAGTATAATGAGCAAAATTAAGAAAGGGACCCTCAGATGGTTTGGGCACGTAGAGCGAATGAGCGAAGAAAGTAGTGTAAAAAGAATATATGATGCAAAAATGTGAATGGTAGAAGAAGTCGGGGACGCCCGAGGAAGACATGGCACGATCAAGTGAATCAGATACTTGAGACGGGCCATGTCAAAAGTCAGAATAATAGAAGAGTATGTATGAGACGATGTATGAATGTGAGTGAGGCAAAGAGTGTGTGCCAAGACCGAGTTGTTTGGCGGTCCGTCCTCTCTGCCTACCCCTGCGGGGAAACGGCGTGATGGTTAGTTAGTTAGTTAAGATAATTCTTGAGCGTGTGTCAGACGACTAAAGAATGCGGACTTTTTGCACATGCGGAGAAATAACGTGATATTTACATGTTTTTCACATTCAACAAAATCTGAAACACAAATAGTTTGTGGGGCTGACAATACGAGTGTCATCATTGGGTAAAACTAATCCCAGTAACGCCACTGTGTGTTCTACACCAAAAATCAGATCATGATGATTGCAAACTATCAGCAACAGATTGATCTAAAGTTGAATGATTTTCACATCATCAAGTTAGAAACTCGTCTTAATTCGAAAACGTGAAGTGAATTGAAAACAATCATTTTGCATTCTGAGCCATTCTCAAAAGTCGATAACTATGTACATTTATATTAATGGCATTTTTTAAATTCATCAAGTAAATAAACATATTTGTTTATTGATTTGGTGATAAGTATAGTAGATAAGATAATAGTAAGTCTAATGTCACGGTGTTTGAAAGAGTACGAAAACAGTATGCAATATAGTGAATGGTGAATACTTGAAGCAGGCGGATGAGTTTGTGAATTTGCTAAGAACGTATGCGAGAGATGGGAAGTCTGATCGAAAAATGAAAGAAGGGTAAATGCAGGTAACTCCATTAATGGAGGACTTAATTTCATCAAAACGCTGTGCAAAGAAGCGAAGCTAGCAGTCCACAATGGAGTGCTGGTACTTATCCTGATTTATGGCAGTAAGGCATGGAACTGGCAGAGGAAGAATGAAAGTACACTGAATGCTGTAGAAATGAAATCCCTGAGGCGTAGTTGTGGTAAAATCATTTACGATCGTGTGAGAAATGGGAAGATCCGTATGAATGCAAGGCTGATGTAAGCGTAATGAGTAAGATTAAGAAAGGGACCTAAGGTGGTTTGGGTATTTAAAGCGAATGAACGAAGAAAGGAATGTAAGAAGGATATATGACTTAAGTGTGAATGGTAGAAGAAGTCGGAGACGCCCGAAGAAAACATGGCACGATCAAGTGAATCGGATACTTGAATCGGGCTTCATCAAGAGTCAGAATAATAGAAGAGTATGGATGAGACCGGGTTGTTTGGCGGTCCGTCCTCTCTGCCTACCCCTGCGGAGAAACGGCGTCATGGTTAGTTAGTTATTTAATAAGGAGAACACATAAAGCACATGTTCGCAGCATCCTGGAATGTAACTCCATTATTTGGGTCCCTTCTGAACAAAACCGAAAAGAAGTAGAAAAGTACAAAAAAGGTTTGTGCGTTATCTTTATATGAGCGAATATACGTACTATCCATTCCTTTATCCATCATTGTTTTTAACAGGAATGCTCGATTTCAACATCTCAGAAGGCCACCCATGTTGAAATAGAATAACTGACATGTCCCTAACGAGTATACTCGTGGGAGATCCCATGCACTTTTTATGCTCCGAAAAAGCGAGAAATACTTACTGCCTATCAGAACGCGCCAATAAACAGAGTGACTCAACTGCTTTAACGATTCTGCATTGAACATCGACATTTTCAATGTCACTTACTGACAGATACTTGACACGTGTTACAAAATAGTAAAACTGCTCCCATGCACTTTTTAATTTACAATCTTCTCCTTGATATATTGGTGTATAACCGTTTTACGGAGAACATGAAAAATAAATAAATTTAGTTAGTTGTTATTAAAATTGTCTAAACGATTGGAAAGTCAGAATTTATATCAACGAAGCTTTAAATATGAAATTTATTGAAGTAAAGATTTAATAGGACACGTTGCTTTTGAATATACCCGTGTCGCCTGTTTTCCGCCCGAACAGGCGCTAGTTGGAAAAATCTTTTCGTATAAAATATTATTTATCATTTCTTTAGAACTTCCTAGACTTTTATCCCGCTTGGAGTTTTAAACTAGGATAGTTTATATGCAGATATTAATATCTGAAGCGGTTCCATGACGAAACTGAACATTATTTAACAGAAATTTAATAAAAAATATAATTATTAATAAAACTGAACATTGGGTTTTATAACTAGGCTAACAAGAAAATTTTAACAATATAAAGTGTATTAAACTGTTATATTTTCCTATGTAAGAAGTCAACTTGAGTACAATTCTCCCGTCTGGAACCCACATTATAATATACATGTGCAAGCTGTTGAATGAATACAAAACAAATTCTTACGTTTTCTAAATTTTAAAATGGGTATTCCAGCAATTATGTTGAACTATAATACTCTCTTAAATAATATGAATATACTTAAATTGTAGGACCGAAGAATTTTCACTGACTTAGTATTTCTATATAAAATTCTAAATGATTTAGTTGATAGTTCGGTATTGCTTGAATTGATAAGCTTTCGGATACCACTACGTAATACTAGAAGTTAGGGTTTATTTCATTGTAGAAATTCTGGGACTAACTAATATATGTATTCCTTTTTGCCCAGAATACTAATGGAGGTAAACAAATATACCAAGTCAGTGGATATCTTCAATTTATCTTTAAACAAATATAAAATATTGTTTCTGAAGCAGTTCCGTTATGTACAATAAATACTATATATTTCTTACCACTCACACGTAAAAGCCCCGAAAAAGGTCGTTAATCAATAAATAAATAAATTGAAAAAATTATATAATATATTATAATATAATATACTAAAAATTTTTTCATGTGCTCCTTTTTCATGGGCGTAATAAAGGTTGCTAATTATAAATATGCTTTTTGATAACTGTTCATGTTTATTTTTATAAAAAAAAATTATATTATATTTTTATTATTACTAACTTACTTTAAGTTTGCATAAAATTATTAATTAGGAATAGAAAAAGCGGACGTTTTGAGAATAAAAAACCTTTAAGGGGTGGGTAGGAATCTAGGGATCATTGTGTCAAGGAGTGACGGACGTATATATCCATCACTCCCGCTGCAGTGCAAGACGGTGGACCAGCTGGAGAGGTCAAAGGGTCTCCCCAAGCCGGCCTCTCCCAGTCCGGCCCGCCACGCAGCTGGTGGGAAGGCGCATCCGCAGCCAAGACCTGAACCCGGGCATCCCTGATAAGTCAACAAAATAAACGAACCATTTGGGGTGACCCATGGCGGTGGTGTTGGTTATCCAATATATGGTTCCCGGGCCGGCGGTACCCGTAACCGCCTCTTATATTTATTTCTTTACCAAACCTAACCTAACCACATATAATTATTTTCATATTTTGTTTTGTCAAGTTTCTTTTCAAGTTGATTTACACTTCTGATTCTGAGCTCTTTTTTATACTCCATACGAGCGATCGGCAATGGGCGGCCCGCGGGCTAAATGTGGCCCACGAAGAGCTCCTTTCTGGCCCTCAGGGCTGAAGTATGATGACAACGGACGATCGATTAGCAATCACAAGCGCACTGACTGAGTAGGCTCGCACGCGCACGAGTGACGTCACCTTTCACGCGCCAAATTCGAAATATTAATGATAAGTATATTAATACGGTCCGCCACCAAAACTAATTGCCCACCGCTGCTCTTCAATATAAATATCGACCTTTTTGAAATGATTACAGCTTTCAAACCAAAAAAAAAAACATTTTCACGCAAACAATTTTGACAATGCCACCTGAAAACTTCCTCATAATAATTATTTGTTGTTGCCATCCGCTAGTCGTTATCCATAAAACATCCCACTAAGTGCCTAATAATTATACTTGATAAAAGTTAAGATTGCCACCGCAGATGAATATTTAATATTATGAATGAATATTTAATAAGTATAGACCAGTGATTAGCCTCATTTGATGATTCGAAGGACAAACGAATAAAACACATTGACAATTTATAAAAAGAAGTGATATTTATAATTTTCTACATTCAATAGGCCACTTGCACCACAATTAAAAAAAATCTGGTTTAGGCAAATATTCAAAGACATTCTGCTTTTTTTAATCGTATTTTTGAAACCATTGCGATTTTTTTAAACTTTCAATTCGAAAAATCAGACGATTTTTTATAAACCGGAAATTTTTTATAATTTTATGGGTGCGAAAAAACAATAATTACATAGCCGAAAATCATTTTAAAAAAAGAACTTAATGGAAAAGAAAAAATGAACGAATGGCACAGGAGAACAACGAGGCATACCAAAATTATTATATCTCATAAATATTTTTTTCCTTGATCCATCTTTTCGATCATAAATCATTATAATGTTCAACGTCTATATATGACTAAATCCAATGTAACATACTTGTACTTGTAAATTAAAATAATAATAAAAATACTATAAAATTTGATTTAGTTAAAATCAGCACCATTACCATTACACCTCTAAAACAGGTACAGAAGGTATAAAATGTACGGGGATCTTTTCGTAAGTGTTGCCATATAAAAAAAATAAATCAGTGTGGAATTTTACTAAATTAATAGAACATTAACAGAGACGGGATATTTTCATATAGTGACGTCACGAGCCCAAATAATGGATATATTTATTTAAAAAATAAAAAAACTCTACATTTCTAAAAAAAAATACTAATCTTAGTAAATAAATCTATCCATACGATTTTTTCCAAGTCGTTATGAAATCCATGCAAGTGGCCCATTAATGATTACTAAATATACCTACATGTCACAAAAAAAATAAGACATTACAAAGAAACGGTGACCGGACAACTGAAAGCCGTACAACTTCATCACTCCTTTAAAAACTCATGGTGAAAAAAAATTGGTTAAATAGGTTACGTTGGGTTAGGTGTTAGGTTTATAGCAAATTATTAAATATTTTTTTCTCACTTTTGTCGTCGAACCGTTCTATCTGAATCGGGAACGTTAGGAGGCGTTAATGACGTTAATGACGTGAGCTCAAAAAGGGAGGGGGTCCAGCAAAATCTCACTTACTTGAAAAGAATATACGAAGTGGCCTAAATTTATCTCATCAAGAGGGGGGGGTCTAGATTGGAAGAAAAACTGCTTACGTAATTAATGTTTGCCTCCTTACGAGCCCAATAACGCACGAAATTACTGATTCAGATGGAAACTAGTTGTTCCAAGGTAATAATAATGTATGATAAGGTTACCGTAAAGTTTCTGGTGGGTGTGCTGGTGATGGTACCACTCTTCCAGTGGTAGTAACTGAGGTCTGTAAGCTGAGGTTTCAGCTTGACCTCCCCCCTGAAGAAGGGAGCCCAATCCTCGCACATCAGCCGCTCCTGGAAGTCGATGTAGCCGGACACCTCATAGCCCATCTTGTTGCGGAGGCGCAGGAAGATTATGGTCTGGAAGGAAAAAGGATTACGAGATATTATTCTAAGAACAACGTTTCGTGAAAGTAAAAGACAGGAAGATGGTTGTCAACGTAGATGTATTATAATTAGACACAGCCAAAAAGTTTAATTTATTTCGCCAGTTTACCTACAACCAACGTCGGCATTTGACGCATGCATTGACATACATACATCGAGTCCAGTTGATTAGTCAGACATCTCCAAATACTAAGTTTTGAGATAATGAGGAAAACAATTTTTGGATGCTCACCATTAATCAAATATTATTTAAACGTTTCAGTGATTTACATACATATTAAATGTGTTTAAAAAGAATACATTTTGAAATATCCTACTAGTGATCCAGAAAACATCGACATTTCGTTTAATTTACTACTAGTTTTTCTGCATTATAATCGCGTTGTTGGTGTTTACAGAGTAATCTGAGTATTGTACCAGATAAAGGATACACTTTTACACATAACTGCGTACTCCACTCAAATTTAGATTTTAAGGAGATATCTGATTAACCAATTGGACTATCGAAATATATGTTGCGCTACTGCAAAGACAGCGCCAAAAAGTTTGGAAAACCGACGGATTAACCTTTTTTAAACCTAGAAAAGGCTTGTAATCAAATAACTAACTTACTTCTAGTTATTTATAAAAAATCATATTGTTAAGTTCATTTTCCAATATTGAATCACTTTAATAATTGTGATTGATCTTGAGTAGCATCTTTGTTAATTATTCGTTTATTTGCTGAAAATACTCCCACGTGTTACTTAGATAAAATTCAAGTAATATAAAATTATGTTATTCTTTTGTAAATTAAATTTTATTTATTACCTTTGCGTGGTAGGAATTTTAAGTGTTCAAATAAGTACCCGAAGTCACAAGTTAGAAGTATCGTCGAACAAAAATCATTCCAAACAGATTTGTTATCTATTCAATATTCCATTGTCTGAATGACAAGTATCTACACTTATGGACATTCTTACAGAGTGGCCAGAAGTGGACAGAAATTAATTTACTTTTGAATTTTACCTTTTGTTTTATTTTTTTATTTAATTAATTGTTAATACTTAAGTTTATTTAAATCTTTCGAGGAAGAACACAGTTTTAGGAAGTTTTTGAAGTGCAACTTATTTATCCCCGTTAGCGATTTGAAATTCAGATGAAAGAAACGGAAATGTCTCACAAAAATTTATTATTTGACGGTCCACGGTTCTAATATAATGCGGTAAATTGCGCGTCGGCGCGGGCCTTCAATAGCGCAGTGGGCAAGGCGCTCGACAAGTCTTAGTAGCCAGAGAGACAGACATCAATCGAACTGAAGTTTGAATCCTACGAAATCCAAAAAAAATAAACATTTTTATTTTTGTGAAATCAATATCCAATCTTTAAACCACTTTAAAATAAATAGACAAAAGAAAAGAAAGCGACATCTACCGACTTTCAAGTTTCACTTCTACTGCATGCGAATCGCACACTCTGATTTTTTTAATTCGCTAGTGAAACGAAAAAATCGGGGACGTTAAGAAAGACGTGGAAGTATCGAATGAATATAAAAAAAATACAAGTGGGCAGTTTACACGCGGTAGAAGTGAAAACGTCAGAAAATTAAAGTAGACAAGAGTGGGGAGGCTACGAAGCGCCGCACAAAGAGGATACCGATAGGCCATGAAGCAACGCACAAAGAGTACCTATTAGTTTAAACGATTAGTCCATCTCATTCTCTCGCCAGCTAAATCCTCTAGATGTATGGGTTTGTCTCTTTTTAGTGTCGCTATTTTTCATTTCATCGAGTTTCGAACCACAACGGTGTTAAAGAAGTTTTCACTTCCACAAGCGAATGGATTAAAAATAAAAATGGTTAATTGCGGTTAACGGTTCATCTGTTTTATAGGTATTAGTTGCCAAACATACTTTATAATCATCGTAGTATTTTACGGAATCCCTTTTTCTTAACGATCTCGAAAAACTCTCAAACTGTGACCTATTATTCCTAAAAGGAATTTGTAAGATTTAACACAATAATTTTTAACTAATAACGTCATATCCGTCGTTAAGTCATTAAAATATCCATTTAATGACGAAAAATGAGAAGACGCAGTAATTTGTAGGCCATCCCGTACCTCAACTTTTACAGTAAATAATTGTTTATATTCCCGGCGGGACAGCATCAAATAGTATTTCAAAAAATATCGCCAGCTGCCTTCTGCCGGTGACAGGTGTTATTTGAAAAAAAAATCATAGTCTGATGTTCCTCGCGCTTTGACATCCTGCTTCGGCCAGGCAAACTCAATATTTATATAATAAAACATGTACTGAAAAAGCTCATTCGATTCCGGCCGACATTGCATAAGTTGACAGGCATCGTCAAACTGAATTATCTGTTTTGTGACGAATTGTTTTAACGGTTGAAGATTTTATTTATTTTTATCAGATGGCAGAGAGCATGCAACTAATGAGCATGTCTGTCAGTATCATTTAGGTTGTGTAAGCCAAACGAATAGAGTAAGGATATTAAATTCCTATTAAAATATTTAATAAAGTACGATTTCGGTGTGAACATTTTAATTAGCAGACGCTTCTAAACAGTGAATAAACCATTCCGCTGTCGGATATGTTGCGAACAAGTTAAACCCGGCTCAAGCAACATGCAGCCGCTAGCCGGTTGCTACTCCACAAGAGCGCATCGTGACGCTGCGGGGCACAGTGAATCGATTAGAACAATCCAGCTAGACAAAAAACACTTTTTATCCAAGACATAGTGTCGCTAGCCCAAAAAAATATTGTAATTTTTTTAACCTATTTTTAGAGCATATATAAAGCACCCAATATATATAACACATCTTTTGGATTAATAGTGGTTTATTTATAAATGTGTGTGATGTGCAGATGAAATAATAATAGCTGGCCCCTGCTGGCCGCAAAAAGCTCAAGAGAAAGATAAATCGAATTCTTTAGAGGAGGCCTTCACCTTCGCCTGAGAGAGGGTTTCTTGCTTATGAATAATTTAAGATACCTATATATAACACTTTTCGACAAGATTGTAAATAAGATTAATTTTACTTTTTATAACTCGGTAACATAACTGATTGAAAGAAATAAAAGTTTTTATTTATTTATTTGTAAATGTGTGATTGAAATCATTCGAATAATGCGTCCAACATAATATCAGAAATAAAACCTTGAACTGAGGGGTCAATTCCTAAAAATCACACCGGCTTTTTGATACTTAGTTCAGGCTTAGGCGGCTTAGGCCGACCTAAAACTCTTGGCCAATTTTAGAGAAATATTATTAATTTTGGCTAAATTAATTTTACTTAATTTAAAACAAATATGTACCTAGCTAAGCATATTCATAAACACAGTTTTAATCTGTAATTATGATAACATACTAAAATGGTAGATCATCGCCAAAACATTGTACTTAATGACTAGATCTGAATAGTTAGATATCTATTTTTCAACCTCCCGTTTTCACATCTATCATCTTTCTTGTTTTACTACGTCAACATCACAAAATACCACGTTCCCAGCCAATTGGGGTAAATTAATAATAATTGAGGGCTCCAAAGTTCCGCTGGCTCTGCGCAGTTGGCACACATTCACATTTCAAAAAACACATTGCTCTGAATATTTTTTTCTCTTTTACCAACACCACGATATTATAATATCATCCATTTATTTACGCAAAACACCACATACATACAAAATACGTCGCATTGATAAAAACGCATTTTCTGTCTTTTGCTATAAAATGACCTAATCGTTAATAAAACCCATCCATTATAGATAAAGGAAACAATGTTACTTTATTTTTACTCAGGGCAAACGAATACTGATTTGACAATTACAAAATAGTGGGTGGGAACAATGTTTTATTAGTATTGTGGTAGGGGTGGTGGCGTTGCTAGGGACTAATGAAGAATGAGTTAGGGACCAAATCCAAGATTGGGCTGTAAGATAATATATTTTGATTGTTGATAATAGATTCATTATTTTATTCAAACAAATCTTTAAACAAATATACGAGTGGTTCAAACAAAGTAACATTGTTTCATTTATAGAAAATAATTAGTTCAAAAATAACGTTTTAAATGTTACGACAAACTTCAACGCGGTACTTTAATTAAATATAACGACTCGTAGCACGTAGTGACAGAAGGAACTAAATGCAAATGATAAATTAATTTACTTAAGTTATTGATATTAATACATTGTTTTGGATTTTATGGTAATCCTTTTTTAAATTCTTATAAAAAAGTTGACTTTTGTTCAGCTACGTTGTTTGAATGAAATCACTGTGCGGGGTAAGAACCGAGTTTAGGGGCGGGACGACCGTTAAGACCGCTTTTAGCGGCTCCATTAGAAGATTCCTCTGCATTGTCTGGTTTAACGCCGCACTCCAGAGTTGCTACCACCTACTGCTACTACCTCCTAGCTATTTAGCTATCTGCGTTGGCCATTAATACTCATTCCTGGACTATTCGCGAAATAATGGAGGCTTACAACGCTGAAACCAGACTACGAAGTGCTAAAAATGCGTGGTATATTTTCATTAAGTTTCGTTTTTGTTTCGTCATAGTTGGGGTTTAATGAAAACATACACTCCTTGAACGAAGCAATATGTTTATTATTCTGATCCCGATTTATTAACTCACATGAAGTAATATGGAATGTTTTTCTACGAATATGGTTAGGTATACAATAATTTTATTGTGGTTTTCCCTTATAATAATATAGACTTTACCACAATTCTTTTAAAAAAGCATTAATAATTAATTTCGATTATTTAAGTCGAAATGAAATTAATGAGCAATATTTTGGGATACTCGTACTTTCATAATGTGTGCATTTATGAAGTTTTCTACCATGCCTACAATCGGCAGCCGGTGTGGGCTGACAACTGAGGTGAGCCGAGGAGTGAAGGTCCATGAAGGATGGTAGGATATGATAGGGTAACAAACAGTTAAAAATAAAACGACTCACCGCTGATACTCAAATATGTATCAACGTGTAAAATTGATTAACAGTTTCCATATGTCAAAAAACATGTTTATCGACCGATCGAATGTAGTAAAACCGGAAAATCTCGCCAAAATTTGAAAAATTAAAAATATTTTTAACAGACGAAATAGTTTACTTAAAAAAACCAGTTATGACTAGTCGAAAATTTGTCCTTCAGGTTCAACATTACCGAAAACTGAATAAAGGTCGAACATTTCGCTGGTGTTTGGATTCTTGACAAATATTCGGAGGTTTGCCGGGGTCAAAACTTTATTTTGCATTAGGTCTCCACATGTATAATATAGAAAAAAATCTTAATTTCCCCAATAGGCCACTTGCATCACATTTAAAAAAAATCTGGTTTAGGCAAATATTTCAAGACATTCTGTATTTTTTAATCGTATTTTTGAAACCCTGGCGATTTTTTGAAAATTTCATACTGATAAATCAGACCATTTTTTATAAACCGGAAAAACGGGACTAAATTTAATAGATGCGAAAAAACGATAATTACATAGCCGAAAATCTTTTTTTTTTATAACGTTTTCCACACGAATGGCACAGGAGCATAACGAGGCATACCAAAAATATTACATCTTATAAATTTACCATTATACCTCTAAAACATATGCAGACAGCATAAATGCACGGGGCTCTCTTTCCAACATCTGTCAAATAGTCAAACCAAATGCAAAGAACAAACAATAAATCTAGTGAACGTTAAATGTCAAATTCAAACATTCGTATGAAATCAAAGTGTTGCCATATTAAAAAAATAAATCAGTGTGGAATTTTACAAAATTAATAGTAACATTTTCGGAGACGGGACATTTTCATGTAGTGACGTCACGAGCCCAAATAATGGATTTATTTATTAAAAAAAAAACTGAACATTTCTAAAAATTTTTACCAAGATTTTCGTAATCTTAGTAAAAAAATCTATCCACACGATTTTTTCCAAGTCGTTATGAAATCAATGCAAGTGGCCTATTAACGTAAGATAGGGTGTTTACATTTACAAGTGACAATGTCCACAAAACTATCACAGCCGGGGAGGAAACTATCAGGGTCTTGAACACACAAAAGAGAGGATGAGACTAACAAACGGCTCAAATTACCTAAATGCATAGAGCCCAACCACGAGTATAAAAAATATCGCATAACCCACAACAAAGTATTTACTTCCACAATCTTAATCGCTAAACATTATACTTTACGTGAACTTTGTGTGATATCGTAAATAGTATGAAAATACTAGGTAACTGCAGTATTCCTGAATATTAAACACGGATAGAACATGATCCATATTGCCTGTTTTAATTAAAACATGAGGGCACGAGCAAAGGTGCATTTTCTCTGAATACTGAGCGTGATCTTCCGATGCCAAAGAGAGGCATCTGCAACACAGAATGTGAATTCTATTGAATGTGAAATGAACCGTAAACGAAGTTTTAATTTAAGGCAAAGTGAACGGAAATACTAGCGTGAGTATTCTCAACTCTCAGCTTTACCAGTTGGAAATAGTCGAATGCAATAGGAGCTTCCTGACGATAACATAAAGAAACGTATCGTGTTAAATTGTAACTGCATTCAACTGTGCAAATGAAAATTTGCACATTTTTTTACGGAAAATAATTTCCCTCAGGGCCTATGTCATCTTTGGGCATGCTGTGACTAGGATCCTTTCAGAAAAAGAAATTTCTGCGAAAAAAGGTTGAAGTGGTTCCACCCCAGTGGTATTATTGTGGAATTCTGTGTGGAGGGTCTTTTGAGGACAAATAGTAGTGAACATGGGTTTTAAAGAAATCCATGTTGTAGGAAGGAAGAAACACAGAAGTTTGCAAATTGTTCCATAGCCGAGCTGTCTCCAGTTTTTCAATTGAGTTTCGCTAATATTGTCTTCATTTAATTAAATATTACAATTTGAGGTTAAAAGTTAAAAATAAAAATTAATAATCATCATCATCTGTGGCTCTACAACCCAGGTCGGGTCTTGGCCTCCAGCAGAGCCTGCCTCCATGACTGTCGGTGTTGTGCTGCGTTGCGCCAGTTTCGGATGCCGATGGTGCTTGCATCCTTCACCACTCCATCCAGCCATCGAAGCTTTGGTCTTCCAACTCTTCTCCGACCCCCAGGTGCACCATCCATAATTCGCTTTGGAATATCTCCTTCGCTCATTCTCTGGATATGTCCAGCCCACCTGAGTCTTCCAGTTTTGATTTCCTTGGAGATATTAGGGTCCTCGTAAAGATCGTATAGCTCCTGGTTGTATCTGATACGCCATTCTCCATTATCACAGACTGGGCCGTAAATCCTTCGCAGCACCTTCCTTTCAAAACTTTCTAGGGCTCCTTCATCACCCTTACTGATTGTCCAGCATTCCGAACCATACATAAGAACAGGTCGTATAAGGGTCTTGTAAAGCAGGACTTTAGTTCTTCTGGTAAGGTGGCGAGATTTCATATGCTTCTGTAGCCCAAAGTAGTATCGATTTGCAGCTACTATTCTTCTTTTGATTTCGCTGGATACATTGTTGTCATTTGTCACCATAGTACCAAGATATACAAACTCGTTGACAGTTTCAAATGTATAATTATCTATCTGTATACTTGGTGGTTTCTGGCGTCCATGTACGGGCATATATTTTGTATTCCCCTCGTTGATGACCAATCCCATGTTCCTTGCCGACGTAGCTAAGCTTTTAAACGCCGATTTTAGTTCATATTCTGAGCGTGCGATGATATCTATATCGTCAGCATAAGCAAGGAGCTGAACAGACTTGTTAAAAATATGGCCTGTGGTTTGTATACCTGCATTTCGGATGGCCTTTTCCAGCGCTAAATTGAATAAAATGCAGGCAAGTGCATCTCCTTGTCTTAGTCCATTGAAGGTCTTTAGGGTGTCTGACAGATCCTGTTGTATTCTGACTCGGCACTCAACATTAGACATTGTGAGCCTTACTAAGTTTACCAGTTTTCTTGGGATATTAAATTCATCCAAGGCTCTGTACAGTCTTTCTCTATTTACCGTGTCATAGGCAGCCTTAAAATCTATGAAGAGATGGTATGTATCAACATTAAATTCTATTGTTTTTTCCAGTATCTGTCTCAGTGAAAAGATTTGATCAGTTGTAGATTTCCCCTTACGGAACCCAGTTTGATATTGGCCAATTATGCCATCCGAATATTTCATAAGCCTACCACACAGTACATTTGATAGGATCTTGTATGAGATATTCAGCAGCGTTATGCCCCTATAGTTAGAGCAGTTCATAGGGTCTCCTTTCTTGTGAAGAGGGCAAATTATTCCACAGTTCCATTCACTTGGCAGAGTCTCAGAGCACCAGATGGATTTAATGATATTATATATATGGACTTGAAGGTTCTCTCCGCCATATTTGAATAACTCTGCAGAGATGTTGTCAGTTCCAGGTGATTTATTGTTATGTAGACTTTTAATGGCACCCACTACTTCTTCTAATGTTGGTGGCGGCTCGACATTGTCATCATCATTAGTACCACCATCAGTGATGTTTCCATCCCTTGTCAAATTATCACCCACACTCTCATCTACACTTCCGTTTAGCAGAGCATCAAAATATTCCACCCATCTATTCAGAATTCTTGACTTTTCATTCAAAATATTTCCCTCGCTGTCGTAGCACATTGTAATTCTGGGCTTGTATTCTTTTCTTTGATGGTTTACCTTCTGATAGAAAAGTCGACTTCTGTTTTGGGCCTTGGCTAGTTCCACTTCCTTGATTTGGTTCTCGAGAAATACTCGTTTCTTCCTTCTGTGCAGTTTTTTCTCATGCTTTCTTAGTTCTCTGTATTCCATCTCTGCTTGCCGTGTACGATGTCGCTGTTGCATTCTTAGATATGCGTCATTCTTCACATTGGTTGCTTGTTGGCATTCTGCATCGAACCATAATTCTCTTGGTTGTGTTTGCCTGCTTCCCAGAACTTCGTCAGCTGCATTGGTAATCACAGACTTAACACCATCCCAGTATGAGTTAATATCATGTTGTTCCACATGGTCGCTGATGTCATCCAACTTATGATTTATGGTTGTAATGAACTTTTCTGCTGTTTCTGGTACTTTTAGGCTTTCAATATCAAATTTATTTGTGCGTGATCCCCTCTGTTTCTTCACGTTTGATATTCTACTCCGTATTTTGGAGATAACAAGGTAATGATCCGAGTCAACATTTGCTCCACGGTATGTTCGTATGCTCATTAAATCAGATTTATGCCTTGCCTCAACAAGTAGGTGGTCTATCTGGTTAACATTTCTACCATCTGGTGTTCTCCATGTTCCTTTATATATATCTTTTCTTGGGAAACATGTGCTACTCACAATCATATTGTGGGACGTTGCAAAATCAATAAATTAATTTTGTACCATTATCATTAGATTCTGCGTGCAGGCTATGTGCTCCAACTGTAGGTCTATACACTGATTCCCTTCCTATCTTTGCATTAAAATCCCCTATCACTATCTTGACATCATGGTCTGGGCAGTCCTGATAGGTTTTCGAGAGCTTTGCGTAGAAGGTGCCTTTTTTTCTGTATCACTTTTGTCTTCTGTGGGTGCGTGTGTTATGATAAAATATTTGTTAATATTTCTCGCAGTTTATTTTATCATAGATTTAGGCAAGCAGGTACCTAATTTCAAGAGGTGATTAAATAATATTTAAAAAAAATAATAAACTTCAACATAGATTTATTTTTTTTAAATTTTGGAAGTAACATCATTCATTTTTTCTTTTTTGAAAAGGGTATAAAAATGGAATATTTTGTTTAGTGCCCACTTCTTAGTTATCTTTCAAGGTGGTAGAGGGTTTAACTGACGAGTCGGTCGTGATTTCATTTGATATTATTTCGTATAATTTAATTAAGAAATACGAAGGTTATTGTCCGAAACTGGAACATAATTAACTAGGCTGCGATCATCGTTATCGTGATGTCCATAAGTGTATTTAATAACACATTTCTAACGTCGTAATTTACACGAAAATAACCGATGGATAATTTCAAATCTTAATTGCCAAGTAATAGGCATTTTATGTAAACACATGGAAGTAAAATATCCTAAAGGAAATCAATCTGATAAATAACGAAGATATATTATTCTCGCCTTGATATACAAGATATTTATGGCTGGATTTGATTTTGGGAGCAAATAAACATTTTGGCTGAATACAGTACCAGGTATTTTGTCTGTCTATACTACAGGAGAAAAACCAGAAGCTCAAGATCGTAATTTAGATAGATAGATAGAATCTTGTATTTTTGGTCGATCCAAGGAACGTGAGTTTATGTTCTGTTATTATGTTAATTTGTCCCAGTTTAATTTATTATGTGTTAATAAAATCTTTAATTTAATATATCTTAACAATACTGTTTAATTTATTTTAAAATAATCCTTCTAATTTAATCGTATAGTTTACATATCAAAGGCCCTGAGAGTGTTTCATTGCTTTACTATCTGCTAGCCTGGTTAATCAACCAGTGGCGCCCCTATAAAAATAAAGCTGGCAGATCTTTTATTCTACCCTTTTAACATCATTATTTATTAAACATTACATATTGCGTAACATTTTGACCCACTCCGGGATCATGTCTATCCTAATTATGTTTTATTCATGTTTTTGTATAGCAATTTGGCCGCCTTAAACGTGTTGGGTTTCGTTTTTTTTTTACTTTACGATTGTTTTACAAGGATTTTAATGTATATTTTCTTTTTCAAAGTCTGTTTGTTCATAACATGTCGTTTTTTTTTTTTCTCTCATGAGCTTTTGTTATTAACGAGTTTCATTTGTTTTGAAAATATTTCATTTGTTTAAAAACAATAGAATGTTATCAAGTTGATTATTTTTTTTAGGTTAACTATTTTCAGCTCGTAACGTCATTTCTAATTTTTAATCAAGCAAAATTTAATACCTTTTCTTTATGTTTGAATTTTTACGACTGCGTACTATTTATTATACAATTGAGAACGTCTTCAATCTTCGATTAATTCTACGGCTATTATTATGGAATAATGCTACGAACACTTTATTTAAAAGAAAAACAAAGGATAAACAATCAAATGTTATTGTTTATTGTTTGTATTTCGGTATAACTATTTTCATTTCGCTACGTCATTTCCAAAATATTATATTACTACGAATTATAAATGAATTATTGCGGCAGTAATTTTAAAACGAAATGCAAATAGAACAACTTTGAACAAATTAAACAAATTTGATTTTCCGTAATTTAAAAGAGAATAAATGTATTTACTTCTACGAATTTTATAATTTTAATAGTTTTCTACGTGATTCAAATCGTTTATTTTCTGAACTGGAATATTTTATTATTTTTTCAAAATGTCGACTTCATTCGGGAACGTAAATGGTAAAACAAAAGAAGGTCTAGTTAAGCGTCTTATTCAACGACTGCATCGAAAACAAGAATCAATTTTTCCTTTTATAATATTTTAACAAATAAGGTATTTTTCTAAACGTAGATTTTAATAATTATTTAAACGTCATTTACAAATCTAGTAAAGATTTTATTCAAAAAATATTATTATGGAATACAAATAACTTGAATGGAGCTACTCGATTTTCTCACATTTCAAGCGCACGGAATGCAGATATTTCAGAGTTGTCTTTTCTGGTTAGACAGTTTCTTTCTATTTCGTTTTTTTTGAGGTGGTGGGCCCATCATCACAGGATTCGAGATAGGATGAAATAGTCAATTGTATTATAACGTAATCGATTGTTTAACAATATACATAATTATCAATAACCTTTAAAACTTCTTTTTGCCAATTGTGACATTTTCTTATATTTTATTTACAAAAACGGGCATTATTTTCAATAACAATTCTGAAAATCGTTTTGAATTTAGTACAATCAAGTAATTTTCAACGGTGACACAAGGAATAATGTGATATTTATTATCATTATTTTAACAAATAAAGGACAATATACACGAAATAAGACTTGGAGAAATAATGGACAATGACGCAACGTCATTATTATCATTGGAGGGGAGTTGGCGGAGGTATATCCAGTTTGAACAACTGGGTCCTGGTGTTCAACTTACCATTCCTAATGGTCTAAATAAGTTCCAAAAGGTAAGGGTGGGCGTGTACCCCATCCGCAACGTATCGATCCGGCGTCGATAACGTTTACCTTACATGAGAGACAGAGGGCGAGAGATGCTTGCTGTCTGCTCATCAAACCCTGAGCTGCTGTCTTAGGTACGGAACAGTGTGCTACATCGTCAGTCGGGAGGCAGTGGATCCGTTGTCTGTAGAAGGATAATACCTATAGGTGATGGAAGGACTGCAGTCCACTGGTCCATGTGCATACACGCAGTACTACGTGATGTGAAACTTGTCTGAGTGGTTCGAGTTGTTTTGGAAGTTTTTATGAGCAATTCTGACACAACATTCTACAAGTAATTCATAAACTCGGTACTATTGGTAGTGATTTCTGCAAAATCACATCATTATTTTTCTCAAATATATCAAGTCTCAATTAATTTGTGCACGCCTTTATATTATCTTATGTTATGCTCTACGTCAGAGCCAATAAAAGTCGAGCCCATAAAATCAATAATAAATATTGTACACTCGACGCGTAATTTTTTTTTGATGTCATAATCATGGAGAATCTATCCATTGACTTTAAAACATGTAAGTTCTGTAAAGCCGAGCTAAAATATCTAGGTTACATGGTAGATTCTCAAGGTCTTCGTACGGATCCGGTAAAAATAGAAAGTATTAGAGATTTCCCGGTACCAAAGAATGCGATAGGAATCCGTGCTTTTATTGGACTTTGCGGATATTTCAGACGATTTATTAAGGGGTTTTCAAGCATAGCAGCCCCTCTAACAAAACTTACGGGGTCAAAAAATGGTGTAAGTAATTTTAAATGGACGAAGGAAGCTGACACAGCATTTATTTATTTAAAAAATGCACTAACGACTGCACCAGTTTTAAGTTGTCCTGATTTTACTAAACCGTTTTCCATCCATTGTGACGCAAGCTCAGCCGGAATAGGCGCAGTTATTATTCAAAATATAGACGGAACTGAACACCCTGTAGCTTATTATTCAAGGTGTTTAAATAAACATGAACGTAACTACGGTATCACTGAAAGAGAACTTTTAGCAGTATTAGATTCAGTCACACACTTTAGGCCATATATTGAAGGTGCACATTTTACCGTAGTCACCGATCACTCCAGTTTAAAGTGGCTCAATTCTTTATCAAATCCAAGCGGTCGCTTAGCTCGCTGGAGTACTCGTCTTTCACAATTTTCATTTGACATAATACATCGTAAAGGAACACAACATATCGTACCTGACGTACTTTCTAGAATGGATCTTGCCATAATCTCAGGAATAGACTCACAACCAACTAAAGACGAGTGGTACTTAAATGTTTGGAAGGGTTGCCAAGAATTTCCACAACGATATTTAAATTTCCAAATTAAAGATAACGAATTGTATCGTCATACAAAAAATGGTATAGCACTGTGTGAGGATACTTCATGGAAATTAGTAGTTCCTCAGGAGCGAAGGGCAAATATTGTAGCTGATTCTCATGAGTCAATTCGAGCTTGTCACCCAGGTATTTTTAAAACTTATAAAAAGCTACAACTTCATTACTATTGGCCAAACATGTATAGAGAGGTAAAACAGTTCATAAACCGATGTACTGTTTGTAAAGCACATAAAATTAGCACGGCTCCACCAAACGGTATTTCTAAAAACCCAAAAATAGTCACTAGACCAATGCAAATGTTATCAATAGATTTAGTTGGACCTTTACCTCGTAGTTACTCCGGTCATACCATAATTTTATCATGCGTCGATGTTTTTTCTAAATATACTTGGTTATTTCCGCTGCGCAAAGGCACCGCGGGAAGCATTGTTAAAAATTTAGAGGAAAACATCTTCCTTGTACACGGAGTACCTAAAACGATAGTCTGTGATAATGGCTCTCAATTCACAAGTAGGGAATTTAAAGAATTACTAAAAAATTATAATATTCAATTACCTTTTTACAATACTTTATATACGCCACAAAATAACGTTGTTGAAAGATACAACCAAACTTTGGGTACTGCATTGTCAATTTTAGTCGAATCAGATCATCGTAATTGGTCGAAGTTTCTACCACAAGTTCAATCAGCAATGAACAACACAGTTAATTGCGCTACTAATTTTACACCATATTTTTTAATGCACGGACGGGAGCAAATAATTGACGGGGATTTGCACCGTAATCCTTTAACAGATGGAGAGACAAATCCTAAGGATGGTACTCTACATAAAATTTATGCAAAAAGATTACAAGGACTGTCCTCTGTTTATGAGAAAGTCTCTGACGCCCTTTTTAAAGCATACCAAAAGGGAGCTAGTCATTATAACTTACGAAGGAAAAATGTTACATTTCAGGAAGGTGACGTAGTATGGAGAAAAAATTTTGTGCAATCAAATGCAATAAATTATTTTGCACAAAAATTAGCACCCAGATTTGTTCAAAATGTGGTAATTAAAAAAAAATCCGACCTTGTGTATGCATTAGCAGACCTTCAAGGTATATTAACCGGCGATTACCATGTGAAGGATATCGTTAAATCGGACGACATACCAGTCTAGTTCGTTTAATTCAGTGTCTCAGAGGGTTTGGCCATCCTATCTGAGTGCCGAAAATAATATTAATTTTACGTAAAAAATTCGATGCACAGGAGCTTCAATAAGGCCTGATCAACCGATTTGTCGCTGCCTTGCATTTATATAGTTAGTAGTACTATTATATTTACAGTTTTACAACTAAAATATAATAACATTTAAACATTAAATATACAATTTTATGTAAAAATGGTCTTTAACAACATTCTATAACACAGGTACAACTCTAGTACTTCGCTCGAGTTCAACCATTATCGTGTATTATTACGGAGTTATTAATAATACAACTTATTAATTTACATGTTATGAATGAACAGACAAACTAAAATTTTAATCACGACGTTTTGTATATATGTGTATATGTTTTAATTTTATTTAACTTAGAATTTTTAAAAAAAGATTTACCACCAAGTATTTATACTTTATTTTCTTTTAAAAATTCTAAGCAATCAGTTTATAATGAACTGTGTACTTTTACATTTAATTCTACAATTTTTGTTGTTTAATTAACGGGATTATTCAGAGATCCAAAGATTCGTACCTCTTTGCAACTTGGGTTGTCTTGTTAGTTGAAAAATATAAAATTTACATAAAAATGTTAACATTTAATTTCATTTCATATCGTTTTTCTTTAAAAAATATATAAAAAATATATAGAGATATAAATATAGTTATAGATGTGGTTAAGTTAGTTTATATTAGAGCATATCTCCTATGCATTCGAGTATGCAATACGTATTTTTATATTAATTAAAGAGATTAGTTTATTTAATTTATAAACTTTTGCTTAAAAAGTGTTTGTTTTCTCTTGGGAAACTGGAATTTGTTTGTTTCAAACAATTTACTAAACAATTTCGACTCCACAAAGCTGGTTGTCTACCTCAATTATTTGGCACCATTCATTGGCGATGGTTGATGACTTTATGACATTTAAATTATTTAATTTTATATAAATTTTGAATGCTATTTTGTATATTTCCTTCTTGGATAGACCAATTGACCTTAGTGAGTTAGTCAGGAAACTCCACGGAGTGAACATTCTTGATATCCTAAAGATGGATTTAAATTCAGTGCAAAGTGAGGGTTGATTGATCTCCCTAAAAGTGATGCCTATTGAGGCTTAATACCCTGATTTGGGACAGTGACGCTTTAGAGCATAAAGTGATATGACGTTTCTGAAGGAGTTATGTAAAATTTGTAGAAATAATAATTATAATATTTTTTCTTTCAAGTTTAATGTGTGTTGATTATTAATCATTTAACGATTGTTGTTCATGTAACATTTAATTATGTCTATTTTAGGTATTTTAACTATAATAATCAATAATATTGTATTCTAATCCTAAATCAAATTTAATCAATTTTAAATATTTCAAAAAGTTCATACGAATTATTAATTATATATTATGTTTTATTTATCTTTGAAAAGATTGTTAAATATTATTAATTGCTTTGTTGTTTTTATTTTATAGAAATCCTTGGATCGACAAGAGTATCAGATAGAATAGGTTTCTTTTATAGTTATGTTTGGGGACAAACATTTGCGTGGTCCGGGAGGTA
The DNA here is from genome assembly GCA_917880885.1 of Limnephilus marmoratus. Classification (NCBI taxonomy): domain Eukaryota; kingdom Metazoa; phylum Arthropoda; class Insecta; order Trichoptera; family Limnephilidae; genus Limnephilus; species Limnephilus marmoratus. The sequence continues at coordinate 57,159,725 of OU862912.1, read as the reverse complement.
ATGTTATGATAAAATATTTGTTAATATTTCTCGCAGTTTATTTTATCATAGATTTAGGCAAGCAGGTACCTAATTTCAAGAGGTGATTAAATAATATTTAAAAAAAATAATAAACTTCAACATAGATTTATTTTTTTTAAATTTTGGAAGTAACATCATTCATTTTTTCTTTTTTGAAAAGGGTATAAAAATGGAATATTTTGTTTAGTGCCCACTTCTTAGTTATCTTTCAAGGTGGTAGAGGGTTTAACTGACGAGTCGGTCGTGATTTCATTTGATATTATTTCGTATAATTTAATTAAGAAATACGAAGGTTATTGTCCGAAACTGGAACATAATTAACTAGGCTGCGATCATCGTTATCGTGATGTCCATAAGTGTATTTAATAACACATTTCTAACGTCGTAATTTACACGAAAATAACCGATGGATAATTTCAAATCTTAATTGCCAAGTAATAGGCATTTTATGTAAACACATGGAAGTAAAATATCCTAAAGGAAATCAATCTGATAAATAACGAAGATATATTATTCTCGCCTTGATATACAAGATATTTATGGCTGGATTTGATTTTGGGAGCAAATAAACATTTCGGCTGAATACAGTACCAGGTATTTTGTCTGTCTATACTACAGGAGAAAAACCAGAAGCTCAAGATCGTAATTTAGATAGATAGATAGAATCTTGTATTTTTGGTCGATCCAAGGAAGGTGAGTTTATGTTCTGTTATTATGTTAATTTGTCCCAGTTTAATTTATTATGTGTTAATAAAATCTTTAATTTAATATATCTTAACAATACTGTTTAATTTATTTTAAAATAATCCTTCTAATTTAATCGTATAGTTTACATATCAAAGGCCCTGAGAGTGTTTCATTGCTTTACTATCTGCTAGCCTGGTTAATCAACCAGTGGCGCCCCTATAAAAATAAAGCTGGCAGATCTTTTATTCTACCCTTTTAACATCATTATTTATTAAACATTACATATTGCGTAACATTTTGACCCACTCCGGGATCATGTCTATCCTAATTATGTTTTATTCATGTTTTTGTATAGCACGTGGACATTAATAATACTATAATTAAAGAATTTTCCAGATATACGAATAAGTGATATTCTATGATCAACCGCGGTAAAGCCTTTGACCAAATGCTTTACCCTTTTTGAGACAATAAAACCTGTTCCAAATGCATGATCCTTCTCGTGACAGCTGTAGAAGATGGTACAGTCACGCTTTTCGATTGCTCCCTTTCCTATCCATCTAATCTCCTGGATTGCTGTTATGTCAGTTTTATATTTAGCAAGTTCGTCTAAGAGAATTCTTAAACTTCCTGCGCGATACAGAGATAGTACATTCCAAGTAGCAAGTTTAAAATCGTTATCCTTTATCCGTTTGCCGGGTCTTTTCCGAAGTCCAGTAGTTGTTGTCCGAGGCTCTGTGTTTGGCTTCGTAATATAGGTTTTTTTACGAGAAGAGGTTATTGGCCTCTTGCTCAACCCCCTACCAGGAGGACCAGGGTTTTTCTGTAGGGGTTTTCCTTCCCTTAGTTGGGGGGGCCCGATTTTATGGCGTCGGACATTCGCCATTCATCCTCTCCTATCTGCTATGGCTGCTGGCATTGCCAGTGGCCACATTGCCCAGGGCTCGCGGACGTGGACGCTAGGAGTAGGACTATTGGTAGTGTTGCTAGTGGAATGGAATGCAACTATGGCATTGCACGGTACTTAACTGATGCATACTTCCCAACAAAATATGCATCCCCGTGACCCTACCAAAATTGAGCCACAAAAAAATTTAAAATAAAAGTTAAAAATAAAAATTAATAATAGTTTAATCAAAAAATATAGTATTAGCGAAAATAACTTCATAATTGGAGATTAAAATGTATAAAACAATTATTGTTTTGTAAGAATTTTTTTTTTCAAGTAATTCATTATATTTTTTCAGGGGAATAATGTAAAACCCACTTACCGTTTCTCTGTGAAAATATTTTGAAGGAGCTAAGTACAACAAGCCTCTGATTACCCAGCCCTTTGTTTTTCTACACAAGCCCCAAAAGAATAACTTCAATTTGGCATATTTTAATTAAAAGTCTGAACAATAATTTGGCAGTTAGGGCTCTTGATGAATTCCTTGAGAATACGTTAAATGTAAATTCCGAGAGTTGTTTAAAATTCATTGAATAATCAAGGAACGTCCCATCTCAGATTGTAAACAACTTGCATATGGTTTAAAAAAAATAGAGCCTTCTTGTGGAATGGTTTTGTGAAGAGTACGTGCATACATTGCACACGTCGTTTTTGTAACCATACCTTTTCAACAATTTTATAGTCTTAGACAAATTTATGTTTTAATACCGCACAAATCTCAACTGACCGGAGTTGGAACTATGGCATCTCCTATTTGATTAAGTTGCGAGGCTAAAGGGAATGGAGTGTGAAGAGGAAAGTTTGGAAGAACCCATATATTCAGATCTGGTCAATGAATGCTGTTAAGTCGATTCAAGCAACGTTTCATTTCTGAATGGTGGTCTTACACCCGGGCGATACTGAGAGTATCTTCCACCCTGGAATGTGCCGCAAATATACCTTATATTATTTTAACCCGTATAAATCAGTCCCAACTCACATAGGTCGCATATACGACTCCCTTGCCGTCATGGTGATAAATATGATCTAAGCGGTGTTATATAGAGAAAACTCCACGCTTTATGTTCAAATCTAGAAATTAACTATAGAAAAAAATAAATGTACCTCTACGGAACCAAGGTTTCCAATTTGAGAAAAATGTATAAAATTTCGAAATTTTTTTAACAATAATTTTTATGAAACGACAAAAATGTGAGGTTATAATAACGTTTACCCAATAAAATATGTGTGTGTTTTTCTTTTTTTTTCGTTATCAGCAATTTTAGATAGAAAAAAAAATAAGGTGAATCATTTTTAAAGCTTTTTATGTTTTTATTAAAAAATTTAATATTTTAGACATTATATGTTTGTTTTCTAATTACAAAATTTGAAAGCATTTTCTACCTCCTTTCAAAAACATTTTTAGTTTTCGGATACATTAAGAAATGTTCCATTTATATGGATTTTATTGCAAAGCGGAAATTTTCTGAGCTTCTGACAGAATAAGCTCGTGACCTAGAAGGGTTAAATTGAGAAAACACAAAAACAAAAACGTGGAATTAGAAACGCATTATCACTTCGTATGACTGACTGACGAGATGTGATAAACCTAATGCTACTTCCACACCAAAGCCAACCTTCCAACTCCGAACTCAAAAATGGCGGAGGTCGAATAGCTGATTCGGCGCCGTATCTTATCAGTTGCCGATAATTGTGCAGGCGGTGCTTCGGTTTCCATTATATTGATATCGATTCGTGAAGCTAAAAAAATAATAATTTCAAACAATTTTTAGACAACTCTTCCGTAAAAATGTTACGCAGACTGACGTGTTGGGCCAACTCGCCAATTTGTCATCGCCGATCGCCTCGGAGGCGATCCAGGGCCGACTCGAACTCCAACCTTCCAACTCGAACTTCCAACCCACGAACTACTCCTCCACACAACCTTCCAAACGTTTGAAATTGGAAGTTGACCGCATTGTGGCCGTACCATAAGAATTACTCAGACAACGAACAAAACATTTATCTGTCATCACAAGTCTTGGTCATCACTTCACAAAATACTTATACAATAAACAAAATAAACTCTGAAAACCGGGTCTGACTTACGTTCAATTGCTCCAGCCGATTGGCCTTTTCCCTCTCGGCCAAAGCCTGCGCCAAGGGCTCGGTGAGAGTGAGACCTTCGCTCGCGCACTTGTATGGCCGCACCGTGGGTCGGACCACCTCTTCGATCACTGCGCGGTGCTTCACGAACTGCTGCTTGGAAAAACATTCCCCGGTTGTTCTGAAAAATCATATAAAACTTGATTGAAATCTCTTGAAAATCTCTGTTGTAGCTAAATAGCACGCAGTCACTTGGACGTATCAACACAAATGATTTAAAAATATGATTATTTCAATAATGAAACCATGAAAAATTGAAGATCAAATGTTTCTCATATTATTTTAACTAACTTTGCTACACGACGTCGTCGCCCGAGCATCAGCGTTTTTTTTTTCTTATTGAACAACTGATATAACAAAATATAATGGTTACGTTAGGTAAAGATATAGTCTTAGTCCTCCTCACTAGGGGTTTCTGTACCGAAGCGGACTAAAATTGCTTAATTATAGTTTATTTGTCTTCCATGTCATTTTTATTGTCTTCATTAGAGTGTTTTCGTTGACCTCTTTCAGCCATGTTTTTATTCTTGATTTGTACTCTTTAATTTTTTTTATTAGTTTTATGTCTTGGGGAAGAATATTATGGAGTTTATTTGCAAAATAAGTGTAGTTTCTTTGTTCGAGTGTGGTTTTATAACTTCGAATGTTTTTTATGTCATTTTTATTCGATCTAGTGTGATGGATACGCGGTCTAGTGAGGATCCGGTATTTTTGAATGGCTTCAATAATATATTTTTGGCACATATTTATCGTACATTTGGTACGTCAAAGCTATTGAAAATTTCAATCGAAGACGAAGGTACTTTCAGTATGGTCTTTATGGTTCCTTTTTGAATTGTATTCAGGTTGTGTATGTATTTATGTGTAGTAGATCCCCATCCTATAATTCCATGTTCATTCCTATAATTACTATAGATGTAAAAGTCTATAGTTCATGATGAAAGGGCCATTACAAGCTTAAAATAGTAACAAAGATCTAAATATAAAATCATTTCAGGAAAAGCCGTGAAAATTGATTGATGCCAGAGGTTTGTAAGGTTTTTGCTGTTTCAGAACGACGGTTCCTACTTCAGGGCAAAAATATAATAACTTTACATTACAAAACAGTAGGTGAGCAAAATATATAACACCATGTTGTGGTGGGGGTAGGCGCGTGACCAGGGATTAGTGAAGAATGGGTGGAGGAGATGGAACAGACCGTGAAAGGGAACATGTCTAAGATGGGACTGTAAGATAATATTTTTCTATATTGTCATTGGATTCAAAATTTATTGATTTTTTGTTTGTTTATTGGTAAATTTTTTTTATAGTTGCTTTTGTAGTTGTAAGAAGTGGCTAATAATATCTACATAATGTATGTTGTTTCCTTCACATTTGACTGATCTCTGCGTGAAGGACAATGTGTTATTACTTTTAGGTCGGCCAAGTCGACCGTGGAACCCCCTCTTATGAATATTGCGCAGTTTAGGGTCAGAGCTCATCACGCTGACATCATATTTATAGAAAGACAGATTAGACAGAAGATTGTGATCAAAAACTAGTTTTGAAAACATTTAAACTAATTTCAAAACACACTTTTTTAGAAGTTGATTGAAATCAAATTACTGCAACAAACGCAGAGCGTCCTTGAGGTGATTGTATCAGTAAACGGCCATAAAGAATGGTGACCATTTAGACATAGTAGGTAAACAACTTCGTGTACCTCCTAAGTAAAAAAAATGAACAATTCGTTAAATGTTTTTAAATATACAATGGAATTCCGACAAAATAAGAAAAAAAAAATATACCGGCTTGTTAATATTGTGTTTCATCACTTTTTAACTGTTCAGTTAAAAAGTGGGAAACTTTAAAAAGGATTTGGAAAGTATGTTGTTGATCCTTTTTGATGAAAAAGTATCACTTTCCATGCATAATTTAAAAGAATTTTAAAGAGGTGAAAAAAGGCTTTGAAAATTTTCGAAAAATTCTTTCGTTGATTTTATTTCCTCCGTTTGAAAACAAGTTTACAAGAATTCATTTGAAGTATGCGTTTTCGCTGCGCAAAATACTTTCAACTCTAGATTTCCTTCTTCTAATGGTTATAGTCTACAAAGAACAGAATAATATATTTAGATGTTCTTTTATATGGTGTAGACTTATAGACCCAAAGGCAGTATGATAGAGTTTTTTTACGTCTTCTGATAGTGTTTTTTTACGAATCTGTGGGTGTATTTTATGGATAGAAGAAAAATTCATACATTATTATTTATGGTTTTCGATAAACTTTTAAGGCAGCAATAATGAGATACTAACTTTTTATTTGCAAAATGATTTAGATTTAGTTTATTTAATAAAAACACGTCTGTTAACACACCTGGGATGGTCAAAATGTTCGAGAATTTTTTTCTAATTTTTACTCTGAATAATAAATATTAAACTTTTTTTTTTAAACCGGAGTTGTATATTTTCTTCAATACGATTTTTTTCGTTATTTAACATATTATTTTCACATTTTTGTTTTGAAAAGTTTTAATTTTCGATGTCCATTTGTTACTTTAATTTAAAAGTTTTTTGCGACCGGTTTTGACACGTCCGTGTCATTAACGAGCAAACTTAAAACTAACTTAAAAATTCTATACAAGTAACAAATGTACATCGAAAATTAAAACTTTTCAAAACAAAAATGTCTAGAAATTGTTACATAGTCAGTGCCCAAGAAATACAAAAAATATTTTCACATTGTTTAACTCAATAATTCAAAATATCTCTTTTGCCTTTTATTTGAATAGTTTAAATGATTTCACATATACTCGTGGTTTTATGGGTCCATAATGATTCTAAATTATAATATTCATGACGTGTTGTTTTAAAGAATCATTTGAAATTTTTACTGTTAATACATTAATAATTTTATATGAAAATTATTTTATCTTAGATTATCAAAAAGTCTATTCACACTTTGATTGTTTTTTTTTTTTATGAATACCGTACAAGAGTTCCAACTGCTCCCATCTGGAGATAGTGAGACTATGGCATCGCTAATTGGAGTATGTTGTGAGGCGGAAGGTATTGGGGAGGGGAAGGAGATAGGAAAGAGGAAGGTGGGGAAATACCAGGCTATTCAGATCTGGTCACCAAACATGGCTAAAGCCATTTCAAGCACAGTTTCAATTCAAAATGGTGGTCTTACACCAGGGCGATACTGAGAGTATCTTCCACTCTGGAACGTGCCGCAAATATACTATACATTATTTTAAATCAGTAAATTGTGAATAAAACAAATAAATAAAAATATATATTATTTACCACGCCGGGATTCGATCCCGCGACCTTCGGATTGCGAGTCAAGAGCCTTACCGCTGAACTACGCGCCGGCCGTTAGCAAACGAAGGTGCGTAATGTCAGTGATTAGTGCACGAAGTATATAAGTGCTTCTAGTGATTAGTGTTATGTGTATCGCGCAGTATTAACACTAACTTAATATCTACCTTTACAGTTAAGTTACCACTAATCACTTGCTAATAATCAAAGTTTAAATCAGCCTTAAGAAAGTAAGACACTCATCACGTAAATAAAACAGTCCCAATTTATTATAAACCTCGCTCAATAACACCCTAATCTCTGTTGTCCACCATTGTTTTTCGTAATACTGTTTTGAAAGTTCACCCTTAAAACAAACAACCAAAAAAATACTGCGTTTGACACGGATCAGACGTGTCTACGTGATCAAATTCCACAATTTTCAATTATTTGCAAATATTGGCAAAGCGTACACATTTTTGGAAAGATTTTAGTCATTTTATGAACTTTCATAATATATGTTATGTTTAATCATTGAAGAAAATACTCTCAAACGAAAATCTGAAACAGATAAATCATAAAAAGATTCGGCCACATCGAACCCAGGACCTCAGGCTTGTCGGGGCTTTTCTCTACCATTGAGCAAATTCGACCCTAACCCCTTTGGTCATATTTAACTCTATCACACTTCGATTAAGAACTACAAACATTGTCTTGATTTTTATTGACTGCTATATTTATGTGCCTACAATTGCCGGATTCTAAACGAACTAAATGTAATCTAGATAGTTTCTTGGATAAATATATTGATTTTTATCAATAAATTCGACATAAATTGACTATTCTACAAGTCTAGGGTGAATTTCTGTTATTTTGTTTTCGTAATTTTAATTTTTATAATTTAATGAGAAAAACTGCAAATTTTAATTTTCTATTATTATAGGCAGTATTAGCGACTCTGATACGAAAATTTTGAAAGATATAAATCAGAAAAGATTCAGTCCCATCTAGGAATCAGACATGAATTCCAAAAAAGTACCATATATAATAATTGGATGCATAACTGCAAAACGTAATAATTTTGAAAATATTGGATAAAATCTGTGTTCATAGTTCTCTGGAGAATTCGAGGTTAACCTTACTTTTTTCAGTTTGTAAGACGATTTACATCATGATCTTTAAATATGTAATAATTTTCTTAAAGCAAGGTAGGTTCACAAGCCAGTGAATAATAATTGAAAAAATCGCCCGAAATAAATAAATGAAATTAACCAATTTTATTTATTTTATTTTTATTTATTTATTTAACGCCCAAAGGGCTTTTACATTTTGATTGTACAAATAATTCATGACAGATTATTTTTAAACATATACAGAAGTTACAAAAAATAAAATTTTGATAAAAAAGCACACAAGTCATAAAAATACAAAAATACAGCGATTTCATAGGTTTTCAGAAAAATAGATATGTTTAGGAATAGTTTTGGATTAAGTTTTTTACAAGATTAACAAAATTCGCCAAGTTTATGTTAAATATGTCAATATCACCTAAGTACTGATTTCCCATAATGTGAAATCGTTGTATCGGAGAGTGGGCAATGTAGTTCTGCTTATGAATGCTACAGTAGAATAGTGTATTGTATTGTATTGTAATAGCGTGTATTGTAATAGTGTATACAGTAGAACAGTGTATTTTATGACTTCTTTCGTCTACTTTATCTTCCAAGTTCATTAAAAAAAGATTTAATTTAATTTTTTTTTTTAATGGCTTTTCACCCCAAAGGAGTGTTCTGGCCAGTGTCAAGTGAATGCTTTTGTGAGTGTAATTTTGTGAGTGTAATTTAAAACGGTAATTTTTTGAGTATATTTCAAAACGGTAGTTCATGTTAGTTTTTCTAAAACTTAACTGCATTTTTTACATCAATTTGTAAATATTTATAATTTGCAAGAAAAATTAAGTTTTCAATATAAATCTCCGGAGAGCGTATTTTTGTCTCAGAAGTGCTTTCTTTGAGGGCTTTTTGACATAACTTTAATAATTTCTTTGAGCTTGATGACTTAGCATAAAACATAAGTATATTCATGTTTATCGCTGCAAAGAGAGAGTGCTGCAATTTATTGCATTCATTAAAATGCAACGCGACATCACTCAAAAACCAGAAGTTAAACCACAAAATATTTCAACCCCTGCTATAAGTTTGATAAATATTCTAACAAGCCTAATCAATTAGAATCAAACCGAATCTTTTTTCAGATTTTTCTGTTTCAAATATTCGTATGATTGAATATTACAATTTGTGGATTTACTGATTTAAGTTATTCCAAAATGAAAATAAAATATACATATTATGTATTATTATTATGGAGGCCTCAGCACGGGTAAACCACCCAGTGAGGCCAACATCATTGAATTGTTTTTTATAATGTAAATATATTGCATCAAATAAAAAAAAATAAAAAAAAATAATTGGAGAAGAATCGATTGAAAGAACGAGTAAAAAAACGAATAAGAACTATGAAGAATAAAAACACAATGTATCATTTAGAGTCTAATAGAACAGAAATACATAGATATATGAGCACACAAGTGCTTTATACGTGCTTCCGAGTCGTTAAAATGTTATGGAAGGATCATTTATTTTATAAGGGTCAATATCATGGGCGTTTAACTTTATGTGGCGAGGGGAAATACAGCTTAGAGATCATTCTTTGTAGTTAGAAAACTTTATAATGTTACAAGGGCTTATTCTAAAGCCTTGGCCGGATGAAGATCAGAAATAAACAGAGCCGAAACACTTTCATAAAAAGGAATTACGTCAAGCAAATTGTTGACTGTTGAAGTTCGACATTTTTGTACTTGTTCTCTGTTTTGTGTGTAATCGATGGGGCTTATTTGAATGTTTATCAAACTTATAACAGGGGTTAAAAGATCTTGTGTTTCAACTTTCGGTTTTGAGTGATATCGCGTAGCCCTATTGCATTTTAATGAAGGGAATAAATTGCAGCACTCTTTTTTACAACCATTAACATTAACACACTCTCGTATTATTATGCTAAGCCATCAAACTCGGGAAAACAAGCTCCGTGGTATAAATAACTCGCTGTTGGCTTCAAAGAAATTATTAAAAGTTTTGAGAAAAATCCCTCAAAGAAAATTAAGCACTTCTGAGACAAAAATACACGCTCAGGAGATTTATCTTGAAAACTTATTTTTCTTGCAAATAATAAATATTTATAACTTGATGTGAAAATGCAGTCGAGTTGTGGAAAAAGAAACTTCAACTAACATGAAAAAAAGTACTTTTTAAAAAATATATTTTAGTTTAAACGGACTTGGAGAAAAGCAGAAATCATAAATGAAAGTAGAGCATTATGGATGGTTTGTTTAAAAAAATTAGGAAATTCATCTAATATTTGTTAATTAATTTATTTCATAATTATTTTTGATTTTTTCAGTAAATAAAAATTCTGCCTGAGCTGTCTGTGCACCCTTCGAACCTCTGGTTTAATAAACCCAAAATTTGCTTTGAATTTAAGTATCGTTTTCAAAATTGAAACTATTTGTGCGAAAACTTCAGAAACGTATTGAAATATCTATCAATAATTGTTAAAAAAATTAAAGAAAATACTTAATGTATTTTTAAAATTTGAAATGATTTTTAAAAAATCGCATTAACTTCACTTAGGAGGCCCCGAGGAAAACAATTTCCCTCCAAGCCTATGTCATCTTTAAGGACATCGTGTGGAGGTCCTTTTCAGGGAAAAGAAGGAGATGGAGTTCTGGGAAGGAAGAAGGTATGAGGGGTGGGTAGGAATCTGGGGTCAATATGTCCAGAAGTGACTATGTTAGGTAAGAATCCATCTCTCCCACTCGGTACAAGGCGATAAGTCGAGAGAGTCCGGCTGGCGAGGTCAAAAGGTCTTCCTCAACCAGTCTCTCCCGATCCGGCCCGCCACGCAGTAGGTGGGCAAACACATTTGCCACCAAGATCTAGTAAAACCTCACCCCATGAAACCGGACACCGTGCTAGAATTTAGATTATAATAATCATCTGAATTCTTGTGACCATTTGACAAGAATTCAGATTATTCCTTGATTTTTTACGTGTCCATTCCTAATTGCAAGCTATTCTTTCACGCAGGTTGCACAGTCACTTCCGCAAGCCTTTAGATAAACCTTTGACTTCCAAGATTTTAGGTGAACCCATGCTTTAAGAAAATAGATTTTCTCCAATTTGTACCATATTTTTGAAGTGAATATTCTTTAGCACCGTTGTGAATTGAAACTCTATGAATCGGAAACGACACTAAAAACAGACAAACACATACATCTACAAGATTTAGCCTGCGAGAGAATGAGATATACTGAAACCTTACCACATTGGCCGCTTTGACTATGGGCTCACTTTGAGATTGTGTGTAAGTTTTTTTACGTTATGCAGTTAAGGCGCCGCAACTGCGGACAAAAAAGAAGAAGATGGAGAGATATGAAATTACGAATGTTAGAGGAGAGCGCTAGTATTTAAAGTGACAAAATGGATGCGAAAATTGTGAAAATGTATAATTAAACACGACTCGTTTACAATAGAGCAAAAATCTCGCGAGGGTTGTCTTAAACAGCATTAAAGAAGCACTGTCACTTTTGAAACACTTTTTCATACATATAACTTGTAAAATAACTGAAACAAACGTGTTTATAATAATTTTTAGGGCATGCTTTGCGATTTTTTCTATCGAGGGAATTTTTAATAATTTGTGTTTCGGCGCGACAAATATCTAAGTACTTACATAGATATTATCTTAAAAAATAACATATTTTTTTAAGAGCTTAATAACTTCAAATGTTTAAGGGAGGTTTGCAAGAAATCGGTAGAAATTCGGGTAACGGCGTCTTAAACGCCAAACTATTTGCTACTTTGTTGCAATTAAAAATCTTTAATATCTCGAGTTGTGCGGTATTTGTTGCAACCAGATATAATTGCGCACACCTAGCTCTCTGTACCGACGTCATCCTGGATTCAAATTGCCAATTTACATATTTACAGGTAATCTGCCACTGCCTATGAATTTATTGAGCTGTACTTAAATCTGACACGTCGTTGAACATTAATTCTAAAATATTCCACAGAACGCCGTTTCCCCCGTCAGTTTTACGGGGTATTTGTGCCTAATCTACGAGTCATCTCTTATTTAATACCCGCAATAGCACCTGTTTAGAAGGAGTGTTAGTAAATCTAATTTTCAGTCAGTCAAAGCAAAATATGGTTCAAGCTGCGCAGTATTAGAAAGTGCTTTACTTTAAGCACATATTTAAATTCCTTTGAGTCATCCATTACATAATATTATAATATAATATGTAATGGATGCACATACTCGTAACAGTATTAGAGTGTCAAGCAAATAACCTTCAAAGACTCTTAAAATTTTCATATCAGTCATATTTTAAAGTATCTTAACATATAAAAATTAACGTTTCTTTGTTTTGTCACTTATGAGCTCCTAAACCATTCACCCGATTGCGATTAAACTTTGGTGATTTGATGTGCGCATGCTCGCGATGGTTGCTACATAATATAATAGTGAGCTCTGGCGCTATGACATTATTTCCTATACTATTCATCCGATTGCGACGAAACTTTGGTGAGTTGTTGTGCTCACGTCCGCGAAGAATTATATATGTATATTGGTGGGGAGGCGGAAGAGGAACGGAGACGAATGGGAAAGGACAAACCAAGGAGAAACCATTTCTTTATTTATGTGGCATTGCAACTTATGGCGGGAACTCGATAGTTTATTACAAATATTTTTTATCAAACCATTTCAGTATTATGTATTCTCAATTGAGAACAATGCGTCTCATTATTATTCAGTCACTAGCTGGTTCCCGACCTGCGTTGCTAAGCCATATTCAAAGAAATACATTGTTTCTCCCTGGATCACCTTTCAGCGCGTCCCCGTTCCCCTCCCGCGTCCCCTTTCCAGCTAGCTTTATAAATTATAGCCTAAATATTATTATGATGTAAGAGCTATATTATTGTAAAGTTTCATTAAAATCCATTCAGTAGTTTTTGCTTGAAAGATTAACAAACACACATACATCCATACAAACTTTCGCGTTTATAATATTAGTAAGATTGGCTGTTTCGGTCGACAGTAACGTTACAAGTGACAAGCAGAGGTGGAATTTAATGAAGGGCTGTTTTTTTAGAGAAACTCGAGACGCCGAACACCCCCCTACGGAAATTTATGATTCATTGAAGATTCTGTTTATTAAACGATCTGGTATCATTACTTTCAATAACGCGATTAAGGAGAATCGTTTTCTTATTCGTTGTAAAGTTATAACCGCCAAGAAAAAGTAAACTTGATGATGCCCACAAATCTGGAGTACCTCTTGGTCAGTCTGATAGTCCATTATTGCGATAAATTGAAATATCTGCTTTATGACTCTATGAAATTATCAGCTTTGGCAGTTACCTCTTTTTTATCATGCCGTTAGTTTGTCCGACGATATTTTTGTTAAGCACGCTGTAAATCTAAAGTACGGCTAATATTTTTAGTATTATCGTAGTTGGACATTTTATAACGTTCGAATAAAATGTTAAGTATGTTGAAGTTCGGATTAAAAATCTCGCAAAATGCAAATATTTTAAAGTTACTTAATTTTCCAGATTTTCATTTTTCGCAAAAGTGTCTCAATTTTTTGAAGCCGAAGGGTGAGAAGTGATGTACCTGGCAGTCTTGATCTGGTCACTCATCACAGCTAAAGAGATTTTTTTTTATATTAACTCCATGTCACCTGAGATGCTGTGTGGAGGAGAGGAAGGAATGAACATTGGTCTTGAAGAGACCCATAGGAAACACAAAGGCCGGCAAATCGTTCCATAGCCGAGCTGTTGAACACAAGAACGAGTCGAAGAAGCGACCCGTTCTCATGTAACCAATGACAACCGTGTGCATATGTTGGTCACGCGGTTGGCGTGTTTCCCAACTATGCACCGGTGCCGAAGGGATCAATGACGCTAGTTCCTCGGAGCATCTTCCATTGAAATACCGGTAGAACAAGAATAGCATTCCCACCTGTGCTCTAAAGATTGCAGTCCGTCTGTTAAATTAGGATAATCTATCAGACGGACCGCCCGTTTCTGCACAGAGTGGAGGGTTTTTTTCAGGTGTGTTGGGAATCCAGACCAGAGGCGGCTGCCAAATTCAACCGTTGGGCGCACTTGTGATTTGTGCAGTTTTAGCAGTTGTTGTGTACTATTATTGCAATCAAAGTTTTAATTCTGAACGGTGTTGACTATGATGATACTGTCTCCTGTTTTATATATATTAGCGAGTTCCCGGCATGCGTTGCTATGCCACTTCATAAAGAAATTGTTTCTCCCTGCGTGTCCTTTCCCATTCGTCCGTTCTCCTTCCGCCTCCCCTTCATCTCACGCATCCCCCTCCCCTTACGCGTTCACACTCCGCCTTCCCTCTCTCTACTCCCCTCTCCCGCTTCCCCCGCCCCACGAACCCCCCTCTTGATATTGCATTGGATACATTCAGTCCCGGTACATTCAGTTTTCAAACAGCTCGCATTCCACCTAATGAATTTTTTATATAAATTTGATGTTAAACATATCGATATTCGAAGTGATTCTATTTAACAACACGACAGCTCTACCGACTGGCATGACTATTGACAAGTTAGTTCTGTTGCGCCTCGAGAACATCAAAATAAGAGAAGTTAATAAAACAGTTTATTTCCACATCTCTATCTATACGAGTCCTGCAATCTACGAATATTTCAGACAAAAAGAAAAACACGCGCAGGTTTTTTCTCATTGTATGAACACGTTATTTTTTCGTCCAAAAATAAACGCCGCTTCTCGAGTGTGAAGTTGAAGAAAAATCATAAAAACAGTTCCACTCCCTCTAGCTTCCTACTAAACGTACATTTTTCCGACACATTCAACTTTTATTGTTTTCTATGTTAAACGAGTTGCGTAATTTTAGCGCTGGAGTCCCTATTGCTTTTACGACTCGGTCTTGTTTATATGACGCCTTCTACATTCTTAATTCAGAGCCAAGAAAAAGCATAAAATTCCCGTTTAATGCAGACAATACCCCCTTTATAAATTGTCTGTAACCTCCCATGAAAGCATTTTATAAAACAAAGGTGACATAAACATCTTGTAATAACGACGTAAATTCGTCAGTATCACCAGGGTCGTGCCTTGACAGATATAAATACGTAATTTCACTAATTTCCACTAGGTTATTAACGAGCTTAGTGCATTCAGGTTTGTGATGCCTATTCTGCAGATTAAACGTATACGGTGGGAATAGTAACAAGGGAATACGAAGAATCATAAACCATCAAAATGGTAATAATAAGATCAACAAATATTAACAAGAAGCACCGCGGCGTTGCGGGTTCAAACCTCTGTTAGCACAACCAACATTTTCGGCATATATAATTATAGAGTAGGAGGTTTAAAAATATTGATTTCAGGTTATTCATACCCGTGAAACGTTTGTCATTTAAATAATGGTTCTGCGAACTTAACTTAACCTAACTTCGCGTCCAAAAAAGTATGTTTCTAAATCAAAACTAAATTTTTCTCTGAAATTATGAGATTAATTAATGGGTTCTTAAATATCTACCAATTTATTTATAAAACTTTTTTTTTACATTAGCTCCACACAGGAGGCTCTAAGGAAAATATTTCTCCTCAGCGCCCATGTCATCTTTGGGGATGCTGTGTGGGGGGGTATTTTTAGGTAAAGGAAGGAGAGGAAGTTCTGGAAAGGAAAAGGATATACAGGGGGTGAGTGTGTCCAGGAGTTAACGGATGTATGAATTCATCCCTCCCACTGCGGTGCAAGGCGATGTTCCGAGAGAGTACGGCTGGAGAAGTCAAAGGGACTTCCTCAACCATGCTCTCCAGATCCGGCCTGGCATGCAGCTGGTGGGCAGACGCATCCGCCGCCATGACCCGAACAAACCCCACCCTTTGAACCCGGTCACCACTGCTAAGTCATCAAACATACCGAACCAGTTGGGGTGACCTATGGCAGAAGTGTTAGTTATTCAATAAATGGTTCCCGGGGCAACGGTACCCATGCCCGCCTCCCAGATTGAATATGTTTTATGTAAAACAAAATTTTGTTTCAATTAAGTAATAACATAATTTTGTTGTTTACATTAACTCTACAGAACAGGCAAAATCTCTCAAGTCCTATGACATCTTTGGTAATGCTGTTTGGAGGGTATTTTTAGGTAAAGGAAAGAGAGAAAGGTCTGGAAAGGAATAAGTATGAGGGGTGGATAGGAATGTATTCAGGAGTGACGAACGTATAAATCCCACTGCGGTGCAAGGCGATGGGTCGAAAGAGCGTCGACTTGCACCGCAGTGGGAGGGATGGATTCATATGGCCGTCGCTTCTGGACACACGGAACCTCAGATATCCACCCACCCCTTATACCCATTTTCTTCCCGGATCTTCGTCTTCGTCATTTCCTTAAAATTACCCTCCACATAGCATTCCCAAACCCGGCATAGGCCCTGAGGAAAATTACCTTCCTCGATGCCTCCTGTGTAGAGGTAAAATTAAAAAACTTCTGATATAAAAATTCACTCTAAGCTAAATACGGTTGACCTAAAAATTCCAATCAGAAGAAGAGCCCAAATTTTTTATTTTTTTTTTTATTTTAGTTATTTGTAGATTTAAGTTTACAAAATTTCTAATTAATTATAATATTTCATATTGCAAACTAAATTTTATGTAGTTTTATGTAGCTCCTACAATACATCTTGAACTTTCCAATTGGTGTGGACTTAGTTTCTGGTAGCGTGTTATATAACTTCATCCCTTTGCACAGTAAACTGTTCTGCGTATTCGCCTTGTCCTTTTTTTTGAAGCCTGATTTCCTTGCACGTCCTTGTGTTATGTCTGTGAATGTCCTTGTTAAATATAATTTTATTTGAGAAGTATTTTGGTAAAATGTTGTTTATTATTTTATGTATAAATATCATCGTATTCAAGGTCAGCATCTGTTTCACGGTTAGCCAATTCAGTTCCTTTAACATTTTGTTTACTTTTGAAAATCTATTTCACCGAAGTATTATTCTCATTGCCCAGTTTTGGAGAATTTGAAACTTATTTTGTTCTCGTTCGTTACATAGGAAAAGGATAGTTATGATGCCAGGGACTGACTAAAAATTGTTAATCAATACAGATAAGTCAGAATTTAGTAGGTATTGAATGTGTCTTCATAAAATTTATTACGTTAGCCTTTAACTTGAAAGGTTCTTCTCGTAAAAGATAATATTTCTCCATTATTCTTTAAACCCCCTAGCGACAGCTACGATTTTTTCGCAAGGTAAAAATAACTAATACTCTTTTTCATTATCTACTTATCCTAGAACGTATAAATTTTTTTAATCGGTGTACGAAAGTCTTCCTTACTTAATGGCCAGTAAATTATGTCCTCACGATTTTTACTTTAGGGTAATACACAAATTTATCATTGGAACTATTCCAATAACTTAATTTTTTATGTGAGTACCTCACAAGAGTTCCAACTGCTTCAAACCATCTGGAGGCAGTGAGACTATGCCATCTTCGTGGGGTGCGGAAAGAGGCAAAAGGAGGAAGGTGTAAAAGTATAAGGCTATTCATATCTTTTTTTTTTTTTTTTTTTTTATTGTATATTTTATTTAGATATAAAATTTGACATCTTATATCTAATGTTATCTTTTCTATGACTACTACAATATTATTTACTACCTACTGACTAAAATTTGGACTTTACAACATTAAGACATAATCCACGAAAAACTGCAAGACTTTTAGCCTCCTTAACATTTACAGGGAGTTCATTGAACATTTTAAAACCTTTATAATAAATATTATTTTGTGTTCCCGATAAATTTGTTTTCGGAAGCCTAAAATCGTTGCAGTTTCTCGTAGGATAACAATGAACTGTACTGTTGATTCTAACATTATTCAACATATAATCAGGTAACATTTTATTTTTTAACTTATAAATAAAAACTAGGGTATTGAAAACTAATCTTTGCCACACACTTAATATATTGAGTTGGCGTTGCATGGTTTTTATCCTTGTATATCTGCTACAGCACAATATAGATCTCAAGCCTCTGTTCTGAATTATTTCCATTCTTTTAATTTGTGTTTTATTGCTCAGAAAGATTACACTTGAGCAATAATTCAGATGGGATGCTACAGTTGTGTTATAGACCAATTTTCTAGTTTTAATGTCTAATTTTCCCTTTATCCTACTTAAGAAATTAATCTTTTTGGCAATTTTTTTAGTTAGCATTTCGAAGTTAGAGTTAAGTTTTAACTTATTATCGATAATGATTCCCAAATATTTAATTTCTTCTACCTCTTCAATATTTTGATTGTCTATATTTAGGGTGATAAGTTCATTTTGTTTTTTCCCTAATACCATGAATTTACTTTTATTTACATTTAATTTGAGTTTATTTATGCATAACCATTTAGATATTTCATGAAGTTCACTTTGTATTTTTGACAATGCATCTTCAATATTATTTGCTATGATATATAAAAGTGTGTCATCAGCAAACAGTTTGATGGAACAGTACTTTAGACACTTCACTATATCATTAATATATATAATAAAAAGTAGTGGTCCCAAGACCGATCCTTGAGGAACTCCAAGGTTAACTTTTTGCTCTTCAGAGATAGCATCTCCAAATTTGGTTCTTTGTTTTCTGTTTTTTAGGTAATCAGTAAACCACTGCAATTCTTTACCATGAATTCCCATGTCTTTCAATTTCATTATAAGTCTTTCTCTGTCTATCGTTTCGAAAGCACGTCTAAAGTCTAAGAATACTGCTATGATGATTTTCTTCTGATCCATACTTGTTTTCCATTCATTTATGACATAATTAATTGCTGTTTCACAGGAATATTTATTTCTAAATCCAGATTGTTGTTTTGCAAGAATGTTATTTTTTTCAATAAAATTGTTTATCTGTTCTTTAACTATCGATTCTAGTAATTGTTCATATTTGGGTAATCCATTTATTGGTCTGAAGTCTTCGAAATTTTTAGCATTTATGATTTTGGGTACTGGTGTTATTATGGAAGTTTTCCATGACTGTGGAAAAATTCCCTCTAACAGAGATTCATTTATTAGTGCAACTAATCTGTCTCCTATAGCTGGCAGTGCATCTTTGATTATGCCTATCGTAATTCCATCCGTGGACGATTTTAGTTTCATTGCATTAAGAATTTTCATTAAATACTCCATGTTTATTTTATTAAACCTGAAAATATTATTATTCTCTCTTCTTTCCATTGATTGAGAAAATGTGTCTGTGACTAATGGAATGCTCTTATTTATGTTTTCGACACTGAGTATAAAATTTGTATTAAATTTTTGGGCTATTTTAGGTTTATCATCTTCAACTCCATCGGGGAACTGAACTTCCTTAGTGTCTCCCTTCTGTTTACCGCTTATAATTTCTTTGAGTGTAGTCCACATTTTCCTTGAATCACTTTGAGAGGTAATTATTTTTTGTCTAATATACGAATTTTTGGTTTGTTTTATTTCTGTGCTATACATGTTTCTAAGTTTCTTATAGGTTTCCCATCTTTCTTCCGTAAATTGCATTTTACAGGCTTTATAAGCTGTATCCCTTTGTTTTTGTAGAAGATGTAAAGATTTCGTATACCAATTATTTGTATCTTCTAATATAATATTAGTTATAGGCATTAGCTCGTTTACTACTGTTTTCAGATGTCCTACTAGTTCATCAGCTTTTTCCTCCAAATTTCCTTGGTTATCGCAAACCCACTTTTTGTTTTTTAATGCCGTACACAACTTATCCTTATCATAGTTCTTTTTATTCCTATACGTTATCTTTCGTATTTCCTGTGGCTTCGGACTACTATATTTAATTTTTGTAACAATTGTTTCGTGATCAGATATTTTGAGTTCTTCTACAGCATTAACTTCCGCATAAAAGTCATTCGAAATTACTAAATCAATCATGGTTTTAGAGGTTTTTCCTATTCTTGTATAATTGTTGACAAGTTGCTTCCAGCCTAGGCAATTTATGATGCTTTGTAGTCTTGTGCTTTTTGCATTGGGTTTCATCATATCGATATTAAGATCTCCGCAGATTATTATTAAATCTCTTGTATTTATTTGTTTACGACACCATTCATCAAAAAAATCTAAGAATTTTGTATCATTTTGATTTGGGGAATGATAAATAGCTACGTAGGTTCCCCTCTTAAAATCCTTTTGAATTTCAATAGCAAGCATCCAGGTATTATTTTTATCTAGAACCGTATTTGTTGTAACTTTGTAAGAGATATTATTTTGAATTAATATTATAACTCCCCCCGTAATACTCATTTAGCAGGCATACTATGCCTGCTAAATGAGTCGCATCTGATTGTCGAATAGCCCTGAAATGTTATTTCGTGTAGTTTGATTTCTTCGGTAACACAAGTTTCACTCATCATTACCATGTGCGGTTTGTATTCTCTTAGTATGTCTTCAACTTCTTCGATATGTGCTAGTAAACTAGAGATGTTTAAGGAGTATATTGTTATGAAGTTTCGGTTTAATCTAAAAAATTTACCATTCTGTTCTCCTGTTCAATTTTTCGACAGTATACTGGACAGTCTTTGCTCCATACAGGGTGATCAATTTTTAAATTTAATTTTAGTCTTTCATTTGCTTTTTTGCAATTGATGCAGGCATCGTATCCTTCATTACAGTTTTTAATATCATGGGATTTTGCACATCTTGGACATGATATCTCATTTTTACAATGTATCGCCTTGTGGTTAAACCCGTTACAGTTAAAACATCTCAAAATATTTACATTGTCATAAACACGGCATCTGTCCCATCCTAAATATATCTTTTCAGCCTTAATTATTCGTTGGTACGTGTTGCCGTCGACTTCCGCATATACTGTGTAATTTATCTGGTCTCTTTTATTTTTAAACTCTTTTATGTAAGTAACCTCAATATTTGAGCTTGTTTCGAAAATGTCTTCATTTTGTGATTTTATTTTTGTTTCAATTTCCTCCCTGTCTTGTTTCTGAGTTATTCCAACAATTTTGATACTTGGTTTCTTCGCTTTAATTTTTTTAATATCGTATTTGTCTCCTAATTTTCCCTTTACCTCTTCACACATCTTGTCTATATTCGATGCATTTTTACATTCAACAATTATTCCACCATCTTTTGTGTTTCTTACACCCGTCACACCGCAGTTTATGGGATCAATATTATTTTTTATTTCAGTTGTAGTTTTGACATTTTCTTGTTTATTTTTCGGTTTAATCATTACCATAGGCTCGTGTTTTTTAACTTTTTCAGCATAAGATTCATTTAAAGTTATTTTTTTAATATCATTTTTTAGGTCATCGTTTTTATTTTTTATATTTTCAGAGAGACATTTATTCTCAATAATTATTTTTTCGCATTTTGTATTGAGTTGGTCGTATTTTTTAGACAAAATTTCCATTTCTTTTAAGATTGTCAAATTTTTCTGTAATACTTCCTCTATTTTACCTTCATACATTTTAGACTGTTCGTCTACTTTATTTTCAAAGAAAGTTTTAATTATTTCAAATTCCTTTCTTAACATTGTTTTAATGTTGTCAGATAGGTTTTTTTCAGATGCCTCTTGCGTCATATTTGCCCTGGTGGCGCGCGTAGTGGTGGTATTCTGGTTGGTAGACATTTTTGTTACTTCACACTAACTTATGTACTGTGCATTATGGGAGCAATAGCTGTAATTATGGCAGCTTACAATTTCGGACTATGGTAAACTCAGCTTGCAAAAAATTTCCGTTATTCTCAGCTCGACTCTACCGTCTATTTCAACAAGTTTCTATGGTTAACTTAACTGTCAAAATAAATATCTGTTATCAAATAATCAAAATATCTGGTCACTAAACACGTTTTAATCCATTTCAAACAACGCCAACGTTTCGATTTTGAATATATATTATCTACTACACATAATTCTCTACATCTCTATCTCTACATATTATAAATTAAAGTCCCCCGGTCGTCTGTCTGTCTTTCTGTATGTCTGTCTGTTTGCGAAAAACTCGAAAACTACCGAACGGATTTTCATGCGGTTTTCACCAATAGATAGAGTGTTTGGTGAGGAAGTTTTAGGTATGTAATTTGTCAAGGATTTGTGTAAATTGGTTGAAACATAACGATAATTGTTAGAAGTGTCGGAAAAAGTCAAGCCGCATGGTAGCTTTCATCGAAAACGCTGCCTAATCCATTTGGGATATAACAAAACAATGCATGGTGGGATATTCCTCTTTTATAGATCTACAAAAAAGTCCACGAAGGCATATATCTATCTTTTACGGATAGCTTACTATACCCATTCTATCTTCTAAAAGATGGTCACGTACATTGCGGTAATTGAAAAGTTATTTAGACGGATAGAGTATTAATTCTTATTAACTTAAATACGTTAGTTACCCCATGCATTTCATGCACATTATTATAATCTTTCACATCACCTCTACGTATTATAAATTAAAGTCCTCCGCGGCATCTGTCTGTCTCTTCGCGATAAACTCAAAGACGGCGTTGGTTATAAAGGTTGGATAACCATCCACTAGATGACGTTGTGTTTTATTAGACCCAGTAACGCGTTGCCGGGTCAGCTAGTTTTAAATAAATTATTAGGTACAACTTACAATTTCATATCGTCGACAATCTTAACAATAACCTTCAGAAATATCGAATCGAAACAATGCATGAAATTACAAATAAATTCAAGTATAGAATGTATCGAGATCATCTCCTTTCCTTATCCTATATTCCTTTTCGTATCCCCTTTACCTACAATTTTTTTGGTTTACGGCAAAATAAAATTCCTATATCTAACCAACATTAGCAAAATAAATTGCATTGGCATTGTACATATAAAAATGTTTGTTTCTTACAAATCAATTAATTAATAAATTGTGTAAAATAACACAAAGTAATCATACAAAATTTATTAAAAATGTCTTACTCCGCTTCTCGGTTAATACTGAATATTTCTTGTTCAAATAGTTAGATTTAGCTTTATTATTACGAAAAGTGAGTATTTATGTCGAGGGACACGAAAGAATATGCATTTTGCATTTTAGCTCACTTGCGCGATATATGTACTGTCCTACACCATATTCATATTTATCATAAATACTCCATATTTATAATACATTTCATAGACAACCAATACTGCCAATCATAGAAAAATTATTATTGTCATATAAAAGAATAATTTACTTTTATTATGAAGTGAATGCATTAATGACAAGTTTATTTATAACAGATGAATATGAATAGAAAGGTATTAGAATAATTACACACACCCGTTAGATAAACCCTGCTTGCAATATAAACCATATAAAACCTGGGATGTATATCTAAATGATGATGACACGCAGTTTCAGCGACCTGAACCTCAACCCAGTACCAGTACTACCGGGAATGAATAATTCGAACTAGGTACTTTTGTTCTTATTTTGACAAGAATTTATTTTATAGGGTTTTCTAAAATTTAGTCCTGCAAGTCAGGGCTTGAACCGTAACCACCCAACCACGGATGCTGTCGACTTACCTTTTTACAACTTATCTGTCTAATTAAGTCTAATAACGAGACTTACCTGTATCCCAGAGCTGCTACCATCCGCACAACTAGTGTGCTCCGAAGATTCCTGAGGTCTACAACTTGCACGAGGGAGTCCAAATAATCGTCGTAGGTCTTATACGGCAGCAAACGCCTGTCTGCCTCTTCGGCGGGAGAATATGAAAATTTAAAAGCCATGGCCCTTCTTTAATTTAATCTTACACAAAAAAAAAACAAAAAAACACCACATAAAAATTTCGATAGACAAATAATTTTAAAAGTTTGTTTACACGTGGTTTAGATATTTGACAATTGATCGGAGTTTGACATATCAGACTTCAATTGTTTAAACGAAGATTTCAAAATTGTGTTATTATAAAATGCATTTAACAAGGTTAGCTCATCGAGGGGGTAGAGCGGTCATTGGCTAAAAATTCGTGACGTAGCTTGAAGTCCATGTTCTCCCTGTGTTTTACTTCAAGCTACGTCACGCGTTCGTAATTTCGAAAGCAGCCCGACGAGTTATTTTTTTCGAATAAGAGCTAACCTTGTTAAACGCATTTTCTACGAACCTTGCCTATTCGTGTCTGGTTTTACTTTAAAGTAGGTATAGTATTAATTATGTGGATACAGTCTGTCAAATAAGAGTATAAAACATAGGAGGGCGCCACTGTTGATCAAATGGCAATACTAAACACATAAATCATGGTGTCAGAGAAAAGCTTTTTTTTATTAATAAAATAATTGTAAAAAATCAAAAACACATAAAAGTGGGAAAAATATTTTTTTATTGCAATTTTGATACCTACCAATCTCAAAATTTGAATTGCATATAGGTATATTATACCTTTGCAATTTTTGTTAATACAATGAGGAATAACGATATTATAGTGAAATAAAAACGACAGTTGGAAATTGGTCACATTTATTTAATACTAGCTTAAGTACCCAGCGTTGCCCGGGTTTTATATCATGTCTCTAATTTTAGATCTGAATATATTTAACTCATTCCGACCTAAAAGTAGTGTAACTACTCATCATTAGTTATTCTTCCTTTTTACCTACTGTTAAATTCAAATTTATGTTGTATTAAATTTATTTTTTTTTACATGAGCTCCACACAGGAGGCCCTGAGGAAAACAATTTCCCTCAGGGCCTATGTCATCTTTGGGGATGCTGTGTGGAGGGTTTTTTTAAGGAAAGGAAGGAGAGGAGAGTTCTGGGAAGGAAAAGGGTTTAAGGGGTGGGTAGGAATCTGGGGTTCAGTGTGTCTTAGTCATCCGCCTCCAAGACCTAGACAAACCTCACCCCATGAACCCGGGCACCGCTGCTAAATCACCAAACGTAGCGAACCACTTGGGGTGACCTATGGCAGAGGTGTTGGTTATCCAATAAAGGTTCCCGGGGCGGCGGTACCCATTCCCGCCTCCCAAAATGAAAGCAAATCACATTATAAAACACCATTTAATCAAATTTATAAGACACCTTAACAACAGTGCTTCTTCGAAATAATTTTTTTCTTGAACCAAAAGAAGGGTTTTTAAATGTGACTGGCAGAGTTTTATACATTTAGTATCATTACGATTTGAAAGAATATTTGACAGTTAAATGGAATATTATGCCTTTCTTTGTATAATTTTTTTTCAACTAATAATTTAACCAAACTGAACTGATTGAACATGGCCCATATTTGTTTTACAGGAAAATCCCCAAGCTATTATTCCATACCTTATAACAGATTCAGCTAGAATTAAGTAAATGTATTTCATTGATACGATATTTATTATCAAATACTTTAACCAACCCTAAAGGGATGTTCAAAGTATGCATGCACCCTGAAGACAAGATTAAGAGCTCGGAAAAGGTAAAGATTTAATGGACTCGTAAAATGTGTATGTAGTAAAAGAGGAGGCAACCGCAGATAAAGTAAGAAACGGTACGCTTTTCTTTACAACTATAAAGCAAAACATTTAGTTGTACCAGCAGAAAAAACAAAATTTACAAGCCAAAGAAACTATTTTTAGGTTATTTTAAATTATAATATTAGCTATGGTACAATGAATATTTTGTTAACTGCAGGAAAGTGTGAATTGACTGCATTCTGTTTGTTGAAATTTTAGATAAAGCCGGATATTAGGATAGACTTGCCAAATATTAGTAAAATACTAGTTATTACAGTGTTCTGACAATTTCGATCCCCCGACAGTTGGTCCGCAGATATTCAAATTATTATGAAAATACTTTTTTGTGCATTACGTGTTAATGTTAAACCTACAAACAATCGACTTCTAAAATACCTTTATATAATAAAAGATGAGGCAGTTAATTATTTAATGAGGTCTTTAGTCATATTTTAACCACTTTCGTTTCTCCAAGATCGAACGGAATAAATAGATCGCGTCTTAGATGAATCATTTAATCGCGTAAGCGATTTCTTTCAAATCTAAGAGCTTCGTTAGGTCACCTTCATTCATTAATAAGCCAGTAATTTTGCATGACTAAACATGTCAAAATGTTATTATTGACAGCTTATTTGAAACTCGGCATGCCGCTCTTAAATTTGTCAATAATATGGTCGGTCGGAATATTTCTTATCAATTGTTGACCGTGCTCACAAATATTGATACCTGATCATAGATGACCGATTTAGTCAATATCATGTTTTTTCGATTGTCCGAGCTAAATGTCAATAATAGTTAATATAAATTTTCTTAATTTATTTATTAATATTTCACAATAACTATACATGTCAAACAGCATTGTAAAAGAATATAAAAATCATTATTCCTCACCATGAAGAGAAAATGCTTTTGTGTTTGGTGAGTAATTATGTGTATCTAATCATGTACGTAAGTAAATAATAAAATATTGCAAATAATAACAAAAAGATAAGTAAGAAAAACTCAAGATACATCAATACATAGATTTGAAGATTTTAAAGAAACAATAATGATAGATAGATATGAACTCTTACAGTAGTTTCAGATAATTTTTCAATTTAAGTTGGAATTTATTTTCGATAATTTTTAGATTTAACGGGAGATTATTGAAATAAGTTATAGGTACCTAGATACAGATACGTATTTTGAATGTGCTTGGTATAAAATTATGGGATTTTAATATTATTCTTATATCTTGCAGATATATTAAAATTTAAGTTATTTAGCTGTATTTCTTTAAAAGTTTGTAGTATTGAATATTTTTTTAATACATTTTGTCTATTGTAGGTACATTGAATAATGAAAAGATTTTTTCAGTAGAAAATGTAGATGGTTTTTTCAGGAAAACCTTAATTATCATCTTTGAACCATTTTGAGAGGATTTAAAATAACACCATAATATACCTCCCCAGCCTATAATACCATATTGTAATTTAGATTGAACAATTGCATGAAGAATGAGTTAATGATGAATGTAAGTAAGTCTAAAGTCATGGTGTTTGAAAGAGAAAGTACGAAAACAGTAAGCAACATAGTTGTGAATGATGAATACTTGGAGCAGGTGGATGAGTTTGTGTATCTGGGTAGTATGTTTACGAGAGATGGGAAGGCTGAAAGAGATATTGAAAGAAGGGTGAATGCCGGTAACTCCGTTAATGGTGGACTGAATGCCGTTGGCACTAATAAAAAAACTGTCAAAAAAAGCGAAGCTAGCAGTCCACAATGGAGTCCTGGTACCTACCCTGATGTATGGCAGTGAGGCATAGAACTGGCAGAGAAAGGATGAAAGTAAACTGAATGCTGTTGAAATGAGATCCCTGAGACGTATGTGTGGTAAAACAATGTATGATCGTGTGAGAAATGTGGATATCCGCAAAGAATGTAAGGCTGATGTAAGCATAATGAGTAAGATTAAGAAAGGGACCCTCAGATGGTTTGGGCATGTAGAGCGAATGAACGAAGGAAGTAGTGTAAGAAGAATATATGACGCAAATGTGAATGGTAGAAGAAGTCAGGGACGCCTGAGAAAGACATGTCAGGACCAAGTGAATCAAATACTTGAGTCGGGCCATGTCAAGAGTCAGAAGAGAGTATGTATGAGTTGTTTGGCGGTCCGTCCTCTCTGCCTACCCCTGCGGGGAAACGGCGTGATAGTTAGTTAGTTAGTAATTCAGATTGAACAATTGCATGTTGGTATATTATATTAGTATATTATATATTAATCTCTTATCTTGACGAAGAAAACATTGTTTTAGAAACACGTCGATAACGATAATAATAGCGGTGCTTACAAAGTTATTTGTTTTCATTAAATTACATAGTACCTAAACTCTTTTTTAGTTTTCTAGTCTAAGAATATTTCTAAGTCTTATAAATACATTTTCTATTTCTTTTGACAAGTTCACGCTATAAATATTATTAATTCATATCAATATACAAATTTGTTCCAGCAGATGTTTTCGCGTTACCGCAAACTACAGCTGTGGCACGGTTATTCCTGGTTATGCATACATTACCATAATCTTTGTTTTCTTCACACGTTTTCCATTAATTCTGCACTCGTCTGCTTTCCCGTTGCAGAAAATTCTGAAAATTTCAAAACCGAGCACCTACGCGGAAATACAAATAATTTCTGAAAATTATTAAATCCTGTCCACGATATGCTTGCAGCAAAAGTTCAGTCGAAACATCGGTTGGTTATTTCAAATCCAGAAATTCCTTAATGTTTCAAACAATTCATTATGCATACATTCATTTTACAGTTGAACAGTATCAAACTTTATTGTACGGTGAATCATTTTGTTCGGGCATGAAATTGATACCGAGTTTCCGCTTCAATATTAGCATTCTTCGAATGATAGAGTCCTCCCCCACAAACTATGAAAATGTGAAATATTCATACAAAATTAAACTTTGCACTTTTGAACAAGTACAACTTTACCTCTCTTTCAGTTTGATAAGTAATACAATACGGGTGAATTAAATCGATAAATGAGTTAGTTAACATACAGTAAAATTATTTTTTTGTTTCTTCATTAGTAGTAATTCCTATATTTTATAATATAAGTATGCTATGGAAGCCGGGACACTAAACTACGATTTGTATACATTGATTAGCCCAACACAGGAAGCCCCGAGGAAAATAATTTCTATCGCGGCCAATGACGTCTTACGGGATGCTTTGTGAATCC
Source organism: Limnephilus marmoratus (assembly GCA_917880885.1). Classification (NCBI taxonomy): domain Eukaryota; kingdom Metazoa; phylum Arthropoda; class Insecta; order Trichoptera; family Limnephilidae; genus Limnephilus; species Limnephilus marmoratus. Next base: position 57,130,855 of record OU862912.1, on the reverse strand, counting down.
CGTAAGACGAGGAAGTTTTGGGAAGGAAACATGAACGAAGCTGTTCAAAGAAGCGAAGTTAGCCGTCCATAATGGAGTAGATACTGGTACCTACCCTGATGTATGGCAGTGAGGCATGGAACTGGCAGAGGAAGGATGAAAGTAGACTGAATGCTGTAGAAATGAGATCCCTGAGGCGTATGTGTGTTTAAACCATGTACGATCGTGTGAGAAATGTAGAGAACCGTGAAGAATGCAAGACTGATGTAAGCGTGATGAGTAAGATTAAGAAAGGGACGCTCCGATGGTTTGGGCATGTAGAGCGAATGAACGAGGAAAGGAATGTTAGGAGAATATATGACGCAAATGTGAATGGAAGAAGAAGTCGGGCACGCCCGAGGAAGACATGACACGACCAAGTGAATCAGATACTTGAGTCGGGCCATATGAAGAGTCGGAATAATAGAAGAGCACGTATTGGACGATGTGTGAATGTGAACGAGGCAAGGAGTGTGTGCCAAGATCGAGTTGTTTGGCGGTCCGTCCTCTCTGCCTACCCCTGCGGGGAAACGGCTTTTTTATTTATTTATTTTTTTAATCTCATACAATTTTTGAAAGTACACTTTTATGTTTTTTATCTTGATTACAATACTAGGCTAATGCCCATGTTAAGGTAATTATACAAGGCTTGATGGTTAGTTAGTTAACATGAACGAGGAATGGGTAGCATTCTGGGGGTTGTGTGTATCCAGAACTGACGAACGTAAATTCATCCTTCCTTTGCTTCGAACCAACTGACGTACCAAGAATGGTGATAATATAATAATATAATGACGAGAGTTTCAGGCAAAGTGACCAAGAAATTAATATACCTCGTGAGAAACTAACTTGATACACACAACCCCCAGAATGCTACCCTTCTGGGGGTTGTGTGTATCCAGAACTGACGAACGTAAATTCATCCTTCCTTTGCTTCCTTTTCGAATTATATTTTGAACATGATAAGACATTAATTAATTTAAAAACAAAGCTTTTATTATTACACATCTATTTTAATTTTTTTTTACTACATGAGTAAAAACTTAAATTGTAACATTTAATTAAATTATTAGCGAAACTCAATCGAAAATCTTGAAACGGAAAAATCAGAAAAAGATATTTGCACCTCTGGAACTCAAACCCATGACCTTTCGGTCTCCGGGCGCAGTGGTTAGCGCATTTGCCCGGAAAGCGAAAGGTCCTGGGTGCAAATATCTTTTTCTGATTTTTCTGTTTCAAGATTTTCGATTGAGTTTCGCTAATATTGTCTTCATTTAATTAAACATCTACTTTCAATTTTTGACTATCGCTATCTCTTGTGCCTGATAGTAGCCGATTTCCGAGAAATACAAATGTGTGCGCGTGTGTGTACGCGAGTGCCACCAAAACTTTGGAATACATTGTCATCGACAACCAGTCTATCTGCCGAGTTTGATCACATGTCGGGAAGTGGGTGAATTTCCACTTCCATGATTTGCATTAATTCATTCAAGAAAACAAAATCCGAATTTAAATAGATGTAATTGAAAAGTTAGAAAAAGTCCGAAAATTATCCCTCCATAATAGCGACAAATACAAGATTACCAAACTAAAGATCAAGTAAAGATTGGTGTAAGAATTGGTAGAGTTATGATGGCACTGGTACGAGAGCAGTTCCGTTTAGTCTAATTATGGTCTAATTTACAGAGTTACTGGTACAAAGGGGCCGCACCTAATTAAAACGATTGCAAATGTAACGCGCACAATTTTCATGAAAGATTTTGTTTTAAATCTTCGAACTAACTCATGGCAGGATTAAACTTATTACAGACATCTTCAGACGGGATTTAAAACAAAATATATTAATTTATATAAAAATACTTGTTTGCGACAACACTTCCAATCACTATAACATGCTGTCACAGCAAATTTGACGACATTTCGATTTTTAATCAAAGTTTGAAGTATCCTTGCTGCAAGTGAACCGACTTCACACCTACTACTACAAGTTGAGCAACTCTCATTCCGGAACACATCTCACATTAAATGGCTTTATAGTTCGTGAGACTTGTGACTGACGTACGTAAGGATGGTGATAATATAATAATATAATGACGAGAGTTTCAGGCAAAGTGACCAAGAAATTAATATACTCCGTGAGAAACTAACTCGATAAACTCGTCTGACGAGCATTCCAACTTTTTTTATATTGTGGTGCTGTGCGTCCAAATTTAACGATCTAACTTGAAAGTAGATTGTATAATGTGAGTATAAAATGCCGTTGTCTTTATTTGCATTATAAAAAAAAATTGTACGAAGCAGATTAGAATACAACTCAACCGTATGGTCACCGTACTAATTAATGTACCTGCCAGACAACCTCGTTGCAAAGATACTTTTAAATTTAACAATAACCTCATACTAATTACTCCATTTATTCACCAATTCCTAGAATTCATCGCCTTGTAAATAAACATTACATATGATGATGACAATAACCTCATACTAATTACTCCATTTATTCACCAATTCCTAGAATTCATCGCCTTGTGAATAAACATTACATATGATGAATAAACATTACATATGATCATTTGGTGTTGACAATTTTGTAAGTTTAAAAAAGCAAAACTTATACTTAACTTGGGTTCTGTCTTCTGATAATTTACTTTTATTATTTTTTTTTTAAGAAATGGCTGTGTTTTCTAAATGACGAATTCTTTCAAGGTTGTGGTCGTTTCAATTAAACATTTTTCGAAAAGTTTTTTTGTAAACTGATGTTACAACATTATTATTAAGAAATATCAATATTATTTCGAATGCAAACATTTCAAAGAAAATGTTATCCAGTTTCTAAAAAAGTGTTTTTTTATGACAACTTCAAAAATAAGAAATATATAGCATATTTAAAATACTACGGAAGCATCCGAAATTCCATGAAACTTCAACGTGTCGTTGGGGCCTGCACGTAAAAATATTTGAATGCTTGAAGTGTTCAAAGAGAGTTCAGTATCTAAATAAAATAAGAAACTTTATTTACAACACTATTTAAAAATAATTATCAAAATATTTTTAGCAATTTTCTATAAAATATTGATGTAAACAAAATGTGTTATTTTTTAATTAAAATGACACACAGTAATTTTTCCATTAATGGACAATTCTACCTCAATTCTCAGATGCTTTGAACGTATTTCAATTGAAAATATTAAAAATACATCTGAATTAAAATCCCGCAAAGCAAGACAATACATTATTTTCACATAACGCCTGATTGTTTTGTTTTGCAACGTATGTCGTCGGTGCAAATAGAACATCCCCAATCCCCAGTGCACCCACGTTGCATATTAATGCACATTGTGCAGTGGACAGCGCAGCCTCCAGCCCCAGCCTCCACTGCGCTGCACTGACGGCTAATGAGGGCAGTATTGCCACCTTCAGGCGCCAATCCTGGAAACAGACTATTAACTGATGTATACAGGAACCCAGACGTAAAACCGCCTAGCCATAATGGTATAGGCTATAAACAAGTAAGCAAATTATCGCTCCCGGAGGGGTAATTATCGCTCGTTAAGCGCTTTTCAGGTATTCGGTACGGCTGGTTTTAATTGCTCGTCTGCAATGCGTTTGTATTCACGTAGCATGTCATCTGTATCGCATTTTGTGTGAAGATTTTGATTGGAATATTCCAATATTCAGTGCTTATGCAATTTTTATTTTATGTCTTTTTCTGCTTACGTACCCACTTTATAATGATTTTTAAGTTAGCTCGTCGAAATAACTACAATTATATACACACAAATAGCTACATTCAAAAACTAACCATCACACTAATTCTCTTAGGGGTGGGCAGATAATACTGGATTGATCTTTTTTATATTAGCTCCACACAGAAGGTTCTGAGGAAAACAATTTCTCTCGGAACCTATCTCATCTTTGTACACGCTGTGTGGAGGATCTTTTTAGGAAAAGGAAGGAGAGGAAGTTCTGGAAACGAAAAATGAATGAAGTCAACATGTCCAGGAATGGCGGACGTGTGAATCCATTCCTCCCACTGGATGGATCGAGAGAATCCGACTGATGATGTAAAATGTCTTCATCAACCATGTCTTCATCAAATGTCAGTATGTTGGCAAACGCATTTGCCGCCAAGACCTATGAACCCGGGAATCCCTGCTAAGTCACCAAACGTAGCGAATCACTGAACGGGGTAACCCAAGGTTTTCCAATAAATGATTCCCGTGGCGGCTAAACTTATACCTGCTTATTATTGTAGAAAGCAATCACTTTGTGGTTTGACATATTTAATAAAATAAAATACTTTTTTGTTTAAAACCACGAGATTTATTAATTTATGAACTGACCGGTTTCAATTTATTCAAGCTTCTTTGGGGTACAAATTAAGTATTATTAAGTATTAATTTGTACCCTGAAGATGCTTGAATAAAGCGAAACCGGTCAGTTAATAAATTAATAAATTTCGTGGTTTTAAACAAAAAAGTATTTTATTTTATTTTATACATACCTGCTTCCCCAAAATTGATTATCTGGATCGTGTCACATCTTTTTGAGATCTTCCTGACTTCTTCTTTTGACAATCATTTCTCCATCAATAATCTGCGAGTCGAACCATAAACAAAATCAAACGTCCCTTTCTTAACATTTTTAAATGCGCCTACACTTGAATTTGATTCGCTCACAAACATCCCGTATTAAACAAACATATTTTCATTTCGTTTATTATTCCATTCATGAAATGACCCACCTCAAAAATTAGGCTCTATCGAACACTTGTGACTCCCCAGTCTCCTGATTAAATAACATTGAGACTATTACACATAGATTTAAAAAAAATAACATCATCGCTTCAAAACAACAGAAGTGGCTTTAAGAAGGTCCCAATGATTCATCAACACCCATCATAATTCTGTCAACTTAAGCACAGATCACATTTTCATTCTTTCCCGTGTCTAGCATCATTTGACTTCTTGTCAGTTACTTAAAAGTATCAGGATGTAACGTGCATCATTCGCAGGATTCAATACGATCGTTTACAATTTTACTAGCTGTGAAGAGAACTTAAAAACAGACGTGCTTTAAATCTAGCTTACGTGAAAGCCCTTATTTCCGAGCCACAAAATAAATTTTAAGACCTTCAGACCATGAAGTGTGATGGATACCAAATTTTCCTCAAGTAAAACAAGCTGTACGAACTACAAATAATAACATCTTCCCTCAATTTAAACAGTTTGTTTTATTCACATTAATAAAAGCTCCGGTTCCGTTTACAACTTGCAAGTAGTGTTCTTATTTTAGTACGCTATTAACTTATTTACTTGATATTGTAAGAACCAGTGTGACATGAATTAGAATTACTACTTTAATATTTTGCTACTATTTTTATTGTTTTTATTTCTTGCTAGAGAAATCCCGATGAGTTAAAGTACTCATTTTAGGACAGGAGGAACATACAATTCATGGTGGGAGGAAATAGTTAAAATTTTACATAGGAATTTAGATATTAAAAATATAAGTTTCACATGCAATATAGGCGAAAAATAAGACAGGTTGAGTAGAACAAATAACAATAGAAAACAATTAAAGAAAAAAGGAACAAGGTTTGTACAGATATGGATGATTACAACTTAATAGAAAAGAAAATAAGAGGAAAAGAAACAAGACAATTGAACATATAAAAAATATTCTTTTAAAGCATTACTCTGAATTTTTTATTTTGCTGGATTCCCTTGTACATATCTGGTAGCGAATTTCTTGTATAGGCCACATAGTTCAGAGCTTTTATCCCATATTTTGTAGTGTGTTTGAGGTATGCGGATTTTATTGCTATTTCGAGTATTGTTAGTGTGGACTGTGTGGAGGTCTTGATTGTAAAGTGGCTTGATGTTAGTGTGAGTTGATTGTTGGATAATTTGGGTAACTTGTTTCAGTTTACAAGCATAAAGGCTTTTTTTACAATACATCTTGTTTTTCTTACAATTGTTATTGGTAACCCCCAAAATATTCTTATTAAAAGGGTCATTGGTATATAAATAAATGACAAGATACGTATCTAGTGACATTAGTGATTATTGTAGTTACCAACGTAAAAAAATTCAACGTTCCTTTGTTGCTTCCTCTTTTTGCGAACCGCAAAGATATAAATAGGTTGGGTATAATAGTTAGTAATCTGTTTTTCAAATTTGTATACTAATCATTGTTTTTTTTTTTAAATAATGTTTAACCTCTCAAGCCTCGGGCCTATTTTGTCAGAAGGTCAAAATATTTCCGCTTTGCAACATAATCCAAAATAAATGGAATATTTCGGAACGCAACTGAAAACTAAAAGCTGTTTTTGAAAGGTGATGAAAAACGCTTTCTAATTTTGTAATTCGTTTTGTAATTTTGTAATAAAAAGTTTTAAAAACGGGTCTCGCATTTTATAAGGCAAATATTTTATAAACGTTATCGTCAACTCACTTTTTGGTCATTTAATTTAAAAATAATTTTAAAAAAATCGAAAGATAACTTTTTATTTTCAAAGTGCGATCGGAAACTTTGGTTTCATAAAGGTGTACATTTTAATTATTTCGTGGTTACTTTTTTAAATATGAGTGTAAAGTTTGTCATCTGTTTTCTCTTTCTAATACTGTTTAGATTTTAGATCATGCATCTAATCATGACAGTAACGGGGACACAACGATTTCTATGAGACCTATATGAGTTGTTCCGAAAAACGAACAAATTAGCTGGAGGTGTTAATTAATGCGACTGAACTGACTGATTATTTACTTTTTTTTGTTTTGCCCATTATTATCTGAATAGATATTAGTTAAAACAGAAGCATTAATCAGCAATTACCAAATTACCCAATTATTAACGCCTATCTTCAACTAATTATAACGTGGGCTGATGTAAACGGATCGCTGCCGAGTTGAGTGTTTAATTATCGGTAATTTGTAGGTGCATTTAGAGCTTTAAGTGTCACTTAACGCGATTAGTTCAGATAATAATCCCGACACCGCAATACACTCGTAACAAGTTGGAACTGACATGCTAAACAAGTTAATCGCTCGTGGATTTAAATTCAAATATATCACATTATTACATAATCCAGAATTTTATCGAATAAAAAAATATTAGGTAGCCATGTAGCAATGTACTTTAAAAAACTACATACCACAAAAAACCAGCTAAAAACCCATAAAATAAAAACACGTGTTCGTGTTGCATGTGGCAGCCTAGAACGGCAATGGTCTGCGCATTGAACTTTAAATGCCTTTTTAGTTAAAATCAAAAAATAAATAATGTTTTTTAATATTTAAGTAATATATTACGACAATAATGTTTATTTTGCCTGTACGAGGATAATATAATCAGAACAATAAAACTGATTTTTGATTATATTTGCATTTAAAAGCCAAATTGTTTGTATAATTTCAAATGTATAATTTATAGCCTGTTTTTAATGCTAACTACTACGCCATTAGACTTATACCTACTGAATTATTTACGAGTTTAAAATACAAATCGAAATTTAAACGTAATGTTACTCGAAAGTTATTAAAGTGCTTGTTTTCCAGAAAAGCAAGCGATTTACAAAAAATAAAGTTCTTTATTTAACAGGTAAGACATTTTTATAGCCAACTGTGATTCTCCCTTTTCCACTTCGAACCATTTACTTTTTACTTATGAATAGACACCTAGTACCAACCTAACACTTTAAAAAATTCATCATTTGAGATTCGCATTACCATAGATTTAACTGGTTGTTTTAAGTAAACCCGCAATCGGATCAAGTCACTCAGAAAATAACACGTTGGAAACGCCGTCATTATCGAACATGCATTCTTATGAATTAAAGTCAATTTAGATTATTATGTCCTATACGTATTCTTAAATAGAGGAATTTTATTCGATCTTATGTTTTTAAATTATTTCGTATATTTAGTGTAGTAGAAATAAAATTAATTGCTCATAAAATAGATGAAATTCCTGCTAAATGAGGTGAAAAAATAGAGTAACTAAGCAATTAACTAAAATGTTAATTTGGAAGGTTATTGGATAACAAACACCTCTGCTATAGAAACGTTTTTAGATTTTTACGGCCAAAATAATTTTCGTTGTTTATTTTTGGGGTGTTATGCCGTTTATACCGCCGTGTATACCTCCTTCTTTAGCCAACGTTTCGGACAGCGTTTCAGTGTCCATCATCAGGGCAGATCCGGCAGATGTGTGATTGTTAGTGGTGAAATGTGTGCTTATTTACTTGGAAGCGATTCCGTGTTGCCAGCTCCACTACACTAGGAGGTAGTGCTACACGGCATAAAACCCCACACACAAATAACGAAAAACAAAAAATCCTCTGCCATAGGTCACTCCAAGTGATTTGCTAAGTCTGGTGACTAAGCAGGCGTGCCCGGGATCATGGGTTATGTTTGTCCAGGTCTGTACGGCTATATGGATATATAACTATATGGCGGGCCGAATCGGGACAGACTGGTTGTGGGAGATCTAATTTAGATCTCTCCAGCCGGACGTTCAGTGGGAAGGATGCATTCATACGTCCGTCACTCCTGGACAATCTGACGCCAGATACCAAACCACTTCTCATACGCTTTTCCTTCCCAGAACTTCATCTCCTTCCTTTCGTCAAAAAAACCCTCCACACAGCATTCCTAAAGATGACATAGGCCCTGAGGGAAATTATTTCCGAGCCTCCTGCGTGGAGCTAACGTAAACAAAAACGTCACATCGTTTCTCTACAAGGGCTGAAAGAGAGGACGGAATTCCTTGCTTCATTCACACTCATATAACATCGTATCATAGATGCTCTTATGCGTGTTCTTCATGTGGTTGATAGTGATGTTCCGGATATCCCTAATCCCTATCCGTATCCGCGGATATCCGATGGAGAAGAAAAATCCGTATCCGTATCTGTTACTTTTCTGGCGCATCTTTTACGGATCTTTTACCTTATTAATTTTCAATTGATAGGATGAAATGCTATATATGGGTGATTAGGTAGAATTAAAAAGCAATTAAATTCCATTCAGAGTATTTTTTATTTCTTAAAATCAAATATTTTATCGTATTAAGTTACCATATCGTCGTTGCGGCGGGCGTAGCGTCAACTATCATTTCAAGATCTCGAGCGCCGACACCGATTGAATAAGAAAATAAAGATCCGTATCCGCGGATCTTGACACCAAACATCCGTATTCAGATCCGTATCCGCGGATATACATTTTTAACGATCCGGCACATCACTAGTGGTTGAGTAAAGGCTTCATCAAATAGTTACAATCGGCCAAATGGTCATGAAAAATCGAGAGAATGTACCTAGATATATTTTTTTTTCAGTTTTCGAAAGCTTAAAATTTCAAATTTTTTCAGGCGTTAATAAGCTCATAAATTAGACCTGGATTTAAAATAAACCACCTGTACTTATAACGTTATTAGTATCTCTATCGAATGATATAAAAATATTTTCGTTTGCCTTAAAATGCAACGTTTTTACCAGATTCAGAACTATTGTTACCATGTTAGTTTAAAAGACAATGAGCCCACCTGCAGTACAGTACCCGCATGCATATATAATGCTTTCACCAGAAGAGGAGTTATTATTGTTTAGAACGAATGTTTCGAATACAAAGCAGTATGCGGTTATTAACTGGGTTAACGAAACAACCTCTGCCACCGTTTGTTGATTTTACGCGGGTCTACTGAGAATTTTTCAACAATTCAAAATTGTTTTGTTTGTATTAAAAAGGTGCTTCTTCATCAGTTCAACCCCTTTTTATGTTCTGGGAAAATCCGTCGCACCCATAAATATTGAATAATTTTTGCGAATCTAAACAAATTACTTTGAATTAATGAAATTATCGAACAAGAATAAACTTTTTATGTACGTTTATTAAGTTTGTTATTAGAACAATATAACTTATTGTTTAAGAGGGTATTTCCAGAGAAAACCAGAAATATGTCATTTTTAAATCAGATTTTAGACGTATTTACTCTTTTCCACAAAAAAATATAAATGGATTTCGAAAGATTGTTCTTTTATCTAGTGAATCTAAAAAATGATTATTTTTACTATAATAAGGTCGTTGGCAGATTTGTTAAATTTTCAAAAAAGATTTTGTATTATACCACACCCATTTCAAATCATATAATCACGCAGTAAAATAAATCAACACATTATCTGGGTATCGCATGTTTTAGAATTTTAATTTTAGTTTAAATAAAATCATTAAAAAATATATACGTAGGGGAGACCCAGGCAAAGCGAATGGACCAGGCATAGCGGATGACTTGAATATTTCCGAAAATTACCACTAGAATGCGCTAATAGTCTCACAATCGGTGTACCGCAGCGCTACCGACGCCATGACAGTGAATATTTGTCGTTTGGCAGGAACGCACGCTTTTTTTGATAAAAAAACGATTTTTTTGAATTTTCTTACGATAAACGAAGGTAAGGTATTTGTGATTATTATTATTTGGTTATATTTCATGTGAAGATTAGTTTATATCATCCAATTTTTATTTGTTTCCTATTTAAAAAACTTAGTTTAGTTATGAAATACAGCACCCACATAGTATTTTTTAACAAAATGTTATTTGATACTGCCTTGGGCAAAGCGAATAGGGCAAAGCGGATGGACCATTTTTACTTCTTCTCCCATAAAAAACATACAAAAAGAGAAAAACGAAGCCAACATCCAAAAAAAAAAAAAATCATAAAGAAAAAAAAACTTGGCCCATCTACCAGCGGACTAAAAGTCAAAGCAAAAACAAATGAAAATAAAAATTTGAAATGCCTTATTTGTGACGAAAATTATGTTGAACCATTAACAGAGGATTGGATTCAATGCAGCCAGTGTAAAAGTTGGGTTCACGAATCATGCACGTCATATAGTGGATATGGTTCTTACTTCTGCTACGATTGTGATTCCTAATTCTCTTTGCCCGGAGTCCAAATTCGCTTTGCCCGGGTACCCGGGCAAAGTGAACAAGACGAAGACTTTTTTTAAATTTGCATTATTTTTATAATTATAATTAATTTTACCTTTTCATTTATTTTACGTCTGAAGACAGATATTTTCTTAACATTACTGTTTATAAAGTTTTTATGTTATGCAAACATTGTGTGTTTTATTTAATATCTCCCTTAACACATCCGCTTTGCCTGGGTCTCCCCTACATGTGTTTCTTGACGAAAATTGGTCCGTTTGTGTATTTATTTGCGCACTTACAAACTAATATATTTCAGATTTTTTTGACATTCTTATTTAACTTATACATTATTAAAAATGATAAATACTTATAATCAATAAATAATTACAAAAAGTACATAATTTTAATAGTTTTATCATCGCGCCTTTCAGCATTTTTGGATGTAGGTATAAATTAAAGCAACTTTGGAATGAAATAAAATTGATACAGGGTTATAATTTTAAAAAGCTCATACGGAGAATACTTAATCTTTCTCATTGGAACCGCCCCGTACGATCGTAAGAACAACTTTCGACGAAATGTGGATTTTCGGCCGCTGGCTGGTTAAACGCTCTTAAGGGGTTATATACCGTTAGAATTTTCAAAAAATTGATATTTTTAAATTTCATTTTCGTAATGTACATATATTTAATAGAAAATTTCAAGTCAATCCGGCGATTATTTTCGAAGTTACACGCATATTTCTAAAGGCGTGACAGAGCGTTTGAAAGTGAGAGGCCAAACATAAAACGCGTTTTTCTCAAAACTGTATTTTTAAAATCGATGACAAAGATTTCTCGAAAACGGATGAACCCATCAGATACAAATTTTAACACAAGCTTCTTAAACATATTTTTTAGTAATTAATCGAAGGCCTGTTCTCATTGATAAATGTAGGTACATATTTTTTATGCTTTAACAATTTAAGGTCAAAATTTTGGTCAAAAATTGATCTTTTTTTAAAACCGCCATTTTGTAAAAAATAAAATTTTGCTTAGTCCTTCGATAAATTGAGGATTATACATAACTTTAACGAAATCCGTTGGGTTTTTCTATTTTAAATGATCCAGTCCAGAGATATGGTGGTCACCGAAAGATACGTTTTTTGAGAGGAGCTTCTGGAGATCAGCTATAGCAGTTATATCCATCCCTTCCACTGCAGTGCAAGGTGATATTTCTAGAGTCCGACTGGAGAGTTAAAAAGGCGTCCCCCAACCTATATACAACCTATATAGGAGGCCCCGAGGAAAGTAATTCCCCTCAGGGCCTTTGTCATCTTTGGGGATGCTGTATGGAGGGTCTTTTTCACGAAAGGAAGGAGAGGAAGTTCTGGGAAGGAAAAGGTATGAAGGGTGGGTAGGAATATGGGAGTCAGTGTGTCCAGGGGTGACGGATGTTTGTATCTATCCCTCCCACTGCGGTGCAAGGCAATGTTTCGAGAGAGTCCTGCTAAAGAGGTCAAAAAATCTCCCTCAACCAGTCTCTCCCGGTCCGGCCTTCCACGCAGTTGGTAGGCAGACGCATCCGCCGCCAAGAACCGGATAAACCTAACCTCATGAACTTGGGCACCCCTGCTAAGTCACCAAACGTAGCGAACCATTTGGGATGACTTATGGCAGAGGTGTTGGTTATCCAATAAATGGTTCCCGGGGCGGTGGTACCCATACCCGCCTCCCAAATATGTAAACATTTCCTTGGTCTTGTTGTTCCCTCTTTTTGGAATAAACGCCATATCTCGTCTTTGTTATGCAATTTTCTAATTCTATCATAATTACCAGAATAATTATTAATTTCATCAGCAGCGTACTCGTGAGAGAAGTGTCTGTGATAAGTATTACGTGTTGAGATGCTGACAAATGGCAACGGATACAATATTACATCTTCGCTGTCGTGTAATTAATCGTCTCTCGTGATGGCTGGATTAAATTATCGGAGATCCTCTTTCCTTGGATATTAGATAATAAGATAATGTATGATTAACGGGACAAATGGATGCACGCTTCATTTATTTTCAACCCGCGGAATACATTCATTAATTCTATGATTTATTACTAACGAGTTACTAAAGTTATAATTTAACTGTTATGCATATTAAGCTAATGCAAATAAAATTAAGAACACTCACATAGAACAGCCAAAATCATAAATTTTATTATAAAATATTGGATGAAAATTATTTAAAAAAAGTTCTCGCGTTGAAATTAATAATTCTTTAAAAGGAATATAAACGCTAGAAATATTTCGATTCTCATGCCTGCAAAATTTTATAATCGAGCGTCTTTTTGCACGAGGCTAGTAAGCGAAAAGGTGGTTTTTATTTATTTTGTGCATAATTTTATAAGAACGAAAAAAAGTTAGAACATCGAAAACTTCAAAAATAGTCTTAGCCATAAAGGGGTATTTTAAAAAAAAAAATTCTTGTATTACTTCATAGTTAAGTCATGAAAAAACATTTTTTTTGTGGTTTACGCTTATATTTTTTGTTACGTAAATAATAATTTTATTGTAATTTCAATACATAGGAAAGCTATTTAAATCTTCGATTTATCCGTAGCATATTTTTTGATGTTCATACTGTAAGCCGATTCGTCGTAAAGATTAATCAAAATAGGATTTCACGCATATATTCATCTTAAGAGCGTTTAACCAGCCAGCGGCCGAAAATCCACATTTCGTCGAAAGATGTTCTTACGATCGTATCAGCTACTCAATATCGATTTTATTTCATTCCAAATTTGCTTTAATTTATACCTACATCAAAAAATGTGTATAAAGTATTTATAATTTTTTAATAATGTCTAAGCAAAATAAGAATGAAAAAAAATCTGAAATATTGTTTGTAAGTGCGCAAATAAATATACAAACGGACCAATTTTCGTCAAGAAACACATGTAGGTATATATATTTTTTAATTATTTTATTTAAGCTAAAATTAAAATTCTGAAACATACGTTTACCAGATAATGTATTGATTTATTTTACTGCATGATTACATGATTTGAAATGGGTATTGTATGATACAAAATCTTTTTATAAAAATCTAACAAATCTGCCAACGACCTATGGTATAACCTTATTATTCTAAAAATATTTTTTTTTCTCAAAATTTAAAATATGCGTTTACTAGATAAAAGAACAATCTTTCGAAATCAATTTTTAATTTTTTGTGGAAAAGAGTCAATACGTCTAAAATCTGATTTAAAAATGACATATTTCTAGTTTTCTCTGTTTATACCCTCTTAAAACGATAGTTGTATTGATCCGGTTATTTTAAGTTTGTCATTTTGAGATTGTTATTTCAGATGCTCAAATTGTTTCCTTCTCAAAATCCGAACCGTTTCCCCAAAATTAACCAACATTTATTATAATTTCATTACACTTAAGAAAATTTAAGATCACATAAAATTACGCATTTATGTGTTTACTCATTGGAATCGAGCACTCACACGAGGCAAACTCCATAAAACTTTAGTGAAATTTCGTACAAACTCGCTGCTAAATAATTTCCAATCTCAATTCAAAGACTTTGCCTCGCTTTACTTATGGGGCCATTTATTGTTGCTAAAATAAACATTTAATTAATTAATTATTTATTACTTTTCGCACCTGAAGTTGGCAAACTGGAGCAGGTATTAAATTAAACCAAATATTACACCTAACCCCAATGTGATTAATTATTCACTCTTACGGCAATTACTTACTGATTAATTTGTGTCTTTATTTAATTGTTTTATAAATAGGTTCTAATGTATGACTTTATTCAACTACCACGATTAAGATCATTAATTATGAAACCAAGAATGAATAATTATGATTACATTACACACGGAGATTCAATTATTACAGACTTTGGATGGAATAAAATCATTAATTTAATTATATTTATTTGTGCAATGTGTTCAGAAATCTCCATAAAGACAAGATTCGTTGTGATTATAAATAATTTTATTTACGTTATCACAAATTTTTGAATAAATGTAATAAATTCCTTTATTCGTTCTTTCCAGGCTCCCTTGTGCACGGAGACAACATGTCTGGGCAGCGTGATGGGAATCCCTGGCCGAGGAGACGAACCAAGAGAAATCTCCGACGTCCTGCAGCACGCCAAAGAGTTCCTGGACCAGTACTTTACCTCCAGTAAGCGGTAAGGATCAATATATCAACATTTAAAAAGTTCGAAAGTTCAACTCGGTTAAGAAAAACATCATCATCATCTTCTTCCCCTTATCATATTCGGGTCGGGGACCCACTGCATCGACAAGACTCCTCCATGCGTCCCTGTCTTGTGCTGCTTGTTCGGCCTCCGTCCATGACTGTCCCATCCTCTCCTCACACAGTTTCTGGAGTTGCCTCACCCAACTGTGTCCGGGGCGGCCCACTGGACGTCTACCCTCTGGAATCGCACTCAGTATTTTCCTCGGAATTCGGTCATCAGACATTCTTAGTACATGCCCAAGCCACCTCAGTTGCAATTTTTCTACGAAAAGTAGCAGTGGTTCGATGTTTAGATCGTCTCGGATCGTCGAGTTTCTTATATGATCCCATTTCGTAACTCCTGCCACTCCTCTCAAGTACCTCATTTCGGCAGCTTGGACTCTAGAGCGTTTTCTTTCATTTAGCATCCTTATCTGGTGGCCGTAAGCGATCGTCGAGCGGTATACAGTTTTGAACACTGCCATCTTTGTCTTGATGTTGAGCTCGGATTTCCTTATCACTGAGCTGTGGAGAGGACGCAATACACCGCTTGCCGCACTAATTATTCGATCAATTTCTCCGCCTTGCCGTCCATCGCTGGACAATTCAACCCCGAGGTATTTGAACCTGTCCACCTGATTCAGCTGTTTTCGAGGTGCTCATCTTCATTCCCGCCGCCGTGCACTGTTCGTTGAAACGGTTGATTCACTCTTGTAGTCCCTCCTGTGTTGTCGCTAATCTCGCGATGTCGTCAGCAAATAGTAGGAACCTGATTCTAGTATTGCCTACTAGTCCACATCCAGTGTTTGACTGTTTCGGCTAATTCGATCCATGAATATAGAAAAAAGAAAAACAAAAAATAAATTTATTCAGATGGAGCAAAACTTTATTTAAAAGTATCAAACTTTTATTTTATTTATTAGCGTTATAAGCAGTCTATATAAATTCATATAGGTATGACAGTGATAAGTATAAGGATATTTATGTCATTGACCAATAAAATATTATTAATTAATTGTGCTACAGCTTCTTCTTATAAATACATTTTCAAGGTAATTTGGATTGCTCTTAGGGATATAAAATGTGTCCGGAGATCGAGTAACTCTAATAGACATCTGAAATGAATATTTTGTAGGTATGGGCTATCAATGAAATTATGAATTATCTTACAGAGTATTAAATAGGTCTTTGGTATTTCGGGGGTAATCAAGAGATTTAAGGTTTACAGGGACATAGTTTTCATAATTTCGCACGCGATAAGAGACATATTTCATAAACTTTTTCTGAACTCTTTCTAGATTTGTTTTATATGTAGAACAATGAGGGTTCCACACTGTTGAAGCATACACTATAAATACGAGCACTTTTCATATAATATTTCTTAAAACACAAAGTAACGAAGAAGTATCTATCAAAATTGCACCGTTTGAATTGATAGTTGGCGGGGAATTCATTGCGTCACTTGTATTCAAATGAGTTACTTTTCTCACCGTCGTAATTGTAGCGTGGGTTCCGATGACGTCAGAACACTTTCGGAGCACGTAATTACGGTGACCGGACAACTCAGAATGAATTCAACCCCACACCTCCTTTGAAAAGTCATTAAAAGTGATGAAAAAAATATACAAAAAACTGGTTAAATAGATTACGTTTAGGTTAGATTACAAGCCATTTAAATTTTTTTTTTAGTGCCTCTAAATAACTTTTTAAAGGGGTTTTGAGTTGAATTGATTCTGAGTTGTCGTGGAACCTTGATTACGTAAACGATTTGTTAATTTATTAAGGTGTGTAGTAAGTATTAATGACTGCCTCCGTGGTCGAAGGGTGAGGCTCTTGACTCGCAATCCGAAGGTCGGGGGACCGAATCCCGGCGTGCGCTTGATTAATTTGTGTTATTTCACTATTAATTCATTTAATATAATAAATTGTATATTTGCGGCGTGTTCCAGAGTGGAAGATACTCTCAATATCTAGAAAAAAACGTATGTTAGTAAGTTGGTATGGATATCAAACGAATTTATTTGCAGTGTCTACTTTTGTACTTATACGCTGGTATATACAGAATATAGACGAGTGGTTTTATCCTTAATGCATTTGCAAAAAAAAAAGTTATTCAGCATACCCTCTGGAGGAAACTTAATTATATTTTGTGTAAGAAGGCATACCGTATTTTCCCTAAACCGACAGCATATTGTACATAAGTAAGCCAGGGAGCCAACTGTCGGGGGATCAACTGTCATAGAATCCTTTCTGATACCTATATCAAATGATCAAAAACTAACATAAGCACTTCCAGCATTATCCCCCAGATATATAAGTCCAAATATTTTATAACTGGAAAAAATAATTTCATGAACAATACGTACAAGCTGCAACCGTTTCTAAAGAACAATAAACCTAACACTTCAAATACCTTCTTTCTCCCCTGTCTTTTTACCTTCAGGCAATTAATTATCTGCTAAAAGCTTCAAAACAACCAACAAAATAAAAGCTCTAGGCACAAGTATCCAGTAATCGAAAGCTCTCATTTTCGATCATATTTTTAAGAGACGGCGTACCCGGAATTCGGAAATGAGGACAAACCTGTAAAAGCATTACGTCAGGCAAATAAAACTCAAATTAAAACATCCTGAGCGCTTTTTCACCGACTGTCAACGGTGAAAATCAGTTATCAGCTAAAGCAAAAATTTATTTCAAGTTCTCACAAAATTATGTTTGTACTCTCTCCATGGTATACTAATTCAATGTGATTTTTTATCTATTGAAGGATTTCACATAAATATTTGTTTTGGTTGAGCATTAATCTGAAATCCTTCGTTTTAGTGCTTGAGCGATTTTTTTTTCAATCCGTTTCATTTATACGAGGGTTCGTCAAAAAGTTACGCGTCCTATTTGTTTCTCCTTTAATTGTCAAGAAATTAAAATATGCATTTTCATAGGTCGAAAACCACACTATTGAAGATTCATTTGTCACTGTTTAACAAGGGAATATATCCCAGAGTGGTAAAAGGCATGGCCCTGCTTCCTAAGGCCATCCGCCATAGCTTTTGTTGGGCGAAATACGTGCTTTAAGCTTTTTAAGGGTTGTGACATACTGGTTAGAATTAATTGTTCAACCTTGCTCCAAAATCTCAACCGTAATCAAACCCCCTGCATCCCTAAACACTGTCGCCATAACTTTCCCTGCCGATCGCACAGTTTTGAATTTTTTCGTCCTCGGTGAGTTTGTATGACACCATTCCATTGACTGCCTCCTTGATTCAGGTTCCATGAAAACCATGTTTCGTCTCCGGTTACAATTTTTGTTCAGTTGCATCACCGTACACATTTTTCAGTCTTTCATGAATGCGAATAGGCGTTTCACCTTCTGCATTCAAGAATTCAATCACAGAATGCTGACGAATACAAACATTAATATCGACCCTTTTGTAGGCGACTGCAGTGCTGCCATCAGTTGAGGCAGAAAGTAACTATTGCAGTAGATTGTAGATGAAGGTTTGAGGAATAGCAGCAAATTCTATTTTTTTCGTTTAACTAACTTTATTTTATTAGAAAAAATAGGAGTTATTAGTTTTTGACTGACTCTATTAGTTTTTAATACTGTAGTACAATCTATCGCCGTTGTTATCATTTTTAATAGGAATTCAACACAAAATACGTTTGCTTGGTTCTAATATTTATCGAAATTCAGTGATCTCATTTCAGGGATTTAAAACAGTTGCATTAATCTTTCTTATTTTGCTGTTGCGCTGTTGAGGCTGCATTATATTTTCTTCATCAAATACTCATTAAAAAATAGGTACGAGTATAAATATTTTTTCTCGAATAAAAAATATTTACATCGAAACTCACAGTACAATCGAGAAACTGTTGAATCTATCACATAGAGTCATAGAGAGCCAGAGATTTTCAATTTGAGAGGCGGGTATATGATATGTATTGTCGCCCCGGTAACCATTTACTGGATATCCAACACCTCTGCCATAGGTCACCCGAAGTGGTTCGCTACGCATGGTGACTTAGCAAGGGTGTTCGGGTTCATGGGGTGAGGTTTGTCTGGATTTTGGTGGCGGATGTGTCCAACTGCGTGGCAGGCCGTATCGGGAGAGACTGGTTGCGAGAGACCTTTTGACCTCTCCAGAAGGACTCTCTCGGAACATCGCCTTGCACAGCAGTGGGAGGGATAGATTCGTATGTCCGTCACGCCTGGACACACTGAACCCCAGAATCCTACCTACACCTCGTACCCTTTTCCTTCCCAGAACTTTCTGCCTATCCATTCCTAAAAATACCCTCCTAAAAAGAATCCTCTTCGACGCTGCGTTAGCATTAACCCTCCGTATGTAAAAAAAAGATCACCAAAAACTTTTTTTGTGTCTAAATAAAATAGAAATAAAAATTCCACTATAATATTTTGTAGGTTAATTTATTCAGAAACCTCTAATTTCAATGGTTAAGTGGATTTCAAATTGCGATCAGTCTCGTCTCGGTTCTTGAGTTGGTTTCGAACTGTGATTCGTCTATCGTTCTTAATCGCTTGGTACAATCTTTTGCGGTCCTTATAATCCTCCTTGAATCCAACCTTGAATGATGCCGGGGATGATATTGTTAGTGATAATGGTGATCAGGCAGGATCAGAGCTTTCAAAGAATATGATAATTAAGTTTGACGGAAGCAGTTTCATTAATCTGGCCATAATAATTCGAAGTCAAACCGACGGCTTTATTAACTTCGAGCTGAATTGGATTGGGTGACTATATAATTTTCATATCGAATTTAAATGTTCAACGGAGGCTTGAAAATAACGTTAGCCCGTTTCGATCACTCACGTGAAACAATTTAATAAGCAAATTTAATCATTACATCGTTTTTTCGATATCGGTGGTATAGGGAAATTTCTAGTGGAATAGGGTTACAGCTGTACTATAAAAATGTGTTTTTTAAGCATTGCGATAGATAAAACCAATAAATAAGAACCAAATATAACTAATTAACCATCACGGCGTTTCCCCGCAGGGATAGACAGAGAGGACGGACAGCCAAACAACTCGATTTTGGCACACACTATTTTTGCCCGATTCACATTCATACATCGTCTCATACATACTCTATTATTTTCCTGACTCTTGAAATGGCCCGACTCAAGTACCTGATACACTTGATTGTGCCATGTCTTCCTCGGACCTCCCCAACTTCTTCTAAATATGTATAAAAAAAATACATTCATCCTTTAAAGATTTCCGAAATAATGTTTCAAAAAAGGTAACGTTAGAGTTTCACAAATTAAAAAAAAAACCAACTAAAGTTGTTAAAAAAATTTACCTTGAGAAATTTGCAAAAGGTGTGAATTTTAGAGAGAAGATTACATAGCACCAAAATTAAACAAATAGTTTGAAAGGAAACTCTGAATAGAAATTAAAGTACAAACAACCACAGTTGTTTGGGAAGCATAAAAAGATTGTTTAATTAAAAATCCAATATACGAAAATTGCCTAACGCTTAGACAACTTAAGAGCGTTTAACCAGCCAGCGGACGAAAATCCACATTTCGTCGAAAGTTGTTCTTACGATCGTGCAGGGCGGTTACAATGAGAAAGATTAATTATTCTCCGTACCAGCTTTTTAAAATTATAACTCAATATAGAATTTATTTCAATCCAAATTAGCTTTAATTTACACCTTCATCCAAAAATGCTGAAAGGCGTGATGATAAAACTATTAAAATAATGTACTTTTTGTAATTATTTTTTGATTATAAGTATTTATTATTTTTCAATAATGTCTAAATTTAATAAGAATGTTAAAAAAATCTGAAATATATTAGTTTGTAAGTGCGCAAATAAATACACAAATGGACCAATTTTCGTCAAGAAACACATGCGTTTGCTAGATAATGTATTGATTTATTTTACTGCATGATTATATTATTTGAAATGGGTGTGGTATAATACAAAATCTTTTTTGAAAATTTAATAAATCTCCCAACGACCTATGGAATAACCTTATTATACTAAAAATTTAAAAAATTTCTCAAAATTTATTACATGCGAATGCTAGATAAAAGAACAATCTTTCGAAATCCATTTATAATTTTTTGTGGAAAAGAGTCAATATGTCTAAAATCTTTTTTGAAAATGACGTATTTCCGGTTTTCTCTGGTAATGCCCTCTTAAGATAAAGTTCACACAAATTTAATAAAACCAACCAAATTCTGAATTTACAGAAACACAAACGGTTCCGAATAAACATTAGTAGTTTTTAACTAAATTACTGGTGTCTACAGAGAATTTAGAGGTGTTCAATATTCAATATTTACGCGACAAATTAAACATCCTTTCCCTTCGATATTTACACGCATCCCAAAGTCAAAAATTCAACATCCTGAAATTAAATTTGAAGTTATTAGTCGGCCCAGCCACGCATGCCGGTTTGTAGGGAGTGTGGAGTGCGTAATATATTCCGTAAACACCACCAGATTTAGTCCCTAAATTGAAGTCAATAAACACAGGAAGATTTCTTCGAGTTTGTCGCCTATGCGTTATTTGAGCACCTAATTAAGGGGCGTTTAGGAAATTGTTTATTTTTGTCACTTCACCGAGAAATAATTTGTTAAAAGCAGGGAATGTATGAATTGGCGGCTGGAACCCTTTCATGGTGGTTGTTGCAAGCAGTTTTTTTATGAGTACTGCTGGATGCCAGTGTCTATAACACTCGAAAGGGACATTATTGACGGGCAACGACGGGTTATTGTCAGCAAGCGGAAGAGGAAGAACAAAAAATTGAATGCGAAATGACTACACACCTTTTAACTGCTTAGTTCTCTAGGAGGCGATCTAACTTCTTTTAATAATTAATTAGATAGTCACAGGATATGCAAATGAAGATGAATCTTTCCTGAATGCATGCGAAACACATGCTCCTGAATGCTATGGGCATGCGAGAAATAAATTCCTTAATGCTGTGGGCATGCGAGAAATAAGTTCCTGAATGTCTTGGGCACGCGAGAAATATGTTCCTGAATGCTGTGGGCGTGCGAGAAATAAGTTCCTGAATGCTATGGGCACGCGAGAAATAAGTTCCTGAATGCTATGGGCATGCGAGAAATAAGTTCCTGAATGCAATGGGCATGAGAGAAATAAGTTCCTGAATGCTACGTGCATGCGAGAAATTATTTATATTAGCAAAAGTACTGATAAACCGATGTCAGGACGTACACGTGAATTTTACGTAGTATTTTCAAGTTACACTGTCAGAACTATACACGGAGGAAATTACACATGGACGAAATTACACACAGAGATAATTACACCTTATTAAATTACACACGCCAAAAAATCTGTTTTTATAGGTTTCGATTTTAGAGTTTAAATCCGATGCAAACAGGTTCAATCTCAAAGTCAACAAAAATAAATACTATTAATATGTATAATTAATTATATAATTAATCTTTGGAATTAAGTAATCCTTTTGTAAAATTACATTGTTTACCTATGATGCCTTCGCTGGAAACGACCCCATCCCTGTTTTCCCGCCGCAAAACCAATTTTCTAGTCCTTGTTTATATCATGCAACCCAACTTACAATAATTTCAACCGTAATAATTTTGGCAATAATTCTCTTTATGCTTTTGTAAAGTTCTCTTAGCAAACCTATAATGAAGATAATTTTAAGGTTGAAAATAAGCAGTAATAAAATCAAGCAGAACAACCCTCAAAATAAACAATCTACCCAATTACCTTCACACATCCCCTTGACCATAAATTAAGAGAGTTTAAAAATAAAATAAAATCAATTCGAAATGAAATTTTGGAACCTTTTAGTGGCGATCGGACAATATTATAGGGGGTGATTTTGTGGACACAGGGCAAACACGTATCTGCCATCTCTGAACAGTAAAGCAAAGCTTAGAGTTTATGTAAACAGGATTTTGCCAGGGAGGGTTTCCGTTCAAAAACGCTAACACCTGCTATCCCTTACCTTTACCTTTGCCTTCTCCTCCCCCAGCCGATAGAAGGGCTAATACCACCGTTTACCGGCACAAGACAAACAATTACATTACAAAGCCACAATACTTAAGAGATTCGACTCTGATATAATTTGGGAAGATGATCTTATCATTTAATTAGTTTGGGGACTTGAATACATATTTTATTTTATTATTTTTAGGGACGGTTTTGTAAAAGAAGTACCAAATTTCAGTTACGTAACGAACCGTTTTTGGTTAACGAACCGCTATCCGTTAGTTATCTTATTTTACGAGTTATAAACAATTTGCATTACTAGCGGTCATCGGTTACATTTAGTCCGACAGTTTTATTACTTGGGTCACTCTTCACATGCGTGGACTTGGAGATTCCTGTAAAATCGCTAGCTGCTCGCATCATTGATCCCAGAGCTTAGAAACACAGTGTTAATAATAACTTATTTATTGTTATTAAATTTAATTTGTAGAACTCCATTATAATTTTTATTTCTTTTATACATTCTAATATTATTATTCAATTTATAAATAATAATAAATTTATAAACAAGTTCTTCTATTTAATTATTATTACTCGTGACAGCTGTTTCGCCTTCTGAAGGCATTATCAAACTAGGCGAAACAGCTGTTACGCGTAATAATAATTACATAACAGAACTTTTTTATAAATAAACTGTTTTTATAAATTGAATAATAATATTATTAAAAAAAAAAAGGGCTGGCGTTACTGACTGATTTCGATAATAAATAAATAATCGAGCGCCGAGAAAAACTTCCTACTTACAACTTACAACTGTCAAAAAACGTCAGCAAACGGATCGTTATCCTTTTAACTGACCAAAATCGGTCCGTAAAGTTTTAACCGTTACATAACCGACCGGTAGCCTTGCGAATGTTTATAAAACAGCAAAATCAAGCCGTAGATCAAATGTTAGTTAAAAATAGTATCAAGCGTGACGAACCGATGGTTATAAAACTGACCCTTAGGGCCGGTTTTATAAACGAAGTACCAAATTTCAGTTACGTAACGAACTGTTTTTCGTTAACGGACCGCTATCCGTTCGTTGTCTTATTTTACGTATTATAAACAATTGTGCGTTGCTAGCGGTCATCGGTTACATTTAGTCCGAAAGTTTTATTACTTGGGTCACTCCCCGTATAACAATGCACTACTTGCATTGTTATATGGATACGTCGACTCGGAGATTCCTGTAAAATCACCAGCTGCTTGCAGCATTGATCCCAGAGCTAAGAAACATAGTGTTAGTTATAACTTATTTATTGTTATTAAGTTTAATTTGTAGAACCCCATTATAATTTTTATTTCTTTTATATATTCTAATATTAATTAAAATAAAAGTTTATTTATAAACTGGAAAACGAGTTTTTCTATGTAATTATTAATTATTATTACGCGTGTCAGCTGTTTCGCCTTCTGAAGGCATTAACAAACTAGGCGAAACAGCTGTCACGCGTAATAATAATTACATAGCAGAACTTGTTTATAAATAAACTGTTTTTATAAATTGAATAAAAATATTATTGAATATATAAAAGAAATAAAGCTGGGATGGCGTTACTGACTGATTTCGATAATAAATAAATATCCGAGGGCCGAGAACAACTTCCAACTTACAACTGTCAAAAAACGTTAGCAAATGGGTCGTTATCCATTTAACTGACCAAAATCGGTCCGTAAAACATTAACCGCCACATAACCGACCGGTAGCCTTGCGATGATTATAAAACGGCAAAATCAGGCGGTAGACAAAATATTAGTTAAAAATGGTATCAAGCGTAACGAACAGATGGTTATAAAACCGGCCCTTAATGTATCAAGAGATTAAACAAATTTAAACTACAAACATAAGGATTAACTGATACAGATTAAGGCATACGTCACTTTTATAGCGACGTTTTACAAAGTTTTGTCAAGAAGATTATAAGTTTAGGAAGAAGATTAGGTACTTCAATTATATTAATGTGAAGACTTAACATCTCATTTACGTATTTAATAATCTGTTACTTATGATGTGTCAAGGAAAGTAAATGTTTTGCATTGAAGAAAAAGATAAACACTAATAAATCTAAATGATATATGAAACTGAACGAAAAAGACACAGAAAAATATAGTTCCCAATGGCCGAGTTGGTTAAGGGCCTGCAACCCGGATTTGTACCGATTTATTACATATTTCCCTTAAACACGGTAAGTTTTAAAGCTCTTAAAAAAATATATGTTATTCTTGAAGATAATATCTAGACTTTGCCAGCGCCAAAACGCAAATTATATAAAATTCCCTCGATAGAAAAAAATCGCAATGTATGCTCCAAAAATTATTATTAACACGCTTGTTTCAGTTATTTTACAAGTTATATGTATGAAAAAAATCACAGTGTTTCTTTAAATGCTGTTTAAGATAATGCCCGCGAGATTTTTGCTCTATTTTAAACGAGTCGTGTTTTATTAAACATTTTCGCAATTTTCGCATCGATTTTGTCGCTGTAAATGTTAGCGCTCTCCTCTAACATTCGTAATTTCGTATTCTCCATCTTCTTCTTTTCGGGCCCGGTTGCAGAGCCTTAAGGCGTTTTGTCCCGGTAAGACAAGAGATCCTCGGTTCTATTCCTTGCAGATACCGTTACCTTTTTATTTTTCTGGGTCTTGTTCGGTTTCGTGTTCCATTTATGCCTGTGTCAGACCACGCTATATATAAATATATATTTTATTATTTTACCTAAGCTCTACACAGAAGGCTCTGAGTACAAAAAATCCCTCAGGGCCTATGTCATCTTTGGGAATGCTGTGAGGATGGTTTTTAATTAAATGAAGGAGTAGAAGTTCTGGGAGGGAAAAAGGTATGAGGGGTGGGTGTTAATCTGGGGGTCAATGTGTCCACGAGTGACGGACGTATGAATCCAACCTCCCATTACAGTGCAAGGCGGATGGGTCGAGAGAGTCCGGCTGGAGAGTTCAAAGGTCTCGCTAAACCACTCTCTCAACCAATAGTAAGGCAACCGCATACGCCGCCAAGACCTAAACAAACCTCACCCTGTGACTCCGGGCAACCCTG
Source organism: Limnephilus marmoratus (assembly GCA_917880885.1). Lineage (NCBI taxonomy): Eukaryota > Metazoa > Arthropoda > Insecta > Trichoptera > Limnephilidae > Limnephilus > Limnephilus marmoratus. Next base: position 57,104,615 of record OU862912.1, on the reverse strand, counting down.
CTAAGTGACCAAATTTAGCGACCCATTTTGGGGGTCCTGTGACAGTTATGTATACTATGACGGTGGTTTTACAATAAAAGTTCCCGGAACGGCGGTTCCCATTTAGAACGTATGGCTTTTGTGAGCGAACGATACGCTGAAATAGGCCAAGCCAGTGACACCCCATAAGATTTTTTAGTATTATCTTCAATTTTAATTGTTATTATGTTGATGTGTATAACCTTCAATAATTTTTTCAATAAAATTGAAATGTTTTGCTTATTTGATAATCTCAATATGTATGTATACATTATTAAGTTTGTGCAAAAAATTAGGTACCACACGGATTACACTCATAAAGCAGTAGTTTTTAATTTTTGTCACAATGTTGTAATATCTTACCTATTTTATATAAAGCAGACATTTATGTTTGCATGGCGTACTAAAATCTCGCCTGCGCCCGCGGCGGGTTAGAATGTCGTGAAGTTTTGTACAAGTTTGCCTCTGGATTTCTCAGGTCAACACCACTAATCATTGATTTCATATAATTTTTTTACTTAGATCATCAATTCACAGTTATTTGAATTCACCAATTTTTTAAATTCCATATTTTCAATCTTTCCATGATTATTAAACCATGCCGAAAAACGTGTTGAAAATCGGATAAAGTCCAGCACGAACTTCTGGTAAAAAAATAATAATATTTTCGGAAAAGGGAAATGTCTTTGGAAGATACAGTAAATGAACCTGTAGGTTTATATGTAATCCCGGCGAGCCCAAGTAAATTTTAATTGAATGCTTTGCTTTATTTCACAATTATTTTTTTTAAATAATATAAGGTATACTTCCAGAGTGGAAGATACTATCAGTGTCACCCTGGTGTGAAACTGTCATTCAGAATTGAAACGTGGCTTGAAATGGCTTTAGTTATGTTGATATGGATAGCCAGGTACTTCCCACCTAAAGCCTCAAAACACACCTCAATTGGGGATGCCATAATCTCATTGGCTCCAGGCGGTTGGGAGCAGTTGGGACTGAATCCTGCAGAGCAACTGTTTAGCCGAAATTTTGACTCAACACAGCAGTTTTTTTGTTTAGGGCATAGAATACAAAAATTATTTTAACCAAAGAAATAAATTAATATGATAACAAAACAGATGTTATGTATTGAAAGAAGGTGGTCACAATAAAAGAAAACCTCTACTAATAATAGTAACATAAAATAAGTCCATCGAGCATTGCAAATTGGAATGGGTAAGCTTAGATAATTTCACATCTAGACATAAAAAAATAGAATGGAACCGAATCATGTGAAGCGAAGAATTTTGAAAAAAAAGTTAAATCTATTTGAAATATTTTGGTAAAAACAAAGACAAAAGGAAGTCTGCGAAATTTTAAATCTCATTAATCTATGAATAACTTGCTTGTAGATTCGCATTGATTAAATTTATCTATTATCTAAATCAATTATCGAATTTATTCACTATCAATTATGAAGAAAAACCTATAAACAATACGATGGTTTTCATTTATTCCTGGATAAAAGAGAGTTAATTTATTCCACAAGGCCAGCAGTAGAGTCAAAAACTGAAATATTTAATTTGTTGGCAAACGCGGATACAAATGACCAAAGCAAGTTATTTTAAACCGAAGCCTTTGTGCCTAATAAAGGAAGCAAAGGGGATTTTATTCGATGTTATTTGCTCACTGATGGAATGCCAGGGTCCACAAAAGGACCCGAATGAAAATGTAAATTTACGGATTTTGTGGATTATTGTCCTTTGTCAAAAATATTGCGATGGAAACCAGTGGAACATCACGTATTCGTGAATTTCTTACAATATTTTATTTTTCTTGATTGCGTTGTTTTTACGAAAAGGGAGTTTTATTGACTGCGCGCAGCGAGGTCATGTTTTAACTCTATTTGGCATTTCTTATATCTGTAAATTTATTTGTAAAGCCTCAATTACATTGAGCGAGTTTACAAGCTACTATCTACTAAGTTTAAAAGCGGGTGAATCGGCAAGTGAGATTGTCATGATGACACACAAAACTGTCCACTCGATGAACTATCTAACGATGCCTGCGTGAACTAATTCTGTCAGATGTTTGACAGTCGAAATCAGCTGTTTATTGGCCGCCATATTGAAAACATAAATAAACCAATCACGAGTAAGCGAGTAGCAAGTAAAGTTGACGACATTTCAACTTTTTTCGTAGATAGTCAACAATCTGCTAGTTAGCAAGTAACGGCTACCTACGGCTTGAGAAAGTTTTAAAAAAAGAATTGTCATTGATATGATGAAGTTTCTTTGGAGAAGTTGTATAATTGAAATTTGCTTGAAATTCAAAAAAAGTTACGTAAAATGTACCTGTAAAATTTACCTACTGCACTCAACCGTTTTTCATAAAGTAATTTTTATTATCAACTATTTTTACTCATTCGACCTTTCCTTGCAAATTGAAAGAAACTAACCGTCGACTATGCGTACAATTAGGAGCTTGTCGCCGGCAAGCGTTGCAATGCCATTCAAAGAAATAAATTGATTCTCCCTGCATGTCCTTTCCTGTGCGTCCCCGTTCCCTATGTTATGTGTGTATGTGTATTTGTGTATGTTGTTGCTACGCTAATGCGTTTATGATTATTTAATTTGCGGTTGTAACTAATCTGTAAAAACTAATCTCCAGCTGACAAGCCACTTTCAGTAGCTTAGCGGGTAATAAATTCCAATTGTGTGCAATTTTTATACAATAAAAAAAGCCCCCACCTTCCCCCTGACTTTCCACTCTGCCGCTAAAATATATGAAATACACACATTTTCATTTATACAATTTCATAACGCCAGAGCTTACCATTATATAAAGCCTATTTGTTTTTCTGATGTATGAGCTATATTATTGAGAAGTTTCATTAAAATCCATTAAGTAGTTTTTGCGTGAAAGAGTAACAAACACAAACTTTCAAACTTTCTTTTCTTACATTATACAAACTTTCGCATTTATGATATTAGTAAGATTTAACACAGACCCGTGATAAATCGCGGAATAATCTGAATTTTTGATTCTCGACAAATCATTTCCAATGTTTTTGATATTAAAAAATTGTGCCCGAAATCTCGACAAATCAGTTCCAATTTCGAAAACACTTTTGAAAATGACAATTTATTAAAATAATTTTCTTTGAAAAAATGTACTTTAATAGGTAGGTACAACTCTAGTTGGTTTTTTGATATTAATGATGAACCCATTTTTGATTGATAAATAATTAACGAGTGGTATAAATCATATTGACATCTTTTTATAATTGTCTATTCAATTTGTCTAAATCGAAATAAAAATTTATGATGTGTCTCTTTTTTTAATGCAGAATCAACACCGCTTTGCATGAGGCCCGCTGGAAGACAGTCCAGGCCGAGATCCTGGCGACTGGAAGCTATGACCTGACGGAGACCGAACTGGCTTACGGGGCCAAACTAGCCTGGAGGAACGCCCCTCGCTGCATCGGCAGGATCCAGTGGTCCAAACTACAAGTTAGTATTAATGCACCTAATATTGACCTGATATGGAACTAATATGGACCTAATTTGAACCTAATATGAATCTAATGTGGACCTAATATGGAAAAAAATATAAACCTAACATAGACCTAATATGGACCTTATATAGACATAATATAGACTTGGATATGATTTTAGATTTTCACGGCCAAAAATTTTATGGTTATTTCCTTTTGGGGTGTTATGCCGTGTTGCGCTACCTCCTCCTTTAGCCAACGTTTCGGACAGCGTTACAGTGTCCATCATAACACATCTGCCCTGATGATGGACACTGCAACGCTGTCCGAAACGTTGGCTAAAGGAGGAGGTAGCGCAACACGGCATAATATAGACTTATTTGGCGGTCTCTGTGGTCGAAGGGTAAGGCTCTCGATCAGCAATCCAGAGATCGCGGGTTTAAATCCCGGCGTGCGAAAGTGAATTTTATTAATTTAATTTTTGTTATTATACAATTTATTCATTGAAAATAACATACGGCATATTTGCTGCACGTTCCAGTCTGGATACTCTTAAGTATCGCCCTGCTGTAAGTCAACAATTGAAAAGCTGCTTGAAATAGCTTTTACTGTATTTGGTGAAGAGGTCTGAATAGCCAGGTACTTCCACACCATTCTCCTTCTCATTTCCTTGCGCACCCCAATATTCAGCCTCACAACGTACCACAATTAGGGATGCCATAGTCTTTAAAAATATAGACCTATTATGGACTTAACATGGAGCTAATTCAAACATTGACCTACTATGGACCAAATATGGACCTGATTTGGACCTAAACACACCTTCTATGGACCTAATATCGACGTAATATAGAACCTAGTACGAACCTTATATATGTAGACCTAACATCAGCCTAATATAGGACCTAATATGGACCTAATGCTTTGGTGCATATCGGAGTGTTGATGTGGGCTAGAACTAAAATGTATTAAGTCAGTGACGAAATTGATATGCATTCAAATCTACTTGGAAGGCATTTCTCCAGGCTTTGTATCGATACTGTGTTATAATAATTCTAAAACAGGAAAAAGATATGTTTTCTGTGTAAAAAAACATAAATTATATAATCCGTTATATAATAAATAATTTGCACGCGGCGCAAATAGCCACCGGGGTGCAGAAGTCTAAAATACAAATAGAAGACGGGAATTCACATACCAAAAATAATATTCCTGTCTGCCTTATATCACCACCCCCACTGTCAATTTGGGAGGCGGGTATAGGTATTGCCGCCCCGGGAACCATTTATTGGATAGCCAACATCATCATCATCACTACTCTTGGGTCTTCAACTCTGGTGGGTATTGGCCTCCTCAAGAATCTTCCTCCACTCATCTCGGTTTTGTGCCAGCTCTCTCCAGTTTAGAAGCTCCAAGGTAGATATATCTTTGAGGACATTGTCGCTCCATCTTAACCTTGGTCTTTCCAGGCTCCTTCGCCCTATCGGTCTTGAGTTCAGCAGGGACTTTGGTGCTTGATGCTCGGTCGTTCTCTCCACATGACCCAGCCACCGAAGTCTTCCCAGTTTTATAAATTTTGTGACGTTTAGCTCCTTATACAGAGTATTCAGCTCATTGTTGTAACGTCTGCACCAAAATCCATTTTCTAGAACCGGTCCGAAGATGCGCCAACGAATTTTTCTTTCAAAAACGTCCAGTGCTCGCTCATTCCTCTTAGTTAGTACTCACGTCTCAGCTGCGTACGTGAGTACTGGTTGATAAGTGTTTTGTACGCTAATATCTTCGTATTTCTGGACAGCAATCTGGATTTTATTTGGTTTGGTAGGTGGAAATAACAGCGATTTGCGTTCGCAATGCGCTTCTGGATCTCCTCTGTGGTATTATTGTCTGTTATCATGGAGCCTAGATATGTGAATCTTGGTACCGTTTCAAAATTTTGGCTTCCATATGAGAGATTTGGGGTTTGTTGGGTGCATAACAAATCGGATAACCGTCCAGAACATATTGGATAACCAACACCACTGCCATAGATCTTTAACTATAGATTTTTAACTAAAGTGAAGTAATCCGCTGCTATCGAGATTTGTTAACTTACAGCTTAAAGAATCTCCATTAATTATCCACATGACTTAATCCTTTCATGAACTTCCGAAGGTATCTCACTTCGCTACATCACAGTAAACTTATGTGTCGCTCAACGTGAAGTCACCGGTGATACTTGTATCCTTCTTGTATCTATTCTGAATACTAAATGAACAGCAAGTAAGTTAGATCTCTGCAAAGTTGTTCAGTTAGTTGACATCCCCATGTTGGCATTAAAGTTTATGTTGGTCACTAAACTGTTACTGCTACAAGATATTAACGCTTTTTTTCTGTAGAAACAGAATATTTTATTAGTTGTTGCGCAGATTTAGAAATTAATATTTTAGAAGGACGAATTCTGACAACCTGGTTTTGACAGATTAATTTATATTGATGAACGCTGTTTTGCGTAAAAATGGTAATTTTCTTGAAATAAAACCCTAATCTTGCTAAAAGGTTTGCTTTTTTTATTAAACTAAAAAATATTTTCTTAACGCGTTATTAATCTAATATTTTTTTTTTACGTTAAATCCACAGTCCCTGCGGAAAATAATTTTACTCAGGTCCTGTGTCGTGTTTAGGGGTGCTACGTGGAAGTTTTTATTTTATTTTTATTTTTATTTATTGAAACATATAACAAGGTTTCAATTTTACAACATAATATATACATCAATATTTCAATCACTCTCCTAATAAAGCAGCTGCTTGTGTTTAGGAGAGGACAACTAAAAAAAATTACATTTGTTTAAATTAAAACAAAAAATATTTGTGATTTTATGAGAAAATACAGATAAAAGTAATAAAAATATAGGTTAGTTAATAAATGATTTAAAGTATTGATAAGGCAAAAACATATTTCTAAACTATAAGTAAAGTTATGAGGTGGTACTAGAGTATTTTAATTTAATTGATTTTTTTTATATTTTTGGTAGCTTTCTTCCGATCGTATATCAAGGGGTAATTTATTAAATAATTTTACACCTTTGAATACATGTGATGCTGTGCTGTTGTGGTACGTACTAGTGGCACAGTTAATCCTCCAACAGATATTATTCTTTTGCTTATATTTAATTGTGGTAAATTATTTTGACTAAAGAAATCTTTATGTATTTGTAATAGTGCAACTTTGTCATAAATTTTTGTAAGTGGGGGAACCGGGAAATCTTGAAAAACATCTATAGTTGGGTAGTAGTAGGGCTTTTTTAAGATAATTTTTATTAATATTTTTTTAATTGTTTCTAATGGGAGTAGGGGTGCTTTATTTGCGCCCCCCCAAGCCATGATTCCATATTGTAGTACAGAGTGCGCAAGTGCATAATAAATATCTTTTAGTACTTTTAATGATACAGTATTTCTTAATCTAAAAAATATATGGATCAGTTTTCTCATTCTGTCTACTGTCTTTTATTGAAAAATATGAAGTTCAGGAAGAAAAAGAACAAAAAGTGGTGATTTGGAATCTGGGAGTCAGGTGTGTCCAGGAGTGACGGAGGTATCAAAGTCAGGTCGAGAGAGTCCGGTTGTACAAAGAGCCTCCCTCAACCGGTCTCTCTCGATCCGGCCCACCAAAAATTTGTGGGCATTCGCATCCGCGCGCCGCCAAGACCTGCACAACCTCACCCCTGCTATGTCTTCAAACGCACTGAACCACTTAGGAAAGAAAACTTTTTATTAGTCAGTTTATTTTTAGGTTATTTTTTGGGAATTAAAAACAACTTCAGTATGAACGAGGAAAAGGTGAAGTAAAAATTTTATAGCAAATTTCTTTGATATTTGTTTTCACGATATAAATAATTAAAAAAAAGAAAAATATTAGTCATTTAAAATACCTGCGTGTTAAAAATTCCATAATCCGAAAATTAATAACTTTTATTAACCATGAATACAATAGATAAACAACCCACTTTGGCTGGACAAGCAATGTATATCTTTCCATGAACCATTTTTTGTCATTTTTAAATTAGTGAAGTTTTCATATACATTGTTTATCAAAATTTCACGACGCTTTTAGTAATGCTGAAAGTGTTTAGCAAAAAGCCTGTGAATTATCGCTTAACTCAGGTGGAAGATGGAAACCATTCACAGTGATGAGATGATTATTTTGTAGTTTGCGCCAGCGTACCGCGGAACAGGCGACAGTATTTCAGTTTAGTTCTGGAAGCAACTGGTGGCGGAAATAATACGACATCTGGAACGAGTTAAACAATAGACCCGAACAATAGACGAATAAATGGCTTGTTTCGCCTGATTGTCGGACATTTTTACTAAAATGGCGTAAATATAAAACAGAAAGCGGAACAAAATACTCATTCAGATTGTAATTTCGGAGTAAAAATGCTCCATTCTCCGCACACGAAACACGCGAATAAAATAAACAGGAAACGTATTTATTTTTTATGATGAGGCCCCTTTTATGTGGTTATTGTTATACAAGTGAATTAATTATGTTGTTTTGTATTAACATCATACTTAATTATACCATAAAAACCCCCAAAACAAGCAGAATGGTGGTTTTCACGGGTAGGGCAATACGTAAGTAACACAAATAATAACATCACATTTGAAGAAATTCTTAAAAATACAAGTCAGAGATGAAATGAGTTTGAAAAATACATCTCAAAGAGCGGTTCATACTATCAAAACATTAATTTAATAGCAACGACGTCCAATAATAATATATTAATGTAGAGGCCTTTGATATTGGAAGTAGGGGAGAATCGTCATCAAACAGTATTAATAGGCCAGAGACTGTACTGTTGAAATTTAAGAAACCGGCTAAGAATGCAATACTGACGCCGCTCCGTACGCAAAACCGTTTTCGTATGTAGAGTTTGAATACAAATATACTGTTGTAATATAACCGAATTAAAGCAATGCCAAAAGATGGCGCCACTTACGTTAACAGGCTTGATTAGCGTCCCAGGCGTAATTACCACGGATTAATAATTGCAGTGAAACTTCTATAGCCCCGCTGTAATTTGGATTTCGGATGAAACGGAAATGATGATTACTGCACCTGCGACGCATCAACTGCGCTCATTGGTCACTTTGATTATTTCGTCACTTTTAAAGATTGTTTGAGATTGTTTTGGTAAAGTTTCGCTTCTACCGCGTGTAAGCTGCACTCGATTTTTTTAAAAGAATTGTTGTGACTAGTTGTGAATAATAATACCACGCGGCTATATTTTACATACGACGTCATTGCCTGTCGCGGTTACTTTGTCCCGGTGTCTAGCTATCACTGGATCACAGTGCATCCGAGGAACCGGCTATTTTTGGAACCAGTTCCTTTCGGATTTATAAAATGGTCACCAACTCTCAAACTAGGCCAAGCCGAACCAAAAATTCGCCCGCAGGGCCTAGCACCAAGAACCTTCGGAGCGGGTTTTTAACTGCTTGTAAATAAATTCATATTTCTCGCTAGTTATGCTGTAACGCATAAATAATCCTAAAACGCATATTTTGCATTAAAGGCCTTTGCGGAAAGTTAGTTATTAGGCACCTATTAAGCCTGAGAGGCTTGCGTGGTATCCGGCCGATGTGACCTTGTGACATTACCCTTTGTTACCTATGGAATCTTACGATCTCGCAGAGGGTGAAACAATTTTCTCAGACGTTCTGCCATATCTTGCGTACTAAATATTTTGACGTCGCCCCAAGGCTTGCAAAATACGGACAGGTTATATAGTACGAATCTTACTTAAGCAACGGGTTTAGATAAGCAAATTAGTTATGGCTCGTGCTGAGAACCTTGAGGATACCTTTAATACCGCAATAATGCAATCAAACAAAAGTTTTTTTGAAACATAAAACTTTTTTAAAAATCTACGAAAAATTTCATTGACCATTGTACGTATTTCTGTGATGCTAATAATTTTCAAAGTTGTTATTTAAAACTTTGGCAATAAAAATAATAGAAAAGATCCCCTCCTCTTATTGGCTAAATAATTTGGGAGGCGGGATTGGATACCGCCGCCCCGGGAACCATTTATTGGATAACCAACGTCTCTGCCATAGGTTACCTGAAATGGTCCGCTAGGTTTGGTGATTTAGCAGAGTTGCCCGGGTTCTTGGGGTGAGGTTTGTTTAGGTTTTGGCGGGGGATGACTTGACATACTCAACCCCAAATTCCTACCCACCCCTCATACCTATTACTTTCCGAGAACTACCTCTCCTTCGGGGGCATACATTAATTACGTGCGCAGTTTTTCTTCCAATCTAGACCACTTCCCTCGGTGAGATAAATTTGGATCACTTAGTATATTCTTTTCAAGAAACGTAAGTTTTTGCTGGACCCCCCCCCCCCCCCCTTTGAGCTCACGTAATTAATGTATGCCCCCTTCCTTTCCCTAAAAAGACCCTCCACACAACCTCCCCAAAGATGACAAGGGCCCTGAGGGTAAATATTTTCCTTAAGGTCTCCTGTGTGGAGCTGTAAAAAGAAATTAAATAAGTGATATGCTAAAATAGTGAAAGGGCGGAGATATGTCAAAGAAAATTAACGATAATAATTAGAAAATCTACGGTTAATTTGATAAAAACCTACTTTTATAATGGCAGTCAATAAGGCGTTAAACGAAAAATAAGTAAACAAAGGAGAAAAATAAAAGGGATTAATTAGTACTTGACTATTCAAGCCCCATCAAAAAGTTTCTTAACAAATCTAAAGCTATAAAGCAACAACGTTTCGATTATGAATGGTAGCCTTCAATCACAATAATTTGTTAAATGTAAAATAATAATCCTGCAAAATTTTTATTTTGAAATTCTATTTCAATTAAATAATAACGACACAGTTCTTCAGAAAAGACATTTATACTTAAATCCTCAACATCACAAAACCATGACTTGCTCCTAATTGGGTGAAATGAAAAGAAATCGTAATTATAATTTTGTTGTGCGACAGAAATATATCTTACAACCTTTTGACTCAAAAGTAGATTCCATTTGGAGGTAAACATTATAATATTTATTTATTCTGTTCTTCCCAAAAACTGTGGAATTTCTAACTTTAGGTGATGCACTACTAATAAAATAAGCAATGCTAAAGCATGCGATTTTGGTTTAAAAATTGGATCGCTTAGAAAAAATTTAGATGCTTTAAATACCACGAGTAGGACACATAATATTTGTCTTTGAAATAATCGAGTATTTTTTTATTACTGTATTTATGAGCACAAAAATAAAGTATCAGGACCATGTAAACTGTTTTAACGCATTCAAAATCTTCCACTTACGAACCCTTTTTCGGTTATTGTACAATATGGAAAATTAAATCCTTTAGAAAATTATTGTAAAACATTTAAAAATGAAATTGAACAATCTCATTTATTTGTGCTTTTAATTATAAATGTGGTTCACTACGTTCGGTGATTTAGTAGAGGTACCCGGGTTCATGGGGTGAAGTTTGTCTTAGGCTTGTTGACAAAATATCGATATATCGATGTGTCGATATTTTTAATTCAATATATCGATATTTTTAGCCGATATATTTTGATCCGATAAACCGATATATCGATACAAAATATTCAATATCTAAAATTGTATAAAAAACTATATTTTTTTATTTATGTTACCAAAGTCACTAGAATCCAAAACTGTATAGGAAAGAACTGAAAAAAGTAACTGTATTGGGTCATGAGTGTCATGACATCTGGCGGTTGAAATTTTAACTATTAATCTTACAAATCTATTGTCTTTGCATTAGTGTTTGTGATCACTAATACTATCTCATGTGTGTGGGTACATATACATATAGAAATGTACGCTATTTTTCGCCATTTTTTTCTAAGCCACTCCTATGTGTTGGTTCCCAATTGTCTATGATTATTGACTTATACCTTGTTTCAAATACGAAGTCCTTTTTGACAGATTAATACGCCAATCAGTTTACATATAAGTTAGAAAACAGCTTTTTAGTTTTTGTAATTATTACCTAATAAAAATGAATACTAATAAAAATACCTTCATTGTTATTGAGATTTTTGTACATTAAAATAAGGCACATTGTGTATAAAAAATATAATAGATGCAGAATAGCAAGAGATAAAAGGTCTAATCAGCCAAGTATCCCAAAGCTAAACATCGATGCTCTAAAAACACCAGAAGGATTGGAAAGATATCATGACTCATTGTCAACAAACCTACCAAACCAACTGAGTGATCCGCTCTCCCCAAATGATTTAGAAGAGGATTGGACCAATCTGAGAAATGCACTGCTGACAGCGGCGGAATCAGGCATTGGAAATAGACCAAGACAGGCTAGAAATCCCTGGTTCGATGAGGAGTGCATACAGAGCGTCTGCAAGAAAAATGTTCTAAAAAAATTATGTATAGAAAGAGGAACTAGAGCAAAAAGACAAGCCTACGAACAAGCACGAAGAGATGCTAACAATTTAATTAAAAGAAAGAAGAGATTGTATTTTAACAACATATTGTTGAAAATGGAACATGACTTTGCAAATAACAATCCACGTGAGGCATATAAAGGCGTCAATGCATTTAAAAAGGGCTTCAAACCCAACACATCTCTGTGCAGAGATAGTAATGGAGACATAATAGGAGATAAGGAAAAGATCAAGACTAGGTGGAAAGAATATTTTCAACAGCTCTTAAATCCCAATAACAACCTGACAGTCGAACCAACTCACATTCCGGACGAGCTAAATAGTGATGAAACAACGAGAGCGCCATCAATGGCAGAAATAAGGGCTGCCCTAAAGAAATTGAAAAACAATAAAACTCCGGGAGGAGATAATATCCCTGCAGAGCTCTATAAATATGGAAACGAACAACTGAAGAACCTGCTACACAATCTCATTGTGAAAATATGGACCGCCGAAAGAGTACCAGAAGAATGGAAAACTAGCATAATATGCCCCATACATAAAAAGGGAGACAAATTGAAGTGTGAAAATCACAGAGGAATATCTTTACTTTGTACAGCTTATAAAATTTTCACAATGATTTTGAAAGAAAGACTAGAATATTACTCAGAAAACTTACTAGGAGAATATCAGGCAGGGTTCAGGAGGGGGAGATCCACCACTGATCAACTCTTCACTACTCGACAAATCCTGACAAAATGCTGGGAATTCGATATAGATATATACCAACTATTTGTTGACTTCAAACAGGCGTATGACAGTATAGATAGGGAGAAAATATATGAAATACTCCTCAATTTTGGAATACCGCCCAAAATAGTCAAGCTTGTAAAAGCAACAATGGTCGGATCACGGTGTCGAGTAAGGATAGGAGGTGAAACAACGGAGGATTTTAACGTCTCCCAGGGGCTGAAACAAGGTGATGGCTTAGCACCCACCCTTTTCAATATTGTACTGGAGCACGTCGTGAGGAAGACAATGATCAGTACCGACTCAAACATCTGCTACAGAAGCAATCAAATAGTTGGCTACGCAGATGACCTTAACATTGTCGGAAGATCCCTACAGGCTGTAAGAGAAGTGTTTGACCCTTTGGAGACTGCGGCAAGAGAGGTGGGTTTGCAAATCAATGAAAATAAAACAAAAATCATGATGCAAACCAGGACCCCTCACCGCAGAATAAAAGACAAAGTGAAATTTAAAGACAATTATAATTTCGAAGTGGTCGAAGAGTTTACCTACCTGGGCTCCATCATAACGCAGGACAATGAAGACCCAGTAGAAGTAAGAAAGCGCATTACAGCCGCTAACAAAACTTACTTCGCGTTGCTGCCAGTGTTCAAATCCCGAAACGTCCATAGGAAAACCAAAATAACCTTATATAAAACAATTATCAGAACGGTCTTGGCCTATGGATGTGAGGCGGGAACACTGACAGCAAAGTCAGCGGAACGGCTGGACATCTTCGAAAGAAAGGTACTTCGAAGAATCTTAGGAGCGGTGCGAGAGGGAGAGGCATGGAGAATCCGCCACAATAATGAGCTCTATGATATTTACCAAGCTCCCAGACTCTCCACCCATTTAAGACTCCAAAGATTAAGATGGGCCGGACATGTGCACCGAATGCCAAGCACACGAGTACCGAAGAAGGTTCTGACAGGACACCCGGGAGGTAAACGAAAGGCGGGCAGACCTAGACTGAGATGGGAGGATGATGTCAGGAAGGATGCAAGAGGATTACTCCATGTTGCAGATTGGAAGACGACGGCCGAGGACAGAGGGCGGTGGAGGCTTATTTTGAAGGAGGCCAAGGCTCGAAATGGGCTGTAGCGCCATTGAAGAAGAAGAAGTGTATAAAAAATACTATTGATAATATTGAGCTGTATACACTATTATTTTAAAAACGGAAATTTTGAAAATTTTACCGATATATCGATACATCGATATTTTTTCCTCGATATATCGACGTCGATATTGATATTGATATATCGATTTTTTTCACTTTCGACATCCCTAGTTTGTCTACGTCTTGGCGACGAATACTTTGCTCACCTACTGCGTGGCGGGCCTGATCGGGGGAGACTGGTTGAGAAAGACCTAACCTAGACCTCTCCAGCCGGGCTTTTGAATCCCCAATTTCAACGCTTTTTGGCGATATTTTTTCGTAAATAAATCGATACAGGCGACTGGCGTCAAACGGGAATGTAAACCTTATCGCCATTTACATAAGGAATGTTATTGTTACCAATCTGATCCCGAATTTTACACGACGTGGTTGCATCAACTCAATGTAAATTAGAAAAATAAAAACCAATATAGATTAAAATAAATGCTACCAAATAATAAAAATAAGATAAAAATAGTTCAAAATATTTAATCAACTGTTTCTATTCATAACACGGTAATTAAATCAAATTACCAGCCTTAAAACATTATCTTCAGGTTATTCACAAATTACAACGTTCACGAAGGCAATTAACCAAAATTATTTTGTTAAACATTAACGGTATTTAAATACCAAAAACATCTTTTATTTTCGTTCGCATTTAATTGACACTTTTTGTGTTATTCTTCCATTACGGGCAAACCGAGCGAAATTTAATTGAAATTCCTTGGCTAAACAAGCAATTAAAATCACTTCGAGTGATAAACTAAGTGAGAAAGCCAAACAAATTCAACTGTAACCCTTGGAGGGGCTCCACAAGTCATTCTGTTAGCGGTAAACAAGAGAGTAACCATTCGTTATGATTTCCTATTGAATTTATTTGACACAATGAAACATCTCACGAAGAGATTCCAATAAATTATGTATTAAGAAAAGTGGTAAATCTTTCATAACTTTTGGTAATTATTTGTGCAAAAAATCATTTCGATGATTTTATTAATAATTTATTTTTTATTTATTTAAACTCCCAAAGGGCTTTTACAAATAGTGCAGTACATGTTTTTGATAAAATAAGGAAGTAACATAAAATATTAGAAACAAAATATAGGTTACATAAAATATAAGAGTTGACCACGGACATATGAATATATCTGGACCTGCCCTAAGTGATAAAAACGTATTATTTCCCCCTCCACATGGCGCCGGCTGTAGCTCCTCCTTGGAACCGGCTCGCTCCATGGGGAGGGGATATAGCCTCGCTTGAATCTAAAATGTGTGACGTCATCATTCTTGCCGTGAACAGCGAGAAGCTGACATCCATACATTTAACGAAATAACGGCAGCTTGTGCTATACAATATATCTACGTATCAATATGCACATAGCGAATGTGGGCGGTACTCCAATGTGCTCGTCGCTGGTTACAGGGGTAAGTAAATTATGAAACATTTGTAAAAGTGTTTTAACTAAATACGGCAAGAAAATATTGATATGTGTATTGGCGCGAGTCTTTTTGGGGCGAGCATTTGGCCTTAGCAAATAAGTTTTGAACG
The DNA here is from genome assembly GCA_917880885.1 of Limnephilus marmoratus. Classification (NCBI taxonomy): domain Eukaryota; kingdom Metazoa; phylum Arthropoda; class Insecta; order Trichoptera; family Limnephilidae; genus Limnephilus; species Limnephilus marmoratus. The sequence goes on along the minus strand of OU862912.1, from coordinate 57,089,217 downwards.
TGGCAAGCAATTCGCGCTCCCATGTAAAAAGGTCTATTCATTCAAAGCAGATTTTGCTTTTAAGAACTAAATGGTGATATTGTAATGCGAGATGCCTATATACTGTCAGATTGATTGTTCAACGAATGACAGTCATCTTTCCCCTCTTCGCTCTCCATAGTTTGGTTTTACCCCTCATCTGTAACTGCTCGTCTATCCATTTGGATGTCTATGGAGTTGACACAAAGTAGGTAACATGTAGTAGATAACAGAATGTAAATTAAGCAAAAATATTAATAAAAATAGTTTATGAAGATGGAAGAAATAGTTGGTACATACGTCGTTTAAAGTTTGACAAATTCAACTTGTTGTCAAGTACATCCATATTGTTTAAATATTTGTTACTAAGTCTATGCAAACGCTGTATTGAAGAATGCAAACTAGTTGGAATGAGATGTATATAAAATGTTAATATTTGTCTAGTTGTTCGTGTAGGTATAATGGCACATAGCCATTTGTCATCTTGCTACATTCACATTCACACAATGTCTCATACACAACTTTTTTTACATTAGCTCCACAGGAACCCTGTGGAAAATAATTTTCCTCAGGGCCTATGTCATCTTCGGGAATACGGTGTGGAGGGTATGTAAAGGATTTGTTAGTCAGTTAGGAAGGAGAAGAAGTTCCAAAGGAGAGGAAGGAAAAATGTATGACAGATGGGTAGGAATCTGGATGCCAGTGTGTCCAAGAGAGGCGGACGTATGAACCCATCCCTTTAATAGCGGTACAAGGCGATGGGTAGAGAGCGTGTCCGGCTGGAGAGGTCAAAGGGCTTCCCTCAACCAGTGTCTCTCGATCCGGCGCACCACGTAGTTGGTGGGCATGCGCATCTGCTGCCAAAAACCTTACCCCATGAACCCGGGCACCTCTGCTTGCCAAACATAGCGAATCACTTGGCCTTACCCTCTATCCAAATTGTAACTTGACATGTACTGACGAATACGATTCACTTGACTGTGCTCTGCCATTTCTCGGGCGTCCCCGACTTCTTCTACTTATTGGGTTATAACCTATTACAATTCTCAGTCTGGCTTGAGTTGGCTCGAAATACCTAGAAAACGGAAGAGGGAAGTTCTCGTAAAAAACTTTTTCAGAATAGCACATAATCCTAAAAATGGGCTTCTACCATTCACTTTCTATTATTTTCTTGTTGGTGATAATATTGGCGGTTTCAGTGGAGACTAGCAATTAAAAACCCGCTCCGCAGGTTTTTGCTGCTAAGCCCTGCGGGCGGCTTTTTCTTGGGCTTCGGCCGGTTAGTGTTGGTGACCATTTTATAAATCCAAAAGGAACTGGTTCCAAAAATAGCCCGTTCCTCGAATCCAATGTCACTCAGTGATAGCTAATCACCGGAGCAAAGTAACTGGGACGGGCAATGACGTCATATGTAATACATAGCCGACTGATACAGCTGAGTAGGTACTACCGTCAATCTTTCCATATATACGTACACAGATGTAATTTGTATTGCTACGCGTATGGCGTGGCGTCAGACATGCAGCGAAACCTGGTTCTGAAATTCAACCACGCTGATGGAAGGCTATTAATATTGTTTGATTGATAATGATGATGGTGGTGAACTTCAGGTTCTTCTATTTTATTTAAAATTATGCTCGTTTTCAACTTTGATAAAAGAAAAACGGAAGGTATTAAAATACGTAATCTAAGCTAATCTAAGCCAGGTAAAAGTCTGAAACACGTTTTACGAACTCCGGAGGACGTATCTTGTTTACGTCCATACAACGCAAGAACGGCATTCTTCCACTTGAAATTCCCAAACTTTCAAGTAAAGGGGTGTTTAAAGGCATGTTGAAATGCCAAGAGTTTATTTTAAGCCATTATTTTCGTTGTTGCGTAGTAGTTAAAGACAAAATTAACTTAAAAATAACTCTTGATAAGGTTACATTTTTTGGGATTTGTTAGATAGAGACATCTCAGAAAAGAAAACTGTGGCACTATGATATCCTTAATTTCACGGAATTATGAGAAGCTAAATGAAGTGGGGAGGGTTGGGAAGTAGGTGGTCATTCCGGTCTGATCACTAAACATAGCTAAATAATTACAATCACTAAAGCGCCGACGTTTCAATTTTTTATTTTTATTTATCTATAAAAAGTATATGTACATTGGCTTTTTTATGGCTGTCTCACTAGGATACACCTGTGTCGAGACAGGCGTACAAGTATGTAAATAAATATCGTAGTTACCAGAGTATTTAAGTTAAAATACATATTAATTTGAATCGAAATTAAAACAGAAAGGTGATTGGAAGGGTGGGTAAATCTTTTAAAGAGAGTGTCTTATAATTGTTGGAGGAGATGAAGTAAAGAAATAAATTCTGTCTAATCTATTTATGGAGTTAAGTTTGACAGAAGTCTACTATTTTCATTTATTTTATATGGAATAGGTCGTATGTGAATAGTTATTTCCGTCTATGTGTGATTTCGGCGTCCAATACTTATAATCCAATTTTTTATATCTTGTTTGTATTTTGTCAAGGAGTCAGTTTGTCTGATCGTAGCTGGTAACGTATTGTATAGTTTGCAAGCTATGTATTTAGAGTGTCTTTGTCCAAAGGAGGTTTTGGAAAAAGGAGTTTGGCGAAGTTCTTTGTTTGTGTCTCGGGTATGGTGTATTGTTTGTGTAGCTTTGTATAGTGTTTTGTAGTTTTGTGTAAATTAACTAGGATGAATCTTGAATAGAGCTGTGTTATGTCCATAAAGTTGAAGGTATTGAAGATCGTATCAGTGCTGGTAGTAAGCGGATTAGTAATTGTGAATGATTGTCTTTCATAAGGGTGATACGAAGAGCAACTACTATTGAACAAGGTGAAAATTTTATAATAATAAAGTATATCGTATTACTTTTTATTTACGCTCTTCGGGTTTTGAGCCCATGATACCTGGGCTCAGAGTCAAAGGATATTGCCGTACTCGCACGGAGGTCATCAAATTTAACGGTAATAAATAATAAATATCGAAATTCTGAAGAAATTAATACTTTCGGGAGCAGAAAATTGCTTTTACGAGACAATGCCCACTTGATATTTAAAAAAAGTCTAATTTAAACATTTTTTCAGACAATTAAAATCTTTGCCTTACCTTCCTTCCGATAAAGAAAGGATAAAATAATTTAACGTTTCCTCGGATTCACTTTTTGAAAATTAATTCATTAAGCTTGTGCCCACCAGGTTCTCATTTAGTATGTAAATTGAATTTTTGTTCATAATAGTAATAACTTTCTCATACAATGCCGGACCCTCGTGCATAAATGGCAAGTGAGATAATTCAATCACTAACTTTGCTGTTTTAAAAGGGAATTGGTGGGAAACATTTTCGAAGAGACCGGGCATTGTATCGTTATGTTAAATCGACAACAGAATTGAGAATTTTTTACTTTCTCATCAACAGCAGCGTGAAAAAAATGTTAAAGAATTTTTAGACATGTGTGAAAAACTGAGCACATAGATGCGTTCTGATGCACACAATTTGGGAGGCGGTTATAGGTACCACCGTCCTGGGAAACATTTATTGGATAACCAATACCTCTGCCATAGGTCACTCCAAGTGGTTCGCTACGTTTGGTGACTTAACAGGGTGTCCGGATTCATGGGGTGAAGTTTGTCAAGATTTTGGCGGCGTATGCGTTTGAGGGAGACCTAACCTCAGGACTTTCTCGACCCATTGCCTTGCGTCGTAATGGGAGAGATGGATTCATGCGTTCATCACTCCTGAACACATAGACCCCCAGATTCCTACCCAATCCTTATACCTTTTTCCTTCCCAGAACCTCCTCTGCTTCCTTTCCGTAAAAAGTCGCTTCACGTTCAATCATGACATAGGCCCTGAGGGATTTTTTTTCCTCAAGGTCTCTCTCCTGTGTTGAACAAAGGTAAAAAAATATCTTTATAACTTATAAAAAAAGATTTAAGAAAAAATAATTATATATTATTAAAAAAGTCACATGCGCAAATCCGTGAAGCAATTCCAAATTTAATATTTGAAAAATTCATCAAATTTCAAACTTAATTTTAGAGTTCTGTAAAGTTTTATTCCGTAATGCAACTGGCCTATATATTTTCTATATTAATACCTCGCAACAGTCCCAGCTGCTCCCGTCTGGAGCCAGTGAGACTATGATTTCCCCAATTAGGGTATGTTATGAGGCTGAAGGTAGTGGGGAGGGGAAAAGATGGGGAAGAGGAAGGTGTGGAAGTACCTGGCTACTCAGATCTGGTAACCGAACACTGCTAATGCCATTTCAAGCAACGTTTCAATTCTGAATGGTGGTCTTACACCAGGGCGATACTGAGAGTATCATCCACTCTGGAACGTGCCGCAAACATACCAAGTATTATTTTAAATGAATTAATTGTGATATAACACAAATTACTCAAATAAAATTTATTTGCCAACTGCGGGATTCGGTCCTGCGACCTTCGGATTGCTAGTTAAGAGTTAAGAGCCTTACCGCTAAACTTCGCCGGCCGTTAATGACATAATAACAAAACTTGAATAGAACTTTGACAGAACTTGAAAATCAAAATTGTATGAAATGTTTAAATTTTATGAAAAAACCCGACCTACGAGTAAATTTAAGACAAGATCTTACTTTCTTATTACCTTTTATTTCGTTTCTTTCATAAAAGCTAACGGATTAACCAAAATTTTACATCAGTAACAAGACTGAAATATTGATAGAAAATAATCTTCCCACAGAGCAGCCAGAAAATTTAAAACTGACAATAATAGTAAGTCGTTTACAAGCAAAATAAATAATCTGTGATGCTCGCTGAAAAAACTAAGTCCAGTAAATAATTTTCTGACAGGTTGAATTTTTTTTGTAAAAGATTTCTTGTTCATTTTATTAGCTGTTAAATTACAAAGTTTTCATCACAAAATAAAATGTATCGCCTGTGAAAAAAGATCATAGCATGACCGCAGATTTTAATAACGGAAATAATCACGTACGGTACACTCAATACTTTGAAAGCTGGTGCGAGTAATTTGGTTTGCATTGAAGGAAAGCGTTTAAATAAAATTTGAGCGAAAAATAAAAACATCAAACTAGCTATTAAAAGAGAAGAGAGAGGGGAGGTTCTCTGAGCAAACCTGATTAAGTTTTAACGCAAAAGCTGCTCGGTTAAAAATGGCAGGCTATATTATTTTTCAACAACAAGCCATCCATTTTGCGCAGTCAAAATCACAATGTTGTTGAAATTAAACCATAAATTTAAAGTTCGCCATAGAGGACCCACCTTTCTTGATAGGATAAACAAAGTGGTAATAGATGGAAGGATATGTGGTTAATGGAAGTTATTTAAAAGTTGATTTATTCATCGTAGAGTGGAAAATACTCATAGTATCGCCCTAGTGTAAAACCACCATTCAGAATTGAAACGTTGCTTGAAATGGCTGAATAACCAGGTACTTCCTCACCTTCCTTTTCCCCATCTCCTTCCCATCCCCACTATCTTTAGTCTCACAACGTACCCCAATTGAGGATGCCGCCATAGTCTTACTGGCTCCAGATAGTTACAGCGCTCTTGAGGCGATTTTTCGCAAAAACAGTGCTATATAAGTTATCCAAATTTATTAATTTATTATCGAAAGCAGTTGGGACTGTTTTGCGGTATTAAGACATAACAAAAATTCGTCACTCAGTAAAAATTACATTATTATTTTTAATTGATAAACTAATTTTTAAGACAAGATTTTTATGCATATTAGTAAAAATGGTAACAATTATTATAAGTAATAATTATTAGCCTGAAACACTCATCTACACCGAAAAAATCTCCCGAGAAAAGATACAAGCCGCCGACAGGACTCGAACCCGCGTCCTTCTGATTTCTGGTCAACTGCTCGATTCACTGAGCTACGTCGGCTTATCTCCTACCCGCCAAATCATTCGGGTTCGAGTCCCGTCGGCGAAATGTATCTTCTCTCAGGAGATTTTTTCAATGTAGATGAGTGTTTCAGGCTAATAATTATTATCTACTTATAATTATTGTAAAAATTAAGAAGAAGAATTTGGATAATACTCGAAAGTCAACTACTAAACTTTGTTAAATATTGTGAAATTGATTTTTTTATGTTTACCCCGTACAATGGTGCCGACTGCACCCAACCGTTTGCAGCCACTATGGCATCCCCAATTGGAGTTTGTTGTGAGGCTGGAAATAATAGGGATAGTAGGGAGGGTAAGGAGGTGCTGAGTAAGGAGGTGCTGAGTAAGAAGGAGAAGTAACTTGCCATTCAGATCTGGCCACAAAAGATGGCTAAAGCCATTTCAAGCAACGTTTTATTTCCCAATGGAGGTCTTTCACAGGGTTGATACTGAGAGTATATTATAAAATATATATAAACTAGCAGACCCGGTCACACGTTGCCGTGGCTAACGAAACACAATGCCACGCCATTACCCAACCTTTATAACCAACGCCATCTGTTAAATCAAATCCACACCTCCCCTTTACCAGCCCGCTGCCCGCTGCCCGCTGCCGCTTGGCCAGATATATTATATATTTCAACTAATTTACATAAAACCTTCACAAATTATATACCTAAAAACCTTCCTCGTGAATTACTCCATCTGATGAAAACCGCATGAAAATCCGCTGCTTAATTTAAAAGATCTACACAAGCGAACAGACAGCGGGAGCGACTTCATTTTATACTATGTAAAGATATATATTTTTATGTAAATACCGCATTAGAGTCCCGACTGCTCCCGTCTGGAGAGCCAGTGAGACTATAGCATCCTCATTTTTGGTATGTTGTGAATCTGGATGTGGTGGGGACGGGAAGGAAATGAGAAGGAGAAAGGTTCAGACCTAGTCACCAAAAACGGCTAAAGGTATTTCAAGCAACATTTCAAATCTGAATGGTTTTACACTATATTTTCCACTCTGCAACGTGCCGCAAATATGCGACACATTATTTTTAATTAATTATTTGTGAAATAACACAATTTAAAATGATAAAATTCATTTGCTCACGCCGGAATTTGAATTCAATACCTTCGGATTGCTAGCCGAGAGCCTTGTCCCTTGACCACGGAGGCTTTTTTAGAATCAGTAAGGGGTCGTCCATTAATCACGTGAGGCTCCAAAGAGGGGGGGGTTCGGAAAAAATCACGAAATATCACCAGGGGGGGGGGTTAAAAAGTTGCTAAAAAAACATCACGTGATTAATGGACGACCCCTAAGATGGACACATCATATCAAACAAATCACAAATAAACTCCTCAAAACAATACACATTTCCTAAACATAAGGGACATATATAAAATAAAACAAATGAAAACAATATATTTTGCACTTTGTCAATCAATAATAGAATATGGAATAATTATCTGGGGAGGAACAATAAACTCAGCTATCGATCACTTAGAAATTGCGCAGAAAACGATCTTAAAGCTAATACTTAAAAACATAGACTAACTGATACAGACAAATATTCAACAGCTGTGACGTACTAGATATACCTACGCCAATTATAAAACTCTACTAAACTACATTTTTGACCAAAAAACTAATTTCAACAATCTCAAAATATCACTAACAGACCAGTAAGACAATCGTAAAAAAATAACATAAAAACTCCGACAGTGAATAGAAGCTTTGGACAAAGACAAATCAATAAATAAAAGCATTCAACAGTCTTACCCTTGAAAATAAAATAGAAGAAAACAAAAATAAATTCATACTCAAAATTAAAAAATGGATTAAACAACAAAAAAGACAATATTGCCAAAATTTCATAACATAATAAGAATAGAACACATACATGTAACACACAAAAAGAAATATAAAACACATCATTAAAAAAATACATTCTACCTAAATTATTAATTTTTATTTTTAGTTTAATTTTAGCTCTTTTTTATGCAGCACTGTTTTTACATTATTTTTAATGTCTTATGTATAAAATTTTGTTTTATAAAATGGAGGCCTCAGCAGAGGTGAGCTACTTAGTGAGGCCGACATTGCTGAATTGTATTTAAAAATGTTAGATATTATGTCAAATAAAATAAAATATAAATAAAAATAAATGAAAATGTGTCTCAATTGGAATTATGGCCTAAATGATGACAATTGATTGTAATTTTATTGTATTGCCGTTCATATGAGGTACGCCTTAATAAAAACTTGTTTTATAAAGTACATGAGATATGTGGCTCGTCGTTAAATTAGACTAACGAAATTTATTTATTATTTAACGAAATGGAGAATTAAAACTTTGAAAGGTAAAAAGAAACATTTTATTTTACATTGCAGGACGTTTTCCTTGTAATCATTTTAATGATAAGATTATAATGGGAATTTATATATCTAGCACAATGTTGGCTAAAACATTTTACCCTTGAAAGCACCAGTAAACGAAACACGAGAAATTATTCTAAACAAGATTACACAGATTTTTTAATTAAATTTATAAGGCACGTCTATTTTATAAAAATGCGCTTAAAAACTTAGCATTTTATTATCAAGTCGAGGAAAGGTAAAGAAATAGACGGATTATTTCTTATTTAACCATCCTCCGGCGTTGGAAATTTCTTATTTTATTCAGTCGGTAATAAATCAAAACCCTTAATTTATTGAAATTATAATTCCAAAGCACTTGATCGATGCGATGCTTCGCACATAAATTGCGAAAAATTTCACAGTGTCATAGGGCGCGGGTAGTATAAAATGGATTTAACCAAGAGGTAATTGATTATTTCAAAAAATAACTGAATCCAGCGTTACTCAAATGGAAACTTTCAGATGTAAATGTTCAGGTTAATTAACAAAAAAGGTGCAAGTAAGATGCAACCCGATACAATAGAGAACTCCAGTCCAATTTTTTTTTTTAATGAATAATGACGTTCTTACTTATATAACTGCATTTTTATTTTTAGAGTTAGTTTTAATAGTTAAAATAATTGTCAAAGTTTTAATTTTTCAAGATCCCCGAAAACCACCGTTTGTATGGTGAATCGTGTGACGTCATCACTCTTGAAAAATTACTATAGGATTGGGCAATCAGCTGATCAACTACCGCCTTTTTAAATTCCATTGTTCGAAGTATTCTCCCTAGAAGAAGCATTACCATTTTTTTTGTTCAGTAGTTTTTGAATATTTTCAATAATAGAGATAAATTAATAAGAGATACCTTTATTTTGAAACATTATTTAGGCCAAAATAATGTTTCAATAAACATAACAACCAAATCTCCATAAACAAAATGTAAATAAACGAATAAATTAATACGATGGCCTGTATCATATCATACATTCCCAGACAATGACTTTACGGTGACGTCACGACACGTCGAACAGTGACGCCACCCCTAAAATTTCGATAATGCCAACTTGACGGCGTATTTTTACGACCCGATTAAAAATTGACTTATTTTTTAAAAACTCTGCGTTTAATATTATTAAATAAAACTTATATATTCATAATCAGCGTTTATTGGTCTATATGAACATATAATTTTTAAAGCCATAATAATATTTTTCACTGGAGTTCCATATTGTGGTAGCGAGCGACGTAACTATTTTGAATCTTGAATCATTCCTATTTGGCTACTCGCACGCCAATACCGATCCTACATTTTTTTCACCTAGTCACTGACTGCCTGTTCGAAATAAGCACAACCATTCTGTTTCGAATTGCCGACGAAGTAACAGCTCGTAAATCGCAATATGTTCGCTCCCACTGTTTCTTACGAATATTCTGTAAATATAAATTATGGTACAGATGTATATTTTTTATAATAAACTTGTAAGTAGTTTCAATGCTTAATTGATTTATATAAAAACCAAACATAATATCCCCCATACAATAATAAAAGTGTAAGAGCAGCCGCTGGTCCAGAAAAAATGTTGTGTTTATTTTTCTTCACAAATACCAATCTTAGTTTTTTCCGATTCCTGGCGTCTCTCAGCCACCCGAAGAAAGTTCCTCTATAAAGGTCTGGTGATATTTGAAAATCTCCTACTGCTATCATTAAAAACGAGAGTTGTTTCTTATGCAATGATGGAGGACTTAACAAGCTGTGGAATTGAACCTATGACTCATTGGTGGGAACTGGTAATCCGACGCATTTACCAATTCGATAGCTGACCGTTCTTTAAGAGGAAATCCTTTTCTTTTTCCAAATCAAGGATCAACGTGAGTATATGAAGTATGATTCAATTATATAAATAACGCTCGATTTGCTAACGAATGGGCAGAGTTGGGGCTACCCCGGGAACCATTTATTGGATAATCAAAAAAAAACATATATAAAAAACATATATTTCCACACAGGAAATCCTATGAAAATAATTTCTCTCAGGTCCTACGTCGTCTAGGAAGGATAGAAAGATCTAGAAAAAAAGCTATAGCATTTCGCGTTATTATTGGTCAGTTAGAAAGAATCCACCCGGACAACTTTTTTGATCTCGCAGGCTTGTTTTTCACGGTCTGAGGATGATTCAATAATCCTATTATTAAGAGTTTAATAAGCAAAGCATGATCCAGTTAGTCCTGCTTCAAGTTAGTTAACTAACTAAGCGCAATCTTCTGAAGAATACAGAACACAGTGCAGAAAAAAACTTTCGGAGAATTTCTAACTTTCTGTTGTAATAAAAAGACTTTGAAAGAATGTTTGAGAAATCTTTTGAGAATGGAATGAAACTTGAAATACAATATTGTTGTAGTTGTGTTGCCTGTTCCTAAAATTATCTGTGTTTTTTTTCGTGCTTTTATTTATTATCATTACGTTAATCGATGCACTATGTTTGAATGTTTTGATTTTACGAACGTTTGTATTTATAAGGAACTGAATTCATATTTTCGACCGGTCAGTGGTTGAGTGGGCATAGTGCTTGGGTCTTACCCGGGCGTCGGGTGTTCGATTCCTCGGCTGACTAAGTCCTCCATCACAACACAGTAACATTTTCGGCTTTCTGTGGTGGTAGTAGGAGATTTTCAAACATTGTTGGGTTATTCGTAACCCGGGAATGTTTGTCTTTCTTTAAAAAAAAATCTTAAGAGGAACGTTTGCGCGGCCGGTTTTGACCCGTTTCATACAAATCTTAATTTTATATTTGAGATCAAAATACCCAACCAAACTGAAAAAAATATTTTTGTAATCAAAAGTTATAACAAATTTCTAGTACGGATATAAGCTACTTTATTTATTATTGCTTTAAATTGTAATATATATGCCATTAAAAATTTTAGTGTTTCATGATTTTAGTGGTAACTTTGACAATTATTTCTGAGTAAATGAAAAATATTAAAAAAAATAATTTTACTCCCTGCAAATCGCCCTTATTAACAATGTTTCCATGTAATATCGACTCCTCCCACCTTTCTTCCCCTCCCCCAAAATCACCCCTCCCACAATTAAATCTAATCGTTTTGTACTTGCATAGAATTTTTAGTCAGTTTTAACTTTGTTAGTGAAAGACAGGGATGTGTCGAAACGATAGCAGAAAATTTAAAGTATAAAGTTACAAATGTACATTGAAAATTAAAACTCTTCAAAACAAAAAACGAGTGTGCTTTAGACCACACAACTGAAGTAAAACTTCTGCTCCATCTATATGATAGGAAGAGAGAAAGTAAATGTGTGCGCGCCCTGCTCTCTCTTGCTCCTACAGTGTGATACAGACAATAGGCCTTCACTGTGTAACGTAACTGGCTATGAGAGAAAGAGAGAAAGAAAATGTGTGCTTGCACCTCTCTCTTGCCCAGTAATATACGAAGCGTACTCCCTCTCAACTATCGTTCGCCTCACTTTTCGTAACGCCCTCGTCACGCATTCGCCAGCTTACTCCCCAAGTCAAGCTTGCGTAAAAAAGTTTTACTTTGAAAAGAGGGATTTTCTTATAATTAACATTTTGGGGTGGCAAATTTACCTGTAGATATTATCCTAAAACATCACATATGCAGAAACTTTAAAAAACTTTAAGAGTTCAAGAGAAATATGTTATTAAACGGTAGATCTCCGGAATGCAGAGGCTTAAATCAGGATCATCAATTACGAGTATATGTGGTTGTGGTGTATGCTTTGTTATTGTTTTGGATGTCTTGTTGTACGCGCAAAAATCTAGTTATGCAAAATAACATAGATTATTTAAGCCTTAGAGTGAAAGAGAGTACGGCGTTAGTATGTATTTCAAGATGGTAGATGAAAACGTAGTGTGTTCATAAATGTAAGAATAGACGCAGTAATTTCAAAGTAGGAACTGTATACATATTTACAGAAATAGGAATACTGCGTCTTTACTTACCAAGAGTGGTTAAATTGCGATAACGTCAAAAACAATATGATCTTTTTTTAATACAAGAAACGAGAAATATTTTTTTTGTTAAACATAAAAATCGATTCTTAATAACTTCCCATACTCAACCTATTTTTGTTAATTTGATTAATTACTGTATTTTTAGTTACGACGGCACAGTACGTTTTAAGGAAAAAAAGGAAATTGAAAATGTTTAAGGAATTGAAAAGAGCAAAAATAAATGAAACATTTACTTATAAAATATGTCTGAGTTTAGAGACTTAAAGGTAAACAACGTTTTTTTGTGACAGTCGCAACTCCTTAATATTTTCTACGGAATACATATCTACATATAATTTTGAAAACACTTGCTTACCATCGTATAGTTTTCATAGTTTGTTTCACCCCTTTGAACAAAAACAACAAGCGCCCATTTACAAGACTATAATTTGTTTCGGCTGATTTTTTGTACCTAACAAAGGGCCGCAAATTGGGGCAACAATGGCGACCTTTTCAGAGACTGTCATTGGCAATGTCGCAGTGCCAAATTTCTTAATTTTTTCAACCATTTCAGGGTCTCGCATTCAAATAACTAGAGCCCTTTTATATCAAGGTAGTAGTGAACTACTTTTAAGGTTCCAACGTCCTTAGTTTAATAGCCACACGCTTTATCTGGCTTTAAGCGAAACCGCTAACAATCGTTAAAAGCCTTGCCAACAGTTAAAAAACGGACACTTCCGGAGTTTACTACATATTTTATAGGTGAATCAACTGTTCTTCTTCAATGGCGCTACAGCCCATTTCGAGCCTTGGCCTCCTTCAAAATAAGCCTCCACCGCCCTCTGTCCTCGGCCGTCGTCTTCCAATCTGCAACATGGAGTACTCCTCTTGCATCCTTCCTGACATCATCCTCCCATCTCAGTCTAGGTCTGCCCGCCTTTCGTTTACCTCCCGGGTGTCCTGTCAGAACCTTCTTCGGTACTCGTGTGCTTGGCATTCGGTGCACATGTCCGGCCCATCTTAATCTTTGGAGTCTTAAATGGGTGGAGAGTCTGGGAGCTTGGTAAATATCGTAGAGCTCATTATTGTGGCGGATTCTCCATGCCTCTCCCTCTCGCACCGCTCCTAAGATTCTTCGAAGTACCTTTCTTTCGAAGATGTCCAGCCGTTCCGCTGACTTTGCTGTCAGTGTTCCCGCCTCACATCCATAGGCCAAGACCGTTCTGATAATTGTTTTATATAAGGTTATTTTGGTTTTCCTATGGACGTTTCGGGATTTGAACACTGGCAGCAACGCGAAGTAAGTTTTGTTAGCGGCTGTAATGCGCTTTCTTACTTCTACTGGGTCTTCATTGTCCTGCGTTATGATGGAGCCCAGGTAGGTAAACTCTTCGACCACTTCGAAATTATAATTGTCTTTGAATTTCACTTTGTCTTTTATTCTGCGGTGAGGGGTTCTGGTTTGCATCATGATTTTTGTTTTATTTTCATTGATTTGCAAACCCACCTCTCTTGCCGCAGTCTCCAAAGGGTCAAACACTTCTCTTACAGCCTGTAGGGATCTTCCGACAATGTTAAGGTCATCTGCGTAGCCAACTATTTGATTGCTTCTGTAGCAGATGTTTGAGTCGGTACTGATCATTGTCTTCCTCACGACGTGCTCCAGTACAATATTGAAAAGGGTGGGTGCTAAGCCATCACCTTGTTTCAGCCCCTGGGAGACGTTAAAATCCTCCGTTGTTTCACCTCCTATCCTTACTCGACACCGTGATCCGACCATTGTTGCTTTTACAAGCTTGACTATTTTGGGCGGTATTCCAAAATTGAGGAGTATTTCATATATTTTCTCCCTATCTATACTGTCATACGCCTGTTTGAAGTCAACAAATAGTTGGTATATATCTATATCGAATTCCCAGCATTTTGTCAGGATTTGTCGAGTAGTGAAGAGTTGATCAGTGGTGGATCTCCCCCTCCTGAACCCTTCCTGATATTCTCCTAGTAAGTTTTCTGAGTAATATTCTAGTCTTTCTTTCAAAATCATTGTGAAAATTTTATACGCTGTACAAAGTAAAGATATTCCTCTGTGATTTTCACACTTCAATTTGTCTCCCTTTTTATGTATGGGGCATATTATGCTAGTTTTCCATTCTTCTGGTACTCTTTCGGCGGTCCATATTTTCACAATGAGATTGTGTAGCAGGTTCTTCAGTTGTTCGTTTCCATATTTATAGAGCTCTGCAGGGATATTATCTCCTCCCGGAGTTTTATTGTTTTTCAATTTCTTTAGGGCAGCCCTTATTTCTGCCATTGATGGCGCTCTCGTTGTTTCATCACTATTTAGCTCGTCCGGAATTGGAGTTGGTTCGACTGTCAGGTTGTTATCAACTGTAGGGAGTTCAACCTAGGAGAGCTATTTGACTTCCACAGAATTATCTAAAAGAAAAATATAATAGACTCTGATGAGTTGAATCACCTTGGACAATGGAGAATATTATAGCGTATTTTAAGTACCGAAAATCAGTATTTTTCGAAGTTGTCATATGAGTCAATGCTCTTGTTAATAGTTTTTGACCTTTCGATTTGTTCTGAGCGAACTTTGGGTAATCTCAGAAACTCGAGAATCATTTCATGAATACCGTTAGAAACAGCGCGAAGATCGATTGAAATAGTGCTTCAAATAAAACTTGTAAGAAAATGAAGTGGGAAATCCAAAAAAAATTCTTTGAAACGTAATTCGTATTTACATGTTAATAGAGAAGTCCAGTCCATTTATTTATGCATAATGACCTTCTAACTTAAATAACTGCATTTTTATTTTTAGAGTTAGTTTTAATAGTTTAAATAATTGTCAAAGTATTAATTTTTCAAGACCCCCTGAAAACCACCGTATGTATGGTGAATCGTGTGACGTCATCACTCCTGAAAAATTACTATAGGATCGGGCAATCAGCTGATCAACTGCCGCCATTTTGAATTCCGTTGTTAGAAGTATTCTCCCTAGAGAAGCATTACTATTTTTTTTGTGCAGTAGTTTTTGAATATTTTCAATGATAGATATAAACTAATAAGAAATATCTTTATTCAATAAAAACAACAACTAAATCTCTATAAACAGTATGTACATAAACGAATAAATTAATAAGATAGCTTGTATCGTATCATACATTCCTATATAATGACTTTACGGTGACGTCACGACACGTCGAACAGTGACGTCACCACAAAAATTTTAATAATGCCAACTTGACGGCATGTTTTTACGGCCCGATTAAAAATGGACTTTTTAATAAATTTTTTTTAAACTCTGCGTTTAATATTATTAAATAAAACTTATTTATTCAGAATCGGTGTTTATTAGTCTATATGAACATATTTTTTTAAAGCCATAATATTTTTCACTGGAGTTCCTTATTAACTAGAGTACAAACAACAACGAAGTTTTGAGAAACTCTATACTTTACACCTACTTCATTATTCATTATTTTTACCGGAACTTTATTATTACGCACAAGACCAACATATAAAAATACGTTCCAGCCAGAACTACAAATAATGACGACCTGAGAGGTTTATTTTAAAGGTTCAATTATCTTAACTTTATGGGAATCAGAAAAAATCCAAAGACCAAATTATGTGAACTAGCCTAACAGACACCGGGGATTTTATTTTACTAAATTAGCACTATAACAGGATCTTGATAAGTCACAAAGTGAAATATTTTTTTATGGCCTTAGTAAAAAAAGCTATGTAGACTATACCAAGTAAGAATAAGAGTGCTTGACTAAAAGAGAATTTAATTAGACTTGGATCTAAAGAGATCCAAAGAGATTTATCTAAAACTAGCATAAAAAAATAATAACACTAGACCAGATAAAGACAGATGTGTATTTTGCTGAAAGTAAACTTAATTTAATGCAATGAGAACTTTTCATGGAATTTCCAAGGAGTCTGGGTCAAGTGAAACTATGACATCCCCAATTGGGTATGTTGTGAGGCTGAAGATAGTGGTAATAGGAAGGAGACGGGTAAGAGGAAGGTGGGGAAACACCTAGCTATTCAAATCTGGTCACCAAACACGGCTAAATCCATTTCAAGCAACGTTTAAATTCTGAATGGCGTTCTTACAACAGGGCGATACTGAGAGTATCTTCCACTCTAGAATTAATTATTTGTGAAATGACACAAATTAATCAAATAAAATGTATTTGCGCAGCCGGGATTTGAACCTTCGGATTGCTCGTCGAGAACCTTACCCTTCGACCACGGAGGTCGTGGGGCAAGTACCAAAACTGAGAAGTTTCGTTGACTAAAAAGATCAATGACGGCCGGCGTGGTCTAGCGATAAGGCTTAGCAAATAAATGTTATTTGATTTTTTGTGTTATTCCACGATTAATTCATTTAAAATAATATAGAGTATATTTGCGGCACGTTCCAGAGTGAAAGATACTCTTAGTATCGCCACCATTCAGAATTGAAACGTTACTTGAAATGGCTTTATCTGTGTTTAGTGACCAGCTCTGAATAGTCTGATACTTCCCTACCTTGCTCTTCCCGATCTTCTTCCCTTCCCCATTATCTCCAGCCTTACAACATCCCCCAATTGGGGGTGCAATATACTCACTGGCTCCAGACGGGCGCAGCTGGGACTCTTGTGAGGTATTCCTATAAGAATAAATATATAAACAAAAAAATAATAACTTGACTAAACAAATTCCATCACTATAGACACAAAGAAAATTCACTAATCTTGTCTTAACAATTAGACTACAACTAGACTACATTTTTAAAGGGAAAAGTTTTAGCACTAAAAAATTATGCATCGCAGTCAAAACATTAAACAGAAAACATTTAAAAAAATTGATGAATTTAAACATTTTGACATTGTCAAAACATGACAAAAATAAAGGTAGATTATCGCGTAAAACTTGGAGCAGGTGGATAAGTTTGTGTATCTGGGTAGTATGTTTTCGAGAGATGGGAAGGCTGATAGAGATATTGAAAGAAGGGTAAATGCGGGTAACTCCATTAATGGAGGACTGAATACAGTTGGCGCTAATAAACAACTGTCAAAAGAAGCGAAGCAAGCAGTCCACAATGGAGTCCTGGTACCTACCCTGATATATGGCAGTGAGGCATGGAACTGGCAGAGGAAGGATGAAAGCAGACTGAATGCTGTTGAAATGAGATCCCTGAGAAATGTGGAGATCCGCAAAGAATTCAAGGTTGATGTAAGCGTAATGAGTAAGATTAAGAAAGGGACCCTTAGATGGTTTGGGCATGTAGAGCGAATGAATGAAGAAAGTAGTTTAAGAAGAATATATGACGCAAATGTGAATGGTAGAAGAAGTCGGGGACGCCCGAGGAAGACATGACACGATCAAGTGAATCAGATACTTAGATAAGCCATGTCAGAATAATAGAAAAGTATGTATGAGACGACGTATGAATGTAAATGAGGCAAAGAGCGTGTGCCAAGATCGAATTGTTTGGCGGTCCGTGCTCACTGCCTACCCCTGCGGGGAAACGGCGTGGTGGTTAGTTAGTTAGACAAAAATAAAGGTAGATTATCGCGTATAAATAAAATGTTTGCAAGCGAAAACTGTTTTTGATGGCAAACAACTTATCAACTTGACGCAATTTGATTTTTGCGCGCCCGACGAAGCAGAATTATTATGAAAAACATTTTCATAAACAAATATTAATATTTGCTGTGTTCCCGTTTAATTTGAGTTCTTGAAAATTTATTACTTGTTTGACTGTAAACATTGCGGAAAATAACTAATGTTTGTCTTGTTTTGCAATGGGAATAAAACTTTTAATACACACATGATTAAACACGTAGTAACACAAGTTGCAAACGTTATCAACCGGTTAAAAGTTGTACCATAAGTTTTTTCTATGGGAGTCTATATACAATATTTAAAAGCGATGACATATACATTATTAAATATTATTTTTAATGCAGGCGCAATATCAAAATGTTAGTTTATGAAACCATTATTCATCTAGAAAGTGTGCACATTTTTAATTTCACTTCTCGCACATCACAAAACCATCAAAAAAATATGGCACATTTCATAAACGCTTTCATCAGCAATGGAAATTTTGTTAAAACTTAGTTATTAAAATATCAACGTTCTGATTGACAAAAAGCACGTAATGCGTGATATTTTTTTGTTTATTTTTTCAATCGCGGAAATTAAATGACTCATATTAACGATGGCACGAAACATGAATATTGATATGGTTATGGATCAATCCTATATTTTCACACAGTACGAAGGGTTCATGAAAAGACTCCAGATACTTAGGATGGGTTTATGGGTGATACAGTACAGTACACTTGATGAATTCATCAAATATTTTAAGTTAATTTTCACTTTCTGTGTAAGTTCTATTCAAGTTCTGTGATTATTTCAGTTTCATGCAGCAACAGGCCTATAATGATACAATAACAAAACTTGAATTGAACCTCCACAGAACGTGAAAATTAACTTCAAATATTTGATGAATCCATCCATTTTTTTTAAACAACCCGTCCTTAGTAAATGTATAGATGTATGCCTTACTTATCGCACCAAGCGCTACTCCTGAATGAGCGCTGGGCCGGAGCTCATTCAATTGATAATTGATAATTGAATACATAATTGATCATTTATTATTGTGTTTTCATTTTCTATTTTTTTTTTTATTCTACTTGTAAATTTTTTTTAAATACTGTATTCTCATATCTATGGTGAACCATGCAGCGTCTGGAACCTAGAATCCAATTTTAGAGAAATTGCCTATCGATCCTTCGCAAAAAAGGAAATAACCGAAGAAGAAAACTTGATCTTTTAATAATAATAATAATAATAATAATAATAATGGTTAAAATGAATTTCATAAAATATATTATGATAAAACTATACTAACAGACAGAACAATTAGTCATAATAGACCTGACATAGTTTTACATGACAAAATTTAAAAAATAACTTATATCATTGATGTAGCTTTTCCAAATTCCTGTAATATTCAAAAATCTATGTCTTAAAAAATAAGAAAATTTACAGATTTAGGAAATGAGATTAAAAGAATTTGGTATTCTCAGACTATAAAAATATTACCATTTGTTATTTCGGATACTGGCATTATATCTACCAGACTATAAAAATATTACCATTTGTTATTTCGGATACTGGCATTATATCTACCAGACTATAAAAATATTACCATTTGTTATTTCGGATACTGGCATTATATCTACCAGACTATAAAAATATTACCATTTGTTATTTCGGATACTGGCATTATATCTACCAGACTATAAAAATATTACCATTTGTTATTTCGGATACTGGCATTATATCTACCAGACTATAAAAATATTACCATTTGTTATTTCGGATACTGGCATTATATCTACCAGACTATAAAAATATTACCATTTGTTATTTCGGATACTGGCATTATATCTACCAGACTATAAAAATATTACCATTTGTTATTTCGGATACTGGCATTATATCTACCAGACTATAAAAATATTACCATTTGTTATTTCGGCTACTGGCATTGTATCTAACTCTCTCATTCAAAATTTAGGCATATTAGATTTATTAAAGAATTTATTTATAAAAAATGCAAAAATCAGACATTTTAAATATATGTAGGATTACAAAAGATTTTTTAAATATTTATATTGAGGGATCAGTAGGATTTATAGGTCCAATTAGGAATTCTACAGAGCCGCACCCTCTGATATGAAAATATCTGAAGTCGGTCAATTATTTTCCAATTTGGTCTCTAGTAGGTTGACATGTTGTTCTTGTATTGTTTTGTATTTATTATACTTATATAGTGCAATTGCGTAGCGTGAAGTGACTAGATGATCATTTGAGGAAGTGTGTGAAAGGATTTAGTTTTTCCTGTGGGGAAAATTTAACCCGGACATTTAAATCTGGTGCATAAAAATGGATAATTTGTGGAGCGCCGTTTTTGTGAAAATCGCCTCAAGGGCGCCGTACAACTCATTATGAATTCTTAGGTGCTATCAAATTTTACTATTTACAAATAGATACAGAAACATACTTACCTGGCAGGTCACTTCCGATAAACACACTTTAATTAGAAAGTTTGTTGGATAAAAGCTGTCATATTCCTTGGCAACGCTTTTTACCGGTTATTAATTTTTTTTTATGATGTCGTTGTAATGAAAGTATTTTTCTTTTTTCTCAGGTTTTCGATGGACGCAAAATTACCACCACCAGTGGTATGTTTGTAACCCTGTGCGATCACATCAAATACGCCACAAACAAAGGGAACATCAGGTATTTATTAACCTTATAATATTTATTATTTAAGTTCGATTTTTCACCTTATTCACAATTGACCACAAAGTTAGTATCTTTATTAAGAATTTGAACGAATAAAGCACCGTTACATAGTTGTAGAGCAGCAAAAAGTCTCAAAGGGTCAACATTGTTAGCTGTTCAAAATGCAATATCCATCCAGAGCTTATAATATTTAAAATATTGGGTAGATGGATTAAAGAGGTGTTAACAATGTTATTTTTTTTTCAGATCTGCAATAACCATCTTCAAGCAGAGGACTGATGGAAAACACGATTACAGGATCTGGAACAACCAGCTGCTGGGCTATGCGGGCTACAAGAATGCTGATGGAACCATTACCGGAGATCCTCAGATGATTGAGTTTACTGAGGTGAGGATTTTACAAATGTGTCTGAATATACATTTTATTTTTAAAATATACATTTTACATTTACACAATATAACATAATATAGTAGCTTAAATATTTTATACACTCTCCAAATAAAGCAAATGCTTGTGTTTAGAAGAGGACAACTTGTTAATAACTTAAGAATTACTAAAAAAAAATCCTTATCACAAACTTAAGAATTTAACTTATGAAGACATTTAGACTTAACATATTTTTTAAAGATTATAAGGGTAATTAAACAAGAAGTAGAATAACATATAATAATATTTAGTAACATATCCTGATGAAGACAACATTGTTGTCGAAACATGTTGATATTGTTTTAAATATAGTGGTTTTATACAAAGTAATAAGTTATTCATTTTATTTTAAGAAGTAGAATGTTCATAAAACGTTAGGAATAACAAACAGTCAAAAATATATCTAAGAGAAAGTTAGAATTATATGGTCGTAATACAAAAATAAGATTTAACTTTTTTTACATTTGTCGTAATTTTTGGATACACATGGATGTGTATCTCACGGTAAATAACGATCGTCTCTAAATACTATGTTATATACTTAAGAGGGCATTACCAGAGAAAACCAAAAATATGTCATTTTCAAATCAGATTTTAGACGTATTGACTCTTTTCCATAAAAAATTAAAAATGAATTTCGAAAGATTGTTCTTTTATCTAGCATTCCCGTGTAATAAATTTTGATAATTTTTTTAAATTTTTAGTATAATAAGGTTATTCCATAGGTCGTTGGCAGATTTGTTAAATTTTCAAAAAAGATTTTGTATTATACCACACCCATTTCAAATAATATAATCATTCAATAAAATAAATCAATACATTATCTAGCAAACGCATGTTTTAGATTTTTAATTTTATTTTCAATAAAATCATTAAAAAATATGTACGTACAAGTTTTTCATGACGAAAATTGGTCCATTTGTGTATTTAATGCGCACTTACAAACTAATATATTTTAGATTTTTTTAACATTCTTATTGAATTTAGACATTATTGAAAAATGAAAAATACTTATAATCAAAAAATAACTACAAAAAGTACATAATTTTAATAATTTTATCATCACGCCTTTCAGTATTTTTGGATGAAGGTATAAATTAAAGCTAATTTGAATTAAAATGAATTCGATATTGAGTTAAAATTTTAAAAAGCTGGTACGGAGAATAATTAATCTTACTCATTGTAATCGCCCTGCACGATCGTAAGAACAACTTTCGACGAAATGTGGATTTTCGTCCGCTGGCTGGTTAAACGCTCTTAATATTCTACATAATAACACCGGGAAGGATAATCCTACTAGTGACCCAGCAAATATAACATTTAGTTTAATTCGGTGCAAGTTTTTTATGCGTTATAATTGATTTGATGGTGTTTATGAGTAATATGAGTATTGTACTAGTGGTTGTAGAAGTTTAGCACTTTTACATATAACTGCATAAAATCAACTCAAATTTAAATTTTTCAAAGATGTCTAAAGCGTCAATTGTATTGAGCGAGTTTACAAGCTACTATCTACTAAGTTTAAAAGCGCGTAAATCGGCGAGTGAGATTGTCATGATGACACACAAAACTGTGCACTCGCTCAGTAGCGTACGAAACGGAGCTTGCAAGCAGGTCGCTGCTAGCGCCAGTAGCGAGAATAACGACGCCTGCGTGAACTAATCCTGTCAGATGTTTGACAGTCAAAATCAGCTATTTATTGGCAGCCATATTAAAAACATAAAAAAACCCATCACGAATAAGCGTGTGGCGAGTAAAGTTGACGACCTTTCAACTTTTTTTGTAGATAGTCAACAATCTGCTAGTTAGCAAGTAACACGATGACACTGAGCGAGTTTACTAACAGATAGTGAATTTCCCAGATAGTAGCTTGTAAACTCGCTCAGTATCATCGAGCTTTACCTTCGCCTGATAATCACTTTTTAAAATATTTAATCGTTGTGCGCAGCGATAACTTCGCACCACTTCTGTATAAAAACACTTTAAAAGTGTCTTTTTTCTGTTCCTCGCTGTTGCAAAACTGATTCACAGTGGGATTCTATTCAAGTTCCGGCACAAAAGCCTTTTCTTTAAGCTCCGAGATAAACATTTTAATGCTCTCCGTTACACCGTGAATAGTGTTTTGTATTCAAAACGCTAGAACCAATTTAGTTCCGACGCCCTCTGATCAAAAACAGTACGGGGGATCTTGTGATCTGCCGGAGATTTTGACGTCTGGCAATCTTGGACACTGAAAGGATTCTTAGAAATTTATGTTCAGAACTGCAGGAATAGGAAGATAGCCAATTCACAGCCCTGAGTTTGGCATATCGTTGATGAAAATCCCAGCCCTGCTGCTGATGCAAAATGTATAGTTGTTTGTCGAATGGCAAAGGGTTAGTATTTGTTCTTTGAAACTGAGAATAGCCACTTAAACCTCATACCTTTTGCAACAATGACAAAATTCTATACAAACTCACAAATTTATTAAATATCCATTAAATTAAATTTTTCCTTTAAACAAGGTTTAACCCTTTGACTAATTTGTTCGCTTTTCAGAACAACTCATATGGGTCTCATAGAAATCATTGTGTCTCCCTTAAGCCCCGTTCTGATTGATCAAGTATTTTAGTCGAGTGGAGAGTATAGTAGTAAGTAAACGCGTCCGAACACCGTAATTTTAGTAGAGTGGTAGAGTCAGCTCTTTAGTAGATTCAATCCATTTTGTTCTATTTTTTACGGGCAGGTTCACATGACAGGCGCTCAACGCGCGTTTTGATAACGCGCGTTTACAACTACATACATTTTATTCAGGCCGTACACATGCTAACGGGCGTTTTAATAAAGCGCGCGTTGAACGCTGCGCTAGCGCTCGACTGTAGTCAGTGCGCGTCAACGCGCGCTTTGAGATCATTGGTTTTCTATGTTACCGTTCAGTTGAGGGCGCGCTTTTGACGCAGATAGATGCAGGGTTCGCTCAGTTCATCCAGAAATCATCCAAAATGGAAACAGAAGCTTTTAATAACGAATTATTTATAGATGAAATAGAAAAACGTCCTGCGATATGGAACATGACAAGTAGCATTTATTCAGATAAGAACTTAAGGAGAAGAGCTTGGGAAGAACTCATTCTCATATTCTGTGAGGGAGATGACAATGAAGAAAAGAAGAAATTATTATGTGAGTACATATATGTAGAATATAAATTTTATTATTTATTATATTCAAGAAAACAACAGGACAGATATTACGTATTATATTTTCAAGAAGACAACTACATCATGACCACTTACTTTTGTTTCAACAATCTAAATCTATGTACTTCTAATTTTGAAAAAAGCTTAACTACCTATTCTTAACTAGCTCTGCGTAGCTACTTTCCCAAGTAGGTACCTAACTGGTCACATATTTTTGCCTATTTATATTTATTACAAGTCTGTGTTACAAATTAAATATTGCGATCTAGCCAATCAATTTTTCCTTCCTTGATGAAATAATTTGTTAAATGTTCTCGAACATTGTCCGCCTGTCGCACAGCACGCCCGGTATAATGTGAGACTAGATTTTCCAGTGGTGGAGTATGAAGAGTATCTTCATAATTGTAGCAATCCCTCATTCTGACATAATTGTATAGTGTACATATTGATTTTACGATCTTTTCTGCAAAACCGATGTTAACATCAACATTATGCCAAAAGTACATTCGACATACCGGCGTGCTAATGTCAAACGATTATTAAATTTTTTTTTGCATAAGTTAGTGACCTTCCCCCATAAGGCCGCATTAAATTCTCCATCATGCCAAAAGCTTCATCAGCCACTATCACGGGGAAATCTGGGGGGAAAACCCCTAAGTTGGCAACCCTGGAATCAGGGCGGCTGAGGCAACGCGCGTTCAACGCCAGACAATCGAGCACCATGTGAACACTACACAAAAATTTTGCGCGCGTTCAACGCGCGTTAAACGCTTGTCGTGTGAACCTACCCAGTACTCCATGCGTCCCTGCGTACTGACAGGCGCGAACCGACTATTATCATATGCTGCTATTAATCTCTTTTCGTCCATAGTTTATTTATTTTTATCTTACTGATTTATTCTTCCACCTCTTCTAAAATAAACATTAAAATAAGCATGAAAATAAGCTTAATTAGCGAATTTACTTGTTTATTGTAACACCCCGTCATCCGCCGTCATCTTGCACCGGGCGGTGGGCGCAAGTGTACTCTACTTGAAAGTAATGCAAACGGTTTTCGGCGAGTGTATTCGCTACTTGACTTACTATTTGATCAATGTGAACGTACCTTTACTATCATAGTGAGAAATAAAATCTAAACGGTATTGGAAAGAGAAAACACCAAGCTATAAATTCAAATCTAAAAATTAACCACTATATAATCAAAATGCATATCTTCATGAAACCAAAGTTTCCGATCGCAATTTTAAAAAATTATGAAATTTTGTAAGAAAAGACGACATTTATTTTTCCATTTTTTTGTCGTCGATTTCCATTGTACCTTTTTCTATACATTTGGTCATCTTATTAGTATTTGTGTTTTCTTCTTCGGAATCGCTAGATGACGCTTTCTTTTGTGTTTTCTTTTTTCTGTTCATTTTGGAGTCGTTTGAAGATTGGATTTTGATTTTACATTTTTTTTCCTTCGTCCACTAAATGTCTGCAGAGGTTCGTTAGGCGCTTTATACCACTTCACCAAACGAGACATACGTGGGACTGTGGATTTATCGTATTAAATTGGAACTGAGTACACGTGAATTAAATAAATATTTTATTGCCATATCATTCTCTCGCATTGACTGAGCCCTATAGTGTTTGTCTCTTTTTAGTTTCGCTCGTTTCCGTTTCCTCGAGTTTCAAATCACAACGGTGCTAAAGAAGTTTTCATTTCAAAAATATATAAATATATTTATATTACATACCTATATGAGTATATGTAACTAACTTAACATAAAAATGAGGTACGTTGAAAATGTTTAATGTTAGGTATATAAATTTGGAAAGAGATTGAAAAGTATCGATGGTTTGAAGTTTCAGTCATAAGGTGAGAGCTTTGAGTAATGAAAAATACACGAATATTTCAATCAATTACCAGGTAAATCAATAAAAATGTCTGGCGAGTCGTAAACAATATTATATCGCGGTTACCAGCAAGGTACTCCATTTTCCAGGCTTTATACTTTATTGTGAATGTTCAATTTGTCGAACACAATCTGCGGAGCCTCGCGGATCTCGATTAGATTAAAGACATCTGTTTTATAAGATTTGAATACGAATGGAAGAACCCGGGGGAGGTGAATAGAATCGCGAGAGGAAAAGGATGGAAAATGAATTCAATGTTATCTAGGCTTGGCATCATCCAATCTATCACGTTCTAACAGTACAGAAGAAATAATTTTACATATTGTGAGACAAATATTTACAAAAGAAAGGTTGCGTTTGTAAGTATTTCATCTAAAGAATTCCTGTGTAATACTAGCTGACCCGACAAACTTCGTTCTGCCACATAAATTCTAGTGAATATTTTGGTTGTTAAATAAAAAATAACGAATGTATCGTAAGTGTGTGGGGATGGGATCCATGACAGAAAGAGAAATAGAGCGCTGTAGACGATGACCGCAAATAAAAACAAAAAACACAAAAAATGAAATAAAGAAAATCAATATGAATTTAGAAGAGCAATTGAGTGTACGATATTTTCGTCGGTCCGTCTTTAGCCAACACAATAAGCTCGATGGTTTGCCCACGCGAGAACATGATGTCGAATGAAATATAAAAATGACGCGACGCTTCTCGTGAATGTCTTGCGCAAGTGTAGATGAAAGTTCGATGAGGTGAACGTAGCGCCATCTGTCATTCAACAACATAAATAATTTAGTTCTGTTTGAAATACGAAAGACGGTTAAATTTGTTTATACAAAAATACAAAAATCGCGATTAAAAATGGGAGGGTGGGGGGGGTAAGAGGTTATAAATATTTTTTGATACCAAATAAAAAAATACAAAAAAAATTGTCAAAAAAAGATTTTTTTCTGGATAGGGACACTCTAATCACTTAGCGGTATGAAACACACTTTAAAACCTATTCTCATACCTACCAAATATACTTTAAAAAATTCATAAAAATCGGTCAAGCCGGTTCGGAGGAGTGCGACCACAAACACCGAGACACGAGATTTTTATATATAAGATTTAAAACGAAATGAAGAGAATAATCTTTTTTACACGAAACGAGCGACACTAAAAAGAGACAATTACTGATTACTTCATCTATAGCAGGGTTTCCCAACCAGTGGTCCGCAAGGGGCTAGAAGATGGTCGGCGACGGTCCGCCTGTCAACAAACGAGCCAGCGTGCGGACGGTCCCTGGACGAAAAGTCTGAATAAAAAAAATCGGTACAATATTCAGTTTGTCATAATTGTACCTTGTGGTCAGAGGCCATTATGGTATTCCGTTTCACCCCACCCCATCCTTTTCTACCGCGTTCTACCCCCTCCGTTGTGGTAAATATTCTGCTAGAACCCGTCCTACCCTATCCCATTCCACCCCCTCCGTTGTGGTAAATATTCTGCTAGAACCCGTCCCACTCTATCCCATTCCACCCCCTCCGTTGTGGTAAATATTCTGCCAGAACCCGTCCTACCCTATCCCATTACGCCCCTCCCGTTGTGATAACCGTCGTCCCGGGTGCCACCTGTGCTACCCTTCGCCGCTGATCACAAGCAGTGGCTTAGGCTAGCATGGGTGGCACCTGGGTCGGACAGGGCGGATGACGTGGTGTCACCCCGCACCCCCATTAAAGTTGACAAAACACAAATTTTGACTTCATTAAAAATTGGTCCGTCGGGGCGGGGGGGGGGGGGGGGGTAAACGTACAAGTGGTCCCGGGTCAGAAAAAGGTTGGGAACCACTGATCTATAGGATTAATAGGGAGGCGGGAATCTGTACCGCCGCCCCGGGAACCTTTATTCGATAACCAACACCTCTGCCATAGGTCACCCCAAGTGGTTCGCTACGCTTGGTGGTTTAGCAGGGGTGCCCGGGTTCATGGGGTGAGGTTTGTCTTGGTCTTGGAGGCGGATGACCAGGACATACTGAACCCAAGATTCCTACCCACCCCTTAAACCCTTTTCCTTCCTAGAACTCTCCTCTCCTTACTTTCCTTAAAAAAAACCCCACACAGCATCATAGTTGAGCATAAAGATGACATAGGCCCTGAGGGAAATTATGTTCCTCAGGGCCTCCTGTGTGGAGCTCATGTAAAAAAAATTTTAACCTGCGAGAGAATGAGATAGCAATAAAATATTTATTTAATTCACGGGTAGGTATGTTATGAAAATAATTGAATAATGTTCAAAATTGCCCCAGGGTTGTTGATATTTGTCTATAGTAGTGGATTCAATTATTTTACTGGCCACTTATAATTACACTTTTTCTCCGAGTGGTTTTACTTTCGGTCGATAGGGGGATAATAATCGATTTCCCCTCACTTTTTGGATTTGCATCTCCTGGGCAGGATGTAAATCCGACAGTCGAAAATGTGGACTTAAATTTATTTAATAATATGTAAAATATTCAATCGGCGGGTTGTTTTCAAGTATATTTAAAATGTGAACGAGTTTCCTTTATTCCCAGCCGATACATGGTTATCGCGACTGGAGAATTCTTGTTTACGGGTATTCCAGTATGGAATCCCGTGGTGCAATAATGGCGGCTTGACCGACCCAGTTTTACTGTAATCTGCGATTATATTTATCATCCGTCATCCGACGAGATGGATTCTCAATTATACAAAGGGACACGACCGTCCGTATAGTCCCCGCCGATTATTTTCACAACCTGATGGAGGACATTTCCACTACTGCAACCACATGATGGACACCATGGGCATGGTGATCTCAAACGTATTAATCACCCAGATGGATGGAGAAGCTTGCAAACCTGGCGCGGAGGCAACGTGAGGGAGAAAAGGGGCCCCTCACGGTGCAATATTATCGCATCCGGCATCGACATTACGGCATCCGGAATCGTCGCATAAAAATAATAGGTTTTAGCTAGCTCTTAGTATGGTCCACAGGTATGTTAATATTCCAATATAATAATCTTGTTTTACATCCACTCTTTTATTTCTTATTTTCCAAGCTTCATAACAATGATTAAAATAACAGTGCCCACGCTCTGACGGGAGTATTCATGCCTACCGACACAGTCAGCATATCTCGTACCCACGAGATTTGGCGTCCAAAAATCCCATGGGATTAAAGCTGATAACTGTGTACCTTCATATATATTACCCTGAATAATTAACATTAAATACACCCACTTAATAAGAGGTGTAAATGTCATGATAACTGACCACATAGTAGGTACAAAACAAAACACAACACAGCACTTCCAGTGCATTACATTGAATTCTACAACCCTGATATATTAACACCCTGTTTAATAACCTATACATTAAACCCTACCCCAATTCAAGTACCATAACATGACACCCAACTCCTCTTTTTCTACCGTAACATGTGATTAATACGTTTGGTACATGGTGTCCTCCATCAGGTTGTGAAAATAATCGGCGGGGACTATACGGACGGTCGTGTCCCTTTGTATAATTGAGAATCCATCTCGTCGGATGACGGATGATAAATATAATCGCAGATTACAGTAAAACTGGGTCGGTCAAGCCGCCATTATTGCACCACGGGATTCCATACTGGAATACCCGTAAACAAGAATTCTCCAGTCGCGATAACCATGTATCGGCTGGGAATAAAGGAAACTCGTTCACATTTTAAATATACTTGAAAACAACCCGCCGATTGAATATTTTACATATTATTAAATAAATTTAAGTCCACATTTTCGACTGTCGGATTTACATCCTGCCCAGGAGATGCAAATCCAAAAAGTGAGGGGAAATCGATTATTATCCCCCTATCGACCGAAAGTAAAACCACTCGGAGAAAAAGTGTAATTATAAGTGGCCAGTAAAATAATTGAATCCACTACTATAGACAAATATCAACAACCCTGGGGCAATTTTGAACATTATTCAATTATTTTCATAACAGGTACTCGGTTCCAACATAATACGACAAATCAGTTCCGCTCAAGTCTCCTTTGGTATAGTGGAATAAAGCGCCATACAAACTTCTGCAGACATTTAGCGACAAAATGATGGAATCCTATGAAATCCAAAAAAGAATAATAGTTTTATTTTTGTAAAATCATTATCCAATCATTAAACCACTCCAAACAAGCAAAAGAAAACACAAAAGAAAGCGACATCTAGCGACTCCGAAGAAGAAAACACACTTACTAATAAGATTACCAAATAATAATAATAATTGGATAATTTTTAGATCGCCGTTTTTGTGAAAAATCACCTCAAGGGCGCTGTACACTTTATTAAGAATTCTTAGGTTCTATCTAATTTAACTATTTATAAATGGATACAGAAACATGCTTACCTCGCAGGTCACTTCCGATAACCACACTTTAATCAGAAAGTTTATGCTTGGAGAAGATACGGCTTTGCACGCGGAGGACATTATATTTAAAACGTTGAACATTGCACGATTTTACATTTACTACCCCCATCACTATTAGTATTATATCTATGAAAAGATTAGTGGCAAAAGTAGATGTATAGGATGTATAGAATGTATAGGAAAAGGTGCCCTGGAATTCGACAAAACAATATGGAAAAATCATCCTTGACATTGATACATGCTTCGTGGTCTCCCCACTTTTGTCCACTTTAGTTTTCTGAAGGTTTCACTTCTACCGCGTATGAATTGTACACTTTTTTTTAAACTTCAATGAAAAAATCATTTTGATGTTGTTCTCTGCATATAAAAATGTTGCCAATAGAAAATAATTTGTAAAATTTGTAAGGTTTGTAAAAATACGATAAATGGTTTGTAAAATTCTGAGCTTTTTCCATTCGTTGAAAATGTGCTTCGTAGCAGGTTATTTAATAAAGTCGATTGCAGGAAAGAGAAAAATAAATAAAATACTTGACTATTAAGCTAACGTTTTAATTTTTTGCCTTCAATATTGCAAGTTTGCAATAATTTCATTCTTTAATCTTTCTCTATTAAATCGCGTCGTAAATTATCACTTTGCTAGACCCCACCGGAGGGTTTATTGCCGGAAGGTAAAAGATTATTTTTAAATAAAATACAATCTATATTATTTTATTCTTCGACCGGTTTCGCAACAAAACTCGGACTTGACAAGCAAGAGAGAAGGAATCGAATTGTAATAGTGTTTTTTTTTATATATTCCGAAATTTGATTTCCTTGTTGAGCATTCATTGGCTACTTACATACAGCATATGCGTTGGTTGCTACGGACATAAGAATTACATGTCCTGATAATTATAATTACCGCCGCCCCGGGAACCATTCATTGGATAACTAAAACCTCTGCTGTAGTTCACCCCAAGTAGTTCGCTATGTTTGGTGAATTAGCCAGGGACCCCTGTCTCGATTAAAATAATCCTTAGGTTTTTTTACCACACTGGTAAGGTAACTCTTTGAATAACTCAGTGACTCTCGTCCAGGAGTCTCTTTCTATGTCCTTCACCATTTTTAAATATGCACAATAGGTACTTAGATACAAAACGATGATTCACTCCGCGCAGGGTTCGCAATCAACCTGATGAAAATCAACACGATTTCACTGAACGGCTACATGTGTCTCATGAGATGGTAGGGTCCCGTTAGTAGTCCTACCAGTTGATTTTCTGTCCATTTTGAGTATTTGCCTAGTTTGTCTAGGATTTGGACCATTTATGAATACCATGACTAATCTCATTCGGGGTGCCCTGACCCATTCCTCCCAGTGTTGGAATTTGTGATGTTTGTGTTATTTACAATCAAACACAATTTCTTCTCCGGGGGTAGGTACTTCTTAATAAGAATAGATCCTTGATACAAACTGGTTTAGACGTATAATGATTTTACTTATTTATAATAATTATACCACCGGTCACACGACCTGTCTAGTGGCTGCTAATTGAATATAATTGGTAGGCAGGCGAAGGCCCACTCTCGACAGCCACTGCCTACCCGGGCATCTCTGCTGGCAGCTGTCAGCATCCGATAGAAGCTCTTTCAATTCATTACAGGATTTGACTCACCTTTTGATGTAGTTTGATATGTGAGCCGCCATTCATACGGCCGGCTCATATCCCGCAAGCGCTGCTTTCACCCCTTCCCTTGCTACTGAACTCTGATTACTGATTAAATTTCTGTTGTTTACTCAACAGTTGTGCATGAGCCTGGGATGGAAGCCCGCCAAGACTGCCTGGGATATCCTGCCGCTGGTGCTGTCTGCCAACGGGAAAGATCCCGACTTCTTCGAGATCCCCAGTGACCTGGTCATGGAAATACACTTCTCGCATCCCAAGTAAGTCAATAATTTTCCATCAATTCATGGAGGCAATCGATGTATCCTTTGTAATTTGTGATTCCCAGAGTTGGCAAATTGTCTCTTTAAAGGATGTTTAACCGGTCGAGAGCCATTACTGAAACTTCTTCTTTTTCTTTTATTGCATGCTGAAAATCACGGAATGCATCTCTTTGAAGTAATATTTTGTGGATTTATTTTGAGAAATTGTTTATTTTATTTACCGAAACACATTCCTTGAACAATAAAATATCTATAAAAACAAGATTACTTGCATTTGTTTGATAAATTGATAGGTTTTTCGATGTTTTATCACGCTCGGACTTTTCAACAGTTCAAATCGCGGCAAAATCTGACACCCAGATTCCATAGATAATTCATTTAAAAATATTCTGGTGTTGCTAGGTGAATGAAATTTTTGGCTACATCAAGAATGATTTTGGCGCAAGCAATTCTGACATTGTCCTTCATACAGTCTATTTATACATAAGGGTTAAAATCGCATTTAAAATTTTATTTTTTCGAAAATTTGTTTCGCGCGCGCGCTTTTGGCCAATAAGAGGTTAAGAGCTCCAGTGCATGATATATAATATCAAGCCCCTAGAACAATGTTCTCTCTGACTCGCCATACAACTCCAAACTAGCACTCTCTAGAGTCCGATATCACATGACATTGCTATGTCAAATTGAATCTTGCTGTTCCAAGGAACGAAATGGTGGGAAGTGGCTGGAAAACATTTTTTGCTCCAGTAGACCAACAAAGGTAAAAAGCAATGCTTTTTGCATCACGAGTCTTTTGACTGCCACAAAATGCGCTTTCTTTTTGATAAATATGTTCTAAAATCAAACATTTTTCAGATTCATATGACGTGTCTAGAAAATATTCTAAGACTCTGTTGATGCTCCAGGGGTATTTGATGTGGTAAAGTAAATATGTAAACGCTGAACAAATTTTTTCACTGTAATAATTTCATATATTATAATGTAACATTGTCGTCACGTGAAATCCTGGAAAAGAAAGACGTTTCAGAAACACTTGACCACAAAACAGACTTTCCACAATAATGCTATCAATTTATGGTAGCAATAAACGTTGTAGTCGGTTTACGGAGAGGTCACAAATGAAATAAAACGCGCATCGTGTCGACTCGGTGTTTTGAGCGTGTATCATGAAACAAGATGTGTTAAAAACAACGGAGTTGCCAATATTGGCTGGGGAATTCATTTACGAAGAGTTAATAGTGCAGTCGTATCGGACATATGTTGTGTCCAACAATGCTCACCGTCCGTTCCCTGCTGTTCCATTGCACTAACCACAATTCACACTTATTTCATCTCTAGGGATGTTCTTTATTCTGTGGTTATCTCTATACATTTTTAACAGTTTGCCGTTCAGTTCAAGTTTTAAAAAAATTATGAAAATTTAATGGATTTATTGGACTTTGTTTAAAACAAAAGCTTTTTACACCGGATGGTGTTCATTTGTTCAAATCAATTGAATTTTTAAAATATATAGTTACTCGTAGTTATTTAGCTAGATGTTTCGTCTTCTGATAGCAGGTTTGTTAATTGTTTTATTTTAAATTCTAAATTTATTAAACAAATAATTTTATTGAAGAAAAAGATATCAATAATGATCTAAACGAAAATATGAAAGAGAACAAGACACAGATAAACAGAAAAAGACAACGATCGCAACTGGGACTCGAACAGAGACCTCTCGTCTAACCGGGTCTTGCGGGTTAACCAATTTCGCTGTTGCCACCTTCTGTCAAACCGTAATATTTGTCAATCTCATATTTTAAATTTTAGAATTAACAATATTATCTTCAACTAATTCTTTTTCCATATTACGAGCAACTACCCTTTTTATTGGAAACAATCATTCTAAGAATTGGTTTGTAACCTGGATGGTTTCTCGGATAAATGCAAACGAATTTATTCATATGGAACTATTGACTTTTTATAAAAGTCTAAATGAATATTCAATTTTTTATAAGAAAAACTCACTTTTTATAACTTTTGAAGGTTATTATTCCCATCAATGCTATCCAGGTTACAAACCGATTATTGTAAATGATTGTTTCCAATAAAAAGGTAGTTGCCCGTAATATGGAAAAAAGAATTAGTTGAAAATAATATTGTTAGTTCTAAAATTTGTAATATGAGATTAACAAATATGACGGTTTGACAGAAGGTGGCAATAGCGAAATTGGTTAACCGCACGTCCCGGTTAGATGAGAGATCTGGATTCGAGTCCCAGTTGCGACCATTATCTTTTATGTTTTTTCTGTGTCTTGCACTTTCATATTTTCTTTTAGATTATTATCGTTATCTTCCTCTTCTATGATATATTACATTGATGGGAACAACCTTCAAAAGTTACAAAAATAGAGTTTTTCTTATGAAAAATTAAATAATTTTATGTTACTAACAGCACTTGGACGAATAGAATAATCAGCTTAATTAGTTCGTACCTTTAAACTACTTGTTGATTCGCGAGTTTCGAAATTTTCCGGGAGTATTTCTTACCGAACAATAAGTACTTGATTAATTCTTCGGTATCTGCAAAACTTCTACTTTTCTGCAATAGGAACATTTGCACGGAACATAAATTTCTCGCCGAGTTCGCTTTGCAGTTTTATATATATTTCTTGAAGTTTCGTTAAATGAGTTGTTTTTATTTGGCGTAACACTTTAATGCTTTGGGAAGAGTTTAAATAAACATAAATAAGGAACCCAGTTCCTTGCAATGAGCTCTACAAGTTTAAATGCGATATGATTTGGAATCTTGAAAGTTAGGAAAGTTTCACAAGGTAACGTATTTTGTTAGATTCTTCTTTGACTTTGTTTTATGTTTCAGGGTAGGCTTAGGGTTGCCATTAAAAGGTTTCATCGGTTCGAGACTTCAACGTTTTTATAGATCCAAGATATTTATCCTTGAAATTTGGAAAAGAACGCTATAAAACTCACTTAAAAAAGTGAAGTTTGTCTAGAAATTTTCACTATAAAACAAATAAACGAGCAAACCTCCAACACTTTCCAAGTAACATACTCAAATAATATATCATCTTATCTTTATGTTTCAAGACATTGACTTTAATCAACTTTGTAAATGGTCACGTGATGCAGGACTATTAATAAATGCTAAAAAAACCAAAGTAATGCATATAAGATCACCTAATGCCAAATTTCAATTTAACCCTAACATTATTTCTCATAATTATAATTGCATTCATAAAAATATTCCAACTAATTGTAAATGTGAAAGCTTAGAATTAGTTACGGAATATGTGTATCTTGGTGTTACAGTAATTTCTTTTTTAATTGGGCAACATGGTTACGCACATACTAATACATACACATACCTACACAGCACATACATACTATCACTGCTTGGACTTGGTTTTAATTATTGTTGCAAGTCCTTTTGTCCTTATTCCCCCAATCGCTTACCCGCCAACCTTACCCAGTCTGCAATAAACTCCCGCTGCACATAGCCATCACTGTGCTCTGCTCACGAAAAATCTGCTATCAAAATAATTGCGCCGTGTACCTACTATAAAATAACGAACATTTACGCCTATTGTGATTGTGCCTCTTGGATGGGAAAGGAATCATACAAGTGCTTTACCCTTTTCCGGTGAGTCCTCTCCTTTTCTTTGCAACATGTATTTTTACCATTTTTAGGCAGTGATTAGTAATACAAAATTCAAGGTCCTTGGCCAGTCATTTTACAAAAAACACATAATCCACTCTAACCACATAAATAATCATACATTTTTGGTCCTTCGAGCCGGATATATATTTTTGAACCACAATATTAATAAAAACCATAGAGCAGAGTGAGATTACGTTTTATAACATCGCACAAAACGAATTAACGGTTTGATATACCTACATGAGTAATTTGTTTCCATACTTATTTCATTACGTTGGAAATAACATATTTACCCGCTGTTAGAATAAATAAATACGAGGCATCCTTTTAATATTTATTTCTGATAACTTATGTAGTTGTATTTTGCTGATAAAATCGCATTTACCTACCTTATAAATAATACGATTATTTCTTAATAATTGTATTATTGGATATCATTACAAAGTGGAATAATATTATGATCGCAATATTTATGATTTGTTAATGATAATAAACACAATAAATAACTTTCTTTACCCGCTCTGTGCACGTATTCCGTTAACCTTTACACCGCGCAACAGTCAATTTAACCCTGTGAGCGGATTACAGTGAATTAATTGAATATATTAATTAATATATTAATTAATTAATTCCTCATAAATAATACAGACTCATCATACCGCATACCTTATACTGCATATCGCATACCGCATATCGCATACCGCATACCCTTTAATCTCATACCGCATACCCTTTAACCGCATTCTGCATATCGCATACCCTTTAACCTCATACCACATTCCGCATACCGCATACCCTTTAACCTCATACCGCATTCCGCATACCGCATACCCTTTAACCGCATTCCGCATACCGCATACCCCTTACCTCAAACCGCATACATCATACCGCATACCCTTTATATAGCGCATACCCTTTAGCGCATACCCTTTATATACCGCATACCCTTTAACCTCATACCATACCGCTTACCCTTTAACCGCATTTTTAGTTGTTTTACGTTTCATATTTTGTAAATATAACCGGAATAAAGAAAATGGCTACGAGCGCGTCAATCGAGTCGTCTCGGGATGAAAGACGTCTCAAACGTTTAAATGCTAAACTAGCCGCTAGCTTTGCGAGCTTACAGTCGGTGTATGACAAGATAAAAAAAGCTTCGGAAAGCATTTACGATCGCCAATCTTTTTTATCAGGCGCAACTACTGTTGAAAAAATTCGTTCTGAATTTATAACAATATTAGATGAAAAGGTGGATTGCGAACTGGAATTGAATCCGGAAGCAATCGCTGAATACACTCAATTAAATGCATTTGAAGAACTCTTCGGTGTTATTAAATATACAGAAGCAAATATGCTGTCGAATCCGGTTGCAAAACCTCGCCGTCAAATTAAGCTACCTGCATTGGAGATAGTGTGCTTTAACGGGAATCTGGATAGTTGGTCTCTCTTTTATGAAACATATAATTCAGTTATACATTTGAATGATTCTCTGGATGATATGGAAAAAATGCAGTATCTGATGTCTAAATTAACCGGGAAAGCATTAAGTATTTGCAAAGCTATTACGCCTACAGGTACAAATTATCAAGTTATCTGGGACGCATTGTGTAGTAAGTATAATGATCAACGCATTCTTGCTGAATTATACTTTGACCGATTGCTGAAATTACCTCCAGTTAACTCGGCCACGCCCGCTTCTTTAGAGAATTTTGCAGATGCATACTCCACGAACATCGCCGCGCTGAAGCAATTGAAAATAAAAGACCTCGCAGAATTCATATTGTTTCAACTGGGTCTTAAACGTCTTGACATAGAGACTGTAAAGGCTTTTGAATATTCTATTAAAAATAATGAAAATCTACCGTCCAGCGCGGAACTAATCGACTTCGTAAGAGTACAGCAACGAATTCTTAATCGCGCACAAATCACGCAACCGACATCGAGCCGTCTTGGCTCAAATAATAATTATACCGCTAAACCGCAAAAAACTGATTCCGCAAAGGCATTTATTAATGTTGAAAAAATCGATAATCACTCCATCGAAATTTGTTTTTGCTGTCAAAAGGGATCGCACCCTTTATACCAATGTTCTAAATTCACAAGTCTAGAACCACGCGAGCGATTTAACTGCATTAAGTCATCGAAGATTCGAGTTTGTGT
Organism: Limnephilus marmoratus; assembly: GCA_917880885.1. Taxonomy (NCBI): domain Eukaryota; kingdom Metazoa; phylum Arthropoda; class Insecta; order Trichoptera; family Limnephilidae; genus Limnephilus; species Limnephilus marmoratus. The sequence continues at coordinate 57,050,932 of OU862912.1, read as the reverse complement.
GAACTGCCTCAGTACTAGGCACACCACGGAAGCTTGTAAATCGAAGACTACATGCAAAACATGCGCGCTCAACCATCATAGTTTGTTGCATTTCAAACAAACTGATGGGCCGAAGTCACAAACGGACCCAATACCATCTCCCACGTCACAAACGGATGCCGATAATGATAACTTAAATTCTTCGAATCCGGTTTCGTTATGTGTGACAAATTCATGCCCAAGTGCAAATACTACTGCGCTATTAGGAACGGCTGTTTGCACTACCAGAGACGCTAAGGGCCAGGTACAGACGATACGGGCTCTAATAGATAGCGGCTCCCAAAGGGACATAATTACGCGCAAATGCTGTTCACGCTTGTATCTTACGGTGCGGTCATCTCCAAGTACTTACGTCACGGGAATAGGTGACGTAAGAAATGTGACAAATGGCGTAACTTGCTTAAAATTACTCTCCCGCTATGACATCACTCAGTCGTATACGATTAAACCATATGTAGTAGAAACCATAACCAGTGAGTTGCCTACTGTTAACATTAACCGCTCCTCTTTGTCGTATCTTGACAATTTGCCCTTAGCAGACACAACATTCTGTACGCCCGGTGAGATTGATATCATCTTGGGATGTGACATGTTTGCTCGCATTCTAAAGGCAAACAAAATATCAGGTTCTCTCGGCCAGCCATTTGCTATCGAAACTACTTTGGGATATCTCATCTTGGGTACTGCCCCAACGATGATTGAAAACCCAAGTATAAACACCACGCAATCATTTTGTACGTTCACGCAAAATGATGAATTTTGCCTTTCGCGCTTCTTCGAATTGGAAGACATTCCAGATGAGAAGTTTTTAACGCCTGATGAACAAAAGTGTGAGGATATGTTTAAACTCACTACTTCTCATGACACGGCAGGTCGTTATATCGTCGCGTTGCCGTTTCGAAACAGTCCCTCTGTTCTCGGTGAATCGTTACCCGCCGCCGAACGCAGGTTTCGGTCTCTCGAACGCCGCTTAATATCTTAACCCGCAATAAAGTTAGAATACAACAAAATATTGCGCGAATACCTTCAGAAAGGTTACGTTTCCCCAGTTGACAATTCTGATTTACCGCATTACGTAATCCCGCATCATATCGTTCGCGAAGATAAATTGACCACCAAAATTCGCATGATGCTAGACGCGAGTATAAAATCCGTTTCGGGTTACTCGCTTAATGACATCCTACATACCGGAAATAATTTACAAGGTGCTCTATTTCGCATTATCCTCAATTTACAACTATTCGCCGCGAGAGGATTCGATCTTGTAAAATTCTCTGGTAATTCTCCAAACTTTTTGTCCACGATTCCTACAGCTCGTCGTGTTAAGGAACATGTGGAATTTAATCCCGACGAAAACCTGAAAATACTAGGGCTTCATTGGATACCCGCTTCTGATCATTTCGTATTTTTCGTACACACCGACGAAAGAACGTGTACTAAACGAAACATTCTCTCGACGATTGCCCGTCTTTGGGATTTGATGGGTTTCGCCGCACCAGTTGTATTATTGGCTAAGCTGATAATTAAATCTCTATGGGAGTATAACCTGGATTGGGATGATACTCCTTCTGAAACAGTTGTCACACTTTGGCGACAGTTTAAAAAAGAACTGCCATTACTGCAATCTATTAAAATTCCTCGTTTTTTAGGAATCGAACCCCAGTGTATATTAACGCTTATCGGGTTTTCAGACGCAAGCGAACGCGCATTTGGAGGTGTTATTTACCTACATGTTTACTGTCCGAATACTGATAAAACCACAATTAATTTATTATGTGCTAAATCCAAGGTCGCTCCGGCTAAGACGATTTCACTTGCGCGATTAGAACTATGTGGAGCGCTAGTACTTGCACGATTAATGCATACGGTCAGTAATACCTACACATCAAATTCGAAAGCTCATACGACTTTAGCTTTTTGCGACAGCACGGTTGCTCTAGCATGGATAAATTCACCGCCCGCAAAATGGCAGACTTTCGTTGCCAACCGTGTCTCACAAATACAAAACCATCTGGGGGCTGAATGCTTCCATTATATAAAAGGACAAGACAATCCCGCCGACTGCTTGTCGCGGGGTCTTACGCCCGCTCAACTAATCGACCATCCGTTATGGTTTAAAGGCCCCGTCTTTGCCCAATTACCTAAAAGTGATTGGCCTTTACAACGTTTTAATACGAAATCTGTGACTGATCCTCCCGAACGGAAAACAAAAATTTTGATGTCCGTTCAAGACATTGACCGCCTCAAAACAATTGCTCCTCCGTTATTGTGTGCACTAGCCTCTCGTGTTAGCTCATGGCCGAAATTAATCCGAATAGTAATTTATGTTCTTCGTTTTATCAAGAAATTACCACGAGCGTTCGAATTAAGCCATGTCTTAGCTGCAGAAACCGCTGTTATTAAATCTATACAGGAAGAACACTTCTCCGAAGATATAAAGGCAGTCAAAGATGGGAAGAAGGTTCGGCGAGCGATCGTAAAACTGAATCCGTTTATCCATGACGGAATTCTAAGGGTAGGAGGCAGATTGCGAAACGCAGAAACAGAATTTGACAGTCGGCATCCAATTCTATTACCCGCTCGTGATCATGTAGTCAATCTAATAATAGACTACTATCACATCAGAAACCTACATACGGGTCCTACGTTACTGATGTCGCTGCTAAGACAGAGATTTTGGATACTTTCTTCGCGCAATTTGGTTCGGAAACGTGTGCATCAGTGCAATACTTGCTTCAAAGTCAATCCCAAAACGCAATTCCCAATAATGGGAGATTTACCCGCATGCCGCGTCCGCGAAGCTAAGGCTTTTCTTCACACAGGGGTTGACTACGCGGGCCCGCTTCAAATAATTCCTTATAGACGTCGGGGGGTGCGAAGTCAAAAGGCATACATTTGCTTATTTATTTGCTTGGTGACCCGCGCAGTTCATATTGAACTCGCTTCAGATCTTTCCACCGATGTCTTCCTCAACGCTTTTAAGCGTTTCCTTGCTCGTCGAGGTCCTGTGAGTATAATGTACTCCGATAACGGAACGAACTTTGTGGGAGCTAAATCCCATTTACGGTCTTTATTTGAACTTATAGAGTCACCCAATTACAAAAAGGAATTCTCAGACAATCTGTTGGAGAATCGAATTGAATGGAAGATAAATCCACCGCCAGCTCCTCACTTTGGTGGGATCTGGGAAAGTAACATTAAATGCCTGAAAGGTTATTTAAATAAAATAGTAGGCACCTCTCTACTGACGTATGAAGAGATGCAAACAGTGCTTTCTCAGATTGAAGCAATTCTAAATTCACGCCCGCTATCTGTACTTAGCGTTAACGACGTTTCGGCTCCATTGCCGCTAACCCCCGCGCATTTTTTAACGCTCACTCCCTTAAAATCTTTACCCGCTGCTGATTTGTCAGACGAGCCAGTCAACTTGGTACAACGCAAACATCTTGTGGATCGTCTTGTTCAGACATTCTGGAACCGATGGCGAATTGAGTATTTGAATACTTTGCAAGCTCGCCAAAAATGGAATACAAATGCGAATCCGGTAACGACAGGCACGGTAGAAATGATTAAGAGTGACAACATCGCGCCACTTCAATGGCCTATTGGGGTAATAGTCAATGTCTACCCCGGGGCAGATGGAGTGATCCGCGTTGCGGAAGTTAAAACTAACTCCGGAATATACTGCAGGGCAGTCGTTAAACTCTGTCCCTTACCGTCACAATAGATTTAACAACATCTTAGAAGTTAGTTCATAATACTTTTATCCTTAAAATCAATTAGGTTAGTTTCACGGTTAAATAGGTACCAAACCTTACTTTTAGTTTTATCTACCGCATATTATCATATTAACATATCATATTTTTACGTTTCAATGTTTTATTTTTTTCTTGCTATATCGGTCAATTTGACCATTTGGTAAAAGCATTTATATAACTATATAAATATTTTCATAACTTTACATAATTAATTGCATTCTACCGCGTGTTACAATTTGTTTGCGCATTGAAACGTATTGGCACTCTTTTGGTTTAAGAAAGTGGATTCTTTCATCCCCTTCCAGGCGGGGGGCATGGTTACGCACATACTAATACATACACATACCTACACAGCACATACATACTATCACTGCTTGGACTTGGTTTTAATTATTGTTGCAAGTCCTTTTGTCCTTATTCCCCCAATCGCTTACCCGCCAACCTTACCCAGTCTGCAATAAACTCCCGCTGCACATAGCCATCACTGTGCTCTGCTCACGAAAAATCCGCTATCAAAATAATTGCGCCGTGTACCTACTATAAAATAACGAACATTTACGCCTATTGTGATTGTGCCTCTTGGATGGGAAAGGAATCATACAAGTGCTTTACCCTTTTCCGGTGAGTCCTCTCCTTTTCTTTGCAACATGTATTTTTACCATTTTTAGGCAGTGATTAGTAACACAAAATTCAAGGTCCTTCGCCAGTCATTTTACAAAAAACACATAATCCACTCTCACCACATAAATAATCATACACAACATATGAAAAAAACCTGTAAAGGACTCTTTAATTTTTCTCTAATTTTTTCCTATTAATTGAAACACTTAAAATAATTTATGTCACTGGCAGAATCTATTATAAGATATGGATCAATAGTATGGGGAAATACTACTATAACCAATCTGAAACAAGTCCAAATTGTACAAAACGCAATTGTTAAATTATTAGTCGTCCCCAATATTTTCAAACACAGACATAATTCACCGTTGCTGTTTCAGAGTGCGAAAATTTTACCTGTTAAGGCAATACTATGGCACAACATTATAATTCAGCATATGTTTACCCCGCAGTATACAGAGAAATCAGAACATAAATACAGCACGTCGAATTTAATATTTCAAAGACCCAATCATGTTTGATAACGTCTAAAAGGGATCGAAATGAAAATCTAGTCTCCTTCAACAGAGTTAAGTTAGCCTCTCAGAAACTGGGCGTACTGTACAGGGCCCGCAGATACTTTAATAGTACACAACTGCTAACCCTGTACAAATCGCAAATGCGCCCCACGGTTGAATTTGGCAGCCACCTCTGGTCTGGAGGTCCAAAATACCTAAAAAAAACACAGGCGTCAGGTGGGAATGCTGTCCTTGTTCTACCGGTATTACAATGGAAGATGCTCCGAGGAACTAGCGTCATTGATCCCCTCGGTACCGGTGCATAGTCGGGAAACACGCCAAACACGCGCCCAACATTTGTACACGGTTGACATTAGTCATATGAGAACGGGTCGTTTCTATGACTCGTTCTTGAGTTCAACGGCTCGGCTGTGGAAAAATTTGCCGGCCACTGTGTTTCCTCCTTTCTACAACATGGGTCTCTTCAAGACCCGTGTTCACTCCTTCCTTTCTCATGGGTCTCAAAAAGACCCTCCATACAGCATCTTCAAAGATGACATAGGCCCTGAGGGAAGTTATTTTCCTCAGGGCCTCCTGTGTGGAGTTAATGTAAAAAAAAATGCACAAGATTCACGCGCAACGACGGGTTAATAGTTCTGAAATTTAATAATTAATACGGACAGAAAACGTTCGAATACATCACACCGAAGATATTTAATTTATTACCTGACACTATAAAGCAATGTAATTCTATGAATAAGGTTAAATATATGGTGAAAAATTGGTTATCGGAAAAAAATTTATTTATATTGATATGTATGAAAAAATGTTGAATCTGTAGATATAAGATGTAAATTATAACTTTTAAAAATGTATATGTAACTAAACTATAAGCACCTGTTGACAAGTCAATTCAATTGGCTTAGCAGAACTTGTTTGTTTACATTGTATTAACTATTCTTTTAATAAAAAGAAAGAAATCATTTTTCACTCTTATTCTAATGAACTTTGTAATTGTGATCTTTCGAAATTATATACGTTTTAAAAAATGAATTATGAGTAATCATTAAAATTCATCAATGAGCAACTATAAAACAATAAAGCACGTTGATCGTAAACATTACAAAATCAAAAGAGGTCATTTTAGTATTTTATCGTTACAGGAAATCAATATTGTTGTATCAGCCCAAAATAAGTTTCGTGTTTACGTCAAAATTATTTTTAGGAATTTTAAACCCTGTAAATAGGTTCACTGTAGAACCACGATACCAACAGAGTTACAAGAGTATTGGTTTCTCAAACGACATGCGCAATTTCGAAGTAAAAATTCCTTAGCCCCATTACCAATTCGGAATTCGGATGAAACGGAAATGACGCGTTCAGCACAGCAGCAAATAAACCCAACTCGTACTCTTACATTGAGAAAAGACGAAAAATAATCTTGAGCTACGCAAACTAAAGTTTGAAACAAAAATAGCCCACCCTTTACAGTATTATTTGTTCAGAAGAATTTTTAATTTCGTACAAAATAAAATTGAAGAGATTCCAGTGATTTATTTTTGGGTATTATGCAGTGTTGCGCTCCCTCCTTCTTCAGCCAACGGACAGCATTACAGTGTACGTTTACACGCCCCGGGGCCCCAGAGAAGATGTGTAATCGAAGATTGTGGTAGTATGTGCGCATCTGCCCTGATTATAAACGCTGTCCGAAACGTTCGCTAAGGAAAGAGGCTAAGAAAGTTGACGGCCTTATATCTCAAATATAAAACACGATAATACTTTTGGCCGTGAAAATCTCAAATCGTATCAGATTCCAGTTATCTATTAATAGAGAACACCAAAATACGGGCTTGTGCCTTGCATGCTGGTCGAAAAATCCACAAATTATAATGTATAACAATACATATATAACAATTAAAGCAATGAATAAAGTAAAATTAAAAAAAAAAAACAAAGCTTTGAGAACAGAAAAATGATAACCTCATTTACACATATGTAGGACTCGAATATTTAAAAAGCATCTTGTAATTATTAATTACTTATGCACCCGGAAGGCTTTGATTTTTCTTCTATAACCCTTCAAAGAAATTTTAAAAATAAATATCTTTACGACAATGAGTCCATTAACCTGTTACTAGTGTGAAAGGGCGTGATGCAATTCAACAGGACACATGCAGTTGTAACGACCCCTCATCTACTTCCACCGATTTTAACACAAAATAAATTACTGAATGTCAAAAATATAATATAAGGAACAGACGCAGGATGACCTTCGTAGAAAACGTAGTCACGGCAAGCAATTTTATGAAATAATTGAAATTTGTTACAATAATGTCATTTTGAGGTCTCTGGCAAGGTAATAATGAGCACATTACATAGACACAGAGGATCTAGATTTGAAAAAAAATCTTATTTTTTTAAAGCGTTTGCAGTTATGTGCATTGTCTTTTTAATTAATTAATTAATCTTGAAAAGGCGCATCTCTAAGGAATGAATAAATATTATTTCTGAAACAAGATAGTCAACATTTTCGCTTCCTAATTAAGTGAATGGTCAATCTGTTAACATAAAGAGCGAAAACATTTCCTACATCGTGGTGTTGGTGTTACAGAGATTTTAATTTATATAATTCAATTAAAATAGACTGTTCGTAGGTTTTGTTAATATTTTGATAATCAACCTAAATTTAAACAAGAGGAAATTGTATTTACTATAAAAAGTGAATTTGTAAACTTTTCGTGTTTCATTGGTTCGGGGTTATCAAATTTGCTAGAGAATGGAATGCCAACATAAAAACGAATAGCATCCCAGATATTTGCGCATGGGTGTATGAAAATCGAATCTGTAGGCGAACCTGAATAGTTAACAATATTAAAAATCCTGAATGAAGCAATAATGATCAAAGTTATTTATGGAATGAATTAGAAAGGCCTACCTCCAATTTTGATTGGGTTCGGTTTAATCGGGTACGGGATAGGCAATTACTGATTCAGAGAGATATACGAGTATACTAACTTATATAGATGGTTGATCCTTCTATGTTCTTGTCCCATGACTGATGATTGTGGTCATCATCCATGGACTAAATTGAATACACGCATACTGTGCCTTCGTAGGATGTATTTCCACAGACACCATGCTGCTCAGGGTTGACAGCTGAGACCACAGAAGTGCCTGTTGTGATAATGATCTTGTTCGTCAGTGGAATGGTATTTGCTTTGTCTGGTTGTCCACTTTACCCTCAATCCCCTTATTATATTGAAGATAATTCTAAATACAGTTTCTACATTATAATCTGTCAGTCTTTCTGACTTCCAGTTATGTACTCGAATGTTATGGTTTCCTTATTTTTTTTCATTTTACTTGATTCTTGACGTATCTTATCCGGTAGATATAGCCGATAGTTTCCCACTTCCCTAATTTAAGTGTCGTACATCAAGATATGCTGAATCGAGATAATGGACTGAATTTTTTTGGTTTTTTTACAATATCTACAAGCTATTATATCGGACGATGTCGGATATACAAAGACAGAGTCGAGCGGTTCCTTGGATTGAAACCCTGGTTAATAAAGTTGTCGGATAAGTAAATAATTCCCTTTTTATGTGAATTTCGCACGTCCAGAGCCAGTGAGACTATAGCATCCACAATATTGGGGTACGTCGTGAGGCTGCAGATAATAGGGAAGAGGAAGGTGAAGAAGTATCTGGCTATTCAGATCTGGTCGCCTAACACGACTAAAGCTTTTTCAAGCAACTTTTCAATTCTGAATTGTGGTCTTACACTAGGGCGATACTAAGTGTATCTTCCACTCTGTCTCATCAAATACAAATACCTTCAGATTTTATGTTAAAACTATATAAACTTTTAATACATTGACTTCATTTATAAAGTGGTATTCAAATCTCTTAATTATTGTGTACTACGGTGGTTTAGCAGAAATTCACAGAATCCGCAAAAAAATAATCTGGAAAGGCTTAAATTTATTTATTATGTAGACTTAAATTATTAGTAGGTGATCTTTCAAACATACACCATCAAAAGTAGTACTTTCCTCAAACCACACGTTTTTCGACATTTTGATTCTCTTCAACAGTTAGCACTAAAAGGGGTAAATAGAATAGCTACATAAAATTAAATACACAAAAAAAATTAAGTACTGTGGAATATCAATGAATATGGATGTGTAAAAAAGTATGTACGTATAAAAATATCAGGTATTATTGTGGATTATTTCAAATTATACCTTATGATAATGTATCTTTCATAGTACAGAATGCGTTAACAGGTGTTGTTTGCTCTCGCACCGCACATAAGGCCGAATTATCAATTTACGACGCCAAAAATATTTTAATTTTTAAATTCTGATCAGAAATGCATATGAGAATATTACCTAAGAAAATCTTCCAAAAAATAGCTTATTAGGGTTAGTTTGGGTCAGGTGGTTGTACGAGTAGTATTCTAATTATTTATGTATGTTGAATTAGTAATACATGCAGATAAAGCATATAAATATGATTAAACTGTAAAATTACCATAAACTGTAAAATTTTTCATTTTTTAACATTACAAATATATAGTTCTTTTCTATTAATCCTCGTTTCCTTTAGAGCAGGGTCGCCAAGACTACCTAAAAAGAATGCGCTCGATTAAAGAAAGGTGGAAAAAGGTGGATATAAATTTTCCGTTTTTATATTTCTTAAAAGGTATTTTTTCGAATCAGTAAAATAATGACGGGAATTTCGGTGGAACTTTTTTTCTAAACTCTGGTTTAAGTAAAGATTTAATTTTTTTTTACAAAATTAGTGTTTCATATATATCTACGATATTAGGTTAAATCTGTAATGTTAAAAATAATTGTAGATTAATGTATATACCTAAGACTTTAAAATTTTCATCTTGAAAACTTTCTGATTTTGAAATAGGGAAAACAGGACGAGCGTAGCTACCCCGTCAAAGAATCAGGCGCAAATGAGAAATATTGGCAGGGCGATACATAATATATCTTAATTTTGCACGCTTGCGCAGGCTATTAATAAAGGTTATAAATTCTTGCGGTTCATTTTGAACTGGTTTATGGAGAACTTTAAAAAAATACTAGGGTCAGTAAAAAGTAATGCCTACTTTTTTTTTCTCCTTTAATTGTCAAGAAATAAAACATGCAATTACATGGGTTGAAAACCACACTACTGCCGATTAATTTGTTAAATTCCACAGTTTTGGTCCATCTTTTAACATGAGCATGTATCACAATGTTGTAAAAATCACGGTCACACCCAGAATACCATTCCGATCACACGGATTTTATTTTTTTTGTCCTTGGTGAGTTTGTGTGATGCCATTCCATTGACTACCTCTTTAATTCAGGTTCAAAATAATGAACCCATGTTTCGTCTCCGGTCACAATTTTTTCAAGAAACTAAGCGCTTCAAGTGTTGTGACGCTATTGTCTTTCTTGATTCTTTATTTTGGCCGGTTAACTTTCTCGGTATCCACCTTGCACCAACTTTTATTGAATAATCAGTTGTCCAATAATCGTCATTACACTGCATTTACTGAGAGAGAGAATGCGACATCTGTAGTTAGTTTTCTGAGATCACCATGAATGATATCATCAACTCGCTCAATGTTACGTACAGTCAGTCAGTGCAACCAACGGCCTGCGCCGCTTTGCTTTTCGTCAGCCAGCGGTGTTTATCCTTCAGCTTGCCATGAGATAGATGAGCCCATCGTCTAGAAATGCTGACATCCACTCTTGCATCGTGGTAGACTTTTGTCTTTCATGAATGCGAATGCGCGTTTCACTTTCTACAGTCAAGAATCAATCACAGAAAGCTGTCTAATACGAACATCGATATTGGACATTTTGCAAGCGACTGCAGTGCTGCCACCTGTTGACGCCAAAAGTTACTACTGTAGTAGATTGTATAAAGAAGGTTTGAAGAATAGCACCAAATTCAAAATTTTCACTTAACTGACTTCATTTAAGTAGAAAAAAATAAGAGGCATTACTTTTTGAATGAACCTCGTATTTATGATTAGTTTGAAGATGATGCTTGTTCCTATTTTTGGCGCCGTAATTCCCTTTGGCCGTCCTTATGTGCACCACCCGTTTACACATATGATACCAGTAGGCTCCGCCAGCTTTGGCAAATGACGGCCTTTCGCTTCCGCTCGCAATTCGCACCCTGTTCATTTCACGCACTGTCACATTTGCAAACGTTGCTAAATTATCACGCATAAACAATCCCCGAAATACCAGCAGCGGTCTAGCCAGTCATTTGCCATTTCGCTCACCCTAACCTCATTCTAAGCAGTGAGGAAAATACACATTTATCCATATAATTACATCACAATTTTAATTTAGTTATTTTGTAGTCTCTTCTAACAGCAATTATTAAAGTGAATTTTTATTTTTATTTTCAACTTCACATATAACGATAAATTTACAATATCGTATCGATTGGCGTAACTTCCAATGATATAATATCGATATCCCGAGCACGATTTCATTGTTGACAACCGAACAGTTATTAACACGAAATAGATAAGAAACAGATATATGCTGGCAACATTGGCGGTGTTTTTTATGAATCGACATTCCCAAACGTCAAATGCCAAACGATTATGTAAAAATATTAATAAATTGGCTATATTGAATTGATATACTAACCTAAATTCGCATTGGCAGTCCGCATTTACTTTTTGACACTAAAGGTGAGTTAATTAGTTAATGAGGTCTTAAATCATATTTCAACAATTTACGTCTCTCGAAGATCGAACAGAATAAATTGATCGCGTCATAGATGAATTGTTAAAGTCTATGATCGCGTATGCGATGTATTTCAATCTATGAGCTTCTTTAATTCTCCTCCATCCATTAATAAGCCAGTTATTTTGCGAACGGAATATAAAAAAAAATGTACATTGAAAAAAGCTTATCTGACACTCGGTAGGCCGCGCTAAAATTTGTCAATCGTATATACGGGTGTAACAGGACGTACCCGAGGGATTTTAACCAGCGGTTCCTGAGCATATTTGGAGTAAAAAATGTAGATTTCATTTTGCTCTCCAGTGATATTTTTTTTCTATTAAAAACAAAAATTATGTTTTTAAATCACGCGTCGCCAATGGCATGATCATTGGTCTACTCGGGAGACAACGTCGCAATTTCACACGTGCACACAGTGGAAGGGAGGCGACAACGGCCAGCGCGCTTCAAGGCAGGACCATATTATATGCTCCAATACCAAACAAGTAATATTTAATATTGCGTAAATAATTATTATGCTTATTTTACTCAGATATTATTGCTAGCTTTAAGTAAAGACTTTAAGTACCGAAAATTCCTGATGGAATTCTAATTTAAATAATTTGTGGTTAGAAGACGGGTGGGTTTCTTCATTTACCGAGAATGCTAAATGGAATGCTAATTGTAAAAGTAAACGATCGAAATTTAAAAATGTCTATGCATTTGACCGTTTACTTTTACAATTAGCATTGCATTTAGCATTCTCGGTAAATGAAGAAACCCACCATTAAATAACTTTTAAACAAAAAAAAATGTAGTTCTACGAATTAAACACAAAAACAGTAATTAAATAACTTATTTGTTGACAATAATTGAGAATAATTTCCAATGGTCCTTTTATCATAAATATTAAGAAATAAGATAAGATAAATATTTAACCACCTTTAAAAACACAATCTCCCTTGCACTTGCTTAATTAGGTATCCAGAATCACCAAAACGAAACGCGCATTATCATCGCGAAAAACAATCTCCCTTGCACTTGCTTAAGTAGGTATCCAGAATCACCAAAACGAAACGCGCATTATCATCGCGAAATTATTGTCAATAAAATCAATGCTCATATAAAACGAACTTGTCAACAGCTGCAAATGCGTAACCGTGACCTTGACCCACAGAATTTAAAATACTATGAAATACATACATGTATAGGTAGAATACGATGTTATTTTAAAATTAGAATGCTGCCAGGTGCTGAATTATTTGAATAAGAAAAATATTTAATTTTATAAATGAATTTAAAAATAAATCAATTACATATTGGAACAATTTTAAAACCGTGTGAAATATTTTGTTCAAAAGATTTATTAAACATCACGCGGTAGGTAGAGAGGATGAACTGCCAAACAACTCGGTCTTAGCATACTCCTCGCAATTCCACGTAGTAGGTAATTGTGTATTCTTGGAAGTACCTAGTCATGATTCAAATTCCAATTCAAATTCCCCATTTATTTTTACCTAACTACACAATGTAGGTACTAATATTTTTCAGTTATGTAGGTACTCAGAATAAGGGTTACAATCAATAAACTATTGGTTTTACCGATCTATTAATACGTATTATGAAGAACAGGATACCTAACACAATTCTTAGAAAGTTCTCGACTTATAATGTGGCCTAACCAGTGTTTTGAAACAATAAACTATTGGTTTTACCAACCCATCAATAAGTATGTTGACAAAGTTCTTAGAAAATAAGTTGATCTAGCAATGTTTTGAATGTAATAGCATACATTTGGATTACAAGGAACTATCCAGAATAAGGATTGCAATAATAACCTGTTTTACCGATACAAATAATATTATCATTTTACAGAAGGGAACGTACCCATACTACGTGACCAATTTTTTTTGCAATTTTTAACCCGCCCCCCTCCCCCTCCCGGTGACCAAAATCCTAAGCAAATCGCCGCTCATTTGTACCAAGCGTGACATTTTGAAGACCCCCCCCCCCCCCCCGAAGAGGTTACGTAGTATGAGTACGTTCCCTAAGGTAATGGTGCCGATTTAAAGAAAAAAAAATCAAGTCAATAAGTTGACTGTATTCAGCCTTACCAATAAAATATAAACTAACCACAAACAGTCCGATTATGAAGGATTGGAATGTTTCATAATTTTGACACAAAATGTGAGTTCTTATAGAAGTTTCAAATAAATTAATCGTGGTGGTTCGATCATAAGCTTTGAAAACATTTTAGTATCTACTGTTTAAGTGTAATGTTGACTGAACTTACAATACTTAAAAATACTATTTGCGAAAGTTATAATTAAGTAATACCTCTAAAAATAATTTAAAAACCCACCTGGCAATGTTTTGTTCGCGTTTGTGTCTGTCATCTGTCACAGATACGAACATAATATTATGAATGACATGTAAGAATAAAAATGCTGACATTTGGTTATAATATTTTTTTTATTATTATTATAAAAGTTGCTCGAAGTGGCCGCCATCGGCTTCAATGCATGCATGCAATCTTAACACATTATGGATGCTTAAATTAGCAGGATTCGCCTTCAGTTCGTCTGCTGCCTCCATGATCAGTTGGATCAATTGCTCTCTCGTAGCTATCGGCTTCGAATATACCTTTTCCTTCAGAGTTCCCCAGAGGTAGTAATCCAACGGTGTTAGGTCGGGTGATCTCGGTGGCCATGCAATGTTAGGACTACCTCGGCCTATCCACCGTCCAGGAAACTCTACATTCAGGTAGTTCCGCACGGCAACGGAATAATGGGGTGGAGCTCCATCGTGCTGGAACCACATCCTTCGCAGTGCTTGTAAGTTTACTTCGTCCAGAATGTCGCCCAGCTGCCCTTGCAGGAACTCCAGATACATCGGTCCATTTAACCTGGGAGGCAACTCGATCGGACCAATTATTTTGTTACCCAAAATACCCGCCCACATATTTACTGAGAATCTCTCTTGGCTCGACGATTCCCGGACAAGCTTAGGATTTTCTTCGGCCCAATGATGCAGGTTGTGGATATTTAATATTCCTGTTTTTGTAAATTGGGCTTCGTCTGTGAATAGAATATTTTTCATGAAATCTCCATTTCTCAACACATTTCGTAGCATCCGTCTACAGTAAATTAGTCTTGAGAAATGGTCGTTCTCCAGTAGACCTTGGCAGCGCCTGTAGTGGAAAGGTTTCAGGCGATGTTTTTTTAGGATTCTCCATACCGTCGTGTGTGTTATGTCTCCAACGATCATGGCGACGCGACGCACGGAAAGCGTCGGGTCTTCTGTCATCATGTTGAGGATCCTCTCTTCAACACGAACTGGAACATCATTATTTCCTCCGCCCTGAACCCGTACGATTCCATGGTCGCGCAGGCGTTGATACATCTGCAAACAAAAATACAATTGCTAACATTATTCTGTTATAAAATATCAGTAAAAATGAATGACGGGTGCGTTTTATATCAGTTTATTTCTGAGAACATAGAAATATTTGATTAACATAGAAAACGTTCCGTAAGTACGAATTAATTTATTTTGTGAGTGAAACTATTTAAAACAAGCTTTCTTGGAACCGATTTTGATTAGCAACTATTTACGTTGGGGGACAAGCACAAAATATGATTATTTAATTCTTAATTTGGGTTATAAATAAGTGTTAATAACAATTTCAAAATGACGCGACGGCTTGATATTTTTTTCACAAGAATTTCGAACTTTAATTGTAATGAAAATGGAACTTTAAAGCATCTTTTACCAATTAACCTACGTAAATTATTCTTGTTTCTGTTGTATTATTATTCATTTTTTACATCAACTCCACACATTTTCGGGGATGCTGTGAGGAGGATATTAAGTTAAATGAAGTGTTATTTAAATAATTTGAGCTTAAAGAATTAGCCAAGTTGGGAAACATTACCCTATTTTTTTTACTTGGCACGTTTGATAGGTATTATCTTGGATTTCCGAGAGTGAAACATAAAATTTTGGAAAGTTTTGTAAATAAACATACGTAGTGATAACCTTTTTCCGTAACATTACAAGACACAATTAGGCGGATTTTTGGGAGCCTTTACAATGAGATGGCGGCATTAAATGTGTGTCTAGCTCTACGATAATAAATAGGTAGTTAGGTACAAACCTGTACGAAAGTTGTATGGTGTGGTAGACGTCGTTCTGGATATATTCTGCGATACTCTCTTACAGCTTCCACTGAATATCCTCGGCAAATTCCATAAACAAACACTATATCTGCTTCATGGGCAGGTGGATAATTTTGAGGCATCTTTTAGAATAAACACTAATAATAACAGTAAAACAAAAACAAATTTCAAAGCAACTACGCACGACCCCGTTCACCGTCAAACTCCAAACACAACTGACCGAGCGGTATTCGGAAAGGGGTAGCTTCGCCGCGGTATGGGAGTGAGGGAGCGTGCTGCCGATAACTGTAGGGTTGGCTAGCGGATAGGGGGAGGGGTTATCGCGAGGTTGTCATATCCTTTACTCGAAATATGAGATCAGTGAAGGTGTGTAGAAAAAACAAAAAAAAATGTTTTTAATTGAAAAAAAATGTCACCGTACAGCAAAATGATATACAAATTTTTTTCTCCAAATAAGCTCAGGAATCGCTGGTTAAAATCCCTCGGGTACGTCCTGTTACACTATTTAAAAATACTGTATGCGAAAGTTATGTTAAATATTATCTCCAAAAAAATATCTATTTAAAAAACCACCTGGCAATATGTTTATTCGCGTTACGAGGAGGCGCGCAGTAGAGAGTGAAAGAGAACGCTGCCAACAACGGGGTTCGGGTTGGCTAGCGGATATGGGGGAGGGGTTTGCGCGGAGTTGCCGTATCCTTTACTCGAAATATGAGATCAGTGACGGCGTGTGGAAAAAAACCAAAAAAATGATTTTATTTGAAATAAAAATTTCACCGGAGACGAAAATTTCATTTACATTTTTTACTCCAAATATGCTCAGGAATCACTGGTTAAAATCCCTCGGGTACGTCCTGTTACACCCTGTATAACAATTATTGATCGTGCTCGCAAATATTGATAACTAACCATAGATAAGGATTTAGTCAATATCACATTGATTGCTAGACCTCCTGGCCCCCTAACACAATAGATCGATAAGGATTGACAGAAAAAAAAACTTTCGGTAACTTCTCATCGTTCCCAAGCATGACTGCAGATCGCCAACGAATTAGTAACAGTTCTTAATGGCTAAATTTTCTTAATATATTCGACATCAACTGTTGTTTGCACGTCAGCGATCTGCAGTTGTCCTGGGTAACGATATCGAAAGCTATCCTATCATGCTAGGACCCTGGGTCCGGGTTGCGTATTTACAAAACCTATACCGATTCAGTCGCGGTAACGACAATTTACAATTTAAATATACCTCTATATTGGTTATTTTTTATCACATTGCAAAAACAAAAATTGTTCTAAAATCTAGATAAAATAATCTTTCTGATGTGTATATTAGAAATTAATAATTTTATTTCTAAATATTAAAATTTTAATATTATTCCCATATATTGTAAATACATCTCTATATTGATAATTTTTTATCACTTTGCAAAAACAAAAATTGTTCTAAAATCTAGATAAAATAATCTTTCCAATGTGTATATTAGAAATTAATAATTTTATTTCAAAATATTTAAATTTTGGTATTGAAAATTTAAAGCGACTGAAACGCGGTAGGGATTGTAAATACGCGTCCGGGTTACATCGTTTTGGCAAGGCTTAGACTTACTCGGAATTTGTTTGACAGAAATAACAAATAAACGAAAAAATAAATTAAATTTTCTTCTTCTTGGTGTGCCCTATCAGGTCCCCCGACGTTGGCGATCACTCTGGAAAATTTCACTCTGTCTTGCGCTGCCCGGAGTAGCTCCTCCACACTTCTAAAGTCTTCAAAACTTGTTATTTTACGCAGTTATTGGCTACGCAAAATCATGAATTTTCATGCGTACCCCCTTTTATGTAGAATAAAAGTACTTTTCATGTCACTCGAAAATCTTCAATATAGCGTTAATGGAATGAGATGAAAATGTGCAACACAGATTTTCCATCAAATGGCACACTAACTTGTTTGGACTATCTTTTATATCAAATTGCATAATCGGTCAAGAAAAGCGGGTTATTTTTTGGAGAAGGAAGTTCATAGATCTGTAGATAAACTTCAAGATCGTTTCATTGTTCTGTTAAAACACGAGAAATACCTCAAAGGTAAATTCCTTTATTTCATAGAATTTTTTTCTTCATTTCGTCAATGGTTTACAATGTTTAAATAGTCAGATTGATATTTTAATTTGGGTCTCGTGAGCAAACGCAAATCTGCGCCAGGTATTTTATAGGTCCTTCCATTTCTTTTACCTAAGTAAATATAATCTTCGTCTCATTAAAACAAACGAAAAAATAAACGAGTCCTTTTATAAACGAAAACGTTCGTCGGAAGATTTCAATCTAATAATAAGGAGCTGATGAAATAAAAAAAAATCAGAGTTTTATTGAATGTGAAGAGCAAATGTTGAAATTAAATGATTTAAAAAAAGGTTGTTGAATGAAGGTATATTTTGAAAATACAGAAAAATGTTTATGGATTATTGGATTATAGTGAGTATCATTGATTCTGGAAGTGCCGCAAATATACTAGAATCTTATTTTATTTTATATGATAAAATTACGAAATAATATACAATCAATCAACTAAAATTACTTGCGCACGCTGGGATTTGAACTCGCGAACTCCGTATTACGAGTCGATAGCCTTACCCCTCGACCATGGAGACCGTCAAATAAAAAAAAATAGTGCATTCTTATATATTAATTATTTTTATGTTTAACCACCCGGACCCATAAGATAGTTATCACTACAATATAACACTGCCACGTATGACGTATGACGTATGACGTATGAGACGTACCTGACTTATTAATTCGATGATCTCAATTTAATTTAAAAATAATGATTTTAATTTAATTTAATAAAGTTAACTTTAAGTACTGCGAGTATTTTAGTTTTTTACTATTGTGAGAGCTGTTCCGGCTTACAAGGTCATTTTCAGACTGTTTGAGGAAGTGGGTTTTCAACTTTGTTTATTTTTTTTACCACTAACCACTGTTGGCACAAAAACAACTTTTTTAAATGTTCAGAATGCGATAAGTAAGTTTTTTAAAATTCCGTGTGAGTTATCGAAATAGATCAGATTGATTATTATTATTGAGGTAATAAATCTTGTTTGGCCTCTTCTTCCTTCCACCATGACGGTGGAAACAGAAGGAAGGTCATAAAGGTTTTAAATTCTAACTATGCAATTCTAAATATTCTCCAAAATGACCTGGAAAGAATTTCATGCTTGCGATCTCTCGAGAGAAACCATTAATTTGTTCTGAATGCAATTAATGTTCTCCCAAATGATCTTGATAAAAATCACATCTCTACGATTTTTTCAAGGACATAACAAAACCATCCCTTCGTTCAGAATGTAATTATTAATATTTTCAAAAGTTGTCTTGACAGAATCTCATACCTGTGATATCTTGAACGAAACCATTCCCTTGTTAAGAAATATTGAACTAAACATGCAATTTGGCTGTCCTGAAACGGGAATCCTTCCCAGTTGGACACAGACAAAGCATCATTCTGTAATGTATTGTCTTGTAATATATAAATAAATAAAATTGAAATAAAGTTCTGATGATGAACATAGCAAGACTTGTTCAAAACGTTGTTGGCTCAAAAAGGAGGGGAAAGGTTTACGACGCTATAAATCAATCTCCACACTACTTCTGGAAGTTTTTTTTTCTACAACAATTATTGTTCTTGACGTTTCAAACCACAAATACACACAATGATAAAATAGAAATAATATTCTTGGCTGGATTTGGTTCAATATTTTGGCAATCCATTGACGCGTTTTTTTCATCCCAAATGAACTTTTCCCAGAGAAATCACGCCCAGCGAGTTTCCGTTCTAACCGTTCATCACAAATATGTGAAAAATATATAAAACTTTTCTCACAAATTTAGTCTTCCATGAAAGGCTTTGGAGTCGGCGCGAAAGCAATCAAAATAATAGTAGACAAGAAATACTTCTTCACAAATTCAGGTAAGATACAAACTTGTTAATCCTCGGTCCGTTATTGAAAGCGTCTCCGATCTTTGTTGAATAAGCGAAACTTTACGAAAAGAAAAATATTCGTGATATTTCGGAAGTTCGTGATAACTCTGAACTTCGTGATATCCGGAAAGCTTTCGTGTCACGATGATGGAATATGACAACCCCCTTCTCATAAGAAGTCTTTAATTGTTTTGATGATTTGTTGTGTGTTTAAAGAACTTTTTTAAGCCGTCTTGATTGTGATTCGAGTGATTCGGAGCTTTTGTGGGACGGAATTGAATGTTTCTTTAAAAGCTTTGTGTAGACTTAACGGACCTTTTTTATAAATAATTCATTAACTCTTTCCATTTAATTGGGTGAAACTGAATCGTGGTACTATGAGAATTTCAATTTATATTATATGACCTTTACTCAATTTAATGAACTCGTACTATCCGAATAATCAATGGCGTACCATAAAGTAATAAAACATATTACATTTACAACAGTTAGAAATGAGAGAGGATATCACAAGGCTTATTTTAGATGTCCTGGAATGAATAATGTACATTTTATTTAGTTTCTATAAAAAATTTAAATTTAAAATTTGTATAAAAAATTGCAACAGACGGCACGCGAGCTGTTTGAAAACTGAGGACTGAATGTACGCAATGCGAGAGGTGGGAGGGGAACTCGGGAGGTGGATTTTCGGGACGGGGGAAGCGGGAGATGGGAGTGGGTAGAGGGAAATCGGAGAAGGCGGAGTGGGAACGCATGAGGGGAAGGGAACGCGGGAGAGGAGGGGGGGGCGGAGGGGGAACGGGACTAATGTGAAAGGACACGCAGGGAGAAATAATTTATTTTTTGAGTGGCATTGCAATGCATGGCAGGAACTCGCTAGTAACTTAATAAAATAAAAGGCACGATAATAACTAGACTAGCTTTTTGGGCACAATTGAGTCTTGAAAAAAATCCAGAGAACTTATCCGTGAAAAAATTTCTCAAAGCGATTGTTTTTTTTTGTTTTATTTTATGTTGTGTTTTGGCAGTTAACCACTGGAGCCACAGCGCAATTTAAAACATTTTTCTCCGATTGCTCGAGATTTTTTGATAATCATTTCAGATATTTTCCGCTCACATTAAAAAAAATCATACCTTCGAATTTTAATATGGAGACATACAAACTGATTATAGTTCTATATAACCAATGAATTCACCAATCTTTTGTCGATTATAACATATTTGTAGTATTTATGAAAAAAATATTATAAAATCGTAAACTTCTACTTAATTACTTACAAATAAGGGAAAATTTGCCAAAATTGGCAGCAAAGTAATCTGAGGTATTTTAAAAATAGTGTCATATTGTGGCAAAAAGCCCTCCAGTGTCTAAAGCAGATTTTAAAAAAATGTACTTTAAAACTAAAAATTGTCATTCCACATGCAATAGAAAAACTCACGTCGAAAAATGGAATTTTTGCCAACATCATTTGAACTTGGATCTTTTCGATGTCTATTTATTTATTTTATTTTATTTATTATAGATACAAAAGTAAGTACAAATTACAATTAGGAAGCTTTGCCTGTCCAACTAGGAAAGTTTCCCGTTCCAGGACAGACAAATTGACATGTTTAGTTCATATTATACCTGAAATGTACATAATTACATAACAAAAACAAAAAAACAAAAATCAAAAAAAAACAGAAAATTTCATTTTTCTCTGAAGCTAAGGTGTGTAATAAAGAAAATGTATATAAAATATATAAATATAAGTACACATACATTTTTTTGTGACAAAGTAGAAAAGGTAATCTGGTAGTATATATTATAATCGGATTTACCGAATTCACCTGGTAACATATGTATATTACATTCAGATTTACAAGATGGAGGAATTACAAGAACAAGATGGAGGAATTACAAAAGATTTACAACATAAAGAAATGAAATTATGTTAGGTTATGTGTTTAGGAGTTTGAACTTTTAATACATAGTTTACTTATAGGAGAAACTATATTAAAATTTATAATATTAGATATAATAACGAACGTAATAATAAACGTAGAAATAATCTATATGATTTTTTTTAAGCGATGTAACTACAATGATTTTTGTAACTACAAATTATTTTCACTGATTTAAAACATGTTTTAAGAACAGTATTATATTATTAGTACGACAGTATTATTACGACTATTGTCTCTAACTACTAAAGAGATATTAGGGAACGTACCCATACTACGTGACACTTTTAGGGGGGGGGGGGGGGTCTTCAAAATGTCACGCTCCATACAAATGAGCGGCGGGTTGCTTAGGATTTTGGTCACCGGGGGGGGGGGGGGGGGTTAAAAATTGCAAAAAGTTGGTCACGTAGTATGGGTACGTTCCCTTATGTTACTAGCGCAGACCCGTGAAAAATCTCGGGATATTATTTACAGTTAAGACAATTAACATAATTTTCTGTTAAAAATTATATTCAGGTTAGGTACCTACCTACTTTATCGCTTGCCCAAATTATTCTTCAATTCCTATTTCAAAGCAAATTTTAAGTCAGCTAAAGGCATGACCCGAATTAACAAACACCACATCACCCACAAATCAAATTTTTATGTTTGATAGCTAGTATTAAATAATTAAATTGGAAAAAGTCCGCCAAAGGGTCCCCTTCTGTATTTTTTTACACTGGCTCCACACAGGAGGCTCTGAGGAATATCTGTGTGGAGGTTTTTTTTTAAGGAGAGGAAGTTCTGGGAAGGAAATAGGTACAAGGGGTGGTTAGGAATCTGGGGGCAGTGAGTCCAGGAGTGACGGACGTATGAATCCATCCTTTCAACTGCGGTGCAAGTCGATGGATCGAGGTATTCTGGCTGGAAAGGTCAAAAGGCCTCCACAACCAGTTTCTCTCGATCTGGCCCGCCACGCAGCAGGTAGTCAGACGCATCGGCCGCCAAAACCTGGACGAACCTCACCCCATGAACCCGGGTACCCCTGCTAAGTCACAAAATGTAGCGAACCACTTGGGGTGTGATTTAATTCAAATCAGGTAGTTTGTTAATTAAATTGCAGCTATCTGCAGCTTTCTATGTGATGGTATCGAGCTCTGCTATCACTGCAGATCATCGATTTGCCTTCTAAAGCATTATCGCATCATCACACTAATCATGTATACAATAATAATTTCATAACTGAATATGGAATCATGGAATGGGGATCTGCTACACTTAAGTACATACACAACCTCAAAACAATTCAAAAAGGAATCATAAAAACCATACTGAAAATACCCATTAGAACGCCTTCAATTGAAATTTTCAATAGTTATGACGTACCAAATGAGCAACAAATATACGGTCTAGTAGAGGATTCAGTATGTTTGATGTTTCGAAGATATTAAATCCTTTACTAGGCCGTATATACAAAAAGAATCAAAAATATGGCTGAAAGTGGTAAACGAAAAAACCCAAATGAAGACACTAAAAACGATATAGACAACAAATAAACTATCTCTACATACTATAAATTAGGTCCCAAGTCCTCAACCGCGTCTGTAGAAGACAAATAAACTACCTCTGCATACTATAAATTAGGTCCTTAAGTCCTCAACCGCGTCTGTCTGTCTGTTCGCGATAAACTCAAAAACTACTTAACGGATTTTCATGCGGTTTTCACCAATAGATAGAGTGATTCATGAGGACGGTTTAAGTATATAATTTGTCAAAGTTTTGTGTAAATTGGTTGAAATGTATAATTAAAGGAGAATGTCTGTATGTGGTGGACGAGTGGGCTGGCAAGCGGGCGGTGTGGATTTGATTTGTATTCAAATTAACAGATGGCGGTGTGAGTTAATAACACTTGATTATAAAGGTTGGGTAACCATCCAAGTAGATGGCGTTGTGTTTCGTTAGCTACAGCAACGCCTGGCCGGGTCAGCTAGTCCCTTTAGTCCGCCGCGACACAGGCCCCCTTATTGAGGAGGACTAAGAAATACAATATCTATACTTAAATTCACCATTATATTTTGTAAATACAATTATTTTAAACAGTGGCTAAAATAAAAAAAGTAAAAACAAAAGTAAATAATAATAATAATAAAAGTAAAAATTTGTTTCAATTCCACTTTATTATTTCTTTATTCAACCGGTTTCGGTTCATCCTGAACTTTCCTCAGGGGGTGAATAAAAATATATTGTATTTCACCCTTGAGGAAGGTTCAGAATGAACCGAAACCGGTTTGATAAAGAAATAATAAAGTGGAATTGAAACAAAGTTATACAACGTGTCCGGAAACTCGTAGTACAAGCGGGAAACTGGTGAATCTACATCACGTAGAGAACCCAAAAAACTTATTTTTTTCGATCTAAGCATTTCGATTTTAATATTATTTTTTTTCTATTTTTCCATTTTTTCGGCAACTAAAGGGTTAAAAAAAATTTTGAGTCCGGTTTACCCTTCGTTGCATTTTATAAGACATTACACAGCTGAAATCAACCCCCTGGTGAAAATTTTTTTCAAATTTAACCAAAAAAATTCCAACTTCGGACCCGATTTACTCGAAAACGAAAGCTCAAATCAAAAAAAGTTAAACCACAAAATCGACTCCAAATGTGATGTGGATTCTCCAGTTTCCCGCTTGTACTACGAGTTTCCGGACACCTTGTATAATCATGTTTATTATAATAATGTATTCCCACAAAGTGTTTGTTACATGTGAAAATTTATAATTTTAATTATTGTCCCCAGCTTTTCCTGGTTCGAGGAGCTGAAGCTGCGCTGGTACGGGCTGCCTGCCGTGTCCAACATGCGCTTCGACTGCGGTGGCCTGGAGTTCACGGCCTGCGCCTTCAACGGCTGGTACATGTCCACTGAGATCGGCTGCAGAACCATCTGCGACACCAATCGCCTCAACATGCTTGAGGTAATTCACCCATTATCAAACCATGGCCTGTCTACATAATATTCCACATAGAAGAGAACTTTGGTAATCGCTTTACCATAACCACTGTTCAAAATCGGTGGATGGATGAGTTTGCAGAGTTTTTTTAAAATAGACAAACAGCTAACTGTAAATATACTAAACATGGAACTCATATTTTAGGTGTTCCTCGCAATAAAGTTATTACCGGATAAAATAATAAAAACATATCTAAGTACGTATTTATTGAACGCACCAAAAAAAAATGTTTTGTTAAAAAATCGGGATTTTTTAACTAGTTGCCGAGAATTCAAATTGTACCCTTGCAACTGTACGGGGCGGTTCCGATGAGAAAGATTAATAATTCTACGAATCAGCATTTTTAATAACTAACAATATAATACCGTTTTTATTTAATTAAAAATGTTTGCTTTAATACATATCTACATTCAATTTGGCAATAACATTATAAAAAAATGTATTTTTGTAGTTATTTTTTGATCGCAAGTATTTCTAATGTTATGTCTCAATTTGGGAGGCGGGAATGGGTACTGAACCTTTATTGGATAACCAACACCTCTGCCACATGTCACCCTAAGTGGTTCGCTACGTTTGGTGATTTAGCAGGGTGCCCGGGTTCACGGGGTGAGGTTTGGCTAGGTCTTGGAGGCGGATAACCAGAACACACTGAACCCCAGATTCCTACCCACTCCTTAAACCCTCTTCCTTCCCAGAATTCTCCTCTCCATCCTTTCCTTAAAAAAACCTTCCACACAGCATCCCTAAAGATGAAATGGTCCTTGAGGAAATTTATTTTCTCCAGGGCCTCCTGTGTGGAGCTTATTTAAAAAAAGCAAAAACGGGATTTAAAACAATACAAATGTATTTTAGTTTTGTAAGAACAAAACATAAATAGACAAACTATTTTATTTTATTTACGTGAACGGATTATTTTTTTAATAATTTTATCTGTTTATCTATCTATCTATGTATATAAATAAAAATGAATTGCCGAAATGTATGTACGCGCATAACTTCCGAACGACTGCACCAAATTGGATTTTTTTTGTGTGTTCGTTATTATCAGGACAAGGTTTGTATACAACTACTGGTGAGCTCTGGCATTATGAAATTTGTTTTAAAAAAATGCATAGATGGCATGCGAGCTGTTTGAAAACTGAATGTACCTGGTTTAAATGGAATGCGAGAGTGAGAGGGGAACTCGGGTAGGCGGTTCGCGAGAGGAAGAGGGGGAGATGAACCCGGGAGGGGGAGGGGAATCTGGAAGGGGGGAGGGGAAATGCGGAGGGGGGGTTCGCGGTACGAGTAAAGAGGGGGAGATAGAAGGTGGAGGAATCCGAGTGGGAACGCGAGAGGGGAAGGGGACGTGGGACAATTCGAATCACATTTTTTGTACCACGAAATTCACTATGTTCGTATAAATTGATTATATGCTGTCATATGAGCCCAAATTCGTTATACCTAAGCGTACCTATTCCCTTAGTTATAGCCATTAGCCGTATTGCTTAATGCACAAAATAAGTATTTCGCGTATCTGTTCTTTCTGTAACGTCAAAACTATTTATCTGGACATGATATTATGTGCTTAACTCGTTCACAGCAAAGATCGTGAATAACGAAATTAGACAGTAATATTATTAGATATTATTTCTTGTCTTATGATATCAATCAAATACTAAACTAAGCCGTTACTCAAAATGGAGCATTTAATAATAGGGATTACGTTTTCTTATTATCGTCTGTAATCCCTTCACTTTACTGAATTCATCTTAGAAACAAAAAAGATAATTATTTGTTTTTACGAAAAGTAATTATTATTCCATAATTCCGTCAATCAATCACACATGAACATCAACTTACAAGCGAAAAATAAAATTAGTAAACACTGTATTATGGGGCGACTTTTCAATCGTAGGGCAACTTGGATCGTCGCAGGGTCCAGGAAATCAAGTCAACTCAACATCTCTTTAAAAATTCATTAAAAGATATGAAAAAAAATGTAAAATAGCTCATAACCTAACCTATCGTAACCAATTTAAGCAATTTTTAATACGATTTTCTCATAAGTTGAATTCATTCTTAGTTGACCGGTCACCTCGTTGCGGATATCTGCATAATTTTCGTTAGGTACATCATTATTTTAATGATTTTTTACGGGGAAAGTGGGTAGGGGTGACGCTTCGAAAATAAATGTTAAATTATTTAGTTTCTTGTTATAATATTTAAACTCATTTGTAGTTGAGTTGTTAGGCTGCTTTTTTGATATTTTCAGACATTGGAGTGGACCCCACCACTTTCCCAACGGGGTTATAAGGAAACATATGGTTTCCTCCTTCACCGCACACGTCAAGAATCTATTTTATTGAACGAAGCTACATTTATTTGAACGACTCTAGACCCTCCAATGTCCATGCATACGGGGTTAGAAAGCAGTATGCAAGTACTTACGTGAACAAAATCCAAAAGAATAATAAATCTGGCAGCCTTAAGAATAATTTCAGATAGCGAAAAATCGAATCGAATCGAACGTTATTAATACCGTAGTATCTGCGTGATTAACCCAGCTACGAGGCATGTCGGACGCCACGCCATATGTAACTGTAAATGTAAATAACATCTGTGCACGTGGAATTTCAGACAAAGATACTGTTATAATTCGGTTTCGAATTCAAGAATTTGGAAAGATGTTGCTACTTCCGTCAGCAGGTCGGACGGGGATGTCCTAGGTATAACTACTACGAATTTGTGAATATGTAGTATCTCTCCGGATATGAAAATATTGACGGCAATACATATTGTACGAAGTGGCTATATATTACATATGATGTCATTGCTCTGTCTCGGTTACTTTGTCCCGATGACTAGCTACAATGGATCCGAGGAACGGGCTGTTTTTGGAATCAGTTCGTATTGGATCTATAAAATGTTCACCAACACTAACTGGGCGAAGCCGAACCAAAAACCGCCCGCAGGGCCTGGCCGTAAAAACCTGCTAACAGCTAATGAATTTATAAATTCCTCAACGATCATAAAAGTTGGTGTCATTTATATTGTAGAGAATATCAGTGTCTATCGATACATTATAACTACTTGGATATTTGATCTCGCATTTTATTATTTAGATTGGCGTGTTGTTGACAGCTTATAAAAATGGTAAATCGAAGTCGCCGCACTCCGAGTGGTAACTTTGACCACAAACAAACGCACAATAATTTGACTCCCCAAACACATTTTTACAATAAAAAAAAATGATGGTTTAAAATGAACAATTAATAAGATGACAAAAATTTTACGATTCATAAGTTTATAAAAGTTTTATTTATTTTCAAAGTTAATATTCAACAAAATTTACCCCATTTTTCGGAACCTATATCTAGTTAAAAACAGTATGAATTGCAGGAAAAGTTTTTTTAAATGCATGAAAGAAAACTTTAAATTCCTTCTGCATCACGTGTGGGTATATTTTAAATGCAATTTCCTGGCAAGTCTCTAACATATTTCATTGCAGAACACATGTAACAAGCTCACGGAACACAAAGTGTTTCGCCAAACATCGACTTAGAATCGCTGCTGGTTTAAGTGCCGGTCCCTAGGGGAAAGTCTTGAGACGGTCGTGTACAGTTTCTAGATAATTCAAAACAGGCATATCCGCTAAAAGCAATTAATTTCGTAACGACTTTAGACATTTTAATATCAACGTTCTAATTTGCAAAAAAATAATTAAATAATTGATTTATCTGGAAGGAGGGTGTCATATTTGCAAGGTTCCATAAATACGTATAAAATTATATTTTTTGTACACGAGACAGATTAATTATCCATTAACTAACAGCAGAAAATTTGACATTTGTTTATTTGAAGGGTAATTTAAAATATCAACTGCTTTAGAAATTTCAATCAATGACACCATTCCTCTTTATATACTGAACGTCTGTTGCTGGAGCTCAAACCAGGAAATTTAAACGATTTTTGCAGGAACCTTACTTATACGATTATAAGAGGTAACTTATCAAAACAAAACAAAACGACACGCTTTTGGTCGATATCAACGTTTTTTTTTAAATATTTGGACTAGTGTCAAAATCAAGAAAGGAAATTGGGAAATACGTTTGTATTGACTAAACTCCACTAGTTTTTCTCATAACTACCAATGTAACTTACCATATTCTTGCACAATGTAAAATTTATCACATCCAACTGACATAATCCATAATACCTACTGATCATTATTACATACGATTTTCTCGGTAGTTTACCTAAATTATTTATATTTTTGTCTCCTACTAAGAGCATTAGGGAACGTACCCATTACACGTGACCAACTTTTTGCAATTTTTAAAGTGAAAATGAATTTTGGGATATTCAGGCCATTCAGATCTGCCGAGCGATTCTCTTTTTTGGGAACTAGATAGATATCGGGCGAGATCTCTTGACAGATTTGTGTGATTTTCTAACGCTGTTAAATGAATAAATAAGCATGCATACTTGCGGCATTCGTGTTTAAAACGACCTAAACTAAAATACGTGACAGCTCACAGTTGAAATTCTGACATCGGACATAGAAAAAGCAAATAACAGCCATTGAAAATCACACAAACCTGACAGAAGATCTCGCCCGATATCAATCTCGTTCCCACAAAAGATTGAGAATCGCTCGGATGATCACTGAATTTTGTTAAATTAATTTCAAGCTTCGTTTCTATTCTAAATGATGATCTTTAACCGGGGTGATACCGTAGTTGGTATCTACAACGCTGATTTTTGCTTTCCAACTTATTTTAGCTTATCTAGTACAATCCATTGATACGGAATAAAAGCTTTGATGACTGTGGCGTGGAATAAGCATTTGGCAGATTTATGAAGCTTTCTGCAATATACTTCCCAGGGGAGCCGTAAAGAAACAGGAGGTGGCCTCAAGCCTGTCAGTTTGTCAAAGTGGAATCCTCGTGCGGTTTGCACGAGGCGAAAATTACTTCGACAAGATAAGTCTTAGGTTATTTTAATGCAGGCACGTTGTACAGCCAATTGCCTATGAACGTGATGGTAGTTTGTATATTCTATCATTTTTATTATAGTTGTGTCACCGAATTTTACCCATTTTTTAGAAAAAGAATGCTGTTTATGTTTTGTTCAATATGATTAAATATGTCTTGCAAAATATTGCCCGAGGTCCCCAGGAGATCGACAAATCTTTTCCATTGTTATATTTAGTGGATCTTTTAATGAAAACAGATATGACGATTTGAAAGGAACCGTTTATTGGATAAACAACACCCCCTAGGTTCGCTACATTTGGTGTTCGTAGGCCCGGGTTCGTAGGTTGAGGTTTGTCTAGTTCTTGCATGGAGAGCCGGATCGGGAAAGGCTGGATGAGGGAAACGTTTTGCCGGACTCTCTCGAGCCATTGTAAGGGGAATGGATTTATACGTCCGTCACTCCTGGGCACACTGACCCCCCCCCCCATTCTTACTCACCCTCAAACCTTTTTCGTCCCAGAACTTCCTCTCCTTTCATGGCGGCATGTATCTTT
The DNA here is from genome assembly GCA_917880885.1 of Limnephilus marmoratus. Classification (NCBI taxonomy): domain Eukaryota; kingdom Metazoa; phylum Arthropoda; class Insecta; order Trichoptera; family Limnephilidae; genus Limnephilus; species Limnephilus marmoratus. The sequence goes on along the minus strand of OU862912.1, from coordinate 57,020,666 downwards.
TCTCGGGAGATTTTTTCAATGCAGATGAGTGTTTCAGGCTAATAATTATTGCTTATAATAATTGTTACCCTTTGCGCTATACATAAAAATCTTGTCTAAATATTAGTTTACCGATTAAATATAATAATTCATATTTGACAAGTTAAAGTATTTCACCAAAAAATGTAGACATAATTTGTCTCGACGCCACCGTCTCACAAAAAAATAAAGTTGGTTGTTTTCAGGTGGATAAATGTAATAAGCAGGTATTGTTGAATGAAACCCTAGTACGTTGAATTATTTGGCGGGTAGGAGATAAGCCGACATAGCTCAGTGGATAAAGAGCAGTTGACCGGATCTCAGAAGGACGTGGGTTCAAGTCCCGTCGACGGCATGTTTCTTTTCTGGGAAGATTTTTTCAATGTAGACGAGTGTTTCAGGCTAATAATTATTGCTTATAATAATTGTTCCTCTGCTTTCCATTAACCACTCGGACCCATAAGCTTGTTTACACAGTGTAACATTACTAGACCTGAGTTAATAAAAAGACAATTCACACCAGTGGCGGTCCGTGAGTTTTCAGTGAGATAGAGTGTTAAGAAAAATACGACATTACTGATGTAATTGTAGCTGAAAATTTTTATTTTTCTTCAAAATTTCAACTTTTTGTAGATCTTTCAGTATGTGAATGCGGCGCATCCCTTGACTGAAAGATCCTAAAGATCTTCATACAAAAAGTTAAAATTTTGAAAAAAAAATCATTTTCAGCTACAACAACGTCGATAACGTCATATTTTTCAATCTTAGCGCTCTAGCTCACTGAAAACTCACGGACCGCCACTGCTCCACACAGCATCCAAAAAAATGACATTGGTTGTGTGAAGCCAAAAAAAGTAGGAAAAATGTTATTAGGAATACACAAGCAAAAAATATGTCTATCCTTAGTGTATCGTTTATACAAGTTCATCGACATAAAAATCATTGGCAATCGGAGGACAGAAATTATTTTATGCATAATTTTATCTTATAAGAAAAAAATTTGACCAAAGGAAACTGTCACAAACAATCTTAGCCATAAAACAGTTTTTTTTAATTGAATTCTTATTTGCGTTAATAATTTTCTAATAATTACAAATTTAGTAGTCCAAGCTTTTATTTTTTTAAGTAATTAACCTTTTCATATTAATTCTACTCGACAATATGACAGAAAAAGATTCATTTATTAAACATATAAAGCATATTACGTAAACTGATTCTTAATAAAGATTTAATAAAAGTAGTGATTTTGTCATAAGCATGTTTTATATTTTGCAATTCTTTGTTGAAAAAGTTATTCTCTTACCAGTATATGCTTAATTTAGAGGTAAATATAACTTAAATACATTCTGTAGAGTGAAAATGTTGAAAAAATACAAAATGGTATTTTTTTTATATCTCACGAGCAAACTTTTTCGTTCATCAAGGAGTAAAATTGCTACATGTTTTACATTTATTTTACTCCCAATATCAGAGAAAAATTATGCAAAGAGGGAGAGATGGGAAATAAGAGACATATGACATTTTGTGAATAACACCTCTGCCATAGGTCACCCCAAGTGGTTCGCTACGTTTGGTGATTTAGCAAGGATGCCCGAGTTCATGGGGTGAGGTATGTCTAGATCTTGGAGGCAGATGACCAGGACACACTGAACCCCAGATTCCTTCCCACTCCTTAAACCCTTTTCCTTCCCAGAACTCTCCTCTCCTTCCTTTCATTAAAAAACCCTCCACACAGCATTCTCAAAGATGACATAGGCCCTGGGGGAAATTATTTTCCTCAGGGCCTCCTGTGTGGAGCTCATGTAAAAAAAATACGCTTTGTAAACAATTCGCTTGCTGGGGATTGGTTTGAATTCCTGTATTTGGTTTTTTTTCAGCTGTAAATGCAGTATGTTTTATTTAGATCAAAATTCAACCAAATATGTTGTTCTTTTACGTATAGACAGATTAACCTATTTATAATTCAAATAATAAAACCTGTACAATGTGTCCTTAGAACGGGGTACCCCAGTAAGGACAAATTTTCTCTAAAAAACTGTAAAAAAAAAAAATAACAATTAGTTTGAAATGGAAAAAAAAATATAATTTTTTTGAACTTCAAAAATTTTATTTCTCAATACTTGAGTTATTATAAGTTATGAGTTTTTGTGGACATAGTACAAACCAATTCTGAGCAAGCGAATTGTCAAAACATTTACATACCATACATAACTATACGTTTGGTGATTTAATAAATCTAATCTACTTAATTGTCTAATATATGTAACATATATTTTATAAATAAATAATTACATTGAAAAATGACAGAAGTACCTGAACCAGCGATTCAGATGAACGACGGGAATTGGCTAATCAGATCTAGTACGTTTAAGCCGCGGCATTCCGAATTTCTACCGTTTTATAACATACTAGCAGACCCAGCCACACGTTGCTGTGGCTAAGGAAACCTTTATAACCAACGCTATTTGTTAAATCAAATCCACACTCGCTGCCCGCTGCCGCTTGACCAGATATATTATATATTTCAACCAATTTACACTAAACCTTGACAAATTATATACTTAAAACCTTCCTCATGAATCACTCTATCTATTGGCGAAAACCGCATGAAAATCCGTTGCGTAGTTTAAAAGATCTAAGCGCTCATACATCGGGAGCGACTTCATTTTATAGGTACTTAGTAAAGTTAAAGATATTCACAAATTGTCGCTTAAATATTATGGTTTTTAATATTAGCGCGCTCCCTCTAACATTCGTATGTCTCCTCTTCTTCTTCATTTTAAGCGCTTACAAGTTCATTAATCCTATCCATTTACAATCGTTTTATTTCTACTTCCACTGTTCTACATGCTACAAAATTTTACTGCCCTTTTCCGGTTTAATTATTTTTTGCATAAAAACGATAATTTCACCGCCATCTAGTTTATGTAAATTTAATCAAAATTTCTCCTTCAAATCTCGTTTTACTATCGAACAGACTGTTCGCAGTATAAATATAATTACTTCCCGACTATAATAATATTCTAATAATTTTGATGTTTTCTTTTGTTGTAGAAAATTGCGATCAGGATGGGTCTCGACACCAGCACCTCCGTGTCCCTGTGGAAGGATAGAGCACTGGTTGAGATCAATCTGGCAGTCCTTCACAGCTTCCAGCAGAGGCTGGTCACCATCGTGGACCATCACACCGCTGCAGAGTCCTTCATGAAGCATCTGGACAATGAATCTAAGCTGAGGTAAGTCATAGTTTCTACTATCCGTACTACTAATATAAGGGAGATATGTTATGGCGTTACCGACTGTTGTCGAGTGTACGACGAATACATAGCGCGCACCCCATAGAAAAGTTTCGCAACTCAAATTTTTTATTTCATGTTTTATCTCTGAAAATGAAAGTGATCGTGATTATCTGTGCCCCACGAAAACCGAAAAACGAATACATACCGCGCACCCAATTTGGGAGGCGGGTATGGATACCGCCGCCCCGGGAACCATTTATTGGATGACCAACGCCTCTGCCATAGGTCACCCCAAGTGGTTCGCTACGTTTGGTGACTTAGCAGGGGTGCCCGGGTGCATGGGGTGAGGTTTGTATCTTGGCGGTGGATGCGTCTGCCCACCAGCTGCATGGTAGGCCGGACTGGGAGAGAGTGGTAGAAGGAGTCTCTTTGACTTCTTCAGCCGTACTCTCTCGGAACATCGCCTTGCACCGCAATGGGGGAGATGGATTCATACGTCCGTCACTCCTAGACACACTGACCCACAAATTCCTACCCACCCCTACTACCGTTTTCCTACCTAGAACTTCCTCTCCTTTCTTTCCTGAAAAGACCCTCCACACAGCATCCCCAAAGATGACACAGGCCCTGATGAGAATTATTTTCCTCAGGGCCTCCTGTGTCGAGCTAACGTAAAAAAAACCTATGGAAAAGTATCGTATGTTTTATCTCCGAAAATGAAAGTGATTGTGATTATCTATGCCACACGAAAACCGTGTTTAAGTTAGATCACTCCATCTCCCCAAGATGTCGCTAGTATTTCTTTTCGACAGAACCGCTTGTTCATCATTCATTAATTTGTGTTCTCTTCTGTAAAATTAACTTTTTGACTTACGACATTTTTCTACTGGATGTACGATATTTAAAAAAAAACTTTATTTTATGGTTTCAATGTTTGCATCGTATATTTTCCAAATTTGACAAAATTATTATTATAATTAGGTACTGTGTTTACCATTTATAACAATTGAAATATTTTGTGAGTTTTATACGAAAGATGCCTTTTTGTAACATTTTAAATTATTCCAAACAATATTTCTCTATTGAATTGTGAATTTAAAGGAAATTGACAAACTTCTCTGGTCTGATGAAATCGATTCCTGCAAATTTTCTTGATTTTTATCATAACCCACTTTTCAAATCGAACCTAACCTAACTGCGAGCGTTTCTTAACAAACACGAGTGTTTTTTTCAATTTGCACAAACGGACATATTTCTCAAACGTAAAACTTTTAAATGAAATTAGAAATTAGTTTCTTGTTTTAGAAAAGTTGCCCAGTTAGCCAAAAAACACTATTGTTATCTTGTGTTTCCAATGATTTCTTCAAAAGATTGTAGGCGATTGTTAAAGAAATGTTATTTCATCGCATTGACGTTGTAAATGTTATAACAACAAAAAATCTGTCAAGGGTAATTATTTTATTTATTTCGTGATTAAAAAATGTGTTTTTTTAGGTCTGGATGCCCTTCCGATTGGGTTTGGATTATTCCCCCCATGTCTGCTTCTATTACTCCAGTCTTCCACCAAGAGATGGCGCTCTATTACCTGAAACCTTCTTATGATTATCAGGTAAATACCCATTTTCAATGTTTTATTTTATGACACTGCTGAAGTTACTCCACGCAGGAGGCCCTGAGGAAAATAGTTTCCCTCAGGGACTGTGTCATCTTCATGCTGTGTGGAGGATCTTCTAGTAGAACGGAAAGAGTGAACCTGGGTCTTGAAGAGACCTAGGTTGTAGGAGGTAGAAATCCAAAAAAATCGTTCCACAGCCGATCTGTTGAACTCAAGGACGAGCCGTAGATACGTCATCATGTTATTAATATCAACTGTTTACAAATGTTAGGCGCGTTTTTGGCCTGTTTCCCAACTGTGCACCGGTGCTGAAAGGATCAATGACGCTAGTTTCTCGGAGCTTCTTCCAATGAAATACCGGAAAAACAGGGGCAGCATCCCCACCCGACGCACGCGTGTGCTGTAAAGATTGCAATATGTTTGTTAAGATAGAAGAATCTTCAACCCAAATGGACCGCCCGTTTCTGCACAGAGTCTTTTCATTTGTTTTTTTTCAGATATTTTTGGGCTCCAGACTAGACACGGCTTCCAAATTCAACGTGGGGAGCACTTGCGATTTGTACAGGGTTAGCAGTTGTGCACTATTAAAATATCTGCGGGCCCTGTACAGTACGCCCAGTTTCTGAGAGGCTAACTTCTCTGGCTTCGATGGAGCCCCCATACCAGAGCAGTCACCTAGAGTTACACCAAGCACATCAACTTAATTGGAAAATATTATGAAGCGGAAGAATTGTAAGGGCAATGGAATATAGGAAGGGGGATGGATGAAAAGTAATAGACTACTCCAATGGAATTACGATTATTTTCTAACTGAGTTTACCAGGCCGATACTAATATTTTTGGTAAAAATGAACCTATAAGCCCACCTCACGGATAATACAGAACGTTCGTGTTATCGAAGTTCGATACACGGATAATACGGAGCGTTCCTTCTTTTAATTATTAGACTATAACTAGCTGTAAAATTGTAAAATCCAACCTTTGTAACCACACCGCCGGCTTTGAGTTTATCGCGAAGAGACAGAGAGATGCCGCGGAGGACTAATTTATAATACGTAGAGATGGTGTGAAAGATTATAATAATGTGCATGAAATGCTTGGTGTAACTAACGTATTTAAGTTAAGGGAACGTACCCATACTACGTGACCAACTTTTTGCAATTTTTAACCCCCCCCCCACCCCCCGGTGACCAAAATCCTAAGCAACCTGCCGCTCATTTGTATGGAGCGTGACATTTGAAGACCCCCCCCCCCCCCCCCTAAAAGTGTCACGTAGTATGGGTACGTTCCCTAATAAGGATTAATACTATATCCGTCTAAATAACTTTTCAATTACCGCAATGTACGTGACCATTTTTTTTTAAGATAGAATGGGTATAGTAAGCTATCCGTAAAAGATAGATATATGCCCTCGCGGACTTTTTTGTAGATCTATAAAAGAGGAATATCCCACCATGAATTGTTTTGTTATATCCCAAAAGGATTAGGCAGCGTTTTCGATGAAAGCTACCAGGCGGCTTGACTTTTTCCGACACAACTAACAATTATCGTTATATTTCAACTAATTTACACAAATCCTTGACAAATTACATACCTAAACCTTCCTCACGAAACACTCTACCTATTGGTGAAAACCGCATGAAAATCCGTTCAGTAGTTTGAGTTTATCGCGAACAGACAGACAGACAGACAGACGGCGCGGGGGACTTTATACTTTATAATATGTAGAAGAAGATAGATAGATAGATAGAAGATAGATAGATTACTTTATAATATGTATTAGACAATATGACATTTGTCTGAAGTACCAACTTTAGAAAATAAATTCTCATTAAAATGAAAACAAAAAGTACCTACTTCGAATTATTACTAGTACTATACGGGTTGAGGTTAAAGCTACGAAAGCTGCATGTCATCATAATTTAGATATACATCCCAGGTTTTGAATGGTTTGTTTGTCAAGCAGGGTTTGTCTAACGGGTACGTGTAATAATTATTCTAATATCTTTCTTTCCATGTTCTTCTGTTATAAATACAGGTCAATAATGCATTCACTTCATAACGTGAATAAATTATTTTTTTTATATAGCAATCATATTTTTTCTATGATTGCAGCATTGATTGATTGTCTACGAAATGTAACATAAAAATGACAAATGCAAAAATGGCGTACACATCTCTCCCGACATAAATACTCACTTTTCGTGATAATAAAGCTAAATCTAACTGTTTGACTAAGAAATATTGCGTATTAATCAGTAAGCGGAGTAAAACATAAATAAAAAATAAAAAATCACATGTAGCAAACACTTTGTGGGAATACATAATTATAATAAGCACAATAAAATAACTTTGTTTCAGTTCCACTTTATTATTTCTTAATCCAACCGGTTTCGGTTCATCCTGAACCTTCCTCAGGAGTGAATAAAAATATATTGAACGTAATACAGATATACTTGGTATTTAAAAGAAAATTTTAAAATATTTTCATTGCCCCCGCCCACGTTCACCCCTCCCTCTTAGGCACCTCCGTCCTCGCCCCCACCTAAGTTGACGTTCTGTCTCCCTCTTCTAATTTTCTTTTAAACCATGTATATCTGTATTACGTTCCATATATTTTTATTCACCCCTGAGGAAGGTTCAGGATGAACCGAAACCGGTTGGATTAAGAAATAATAAAGTGGAATTGAAACAAAAGTTATTTTATTGTGTATTTATAATATATTTTTCATTCTAAAACGAGATGAAAAGCACTCCCGAGTGTTAATTAATTGACGACATGTCTAAAATACATAAGACACGTTTAACGAATAACATTTTACGACTCAAATTTAATCAAGAGTCCTTTGTTTAGTATTTCTCATAACATCACAACAATAATAATTATACGTGTTCCCGTCTCTTGTTTGTGATGTTTGTTCTGAGACCCGGGGCAACTTGGATCGTATTTCTTTACCGGCCCACGGGGAGACTACTCGGGGCCGCAACTACTTCTTTGCGAAGGGGTCACGTTAAAGTGACACTGCTTAGTTTAGTTTTTTCGTTATTTGTCTTCGGGGTGTTATGCCGTGTTGCGCTACCTCCTTCTTTAGTCAACGTTTCGGACAGCGTTGCAGTGTCCATCATAAGAGCAGATGTGTAATTGTTAGTGGTGAAATGTCATCGAATCCACTGTTGTCCAGTGATCGCTAGTCACCGGTACAAAGTAACCGAGACAGGCAACGGCGTAGGAATTGGTTCCGAAATAGCCAGTTCCTCGAATCCACTGTCGTCCAGTGTTCGCCAGTCACCGGTACAAAGTAACCGAGACAGGCAATGGAGTAGGAACTAGGCGTGAGCGTTATTTAACGAGACTAGTTACAATAACTAGCTACGCGGCATGTAACGGAAATAACTAGTCTCGCTAAAATCACAAGTAGTTATTTTTGTAAATGCGTTATTTCCGTTATTTCTGTGTTGGGTGTGATGTGAGTAATTGAGTACAGAGTAGTTTCGCCGCGTTTCGCGTTTCGCATAGTTGCGTTTGCCGGCCGGCCGAGCGTGCGAGATTTTGGATCTAACATTTTCGAGTAAGCGGGAGTGGGTTCCGTTTCTGGGAAACGAGCCACCATTTTTTGAATTTAAAGTAAAATAATTTAGTTTATTTTAGTTCGTCATTGTACTTGTGTATAATTTTGAGTACTTTCGGTAAATTTTCGATCTTACTGTCAACGCTTATTACGAATAATTTTTAAAAAAACACCTTTAGATTCACTTTAATTACTATAAAAGGAAACTTTTTGCATTTGGGGTGGCGAAAAATAATGCATTTAAAATTATAGTAAACACTAATTAATCATAAAAAACATTTAATGCAGTCAGTCCTAAGCCTGAATAAAGTATGAAGGGAAGTTAATTTCATGTACGTTGATTTCACTGTATAGCTACAAACACTTAGATATTGCTTAAATTTATTTTCGTTTCGTGTGTAACTTTATAGTTAGTGGAGGTATACAGTTTCGTGTGCAACTGAAACTAAGAAAATAACTAGTTACAAAAATAACCTGTTTCGAAACAGATTATGCCGACCAAGAAACTGGTTTCGTTACGTTTCTTGAAAACGGCGTAACGACCCACGTCTAGTAGGAACTGGTTTCAAAATAGCCTGTCCCTCGAATCCACCGTCATCTAGTGATCGCTAGTCACCGGTACAAAGTAACCGAGACAGGCAATGGCGTAGGAAGTAGGAAGTGGTTCCGAAATAGCCTGATCCTCGAATCCACTGTCATCTAGTGATCGCTAGTCACCGGTACAAAATAACCGAGACGGGCAGTGGCGTCATATGTACGAGTAGTATATAACCACGGAGGAATACTGCAAGTTCACTAAATCGTAGTATTTATACTTGTCTGGGGCACGTCCCTATGCGAGCTGCCGACGGAATTGGCGACATCTATCGACATTTATCTTAAAACGTATCTGACGTTTAGTTTGTTTTATTTCAGAAAGAAACAGATCTTTCAATGTGACGAAGTTAATATTTCAATAATTGCATTCCCAATTAACTGTCCACGTGTCCACTGCTGTAGTGATTGTGTTAATACATAGCAATGTTGAATGATTATTTCAAAAGGTATCATTTTTCTTAGGACACTGTTTTTATAAATTTTCAACTACAGTCGGTTACGTCATGAAATTTATTTAGCTTTGTCTGAAATATCTAGGGTACAGAACGATGTATTTTTAACACGCAACGTTATTTCCATAATTAATTAAAATGTACCTTAATGTACTTAATAGACCTCGGGCCGGATTGCTTAATTCAAATTTTCAATATTTGTTCAATATGAAAATATTTAAAAGTTTGTAAAAGTTGTGATACTCGAGCGTAGCCTATGGTGAGTCGAAGAAGATGACGATGGGATACTTTGTAAAATGCCTGGTTGTTCAGAACTGATTAGTAACCACGACTAAAGCGTTTATAATCGAAACGAGGAACGAGTAAAAAATATTCCTTTAAGTTTTTAGTATTTCTGTTACAACTTACAACTACTCGTATATGTTACCGGGGATGAGGTGGCAACAATGTACAAGGTAGATTATTATGAGTAAAAATGACTCGCATGGCAGATGTAAGGAATAGGTTAATGATTTTCAAAGAAAAGAAGGTATTAAATATATATCAAACTAAAAAATTGACAACCTTGAAACTAAGGCTGTCTGGCTTGGGCTTGCTTAGGTTTAAATAGTTCATTTTGATACCGTGGTAAGTTGAAATGACGCATGATGAAATCTTCTTTTGTGAAACGAATCTCACGAAGTGAGAAGGGAAGGACTCCAGAAAAATGGCTCCCAGCCAAAAGGACCCTCCAGAAACAGGAAAGGCGGATGATTCTCGATGCCAATCATCCCTTCAGGTCAGTTCCCAAGATGGCGAGTATGACGTCCAAGGTTCACAATCACGATCGTAGCGATCTTCAAAAAGGATCCGTCGTGTTGCGGTCGAGAGGACCGCCCTGAGCTCTCGGCTGCTCCACAAAGAATGGCGTGCTTTCTTTTCAAATCTACTCATTTGAATATTACCAATGCCTAAATGTCAATGGGCAAGCACTAGAGGTTCCACACACCGAAACCATAAATAAAGTGTGTATTAAAGGGTGCACACACCTTGTTACAAATACTTTTATGTAACATGTATTTAAAAAATGTGGTTTTAAAACACGGTTTGGGAATAATTCAATCTATAAATTGGAAAATGGGTGAAGCGTTTTCTGCTAATTCAAGTACCCCTCTCCCGGGAATAACTACTTGTTGCTGAAGGGTTGCGGCGATGGGAGGGGGTGGTCGGGGGGGAGGGAGGTGGTGTTGGGAGGAGGGGGGTGCTGCAGGCAAAAAGCGGGAAAACTTTAGGAATGCTTCCGACGGAATCACAACTTGAATTTGATTAGATTTATTAAAACGGGTCGGCAGTTCTTGAGCATGTTTTATAAATTAGTTAAGTAGTTTTTTGTCGTTTGCATTTATCGCGATTGCCCGCTTTCCATTTCCTTCCAATTAAATACTTTAAACTTCTCAATTATAAACTTGTTTTTGTTTATGCATCCACTTGCTTTCTCGGACTGCTATTACAAAGTTAAAAACTATTAAATGTCTTCTTCTTCTATTACTTTTGTATAGAGAAAATTATGCTAGTGGTTGCTTTGATTAATGGTTCCATCCACGCGAACAATGCATAACGAACTGAGCCGCGAGAACGTTAATAAAATAATTTAATAGATACTTTTGCTCTTTTGGTAGTTGGGAGCGGCTCAGCACGTTGTGCATTGTTCATATGGACTATTCATGCATCCCTACTTCCTCCAAACAATATCCCCAAAGATCTCATAGGCCCTGAGGGAACTGGTTTTCCTTAGGATCTCCTGTGTGATTTATTGTTTACATAGGCACGTACCAGATTGTAGGATTTTTTATTATGTAAAATAGCTCTGAGCAAGATCAAAGATTATTATTGTCTCTTTAGAAATATTTTTCCTCGTGTTCCGAAGAAAGGTTTTTTTAAACATAAAAATTGTGAGAGTATTTTCGAAGTACCTATTCTCGCAGTACACCGTTCGTTCAAACAACTTCAAACTAAACTAATTAGTCAACGTAGAAAAAAAGGAATTTAAAACAGCGTATTTACGTTACATTGTACAACGGATTCGAGGAAATAAGTAATGACTTAGTTGTTCTAATGTACATAATGAAACTACAACACTTTATGTCCTTTTACTACAGATTTTACAAATTACAATGCAAATCTGCAGTTTATATCTTGTTGTAAAATTAACTAGATTCTACAGTTGACGTTGTGTGTTTAAATTAACTTAGCAGAAATATGCGTTTGATGTCATCTTGTCTTATTAAACTTTGCAGTGAATGACGTGATGTCTGATTAACTAATAATTTTAGGTTATTTCGTTTTTGGATTTAAATTTACTAGGTATCTGCAGTAAATATCTTATTTATTTTATTTATTTATTAATTTTCAACGCTCTGATGAGCTTTTACATGACAAGTTTATAATACAGAAAGTTTATAATAATGACAAGTTTTAAATAAAAAAGATAAACTATAAAAATATAACTAGTTAACATCATATGAAAGGTAGGTATACAGATAAATTTAAGGAAAGATAGTGCATTACAATAAAAGAGAGAGTTTCTAAGTTATAAATGGCATAGAAATAAACTTGTAGGTATGTTAGTAATTACAAAATTTACAGGTGACTAATTAAATGTGATGAAAAATACATGACAAAATGCAAGATACATAAAAAGAAAACGGTAATAGGTTTTTACATTGTAGATATAGAAATACACAAATATATGCAATAGATCCTATGTGATGCTCCTTAGATATCAAAATATTCTACATAAAAATATTGTTCAGATATTTCTTGATTAAAGGTTAATTAATTAATTAATTAAATAATTATTGTTAAAGTAACTTGGGTTGATCGTTCTAAAGATTAGGACAATAAAATTTTCTGGTTAGGAGCAAGTGTTTTTGAGTGATCACAACGTAACTAAACAAAAATATAACTACAAAAAATGAGTTTTTTAGTAAGTATGGAGAATTACTCACTACACTACTACGATTCTATTCATAACACAACTACGCATCTCCCCAAATACTCCAGGTAGTAAAATAATCTAGTACGTATCTCAATATTTGCGTGTAAACTTAGAAATACAATCGCATTGCCACTTTTTGAATTTCAGCTGTTATTCGGTGTGCTCGTGAAAGGTTAGAAACAAAGAAACAAATCGCGCACTTATGTTTTGTGTTAAAAACCTATCGAAATCCATTTTTCTATTACGACGTATTTATATACGAGCCGATTTTTTTAATAATGACATTTGACGAGTATTCTTCCAACGAAAATCATGTTTCAAAAATTCTTTATTCCAAAATTCTACTATAAAGTTTATAACTGCTGTCGGAAATCGAGAATGGTATCCATGTAAAAGGATTTCACATCTCGAACTTTTACACCGTGTTTAGAATGCAAGGCAGGTTTTAACTTACGGTTGATTCTGCGTTAGAGTTCGCAAATAATAGTTACACACGGAAAAATCAATTTCTCTGAATTTTGCAGCATATGGTATGCAATTCAAATGTAAAGCGTCACTCGGTACACGATGAATCTCCAATTCGTTATTTAATTTATCGTTGTATTCTGAACACAAAAGCATTTTGTATGCGGTAAATTAAAACTACACTCAGAACATGAAAATGGTTTTTCTTTGATTCTGGCAGCACATACATAGCAACGAGAATATTATAACTGCACTTCGAATAAGAGAATGTTTTCCTTCGAAATGTGTCAACAGATGAAACTACAACAGAAATTAAAACTACACTCAGAAACTTTATAACTAACTTTACTGAAATTTATTTTTCTGATTTTTCTTTATTAACAAATTAAAGCTTGAACATCGAATCAGATAGTCAAATATACAATTACATAAATAAAAAATTAAAATTAAATATTTATTACTCACGTCGCTAGTCACTTATGATCCAGCAATGAATGAAACTTTCTTAGAATTGTCAATCACACACATCGTCCATGGACCATTCTCAATCATTCTCACTGTAAATCAGTCATAAGAAATTCAAACACAAAACAAATTGCGGGGAATTCTTGCAATTCACTTCATACTGTGTTGCCAGTCACTGCAGTGATCAAAATGACATTATTATGTATTCATTTATAGAAACGAAATTCCCCGGTTTCGTCGCAGAGTAAGTAATGACAAATTCCGTGCTCATTTTTATCGGTCCGAATTGTAGGTGCGAAAAAAATACCAAATGAAATTTTTGTTATTTGTTTTTGGGGTGTTATGCCGTGTTGCGCTACCTCCTCCTTTAGCCAACTTTTTTTTTTTGTACAACAGATTTTTTATCCAATTACTGTACAATTTTCTCATTTTGACAGTCTTAACACCTAGGAAGATGATTATTATACAAAAAAATCTTAAGGCTATCGAAAGAAGAGTTATATATATCTAGTGTTTCCGATATTTCGTTCAACAGCACCATTCCTCTTGTCATGCTATGCTGTGCTAGAAAATCTGTTCTGCCGTATGGTATTTTGAACAAGTCGTGTCGACGACTACGGCTGAAATTTTCAGGCACGTATAAGCCATAACATTCCAAGAGGAATGGGCTGTCAATACGATTATGGATTATGTTAAAACTAAGAATTGCAAGATTTGCATAACGTCTAGTTTCCAAGCTAAATCTATCTGTTGCCTCAAGTAATTCCATATGGTGCACGAATCTCGGGTACGTTCCATTCATCCGCATATAGACATACCTAAGGAACTTTTTCTGAATTTGTTCTAGCATATTAATATATTTAGCTTGGTGCGGAGTCCACACACCACTAGCATACTCCAGCTTACTTCTTATGGCTCCATCGAACATGGCTATCATTGCATCTGGGTCATCAAATAGTTGTTATTTAATATTTAATTAATTAATAATTCTAATATTTAATTAAAGGAAAACAATACAAGCGAAACTCAATCGAAAACATAGAAACAGAATAATCAATTGGCACCTCTGGGACTCGAACCCAGGACCTCTTGCTTTCCGGGCAAACGCGCTAACCACATCCGCCACCAAGTCCTAGACAAACCTCATCCCCATGAACCCGGGCACCCCTGCTAAGTCACAAAACTTAGCGAACCACTCAAGATGACCTGTGGCAGCGGTGTTGGTTATCCAATAAATGGTCCCGGGGCGGCGGTACCCATTCCCGCCTCCCAAATTGTAAAAGCATTCAACTCACAATTATTTGACAAAGGGTCTTAAAATTCAGGAACCATTAAAAAAATAATTATCTTCTGAAATCTGTCACTTGAATTATATTTGGATGCAACAAAATAGGAAATGAATACGAAACCATGAATATTTTGGAAAGAAACACTGCACATAAAAATAAAACAAATTACCCATTAAAAGATGTCCGAGGTAGGAGGGTTAATTTAATATAAAAACAACAGATTCAACTTTCACCCAGAGAAGATGTTTTTTCCCATTACGAACAAACAACGTCAAGAGAGCAATAAAAATTAAAAACTTAAAATAAACTCATATAAAGAATGTAATCTTGTTCCCAACGAACAGAGATGTCCCGGCAACAATTTCAGGGTAAGAAAGTTCAGTAAAATAGAACCTACATATTTGATTATGCCGGGGTTTCTTAGCCGCAAATTTACAAAAGTTTACCAACTAATTCCACCATTTCAATCTCATTACACGGACGGCCGGCGTGAATACAGAATTCACTATTGCAGTCGGGAACTATGACCTGGGAAGTTTTATAATGTGTATGCTGGACTGTTTTATTATTAAAGGGCAGAGGGAGCTGTTGTGCAGTGGCGTCGAGTGACTTCATTTTTTGAAGTGAAACTTGTGCCCCGTTGTGATTTGAAAATCGATGAAAAGGAATCGAGAGACACTTAAAAGAGACAAACACATACATCTTTAGGATTTGGCCTGCGAGAGAATGAGATAACAATAAAATATTTATTTATTTCACCGGTAGGTACTCGGTTCCAATTAAATTCAATAAATGGTTGTTTTAAAAAAATAAATGGTTGTTTTGTTGTAAAAAATGGTCGTTTTATTACTTTTCAGTAAATACTTCCTCATAAATATTGTATACTTGTTATTATTGTGTATTTCAATTTTGTATTTAGGTTTTCAAGTTATGTATAAATAATACTTGCATTGTTTTTCATGAGTTTGCTTATGTTAAAATGCATATTTAATTACTGCAGACACATTAGTGTAGGGATATTTATATTTGTATTCTAATTTATTATATATTACCCACAAAAATGTTATATAAATATCCTGTTTGTGTCTCAAATAAATAAATAAATAATAAATAAATCCACGGTCCCACGCAAGCCTCCTTTGAGGCGGGGAGGCATGGTGCTTTCGAACCTTAAACTCGCCAACGTCAGGTCGGCATTAAAGTTGGTACACATTATTTTTTAGATACAAATCTTCCCAGGAAATAAATAATATGTCAACACTTTAAAATCTCCTAATACCACCAAACTAGGAGCAAAATGATGCTTGTGGCATGAAGGAGAACTTAGCCAGCCGAGGAATTGAACACACGCCTCTGGGTGGGCCCCAAACCGCGATGCCGAATCAGCCACTGACTGGTAAATACTTTAAATTCACGTCAAAGTATCAAACTAACTTACTTAAGATGAAGCCATAGTAAATAATGCAAAATTATACAAAATCATATATGTTTTTGTTTTGAAAATTTGATCGCTTACAAGTATTATAGATGCTTCAATTAAATACAGCGTGTAGAACATACCTTGGCCCTTAAAAATGCTGGTCATTTTTTATCAAGTCTTCTAATAAGCCTATAAAAAATAAAGTTTAAGGTCTATAACAAACACTTTCAAGTGCAAACTCTCCTATTTATAAACCCCTTTTCGGATATGGTTTTATTGTATAATGTGGCAAATTCAGTTTATTTTATAAGTCTTTTAATAAGCCCATAAAATAATAAAGTGGAAGGTCTATAACAAACACTTTCAAGTCCAAACTCTCCTATTTATAAACCCCTTTTCGGATATGGTTTTATTGTTTAATGTGGCAAATTAAGTTTATTTTATAATAATCGCAAAAAAAACTAGTATTTACGTCTGAACTTCCCAAATTAAAATAAAATATGCATTTTCGCGTTGTTATTTTACAATACGGCCGCTAGTCGACGAATTTGGTTTTTCAAAGTGAACCCTGTGTCGTCCACCGAAGAACTACTGACCACGCCACCTTTTTCGTGTCGTCCATCTCCCGCCCCGGCCGGAGCGGGAAATGGTCGTGTGGCTCCGCGTCGCTTGATTTAGTGAAATCAATTTTAAATTTCCGTTTTATTACAATAAATAATGCGTAAAAAATGAGTTAATGTTTTTTACAGGTTTTTACGAAATCAACCCGTAAAAAAAATACTTTTTCCGACCTTTCCAAAAGCTTTTTCTCAAATATTTTCAAACTCCTCCCTTAAAGGGCGTGAATTCCGATTTCTATTTTTTCCTGGACTATTGGATCGCCTTAACCAGCAAGGATAGATAACGAAAATAAACCACCACACAACCAATGCAACAACGTCTTGGCACAAATTTTCTTGCATCATTCACATTCATATATCGTATCATACACACTCTTCTATTATTCTGACTCTTGGACGATTCTTAGAAATATCAAAAAAAAATATATAAAATTTAAACATCTAAAGTAGAAGATACTCTCAGAAACTATGATAAAATACTAACGATCAGAAATGGAATTATTCTTTAAAAAAAAGCTGACGCCCTTTTTCAGTGACCAGATTTGACTAGCCATTTTTCCCAACTCTCTCCCCATTTATGAATTAAAACAACTACCGCCAGCCTCATTTAGCAAATGTGAGTTTACGTTACATACATATTGTCTAAGTCTAATAGTCTCTAAGTTCCAACAAACAAAACCTTTTTTTTAATCTAATAAAAGGGAAAGAAAGTATCTCAAATTCAGACACTTACTTTATTAATGTCGTTTTACATATATGTCGCCCATGACGCATTTTGACTTGGATTTTGAAAGTTTTTTGTTTCAGAAAACAAAGTGGGCACACTTAGATGGTAGATACAGTTTCTATGCCTTGAATATTAAGGGCCTTTAACCAGCCAGCGGTCGAGAATCCAAATTTCGTCGAAAGTTGTTCTAACGATCATACAGGGCGGTTCCAATGAAAAATATTAATTATTCTCCGTACCAGCTTTTTAAAATTATAACTCAATATCGATTTTATTTCATTCCAAATTTGCTTTAATTTATACCTACACCAAAAATGCTGAAAGGCGTGATGATACTATTAAAATTACGTACTTTTTGTAATTATTTTTTTATCATAAATATCTATCACTTTTTAATAATGTCTAAACAAAATAAGAATGTTAAAAAAATCTTTAATATATTAGTTTGTAAGACCGTAAATAAATAAACAAACTGAAGTATTTTCGTCACACGTGCGCGGATCTTTTTTTAAATGATTTAATTTAAACTAAAATAAAAAATTATGAAACATAGCTTTCCCAGATAATTTATTGATTTATTTTACTGCATGCTTATATGATTTGAAATGTGTGTTGTATAATACAAAATTTAGTTTGAAAATTTAACAAATCTGCCAACGACCTAGTAAAACGTTGATCAACTAAAAATTTTAAAAAAATTCTCAAAATTTAAAAATACCTTTACTAGATAAAGGAACAATCTTTGGAAGTCAATTTATGATTTTTTGTGGAAAAGAGTCAACATGTCTAAAATTTGATTTTAAAATGACATATTTCCGGTTTTCTCTGGTTATTCCCTCTTAAGCTTGGCCTCAAAATTTGAATGGTCTATTCCGAGACATTTTTTCCGTAAATAAAACTGATATTTAATACATTAGCCTTACGTTAAGGATTATGTAAGTAATTGAATTTTTGATAAATAGAACGACAATGTTTAGATTTACAATCTCTCCGGTAATTTCGTAGAATACACGTGACGCCCCTGGCTACTCCATTCTTGTTTCATCCTTCCAAGAAAGACGTTATCTTCTTATTCCCAGTGCGAGAAAATCACTATAGAATTCAAAGGCATCAACAATATTATCGACGTATTTTGTAATGGATTTTTCTCCATATTCTAAGCTAAGTTATAAACCAAGACGTTTTATAGAATTTCTTTTCTTAGGATTGGAGCAGGAAATTAACTATTTTGCAGCATTAAATTATTTTTCTTATTTTTTTTATTTTAATGACAATCTCTACATCTCTACATATTATAAATTAAAGTCCCCCGCGTCGTCTGTCTGTCAGTCTGTTCGCGATAAACTCGAAAACTACTGAACGGATTTTCATGCGGTTTTCACGAATAGATAGAGTGTTTCGTGAGGAAGGTTTAGGTATGTAATTTGTCAAGGATTTGTGTAAATTGGTTGAAACATAACGATTATTGTTAGAAGTGTCGGAAAAGACAAGCCGCCTGGTAGCTTTCATCGAAAACGCTGCCTAATCCTTTTGGGATATAATAAAACAATGCATGGTGGGTTATTCCTCTTTTATAGATGTACAAAAAAGTTCGTGAAGGCATATATCTATCTTTTACAGATAGCTTACTATACCCATTCTATCTTCTAAAAAAATGGTCACGTACATTGCGGTAATTGAAAAGTTATTTAGACGGATACAGTATTAATTCTTATTAACTTAAATACGTTAGTTACCCCAAGCCTTTCATGCACATTATTATAATCTTTCACACCATCTCTACGTATTATAAATTAAAGTCCTCCGCGGCATCTGTCTGCCTCCTCGCGATAAACTCAAAGACGGCGGTGGTTATAAAGGTTGGATAACTATCCAGTAGATGATGTTGTGTTTTATTAGCTACAGCAACGCGTGGCTAAGTAAGCTAGTACAAGATAAAGTAAAATTAAAGAATAAGTAAAAATACAAAATAAAGTGGTGTGTTTACAGTCCTCCTCACTAGGTATTCCTGTTCCGAGGCGGACTGTATGTTGCTGAATGGGTGTTGATTTTTATTTCCTCATATTCCTGTTTACTTAACCATAATTTGTGGTATTTTTTAAACATTTGCACCTGCATGGTGTTCTTAATTTCAATTGGAAGGGCATTATATAATTTTGTAGCATGGAATTATGGTTTTTCTGGCCAAAAGATTTGTCTGCAAAGATTGCGTTGCTTCTAGAAATTGGTTTAATGTAGTTTTCGTAAACGATTTGAATGTTCATTTACGTACATATATTTCTTACTAGCTGGTTCCCGACATGCGTTGCTATGCCATTTAATAAATAAATTGTTTCTACCTGCGTGTCCTTTCACATTCGTCCCGTTCCCCTTCCTCTCCCGCGTCGCCTTCCCCTCTCGCGTTCCCATTCCGATTCCTCCACCTTCCTTCTCCCCACTCCACTCCCCCCTTCCCCCGTCCTGCGATCTCCCCTCCCTTTCCCAGGTTCCCCTTCCCCCTCTCCCCTCCCTCCTCCGCCCACCCCCCTTTCTCCATTCCCGGTACATTTAGTTTAGCGTGCCACCTATTGCAATTTTTTTATACAAATTTCGTAATGCCAGAGCTCACCAGTAGTAACCTTGTCCTAACAATAAAGAACACAAAAAAAGAATTATTCAATTTGGTGCTGCCGTTCAGAAGTTATGCGCGTACATACATTTCAGTGTTTCAATTTTATTTATATATATATAGATAGTGAAACCTTCGCTCACACATTTTCGACAACATGTCCAACGAGCCTTGAAAACTGAGGTCATAATCAAATGAGCGCAGTTTGAAACTTCGTAGGTACTGTAATTGGTACTGTAGGTTTCATATCTCAACCAATAGGAGCCTTGAAAAGTGGGGTCATAATCAAAGCGGCAAATGAGCGCAGTCTGACTGTTTTCAGGTACTGTGATGCGTCATTTCCGTTTCATCCGAATATCAAATCACAACGGGGCTAAAAAAGTTTCACTTAAAAAAATCGAGTGCAGTTCACACGCGATTGAAGTGAAACCTTCGCTCACACATTCTCAACCAATAGGAGCCTTGAAAAGTGAGGTCATAATCAAAGCGGCCAATAAGCGCAGCTTAAAGCGTAGTAATGCGCCATTTCCGTTGAATATCTCAACCAATAGGAGCCTTAAAAAAGGAGGTCATAATCAAAGCCACCATTGAGCGCAGTCTGACGCTTCGTAGGTACTGTAATGCGTCATTTCCGTTTCATCCGAATTTCAAAAAAATTTAAATAAATCCTGATTTTGTTATTTTTATTGTTTTTCGCAGGACCCAGCCTGGAAGACGCACAAGTGGGGCAAGGGGCGCGAGGGCGATCGCTCCTCCGTGTCCAAGAAGCCGCGCAGGAAGTTCCACTTCAAGCAGATTGCTCGCGCGGTCAAGTTCACCTCCAAGCTGTTCGGCAAGGCGCTCTCTCGCCGCATCAAGGCCACGGTGCTCTACGCCACGGAGACCGGCAAGTCCGAGCAATACGCCAAAAAGCTGGGCATCATATTCGGACACGCCTTCAATGCACAGGTAACTAAACGTTATAAGATCGTGGAGGCACGCAATCATGTCGCAATCGTAATGCATTTATGCTCGACGGTTTTGCTCGATCGAACATGTTGACTTGGAATTGTGCTCGTCGTTGCGTACACACGCACGCTACGACGCAAGACGCCTTTATCATGAAAGCGCAATATCTTTATATATTTATCTGGGAGTGATTCTCATTTTGGGAGGCGGGAACCATTTATTGGACAACCAACACCTCTACAATAGGTCACCCCAAGTGGTTCGCTTGTTCGTTTGTTTAGGAGAGGTGCCCGGGTTCATGGGGTGAGGTTTGTCAAGGTCGTGTCAAGGATGTGTCTGCCCACTTGCTGCGTGGCGGGCCGGACTAGTTGAGGAGGTCAGAATCCCTCGACTCATCGCCTTACACAATAGTTGAAGGGATGGATTCATACGTCCGTCACTCCTGAACACACTGACCCCCACATTCCTACCCACCTCTCATACCTATTTTCTTCACAGAATTTCCTAAGCTTCCTTTCCTTAAAAAAATCCTCCATGCATCCCCTAAAATGACATAGGACCTGAGGGATATTAAATTCCTCAGGGCCTCCTGTGTGGAACTAATGTAAAATGAAAAAATGAAAATTTGGCAACCACACCTCCATCATTGTCATAGACGATAGCGCTTCATTTTTGGAAATTTATACTTGTAACTCTGTAAATTAATTTCTGCCGAACATCGAACCAAAATTATGGCCTTGAGTCTTTTTCGCATCGAGCCGTTGGCTTTAACGTTTAACGGGAATCGTCGTTGACGGGGACCTTTCAGCTTCAAAAAAATAAAACTGACTGGCCATTTGATAACAATGTTTCATTTGAGTTTCTGTGCAACAATTGGCCCTTAGTTTATTTGACTAACGGAACTTTTTATATTTACATTCTCAACAAATTTCGAATTTGGTAGTAGCCAGTAACCACGCAATCTGTTCGGGAAGCGATAAAGTTCACAATGTCTAGTCACGTCGACCGCCCTTCTAGACATACTAAAAAGCTTGTTATATTTTGTGTTCCTAAACTCAAGCCAAAGCTTTTAAAATTTCCTATTAGAATTTTAAGAATTGAATTTGCTGAATTATATAACAATACAAATAAAAAATATATAAAAACTGTTTAAAATAGAATTTCAATAGTTGGAAGCAAACAAATCATTTTCAGAGATAAAATCGTAAGAAAAATATTATTCAACCAGCTTTTGCCCCCGGCTTCACTCCCGTAGTATTAGGGGGTTTTTAACTCCGCCTCCTTCACTTTCCCTATCCCCCCCCCCACCCCCTCCCTCTCCCCCTCACCCTTCCCCAACCCATTTCCTCCTCCCCCCCTCCCCTTTTCCTAATACACCCTCCCCCTATCCCACTACACCCTCCTCCTCCTCCCCCTCCTCACCCTCCCTCCCCCGCCACCATACCCGTTACATTCATTTTTCAAACAGCTCGCTTGCCACCTATTAAAACGTAACAATCAAACACGCGCAGTTTCGCCTTATAATATTAGTATAGATTAATATTTTATACATATTTGAGTTTTTACCATCAAAGGGATCTCCATAGTAACCTAAACAAATAACAAAATGACAGCGCACGTCAAACAATTACTTAGCAACGCTTTGCTTTCGTCCGGACGATAAACGTATAACAAATAATTTCATAACGCCAGAGCTTATTCATAACGCCAGAGCTTACCAATACATACCTATATTACTCGCAAATAATTTTTAATAGATAAGCTTTCTATTAGTGAAAGAATTTTTAAAGTCCATTCAGTATTATTGCGTGAAAGAGTAACAAACATCCATACAAACTTTCGCCTTTATAATATTAAATAGGATAGAATAAATATGATTTTTCTTATCACTAAACGAAGAGCATGCCTTTTATAAAGCAAAACTTATTACATGAAACTATCCATCCTAATCATAACACAATCATCCACTCAAGCTTTCATTGTTCATCAAGAATACGCAACTCGTTTCCAGAAGTTTTATTTTCTTGTTCAAGAAAAGATTTCTTTCAGAACAACTTCCACAATAATTCACATATTATATCTTCGTCTATCCACTATCACATCTGTTACATAAATATCCAGTTTACTTTAACGAAACTTGACGGGCTTCGTTCCGTTCGTGGAAGGCATTTTATGCAAAATCTCGGCAGGGTAAATTGCGCCTTAAACATGTCACGTTAGGGGGAGTTTTCCTTCTCCCGTGACGCGGGCTTCTCTTGGAGGTTTACCGATCACTTTATAGTGCTTTTAACTTCCCTCTTGCAGGCGGGACTCGGTAACTGTTGAGCAAACGTACACCGGATTGACTGCAAATAGCTCCAAGTCCCAGCGAACTCGTAGTTACACCAAACTTTACAATTGGCTTCCCTTACAGTCGTCTGAGATATGTTCACGTTCAATGCAAATAATGCAGTCTTAGATAGTGATTTAGACTTACACCCCAGAATTCGAACGAATGGGTAGCTATTTATAATACCCTCGTGGTATACATATTTCGACTACGGCCTTTTTCAAACAAACCTTAATTTTGGATTTGAAGCTAAAATACTTGACAAACTGAATAACATGTTTTTTTAATCAATGGTATGGTCCGATGCTCTATAGCAGTGGTTCCCAACCTTTTTCTGACCCGGGACCACTTGTACGTTTATTTTTTCGACAGGGGCCCCCCCCCCCCCCCCCCCAGGACGGATCAATTTTTTATGAAGTCGAAATTTGTGTTTGGTTAGGGAGGGGTGATGACCCCACGCGTAGGGGCTAGCATGAGTGGCACCCGGGACGGATTGCACACTACGGTAGGAGCGTAATGGGATAGGGTTGGACGGGTTCTAGCAGAATATTTACCACAACGGAGGGGGCGGAATGGGATAGAGTGGGACGGGTTCTAGCAGAATATTTACCACAACGGAGGAGGCGGAATGAAATAGAGTGGGATGGATTCTAGCGGAATATTTACCACAACGGAGGGGGCGGAATGGGATAGAGTGGGACGGGTTCTAGCAGAATATTTACCACAACGGGGTGGGTAGAACGAGGTAGGATCGGGTGGGACGAAACAGAATACCATAATGGGCAACTGACCACAAGGGGAGGCGTCTACTAATATCTACAGGAATTCCAAAACCTGAAAAAATCGAACTAATATCTATGAGAAGGAAAGTGTTGACGAATATCTATGAGAACCAAAGTGTTGACGAATATCTACAGCACTGGCAGAGGTTGGATTTGCAATTATGTATAGTATATTGGAATAACGTAATATTGCGTATGCAGTTTAAAAAACTTAATTTATGTAAGTATGTATGTAAAAATCCCTAATATCGGACTATTGGACACATTTAGCTGATTAATCCAACCTACGCTCTCTAGATATTAGTTCAACCTACGCTCTGTAGATATTAGTCAACACTCTGAAGTTCGTAGATATTAGTTCAACATATGAGCTGTAGATATTCGTCCGACATACAGGCTGTAGATATTATTATCTGGAGTCCCACAAGCTACAATAATGATAAACTGAATATTGGCCCGATTTTTTTTGACTCGTTGGCTGGCTCGTTTATTGACCGGCGGTCCATCGCGGACCATCTTCTAGCCTCTCGCGGACCACTGGTTGGGAAACCCTGCTCTATAGAGTCTATAGGGAACACGCTTGCCTAGCGCGGGTGTAAACTGTGTGCCCTAAAATTTAAATTTAGACTTACGGAATTCGATACTTCGTTTGTGTGAAAGCACTATATGAAAATGTCGGTATAGCACATATGTAGTACGGATATGATTTATTTTTATTTTATTTTTAAAATTTGTACTGTAAAGACCATTACAGGATTCTATTTTTCATGATTTTAGAAGAAAATTGGAAATTATTTGTGAGTTAGTGATAGTTTTTAAAGAATATGTGTTTGCCCTACATTCTACGTAAATCCAATGAATTACATAATAAAAATATAAATTACAAAGTAAAAACATGTATTTTTTCAATTATTTCTGACTTTCACCCTTCAAGTGTGTTTTAGGCCATCATTTAAAATTACAGATAAAGAAATTGTGAATTTATATATTAAATTTATTAAAATGCGAAAATTTCAGAATTATATGGAAGATTGGAGTCTGATGGTCTTAAATTTAAATTTAACATTAAAAATGACCGATTTGCGTTGACAAATTTATCGAATATAAATTTAAAATTTCGGCCCAAAAATGCTTTTCTTACCATATTTTATTTTTTATTTGATATTTGGCCTGGTAAAAAAGAGCTTTCTGGGTGCTTGATATCTTCCTTGTTGGCATTCTCATTTGCTTTGAATTTTTCGTCCCGTGTCCTTATACCTCGTGATATTTTTTTTTTCTTTTCAGATCCTTATAAAACATTCCTTTATTAATTTAATGCAAAGTAAAATCAAATATTTGATGGTTTGCTTCATTGTCACAAACTTAGAGTAGTTTAACACATCTCTTATCCGTGTATATAATATTTTGCGCTTGAGTATTATTCGCATTGCTTTATTTTGCAGTATTTCCATTTTTCTCATTTTCTCTTCATTGCAGAGGAAAATATTACTTGAATAGTAATTAAAGTGCGATGATATAATTGTATTGTAGGTATATTATGTGACACGTTTCTTTGTTTATTTTGTTTCTGATTCGGCAAAGAAATGATATTTATTGCAATTTTTTTTAAATGTGCACTCTGCATTTTTTGAGAAGTTAAACTTCGAGTCTATGATTAATAGATATTTATTTTCTTCCACTTTGACATTAAGTACGTTGGACAATTTTATTTTTTAAATAATTAGCATTCCCTCACAAAAATATGTCAAAGTAGCTTCTAAAATCACGAAACATTTAATCCTTTAATGACCTACAGTTTTTAATTTAAAACACAAATAATAAATAGCACCTGCACGTAATAGATAATTGCTATGTCTTTTGATTTAAAACATAATATTTCAATTTGGTTAGGTATTTTGGTGTCAAATCCAAAATCAAGTTTTGAATGAAAAAGGCGGCGCAGCCGTTCCTGTTAAATGCAAATTTAGTTTTCAAACAATCCAAGTCAAGTCTGGTTGACTGTTGTTCTGACAATGTCCATCTTATGAAATATACGTTTTACTCTATATCCAAGTTGCATTTGTACGAGTATATCAGTCTAACAAAAACCCGAAGAGCAGTTTTTTTTCTTTATTTTTCCCATTATATCTTCATACATTTCAAAGGACATTTTTTACATTATATCTAAATATCTCTACATCTCTACACATTAAAGTCCTCCGCCGCGTCTGTCTGTCTGTTCGCGATTAACTCAAAACCTACTGAACTGATTTTCATGCGGTTTTCACCAATAGATAGAGTGATTCACGAGGAAGGTTTAAGTATATAATTTGTCAAGATTTTGTGTAAATTGGTTGAAATATATAATGTATAAAGGAGAATATCTGTAAGTGATGGACGAGCGGGCTGGCAAGCGGGCGGTGTAGATTCGATTCGGTTCCATGCCAACTCAGAATGAAACCAACTCAGAAACACCTCAGAAAGGTATGAAAGCTATGAAAAAATAATTTTAAAATAGCCGGTAACACTAACCTAACTTAACCTATTTAACCATTTTATTTTTATTGTTTTTATCATCACTCTTAATGACCTTTCTGGGGTGCTTCTGAGTTGGTTTCATTCTGATTTGTCCGGTCACCATTCGATTGACATGCAAATCTACAGTTTTATGCCAAGGTTGATGAAATTTTGCACGTGTGACCTTCAAGACAAGAGGAAGGTTACCGTCTACATTTGATTTCGAAAACTCTGTGTAAAAGCCGGGCATCGCCGCGGACTTCAGCTGGTATATAACAAAACATAAGATACAAGCAATGTAAAAGTAAATATATACCTTTTTCATACCAGACTTAAATTTGGATTTGATTCCTATATGCTCGTACTTGACCAAACTTAATAATTATTGTCGGCAAAATTAAGTTCTGAATAGCGAACCGTTTAAAATGGGAGCATCGTTAAAAGGAGTAGGGAAAACTAGTTAAAGAGAATAATGGCTTGTAATGAGGGAAAGATAATGTGGTATCAAGTTGTGAACGTTTCAAATTGAAAGTTAGAAACATTAACAATAACGAATCAGAATTCCTACATAAGATAAATATGAGCATTTACATATATGCATTTATAAGATGTAGAGTCTGTCAAATAAGAGTAGAAAATATAAAAAAATGGAACTATAAAATTTGCAGGCTGACAGCACCAATTTACCTGTCAAATATTCTTTAAAGTGCAAAGACAATAAAAATACAGAACACTGTTTACACATTTAAAAATACATTTTTTTGTTCTTAAAAAAAAATCGAAGAAACACTGTTGTTAAGTTTATACCTGCTTAATGACATAAATTTGATTAAATTTATTTTACAAAGTGATTGGCTTTCATTTAATTTAAGATAAATTTGAATTTAACAGTAGGTAGAAAGGAAGAATCATTAATGGTGAGTTTAGTTACACTACTTTTAGATCTGAATGAGTTCAATACATTCAGATCTAAGATTAGAGACATGAGCCAAGGTCTGGACAACGCTAGTAGGTACCTACTTAAGCTAATATTAAATAAATGTGAGCAATTTCTAAAGTGTGCTTTATATTTTATTTTAATATGTTAACACAAAATTGCAAAGCGTAATAATAAAATACCTATACCTATATGCTATTCTAATTTTGAGATCAGTAGAATGAAAATATTAAAAAAAAAATTCTCCACTTTTACGCCTTTTTAATAAAAATGAAGGTTACACAGCCTTAGATTATCACCATGATTATATTTTTAGTATTGCCATTTGAAAAACAGTGGCGCCCTCCTATGTTTTCTACTCTTATTTGACAAACTGTTCCTACCTGTATCCGGAAAATCATATTGCAAGCCGGAAACTTGTGAATCTACACCACATTTAGAGTTTTTTTTTTAGTATGATAGTTTTTTGACGAGCATTTGTTTTCGAGTAAATCAAGTACAAATTAAAAATATATTTATTTTTACCTTTATGAGTAAAACCTCAAATTGTAATGCAATTGTAATCTTTTTCTGATTTTTCTGTGTCCAGATTTTCGATTGAGTTTTTTAAAATTTGTTCGAATTTGAAAAAATCGGTAACCAAGGGGTTGTTATCCGCTGTTTAGTGTATTTTAAAGTTTGTCGAAGCATAGACCAGGCTATAAAGGTTTTTTTGGCGAAAAAAAATTTTAAAAGTTTTTTAAAAAGCGAGTGTGCTTTATTTAGACCACACGACTGAAGTAAAACTTCTTTATGATAGGAAGAGAGAAAGAAAATGTGCGTGCGCACTGCTCTCTCTTGCTCCTACAGTGTGATGCAAACAATAGGCCTGCACTGTATCTTAGATATACGAAACATAACTGGCTATGAGAGAAAGAGAGAAAGAAAATGTGTGCACGCACCTCTCTCTCTTCCCCCTACAGTAATATACGAAACGTAACTCTCTCTCTTTCTATCTTCACTAACATATATCTCCCTCTCAACTACTGTTCGCCTCACTTTTCGTAACTCTCTCGTGACGCATTCACCAGCTTACTCCCCAAGTCAAGAGTGCGTAAAGAAGTTTCACTTGAAAAATCGAAATGCTAAGATCGTTAAAAATATTTATCAAGCGTGCTAAATGGTATTAGAAATTTACGCCTGTGTAATTTCATCACGTAAACTTCAAATCGGAATATAATAATATCATAAGTCTAGGAATTATCTATTCAGTGTTACCTTCCTTTCCGTATTCATACTATTAGCACCAAAGATATTGAAATATAGGAAATGCGCTATCTGCAGTTTTTACTAGGTGGGACTGCGCTTCCGGGTGTCGCCGATATTGTTTACCAATTAACAAATTAACTAAATGAACGAATAATTAACGAATAAACCAAACGAACGTTAAACTAAATGAACGAATTCTTTCCGTATTCAAACTATATTGTTAACCAATACTAATGCCCACCTTCAAAAAATCAACGAAATGAACAAATTCTTTTCGTATACAAACTACTCTAATTAGGTCGTAGTCCGCCAACAGTTGCGCGGACATCATATCATATCTCTTTTGTATTTGAATATCTTTGATTAGCACCCACTCTCCACTCACCGAGGATTCGTAAGATAAATAGATTTATTTGGAAGGAAAAGAAACTGCACAGAGTTAGTGGGAGTGTAGCTTCTATAATTGAGATGTGTTGTTGAAGAGAATGAGGGTAGGAAGGACATCAGTGAGAGTAAGGTTAGGTGAGGGTAGGACGGGAAGGAGATGGCGTAGAGGGAGGTTGGAAAGTACTTGTATTAATGATATTCTTTTTTTTTTGTCAGGTCTACTGCATGACGGATTATGACGTCTCGTCCATCGAACACGAAGCACTTCTTCTCATCGTGACATCAACATTCGGCAATGGAGACCCACCGGAAAACGGAGAGGTAAGAATATTATTAATTCTTTTTTAAAGACATTTGTTTGAATATCGATTTTTTTTTTCGTGAATGAATGAGTGCAAATCTTAGAATCGAGCTGAAACTCGGCATTGGAGGTTATCCACCACTTACCCGCCCTGGTATAAGTAACAGATGGTTACTCCTTGAAGGCTCTCGCAAGGACTCTAATTTTTAATTAAAAATTTAATTTTGAACGAATCTAGACCTCCAGTGTACCTGCATACGTTGTTAGCAAGCAGTATGCAAGTGTTTAGTGAGAAATCAAGATACAATAAGTGTTAGTATAACTATAGACAAGACAATGAGCTGAAACTCGGCATTTAGACTCATTGTCCATGACAATGCATTCTATCAACTTTTGGTGGCATTCGCGCTTACAAGCATATCTCTGATATTGACTACTAGCCGGCCCAGCAGATGGCACTACACTCCTTTCGATGCGCGGGACCGTGGCGGAAAGTCAAAAGTATTTCACCTCAAAATAAAAATAAAATAAAAAATTTACGTTAGCTCCACACAGAGGGCCCGAAGAAAATAATTTTGCTCAGGGCCTATGTCATCTTTGGGGATGCTACGTGTGAGTTTTTTCAAGGAAAAGAAGGAGAGGAAGAAAGTGGGTAAGACTCGGGGCGTCTTACCCACACCTCACACCTTTGTGTGTACAGGAGAGACGGATGTTTGAAATGTTTGAATACATCCCTCCCACTGCGGTGCAAGGCGATGGGTCGAGAGTGTCCTGCTGGAGAGGTGGAACCCATATTCCCCTCCCAAATTAAAAATAAATGTATTATAGTAAAAAAAATCTTTAACGAGTTGATTTTTTTTTTCAATTAAAAGAAAATTACTCATAATCTTCGGTATATACTAAAAATTGATTAGCCCTCTCATACCTACTTTTAATCTAAAAATAACACAACCTAAGAGCAATTTCATAGTACAACTCCCCATCGATTTCTGACGCCTCGCTTAGAAAGCCTAGATAAGTTTCCTGCTATATAAAACAGAGCACAAAGTTATCGCTCAAATCCCATGATTTAATTTGTTCATTTATCGACCAATAGTATCTAAGCCTGAAAAGCGTCGCGTCACAAGATGTAGAAATAAACTCCACGTGATACTTAGTCGATGCTTATTCTCCAATCTAGCTAGATCACAGAGAAAACAATGGAGCCTGCTTAGAGCTTTAAAAAACACCGTAAAACAATTTATGAAGGCTCAAATAATCACTTGTTATAAAATCGTCATGGAAGGATGATCATAAAGATCGATTTGATGTTGTCGTGATGGAATAATATTATCAAGGAAGGAAGATCATAGTTTATGGGTGTTAAAAAACAGATAAAACTAACTAAAGGATTTGGACGAAATAATTTTGACCGGTCAGTGGTTGAGTGGGCTTAGCGCTTAGGTCCCACCTGGGCGTCGCGTGTTCGATTCCTCGGCTGGCTAAGTCCTCCATCACAACACAAGCAACATTTTCGGCTTTCTGTGGTGGTAGTAGGAGATTTTCAAACATTGTTGGGTTATTCGTAACCCGGGAATGTTTGTCTTTCATTTAAAAAAAATATATTAATTAAATGAAAACAAATTAGTTTGTATTCGCCACTATTGAATCAAAATTATCAACATGTTTAGACACATTAGAAGAAGGACCTAAAATAAACGATTTAACCTTTTTATTAAAAATACTAAACTCTAACTATCAATATGTTTAGCCACTGGAGCGGTTTTTGCCACAATATGGCATTATTTAAAATACCTCGGATTGCTTTGCTGCCAATTTTGGCAAATTTTCGCTTAATTTGTAAGTAATTAAGTAGAAGTTTACGATTTTATAATATTTTTTTTTATAAATCTACGAATATGTGAAAATCGATAAAAGATAGACGAACTCGTAGGCTATATAGAACAATAATCAGTTTGTCCATATTAAGAGGCTAGATTTTGAAACAAACGCGGGACGTTTAGGTATTTCGTTAAATCTTCTCTGTCCCGCTCAATACAACCTCACACACACTTACGATATTCAAAACAACAGAACACACACTTAGTGACACACTGCCGGCCGGAAACCCCCATCCCCCTTTATCCACTGCCCCTACACCTCACCCGCACAGCTATGATTTACAGCTCTGCTGATATATTGTGGGTCTAGCATCTTTCCTATTCGGATCTTGGAAGCGCGTGAAGCCGTGCATGTAGGTACCTACGTACCTAAGCAATCCGCATAATTATTTGTTCTTCGTATCATTTTGATTTCGCCGGACTTAGTGATTTCTCAATCAATATATTGAGAGGGTATCGACTCCTATAATCTTTTTTTTTTCTTTTTTTTTTCCATTATATCTACATATGTACATTTCAAAAGTAATTTTACATATTTTCTAAATACAGTAAGATATAAACATAAGGTACAAGTGATATTTAGCAATAAGTAAATATATAATAGACAAAAGTAGGTAATGGGAACTTTGGGAACCCACTAAGGCACTGCCCGTGTGTGAGTAATACAAACAAAAATGCTATATTAAATCAATAAGTACAAGAAAAAAATGTTAATTTTAAAGGCAATGTTTAGAAATTAAGGTATTTGTGAAAAAATGTAGTAAAAACAGAGAAACTTTTTCTATAGTTTTAAAAAAGTAAATAAAGTTAGTCTTGAAGATACCGTAGATTTGTATTGAAAAGTGAAACATTAAGATTTACAAAGAATTCATATTAAAAGTGTCTCAACATCTGCATCATTCAGCCACAATTTAAATTTTTTAATGTAAAGTGATATTTGAATGTGTTTTGGTAGAAGATTAAATGTTCGAGGATCAATAAAACTGCTATGTGCTTCCATTAACTTGGTATTGGTTTGTGGGGTAAAAAAATATTATTAGTACTTTCGCTAATTCTGTTTCAATTTTTTCGAAACAATTTTTGTTTTTAAATACATATTTTATAGTCTGCAATATAAATAGTTTACGAATATTGAATATTTTAGTCATTTCGGTGATTCCCGAAGTGGTCCAGGTGGACCCCTAGGGGTCCAAGAAAGACTCGACGGGGGTCTACGTTGGCGTGATAAAAAAATGGGGGTCCACAAGTAGTAAGTGGGGGTCCACGAAAATTTATCTGGTTTTTATAGTAAAGAACAAAAATGTTGGCTTGGCTTTACCTATCAATGTAGGCAGATAATACACTACTCAAAAAAATAAAGGAAGAAAAAAATTACAAAAATTAAGCCACGGTTCTCATGCAATCCTAACAGATAGCGCGAAAAAATAATTTTGCAAATTTTTTGCTCTTTTTGGTTCAGCAGAGGGAGCTACGGTCATGTTCCGGGAATATCATGGGTTTATAAGCCATTTTAAAAGAATTATACCAGGAGTAGCTGCAATTCACCGACAACAGCTAGTAGCGACAAATTTGAGTGAGAGATTGCACCAATCGCTTCAATTTGTGATTGAGGGGGTGTTCACACACAACTTTAATATGCGTGGCTTGGCGCATCTCGGCAAATCGCTCGCCGTACATTCCCAATTGGAATATATGTAGGTTTGCCATCTCTTAAATTTGGCAACCAGGACAAGACGCGTGAAAACCCCGGATTTTAGGGCCCAGAACCCGGACATGTCAACAGTTTTTTTTTTAAACATAGTCAGTGTAATAAAAAAACAGTTGAAAATGTCATAAATCACCTATTTATTTATTTTAAAATTAAATTTAATCATCTTTTATCATCATTATAAATGAACCTAACAAAACAGAATCTTATTACAGTTTGTTACAAATTGTCTTAATAATCAGTTAAAAAAAAATTATTCTTTAAATAAAACACAAATTATATTATTAATATAATAATATAATTTTTATATTAATATTTTCATAACTCTGTTATGAAAACAAAACATTAATAAAATATTAAGCCTAACAAAATTCAATTAAATTTTTAAACAAAAATCTTAAAAGTACTGAGACCATTTTAGTATTCAGTCTTACAATTTATGAGGTAACTCTTTAACTCAATAATAATTATATCTTTAATATTTTTGAATGTAGCTATTACTTTGTGGTTATCCATTATAGAAAAATGAAATAATTTAAAACGTTCCTTCTTCAGGGAATAAGCTTTATTATAAGTATAAGCTTTCCCTGACGAAGGAACGTTTGTTCCGAAACCGGTCGGATTTGCGCATCAAATAAGTGGTTTATACAAAGTTAAATTATTTCATTTTTCTATATCTTTAATTTTTATCAGCAGCCATTTAAACAACAAAATATCTCTTAACATAATATGAACTAAATTCACTCTTTTTAAATCTTAAGCAACAAAACTGAACCTTTTTAAAGTTTAGACTTACTATAATATAAGTTACATTATTAATTTTTTAAGCATAAAATAATCAAAAACTATATATATATCATTTATATCACCTTAAAGTTTTAATCAACTGCCATATTGTAAATTTCTTTTACGTAATAAAAACAATCATAACTTTAACTACAAAAATGAAAAGAAATTATTGCACTCATAAGTACATTATTTGATTATCTAACTATTAAAGTTTTTCCTCAGCCTCTCGCCTTTTTTTCTTTTTTACTGTATTTATTACTGTTTCCGATAGCTTTTAGAATATCTTCCCTTTTTAAAGGAATTTTGTAAAAATCAATGCAGCTGTATTCTTGGAAATTGAATTTAATTTTAATTAAAGACAAATGAAACAATTTTACTTTGTTCGAACCACTTTTATATTTGTTTAAAACCGACCGGTTTCAGAACGACCGTTCCTTCCTCAGGGCAAACGTATACGTTTGACTTTTAATTTTCTTTGACGGATGGCAACCCTAAATATATGGCGAGCGACATACGTCAAGCCACACATAGCTGTGTGTGAACACGCTCTAAAGCTGTTAACAAAACACGAAGCAATGCTTTGAATACTCGTTTATTTGCACATTGTGCGACGAAAATGACGAAGACTTTCCTACGATTGCTCTTACATACTGAAGTACGCTGGTTGTCGAAAGGTGCACGTTTAACCAGATTTTACACACTTTTTTAAACGGTTTTAGAGTTTCTGGAAAGTAAAGATCTAATCAAATTGAAAGCAGACAACGCGTATTTGACAGATTCTCAATTTTGTGTTTATCCCCCTTTTTAAAAACAGACATTACAAAAGCTTTTTTCCAAATAGTGTGAAATTACGTTTTCTTTGAGAGAATGTGTGAATAGCAATGTAACCGCGATAATAAGTTGTTCAGCACAATTTCACAAAAAAAAGTTGAATGTAATTTATCACAACCAGCACCTTTTTGTGATGTCATTTTGCAGATATTTTAATACTTACTAAAGATGTATTAACGTTAAATCGAATTAAAATTTATTGAACTCATATTATTATTATTGACGTTATTGGTGAGAATGTATTTAGTTTGAGAAAGAACAAAAACAGATTGAAAATAAACATTAAAAAGATTGCAAATTTTTGTTGCCCATCACTAAAAGTTTCCACGGAACATGTTATTAGGTATATCAGAGGAAGATTGTTTGGATTTCACGAAAGTCCAAAAATATTTCACATTATTCTTTGTGTTTAGCATTATTTATAAGGATTGCAAGAAACATTATGTGTTCACAGGAATAAGTTTGCGTAATATCATACAATAGTCATATGAAAAAATATTATATTACGTTTTGTAAAAAATGTGTTAGACCGTAATCTCTAAAATACATAATTATGATACTAAACTGAACTCATGAATAAAAAAATATCAACCCCATCACTATTGTTGTATAAACTAGTCTTAACATCACTATTATCGAAAACGATGACTCCCTCCCCCCGACCATGCACTCCTTGCCTCGACATCTAAAACGTGCGAACGAGACAACTGCAGTAAACTATCTGATTTACCTACAGAAATCGCTCGGAGAAGGGTTTAGGGAGAAAACACTTTTCTACACCGAAACTTTCACGAAATTATAATTTGAAAACGGTAATATGTTCTCAAAAGAAGAAGCTATGTCGGTATGTTTTTATAATTTTGTAATTCTTTATAAGAATTGAATAAACAGCACTTCTTCCTTAAATAATGTTTTCCGATAAATTGTGCATGTTTGACAGTGAATGTTTACGTTAATACGAAACGCATCGAAAATATAAAAACATACCGACGTAGCCTTTACTTTATAGAAGGCAATATAAAAAAAAATAATTAATTTCGTGTAATTTTCGATGTAGAAAAGTGTTTTTTCCTGGGCGTCCTTTTTGTATGGGCCGAAAAGCGAAGTCTACCATCTTAAAATTCGAATCCATATTAAAATTCGAAGATATGATTTTTTATGTGGGCGGAAAATATTCAAAATTATCACCAAAAAATCTCGGAAAATCAGAGAAAAAGTTTTAAATTGCGCTGTCGCTCCAGTGGTTGGACACATGAGAAGACGGACGTAAAATAAACAATTTAACCTTTTTATTAAAAATACTAAACTCTAAATTCGATCATCTCATTAACGTATGAATACCCACAGTAAAAACACGACAAACGACACTATTCTACTGCAGCATTCATAAGTGTAACTACATTGCCCACTCTCCGATACAACGATTTCATACTATGGAAAATCAATACTTAGATGATGTTGACATTTAATATCAAGTTTTGTAGACCATGTGCATTGTTCCAACACTATTCCTAAAAACATCTTGTATTTTTCTAAACTTACCCAATCGCTGTATTTTTCAGTTTTTGTTTCTTGTATTTTTATGACTTATGTGTATTTTTTATCTAACTTAATTTTATTTTTATTATTTCTTTCTTAAGTTTCAAAATTATCTGTCATGTTAAAATTGTACTACCAACATAGTACATACACATACAACTACCATATGTTGGTAGTACTATTGTACTACCAACATATGTACATATACATACACAACGCCCTCTGGGCGTTAAATAAATAAATAATATTTTTAAAAAAAAGTTTTCGTCGTCAGGATAAAATGAAAAATAAATACCTAATAATAATAATTGGATAATTTGTATAGCGCCGTTTTTGTGAGAAATCACCTCAAGGGCGCTGTACAATTTATTAAGAACTAGCTTTTTCCCGCGGCTTCGCTCGCATGGTGTAAGGGGGGTTCCCACTCCACCTCCTCCACCTCCCCCCCCCCCCCTCTCACCGCCCACCCACCCCCTCCCCCCTCCCTCCTCCCTCCTCCACCCCTTCCCCCCCTCGCCTCCCCCACCCCTCCCCCATCTTTCCCTCCCTCCCGCTTTCCATACATTCAGTTTTCAAACCTCGCGTGCCACCAATAGCAATTTTTTATACAAATTTCAATTGAAGTTATATAAAAACCTTGTCCTGACAATAACGAATACACAAAAAAAGAATTATCCAATTTGGTGCAGTCGTTCGAAAGTTATACGCTTAGCGACACAATCGGCGATTCATTTTTATATTATAGATTCTATCTAATTTTACTATTTACAAATATATACAGAAATATACTAAATGTCAGAATTGATAATTTTGATTAAAAAAGTGGTGTATACGAAGTGTTTTGTGTTCATTTAATTAAAAATGACACCACCATGTGAATTGCGATTATTTAAGAAGAAATAATTTTTAATCTCATATTTTGTAAAATATTGCATTTTATAATTCTGAGAAATTTTCAACAATTTTCTTAATGAGTTTAATAAGCAGGTACTCGTACGATACTTGTAATTTGATCATTAATACTTTATCGCTTGGTTCCCTAATTAAATACTAATTATAAAAATAAATATTTCATCGAACTTGAATAATTTTACGCATTACAATACCAAGAAATATTTCACATCACGCTTATCATCACAGGCAACCGAAATTAGTATTTCTAATGAATAATAACTTAATTTTTTACTTTCAGTGGAATAAAGTTTTCAACCGACTGTTGGTGACGTGTTGTTACAAGCTTCAAATTTAATAAAATCGTATCGTACGTTAGCCACAAAGTGTCAATATTAATTTACATTGGAAATAGTGAACGGAACCGTTTGATTTGAGCTTAAACCACAAGTCATCGACATGAATTCCAAACCATAATTCAACTCCATGAATAAATTGATGCTGACCCATAACAAGCACAACTTGTTTGACAAACTTCAAACGTCCGGAGTGTTCGATCCCACAGAACTTGTTTGAACTACCACTCAAAGGACGTTTTATACCAACCTAGGCATTGTAAAACCAGAGCGGTTTTGAAAAAATCCGGATTTTGAGATTTTTTGATCCGGATTCAATCTGAAATTTAAAAAAAAAAACAATTGAAAAATTTCCCCAAAAAATTTTTTACGAAAAGTATACAAAACGATTTTTTTTCATCTCTGTTCTATATCTTACTTTTGTGCATTTCTTCAGAAAATACTAATTATTAAGGGCCAGTTGTTTCACCCATTTGGACAATTCATAAAATTTTAATGTTCATTTTCAAGTGCTGTGAAAGTTCTATTGAATTTCTGTTACTCTTAAGCAAACGGCCCATAACCTAATCGAACGTAACCTTTTTACGTAATTTAACCTTTTTTCATAATTTTTAATGATTTTTCAAAGAAGTGATGATGTTGAGCATTTTTGAGTTCTCCGGTCACCATAATAACAGAACTAGAATAAAACTTTCACAGATCTTTAAAATTATCTACTTAATGAAGATAATATTAGCGAAACTCAATCGAAAATCTGGAGACAGAAAAATCAGAAAAAGATATTGGCTCCACTGGGACTCGAACCAAGGACCTTCTGCTTAGCTTAGTTGGTAAGGACTCGAACCCAGGACCTCACATGGCAACAGCTCTACCAATTGAGCTCATAAAGCTACCACTTTACTCATAAAGTTTAAAAATTTAAAATTATAATTAAAATTTCATGATAAATTCTTCATATTGTATTGCACGCCATGCCTGTTTCCTGCTAGACGCGTTTATTACATTAAATACAGTGCTGCAAATAAAATCATAACCCGATAATAGATATAATCATATTAAAAAATCGGAAACTGATTTCATTGCGATTATTAATCCGTAAAACCGGATTTTTCGATATCCGGACTATCCGAATTGCAATCTCTGATTATATCCACGCCACTTATGGACACGTTTGAAGATCCTGTTCGATTTCATAGCACGCGCACAACATCCGCGACATGGTTTTAAATATTTCCGCCCGAATGACCAAAAAACGTGTGTAAAGTGGAAGAGTGGAAAAGCGATAGTGCAAAGGATTTAGATACAATTCCAGATATTCCCGGCACGCCCGAGAAAACCTACTCAAAGTATTTCGAGTCTAACATACGAAACAAAACCGCAAACACGAGAATATGTTGTGGGAACGAAGGAAAAAATGTTTTCTAATATCGGTTGGTTGTGGGCCGTTTTGACAGAATGAATGTTAAAGAATATTTTATTGTTTTGTATTAAGTAGAAGTAGGTTTCTGGTTCCTGGAGGGAAAGCTTTCGATTATTGTGTTCCTTTTATTGTGATATGTAATGTGATATAGGCGGACATTATTTATTTTTTCTTTGGTACAAAACAGTAAGCAAATATTCTTATGATATAAAAAAATATGTCATTATCACTAGATTTTATTTAATGACATCGGTATCACAGCGGAAAGCTTTTTGGTATGGGACCTAAAGATTGCGTGTTCAAAATCCGACGAGGGCAAGTAAGTAATTATAAGAGAAGAGCTATTTAGAACATGAGAGTAAAGTTATACGGTAGTTATAAATCTAAATAAATATATTAACTTGAATGAGAAGGTATCCTAAATACTGATTATTTTTCCGGTTAATTATTACGACATTGAAACTAACGCAACAAAGATGATAATGTCGTTAGAGGAAAGGCGGGCACTCAAAACTGGATAAGGAATGATGCTACTTAGCTCTTTATTGTGAAACGAGATATCTTCAATATGTATAATATATCGATTTATCTTAATATAAGAACATTTTTCCCACCTCCAAGAAGTTAAATTATGTATTTTTGATACTATCTGAAACATGGATTCCTTTTTATTATTACCTATTGGATTTGATAGGTCATCTTTGATTTGTCTTTTATGATAAGGTTCATTAAAAGCCCTTGATGAACCCTCTATTTTTACAGAATACTAAAGATGGTGGAAATGAGTTTCAAAGAGTTGCGTTCATCTAGAAAATATACACTGATTAAGCTATACTTGTGTAATTATATGTAATGTACCACGTGATGAATTCTAAGCATGAAATGTACAGCATTATGCATAGTCTCAGCTGCAAAAATTGTATTCATTTACATCATAATGTAGGGCTGTTGGAGTGCGTTTGGCTGTTTATTTTATTTCAAAGTCATTACATTATGTGGAAATTAAGTGTGGCAGCTTACACAATTCTTCTAAGAGTCTCCAGTACAGACGATATTTTTTCTGTGAGTTTATCACTGTATAACTAACTGTACGTTTGTGACATGTGCCCAAACTGTATGCCGTGCAACTAGTTTATCGCCCATTAAGAAAAATACTAGCACACGAGGGGTTGAGGATGTTTACGATCAACCTGTCGCGGAAAATTTTCGGTGGCAACTTGCCTGCCGAATTTGGGAAACGTATGATAGAAGAGGATGGGAAGGGGAGTGATGATAGAAGGGAAAGGTAGGATAGTAATGCCTGTCTTTTCAGATTTAGTCATTAAACGCAGCTAAACTCATTTCAAGCATATTTTCTGAAATCGAAAACTATTCGTTTGAGGCGTTTTTTTTTAAATATAATATTTAGCGAATAAGTAGGAAGGTACGGAGAATAATATTTTTACTTGTTAAACATTTTTCACTGTGCACAAATTATTGTTATTGTTTCTATTACTCACTTAACAACTGATTATAAAAAAACTTTTCCTTCAGGGTTTCGCTAACGACTTGGGAGACATGATGCGGTTCGAAGAAAATCCAGGAGGCGATGAAGGAAATAGGTGAGTGAAATTCATTTCTACTATCTAATATTTCTTCTCGCCAAAGATATCAATGAATGGGAGAAACTACTTTGGTAAAAGTTCAAACCGTCTTATCACTTTATTAATAAAATGAATTCTTTCGCTAAATACTTTTCATGATTCTATTTTTAATATAGATATTATTTGTAAAAGGAAATGAATTTTTTGAGTAGGTACCCAACTGTGCGTATGACGAGACCCCCTGATGAGAATAGATGATATGAGTGCCAGTACACATCTGCATGAAAAGACACATCACATTGTAATTGACGGCTACACCAAAGCTAAACGCAAAAAAAAACATTGTGAAGAATACTGTAACACCAGCTCGTAGTGGAGTGGAGCTGGCGACACGGTGTCGATTCTAAGTACATAGGCACACATTTCACCACTAACAATTACACACATCTGCCCTGATGATGGACAATGTAATGCTGTCCAAAACGTTGGGTAAAGGAGAAGGGAGCGCAACACGGCATAATACCCCAAAAATAAACATCAAAGATATGAGTGGTGTTTATACTTTGAATATTAAAATACATCCACTAAAAAAGCACCGCCATCTTTATATCTGAAATTTTTTGATATGCAAAGAACATAAAATTCGTGCTCACACCTTTTATAAGAACAAAAATAAATTTTACATTGATTTTTTGTGGCACATAAATAAGTAAGTTGATTTAGTATTTTCTTTAATATCTGAAAAAGTTTTTAAAAACTAAAAATAATTAATAAATAATAATAATAATTTATCTTCGCTTCATGGCGTACATTACAAAAAATTATATTTTTACGTCTAATGTTCATTAAAATTGAAAGAAGTATAAAAAAAATCAGATAAATCAAATAAAAAAGGTTTGCAAATCGACGTTGTTTTTAGAAAATATATGGTAATTTTTTTTTACACTTTTAAAATTCATTTGATTAACTGCTTCATTGACAGGGCGCTTCATTTAAAAATATATATATACATATATATTTCTTTAGCTATATGTGTGCCTCAAATCTGATTTTTTAAATCTTTTAATTCTTAATAATTTAATTTTGATTTTTATTTTAGTAATTTGTACATTTAATTTACAAATTTCTAATTAATTATATTATTCCATTTTGCAGCTAGATAATTATAATATTTCATGTTCACTATATTTTTTCTACTTTTACGGAGCTCCTACAATATATCTTGAACTTTCCAATTGGTGTGAACTTTAAAGTTTCTGGTAGCGTGTTATATAACTTCATTCCTTTGCACAGTAAACTGTTCTGCGTATTCGCTTTGTCCTTTTTTGTAGCCTGATTTCCTTGCACGTCCTTGTGTTATGTCTGTGAATGTCCTTGTTGCATAAAATTTTATTTGAGAAGTATTTTGGTAACATGTTGTTTAATATTTTGTGGATAAATATCATCGTGTTTAAGGTCAGCATCTGTTAACAAATTTACCACGGTTAACCAATTTATTTCCTTTAATATTTTAATTATTTTTTAAAACATATTTCGTTGAAGTATAAGAAGAAGAATAATAATACTTAGTAAGTATTTAAGTATTATTCTTCTTCCATCTATTGATTTTTAAAATCTCCCCATTTGTCCATCACGGCTAATCTCACTCGAGAGTGCTAAAACTTCAGCCACTTGTCCAATTTAACCACCCTTATTCCCAGGGGAATCTACATATTTCCAAGGGGATTTGCATACAAAATGTGCCGCCACTCTTTTCGACTTTTTTAACTGTACCAACGAAAGTCTGTCGACATTTAAAATGTTAAATATTCTAGACAACTGAAGATGCACTGCTCCGATGCCGGTCATTTTTCTTCCCGCAACATTTATTCACTTTTTCTTTCTCTCGGAACTGCAATAAAAACAGAATTTGAATTTAGAACGCTGAAATAATTCGAAACTGGTGAAATTTAAAAACTGTGAAGAACTATAATGTTTGAGAAAGTGTTTTACATTCAAATGGAATGAATAATATTATAAAGTTTGACAACAAAGAGTATAAATTTATTCATGATACTATTTGACTTACTTATAGCCGAATTTACATTACGCAACTAGTTGCACATAATTTGTTACATGACATTAGTTACACCGTTAGTTTCACGTCCCGTATATTAATGATGCATCCTTTTTTTTACATGAGCTCCACACAGAAGGTTCAGGGGAAAATAGTTTCCCTCAGGCCCTATGTCATCTTTGGGGATGCTGTGTGGAGGGTTTTTTTAAAGGAAAGGGAGGAGAGGAGAGTTCTGGGAAGGAAAAGGGTTTAAGGGGTGGGTAGGAATATGGGGTTCAGTGTGTCCAGGTCATCCGCCTCCAAGATCTAGACAAACCTCACCCCATGGACCCGGCAACCCCTGCTAAATCACCAAACGTAGCGAACCACTTGGGGTGACCTTTGGCAGAGGTGTTGGTTATCCAATAAAGGTTCCCGGGACGGCGGTACCCATTCCCGCCTCTCAAATTGAATTAATTAATCGTATGCTACAAAATTAGGACCGCACTAACGCGAAATTACGACACTACTAGTGGTATGCAATTAACTGCGTAGTGAAAAAACGTGATGCATCTAGTGTCGCGTATTTCTTGCAACTGCGTCAGAGTTATCATCATCGTGCATTTGAGATTTACTGAAGGTTTAGGGACGCTAAATTTGCGCAATTATGCCAACTTTTTGGTGTCATGCAATTATTTGAAACATGCATGCAACTAGTTGCGTAATTTAAATTCGGCTTAACGGCAATTGCAGAACGAATTATAGTAGGCCACCGAATTCAACAGTTTTACACGAAAAAAGGTAAACTTCAATTTTTAATAATGTTATTAAAATTTTATTTTCACACATTCGTGTATTTTGATTTAACAATAGTAAAAGGCTTTTTGATATGTACGTACATTTCAAAAATACAAAAACACATTTCTATGCCACTATCTCGCTTACGAAAGCGTTAAGAAAGCAACAAGTACGAATATTTAATTATCTTAGAATTTGATTTAGAACCGTCTCATTTCTAAAAATTACCAGTACTTTCTGAACACCGTGCGTATTTTAGTGTTGCCCTATTAAATCCATTTAATCGATCGCGGCGCCATTTTTTTTCAACACATTTTTAGACTAGGCA
The DNA here is from genome assembly GCA_917880885.1 of Limnephilus marmoratus. NCBI lineage: Eukaryota > Metazoa > Arthropoda > Insecta > Trichoptera > Limnephilidae > Limnephilus > Limnephilus marmoratus. The sequence goes on along the minus strand of OU862912.1, from coordinate 56,977,019 downwards.
TTTTTTATATATTTACACATGAAAATGGGGGTATAAATCCACCGAATCCATGGGTCTGAATAAAATAGGTACCCCTCAATACCCCAGTTTCTTAGTAAATCTTAATAATTGCAAACTGGATTCTTTAACTTCTAGTAAACCCAAACATTCAAATTAACCTTTCTTAGAAATAAATTAAAAGTTTTCGCTGTAACTTACTTCATTTCATTTTAAAATAACAGTTTCTGCTTGTAGAAAATTAGTCTGAAAAAATGGGAATAAATTTGCCTTTTAAAAGCTAAGCTCTTAAACTTTCACAGCTAAGTAGAATTAAAAGGTCTTTAGAAACTTATCCAATCTAACATAATATTCAGTCTAGAAACAGAAAGACCTTTCCAAATAGTTTTGTTACCTTAAAATGTCTGTTAATAATAATAATTGGATAATACGTACAGCGCCGTTTCCGTGAAAAATCACCTATGAGGCGCTCTTCAAATGTGACTTCCGAGGCTCTATTTAATTATTTACAACGGATACAGAAAACATTCTTACCTGGCAGGTCACTTCAGATAAATATACTCACCAGGCAGGTTACTTCATATAAACATACTCACCTGGCAGGACACTTCAGATCAACATACTCACCTGGTAGGTCACTTCAGATAAACATGCTCACTTGGTAAGTCATTTCAGATAAATATACTTCCCTGGCAGGTCACTTCAGATAAACATACTCATCTGGCAGGTCACTCCAGATAAACATACTCACCTGGCATGTCACTTCAGATAAATATACTCACCAGGCAGGTAACGTCATATAAACATACTCACCTTGTTTGGTGACCAGATCTGAACAGCTAGGTATATCTCTACCTTCCTCTTTCCCATCTCCTTCCCTTCCCCACTATCTTTAGCCTCACAACATACCCCAATTGGGGATGCAATAGACTCACCGGCTCCAGACGGGAGCAGCTGGGACTCTTGTGACGTATTCATATATAATAAAAAAAACTCAGTTTTATCAAATGGGCAGTTGACCTGTGCCCATTGTATTGATAACACTGGAAATTTCATGCTTTTACAGTTGCTATTTCATCTTCCGTTGAAGTTAGATTTCTAACTATAAAGCAGACAATCAGTTGTGACTCGTATGTCTCAATAAAACCACGTCAACGGTGAGCTCTGGCAACATGAAAATTGTATTTTGGTTTTGTGAATATCCCAACTGCTGCCAACCTCCTCACTACAGTGATATCAAACCAGCGGTCCGCAAGCCTATTTTGTGTGGCCCGCGAGCCTTTGCGTACTGCTCATTTGGCTCAATAAAATATTGTAAATTTACATTGAAGAATATTCAATATTTTCTATTCTGTTTCGCAAAAGGGTTTAGCAGAGAACTGCAGTATTTCTTCACAGTTTTGAATCAGCTGCTCAGAATTTGTTTGATGCATTTTAAAGGTTTCCGTTTTATGAAAAACCAAAAGTTTTCTCAACAAAATTTTGTGTAACTTTCCGAACGGTACAATCTAGGATTTGCCAAAACTGTAAGTATACCTAGGTTTTTTTTAAATATCTCAGATTAATAAAAATCGACAGCATTTATTGGTTTGGCCTTGGTGATAAAAAAAAACTCTTGCATGCAGCCCTTCTTTTTTGCTTTCCACAATGGTTTAATTTTAAAAAATACGGTTTCATAATATACAAGTAAGTTTGCGATACACCCGACTGCAAATTTAACCATGTCAAGCCTTACGTACCCTTCCCCCTGCAACCCGCGATAAAATTCAAAATGGATAAATTAGCCCTCCGGCTGAAGAGGTTGATTATCACTGGCTAGATAGGCTCTGTGGTATCCCCAATAGAGAAATGTTGTGAAACTGAAGCTGGTGAAGAGGGAAAGAGATGAGAAAAAAGGAAGACGTTGAAATACCTGGTTACTTAGATCTTGTCACCAAACATGGCTAAAGCCGTATCAAACAATACATCGCTTCTAAGCGGTGCTTTTTCAACAGGGTGTTATTGAAAGTATCTACTACTATGATACTCATTTTGTTATTTATTCAAAAAAGCCAAATATTTCCTATTACGAAATACGAAGTTTTAAAAGGTTAATCTGCTAAAAATAAGAAAGACCCCAAATTATTTATTCCAAAATATTTTTAATTTTCCGATAAAAAAATATATTTAGAAACAAAGTCAGGAATTTACAAGCACAGTACAATAATAATTTATCAAAATCATACAGTAGACACTATTTAAAAACCGTCCAAATTTAACTGGAGATCACATTGTAAGGGGGAGGTAAAAAAATGTCAGACCGGGAAATTTGACCTCGGGTCCGGATGTCCGGTTTTTATTTAAAAAAATCAGAACTTTATATGTGCATATCATTTCCGGCCTAGCTTGGTTTGATAAATTTTATGAATATCCTAACAGAGCGGTTCAAAAGTACAAACTGACATAAGGAAAAGCCATATTTATATTCCGATATAAAAAGACCGCTAAATACAAAATTCTCCCCTTTCGGGGCACTCTATGGGGAGCCATAGAGCTACAGACCTAGAGACCAATAGTGCTCTTGGGGGGTGGTATCTTGGAAACCAATGGCTGTATATCTCGCTTTGGTCTCAAATTGTAGCAAATTTAGTCTACTTTAAAGCATACCAGTTTTGCACAACACTACTACACGTACAATGGAGTGGTGTGGTTTAATCAACTAGCAATAGAGCTGAGATTAGAACCTGACTACAATAAATTCAAAAATAAATTAAACAATAATATCTTAAATAATTTAACCACTTAGAACCGCATTAACCTTAAATTAACAATACTTTTTCAAAAAATTTATTTTATATAATTATTTTTTTATTTTTTATATTTTTTTTTACACATTTGATTTATGTGAGTACGTAAATATAATGTATGTGTTATAATTTTTAATTTTAATTAATTTAATTTTTTTAATTAAAAAAAAAAATTTTTTTTTTTCTCTTCCCTTTACACACGAGTAGTTAGTTACACTCTTGTAAAGGTTATATATTATATACATATATATGTTTATACTGTTTCTAATCAATGTTACATATTAGTATTTAATGATTTGAGTTTAATCCGATTGTAACCTGAAAATGCAATTACTCATGATTATGTTACATGTATATGTATATAAAAACTAATTAAAAAAAAAAAATTAAAAAAAAGTATAATGACTATACCAGTCAGACCCTTCCTTCACTGAGATATTGAGCAAAAACTGAAAAAAATCCACAAATTTCCTGGTTTTTTGGGTCCACCGCCGCTCGCACAGCACTTTCGAAGTTGCAAAATTTTTTTTTAATACTGGTTTAGGCCTTAACAACATATAAAAAAATCAGAATGACTGGACCTTTTGCAAGCGCGGGTGTACATCTTGACTGGAGTACATCAAAATTCTGCTTTAAGGTGTTTGAAAACGAGATGTTGTGGTAAATCTCCTGTAAAGAGAGACCTTTCTCTTATTTTGAAGGTCAATTGTGTAAAAATTCATCATACATATAATAAATGGTCTGAGTAATAAAGAGTGTCTGTGGCCTGTGGCAAGCCGACCCCTGGCAGCGTCTTTTCCAAACCTATAACGTTTCAGTCCCGGCAGCTACAAAAATTGGATAGGTTTTGCTGTGCAAAATCATCCACAAATCCTACACTAACGCAACCTAACGCCACTGAAATGGTGTAGGGTTTGTGGAGAAAATATCATAATATAAAGAAATTGTTTGGGAAATTTTTCGATAAAAATTCCGCGAGTACTTTTTATCAAGGATTTTTTTAGCAAAACTATTAACAGTGCCTGCCCTCCTATTTTAATCTTTGCCAACTTATCATCTTTGACGTTATCGGAAATATGGCGAACTCATTTTAATTAATAAAATGTACCATCAAAGTAAAATGGTTCGCATAAATTGCGCCGAATTTCAAAACTTAGTAACATTAATCAAATTTCTCATAAATATTAATTTCAATTTTTTATAAAATGAATTCACTTTTCGTATCATTTTTATGGGTAGAATATATACTTGACAGTGTATCCTGTTGGTTTTCACTTGTCAAAACGGATCTCGGAGGGCGGAAATGTACCCCACTGACGGAAATCCCAGGGAAAGCCCTTACAGCTACCTACCAAAAGCCCCCACGTAAACACCTGGAAAATCATTTCACGGCGAAACGAAGGCCTTCAAAGCGAAGGAATTTAAACGACCTGACACATATTTTTTTAACAATTTTGTGTGTTTAGCCACATTTAGGTATATTAACTGAGTTTATTAGGTTTATTGTTCTGTGGTCTAGAAGTGGTCACTTCAGATCACTTATTTTTTGGTTGTCCTCTAAAAAAATATCCCCTCTTCTATCTTTCTACTCTTATTCACTCATCAATGTACCTGTCATCTCTAAAACTGAATGTAAAGATCTTGGTGTTTACCTTAATAGCAAACTTATATTTAATAAGCTCATCGACTCAATCGTTCGCAGGTCATATAAAATGCTTGGTTTTGTTCTTCGCACAAGTACTCTTAAAGTGTTCAGTAACCCGCGTACAGTAGTAATGTTATATTTTGCATTAGTCAGAAGTACACTGGAATATGCCTCGCCACTTTGGAACCCGCAGTACAAAGTATACATAGATAGCATATAACATAATCAAAACAAATTTATAAAATATCTTAACTTCAAATTCAACAATAATTTTGAATGCACATTTCAAACTTTGCAACAAAGACGAGCAATAGCTGATTTGACATTTATACAAAAAAAATTAAATAATAACATTGACTGTATCGAACTTCTTTTCTAAGTCTGAACTCGACTCCAATCTTCCATATCATTTTGAAATTTACCGTTTAAATAAAAATAATATATTAAACCTTTCCTCTTTCCGTAATTTGAAATGATGGCCTAAAACACTCTTGAAGGGTGGAAGCCACAATTATTTGAAAGAAAAAACTGAGTGTAGCCAAATCCTGATTTGACATCTACTGTAAATTTCTTTGTGTTTTCCTTTTCTGGTTCAAGGTGGTATCCCGTTAGAGTTCGCATGAGCGTGGTTCCTACTACAAGCTGTCAAATCGTAATAATCTATACGATACCTAGTTCCTACTTGCTAAAGTGACTAAAGTTTCTTTGGACAAATTGTATAATTCCTTATTTGAAATTAAAAAAGTAAAAGAATATTAGACACATTTTTTTTATGCAAGGTCTTTCTTAACTGTTCTCAAAACGACTGGTATAAAATTTAACTAAACATGATAACGTTTTTTGTTGGTATATTTACATTTTACAAACGGCGACCGGAAAACTCAACTTTGAGAGTCATTAAAAGTAATGAAATTTTTTTATAAAAAATATTTAAATAGGTTACGTTGGGTTAGGTTATGTCCTATTTTTCAATTTATTTTTTTCATAGTTTTTAATGACTTTACGAGAGGTGTTGAGTTGACTTGATTCTTAGTTGGCATGGAACCTTTACAAACATATTTTTGTTTTATAATTTGTTCTGAAAAATTATCGTTATCAGAAACTTGTTACATGTATAGTTGTGTAGTGGCAAATTGTTCAGTAATTAATTTAAAATTTAAATAGTGGGTTAAATCAAGCATTGAAATTGAAACAAATACCTAAATACTAACTACGGGAAATTAACCTACGCAATATACAGGGGCGAACCGGGAAATTTTCAAGAATTTATCGCAAATATTTTTACTTAATATCAGGATATAGGTAGGTATCACCCTATCACGTCGGGGTCACCATTTATGGGATTAATTTTATTTTATTTTATTTATTTATGTTTTTTTTATTATTTACATGCCGCTAAACTACTTATGTAGTTTGTCGGCAGGTACATAATGACAATATTGGTACATTTTCAAACTTTGTATATATATATAATTTTATTGGTAAACATTAATTATATAATAATATAATATCCTGTGAAAGATGTATGGTAAATCAAATAAGTAGTTTGTAGTTACAATACTTGCAAGTTTATTTAACAAATTACAAACGAACAAAATACAGCATAAATTAATATTAAAATATAAAAATTGTATGTGGAGAGCGTACAAGCACGATTTACAAGGCTGTGTACTGACCGGGAGTTTAAGGTAGAATGGTTTGAATAATATTTGCTGCGGCGCGCGAGAGTGACACGAGATAAGGCTTGAATCCGATTGGTGTCTGGGGAACCAATCGGATCGCCGTGAGACTGCAGATCGGCGACCTTGTTCGACCTCCGCACTGGCTTTCGGTTGAAAAGTCACAAATCACATCACAAGAATTAAATCCTTGATTTTGTATACAATCGTATAAGGTTGCCGGTTGAAATCCCAGCCAGCCAAAGTAAATTTTATGTAATGTATGCTGCACCGTCCAGGGTGGAAGATAATCTGAGTATCCCCCGGTGGACGACCACCTTTCAGAATTGAAACGTTGCTTGAAATGGCTTGAGCCATGTTTATAGATAATTTATGAATAGCGAGGTACTTCCCCTTCCCACCACATTTAGCCTCACAACAAACCCCGCCAAATGGGGAAACCATAGTTCCACTGGCTCCAGATGGTTGCCAGTGGATTTTTTAAGTTATCTCCACACAGGAGGCCCTGAGGAAAATATTTTTTCAAGTCATTTTTATAGTAGTTTTTCATTTCATCTTTGAGGATGCTGTGTGGCGGGTCTTTTATGGAAATAAACGAGGAGAAATTCTGGGAAGGAAGGGGGTAAGAGGTGGGCAGGAATTTGGAGGTCAGTGTGTCTAAGAGTGTCAGACACATGAATCATCACTGCGGTGTAAGGCAATGGGTCTGTAGAGTCTGTCTGAAGAAGTCAAAGGGTCTCCGCAACCGTCCTCTTCCGATCCGGCCTGCCAAGCAGTTGGTCGACAGATGCATCCGCTGCAAAGACCTGGACAAATCTCACCCCTTACTAAATCATCAAACGTAGCGACCCATTTGTGGTGACCTATGGCAGAGGTACTGGTTATCTAATGAACGGATCCCGGGACGGCGGTACCCATACCCGCCTTGGATTGATTGGTTGAGACTTTTGTATGGATTCACCAAGTTTTCAAACATTATTTCTAACGGCGGCAATTTGACAATAATACGAGCACCGTTATTTAGAAAAACATTATTTCATAAACAAAAATAATAATAATTAACCTAAGGTTATCGTAACACCACTGATAGCTACCAACCTTAAATAACACGAAGTTTTCAAGAACACAACATACTATTAAAGGAAGTATTAAAGGAATTCTACCCTAACAACAAAGCGCTTAAAACTTTTCGTGTCCCTAATTAATAGAACCCACACAAATTTTTGTGAAAATAAACTATTAAACAGTCTAACTCCACCAAAACTACTCCCTCGGATAGTCGAGACAAGTGTAGCGACACTTAATCAAAAAGTCCAACCAAAGTAAGGATCAGCGTGTTTCAAAATAATCACTTTCTTTTTTATTAGGGTACATTTTTAATTCATTTAGTAGATTAGCTTTTAAGGGCTTGTTGCAAAACAAAGCTTTCCACGATATTCAATTAGTTTTAATCCCCGCGAAGCCACAAACAACCACTCTGGGGGACAATCCGGAGGCTGTGTGGGTTGACACGTATTACGGGTAACGTGGAATATGCCGCTTACGCCGCTAAATATTTATATACAAATATGCAACGTATGTAAATTATACATATTCTCTATGTCGTATAGATCTATTATATTTGTATATTTTTACGCGAATACCGCACAAGAGTCTCAACTGCTCCCAAGGAGCTAGTGAGAATATAACATCCCTAAGTAGGGAGAGAAAGGAGATGCGAAAGCGGAGGGTGTGGAGGTTTGGAGGATATAATCATCAAACACGGCTAAAGCCATTTCAAACAACGTTCAATTCTGAATGGTGGAATTACAGTAGGGCTGTACTGAGAGCATCTTCCATTCTGGAACGTGAACCTTATATTTTATTTTTATTATAAATCATTGCCACAGGTCACCCCAAGTGGTTCGCTACGTTTGGTGACTTAGCAGGGGTGCCCGGGTTCATGGGGTGAGGTTTGTCTAGGTCTTGGTGGCGGATACGTTTGCCCAACCACTGCGTGGCGGGCTGGATCGAAGGAGACTGATTAAGGGAGAACTTTTGACCTCTCCAGCTGGATTCTCCCGACCCTTCGCCTTGAGGAATAGGTTCATACGTCCGTCACTCCTGGCTACACTGACCCCCAGATTACTACCCACCCCCATACCTTTTTCCTACCCATATCTTCTTCTCATTCCTTTCCCTTAAAAAACCCTCCACACAGCATCCTCAAAGATAGCATAGGCCCCTAGGGAAATTGTTTTCCTCGGTGCCTCCTGTGTGGAACTAATGTAAAAAAAATGTGAAAATACAAATCAATCAAATATAATTTACTTGCGGACGCCGGTATTTGAACCCGCAACCTCCGTTTCGCTAGTTGAGAGCCTAGTCCCTCGACCACGGAGGACGTCATATACATTTTGGGTGTTTCGATTCAGAGATTATTTTTTTCAAGAGCCTGATGGACTAGTCTAAGATAGGAAAAGTTTATATCGAATCAAGTTTGTGGCAAAGATAAAAAATAACGCAGACGACTGAAAAACAATTTCTTTTTAAATACCGGTGTAATATTGAAAGCAGTGCGTTTGGGTAATAGGTGTATAGGTATTTGCGACTAGAAAAAATGTATTCAAATAAAAAATATATATAAGAAGAACGGTAAAAAATGCTGAAAAATATTATACAGAAAAGAGTTTTCCAGAAGATTTTAAATTCTCACTTTCAAATAGAAAGGAACTCCTTTTGTAAGATACTTCCGATCTCCATGACATTGAAATTCGCCTAGTTCGGTGGTTATGAATGTGAGGCCCTAAAAATTAAAAAAATATATATATTTAATGGAATATGGAAGAAAAACTTAAAAAGCAAGAAGGCTTGCCTTCCCGTTCCCGACCTTAAAAAAATGGATGATAAATTTTTTGATATTTTTTTAATTACACATCCCCTCAAAGGTGTGCATGTGATTTTAACATGTTTCAGTCGATTTTAAGCAATTTTAAAACCTGGCATTCAAGTATTCAAAATCCGAGTTTTTATCGGTTTTATCTGCTTCCTTCTTTGAGATTTGTTTCTCGATAATAATATGCAAATGCCAATATTTGTATTGAAATACAATTGAAGTGTTTGACAGAGTGACACATTTCAAGCTCGTCATAACAAAAAAATATATTTTGCACGAATGAAATGACTATTATTGTCAGATTTGTTTGCACCTAATCTTATTTTCAACATTATTATTTTTTGTTTGACAGTTGTTGTTCCTAACTAGAAATGTATTTCACGTAACAATCTAATAGATTGAAACATGCAGGGAAAGAAATAGGCAATTTCAGAAATGTACCCATTTATCAGTCGTGAGTGTTTTAACGCTAAACCAATCGTATTAACAAGTCTCGTTTACAATTTTTGTATTGCTTGGACATTAACTATGCAACAATTTCTAGATATTTTGTTTTAACCAGCAAACTTAAAACTTAACCATTTATAACATATATAAACTTAAGTTTTAAGTTTGCTAGTGAATGACACGAATGTGTCGAAACCGGTAGCAGATAAATTAAAATTTAAAGTAACAAATGTACATGGAAAATTAAACGTCTTAAAAAAAAACAAAAAAACGAGTGTGCTTTAGACCATACGATTGAAGTAAAACTTCACTAACTTATATCTCCTTCTCAACTTCCGTTCGCCTCGCCCGACCGTTGGCCTCGCCCGATCACACTTTTCATAACGCTCTCGTCACGCATTCACCAGCTTACTCCCCAAGTCTTGCTCCTACAGTGTGATACAGACAATAGGCCTGCACTGTGTCGATATACGAAACGTAACTAGCTATGAAAGAAAGAGAGAAAGAAAATGTGTGCTCGCACCTCTCTTTCTTGCCCCTACAGTAATAAATACGAAACGTAACTCTCTCTTTTTCTATCTTCACTAACTTATATCTCCCTCTCAACTACCGTTAACCTCGCTTTGCGTAACGCTCTCGTCACGCATTCGCCAGCTTACTCCCCAAGTCAAGCGTGGGTTAATTAAGAAGTTTTACTTTAAAAAATCTCTTACTGGCCGAAGGCCGAACAATCCCGTCATAGTTCAACCAGTGTTACGAAACACAAATACTTAAAAATTAAGAATAGGTAGATATTTCGTGCTCAAATCGTTTGTTTAATTTTTAAACTTACCCATTGTACCAAATCATTTACTTTTTTATTTCAGATAAAATAGTTTGTTGGAATCATTAAGACTCAACTATCACCAAAGGTAGATCAGACTATCTTCGGTGATAGTTTACCACAACAATAAAACGATAAATGCAGCTGCTATTGTCACGTAACTGCTACGTGTCTCACGTAAAAGAGCTAATATTACTGCAAGGGTAGCTGTAGGTATGAATAACGAATTCAAAAATTTATATTTTAAATGTTGAATTATTGCGAAAACAACATGAAATAAAACATAATACGAAGGTGAAAATTTTTAGAGTGTACTCTTTTTTTATAAAATTTGACCCATTTCATGAAATCGAAAAAATATAAGAAAAAATTAATAAAAAATAAATAAACCAAGTATCCTTGATGCCGGTATAATTTAAGATTTTATCTGCAAAACTTTTTTTCGTACGTGTTGCTTTTCCTCTTCGAAGCCCGGCGTGTGGATGTTAATTTAATTTGATTAGTTTGTGTTATGTCATGCGACACGCTCCAGAATGAAAAATACTCTCAGTATCGCCCTGGTCCAAGACCACAATTTAGCTTTGAAACTTTGCTTGAAATAGCTTCAGCCGTGTTTGGTGACCAGATCTGAATATCCAGTCACTACCCTCACTTTCCAGTCAATAACCCCACTACCTTTAACCTCACAACATACCCCAACTGGGAATGCCATGGTCTCACTGGCTCCTGACGGTTGGGAACCCTTGAATCTCTTGTTCACATAAAAAATCTTTTTCCTGAAAAAGCACGCTACTGCCATATACGCTGTTACTACATAGTACTTAACCCAGTATTATGTCACCTCTTGTACTGTGTTCTGTTCACGACGCCGTAGCCGCTATCCGGTGTCCACTCTCCACCATACTACATTTGCTTGTCTCCTACCCGTGGACAAAGTTTGCGTCAGAAGTCAGTGGCCAGTTTCCTACCAACCACCAGGCGGATTTTTGTTTGTCAACAGAGTTCACACACTCACTTCCTAGTTTTGCTACTAAACTTTTTTCACTGGAGTCGGACAGGTGAATCGGAAACAGAATAAATACTAGACTCATAAACAACTCCTGAAAAGTTTGGCAGATTTATATTTCCATAAAAAATACAATAGGTATTTTAATAGTTCCAGAAAAATGGGAAAAGAGTTGTTTCTTTAATTAGCTTTTTAACGCCAAAAAGGGGGTTAAATTGCGTGGAATCAGCAATCCGATTATAGCATTCCTGATTTCTGAGAAAATATGTTTGAGGTGATAGGAACGGAAGGAACTCTAAGGCAGAGACGACGGACCGCCAAACAACTCGGTCTTGGTACACACTTCTTGCCTCAATCACATTCATACATCGTCTCATATACACTCTTATATTATTCTGACTATTGACATGGTCCGACTTTTGATCGTGCCATATCTTCCTCAGGCGTTGCCGATTTCTTTTACCATTCACATTTGCATCATATATTCTGATTACACACATTTCTTCGCTCATTCGCTCTACATACATGTCCAAACCATATGAGCGTCCTTTTCTTAAACTTACTCATTACGCTTACACCAGCCACGCATTTTTTTCGGATCTCCACATTTCTCACACGATCATATATAGATTTACTTTACTTATTTGGGATTCCTAATTATTTTTACATGAAATGAAAAAAAAGTGAGTTGACGATAAAGTTTTAATACGTGAATGTGAAATGTGCTTGTGTTTTTTTTCGTTATCCGTAATTTTGGTTAATATAAAAATATAAGGTGAGCAATTTTGAATTTTTTTTTTTTGTATTAAAAATTTTTATATTTAAAAGTCACATGTTTAATTCGAATTATAAAATTTGAAACCGTACTTCGTCGTACACTTTTTAGTTTCCGGAAACATTTAGAGAAATTCCTTTTACTTCGATTTTATTGCAAAGCGGAAATATTTTGACACTGCGACAAAATAGGCCCGAGGCCTGAGGAGTTTTTAAACTTTTTACAATTTTTTTAAACTTATGAATAGGTATTAAGATATTTTACACATTACTTATAAAAACTCTGTAGATTATTTTTTCCTTTTCTTAGTTATTTCGAAAAACAGAAGAGCTAGAGAGAAAATTCGAAAAATACCGTCTCACAAAAACTGTACATAATAACATTTTAGCATAGAGTACTTACTACCTATCCGAACTCGCAATAAAAAATCTAAATTCTGTGAAATATTTCACAGATAAATAACTCGCAAGATATTTGAATTAGGTACCAGATCCATTATGTACTTTGGATGCCATTACCAAGAGATCTGTACAGCCAAATTGAACAGCCTATTTCCCCCATAAAAGCTTCGCCAAAGTCCCCCTTTCCACGGGAAGGTAATATTAAAATAATTCTCCCCCCGGATTCGAAGCCAGGCCGAAGCTTTTTAATTTCATGTTAAAAACCGGTAGAGTTTTCGCAATTAATTTTTAACATGCGGAAACCATAATTTAATGCATTATGAATTTTCGGGCTTTAAAAACGAGTTAAGAGCCTAGAGTTTTTTTCAGTTATGCCCAACGCAACGCGATTAAAATGAAAATACGTTTATGGTTTTGAATGCTCCTTGAGGTGTAAAGTAGATACGTAAACACGCTTTGCTGCGCGATTTCATGCAAAGGTTCTTAACCAAACATGGAAAAAATACATTTCCTTCGTTTGTAATAAGAGTTTTTTTCAATTTACGAATGAATATTTATTTCTTTAGCTAAAGCGGATAAATACCGTTTAAATTGGAAAGGATACGGGCGTTCTGTAATCTGTTCAAATCACTCCATCAATATTGAATTTGTGTGTTCCGAATTGATTTAATAAACACATATCTCTTGGAAATAAATACGTGTTTCATTTTATATAATTTTCTGAACTGAATGCATTGTTATAATTGAATCCAACAACATTTTATCAAAAAAAAAATTATTCCCTCATGCTCTTACTTACTTAATTAAAGACCTTTAAATTATTCCTTATTCATTCTTATGCATCGATAAAAAATAACAATCACATGCTTCGTTTGATTTAGTTAAATTATTAATTCCCTTAAAATGTGCTTTTCCAATGACAAAAAAAACGTACAAAGTGGGCCTAATATTGAGTGCTTTTATTAATACCATGACGATCCATGTTTACGGTACCGTGACAGCACAAAAAAGACCATAAACATACTTACCTTATCACTTATCACAATAATGCTGCAGCTCTTTCAAAAGATGAAGGTTCCCAATGTAAGTAGATCTGATTCCTCCAAAGGAAAAAAGTCATAATTTTCTTGCACCTTTCTCGTACACCACACTGTGACGTCTTTGTAGAGCCTTACAATACTACGCATGCAAAATAGTTACAAGGATAATATTGAAGTGTGAGTGAATTCCAAAAATTGAAAAACGTGAAATGTCAATGCGCTGGTGGTTTTGCTTTTTAAACATATAATGCTGCAGATCTTTACATACTTAATGCTTTACATACATAATACTTACATAATAAATAATAACAGTCGAAAATGAGGTGAACGTATGTCTGCACCCCCCCACCAAAGGAAACATACAATCATTATCATACATCTCCCTCACACGAATAAAGAAAATGAAATGCAAGGAAATAGTAGTACTTTGGAGGAAATAGTCACACGTATTTTGTGTGTTTCACCATCATTTAATGTGTAAAAAAGAGCTGCAGCATTATGCGATAAGGAACTCATGTTCATTGTCTTTTTTGCCGTCACGGTACCGTAAACGTGAATCGTCACGGTAATTATAAAAGTGCTTAATGAATTCAATTCTCCGGAGCGTTCTAATTGTGACGTATAATTGGGAACTCAATATCACATTCTGTGCAACGTTATGTTACCTTCATATAATTATAATTACTCTTACATAATCTCATACTCATCGGCCAATAACGTCATTGAACAGTGAAAGCACAACGCAATAAATAAAATTATAAGATCGTGACTCTTATATTATACTAGCGAGTTCCCGGCATGCGTTGCAATGCCACTTAATAAAGACATTGTTTCTCCCAGCGTGTCCTTTTCCATTCGTCCCCTTCCATTCCCCTTCCCCTCTCATGTTCCCTTTCCCTCATATGTTCCCCCTCCACCTTCCCCCTCTAATCTCCTGTTCCCCCGTCCCGCCAACCCCCTCCCGCTTTCCCCTCCCCACTCCCACGTTTTATACATTCAGTCCCGGTACATTAATTTTTGAAAGAGCTCGCGTGCCATCTATTGCAATTTTTTAATATTAATTTTTAATATATTACAAGCATTACATTGGTAATTGAAATTGTGACATTTTTGACAGTTTCGTAAGAGTTTTTGTAATGATTAAAAACTTTTCGGATGTATTGTCATGTGGTTATAATAATCCAGAGACCTTCGCTAAGGTGAAAAGAAGGTATTTTGAAAGTTTCAAACATTTCCTATGCTTTATATAGCAATACATAAACAACATACGTACATACACACATGCAAGTAAACATGCACTCATTTTTAATATATTATATATTAAAGTAAACACGGGTAGATATGTTGAACATTGACAAGAGTGATTTAAGGAAATCATTCCTTACGTGGTAGCAGTTTTCCGTATAGTCTGACTTGAAAATTGCTTGCTGTACAGCGCTGCATTTCCGGGGGTGGAAAAGCGCCGGAAATTGTGACAAATCCAGTTCACTGGACCTGAATTTACATAAATATTGCTGGTCTAAGGTCTAATCGACCCTTCTCGTAGGCGGCCAAATCAACATAACAAGGAGAAGTCGACAAAACTGGCGAAACGTGCTCGATATTTATAGAAAATTATTGACTGGTCAGTTTTGCAGATTAGCGTAAACTAAATCAGAGTTTTTTAAATTAAAATTTAATAATGTTATTACGAAGTTCTGCAAGAATTTTAGTTTTTATTTTTGTTACAGCTGTTTCAACAACATCAATTTAGACACATTAAAAAAATTACATTTAGATTGGTACAAATAAGTCGTCTCAAAGTGGTTTAACCACAATTTGCAAATGGCCTTGTTAGCCGAAACAGCTGTAACAAATATAAAAACTAAAATACTTGCAGAATTTGATAAGAACATTATTAAATTTAATTTAAATTAATTTTGATTAAATTAAATCGAGTTCTACGAATTAAACCCAAAAACAATTGAGAAATCAGAGAGGAATGCGTGTTATTTTTTTTAACTAACACATAGACGTCCCTGAGGAAACTGTTTCCCCTCTAGGCCTGTGTCATATTTGGGGATACTGTGGGGAGGGTAGCCCAGATTACCTCAGTATAAATACAATTATCATAAATATTCACATTTCCAAAGTTATATACCTACTCTTAGTTTCGTCCTGGTGAAAGACTGCCTAGCTTATTTAATTTAAAGTATTTTCTCAACAGATCTGAATATCAGGGAACAATTTGCCGGAACCATTTATTGGAAACCAATACCTCTGCCATAGGTCATCCCAAGTGGTTCGCCACGTTTATGACTTAGCAGGGATGCCCGGGTTCGTGGGATGAGATTTGTCCGGTTCTTGTCAGCGGATGCATCTGCCCTCCAGCTGCATGGCAGGCCGGATCGGGAGAGAATGGTTGAGGGAGTCCCTTTGACTTCTCTAGCCGTACTCTCTTGCTGCAGTGGGAGGGATGGATTCATACATACGTCACTCCTGGACACACTGACCCCCAGATTCCTGCTTATCCCTCATATCCTTTTCCTTCTCAGAACTTCCTCTCCTTCCTTACCTAAAAAAACCCTCCACATAGTAGCATCCTCAAAGATGACGTAGGCATGAGTAGAATTGTTTTCCTCGGGGCCTCCTGTGTGGAGCTAATGTTAAAAAATAAATAATTATAATCCAACTTCGCCATCTCCCCATCTTCTTCCCCTCACAACATTCCCCATTTGAGGATGCCATAATCCCATGAGCTCCGGACAGTAGGAACACTTGTGCGGAAAGCATAATTTTTTTGTTCATCATTCATTACTCTACCCCTGATGGTGAATTCCGTGTACCTACTCGAAAATAGATATTGAAAACAGATAATCCGTAGTTATTTTTCAATTTTTATTATAAAATAAATAAACGAAATTCCAATGTTTAAATCCATAGGCGCAGCAACAAAGTCATCCACAGTTTGTTTTTTAGTCTCTCAATTAATCTATGAATAAACAATTTTTGTGAAAAAAAAAATTTAGAAGTCGTTCGCCTAGTTCAAAATCATACGAATAATGCATTCACAAATCGTCACCTCAGTTGGACAAGGTTCTAACTGTAATTATTTTTCAAAAATGACCTGTAAATGCAAAACCGTTTATTTTGTTCATTTCTATAAGCAAAATAATTTTCAGGACCATTTGTGTTGTGTTTCCAAAGATACTTGTGTGAAGAAATTCTAAAATCTAAAATCAAGCTCCATTTATTTTGCAAGGTTCTAACATCACTTACAATCTATAATTTGGTTTGTATCTGGCAGTTGATAGTTGTTAGCGCATTATAGTTCGTCACTTTAGTTGGAAATGGTTCTAACTTCGCCTTACTGAGGTTTCAAAGTTTGCGAAGATGATTTTTCGAAATCTATTTCAATTTTTGATTTTGAAATTCAATCTTGTAAAAAGTATTTTCGTGTATCATATTTTAAAGGAAAACATTTAAATAGAACGTGTACCTATATTGGCATCACATTAGGGTAATGTAGTTAGAACCTTATGAAATGAAATAATTATATTGTGCCCTAGCTGGTTGCACATGGTTCTATCTGCATGTTTAGGTATGTGTTGAAGGTTCCATGACAACTCAGAATTAAAGTGGACTCAACGCCCCTTTGAAAAGTCATGCAAAAAAAAATAAAAATAATCCATATCCTAACCTAACGTAACCTATTTAGCTTTTTTTTTAAAAATTTTCAACCCCTTTAATGAATTTTCAAAGGAGCTGTTGAGTTGAATTCATTCCGTGTTGAGTTGAATTCGTTCTGAAATGGTAAGTATATGCCCTATTTAAATATTTTTCTACATGTTCAAAATACTTTACACAAGTCTCAACCTCAAAATCTGAAATTAGTAAACATACGTTCTTTTCTTTTCTTTTCTTTTCTTTTCTTTTGTTTTCCTTTATTCACATTTAATTATCCACTTAATTTTTTTTTTTAAATATTATTTTATCATCCAAGGATTAAGATATCAAAATTAGATCAATTTTCTACCACTTCGGATTAGGCTCAGCCTAGTGAGGTTGTATTTAATAAAGAAGTTGTTTCTCCCAGCGTGTCCTTTCCCATTCGTCCCATTCCCCTTCCCCCCCCCCCCCTTCCTCTCCCGCGTTCTCACTCTGATTCCTCCACCTTCCCTCTCCCCATCCACTCCCCCCTTCCCCCGTCCCGCAAACCCCCTCCCGATTTCCCTTCCACCTCCCCTTTCCCGTGAACCCCATACCCGAATTCCCCTCCCCCTTTCCACATTTCATACACTCAGTCCCGGTACATTCAGTTTTAAAACAGCTCGCGTGCTACTTACTGCAATTTTTATAAACAAATTTCATAATGCCAGATCTCACCAGTAGTCTTATATAAATAAACCTTGTTCTGACAATAACAAACACAAAAAAAAAATTATCCTATTTGGTGCAGTCGTTCGGAAGTTATGCGCGTACATACATTTCGGCGATTCATTTTTATTTACATAGATAGATAGATAGATAGATAGGCAAATAGACAGAAGATCGATAGATAGATAATATTATCTTGGAAAATAAATAATTTTTAAAAGATAATGAAAAATCGTCTTGCAAACGTTGATTATCTCAGAACATGGTAAAGTACTCGTAAAGTTAGAACTGAAGTGACGAAATGCAGAATGTATGCGCCGCAGTAAACTTTTGCACAACTTTCACAGAAGCAGCAAAAGCTGTTGGGAGTTGCCACGCTACTGTTGATATTTTCGTCATCAAAAGAATATCAATCACTTTATTTGGTTTTCCATGAAAATCCAGGTTCCACGAGTGTTTTAAGTGAAATTTTTATTTTATCTTACTTACTCTCTGTTGTGAACGCTCAATCGTATTGTTATAAAAACACAGAGAATTGTGTCCACCCACGTGTGTAAAGTTTGTTTGTTTTTTTATGGTTCGTTTAACATCTTGTCTATGTTATTTCTCTTTAGCAGATACCTTATTCTTCAAAGAATACTGTCGACAATCCTAACTCACCGAAAGTGTTCACTTATACTTTGACTGTTTTATTGGCGTATAACAACCCTTTCTTAGGCTATCTTTTGTTTTCCTGCACACAGTTTATATTTTTTATCAAACTATGCAGAATGATTTTGACGAAAAACATAATAATTACAGCTCTTACGAAAATGATTGACAAAGAAATAAATCTTTTTCAGAAAGGCTACTATTTTTTTTTTGTTTCCACTAAATCGAAGAAGATATTTTTTTATTTCGAAATTGTGTTTTTTCCACGCATAAAAACATACATTATGTTGCTTAATTATAATTCAGAAACATTAAAAATCAGAATGTTTTATCTCAATAAACGCCCGGGTTGTTGGCAATTAAATTATTATTATCAATTATTTATTTATTCTCAAAAATAGCAAACATCGGGAAAAGTTATGACACGCCACTGTTAGCTAATAAAACTTGGATAATCCTACTCGCAGTTCAAATTCCAAAATTCCAATTGTCAGTCAGAATTTAGAGGTCATCGAAAAGTATTTATAAATTGGGCGTAAAAAATTTCACTCATTCAAAAAGCATTCAAGGCACGAACAAAATTGACGTTTCGTTTTACGATTCCTTCCCCGGGGAAATTACAGATTTAAAATCTTTTATTGCGTGATTTATTCCTCGGATTTCTGAGCCGGTTAAACTATTTTAAACGTATTGCTATACTATAAAGTGTGTAGTTATGCATCCTGCTTACATTGTTAGGCTTTCTTAAAAATTGCTCTGAAAATCCATTTGAGAGCTTTTCTGCTGAATGAAGCAATAATAATTTTTATTTTAGTAATTTGTACATTTAAGTTTACAAATTTCTAATTGATTATAATATTTCAAATTCACTATATTTTTTCAAGTTTTATGTAGCTCCTACAATACATCTTGAACTTTCTAATTGGTGTGGACTTTAAAGTTTCTGGTAGTGTGTTATACAACTTTATTCCCTTGTACAGTAGACTGTTCTGCGTATTCGCTTTGTCCTTTTTTTGTAGCCTAATTTCCTTGCACGTCCTTGTGTTATATCTGTGAATGTCTTTATTGTATACAATTTTATTTGAGAAGTATTTTGGTAACGTGTTTTTCAATATTTTGTGGATAAATACCATCGTGTTCAAGGTCAGCATCTGTTTCACGGTCAACCAATTTAGTTCCTTTAACATTTTAATTATTTTTGAAAATCTGTTTCGTTGAAGAATTGTTCTCATTGCCCTGTTTTGGAGAATTTGTAACTTATTTTGTTCTCTTTCGTTACATAGGAAAAGTATACTTGAGCAGTAGTTGAAGTGTGGAGCAATAATTGAATTGTATATGGTGATTGCAGTTTTTCTAGAAATTTTTGGCCGAATTCTTCCAAAAAAAGATATCTTTTTGCCAATTTTCTTTTGGGTGTATTCAGCATGTCTATTGAAGTTTAGTTTGGAATCTAATATAACTCCTAAGTATTTCATTTCAGTAACATTTTCAATAATTTCACCATCAATTTTAATTTTGCTTTCACTGGATGTCTTCTTGTATCCAATCACCATACATTTTGTTTTTTTTGTATTTAATTTAAGCTTATTTATTTTTAGCCATCTTGATACATCATTTAGTTCATTATTTAAAATGTGTATTAGTTCTTCATAGTTATCTCCAATTAAGTATATTAGTGTATCATCGGCCAATAGTCGTACTTTGCATTTTGAAAATATTTTCACCATGTCATTAATATAGAGTATGAACAATGGAGGTCCAAGGACCGATCCCTGTGGTACTCTTAACTTATTTTCCATTGGTTTTGAAAATTGATTATTTATTTTTGTTACCTGCTTTCTGTCTCTGAAATACTCTTGTATTACGCATGAAAATAATTAAAAACTGCTTTAATCAGCACATATTTTATCCAAAAGGTACAAGGTATTCACAAAAGCAGTATTTTTTCAAAATTTCACGTCATATCCGAGGTGTTTACAGTTCAACAAATTTATTGGTCGTAAAATATGATGGATTTCACGGAATGAAATCTTTCCATACAATATGTTATATTTGTCTACAAAAATATTGGTTCCTGTTCACTGCGCCAGTCGTTTTAGAGAATTTGAACAATTCATCAAAGTTAATTTTCACGTCTGTGAAAGTTCTATTCAAGTTCTGTTATCATTTAATTTATGTTAAATAGCTGACCAATGATGATAATAATAATATAACTTGAATAGAACCTTTACAAAAGTTGAAAATTAGCATTGAAATTTGTTAAATTGTTAATATTCTTTGAAAAAACTGGCCCCATACAGAAACATCAATTTGATTGTTACAAAAGTGGTTCATAAACAAAATCACAAAATATGTAGGTAGCAGTGGCGGTCCGTGAGTTTTCAGTGAGCTAGAGCGCTGAGATTGAAAAATATGACGTTATTGACGTTGTTGTAGCTGAAAATGATTTTTTTTCCAGAATTTTATCTTTTTGTACGGCGATCTTCAGGATTCCTTCAGTCAAGGGATGCGCCGCATCCACATACTGAAAGATCTTCACACAAAAAGTTGAAATTTAAAAAAAATAATAATAATTTTCAGTTTCAACAACATCAGTAAATTCGTATTTTTCAATCTTAACATTCTAGCTCACTGAAAACTCACTGACCGCCCACTGGTAGGTAGGTAATTTTAAAAAAGAATCGTTTTTTTGATAAAACACTGCCCACGCTATCAGATCTGTTCAATACCAACTATTTTTATCAAAATGTATTCATTTTATAACTACGATGATATTTTTAAAACTATTATCACAGAAACTGATCTGAAAACCTTCAAAATTAATCCGAATAATAAGTATTTTATCTGGTATCTTACAATAATAGTATTTTATCTGGAATCATACAATATTGAAGATTATTCTTTGGTAAGTAATGAAAAATGTACGCGTAATACAAAATTCTGTGTAAATTTGATTATAACCACTTTGTTTGAGTTTTGTGTTGGCTACATTGATACTCGGAACGACTTTCAATTATTTATCTGCAAAGAGAAGTGTATAATCCATGTTTATTGTATTTATCGACCATGACGAAATATATATACAAAGGTTCTCTTAGCACCTTCAATAGCAGATCTAAGAACCATATTCCCTTTGACACACTTTTTTGTAGGGGTCTGAAAAATATTTATATTTGAGCCTCCACCAAATATGTCTTGATTCGCTTTTGCTTAAATAAAATTTTGAACACCTAGATATATAGCTTTAATTTTTTTTTTCAAATATCGCTTTAAGCCATATTATCGACAAAATCATTTTACCAGAGCGATTGAAATAAATCAAACCTGTTCGACCGAGTGGTAATATGTCAAAGAGTTTAACAGTCCGAAAATGAGAAATCATTTTTACGATAACAGTTACTTCGATTAAAAAACTTTGTAGAAGATATATTTTTCATATGAAGGAAACTGTCCATGACTGTCATTTTTTTGTACGTATGAAATCACAATTTACACAATTTGTGGTTCGACGTAATTATAATGTTGATAAAAAATATATTTTGTAAATCACTTTTCTGAGAATATGTGAAATACGAACCGGTTTCGGGTCAGCCTGAGTTTTCCTTGGGACTGTATATATATATTAAAATATAAATACAATAAATAAGGAATCAGAAGATAAAGAAAGACATTAATTTGTTTAGTGGGGGGGAGTAGCTAAAAGAAAGGGGGTAATATTGGGTGTGGGGAAACAGATGTGAAACACATCTGATATTGGGCATGTATTCGATAAATCTTTTTTTTTTGGTTTTAGGCAATTCACCCTGAAAAGAGTGCTTTGTGCCGGTAATAGTTAAAGTGGATAAAAAAATTCGATTAATCTATTGGGAAAATAATAAAACAAATTAAATATTGGACTCATTTAGATCACTAAAACAAATTATATATTGAATTCATTCAGGTTAATAAACTTACATAAAGCTGTATGAACACGAGAATTGTTAAGAGATAAAAGGTATGAAATGTTAAGGGGGGACTGGTGTGTGATTTTAATAAGCCGGCGGTATATGTTCTTCAAAGATGAATGGTTTTTACAGTTAAAGAAAACGTGGTCGAGGGTTTCCTCTTCCACACCGCACTGGCAGACCGGATCATCTAAAACTCTAATTCTAGACAAGTGAGATGCAATTGAACAGTGACCAATTCTCATTCTCGAAATACATGAAATGAATCGTTTTGAAAGTTTTTTACCGTGAAACCATGGCTTAGCAGGAATATGGTTTTGAATTCCAGCATAGAAAGATCCAGTTCTTATTTTGGAGACTGCCCAATTTTCTTCCCAGGCACGAGTCATGTTGGATTTAAGAATTGGGAAGACATCGGAGATAGGAATTCTAAAATTTAGTGGGATAGTTCCGGAATCTGAACCAGATTTGGCGAGAAAATCGGCCATCTCATTACCCTCGATACCCAAATGGGCAGGTACCCAGGCCAATATCTCGATAAATCTTATTGATTTTTCTGTAAACGAATATTAGATATTTATTTTTATTATATTTTCATTGATCTATTCCATTTATATGGAGTACGTCTGTACCAGAAGATTTCTGAAAGGGTGTTCTTTATCAATAAATTTTTAAAGGTCACTAACATTTCGGACGGCTTACTTCACAGAATTTGAACAATTCGTCAAATTTCGTCACAATATTATTTTATCAATAGTCGGTTATTTCACAGTACTTGGATAATAAATAACAGAACTTTAGTAGTACATTCACAGAACGGGAACATTAAGTACCCATACTTACATTTTTGTACAAATCATTTTAATGTAGGTATAGTTTACGCGTTACTCTCGAATGGTTATTTTAGAAAATCCAGTTTCGGGTATTGTATGTGAGGACTGATTTTTCAATGTTTTTTTTTCCAGCTCCCAAATGCACACGCCCAAGTCCTTCATGAAGGCCAACAGCCAGACGGAAATGCTGGACAGCGGGCTGGCCCGTTCTGACACCCTGCGCGGCTCCTCGGGCGACGGAGCCGAGGGTGACCTCGGTCCGCTGAGCAACGTGCGGTTCGCGGTCTTTGCGCTGGGCAGCTCCGCCTACCCCAACTTCTGCAAGTTCGGCAAGGACGTGGATTCCTTGTTGGGACAGCTCGGCGGAGAGCGGCTCATGGGAATGGAGACCGGGGATGAGATGTGTGGACAGGATCAGGCGTTCAAGAAGTGGGCGGGAGAGGTGTTCAGGGTAAGCATCTATTTTTTTTTTACATGAATACCGCACAAGAGTCCCAACTGCTCCCGTCTGGAGCCAGTGGGACTATGGCATCCCCAATTGGGGTATGTTGTGAGGCTGGAGGTAGTGCGGAGGGGAAGGAGATAGGGAAGAGGAAGGTGGGGAAGTACCTGGCTATTCAGATCTGGTCACCAAACACGGCAGAAGCCATTTCAAGCAACGTTTCAATTCTGAATGGTGGTCTTACACCAGGGCGATACTGAGAGTATGTTCCAATCTGGAACGTGCCGCAAATATACTATATATTATTTTAAATGAATAAATTGTGAAATACACAAATTAATCAAATAAAATTTATTTGCCACGCCGGGATTCGATCCCGCGACCTTCGGAATGCGAGTCAAGCGCCTTACCGCTGCACTACGCCGGCCGTCATCTATACTAATTAAATTATGTGAACTGTATTCCTCGCGTCCAAAAAAGTATATACATATAAGAAGATTTATTATTCAAACAGATTCACTTTTATTTAATAGTGTGGATCGATTTTTGTTTTTTTTTTGTTTTTCTTAGCAGCGGGGTGTGGAATGGATGCTCTATGGGGATACTTTTAAAAGTCATTATGACAGCATTCAGATATTTCGAGTGCAAGTACTGCCACAAGTCAATTCAAATTTTACAAAAACACCGAGAAACTAGAAAAAGAAGGGTTTGATCTTTGCTCAATAAAAGTAGTTAAAATATAAAAAAAATCAAACTTTTCATTTACTTATAATATTATCTACTAATCAAGAAACAATAAAAGTACCATTGCTACACAAAAAAATCACAAACAATTTTAAAAAATAATGTCAAAAATCATAAAAGTTATTGTGTTTTATAGTCCTTCGAATTGAACACTAGCGTTACTCGACAAGATTCTAGCTTGTTTTGTATCCACCCTTAACGTCTTTCAGGGTCGTAAACAGCAGAGCATGATGCTGTTACCACTTTGATGCATCTTTCCGTGGCTTGCGTGTGACAGGGCATCAATCGGAACTTGCACAAAATGTTTAATTCGATAATTTCGTTATTTGCAATGGCATCAATTATTGTATCGCTAGATATCAGTTTTGTAAGAGGTGGTTCTGATGGTTTTTCCCAGTAGATCAAGTCAATATAGTCTGCTGCGTTAAATTAAAAGTAGGTAGCTTAAATACTCTTATTGGAGAGAACCCTGACGTACGTTCTCGGATATTTAGAATCCGTCTCAGAACCAACTCTCTAATTTGTCTTCGTTCGTCGTTTAGCGTACTAATAAGTATATTTTCGCTGTGGCCAAAATACCCGTTGCGTTGAATTACGGGATCTACCACCTTTTTGAAATGCTCTGGAAGGTAACGAGACAATTTTATGGTTTCGTGGAGGAGTCTCGCCCCGTAAACACGCGAAGGTTGTGTTTTTTTATTATTTTAAACCACATCGGAGTATACACTCTTAGCATAAATTCAGTCAATATCACCTGATTTTCTGTCGGATTCTTGGTTGAAACGTAAAGTCGGTGAATAGTATTGGCTGTTGTTAACAAACGCAAATGACAGATTTTACCAGGGTTTCTTTTGGCTAAGTTTTCGTTACATTGTCCTTCGGCGATTGCTCGGCACATTTCCAATAAATAAAGCTGGTCTGTGCTAAGGTCGTCACGGGATTTTGTAATGCCCGGTAAGTTGCATTCTATTGCTTGAAATTCTATCACAGGAAGATGTTCACAGTTCTTGAGTAACTTTCTTAGTTGGTCGCTAAAGCTTCTAGGACCTGTTGTCGTTCCATCAAGGTATTCGAAAAGGTGTCTCAAACTTAACTCGTTGGCATGTATTTGACAGACCAACCACTGAAGTGGACGATGGAGCTTTCCTTCAAGAAGTCGAATAATGCCAGACTTAGTTCCAGTATTAACTGCTGTTCCGTCATATCCGATAGCCACGATGCACGCTAAATCAATGGATTTTGCCACAAAATATGCAAACAATTTGTGAGCTATTGTTTTAGCATCACCGAACTTAACGCCTATGTGGCCAATGTATTGTGAGCCAGGTTCTTTCAAAAGACTGATATGTTCTTCTATCACAACTTTTCTGCGTCCATCCTACATGATTAATGTTTTATCCTTTCAACCTTCAAACGATATGCAAATGCACGAATCAAAATGGGGCTGATTGATGGCAGTCAGGCAGTGTGGTCCTAGTTTTGGCACGAGCACGTCGAATCTTATTACGATCGACCACGTTTGTTAGATTATCTGTTGTCACTAATCCAATATCTTGCATTGTAGCGCAGACGATGGCAGCACCCGCCCGATCAGAAATACTGTATCGATCCAATGTTCTGGATACAACAGATAGTCTACTGTCTGTTGGATTTATTACATAAGAAGAAGAAGTAGATGAAGCCAAGTATTGTTGGTCAGTTGGAAGATCAACGTTAGTAAAACTTGAAACTATACTGCGAGATGGGACGGTTGATCTAAATATGTTTGTTGCGTTTCTTGGTATAGTGCGCGAAAGTGGACTCAGCAATTTGTCAAATTTTCGCGGGATTAATAAAAAATATCAATTTTTTTAAATGTTATTATTTAAGGCGCGGCAATTTTTATTCATTATGAAATGTAAAAGTAAAAATTAAAGTATTCATATTGACACAAAACTGTTTTAAAAAGGGACAATTTTTTACCAGATTGTAAATAATTCAACTGCTTTGTGGCAGTACTTGTTATCAAAATTTTAAATTGTTATTTTGTATGCTTAATTATATATACCTAGAGCATCTATTCCGCACCCCGCGAAAACTGATTTATAAAAAAAAAAAATTCCATACAATGGCGATCCACCCTATTATTTAACAATCACTCGCACAGCTGTGTTATCAGAAAAGTTCGAAACACGGACTTCAGCATGTATGAGTAGGAAGTACGATGCTATTGCAAACGTCACTAGAGACAGAATGACGGTTCATTTCAAGACCGCTGTGTCCCGCGTCGTCGTTCGTGTACTCAGTGAAGTTACTGGATAAATATTGCCAGTATTTAAAATTAATTTACGAGTAGTTCCTACGGTTTACAATTTTCCCATATTTAATAAATCAAAACCAAAATTTCCAGACTAAATTCCTACCTACTTTTATAAACTGTGTACCCAAAAATATTGAAATATAATATGAAGGCACTGCTGAAAACCAGCTATATTCTAGAAGAAATCCTGATTGTAGCTGAGCAGGGACCTTTTCGTCAACAGAATTAATGAAAAAAAAAACAAAATATGTAATATTGTAGAAAAATCTTTTGATAAATAAAAGATTTTTTTATTGTTATTATTATGGACCTATACACTTTATGTACTAAGCATTCATTTTATTATTATATGACCTATATGTAAACAACGTCACTATCTCAATAACATTTTTTTCTTCAGGCAGGTAATATCTACAATAGGCATAATATTAAAAAAATGCGAATTAGGAAGCAAACAAATTGTTGTTTAAAAAATATCATGTTTGAAAAACTAATCTTCACTGAATCATTGAAACGGCAGTCATAAGGACGCGGAACGTTTAAATAAATTTTTAGACAGACCAAATACAAAACGGTCTAGTAAAAACTGGACTTTGACATGCTCAGTCGAAAATGTACTCTAGATAATTATGAATTTTGTGGTCGAAGGGTAAGGCTCCGGTCTACAAATCTGGCGGTAGCAGGTTTAAATTCACGCGCAATTCAAGTTATTTAATTAATTTGCGAAGTTTCACAAATAATTAAGAGCGTTTAACCAGCCAGCGGACGAAAATCCACATTTCGTCGAAAGTTGTTCTTCCGATCGTGCAGGGCGGTTACAGTGAGAAAGATTAATTATTCTCCGTACCAGCTTTTTTAAATTATAACTCAATATCGAATTTATTTCAATCCAAATTAGCTCTAATTTATACCTTCATCCAAAAATGCTGAAAGGCGTGATGATAAAACTATTAAAATAGTGTACTTTTTGTAGTTATTTTTTGATTATAAGTATTTATCATTTTTCAATAATGTCTAAATTTAATAAGAATGTTAAAAAATCTGAAATATATTAGTTTGTAAGTGCGCAAATAAATACACAAATGGACCAATTTTCGTCAAGAAACACATGTATGTACATATTTTTTAATGATTTTATTGAAACTAAAATTAAAATTCTAATACATAACTCTGCTAGATAAGGTATTGATTTATTTTACTGCATGATTACATTATTTGAAATGGGTGTGGTATAATACAAAAACTTTTTTGAAAATTTAACAAATCTGCCAACGACCTATGGAATAACCTTATTATACTAAAAATTAAAAAAAAATTCTAAAAATTTATTACATAACTTCACTAGATAAAAGAACAATCTTTCGAAATCCAATTATAATTTTTTGTGGAAAACAGTCAATACGTCTAAAAACTTTTTTGAAAATGACGTATTTCCGGCTTTCTCTGGTAATGCCCTCTTAAGCATATTTGCGTCGCGTTCCACACTAGAAGATAATCTCAGTTCCATCCTCGGGAAAGACCACCATTTAGAAATGAACAACTAAAAAACATCCATCTAGATTGAACTTTCTGTCACTTATTGTAATTTACTAAATGGAGGACTTATACTTAGCGTTCCTTGCATAAATATTTATCTACAGCTCTTTCTAAAACGGAAAAACTCATTGTTCTTCATAAAAACTATGTTTTCAAGTTAATAAACACACGCGTCCACATAAATAAGAATCCATGTAAGCGTTTTTTGAACACATAATAATCATTTACATACTTTCTTTTCATTTATTTTCTGACATTTTCATGAATTTATTGAGCGCTTTTATTATTGCCGTGACGATTCACGATTACGGTACCGCGACGGCACAAAAAAGGCAATTAACACGCGTTCCTTATCACAATAGTGGTGCAGCTCTTTCAAAACATGAGATACGCAATGTACGTAGGTCTGTTTCCTCCAAAGGAAAAGTAATAATTTTCTTGCATTTCTCTCCCACACCGCACCGTGATGTCTCCGTAGACCCCTACGTACTACTAGCCGTGACGATAATTTTGAAAGTATGGAATATAGTTAAAATGATAATATTGAAGTATGAGTGAATTCCTAAAATTCAAAAACGTCAAATGTCAAAGTGCTGATCGTTTTGCTTTTGTTCTGAATCATAATGCTACAGCTCTCTTTTACACATTAAATAACAACAGTCGCAAATGAGATAAACGGTGAACGCATGTCTACACCCCCCGCCCCCCAAGGAAATACTCAATCATTATCATACATCTCCCTCACACATGTAAAGATAATGAAACGCAATTCCCATAGCTGAACTGTATAAGATATATGTCTGTTATCCTTCAAAGGAAAAAAGGTAGTACTTTGGAGTAAATAGACACACGTATATTTGTGTCTCGTCTTTTGTCTCACCATTATTTAATGTGTAAAAAAGAGCTACAGCATTATTAGGATAAATTACGTACGTTTTATGCTTTTTTTGTGCCATCGTGGTATCGAATCATGGATGGTCACAGTAATCTTTATCTTTACTAAGTATAAAATGAATACGC
Source organism: Limnephilus marmoratus (assembly GCA_917880885.1). Lineage (NCBI taxonomy): Eukaryota > Metazoa > Arthropoda > Insecta > Trichoptera > Limnephilidae > Limnephilus > Limnephilus marmoratus. Next base: position 56,947,720 of record OU862912.1, on the reverse strand, counting down.
TCACGCTGTATGTGCGCTTAGATCTTTTAAACGACGCAGCGGATTTTCATGCGGTTTTCACCAATAGAAAGAGTGATTCATGAGGAAGGTTTTTAGGTACATAATTTGTCAAGGTTTTGTGTAAATTGGTTGAAATACATAATATATCTGGCCAAGCGCCAGCGGGCGGCGGACAGCGGGTAGCGTGGATTTGATTTAACAGATTAACAGATTTAACAGTTAGCCACAGCAACGTGTGTCTGGGTCTGCTAGTAGATAATAAAAGCGTTCATTGGAATCCATCCACGCAATGTCGGTTTCGATCTTAGAAAAAACAAACTTTATATAACTAGAAAGTGTTGATGTAGTTTTTATTTGGTTTCATTTTTTTTCATTATCTTTCTTAAAGATTAACTTTCTTGGACTATCAAAAGGCTTGTAAGATTTTAAAAAAAGAATCTTTGTGTTATATTTTAAAATATGGTAAACATGATTGTAATGACTTCCACTTCCCTTGGGGTGCGTTTAGATATATTATTTTACATTTCTCCCAGAAATACGGAAACGAAGTACCAACTTTACAGTAATGAAAACGGCTTGAATTCTGTTTTCCCTGGCGATATGATTATAGCAAATTGGTGAAAAGGATTTTTAAAAAATGGAATGTGCAAGAAAAGAATTAACTGAATGAAAAGCAGTTGATTAATTCAATTATTTCTGTGTTGTTAAAAATCTTGTTATTTCCGTGATTTTTACAAGCAAGTAAATCGTTTTCTTATTATGATTTTATTGCAATAATGTAATAGAATAACAAAATGGTAACATAATAATTATTTTTTAAGAATAATAAACATTTCCGGGTTACGATTACAAACCTATTTTTTTTTTTAATTCCTCTTATATTAATTTAAGCGAGTGATTCCCAACATGGGCGATATCGCCCCCCTGGGAGCGGTAGTGTTCTCGAAGTCAGTCTGGGGACGGTGACAGCCTACAGGGGAGCTATGAAGGGCTGAAACAGAGGTCATGGAGGAAAATACGTTTTTCTAATGCTTTTAATGTTAATCCGGTTTTTTTTTATTAAGTCGTAGCAAGTCGTCAACATGCAAGAATATTGTTCACGAACCGTTCAATTTGTGGTTAGGTATTTTTGATACATTAATAGTATTTTAGTCATTTTGATATTATCGTTTTACAATCCTTTATTTTTAATTTAGAAAGCAAATTTTCGGGTAAAAAATTATACACCCACTTCCATCATTATAAGCGGAAAATGTGACTTTTGCAATGATGCACTTCTAAACTAGAAGCAGATTGAGAACCGCAATTGGTCGTGATATTTCAAAACATGTAATTTTCACTTTAAAAAAAAAATTGTTATATATTTTTAATAAAAAAATATAGAGAGTGGGCGGTGAGCTAGATAAATTTGGGAAACTCTGCTCTAAGCTAACAATGTTGCTTGTGCGATGATGGAGGGGTTAGCTAGCCTATGTTTGAACCAGTAACGATGCCATAGTCCCACTGGCTCCAGGCGGGAGCAGTTTGGACTCTTGTGCGGTATTCATGTAAAAAAAATAATAAAAAATTGGATATAAAAGTCACAGAAGTGTTATATCCTTTGCTATGCTTTATTTATAGTATTATAATGTAATAACATAAACGACCTTCTTCGGCAGAATAAAAACCTATTTGGCTCAAGATAGCCCCGGACCTAGGGAGGGGGCAAACCGGGGCGCCTGCGCCTGCCCCGGGCGGCAGTTTTAGGGGGCGCTAAAATCATAATATATATGTTTGATTGAAAAAAAAATCCTTAGTTGATTTAGTGTACGTGATGTCTCTTCCAGGAGAATCCCGGTCGCATTTAGAACTAGGAGCTACACGAGCTGAGCCGAATAAACCCGATCAGTCGAACGTCAAGCGAAGCGACGATCACTCACATCGCGAGAAGGGGCGCCACTATCAAGTTTTTGCCCCGGTTTGAAAAAGTCGTAAGATAAATAACAATCTTTTAATCATTTTAAAGTCGCACAAAACTAAATTCAGTATACACATAAAAATACAAAAACTTAATATGAAAATTTTCGTAGTGTAATGAAAACTGTAAGTTATCTAGATTGTAATATTTGTACAATAATTTGTAACCCACGATTTGTCTAGTGTAACGGCTTAATTTATAACAGAATACGCGAAGAAACATTCCGCCATAAGTCTGAAGGCTGTGGGGACATATATTTACGAGGATGTTCCGCCTCGTGGCTTGATGGGTAATAAAAAGACTCGCGAGAGGAATTCCTCAGATTCGCGACATTATAACGGAATACCTCGGATTGATGTCGCCTGACTGTTACATAAACGTAATGGAAAGGATTTAGGTACAATCTGAGAGCCTTACCCCTCGGGCTTGAATATCGTGTTACAAATTAAAATGGCACACTTACCTCTGTTTGGCTTTTTATAAAGACAGGTAGGTTGGTAAAGGTAGTTATGTTTTATTTATTTATTTATTAACGTACTTACGTCCAATTTACAAAATAATGATATGAAATATAAAAAAAATGTTAATTATAAGAGAAAAGGATGAAATGTAAAATATAAGAGAAAGCAAAAACAAAAATCAGATATAAACATAATAAAATAGAAGTACTCGTAAGTTAAGGCCTTTTTTGTTTTTTTACAATCAATCGCTTCACACAGGAGACCCTGAGGGCAATAATCCCTCATGGCCTTGTCATCTTTGGGAATGCTTTGTGGAGGGTATTTTTCGAGAAAGGAAGGATAGGAAGTTCTGAAGTTATGAGGAGTGTGTCTAGAAGTGACGGACACATCGGATTTATCCCTCCCACTGCGGTGCAAGGCGATGAGTCGAGAGAGTCCGAGTGGAGAGGTCTGGGTTAGGTCTCCCTCAACCAATCTCTCCCGATCCGGCCCGCCATGCAGTAGGTGATCAAGACAAACCTCATGAACCTGGGCACCCCTACTAAGTAACCAAACATAGCAAACCACTTGGGGTGACCTGTGGCAGGGGGATTGGTTATCCAATAACCATTATTTCCCCATTGAATAAAAAAGATAATAAATAAATCAATTTATAGGTTCCGCCGCCCGGGAACCATTTATTGGATAACAAACACCCCTGCATCTGGTCACTCCAAGTGGTCCGCTACGTTTGGTGACTTAATAGGGGTGCCCGGATTTATGGGGTGAGGATTGTCTAGATCTTGGCGGTGAAAGCGTATGCCCGTCCATTGCGTGGTGGGCCGAATCGTGGTACCTCGCCTTGCACCGCATTGGGAGGGTTGGATTCAAACGTCCGTCACTTCCATATTCCAATCCACCCCTCATACCTTTGTTCCTTCCCTCAATAAAAGGAATGTGTTTTCTTAATTTCGTATTATCTGCAAAAACGTTTGGAGTAAAAAGAGTATTTTCATGTTTGAAATTAAAATATTCCAATTTATAAATATTTTTATTTTTTTTTTTTTATTTTTTTTTATTGAAAGAACAGATATACATAATTAAAATCAACAAACAAGTCCTGCTAAGCCAATTCAATTGGCTTGTCAACAGGTGCTTATATTTTAGTTACATATAGATTATTTACATTTAAAATTTACATCTTATATCTACAGATTCAACATACATATCAATATACATATCAATTATCAATACAAATATTTTTTTTCCGATAGCCAATTTTTCACCGTATATTCAACCTTATTCATAGAATTACATTGCTTTATAGTGTCAGGTAATAAATTAAATATCTTCGGTATGATGTATTCAAACGTTCTCTGTCCGTACTTATTGTTAAATTTCGGAACTATTAACCCGTCGTTGCGCGTGAATCTAGTGCTGTATTTATGTTGTAATTTCTCTTTATGCTGCGGGGTAAATATATGCTGAATTATAATTTTGTGCCATAGTATTGCTTTCACTGGTAAAATTTTGGCATTCTGAAACAGCAACGGTGTATCATGTCTCTGTTTGAAAATATTAGGGACGACTAATAATTTTACAATTGCGTATTGTACAACTTGTACTTGTTTCAGATTGGTTATAGAAGTATTTCCCCATATTGTTAATCCATATCTTATAATAGATTCTGCCAGTGACATATAAATTATTTTAAGTGTTTCAATTGAAAGAAAAAATTTTAATGTGTACATTCTGCCAGCAATTGATCTGAGTCTTTTACAGGTTTTTTTAATATGTTTATCCCATTTAAAAAAACAATCTACTGTAACACCAAGATACACGTATTCCGTAACTAATTCTAAGCTATCACATTTACAATTAGTTGGAATATTTTTATGGATGCAATTAAAATCGTGAGAAATAATATTAGGATTAAATAGAAATTTGGCATTAGGTGATTTTATATGCATTACTTTGGTTTTTTTAGCATTTATTAATAATCCTGCATCATGTGACCATTTACAAAGTTGATTAAAGTCAATTTGCATGAGTTCAATTGCAATTTTTAGATCTTTATGTGATATGACCAATGCCGTATCATCTGCGAATACAAAATGTTTAACAAAAGAGAAAAATTTTTTCATTATAGTTACATAAATTATATATAGTGTAGGCCCCAATATGGAACCTTGTGAAACTCCTGCAGATACATTTTTTGTTTTACTAAAAGTATTATTTATTTTGGTACATATTTTTCTATCTCTAAGATAATCTTTAAATAAATTTAACACATTTCCTCTTATTCCAATTTTTTCTAGAGTTTTCAGAAGTTTTTTAGAGTTAATTGTGTCAAAAGCTTTAGAGTTATCGATAAATAAAACAATAACATGTAATTTATTATTTAATTGATTATTTATATAATTGGAAAAATCTTGCAGTAGTTTTTCAGTGTTTTTTTTTCTTTGGAAGCCGTATTGATTTGGATCTATGATAGTGAATTTTTCAATATAATTATTTAATTTATTTGATATAAATTTTTCGAGAATTTTTTCTAATGCTGGTAGTATACTAATAGGCCTATAATTTCCTAGTTCAATGTGTTTTCCACCTTTAAATATTGGTCTTGTAATGCTACATTTAAATTCTTGTGGAATTTTTGCTTGCTTTATTATCATATTGATTAAATGAGTAATTATTGGCCCAAGAGTTTTTACATTTCTTTTTAAATCAAACATTCTTATATTGTCAATACCTGTGCTTTTAGAGTTTTTCATTTTTTTAACAATGTTTTCAATATCAGTTATAGTAGCTCTTGGTATATATAAACTATGAGGTAGTTCTTCGAGTACTATATTAGTAGCTTTGTGATTGCATTTATGTAACATGTTGCTGATGCTATCCGAGAAGTAATTCACAAAATCATTTGACACAGAATCCTCAGTTCTATCTTTTAACATATATCGTGTTATAGTTTCATCACAATCGTTTTTGGGTTTACGTCCTAAAATATTATTTATCTCGTCCCAAGTTTTTTTTGTATCATTAAAACAGTTTTTAAATTTATTGTTATAGTAGTTAGTTTTATCTTTATTTATAAGTTTATTGACAAGGTTTCGTGTTTTTTTGTATTCTGTTTCAAATGTTTTGTTTGTTGGTGTACTTTTCCATTTTTTATAAAGTTTATCTCTTTTATTTATATGACATAATAATTATTACGAAATTCAAAACATAAATTATTATGTTTCAAAAATTATGTTTGTTCTTACGATATCTTCGAAAAGAAGAAATATATAGCACATTGAAATATATAAGCCTTAGAAATTAATTAAAAAAAGTTTACACAACAGATAAACATCCCTCTTTGGCTATATAAAAAAAATGTATATCTTTCCATGAACTATTGGCTGACTTTGGCTGTTATATAACTATTCTGCTTCTATAACTTCTAAATTGTGTACCTATCTAAAATAATGTTGATATTTATTTCATGAGTTCTTTGACAATTGTGTACACATTTCGTTAGAACATTGTTATTATTTTTTTGCATGTAAATACTCCTCCCATAAACACGAGCTCCTAGAGCTCAACTTATGGAATAGTAGAATAAAATATGAATTATTTTATAACCTTGCATATGTAACCATTTGTAATGTATAAACGAAATTCTTTAAATAAAATTAAAAATATATATTAGTTTCCATACTATTAGTAATATTTTTACTCAAACACGGTGTGTGTAAAAATATATTTATCAATTGTATAAAAATTATACCATGTTTATTAAAAGCCGCTGTAATGTTTAAATTAGTAAACATTTGCATATCGGCGATATGTGTTTGAATTATTAATAATGGAAAATTTATGAGACAAGATAAATGCAAGCTACACAGCAGCGTATTACTGAAACTGTATCTATATCTAGAATATTTAGTTATTCATTTATTACCCCCAAAAACAATTTGTTGTGTACAGCTATTTCTGCACATCCCCAATGATTTCAGATATTTAAATTTTTGATAAATTGAAAACGATGAGATCCCTTCCGAAAAAAATAGGGTTTTGGGAATATTTAAGTATTATTACAATAGTAAGTAATCAATCATTTTTGATCTAATTTCTTCGCATGTTTATAATAGTTTTTGTGCTGTTTTCTCGCTGTTGAGAGATCCGTTTTTGATCTTTTTGAAAAGCGATTTACTACAAAATAAATATTTTAACAGGAGAAAGTCTTTAAGAGGAAAACACAAGCCAATAAAGTTTATATTGGCTTGTGTTTGTATGTATTTTAGTAATCCTTATATCACAAACAGAAGAGGACATAACCAATGGAAACAAATAACCACAGCCATAATGTTATATTTTTTCAAAGTTTTTTGAAAACATTGTAAGAGCATAGGTGTTGGTTATTTAGTAAATGACGGCGGTACCCAAGCCTGCCTAAAATTTGAACAGACTTGAATGTGTGTTAAATAAAGCAGCTCGTTGAAGCACACTTGAGATGATTTTACCGCAAAATGGTACTATTAAATGTAGACCCGTGAAAACAAATAAAGAATACGATGAATTAAAATAACTTTCCTTATTTTTCACCAGGTTTCCTGTGAGGCCTTCTGCCTCGACGACGAGAACACCCTGTCCGACGTGACCGACGCGCTGGGCACGCTGGCCTTGTCCGACAGCACCGTGCGATTCGCCGTGCCCGACGACTGCCTGTGCGTGCCCATGCTGGAGACGCTGAAGAGCACGACCAACAGGAAGGTGCACGCGTGCCCCGTCGTCCAGGTCAAGAACCTGCACGGAGAGTCGTCCAGCCGGGCGACTATGTTCCTGGAATTCAAAACAGGGGTAAGCACCTAACCTAATCTAACCTAACATTTTTGACCGTCACCTGTCTAGTATATATCGTGCAGAAGAGTCTAGCTACCCAGAGTCAGTATTGGGGCATAAAATACTCTATTATGTGCCTATTTTCAATTCGTTGTTTTTTTTTGTTTCACAAGTACGAATACATCTTAGTGACAAAAAACTTCTCGATTTTGGGAAAAAATCATTCAGGTCTCATAGAAGTCAATAATGTCTCTCTTAGTGTCATGGTGAGATATATGATCTAAACGGTGTTAGAAAGAGAAAACACCAAGTTTTATAGTCAAATCTAAAAGTTAACCACAGAATAAGTAAAACGAACATCTCTATGAATCAAAAGTTTCCAACTGCAATTTGAGTAAAAAAAAATAATTTTTGGAACAAAAAAGTGAGGTGACGAAAAGTGATTTGAAATTTGGATAAACGGAAATGCGGTACAACTCAGTTCTACACAAATACTTGGTTCTAAAATAATGCGATAAATTCGCGCTTTGACGCATGCCTTTGATAGCGCAGTGGGCAAGGCGCCTGACAAGTCTCAGCGGCCAGAGAGACAGATATCAATCGAACGGAGTTTCGAATCCTACGAAATACAAAAACAAAACATTAAATTTTTGTGAAATCAATAACCAATCTTAAAATAAACAGGCAAAAGAAAAGAAAGCGACATCTAGCGGCTTCCTAGTTTCACTTCTACCGCGTATGAATTACACACTCTGATTTTTTTTATTAATGACTACTTAAAAATGCAAAGTAAAGTAGTTTATTCACAGTCCTCCTCACTAGGAATTGCTGTTCCCAGGCGGACTGTGGGTTGCTGTATGGGTGTTACATAACAATTTCCAGTTCTAATGATTGTACCTAAGTTGATTTCCACAAAATAAAAAAAAAATAAAATAAAAAAAATCTTCAAGTTTGTTGACTGTAGGTTGTGTTGGTGTTACTTTATAATTTTTATGATTTTCTCATCTTCATGCTTACTTTGAAATCGATTTTTAAACTTTATTTTTATCTCCATGGTGTTTTTAATTTCGTTTAAATAAGGGCATTACCTATATAATTTTGCAGCAAGGAATTTATGTTTTTTTCTGGCCATAAGATGTCTTTAATTTTGGGATGTTCAAGAGATTTGAGGTTTTCGTTCAGTAAAAATTAAGTAGAGCAGTTTTTGAGAAGAGACCTGAGAATACTAACATTAAAGTTTTTTTTAAATGTGTGCATGTTTATATTTTTTTTATTGGTGCCCTTTTTTACTCATTTAAAGTACGCTCTAGCGTGTTTAAATCGCACTTTATGGAACGCGCGTTTTTTAAAGTTACCATGGCAATATCAACAAATCAACAAAATGTGAAGTCTAAATGTCAACTTTTAACTACGGGTGTCCGGTGGCAGAATTAGGTTTTAATTTTCGAATTTCTCTGTAACGGCTAAGCGGACGAGCGAAGAGTGGGCCGCGTTAGCTTTGTCATTCGTGCGGATTATTTAGTCAGGGATAGCAACGTTCGTTCGTAATCGAAGCCTATTTCTAGGCTAACGATTCTTGTGCAATTGCGCGTCGAAGATTTAGTACGCGTTACAGTATTCGACGTTTACGTGATGCCCCAAGTGAAGATTTGATTCGATCATGGGTCCGGAGGTTCTGGGCAACATGTTCGGCGGCAAACGACTCACGGCTGGGACCCAGGAGGACGTCGAGAACAAATGAAAACATCGAACTCGTCACGAACAGTTTGCGCGATAATCCGCGTCAGTCCGTGCGCAAGAGAGCTGCTATCCTATGGCTTCCAAAAACTATTGTGCACGAAATATTGAAGAAGGACCTTAAATTTCATCCTTTTAAGATTCAAATTATGCAAGCGCTTAAACCTAATGATTACAATTTACGTAAAATTTCCTGCGAGACAATGTTAGAGCGATTTCGTACGGTAAACACTATCTTTTGGAGTGATGAAGCCCATTTTCATTTAAATGGAAGTGTAAATAAGCAGAATTGTCGTTATTGGTCACCTTAAGGACAGAACCCACGTTTAAAACATCAACAGCCACTTCACAGTCCCAAAGTGACGGTTTGGTGTGCATTGTCTAGCAGTTTAATAATCGGACCTTATTTTTTTGAAAATCGTCGAAGGCAAGCCATTACTGTGAACGGGGTTTCTTATCGGGGCGTGCTTAACGATTATTTTTTGCCAAAAATGAGAAAACATCCTGCCTCCAATTCACACACATGGTTCCAGCAAGATGGCGCCCCGCCTCACACTGCTAGAGAGACGATGGCGCTACTTCGTGATTTGTTCCCTAAAAAAATGATTAGCCGTTTTGGTGACATCCCCTGGCCAAGGGGGTCACCAGATCTCACTCTTATGAACTTTTTTCTGTGGGGGTACCTCAAAAGTAAAGTGTATGAAACCGACCCCGCGACCATCTCTGCACTAAAAGAAAATATCATTCGCGAAGTTAATGGTTTCCCGATGTCACTTCTCCAGCGAGTGGCACGAAATACTGAGACCAGATTCCAAGAGTGTGTCCGTTGTGATGGTCTACATCATAGGTTCCCAACGTGGGCGATAACGCCCCCTTGGGGGGCGTTTCAAACCCTCAGGGGGCGGTAGAGGGCAAAGAGAAAATTGGGGGGCGTTTCAGACTTTCAGGGGGGCGGTAGGAGACCCAGAGAAACCCATAGCTAGTTTACTAGCACATATCGAAGAAGTCGAAGACAAGACAAGGACAAGACTAAAATATTACACACCGCACATGATGATGATGAGCGAAACCTATATTATCGAAAAAATTAACCAAAATGAAATAACATTTCAAGGCTATTCGACAATTAGATATTAGCAGGCGTACTGGTAGAGTTATCATATTAATTGATTAATTCAAAACAATATCTCTTACGAAGTCACAATAAATGCGGTACTACATAAAAAATAATACCTGGATACTGGCTATTGAAATTCAAAAGGATTTTAAGCGGGGAGCCTATGCAGCTATTTATCATTCCCCAAATCAAGATTATACAAAATTCTTAGATTTTTTTTGAAGAATGGTGCCGTAAGCAAATAAAAAATAGAAGAGACATGATAAAATCATCTGTGGAGATTTTAATATTGACATGATGAAAACCAACACAAAAAGCACAACATTACAAATCATCATAAATTGCCTAGGTTGGAAGCAACTTGTCAAAAAATATACAAGAATATGAAAAAACTCTGAAACCATGATTGATTTGGTAATTTCAACTGTATTTTATGCCGAAGTTAATGCTGCATAAGAACTCAAAATATCTGATCACTATAATAGTCCAAAGCCTCAGGGAACACGAAGTATAACGAACAGGAATTAAAAGAACTAAAATAAGGATAAATTATGTAATTCTGCATTACAAAACAAAAAGCGGATCTGCGATAAACAAGGAAATTTAGACGGAAAAGCCGATGAACTAGTAGGACATCTAAAAACAGTAGTAAATGAACTAATGCCTATAACTAATCTACATATATATATATATATATATATATATATATATAAAAATGAATCCCTGTTTCCATAACACAACGACTTTACCTATTTCATTCATCTTTTTTAAAAAGATTTCTTATACTTTGTAGAAGGTTCTCACGGAAAGAAAGATTAAGAAAATTGAATAATTTAAGAAAACTTAACGACTATCTTAACATTGCACGTTTGACAGTTCGTGCGTTTGATAGTTCGCACGTTTGATGAAATTGAATTTAGCAGGCAGCTGATTTTTTGTAACAAAAGAATTGTCTATGGATTTTTTAAATTTCAGATATTTTAAATAGGTATCTATGTTAGGTACCAGTTTTGATTGATTGTTCTTATTCAAATGAATATTTGTAATTTATGAAAAATTAAAATTTGAATAAAAACATTGTAACAGCTGGCACGCGAGTTGTTTGAAAACTGAATATACTGGGACTGAATATATGGAACGCGGGAGGGGAGTTGGCGGGACTGGGGAGTGGGAGAAGGGAGAGGGAAGGCGGCGAAAGTGGACGGGGAACGCAGGAGGGGAAGGGAAACGGAGACGCACGGGAAAGGATATGCAGGGAGAAACACAAACGCGAACACAAAACAACATTTTTCATAAATGTTTTAATAATAATAATAATGTTTATTCCAGGATGTGGGGAGGATAGTGCAATCCCACACGTCCCATAAAGTTGTACATATTTGCACAACAGATAAAATAAAAAAGTAAATAGAACAAATAAATATAAAAGACATAAGCGATAATAGAAATAAAATAAATAATCGATTATAATGTAGGACGTGGTCTGGAGTGAGCTCGGGCCCAGCGCTCGCTCAGGAGTGGCACTTGGTGCTGGAAGGCTGCGACCACCACTGTGTTATCGGAAGCCATTAGCCGCATCCTGGCTCCAGTGACCCGGTGTCTCATCAGACCGGCGAATCCGTGTAGTCCTAGCTCCGTAAACATTGAAGATGCGCTGCTGTATGTTCTGTATCCAAATATAATTCTGCAAGCATCATTATATTGGATCCGGAGTCGTTCTATTGAGCTGGTACGGTAGTGACACCATGTTTCACATGTATATAGGTTAGTGCAAAATGCATTGAACAATGTTTTTTTTACATTGTTACTGCATTTGAAGAATCTTCGGGCAATCATATTAGACAGTATACTGATACTTCTCCGCTGTCGTTCAATATCACCGTCATCCGAGAGGTCTTCAGTAGTAATGTGTCCCAAGTATTTTACATTCTTAGATGCGTTTATGTTTTCCTCATTAAGTTTTACATGGAGCATTTTCTCGGAATTTTTCCACGGTGGAATGCGATTAGTTCCGTCTTCTTGGGGTTGTACATCATGTGGTAGTCATTTGCATATTCTTCACAGATTTTTAATAATGTTCTCAACCCCCTGATCGACGGAGCTGGGAGAATCATGTCGTCCGCATAACTTATGTGATTTAGGCATAAATTATTAATACGACAGCCCACCCTATACATTGAACAGGATTGGGGACATACACCCTCCTTTTAAAATGTTCAATGAACTCCCGGTAAATATTAAGGAAACTAAAAGTCTTGCAGTTTTTCGTGGATTATGTCTTAATGTTGTAAAGTCCAAATTTTAGTAAGTAGGTAGGAAATAATATTACAGTAAGTAGTTTTAGAAAATAATATATTAGACACAGGTGCGTAGCGTGGGGGGCGGCCCGCCCCGGGCGGCACTTTTAAGGGGGGCGGCAAATTTTCACAATAAATAATAATATTATCTTGGAAAAATTTAAACCATTTCAAATCATTATTTGAAAATGTTCTATGATACTTTCGTTTACGAATCCAACGCTTTTTTTTTATAATTTGTTAAAAATATTTATAATTATATTTTTTTAAGCTGCAAATTTCGCAAATCGTAGGAAAACCGCACGCATATGAGAGTAATTCTAATTAAAGCTGATAACTAGCAAACAGATTCACTTTTAAAATTAAAACCAATATTGTGTTCAGAATGTATTAACGAATGAATTTCAGTTGTGTATTCATCTGCTGATACATTTCGAAACAGACAATTATTTTATTCGAAGTGCAGGTATAAAATTCTAGTTGCAGACTATTTATGTGCTGCCAGAATCAAAGAGAAACTATTTTCTTATTCTGAGTGTAGTTTTAATTCGCCAAATACAGATTTAATTTAACCCGTCTAATCATAGAAGACGCAAATTGTCCCACACATTTAATTTTAAAACAAAACTGTGAAATTATGCCCACACATTTAATTTTAAAATAAATTTGTGATTGCAATAAAAAGTTAAGATACATTTTTATTACAATTTTTTTAAGAAAAGGAATCTGTATTTAAAATTTTAAGTTTATTCAATTTTAGGTACTTTAATTCGAATATTTGCAGGCGTGTATTTTTGAGCCAATTCACATATTCAATATAAAAATTTTAATATTTAGAATCAATAATGTTCTAATTAGCACGTCGGAAAAAGTACTTTATCTAGATTTTAGAACAATTTTGTTTTTTCCAAAAGGGTAAAAAAACAATATAAGGAACATTTAAAATGCATGAGAAGAACCGGAAATTTTGTGCGAAAACATTGACAGGCAAAAGTTTATAGATATTTTTTTCTTATTATTCGAAGGATTAAACCAGTTTTCAGAATGTAAAATTCCATTTGACAAAATTTTCCTCCGCCCCGGGCGGCCGAAACCCACGCTATGCCGCTGATTAGACATAAGAGTAAGCATTTTATAACTAAATAAAATGAATAACTATGTTATAACTAAATAAAATGTACAATAAAAAATCCCATCTTGCTTCATCCCATCCCATTGCGCCACCCCCCCCCCCCCCCCCCCCCCCGTTGTGGTAAATATAATCGTGACAATTGCCATTTCAGATTTACGGGTTGTTGGGGGGCGTTAGGAAAAAATAAATTCTCAAAGGGGGCGGTGGGCAAAAAAAGGTTGGGAATCTATGGTCTACATTTAGACGAAATAATTTTTAAGAAATAAAATCCGCACTTCTCCTCTTTGTAATAGTTATTGAAATAAATGTATATCCTAAGTAGTTTATTTTTTATTTAAGTGTTAAATCCTAATTCTGCCACCGGACACCCGTTATAAATCTGACAGGAATATTTTAAACGTCAAATAAAACATTACAAATTTTTCAAAAATTTTATTCAAAGTTTACATTCTTTTTTACATCGTTTACATTCTAATTATTTAAATGGATGTGAAAAGAGCAGTTCGTATTAACACAATAACTAGTAAAAACTGTGATGTCAACTATTAATCTTATGTGACAGATTGCAAATTAATGTTTGTGTTTTTCATTTCCATGACAACAAGATATTGTGATGTCACATCACGAATTCATTTATAGTTCTTATTTCCAAATTTTTAATAATAATATCAATATTTATGTTTTCAAAGTGTACCAATAAAAAAAAATAGCGTAAAGTATTCGTGGATAACTGGTCTTTAAAACACTTGCTTTATTTCGAGCACTCGGCTACGCCGTCGTGCTCGAAAAATCGCGCGTGTTTTAAAGACCTGTTTATCCACTTATATTTTAATATACTAATTTCATCGTCAGTACTTTTAAAACGTTTTTTTAGGTTTGCATTTAAAATCTATATTTTTGAAAACTATAGGTATGTTTATTTGTAATAATAAAATTTGAAAGCTTATTTCATCACCTTTCAAAACAGTGTTTATTTTTTGGAAACGTTCAGAAATCTTCCATTTATTTGGAATTTATTGCAAAGCGTAAATAATCGACCTTCTGACAGAATATGCCAGAGGCCTGAGGGATTAAGAACTCCAATCCATAGGCTTGTTTACACGATAATTCATCGTTGCCAGACATACGTACGATGTAGGAGGCGTACCTACCCGACTTATTTAAATAGCTTATATTTAGTAATTTTAAAGACATGCTCAGGTGTGTTTGGCAGCGAATCCTTGAGTCTAAAATATCTGAATCTAATTATATTTATTTTAGATGGGATTAGTAAAATAATCCTAAAATTTTAAAGTACCCACAATAACGATAAATTAAGAGACGTTAAAGCAGCTTGCCCACGTATCTACCTAAATTAGTTTGAATTAATAAATTTTCCGCCATAATGTCTTTGAAACTAACTCGTTTTTAAGAAAGATTAATAATTTAATATTTTGAGAATTCACTTAGTTTTAAATATTTATCGTGACACCTTGAAAGCTAACTCTCGACTGGTTAGCTGACAAATTTTGCCCGTCGTTTTCTGTAGGTATTGCAATTTTATAAAACTGTTGTTTTTATGATACAAGTTTTGATTTTCATGACCAAAAGACGCCAAAAGTATTTAAGTGATTTATTTTTGGGGTATTAAGGCGTGTTGCGCTACCTTCTTAGTCAACTTTTCTGCTTGTTTTTTGAGGGACTTGCTTGCCCCTGCTTGCTTGACTTTAATAATAATAATAATAATAATATATTTTATTCCAGAATGTATGCAGGGGAAGTGCAATGCAATACATTCCATAATGTAAAATAATAAAAAAAGATAAATAATAAGTTAAGGTAAAAAGTAAATAACAACACATAAATTAAATTAAATAAACGAATAAGCATGAAAAATGAAACTAAGAAAAAAAAATTATGTATGTAAACACTAAAATAAATGTAAATAGCCGTTTACGGAGGGTATTTCATCGTCTCCCGTCTCCAGAGGGTCATCAGGGGAGATTCCATCCAGGCAGTCATGGCGGTGATGATCGCATTCTTCGAATGGCGCAGTCTGCGCCATTAACTTCCCATGCGGTGGCGGAGAAGTGCACGGAAAGTATGAACTCGTCCCTCCAGGAACATTTCCGTAGCACTGCAGTATCTCGGTAGGCGGAAAAGTTGGCGATAAGCGTTATTGTAAGCAACCTTTAACTTATGCCATTGGGTTGCAGTGTAGTCAACCCACAGTTCTGATGTGTACAACGAGGTACAGAAAGCGTTGAACAGTATTCTTTTTACTTTGGGGCTGCAGGAGTAAAAACGTCTTGACAGCATACCCGCTCTAACTGATATTGCTCTTCTCTGCCTTTCCATGTCCTCGATATCCTTAAGGTCGTCTGTGATGACATGTCCCAGGTATTTAACGCTGTGATTAACATTCATTTTCCTATCATCTAGCCATACTGAGGGTGTTTGGACGATTTCGTTTTTCGGTTCAAAAACCATAACTACTGACTTGGTGGTATTATACAAAAGGTTATGGTTTTTTGCAAAGTCTTCACAAATTTTTAGTAGTTTCTCTAATGCGCTTAGTGACGGTGCAAGAAGAACCATGTCATCTGCGTAATTAATGTTACACACTCCATTTAAATGGCAGCCTATTTTCGTGGCATTAAGTCTTTGAATAAGCTCATCGGTGTATAGATTGAACAGAACCGGAGACATGCTTCCTCCTTGCCTTACGCCACTTTTCAAAAAGAATGGGTTGGAAAATTCCCCAGACCATTTCACAATATTTTCTTGTTGCGTGTGCCAAATTGAAAGAATAGCTATTACATCTTCTGAAACTGCTCTTTTCCTTAGTTTTTCCCAGTGACTTTAACCAGTGACTCCTGATATTATTTGCAGTAAAGTATGGAAATTAAATTTTGGCCTCCGGTGAAATTTTTTATATCTTTTTTTTCAACTAAAATCAGTAGCTATTGACCAGGGTCAAGGTGAGCAGTTGGGTTAGATTTGGTTAGGTTTAGGCAGTGGCTGAATGATCAATGACAATGTGTTTTTTTTTTTAAGTTTCTTTATTCATTGAAAAATTTTTTTTTACAAAAGTTGGGGATTTTTCGACCACCATGCTAGGCACATGCCCGTGTTGTGGTGGTCGATATGTTAATGATTTTTTTTTGTTTTTTAAAAAATCGTTATAAAGAAGATACGAATCGAGTGACCTTATTTTCTTTTCATTTGTTGAAGCTTATAAAAACTGCAATGTTGCTTCATGTTGGCTAAAATAATTCATATATCATAGTTTACTGGTTTTATATATACCTTCATAGATATTACTCGAGAGCAAGATAAAATGAAAGGAATCAATAATAAACATATTTATGATTATTGCTTTTTTTTCGTCAGGTGGACATGCAGTACCTACCAGGAGACCACGTGGGTATACTGCCCTGCAACCGGAAGGAAATGGTCGACGAACTGCTGACACGTGTGCAGGGGGTGGAGGACCCCGACAAGCCGCTACAACTGCAGATTCTGAGGGAAAACCACACGTCTAATGGTGAGGGAAAACATCGAAGATTTGTAAAAAGTGAATATCGCACAAAACTCCAATACAAGACGTCCAAACTGCTCCCCACTAACCGTAACCAGTGGGACTATATCATCCCCAATGTTGTGAGCCTGAAGTTAAAGGGAAGAGAAAGGAGACGGGGAAGATGATGGTGGGGGGAATACCCGGCTATTCAGATCTGATCATCAAACACGGCTGAAGGTATTTAAAGCAAGAATGGTGTTTTTTTTTACATTAGGTCCACACAGGAGGCTCCGAGGAAAATAATTTCCCTCGGGGCCTTTAAGGAAAAGAATGAGAGGAAGTTCTGGGAAGGAAAATGGAATGAAAAGGGGGTAGGAATCTGGGGTTCAGTGTGTCCACGTAATCCGCCCCCAAGACATAGACAAACCTCACCCCACGAACCCGGTTACCCCAGCTAAGTCACCTAACGTAGCTAACCTCTCGAGGTGACCCATTACAGAGGTGTTGGTTATCCAATAAATGGTAAATATTTTCTTTCCACAAAATTTACACTAACGACGCCACCGACTGCGAAGCTAAGTGTGTCAATCTTGTACATAATTCATAAATAATAAATAAATGTTGTACCTTCGTGTTGAAATCGGCTTCCTCTTTGCTGTCACTCAAACTCCGATTGAAAAGATTGGACGAACTTGTGCCCATTATCGTAATATTGGATCGACCGATTAAATAATAAATGCTACCGCGTTTTACACGATTTTGCAACAAAAACCCCTACAAACATAATTATTTAAATGAATTTATTTCTTGAATAATTAGACGCTTTTATAATTACCGTGAAGATTCACGGTTACGGTACCGTGACGGCAAAAAAGACAATAAACATACTTCCTTATCGTTGTAATGATGCAGCACTTTCTTATATATTAAGAAAGGTGAGGCACACAAAATACGTATAACTGTTTACTCCCAAATACTTATTTTTCCTTTTGTTCAATTTGTGTAGGTGTCGAGCGCATCTGGGAGCAACACGAGCGCCTTCCTACCTGCACCCTTAGGGAGCTGTTCACCAGATTCCTGGACATCAACTCCTCACCCAACACCAGTCTGCTGGCCTACCTGGCCTCCTGCTGCGAGGACCCTGAGGATAAGAGCAAGCTGGAGTTCTTGTCTGTGGTAAGTATTGATAATAATTGAAAGAATCATAAACCACTTATTCAATTATTTTCATAAGATTTAAATTTTTTATTAGTTTATTGTTCAATTTTACACAGAGAAAATGCTCTCAATTGAAACAAGCACTTTTGTATGAAACCTAATACCGTTATTCTTACTTAATTATTAATTGTTTTTGTGTTTAATTCGTAGAACTCCATTTATTTAAAAAAAATTAATAATGTTATTATTAAGTACTGCAAATAAGTGCTAATTGATAAAGTAGGGAAAATTATTTATTCCGCACTCCTTAGTATGTTTAAAAAACCTAAACAATATAACGCACTTAAATGAGTCATAGCAGTGACGTCATTAATGAACAATTAAGGAAACATTAACATTTAGTACGTAGAAAACAGATTTCGAAGTATCCCATGTAATTAGAGTGTCTACTTTCTCAATTATTTTCTCGGCAAATTTGTTTAACCGGTAATAAATCAATGTAGATACCTTCAAAAATTGAAATTTAGAATCATATAAATAAGTCGAATTAAAGTGGTTTAATCACAGTTTGAAAATGGCCATTTAAGCCAAAACAGCTGTCACAAAAATAAAAGTCTAAATATTTGCAGAACTTAATAATAACATTATTAAATTTTATTTTATTTATTTTTAATTTAAAGTTATTATTATAGTCTCAGTTTTCTGCTCCATTATAATATCCCAGTAAAACTGTGTTGATTATGCCAAATACTCACAGTTAGTACAACTAAGAGTACTTAAACACAAATAATAAAAAACATATTTAAAGTTGTTCCATTTCAAGACATTTATGTTAACAGTTTTTAAAATATTTGTGATATACCTAATCAGTAGCGTAGCGGGGGGGGCGGACACTACACCCGACGGGAGGTGACCCCCGACCGTTAAAAAATTACGAAGGATATTGTCTCAAAAATATTGAATACGGTATTATTCATATTTTCGTAGCTCTGTGGCCCCCGTGGAATGTCCCGAAACGGGGAAAATTTTCTGCCTGACGGGCTTTTTATTGACGAAAATAGCCTATTTGGCCCCGGGTGCCACCCATGCTAGCTACGCCACTGTACCTAATCACTATTCACGATCTTGTGATGTTATAATAATGAAAATATTTGACATTGCTTAAAATTATTCCAACTAACCAAACATACTTGGCCACTTGGCTCTTGGCCACTACAACACGGGCATGTGCCTAGTGTGATGGCCAAAAAATTATCCATTTACTGTAATGTATAAACTTTACTGAATAAAGAACATTAAAAAAAAATACTCTTTCAATTTATATGGGAACAATTGAAACAGACTTCTCCATCTTCTTTGAATGGTTAGTGTAGATTACCTGTACGATTTGTGGCCACCCAATAATTTTTATTTGAGAACTAGATCAATTATAATTCATCTAGTATAAAGATCTTATCAATCGATGGTAACATTTTAATATTTCCAGGATGCCAACGCCTTCGAAGACTGGCGCCACTGGGGCACGCCTACCCTGGTAGAGACCCTTCAACAGTTTAAGTCCTCCCGACCCCACGCGGCCGCCCTCGCCGCCCAGCTGTCCGCCCTACAGCCCAGGTTCTACAGCATCAGCTCCAGCCCCCTGGCTCACCCCGGCCTTGTTCACCTCACCGTGGCTGTCGTGACCTATCAGACGCAAAGTGAGAACTTTAATGGCATTATTTGACTTTCAGTGAATATCTTAAAACCGTGATCTTCTAGATACTAACAAACCTAGCGCGAGAGTGTATTGAAGGGGACCCACCATTTTCCCGCGGCTGTGTGAGAAACTGATTGTTTAACCTCCTTAGCCGCACACGTCAGGACTCTATTTTTTTTTTGTAAAAAGAAAACGACTTTTATTTTTAAAACGAATCTAGATCCTCCAATGTCCCTGCATGCATGATTGTTAATAAAAAAAAAAGAAAAATGTATGCATACTTACATTTGCACTAATTAACAAGATAAAGATACGTCACAGATGTGTTCGCCTGTTGGTTCAGCATCTAGTTAGAGTGAAATAATAAAGAAATATTTACAGGTGCAATGTAAATATAATTAAAACCAAAGAAAATATATAAAAAGAAAGATATCGGGGCAGTTTGCCCCACTATCACGGGGCAGTCCCGGCGAGAATGAGGCCTGGCCGCAACGTGCCCAAACACCCGCGTCCCTTAGCCGGTTTCCCAAGAGTATCCTGAAGAAGTGTTTGTGGAGGGGGGGGGGAGATACTCCCAAAGACCCTGGGGAACGCGAGAGTGTAGTTTATGCATTCGTCTCGCCTTGACCGTTCTCGTATCACCAATGAGGAGGTAATTGTGTACTTACTGGTGATGAGCCAAAGAACAGCCGAAAAGCAACCTATAATAATCCAATCAACAACTGCGCGAGAACGATGAGAGTTTGATCTGGGACTCACTTGTCATGGATATCCTCATACTTTTTTCCTTCCCAGTACTTCCTGTCCTTAAAAAGACCCCCTAATTGTCATTTTTGAAATTAAGATGACACACATTGGAAATTATTTTCCTCATAGCCTCCTGTATGGGGTTAATGGACAAAATGTATGAACAGTCAATTCTACGATAAATTAAAATAAATTGAATTTTTTTATTATTTCAGATGGAAACACCCACTATGGAGTGTGCTCCAACTACCTGAAGGATTTGAAGTCCGGAGATCAAGTCTTCATGTTCATAAGAAGGTTTGTTGATTTTTTTTTGTATTTCCTGGACATTTCTACTTAACAATACCCAGACATTTTGTTATGAAGAGTTTTATTTCACGTGTACATTTGTTATTTAAAGATAAATAAAAATTAAGTGATTAATTAGTTCATGTGAAATAAACTCTTTAAAACAATAAGGTCTGTAAAAATTAAATTTAAAAGTTATTATAATAATTTGTTTAAAAAATCACCTTGGTTTGTTAGCGACACTAAACCTATAAACAAATACCCACCTATTTGAAAACTTTAGTAGCCATGCAAATTAATGCAAAATCATACAAACTCATGTGTTTTTGTCTGAAAATTTTATCGCTTGGAAATATTACAGATGCTTCAATTAAAAACTGCGAGTAGAACACGTCTTGGCTTCGGCAATAATCGAGTTATTATTCTTTTAATAAGTCTTTTTGTAAGTCTCGAAAAAAATTCGTAGTATCGGGCCTATAAAAATACTATCAAGTGCAAAATCTCCTTCTAATGAATCCATTTTCGGATAAAGTTTTATTATATAATTTGGCAAAAAGTTTTTTAGAAAACGATCGGAAAATATTTTAATATTTGTGCCTGATTTTCACAAAATAAAACAGAACAATGCAATTTCGCGAAGTTTATTTCGGCTTAAATCAAAATTAGTGGCGTTCAACGAAATTAGAATTGAGAATTAAAGCTTATACCGTCCGCATAAAGACTATGTCCATTTTGTATCAGTTAACGCTATGGTAGCGAATGGACGTTCCTAGTCTTCATAAATCAATGATAACTGAAGATAACTAAACTATTTGTTTTTTTAGTGCCCCAAGCTTCCATCTGCCCGAGGACACCTCCCGTCCCATCATCCTTGTGGGCCCAGGAACAGGCATCGCCCCCTTCCGCGGCTTCTGGCATCACAGGAGGGCCCAAGCGCTGGCGCAGGCCGGCTCCAAGACCAGCAAGGCGCTGGTGCAGGCCGGACCCAAGGTCGGCGAAGGGCTGGGCGAGGCCTGGCTGTTCTTCGGGTGCCGCACCAAGCCCATGGACCTCTACAGCGAGGAGAAGCAGACTATGATGAATGAGGGAGTCCTCAGCAAGGTGTTCCTGGCGCTGTCCAGAGAGGATGGTATTCCCAAGGTAATTTATCTTATTAAAAATAATGATTTCGGGTGTGTAATTCCATGGAGAATATATGGGGAGTTACTGAGAAGGGAATGGTTATTCTTTTTATTTTAGTCTTGCTAGTGGCATTGAAGATGAAGCTACAAGCTTAAGATTTATACATTCTTAGTATGCCTTACATCCCCACATATATAGGTAATAGGCATAGAAATCGCTTGGCAACCGGAATCTGGAAACGATCGATTCAAGCACAAAATAGATCTTTATTTATATTGTGAATAACTTTATAAGAAATAAAATAATGTAATCAACGTAAACTGTCACAGATAATCTTAGCCATAAAATTATATATTTTTTTTAATTATTTCTTATACGCATTCTTAGATTTCTAAAGAAAAGATACATTTTTTAGTTGTTTACACTTATATTTTTTATGAATTTATTAACAATTTTATTTTAATTCTATTCAAGGGAAACGACAGGAAAGGCTTTAATTTCTTCATAGCATTTTTTTGGTATTTATAATGTAAACCGATTCGTAGTAAAGATTAATCTAAAAGGGTATTTAGCATTAAGCTTCGCCGAACATTTAGTTTTTGCAAAACAACGTTTCTCTGTTTTGTAAATTATCTGCAAACGCAAATTACGAAAAAAATGGTTTTAAAATTTTAAAAAGAATGGAAGGAAAATAATTACGCTTGTGAAACTCGTAGGAACATATCCATATACTGCCGACTCATTTCAAATCCCATCGTGAAAAAATCCTTTCAAACAAAAATAAAACTGTTTTACACACTCCCTGAACAAACATAGCGAGTTTTGCATATTATTAACCCAACGATATTATACGAAATTTTACAATGCTAAGCTAAGCAAAAAAAAATAGGAATCCTACCCGTATTTATCAGTGTTGCCAAAAAGCATGTTGAATAGTTAAATTATCTGTGTTAAATTATGGATATTTTATTATTTATGCTGACTAAAAAATACCATATAGGTATTATGCTGAGGCAATATTTTTTAATGTACGTAATCATATTTTTATGGCCTATTTTTGTAAATAAAAATACAAACTACATAGACATAGATGCAAATAATGGAACGTATTACCAGGACAAAAAACCGAAACTTAATTTTTTTCCAAAATAAGAGCAAAATGCGTAATAATTTCCGTAATAACTGTCGCGAAATTGTGTAATAAAAAATGTTACTTAACCCTTCAAAAATTTGGCATTTTTTTCGGATGGTCAAAATATTTTCGCTTTACAATAAAATGCAAATATTTGGAATATTTCTGAGCACATTCAAAACCCAAAAACTGTTTTAGAAAGGTGATGAAATACGCTTTCAAATTATAAAATTCGAAATAAACATATTTTCTTTTATTATAAAAATTTTGCATACAAACATAAAAAAGTTTTCAAAATGGCTCACCTTACGTTTTTTCTAACTAAAGTTACTGATAATAAAAATAAATAAAAACACATACATATTTTATTAGGCAAATGTACAACAAACACATATTGTGACCACACTTTTTTGTCGCTCTATGTAAAAATAATTAATAAAAAATTCCTAAAGTTTTAAATTTTTTTTTCAATTTGCGATTCAAAACTTTGTGTACATGAAAGTGTACATTTTACTTTTTTGGCGGCTATTTTCTAGATTGGAATATAAAGCGTGGTGTTTTTCCTTTCTAGCACCGATTAGAACATATTTTCGACTATGATATTAAGGAAGTTACAGCGTTTTACATGAGACCTATGTGCGTTGGGACAAATATGGTCTCCTGTGATAAAACGGGAACAATCGCCATCTATTGAAACAAAACGAACTTCACACGTTTTCTTATGTATCAATGCCATCTATTGACCATTAGCATAAACAGCCAAGATTCTTATTTGATTCCCATTTTCGGATGTGTGTTTGTAACTTCATTCTGTTGAACGAACTCAGATTTGCTTTGAATTTAAGTGTCATAATTTTTTTAATTGGTACCAGTGGCGGACTAAGCCCGTCAGAGGCCCGGGGCGGCAAAGCTGAATGAGGCCCCCCCCCCCCCCAAAAAGTTGATGTAATTTTACAAGATTTTTATTCAGTTCACACGGGTCTCTGGTCCTGAGGGGCCTCCAAGCCTCTCCGTGTTCCCTTGATCAAATCTTAAACAAGGCACCAGAGCACTTAAAAAAAATGTTATTTCTAAAAGGTGCATTTTTTAATAATGCTATCACCTAAAGTTTTAAGGAAATTCGTAAAATTGACGGAGATACATCATTTTATATGAAACCGTTTTAAACAGTTTGTATGTTGAATTATCCTTCAGCAAAACTTTGAACGCGTTTTTCACGAAACTACGTTTTTCAACCTGGTTGACAACATATTAGAACATCTATACATCCGATTTGCATGCACCAAATCTTAAACTGTTAGAAAATCTAGTTTCTATGGCACCACACAGGAATTTTTTTATAAAGGGACCTTATCTTTTTTTTTTGAACGCTGAAAATTTTCCATAATATATCGAAAGTAAAATTCACTGGTCCGTCACTTTTTCTTTTTTTTTTAGATATCTAAACTCCTCTACGTGGTGCCATAGACACTGAATATTCGAAAAGTTTAAGACTTGGTACATGCAAATGTAAATGCAAAAGCAATAAAAATACGTACAGGCCGATGTATAGTTTTTTTTTTATATGTTGTTAACCAGGTTGAAAAACGAATTAAAAAGTTTCAAGAAAAACGCATTAAAAGTTTTGCTGAAGGATAATTCAACATACACACTGTTTCAAACGGTTTCACATAAAATGCTGTAAAAAACATTTGGTGAGAGCATTGTCTTCAAAAATTTAAAAAAAAAAAATTACATTCATTTTTTTACAGCAGATATCCTGGTGCCTTGAAGCCTTGTTTAGGATTTGATCAAGGAATCATGGAGGCGTTTGTAGGCCCCCTAGGACCAGAGGCTTTTTTTTCTTACATGAACTCCACACAGGAGGCCCTGAGGAAAATAATTTCCCTCAGGGCCTATGTCGTCTTTTTGGATGTTGTGTGGAGGGTTTTTTTTAAGGAAATGAAGGAGAGGAGAGTTCTGGGAAGGAAAAGGGTTTAAGGGGTGGATAGGAATCTGGGGTTCAGTGTGTCCTGGTCATCCTCCACCAAGACCTAGTCAAACCTCACCCCATGAACCCGGGCACTCCTGCTAACTATCTATATTATCTGTAATGATAAGATGACCTTTTGCAAAGGGTCTAAGATAGTAAAAAAATTGCACCAAGTCTTAAATTGTTCGAAAATGAAGTCACTATAGCCAGGGCCATATTATCCATAAGACGTGTAGGAAACTGCCTAGGGGCCCCGCAATGTTTAGGGGCCCCTAGGGTAAAGGAGCCCCGAGACGTGCATTGCCTAGGGGCCCCGACATGTTCAAGCCGGCCCTGGCAGGGCCGTATTGTCTACAAGTCAGTGTAAGCCACTGCCTAGGGGCCACGTATCAGCTAGGGCACCCTATGGTAAAGGCACCTTGAGACGTGCGTTGACTAGAGGCCCCGACATATTTAAGCCTGCCAAGGCAGGCCCCTATTTTCCATAAGGCAGTGTAGGCCACTTCCTAGGGGCCCCGCATCGGGTAGGGGTCCCTAGGGTAAAGGGGCCCTGAGACTTACATTTCCTAGGGGCCCCGACACGTTTAAGCCGGCCCTGGTAGGGCCTTATTGCACATAAGAAGTGTAGGAAACTGCCTAGGGGGCCCACATTGAGTAGGGGCCCTAAGGGTAAAGGGGCCCTAGGAAATACATAGCCATGGGGCCCCGCATTGGGTAGGGGCCCCTAGTGTAATGGGGCCCCGACGTGTTTAAGCCAGCTCAGTGTAGGCCACTGCCTAAGGGCCACGTATCAGCTAGGGGCCCCCATGATGAAGGGGCCCCGAGACGTGCATTGCCTAGGGGCCTTGACATGTTCAATCCGGCTCTGACTAAGATATCACGTAGGGATTGTTGTATAAAGGGCCCCCTTCTAATTTTTAAAATTTTTATGAACGACGAAAATTTACATAAAAAATTGAAAATAAAATTCGCAGGTCTGCCATTTTTTCTTTTTTTTAGATATTGAAATTCACCTACATGGAGACACCAGATTTTCGAACAGTTTAAGAATTGGTGCATGCAAATCGGATGTATAGTTTGTTTAATATGTTGTCAACCAGGTTGAAAAACGTGTTAAAAAAGTTTCGAGAAAAACGCATTCAAAGTTTGGCTGAAGGATAATTCAACATACAAACTGTTTCAAACGGTTTCACATAAAATATTCTATCTCCGTCAATTTTTCGAATTTCTTTAAAAAAAATTGAGAGTTTTCTTAACAAAATAAAAAAATGAATCACAAAAAAAATGTTTACAGTTTCCTGGTGCCTTAAAACCTTGTATAGGATTTGATCAAGGAAACATGAAGGTGTTTGGGGGCCCCCCAGGACCGGGGGCCCGGGGCGGACCGCCCCCCCCCCCCCCCCCCCTTAGTCCGCCACTGATTGGTACGAGTTTTATGACTCATCGGCATTGCTCTATCAAGAAATAAAATATAAATATTTGGAGAATTCAGACAAGCGATAAAGTACCTATCTAAAATTTAATATTTTTACAGTACGGGCCAAACTTTAAGACCGGCCTGAACATTGTACTTTCCATTCTCGCGCAGTTACTGACATATTTGTGACAGAAAAAGGCGTGGGGGGAGCAAGCCACTTTTCCATCCTGTAACTCGCCTATTGCGACGATTTCTGATCAATGGCGGACTGGTCAAGTTTGGCATGTGCCATAAAAGAAAATTATTTTAATTGCCATTCCGAAATTGAAACTGATTTGTCGAGAATTTAAGACACTATTCGTGTTTCATCACGGGTCTGCGCTTGCAATTAATAATATGATAATAACAATAGGTATCGCAAACCTTTTAGTTATATATGACTAGCTGGTACCCGGCATGCATTGCAAGGCCTTTCAAAGAAATAAATTGATTCTCCCTGCATGTCCTTTCCCGTGCGCCTCCCTTCCTTTCCACCTTACCCGTCTTCCCCCTCCCTCGTCTCTTCCCTCTCCGCAAACCGCACCTTCCCCCTGCCCTTCCTCCCAGCCACTAAAATATATGAAATACACAGATTTTCATTTATACAAATTTCATAACGCCAGACCTTACCATTATATACAGCCTATGTTACTCGCTGATAATGTAGCTTTCTATTGGTGAAAGAATTTAATTTTCAAAATCGGTTTAGTGGTTTAGGAGTGAAATCATAACAAACAAACACACAGTAGTTTGAATACTCTGGGCTGGGCTGACGGAAGTAGGGGAGGAGTAGGAAAAGTGGAAGTACCTTACTTTTAGATCTGGTCTCTAGTTCACCTGTCCTGTAACCATTTCAAGCAACAGTACGATTCTGAATTCTGGTATCTTACCAGAGTAAAATTAAGAATATCTTCCACTATTGCCGCCTTATTTATAAAAGCGGTTTATTAAATATTGACTTATAAACAAGACATATGTTTATGGTTATAGGTAAATTGACCGTACGCTCGATTTGTTACGCTAAACGGACCAGTAAAAATCTAATTTGTAAGTGAGATTAAAAATCTAATGTAATGCCCTTCTTAAATCTAACCTCTTTGTTTCCAGACCTACGTCCAAGGTCTGGCAGAGCAAGAGGGACGCCAACTATACAACATGCTGGTGGAGCGCCAGGGACATTTCTACGTGTGCGGAGACTGCACCATGGCGGAGCACGTCTGTCAGACCCTCAAGAAAATTATCAAGAAGAACGGGGACATGTCTGAGCAGGATGCGCACGAGTTTATTCTCAGACTGAAGGTTAGTTCAATCCCATTTTTTTTAGTTTTCTCGCTACTTTTCCAAAACTCATTTAATTATTTTTCAATCACCATTTTTAACACTATTGCATCGAAAACTATTCCAATTACAGCTTCAGATGCACTTAGAAATGAACTGTAAATAATAAACGAAATGGTGTTTGCTGGAATTTGATGAAAACATGTGTACGGAAATATAATGGATTGCAAGGAAGAAAGACAATCAATCACTTACCTCTGGGAAGGCGAACAACACAATTACAAATTATAGTTCATTCAGTTCCACCACATTACCTCGAGGTAATTATCCCCACAACCACACGAATAAGTAAAAAACGATCTTAATGTGGTCAAAACACCTTCTTTTAGTTAATAAACAAATATATATGAACACAAACAACCAACAAAATGCTTGCAATGTAGTCCAAAATCTTCTTCTGTGTTTTCAGAAACAAAAGCACTTGGATTCACTCTTGTCATTGTTCCATTTTCAAATGCTTTTCCAGCAAGGTATGGTTAGGGAGGGTAGGTACTGGATAAATGACATCCCGGTAGGAACTATACATATCATCATTTCAAAATCAAACAAGCACCGAGAAGACAATGTTATTATATGAGGTAGATTCTTGGTCCATCCTTTGGAGACAGGCGTTCGGCCTTTTATTTTTTCAATCAAAATCAAAACAAAGAGAATCTTTAGATTTATGGACAAAACCAACTATGGTTTTGGTGTGAGTAAATGATTTCGTGATAGCAGTATAAGTAATATGAAATGCTACCTATCTTTTTCTAGAGAATTCTTATATCCATCAGACACAATTGCTTATTCTCTTAGGACATTATGTACTTGCAAATAAAGAAAATTGCGAAAAAATAAAAGAAATCTTTGAACAATTTCAAATTCGTATATATTTATCACTTTGCAACTGACAAATTTCCAAATAGTGATGGGCCACACTAGTAAAGTTCTTAGTTATGATCCAAGGGGCTAGACGACTTCCTGGTTGAAATACATGCGCATGAAGGTAACCTACATAAGCTGCGCTCGTATGTTTGATCTATACCGGTTCTGTTCCAAAAAATAGATTGATTTACAGTCAGGTTTTTTCAAAGACAAACTCACGATTGCATGAAGCCGGTTGTAAAGGGATAAATGAATATTCCTCGAATCTTAACCGTATCGCTAAAACTCTGTTTTTCTAATGTGTCCCAACTGCTCCCGTCTGGAGCCAGTAAGACTATGGCAACACCAATTGGGTTATGTTGTGAGGCTGAAAGTAATGGGGAGGGGAAGGAGATGGGAGCAGGAAGGTTGGGAAATACAGATCTGGTCACCAAACATGGCTAAAGCCATTTCTAGCAAAGATTCAATTCTGAATGGTGGTCTTAAACTAGGGCGGTACTGAGAATATCTTCCACTTTGGAACGTGCCACAAATAAACTGTATTATTTTTAATTAATTTTTTGTGATATAATACAATTTCATCAAATAAAATATATTTGTGCACACCGGGATTTGAACCCACATTCTTCAGATTGCTAGTCGAGGTCTTGCCTCCCACTGAGGTCGACCTCCATTTTTCATGATTTCTGACTCATAAACTCATACAATGAGCTCTGGCGTTATGAAGTACCACTAAATTTCTTGTGTCTTTCAAGTGACATTTCGATAATGAGCTTATCCATTTAACACTTAAAAATAAGACAGGATGCTATATTTTTGGTTCATTTGATCAAACTGAAGAAAAACATGCCTGAAGCCAGGTAGTAACTACGAGTATTATACTAATTTAATGTTGGAATGATGGACTAAACCATTGATCTCTTTCCAGGAGGAGGACCGTTACCATGAGGATATCTTCGGCATCACCCTGAGGACGGCCGAGATCCAGAACAAGTCCCGAGAGTCGGCCAGGATCAAGATGGCCACACAGCCATGACGAAGGCTCTCCCACCTGCCCAAGAAGACTAAATAACTACCTATTTCGACCTCTCAAAGCATTCTTATTATGACTATTCAATTCACATCTCGTATATTATAAAAATTATATCGTATTTGCACACTTCATGAGTCCATCTTTATCGATTGCATTATTATAATATTATCTTATACATACATAATATTATATGTGACTGGAAAAGGGCGGAAGGGAAAATAAAAACCAGCAAATTCCCAATTATAAAATAATTTGGAAATGCATGACGCATACGTATTATGAACCATCATAATCACTATCCCCTTACGTAGATGTTGCATTTGATATGTAATCTATTAAGTTTCAAAAACAAATTGCGTCGAAACGTGCCATGTGATGGGATACATTGAAACGACCGGCATTGTAAAGGTTAATTTTGTACCGAGAGTAATTCTGTCCGCGTAAAGTAAAATACAGAACTTTACTTTGCAGTAACAGTATACAGAACGAAGAATAGATAGGTATATTACAGACTTGATGAAGAATAATTTTGTTCTAAGATCTCAGAAACAAGTCTTTATTAATTAGATACAGGGTTGGTATGTTATGGGTTAATTTTTTGACAAAGTATTATTTTGCTAATCAATCCTAGATAAATTTTATATCAAATTAGCTGGTTCCCGGCATGCGTTGCAATTCCATATTCAAAGAAATAATTTTTTTCTCCCTGCATGTTAAATACAGACTCGAGTGTAGGCGAGGTTATTTATAAATAATGCGCGTATTGGCGATATGGATATTTATTATAAGTAATGGCTATGAATACGTCCTAACTAACGTGTTGGCGGTTGGAAAAAGAGAGTGAGGAGAGGCCTGCATCTCCTTTTATATGCGGGATCACCTGTCTCGCTCTTGTATGGCCGGAAACAGGTGTGCCACCCTAAAACCTCTCTCACATCCTCCCCTACTTAAACGGGAGAATCCTGGCTACATAAGTGATACCTATAGCTACATATTTCATACAATATATTTTATATTTCATATTTCACATTTAAAATTAACAAAACATTTGTTTTTGTTCTTTCTGTTTCCCTTCTGTCCATTTCTGTCCATTTCGACTGCGAAGTGCTGTCACCTGGGCCGAAGCCTTCCTTGCCATGGGTTAGACCTGAAACATGGAGAAACAGAATTAGAGACACTTCTATTACGTAACATACCGGAGAGATCTAATTCGTCCGTCGACAATTCCAACGTGTCAGACGCGAATTCCTGGTTATCTTCCTCCTGCCATGAAACATGTAATTCCTTTAGCTGGTCTAAATGTCTTTTCCACACCATATTAGACTTGTTAATTTTTATGAAATATATTTTACTACCTTTTTTATCCACAATAACCCCAGGGACCCATAACCTATTACCCTGAGATCTGAAATCTCTAGTCATTACTTTCTGACCTATATTAAAACCTGATTTAACTCTACCCTTATATTGTCTTTTCTGATTGTTTTGGCTCTGAGTAACCTTTTTTATTACTTTGTTTCGTCGAGTAGAACCTGAACTACCCGTTCTATCCTCAATTTTCCTTGGAATCAGAGAGTCAAATACTGTTCTAATTTTTCTACCCATTAATAATACAGATGGCTCACATCCTGTTGTTGCGTGAACTGTATTCCTATAGTCTGCTAAAAAGTTACCTAACTTTTCTTTATAATCTGAAGGAAATCCATTATGTTTACAAATTTTTTTAAGGAAATTTTTACAAGTCTTTACTGTAGCTTCAGCTTGCCCGTTGCTACTAGGGTGATTGACTGGACTAGTGATATGTTCTATCCCATTTTTCTTACAAAAATTTTCAAAATCCTCAGAACAAAAACACGTACCATTATCACTAACTAAAGTTGCTGGAAAACCAAATTGCGAAAATAATCTATGAAGTATTTCGATATTTTCTTTTGAAGACAGACTGTTTACTTCCAGACACTCAATCCACTTTGAAGAAGAGTCTACCACCACTAAAAAATTTTTGTTATATAAACTACCATGATCAATATGTACCCTGAACCATACTTCAGGTTCATATGGCCACACTGCTAAAGAACTCTTTTGTGATTCTGGTTTAATTTCTAAACAATCTCTACAATTTTCCGTTATTTTCTCCAAATCTTGATTAATTTTTGGCCACCAGACAAAGCTTTTTGCAATACCTTTAGTCTTAAAAACCCCTAAATGAGATCTATGTAACATCTTTAAAACCTCTTGTCTTAAAGACTCAGGTACAACAACCCTATGTTGATATAAAACACACCCATTTATCAAAGACAATTCTAACCTTTTTTCCCAAAAAATTCTAATAAAGTTACCACTTTGTGCCTTTTTTACTGATGCTGGCCAACCTTCGATAAGAAAATTTTTTACTTGACCTAACACATCATCCTTTTCGGTTTCGCTTTTTATCACGTCTAAAGACAAATTAAACCCATTATTCTCGAAATAATTAATGTAATCAGACTCTATCTCATCTTCACAGCTAACCTTTTCAATCGGACACCTGCTCAGAAAGTCTGAACAATTATTTTTCGATTTTACATATTCAATTTTAAAATTAAACGAACCTAACATAATAGCATATCTCTGTAACCTTGACGCGGCAATCTTAGGTACTTCTTTATTTTCACCTAAAATTCTCACTAACGGCTGATTATCCACAGCTAAAATAAATTCTCTGCCGTACAAATATTGATAAAACTTCTTAATTCCAAAAATAATTGCTGTTGCTTCAATATCTAGAATAGAATAATTCTTTTCCGCTTTAGTTAAAGTTCTGCTTGCGAACCCAATCGGTCTTTCTACGCCATTTTGAAACCTATGAAGTAATGTTGCTGCTACCCCATTAAAACTACCATCTGTGACAAGTTTCACAGGTATATTTTCGTCAAAATGCGTTAAAATCCTATCCGAAGTTAATATTCTTTTAATTATCGCAAAACTATTTTCTTGTTCCGTACCCCATTGAAACTTAACATCTTTTTTAAGTAATTCGTATAATGGTGACAATATATTTGCCATATTTGGAATAAAATTACGATAATAACTAATCATACCTAATAAACTTCTTAAATTATTTAAATCACTAGGTGCTGGTGCATTTAAAATGGCTTCTTTATTCCGTTCACACGGTTGAATCCCTTGTTCACTTATTTTATAACCTAAAAACTCAATAACTTTTAAATTGAATTCACACTTGTCACTATTCACTGTTAGATTACAATGTTTCAACCTTTCTAACACGACACATACGTTTTTCTCTAAATCGTCTTCGTCTTCCCCTATCACGATAATATCATCCAAATAAAACGTCATGTTCTGTAATCCTGACAAACAATTTGCCATTGCCTTTGCAAATATAGCTGGCGCGGGAGATAACCCGTACACTAACCGCTTATACTGAAACAATCCTAAATGGGTATTGATTGTTGTAAAACGCCTACACTCCTTTTTTAAAACAAATTGACTATACGCCGATTTAAGATCGATTTTTGCAAAAACTTTCCCACCATTTACTTTCGTTAATAGCTCCTCTATCCTAGGTAATGGATATTTGTCAACTAATAACTGATTATTCACTGTCGATTTATAATCACCACATAATCTAATACTACCGTTTTTCTTAATTACTGGAACAATTGGACTTGCAAACTCACTAAACTGGACTTGTTCTATAATACCGTCTGACAGTAAACTATCTAACTCCCTTTCGACTTTTTCTTTCAAAGCGAACGGCATAACTCTGTGATTACGAAATATCGGAATAGCGGTCTCTTTTAAAGTTAAATTCACTTCGTACTTATTAAATTTTCCTAGTTTATCCGTAAAAACTTCCGGGAATTTTTTTACTAATCGCTGCTTCAAAGTATTCTGTTTTATACTGTTTACGATTCCGTTAATCCCGACGTTAAAAAGATTCATAAAATCACGCCCCACTATCGATAACGAAGCACTTGTGACAACAACAAATTTCAAATTGTGACACTGACCGTTAAATTCCACTTGTGGCGTAATTGTACCTACCACTTTCACGAGCGTATTGTCAAAACCCCGTAGACTAATGTCTTCGTGCACTAGCTTGATTCTACTGAATTTACTGAAATAACACTCCTTGGAAATTACGCAACAAGATGCTCCAGAATCTACCATGAATTTACTCTTGATCCCGTCTAGTGAAACTTCAATAAAAAATGGTTCGACACTATTAACTTCACCCAACTTTGTGTCCGACAACAAAGTATTCACACTCTTACGTGTTGAGGAACGCTTGCACTGTTTTGCGAGATGACCCTTCGTACTGCAAATTTTACATAAATAATTTTTATATCTACATTCCGTCGCGATGTGATTATTGTGACCACAAACGGTACAATTTTGTTTCACAGCGTTCGCTGGCGACTGTGACCGTGCCCTGTTGCTATGCCCGAAACGCTTCACGTCTCTGTCTTTCACACGCGAATTATTAAAAGAGAGTCGACCGGCCTTGAGCTGTACATTAGCGTAAACCGTATTATCAACTCGGGACTGCGCTTGAGTTGAAGCTACGAGGTCAATGCACTCGGCGACTTGTAAACATTTTTCGAACGAGTATAATTCACCCTCGAGAAATAATTTTTCCCTTACCTTTCCTGGTTTACAACCCAAAACAAAGAAATCCCTTAAATTTACTGATAAACTATTCCCAAATTTGCAATTAGTAGAAAGAGACTTTAACCGCACTGCAAACTCACGGATTGATTCGTCATTTCTTTGTTTAGCACTGTAAAACTTAGATCTCTCTTCAAAAAAACATTTCGTTGAACAACAATACTCATCAAGTTTAGATATCAAATCTTCTAACTTAATATCTGTTACCTTTTTAGGAATGCACAAATTAACCAATAAGGAAAAACAATCATCTTTCAATGCATTCAGGAAAATAGCCCTTTTTTTATCATCCGATGCAAACTTTTCATCATTCACGAGGAGAAATTGTCCGAGGCGGACCTTGAAGTTCTCCCAGTTCCCGTCACGCAAACTGAAGGACTCCAATCCTCGAGACTCCATGTTCCCAATGCCCAGAAGGTACCCAAATAGAGAGAAAGAAAACAGAAAAAACAAAAACTTCCCAATGAGGCTTCTTCTTCTGCCGTCTGCTCCCTGGACCCTGCTCCGGAAACTGCTCCTTGACCCTGTGAATTGATGGCTCCTTCCAGACCCGTCACACAGTAACACCGATGGCTACCCCAGATCACTCCTGCGACCTGGATCTCCGATCCTTGACCCTCAGAGATGTCGATTGACGCTGGACCTCCCGTGCTTCCCCCTTCCGAAAAGCTGGCAGGCTCCAGTGTCTTCTTGCACTTCACTCCTTGCAGTGAAGTGTTGGAATAATTTCGGTCCGGCCTTTCTTACCGACCCGAAATAATAATGTTACCGCGTATTTTTGCCAAATTTTTGTGCCAAATTTTTTTGCGCGTCGATTCTTTTCGCGATATTTCTGCCGTATTGTGCAGAATCGTGTACCGTAGGCTGCGCCACTGTTAAATACAGACTCGAGTGTAGGCGAGGTTATTTATAAATAATGCGCGTATTGGCGATATGGATATTTATTATAAGTAATGGCTATGAATACGTCCTAACTAACGTGTTGGCGGTTGGAAAAAGAGAGTGAGGAGAGGCCTGCATCTCCTTTTATATGCGGGATCACCTGTCTCGCTCTTGTATGGCCGGAAACAGGTGTGCCACCCTAAAACCTCTCTCACACCGTGCGTCCCCGGTCCCCTCCCGCAACCCCTTCTCCCCCCTCCCCCTCCGCGTTCCCCTTCCACCTTCCCCACCCACCCTCTCCCCTCTCCCGCTCCCCCGTCCCGTCAAACCCCCTCCTGCTTTCCATATATTCAGTCCCAGTATATTCAGTTTTCAAACCTATTACAATTTTGTTATTCAAATTTTCGGTTTTCATTGATTACAAATATTCATTTTTGTATATTATAAGAACAATCAAGCAAATTTGGTACCTAACATAGGTACCTAGTTAAAATATTTATAATTTTAAAAATCCATACACAATTCTTTGATTACAAAAAAAAAGCTGCCTTCTAAATTCACATTCATCAAATGCGCAAACTGTCAAACGTGCAAAGGTAAAATATTCATTAAGTTTTCTGAATTATCCAATTTTCTGCGCAATTTTCAACCTTCTACAAAGTATTAGAAAACTTAAAAAAAATATATAGGTAAATGAAATAGGTAAAGTCGTTCTGAAGTTACGGCGTGACCAAGGGAAACAGGGATTCATTTTTATGTATATAGATGACAGTCTCTTTCCCTATCTGATAATTTGACTGCTACTAAGGAAATGTGACTTTATCTTTGTATAAAATAGGTGTTCAAGCCTAAATTACTAAATTCAAAGGTGAGCAGTTATCAGGAAATTGACATTGATGAAGATGACATTGGTCCAAAAGTTATAGAAGTAGAGTTCTACAACAACATTTTAAGGAGTGACATCTGTTGACATTTTTACGAAATAATTAATTTCGTAATGAATAAAAACATGCAGAGTTCCAACAAATATTTTTAAAGATGACGCTCTTGATTGCCAAAAACCAAGGTTTTTAGGCGCTATATGTGGCTTATCTCCTTGCCGTTCTTTTGCATTGCTGTGATTTTTAATGATGTGAAATTATTTCAATTATTTTTTGAATACGTAAGAAGCTGAAGCTACCTCCTTTTGCCAAAATATGCAACAAATCAAAATTATATTCATATTCGCAAGAAGTGAGGTGTGTTAGAAGTGTTAATCCCTTCTGCCTTTTCGGTCGATTTATTATTAAATGATAACATTTTTGACTTCTCATCATATTGTCATGTTTTAAAAAATAATGTACATTGTGTATACATACTAATAAATGTTTTAAATATATTTCAATTATTAACATATGTGAGTTACACTTATTTTTACCTTTTCTTTGTTTTAACAACAACAACCAGGGCTGGGCAAAATACATGCTTTGCTGCAGTGGCGGTTCTTCACGGGGGGACAATGGGGACGGTCCCCGCCAGTTACACTCAAAACCTACTAAAGGAAAATGAAATAACAGTCGATGCATTGTCTTCACCAAAATGAATGAATTCTTTAAATATAAAAGTAATTAACGTTTGCAGAAATAAAATACAAATAATTATTCCGGATGATTTTAATAAGACCCTACGCGCGTACAGCGAACAATGTACGGAGCACAAAACAGCGGGTCAATTTCTCAGTGCGCAGAATCTAATGCGCACTTGGGGGACGATCCGAAGTATCCCCATACTTTCCTTGCGTTGTTTCGCGATCGTATGCAACTGCGCATGCGCAGTCGTATGTGAATTCAAATACCCGCGGGGACGATTCTTTGGATCCCCACAGAAACATTTGTTTGCGAAGTTTCGGGCGGGAATCGCTCGCGTTCAAATTAGTTTGATAATAATCTTGCAAGATAAAGCTTTATTTTTATTATACTATATTGTAAATTGGCATATATCTTTGGATATTTTATATTATTTTGTGTTTAGATATCCGATTAGCATGATTAGACCATAAAATATTTTTTTGAGAAATTTTATACTATATTCTACGGGTGGTGAGATTGCGGTACAGTACATAAAAAAATATCGATCCCCACCACTAAAAAAGTGCTCGAGCCGCCACTGCTTTGCTGTAATTGAAATACAAATTACAAAATACTTTTTCGCATGTATTTAAAATACGAAATACAAAATACTTTCAAGTCGTGTATTTAAAATACAAAATACAAAATACAGTATTTTAAGCATTTTTTTCTTTCAAATACAAAATACAAATTACAAAATACAAAATACATTTGGTTTTGGTAGAACCTTTGGTTGCAATAAATTGTCGTAAATGCCCTTTACTAAGGGTGCGTTTCCATAGAAGCAATGTTGAGCAGAGTGAAACAGAGACGTGCAAAAATTGACCAATCATATTGCTCAAAAGACACATCTCATCTCCGCTCCACTTGTAAAATTTGTGGTAAAGGACTCAGGTGTTAGGTAATATAATAAAAATATATTATTATTATAACACGACATTTGTATAGCGCTATTTTGTGTTATTTCTAGTGACCGACCGAAGGTTCGGTTTCGGTTTCGTCAAGGTTCGGTAAAAAAATCTAGTTTCAGCATCAGTTTCGGTTTCGGCAGAAAATCTGCCGAACCTTCGGCCGCACCGAAACTCTGCATTTGTGAATTATCGCGTGCCGTTTGACTGACTTCCGGTGAGTTCGTGGCTCGTGTGTCATCCACCATCATCAACTGAGTTCGTTGGCCGGTCCGGCGTGCTTGTATTGTCAGTTTATGTGATCACAAACTTCAATTATTTTTATTTATTTCATTCTAATTTTAATTTTATTTAACAAGTGTAAATAAAAATTGAAATCTAGTCTTCTTCAACGGAAGCGATCTTCCGAACAGTCCCTCCTTTGATGTGCTTGGTGTAAGGCCCTCCGTTCATGGAGATACTTACAATCTACGTAATTGTGACGAAACCACAAGTACCCTGTTGATATACATACTACTTTTTAATGCTAGTCTCCGTACACGGCGCTATCCGAAATATACTATTTAGTCACATGAGAACGGGTCGTTTCTACGAATCATTCTTGAGTTCAACAGCTCGGCTGTGGAACCCGGCCTCTATGTTTCCTCCCTCCTTCCTCTCCCCAAAAAGACCTTCCATACAGCATCTTCAAAGATGACATACGCC
Organism: Limnephilus marmoratus; assembly: GCA_917880885.1. Classification (NCBI taxonomy): domain Eukaryota; kingdom Metazoa; phylum Arthropoda; class Insecta; order Trichoptera; family Limnephilidae; genus Limnephilus; species Limnephilus marmoratus. The sequence continues at coordinate 56,909,132 of OU862912.1, read as the reverse complement.
CTGAGGGAAATTATTTTCCTCAGGGTCTCTCATGTGGAGTTAATGTAAAAAAAATGTTGTGATTGTAAACGCAATTAAAATTATAATACTCAATTTATGAAGTCCTTACTTTATAGTGAATATAAGTGTAAAAAATAAGCCGAATTTCAGTAAACAATAGATTTTTAACATGTCTAAAAAAGTTTCGGTTTCGGTTTCGGCCGAAACTGAGACAGATATCGAATATTCGGTTTCGTTTTCGGTAGAAAATCCTGTTTCGGTCGGACACTAGTTATTTCACTTCAAGTGCGCTCTACTGTAATTAACTTAAAAATAGTTTAGTATTCAGTCAAATTATTCCAATAGTGCTTGATCTAATACTATGACACAAAAATGTACAATACAAAGCAATGACAAGCATTACATAATATGATACAAATATGATAGAAAATGTACAATAACAGTGCTATTATAGCACAGGACGTGTTGCCAACTCTAAATATTAACACACATAACATATAGCTTTGGATTCTAGCGTTTTTAGTCTACGTATTATCTATGTCAGTTTATTTTTCATTATCATTATTAAGATCGCTAAATGTATTTGAATATGTATTTTGAAGCCATAAGTATTTGAAATACAAATTACAAAATACCTCAGCCCCAGGTAATTGAAATACCAATTACAAAATACATTTTTAGAAAGTAATTGAAATACAAATACAAAATACGTATTTGTATTTCAAATACGTATTTCAATTACAAGTATTTCAAATACTGCCCAGCCCTGACAACAACAAAGTAGACAAGAGTGGGGAGGCTACGAAGTACCACACAAAGAGGAGACAGATTATCCAATCTCATTCTCTCGCAGGCTAAATCCTGTAGACGTAATTATTTGTCTCGGCTCCACACAGGAGACCCTGAGGAAAATAATTTCCCTCAGGGCCTATGTCATCTTTGGGGATGCTGTGTGGAGGGTTTTTTAAGGAAAGGAAGGAGAAGAGAGTTTTGGGAAGGAAAAGGGTTAAGGGGTGGGTAGGAATTTGGGGTTCAGTGTATCCTGGTCATCCGCCTCAAAGATCTAGACAAACCTCACCCCATGAACCCGGGCACCCCTGCTAAATCACCAAACGTAGCAAACCACTTGGGGTGACCTATGGCAGAGGTGTTGGTTATCCAATAAAGGTTCCCGGGGCGGCGGTACCCATTCCCGCCTCCCAAATTTCGTTTCATCGAGTTTCAAATCACATCGGTGCTAAAGAAGTTTTCACTTCAAAAATTCAGCTATGGCCAAAACATCTACAATTTAAGAGATAGGTATGAGTTTCGCTGTATCAGGAACCATTTATTGGATAACCAACAAGTCTCACCACAAGTGGTTCAATACGTTTGGTGACTTAGCAGGGGTGCCGGGTTCATGGGGTGGGGTTTTTACAGATCTTTGTGGTGGACCACCAACTGCAAGGCGGGCCGGATTGGGAGAGGCCGGTTGAGGGAGACCTCTGCACTGCAATGGGAGGGATGGATTCATACGTCCATCACTCTTGACCCACAGATTCCTACATACCCTCGCCCCCTCTTACCATTTTCTTTCCCAGAACTTCCTCTCCATCCTCTCCTTTAAAAGACCCTACAGTACACAACATCCTCAAAGATGATATAGGGCCTGAGGGAAATTATTTTACTTAGGGCCTCTTGTGTGAAATAAAAGAAAAAAAAAATCTCCATTGGGCAACGGACACCACAGAAAAGAGTGTGCATTTTTTTTAATCAATTTAATTTGACTAGAATATAAACAATGCACGACCAACATTAATGAGTCAATAACACAGATCAAAGAAAAGATAGACCTGCCCATAAGGGCGAGGGGAATACACCATTTTAGTGATTTGTCAACAAATGAATCTGAATCTACAGACAAATCGCATCGTAGAATCACTATTTAGTTTTTTGAAATAAAATCTGCTTATGAATCACTAGACCTTCTTACAATTGCGTGCAAATTGCTCGCTGCGCAATACACATAATTGAGAATCCCATATCGGGTGAACAAAGGTTCGGCTTATTCCCAAAATCGAATGTTTTGTTACAGTATTTAGTTAGCCCTTCGAATAATAAGAAAATAATTTTCTGTCAACTTTTGCCTGTCAAAGTTTGCGCGCAAAATTCCTGGTTCTTCCCATGCATTTTAAATGTTCCTATTTATTAGTTTTTTTTAACGCTTTTGCAAAAATAAAAATTGTTCTATAATTTAGATAAAATAATCTTTCCGATGTGTTTATTAGAAATCAACATTTTTGTTTATAAATATTAAAAATTTTATATTGGAAACTTAAATTGGCTAAAAAATGCATACCTGAGAATATTTGAATTAAAGTAATTAAAATAGAATAAACTTCAAATTTTAAATTCAGATTCCTTTACTAAACAAAATTTGTAATAAAACTGTCACCTCACTTTCATACAATTTTATTTTAAAATTAAATGTGGGTTACGTCACAAATAGGCGCAAAATCAAACCATCACTTTTGATCAGGTTTGTAAAATATCTGAACAACCTAGCTCATATAATTCTAAGATAATGAGAAGCATTATTTCTTTCCGTTTCTAACATAAAAGAAATCACAAATATTCGCATTACAGAAAGAGAGATAAGTATCTAACTTTTAATAATGCACGGTCGCTCTGGGACAATCTGGGTCTCCTGTTAGGGAACGTACCCATACTACGTGACCAACTTTTTGCAATTTTTAACCCCCCCCCCCCCCCCCGGTGACCAAAATCCTAAGCAACCCGCCGCTCATTTGTATGGAGCGTGACATTTTCAAGACCCCCCCCCCCCCTAAACGTGTCAGGTAGTATGGGTACGTTCCCTTATTATAACGGCATATGATGTTTTGGGACAACTTGGGTCTCCTGTGATTAAACGGGTTAAGACACTTTTAGAAATATTTTATAATTTATTTGCCATGGTAAAAATGAACACATTAAATACGAGAAATAGCTCAACGCAGACAAGTCCCACAATGGACTGGGCTGCGAACTATTACCTTACTTTAGAGCACTTTACTTTTCTGGGTAGGTTCAAGGGTGCAGGTACAAATTTATTTATACTGGGTTTTTACAAATGTTCTTACTCACATGAGATCAATCCAGTTATAAAAAATCGGTTATTACACCAAACAATTACATAAATCTAATCAGGATGATGTCTTAGTTTATTTAAGACATGCTTATTGGTGCCAAAAAGATTGTAACACAGTTTGCCTCCAGTTCGTTGAAATGATATCCATATTTTGCATTAGGGCGTGTCTATCAGGTGTGGTCTGTCCATACATACTGTGGATGCTGCGCTTCCCTTCTTTTCTAGGTTAAATAACAATTGTTATGTATTTATTCTGAATTAAAAAGCCTTGGATTTTTCTAGCCATAAAGCACACTAGATACTGCAATAACGACACCGCCACAGTCTCAATCTCAGAGACCAACAATAACACGACACACGGAGCAGGTCGAAATACATATGTAATATGTAGGTATGCATTTTCAATGCTCGAACGTCACATAAACTCACCAACACCAGCAAAACAGTGGATGCTCCGTTCATTCCGCATCCACGACGCAGCAACGAGTGTGATATTTTTGATATTCACTATTATTTGATATTATTTTTGATATTCGAATACAGATTCCATTGGAGCATCCAACGCACAAAAAACGACTTTAATGCTTATGGGCATAGTGCACAGAATAGCTTAGCGAGCGGACTTGGTACCTACCATTAGATTTGTTTGCCTGACCACCTTTCGACAGTTATTTGTTGTCTTGAATAGCCAAATCCGATTGATACATTAAATATCTTTCGGAATACCTATTTAATTCATTTAATTAGGGAACTGTAATATTAATGTGAAGCATAGAGGTTGTATAGAGCTAATTTGACAGACTATTTTTGTCGATAATTGCATCTTGTTCGTGGGCTAGCCCATAGACTTTTATACATATTTAATATTAGGTACCTATAATATACTCCAGCATCTCTTATACAAAAAGTCACCGACCGCCATTGGTATCTGTGTCTTCTTTAAGTCTGTGGATATTAATAAAAAGCATATAAGAGGGATCAAAACATTTATTAAAATCACAAGTTTTTATAACAATTGTTACATTATTTTATAATGAAAATACCAATAATTTATTCAGACAATGAAAGCATTCACTTCTAAATATTTTAAAAGGCCGTAAAAGCCGAAACATCTACTAATAATTAATATAAAAATAAGATAAAATATTGTTTAATTAAGCCTTTCAATTAGGCCTCTCAAAATTAGGACACAATTTTCAACAGATATTAAGTTCACTTTGTAGTTTTATTTCAGTCTGTAATTTAAGTAATATCTACATTGAAAAATGTTATACGACAATTGACATTTTCAACTCATTCTATTGGAAAAACAAGTTTCTATCTGACTCAGTAATGTCGTGGGATAATGGGCTTTAGAGAAAGCTACTTTAGAGCACATTATCGCATAATTTTACGTGATAATGAACATGATACGCATGTCAGATGGAACATTATTATCCCAAGAGGTAGAATTATAGGCAGAAAACGGTAATAAAACCACTTGAATAATTTATAAGAGACCTGCTCGTTCCTGCTTCCTCTCCCCACACAGCGTTTACAACTAACTTACAAAAATATTCAAACATGGAGATAAATGTTTTTTTTTTTTTTTAATAACTAGGCGTAATAATGTGACACGTACATGAAAATGGAAGTGATTTAAATGTTTGTTAAATGCTAAGTTCTCCATATTGTTTTAAACAAACTGGCCTTCGAAAGGACTGAATAACATTATGGAGAGAGAAGACTTTGAAATACAATACTCTTCGTTAAAAAAATAATTTGGAAGGCACAAAAATAGTCAACATTTTGGCTTCATTTAATTGAATGAGAGTGGCACTTAGTAAGTAAGTTTTTTTTTTTATGTGAAAACCTCACAAGAATTTCTGCTGCTCCCTTCTGGAGCCAGTGAGAATATGGCATCCCCAATTGGGGTATGTTGGGAGGCTGAAGGTAGTGGGGAAGGGAAGGAGATGGGGACAAGGAAGGTAGTGAAGTACCTGGCTATTTAGAGCTGGCCACCAAACACGGCTGAAGTAATTTTTTTTTTTAGCTGTACACAGGAGGTCCTGAGGAAAATAATTCCCCTCAGGACCTAAGTAAAGGAAGGAGAGGAAGTTGTGAGAAGGAAAAGGATATTCGGGTGGGTAGGAATCTGGGGGTCAGTATGTCCAGGAGTGACGGACTTATGAATCCATCCTTCCCACTGCAGTGAAAGGCGATGTTCCGAGAGAGTATGGCTGGAGAAGTCAAAGGGACTCCCTCAACTATTTTCTCCCGATCCGACCTGCCATGTAGCTGGTGGGCACTCATCCGCCGCTAAGACCCGGACAAGCCTCAACCCGTGGACCTGGGCACCCCTGCCAAGTCACCAAACGTAGCGAATCACTTGGGGTGACCTGTGGCAAAGGTGTTGGTTACCCAATAAATGGTTCCCGGGACGGCGGTACCCACACCCGCCTCCCATTTCAAGCAACGTTTCAATTCTGAATGGCGGTCTTACACGAGGGCGATACTGAGAGTATCTTCCACTCTGGAACGTGCCGCAAATAAACTTTATATTATTTTAAATGAAATGTGAAATAACACAAATTAATCAAACAAAATTTATTTGCGCACGCCGGGATTCGATCCCGCGACCTTCGGATTGCGAGTCAAGAGTCTTACCCCTTGACCACGCCGGCCGTCGAAGTTGTTTCCTGTAAATATTAATTTAATATTCGGACAGAAATTTTTTTTTGTCTTAAGCACAATCATAATTGTCTAAATACATATAAAAATATTTAAAATAATGTTTTTTAATAACAGCAACTTTTGTGCAAATTCTTAAAGTAAAATAAAAGCTATTAAATAAAATCCATTAGTACAAAGATTGAGAAACACAATTTTATAAATGAAATTTTTACATAATGGTATGTAACAAGGATAATTTAGAAAATAAGTTTGAAATGAAAACTTAAAAAATATCAGACATTTGCTATTTTATGACCAAAAACATTAAAAGCGAATTGAACATTATAAGAAAAATCTTAATTAACATCACCAAGCATTTTGCAGCAATGCTCGTTAGGGGCCGTTCAAGTATTATGTAACGCAATTTGGGGGGAGGGGAGGTCTTGTAAAATGTTACTGTGCGTTACCGGGGCAGGAGGGGGGGTTCGATTTTTTAAAATTTAAATAAAAACTAGGGAATTAAAATCATCCAAATTGGCAATCCTTTTCGTTTACGTTTTACGGGGAATCCCTCAATTGTATTGTACGTAATTTTTATTTTGTTCTCCCAAATTGGCAACCCTTTTCGTCTATGTTTTACAGGAAATACATCTTTTTTGTTGGTGTTTTAAACACGAAATACACAAATTGCTGTAGTCAAGTGTTATTAAAGTGAGTTTGTAGTCCTCAAAAGTGGGAGATTTACATCATCGGCTGTTCTTGGCCTATAAAGGCTCTCATGCTGACTTGGGTGTTATGTAACGTTTAGGAAGGGGGAGGGGGGGGGTACAGAAAAATGTTATGGCGTGTTACATGGGGGGGAGGGAGGGTCAAAGATCTTAAAAAATTATGTTACGTAATACTTGAACACCCCCTTATCTCCATACTTTCTCCTTGCTACACATGCACATTACAAGAGAACTTTATTTGGGAAGAGTCACACACAAGCTACTGTTGGCAGTATTATTGCACAGAATTATTTATGTATGAGGCACGCAACAAAAGAGGGTTGAATTAATGAAATGAAATAATGTTACCCATTGTTCTTAACATTAGAAGTGGTTCGGGCATATTTGTGTTTATGTTTAAAATTTTATTTGTGTTAAAGTTTATGGTATGAAATGTATTTTAAACTTTAGTAGCAGTTGATCAACCCAAGCAGGCACTTTTTGTAATGGCCAGTCGTGTCACTCTGAAACAAAAACATTAAAATTAAAAATAATAACCAATAACTTTGATGCACCAACAACTGGTTTGGAAGATTGAGGGCCACATTCGCCAAACTTAAACAAAACTACGATAATAAAAAAATATACCCTAAACGACGGATTCTTTAGTAAGCTTTTGTATAATGCTACTCTAAATAAAAGACAAATATTTTTTAACTCTTGGCATATTCTGTCAGAAGGTCGGTTATTTCTGAACATATCCGAAAACTAAAAACTGTTTTTGAAAGGTGATAAAACAACCTTTCTAATTTTATTATTAGTAATAAACATATAATTTTTGTACTTTTAAAATTTTGTAAGCAAATACAAAAAAAAAACAAAATGGCACATGTTACGTTTTTTGTATCTAAAAATACTAATAATGAAAAAAAACACACACAGACATTTTATTAGACAAAATGTTTTACAAATATTATTGTCGCACAGTCGTTTAATTTAAAAATAGAGTGAAAATTACGCTCAGCTGAGTCAGTAAGATTATTTGCACCTTTTAAGGCTGCGTACACATGCATGTAACAAAACGCAAACTGAACCACGAATTATGGGAAAGGAACGAAGTAACTGTTGCTTCATTTTTTTCCCATAATTCCTAGTTCGTTTCGCCTTTTTTACATGCACGACCGTTACATCCATGTATACGCAGTCGAAGTTAATATTGGACCAGTCGCTCAGTTTGTTTGGTGAAAGTGACTCAACTGTGGGACTCACGAGAAAGATCAAATTCAATTACCTCGATCCAGCTCTGCAGCGACTTGCCGTACTTGACCTGAAAGGCGTCCTTGATGTCTGCAAGGTCGACCTCCGACCTGGTGACCATGACTCGGATGAGCTGGCGGTCGTTGGTGCCAAGCCCGGCCATGGACTTGTGCAGACGCTTGGCGAAGAATTCGGCCCGGTTGCGAACGCATTTGACTGAAAGGCAAACAGATTGAAATCTTAACATCTTAAATCTTAAAAAGAGGTTGAAATCTTAACTTCCCTGGAAAGCATATATAAATTGAAATGTTCACTTCAGTTGGTAATTGCTAGTTATTCATTAATTCATTTTCGGGATATCGGTTGTTTGACCGGACAACTCAGAAATAATTGCAACATCAAAACCTCCTTTGAAAAGTCATTAAAAGTGATTTTTTTTTTAAATCTGTGATGTAAGTTAAATTAGGTCAGGGGCTATTTTTTTTTTTTTTTTTTTTCATAACTTTAACGACGTTTTAAAGGGTTGTCGAAGTTGCATGAATCTAGACTGTCGTGAAACCGTAAATTACATAATAAAAATAAACCCAAGTATAAATTTCCTCCTTAGACTACCTCTACACCTTCACACACTCAATGAATCAATTTTAAAGTATGAAGCTCTCTGCATAATTATTAAATCACACAAATGACCTACTTGTAACACAGATAAGTTTAAAAAAAAATAAATATGTAGCATACATAAAATATCATTGTAGAAGATAACACTAATGATCTAAATGAAAATATCAAAGAAAACAAGAGACAAAAAAATTTCAAAAATAACGGTCACAACTGCGTCTCGAACCCAGAATCTCTCGTCTTATCGGGATGAACCCCTCTACCAATTCGGCTACTGCCACCTCTAATAAAACCGTCATATTTGTCAATCTCATAGTTCAAATTTTAAAATTAATAATATTATCTTCGACTAATTTTTTTTCCTTATTATAGGCAACTACCTTTTTTTATTGGAAACAATCGTTCTAAGAAACTGGTTTGTAACCTAGATGGCCTCTCGGATAAAAATATCCGATTTTATTTTTATATGGATCACTTATTGACCTTTTTGTAAAAGAAAAATAAGAGAGTTGTTCTAATAAAAATTGAACATATAAAATACCTCGGATGTATTGCGAAATTAAATGAATATTCTATGTGTCATTGGGACTTGTAAGTAAAAATATTGTAATGGCTGAAGGCAAATCATTAAAAACAAGCAAAGACATATTGTGCACAGGTGCCAAAGAAATCAATTACTTACGCCATTTCCTCGGAACATCTTTCATTGAAATACCTTGAAAACAGATAAAACTCAGCATAAATAAGTATTGTTCTTACCGATGGCCATAAGTCCATCTTTAATGTCTCCGGAGAACTCATTCTTGATGGCTTTTTCAAATTCGTGACCCTTGATGACCTGGTACTGCTCGAAGGTGGCGTATAGCTGAGGGAAGGAGCGCTGGCAGAGGATCGCGTTGAAGACGGACTCATCCGTTCCCATTTGTTGCTCGCCTGGATAGAAAATCAAAAATTAACAAAAGCCTAACTTTGTGACTAATAAAACCTTTATTGCAAAGCAAATTTGAAAATTAAACTGATTCATTGCATTGGCGTGAGGGACCAACATCCTTTGAATTTAGAAATAATCCATTGGGTATGAAAAACAAAAAATTATGTTGCCTTTTTTCGTTAGTACGTAGTGAGAAAACACAAAGTAAAATAGAAGTAACAAAGTAAAATAGAATGTAAAAAATTTAACTTGCCTTGGAATGGTGCCATTTGTATAGTTTTCAAAATTACATTATGTATGATATTGAGAATAATAATTTTCTTATCATTGTTGACACAAAATAAAGTTTAATTTTGTGCTATGTTTGTATGGCAACAGATGTCTCTGTAATCTATTTAATTTTTCAATTCCTGTTTTACCATCCGTAACCATTTTTCTTTCATACAATATTAGTAGATTCCTGTTTTACCATCCGTAACCACTTTTCCTTCACAAAATAGAACCGTTTTCTGTAGATTCCTGTTTTATCGTCTCTACTACAGTTCCCTTGTTCACAAAAATTTTCCTCTTAAATTGAAATCATTAAATCAACAACGGTTGTGACCGAAGCATCCTACTGTTTTATATGATTATAAAAGGAAAGGATTCAATAAAGCTTGTGATTGATACACCAAACAGTGCCCCTTTATTTAACAAAGGACTTTACAGTATGTGTAAGGAATGTGGTTTAGATTTAATTTGTCATCCCTCTAAAACCAATCTAAGTGATAAAAATGTATACTTACTTTATAATATTTTTGCAGTTCTATTTACACTTTGTTCTATGTCAGGTCTTATTATTATTGTTAATAATATGTATAAATATTTAAAGCTGAATTGTTTTAGTTTTTTGTAAGTACAACTTGTACTATTTCATTTCATTTCTTTTTTATGTTATAATATTCTTTACCTAACGAGTCGATTGCATTCATATTTATTCTGTTTTATTGTTTATGTAATACATGTAATTAATATTGTTAATTATGTAGGCACCGCGATTATTATTATATTTTGAGCAAAATGTCACCTAGACTCTAGCAACACTTGCCTGCGCAGCAAAATGCGCAGACAGCAGAACTGAGCTCGCGAGTGGAAAAAACTTCTAGATCATTCCGGTCTGAACGTTCCTCCCGTCAGCAAGCTATTTTTTAATTACGCAAATTATTGTCGCGGATAGAATCCTTGTAATATCTCACTTCTGGTGTCAAATAAAATATAACTCTACCAAGCAATCAGTGTTATGATTTATAAACTAAATTCCGTAACCGTTTATTTAGAGAACCCGGATATCTCTGATGAGGTAAGCAGAGATATCCAGCATCTACTAAAACTGGTGACCTTTCGACTAAAAGCTGGCTGGAGGAGGAGAAACGTTCCAAGACGGAATTCTGGACAGCAAGTAAGTAAATTCTATTGTTTTATAGCATAACTTAAAGTAAAATCCCTTTTGAAATAAATGTTCCAGTAATTTTTAATAAATACACGACCGTGTTATTTCGATAGCATTGTCACACGTTCTTGTCAAACACATGTTTTACGTCTAATTATCAATTGAAACATCATCATCCCACTAATGTTTTAGTAACATAATCATTTTTTTACAGAATAATAAGTGCGTTTTACATTATTATCCCGCTAAATGTTTTGTTAAAATAAATTGTTCCTTCCTGAATGATAAGTGCGTGTTACCCTCTATTTCAGTGAGAACGGATTGGCGCAGCGATGACCGTAGGTGATCATCACCAGGGAACGAGGCATCCCGAGTTCATCACCAGGGAACGTGAATCCTGAGATCTCCGCCAGAGAACGCAGGATCCTGAATCCGTCATCAGGGAGACCAGCATCCAGAATTCATCTGAGAATCGTCGCCGGATAAAATTGGTTCGACATATTTTTACGACAATGATGCCATATTTTTTCTTGAGGTCAAATTAATACAATAATGTTGCAAATCGCACATGTTCTGAAATATTGTAACGATTTTTAAAGTTTCTTTCTTATCATCTAAAACTATTTAATATCATCGAAAACGAGTTTATTTATACAACAAAACTCTCAACGCATCTTATGATAATTGGTATTACAATTCAATTCAACCAATAAATAGTGGATGTTAAATTATTCCCACTTATTTTCCATTCAAATTCATTTTATTTAAATATTATTTTAAAAAAATTATAAAAAAGATATTAGTGTTGATTATTATTTTTAAAGCATACAATTGAGAATTTCAATTTTTTAAATATTTTTATCGCTTTGATAATCATTGAACTTGTCGGATATTCAATATTTTTTTCTTACCTGAATTGTCTTTAAAAAAAGACATACCTAAGTGTGGATAACATTATACAATTGAGAATTTCAATTATTTTCATCTAAAATTGGTTCCATCTTGATAATGAATCATTGATCATTACTTTGACAGTCCTCTATATATTTTTGCCTCGCCTCTATAGTTTACAAAAAGAGTGATTTCCAAATTTAATCTCAAATTTTGATTTGAATATTTTTTAATTTGTAAAAGAATTTACAATTTTGCCAATAGTGGATGCTATATTTTCCCACTTAGTTTTGATAAAAATCTTAACACCAATTATTTTTATTTGAAAATTTTTTAAAAAAGAGGTTAGTGCAGATTATTGCCATTATACTGTCTATTTTGCCTTCGACCATATTTATTTAATTGCACCGACGAATGGAAAATTACCAGCGAATGGAATGCGGCTCCGGAGATTCGAAAAATGAATCGAAGGTTCCAACCCTGCAGTATTGGAAATGATAAAACTGGTGGCATTACTCAGACAACAAGTTAAAGAACTTACGCTTGCGGCAAATAATAATCATGATGATACATCAACATACTGCGATCGCTTCCGCACTCGCCGCAATCGGAACGAGCAACCTATATCGCCAAGGGATCCTCCTAGAAGACCATCAAGTAGATCTCGGAGTAGATCAGACAACACTTCAACAAATGTGTTCTGCAGACTCCATGCAAGATTTGGCGAAAAGGCTCATAGATGTTACCAACCGTGCTCATTCCGAACGAAGAGGAAACCCACAATTGAATCATGCGAAATTCCAGCGCAGACTTGTCGTCTCTTCCTTTATGACCAAGAAACAAGCCAAAAGTTTTTAGTGGACACAGGCGCCGATATTTCTGTGATCCCGAAGACAGCGAAAATAGCGAAGAATTACATAACTTCCGACAAGTGCCCCACAACTTTATACGGAGCTAATGGGAATTCCATCCGAACCTACGGCACAAGGACGATTGAACTTAAGTTCGGCCTCCGGAGAACAATGAAATGGCGTTTCATAGTGGCTGATGTGAATAGAGCCATACTTGGTGCTGATTTTCTCCATCATTTTAACTTGTCGGTCAACCTAAAAAAGGGTACACTTACAGACCAGTCTACAGGCTTACGGATTCGAGGCGCAACATCCAATGGACCCTCATCCGGTATCTCCAGTATTTCCTCATCACAAAAATACAGAGAGATTTTAAATAAATATCCAAGCCTGACGCGACCGAATATGCAAGCTCTAAATAGCAAGAAACATACAGTGACGCACTGCATAGAGACCAAGGGTCCACCTGTAACCGAACGAGCTCGCAGACTCGCACCAAAATTGTTAGAAGCAGCCAAAAAGGAGTTTAATTACCTTATGGAGCAAGGCATTTGCAGGCCGTCCAAGAGTAACTGGGCGAGCCCTTTACACATGGTGAAGAAGCCTAATGGGGAATGGCGACCGTGCGGTGATTATCGTCGTCTCAACGCCAAAACGATTCCCGACAAATACCCCATTCCGCAGCTCCAGGACTTCTCCCATAAACTCGCAAAAGCAAAAATCTTCACAACAATAGATATGCTGAGGGCATACTACCAGATCCCTGTGGAACCAGAAGAAATACCCAAAACGGCTATTATAACACCATTTGGCCTTTTTGAATTTACGACTATGCAATTTGGATTATCCAACGCTGCCCAAAGCTTCCAGCGTTTCATGCATGCCGTAACCAGAGATCTGGATTTTTGCTTTGTTTATCTTGATGATATCCTTATAGCCTCCAGCAATGAAGAGGAGCATAAAAAACATTTGGATATTCTATTTAAAAGATTAGCAGATAATGGATTGGTAATTAACATTAAAAAATGTCAATTTGGACTCCCGACTGTTAATTTTCTAGGTCATACCATTTCACCGGAAGGAATGACTCCAATTAAAGAGAAAGTGAAAACTATTATTGATTTTCCTCTCCCCAAAACAGCCAAAGGATTAAGACGTTTTTTGGGAATGCTCAATTATTATAGAAGATTTTTACCCAACACTATCAGCGCCCAAACAACACTTTTTGATTGCATTTCTGGATATAAAAAGAATGACAAACGTATCCTTACTTGGACCCCGGAATTAACAGAGGATTTTAACCAATACAAGCGACATCTCGCTTCTGCCGCATTGTTAGCACACCCAGACCCAAACGCTGAATTAGCAGTTATGGTGGACGCATCCAACCTGGCTATGGGAGCATCATTGCAACAAAATAAAGGTACAGCTTGGCAACCTTTAGGATTTTTTTCAAGAAAATTTACCCCGGCACAGCGTAAATACAGTACGTTTGACCGTGAATTAACCGGTGTTTACGAGGCAGTAAAGTATTTTAGGAGCAACTTAGAAGGTTGAAATTTTACTATTTACACGGACCACAAGCCCATCACTTTCGCTTTCAACAAGAAACGAGCCTCAAGTTCTCCTCGTCAAGAGAGACAACTAGATTATATATCTCAATTTACCACCAACATCAAACATATTTCCGGACACCAGAATACAGTTGCAGATACTCTTTCTCGCATTGAAGAGATAAATAGCCCTTCTGCAATTGACTATGAGAGAATGGGACAAGAGCAGAGTCACGACGACGAAATTACTAAGGCACTTGAGGACTCCTCCCTCTCCCTACGTCAAATGGTGATTCCTGGAACTAATTCTTCATTGTGGTGTGATATCTCTACCGGTCATGTAAGACCCTTCGTACCATCTAATATGAGAAAAGAGGTCATAGAAAATGTGCATAATGTTTGTCATCCAGGCATTAATGGGACTGTCAACAGTATTAAATTGAGATTTGTTTGGCCCAACATGGCGAAGGATATAAAGTTCTTTGTCAAACATTGCATAAATTGTCAAAAGGCCAAAATCTCCAGACATACAGTCGCGCCAAGAGCCACGTATGTTCTGCCTGAAGACCGTTTCCGGAACGTCCACATCGACTTGGTTGGACCCCTGCCCGCTTGTAGTGATTATCAATATCTGCTCACCATGATTGACAGATTCACTCGCTGGCCCGAAGCAGTCCCCTTAAAGAATATGTCAGCAGACACAGTCGCCACAGCACTGACAACTCACTGGATTTCGAGGCATGGTGTCCCCGAAACTATTACGACAGACCAGGGACGTCAGTTTGAGTCATGTCTTTTCAAGAAACTCACAGAAAAATTCGGAATCAAGCACACGCGGACAACCGCCTACCACCCTCAAGCTAATGGCATGATAGAAAGGTGGCATAGAACCCTCAAGTCGGCACTTATGGCTAACGGCGACCCGAACTGGTTGGAGACTCTCCCTATTATACTACTTGGATTGAGGTCAACAGTTCGTGATGATTTAAAATGCTCGCCTGCTGAACTTACCTATGGTAGAACGCTGAGGTTACCATGTGATTTCTTCACTCCTACGCCTCGCGAAGAGCCAGATACTTACGTCGGTCGACTACAAAGAAGATTTGAAAATATAAAATCTACTCCTGCCAGTAATCACGGTTCAGGAAAGTTTTTCATACATAAGGATTTACCTTCTTCTACTCACGTTTTTCTGAGAACTGATTCCGCACGAAAATCGCTTCAACTCCCTTACGATGGACCTTACAAAGTGGAAGAACGTAACGAAAAGACATACGTCATTATCATCAACGGAAAACCAAAGCGCGTATCTATTGATCACTTGAAACCAGCCTTCGTTCCTTCCGAAGAGAAGTTGACTATCGAAGAACCTGTCGCAGAACAGACCCCGGACAAAATTACTACTACAAGGTTCGGTAGAAGAGTGCATTTTCCAGACAGGTACCAGGCCCTTTAGAAAAAAGGCTGACAGAGACATAGTTTTTCCATATAAATTTTTTTTTTCCGATATAAAATCACTATATACTCCCAAATTCGATTCACAGATATATATCTCATTAGTAAATCCACATTATTGACATAAATTTTGGTAGTATTTTTTTAAAGATTACTGTAACTACAAATAACTAGAGACATCAACTTTTGATGGAAGTTGGAACTCTAAGTTTATTTAACTATGTTATTCTTTTACATATTTGATAACCTTGTCTTAAGGAAGGGTTATTTTTAAATCTCCATGTTCATAGAACATGTTTTCACTATAAAATGAAAATAATTAGAGACTACAATTTTTGATAAAAATTGAACTCTAAGTTTGTTTAATCATCGTCATAATTGATATATTCAATAATCCTGTCTTAAGGAAGGGTTGTTTTTAAAAAATCTCATGTTCATAGAACATGATGTCAACATGTATATTTATACATAACAAAATACCATGTAATATGTGTCGTATCGTTTTTTCCACGCTTTTTTAAATGCATGATGTATTTTTCCATACACTTACAAAAGTGTGATGTGTGTTTTCCATGTTTTTGTAGGTATGTGATGTATCATTCCACAATACCTGGGAAAACATGATGTAGTTTTGCCATACGTTTTCAGTATGAAAATTCAAATATGTGTAGAAGGTACAATGAACTGCCTTCTCCATTTCCTTATTATATTACCATATTTTGATAGGTGTGGGATGACTGTTTACCTTTCCCACACCTGTCAAAACGTGAAGCATATTGTTATCATGTATTTATAGGTAAATTTTGTACTGCTCTGTCCGTACTTATAAATGTATGACGTAGACCAAAAAATGTACACCTGCTAAAGCATTAAAATTTTTTTTTTCATCTATTTTTATAAAAATGTCAAAACATGAAAAATCTCTTCAATTTTTTTTCAAAATGTAATGTTAGACGCAAATAAATAATATGATCTAAAAATAATACAAGCTATATTGTATTCGTTTTCCCATGCTAATAAAGGCATGATGTAATTTTAGATGCACTTAAATGCATGACCTAATTATAATACCAACTATTGCGTGTAGTATTCCATACTAGTTAATGTATGATGTATGTATATAATTTTAGTTACACATAAATTTTGATCTGCAAAGGTTACAACTTTTCATTATGATATCCCACGATCTACGGGACATATGTCTAAACACATTTCTTAATATAGTTCACCTTATTTTTATATACGTTTAATATTTTTATATATTTATATACGTTTCCTGATGTTCTATACATAAAAAAAGAACTTTATTAATTTTAAGTACTCAAGTATATGATACCATTCTACTTATGCAGTGAATATCACACCTCATATAGATATGACGTGGTTGCCCCCTTTCCATATCTCTACGAAGTGTGATACCCATTATGTATTTTCTTTCTTGACTTATAAGTTGTGTGAAGTTTTCACATATTTATTTTTTTATTTCTGGTTACATGTTTATAATGCAGACACTTGTCACTCATCTTAATTAGATTTGAAGTAATCTTGACTTATAAGTTGTGTAAAATTTTCACTTATTAATTTTTATCCCTAGTTGTATGATTATAATGAAGACACACGTCACTCATCTTTAATAGATTTGAAGTAATTTAACTTAGCCAACAGGTTACATTTTTTTGTATTAGCACGATGTGGTTTCCCCTTTCCGTAGCTTATGAGACTTATAAAAATTTATTAATTAATTAATAATTTAATTAACACTTATCACTTTTACAGTAAGTGTTTATTACACTCAAACTAGGTTGCTTTAGTCAGCATTGTTTGTCAAGCCCACTTGATTATTTTTTAGAAACATAGTTAAAGTTTATTACTTCTGGTTTTTTCTCGATCTTACAACAAACTGGTTGATCCAGTATTCCAATTTGTCCGACTGTGTTAATTTAAAATAATCAAATGGGCATCGAACACTATATATGTAATTTTTGTTTAATTTTAAGTTTTTTACATATGTGCGTTTGTCGCATAAAATGCTGGGGAGGAGGTATGTAGGCACCGCGATTATTATTATATTTTGAGCAAAATGTCACCTAGACTCTAGCAACACTTGCCTGCGCAGCAAAATGCGCAGACAGCAGAACTGAGCTCGCGAGTGGAAAAAACTTCTAGATCATTCCGGTCTGAACGTTCCTCCCGTCAGCAAGCTATTTTTTAATTACGCAAATTATTGTCGCGGATAGAATCCTTGTAATATCTCACTTCTGGTGTCAAATAAAATATAACTCTACCAAGCAATCAGTGTTATGATTTATAAACTAAATTCCGTGACCATTTATTTAGAGAACCCGGATATCTCTGATGAGGTAAGCAGAGATATCCAGCATCTACTAAAATTATATATTTGCTTCTTTTCTTGTAAAAGCCCACTAGGGCGTTAATAAAATATAAATAAATAAATTATTTATGTATGTATATCAAAGTATGTATGAATGTTAATGAAGTAAGGGGCAGGTTCCAAGACAGAGTCACATGGCGGATTATCCTCTCTGCCTACCCCTACGTTAACGGCATGATGGTTAGATAGTTTATCAAAAAATTTAGCTTAGGAGTTAAAAGAGAGTATGCATTGATGTATAATAACATTAGATAAGGCCTCTCATACCTAATTTAAATCTAAAAATAATACCACCTCTAAGTAATTTCATAATATAAATCCCTATCGAAATCAGCCTCGCTTCGAAAGTCTATAAATGCAAGTTCCGTACAATATAAAACAGAGCACAAAGTTATTACTCAAATCACACGATTTAATTTGTTAATTTATCGGCCAATAACAAGCCTGAAAAGTACCACGTCACAAGATACGATGAACTTAACAACCCAACTTGACACAAACTTGTTGTCCAAGCGAAAACGTACTCGAAATCAGTCATTTTGTGGCAAAAGTGTCGTTATAATTTGCATGTAGTTGTTTTCCTAGAAAGAAATGTAAAATTTTTATCAATTGTTACTTTTATCGGTACGTCATCTTGAATTATATGTTTTTTAATATTCATATAGCTCATTCGGTTGTTAATGATAAAGTCCACAATAAATATTTCTAACTACCTCTATTACATGTTTGAAAAATGATCTTCACAAAAGCTAGTAGTGAGCGTTGGGACTAGCTGGAAGACAAATTTGCTCCGTGCTGATCAGCAAAAGTTAAAAACAATGCTTCTTCCGATCTTTCGAATGCGAGATAATGCACTTTCTTTTGGAAAAATGTTTTCTTAAACCGACATTTTTGGTTTCGGTATCAATTTTAAAATTCAAACGCTCTGTCTAGATAATATTTGATTGATGGATAGTCAATTTCTTTCAGATCGATTTCCTGTGCAGAGGTTAAAACGTATATTATTCATTTAATTTTGACTTATCTCGAGTTCGATCTTTGTGTTCTCTAATATACAAACATATAAATATAATATGCACAGATAACCTTTTGGGTCTAGCACCTACTGCATAGGTCGGGCTAACACCTACTGCATTGTTAAATGATTAATTATTATTTATCCTTATTTTACGGATAGGTTTGTTGGATGCAGGAAATATGCAATAAAATAAACGATAAATTAGTGATAACCATAATTACCAATTTTTCAAGGAAAATTAATCTAATTGTGAAAAAAAAGTATTACGTTAGTATTAAAACTTAGAATGGAATTAAAATATGATATAGTTAGTTCTGGGTATCGCAGCGAATATTCAGTTAAATGCAGTACCTACTCACACAGATGCGTTGCTTGCATACAAATGTTTCAAACTTGTTATTTGACTTCAGAAAAGAAAATTCAAATGAAATTTTTTTTAAAGTCTCAGTTGTTAATTTTTTTTTAATAATGAAGAAAAAAAAATAGTGACCAGACAACTCAACAATGTGGTACTTCATCACTCCTTTGAAAAGTCATTAAAAGTGATGAAAAAAAAAAGTTAAATAGGTTATGTCAGGTTAGGTTATAGCTTTTTTTTCATCATTTTTAATGTCTTTTTGAAGGAGTGTTGAAATGCCACTTGGTTGACTTATCATGGAACCAAAAAGAACACCCTGTAAAAACTTTTGTTGTAATTTTTTTGCCAATCAATAAGTGGGCGTAAGCAATACAAAAGGCTATTTCTCGGTAACTTTTCGCAAGGACATTACTGTTGGGAATTTTTTGTTTTTATGTGAGTACCGCAAGAGAGTTCAACTACTCCTAACTGTCTGGAGCTGGTATCTATGGCATCCCCAATTGGGGTATGTTTTGAGGCTGAAGGAGATGGGTAGGGGAAGGAATACCTGACTAATCAGAAATGGTCGTCAAACACGGATAAAGCCATTTCAAATAATGTTTCAATTCTGAGTCTTTCACCAGGGCTGAAACTGAGAGTATCTTCCACTCTGGAGCATGCCGCAAAAATACTCAATTATGAATTGAAAATTAAAAATTTAATTAAAAATTCTCACCTATGAACCAGCGACCTCTGGATTCATAGTTGAGAACCTTACCCCTTTAGACTATGGAGGCCATAAGAAATGTATACATATGCACCAATACAACACAAACCATCATAAGTATTGTGTTCATTCAATCTGGTCAACTTTATAATATTTTATTTTAATTCATTAATTGTAAACACAAATTAATTAAATTAAATTTACTTAAGCATGCTGGAAGTGGAACCAGCGACCTTTGGATTCATAGTTGAGAACCTTACCCCTCGACTACGTAGGCCATAAGAAATGTATACATATGCACCAATACAACACAAACCATCATAAGTATTGCATTCATTCAATCTGGGCAACTTTAACTGTGCAACCTATAAACAATTAGGCACTGACCAAACATTATATATGTTGCCTTCTTTTGTTAGTATGTA
This sequence comes from Limnephilus marmoratus, assembly GCA_917880885.1. Classification (NCBI taxonomy): domain Eukaryota; kingdom Metazoa; phylum Arthropoda; class Insecta; order Trichoptera; family Limnephilidae; genus Limnephilus; species Limnephilus marmoratus. The sequence goes on along the minus strand of OU862912.1, from coordinate 56,888,762 downwards.
GTGAGAAAACACAAAGAAAAATAGATGTAACAAAGTAAAATAGAATAAAACAATTTAGACTTGTCAGCCTTGAAATGGTGCCAGATGCATAGTTTTCATAGTTTTAAGTAAGAAATATATTGTACTAGTAAGTTCTCAGCATGCGTTGCTATGCCACTTGATAAAGAAATTGTTTCTCCCTGCATGTCTTTCCCATTCGTCTCGTTCACCCTTCCGCCTCCCCTTCCTCTCCTGTGACCCCTTCCCCTCACGCATTTCCACTCTGCTTTCTCTGCCTTCCCTCTCCCCACTCCCCTCTCTCACTTCCCTCGTCCCGCGAACCCCCCTCCCCTCTCCTGCATTCCATACATTCAGTCCCGGTACATTCAGTTTTCAAACTACTTGCGTGCCACCTATTGCAATTTTTTTATACAAATTTCATAATGCCAGAACTCGCCAGTATATATGGAAACCATTGCGGGCATGCACACATCAAATCCCCAAAGTTTCATCGCAATCGGATGAATGGTTAGCAACGCATAATTTCATGATGCCAGAACTCACTATTACATGTATATAGAAATCATCGCGGGGATGCGCACATCAAATCCCCAAAGTTCCCCATAGACATCTCATACACATACTCATATAAATACATATAAGCGTATGTTGGTTTACATATATACATTTAGATAGATATACATAAAAAAAAAATTAAAAAGAGTTTTAGATAATTTTAAGGTGAAAAGGCAAAGAGTAGTGAGTCTAGTTTTTGCACTGATAATTCGTGGTGGAGTTCCATTGTATTAGAATTTGAAATTAAAACACTTTTGTACTTTCTTCCACTAATTTATATTTCACCAGGACCGGTTTCATCCTATTACGGACATTTTCAGACTGGTAGTTGAAATTCTTATGCTACGGTATGCAGGGGTACACAACATTGTCTCTATATAATGAATGTTTCTATTTTGTTAATTTTAAGGTATTATAAGTTATTTTGTTAATTTTAGGTACATACAGGTAATTATAAAGTTTATTATTAAAATTATGAATGACGTTACATATTAAATAGATATTTTTACTTCAAATGAATATACATGAATTTATATAATTTAAAAGGTTTGTGATTACTGATATTTTATTTTGGAAATGTTAGGTTATTCCCTCCTTGTTGCTTAGGGGTTAATTGACAAATATTGATGCACTATGGTATTTATTATTTTTAGGGTTCTCCGTGTATTTGGGTTATTACATTTTTATATTACATACTTAAATTACCCCTCTGTTCCAATAATAAACTTTATAATCACCTGTATGTACCTAAAATTAACAAAATAACTTATAATACCTTAAAATTAACAAAATAGAAACATTCATTATATAGAGACAATGTTGTGTACCCCTGCACAAGTATGTATAAATACCGTAGCATAAGAATTTCAACTACCAGTCTGAAAATGTCCGTAATAGGATGAAACCGGTCCTGGTGAAATATAAATTAGTGGAAGAAAGTACAAAAGTGATTTAATTTCGAATTCTAACCAAAGAGTAGTGTTAAATTTGGCTCTTCAGTGTTACAAGAGAGATCAAGTATAAGTTTGTAAGAAAATAAGAATAAATAAACATGAAGAAACAGGTTTGACTCACCGGCTCTCAACAATGATTGGGCATCTTGCCTGGCCTGATCTATGTTGACCTCGAAGTTCTCAGTTCTGTTGGCCTGTAGAGGACAAATTACATACAAATTATTTATATACATATATTATAAACATAGAATAAAAAAGAACACAAGAAATGCTTAACCCCCCAGACCCCAGGCATGTTTTAAGGTTAAATATTATAAATAAATTTTATAGTTCGAAATAAACATAATTTTTTAATGCAAACTATATGGGGATTAATGTATGAAATAATTAACATATGAATCTATTCCTTCCACTACGGTGCAAGGAGATGGGTGAAGAGAGTCCAACTGGAGAGTCTAGGTTGGGTCTCCCTCAACCAGTTTCTTCCGATCCGGCCCACCACGTTCCGTTTTCAGTTCCATTAATGTTTTTGTGATTTTTTTATCGAACATATCTATCGTGATAATGGAAAGTAATTGATTCAATTATAAATAATGGACCACTTACACACGATAGAGCAATCAGAAGACGTTTGAAGCTGCCTGATGTATCACCGGACAATTCCTGAGTCAGAGATGTTCTGTAAACTGGAAAACAACCACAAAATTAATATTGGAAACTCAATTTGTAGTTCTCCGGAATGATTCTGCAATAAAAATGAAATGACAAAGTGCATGCAATGGCGTTAATATTATGGCATTAATCTTAAAAACGTTAATAATGCGTTCAGTTATCACAGCTATATTTTTCTAAGAGTTAGGAACTTTTCGTTTGTTTTCTGAACAGAAAAATTGCCTTCTCTGACAGAGTAACAAACCATCGAATTGTTATGCATATTTCCGAGCGTTATTGATTAGTTCTTCGATCTCGAATACTTTCTCATTCCTGCATCGCTTCGTTCCTTACTAAGGTGAGGGATGATATTGGTTAATTTTCACCCCGCCGCTCAGATGCGATCCCTGGAAGGAATATCACAAGTGGAATGATCTAAGTTCATATGTTAACTCTAGAAAGTAAAGTTTCTTTCCGGTTCTTACTGCGCATCTTCAAGTATATCTCTGGCAGGAAGTGATTTCAGCTAACCTAGAGTGATTATACTCGTCGTAACCCTTTTGGTACATGGTAAAATGACCAGTTGAGGGAACAATTAAGTTTCCTTTGGGAGTGAACCCATAAAGTTATTGTTAAAGTTTATTATACTGCCTTGCTAATATTGAACTGTGTCATACTTGCAAATTGATCATATCCAAAAAAAGACTAATTGTGTTTACTGTTAAAAATGTGCATTTTATTTAATTATCCCGTTACAGTAGTGTTATATTGAATTGGATGGAGTTAATTTAAGAAGAATCTTAACTGGGAAGCAAAAATGTTGTCCTTTGTGTGTCCCATTAAAAATATAGTGGGGACTGTGAGGATAAAAGGTATGAAAATCTATTCTCTGCTTATCCCACACATGCAAAAAAAAACACAATGGTATAATTTCGTAGTAATTACTATAAAAATACAATTCTCCATCAGATTCTAAATAACTAACACTGCAAATAAATTATAGAGATAACATTAATTCCTCAGCATAATAATTGAATTTCCAGCGAAACAAACAAAATTGTATGTATTCTATTAGTAACTAGTAGTTACTACCACGATATGTATATCCCTAGAAAAATGGTAGACAACATTTTGGTCCAATGTAATAATCTACTTACTGGTCTGGTAGGCATCCTGGATGACCCTGATCTCATGGTTAGTCATGGTGCAGAGGACTTCGATGAGGGTATCCTCATCCGTGCCTTCCCCCACGATGGCATCGTGCAGCTCCTGCGCGTAGAATTGGGGCAGCGGAGTCATCAGCGCCACAATCAAATCCTCAAACTTTCCAGTGCACTCACTCTTCAGATCTTCAACCAGGTCCTGCCGAAGAAGACAATGAAATGGAATTGATAATCAAAAAAATATTTACAAAAGTGGTCTCCTGCAGACAGTTAAAGTTGTAGGTATACATAGTTGCACTGACTTAGAAATAACAGACAGAAAATAGTGTGCAGCTTTCAGTGCATGAGCTTACCTTTCAACAGTATTTACTGATTCATGCGCACAGATTTACGTCTTTTCATTCAAGATTAACAATCTGTGATGTGATTTTATAATAAAGGTGTACAGAATTTTTCATTAATCAAATAAAAAAACTAACTCATAATTGGGTGATGCCAAGAAGCCCTGACTTTAAGATACAGATATAAATCAGTGAAAGAACAAAAACAAACAAACAAAACATCCTTGATAACAATGACGTTATATAAACAGACTCGCCATAGTCTCACATACTCCCAAAATAATTTTTTTCAGTAATTTTTTTATTCAAAAGTTATTCATGAAACCAAACTTCCAACTCGAACTTCCAACGCACGAACTACCCTTCCACTACTTCGAAAGTTTAAAGTTGGAAGTTGGCCTCAATGTGGCCGTACCATAAGACAATCAAAGAATATGTGTTTTTTCTCTGATGATGCACACAACTGTCGGGCGGGGAACATGAAAATTAATTGTATTGCTTATAATAATCGATAATAATAAGTAATTTGTGTGTACACATAAATGAAATGTTATTTCTTCACTTTTACTACCGTTTGCCGTGTAATGGAAACATGTTCTCATCACACAGGAGGGACATTTTGGCGCTTTTTAAGTGCAATTTTCCTACTGGTAAGACACAACCTTACTCAACAACTGACAGTTTAGTACAGTGATTCCCAAAGTGGTTCAGGTGGACCCCCAGGTGTCCACGGAAGACTCGACAGGGGTCTATGTTGGCGTGATAAAAAAATGGGGGTTCACAAGTTGAAATTGGGGGTCCACGAAAAGTCATCTGGTTTCGATAGTAATGAACAATAATGTTGGCTTGGCTTTACCTATCGAAGTAGGCAGATATTACACTGATACGTTTTTAAATTTTCGCGTCCAAAAGTATTTTCGTTATTTGTTTTGGGGTGTATACTGTGTTGCGCTATCTCCTTCTTTAGCCAACATTTCGGACAGAGTTGCAGTATCCATCATCAGGGAAGATCCGGCAGATTCAACAGATGTAAAGATAGGGTTGGAACTCAGGGTGGAGGGTTGGAACTCAGCCACGACACAAATTTCCATGGTTAGATTTAATCTTCACACTTTTTGATGAGTTTTGGGAATATGGTAGAAATGCAGCAGCAGGGGGTCCACCAAAACCAGGAAAATTTTGAAAGGGGTCTACGAGAAAAAAAAGTTTGAGAATCTCTGGTTTAGTACTACTTTAGGACTGACAGTTTAGTAGAAATCGAGACCAAAGCAATTGCCTTGCTTTTGGCTTCCCACTTTGAGATTTCTAGCCCGCGTCTACAGTATATAACGTCTTTGCTTGATAAGATGTTTTTTTTCGAAAACAGAGATATAGAAATCATCATTTATAATAATGATGTTTTTACATTATATTTCATTGTGCCTAGCTGAGCATTATAAATTTAATAACAAATGATAAATAACAATACATTATCAAAGTTGTTTTAATGCAAGACTCTTGGTAAAGCGTACTAGTTTTTCTTGGTACCATGTTTTTGTATAATTTCGTAAAATTAACAAACAGTGTTTAATCAGCAACACAAGATAAATTATAATATGTAATATACTTGTAATGTATGGTGTTGACTGTTGCTAAGAAATTAAGATAAGGTATCTAGTCAAACCACTAATTCATATTTTAATTAGTTTGTTAAGTTAAAAAGGTGTACAGATGTTATATAAATAAATTAGACGGGAAAAATCCAGTTGATGCTATCAGATGCGTATTCTTGAAAAGAAAAGAATTCATTATTTGAAAATTAAGTGGATGACTGCAGCAGGAAGGTGAAAATAAAATTTAATAACATAAATTAAGTAAATAAGTCTCTTCTAATTTTTTATAGAGAGAAAAACATTTCATAAATAACCTGACAATATTTAAATTCCTCCTGCTTCCATAATTATAACTGGAAAAGGTTGCTTGTGCAATGATGGAAGGCTCAGCCAGTTTAAGATTGAACCCGCGATGCCAGGGTGGGAACCTGACGCATTTATTCGCTCAGCTACTAACCTAACTCTAAACATCATATCTTTTCCCTGCAAGAGTAGGTAGAGGGTATAGAACACATACTCTGTACATGAAGTCATGAAACTTTATAATAATACTCGGAATTTGGAATACAAAATATACTAAAAATTAATAAGCTATAATACTTATCGGAAATAAAAGTTTTATGCAATGATTCCTCTCAAAAGCTTTCAATTTGTGACATAGTATATTTTGCAGTATATATCTGCAATGAGACTCATTATATATATATATATTTTTTTTTTTTTTTCGAAGAAAACTTCTTCGGAAAGGTTTTCACTTTGTGATGGCATTATTTATTTTAATGAAAAGACAAATAACTTTGTTTACATCACTTTTATTTGTACACAATCTACATGTTTCGTGAACAATGTTCACATCTTCAGGATCAAATGTATACTAAACTTAAAAATTAAACATAAAAATAATAAAGCAGACATAATTAATAAGCAACAAAATTTTTATAAACCCTCTTTTGAACCTTTTCCCACTTAACCGGTCTTTCCCTGCTAATGACTTTGAAATCCCCAATTTTAATAAAGTCCCCTCAATCTTACCCCTTCCCCTTCCTCCTACCCCTTCGTCCCTGTGATCTATGTTTAATTTTTAAGTTTAGTATACATTTGAGGCCCCTAGAAACAAAGACGGAAGTGTCCACTTTGTCAAATTGTTGGCAAACTGAAAAAAACGTTTAATCAGTCCGTTATTTATCAATATGGAAGGAACATTTAATATTATGTTAGTAAACCGGTTTAAGAATAATATTTCAAGTCATATATGTATCTAAATGCTCTAGTTTCTTAAAAAAATGCGTTTTTTTGATGGACACTTCCGTTTTTGTTTCAAACATTCGGACACTTGCTGTTTTGTTTCACAAACAGTTGGACACTGCCGGTTTTGATTTAAATGACAATTTCGAAGATGTTGCAGTCAATGTAAGAAAACAATATTTAAAATAAGACTTTTTTATTAAAATAATTATAAAACGGAAATTATATGAACAGCTTAAAGTTTTATCAAATTTAGAAATATTCATAAATTCTGAGAAAAAGATATTAGTTTTTTTTTAAATGGTGAAATTACATCCACCATGAATAAGAAAAATTAGAAGAGTTAACTAAATTATACTTATTATTATACCACCACGATTTTCCGTGACTATTTTGCCAGTTTTATAAAAACATTCCATTATGTGTTGCACCCTTTGTTTTGAAATATTTATGCTCTTGAGAAATGTTTGTTGACACACTGGAATTACGGAGCCGCCGGACAATCTAAATGAAAATTTTGTTTTGTAAGTGATCAAAAATCAACACCAAAAGCGTGTATTTTTCACAGCAAAAAGATAAACCGGGAAATATTAATTTTACAGTAATATAAAAAATATAAAATTATTTTTAATAAGGAAATAATAATATCATATTGTAATTTTTAAAAATATATATTTTAATAAAAAGTATCGCTATAGGTAATATAGTTAGATGTTAAAGTAATAAGCTGTTTCTTATAATACCTACATACTTATTTTAATGAAAATAGACAGTTTTTATTATTTATTATTAAAAAAAACAACATTTATTATCAAAAAACACAATTTAAATTCGAAATGAATCTCCACCAAATGAATTTTCAAAAATTAATTAGTTATTAATTTGAAATATTATATTAATTATTATAAAATTATTTAAGTCTAGTTATCAAAATACATGGCCTAGCCAACTCGATCCAGATCCTTACAAAAAAAATTGTGAACAAATTCAGACAAATCTACAAAAAATTTCATATTTTGACATTGCCTACAACATAATGGCGGTTTGCCTCTTTTTCTTGGCAATGTTTGCCTTCCATTTGTGCGGTTGTTTCACACGTTTCCTCGCTGATTCTGGTGGCAAAACATCGGGGAAAGTTTCCATTCTTGGAATATATAACGTCCACTAACAATAAATGATTATTACAACCTAAAAAATAACTTATCAGGGCCACAACTCACTTACGCTTCCGCACGAGTTTGTATGAATTACAGTATGGCAGCCATTATGAATAGAGCGTCCTGATTGGCTATTTGAAAAACTGCCGCTTTTGTTTCGGAAGGAGGTGGACACTGCCGTATTTGTTTCAACAACAAAACTTTAAAGCCAAAATACTATGTTTTAATGACGTTTATGTTACAAATAGAAATATTGTCCAGATAGAGTGAACATTTCTCTATAAAACTGCATATTCAACTCATTTTTGACGTTTGGTGGACACTTCCGTCTTTGTTTCTAGGGGCCTCATTTGATCCTGATGATGTGAACATCGTTCACGAAACATGTAGATTGTGTACAAATAAAAGTGATGTAAACAAAGTTATTTGTTTTTTCATTATATTTATTGACTAATGCACAAATAAATGAGTGTACATAATATATTATATTTTCAGTACCTATGTTTCTCACAGTCAATATGCGACAAATGTTTGATTTAATCGTGTAAAACTGATAAGCAATATTTTATGGCTTTACAAGCTCTAGCTCAATAATCCATATTGTCAATAATGATTATCTTCTTGGTACTAATAAAGTATTTTTGGCACTTCCAAAATTTAGGGAATTTTGCCTTAAAAGAAAAAACAACTATTTCAAACAATGTATCAATGCTAAACAGTGTTAAATGTTGCTTTACCCCCTAAGGCCTCAGAGCATATTGAAATATTTCCGAATAAATTATCAAAAAAATATTATAATTACTTAATAAAAAATTCACAAAGATTCATAAATTCTCAAATTGCAGTGGGAAACTTTAATTTCATAGAAGGGCACATAATTTTTTTTTTTGTGGTTAATTTTTAATTTATTATGTAAAGTGTAGTGTTTTCTATTTTTAACACCATTTACAGCATATTTCCCACTATGATAGTAAGGGAGATACAATGATTTCTATGAGACCTATGTGAGCTGCCAAAACCGAACCAATTAGTCTGAGGTTAAATATCCTAAAAATACCTTAACCCTCCGTCGGGCGCAGCCGGCCTCAGAAGCCAACAAAAAACATTGTTTCCCTCTCCACTTCTTAAAGGCCCACCGCCCCTTCCCTCCTTTTACTCGCCTAACTTTAGGGACCCCACATGACGCCTGCCTCGGTCAGTCGTCGGCCTTTACACAGCTCACGTACAACTTCCCTGGCTTCACAGGCCGCCTGCGCCCGATTGGATTCTAATTTCATTTTTCCTCTTCTCAGGCATTTTAATCAGATTTTTCTGCCAAAGTGGCTTGGAAATGTGCTCTCTATCAACCCAATGATGTTGACGATAATATCTGAAGCTTCTCCTCGACGATGATGCTTCTGAAGATCCAGCTTTGGTTGAAGATTTAGAAAAATTGTTTATTTTAGTTTACGGTTGGTAATGTTTAATAAACTGATTCTTTTGTGTTAAATTTGGTATAATTCCTTTCTATAGATCCTAGTAAAGACTACCCGACAAGTATAAGATTATAAGAGTACCCGATTGTATAAGAATTAATATAGTGGAAGGGGGTTAAAATATGTGGGTGGCTTCCCCGGCAGAGTGCGCCTGATTTCGGTTGGCCTATAGGTGCGCCCGACGGAGGGTTCAATGCTGCTGTAACCGACACCAAAAATGTCTTTTGTCAAAATAATGTCTTTCAAAATATGAGATTTTAAAACATTGTTAGTAACAACTGAAGAATTAGTGAAAACCAAGTTACATATTTACCTTTCCATAGAGAGTTCTGAACTCAAGGGCAATATTTAACCGTTGGACGTTGCTTCTCTTCGTCAGGCACTGGATGATGGACTTCTCATCCGTTCCAAACCCTTTCATGGCCTTGCGGAGAACCTCGGCATCAGCCCTAGGGTTGAAGGGCTGGAACGGCACCACGGTTGGCCTCGGTTGCTAAAATAAATCATGTAAACATTAACGATTCATCCTTCAAAAATATGATTCATGCAGACACACTGTCTGTTGTTGTTATCACAAAGTATTTCAGTCGTCAAGTTGTCTTTATAGTATCGTTATCAAGTATCATAGATTAAAATATATGTAACTCTTTCATCACGCTTTTTGTCAAGTACTTACATAGATCCATAAGATTACAGGAACTGTATAGTATTGAGTACTACTTTTTTTTTTTTTTATTATTGATACTTAATATATTACAAAATATTTATAATATATTATTCACAATGAATTTAATAAAACTCATTTCGGGAAGGACAACATTATAGAATTAAAAAAATATTATTTTTATATTATTTTCTCGGTTAGACAGAATTGAGTTAATGGTTTTCCAAGTTTTTCTAAGGTTAATCAGGCTTTGTTGAAAACTATTGATGTAATATTTGTGTTTCAATTTTTTCTCCTTTAATAAGGAACTCCAGTGAAAAATATTATAGCTTTAAAAAAATATGTTCATACAGACCAATAAACGCTGATTCTGAATATTTAAGTTTTATTTAATAATATTAAACGCAGAGTTTTTAAAATATTATTAAAACGTCCATTTTCAATCGGGTCCTAAAAACACGCCGTCAAGTTGGTAGTATTAAAATGTTTAGTGGTGACGTCACTGCTCATCGTGTCGTGACATGTATGGGAATGTAGGTATGACACAAGCCATCATATTAATTTATTCATTTATTTACATACTGTTTATAGAGATTTAGTTGTTGTGTTTATTGAAACATTATTAAGGCCTAAATAATTCAGTTTCAAAAATAAAGGTATCTCTTATTAGTTTATCTCTATTATTGAAAATATTCAAAAACTACTGCACAAAAAAATAGTAATGCTACTCTAGGGAGAATACTTCGAACACCGAATTTCAAAATGGCGGCAGTTGATCAGCTGATTGCCCAATCTTATAGTAACTTTTCAGGAGTGACGACGTCACACGATTCATTACACATACAGTGGTTTTCGGGGATCTTAAAAATTTCAATTTTGACAATTATTTTAACTATTAAAACTAACTCCAAAAAAATATATATATGCAGTTATTTAAGAAGGTCAATTATTAAAAAAAAAAAAAAAAATTTGACTGGAGTTCTCTATTAGTTATTATGTTTCTTGGATTATTTTTGTGTACTGCAAGAGTTCTATTTCCTGTGTCTTGTTTCCACTGCTTGTGAAGTGATTAGCGAATTCAATTTAGAATCGAACCATGGTATATTTAGATGTTGTCAATTTCACTTTTGGTGTAGTTCTGTGTACTTATGTGCTTCTATTGCATTTTTGACATAATCGTTAAAATCTTTATAACTGTCTTCTTGTTTGGTTGAGTTGATGGCGAATTTGTTAGCTGCAAGATAAGATTTTACTGCCATACTGTTGGGTTTGGGTTTTGTAAAGCGCGGTTTGTTCCTATTATTAAACCATTTTTTTAGGTTATTCTTAAAATCAACGATAATAATATTATGGTCACTAAGTGGGTCATCTGTATTTGACATGATAGTTTGAATGTTTTATCTGTTTGATATGACATAATCTATAATGGTGCTGCATGTGTCAGTGACTCGAAGTGGGAAATGATTTGTTTTGTATTGAAAAATTGTATGTTTCTATGGTGTTGGAATAATTTTAAGAAGATGTGGTTACGGAAGTGTCAATGTTGAAGTCTCCGAGTATTAATGTATCTTGTCTGCTTTTGTCTAGTATATTTTTCCAAATGTGTTAGGAAATTGTGTATATTTGTGTTAGGTTTTCAATAGATGGCAGAAATGTTGCCTGGTTTCCTATCACTGCTACAAACACTTATACCTAAAAATGAATTTTCTTTTGCATTACTTGTCGCATTCATGTACATGATTCGCAGACAGTTCGTCGATAGTAAGGTGCTTGTGTTCATGTCTATTAAACTCCATAGTCTATTGTAGCAAGGTCGTTCTTGAGGGCAGCCATGTAGGCCGGGCAGTTGTCCCTGTCTCCAGTTGAATGATCAGCAGGCTTACCAAATCTGGTACATGTTGCGCAAACTGGTTTGATGTTGGACAAGACTCACCGGTGTGATTCTGTTGAGCATAATGTCCACATGTAGGTTTGGTATCTCTGCAATATTTGTATGATTGTAAATATATTAGTCTGTATGTGTATGTCTTAAATTAGCCCGAGTTATTTGTCATTTCAATGCAATGCTGACATCATTTATCTCGACTTTGAGAAAGCCTTCGATACTGTTCCAACCAATAGACTGTTGGCTAAACTTAAATTCCTAGGCATAAGAGGACGACTTCTCGAATGGATCAAATCCTTCCTCACTGAGAGAAAGTTACAAGTTCGAATTGGTAACCAACTGTCATCTGAGTGAAACGTGACCAGTGGTGTCCCTCAAGGATCAGTTCTCGGTCCAGTTCTGTTTATTTTGTACATCACGGACCTGCACAATACAATAAAATCAGACTCCAGTTGCTTCGCAGATGATACAAAATTCTATGCCAACCCACACACACATCACGACCAATTGCAAAATGATCGATGATGAAACGATTGGCTTCTAAAACTCAATGTCGAAAAATGCACTGTCCTACATGTTGGAAAAACTAACCCTACACTTGCATACAAACTTAATGGAACGCCACTAAAAGCAGTGACATTACAACAAGACTTAGGAGTTACCATATCACAAGATTTAAAATGGGAACCGCACATCGCTGGGATTGTGAAAAGAGCAAACTCACTAACATATTTAATCAGGAAAGCATTCCTTGACCTAACACCGGACATGATGTTAAAAATATACAAAACATATGTGCGACCTCCCCTGGAATATGCTTTCCAAATATGGAGTCCTTACTTTGCAAAGGATATAAATCTGATAGAGGGAGTACAGAGACGTTTCACTAAAATACCAAGAGCTTTGAAAGATCGGCGATATGAAGATAGACTCAAGGAATTAAGATTACCAACCTTAAAAGATAGAAGAGAAAGGGGTGACTTGATCGAGACTTTCAAAATTTTATCTGGACACTACAGCTGCTCTGGCATCCAAGGAATCTTCACTACTAATAAAAATATAATTCTCCGTGGACACTCAAAAAAAAATACCAAAATGCCTTTTTCATCTAATCCTAGAAAACACTTCCTTGCAAATAGAGTGGTGGATGCTTGGAACAAACTCCCACAACATGTCATCGATGCAACCAACATAAACCAATTCAAAGCTCTATTGGATTCATATTTGGAGAGAAGAAAGGACTAACTTAGTTAAAATTTAAAATTTGCTGTCAAACTATTGTGAAGTTAGTTATGAGCGCGTCAGCAGAATGCTGCCTGCTCATTATATAATAATAATAATAAAAACTCACGAAAGGTTTAAGTTTTGAAAAAATAAAGTAGACTGTTACCTTCCCGAATGTGGGGTTTGGTGCCTGGCCGTGTCCCCCTGGAGGTGGTGCATACTGGGGGGTGTAATGCTGACTTTGCTGAGGTTGTTCGGAGGGGTAGCCACCGGGGGCGGGGCCTTGAGAAGGGTAACCGCCCTGTGAAGGATAACCACCCTGTGGAGGGTAACCTCCCTGAGGAGGGTAACCTCCCTGGGGAGGGTAACCTCCCTGGGGAGGGTAACCTCCCTGTGAAGGATAACCTCCCTGTGAAGGGTAACCTCCCTGTGAAGGGTAACCTCCCTGCGAAGGGTAACCACCAGCCTGGGGGTATCCTCCCTGCTGTTGGGGGTATTGTTGAGGATAGGGAGTAGGGTTCTGCATCCCCCCATAAGGCGTGGGCATCCCGAAGGACTGTGGTGCCCCGCTGTCGCCAATGTACGGATAGGACGGATGCGGAGGCCCTCCGGGTTGGCCCTGTTCAAAATAAAAACGATCACAATTTAGCCAAAATTAAAGACATGCATACACACAATGTCAAAACACCTCTGATTGCAGAATCTTTTGTAACCATGTACACTTCCTAAAGACCGTTTGGGTCCAAAGGAAAACAGATAATGCGAAGGCTCGTTCGTTAGTTGGGTTTATATGGTTACAACTGATTCTGTCTTTTGCGTCATTGTGAGTGCGCATACTGTAACACTGATTTTCAGATGTTTTCAATTCCTCGTCCGACTGACCATTAGAGCAAAATACTTTGTGATCCTCTAGCACTTTCCAATAAGTTGTTCACTGTCTGTGTAATAATAATGCAAACATATGGTTTACATAGTAATAAAACTATAAGTCATAAAGTGGGTCAGCAGTGAAATAAATTACAATACTACCTATATTCTACAATCCACAACAAAATAATGTTTAAATTATTGTTGGTTAATTGAAAAAAGAAAACCGAAAACATGCGAAATTTTTAAACACTAACAATAAAAAAATAATTTGTCAAAAAATATTAAAAGTATGAAATGTTAAATATTCTGTAAAATAATTCCCCTAACTACCACTTTTAGACACAGATTATGGAAATTATACTACACTCCAACAATACCACAAGAAACAACTATTTAGGAGCACAAAATAAGTTATCAGGTTCTTAGTTTGGGTTATCTAAGTAATTCATGCGTATTTAAATTGAAACGAAACTTCTCAAATATCAATGCACACAAAAAAAGAAAATAGCGGCAAAGGAATCATGTTACAAGGGAAATATAAATTTTGATTGAATAAAGATGGAATTTTAATGCATTTTTACTATCTATCCAAATGTAATTAGTTTCTTGTAGTTTGTTTGTAGTATAATTAAGTTGAATCGCCGTGTAATTTCCAAAATTGTGCCTAATAAAAGTGCGGCGGTTAGTGAAATATTTACCCAAGCCACTTGGGGTGACTTACGGCAGAAATGTTGGTTATCCAGTATTCACTTAAGGCTGTGGAATGATTTGCCGGCCTCTGTGTTTCCTCCCTCCTACAACATGGGTCTCTTCAAGACCCATGTTCACTCCTTCCTTTCCTCAAAAAGACCCTCCACACAGCATCGTCAAAGATGACATGTGGAGTTAATGTAAAAAAAAAAAAAATCACACTTCAAAAAAACCGGAAGCTGAACGCCCTTTTCACACCTCCGTTTAAAAAATAGAATGATAAAAAATCGGATGTCGGACGTCCTGTTCACACTTCATTCTGAACAACTGGGCGGCAAGTGTGAACAGCTCCATACAAACCTATGATCGAGTGAATTCAGACCCGATTTTTAAACGGAAGTGCTGCACACAAAACATGCCAGACCAGTTTTTTATTTATCAGACATGTGTGAGCAGCTCCACATATTCTCTAGTCACTAAAACATTTGATTTTAAACAGAACGACGTCTGATAAGTTTTAAGATTTTCACGGCCACAGGCATTTTCGTTATTTGTTTTTGGGGTGTTATGCCGTGTTGCGCTACCTCCTTCTTTAGCCAACGTTTCGGACATCGTTGCAGTGTCCATCATCAGGGCAGATCCGGCAGATCCGGTAAACGTTGGCTAAAGAAGGAGGTAGCGCAACACGGCATAACACCCCAAAAACAAATAACGAAAAAGAACGACGTCAGTTTTTTTAACAGAAATGTGAACTCTGCATAAACGGTTCCCGGGCGGCAGTACACACTTCTGCCTTCCAAGAAATGTAGTACCAAATAATACGATACGATACGATTGTACCACCCCAGCCAGGAGTACTCCTGTCCCGGTGAGACCGGTACACCAGAGGGCACAGATTTGTTAGGACTGGAACCCATGCTTTGAGGATGGGAAGGAGGTTGGAGTTTAATCGACCGGTATACATGGCAACCTAATAAGCCAATATTGGAATTTAGGATGGTCAGGAATAAAGGAATGGATTGAGCGTTATAATTTTTTTCTTTGTTTTAGTCTTCGTTCTTCTTGCCTCTTCTCGGCTCTTCTTGGATCTTGCCTCTTGTCTCTTCTAGGAACTTCTTGTCTCTTCTAGGATCTTTTTGTCTCTTCATGGCTCTTCTAGGCTCTTTCGTTTCTTCTTGTATCTTCTCGCCTTTTCTTAGATCTTCTGGACTCTTCTTGGCTCCGCTTGATCCTGCTTGGCTCTTCCTATCTCTTCTTTGCTTCCCTTGTCCCTTCTTGTCCTTTCTTTCTTCTTCTTGTTTCTTGTGATCTTCTCGTCTCTTCTCGGCTCTTCTGGACTTTCCTTGCATCTTATTATCTCTTCTTTTCTATTATTGTCTCTTCTTGCTTCTTCTTGGATGTTCTCGTCTCTTCTTATCTCTTCTTGTCTTTTCTTATCTCTTTTTGTCTCAGCTTGTCTTGTCTCTGATTATCTCTTCTCGAATATTCTTACCTCTTCTTGGATCTTATTGGATCTTCCCGTCTCTTTTTGGTTCTGCTTGCTACTTCTCGTCTCTTATCGTTTAAAATTGGCTCTTCTTAACTCACCTTTGCTTTTAATGCACTTTCTTTCCAATTTTCACCCGTTGTTGGCTCGTCTGGGTTCCTCCTGCCTTTTCTTGTATCTTATTGTTTCTTCGAGTCTTTTTTGTCTCTTCTCGCTCATTCTTAGCTCTTCTTGGTGTTTCTTGCGGAGTTTAATTCATTTTTATACATGGCAACCTAATATGCTAATACTCAAACTAGGTTGGGCAAAAATAAAGATTTTTATTGAGTGTTGTTTTCTAAGTTCTGTCATTTTCTTGTTTCTTCTTGCCTATTCTTGCTTCCTTTTGCCTCTTTTTCGTCAATTTCAGTCTACCTTAGTATCTGCTTAGAAGTTCTTGCTTCTTCTAGCCCCTTCGTGGTTCTTCTGGCTTCAACTTGCTTCTTCTCACTTCATTTCGCTTATTTATTTATTTATTTATTTGAGACACAAACAGGATATTTATATAACATTTTTGTGGGTAGTATATAATAAATTAAAATACAAATATAAGTATCCCTAGATTAATGTGTCTGCATTATTCACATATGCATTTTCACAGAAGCAAACTCTTGAAAAACAATGCAAGTATTATTTATACATAAGTTGAAAACTTAAATACAAAATTGAAATACATAATAACAACAAGTATACAATATTTATAAAGTATTTACTGAAAAGTATCTAATGTAGCTTTTTTTTTTTTTTAAGTGCACAAATTGTGGAGATATTTTTTGAAATATGTTATATTATTTGCAAAAATATCTATGGAACTGTGTATTTTGACAAGATCGTTGTATGACCGAGACATTCTAGATATAGGATTAAAATATCCAGTATTATTTGTAAAAATTTCAGTCCAAAATATGTTAAGGGTTCTTGTAGATTTGGGCCTGGCGTATAACTTAATTTGTTGCTTGAAGTGAAATATCCCAAAACTGCGCTATACAAATGTTATGTTATGTTATTTTTATTTTTCTTGGCTCTCCTAATTTTTCTTGCATCTTATTTGTCCTTCAAGTCCCTGCAGGTGTCTTCTTACATCATCTTGACTTTTCTCGACTTGTAGTGGCATTTTTTATCTCTTCGTGAATCTTTTAGCCTCTTTTGATTTTGCTCTTCTTGTATCGTCTATCCTCTTCTCGAATATTCAAATAAGATAATCCCAAAGAGAACAGAGGAACTCATCCGAAGAGTAGAGTAATAATAGTAATAATTCAGAGTAATAACCCGACTGAATTAACGATAACATTTGAGATAAAGATAAAAGGTTTAGGTACTTGAAAAGCACTTCTTTCAGATTTTGACTAAACCTGTAAATAATCTAAAAACCAGAAACCTGTTAACCATTAAGAAAAGGAAAAAAACATTTATTTATATTGAGCACGACAGAGGGGAAAATATAATATTAAATATAAATATGAAATAGGTATTTGGTAAGGGTGATGTTCTGTTATGCCCTGAAAGATGCTGAAAACCATCAATTGAACTTTGACAGATGCGCGCCTGTTCGTAAATTCAGAACTCAAAAGGTTCTGCAATCCTTTCTGTTGTGCAGCCCTGTCTTGAGTATCCAGCTGAAATTTAAACCCTTGTAATATTAGATTTAAAATAATAATTGAAACGATCTTATCTCGATTTATGGACTTCGTGGTCCTGGGACTCCAGTGGATGAACAGTCCAAAGTATTTTTAACACTATGCACTTGAAGTTTTTTGTTATCACAGCGAGACAAGCTCGTTCACTCAAACCGTGTCAGGACGTAGACTAATTTATTGTCGAACTTTCACACTAAAACCACTTGAGATTGCACTGCATTCGAAAACCGTGAACAAAGAACTGAGATATTTAATTCATTTACTCAAAATTGAATTGAACATAACTATTGTTCCAAAACAGCTAAAATTATTTGGCGAAGTGTGGCAGGTTAAGCAAATAAATATGCGTATGTGTGACAATTTTCAGTAGTGTAGCTCAAACAAAACAGTCGTTATTTGAAAAGATAGGCAGGAGCTTTCTACATGTGACCTGTCGCAACCACGCACCACTTAACTTTCAAGAAATGTAGTACCAAATAATGGTAAATATTCTGTAAAATATTTACTTCATTCTCGGAGTTCTCTTTGCCATGTTATTTAGGTTTTCTTTTTCCATTCAGAGCTATTCGTACTTTTTATGTAATAATGCCATAATTGTTGTCCGATACAAAGGACAATATTGCAAAACAAAAGCCGCCAGATCTATGGTCATAAAAGGCGAGTAGACATCAGCACTATCAGCAGTTAATAATAATAAAAATAATTGTTGGATGATTTTTATAGCGCCATTTTCGTAAGAAGATCACCTCAAGGGCGCTTTACAATACATTTACACATTTAATCTATACATGTATATTACAAGTGGCTTATTACTAAAATTGGTAACTAATGACTTACAACTAAGACCAATATTACTAGTGACGGGCCCGTAACCCGGATTTGTACCGATTTATTACATATTTCCCTTAAACACGGTAAGTTTTAAAGCTCTTAAAAAATATATGTTATTCTTGAAGATAATATCTAGACTTTGCCCGCGCCGAAACGCAAATTATATAAAATTCCCTCGATAGAAAAAAATCGCAAAGTATGCTCCAAAAATTATTATGAACACATTACTTGTTTCAGTTATTTTAAAAGTTATATGTATGAAAAAATTCACAGTGTTTCTTTAAATGCTGTTTAAGATCATTTATTCTATTTTAAACGAGTCGTGTTCTATTAAACATTTTCGCATCGATTTTGTCTCTGTAAATGTTAGCGCTCTCCTCTAACATTCGTAATTTTGTATCTCTCCATCTTCTTCTTTTCGAGCCCGGTTGCAGAGCCTTAAAATTATTTTTATAACTGAGTACAAAACTGCTCTAATCGTATTATTGCGTATAGTTGCAAGTAAGAGGTACAATACAAACCATAATGACTGACAAAATCGCCGACAAAAAACACGGACAAATAGAGAGGTTTTTTTTATTCACAATCAAACAAAAAATAAGTCTTTTAGTCAGAATGAGGGAAAATGTAAAACACCAACCTGTTGATAAGGATTCATCTTGAAGATAAATTTAGAATGCACTCGCGCGAAATTTCTTTATTTTTATCGGTCAGTTCAGCACGATCACAACAGCCAGCGGTATAAGTGACACGCCCGCAAGTAAATTTTAAACCGAAAGAATTGGACACAAGCCAGACTAGATTTTTTCGAGGAAAACTTCGCTATACTATGCCAGTTAGACAGTATAAAAAAAAACAATTTGCTTTCATTTATGGAAATAATTAACTTCGCCCTTTCACATTATCAAAATAGTTATAATATGCTTGTAAATTACGATGCTGGTATAATATAATTTCATTTATATAAATAATTTGTCGCCGTCGCTGTCAAAACATGACAGCGAGACAAGCACGGTTGATGATTGGTTTATTTATGCACTTGCATAAATTGCACGGTTGGTATTGGTCGTGTATTGGTTGAATTGGTTCATTGGTTGGTAGGCAGCAGTGTTGCCAACTCAGCTCCTTTAAGGTACTGACACACGTAGGCAGGTTGGTATATAAATAAACGGTTGGCGTGGGTTGGGTGGGGTTGGGATTGGTCATAAAACCGGGTTAGTAACGCCTTATTGGTTGGCAGTAGTAGTAGGTAGATCTTGGTATCATAAATAAACATAAAATGTATCATAAAATAAACCATAGGTATCATGAATAAAAAAATATTTCCCTATATTTCGAGGGGAAATTTCCCTAGATCTCGGGGGTACCAGGTACCAGTAAAAAAAAAACGCCGTCGGAGGGGGAGGGGGGGGGGGGGGTAATTATTTACATTCACAAAATCCGGAGTAGAAGATACTCTCAGTATCGCCCTGGTGTACGACCACCATTCAGATTTGAAACTTTCTCTGAAATGGCTTTAGCCGTGTTTGGTGACCAGATCTGAATAGCCAGGTACTTCCCCACCTTCCTCTTCCCCATCTCCTTCCCCTCCCCACTGCCTTCAGCCTCATAACATACCCAATGGTATACCATAGTCTCACATAGACGGAAGCAGTTGGGACTCTTGTGAGGTATTCACATAAAAAAATATATATTTATCTAATAACGTCAATGTTATATGAATACATTCATAAAAATAAATTGATATACATGTAACATTTAGGTAGCTTTATTTAGGTATTTACACTACAGTATTATAAATTCTTTATATAGGTACCGTTGGTTTCTTATTTATATTCTCAATAAAAAGCTTACGAAAAACGTTGTTTTTTTTATCCTTTACATGGTTTTTTCTTCAAATCTCGAGAATTCAAAATTACATTTTATAAGAGGGCTGTGCAAAAAATATCAGAGTGTGCAATTCACACGCGGTAGAAGTGAAACCTTCACAAATCTAAAGTAGACAAGACTAATGGGGACCAAAAAGCACTTTTTTATCAATGTGAAGGATGATTTTTTCCATATTTTCGTAGACGAATTCCAGTTCACCTTTTCCTGTACATTTGGTCATCTTATTAGTATTAATTTGTGGTTGCTTCTTCGGAGTCGCTAGGTGTCGTTTTCTTTTACCTTTTTCATTTTGGAATGGTTTGAAGATTGGATATTGATTTTACAAAAATGTATTTATTTTTTTGATTTCGTAGGATTTGACCCCTGGGGGGGCATACATTAATTATTACTTGAGCAGTTTTTCTTCCAATCTAGACCCCTCCCCCCCCTTGGTGAGATAAATTTGGCCACTTCGTATATTCTTTTTAAAGTAACGTGAGATGTTGCTAGACCCCCCCCCCCTCACGTAATTAATGTATACCCTCGTAATTAATTAATGCATGCCATTGAGCTCTCGTAATTAATGTATGCCCTCTGGGGGCCAAGTCTCTATCTTTTATTGTTTACTAACAGCCTGTTACTTAACATTAATTACGTCACAAAATTCCGCATTACGAAATTAATAGAGACTACAAAAAATAGCGTTAAGGTCAAAATACGTGTTTGTGACGTAATTAATGTTAAGTAACAGGCTGTTAGTAAACAATAAAAGATAGAGACTTGGCCCCCTGGTCGGATGAATGTCTGCAAAGATTCCTCAGGCGTTTTGTACCACTACACTAAAGGGGACGTGCGTGGGACTGTGGATGTATCGTATTATATTAGAACCGAGTACCCGTGAATAAAATAAATATTTTGTGTTCCGAATCGATGCCCGGAATCCATATGAGAGAGAGAAAGCTAGCTCGTTGGTAATTTTTATTACCGTTTCGCGCGTGTTTATTCCCTATATTTGCCCTTTTATTCGACATGCCACACTATATTTCTCTACTGGCAACACTGTAGCGACGCAGGTTTCAGGTCACGTGATGTTTTTATTCATATTTATTTTTATTTATAAAAATAAATATGATAATGATTTTTATTTATAAAAATAAAAATAAATACATATGACATGAATATGATATGACATATGTCACATATGATATGACATATGATGCTGTTTTTTCGCGCCGAAAGTTGCTTTTGTGTTTCTCTAAAAACTAATTTTGGTAATTATCGGTTCGGACTGGCCACGCTTATTACGAATAATTTTTAGAAAAAAACTTTAGATTCGCCTTAATTACTATAAAAGGAAACTTTTTGGCTTTGGGGCGGCGGAAAATAATGCATTTTAATTTTCAATTGTATAAAACCAAAATTCACTTCGCGAATCGACACAGCGAAAATCCGCGGCCGTAGCTGTCACTGTTATGGACTGTAGCTGACTTCGTGGGATACCTACATGAAATACCGCGATTCGCGGTATTTCATGTAGGTTTGTGATTCGCGGTCCGCGAATCACAAACCATGTTGCACAAACCTAGCGTAGCCGCTAAACCACTTGAAAACTGGGATGTTTTTCTTGCGTTGACGCGAGTAGGCGTTATAAAGGGGCACATTCTTTTGTATCACAAACCATGTTACACAAACAAGCCCGCTAGAGAAATTTCATAATTACGCGCTTTATCCCACGAAGTCAGCTGCAGTTAGGGTTGCTATCTGTCCGGCTTTAGCCGGACATGTTTGGCTTTTTTAGGTCGTGTCCGGCTAAATATTTATATGTCCGGCCTGTCCGGCTTTTGTTAGGCTTTTTTGGTTTCGGCGGGTTTTGTCTTCCGAACTTCTGAAATTGGCGGAATATTACTTTCAAAGAGTTTTCTCTTTAATAAACACCCAGTGGACCAAGGAACGCAATAAATTTCAAACAATAATTGCTAAGATGGTGTACACATTGTATAATTTAAAAATGACATGTCAAGGATTTTATTAAACGATTTCCCAAGAAAACGACGTTTTGGATAAAGTAGGTGAAAACGCCAAATGTACAAAATGGTAGATTTTTGTAATTTTTGAATAATTTGGAGAAGTCGAGATTTCTTTTTAATTTATATTTTTCGTTTTTTGTCCACAAAGATAAATATGTTTCATTTTATATTTATTTAACGAAAAATTTTAGTCAACTGTTTAACCAGAAAAAAAGTTATGTTTTGTTTGTTTGTTTTATAAGTTTAGTATGTCTACAGACAGAAGACTCAATATTTTATTTATTTTGTTATTGACATTATATTCTATACAAATGTCAACTGATGACAAGGATAAGACTGATTAATGATTGTTGTTATTAAATTGGTTAATGCGTGATTAATAAACAACTGTTACTTGCAACAGATTTTTTATTATTATGCATAAAAGTTATGTCCAAAATCATGTACGTACGTCCGTCTTTTAGGGCAAAATGTCCGGCCTTTCAGAGCGCAGAGTCAGGCTTTTTTATTTTAGAAGATGGCAACCCTAGCTGCAGTCCATAACAGTGACAGCTACGGCTGCGAATTTTCGCTGCGTCGTCGGTTCGCGAAGTGAATTTTGGTTTTATGCAATTGAAAATTAGGTAATTATCGGTTCGGACTGGCCACGCTTATTACGAATAATTTTTAGAAAAAAACTTTAGATTCGCCTTAATTACTATAAAAGGAAACTTTTTGGATTTGGGGCGGCGGAAAATAATGCATTTTAATTTTCAATTGCATAAAACCATAGACATCCAAATGGATAGACAAGCAGTTACAGACGAGGGGTAAAACCAAACTATGGGGAGCAAGAGGGGAAAGATGACTGTCATTCGTTGAACAATCAATCTGACAGTATATAGGCATCTCGCATTACAATATCACCATTTAGTTCTTAAAAGCAAAATCTGCTTTGAATGAATAGACCTTTTTACATGGGAGCGCGAATTGCTTGCCACGTTCAAAACTTATTTGCTAAGGCCAAATGCTCGCTCCAAAAAGACTCGCGCCAATACACATATCAATATTTTCTTGCCGTGTTTAGTTAAAACACTTTTACAAATGTTTCATAATTTACTTACCCCTGTAACCAGCGACGAGCACATTGGAGTACCGCCCACATTTGCTATGTGCATATTGATACGTAGATATATTGTATAGCACAAGCTGCCGTTATTTCGTTAAATGTATGGATGTCAGCTTCTCGCTGTTCACGGCAAGAATGATGACGTCACACATTTTAGATTCAAGCGAGGCTATATCCCCTCCCCATGGAGCGAGCCGGTTCCAAGGAGGAGCTACAGCCGGCGCCATGTGGAGGGGGAAATAATACGTTTTTATCACTTAGGGCAGGTCCAGATATATTCATATGTCCGTGCATAAAACCAAAATTCACTTCGCGAACCGACGCAGCGAAAATCCGCGGCCGTAGCTGTCACTGTTATGGACTGCAGCCGACTTCATGGGATACCTACATGAAATACCGCGAATCACAAACCATGTTACACAAACCTAGCGTAGCCGCTAAACCACTTGAAAACTGGGATGTTTTTCTTGCGTTGACGCGAGCAGGCGTTATAAAGGGGCACTTTCTTTTGTATCACAAACCATGTTACACAAACAAGCCCGCTAGACAAATTTCATAAATACGCGCATTATCTCACGAAGTCAGCTACAGTCGTATTAGCTCTTGATAATTTATCAAGAATACCAACATTCCAACACAACAGTGACAGTTACGGCCGCGGATTTTCGCTGGGTCGGTTCGCGAAGTGAATTTTGGTTTAATGCGATTGAAAATTAAAATGCATTATTTTCCGCCGCCCCAAAGCCAAAAAGTTTCCTTTTATAGTAATTAAGGCGAATCTAAAGTTTTTTTCTAAAAATTATTCGTAATAAGCGTGGCCAGTCCGAACCGATATTTACCGAAAATTAAAATGCATTATTTTCCGCCGCCCCAAAGCCAAAAAGTTTCCTTTTATAGTAATTAAGGCGAATCTAAAGTTTTTTTCTAAAAATTATTCGTAATAAGCGTGGCCAGTCCGAACCGATATTTACCCTAATTTTAAGTAAAAAAAATCGACGATGTTTCCTGTCCCTTTAATTTTAAACATTAAATATACCGAGACATAACGGTTTTCGAGAAATTGACTAGTGATTTTTCACAAAAACGGCGCTCTACAAATTATTATTATTATTGTGCGCTCTACAACAGATGTCGGTCCTGACAGACCTTTTACTTAGGAATCTGGTAGAGTTCGAAGCAAGCTCGGAGATAGAAGACTCAGCAGGAGCAGAAGATACGCAGCGGGAGATATCGGGGTTCCTAGAAATGCCCGCCAGCCTAGCTGCCCAGAAGAACGTTTTGAAGTTCAGGGATCCGTGTACCGCGGTGAAGATGTTTACTCCGAAGTGTACTACTCCGAAGGCAGACGCGAGAAGAGTTGAAGTTATTTCGGCTCTTCAGCGTTTTAATTCGGAGGAATGGTCGCGTGTTCACTACACCGAAACGCAGAAAGCGTACACCGCCACTCCCGCTTTCGTAGAACTGGAGGTGAACGAAGAGCTGAAGAGGTTCGACAAGAACAACTCCTTCGCACCAGCCCTGGATCGTTCCCTGGGAGCCCTCTCCAATGCCGTTTTGTCCCAAGCAGAGTCGATTAAGGGGAACATGCAGGCACTGGTGAACTGGGCAGCCGAACCGGGCGCCTGCTTGACCCCTTCGACTCTGTTTGATAAGATCCAAGGGATGTTTGCCAAGGAGTCCACATACGGTAGGACCACCGATGACGTCTTACAGATCGTATGTGGAAGGCGAACAGAATGCCTTCAAAAAAGGCGAAAGGCCTTGCTGGAGGGAGTAAGGAACCCCTTTATCAGGGAAGGCCTTTCCAGGATACCCCCTAGCTCCAGTCACCTCTTTAATAAAGAGGAACTGACGGCTTATATAATGGCAAATGGAGGACGAGAGAAGGTATTCGGTGGCCCATCCTCGTCCTACATCCCTCGTAAAAAATACCTCTACCTCGAAGTGGCAAGGAAACAGCATCCTCGAAAATGACATGAGTACATTAATTTCCCTTAGGGGGCCTTCTGTGTAAAATTAATTTAAAAAAAAAAAAAACTCACATTGGGTAATGGACACCACATGGCGCTCCAATTACTCGCTGCGTAATTATACATAATTGAGAATCCCATCTCGGGCAACAAAGGTTCAGCTTATTTCCAAATTGAATATTTTTGGTAACAGACACTGCAGTCGCAAGTATATTGCGAATCAATTGGTGCAGTAATCAATAATATAGAATTTAATCACAAAAATATGGCATATCAATGACACTATTATGGGGATGTGAACACTGGACACTGGAAGGGAATCTGACTTACCTTGACTTTCTGAGCACGTTCTTGTTAGGGAACGTACCCAGGGCCGGATCTACGAAATCTAGCGCCCTGTGCAGTAGGTACCGATGGCGCCCCCCCCCCTACATTTTTATTTTGATTAAAAATTCGTTTACCCCAATTTTTTTTTGTAATTTAATTTTTTTTTTTACACTAATTTATCAAATAAAATCAAGACATATAAAGGGTGTAACCCTATCTAAAGTTTTCGAATAAATAAGCCACGATCTATGTAATTCTTCTCCATTAGGCAGTTTCTTGTAATAATACTTAGTATTAAATTTACGCTTGTTCGTAATAGGAAAATCAAAACCTTTTAATTGTACAGGACCTTCCTGAACTAATAAACTAATGAAATTTTGAGATAACTTTGGCCAGCATCCGGGATCTTTCAATTCAAGCTCTGAAAACAGAATTAAATTTAAACTGCTATCAGTAACGTTATTTTTATCTTCTAATAATTCGACCGGAGGAATTTGTGCGATAGATATCTGTTTAGATGTGCTCGGGACCATTGTAACGTCATTGCGGGGGACATAATTTTTTATCGGTGCTGGAGAAATTGGAATTAAAAAATTCCCAATGGAAACGAGTTTTTTTATGTCATTATGCTTTTTAATTCTAAGTTTTAGATTCTGCGAGCCTGAAAGTTTTTTTTTAATTATTGTTCTATTCATTGTAATCCACAATCCACAACCTCTAACAACCAATAGAAATGTAGTTATAAATTAAAAAATCTAATAATATAACCTCAAATTTGTACCTTGCATTTCCATTTCCCTTGTGTTCTGTGTTGAGCGAACAAACACGAACATATCTATGGTATCAAACAACCAATAGAAATGTAGTTATAAATTAAAAAATCTAATAATATAACCTCAAATTTGTACCTTGCATTTCCATTTCCCCTGTGTTCTGTGTTGAGCGAACAAACACGAACATATCTATGGTATCAACGGCTTACGAAAGACGCTTACACTGATTATTACTGACTGTAAAATAACAAATCTAATAGAAATTAATTATAGGTACATTTAAGGAACTTCAACTGTCAAAACAATGATGAAACTGTTAACAAGTTGCAACCTTGCAAACCGTGCGATGTTTATGCTAATGGAATTTCGAATTTACTGAAGATTTCATAAGAAAATGGTCTTTAACCACATTCTCCTAGAGACTTAAATCGTGCAAAAGCACTTTGAAAGGCGCCGTCGGTTTGTTTGTTCTGTTGAATAAAAGTACGGCGCTGTGATTGGTTAATGAATTTGGATCGCACTCATTCGTCGTAAAAGATATATGGAAAAATAGATCTTACGTTTAAACTAAATATATGGAATTTGTAAAAAAATTCTGTAACTGACTATAAATTCGTAAATCGTTGAATTAAAACCAGATGCGTGCGCAGTCTGTATCTTTGGAAAGTGTTGCTAGAGCGTAATAATTATTTCGTACTATGGGTAATTTTTAAACGATTCAGGGAATATTATAACAAATTTTTAATACAATATTTATTTTTTCACGGCGCCCCTTCGGAGTTGGCGCCAGGTTTTTTGCACGTTTTTGAACGTATGGCAGATCCGGCGCTGAACGTACCCATACTACGTGCAGGGCTGGGCAGTATTTGAAATACTTGTAATTGAAATACGTATTTGAAATACAAATACGTATTTTGTATTTGTATTTCAATTACTTCCTAAAAATGTATTTTGTAATTGGTATTTCAATTACCTGCTGCTGAGGTATTTTGTAATTTGTATTTCAAATACTTATGGCTTCAAAATACATTTTCAAATACATTTAGCGATCTTAATAATGATAATGAAAAATATACACACATAGATAATACATAGACTATAAACGCTAGAATCCTGTATTATTGTCCTTTGCTATAGCACTCTTACTATAGGTCTCTTAGGGGGCATACATTAATTACGTGAGCTCAAAAAAAGGGGGAGGGTCCAGCAAAATCTCACGTTACTTGAAAAGAATAAACGAAGGGGCCCAAATTTATCTCACCGAGGTGCGGGGGGAGTATAGTTTGGAAGAAAAACTGCTCACGTAATGAATGTATGCCCCCTTATCATTGCTTTATAACGTACTGTACATTTTTTTACGTCATGCTAGTTATTATTATTGTCCTGTGCTATAATAGCACTGTTATTGTACATTTTGAAATGTACATTTTGTATCATACTTGTCATTGCTTTGTAATGTACATTTTTGTATCACAGTATTAGATCAAGCACACAAAAATACCGAAAAAAAACCCTTGACTCTGTGCAGAAACGGGCGGTCCGTTTGATAAATTCTCCCATCTTAACAGACGGACTGCAATCTTTAGAGCATAGGCATCAGGTGGGAATGTTGTCCTTGTTCTACCGGTATTACAATGGAAGATGCTCCGAGGAACTAGCATCATTGATCCCCTCGGCACCGGTGCATAGTCGGGAAACACGTCAAACACGCGCCCAACATTTGTACACGGTTGACATTACTCACATGAGAACGGGTCGTTTCTATGACTCGTTCTTGAGTTCGACGGCTCGGTTGTGGAACGATTTGCCGGCCTCTGAGTTTCCTCCCTCCTACAACAAGGGTCTCTTCAAGACCCATGTTCACTCCTTCCTTTCCTCAAAAAGACCCTCCACACAGCATCTACAAAGATGACATAGGCCCTGAGGGAAATTATTTTCCTCAGGGCCTCCTTTGTGGAGTTAATTTAAAAAAAAAAAGCACCATAGGAACAATTTGACTGATTACTAGATTATTTTGAAGTTAATTACTGTAGAGAAAGAGCAGAGAAATGAAATAACACAAAATTGCGCTATACAAATGTCATCCATTTATATATAAAAATTAATCCTTGTTTCCCTTGGTCACGATAGAACTTGAATGACTTTACCTATTTCATTAATTTTTTTTAAGTTTTCTAATTCTTTGTAGAAGGTTCTTACGGAAAGAAAAATTAAGAAAATAACGCAGAAAATTGGATAATTTCAAAAAACTTTACGACTATTTTAACTTCGCACGTCTGACAGTTCGCGCGTTTGATGAAATTGAATTTAGCAGGCAGCTGTTTTTTTTTGTAACAAAAGAATTGTCTACGGATTTTTTAAATCATAGATATTTTAAATAGGTACCTATGTTAGGTACCAGATTTGATTGATTGTTCTTATAATATAGAAAATGAATATTTGTAATATGTGAAAAATGAAAATTTGAATAAAAAAATTAAATTAAAATAGCTGGTCCGTGAGTTGTTTGAAAACTGAATGTACTGAGACTAAATATATGGAACGCGGGAGGGGGTTCGTGGGATGGGGTGGGGGAGCGGGAGAGGGGAGAGGGTAGGCAGGGAAGGTGGAAGGGGAATGCAAGAAGGAAAAGGGATGCGTTAGGGTAACGGGGACGCACGGGAAAGGACATGCAGAGAGAAACAATTTATTTCTTTGAATATGGCATTGCAACGCATGCCGGGAACCAGCTAGTCTTATTATAATAATTATTATTATAATCTAACACCTAAATCCCATACCACAAAACTTTACAAGAGGAGCGGAGACGAGATGTGTCTCCTGAGCAATATGATTAGTCAATTTTAGCACGTCTCTGTTTCACTCTACTCAGCTTTGCTTCTATGGAAACGCACCCTGAGGCTGCGTTTCCATAGAAGTGGAGCTGCGCGGAGCTGAGCTGAGACTTACAAATATTGACCAATGATATTTCTCAAATCACACATCTCTGTGATTTGAGCAATATCATTGGTCAATTTTTGTAAGTCTCAGCTCAGCTCCGCTTCTATGGAAACGCAGCCTTAGATATGGGCACTTACGACAACTTTTATTGCAACCAAAGGTTCTACCAAAACTAAATGTATTTTGTATTTGAAATAAAAAAATGGTTAAAATACTGTATTTTGTATTTCAAATACACGACTTGAAAGTATTTTGTATTTCGTATTTTAAATACATGCGAAAAAGTATTTTGTAATTTGTATTTCAATTACAACAAGGCATGTATTTTGCCCAGCCCTGACTACGTGACCAACTTTTTGCAATTTTTAACCCCCCCCGGTGACCAAAAACCTAAGCCCGCCGCCGCTCATTTGTACCAAGCGTGACATTTTTAGACCCCCCCCCCCTAAACATGTTACGTAGTATGGGTACGTTCCCTTATGTTATTATCGATATAATCACTTGACTGAGCACATGCACAAGTCTCTGTGGGAATCGATATTAAAAAAACTGAGAGATCAATAAGGAGATGATTGTTGCACTTAGGGTTACCAGATAAAAAAATAAAAAGTCTGGAGAAAAGGCCTGATTTCCATGGAAAAGTCCTGAGATTTTATACAGTTTGAGAATTTTCTCAGATGAGAATTGCTTTATCAATTCATTATCTGAATGGAAAAGGAGTACACATCGATGATGTGAAATTATTCGATGAAATTGCACCTCTGAATAGTTTTTTAACAAAACAGGAAGAAGCATTTTTTGACATAATGCTTCATGCGTTGTGGGCAAACATTTTCAAGTCAATAGGTATTTCACGATTACCAGATTATGCGTATTTGCAATTATAGCCCAGCCTAGCGATTCCGTATTTTTTGTGAGATCGTTATTGGATAACGGACGTAATCTCCTGTCATATTTGTGTGATTTTTATGACTGTTATTTGCGTTTTCTATGTACAACGTACATTAAATAAGTAAATAATCATGCGTACTTGCAGGAATTCATGTTTAAATCGATCTAAATTAAAATATGTGACTTAAAAATCAGACAAATCTGACAGAAGATAACGTCCGTTATCCAATAACGATCTCACAAAAAATATGGAATCGCTAGGCAGAATGCAAATGTAGAAAGAGTTTTTTCTATCATGGGGGCTCAATGGTCGAAAGAAAGAAATCGACTAAAGGTGTCTTCAGTTCGAGCTATACTTTTAGTTCAATATAATTTGAAGAGTTTAACATGTGATGCATTTTATAAATCAATAATTAAAGAAAAAAACCTTACTTAAAAAGATATCTTCACATATTATGTACGATAAAACTGATTAATAAGTACCTACATGGATTATTACCAAAGGAAGATTATTTTTAGTTTGTTTAACTTTTAATTAAAGAGATCTTTAAAATGTAAGCTGGTTTTATTGAAAATCCTGAGATATCATGAGATTGGCAAAATCCGGCCGCAATCCTGAGAAAAGTCGAAAAATCCTGATATCTCAGGACAAATCCTGAGATATGGTAACCCTAGTTGCACTAGACCAGGGATGGCAAACCAATGGCACGCATGCCATTATTGGCACGCGACACAATATTTTGGGCACGTCACTGATCAGTGATCACAAAATTTACTATGCACTACGAAAAAAAGTGTGAAGTGTAAAGCAGGTGAACGAGCGAACCCGAGTGATCCCTACGCTACAGAATGTTCAGGTGCGGTGCACGGGCTGCGATACGCATGGTACGGTGCGGTGCACGGTGTGGCGGAGGGAAGTGCGGCGCTAACTCGTTTGTTTTCGTACGTACAATCTACATCGCGAGTTTCTATTGCTAATGAATGACGCATAGTTTCTTCATGCATAACGTAATAGTGAATTTCATTTATAAAATTGTATTTTAAAGTTTATTTGAGTTTTATCTATGATTTAAATGTTATTTAATATATGGCTAGTTCAGCAAAACAACAAAAAGGAATAAACAGTTAACATCTATGATTATACGAGCACGGCAAGTTACGCGACTGCAAATGTCATTGCTCGGCATAGTAAACCTTTTCAAGAGGGTCAACATCGTTTCCACGACAACGATGATTTGTTTCGTCTGACGTTGGCAATAACTTGCTTAACCCCCCCCCCACCCCAAAGTCAAAATTACTTGATGGCACATCTATGACCTCATTACACATTTCTTTAGAAAAATGGGACGTTGATATGTAAAGGTTCGCTATCCCTGCACTAGACCCTTTAATATAGGGTAAAGCAAGGTTATTTGGTGATATTTTTGATTTATCATCATGTACTTTGAAAAATAAGGATATTAAAAATTTACAAAATTAATTATTGCTTAGGTACATTATTTCAGCACATATTTTAAAAAGAAAAAATAAAATAATAACTAACATAACACAAGAAAACTTACAAATGTAAATCGCCAAAAGATATAGGTAATTTGGTTATAGGTAAGGTTATTTGGTTATAGAGGGTGTTTAATTTGGTGATATTCCTACCTTGGACTGTAAATAGGTAAAATAACAATAAATGTGTTTTTAAATCTTCAACGAGATTATAAAATATTGATTGCCACTGCGTCACATGTGTTATCATCTCCGTTTTCTTGCTTTTGTTCGTAGTGGAACAGAAATCGCAATAAACGCACATTACTTTCTTTTTATATTGATCGTCTTCTAAAAAAGTTTTCATAACACTTTTCCAGTCATTATGATTCCACTTGGTTTTAAGGATTTTGGGGAAAAATAATCAATTCTGCACGATGTTGATGGTTCTGACCGTTCTACCTTTTTTGACAAAGAAGGCTTTCCGGCGCGAGGTTTTACGGATTTTGCGGACAATTAATTAATCCTATGTGATGATGATGGTACTGACTGATCTACCTTTTTGGTCAATTTAAAGAAGGTGTCAAGCATTTTTGGCGAATCACTTTTAATTCATGTCATAGGTGTTGGAATATTGTGGGGAATTTTTAAAATGTCTTCAAAATTAGTTTCTTTTTGCTGGAACTGTGATGGTCAATGCTTTTTCTGTTAATTGAGAAGGTCCTAAGACTTCTGGACTTCTTTATTAATTTGAAGGTAATTTTGATATTATTTTTTGAAAAACTGCGCACGTATGCTGGTTTACGTTTGGAGACATCATCATAAATTCATTCAAACTCCGACTCCAGAAGAGCGATTCTATATCTTTTGTCGGATCGTTATGAGATAATGGACGTGATCTCCTGTCAGATTTGTGTGATTTATTTGCTTTTCCAAAGCAGAATGTACATTAAATGAATTCATAATAATGCATAATTGCAGTAATTCAAGTTTAAAACGAACAAAACTAAAATATGTTACAGTAAATATGCAAAAATTGCACAAATCTGACTGGAGATCACGTCCGTTATCTCATAACGATCCCACGAAAGATATAAAATCACTCGGCAGGCTGCTTTCAATGGACGATACACTCCGATAGCTAATGGCTGCAAGAGGTGGCTAGTGAATATAATAAATATTTAACGAATTAGAGATAGGTAACTTGGAGACAGGTAATTTGGTGAGGATAGGAAATTTGGTGATATGTTTAAATAGACCAAAACAACATTAAAACTGTTCACCGACCTAATATGCATGATGATAATTCACCATTAATCCAGAATTCAAATTATAGAAAATAAAAATAAATGTTAAAAATCACAATTCGTTAAGTCCAAAAAAACATTTAAAAAAAATTAATATTACCCACAAATAACTTAAGCTCCTGCCAAAAAAAAAGTAGGACAGCTGCCATTTTCTTTAATTGTGACTATGCAGCATACTCTTCTGATTAAAATAAGGTGTAAAACTTAAACATACCTTCAGAAATCCCAGAGTAATAGATAAATTACAATTTGAAGTCGCCACAGCACATTGAAAGTTGTTAAAATATTTTTCGTTTGAGTAAAATTATTTTCTGTTTCACCGACCACGTAAAAACTTGTGAAGTTGATTTATTATGGTTCACAGGTCTGTTTTCCATCTACGATTCTAATTTCAAAGCTGTGTACTGCATGGTTAATTTAATAATTACAAAATTCTACTATATCACCACATTACCTGTATCACCAGATAACCTCGCCTTACCCTACTGCTTGTTCCTAGAGTAAGGTAATGACTGCGCTGCAAATCAGAGCACTTTACTTTTTCAGTCAGGTTCTTTTTTTTTCAATGTACATTCGTTGGAGGTCAAAGTTTGAACAACGTCATAGTTTATTTGAGACATTTTTGAACCTTCTTGGTTTTAAAAAGATTGATGATATCTATATTTAGCTTTAGGGCATGTCTACATCTTTAGTCTGTGGTTAATAATAAAAATAATATGATAGGGATGAAAACATTTATTAAAATCATGAGTTTCTATAACATTTGTTATATTTTATAATGAAAATACATATAATTTATTCAGACAATAATAGCATTCACTTCTAGATATTTTAAAAGGCCGTAAAAGCCAACACATCTAATTAAAATAACATGAAATATTGTTTATTTTAAGCCTTTCAATTAGGCCTCTCAAAATTAGGACACAACTTTCAACAGATCTTAAGTTCACTTTGTAGTTTTATTTCAGTCCGTAATTTAAGTAATATCTACATTGAAAAATATAATATGACAATTGATATTTTCAATTTATCTTATTGGAATAACAAGGTTCTATCTGACTCAGTAATATTGTGCGATAATGGGCTTTAGAAACAGCTACTTTAAAGTTAGCACATAATATTATGCGATAATGAACGTGATACTCGTGTCAGATGGAGCGTTATTATCCCAAAAGGTAGAACTATTGGCAGAAATACGATAATAGAACCACTTGAATAATTTATAAGAGACCTGCTCCTTCCTGCTTCCTTTCCCCACACAGCATTTACAACTAAATTACAAAAATGTTTAAACACGGAGATAAATGTATTTCTATAATATTAACTAGGTATAATAATGTAACGCGTACATGAAAATGGAAGTGATTAAATGTTTGTTAAATGCTAAGTTCTCCATATTGTTTTAAACAAACTGGCCTTCGAAAGGAGTGAAGAACATTATAGAGAGAGAAGACTTTCAAATACATAAGATACTTTCCGTTAAAAAGTAATTTAAAGGCACAAAAATAGTCAACATTTTGGCTTCATTTAATTGAATGACAGTGGCACTTGGTAAATAGGTTTGTTTCCTGTAAATATTAATTTAATATTCGTACACAATTTTTTTTCATAAGCACAATTATAATTGCCTAAATACATATAAAAATATTAAAAATAAGGTTTTAAACGACAGCAACTTTTGTGCAAAATCATAAAGAAAAATAAGAGATTAAAAAAAAAATAATTTGAGTGTGTAATTCACACGCGATAGAAGTGAAACTAGAAAGTTGCTTTCTTTTGCCTGTTTATTTAAAAGTGGTTTGAAGATTGGATATTGATTTACAAAAACAAAAATGTTTATTTTTTCGGATTTCTCTGGCCGCTGAGATTTGCGACGCACTATACCGCTGCACTATGGGACGCGCTCGGCGAGGCGCGAATTTAATTATATTTCGACGACCCGTAAAAAAACAAAGCGGCCAATGAGCGCAGACCTATCGTCGTTTCCGTTTTATATCTCAACCAATTTGCACCTTGAGCGCAATTTGGTGCCTCGCAGGTGCCATAGTGCGTCATTTCCATTTCATCCAAATTTAAAATCACTAACGGGGCTAAGGAAGTTTCACTTCAAAAATTAGTGTAAAAGTTAAGAAACGCAATTGTATAAATAAAAAATTTGCATTATGGTATGTAACAAGAATAATTTAGAAAAAAGTTATAATTGTAAACTAAAAAATTATCATAAGACATTTGTTATTTTAAGACCAAAAACATTAAAAGTGAATAGAATATTATAAAAAATATTTAATTAACACCCACCTAAGAAAAAAAGAGAACAAAAAAAACTAAGTATATTGTATCAAGAGCATGCTGTGTATTTGTTTTTATTTTATTTATATCTCATAACAAAAAGTGTTTGGTTTGAGAGTTCCAGAAAATCTAAAAATAAAAACATCACAGCACGTCACTGCTAAATTTAAATAAAAATATTTCTATAATAATACTTAAAGTTAAAATTATAGAGATTCTGAAAAAGTCTTACATTTACTCATAATATGATTGAAACACAGTTATGAAGTCCTACCAATGAGAGAATGGTACAGATGCTTCAAAAAAATAATTAATATGCAGCAATGCCTGTTATCTCCTTACTTGCTACACATGCACATTACATTACAAGAGAACTTTGTCTGGGACGAGTCATACACAAGCTAATGTTGGCAGTATTACATAGAATTATTATGTATGAGGCACGCACCAAAAAAGAGTCGAATGAATGAAATGAAATAATGTTTCCCATTGTTCTTAACATTAGAGGTGGTTCGGGCGTATTTGTGGTATAAAATGTATTTTTAACTTTAGTAGCAGTTGATCAACGCAAGCAGACACTTTTTGTAATGGCCAGATGTGTCACCCTGAAAAAAAAAACAAACAGTAAAATTAAAAATAATAGCCAATAACTTTGATGCAACAAAAACTGGTTTGGAAGAATGAGGGCCACATTTACCAAACTTAAAATTCATTTACCAAAACTATGTTAAATAAAAAAATATACCCTAAACGACAAATTCTTTGGTAAGCTTTTGTATAATGCTATTCTAATAAAAGACCTAAATATTTTCTTAACACTTCACACCTCTGGCATATTCTGTCAGAAGGTCGGAATATTTCCGCTTTGCAATAAATAATTGTAATGAATATTTCTGAACATATCCGAAAACTAAAAACCATTTTTGAAAGGTGATGAAATATGCTTTCAAATTTTATTATTAGAAATAAACATATAATTTTTGTCCTATTAAAATTTTGTATGCAAGTAGAAGAAATTTCAAAAAGGCTCGAATATGAGAGAGCTGTAACCAAAAGCGAACAAATTAGCTTAAGGGGTTAAAGCAGAATATACCTTCTAACATTAAAAAAATTATCATCATTTTTTAGAATGCATGCATTGATTTACATACTGTTAACCTTAAACTAATAATATTAAGTTATGATTTAGCCCAAGTCTGCAGAATATTGCGGAAGGCTTATGTTATCGAAGGAAATTAAAAAAAATATATATTTATATTGCTTAATCCAATATAAGTGCAGTTCTGAGTGAAAAAAACGCTCAGCTGTCATTTTGCACCATTTAAGTTAAATTTAAACAGGTCGCTTAGTTTGTTTGGTGAAAGAGACTCAACCGTGGGGCAAGAGAAAGATCAGATTCAATTACCTCGATCCAGCTCTGCAGCGACTTGCCGTACTTGGCTTCAAAGGCATCCTTGATGTCCCCGAGGTCAACCTCTGACCTGGTGACCATGACTCGGATGAGCTGGCGGTCGGTGGTGCCGAGCCCGGCCATGGACTTGTGCAGACGCTCGGCAAAGAAGTCGGCCCGGCTGCGAACGCACTTGACTGGAAGACAAACAGATTGAAATCTTAACATCTTAAAAATAGGTTGAAATCTTAACTTCATTGTTGACATAATATCTAACATTTTTAAATACAATTCAGCAATGTCGGCCTCACTGGGTAGCTCACCTGTGCTGAGGCCTCCATTTTATAAAACAAAAATTTATACATAATACATTAAAAACAATGCTGTATATAAAAAAAGCTAAAATTAAACTAAAAATAAAAATTTATAATTAAGGTAAAATGTATTTTTTTTAATGATGTGTTGTATGTTCGTTTTTCAGTGTTACGTGCATGTGTTTTATTCTTATTATGTGATGAGATTTTGATAATATTGTCTTTTTTGTTCTTTAATCCATTTTTTTAATTTTGAGTATGAATTTATTTTTGTTTTTTTCTATTTTATTTTTAAGGGTAAGACTGTTGAATGCTTTTATAGCATGATATTTATAGTGCCTTTGTACAAAGCTTATATTCACTGTCGGAGTTTTTATGTTATTTTTGTACAATTGTCTTACTGGTCTGTTAGTGATATTTTGAGATTGTTGAAATTTGTTTTTTTGGTCGAAAATGTAGTTTAGTAGTTTTAACGTATAATTGGCGTATATCTGGTACGTCACAACTGTTGAATATTTGGTCTGTATCAGTAAGTCTATGTTTTTTAAGTATTACCTTTAAAGATCGTTTTCTGTGCAATATCTAAATTTTAAATTTCTAAATTAATTGTTTTTGTGTTTAATTCGTAGAACTCCATTTTAATTTTTAGAAATTTAATTAAAATTAAATTTGATGTTATTATCGAGTTCTGCAAGTATTTTAGAATGTATTTTAATAATCACTCTTTCAATTAGTGTCTCTGCAAATTGGATTAACCAGTAATAAATCAATTTAGACACATTCAAAAATTCACTTTTAACCGGTCAAATGCCGGGCCATTTCGCGGAAATTCGCGGAACTTCACAAAAAAAACACTAAAAAACCATCACTTTGAATTTTGAATTGAATGTTTTGTTGATAAATTTTGAGCTATTGTATATTTTATTGACTGAAACACGTTCACAACACAATAAACTATCTACTAAAACCACATTACTTGCGTTTATTACGTAAATTAATAGGTTTTACGACATTTTATTCGCGATACACGCATTTATTGCCACCGTTAAATTCGCGGCAAATTATGACAGCGCATTGTCATGGATGAAATCGTTTTAAAAATATTCCAGGGTGACTAGGTGAATGAGACTTTTAGCATCACCTAGAGCAGAGTTCGGCAAAGTGCGGCTCCGGAGCCGCA
Source organism: Limnephilus marmoratus (assembly GCA_917880885.1). NCBI lineage: Eukaryota > Metazoa > Arthropoda > Insecta > Trichoptera > Limnephilidae > Limnephilus > Limnephilus marmoratus. The sequence goes on along the minus strand of OU862912.1, from coordinate 56,850,443 downwards.
TGCGGCTCTTTGGCCCGCTAAGTGCGGCTCTGGCAAAAATGTCCACGGACAGACGCGCAAGACGCTATTGCCAAAGATTTTGAAAGGGAAACATTGTTTCATTTTCCGAGTCTGCTGAAGCATCGCCACAAATTGACACAATTTGAAAACAACCATTTTAAACAGGAGAGAAGCATTTCTCATCAGGTTTCAGAAATTTAAAAGCAGCAGAGCAACCTTAGCTCGTTAAACACGCTCTTAATGCTTCGATAACCGATTTGAAATTTTATCCTTCAGGCATTGATATAAATAACTTTGAAATACAATTGCTGGATTGAAAAACAAGGAAATGTGGAGCTCTAAATATGAACGTCTTTGTGTTGATTTGGAAATATTGGACAAGAACAAATTTGAGCTTAGTTCACAATCCAAATGGTCTGCTTTGAAAGACCCGGAGAGGGAAGACGTGATCATCTTCAAAGCCTGAAATAGCCTCACTCTTACGATCTGTTGAAAAAAACTCACGTTTGCAGTTCTTTCCATTTTCGAATCTACATATTTATGCGAACAATTTTTTTTAAGCATGAACTTTATCAAGAGTAAACTGAGAATCTGAAAACTGAAAAAGAGAGTAAACTGAAACATCTTATTGATGAGAACCTGGAATCGTGCCTAAAATTAAGAATAACAACATAAAAACATGACTTTCTCAAACATTCCAAGGAAATGCAATGACAAGACGTGTCAGTCATTGTCATGATTTAAATTTATGGATTCCTTAATTATACGTTATTTTTTAATCAATGACTAAAATCTTTATTAAGTATGAAATCAATTTGTATTCAGCGAATCCGTAATGTAATGAAGGTTAATAATAAATGTTTGCTTAATAAATAAACAGATTTGGCTCCCAAATTTTTTTTGAATCGTTGTAATCTACATATTTGGCTCTTTGGCTAAAAAGTTTGCCGACCCCTGACCTAGAGTAATGATGGCGCAAGCGATTCTGACACTGTTCTTCATACAAATTCTGTACATAGAAGGGTCAAAATCGCAGACAAAAAGTTTTTCGTCGACAATATTATTCAAATATTTGAATTATTTTCTCGCGCATGCGTATATGACGCACGCAACGGAGCGGCTCCGGCCAACCAGGGGTTAAAATATAATAAATAAGTCGTCCGTAAGTGGCTTCACCAGTTTGAAAATGACCTTACACGTCGAAACAGCTGTAACCAAAAAACATTCTAAAATACTTGCAGAACTCGATAATAACATTATCAAATTTAATTTTAATTAAATTTCTAAAAATTAAATTTCTATAAACTGAAATGATCACTTCAGTTAACCGCTAGTTAAAAATTTCAAAGTTTAACGCTAGTTTAGAAATCGACTGTTGTATTGTACATGTATAGTACATAGCAAAAATAAAATCAATTTGATATAATATAAAACCAATAAAAACAAATTGATTTCCTCTTATTGTCCTTTACCTCTAAGCCTTCATACACTCAATGAATCAATTTTAAAGTATGAAGCTGCTCTGCATAATTATTAAATCTTACAAACAACCTACTTGTAACAAAGATATTTCAAGAATTTGTTTTGAATTGCTTCGCCTTTGTTAAAATTATAAATTTATGTTATCTAATTAACTGATGTATAATAAATTAAACACAATGCATAATAAAGTAAGACTCATATATGAGAATCTACATGTATTATTGTAAAACATTACTATCGTAGAGCAGAAACAATTTGGCTAAATATAAAAAAAAAATCAGTCATTTCACATTCTTGACAGAGTGAAAAATTAAGCTAACTTTAAAATTTATTTATTTTTTGCACTCAAAAGGGCACACCTTGCCTATTTTATTTTATCAATTTTAAAGATCTAAAAGTTTACACCTACTTCAAGACACTCTGTGTGTATTACGGGAAATTGTTTAGTCAATGTTTGTATTATCGAGGAAGCACTTATTGATAAAAAATTTAATGTCAATGCTTCTTTATTGTGTGAACTTTAATAGAATGTGTCAGATAACAGTTATCATGTCTTTTTGTGATAATTACAGACACGAAAGTAATTCAGCACCCACAATGTAAACAGACCTGAATAACAAAAAAATAAATATGTAGCATGTACAAAATACCTCGGAAACATTTCAAAATTTGATGAATTTACCGTGCAAGCGAAGACATACTATGCACAAATGCCAAAGTAATCAATTACTTACTTACCTGGAAAATATATAAAACTCAGCAAAAATAAGTATTATTCTTACCGATGGCCATAAGTCCATCCTTAATGTCTCCGGAGAACTCATTCTTGATGGCCTTCTCAAACTCGTGTCCGGTGACGATCTGGTACTGCTCGAAGGTAGCGTACAGCTGAGGGAAGGAGCGCTGGCAGAGGATCGCGTTGAAGACGGACTCGTCGGTTCCCATGCGGAGCTCGCCTGGACAGAAAAACAAAAATTAATTTAACCCTACTTTTTGATTAATGTTTTATTGCCAAGCAAATTTGAAAATAAAACTGATTAATTGCATTGGCGTGAAGGACCAATATCCTTTGAATTTAGAAATAATCCATTGTTTACGAAAAATAAAAAATTACGTTGCCTTTTTTTGTTAGTATGTACTGAGAAAAAAATTACATTACGAGTAATAAAATAAAACTAGAATTGTAATGAAATTTTGTTCTAATAAAAAACGTTGCAGTTGTTGAATTTTTAAAAAAATAATGAACAAATAGATCGGTGATAGGACAACTCGACAACCAGAAAAGTCGTAAAAGCGATGAATAAAAAAACTCGACTTTAAATAGGTTACAATATGGGTTTTATTTAAGACCCTCTTCACAGCACCCCCAAAGGTGACATAGGCCCCGAGGGAAATTGTTTTCCTCATACCTCATACAAACACCGTCATCTTTAATTTTTTTTATTTATTTATCTATAATAAAATATATTTACAATGGTTTTATTTGTATGCCTGTCTCACTAGGGTATACCTGTGTCGAGACAGGCGTACAGGTATATAAATGAATATAGTAGTTACAAGGATATTTCAGGTAAAATACATATTATGAATAGAATTAAAACAGAAGGGTGGTAAATCTTTTAAAGAGAGTTATTTTATAAATGTTAGAGATGGAGTAATGAAATAAATTCTGCCTAATCTATTTATAGGTTAAATTTGACAGGATTCCATTATTTTCATTTATTTTATAAGGGTTAGGTTGTATGTGAATAGTTATTTCTGTCTATGTGTGATTTATTTTACAGATATTTGTGATAGTGTGGCGTCCAATACTTATAATCCATTTTTTAATATCTTGTTTGAATTTTGTAAAGGAGTCACTTTGTCTGATCGTAGTTGGTAGTGTATTGTATAGTTTGCAAGCTATGTATTTAGAGTGTCTTTGCCCGAAGGTGGTTTTGAAAAGAGGAGTTTGGAGAAGTTCGTTGTTTTTGGCTCGGGTATTGTGTATTGTTTGTGTAGCTTTGTATGGTGTTTTGTTGTTTTTGTGTAAATTAAGTAATATGGATCTTGAGTAGAGCTGTTTTATGTCCATAACGTTGAAGGAATTGAAGATAGTATCAGTGCTGGTAGTAAGCGGCATTTTAAGAATTATTTTTATGATTAGTTTTTGTGCTTTCATGATGGGATCAAGGGCAATTGCTTGACTTACCGGCTCTCAACAATGATTGGGCATCTTGCCTGGCCTGATCTATGTTGACCTCGAAGTTCTCAGTTCTGTTGGCCTGTAGAGGACAAATTATATACAATTTAGTTATTTATTTATAGATTTTATATAAATGTATTTATTTACTAAAAAAAATATAATGTAATACATAAAATATAAGCCGCACATCTCACTAGGGCATTCCTGTATCGAGACGTGCATATTATAAACATAGAATAAAAAAGAACACAAGAAATGTTTAAGAGACACAGGGTGGGAACCAATGACATCAGAAGAGATAGACTTGCCCTAACATGAAATCCGGGTATCTTTTCCGGGGACGAACCGGAGCCAAACCGCGTGATAATAATTTTGTAACCAGAAGGATGATTTTGTATCTTTTGTGTTAAGTCAGTTTTACGGGACAATTAAGACAAAAAGGGAAGATCCGTCAGATATTGAATATCCATTATGACACTTGATTCGCAAATTTTCCCATGACTGACATTTCTTAACAAGGTTCACCCAGCAAAATGAGCCATCATCTCTGGCATTAAAGTAAATACTTTTAAGATTTGGTGTCTTAATACAAACGCAGTATTTAGTTCGTTAGTGCGATACGAAATACCGCATTTAAGAAAACTGTCAAAATGTGCCTTATATGGCGATTTAACATGCATTACGCTGTAACAAAAGACACAGAATTATCTTTTAGGAGAGTTCCAGCATGTCTTGAATAAACAACGGCTATAAGCCGGCGAGCGAAATAAAAATATCGAGACCTTCCACAGAAATGAAAAGACTTTTCTGCGCAAGGCCTGAGTGCATTTTTCTAACCGATCCAACTAATATTATCACACAGGTGGATGTAAATAAGAATACTTTTTAAAACATGCAGAAGTTCCGTTAATGTATTTTTTCCATCAAACATAACGTCATTGATACTGCAATACGTCGTATGTCATTTGACAAGTCACGAATTGGATTATCTATGGTGAGACCAACTTAAGAAATAACAAATTGCCATTTAATCTGTAGGTATATGAATACAGTCCTTAGACGTATAACATTTTGATAATATATGAAGATCAGAAATTTGTATTCTTTTCTGTCAAAAAACAAATACATTTTTATGATGAAATTAATATATTGTTTGGGTCGAGTACGATTTCCAAAGCCCCGCGATTTGACCATGTATTCAGGTAGAACAGCCCAAAATAAGACGAAAATGAAGAATAAAATTTTTCGATATCTGGCTTACTTTTCGAGATATCGATACCTAAAGTTTCAGATTCAAATTGATTAATTTTATAAAAAGTACTGTTTTTACCCTAAACTAATCTAACCTAACCTAACCTATCTTACCTAAACAAACCAAACTATTAGAGCGCAATCTATGGTATTTGTCTACATAGAATTAAATCAAATCGTGGGGCCACGGAAATCATACACCCCCTATTATTTTTATATTGATATCAAGACGATGAAAAGTAATTGATTCAATCATAATAATGGAGCACTTACACACGAGAGAGCAATCAGAAGACGTTTGAAGCTGCCTGATGTATCAGCAGACAATTCCTCCGTCAGAGATGTTCTGTACACTGGAAAAAAACAAAAAATTAAAATTGGAAACTCAATTTGTATTTCTACAGATTGGTTCTGCAATAAAAAATGTATCAGTAACGAGTAATGAGCATGCAATGGCGATAATATTATGTGTATATCTTAAAACCGTTAATAATGCATTTAGTTATCACAACCATATTTTTCTAAGAGGAGTTAGTAACTATTTAAACAGGTGTGCATTCTGTTCTCTGGCAGCGTGACAAACCATCTAATTGTTATGCATATTTCCGTATATTGATGAGTTCTTCAATCTCGAGTATTTTCTTACTCCCGCATCTCTTATTAATTAGAGCGAGAGATGCTATTGGTTAATTGTCACCCTGCCGTTCAGATGTGATCCCTGGAAGGGATGTCACAGCTGAGTTGACCGATATAAGTTCATGTGTTAACTCTAGAAAGTTAAGTAAAAAAAAATTTGTAATTTTACATTAATAGTTGGCACAATGAAGTGGGCGTAACGCAATACCACAACGGAAGGGGGGTGGGGGGGGCAATGGGATACCACAATGAAGGAGGCGTAATGGGATAGGATAAATATTTTTGTGGCAGTCGCATGTGTTGCAGTCGTTTTGTTAGGCATATATTTTTTAAAGTGTTCATATAACTGATTAAATTTTTAATAATAAAGTCCGCGATAGCTCATACCTAAAATATTTCTAACTGCCTCAATTCTGTGTTTTAAAAAATGGTCTCCACAAAGCTAGTTATTCCGTTGCCGCGAACTTGCTGGAAAACAATATAGCTCCACGCAGACCAATAAAAGGTAAAAACTTCTTTTGACTGTAATAATGCACTTGTTTTTGATAAATGTTTTCGTAAACCAATATTTTTGGTGTTGGTGTCATTTTCAGGATCCATACACCTTATCTAGAAATACTTGGTCGAAGACTACCGTGGTAAGTATATCCCTTGAAAAAGACAACATTTTGGTCCAGTGATATTATTTTGAATTAAAATGAAAAATGCTATTATTTTGAATCTACTTACTGGTCTGATAGGCATCCTGAATGACCCTGATCTCATGGTTAGTCATGGTGCAGAGGACCTCGATGAGGGTATCCTCGTCCGTGCCCACTCCCACGATGGCATCGTGCAACTCCTGTGCGTAAAACTGGGGCAGTGGAGTCATCAGTGCCACAATCACATCCTCAAACTTTCCGGTGCACTCACTCTTCAGATCTTCAACCAGGTCCTGCCGGAGAAGACAATGAAATTGAATTAATAATCAAAAAAAATTATTTAACCCTTTATTCTTAACAAAAGTAGCCTTAACAGACAGTTAAAGTTGACTAAAAATAGTTGCACTGAATTAGCAATAACAGACAGAAAACGTGTATGTTCTTAACAATGTATGGGAGGCGGGTATGGTTACCGCCGCTCCCGGGGACCATTAGTTGGATAACCAACACCTCCGCCAATGTGGCGGACTAGATTTGGAGACTGGTTGAGGAAGACCTCTTTACCTCTCCAGCAGAACTCCCTCGATGCTTTGCCTTTCACCGCAGTGGGAAGGATGAATTCAAACATCCGTCACTCCTAAACACACTGACCTACAGATTCCTACCCACCCCTCACACCCTTTTCTTTCCCAGATCTTCCTCTCCTTAAAAAAACCCTGTATACAGCATACTCAAAGGTGACATAGGCCCAGAGGAAAATATCCTCCGGTGTGGAGCTAATGTAAAGAAAAACAATATGAGCTCAACTTTCAACATTATTTACTGTTACATATGCGCAGTTTTGGGGTTTTTCATTCAAGATTCAATTTGTGATGTGATTTTATAATAACTAAATACTAGTGACCGACCAAAGGTTCGGTTTTGGCAAGTTTCGGCATCAGTTTCGGTTTGGGCGCAAAATCTGCCGAACCTTCGGTCGCACCGAAACTCTGCGTTTGTGAATTATCGCACGTTGTTCGGCTGACTTTGGGTGAGTTCACGGCTCGTGTTGATTATTGACAATTTTTTGTTCGAAAAAGTAGTTAACATTTTTGTTCATTTTTACAATTTTAGTTTGTTTTAAAGCAGTAATATCAAAAAAATAAATATTTATTTTTTCATATACTTCAATTAATGTTTTTTTTTTCATTTTAACACGTGTATAAGAATGTTGTGATTGTAAACACAATTCAAATAAATAAAAAAATCAATTAATGAATAAATGTGTTGATTATTGACAAATTTTTGTTCCAAGAAGTGTTTATTTTTTAAGTGTACATGTTTGGTTAATTTAATTTTTTTTCACATATTTCAATTATGGTTTTTTAATTTTATTTAACATGTGTTAACAGTCTGAATAAGTGTAAAAAATAAGTCTAATTTCAATAAGAAACTGAGAAAGACACCAAAGATTCGGTTTCGGTAGAAATTCCTGTTTCGATTGGACACTACTAAATACGTTACAATTAATTCATGATTGGGTGCTGTCAGGAAGTCCTAACTTTAAGGCGTAGAAGTAAATTAGTGGAAGATTTAAAACAAACTAACAAAATGTAATTGATGTCAACCAATTATAATAATTGTTTTTTACATTAACTTTCATTGTATAAAGCTGAGCATTATAAATTTAAAAAGAAATGATAAACATAGAAACAATATATTACCGAAGTTGTTTTATTTAAGTTGTTTTAATTTAAAAAGAAATGATAAACATTTTCTTAAAAGAAACACAACATATAACTCAAACCAACAGAAAACGTACATATAAAAACTTTAATACGTGGTTAATGCACAAAAAAAGGAATTGCATTAACAAGTTACTTGCAAACCGACCAAGTTAATCTTTTATACGATGAATATTGTTATTTAAACATACATATATTAAAAAAAAAAAAAAATAATAAAAAAGTTCATACTAAAAAATGTTCAATTATTTTATATATGTTTGTAATATTTCTTATTTAGATTATTTTATGTAGATAATCTTTTGTATTTTTATTTAAGTTTTTCTTTTATATTTTGAATTTTTATTTAAGTTTTTCTTTTGTACTCTGTATTTTTATTTATTATCTTTTGTATTTTTATTTAATTTAATCTTTATGAATATATGTAATGATATATACTGCTACCCGGCTCAGAACAGACATTGTCTAGTGAGTCAGTTAGCGCACATTTCTGTAAATAACTATTGATGTTAATAAACGCCCGGGTTACCGGCAACTTTAAAAACATGGAAACAAGATATTACCGAAGTTATTTTAATTTTAATTATTTTAACATTATAAAAAAAATTGTATAAGCTTTCCCTGAAGAAGGAACGTTTGTTCCGAAACCGGTAGGATTTATGCATTATATAAGTGGTTTATACAAAGTTGTATTGTTTCATTTTTCTATAGAATCAATATATTACCAAAGTTGTTTAATGCATGACTGTTGGTAACCGTTGTTGTTTTTCTCGGAATGTATCATGTTTTTTATATAATTCCATAAAATTAACAATAACAGTGTTTAATCAGCAACACTAGAGAAATAATAATAACATACTTGTAAGGTATGGTGTTGACGGTTGCTACCACATTAAGATAAGGTATCAGGTAGGTGTATTGTCAAACCACTAACTCAATATTTTAACTAGTTTGTTTAACTTATCAAGTTAAAAAGGTGTACCGATGTGATACAAATAAATTCGACTAGAAAAATCCAGATTACGCCAGCAAATAAAAATGTCTTGTGACTTTATTGTTAAAAGAAACCAATTTTATTGTTTGAAATTTAAGTTGATGACTACAGCAGGAAGGTGATCATAAAATATAATAATATACATTATATAAATATGGCTCTTTTATAATATATAACATTTAATGACTTTTCAAAGGGGTGTTGAAATTGCATGATTCTGATGAAACCCGTGAAAAAACCAAAAATGCTGCTGAAACTGACACCAAAAATGTCTTTTGTTAAAATAATGTCTACCAAAATAAATCGTTTTAAAACATTGTAAGGTTACTAAAAAACGAAGTCGCAAATAGATTGCGAATCAAAAATGGACTGTAATCAAGAATTTAGTATTTAATCGAAAAAACATGGTGTTTCAATATAACACAGCTATGGGGAAGTGAATAGTGGACGCTGGAAGGGAATCTGACTTACCTTGACTTCCTGAGCACGTTCTTGTTACGTTATTATTGATAGATTACTTGACTGAGCACATGCACAAGTCTCGCGCAAATTGATATTAAAAAAAACTGAGAGATCAATAAGGAGATGATAATTGCACTAATTCTTTTAATGGACTTATTGAATGCACCGAGAGACCACTGTGTACCATCGCAATTGTTAAACTGAAGCATTAGTGACAAATCACATTACAATATTTACCTTTCCGTAGAGAGTTTTGAACTCAAAGGCAATCTTTAACCGTTGGACATTGCTTCTCTTCGTCAGGCACTGGATGATGGACTTCTCATCTGTTCCAAACCCTTTCATGGCCTTGCGGAGAACCTCGGCATCAGCCCTAGGGTTGAAGGGCTCGAACGGCACCACGGTCGGCCTCGGTTGCTAAAATAAATCATGTAAACATTAACGACTCATCCTTCAAAAATATGATTCAAGCAAACACACAGTCGGTACTTGTTATCACAAAGTATTTCACTCATCAAATAGTCGTTAATAGATTAAAATATGTGTAACTCTTTCACCACCCATTTTTTCAAGTACCTGAATGAATAAGATTACGGGAACACACTTAAAAACAGATCAATCTATATAGTATTGAGTACTATTTGTATCGGTCTTGTAATCTTGTTGAAAGCATTTAACGATAATATCTTTTTTTTTTTAATAATGTGTAGTGTAAACAAAGCATGTGTTAAATGAGCCCAGAGTTATTTGTCATTTTTTTATCAGCGCAACTCACGAAAGTTTTAAGTTTTGAAAAAACAGAGTAGACTGTTACCTTCCTGAGTGTGGGGTTTGGTGCCTGGCCGTGCCCCCCTGGAGGTGGTGCATGTTGGGGGGTGTAATGCTGGCTTTGCTGGGTTTGTTCAGAGGGGTAGCCACCAGGGGCGGGGCCTTGGGAAGGGTAACCGCCCTGCGAAGGATAACCACCCTGTGGAGGGTAACCTCCCTGCGGAGAGTAACCTCCCTGTGAAGGGTAACCTCCCTGCGAAGGGTAACCGCCAGCCTGGGGGTATCCTCCCTGCTGTTGGGGGTATTGTTGAGGATAGGGAGTAGGGTGCTGCATCCCCCCGTAAGGCATGGGCATCCCGAAGGACTGCGGTGCCCCGCTGTGGCCAATATTATGCATGTACGGCTGGGGCGGAGCGTAGGGCATTTGTGGATAGGACGGATGCGGCGGCGCTCCGGGTTGGCCCTTTTGAAAATGAAAACGATCACAATTTAGCCACAATCAAAGAAATGCATACGCACAATGTCAAAACGCCTATGATGGCAGAATCATTTGTAATCATGTGCACTTCCTGAAGACCGTTTGGGTCCAAAGGAAAACGGATAATACAAAGGCTTGTTCGATGGTTATGTGAGTATGGTTGCAACTGATTCTGTACTTTTTGACATTGTGAGTGCGCATACTGTAACACTAATTTTCACATGTTTTCATTCCCTCGTCCGACTGACCATTAGAGCAAAATACTTTGTGATATTCTAGAACTTTCCAATAAGTTGTTGTCTGTGTAATAATAAAGCAAACATATTGTTTACATAGTAATAAAAGTATAAATCATAAAATGGGTCGGCAGTGTAATAAATTATAATACTACTGATATTCTACAATCCACAACAGAATCATTTTTTAAATAAATTGTATTAAATGTTTAATAAAGTTAGTTGGTTGAAAAAAAGAAAACATGCAAAATTTCTACACACTACCAACAATGAAAATAATTTGTAAAAAAATATTGAAATTTTGAGTATTCTGTAAAATAATTCCCCGAACTGCCATACTTTTAGGCACAGATTATGAAAATTACTATGCAGCAAATACTTTGTGGGAATACCTACATAATTATAATAAACACAATAAAATAACTTTGTTTCAATTGCACTTTATTATTTATTATGATCCTTCCTCAGGGGTGAATAAAAATATATTTTTATTCACCCCTGAGGAAGGTATATTTTTATAGAAAATATATTTTATTCATCCCTGAGGAAGGTTCAGGATGAACCGAAACCGGTTGGATTAAGAAATAATAAAGTGGAATTGAAACAAAGTTATTTTATTGTGTTTATTAAGTATATAAAATTACAATGTGTATTACTTGTAGGTATACAAGAAACAACTATTTAGAAGCACAATATTAGGTTATTAGGGGAATAATTTCGGTTTACGGAAGGTCTTCCAAAATAATTTTTTTTTTTTTTTTATACTAATTATGGGCCGGAAAATCCAAAACTGAAAGAATTTTTTTTCGGAAAGCAATATTAACAAAGTTACACGACTTTAAAATTTTCTATAGGCACACATGAAAATCGACATATTGGAAGTATTATGACAGTTTAAAGTCATAGATAAACTAGAAAAATGTTTTACCACACAAAATTAAATGTTACCATGCAATAATATCATCAAACATACCTTATAAATCGACGAAGTATGAAAATTCGTAGTCTTAAAAATGCGTAACCTAACCTAACGCTAGGTTTGTGTAACATGGTTTGTGCCCCTTTATACCGCCTGCTCGCGTCCCTAACCTAACCTAACCTAACGCTAGGTTTGTGTAACATGGTTTGTGCCCCTTTATACCGCCTGCTCGCGTCACGGCAAAAAAACATCCCTGTTTTCAAGTAGTTTAGCGGCTACGCTAGGTTTGTGTAACATGGTTTGTGCCCCTTTATACCGCCTGCTCGCGTCACGACAAAAACATCCCTGTTTTCAAGTAGTTTAGCGGCTACGCTAGGTTTGTGTAACATGGTTTGTGCCCCTTTATACCGCCTGCTCGCGTCAATTTTAAAAAACAGCCTACGTTTTCAAGTAGTTTAACGGCTACGCTAGGTTTGTGTCACATGGTTTGTGCCCCTTTATACCGCCTGCTCGCGTCAATTTAAAAAAATATCCCTGTTTTCAAGTAGTTTAGCGTTTACGCCTAAAGTGAGTAAAATTTATAAAAAATAATTACTTAAGTTAGTTATTGATATGGCAACACTTAATTTTATGTGGCTGTTTCTATGACTTTAAACTGTCATAATACTTCCAATATGTCGATTTTCATGTATGCGTATAGAAAATTTTAAAGTCGTGTAACTTTGTTAATATTGCTTTCCGAAAAAAAATTCTTTCGGATTCGGATTCTCCAGCCAATAGTTAGTATAAAAAAAAAAAGTTTTATTATTTTGGAAGACCTTCCGTAAACCGAAATTAAGCCGTTATTAGGTTCTTAGTTTGGGTTAAGTAAGTAATTCATGCGTATTTAGATTGAAATGAAACTTCGCAGCCATTTCATACAAAAAAAAAGATTGTGGCAAAGGAATCGTTTTTCGGGATTTTCTACTTTATTTGAATAAAGATGGAATTTGAATGCATCTTTAACTGTCTATCCAAACGTAATTACTTAGTTGTTTCTCGTAGTAATTAAGTTGAAACGTAGTCATTTCCAAAATCTGTGCCTAATAAAAGTGCGGCGGTTAGAGGATTATTTACCCAAACCACATACGTGAGCAGTGTCGGTTATCGAGCAAATGATTCCCACATATTCCGCCTCCCAAATTTTAATAATAATATAGCACGAAATGTTAAATATTCTGTAAGTACCTATTCGCTTTATTCTTGGAGTTCTCTTTGCCATGTTATTTAGGTTTTTCTTTTCCCCTTCAGAGTTGTCGGCATACTTTTTATGCCATGAAAGCCATAATAATTGTCCGATAAAAAGGACAATATCGGAAAACAAAAGCCGCCAGATATATGGCCATAAAAGGCGAGTAGACATTAACAGTTGCAACAGTAGGAAGCGGTACAAAGCAAAATGAGTAATGACAAATTCACCGACAAAAACAGGGACAAGTGGAGAGTGGAGAGGTTTTTTACTCAAATAAAACAATAAAAAATAAGTCTTTACAGAATGTCAAAATGGATGAGGGAAAATGTAATATACCAACCTGTTGATAAGGATTCATCTCGAAGATAAATTTAGAATGCACTTGCGCGAAATTCTTTTATTTTTATCGGTCAGCTCAGCAAGATCACAACAGCGGTACAGAGGTAAGACACGCCCGCAACGCAAGTGATTTTTAAACCGAAAGAATTGGACACACGCCAGTTAGTAGCAAACGCCGACAATCGACTAGATTTTTTCGAGGAAAACTTCGCTACACTATGCCAGTTAAGACAGTTTATATTATGACGAATACAGTCTGGAAATTACACTGCCACGATGAGTAATAAATTCAATGCAATAGTTATATCAAGGACAACATTCACATACGTCAGTAACACCTTAGAAAAACAGACCCGTGCGGACCCGGTTCACCCGATTGGTCACGTGACCCGACTGTATGACGTTTACAATTTTATTACAAAGTTCACGTCAGATTCTTTTCATCTATGGTCGAACCTAGAACTCTCGAACCAGTGTTGCCATCTTGGAACCTATATTTCCGCTAAAACCTACAGGAAAATCCGTCAGACACCCAGTGTTTTTTTTTAAAATTTTTATGTGAATACCTCACAAGAGTCCCAGCTGCAGCTGGGACTATGCATAGCAGAGACTATGGCATCCCCAATTGGGTATGTTGTCAGGATGAAGGTAGTGGGGAGAAGGAGATGGGGAAGAGGAAGGAGATAGGGAAGATAAAGGAAGGGAAGTACCTGGCTATTCAGATCTGGTCACCAAACATGGCTAAAGCCATTTCAAGCAACGTTTCAATTCTAAATGGTGGTCCTACACCAGGGCGATACTGAGAGTATCTTCCTCTCTGGAAAGTGCCGTAAATAAACTTTGCGCACGCCGGGATTTAATCCCGCGACCGTCAGTGTTGACCACATTATTATAATTAATTTTTTTTTACATGAGCTCCACACAGGAGGCCCTGAGGAAAATAATTTTCCTAAGGGCCTATGTCATCTTTGGGGATGCTGTGTGGAGGTTTTTTTTTTAAGGAAATGTAGGAGAGGAGAGTTCTGGGAAGGAAAAGGGTTTAAGGGGTGGGTAGGAATCTGGGGTCCAGTGTGTCCTGGTCATCCGCTTCCAGGACCTAGACAAACCTCACCCCATGAACCGGGCACCCCTGCTAAATCACCAAACGTAGCGAACCACTTGGGGTGAGTTATGGCAGAGGTGTTGGTTATCCAATAAAGGTTCCCGGGGCGGCGGTACCCATTCCCGCCTCCCAAATTGAAAATTGTATTGATATGTTTGTCCATCCTAAGGGGAGAGGGATGGTTAGAGAATTTTAGGGATATTAATTTGCGTATCCTAGGTTTTATATGCATTTCGCCCATAAAATGATATACTTGGTAAATTTATTTGAATCCGCCAGGAAATTTGTCATCCCGTAAATCCGTTAGACACAAAATTCTGCCGTTTCGAGACACCCCAAAAAGCATGATATGAGGGAAATCCGTTAAAATGGCAACACTGCCTCGAACCTAATTGCTAGTTCCAACGCTCGTCAAATACGTATTGTCCCGATGTTCCGCGAAAAATCAACTCACGCTTTCTCTATGCGACGTAGGTGTATTTAGTAATAATTCATGAGTAAGTATTCTTTTTTTAGAATCATCGTCAGAAGAAAAAATGAGAGATTCATAATATATTGTTGAATATTCTACATAACAATAAAAAGTTGGGGAAGCTAAATAATTACTACCTATCTGCCTACTTGTCTGTCTACCTACAATTCAGTACCGGATTATCCCTAAGGCAGAGTAGGCAACTGCCTAGGGGCCCCGCATCGGCTGGGGGCCCCGCGTCCCGGGAAAAAATTACTTGCTTCAATTAATGAGCAACGAAGTTTCGGAAAAAGTCAGCTTTCGAGATGTTTTTATTTTTTATTAGGAACATTTATTTGTTAATAACATTAAGGAAAACAATAAATTATAATAATTAGGTTATAACCCAATAAATAACTAATGTTCAACATTAAGGAAAACAATAAATTATAATAATTAGGTTATAACCCAATAAATAACTAATGTTCAACATTAAGGAAAACAATAAATTATAATAATTAGGTTATAACCCAATAAATAACTTTTGTTGCCACATTACTTAGTATCTGAAGAGATTGGAGGTGCCGTGTGTGGCTTATATTGGCATTTGTTTCATTTTATTTCTAATTATACATACATATGTTTACAATATAAATGTTGTACAAGCTTCAGTATGCACTACCTATCTGCTTGGGAAAATAAAAGTGACTGAGAACGCTGTACCTTCGTTAGTTTTGCTTCGATTTATTTGAAATTTTGACACAGCACTCAATATACTGACATGTTTTACATTCTGAAAAAAAAATCAAAAGTTTTAAAACCTTACCCCCCCCCCATTAAAGCCTTTTAAGGATTTGATCAAGGGAACAAGGAGGCGTTAGGAAGCCCCTTCAACCCCCCCCCCCCCCCGTTAGTCCGCCAATGGTAAAGGGGCCCCGAGACGTGCATTGCCTAGGGGCCCCGACATGGTTAACCCGGCCCTGTACCTACTGAAGCATAGTTCGAAATGGATTCAAGTAGGTACCTACGTACACATTTCAATGAAAATATTTTTTTTGTGTTTTATGTATTTGTCAAAATCAAAACAGAAAATTTTATTACGATATTTTTTGTAATGTTTTGTCGGGAAAGTTATCCTCCGAAAATTTAGTTTAGGCATTGATTTTGGTAGGTATCATATCATGTGTAAAGGTTATGAATATTTAACATTTCAGACACCTTCGACTGAACACGAGTGGCGTAAAATGGAATTTTCCAAACTGTCTAGGAGTTCCAGATGGGAAGCGAATTGTCTTCAGGGCCAAAAGATGTGATGGCTCTTACTGTTTTAATTTTAAAGCCAATATAATATTGTTTAAATGGCAATTAGTAGAATATAATTATTTATAGGTAGATGTTGTTGTTGGCGCCAATGGTCACAATGGGATGTTGTGACTGATTCCTGTAAAGAACATATTTTTTGAAATAGAGTATTTAATTTCAGCCGGATTTGTAGCACAGGGCCCGAGAAATCCGCATTTATAGTTCGACTCCAAGTCTTGCAAAGCCGTCCACTAAAATGTTTTTTTTTACAAATGCTGCTTTTTCCAGATGTTGTGACTGATTCCTATAAAGAACATAGTTTTGAAAAATAGTACACAATTTCAGCAGGATCTGGGGCATAGGGCCCGAGAAAACCGCATTTAAGGTTCGACCACAAGTCTTACAAAGCCATCCATAAAAATGATATTTTTTTTACAAATTCAGCTTTTTCCAGATGTTGTGACTGATTTCTGTAAAGAATATTCTTTTGAAAAGAGTACACAAATTCAGTCGGATCTGGAGCATAGTGTTCGAGAAAGCCGCATTTAAAGTTCGACTCCAAGTCTTGCAAAGCCGTCGTAAAAATGATATTTTTTTTACAAAAATGCTGCTTTCTTCAGATGTTGTGACTGATTCCTATAAAGAACATAGTTTTGAAAACGAGTACACAATTTCAGTCGGATCTGGAGCATAGGGTCTGAGAAAGCAGCACTTAAAGTACGACCCCAAGTCTGACAATGCCGTCCATAAAAATGATATTATTTTTACAAATGCAGCTTTTTCCAGATGTTGTGACTGATTCCTATAAAGAACATAGTTTTGAAAAAGAGTACACAATTTCAGCCGGATCTGGGGCATAGGTCCTGTGAAACCGCATTTAAAGTGTTACAAAGCCGTCCATAAAAATGATGATTTTTTCACAAATGCTGCTTTTGCAGATTTTTTAATTTATTTATTTATTAACGGACTTACGTCAAATTTACAGCATAGTTTGGGAAAATTTACGTTGTAAGAACAAAGGATGGCATATGAAAGCAAAGACAAAACAGAAATACTCATAGAGAAAATAAGGTGAAATAGAATTGTCAAGTTAGTCCATTCAAGACTTTGCTAAAATATCTTCAATTGATTAGTGAGCGAAAAAAAATATTTAGGCTAATATTAAAAAATCAATGTTTTGACGTGAGTTGACCATTCTACACATTCTGGACAGTGGTGAATTAAATCCATAATCGAGTGTTGATTAACGAAGAGCAGTTCTTTATATCTTAAGAATCTTCGGAAAGGTATATTGAATGGGATGAGTTGTAGTAATTTTGAAGAAACAAATGAGATCAGATTTTTACCGACGGTCTTCTAAAGGAGAAAGGTTTTGAGTTATTTCAATTTCATCATACGAGTAATTGCCTCGTTCTAATCCTAGCCTTCTTGCAATCCCTTTTTGGAGCCGATGTTGAATGGACTCAACGTGACGAATATGAACAGCATAAAAAGGAGACCGTATAACACAAGCATATTCAAGATGGGGCGAAATAAGGAGCAGTAAGGAGTTCTTAGGGTATTTAAGTTTTTGAAGTCAGAAGTGATTCTAGTGATGAAACCAAATGGTTTTAGAGATCTATTAACTATCACATTTATATGTTCACGAAAATAAATCTTGCTATCAAGAGAGACATCAAGGTCTTTAATGGATTGAACAGTTGTTAAACAATTACTATTTAATTTGTATTCGAAACAATCAGTTTTTTAGCTCTGTAGAAGGACATAATTTTGCACTTAACGACAATTAGTTGCAAGCAATTAATTTTACGCCAATAATTGAATGAGTCAATATATGATTGGAAAAGAATGCAGTCACGGTAATTTTTGATTATTTTAAAGATTTTATTGTCATCCCCGAAAAGCCAAAAGCACGTGTGAGAGAAAATACTAATAATGTCGTTTAAAAATAAGTTGAAAAGAAGCGGGGTCAGATGTGCTCCTTGAGGTATGCCGGATGTTACTTCTATAATAATAGAGAAAGTTATATATTTTTTAACTCTTTGTTTTTTAACTCTTTGCCTAAATAAGAATTAAACCGAATGCACTGTCCATTTTATTTGGAAATCCGCGCATGTATCTCCCCCCTTCAAAAATAGTAAAAAAAAACTGACATTTAAAACTACAGTTCAATCTCCAAACTTTGCGTATTTAACAAAATTCTTGAAAAAATTGTTTATGATCAACTATACGCTGCTCTTAAGCCTAGTCTGAGTAGTGGTAAATCTACAACCACAAATCTTTTAACTTTCACAGAGTACCTCCAGGATAATTTGGATAACAGAATACAAATGGACACTATCTATACCGACTATAGTAAGGCGTTTGACAAGTTGGATCACTCAACCTTGTTGAACAAGATTTCAAAGATTGGTATTCACGGCAATCTTTATCGTTGACTCTCTTCTTATATCTCCAACCGTAGTCAAATAGTAGATTTAAATCCGATTCTGTTGCTGTTACACCGGGAGTTCCTCGAGGCAGCTTGTTGGGACTATTATTATTTAACATCTACATCAATGATGTTGGTAACTATTTTTTAAACTCGCAGACCATTCTGTATGCAGATGACATGAAAATTTTTGCACCTATTAACTCAATCGAGGACTGTCAGAAGCCGCAAGATGGTTTGCAACGTTTGAACACGTATCGTAATGCCCATTGTCTGGAAATAAATATATCCAAGTGCTTCGTCGTGCGCTTCACCAGAAATAAAACATATTTATCCACGAATACTCAATTAATCATCAACCATTACCAATCAAATCAGAAATTAAGGACATTGGGGTTATACTTGATAGTAAACTGAATTTCACTAAACATATCGACCACATAGTCACTAATGCATCTTCTAGGCTTGGTTTCATAATCCGTTCCTATAAACAATTCAAAGATCTTATTACTTTCAAAATACTATACTTCTCATACGTTCGTAGTATCCTTGAATACGCATCTCAAGTGTTGAACCCAGGCTATGCAATACACAAAAATAGAATTGAAAGTGTTCAAAATAGATTCTTAAAGTACCTTAACTTCGGCTCTTTTCGATCTCATGTTAGTAATGAAGTCTTTGCAAAGTTCTTCAATATGCCGATGTTAACTTGCTGAAGAAATATAGCAGATTCGGTTATGTTATTTAAAATTACACATAACCTAATTGATAGTCCTGATCTTCTTCAACGCCTATCATTCCATGTTCCAAATCGCAACAGCAGACAGTCATTTACTTTTAATATCCCTCTTTGCAAGACCAACTCCAAACAGAACTCATTTATCTATAGATCCACACACTCATTTAACTTAAATTATTACCACATTGACATCTTTAACTCGACTTCACATGACATAAAACGAAAACTCACTAAGCAACATGACTCAAACTAGAAAATTTAATCTCTATATATTCCCGCCCTTTGCCTCTTAATCCTAATTCTATGTTCCTCCTCCCCCCTCCCCTTTCATATGTTGTAAAAAAAAATTAAGAAAACACCCTTACAATGTCACACTTTATCATTCATTCACTATCATCAGTGGAAAGTTCATAATTGGCATAATTAACTATCTTACTATTGTTTTATTGTGTAATCTCAGATCTGCTGTCAACTTTCCCTAAAACAAAAAAACAAAAAAAAAGTTTTTATTAACTCTTTGCTTTAATAAGAATTAAAGAAGGATAGCAATGGGTTTCGTATACCTATAGCTTGTATCTTGGTCATGGGGATTTACTTTGTCAAAAGCTTTTAAAAGTCAGTATATAGAACGTATTATACTTGTGATTTGTCTTCTAGGTCGTTGACGATGGTTTTCCAAAAATGATGGGTTAGTTGAAGTTTTCAGAGTTTCGAGGGTACTGCTGGAAGGAAATAACTCGTCATCTTTGGGGGAAATAAGTACCGCGGGTCTTGCAGGAAGTATAGGGTCATTGTTTATGTTGTTCGGTGGATATTTAAGGTGGGCTTGGTTGGACGTAATCGAACTCCAAGACGTATATTTATAGGTCTTCAGTTCTCCTTCAAGGTTCCCTAGTTTTACACCCATTTGACCGACATTTCCCAAAAGATCGGTGAATTTGGGGACGAGTTTAGCAATTTGTTCCTTAGTGAATTCGTTTGATGCGAATGTACATTTACATTATAATGATGTTTTTTTTTTTTTACATGAGCTCCACACAGGAGGCCTTGAGGAAAATAATTTCTCTCAGGGCCTATGTCATCTTTGAGGATGCTGTGTTGAGGGTTTTTTTAAGGAAAGGAAGGAGAGGAGAGTTCTGGGAAGGAAAAGGGTTTAAGGGGTGGGTAGGAATCTGGGGTTCAGTATGTCCTGGTCATCCGTCTCCAAGACCTAGACAAACCTCACTTCATGAACCCGGGCACCCCTGCTAAATCACCAAACGTAGCGAACCACTTGGGGTAGAGGTGGCAGAGGTGTTGGTTATCCAATAAAGGTTCCCGGGGCGGCGGTACCCATTCCCGCCTCCCAAATGTTTAATAGATTTAAAATAGAAGGTGCCTTTGCCAGGAATTGCTGGGCCGAGATTTCTTGATCCTTTTTATATTATGTACTATTATTTTGTCGGTGGCACCTGTTGGCAGGCAAAAGCAATAGCAAGTCAGTGGCGCCTGTGTGCAGGCAAAAACAATAGCACATGTAATGTTTTGGTTCGAGTCCGCGATGGCAGGTAACACAGGTCTGCAAATTGACATTTTTTTTTTAAAATGGCAATGTATTTCGGTATGCTGAATTCGAGTATGCCATCCATTTCGACCCATCACGTAAGGATTTTCCGCAAAGTGGAAATTAAAATGTAGGCAAAACCCGCCTTACACTACTTCTGTAGGGAATGTTCAAAACAAAAAAAAGTAAAATTATACAAATTTAATTAATTTTAAGTCATAAAATATTTTATTTACATTATATACAATCATAAATCTATATAAAATCTGCTTTTTTTAGTTTCGAAGCTTCGTTTTGTGCTTTTTTTTTGTTGGACGTTATATTAAAATTGTCGAGGTCCACTGGAGTCGCCTACTTGAAACTCGTCACTAGAACTTTCTTCTTTCACTTTCTGACGATGGCAAATCGTCTAGGTTTTGGGGTGCTTGTGGTGTAGAAATGCCAGGTCCGTGAGGGACTGGGCGGAGTGACGAATCCACGTTTGGGTAACAAATTTGTTTTTTTTTTTATTATTGGTACTATGCCCTTGTACAGGGCCGGATCTACGAAATCTAGCGCCCTGTGCAGTAGGTACCGATGGCGCCCCCCCCCCTACATTTTTATTTTGATTAAAAATTCGTTTACCCCAATTTTTTTTTTTTTTAATTTTTTTTTTACACTAATTTATCAAATAAAATCAAGACATATAAAGAGTGTAACCCTATCTAAAGTTTTCGAATAAATAAGCCACGATCTATGTAATTCTTCTCCATTAGGCAGTTTCTTGTAATAATACTTAGTATTAAATTTACGCTTGTTCGTAATAGGAAAATCAAAACCTTTCAATTGTACAGGACCTTCCTGAACTAATAAAGTAATGGAATTTTGAGATAACTTTGGCCAGCATCCGGGATCTTTCAATTCAAGCTCTGAAAACAGAATTAAATTTAGACTGCTATCAGTAACGTTATTTTTATCTTCTAATAATTCGACCGGAGGAATTTGTGCGATAGATATCTGTTTAGATGTGCTCGGGACCATTGTAACGTCATTGCGCGGGACATCATTTTTTATCGGTGCTGGAGAAATTGGAATAAAAAAATTCCCAATGGAAACGAGTTTTTTTATGTCATTATGCTCTTTAATTCTAAGTTTTAGATTCTGCGAGCCTGAAAGTTTTTTTTAATTATTGTTCTATTCATTGTAATCCACAATCCATAACCTCTAACAACCAATAGAAATTTAGTTATAAATTTAAAAATCTAATAATATAACCTCAAATTTGTACCTTGCATTTCCATTTCCCCTGTGTTCTGTGTTGAGCGAACAAACATGAACGTATCTATGGTATCAACGGCTTACGAAAGACGCTTACACTGATTATTACTGACTGTAAAATAACAAATCTAATAGAAATTAATTATAGGTACATTTGACGAACTTCAACTGTCAAATCAATGATGAAACTGTTAACAAATTGCAACCTTGCAAACCGTGCGATGTTTATGCTAATGGAATTTTGAATTTACTGAAGATTTCATAAGAAAATTGTCTTTAAGTCCCTTCTCCTAGAGACTTAAATCGTACAAAAGCATTTTGAAAGGCGCCGTCGGTTTGTTTGTTCTCTTGAATAAAAGTACGGCGCTGTGATTGGTTAATGAATTTGGATCGCACTCATTCGTCGTAAAGACGGTAAAAGATATATGGAAAAATAGATCTTACGTTTAAACTAAATATATGGAATTTGTAAAAAAATTCTGTAACTGACTATAAATTCGTAAATCGTTGAATTTCGTTGAATTCAAACCAGATGCGTGCGCAGTCTGTATCTTTGGAAAGTGTTGCTAGAGCGTAATAATTATTTCGTACTATGGGTAATTTTTAAACGATTCAGGGAATATTATAACAAATTTTTAATACAATATTTATTTTCTCACGGCGCCCCTTCGGAGTTGGCGCCAGGTTTTTTGCACGTTTTTGAACGTATGGCAGATCCGGCGCTGCCCTTGTACACTGCACGAACAAAAGCAGCAGTCATCGCTGTGGTTTCGAGGCTGTCTCCAGATCATGGGAACACCAAAACGAAAAGATTTAATACTACCTTTTGACCACATTCTAAGTCCTTCAACTCACCCTGAAAAACTCCATGCGGGGCCCAAGATTTGTCCTGGTCCCCAATCTTCACACCAAATACACAAAATACACTTTTTTTTAACAAAATCGTTAACATTTCTTTGTTGTTTTATCACTAAAAATTCACCACAAATATAGCAAAAACTCTCTGATGAATTTACACAACCTCTTGAAGTCATTTTTGAAACGCACGTTACGAAAGTTGGAACAGAAATAAATAAATGAAAAGGCATGAAAGGGAGTGGGCAACTTGGGAATTTCGGCATTCTCTCATCATACTTACTATGGAAAATCCCGATATATATGATTCAACGCTGACTAATTTTATCGTCATGAGTTACTAAATGTTTTGTTTCAGTCTAAAAAACATAACATTATTTTATAATAAGTTGGAATTAATAAAAAATATATATTTTAGCAATAAACCTCGTTTTGCGCCTTAAGAAAGGCAATCCCAGAGTATTTTGAGTTTTCCGGAAAAACCTTACGTGATGGAATTTTTTTTGATAATTTTCCCGAATTCAGCAACCAAATACATGGGAATTACCTCTTATTTTAAAGAAAAGAAAACAGTCGCAGACCTGTGTAATTTGTATTATAATAAAACAGCGGCGGTCAGCGTCGAAGTTTGAAAGGTTGGTGTTTAAGGTTAAAAGTAACGTACGTTGCTTTAAAATATGAAGGTCAATTAATTGTTTGCGCCCGTACGTATTTAATATGAACTATAATAAATAGTTTTGTCCATAAAAAACTCAAATCTTTCAAGAAAGGCTGACAAATCAATTTTTTCATCGGTGACTCAATGCAATATTGGTTTCCGGTGACTTTTTTTGACGACTTTTTTAAAAAAAATTTTTTCTTCAAATACAAACAAAAAAAAATTTCTTCCGCATGTCGTCACTGGTCACTCAGCCGAGTAACCGACCAACCCCTCACCCCGCCTCCAACTGTCCAACACCTATCATTTTTTTATG
The DNA here is from genome assembly GCA_917880885.1 of Limnephilus marmoratus. Lineage (NCBI taxonomy): Eukaryota > Metazoa > Arthropoda > Insecta > Trichoptera > Limnephilidae > Limnephilus > Limnephilus marmoratus. The sequence continues at coordinate 56,826,443 of OU862912.1, read as the reverse complement.
TTTTTGTAGAAAAAATAAAAAAAAAAAAACAACAAAAATGTCACAAAGACCAAAATTTCGTTTATATTTTTTACTCCAAATAATGGTTAACTGGTTAAAGTAAGTCAAGTACGTACCTTAACACCCTGTTTATAGGTACAGGGTGTTAAGGTACGTACGTACTGCTATTATTAGCGAGCTCCGGCGTCATGAAAATGCTTTACTAAACCGTTTATCCGATTGCGAGGAAACTTAGGTGAGTTGTTGTGAGCACGCCCGCGAAGGTTTCTATGTATGCTGGTGAGCTCTGGCATTATGAAATTTGTGTAAAAAATTGCAATAAGTGTCACGCGAGCTGTTTGAAAACTGAATGTACCGGGACTGAATGTATGATATGCGGGAGGGGGGAGGGGAACCCGGGAGGGGGAGGGGAACTCGGGAGGGGAGTTCGCGGGACGGGGGAAGCGGGCTCCCTAGCCCTGTGGAGAGAGGGAAGGCGGAGAAGGCGGAGTGTGAAAGCGAGTGGGGAAGGAGATGTGGGAGAGGAAGGGGAACGGGACGAATGGGAAAAGACACACAGTGAGAAACAATTTCTTTATTAAGTGGCATAGCAACGCATGCCGGCAACTCGCAATAATGTAAATGGAGCGACCGATCGACATGACTTTTTTTAAAAAGAGATAATTGACGGACTGGAAAATGACATAGGCTACTTTTTATCCCGGAAAAAACATTTCATTCACGTGGGAAAATTATTTAAACTGTAATTTCCCCCTAATACCATGCGAGCGAAGCCGCGGGTAAAAGCTAGCAATATATAGAATTATTTTTATTTGCAACAATAATAGCAGAACTGAGCAGCAGATGTATTCAAGTGCATGGAATATAGTTATAGTTATAAGAAGACTATAATAACATATCTCAATCACAATAATCAACGTTAGGCATGATACTATTCTTCTGCATGGCTACTGTATCATATTTTACTACAGATTCTAAACTACTTACAAGTATCTTAACTATCAGTCAGAAGAGTGTCACGAGAAGTTAACAAATGTGTTATCTTATTCAAAATTATTATTATTATTTTAATTTTAAAATTATTATTAAAGCCCTGAATTGAGAGTGCTAACTTTCAGAGCCTTTTCAACCAAATATAAATTTGAAGGTAATAATAATTTCAATACTAATTTACTCTATTTACAACCAATTCCTAGAATTCGACTATAATAACAATTCGTAATGAGATAGATATCGTACGAGTAAAACGCCAAATAATATGACTAACGACACAAAGCATGCCTAACTCAATTTTAGAAATTTTAAAACTCTAATGTCCAGCTACTCCATTATAGTAAAATGAAAATTAAAAATCTCATTATCATATTTTCTCATCACCCACTCTACTTCTTTAACGCACATTATAGTAAAATGGATATAATTTGTACCACTTATAATTCTGCAGGTTTAATTATTATGATGTGTTCTAATGAAATGAATTTTTCCTCTATTTATGAGAATCCACACCTAATAAATAAGCTTGTATTATGTTTCCCCACTATACAACCGTACTCACACCCAAGTATTGATATACTATATCTTATTATCCACCCAAATCATATCTTAATTAATAATATTATTCCTATCTTGCCTATCATAAACTCCATTACTATAATAAGTGTGACACGTATTTGTAACTTTTTAAATCCAACGTACCCTGAATTATTTTTTCCAAGCTTTGCCAACACTGTAAACTTCTTTAATTATACCTTTTTCATTATATACAAATTCACAAAAACAGCATATAATAGCCACAATACTTTACATAATTACAAAATATTTCATATTGAAAAGATTTTTCCATTACAACATTCCTTACCTAAACTTCACTTATAATCTTGAAATAACAAAATATGAACTATTTACTATTGCTATTGACTCTCAGTATCGGAAAATTATCACTTATATCAATATAAATGTCATTGAACTCTGGAATTGTATCATAACTATGAACATATATTGTAAAAATTTCTTATTACAACTATCGCTTTTAAAAACCTATGGTACCACTTACTCAAATAATTTCTATCATCTTAACATCCTCATTCATAAATACAAAATTAGTATAATTATAACCACAAGTGAAACTAACCTTTTGCATGTCATTGCTTATAACCAAAACAAATTATATGCATTCCACATACCTTCAACACCAAAGCTGAAGGATTGTATCCTTACTTGTATAATTCCACTTATACATGTAATCCATTCCATTCTTATAATCATATTAATAACCTACTATGATTCCTATTCTTGCTTCATATATAAAGTTATAATCATACATATAAATTTCATACTTTCAATGCACTTAATAACCATTATGTTTGTAGATCTCCTATGTATATATACTTGTCTAATTATTGTTATTCTTTCAAATACAGAAGACACTATGCACCTGCAAAGACACATTACGAATAATATATGTCTTGGTCTTACAATATACTTATACAGAAACCTATCTTACCCAGTCGTTGATGAACTCAAACACCCACCATACACAGATGCCCATAATGGACCCAATTAACCCTATTGATAACTTTCTTAATATCACGGCACATACGACAAAAACACAAATGCATTAAAAAAATTACCTCCAAACCAGAAGCTCTAAGAGTATTTGCCATGAATATCCGTAGCCTCAACCAAAACTTTGATAACCTACTTGTTCTACTTACTGACATAGGAAATGAATTTGACATCATTGTTCTGTCAGAGTGCTGGATTAACGTTAATTACATTCCGAAATTATTAAACAACTACTCTGTGTACAACACGTCTCAGCACAGGTCCCAATCCGATGGGGTCATAGTTTATGTCAAGTCTAACCTAAAACATGCAGTATCCGAAATTTCAGTCGACCATGCAAATTGTCTTAATATCTCAATCGATAACTTAAATATTCTCGCAATGTACCGCTCCCCTAAGTCCAACAATGTCACCCCTTTTCTCTACTCTCTCGAAAAAAATATCGATGAAAAAACTAAGGATCTCATCATAATCGGTGATATCAATATAGACATCCTAAATGAATCCAGCCCCCACGCTACAAATTACCTAAACCTAATGGCATTACATGGCCTTATACCACACATCAACATACCTACACGAGTCACCCTCACTACTAAGACATGCATAGATCACATTATGGTTAGATCAAAGCGAACTGCTAAAACAGCTGTATTCGAATCCACTGTAACTGACCATTACTCAACCATTCTCGAACTACTCAACTCAAAATCTTCTCCCCCCAAGTCCAGTAATCCTTCCCATAAAAATGTTGATATGGATCATTTGATAAAGTCAGTAGAAGAAGAAAAATGGGAATCTACCCTGCTTTCTGAAAATGTCAACGACGCTCTTGAAAATTTCTCTGCATCACTAACTGCCCACATTAACCACGCTACTTTCCCCATTATAATGGCATCAAACAAAAAAAAGAAACTAAAATCATGGATTACAAATGGCCTTATCTTCTGTATACGTAAAAGAGACAGACTTCATAAACAATCCGTAAACAACCCAGACCCCCAACTCTTGCGCTTCTATAAAAAGTATCGTAACATTTGCAATAATCTCATACAATAACCAAACAAAACTATTACAAAAAAAAAATTGAAGAATCAGGATATGACAGTAAAATAATCTGGAACGTAGTCAATGACATCTCAGAAAACAAAAAAACCTCACTCAAAATGCAATCACTCGCCATAAATGGGAAAAATATCCAAGTCCATGATGACCCAAAAACCTTAGCCGATCATGACAACCATTTTTTCAGTAACATCGGCACGAACTTAGCCAACAAAATTCTAAAAGCAACAAACAAAACACAAAATCTCTTAACCTCACGGGTAAAACAACAGAGCTCTTTGCACCCGGATCTAATCCTAGCCCCTACCTCCAATAAAGAAATAGTTGACACAATACTCACCATTAAAACAAACAGTGCTGCTGGTAATGACAATATTTCTCCTTATATAATAAAACGCATAGTTCACTTTATTACAACGCCGTTAAAACATATAGTTAACCTAAGCTTTAAAAGCGGTTCTTTCCCACACCTACTAAAACATGCAACTGTTATCCCAATCTATAAAGGTGGCGATAAAACAAATATTGAAAACTATAGACCCATTTCTTTGCTAAGTGTCCTGTCAAAAATCATTGAAAAAATTGTTAAAAGTAGGCTTGTCTCCCATCTTGAAACCCAGAAGTTTCTCTCGCCTAATCAGTTTGGCTTTCAAAATAATTTAAATACAGAATCTGCAATCTTAGACTTGACAAATAAGATCACTAACAGCCTGGACGAAGGTGACTCCTGCTTAGCCATATTCCTTGACTTAGCCAAAGCATTTGACACGGTTTCCCACCCCATACTTCTAGAAAGACTATCTCAAATAGGCATCCGAGGTAGAACTCTTAACTGGTTCTCATCATACCTAACCGACAGATCGCAAGCTGTGAAAATTAACAACACAACAAGTAACCCCTTACCAATCCACTTTGGAGTCCCACAAGGAAGTGTTCTAGGCCCTATTCTGTTCCTCATCTACATCAACAATCTCTGTAACCTTCCCATAACCGGGAAATTAATATCTTTTGCAGATGACACTGTACTGATAACTAGACACAAAACCTGGAAAGGAGCATTCGACATAGCTCAAAACGACATGCGCCTGATAAAGAAATGGTTAGATGATAATCTCCTAACCCTTAACGCTGGAAAAACAAAATTCTTAACCTTCAGTCTTTCTGCTGCAACCCAACCTACTAACAATCAGCAGATAATAATTCACTCCTGTCTAAGAACTTGCACTTCCTGTAATTGCCCAAACTTGGAACACGTCACCCACATAAAATATCTGGGAGTCATCATTGATCAACACCTTCGTTGGGATCAGCACTTGGCCAGTCTAACCCCACGCATCCGCAAACTCTCTTATGTCTTTCGAACCCTAAGAAATATCCTTACTACCTCAACTCTTAAAACTGTTTACTACGCTCTCTGCCAATCTCTACTAGCATACGGCATTATAACTTGGGGTGGCTGTGCACAATCTATCATCGAACCTCTACTAAAAGCCCAAAAAATGGTAATACGTGTCATTAACAAGCGACCGACAAGATACCCCTCCAAACGACTCCTCATCGAGTATAACGTCTTAAACATACGGCAACTCCATCTAAAATTTATGCTAATACATTTCCTGTTCAAATACAAAAACAAAACTCTCTTACAACATAACTACACCACCAGAACAATAACCAACAGACACTACAATGTACCTACACTACACACCACGTCAGCTCAAAGACAATTTTTCTTCCTAGCTCCTAAAATCTTTAACCTTATCCTTGAAAACTTAAAAACGTTGAGTCAACCCCATTCCTTTAAAAAACAAATAACGAAATGGATCCTTACACATGGAATACATTACAATTTTAACACCCATTCACTTTACACTCTATCAATTTAATCACCTTTCAGATAAAACATAATATATCTCTATTTTCTAAATAAGCGGCATTGTAAGTGCAAGATTAATTAGTATGATCTATATCTAACAACTCCTCCAATTTCTTATTTTACAATAATTCTCTAACTTCTCCATCTTCTTCTTGTAACCCAATCTAACTATAAGTATATCATTTTCTTATTATAGAAGATCTGTGTGCATAGTATTGAGAGCGGGCAAAACGTAATATATCCTTATTTACTATCTAAGCAGCATTATATGTATAAGACTGATTCTGTGAACTATATATCAATAATTCCTTAATATACTAATAATAACTTATCTTTTCCAATAATTCTTTAACTTCTTCACCTCATTCTTGTAATCCAATATAACTACATAAACTCTCTTATTGTAGGAGAATTTGTGTGCATAGTATCAATTAGTGAAAAATTTCAACCTATACTAATGAATGTATATCCGCAAACTGTAAACTTCACCCGCCATAACACAGGGTCATCCCTAGCATGGAGGGTGAAATATCACAAAAAACTATATGTACTTTCGATAACTCATGTATTATATAAATAAAATAAATAAATAAATAAAATTTGCAAATAAAAAAGCGAATGTATGAATAGATATACATTAGTTCTTGATGTCGACAATTTTGCACGATTACCGATTATACTTGCTATCGTGTTTTATTTTTATTTATTTATTCACACCTTGAAGGCTTTTACAGTAACATAATTTTATAGATACTTATTTATTTATTTAATACAAACGGCATAAGTATGCCATAAACACTAATTACATGTCACAAATTCATATTCAAAATATTAGTAATGATAAAACAGTGTATGTTTAACAGTTAGTTGTGACGATACATTGGGAAGTGACAACAGAGATACCTTTACATGCAAAAATCTATAATACAAATAAAATTAGTAGTGATTTAAAAAATATGATAGCATAGCCTTCTTGTACCCTTGTTCCGTGCAGTTAAATAGATCTATCACATCTGCATATCTATTAGTAACTTCATGTAACCTAGGTAAAAGTGAGTGTTTCGTATACTCAGTCCGATTATTGTTACATTTAAAAAGGATTTTAGAACGAGTGGTTCTCGTGGGAATATGAAATTCAATGAGCTTATTTAAATCAGGACTGTCTATGCTACCATTTACAATTTTGAACATAAATATTAAGTCGGATATAATTCTTCGATCTGAGAGTCTTAATAAATTTAATTCTTTCATCAAGTAATTATAATTTATGTTTTCAATGGGAATACCGAGGTTAAAATTAATGTGTCTTAAGAATTTGTGTTGAATTTTTTCGATTGAATCTGAATGTATTTTAAAATGGGGGGTACGTAGGTTATTCAGGAATATAATTATAAGAATGTAGTATATAACATTATAAACTGAACATTAAGTATCTAAGCAGGTTCAATATGTAGGTATGTAGTTTAATTATCATGAAAATTGTACAGTGGAATTAATAAGTTTAATAATGGAAAAACAAAAGTGCTTAAGGTACCATGAAAGTAGTTATTGAGGAATGTGTATTTACTATATTGATTTTATTATTAAATTAATCATGAATAGTTTGTTCTAAAGCAAGTTTTTAGTAACTTAGCAAATTAACAGAGCGATAAATAGTAAGTACATATTATGGAAAAAAACATGAGTTGTATTATCATAAAAATTTATACAAATGAGATCCACAAATTTATGATATGATAGAGAAAAGTCAAACATAGTAGGTATAAATAATAGTACAAAAAGTAGAAAATAATGGTGCAAAAGAATCTAAGTTATCTCTTTTATTACATATTTTCATTCGGTTTAAATACAATGTTCTCTGTTATTATATTACACACGAGTTCACATTTCTTTTTATTTCTTTTCAATTTTATTTTTGTAAAAAATAACTGATGTGTTAAAAAAACTGTATCACTTCAGCGATATTATTTTGTCTCATTCATTCTTATTTTGTCCTTAATACTACTGATATACCCCCGTGTACCACTGTGTACTTATTCATTTTAATGTAAAAGCCATTTTTTTGGCGTTTAAATAAATAAAGAGCTGGAAAATTCCCGCGCAATTTCGCCAACTTGTCACCACCCATTTTCCTTTCAGTAAAAGTTGCGTAGGCACTTCCGTCGTGTACGTACATAACTTGCGTATATTAAATTGTGCCACCAAGTAAAAATCCTTCATTTCGCAAACGTCTTTCAACTACTTTGAAAGCGAAAGTTTTGACCTTTTGACAAAGATTAGGAAGTTAACCGCTGCGCTGGCGCTGGCCGCTAGTAGCCCAAAGCTCCAAAGGACTCTATTTACTACGAGTCGGTATTGGGTAAGAGGTCTCTCTTTTGGATTTTGAAATTTTGAAGTTAGTATTCCTTTGACGGTCGGGCGGAGCGGTTGCCAATTCTCGGCGAATTCGTAATTCACGTGCTTCCCATACATCGCAGCCGGTGCTAAAGTTTACAAAACATTTGATGACTTTTGTTCAAAAAAACATCTATTTTCTTATAAGCGGAGTAGATGGTTTTGCACCACCGTTGATTATAAAGTTTTACTTGTTTGTATTTGGTTAAGTTTCTGATGAAATAGTGTTTACATTTTAAGGTAAGGTTTTACAAGATTTTTATTTATAATTTGTTTAAAATATTTAGCCTTATTTTATTAAAATATAAGCATCTTACCCAAAACTTTAATTGCGCCATTCTTTGGTGTTCTGCATTAACCGATTTAAATTTTTATAATTGTTTATATTTAAAAAAATCAGGTAAATATTTTAAATTCGTATCTTCGGCCAATGATCTGGATTAATCGTGTAGGTACTTTAATTCGAACATACACTTTTTCTCGTTTTATCATTCTAATTTTCTATATGTATGATGGAAACGCTTGTATTCGCACTTGTATCACAGCATCACCAAAGACGACAGAAACGTATATTAAAAACGGCTCTGCGGGAAATTAGTTTCCTCAAGGCCACCTGTGTAGAGATAATGAAAAAAATGCCATTAAAAATATTAAGCCGTAAACAAATTAATAAGCTATGAAACGCATAAACCTCACACTCAAAACTCTGATGTCTGGTGTCATAGAAAATGTACAGCTAGAAATATTTTTAAGTATTTTATCCTTGGCGCTGGGAGCAGACATGTTTTTCGAATTCAATTGTTCGAATTTCAGTTTTTCGAAAGACTAATTTTTCGAACAGCAATTGGCCGAAAGACATATTTTTAGAATTTGTTAATCAACTTTTAAAATATATATTTCACTTGCTTCTGACTAACTAACGAGATACTGTTAGGTTAGGTTAGTTGATATTGTCCATCCTAAAATAAAATACTCTTGTACGTATTGTGTACATAGGTTCTTATGTCAATTCGAAAAACTAGTGTTTCGGTCAATATTCGAAAAATATGTTTTAGAAAAATAGATTTCGAAAAATTGATTTCTAAAAATTGCAATTCGGTCAATTTACCTAGGACCCCTTGGCGCTAGTCATTGGGCTTGGTGCGATGAAATTATAGTATTTTCTAAAAAGGTATTAAGGTAACTTTTAGAATATTTATCTATAAAATAAAGGTCAAATAAAGGTCAAACTAAGTCACTAGATGTCGCATATTAAATTTAAAAAAATGATAAATTTATCCAAGACACTATCTAGAGAGCATTTAGTTCGGGTTGAATTTTGCAATCATACATAAATACAGCAGGCAATAAAAATATGCTTTAAGAAAATGAAGATATGTTGGTAGTTCTTAGTCGAAGTATGATACAGTTAAACATGACCGAATCTGATAGGGACACATTAGCTCAGTTGGTAGAGAACCGCTCCGGCAAGGCGTGAGTCTCGGGTTCGAGTCCTAGATGTGACTGTATCTTTTTCTGTTTTGAGAGTTTTTATTGAGTTTCGCTAATATTGTCTTCATTTAATTAAAACAAAATAAAAAGCTCCACTGAGAAGCCCCAAGAAAACAATTTCCCTCGGAGTCTATGTCATCTTTCGGGATGCTGTTGGCGTTTTGGGGAAAGGAAGAAGAGGAAGTTCTGAGAAGGAAAACAGGATAGGAATCTTTTATGATTATTTTTTATCTATAATGAAGGGTAATTTTACGAGTCACTGATTTCTACAGAAAATAAAAAGACTGTAAATTTAAAAATTTTACTTCTTTAATCTTTGCAAATTCACTTTGTAACGTCATTTTTGAATTAAATGAAACAATTTTTTTTCATCATTTACACATCTTGATTATTTCTTTATTTTCAAAGTTTTTAATTTTCATAAATATAATTTTTTGTGATACTTTTACTTTTAAGTAATTTATAACCACTCTCTGTAATATTTTTTGTCTGTAGTTCTTATTTGTCTACATTTGTTTGTGTTTGTTTTTTTTTATTATTAATGACTAGCTGGTTCCCGGCATGCGTTGCAATGCCATATTCAAAGAAATAAATTGTTTCTCCCTGCATGCCATTTCCCGTGCGTCCCCGTTCCCCTCCCGCATCCCCTTCCCCTCCCGCGTTCCCCTTCCACCTTCCCCGCCCACCCTCTCCCCTCTCCCGCCCCACCGTCCCGCAAACCCCCCTCCCGCGTTCCATCTATTCAGTCCCAGTACATTCAGTTTTTAAGCCACCTATTACAATTTTTGTATTCAAATTTTCATTTTTCGTAGGTATATTAAGAATATTCATTTTCGTATATTGTAAGAATAATCAATCAAATCTGGTACCTATTTACAATATCTGTAATTTAAAAAATCCATTAACAATTCTGTTGTTACAAAAAAAAAGCGCCTACTAAATTCAATTTCATTAAACGCGCCAACTGTCAAATGTGCGAAGTTAAAATGGTCGTTATGTTTTCTGAAATTTTCCAATTTTATGTGCAATTTTTCTTTCCGTAAGAACCTTCTACAAAATATTAGAAAACTTAAAAAAAATATAAGATAATATATAAGATAATTTTTTCCTAACGAAGAAACCCTTGGTTTTGAAACATGTAAATAATTGTGATTAAATGAGTGGTGTTTTACAAAGTGATTTGTTTTCATTCAATTTAAATTTTTAAATTTTTAAATGCAAATTTAATGACGCAATATTATATTATTTCACAACCCACAATTCTTGCGCAGAGGATTTGCTATAACGTATGTAATATTGTCGGCGTACTCAACAACGAATTATTTGCAGATACAGTTTTACGTTTCTCCAAACCAAACGCCTTCTAAATCATATCATCATATCAGGTGGGAAGGTACGGATTACTTGTTTAAAACCTCAGCATCGTTGGTTAGAACATCAACTTATCTACTAGTCGTATGTATGTACGTCGACCAATTATTATTATTTATATTTACCAGTAATTTTAAAAAAATTGTCGAATGCCATCATAATTTTATTTATTTATTTATCTATTATCATTACATAACAAGTAAAATCATGGAAAAAATCGTTATTCGACCAACTCTTTAATTTATGTAAAAACACAATTATCAATCCTCAACAACACGGTTTTTTCAAGACAGATCTTTGAGTCGAACTTGGGGCAGTTCACCCATTTTGTTCTTAATTCTATGTACAAAAAGAAACAAGTTGACTCTATCTATACTGATTTTTCTAAATCTTTCGACAAAGTGAATCATGGTACACTCCTAAACCAACTCGAAAAAATTAGCATAATTGGAAATCTACTCAGATGGTTCTCATCTTACATTAAAAATAGAAATCAAGCTGTTGCCCTAAAGCAGTGGTCGTCACACTTTTCTGGTCAAGGGCCACATACGCAGCGCCGGATCTGCCATACGTTCAAAAACGTGCAAAAACCTGGCGCCAACTTCAAAGGGGCGCCGTGAGAAAATAAATATTGTATTAAAATTTAGTTATAATATTCCCTGAATCGTTTAAAAATTACCCATAGTACGAAATAATTATTACGCTCTAGCAACATTTTCCAAAGAAACAGAAGGCGCACGCATCAAGTTGGTATCAACGGCTTACGAATTTATAGTCTGTTACAGAATTTTTTTTACAAATTCCATATATTTAGTTTAAACGTAAGATCTATTTTTCCATATATCTTTTACCGTCTTTTACGACGAATAGGTGCGATCCAAATTCAATAACCAATCACAGCGCGGTATTTTTGTTCGTAAGCCGTTGATACCATACGTCAGTGTTTAGTGTTTGATCGCTCAACACAGGGGAAATGCAAGGTACAAATTTGAGGTTATATTCTTATTATCACTGCTCACTGTCTCTCGTCGGGACTGCCTGTTTGCTAGTCAGAAGCTGTAGATGCTATTCTTGTGTTGGACGTTGCCATGAGAAGGTATTTGTATTTGCTTTTTCTAATATTCGCGTAGGGTAGTAAATCTCAAGAATGTCTAATGGACCTAGTTCAGCGAAACCACCCGCATTGTCTCGTAACCTATATTTTAAATCATGGTACGGGCACAAACAAACAATTCGTTGTATTATTTTAAAGCATAACTTGCAAAGAGTTTTTCCTAAAATAATTAAAATAGCACCATAATTTATGTTTACCCAATAGATTCAGAGAGTATAGGGCTCCTGGCGATCCTCTCTTAAAAAAAAAACGAGTGTGAGAGCTACCGCCAGGTCTCTTAGAAAAGTTACACCCTTTATATGTCTTGATTTTATTTGATAAATTAGTTTAAAAAAAAAATAACAATTACATAAAAAAATTAAAAAATTTGGGGTGAACGAATTTTTAATCAAAATAAAAATGTAGGGGGGGGGGGGCGCCATCGGTACCTACTGCACAGGGCGCCAGATTTCGTAGATCCGGCCCTGCACATACGACAAATGAGGTATCACCGCGGGCTGCACACTTGCACGGGGGGAGGGGGGGGGGGGGGGGTGTTGTGACTGTCACGGAATCAATAATTCGATAAAAATTATTTGCTATATCTTTTTGTTTAGGAAGTTAAAAAAAGCAATTCTTTTGTATTTTTACTTTTATGTTCCGGGTTGCTACCTCCTTCCTCCGTGTATTCGTGATATAATTCTTAATAATAATACACTTGATATTATATTCATTTTCTGCGCCCGTGATTTTTTTTCCTAGGTAGGTCACCCCAATAAGTGAAAAAACCTCGACCTTCACACGCGCAGCGCGAGCGCAGTGACAAAACGATCGGAGAGAGTAGTGGCGCGCGAATTTTAAAACATAGGTCCTTTAACAGGACTCTTTAAAAACTCAGGACGATGCTTAAAAACTATCCAGGACAGCACAGGACACCCCAAAAAGCAGGACATATCCTGGGAAAACAGGACGGTTGGCAACCCTATGTTAGTTTAGATTAGGTAAGATTAGGTTAGGTTTTAGTAGATATTTTGTTGGGGGATGTTTTGTCCGTAGAATGGTTTGACGGGGATATTTTGTTAGAGGGTATTTTGTCGCGGGATGAAAAGTCGCGGATGAAAAGTCGCGGATGAAAAACGCTTTCAAATTGTATAATTTAAAAAATATATAATTTTTGAAATGCAAAAATTTTATGCAAACATAAAAAGTTTTAAAAATGGCTCACCGTACTTTTTTTCTAACTAAAATGACTGATAACGATAAAAAATCAAAACACTTACATATTTTGTCTAGGTCTTAATAATAATAATAATAATACTTAGCTAATTTATACAGCGCCATTTTTGTGAGAAATCAACTCAAGGGCGCTATACAAGTAAATATATAATAAAATTGGTGTAACTAAGATTTGTAATTATAACTAGTGACTTATATCTAAAACTTGTAGCTAGTGGCTTATAGCTAGTGACTTATGACTAAGACTTCATTATGATAGTCGACTTAAAACTAGTGGCTTAATGACATTCATATTTACAACTGTGACTTAAAGTTAGAGACTTAAAACTATCATAAGTACCAATATTTCAAAATACTTGATTTGCCACGGTTAAGTGATAATGATAACATTAAAAACCAAACAACAAACAAGTTCTGTAGATACATGTACAAACTCGTAACATAGATAAGTTATCTTGATCTTGGCTCTTGCTCTTGATCTTGGCACTGAACCCCAGATTCCTACCCACCCCTCATACCCTTTTCCTTCCCAGAACTTCCTTTCCTTAAAAAGATACTCCACACAACATCCCCAAAGATGAAATAGGCCCTGATGGAAATTATTTTCTTCAGGGCCTCCTGTGTGATGTTAATGTAAAAAAAATCGGAAACTCACTTTTTTATCGTTGCATTTAAAAATAATGTACATAAATTCACAAAGTTTTCATCTTGGATTCATAAAGAAGTACATTTTAATTATTTTGTGGTTAATTTTTAGACTTGAATATAATGCGTGGTGTTTTCTCTTTCTAACACCGTTTAGATTATATTTCAGAGAAACAACGATTTCTATGAGATCTGTATGAAAAGCGAATAAGTCACCCTTAGGGGTTAATCTCCCAAATCATTGTTCGTGGAATAAAATAATGAGAGATTATCAAAAATAATGACGCACCTACGGCCTCTAATACCTGCGTAGGTAGGTACCTGTTGTTTTATTTAAATTTATGTTTTTTATTTTTATTTAAGAGAATGACAGAAGCATATTATGTAGATTTTTCAGATTTCTCGTAATTGTATTTTCACAGGTGACCGGACAACTCAGAATTAAATCAACTCAAAACCTCCATCGAAAACTCATTAAAAGTAATTGAAATTGAAATTCATTAAAATTGGTTACATGGGTTACGTTACGTTAGGATTATGGACTATTTTAAATTATATTTTTTCATACCTTTTAACCGCTTTTCAAAGAGGTGTTGAGTTGACTTGATTCTGAGTTGGCATAGAACCATTTTCACAACCGAAAGATACTCTAATTTTCCAACCTCGACACGTTTTACTAGCTGGCTCCCGGCATGCGTTGCATTGCCATATTCAAAGAAATAAATTGTTTCTCCCTGCATGTTCTTTCCCGTGCATCAACTCTCCACGCCCACCCTCTCCCCTATCCCGCTTCCCGTCCCGCCACCACCCGCGTTCCATATATTCTGTCCCAGTACATTCAGTTTTCAAACAGCTCGCGTGCCACCTATTACATTTTTTTATCAAAATTAACATTTTTCATAAATTACAAATATTCATTTTTGCATATTATAAGAACAATCAATCAAAATTTGGTACTTAACATAGGTACCTACCTATTTAATATCTATAATTTAAAAACTCCATAGACAATTGTTTTGTTAAAAAAAACAGCAGCCTGCTAAATTCACATTCATCAAACGCGAACTGTCAAATGTGCGAAGTTAAAATTTAATAGTCGTTAAGTTTTCTGAAATTATCGAATTTTCTGAGCAAATTTTCTTAATTTTTCTTTCCGTAAGAACCTTCTACTATTAAAAACTTTTTAAAAAGTTGAGTGAAATAGGTAAAGTCATTCTGAAGTTAAGGTGTGACTAAAGGAAACAGTGATTCATTTTTATAAATAGGGATTATTACTAATTTAAATTAAATTTGAATTTTTTTATAATACCTGCATCGTTCGATTTAAGAATTCCCACTGAACTATACATAATTTGGAAAATTCTAGACATTTTGTTTTTTAAAGAGTTTTATTAAATGTACATTTGTTACTTAAATTTAATTTTTCCGCGACCGGTTTCGATACAACCGTATCATTCACGAGCAGAATTAAAACTAACTTAAAAATTAAATGCAAGTACCAAAGATTAATTAGGTGGGAGTAGTGGGAGGGATGAATTTGGGGGGAGGGGGAAAGCGGTGGGAGGAGTCAATATTACACGGAAACATGGTTAGTAGAGGAGATTTGCAAGGGGCTATTATTTTATTCACTAAATTAATTTTAGATTTAATTTTTTTGTTTATTTCGAGCGTTTCTAAAGCGCAAAGATTAAAGTAAGAGTTTATATTGCAATGTTTAAATTTTGTTTTTTCTTTATTGAAGCTATGGCCTGACTCTATTAAATGATTCGCAAATTCGGAGTAATTATTGTTTCGTAAACAAAGTTCATGTTCCCTGATTCTAGTTTTGAAATTTCTAGTTGTCATACCTACATACTGTGCGTCACAATCGTTACATTCTAAAGTGTATATCCCGTTTTTTTTCAAACTTATTAGAAACATCCTTATTATTTATCAAATTTTTAATTTTAGAATTAGTATAGAAAGCTGGAGAAATATGATCTGGTAATAAACGGGATATTTTTAAGGATAAATCGCCTGTAAAAAGGAGTTTTTTATATATTGGGTAGTTACCAGGTTTGCTCATATTATTACCACTATAAATGTACTTTTTTGTTAAAAAATTTGCTTGTTTCTTATTAACTAAGCGGTCAATTATTTCAGGTTTATATCCATTGTTCGTGGCTATCTGTTTTATAATGTTAATTTCATTATTATAATTATCATTGTTTAAAGGGACATTAATAGCGCGATGTATCATTGAGTTGAAGGAGGCGAGTTTATGTGATAAAGGGTGAAGTGAAGTAGATGGTATAACACAATCAGTGTGCGTAGGTTTTCTGTATATATTAAAAACACACTTATTATTATCTAAATTGATATTTAAGTCTAAGAAATTTAAATTGTTGTTATCATTATGTTCCAGTGTAAATTTTATATTTTGGTGAAGGTTATTAATAAAAGTGAGAAAGTTGTCTAATTGTCTGTTACTACCTGACCAAATTACAAATACGTCATCAACAAACCTAAACCATACAAAAATATTAGATAATAGGGAAAGTCCACAATCGAATAATTTGTTTTCAAAGGAGTTCATAAATATCTCAGCGAACAATGGGGAGGCGGGATTCCCCATTGGAAGGCCATTATGTTGTTTGTATAATTTATCA
Source organism: Limnephilus marmoratus (assembly GCA_917880885.1). Classification (NCBI taxonomy): domain Eukaryota; kingdom Metazoa; phylum Arthropoda; class Insecta; order Trichoptera; family Limnephilidae; genus Limnephilus; species Limnephilus marmoratus. The sequence continues at coordinate 56,810,059 of OU862912.1, read as the reverse complement.
TTAAAGGTAAAATAGTTTTGATTAATGCAAATTTCTAAGAGAGTGGACATTTCCTTTACAATGGCTCGATCTAAATGGGAATTATTTAAAATATTTAAAATTGCAGCAGACATGGATCAAGTCCTTTTCAAATGCTCTGAATCCATTAAACACAAATCTAGTGAAATAATCCAGAAAAGCCTTAAAAATAATTACATTAATAACCACAAAAATACTGAAAAACTAACCTTAAACAGTATCAAAAAAACCATAAAAGAAAATAATCTAACTATAACAAAAGCTGACAAAGGCAACACCATAGTGATTTTAAAGAAAACGGACTATATTAAAAAAGTCGAAGATTTTTTAAAGAGTGATAATTTTACAACCCTTCTAAAAGACCCCACAAAAAAGTTTCAAGAAGACGTCAAGGAGACAATTAAGAGCTGTCCTTTAATTTGCGGAAAACCTAAATATAACACTCTAGTATTGACCAATCCTCAGCCACCTAAACTGTATGGTTTGGCGAAAATTCATAAACAAGATATACCTATCAGACCTGTTGTTCCTGCTTATTCTAGCCCCAATTATAATATATGTTCTAAATTTGTATCTTTGTTCAAATCCAATAAATTATTCACATCACATCGCTCAATTAAAAACAGTTTGGAGTTAATCGATAAAATCAAAGATTTAGATATTCCTAGCAACAGTAAATTAGTTTCATTTGACGTTGTCAATCTGTTTCCCAGTATTCCCACTAATGAATGTAAAAACCTAATTTTAAATATTTTAAATAATTCCCATTTAGATCGAGCCATTGTAAAGGAAATGTCCACTCTCTTAGAAATTTGCATTAATCAAAACTATTTTACCTTTAATGATAAATTATACAAACAACATAATGGCCTTCCAATGGGGAATCCCGCCTCCCCATTGTTCGCTGAGATATTTATGAACTCCTTTGAAAACAAATTATTCGATTGTGGACTTTCCCTATTATCTAATATTTTTGTATGGTTTAGGTATGTTGATGACGTATTTGTAATTTGGTCAGGTAGTAACAGACAATTAGACAACTTTCTCACTTTTATTAATAACCTTCACCAAAATATAAAATTTACACTGGAACATAATGATAACAACAATTTAAATTTCTTAGACTTAAATATCAATTTAGATAATAATAAGTGTGTTTTTAATATATACAGAAAACCTACGCACACTGATTGTGTTATACCGTCTACTTCACTTCACCCTTTATCACATAAACTCGCCTCCTTCAACTCAATGATACATCGCGCTATTAATGTCCCTTTAAACAATGATAATTATAATAATGAAATTAACATTATAAAACAGATAGCCACGAACAATGGATATAAACCTGAAATAATTGACCGCTTAGTTAATAAGAAACAAGCAAATTTTTTAACAAAAAAGTACATTTATAGTGGTAATAATATGAGCAAACCTGGTAACTACCCAATATATAAAAAACTCCTTTTTACAGGCGATTTATCCTTAAAAATATCCCGTTTATTACCAGATCATATTTCTCCAGCTTTCTATACTAATTCTAAAATTAAAAATTTGATAAATAATAAGGATGTTTCTAATAAGTTTGAAAAAAAACGGGATATACACTTTAGAATGTAACGATTGTGACGCACAGTATGTAGGTATGACAACTAGAAATTTCAAAACTAGAATCAGGGAACATGAACTTTGTTTACGAAACAATAATTACTCCGAATTTGCGAATCATTTAATAGAGTCAGGCCATAGCTTCAATAAAGAAAAAACAAAATTTAAACATTGCAATATAAACTCTTACTTTAATCTTTGCGCTTTAGAAACGCTCGAAATAAACGAAAAAATTAAATCTAAAATTAATTTAGTGAATAAAATAATAGCCCCTTGCAAATCTCCTCTACTAACCATGTTTCCGTGTAATATTGACTCCTCCCACCGCTTTCCCCCTCCCCCCAAAATCATCCCTCCCACTACTCCCACCTAATTAATCTTTGGTACTTGCATTTAATTTTTAAGTTAGTTTTAATTCTGCTCGTGAATGATACGGTTGTATCGAAACCGGTCGCGGAAAAATTAAATTTAAGTAACAAATGTACATTTAATAAAACTCTTTAAAAAACAAAATGTCTAGAAATTGTTACATAGTTAATGCCCAAGAAATACAAAAAATTGGAAAATTCTAATTTCGACCGTGCGCGGATCATGGGTAACTCTGCTTCAATTAACTCCGTAACTCGGATTAGTTTAAATTTAAGTATCATTTTCAAAATTGAAAGTAATTGTGTAAAAAATCTGACAAGCGATAAAATATCTACCTATAAAAAATATTTTAACATGTCATTTTCAACTGTTTCGTCTGTTTGATTGACAGATTGATTTAATTTTTTTGTTTATTTACAATGTTTCTAAGCGCTAAGAAATATTGAAAAAAAAATTATGTATAGGTATATTTAAAAAATAAAATTATAAAATAATAGCACCGTGCACATCGCCCTTATTAACTATGTTTCCATGAAATGTCGACTCCTCCCACATTTCTTCCCCTCCCCCAAAATTACTCCTCCCACTATCCCCACCCAATTAATTCTAATGGTTTTGTAATTGCATAGAATTTTTAAGTTAGTTTATGATTGCTAGTGAAAGACACGGATGTGTCGAAACTTGTAGCAAAAAAATTAAGTAACAAATGTACATAGAAAATAAAACTTTTCGTAACAAGTATTTCCTGTTAAACGTTAAAAGCCAACTAATATATCCAAGTCTATCTATCTTTTGCTGCGTTGCTGACGTTAGTTCGAGTTTTATTCAAATTTATTCCGAGATTGATGAAATTTTGCACACTTGACCTTCAAGACATTTTCGGCTTTCTGTGATGGTAGTAGGAGATTTTCAAACATTGTTGGGTTATTCGTAACCCGGGAATGTTTGTCTTTCTTTAAAAAAAAAAGACCTGCACATTGTCATTGGGACTGCCTGGTGGTTTGTGGAATACCTTCTCTGAATATTTTCTTTCTATGCATTTTATTTTCTCTCTGTTATTTTTGTAAATACTTGCATTATATTATTAGTTATTACTTTTATTTTTTCGTTATTTCTCTTATTCCGGGCTGCGTATTTACAATCCCTACCGCGTTTCAGTCGCTTTAAATTTTCAATATCAAAATTAAAATATTTAGAATTAAAATTATTAATTTCTAATATACACATTGGACAGATTATTTTATTTAGATTGTAGAACAATTTTTTTTTTTGCAAAGTGATAAAAAATTATCAATATAGAGGTGTATTTAGAATATATGGGAATAATATTTAAATTTAAATATTTAGAAATAAAATTATTAATTTCTAATATACACATAAGAAAGATTATTTTATCTAGATTTTAGAACAATTTTTGTTTTTGCAATGTGGCAAAAAAATAACCAATATAGAGGTATATTTAAAATGTAAATTGTCGTTACCGTGACTGAATCGGTATAGGTTTTGTAAATACGCTTCCAGGCTTCCTCAACCGGGCGCAGCTCATATTTTTCTTTTTATTTACTAACACTTTTATCTGTACATATTTTTCTCTATAGATTTCAGAAGAATTATTCCACGAGCTGCGACATTTATTATTCTTTTGTTTTATGTTAATGTAATTACTTGCATACTGCTTTCTAACCCCATATGCATGGACATTGGAGGGTCTAGAGTCGTTCAAATAAATATAGCTTCGTTCAATAAAATAGAGTCCTGACGTGTGCGGTGAAGGAGGAAACCATATGTTTCCTTATAACGCGCGCCGTTGGGAAAGTGGTGGGGTCCCCTCCAATGACCTTCAAAACAAGAGAAAGGTCACTGTCTACATGTGACTTTTAAAAACCCTACGTAAAGCCCGGGCAACGCCGGAGAACTCAGCTAGTCTTGATATAAAGCGAGAGATGTGTTTACTGTAAATAAGTCCCATTCTTTCAAGATATCAGTGTTCAAATTGCCTTCACTCGATTCCTAGAAAAGATAATGAAGAGCTCTCTATTCAAATTGCGTTTCGATCACGGATGTGGTAAAAATGGACCACCGCCGTTTTCAACGCATGTTAAATGCTCGTTAAGTAACACGACGTGAAACCGAATTCTCTTCACCCGAATAAACATGCCCGAAAGTTACATCGGACAAATTGATAATGGTGATTAATCGACGCACTGCCTCCATTGTTTAATAACTCCTCGTCAAGTACCTACGCGTTCCATTCAAAATGAAACCTCATCGTATTCCATAACATACCTACATTTAATTTAATACCAACCTACATCTTCACTGACATAGAAGAAGCTAGGAGACCCTATTATCTTGTTTTTAATACTCCTCAAAACTCCGTAGTACATACATGGGGGTTGGTGACCCGATAATTGACCAGCTAACAATAGGCCACTTGTATAGATTTCATAACGACTTAATCGTGTGGATAGATTTTTTTGCTAAGATTACGAAAATGTTAGTAAAATTTTTTAGAAATGTACAGTTTTTTTATTATTTTTAAATAAATAAATCCATTATTTGGGCCCGTGGCGTCACTTTATGAAAATGTCCCGTCTCCGAAAATGTTCCCATTAATTTTGTAAAATTCCACATCGATTTTTTTTTATATGGCAACACTTTGATTTCAGGCGAATATTTGAATTTGACATTTAACGTCCACTAGATTTATTGATTGTTCTCTGCGAACTTATCGTTTGGTTGGACTTTTTGACAGATGTTATGAAGAGAACGCCGTACATTTTACGCTGTCTGTACGTGTTTTAGAGGTATAATGGTAGTGGTGCTGATTTTAACAAAATCAAATTTTATAATATTTTACGCACCAGATTTAAATGTCCGGGTTAAATTTTCCCCACAGGAAAAACTAAACCCTTTTACACACTTCCCAAATGATCATCTAGTGAATCCACGCTATGCAATTGCACTATATAAGTATTATAAATACAAAACAATACAAGAACAACATATCAACCTACCAGAGACCAAATGAGAAAATAATTCACCGACTCCAGATATTTTCAAATCAGAGGGTTCGGCTTTGTGGAATTCCTAATTGAACCTATAAACCCTACTGGTCCCTCAATATAAATATTTAAAAAAAACTTGTTATTATTATTATTCACAAGTACAAGTATATTACATTGGATTTAGTAATATAGACGTTGAACATTATAACTCCCCGGAATAAGTTATAGATGGTTGCTCCTTCAGGGCTCTCACAAGGACTCTATTTTTTTATGAAAACGACTCTACATACTCCCGAAACCTTGATAAACCTCTTCCCACGAAGTACAAAACGTAGCGAACCAGGGTGAACCATGGCAGAGGTGTTGGTTATACAATTAATGGTTCCTGGGGCAGCGGTAACCACACCCACCTTCCAAATTGAAGTGCGAATATTAGATATTTTACTGATTCTGGACAATACATCATCGATATTTCATAGTGATACCGCATAGCTCCACGGGGGTGATGGATTATTCGTGAAAATCTAAAAATTGTGATAGATTTTTTAAAAAATATATTGGGTAGTATGTTTAAACTATCTTTATTTTTTTGTGTCTTTCGTTCGTCATTGGGCATCGTTATTAATTGGACTATTTGTCCGTAAATAAATAAATAAATAATTTATGTTTTTCTGCTTAGCTTACTTTTAAGAGTAACAATATTTGTATAAAGTGCAAGGAAATCAGTCTATCGTGCAAGAAAATCAAGCTGCAAAGAAAAGGACAAAGCGTATACGCAGAACACTTTACTGTACAAAGGGATGAAGTTATACAACACGCTACCAGAAACTATAAAGTCCACACCAATTAGAAAGTTCAAGATGTATTGTAAGAGCTACATAAAACTAGAAAAAATATAGAGAATATGAAATATTATAATTAATTAGAAATTTGAAACTTAGATGTACAAATTAGTAAAATAAAATTTATTATTATTTTGTATGATTTGTATGGCTCCATTTTTGAAGAATCACCTAAAGGGCGAGCACCTCGAGATCTACACGACGACACACGAATAACTCATGTAGCCCTTTCCGTTGCGGAGTTGTGATTGATTTGACAGCATTCTTGATTATTATCATTTTGTGGGCTACGCACTGCAAAATTAGCAATAGTTTGGGTTATTCCATACAAAGATAGGTAAATCTACTTATTATTACAAGGCTTGGTTTAATTAACAAAACCAAACATCCTTGTATTTATTTTTCATAATATATATTTCGATGTACTTTATGGGTTATATTTAGTCAGAAAAAATTCCGAGTGTTTTTTACTTCCTTTTTTGCTGTTCTTGTTCTACCGGTATTACAATGGAAGTTGCTCCGAGGAACTAGCGTCACTGATCCCTTCGAAAGATGCGCGTCCAGTATTATTTTTACTTGTTTGACATTATTTATCTAATGAGAACGGGTCGTTTCAACGACTCGTTCTTGAGTTTGATAGTTTGGCTGTGGGAAAATATTCGTGTTTTCTCCCTCCTACAATATGGGTCTGTTCAAGACCGATGTTCACAACTGCATCTTTTCAAAAATACCCTCCACACTGCACCCCTAAAGATGAAAGGCCCTGTGGGAAATTATTCTCCTCAGGGCCTCATGTATGGAGTTAACGTTAAAAATTACTTGTGTCTTTATTCGTGTTAAAATTTTACTTATTTCGGTATAATTATGTTGTATTATAAGTAAATAAACAAATGCATTATTCAATACAGCATTTACGACTCGTTCTTGAGTTCAACAGCTCGGCTGTGGAATGATTTGCCGACCTCTGTGTTTCCTTCCTCCTACAGCTTGGGTCTCTTCAAGACCCAATATAGGCTGTATATATTGGTAAGCTATGGCGTTATGAATAAGCTCTGGCGTTATAAAATTATTTATCATGCGTGTCCCTAACAAAATCGAGTTAGGGAACGTACTCATACTACGTGACCCGTTCAGGGTGGGGGTCTTCAAAATACCACGCTTGGTCAAATGAGCGGCGGGGGGCTTAGGTTTTTAGTCACCGAAGGGGTTGGGGGGGGGGGGGGGGGGGTTAAAAATTGTAAAAAGTTGGTCACGTAGTATGGGTACGTTCACTTATTGCAAACGTAAGAAGAAAAGCAAAACAAACGGTTACCGTGGAACGGTTGGCGTCGTAGTTAATATCTATCTCTAAAAATGAATCGTCAAAATATACGCGCATAACTTCCGAACGATTGCACCAATTTTTTTTTTTTACAAACTACTGGTACTGGCATTATGAAATTTGTATAAAAAAATTGTAATAGGTGGCACGCGAGCAGTTTGAAAACTGACTAACCGGGAATTAATGTATAGAATGCGGGAGGGGGGAAGGGTGAGGGGTGAAAAGGGAGGGGGGAGTGGGGAGGGGGAGGTGTGGAAGGTGGTAAAGGCGGAGTGGGAATCCCCCTATTACCATGCGAGCGAAGCCGCGGGAAAAAGCTAGTATCCTTCCTATTTATATTATAAAGGCGAAAGTTTGAATGGATGTATGGATGTTTGTTACTCTTTCACGCAATAAATAGTTAATGTGCTTTAAAAATTCTTTCACCAATAGAAAGCTACATTATTTGCGAGTAATAAAGCTACATTATTAATTTGGGAGGCGGGAATGGGTACCGCCGCCCCGGGAACCTTTATTGGATAACCAACACCTCTGCCATAGGTCACCCCAAGTGGTTCGCTACGTTTGGTGATTTAACAGGGGTGCCCGGGTTCATGGGGTGAGGTTTGTCTAGGTCTTGGAGGCGGATGACCAGGACATACTGAACCCAAGATTCCTACCCACCCCTTAAACCCTTTTCCTTCCTATAACTCTCCTTTCCTTCCCTTCCTTAAAAAAAACCCCCTACACAGCATCATAGTTGAGACACCCCTAAAGATGAAAGGCCCTGTGGGAAATTATTCTCCTCAGGGCCTCATGTATGGAGTTAACGTTAAAAATTACTTGTGTCTTTATTCGTGTTAAAATTGTACTTATTTCGGTATAATTATGTTGTATTATAAGTAAATAAATAAATGCATTATTCAATACAGCTTTTACGACTCGTTCTTGAGTTCAACAGCTCGGCTGTGGAATGATTTGCCGACCTCTGTGTTTCCTTCCTCCTACAACTTGGGTCTCTTCAAGACCCAATATAGGCTGTATATATTGGTAAGCTATGGCGTTATGAATAAGCTCTGGAGTTATGGAATTATTTATTATGGGGATAGGTGGAGGAGGCGGAGTGGGAAACCCCCTAATATTATGTATAATATGATTTTGTAAATAAGTATTATCTAACCAGCTGCTGAGTAATTTTTTTAGACTATTTTCACGTTAATAAAAAGAACTGCACATTCCATTTTATTTTTAATAAGGATTCTCGTGACAGCCGCGAGCGCATCTACGATATGTAATGAATCAGCCCCGGATTAAATATTGTTGCGTACAATAATTGTTATTTTAGTACACTCGCCATGACACCGATCCGACATAATATTCTAAGCTCTCATTTTCTCTGTAAAATATCGTCTGGATTATAAATTCTCCCGTAGACTGAGCTAGTATTTTATCGTTACTTTCAGAGAGTCGCGGGGCAGCGAGTACCGTGCAATGTGCAGTACGAGTGGGCTGATACCCTGGACCGCGTCATATCGCATGCCAAATTAACGTAGTCGCAATTTGGAACAATAAAATGAAACCAACGGGGGAAGTGCGCCTTTATAATTATAGTGACGACTCACGGTTTATGGTACCGTGACGGCAAAACAGGCAATAAACATACGTTCTTTGTCGCTATAATGCTGCAGATCTTTCAAAAGCTAAGATACACCTTGTACGTAGGTCTGTTTCCTCCAAAGGAAAAAGTCATATTTTCTTGCATTTATCTCACACTACGTCTCCGTAGACCCCTACCAATACTACTTACCTTGACGATAATTTTGAAAGTATGGAAAATAGTTACAAGGATACAATAGAACACGGCTAATGCTATTTCAAGCAACGTTTCAATTCTGAATGGTGGTCTTACACCAGGGCGATACTGAGAGTATCTTCCACTCTGGAACGTGCCGCAAATACACTATATATTATTTTAAATAAATAAATTGTGAAATAACACAAATTAATCAAATAAAATTTATTTGCCACGCCGGGATTCGATCCCGCGACTTTCGGAATGCGAGTCAAGAGCCTTACCGCTGGACTACGCCGGCATTCCAGTTGTGACGCATTTCCGTTTCATCCAAATTTCAAATCACTAACGGGGCTAACGGCTTTTTGCCGTCACGGTACCATAACCGTGAAACGTCACGTTAATTATAAAAGCGCAAAATTCAGATTCTTCTTCCGGTGGAATTAACAAGCGCCATTCGAAAAAACTGTACTGTCTTTGTTTCACATTACATCAGACTCCGCTGATATATGTAGTTATGTTAAAGTGCCGGGGGCGATCCCTCCTCCACACTTGTGGGAATGACAATAATCGAATGTGACGCGTGAGAGAGAGGAGAAACTGGCAGAAATGAGTATGGCGTGGCGAGACACATTAAATAATATTCAATTTATCGTCCGATGGGATTATGCCAACTACTTATCAAAACTCTTGAGGCCATGTCTGTCATGATTTCCATCTCGTGTGAGACGTTTTAACTGTGTGGGCACCTGAGATCACAATGCTCCGATTTCTTTCTGAGTTGCTTAACTGCAAAACTGCATTATTCAATACGTCGAGCATGATAAAATCAAACTTTCTCAAAAAACTGAAATTTGGAAACACAGCCAGTGACAATATTCTCAGAATCACCGTAGTATTTAAGTAGGTACTTACTTACTTAAAAGATTACATACCTTGAATTTCAGCAAACATTCAGTGACCCATCCATTACTTCGTTTCGACATTTTATCAACCAACTGTTTACAGTCATCATATGAACCTGCAATTAGTGCAAACGTCGAATATATTTAACATTAACGAGTTCCCGGCATGCGTTGAATGCCACGTAATAAATAAATTGTTTCTCCCTAGGTGTCCTTTCCCATTCGTCCCGTTCCTCTTCCCCTCACGCGTTTCCCCTCCACCTTCTCCGCCTTCCCTCTCACCTCACCTGCTCCCTCTACCCGTAAACCCCCCTCCCCTCTCCCGCGTTTCATAAATTCAGTCCCGGAGTATTCAGTTTTTAAATAGCTCGCATGCCACCCATTGCATTTTTTTTTTATACAAATTTTCTTTTTTCATATATTACAAATATTGACCATATACTTGGTCGATGATTAGGTACTAATATTCATTTTTGCATGATATATGAACAATCAATCAAATTTTGTACCTTAAATAGGTACCTATCTAAAATACCTATAATTCTTGATTATAATTTTATAATTTTAGAGATACCCGGGTTCTCATTATCCTATTCAATTCCTTAGTAAGGAGTAGACTTGAAAGTGGGTTGGTAATTTGGAGTCCGCACCAAGTAAAATATTCCCTCATGTTGGAGAGATTTCAGAAAAAAATTCTGAGATTTCTGTACATGAGGGAGTACGGCTATTACTCGTGGCTCTATCCTACCGACTTTCTTTTGGGCATGCTCGGAATGAACCATCTACGAGTCAGAAGGGATGTACACAATGCTACGCATTTCTTCATATTGATTGGCGGATGGTTTGAAAACTCAGCTATCTTGGAGAGCATTCATTTCTATGTTCCCGATGGTTATCTTCGCCACCGACAGCATAGACTGTTCTATCTTCCGGCCTGCAGGACTAACTTGCCAATGGTCATGCCGGTCGGGAGAGCAATCTTGCTGTTGAATAGAATTAATTCGGATATCGACATATTTAGTGTTAGTGAAGCTGCTTTTAAAAGGCAAGCTCTATTAATGCTTGTATAGTTTTTAGCCTACCATTTATATTTATTGTAATACTATTACAATTGTATTTTAAAAACACATAAATTTTTTAAATTTTGTAATGTTTTTGAAAGAATAAAATAAATTGAATTGAATTGAATAGATTCAAAGTATTCGATTTTGGTTAGTTCATTGGTTCAATTAAATTCATTAATTTAAATAGTTCATTCGAAAAATGAATTTTGATTGAAAAATCGATGGTTTGCAAAATGTCATTCTCAAATTGTGACAGCTTAGTAAGAGTTTTTGTTTTGATTGAGAAACCTTCGCGAGGGTGGAAAGAAGATGTTTTGAAAATTTCAAATATTTCCTATGCATAATATAGGCAGTATATAAACAACAAACATACATGCAAACCCACAAGCCAGCAAGCAAGCAGGCAAACATTTTTATATAAATCAATATTGGTTCAGTAGCTAACAAGTGGTATGAGGAACAATCTGTCAAGGAGTCTGTTAGAAGGACCGTGATGAAAGTGAGTCTTCGCTTCATTGTCTTCGGGTAAAAGTTATTTGCTACAATCTACCATCCCCGCACGCCACGAGATTGTCGCCGTTGAAACGGTGCTTGAAAAGGAAATACCTCAAATCAGTATACGTTTGCCCTAAAGAAGGAATGGTTGTTCCTTCTTCGTATATAAGTGGTTCAAACAAAGTAAAATTATTTCTTTTATCTAGGAAATACCTTGTTTATCTAATCCATTCCATACATATTTTACAATGTATTTTGATTGACCTGAAGGGAATTATTTTCTTCATGACCTCTTGTGTGGAGCTATTGTAAAAAAATAAATATGTTATATGTATATGTATTTAATAAAATGATTACATGATTGTAGTATATCGGTAGGTAATTTTCGGGGCATATTTTGATTTGAAATGTCGTATGTAAAATAAAGTATTCGATCTGGTATTGCGTTTAGGGCAACAGTACGTCAATTTTTTTTTCTGTAAACAGTACGTAAAAAAGAGCAATAGGGGTACAGTGATTATTTTAAAATGATATGAAAGGTGTTTCAAAAATTTTGTTTGAATGTTTTCAATTATGAGATCTTAGACATGCCGTATACAGGGTGTAACAGCACTTACCCGAAGGATGTTAACCAGGGCATATTTTGAGTAAATAATGTTTAAAAAAAATGTCATTTTGCTGTGCGATGAATTATAAGTTTGCTATTAAGGATTCCAAACAACAGAAGCAAATTCGAGATGAGATCCTACATGTGCCATATACAGCACTTACTCGAAGGATTTTAACCAGGGTATATTTGGAGTAAAAAATGTTTTTAAAAAAATGTCACTTTGTTGTCCGATTAAATTTTTTTTCCCTCGGTAAGCGTCACGTCCCGTTCTAGCAGCAAAATGACATGTACATTTTTTACTCCAAATATGCTCAGGAGTCGTTGGTTAAAATCTTTCGGGTACGTGCTGTTACACCCATGTAGTAGTTCAAGTGTAAAAGGTTTTGTGATGTGTAAAATCAAGCTCATTTGTTTATAAGCTTTTTCTCAGATGCGAATATGAACTTTAAATAGTAATTTTAAGTCTAGTAATATTCCAAGGACTCCGAATTTTTTTACTCGTTGAATAGGAAGTATGGATGATTGGGTGACGTTAACCCAATCATCCATACTTACCATGTACGTAAAAAGTTTAGAAATAATTGATTTTCCATATAATATTTGTTAATTCTAATAATACCTTCTTGAATTTTTTTCTGCATATCGTCGTGTAAAGAATGAAATCAGAATGACTGATCTGATCTTATTGATTTATTTATCTATATAAAGTTTATTTACATGCGATTTTTCGATGTCTGTCTCACTAGGATAAACCTGTATCGAGATACGAGTTTGATATCATTGAGATACGATGTAAAGAGCAGGGGCCCTAAATGGGAACCTTGAGGTACCCCCGAGAAGAGATATAGGTAATGTTTTTTTTTTAATATTAATACATTGTTTCAACTTTTTTTAGAGCATCACGTTCGTGTAAAAAGGCGGAGAAACGTAAGAAAATAAGGTTTAATATAAAATTTTCAGAAAGAGCATGAGAAAAAAAAAATTATTTATTTAATTTACGCTCGGAGGGTTTTTACATAAGTATATAAAGACAGTACAATTTTAACACGAGAAAGAAAAATATAATATAAAAAAAGTTACGATAGAAAACAAAAATACAAACATGAAATAAAAATAAAAGCAACAAAAATTTAAAAGTACAGTGAGAAACAAAAACAATAAAGTTGCGATAAAAAATAAAAAAAATATATGCATGATATAAATATACAAGGAACAAAAATTTTAAAGTACGGTGATCAGATGTGTTTACAAATTTACAACAATAATCATGAGTAACAAACACCTTAGTACTTATTGGTTTCTCAAAGCGTGAAACTACCATGTGTAGATGTAGATTCGTAAGTTGCAGGAGTTCAGAACTGTTCAATGTGAATTTTAATATTTTAGATAAAAACTAAAAAAGGTTTATTAAAGTCGATGTAGTAAATTTACAAAAAAAAAATCCTTAGTGAGAGCATGAATTATGGATAAATGATTTTATTATTTCATGTTTATAGTGTAACAGTGACATATTCCATATATCTATGCAGGCCCGGACTGGGACCATTTGGGGCCCTCCGCTAAAACCTGTAAAGGGGCCCCCTAACGTGGGGCGGGGGGGGGGGGGGGGGTCAGAAAACGGGGGGTCCGGGGACCTCCCCCGGATATTTTTTGAAAATTTGGTGCTTGAAAACAATGAAAACGCGTTTCTACGCTATATTGGCACCTATAAAGAAGAAGAAATTCTGATAGGTTTTTATACGAATATTATGATTTTCGACTTTTGTTGATTTTATTATTTATTGAAATAAGAAATTCACAGTATTTTTAGGATACCACAACACTACTAAACACATGCTGTAGAACTGCCAATAATTATAACGGAGTTCAAAATAAAGGGCAGGATTTTATTCACAACAAAGCATTAATGAATTATGTCAAAATTATTTGTGAAGTAAAAATAATGACAAACGGATTTTAGGGATTAGAAAAATAATACTAACATTTAAAAAAATCCTGTGTGTCTAACAGTTTACAATGTTGTATACTAGAATAGAAGGGGCTTAACTTAACTGAAATGATTCGACATTTTGCTCCCCTAGCCCTAAAGTAACAGTTTCTTTGTAAGCAACTCACTTGTTAAAGCTACTTCATCAATTATTTTATTTTTGTCCAAATTATAAAATAAATCCCTCTCAACATTAATAAAAAGCAGACTGGACATTCAACTTCGCCGCCCGGGGCTTCTGACGGGTTTAGTGCGTCACTGCACTTTACCCTTCTCTAACTTCCAATTTTTTTTTCTTTTCTCTACCAAAACGTAATTTTATTCATAATTAACCTGTTCTTTTACTACGTTACAAAAGATATGCCATCACCCCATTTAATAAAGAAAACGAATACAATACAATAACCCTTTATTGCACATAAAAGGACACATACATATGTAGAAACAAAAATGTATATTGTTAAAAAAATTATTACAAAGAGCTGTCTTGTCACTAAAGACTAAAGTGATCTCTTCCAGACATCCTTTCCCAAAGAATTTTAGCAATCAGACAGGTAGTGCATACTGAAGCTTGTACAACATTTATATTTTAAACATATAATTAGAAATAAAACAAAACAAATGCCAATATAAACCACACACGGCGCCTTCAATCACTTCATATACTAAGTAATGTTGCAACAAAAAGAAGGAAAGAAAAGTAAAATACAACTATGATTATATATTTGTTTTAATTATAGACTTTTTATTTATTGTTTGTGCATGATGTGAATATTAGTTATTTATTGGGTTATAAGCTAATTATTACTATAATTTGTTGTTTTCTTTAATGTGTGTACCTAATGTTATTAACCTTTTATAACTGTAACTGTTAACTGTAAATGTTTCTAATAAAAAAATGAAAACATCTTGAAAACTGGCTTTTTCCGAAACTTCGTTGCTCACTAATTGAAGCAAGTCAGTTTTTCTCGGGACGCGGGGCCCCTAGCCGATGCGGCGCCTCTAGGCAGTTGCCTACTCTGCCTTAGGGATAATCCGGTACTGGGTCCAACCAAGAGCAATCCTGTAAAAACGTCTTTGTTTGCGCAAAATCTGTCTTCAATACTCATCCTCGCACAGTCTAAAATATCAAAATATACAATTTTGTAATGATGAACTGTTGAAATAGAGTCAGTTTCATCTTTTGATTTTTCACCGGGCATCATAACTACCAATAAGACAAATTTTTTTTTTGTACGTTTTGTGGGGCCCCTTCGGGGCCCCCTCGCGCCGGGGGCCCTCCGCGATCGCGGACCTGCGGACCTGGCCAGTCCGGGCCTGTATCTATGTGCGAATACATATTACCCAAGTTTTGGATTCTGTAGAGTGGTATATTGAATTGTGCCCTAGTCGTAGTATTGCCACAATAAAACGGTGTGTTTCTGGCTGGCACATTAAAATTTATGAGCGCCAAGAATTCAGGGCTGTCAATTGTATTATGCAAGATTTTAAATAAAAATACTAAATCGGAAACTGTTCTTCTATCACTCAAATTTAATAAATTAGATAATTGCAGTAGATAAGTGTAGTTTAGTTGTTCTTTTGGTATTTTTAGTTTATAATTTAAAAAGCTTAGGAATTTTTTTTGTACTCTTTCTATTGTTTGAGAATGCACGTCATAGTGAGGAGACCACACAGTTGAGTTATATTCAACCTGACTCCTTACTAGTGATGTGTACAGAAGTTTTAATGTTTTAATGTCTTTAAAATCTTTAGCCACTCTTAGTACGAAACCTAACATTTTTAAACCCTTCTTTGAGATATTTTCAATGTGTGGTATGCAGCTAAGTTTGGTGTCGAAAGTAACACCTAAGTCATTAATTTCAGAAACAGATTCGAGAATGGAGTTATTGATTGTGTAATTGAAAAAAAATGGATTTTTTATTTTAAAAAATCTCATAGTTATGCATTTATTAACATTGAGGTATAGCTTGTTATCGCTACACCACTCAACTAATTTTGACAAGTTCGCTGAGAGAATATAACAGTCATTCAGGCTTCTAATTGCTTTAAAAAGTTTCAAATCATCTGCGAACATAAGTATGTCGACGTCTTTAAAAATATTACTAATGTCGTTCACAAAAAAGATGAATAATACAGGTCCGAGGTGGGAACCTTGCGGAACACCACTGGATGCAAAAAAATCATATGATGATTCTCCATTTAGTTTAACACTAAGTTTTCGGTTTGAAAGATAGCTTATAAACCAAAGCAACATGTTACCACGAACTCCAGCTTTAAACAGTTTTTCTACAAGAATGTTTATATATTGAAGTAGTTTATATATTATATTTATATATAGTTTATATTTATTGGAAAATGTAAGTAAAATGTATGTTATAAAAATGAACTAGCTGTAAAATAACTCCTACGCCAAGCTCAAGAGCTAGTACTCTTCATTGGCGTAGAATTTCAAAAATCATGTATCTTTTCATTAAAAAAAAAAAAAAAAAAATGGCGTGAGAAACCTTATCGAACGCCTTGCTGAAGTCAGTGTAAATTGAGTCAACTTGAAGCTTCTTCGCCATTGCATCGGAAATAAAATATTGATATAGAATGTGGTTAGTTAGTGTTGACTTGCCGGTCATAAAACCATGCTGTTCATGACATATATTATATTTAAATGAGCTGGCTATTTTATCCAGAATCAGCTTCTCAAACAGTTTTGGAATTGTTGATAGTATGCATATAGGTCTATAATTAGTTACTTCGTATTAGTTATAGGTCTATAATTATGAAAAATAATAGATATGAAAGAGAAAAGAAAAAAGGAAAACGAAAAAAAAATAAAAATTATAACTTACTGCTTAAACTCTCATCATTTATTATATTCTAGTCTAATCTATTGACTATCCGTTATTTGTATTATCATTACCACAGTAAATAGAAACAAACACCTACTTCTCGAAGATCCTCGGAGAGGTATCTCAATTGAATTTCAATTACACACAGCGATGGTTCGCCTCGGTAAACTAGCAATTATGTATTTATTGTTAATCTTTTGAACACGAGATGTTTTAATGAAGTTCAAAGTTTGTCAAATAAACTAATCGATGTCTTTTCAAACTGCGAACCTCTTGGATCATATTATATTACACTCACAACACTATCGTAGAATTCGTAGTAATTATCATTTAATTATCATAACTCAAAACCTTTTTAAAACTGGTCAAGTTCTTTTACAGATCTCAGAAGAAAATGCTTGTGAGACTATTCTTTGGAAATAGTCGAAGTTTTCTCGTGAAAGTCGTGATCACAGTATCACATGACCACAATAGAGAAAAGCTTTTACGTTTTTGCTGTAAAAATTGTAGCTTCATAGGATTATTACGAATTTCGAACAATTACTGAGGTAATATTTAAAAATTCATCACTATTTGACTACTAACTTTTCTTACGTATGCATTGTGTCTGTGGCATAATATCACTTAGAGTGCGCTCTGGTACATTTGGTATGATTGAATTCGTTATTATTATTTTATATTTTCGGAATCCAAATAATTCTTGGAACTTGTTAGAGGCAATCAAATACAGACCTCTTATTATTATAATAAGAATACGCATCTTCGTACTGCATAATGAGAGTTTCATAATTAGACGACAATAGGTGGCCTTTGTTACTAAATTGCTGATTCTCGATTTCTCTTATCTTTATCATTATTGTAGTAAATTTGCTGCTCTAACTAAAAAATACAAATTAAAAAAATAGTGTGCAGTGGTTGATAAATTAGATACATAAAAATAACATTAGAAAAATGTGTAAAGAATACAAATAACAAACCAGAAAATTGGTTATAATGGTTAGGCGACATTTTCATTTTTTTTTCATTCATATTGTTTGTGCAAACTTAACATACAGAGTTAAGGTACGTACTTGACTTACTATTATAACCAGTGATCTTGACATTATTTGGAGTAAAAAATTTAAATGAAATTTTGGTCTCCGGTAATAATTTTGATATTTTTTTTTTACAAAAACTTAAATATTATGCATTGGACAGTTGGAGGCGGGGTAAGAGGTTGGGCGGATACTTGGTTAGGTGACCATTGCCGACTTGCGGTTTGATTTTGAAAAAAAAAATTTGGAAACAAAAAAGTCATTGAAAAAGTAAAAAAAATACATTTTTTACTCGAAATAATGCCAGGAATTTTATTAAAATAAGTCAAATTCATCCCTTTTGCGGTGACCGGATAACTCAGAATGAAACCAACCAGAACCACCTCAGAAAAGTCATTAGAAAAAATTATTAAAAATTGGTTAAGTAGGTTACGTTAGGTTAGGATTATGGGCTATTATAAAATTATTTTTTTCATAGCTTTTGATGACTTTTCAAAGAGGTGTCGAGTTGACTTTATTCTCAGTTGGCATGGAACCCACTTTACACCCTGTGTAAAAATGAATGTTTTTTTGTTTGTCCCTTATGCGGTACCTAAACCATTCATTCAATTGCGATGAAACTTTGGTGATTTGTCGTGCGCATGCCCGCGATGGTTTCTCTATATATATATGGCAAGTATTTCTATAATGGTTATGTCTGGCGTCGTGAAATTTTTTATAAAAATATTGTAATAGGTGGCGCGTTATTTGAAAATGGAGTGTATTTCATATAGTTTGGCAGCAGGGAGGGCAGACGGGAAGAGGAAGTTTATCCAGGAGGGGGGGGGGGCGAAAGAGAGGGGGAGGTTTGCGAGAGGGGGAACGAAGGAGATAGAAGGCAGGAAAGGTGGAAGGGGAACGTGGGAGGGGAAAGCGACATGGGACAAGGAACGCGGGCGGGAATGGCGCGGGAAAAGGGATGCATGGAAAAGGACACGCAGGGGAGAGATTGAGAGCGAAAGAGGGGCAAAGGGAAGGTTTCAAAGGATACATAATAGCGGTAGGGGATGGAAAGGTGTAAATTTGGAAAATCCATGCTTTTCACACGGACATGCCTGTTCACGCGTCGGAAAACCTTCCGACTTCCGCTTCCAAAAACCTACTGATTTATTCGTGTATGCGCTAGACAGAAAAACAAAAACTATTCCCGTGTGTCCCAAATCACTTCAATGAATAGAATTACAACACTTTTTTTCTTTATTTGAGTGGCATTGCAACGCGTACGGCATAAATGCACGCAACTCTATTAATGGAGGACTGAACTCAGTTGGCGCCCACAAAAAACTGTCCAAAGAAGCTAAGTTAGCCGTCCATAATGGAGTGCTGGTACCTATCCTGATGTATGGCAGTGAGGCATGGAACTGGCAAAGGAAGTATGAAAGTAGACTGAATGCTGTAGAAATGAGATCCATGTATGAGACGATGTATGAATGTGAACGAGGCAAGGAGTGTGTGCCAAGATCGAGTTTTTTGGCACTCCGTCCTCTCTGCCTACCCCTGCGGGAAACGGCGTGATGGTCAGTTATTTTGCAACGCATGCCGTGAACTCGCTAGTTATTTTATAAAAAAAACCTTTGAAAAGCATCCCGCCAAGTATTCGAAGTCTCTTTGGTGGCTTTTATTGGACGGTTGAGTGTAATAGTTAGCTTCATCACAAAGAGTAACCTTTCTACCATTTTACTTCCTTACCTGTCTCTGCCTTGCTACCATCTCTCTCTCTTCTTTCCCTCTCTGATTTCTTTTAGGACTGAAACAAAATTTTAAAATCACGACGGATTCACCGTTTATAATATCACAAAATTTCAACTATCAGGATCAAAATAATAATAAAATAATGTTTGTCTTTTGAGCAAGTCATGATTCGGATGCGATTGAGAGGCCACCTTCGCTCTACAGTAACAGTTTGTTGGTTTGTGTGCTGTCTTGTGTATTGTGATGAATCACAGAACAAAGACGCACCGCGCCGCGATAATTGCGGTCCGCGTCTCAAGCAATTTGCGTTCTTTTAGTCCGCCCGACCCGAGACCCGCGACCCACCACCACGTGGGCGGGTTTAGCAACAGACGGATTCAAACAAACAATAGGTAGGTGGTATGTTACTCATACTCATATGGCAAGCAAGCGCACGTGCTCGTAGGTAGATTATCTCTTTCATACGTTTTTTAAAGCAAAGTCAGGTGCCTATAATCAATTTTATCCTTTTTTTAAATTTTGTTTCCTTAAGGGCGATTAACCAGCGGCCGAGAATTCAAATTTCGTCGAAACACGGTCTTGCGATTGTGCCCTTTCAACTGCAAAGGGCGGTCCCGATGAGAAAGATTAATTGTTCTCCGTATCAGCATTTTCAAATAATAACTCAATATCGATTTTATTGCAATAAGAATTTGTTTTGATATTTACCTATATTAAAAAAATCTGCCCTGATGATGGACACTGCAACGATGTCCGAAACGTTGGCTAATGAAGGAGGTAGCGCAACACGGCATAACACCCCAAAAACAAATAACGAAAATGCTTTTGGCCGTGAAAATCTTATATCGTATCTGATATATGTTAGGCTGATAGAGATATCGAAAGAAGGGTAAATGCAGGTAACTCCATTAATGGAGGACTGAATGCTGTTGGCGCTAATAAAAAACTGTCAAAAAAAGCGAAGCTAGCAGTCCACAATGGAGTCCTGGTACCTACCCTGATGTATGGCAGTGAGGCATGGAACTGGCAGAGGAAGGATGAAAGTAAACTGAATGCTGTTGAAATGAGATCCCTGAGACGCATGTGTGGTAAAACCATGTATGATCGTGTTAGAAATGTGGATATCCGCAAAGAATGTAAGGCTGATGTAAGTATAATGAGCAAAATTAAGAAAGGGACCCTCAGATGGTTTGGGCACGTAGAGCGAATGAGCGAAGAAAGTAGTGTAAAAAGAATATATGATGCAAATGTGAATGGTAGAAGAAGTCGGGGACGCCCGAGGAAGACATGGCACGATCAAGTGAATCAGATACTTGAGACGGGCCATGTCAAAAGTCAGAATAATAGAAGAGTATGTATGAGACGATGTATGAATGTGAGTGAGGCAAAGAGTGTGTGCCAAGACCGAGTTGTTTGGCGGTCCGTCCTCTCTGCCTACCCCTGCGGGGAAACGGCGTGATGGTTAGTTAGTTTAGTTAGTTAGTTATATATGTTAGTTTGTAAGATCGTAAATAAATAGACAAACTGAAGTGTTTTCGTCACACAACGCGTGCTGGGATCTTTTTTTAAAGATTTTACTTGAACTAAAATTAAAATTCTGAAAAGTAGCTTTCCTAGGTAATAAATTAATTTATTTTATGTACGAGTGTTTAATTTGAAATGTTTATTGAAAATTTAACAAATCTGCCAACGACCTGCGGTATAACCTTATTATACTAAAATTTTTAAAAAATTCTCAAAATTTAAAACATAGGTACCTTTACTTGATAAAAGAACAATCTTTCGAAATCGATTTTTTTTTTGCGTAAAAAATTCATTTAAAAAATGACATATTTCCGGTTGTGTCTAGTTATTTTGACTCGCAATCCGAAGGTCGCGGGATCGAATCCCGGCGTGGCAAATAAATTTTATTTGATTAATTTGTGCCTTCCACAATTTATTCACTTAAAATAATATATAGTTTATTTGCGGCACGTTACAGAGTGGCAGATACTCTCAGTATCGTCCTGGTGTAAGACCACCATTCAGAATTGAAACGTTGCTTGAAATGGCTTTAGCCGTGTTTGGTGACCAGATCTCGATAGCCAGGTACTTCCCCACCTTTCTCTTCCCTATCTCGTTCCCCTCCCCATTACCTTCAGCCTCACAATATACCCCAATTGGGGACGCCATAGTTTCACTGGCTCCAGACGGACAACTCTTGTGCGGTATTCATCTTAATAACGAAAGTTCAATGGGATAATTATCTTCATTTTTTAAGAAATGTTTAATCAAATCATTACGTTTAAAAATTGTTAACTTTCGCAAATCCACTTTTGTAAAACGTGAAAACTCACTCAACTTGTGGCTTCGATCATTGGATCATTGAAAATAAGTGAGATAAGATCCGCTAGGATTACATTTCACAATTTTTGTAACGATTTGTACCTAAATAAATTATCCAATTACAGATTTCAGCTTTATAAAAGTTCCCTTGTTGTCTGTTGGTAGTGCTAAAAACCTTTTAATTTGTCTTTAAAAACCTTTTAATGACGGTGATGATAATGGTTACAGTAAGTAGAGGAATTTTTCTTTCACTGATAGTTGTGGGAAGAGCGAGGGTTTTCACCTAAGAATCAATCAATTTGGGAGGCGGGTATGGGTACCAATTTGGAAGGTGGGTGGGTGGGCCCCGGGAACTAAATAACTAACACCTCTGCCATATGTCACCCCAAGTGGTTCGCTACGTTTGGCGACTTATGGTGGTCTTACACCAGGGCGATACTGAGAGTATCTTCCACTCTGGAACGTGCCGCAAATATACTTCATATTATTTTAAATGAATTAATTGTGAAATAACACAAATTAATCAAACAACATTTATTTACCCACGCCGGGATTCAATCCCGCGACCTTCGGATTGCCAGTCAAAAGCCTTACCGCTAGATTACGCCGCGTCTGCCCACCCACTGCATGGCAAGTCGGATCGGGAGAGACTGGTTGAGGGAGATCTTTTGACCTCTCCAGGAGGACCCTCTCGGAACATTGCCTCGGACCGCAGTGGTATTCATACGTCCGTCACTCATAGACACACTGACCCGCAAATCCCTATCCACCCCTCAGATATTCTTTCCTTCCCAGAACTTCCCCACCTTCCTCTTCCCTATCTCCTTCCCCTCCCCACTACCTTCAGCCTCACAACATACCCCAATTGGGGATGCCATAGTCCCACTGGCTCCAAACGGGAGCAGTTGGGACTCTTGTGCGGTATTTATGTAAAAAAAAACTTCCTCTTCTTCCTTTCCCTAAAAATACCCTCCACACGGCATCCCCAAAGATGACATAGGCCCTGAGGGGATTTTTTTCCTCAGTGGAGTTAAAAAGCAGATACAGCACCATCTGAAAAAAATGTAAATTGTAAAGTCATTTTGAGATAAATTGGTAACAGCGCTTGCTGAATGAATGAGTGATGAAATCTGTTACGCATATAGATGTAGTATTTAGAACATAATCTATCTATGGAAAACAACGAGTCCCTTCTTTTCACTGCTTGTTGTTCGTATGGACGTCAGCCAAGTAGGCGCGAGCCACCTTGCTTATCCTCTGCCAAAGGCAATGGCCCAAGCCCACACTTTTATTTCATTTTACATTTAATCTCATTAGTTATGCAAATTCGTCATGGTGACAGTCGGGCTGCTCCGCCGAAACAAGGCGATAACCAATTACCCGCATTTTATGTACCGTTGATAATAAGTTATCTCTAAACGTATTGTAATTAGGTCGAAGTATTTAATACGTCACCTCATCGTAAAAAACAGTTAACTCAATAATTTCGGCTGTTTAGCGCTAAAATACATAATTTAGTTCCGCTTATACTTTATTCGCGGTTTGTATTTTGTTGTTCCGGTGCGCGGCAAAGCGTTCTCACGTATTTCGCATTGAATCGTTGTAACTTTAGTTAGGTACCTGGACTGTACAATGTATGCAGTTGTTGTGTTTATGTTTGTATTTTATTGGTGGACCTCGTTGATGAACACAAACATAGTAATATAATTCCGTGTTCCGTGTCTTGCTCTTGCCATCTCTAGAGTGGATATACGCGCGAACTTATTGCAGTGAGCATCAGGTCAGTCTAATAGTCTGCTATCTGTTCAGTACTTGCAATGGTACGAGTACCGGCACTGGTATACGTGTCAAAATTATTGTCACGAATCTCCCTTGTGAGATGATAATATACAGTACCTAAACATTAGGTAGATAATATCTGACAATTATTTGGCTGCAAACTTCGATCAAGTATATCCTTGGTCGAAGGCTGCAAATCAAGACACCTTAGTCAGGAGCCCCTTCGCTCTTGCAAAGCTTTTTGAAGTGCGATTAGCGATTTGAAATTCGGATGAAACGGAAATGTGTCACAACTCAGTTCTACACAAATACTCGGTTCTAATATAATGCGATAAATTCGCACTTCGACGCGGGCCTTCGATAGCGCAATGGGCAAGGCGCCTGACAAGTCTCAGCGGCCAGAGAGACAGACATCGAGCGAACGGAGGTTCAAATCCTACGAAATCCGAAAATTTTTATTTTTATTTTTGTGAAATCAATATCCAATCTTCAAACCACTTTTAAATAAACAGGCAAAATAAAAGAAAGTGACATCTAGCGAGTTTCTAGTTTCACTTCTACTGCGTGTGAATTACATAGATTTTTTTCTAAGTTTTACCCTTTTACCTCTGAGTTAATTACATTCACAACGTTTTGCTCAAACGTTAAAAGGAATCGCGGAAAGATGATATTTTAAAAGAACATAAACATTCATTTTAAACCTGTGTCAGCATCCCATAGTAAGGAGGATTATGACTTTAAGTATTTAATTGTCTTTCTAACTTTATAATATACCTACTAGGTATATCATAAAGTTGTTAAAGTCCTCGGCGTTGCCTGGATTTTACGCAAAGTTTTTCGAAATAAATGTATACAGTAAATTTCCTCTAATATTGAACGTCAAGTGTGCAAAATTTCATCATTCTCGGAATAAAACTGTAGATTTACTATTCTATTTTCGGATTGAGTTAGGTTACGGCAATTTTTTTTCATAAATTTTAGTGATTTTTTAAAGGGGTGTTAAAATTGCACGATTTTGAGTTGTCATGGAACCCAATTCATCACAATACCACAATTTGAATATAGTACCTACTCACAAAAGACTATATAAAAAACGAGTGTGCTTTAGACCACACGACTGAAGTAAAATTTCACTAACTTATATCTCCCTCTCAACTTCCGTTCGCCACGCCCGATCACACTTTTCATAACGCTCTCGTAACGCATTCACCAGCTTACTCCACAAGTCAAGCGTGCGAAGAAAAGTTTTACTTAAATAAAAAAAACAAACAAAAAACCATGTTGTCCATAAAACATGATACACAGCGACTAAGTTCATCATAGATAACTTTGATCCAACATTATTCCAATCTTACATGACCTGCAAATAACTTTTACACCTTTACTCATGGTTTGTACGATATCATCTAGGACCTAGGACAATCTAGGTTTCAATCAATCCCTTTTGGTGCCCTAATACTGCTTTTAGTATCTGAGCATCAAATCACTATTCACTTGACACTCAGTAAATTACAAATATCTTATTATCAGTTTAGATTTTTTTATTCATAATAAAATTATTTTATTATTTATTTACATTTTTAAATTAAGTCCCGTTAAACTGATAGATTGTAGTATAATTATTTAATTTCAATTTGGCGGAAGGTAGTTTCGCCTTTCGAAGGTATTACCTTAGTAAACAGTTAGGTACTGTTTAAATAAACAGCAGATTTTTAAAAACTTTTTTTTAATCGTAAAAATTTATTTCATTATTAACGCCTTTTGGCCTTTAAATAACATATGAATAACGTATGAGGTATGATTACAGTAAGAAAAAGACAGCTCTAGTGAGCGTGTAAAATAGCAAAGAATGGAAAACAAAAGTTGAGAACATCTGTGGATAACAAAGTAAACGATGTGATCCTGTTAATAATACAATATTGCAATGGTGAAAATAATGTATATAATGTATGTAAATAACTTAACGTGAAAATGATAGGTATATATTTCAAATTGAGAAGATGTCTATTTTTTACAGGAAATAAATTAAGTTCCAATGAAACAATAAAATTAAGACTACCTGTAAATAACATACCATACCATTAAAAAAAATAAGTTTTTAAAATATACCAATCATAATACAGCATACGAGTATAAACAGTACAAAAATAATATTAAGAAATTAAGAAAAAAAAATTACTTTATTCTACATAACAAAAACAATGAATGCAAATATCGATTTCCACACACTTTCCGCACTGAAAACAATTTGAAATTGCAAATACGAATGAATAAATTAACATTATGTGACTAACTTGACACAGGCGAACATTCCATTATCTTATCGATTCCTAATTATTGAACTATGTGTGTATTACGTATTCGGTGTATTTTGTCACTTCGTATCAGACCCACATAATGTCACCAAAATAATATATGTGTTTATATTCGTGGCTGGAATACGGAAAACAGGAGAAAAGCGGAAAGACTATTTATAGTGCTCTCAATACTCGTATATCGAGCCAATGACAATTAAAATCATTCCAATGCGGGCTACACAGTTCACTAGATTTATGGTGGGGAATCCTCTATAACCAACATAACATTTAGTTTACCAGCTTGTTTACCAGATTATTATTTTTTTTTAAATGTATATATTTCATTAACATATCCACAAAAAACATTATATCAGCTTTTGAAATTCTGTAATTAAAATATATTGTGTTTCTAGCTGACCCGACAAACGTTGTTCTGCCATATAAATCAGTTCTGTCTAAGGTGATGGAACGTGTGATCAACGACAAACTGCTCACATACCTCGAGAAGAACAAAATAATTAACGACCGTCAATACGGATTCCGTCGGAACCGCTCGTGCGGTGATCTTCTCGCGTATGTGACGCATGTTTGGGGGCGATGCCTGGAACGTTTCGGTGAGACCCAAACGGTTGCACTGGACATCTCCAAGGCCTTTGACCGGGTTTGGCACCGAGGACTTGTCAACAAGCTGCATTCTTACGGACTTCCCGCATCCTTGTGTACGTGGATTGCCGACTTCTTGAGGGGGAGGTCGATTCAGACGGTAGTCGATGGTTTCACCTCTTCCTCACACTCGATAAATGCTGGCGTCCCGCAGGGATCGGTTCTGTCTCCAACTTTGTTTTTGTTGCACATCAACGACCTTTTGTCATGTGCACCAATTCACTGTTATGCGGACGACAGTACAGTTCATGATAGCTTTTTGTTTGACAAGCCCCCAAAGGGCTCACAAACTCCAACAGCTCGTAGGGCTTTGAAGCAAAGAATGGACGGCTACCTCGAGAGTGTTTTCTCTTGGGGTAAAAATAATCTCGTTGAATTTAATGTTTCAAAGACCCAATCTTGTCTGATTACGTCCAAAAGGGATCGAAATGAAAATCTAGTCTCTTTCAACGGAAGCAATCTTCCGAACAGGCCCTCCATTGATATGCTTGGTGTAACCCTAAGTGACCAGCTCAGGTATGGGGGCTCCATCGAAGCCAGAGTAAAGCTAGCCTCCCAAAAACTGGGCGTACTGTACAGGGCCCGCAGATACTTTAATAGTACACAACTGCTAACCCTGTACAAATCGCAAGTGCGCCCCACGGTTGAATTTGGCAGCCACCTCTGGTCTGGAGTTCCAAAATACCTGAAAAATACCCTCGACTCTGTGCAGAAACGGGCGGTCCGTTTGATAGATTCTCCCATCTTAACAGACGGATTGCAATCTTTAGAGCACAGGCGTCGGGTGGGAATGCTATCCTTGTTCTACCGGTATTACAATGGAAGATGCTCCGAGGAACTAGCATCATTGATCCCTTCGGCACCGGTGCATAGTCGGGAAACACGCCAAACGCGTGCCCAACATTTGTACACAGTTGACATTTGTCACATGAGAACGGGTCGTTTCTTCGACTCATTCTTGTGTTCAACAGCTCGGCTGTGGAATGATTTGCCGGCCTCTGTGTTTCCTCCTTCCTACAACATGGGTCTCTTCAAGACCAATGTTCATTCCTTCCTCTCCTCAAAAAGACCCTCCACACAGCATCCCAGATGACATAGGCCCTGAGGGAAATTATTTTTCTCAGGGCCTCCTGTGTGGAGTTAATGTAAAAAAAAAAAAAATTATTTCTAGCGAATATTTTGGATGTTAAATAAAAAAAATCGAATGTATTGTAAGTGTGTGGGGATGGGATCTATGACAGAAAGAGGAATGGAGCGCTGTAGACGATGACCGCTGATAAAAATATAAAAAAAACACCAATTTACATAAGTAGGAAAATGAAATGAAGAAAATCCATATCTAATTCGAAGAGCAATTGAGTGAACGATTTTTTTTTCAGTCCGTCTTTAGGCAACACAAATAAGCTCGATGGTTTGCCCACGCGAGAACTTGATGCCGAATACTATATATCATGAAAGTTCGATGAGGCGGTCGTAGCGCCATATGTCATTGAACAACATAAATAATTTCGTTCTGTTTGAAATACGAAAGACGGTTAAATTCGTTCGTACAAAATTACTAAAATCGCGATTAAAAAATAGGAGGATGGGGGTTAAAATTTGGGGTTGTAGGTAGATATATTTTGATGCCAAATAAAAAAAAAGTAGGAACATCCTAATCACCTAGTGGTATGAAATGTACTTTAAAACCTATTCTCATACCTACCAAATATACATAAAAAAATCATAAAAATCGGTCAAGCCGTTTCGGCGGAGTGCGACCACAAACACCGTGACATGAGATTTTTATATATAAGATTTGTACGCGCTTGTTGTGGAATCTCATTATTATGTACCTACTTCTCACTATTGTCAGCTCTTCTATTCCTAATATAAATATTAGGACCAACTCTAATTATTTACAACCTACTTATTAAATAAATGTAATAATATTAATTTTATTTCTCCTACGTCTATATTCTTAAACTAACTAACCATCACGCTGTTTCCCCGCAGGGGTAGGCAGAGAGGACGGACCGCCAAACAATTCAGTCTTGGCACACACTCTTGGCCTGATTCACTTTCATACTTCGTCTCATACATACTCTTATTCTGACTCTTGACATTACCTGTCTCAAGTATCTGATTCACTTGATCGTGCCACGTCTTCCTCGGACGTCCCTGACATCTTCTACCATTCACATTTGCGTCTGACATTACTTTCTTCGTTCATTCGCACAACATGCCCAAACCATCTGAGGATCCCTTTCTTAATCTTACTCATTACGCTTACATCAGCCTTGCGTTGTTTGCGGATCTCCACATTTTTTCACACGATCATGCATGGTCACACACATGCGCCTCAGGGATCTCATTTTAACAGCATTCAGTCTGCTTTCATCCTCAGTTCCATGCCTCACTGCCATACATCAGGGTAGGTACCAGCACTCCCCCCACCCCTTACCCCTCCCCACACCCACCTCCCTCCTTCTCCTTTCCCCTTCCTTCCATCCCCCTCTCCCTCCCCTAATCCCCACCCCCCACCCTCCTCCCCCTCCCCTTCCCCCCTCCACCAACACCCTCCCAACATCCCCTCCCCCCTCCCCAATCCCCTCTCCCACCTCTCGCACGCCACTCATTCATTCCTGATACATTCAGTTTTCAAACTGCTCGCTTGCCATCTATTATATTTTTTTATACAAATTTCATAATGCCAGAACTCAACGGTAGTTTTACACAAAATATCGAACAAAAAAAAAGAATTATCCAATTTGGTGCAGTTATTCGGGTTTGTGCGCATATGTACATTTCGGTGATTCATTTTTAGAGATAGTTCTTAAATACGACGCCAACAAAGAACTCTTTTTAGGGTGAATTGCCTAATTAAAAAAAAAATCGTTTCCATGGCGACAATTGGTTTGCTTTTTTTCTGACGTTTGCAATAAATCGATTTTGTTAGGGACAGAAAACGCACGATAAATAAATTCATAACGCCAGAGATTATTCATAACGCCAGAGCTTACCAATATATATAGCCTATAATACTCGCAAATAATTTCTATTAGTGAAAGAATTTTTAAAATTCATCAGTAGTTTTTGCTTGAAAGAGTAACAAACATACATCCAGACATCCATACACCCATACGCTTTTATAATATTGGTAGGATATAACGTATTCAAAAACATTATGTAGGCGCTCATAATCCGCATGCAGTAACATTCGTGGTTCCTCAAGGATCCCATTTAGGACCAATCTTCTTTATAATATTCATAAATAATCTCACAGCATAACTTTTTTGTAAATGTTTATTAAGGGCGGACGATTTAAAAAACATGACAAGTGCACAATATATAACAAAATGCACTATAGAGAAAAGAGGGGACTAAGCTTTTACATTGCGAATAAATAGAAAGAATACACAAATAATGTGTAAGGTAAAACTATAATTCAGGTAACTCTAAAAAACATGCAAACTTTTGTTAAATATATCGTATTTGGGATGAATTTGTTTCCAAGTGTACATAGTTGAGAAATAGATACTTGGTAGTTTGTCCCGGAATGATTGTTGCAAAATAATATATTTTGATCATTGAAGACAAAATTAATTTGAAAAAGAAAAAGATGCGATCGCATCAAGGATTTTTTTTGAAATACGCAATTCAATCTAAAAAGGGTGCATACATTTTCATTAAGTATAAAATGTACCTAATGATATTATAACAATTTTAGCGCGGATCCGTGAAAAATCATGGGATATTATAATTCCAATTTGGAAAACGCCATTTTAACACGAGTTAAAAGATTATATTATTATAGGTAGACATGTACCTACTTTATCGGTAGTCTCAATAAGTATTCTTCACAAAACCGATTCAAATTTTGAAAATGACATTTAAATTAAAAGCAACGTGAGCGTGAATAATTTCATAAACGCACATATAACCGAAATAAGTATTTTTTTATTTATTTAAGAAGAAACATAATGGTAGATATAATATTCTAATCTCAGTATTATCCTGGTATCACCATTCGGTATCGGAATGGAGCATATGGATCTAGTGATTAGATCTGAGTAGTCAAGTAGGTATCTACCTACTTTCTATTTATTGTTATTAAGTTTAATTTGTAAAACTCCATTTTAATTTTTATTTCTTTTATATATTTAATAATAATATTATTATTAGGCTAAAGTTCGGTTTATGGGAGATGGTCCAAAAAAAAAATTTTTTTTTTATACTAATTATGGGCCAGAAAATCCGAATCTGAAAGAATTAGGCGGCGGCAAGCAATATTAACTGAATTACACGACTTTAAAATTTTCTATACACACACACATGAAAATAGTCATTTTGGAAGCATTTTGACACACGAAGTACGAAGATCATAGAAAAACAAGAAATGTACAAAAACATGTGCCGGCAGTGTTACCAGCTCTCAAAAATATTTATCCCTATATCAATAACTTAAAACTTTCCGACACGATAATTCCTCACATAATTCATCACATAACACATTAACCTGATGAATTACGACTATCTCAACGGCCGTATTCTTAAACCAAAAGTATGAAAATTCGTAGTCTTAAAGTTTCAGATTCGGATTCCCCGGCCCATAGTTAGTATAAAAATAACTAGTTTGATTTTCTAGGAATCAAAATGCTTCCAAATGGCTATTTTTCCTGTGTGTGTATAAAAAATTTTAAAGTCGTGTAATTCAGTTAATATTGCTTGCCGCCGCTTAATTCTTTCAAATTCGGATTTTCCGGCCCATAATTAGTATAAAAAAAAAAAAAATTTTTTTTTGGACCATCTCCCATAAACCGAATTTTTTCCTATTATTATTCAATTTATAAAAACAGTTTATTTATAAATAGGTTCTGCTCTGTAATTATTTTACGCGTGACGGCTGTTTCGCCTTCGGAAGGCATTATCAAAGTGTCTACTTTCTTCCTTATGAAGATAATACATAGTAGGTGGAAGTGAAACATTTGCAGATTATTCGTAACCAGAAATGTTTCCGACTATTTGGCTATAACGGATACTGCCGAACGTGTGATGTTAGTTAGTAGTGGCTTTGGAAATTTTTGCAAGGGCAATGGCCATATTATTAATTTTCAAACTTTGTATTTTGATCATTAGCGTCCACAGAATATAAAATATGGTCAATATTTTATTATTCTAGTTCGTGATTAAAACATCACATGAGCCTCGGGGCAGAGCAATTAACAACAAATATTGCTTCAACATCGTAAACATTTCACTAATGATTAAACCGGGCAACACGCAATCAACGTCAGAATCCATAGCCCCTTAAATACCTAAAAGCACCACAAGTTGTCAAAAAGTTCTTTCCAATATCAACATATTGACTGGTTCGTTGATAAATTATTGCAAACTCATCATTTACCATTTCAATATTAATATTATGGGATTTTGAAATTAAAGACTCTGATCTCGAATCTCTTTGAATCGGATATTGTCAAGAGTAGGTACCTATATAAATTTCAGAACCGAAACTTTGCTAGAAACGGCTTTAGCCTTGTTTTATTGTTTAGTGACCGGATCTAAAATATATAAGCATGTTCCCCCACCCCCGTTTCTATCTAATTATCTTCATGGTATTTTTAACATTAGGCCACTGAAATTATCAATTTTAATGGATATACTAAAAAAAATTGAAATGTCAAATATAGAGATATTAACATTCCGATGGATGGATCGTTCGCCTTACAGACATCGACAGTCTGTCAATTATCCGTAACGGAATAGCAGAATCAAACTAAGAGTGTTTAACTTTGATAAACAAAAATTAAAAAAAAAACACTAAAAACGACTTCAAAAAATGCACTAAAAAGTTAAAAAAATATTTTCATATTCTTCTACAACTTCATAATCAACTTACTTTTTCTACTCATCAATATGTAGGTACGATTATTATTTTTGGAGTCGGTGTCAGTCAAGGTAGGTTTGTAACTACATACATAGTTATAGGTGAGATGTGCTTGTGTCGCACGAGCGACTTGACGAGGCGAGAGGCGAGAGCGGGGCCGCGGCGTGAGGGGAGCTGTCAAGTGAACACGCCGGGCCGGGTACCTTTGCTGACACCGACTCCAAAAATTAAAATCGTACCTACATATTGATGAGTAGAAAAAGTAAGTTGATTATTAAGTTGTAGAAGAATACGAAATTATTTTTTTACTTTTTAGTGCATTTTTTGAAGTCGTTTTTTGGTTTTGTTAAAATTTTTGTTTATTTTTTGATTTTTAGTGAATCTGAAGTACACTAACTAATTTGTTTGAATATGGGTAGACCTACTAAACGTGCTGCTCATATGAGACAGACATAAGGGAACGTACCCATACTACGTGACCAACTTTTTGCAATTTTTAACCCCCCTCCCCCTGGTGACCATAACCTAAGCAACCAGCCGCTCATTTGTACCAAGCGTGACATTTTGAAGACCCCCCCCCCCAAACGTGTCACGTAGTATGGGTACGTTTTAACAGTGGTGTTTTAAGTAATTAATGTAAAAAATATTTAATCTTTCGGCTGTCTAAAATACATATGTCTAATCTATTCTCTTCTTTTCGCCAGATTACACCAGCTGCGTCCGGGACTACTCACGCCGGTTTAGTTACGGAGTGACTCTTCTACAAACAGTACCTGTCCTGTGCTGAACCCAGAACTAGGTAATATTCCCAGCTCGTCTAGTGTCTAGTGTGTAGTATGTTGTGATAGTGTGACTCTATGCTACAGTATGATTAAGGAGCTAGTTCGGCAGGGGCCAGTGACATAAGTGAAGTGCAGTGCGGTGAATGGTAATGAAGCGCAGGATTAGGAATGAACCGTTAACCTCCGCGGGTGGACGCTGCATACATTACTACTATTGCAGAACTATGATTAGCCATCAGCCATCAATGTGATCAGTGAACAACGAACTGTGATCGGCGTTCAGCATTCAGTTCACGCAATGCCGGGCACGTAGACTGCTATGGAGATACCGAGGAGCAAATTGCAGGTAAATAACAATCCATTAATCATTTGTTTATTAAGGTGCACATTGTTTTATTGATGAATTTGACTACTTTGTTCAAGGTTGGGAACCAGGTTGCGCCAAAACCCTTTTTGTGCCATCTATTTTGGATCACAACATTTTATAAAATTCGTTGTTGGGGTTCTCCCGGCTTTGCTCAGGGAGTTGATGTGAGATTGAACTGACGTTCGAACACACGACGGATCTTGCTTTATATACCTACCCCTACCAATGGGTAGCTTCCCCCATACAAAAATATTCTGCGAATAGTCTACAATGTTCCAGAATATTCCACAACATTCAAGAGTGTTGTGTAATGTTCCACAATCATCTGGGATGTTCCGAGATGTTCCCGAACGTTCCTGATGATTCCCGAACATCCCACAACATTCCAGAATGTTCCAGGATGTTCTGGAATGTTGCAGAATGCTCTCGAATAATCTCAAATGTTCTGGACGGTTCTAGAAATTTTTAGAGGGCGGAACTTCTAGCCCTTATATCTTCAAAAGCACGCCCTTCAGGTAAAAACGGGAACCTTCTTCATGGATTGAGGATATATAGCTACCACATCATGTAACTCCCTTAATCGTACCGAGAATCGTTTGTGAATTTTAGCGGCACGCACTTTGTAGTACACTTTCTTTTATAATATACTAGCTGACCCGATCACGCGTTGCTGTGGCTAACGAAGCACAACGCCATCTACTGGTTTGTTACCCAACCTTTATAACCACGATAAATTAACTCACACCGCCATCTGTTAAATTGTATACAAATCAAATTCACACAGCCCTCTTGCCAGCCCGCTCGTCCACCAAATACAGATTATATATTTCAATCAATTTACACACAAACTTGACAAATTATATACCTAAACCTTCCTCATGAATCACTCTATCTATTGGTGAAACCGCATGATAATCCGTTCAGTAGTTTTGGGTAAGATATTGATTAAGTTATTTGATTTATCGGCGCGTATTGTGTGAAATGGATAGGCATAAATTCATGTAAATGAATCAGAGTAATTTTTTTTTGCACCATTTCAATAAATACACAATCTACATGTTCTCTTCGTTTGTATAAGTCGTATACTAAAGATAAACATAGATCGTTAAGAGAGGGCTTAGAGGTTAAATGTCGGGAGGAGGGAGGTTATAAGGTTTCGCCATAGACATCCAAATTTAATAGACGAGAAGATACAGATGAGGGGGTAAAACCAAACTATGGGGGGAAAGATGACTGTGATTCGTTAAAAAATCAATCTGACTGTATATAGGCATCTCGCATTATAATATCACCATTTAGTTCTTAAAAGCAAAATCTGCTTTTGAATGAACAGACCTTTTTACATGGGAGCGCGAATTGCTCTCCACGTTTTTAACATATTTGCGAAGTCCATATGCGAAAAAGTAAAGTTCGCCCTTTTTCACAGAGGAATATTTTGTTGCCGTATTTAGTTAAGACACTTTAAGAAATGTTTCATAATTTACTTACCCCAGTAACCAGCGACGATCTCGCTGAAGAAACGCCCACATTCGCTATGTTCACATATATTAGGGTATAATGTATAGCACAAGCTCTCATTTTTGTTCGTAAAATGTACGATGTGAGCTGGGCGCTGGTCAGGACAAGAATGATGACGTCACATTTTTAAGATTCAAGCTAGGCTCTCGTAAGCCCAGCCGGCTCCATGGAACCGGTATGGGGAGGGGGAAATAATACGCTTTTATCACTTAGGGCAGGTCCAGATATTCATATGTCCATGGGTTTCGCAGATAAATCGTTTAAAGAAAATTTGTTAATATCACATCAATCAGAAAAAAATATTAACAACCATCTTTGGAATATTTTTCCACTTATCCATTTTCTCCCTTCTAACGACTACATAATCCCTAATTAACTCCCCTGCTCCTGCATCAATTCTTCCACCGATTTGGGTTATCTCTCCTCCCCCACCTTCTAACCGAAAAAACTACAAAATTGATGTAAATGCATCCAGTTCATGATGCGTGAGGGAGTTGGAAAGGTCAAATGGTATCCCCAAACCGGACTCCCTCGATCCGGCTCGCCACTCATTGGTGGACCTGAACATACCTAACCTGATGAACCCGGGTACCCCTGCTAAGTCACGAAACGTAGAGAACCACTTGGGGTGACCTATTGCATATTCGTTAATCCAATAGAAGGTTCCCAGGGCAACTGTAGCCATACCCATCTCCCAAATTGAGCTGAACCGTTATACTACGAAGACTTAACTAACCTAAATGCGAAGATATTGATTAAGATGAAGCCACGCGAAATAATACAAAATCATACAAAATCATGTATTTTTGTTTTGAAAATTTGATCGCTTGAAAGTATTATAAATGCTTCAATTAAATACTGCGTGTAGAACATATCTTGGTCTTTTAATAAACCTAGAAAAAAAAATAAAGTAAAGGTCTAAAATAACACTTTCAAGTGCAAATTCTCCTACCTATAAACCCCTTTTCGGATATAATTTTATTGTTTAATATGACAAATTCAGTATAATAATCGCAAAAAAAGATATTTTTGCCCGAAATACATGAAATAAAATAAAATATGCATTTTCACTTTGTTCTTTGTTCTCCACCAATTTGGATTTTTAAAGTGAACCCTATGCCGTCCACCTAAGGACTACAAACTTGGCACACCCATTTCGTATCAGTTATGCCCTGCCTGCCATGGGGAATAGACGTCCGCGTCTGCCGCGTCGCGTAGTTTCATTAAATAAATTTTAAATTTCCTTATTATTACAATAAACAATGCGTAAAAAAGGAGTTAATGTTTTTTACATGCCTTTACGAAATCAACCTGCAAAAAAATTTCTCAAATACCTTTTCCAACCTTTCCAAAAGATTTTTCTCAAGTATTTTTAAACTCCTCCCAAAAAAAGGAGTGGATTCCGATTTCGATGTTTTCATGGACTATTGGATCACCTTAATACTCGTATTATCTATGTCTGAAGACTTAACTTCTATAGAATCTTACAACAAAACGATGGGAATTCTTTTCGATAATATTGTCAGTGATAATTGATAATCAACCTTTTCAAGCCAAATCCATTTTGGAGGTAGGTATGGGTACCGCCGCCCTGGGAACCATTCATTGAACAACCAACACCTCTGCCATAGGTCACCCCAAGAGGTTCGCTACGTTTGGTGACTTAGCAGGGGTGCACGGGTTCATGGGGTGGGAGTTTGTCTGGATCTTGGCGGCGGATGCGTCTGCCCACCAACTGCGTGGCAGTCCAGATTGGGATAGACTGGTTGAGGAAGACTTTTTGACCTCTCCAACAGGATTCTTTCGGAACATCGCCTTGCACCGTAGTAGGAGGGATAGATTCATGTATCCGTCACTTTTGGACACACTAACCCCCAAATTCCTGCCCACCTCTCATAACTTTTTCCTTCGCAGTACTTCCTCTCCTACCTTTCCTAAAAATACCCTCCACACAGCATTCCCAAAGATGACACAGGCCCTGAGGGGAATTATTTTCCTCTTGGCCTCCTGTGTGAAGCTAATTTAAAAAAAAAACTCCCATTTTCAATTTGTTCGCGGGACCGAGGAGGTAGGGCTCATACAGCTTAACATCGTTAAATATGTCGTCGATGGTATCGCAAAGGCCTCAGCACGGGTAAACCACCCAGTGAGGCCAACATCGTTGAATTGTGTATAAAATGTAAATATATTGCATCAAATAAATCAATAAATCTATTTTGTATATTCTTAAACGAACTTTTTTTAGTAAAACAATAAAAAGGAACCGCCGCAGGTGAAATTTTTATGTCTTCAAGATCACATCAATTTTTATCATTTTGAAATATTAAATAACAAATAAAAAATACCTACTTGCAATTTTGAGCAACTTTCGTTTTTTATCTTCAGAAAGTAAATTTTTGTGTGTTTTTAAAACCTTTAAAATGCATCAAACTTAGATCCCAACAAAAAAACGCTGCGATGCGAAGATGAAAATTTTTCTACATCTAAGGTCGAACATCGAAATCATGTCTTTTATACTGAGTCCTTTAATTTCTATATCCGCTATATAAACTTTTACTGAACTAGAGAAAACCGCAAACAACTGTCACATCTCTAGCGTAAATAAATAATTCCATTTTAATTTTTTACATATTGAATTAATATAATTCGAAAAGTGTTCATTTTTTAATGTATGTCTGGCAATATTTAAGCATTTTCGATAAATAAAAGGGATATTGCGAATTTTGATACTCACTTCGTGAATTACTCACGAAATAGAGGCTTTCGAAACTCAACTGACCTGACGCGCGAGTTTCTAAACCCGCCATCTTGGCAAAATAACTGCTCGTGATTGATTGAATTCCGATATATTGTTTCGATAGTAACTTCTTGAATGATATAGCGGGTTTTGTTTCTCATTCGCAGTTTTAACATGGTTTTTGGTCGTGATAAGGGAGGTTTTGAAACTCAATTATAGGTTCGTCTTATTCTTCGCAAAAATGTGAACAAGATGTCATACTCATATCAATTTGGCAAAAAATCGGATATAGCGGGTATTGAAATTATAGGACTATCTAAAAAATATTTTTATACTATATTATCTAAAAAAAATCTTATTATTTTGAAGGACCGATTCAAAACTTCGAAGAAGACAGAAGTTTCCGCTAAACCCTTTTGCAAAACATCATTAATCTGTATAACATTCCTCTTAAATTAAAAAAAATATTTTTAAGCAATCTATAATAACCAAAATAAACAATCATTTACTATGGATAATTCTTTCGGTTTTAACCAAAAAAATCATTTTAATCAGTTTGCTTGGGCCAACCTGTTGTCTAAAAATTTTAATCTCTTTTAAAAGTATATATATTTATAACACTTTTATCTCTTCTAAATTAACAGTTTCTTAAATATTTAAAATGTTACTAGGTCGAACTTTCAATTCATCGGCTGACGTTAAAATTAACGTCACTCTTTTCTTTCCAAGACAGATGTAACTCAACGTTTGATGTTAATGTATTTTGCACAACATTTTATCGTGTTTATCATTTTTACCCTTACTTCAATTAAGTTTGCGCCTTTTTACATATTTTTCCGTTGATACATTTTTCTTTATTTTGATCGCCATAATCTCCAGTGACGGAAGTGATATTCAAAAATTTAAAACTTATATTAAATAATTGTGCGAAATGAAAAAAAAAATACTTATTTAAAATATATCTTTACGGGCAGAAATTCTGGATTGTAGAAGGAGAAATTCGTAATTTTCTTGAATATCATTTTAAGCTATTTCTAAAAAAAATAAGGAAGCATATATATGTATTCTATATATTTCTTGGTCTTTGGTTTTGAGGATCTTTAAAAAATGGAACGCAGACAACTTAATGTCGAAATTGCTGCGTACAGTAATTTATTTTTCGATTTGTTAAAAAAAATAAAACGATGTCCAGCAAAATAACAAAAAGTTTACATAAAATCGTTTTTCTTAAAAAATACCATCTTTTCCAAAAAAATATAGGCTTTTTGATTTTCCTCAAAATGTAACATTAATTTTGCCAAAAAATTAGGCGAATTTGCATGACATTATTTTTAATTTATTATTAACTAGCGGGTACCGTTGCGTTGCATTGCCATTCACATAAATAAATTGTGTCTACCTGCATGTCCTTTCCCATGCGTCCCCATTCCCCTCCCGCGTCTCCTACCCTTGTTGCGTTCCCCTTCTACCCTACCCGCCTTCCCCTCCCTCGTCATCCCTTCCGGAACCCCACTTCCTTCGTTACCTTCCCCCTCCTGCCTCCCGTCCCTGTCGCCAAAATATATGAAATACGCTTATTTTCAAGCCTCTCGCGCACCACCTGTAGTAATTTTTTAAATAAAAATTTCATTATGCCAGAGCTTACCATTATATATAGCCTATAACCTTGGCGGGCATGCGCACTACAAATCGCTAAAGTTTCATCGCAATCGGATGAACGGTATAGCAGCGCATAAAATACGAGAGGATTATGTTACATAAGATTAGGTATTGAAAACAAATTTGTTTCTTGCTACTTACTAATGTTCTTTTGTGTAATCAAAATCTCTCTAAACGTCACCGTCTATCTACTTAACGCCATTTATAAACAGAGGATGAAATGCCACACAACTTGCTTCAACCTCATCCTTAAATCACCTCACACACACTACTATTGCTTCAACCTCGTGCATAAATCATCTCATTCACACTACTATTGCTTCAACCTCATGCATAAATCATCTCACACATACTACTATTGCTTCAACCCCATATATAAATCATCTTATACCCACTACTACTGCTTCAACCTAATGCATAAATCATCTCATACACATTACTGCTTCTTCAACCTCATCCATAAATCATCTCATACACGCTATTTATTGCTTCAACCTGATCCGTAAATCATCTAAAACACACTATTATTGCCTCATCCTCATCCATAAATCATCTTCTGCACAATATTATTGCTTCAAACTCATCCAAAAATCATCTCATACACGCTACTATTGCTTCAATCTCGTGCATAAACCATCTCACACCCACTGCTATTGCTTCAACCTCCATAAATCATCTCATGCACAATGCTATTCCATCTCCTGGCATGATCTGAATCAAGGTGTTTATTTCCTTGTCGTTCCAGAATAGTTTACAACGACAGGCATCCAATGCTTCCTGGGACACCCCGACTTCTTCAATCTATTATATACTCATTCTTGTTCAGATCACTAACCGTCTATTTTTAATAACGACAGTGCTGGGGTATTTAACCAAAAAACTAAAATTCTTTCACTTGTAAAATATCCCCATTCAAATCTTGCCAAAACTTCAAGAGGCGAGAGCTTTCTTGTCAATGACCGACAGTAAAAAGATCGCCAATGTAAAAAGTGACGCTATTGGTCAGCAGCCAAATGTGGTCTACATCAATCTTTAGCGGCTTGCTGTAACAGCTATAATAGTTGTAATAGCCGTAAGGTGTAACCCTCGCGGCTGTCGCCGACAGATGATCTCAGGCGAGTGGCGGTGATCTTTCCGGTGAATGCGCTGCATGAGTATCTCTTGAAAACACTTTTTCCGTAGTTTCGTGATAATATTTTCTGTGTCACATTTTGTTTTTCAATTTTCAAAAACTAAACAAAATTTGAATCGAACGCACAACGGCTTGTTTTGTTTGTAGAAATATTTTTGGTTTTAATAATAATGTTTAACATTTTAGAAAAAATATATACCTATACGTATACTTTCAAGAATTTATTAGTTGTGCCTACCTAGGTTCATATGTATTTATAGTAATAACAAAAAACAATAAAAATATTAAAAAGAGAAATAAAACAGTGGCCTGAGGTCACAATCATGATGATCATATAGCGCCGATAGATCTGCGCGCGGTCAGAGAGTAAAAGGGTTATTTTTTTCCGCTGCTTATAATATTATAGTTACGCTGCTTTGTCTGCAGAATTCATTGTCAAACTATCGGTTTGAGGGCGAAACAGCTATCATGCGTAGTGTAGTGTTGGTAATATGTTAATGTCAATAACTGTAAATGAGAGAACTTTTTAAATCTCATCGTTTTTTTTACATGAGCGCCACACAGGAGGCCCTGAGGCGAATAATTTCCCTCAGGATCTATGTCATCTTTGGGGATGCTCTGTGGAGGGTTTTTTAAAGAAAGAAAGGAGAGTAGAGTTCTGGGAAGGAAAAGGGTTGAAGGGGAAGGTAGGAATCTGGGGTTCAGTGTGTCCTGGTCATCAGCCTCCAAGACCCAGACAAACCTCACCCCATGAACCCGGGCAATGTGATATGCAATATAATATTATGTTTACAGCAATATAATATTTTTTCGACTTTTTGATATATTGGCATACAGAGCTCCGGGCCAAAAATACCCTTTTCTCTTTCATCATGAGTTTGTAATTTACGTTGTTAAAAAATTGTGAAGCAATATAAGATATATGTCAAAGAAATATATTCCCTTAAATTTTGAATTTTACAGCGTTCCGCGTTGTCGATAAAGCAGTGCTTCATAGTGAGGATGTAAACGTCAAAACTGGCAGATAATATATACGACGTGGAGAATAAAACAGAAAAACCAAGATGGCGACATT
This sequence comes from Limnephilus marmoratus, assembly GCA_917880885.1. Taxonomy (NCBI): domain Eukaryota; kingdom Metazoa; phylum Arthropoda; class Insecta; order Trichoptera; family Limnephilidae; genus Limnephilus; species Limnephilus marmoratus. Next base: position 56,768,250 of record OU862912.1, on the reverse strand, counting down.
GCGTCAGATTTTTACAAAACTAAAAGAATAAAATAAATAAATGTAAATATCTTTTATTTGCTTGTATAGAGCAACACAAGTATGTTGTTGTTTTTTTTTTTTTTACATTAACTCCACACAGGAGGCCTCGAGAACAACAATTTCCCTCAGGGCCTATGTCATCTGGGATGCTGCGTTAAGGGTCTTTTTGAGGAGAGGAAGGAATGAACATTGGTCTTGAAGAGACCCATGTTGTAGGAAGGAGGAAACACAGAGGCCGGCAAATCATTCCACAGCCGAGCTGTTGAACATAAGAACGAGTCGAAGAAACGACCCGTTCTCATGTGACAAATGTCAACCGTGTACAAATGTTGGGCACGCGTTTGGCGTGTTTCCCGATTATGCACCGGTGCCGAAGGGATCAATGATGCTAGTTCCTCGGAGCATCTTCCATTGTAATACCGGTAGAACAAGGATAGGAATGCTATTCCCACCCGACGCCTGTGCTCTAAAGATTGCAATCCGTCTGTTAAGATGGGAGAATCTATCAAACGGACCGCCCGTTTCTGCAGAGTCGGGGGTATTTTTCTGGTATTTTGGAGCTCCAGACCAGAGGTGGCTGCCAAATTCAACCATGGGGCGCACTTGCGATTTGTACTAGCAGTTGTGCACTATTAAAGTATCTGCGGGCCCTGTACAGTACGCCCAGTTTCTGGGAGGCTAACTTTACTCTGGCTTCGATGGAGCCCCCATACCTGAGCTGGTCACTTAGGGTTACACCAAGCATATCAATGGAGGGCCTGTTCGGAAGATTGCTTGCTTTGAAAGAGACTAGATTTTCATTTCGATCCCTTTTAGACGTAATCAGACAAGATTGGGTCTTTGAAACATTAAATTCAACGAGATTATTTTTACCCCAAGAGAAAACACTCTCGAGGTAACCATCCATTCTTTGCTTCAAAGCCATACGAGCTGTTAGAATTTGTGAGCCCTTTGGGGGCTTGTCAAACATAAAGCTATCATGAACTGTACTGTCATCCGCGTAACAATGAATTGGTGCACATGACAAAAGGTCGTTGACAAAAACAAAGTCGGAGACAGTACCGACCCCTGTGGAACGCCAGCATTTATCGAGTGGAAGGAAAAGGTGAAACCATCGGCTACCGTCTGAATCGACCTCTCCCTCAAGAAGTTCACAATCCACGTACACAAGGATGCGGGAATTCAGTAAGAAGGCAGTTTGTTGACAAGTAGTCGGTGCCAAATCCGGTCAAAGGCCTTGGAAATGTCCAGTGCAACCGTTTGGGTCTCACCGAAACGTTTCAGGCATCGCCCCCAAACATGCGTCACATATGCGAGAAGATCACCGCACGAGCGGTTCCGCCGGAATCCGTATTGACGTCGTTAATAATTTTGTTCTTCTCGAGGTAAGTGAGCAGTTTGTCGTTGATCACACGTTCCATCACCTTAGACAGAACTGATGTGATCGCTATGGGGCGGTAGTTGGCCGGGTTGGAGCGGTCACCCTTCTTTGTAATAGGATGGATAACCGCTTTTTTCCAAACAGAGGGCATAGAGCCAGTCTTCAGGGACATTTTAAAAAGCTTCGTCAAAATTGGAGCTATTTCTGCAGCGCACCTCTGCAGTACCAGGGCAGGTATTCCGTCAGGCCCACTAGCTTTATTAACACAAAGCCCTCGTAAAACATGGAGTACTTCCCGATGCCGGATCCTTAGCTTTTTCATACGAAAACCGCAGTGAGGAACCGACGTCGGAACAGCACCTTGGTCATCGAGGGTTGAGTTATCCGCAAACATTTTACCTAATAAGTTAGCCTTTTCGGTGGCGGTGTTTGCTAGTGAGCCGTCAGGTCTGGTAAGAGGTGGCAGACTGGATTTGCAGAAAATGCTACCTATTGAGCCCGCAAGCGATCAGAATTGCCTGCTGCCATGCGGGCATGCAGCCAGCTTTCTGCTGATCTGCTGGTCGTGCTCAAATTTTGACCTATTTATGATTCTCTTGGTTTCCTTTGCCATTTTGTTGTAAGCTGTTCTGTCTTCGGATGTTCTAGATGTGTTGTAGGCTCGGTAAGCCGCGTTTTTTCGTCGCACTGCTTCAGCGCATTGTCGACTGAACCACGGCTTTGAGCCTACACCAGTTTCCTTAGCAGTAGATTGGATGAAGCCATCCTTCGCGGATGTGATGACTTCACCAATTTCCTGGGCACATCTTTATTTATTTATTTACTTATTTCAACGCCATAAAATGGCTATTACAATCCGGTGATACATGATACACAGTGGTACATAGGAGGGTTATTACAATGAAAATAATGTACATTAAACAAAGTACATATGTATGATAACAACTAGTCTTTAGTTATAGGATACAAATATGTTTTACAACAAAAAAAATAATATGAGCTCGTACTAAATACACATTTTTATGCAGAATAAACATAAGTAAATAAAGGTGAATTCTTAGAAAAATCTTGAGGGATCCGAAGTCCGAAAACAGACAGCTGACCACGGGAAAGCATTAAAATGTGCCCGCAGACCGAACCAATCTGCTGACAGAATGCCACACTTTTCTCTTCAGCCTCTCGTTTGTTGGTCTGAAGTTTACAGGGATTGATGTCGTCACCAGGCAGTGGTTGGACGATCCTAAAGGCGCTGTGACTTCAATCTTGTAACCGTGTGGCCAGGGCCGGATCTACGAAATCTAGCGCCCTGTGCAGTAGGTACCGATGGCGCCCCCCCACTACATTTTTATTTTGATTAAAAATTCGTTTACCCCAATTATTTTTTTTTTTAAGTTAATTTTTTTTTTTACACTAAATTATCAAATAAAATCAAGACATATAAAGGGTGTAACCCTATCTAAAGTTTTCGAATAAATAAGCCACGATCTATGTAATTCTTCTCCATTAGGCAGTTTCTTGTAATAATACTTAGTATTAAATTTACGCTTGTTCGTAATAGGAAAATCAAAACCTTTCAATTGTACAGGACCTTCCTGAACTAATAAACTAATGGAATTTTGAGATAACTTTGGCCAGCATCCGGGATCTTTCAATTCAAGCTCTGAAAACAGAATTAAATTTAAACTGCTATCAGTAACGTTATTTTTATCTTCTAATAATTCGACCGGAGGAATTTGTGCGATAGATATCTGTTTAGATGTGCTCGGGACCATTGTAACGTCATTGCGCGGGACATCATTTTTTATCGGTGCTGGAGAAATTGGAATAAAAAAATTCCCAATGGAAACGAGTTTTTTTATGTCATTATGCTCTTTAATTCTACGTTTTAGATTCTGCGAGCCTGAAGGTTTTATTTAATTATTGTTCTATTCATTGTAATCCACAATCCACAACCTCTAACAACCAATAGAAATTAAGTTATAAATTAAAAAATCTAATAATAAATCTAATAATATAACCTCAAATTTGTACCTTGCATTTCCATTTCCCCTGTGTTCTGTGTTGAGCGAACAAACACCATACAAAACACTAAACACTGACGTATCTATGGTATCAACGGCTTACGAAAGACGCTTACACTGATTATTACTGACTGTAAAATAACAAATCTCATAGAAATTAATTATAGGTACATTTTACGAACTTCAACTGTCAAATCAATGATGAAACTGTTAACTGTTGCAAACCGTGCAATGTTTATGCTAATGGAATTTACTGAAGATTTCATAAGAAAATGGTCTTTAATTACCTTCTCCTAGAAATTTAAATCGTACAAAAGCATTTTGAAAGGCGCAGTCGGTTTGTTTGTTCTCTTGAATAAAAGTACGGCGCTGTGATTGGATAATGAATTTGGATCGCACCCATTTGTCGTAAAAGACGGTAAAAGATATATGGAAAAATAGATCTTACGTTTGAACTAAATATATGGAATTTGTAAAAAAATTCTGTAACTGACTATAAATTCGTAAACCGTTGAATACAAACCAGATGCGTGCGCAGTCTGTATCTTTGGAAAGTGTTGCTAGAGCGTAATAATTATTTCGTACTATGGGTAATTTTTAAACGAATCAAGGAATATTATAACAAATTTTTAATACAATATTTATTTTCTTACGGCGCCCCTTCGGAATTGGCACCAGGTTTTTTGCACGTTTTTGAACGTATGGCAGATCCGGCGCTGCGTGTGGCAATCAATCAATCGAATGGAATTGACGAACAACATTATTGTGAAATAATTAAAGTGGAATTCTACAACAGAATCACAATAGATAAAAATATATGATTAATGTTTTTTTTTTGTTCAGTTGAAACAATATTGTTATTGTGATTTTTTTTCATTAACTCCACACAGGTGGCCCTGAGGAAAATAATTTATCTTGGGGCTTATGTCATCTGAGATGTTGAGATGTCGCTGATACCAAATATTGACGTCCCTGTTTTATAAATACCAAATTGATGCTTTGAAAAGAGAAAAGACTACAAACATCTCAACTTTGGCAAAAAAAAGTTGACTTTAAAGATAATTAATAAATTTTAACGTTTTACGTTAATCCCTCTCTGATTTATTATTATTTGCAACCATTGTATTGCATGATTTTATTCTAATATAAGTGTAGGTATGTTCACAGTATAATAAATTGACGTAAAATTACTGCCTCAACACAGGCTAGCCTAGTGAGGCAGGTTACGAGAAACTTAAATTTATAATTATAAATCTCTATTGTTTAAGTTCCTACTGTATATATGTATTTTGTTTTCTGTTATTAACTTTTGTCATTATCCAACTTCTAAACTCTACTTTTACTGTACTTATGATGTACTTTTTGTTTTTGTAGTTATAAATCTTAATTTTTTTTGTTCAATAAAGATATATTATTATTATTATTATTATTTAAAAGAAATGTCACGTTGAAAGCAGTTTAACGAATTTGAAATGACATAATATGTTGTTTTCTCTGCCTATTCCAATGAAATTCGTAATTTGCCGTTGCATCTGATATTTATTAAAATGTTTTTTTTATTGTTTTTTACAGAATAGTTGCAATTTTTTTAATGATTGCTAAAATATTTGTTGTAGGAATACCTAAAATCAAAATTCATTATTAAATGTATTTACAGAGATATGAAATGTTGAAAGAACAATGTAGACTATCGTTACATTATGAATACGGCCGGGTTAACAAAATGTCTAAACCACTTGACTGACCAGTGACCGACCTGACCATGCCCTTGGAAAAGTCTGGTGCGTTTATAGCCAGAATCCAAAAGAAGCACCTCTCGTCTCTATTATGATGGACCGGGAGTATTTTTAAAGCTTGAGAGAAAGCTTGATGGAAGAGTTGGAAGATGTCCAACTTTTAAAGCGAATCCATTATTTCTATAGTTCAAGGAACTATCACGTAATGATGTTTTGGCATTTCTGTACGTGTTTCCATTTTCATTCAAATGGGCTGATTTAACTCTTTTATCTATTGACGTGGAATGCTAATATCTGTATTTGCAGGAAAAAAATTATTTATTTGATCATGAAATTATGTAAAATTAATCAATTTTTGAACTGAAACTTCTATAGTCCCGCTGTGAATTGGATTTCGGATGAAACGGAAATGACGATTACTGCACCTGCGACCCATCAACTGCGCTCATTGACCGCTTTGATTATGATGTCACTTTTAAAGGCTCCTATTGGTTGAGATATGAAACGGAAATTACGCTAGGTCTGCGCTCATTGGTCGCTTTGATTATGACCTCACTTTTTAAGTATTGGTTGAGATTTTTTTGGTAATGTTTCGCTTCTACCGCTTGTAAACTGCACTCGATATTTTTTTCTGTTCGTCGACTACCTAATGGAGCATTGAATATGAACATGTCTTTATTGTCAGAACACTCAGAACTACCCTCAAATGATGCACATCGACATGAATCCCAAGACAGAGTTGCATACATAATGTAGTTTTTTTTAAGTTATGATTATGTACAAACATAATAGATTTACCTGACATAATTGAATTCCTTCTTAGTAAGAACAACAGTCTATCATAATTAGCGGAAAATGTTACTTTAGCCATTGAAGTTGATGGAGGACTTATGGAGCGATTTTGGTCGAAAAATGGACAACTTTTATTTTTCTGCGATTGAGAGCGGTCCAAAAATGAACTACATTTCCCTACCATTCGTAAAACTTTTATTGTAATTATTTAAAACACTTCCTTGGCCAGCCATTTATTTTAAAACGAATCTATTGAAATGCTTTTATTATCTATTATGACCATAGATGTGGCAAATCCGAATTTCGTAGACTATTTTAGAACGATGTTAAAAATAAATTTTTAAAATATTTTTTTCCCGCTGAATATTTGATCAGCTGTTTACGGATAAAATTAAGTCTGTTTCCCATAGATATGCACCATCATTATCAAGTATACCACATACAACATACAGAAATCGAAAATATTCTATGTTGATTCGAATAAGTATCCCTCACGGCAGTTTCAACTAAAACACGCAGGATTCGCGCGATTATAAACTTTACGATTTTTTTAATTTTTTTTTTATAAATCCTACAAATATGAGATAAACGGTAAAATTCACGTTAATTCATTGGCTATAATAGCACTATGATAAGTTTTTGTCTCCATGTTAAAATTCGAAGGAATGATTTTTTAATGTTGGCGAAAAATTAAAAAAAACGACCTTCTGGGAAATCTCGAGCAATCGAGGCAAATTTATTTATTTCGCGTGGACGATCCAGTGGTTGCAGAGGGCGACTATAACCACTCTCAAATAAAAATATTACGTAGGAAATTTATTGTTAAGATTAAGCCAAACGAAATAATGCAAAATCATATGTTTTTGTTTTGAAAATTTGATCTGATCGCTTAGAAGTATATAGATGCTTCAATTAAATACTGCATGTTAGACATGGGCAGATTCATTCCCAGGAGTGAATCGATTCAGTCTGATTGCCTCGGCTTTTTGAATTGATTCCTTTTATTCAATCCTTTAGTTCAATTAATTCCAAAAAAAAAAAACCCTCGTTTATATGTATGTATACATAGATATATTATCTAATGCGCAGTTTTCATTTCAGAAAACTAAAGTAGACGTGAGTGGGGAGGCTACGAAGCACCGCACAAAGAGGAGACCGAAAGGCTACGAAGAACCGCAAAAAGAGGAGACCGATAATACTATTTCATTCTCTCGCAGACTACATCCTTTTGATGCATCTGTTTGCCTATTTTTAGTATCGTTATTTTTCGTTTCATCGAGTTTCAAATCACAACGGTGCTAAGGAAGTTTTCACTACGCAAAGTACTCTTCTTAGGGTGAATTATGTTGTTCTGAAAAATTGTAGGTACTAAAAACGACGCGCGACGGGGTCAACGAAATATTTAAATGCGTACTTAGATATTATTTTGCTAAAAAGACAAATTTTTGACAAGAAAAATGAATTTATATTAGGCTAGCAATTAAATCTTAAAATTGAACAGTTTTTGTGGTTAACTCCTAAAGTTTTACTATTTTTTATTTATTTATTAAACTAAAAATCGTTCCACTTCACGTGATCTAAACTTCCCATACCTTCAGCCTCGCAAAATATCCCAATTGTGGTTGCCATAGTTTCATTAGCTCCAGACGGGAGCAGTTGGGATTTGTGCGGTATTCACATAAAAAAACATACTATTATCGTGCTTTCCGATCCGGTCACCTGGATCATTCAAATATATATTTTTAAATGCACCTACCTCAATGGTGAAGTTAAAACCATGCGCCGAATAAAAACTAATTAAAAGTCTGGGCGAAACGCGTCATATAATTTATTACAAAAATAAAGGAACAAATCACTCGATTATCATTTATCAGTATCACGGTTCGACAGCGACTGATGCATAAATAATAAATATACTAACCCCAACTGATGTTTTGTTTACGGCTAGGTAAACAGATACCATAAAAAAAACAATAATATAAATAAACATCGTTTTGTTTCTACACGCATTGCATAATTTACGCACGTGTGAGGGAGAAAAGATGTAGGATTAACTTTCGCTTTTTAGTCTTTTTATTAACCTCAGGGTCCAAAGTGGGAAGTTTCGCCGTAAGATGACGGCTTGGCGGCGCGGGGACCAACGACGAACCGATTTTCTGCGGGCATCAAGAAATGAATTAGGAACTTCTGACTAATAAGTGTCTTTTGTCTTGCTGTGACTTGAATAACTTGCATTCCGCGGACCGGCCGGATCGACTCGACACGTGGGGGACCCGGGGACCCGTGGGACTACGACGTCACAAATGAATAAGAAATAAATGTTTTGATTCCTTGAATAAGTGAAACAGAGATTGGGGTTGCGGATTGAGCGCTACAGTCAGCGCAGACTTGTAGGAACGATTCCTCATTCCTCCGTGACAACAGAAAATTGGTTTATGGGCGCCATTAAATATGTAGTGCAAATTACAAACAATTTGTTTACGATGAGAATCATTCCATTTAGCAAAAGACATAACTTGAGTCATGACGTCATCAGTGCATGAAGTAGAAGAGAATACTTTCAGAATTGGGGCGGTACGCAAGCGCCAATCTTTTTCAAAATTTATTTTTTACAGCTGGTCCCCGGCAAGTGTTGCAATTCCATTCACAGAAATAAATTGATTCTCCATGCATGTCCTTTCCCGTGCGTCCCCGTTCCCTTCCACCTTCCACGTCTTCCCCCTCCCTCGTCTATTCACTCTCCGCGAACCCCACCTCCCCTGTTCCCCTTCTCCATGCCTTTCCTCCCTGCCGTTAAAATATATGAAGTACACACATTTTAATTTATAAAAATTTCATAACCCCAGAGCTTACCATTATTTATAGCCTATGTGTTATTCTGATGTATGAGCTATATTATTGTAAAGTTTCATTCAAATCCATTCTGTAGTTTTTGCGTGAAAGAGTAACAAACACACATGCATCCAAACAAACTATCCCGTTTATAATATTAAGTAGGATTGTATTTTTCCTTTGGAGGGGTGCATACGTTCACCGTTTGTCTCATTTTCGTCTATTGACATTAGTGTGTAAGAAAGAGGGAAAGCATTATATTATGTTTAATAACAAAAGCAAAACAATCAGCGCATTGACATTTGACGTTTTTGAATTTTTGGAATTCATTAACTATTCAATATTATATTTAGCACAATTTGATGCAGCTCTTTCAAAAGATGAGAATTCGTTCCATACAAAATGTATGAGGAAAAGAATTTTCTTCATAATTATTTTTTTTCGTGAATTTTTCCGATGCTTTAATAAGCTATTCTGCTATTCGGGGCGGAGACAAATCCAACAAACCAAAGATCGTAAAAATCGGTCCAACCGTTCTTGAGTTATATGTTGGTCAAGTCTTTTAATAAGCCTAGAAAGAAAAAGTATAAGGTCTATGAAAAACACTTTCAAGTGGAAACTCTCCTACTCATAAACCCCTTTTCGGATGTGGTTTTATTGTACAATGTGGCAAATTGAATTTATTTTATAATAATCCAAAAAAAAATTGATATTTGCACCCGAACTTCACAAAATAAAATAAAACATACATTTTCGCGTTGTTATTTTACAATACGGCCGGCAGTCGACGAATTTGGATTTTCAAAGTGAACCCTATGAGGTCCACCTAAGGACTACAGACTTGCCACATCCATTTTGTATCATTTCCGCCCCGGCCGCGACGGGGAATCGACGTCTCAGACTCCGCGTTTCTTGGTTCTGTGAAATCAATTTTAAATTTCGTTGTCATTACAATAAACAATGCGTAAAAAATCAGTTAATGTTTTTTACAGGCCTTTACGAAATCAACCTTTAAAAAAAATCCTTTTAAAAAATACCTTTTCCAACCTTTTCAAAAGCCTTTTCTCAAGTATTTTTAAACTCCTCCCAAAAAGGGGCGTGAATTTCGTTTTTTTTCTGGACTATTGGATCACCTTAAGATAAATACAAATATTTAAATCAATCGTAAAACGTCTGAAAAACAGTGAATTATTTCCTTTGAATATGAAATTCAAATGAGCGACCTTCCTCAGCGCTCACTTGGGACCAGTTCAGCCTTCTCTGAATGTTGCCTGAACCAGGAGTTTTGTATTTTCGTTTGTGTATCAATAAGAGAAGACCTTCCTTGTCGTAGATATATTTTAAAATCCATAGTCTCACTGGCTCCGAGCCGTCGTAAATCTCAGGTTCAAGTATTGTGGACCAATTAATACATTTCTATGCCAATGATGAGTCCGAGGAAGCAGTGGCGTAGCCAGGGAGGGTACGGGGGTGGCGGCCCGGGTGCCACCCGGCCGGGTGTCATCCTCAAGAGCACAATTCTCTAGCCACCCCCCTCCCCAAGACGGACCAATTTTTTATGAAGTCGAAATTTGCGTTCGTCAACTTTAAGGGGGGGAGGGGGGTGACACCACGATATCCGCCCCGGGTACCACCCATGCTAGCTACGCCACTGCGAGGAAGCTTTGGTATACTAAAGCCACCCATTGGGGGAGTGACGCCAGACCGAGTCACCCCCCAAGAGCACGGTCTGTAGCTCTATGGCTCCCCGCGTAGTGCCCCGAAACTGAAGGGTCTTTTCATAGGCGAAAGTAGCCTATAATTATGGAGAAATTTTTATCCCAGAAATTCTCTAGCCACTCCCCCCCCACCCCATAGCCACAGCATGGACAATTTTTTATACATTATTTGCCACCCGTGCTAGCTACGCCACTGACTCAACGCTCGGGGAATTTATTCGAAACTGCTTTCGACTATCGCGAGAGGAAAATTTTTGGTATTCTTATTTAGTTGTTAGTATTTAGCAGGAAAGCGGTGAATAATGGTATATTACGCACGTATACGATATTTTTGTTTTTAACTGTAATCTTTAAAAATAAAGGGTTAATTCCTTAATTTTAATATTTTAATGTTAACAATTAAAATATCATTATATTCATAAACTAAAGGTCTTAGGAATACAAGAAAAATTGCTAATTTGGTTCGCCAGCTCTCTGAGTGAAAGAAACTATATGTTAAAGTTAAAACGACAAAATCTAAATCATTCTACGCCTCTAGCGGCCTACCGCAAGGTAGCCATTTAGGTCCTGTACTCTTCCTATTATTTAACGACATAACATCATGCCTCAACGACGTTAAATTTATGATCTTTGCTGATGACATAAAAATTTTCAAATAAATTACACATGACTGCCAAGAGCTTCAATCAAATTTAAACTAATTTTATAATTGGTGTATACATTCCTAATATTATATTTTTTTAATTTTAACAAATGTAAATCATTAAATTTTTGTCGTAACCAATCTCCAATACTATTCAATGATACGATAGACCATACACAACTAGAGCTATTCACCAAAACAAGAGACCTCGGAGTGATATTGATGAAAAACTAGAATTTGTACACCACATAAATCACATTACAAATAATAGAATGAAAATTCTTTTGCTCATTTATGTCAATGATATTTTTAAACTTACCATTAAGCCAAACTTATCTCATACGCTGATGACACAGGGATTTTAACTGATGGTTTAACCTGGGACGAAACTCAGAGAATGGCTGAATTAGACATAAACTTAAAAAAAATGGATCGATCAAAACTTACCATCGCTAAATATTGATAAAACATTTGTAATAACATTTGCTCTTAATGAAAATTCTATCCCTGAGAATTTAAATACGTGTATACACTCATATAATTGTAATTCAACTCCTTATCTATGTAAACCTGACTGCTCTGCGCTCACCGTTAAAACAAATGTAAAATACCTCGGTGAAATTATATGTAATTATAAGTAATAACATAAAGTTGAAATAACAAATCAATTCAACAGTTGAGGGGTTAAAAAAATTATTGTATATTTTTATTAGAATGCATATTAAATTTTAGACTATTAAGAACCATCTATTTTTCCCTTATTCAATCTTTATTACAAAATGAAATTGTTGGCTGGGGTGGTGCATTTAAAACTTCTCTTCTTGCATTTAGAAATCATCCAAAGAATATTAATAAAAATATTTTTTTAAATCCATATGATTTCCTCGCCACCAGATTATTCCAAGAATGTAAAGTCCGTTCACTTCAAATTATTTATAAAAAATAATAACTAAATAGTTCGCAAGACGGAGAAATTGATCGTAGAATAAGTGCGGCAAGCAGTCTCTTGCGTCCTCTCTACAGCTCAGTGATAAGGAAAGCCGAACTCAGCATCAAGACAAAGATGGCAGTGTTTAAAACGGTACCTATACCGTCCAACGCTCACTTACGGCCACCAGATATGGATGCTAAACGAACAAAATGTAGTACTTGAGTGGAGTAGTAGGGGTTACGAAATGGGATCATACAAGAAACTCGACGATCCAAGATGATCTAAACATTAAACCACTGCTACTCTTTATAGAAAAATCGCAATTGAGGTAGTTTGGGCATGTACTAAGAATATCTGATGACCGAATTCAGAGGAAGATACTGAGTGCGATTCCAGAAGGAGGCGTCCAGTGGGTCGCCGCAGACACAGTTGGGCGAGGCAACTCCAGAAACTGTGCGAGGAGAGGATGGGTCTGCCATGGAAGGAGGCCGAACAAACAGCGCAAGACAGAGACGTATGAAGGAGTCTTGTCGATGCAATGGGTCCCCGACCCGAATAGGACAAGGGGAAGAAGATGATGATGATGAATAACTAAATAACTAACTAACCATCACCCCGTTTTCCCGCAGGGGTAGTTAGAGAGGACGGACTGCCAAACAACTCGATCTTGTCACACACTCCTTGCCTCGTTCACATTCATACATCGTCTATTACATGCTCTTCTATTGTTCTGACTCTTGACATGGACCGACTCAAGTATTTGATTCACTTGGTCGTGTCATGTCTTTCTCGGGCGTCTCCGACTTCTTCTACCATTCATATTTGCGTCATATATTCTCCTTATGCTTAAGACACACGATGTATTCATCCTTCATTTCGTGATTTCATTCCCCCTTTTTCCCGCGAATGTGAACGTTTTTGTTCAGCAGTCAACGACAAAGCAGCAGACGACAAACCTCGCTCTGGTCGTCCCGTCCGCGGCCCGAATCGATGAAAATGTTGAAAAAAATTCGCGAAATCATCCTGAAAGATCGACGACGGACTATTGAAGAAATTGTGGAGCTGTCAGGAGTGACTTGGAGTTCAGTTCAGCGAATTTTAACGGAAGATTTAAGGAAGGTGTCTGCCAAATTCGTGCTCCGACTACTGACTGCTGAACAAAAACAATGTCGGTTTCTTTTGGACCCGTACCAATTAATTACCCGTCAACATAAAATTGGAAAAAAAAATTAAAATATTCAAAAGTGCAATAAAAAAACTATAATAATTGAACTTAAAAATATAATACGATTTTAGAAATCCTTTTCCCTTTTACTCTTAACTTCTTTTGTCTCCTCTTCTTTATTTCTGTTCTATTTGATAGGTATCTATTATTTGTTATATACATAAAAAAAATCTTCACGTTTCTTATTCTTAAAAAAAGAGAATGTAATGTATCACGCCGTATTGTAACTGTACCATTATATAAAATAAAAATAAATAAAAACCTTTTTTAAACTACTAAAAACCCATTTTTCTGAGAACCATTAAAAACTTTAATTCACTTCTGTCATGAAAATTTTGTTTTTCTCGTGAATTCGTAGCCAATTAGAGTAAAAATTCCGAAAGAATTCAGCGAAAGTTTCCACGATTTATTAATTTTAAGTTAAATGTCCCCGTAGAAGAAATTAACTACACTTTTTTTTATAAAATACCTGAAAAATACATTTACTTGAGAATAGGTGAAGGATAAGCGACCAATGTTTTTTTTATTATTTTAAATTTCGGAGCTCGACTGTTGTGAACTCTTGAATCAAGAGTGCCTACTCGTCTTACTAGGCATAAGGATCTTTTTCGATGTCACCATTCACAAACAAAGTATGTAGCAATTCCACGCCTACATATGTACATAGTTTAGCAAGCAAATGTACAAAAGATATCGACATTTTTAATGTAACAATTTCTATGTATAAAATATTCATGAACCATTTTTTGCTAACGCATCATTTCTAATAATTTCAATTTAATTCTGTTTATTTTTATTTAAATTTTGTCTAATGGTAAACCACTTTAATCACTCGGACCCATAAGGGGCCATCCATAAATTACGTCACACGAATTTCATGATTCCCCCTCCCCGTCGTCCCTGTCACACATCCTCACATGAGACCCCCTCCCCCCTAGCGTGACGTCACATATTTTGCAATTTTACATGTAAAAATAATAAGTTGGTAATATTTTAAAGTTTTTCGTCAACATTTAATATCGTCACGGTCATATTTACCACAACAGGGGGGGAGGGCGTAACGGGATACCACGATGGAAGGGGTGTAATGGGAAATCACGACGGAGGGGGTGTAATGGGATGGAAAAAATATTTTTGTGGCACTCGCATGTGTCGCAGTCGTTTTGTGCATGTGACGTCACAGAGCAGATAATGAGCTGAGCCCCCCGTACCCCTTGTCACACAATGTCAGACTTCTCTACCCCCCCCCCCCCCCCCCCCTTAAGGTGTTACGTAATTTATGGATGACCCCTAAGCTTGTTTACACGACAATGTATTATTACTATGACGTATGAGGCGTAGATACCTGAGTTATTAATGTAAGAAATTAATGTTTGCAACCTATTGTTTATTACTAACCCTTGTGTAAAAAAATCTGTAAACATTATGTACCCAACAAAAAAGAGTAAATAAATAAAACGTGGGTACATCGTTTTTCAGGTTTTCTTTTGAAGAACAATAAATAAATAAAGGTGTTCGCTAAACACAATATCTACACAATCACATATTATTTTAAAATTTTTCAATTTATTTTTACCTCAACAGCTTATTTATAAACCATATTTATCGTGGAACAAATAAAACAATAAATTATTTTCTTCTAATATCAATGGAATCACCAGGCACAATCTCTAAGGTGAAAGTATTATTTTCAGTAATTTGAATGAAATACTCGCTTTCAATTTTTAAACGACTTCAAAAAGGAGGAGGTTCTCAGTTCGACTGTATTTTTTTTTTTAATGTTTGTTACCTCAGAACTTTCGACTGGGTGAACCGATTTTGATGATTTTTTTTTTATTTGAAAGCTGGTGCTTCCCATGTGATCCCATTTTAATTTGGTATAGTTCTGACAATGGCATCCGTGAGAAAACCATATAAGTCTTAAATTTGCATAAAGTATGTGCGCGACAAATGGACGAGTATGTGATTTCAATGATTCTTTTTTTATTGGAAAGGATGTACTTCAAGGATACATTGATGAGAGTTTGGTTAGGTTCTGATTATCGGATCCATGACAAAGCAACGGAACTCTTCAATTCTTAGGAGCAAATTAACGAAACTCGGCCGAATCTCTTAATTTGACCCTAATGTCGTTATGGTCAAATTATGTCTGTCTCATATGAGCAGCACGTTTAGTAGATCTACCCATATTCAGACAAATTAGTGTACTTCGGATTCACTAAAAATCAAAAAATAAACAAAAATTTTAACAAAATAAAAAACGACTTCAAAAAATGCACTAAAAAGTAAAAAAATAATTTCGTATTCTTCTACAACTTTATAATCGACTTACTTTTTCTACTCATCAATATGTAGGTACGATTATTATTTTTGGAGTCGGTGTCAGCAAAGGTACCCAACCCGGCGCGGCGTGTTTACTTGACAGCTCCTCTCACGCCGCGGCCCTGCTTTCGCCTCGTCAAGTCGCTTGTGCGACACAAGCTCATCTCACCTATAACTATGTATGTAGTTACAAACCTACCATGACTGACACCGATTCCAAAAATGACAATCGTACCTACGATCATATGAGTAGAAAAAGTAAGTCGATTATGAAGTTGTAGAAGAATACGAAATTATTTTTTTACTTTTTAGTGCATTTTTTGAAGTCGTTTTTTGTTTTGTTAAAATTTTTGTTTATAACATCATAAAACCGACTTCAAAATCACGGCAAAGCCATCAAAAAACTAATTTTTATCATCTCGACGTTGAATTTCCCGGGCTAATTGCGCTTGAAACTGGATTTTCATACTTTTTGCCATTCAAGTTGAATTCATTTACATAATTTTGCAAAGAAACTCTTGGCACTGCGAAAGTATTATACATTTTTCGTCGTAAATACTAATTCTTCTCCTAATACTTTTAAAGACCAGCAAAATGCTTATCATCATTTAATCAGAAATGTAAATGAGGGCCATTGGTAATAAAAGTAACGTTACAAAATCTATACATAGCTAGAAAACACACTGACAGACAACATATTCTATAAATAGATCGTCTGTCGGTGGCTTCATTACAATTTGACAGCCTTCGGAAGTCAAAAGATCTGTCACGCCTAAGGTGTTAATTTTATGAGAAACCCGTTGTAATAAATTTTTTAACTAGTTTTTCTTAAGTCAGTTCATCATATAATTTGCGTAGGTGACACCGAAGGTATTATTATTATTACATTAAGTACTCATATTTACGGTACAATAGATTTTGCTTATCCTATCCGGTTATAATATTATATAGGCGAAAGTTTATATGGATGTATGGGTGTATGTTTGTAACTCTTTCACGCAAAAAATACTGAATGGACTTCAAAAAATTCTTTCACTAATAGAAAGCTACATTATTTGCGAGTAATGTAGGCTGTTTATATTGGTAAGCTCTAGCATTATGAATAAGCTATGGCGTTATGAAATTATTTATTATACGTTTATTGTCCAGACGAAAAGCAAAGCGTTGCTTGGTAATAAGTAATTTTTTGAAGCTGTCAATTTGTTATTTGTTTAGGTTACTATTGAGATCCCTTTGATGGTTAAAATTATACTAATATTATAAATGCGAAATTGCGTGTGTTTGATTGCTACGCTTTAACAGGTGGCACGCGAGCTGTTTGAAAAATGAATGCAACGAGTATGGAGGGTTGGTGAGGGGAGAAGAGAGGTGGGGGGTGTAGGGGGGGGGAGGGGGAAGTGAAGTGGGGATAGGGAAGGTGGAGGAGGCGGAGTGGGAACCCCCCTAATACTAAGCGAGTGAAGCCGGGGGAAAAGCTAATAATTTTATAAATGCGAAAGTTTGTATGGATGTATGTGTGTTTGTTACTCTTTTACGCAAAAACTGCTGAATGGATTTTGATGAAACTTTACAATAATATAGCTCAAACATCAGAATAATATATAGGCTATATATAATGGTAAGTTCTGGCTTTATGAAATTTGTATAAATGAAAATGTGTGTATTTCATATATTTTAGCGGCAGGGAGGAAAGGCAGGAAAAAAGGGAACAGGGGAGGTGGGGTTCGCGGAGAGGGAAGAGAGGTGGGGTTCACGGATAGGGAAGAGACGAGAGAGGGGGAAGGCGGGGAAGGTGGAAGGGAACGGGGACGCACGGGAAAGGACATGCAGGGAGAATCAATTTATTTCTTTGAATAGCCTTGCAACGCATGCCGGGGACCAGCTAGTATTACATATTTTCAAATTTTCTTGATATTTAATGTGGGTGCTTTGGCCGTGCCGAGACGCCGAGTAACAATAAAACATTGCGATTTAATCGGATATTTTAGATAAATCTTCCAATATTGAGAAAGAAAGACTAGTAGATGACATATAAAGAGACAGAAAGTATAGCAATGATAATGTTTTGGGATAACTTCGAGTTTTGTTTATCTCAACATTGTTCAATTTAATACTTTTACATATATTTTTTACAAAGGCTGACCTCAACAAGTTATTAACAAATTTGATTTACTCTTCGATCCGAAATCGAAACGAAGGTAATATTAGTATTTATATTAATTTTTACTACGAAGCGGTTGTCATAATGAACACCAAAATTTTGCATGCGGTAAAGAAAAGCTTTTCCTATCGTTTAGCTTGAACAGAATTAAAATAAAATTACTAATTACTTTATAAAAAGTATAAGGGTGAACTACTAAATTAACAACGTATTTTTTTATTTTAAATTTATGAATGCGTTATTTTCTTATCAGAAACAACTTTTAAAAGAAATTAATAATAAAAGAAATATAGTTAAGATTGTTTAAGACGGCTTGATTGATTTTTTCTTTTTTTATAAAAATATTCCCAAATTCGTATACACTTTTTATAGACTCCGTTTACCAAGTGTTTTCTATGCCTATAACTATTTACATTCCTTGTAATAATATTAAGAATAGAGATGTTTTTACCTTGTGGTTTCCTCTTAATCGGGCCATGTTTATTTATTTATTTGAGACGCAAACAGGACATTTATCGAACATGCTTATAGGTAATAAAAATATATTAGTACTCAAATATTAATACCTATCCCTAGACCAGCGAATGCCAACCTTTGTGAGCCTGCCTACCCCTCGACCCTTACTACAAATTTGTTGTACCCCGACCACTCTATCTATCTTATGTCCACGTGTAATTAAAGACATATTTCATTTGAAATTTTTTTTTACCCTCATTATTACATGAATTTATCAATCAAATGTAATTAATGCAATTTAATACTGAGTGTAACATGACTGCGGGCAATTTTTGCGCCATTGAACAAATTGAGCTGAGCTTTAAAACCTACATTCGTGCCACGATATTGCGAACCCCCATTTTTTCCTTCACATACCTCAAGGGGTACGCGTACCGGCGTACCACAGGTTGAAAACCGTTGCCCTAGACTAATTCGTCCTCAGCATTCATATTTGCACATTCACAAATACAAACACATGTATGTAAAAACAATCAGTTCTGTTCCTGTCGGCCAAAACATCTATAATGTATCTCACAAGGTTTATAAAATTATGTAAATAAAATTCCATGTTACAATTCTATGTCGTTAGTAAAACGTAACTCTAGGGAAATTAAAAACACCTTCACTTGCTCGACTGACGTTGGACCATTTGAATCATGTTATATAATATACTACGTGGCTTATATAATATACACAATGTCGCGAACATCCCCTCGATGTGATAGCAATTAGGATGACATGTGACTCGCCCTCAACTGTCGACAGATAACTTTGATAAATCTTTTCACTAAAAAACCTCTCGGGAAAGATTTCCGTATTAATTTGTATCTGTATAAAAATGACGTGGAAGCCAAGTTTTGTGATTACATAATTGAGATGTCATTTTCTTCAATACTTATTTGTTGGTCTGGTTCATAAATTAGAAAGGTATGAATTTTATAGGAGCTTACAAAGAATACAATTTTCCACAGAAAATGTAATGATAATGCTAAGTAAGCACCCATTCATAAAGTCGGTTGTTAAGCATTAATTCGAATTGATTTTTAATTCCTATTTATAACAAAAAGAATCCCGCGTTCGAACGTTAATACCATCCGCAAGCTAATTTTTCCATCAGTTCCGATTAGAGAGTCAGAGAGGCTGACATACATCGGTGGTTCTTTGTTGACCTGTGAGCTAACACTTCGTTAATTTTGAGTTTAATATATTAATATTTGATTTACCATTTAATATTCTGTAAAATTTTTTGAACTGGCGCCCTGCATTAATTTTTACAGCGTGAAGATCTTTATTCAAAATATTTGATTAGATTATAGGTTCGATTTTATTTTAAATACTACAAGCTACCGATATATTTTATTTATTACAAATAATTTTAACTATTTAGTTTCTTTTAGGCTAAACACGACACTGAGTTTAAAATATAAGAGTAATATGTTATTTTAATTAACGTATATTACAGTCCATGTTCTGGTTTTCTTTTAATTGAAAAATATAATCTAACTGTTTTGTCACAATTATTTTATTATAACTATTAGCGATCTTGTAAACATAAAAGTAATGAATAAAACTTTTGTCTTACGGTATAATTAATAAGTAAATGCCTTTATATATATTTTTCACAGTGATATGTACTGATAGGTCGCAATAAGGCTGAAATTTATTCGTCGTTCCTGTCAAAAGAATTTTTTAAATTTTTTTAATCCTGAATTGGCCATGCCGTGTCACACATACATCTTTGTTTTTTTAAATAATCGATTTTTTTACGTTTTCCGATCACAATTTGAAGCGCAAAAACTAAATCTAATTCATTCAAGAACAGAAAAAAAATTGATTAAAAAAACAAAACTGTTAAAGATTTCAACAAAACAAAATATGTAGGCATAAAATAATGAACACGCATAACACGTATTATTTAGCTGTTAGTGGTGATACCACAACACTGAAGATTCTTCACGGGGGATAATGGGGAATATCCCTACCAGATTTACCCGAAATCTAATAAAATAAATTTATAAAAACAGCTGTCTTCATCAAAATGAATGAATTCTAAGTCACTTTTTTCAGAAATCTTATTTATTATAAAATCAATATTTGTTTGTTTGTTCGTACTTTATGCGCTGCCATACTGTTAATCCGATTGCAAAAAAAAATTGGTGATTTATTGTCCGCAAGCCTACGAAGGTTACTTATATATTATAGTGGTAAGCTCTGGCGTTATGAAATATGTACTAATGAAAATGTGTGTATTTCAGGGAAGGAAGGAGGGGAGGATAACGAAGGAAATGAGGTTCGCGGGAGGGGTGACGAGGGAGGGAAAAGACGGGAAGGTGAAAGGGGAACGGGGATGCATGGGAAAGGAAATGAAGGAAGAAAAATATATTTATTTGAATGGCATTGCAACGCATGCCGGGTACCAGCTAGTTTAATATAAAAGTTTACTTGGGATCATTTTCACGATCAAAATTTCAACAGTTCCTAATTAGAACGGACGCCCTACTATTAGCCCGTTCCGCCTTAATAGCTTTACTAATAAAAAAAAACTTTCCCAATCGTTAAACGGTGTTTTTGCTACACATTTTTTTCTCAATAAAATCAATAATTGTAATTTTTTCACTTACAATACTAATAGCCTGAATATAAAAATACCTTAGTTATCGTAATTTTTAAATACCCTTTTGTATAAAATTTACTATGTATTTGTGAAGGATTCAATGATTTGGTGACCGGGCAACTCAGAATCATGCAACACTACCTTTGAAAAGTCATTAAAAGTGATGAAAAGAATGGTTAAATAGGTTAGGTTGGGTTCTAGGCTATTTAAATTTTTTTTTATAACTTTTAATGACTTTTCAAAGGGGTGTTCTGTATTCAGAGTTGTGATGGAACCCGATGATTTATGCTACGAGTATGTACCTAATACCTGATAACCTTTTAAAGTTGCGTATTTTAGTTTCAGAGTTGGTTCTGGCTCGCTGTTGTGCTATGGGCGGCCCCGCCAGTGGCGCGCTCCGAGGACTTCCTGCTGGGCTACCTGACGGGCTCGCAGCGCCGCCCCGGGGACCTCGAATACACCCGCCCCGGCCTCACCATATCAGGTCAGTGCCGGTATGTTCAGTGGCGTTCTGTCAATATGTTCAGTGGAACTGGAAAGTAATGCTGTAATGTTCTCCCCAGGAGCGATCTCGCTGGCCGTGTCCGAGGTGAACGCCGGGCCTCTGGGCGCGCTGGGACACGCTCTCACCCTGTCCGTGGCCGAGACGTTCGGTGAGGAGGTGACGTCCATCCGCCAGACCGCGGCGCTGTGGTCGCGCAACGTGTCCGCCTACATCGGGCCCCAGGAGACCTGCGTGCACGAGGGCCGCATGGCCGCCGCCTTCAACCTGCCCATGATCAGCTATGTACGTTGCTTTCTTATCTCTATCATTATACGAGGGTTATCCAAGAAATAAAGACGTTCCTCATTTACGGCGACATTATTTGCCAAAATATGGCGGCACTAGCATGTAGCTCAGACTTTCCCCTAAAAAACTAGCGGTGATCCAGCTTGGTAGCTGCTTCAGTGCGATCTTTGCGTCTGTTTGCGATGGACGCTCCGCTGCCGAATCCCGCCGCCTGCGAGGTGCGCTAAATTATTCGCTTTCTTAACTGAGAGGGAGTCCGCCCTGTTGAAGTTCGCAAGACCGCAATTTTGATCCCAGACGTTAGTAAGTCTACCACAAAAACGATTTTCAGGAAAAAATGTCGTTTGCAAATTACGTGCTCGTTGGGTTCCCAAAATGCTGAAGAGCGAAATGGTATGGAAAGCGCTCAGATATATTTTTTTTACGATTTTTTCAACCAAGGCAAAGTTTTTTGAAAAATGGGTTCACCACCTAATCCAATCAAAAATCAATGACATGAATTGCATCTTTTTCTTCACCTGAAGCAACATTTTTCCGGAAAACCTTTAGAGAATAGGACGCGAAGGGAGAGGTGATAGCATATTTGGCGACGGAGTTCTGCGATAAGGGAATCAAGGACCTAGTGCCACGATCGTAACGGGGAGTATGTCGAAAAATAGGGGGGATATGTACCAAAAATTTTATATGATTTTTTCGTAAACATAATTTTTTCCTGATTTTTTAAATTAGAAGTCTTTAATTCTTGGACAACCCTTGTACGCTTAGCGCCGGATTTCCATTCGTTCAAAATGTTCACACCCACCTAAACTCAAAACCGTTCAACTCGCGCAATGTGTGCATTTGAAGTTTCCAAAGACAAGATCGTAACTTCGGTGGCGAGGGGCGCTGCTAGCTCAAATAATAGAACCCCATCCTATTAAACTGCCTGACTTGAGGTGCTAACGTACTGGCTTTCTCTGTAGCTTACCAGGTTAAAACAAAGCCAGTTCTAGTGTTGCGTAGCACACGTAATATACATATAAGAATAGCTAGATTTTTAAAAAAAGCTTGCTGTCCTGGCTGGAAATTCTAGCGTCGTGTGACTCGGCATTACAACCAAGACATAGTGAGTGCCTTCGATATTATGATGACCGCAAATGACCTTTGTGACAGAGCGGAAAGCCTATTTGCTTTGGAACCAGAAACGGTTTCCATACTGCTGTGTAACACAAATATCTCGCCAACTGTGATGTCTTAAAATTTAAAATTTCTGCAGTTAAATATAACTAATACTTATGTACTGGTTATCTATTATAAACAATGTTACTTTGTTTGAACCACTATATATTATGTATTTTATGTTAACGCCAATTGGTTTAGGAATAGCCGCTCTTTCCCCAGGGCAAATTTTTTTCTTTTTTTTTTCTTTATTCATCACATTTTATACAGTTTTTACAGGTGATTTTACTACCACGATAACTAACTAACAAAAATATATACTAACTTAGCATTGCAAAGTAATGGGCGAAGAAACTATATATTATTAGGTGTTGAAGTGGGGATGGAGGCCTGATTTGAGAATTAATGAAGAGTGAACGTTTTGGAATAGTTTGGAGGGTTGAGGAAGGAACGGTTGTTCAGAAACCGGTCGGCTTTAGTATAAATAAATAAACAGGGTGTTAAGGGACGTACTTGACTTACTTTAACTAGTTATTCTTGACATTAGTTGGAGAAAAAAATGTTCAATGAAATTTTGGTCTCCGGTGACATTTTTTATTTTTATTTATTTTTTCTACAAAAACATATAAAAATAGTAGGTGTTGGACAGTTGGGGGCGGGGTAGGGGGCATACATTAATTACGTGATCAGTTTTTCTTCCAATCTAGACCCCCCCCCCTTGGTGAAATAAATTTGGGCCACTTCGTATATTCTTTTCAAGTAACGTGAAATTTTGCTGAGCTCACGTAATTAATGTATGGCCCCTACCCCGCCCCTAACTGTCTAACACTTACTATTTTTATATGTTTTTGTAGAAAAAATAAATAAAAATAAAAAATGTCACCGGAGACCAAAATTTCAGTGAACCTTTTTTACTCCAAATAAATTCAGGAATCACTAGTTAAATAAAGTATGTTACGTGCATCCCATAACCCTCTGTATATAATAGTTCAAACAAAGTAATATTCATTTATTTAAAATTTCTATTTAATGACAACCTTAAGGCTCTGCACCGGGCCCGAAAAGAAGAAGATGGAGAGATACTAAATTACGAATGTTAGAGGATAGCGCTAACATTTACAGCGACAAAATCGATGCGAAAATGTTTAATAAAACACGACTCGTTTAAAATAGAGCAAAAATCTCGCGGGCATTGTCTTAAGCAGCATTTAAAGAAACACTGTGCATTTTTTCATACATATAACTTGTAAAATAACTGAAACAAACGTGTTTATAATAATTTTTGGAGCATATTTTGCCATTTTTTCTATCGAGGGAATTTGATACAATTTGCGTTTCGGCAGGCAATGTCTAGATATTATCTTCAAGAATAACATTTATGTATTTTTAAGAGCTTTAAAACTTGCCGTGTTTAATGGAGATATGTAAGAAATCGGTAGAAATTCGGGTTGCGGGCCCTTAAGGCTCTGCAACTGGGCCCGAAAAGAAGAAGATGGAGAGTTACGAAATTACGAATGTTAGAGGAGAGCGCTAACATTTACAGCGACAAAATCTATATAATAAATCGGTACAAATCCGGGTTGGATGCCTTATTGCTTGTTCCATGTTTTTTATGTGTTCAATTGAACAAAAGCGGTGAACATGGTGTCGCCGGAAATACATGTCAGTGTTTTAAAATGTTAACACAACTTAAAAAAAAAACAGTATAGCGGCAACAACAAAAAAATGTTCATAATATTATAAAGATTAAAAAATAATGTGCGATGATTATAAAGATTAAAAAATAATGTGCGATGGCCGAGAATCGAACTCGGATCAACTGCTTGGAAGGCAACTATGCTGACCATTACACCACCAACGCCGGTGAGAAAATCTCGAGCGCTCGCCTTTCTATTATAGCGAATGATGCGATCTATTAATTGTGGGTCGCATTTATTTGTTTTTTTTTTGTTATTCTGAGCATACTTTTGTAACTTTAGTTTTTTTACTCTGTGATTACACATATTTTTATGATTTGGATGGACCGGACATATTTTTGTTGATAATATATTTGTGAAAGATGTTCGTATATTTGGAAAGTTTGTTTACGAGAGATGGGAATGATAGATTTTATTATTATTAATTAATTATTTGGTTTTATTCATAGACATGTGAATATAAGTAGACCAGAACATAAAGGTGAGGGGGTAGACAACAACTACAGCGGGGCGCAGAGCGGGAAGATGACTTTGGAGATATATGATTTGTCGATAACTCAATATGACTGTATATATGCATCTCGCATTATAATATCACCATTTAGTTCTTAAAAGTAAACTCTGCTTTTGAATGAATAGACTTTTTTACATGGGAGCGCGAATTGCTCGCCGCATATTGAACAAATTTGCGAAGTCTAAATACGGCAAAGTAAAGTTAGCTTATTTTCATACTCCAATATTTTTTTGCCGTATTTAGTTAGGACACTTTTACAAATGTTTCATAATTTATTTACCCCGTAAACATCGACGAGCACACGCCATATATCTCGGGTGATAGTATATATTTACACGTTTTCAAAACACAAACCATGTTTTTTGCGGTGTTATTTCGTAAAATGCACCGATGAGCGCTCGACGCTGGCTCACAGAAGAATGATGACGTCACATTTTTTAGATTCACGTGAAGCTTGTTTTATTGAATTTTGTATTGTAACATTGGGGCTACAGCTCGTGTAAGGCACCCATTGAGGTTCTCATTATCAAATAATGTTATAAAATATGTGAAATGATTGTACCTTGTGGGTGAACATTGAGCATTGATGATTGTATAGTAAGGCGGGTCATTTAAAAAAAATGTTATTTTTAAATTCTCGAGCGATCAAAGGATTCCAAATGGGTTCAAAACGACGTGTTTAAATTTTTTCAAATTTTGATACGTTCTTTTTCCTCCGGATTCATTTCAAAGTTTTGAAAATTTTCATTTCAAGTGGTTATATATCTAGTGTATATAAAAGTTACTATGAATCCTTTAAACCATATTTTTTTGTAATCTTCTATAGAAAATGAAGTATAATTTCCGAAATCATTTTCAAAAAGTACCAAGATTGAGTCCCGCTAAATAATGCCGAAATTGACTTATAAAAAAAATTATCGATATTTTCTAAAGCCAAGATGTGTTCTACACGCAGTATTTAATTAAAGCATCTTTAATACGTCTAAGCGATCAAATTTTCAAAACAACAACACATGATTTTTTATGATTTTGCATAATTTCGCATGGCTTCATCTTAACATGTTATAAGTAGGTACGAAATTCAGAGCGCATCTAAAAAATTCAATTCATCTGTCAATAGACTTTGTCTTTTTTAAACGAGTAGTGTTTTATTAAATATTTTCACAATTTTCGCTTAATTATAGTTGTAATATTTGCGTGCTCCCTCTGATTTTCGTATTGACATATCTCCCTTCCAAGTAAGCTTCTTCCTCTTCTTGAACTCTTAGCCCATCCATTCACGGAGAAACTGAAAAAAAAAAACAGTTGGCGACTCAATCGCTATCCACAGGAAAGGAACTTGTGAATTTCAATGGCGGTCCGTATACAGGCAACTTGTTAAAGATCAGTTGTCAAGGGCGACCCGGTGACTAGCCTTGCAGGTAGCCGCGGCCGTCGCGTTTCAGTTGCCATGTTTACGGTTGCCATAATATCGACTCACGACCTGTCAAATTTTCGAGTAATTTGCGATATGTCAGATCAAAAAAATATCGATTTTGTTCAGGAGGTTGATAAAATCAGTTGTGCCGTGAACAGAGTTGCCAACAGTTTTCGGTTTCTCCATGAGCGAAGGCCCTACTACGGTGCCTTAATTGCATTCCCGTGTTATTACCTTCGTACTTGTTGGTTGCAGCAGTTAGGGTGTCGCTCCCCAGATGGAAGTAAAATGCTTAATACTCATGTGAAATAGTCTTTAACTACCAATTAAACAACAAACCATCGCTAAAAATCAACTGAAGTATGTATTTAACAAATAAAATGACAATTTCCTGGTTAATCAAAAGTACCTATTATATAGCCCTGAGGGTGATTTTTCACAAAAACCGCTCTACATCTATACCTATATATAAAAATCTGGTGTCACGGTGTTTGTGAAACGACTCTACCGATTTTTATGATTTTTTTTATGTATATTGGTAGGTATGAGAATAGGTCGTAAAGTATATTTCATACCGCTAGGTGATTAAGGTGTCTCCCTACCCCGAAATTTTATTTTTTATTTTTTTGACAATTTTTTTTTTGTATTTTTTTTAAATTTAGCATAAAAAAATACCTATCTGTAATCCCAAATTTTCACCCTCCTACCCCACCCTCCCATTTTTTAATCGCGACTCCCCCAAATTTTAAAATCGCGATTTTAGTAGGTATTTTTGAATGAACATATTTAACCGTCGTCGTGCGTATTTCAAACAGAAAGAAATTATTTATATTGTTGAATGACAGATAGCGCCACGTCCGCCTCATCGAACTTTCATCCACATATGCGCAAGTCATTCACGAGAAGCATCGCGTCATTTTGACATTTCGCTATACGTACATGAAAATGAATGTTTCTTTGTGTGTCCTATACCATTCATCTGTAAACGTCATTTGGTAAACGTCATCTTTTCTTTACACTATGTAACATAATGTATCTACATATGTATATTTCAGAGCCCTCGAGGTGATTTTTCACAACAACGGCGCTATATAAATCATCCAAATATTATTATTATATATGATAAAAATGTAAAATAAATAGAAATAAATAATTTTCCTTTCAGTAACAGCAAAGAAATCATGTTTTAGAAAAAAAATAATTATCACACCATACGAATAAAAACATAGAAAGTTTAGTTATTAAGTTTCATTTGTATAACTCTATTTTAAATACTCAGATAATATCTTCACATATGTATATAAAAATCTCGCGTCACGATGTTTGTTTAAGATAAACTTCGAAAATACTTAACCGATTTTGATGAAATTTGGCTTATTTGTGTAATTTGGTCAAACTTAAAAGATAGGACAGTTTTTATCCCGATTATGAACCTCAATATTTATTATCGCGAATCAAATGTTCATTAGGGAACGTACCCATACCACGTGACCTGTTCGGGGGGGGGGGGTCTTCAAAATACCACGCTTGGTACAAATGATATGAGTACGTTCCCTTAAAAGTTTGAGGACAATGCTTTGTAATTATTTGCAAGTTCCATAAATTTCTAACATATGGCGGTGTGAGTTAATTTATTGATACAACACTTGGTTATCTAGGTTGGGTATCCATCGAGTAGATGGAGTCGTGTTTCGTTAGCCACAGCAACGCGTGGCCGGTTCAGCTAGTTTAAGACAAATTATTAAACCATCTAAAAATGTGTAAATATGTATGTGATTTGCACTTATATTATACAGATAGTTTTGAGTTTTGCTTAGAAATGATAGAGACTATAGCCACGGTAATAATGAGCGCCCCCGAATAAGAATCTGAAGGGTGAAATGATAATATCTGATTTTCTATCGCGTCTCCATTAATGGTGAATACACAAATAAACGCATTTACATTCACACTTCCTAAGCACTCGGCAGTCGGCGCCTCCCGAGCGGTGTTTCCCCACAATGGGCCGCCATTAGCCTAAAATTCCTTCGTTTGGTAATTCTCAGAAGAGAGCGCTAATGTTCTCAGTTCAAACGAACCTAATCCCTTTGCTTTCATTCAGATTTACATCATCCATTAGTAGAGGTCGCGCCGCATAATGTAATCATTCTCTTCTTCTGCTCCCAGCTCCTTTCGATCAGATAAAACAGCGACCTCGAAAATCTAATATCGGATGTAGTGGGCCAGCACTACCGCTGGCACAAGTACTAGCAGTAGTACTAATACTAAAAGAAGCAGTAACACAAACACTCACAGAAATACTAGCACAAGCAGTGGCACTAGCAGTAGCACTAACACTAACATAAGCTGTAGAACTAGCACTAACAGAAGCACCAGCACAAGAAGTAGCAGTAGCACTAACACTAAAGTAAGCTGTAGCACTAGCAAAAGCACTAGCAATAACACAAGCACTAGAACTAACACTAACAGAAGCACCAGCATAAGAAATAGCAGAAGCAGTAACACTTGCAGAAGCTGCAGCACTAGCACTTAAATTTACAGAAGTACTGGCACAAACAATAGCAGTAGCACTAAAACTTACAAAAGCTGTAGCGTAAGCACTAGCGCTAACACTAAAACTTACAGAAGCACTAGCACAAGAAATAGCAGTAGCACTAAAACTTACAAAAGCTGTAGCATAAGCACTAGCACTTACATTAAAACTTACAGAAGCACTAGCACACGCAATAGCAGTTGCTCTAAAACTTACAAAGGCTATAGCGTAAGCACTAGCACTAACACTAAAACTTACAGAAGTTCTAGTTCAAGCAATAGCAGTAGCACTAAAACTTACAGAAGCAATAACACTAGCACTAACACTAACAGTAGCACTAGAACTAGCGGTGGCACTAATACTAACAGAAGCAGCAGAAAAAGCATTATTAATACACTGCTGTAACTACAAGTTTATAGGAATAGGCTGCCAATATAAATCTCATTAGAGAGATGGCCAATAAATTATTTCCTCAGATAATAAATTCAACCGAGGGGAACTTCCGCTCAAAAAACGCCAAGTGAAAATAAAAGTGAATTGTTTCCTTTCTTTGCAAACATTTCTTTTTCATTTTGTGCCTAATGGAATGATAAGCATCGCCAAGTTTACGATTTAATGACCTTGAATACAAATTTCGGAATTAATTCCCACTGAATATCTTCAATTTCGGGAAATATTTTACTTAGCTACATTATTCGTTTTACACCTTTGAAAAAATATTTCTCCGTACCTTAGGAAGACAATTATTTCGACATCTTAAAAGGTAATCAATAATTCTGTAAAAGCACTGCGGCTTGTTAAATATCTATTTTAGTTTGTCAAGAGTAAATATGTTATTCAATTTTTTATGAGAAAACTTTTTATAACTTTTGAAGGTTACTCCAATCAATGTAATATATCATTGAAGAAGAAGATAACAATAATAATCTAAACGAAAATATAAAAGAGAACAAGACACAGAAAAACACAAAAACACAATGGTCGCAACTGGGACTCGAACCCAGACCTCTCGTCTAACCGGGACGCGTATTTACAATCCCTACCGCGTTTCAGTCGCTTTAAATTTTCAATATCAAAATTTAAATATTTAGAATTAAAATTATTAATTTCTAATATATACATTGGAAAGATTATTTTATCTAGTTTTTAGAACAATTTTTGTTTTTACAAAGTGATAAAAAATTATCAATATAGTGGTGTATTTACAATATATGGGAATAATATTAAAATTTAAATATTTAGAAATAAATTTTTGAATTTCTAATATACACATCAGAAAGATTATTTTATCTAGATTTTAGAACAATTTTTTTTTGCAATGTGACAAAAAATAACCAATATAAGAGGTATATTTAAAATGTAAATTGTCGTTACCGCGACTGAATCGGTATAGGTTTTGTAAATACGCAACCGGGACGTGCGCGTTAACCAATTTCGCATTGCCACCTTCTGTCAAAACGTCAAAAAAATTGAATATTCATTTAGACTTTTATAAAAAATCAATAGTTCCATATGAATAAGTTCGGATATAATTATCCGAGACGCTTCCAGGTTACAAACCAATTCTTAGAATGATTGTTTTCAATAAAAAGGGTAGTTGACTATAGTATGGAAAAAGAATTAGTTGAAGATAATATTGTTAATTCTAAAATTTTAAATATGAGATTGACAAATATGACGGTTTGACAGAAGGTGGCAATTTGGGAGGCGGGTACGGGTACTCAATTTGGGAGGCATTTATTGTGTGTTTGGTGACTTAGCAAGGGTGCCCGGGTTCATGGGGTGAGGTTTGTCCAGGTCTTGGCGGTCGATGGGTGAGCCCACCTGCTGCGTGGTGGGCAGGATCGAGAGAGACTGTTTGAGGGAGGTCTTTTATCCTCTCCAGCCAGAATCTCTTGACCTACTGCCTTGCACCGTAGTTGAACGGATGGATTCATACGACCTTCACTCCTGGACACACTGACCCCCAGATTCCTACCCACCCCTCATACCCTTTTCTTTCCCAGAACTTCCTATCCTTCCCTTCCTGTTAAAAAAACCCTCCGCACAGCATCCCCTAAGATGACATAGGCTCTGAGGGAAATTATTTTCCTCGGGGCCTTTTGTGTGGAGCTAATACAAAAAAAAATGGTCTCTTTCTGTTTTTCTGTGTCTTGTTCTCTTTCATATTTTCGTTTAGATTATTATTATTACCTTCTTCTTCAATGAAAAACGTTCTTTCAATAAGACTTTTACACATAGGTAGGTATATTTTCATAATTTACACAATAATCTCACTAAAAACTTGTAGGTAAGTATGATTGGCATAGACATATTTAAAATTATTGTACAAGAAAAAAAAAATTAAAATTTATAAAGTGCGGTTTTGGTGGAAAATCACCTCGACGACGGCGCGGCCGCGACGCGTGATAAATAAATACCTATATATAATAAAATTAATATAACCTAATTATAACTAGTGACTTACATCCAAAATTTATAGCTAGTGACTTAGAACTGAGACGTCTACTGACTAACTAACTAACTAACTAGTGACTTTTATTTATTTATGTATTTTTATTTAGTAGAAGATTATGCATTTATTTTACATTATTTATAAAATGTTTTGACTGCCCAACTAGAAGGATTCCCGTTTTAGGACAGTCAAATTAGGATGAGTATCAATATATTATAAAACATTAAAAGAAAATGGATGAAATAAACAGAAGAGAAAGAATAAAAAGTAATAGGTAAATACATATACTTAAGAGGGAATAACCAGACAAAACCGGAAATATGTAATATTTAAATAAAATTTTAGCCGTATTAACTCTTTTCCACAAAAAAGTATATAAATTGATTTCGAAAGATTGTTCTTTTATCTGGTAAAGTTATGTTTTAAATTATGAGAAAATGTGTTTATTTTTAGCATAATAAATAATAAGGTTACACCGAAGGTCTTTGGCCGATTTGTTAAATTTTCAACAAAATTTTGTATTATACAACACATATAATCATGCAGTAAAATAAATCCATAAATTTTCTGGAAAAGCTATGTTTCAGAATTTTAATTTTAGTTTAAATAAAATCATTAAATAAAGATCCGCGCATGTGCGTGACGAAAATACTTCAGTTTGTCTATTTATTTTCGGTCTTACAAACTAATATATTTAAGATTTTTTTATATTCTTATTTTGCTTAGACATTATTGAAAAAATATAAATACTTATGATCATAAAATAATTACAAAAAGTACATTATTTTAATAGTATTATCATCACGCTATAGAGGCTCGATGTTTTATGGAGGTCACCAGTTATAGGCTGATGTGTTATGTGTTTAAAAGTGTGTAAAGGGTGTGGTAAATCAAATAAGTAAGATGTCGATACAGGTTTATTAATAATTTACAACTTACACATAATTCCCCTATATTTAAATATTTTACAATAATAATGTGAAGGGCGAACAAACATGATATGAAAGTGAGTCTTGACCGGTAGTTAGGGAATGATCGGTGGTTTTCGATCCGGAGCGGAGAGATTTCTTGTGACTTGAAAATGATTTCAATTGGTTGCTAGGAGACCAATCGGAAAGCCAGCCGAATGCAATTCAGTGTCCTTTGTTCGACCTCCATAACGCCTTTCAGCATTTTTGAATGTAGGTATAAATTAAAGCAAATTTAAAAAACAAATAGAATAATTAATCTTTCTCATTGGAAGCGCCCTGTAAGATCGTAAGAACATCTTTCGACGAAATGTGGATTCTCGGCCGCTGGCTGGTTAAAGGCCCTTAAAAACAGAGGATTAAAACATATAAATAGGTTACTGGTGTACGCATTCCATCTACATACTCGAACTCGTACATGTGTTGTATAAAATAATTAAAAAAAGAGAAGAGAAAGAATAAAATAAAATAAAATAAACACATTAAAGAACAAAAATAACCGTTGTTTGTTTAGCATGGTTATTTAAATAATAATAATAAAATAAAAGGTATATACATAAAAAACAAATGATTAAAACAAACGGTAGCTGGTGTTTGCATTGTATATTATAGTCCTTCATACACATTTTGTATAAAAAGAACTAGAAAAAGAAGAGAAAGGATAAAATATAATAACCATTTTTTTTAAAGAAAGACAAACATCCCCAGGTTACGAATAATCCAACAATATTTGAAAATGTCCTACTACCATCACAGAAAGTCGAAAATGTAGCTTGTGTTGTGATGGAGGATTTAGCCAGCCGAGGAATCGAACACGCGGCGTCCGGGTGGGACCTAAGCGCTATGCCCACTCAATCACTGACCTAATTAATATATGATGTTGTTTACATATGTAGCATAGTTATAATAAAAATAAAATAAAAATATATATGTATACAGGATTAAAACATAAAATAAAAATATATATGTATACAGGATTAAAACATAAAAATAACTTAATGACATGTAGTTACAACTGTGACATAAAGTTAGAGATTTACAACTAACATACGTACATTTAAAAATACCGTTTTTTCGTGTTGCCAGGGTTATCAGTGAAAACATAAAAGGCTAAAAAATAACAAACAAAACTCTGTAAGTAACATAATAGATTAATAGGTTTATTAGAAGCTAATTTAAAAGTATCAATACAATAGGCCACTTGCATGGATTTCATAACGACTTGGAAAAAATCATGTGGATAGATCTTTTTACTAAGATTAAGAAAATGTTAGTAAAATTCTTTAGAAATGTACAACTGTTTTTATTTTTAAATCAATAAATCCATTATTTGGGCTCATGACGTCACTACATGAAAATGTCCCGTCTCCGAAAATGTTCCTATTAATTTAAAAAAATTCCACACTGATTTATTTTTTTTATATTGCATCACTTTGATTTCAGGCGAATTTTTGAATTCGTTCACTAGATTTATTGTTTGTTCTCTGCGAACTTATCATTTGATTTCACTTTTTGACAGATGTTCTGAAGAGAACCCCGTACATTTTAGATGTACGGGGTTCTCTTCAGAACGTGAAGAAGATGTTGGTACGTGTTTTAGAGGTATAATTATTATGGTGCTGATTTTAACAAAATAAAATTTTATAATATTCTTATTATTGTTATAATTTACAAGCACAAGTATAGTACATTAAATATAGTAATATATACACTGTACAATATAATGATTTATGATCAACAAGATGGATCGAGGAAAAAAATATTTATGAGATGTAATATTTTTGGTATGCCTCGTTATTCTCCTGTGCCATTCATGTGGAAAACGTTCTTTTTTTTTAAATGATTTTCGGCTATGTAATTATCGTTTTTTCACACCTATAAAATTATGTCCCGTATTTCCGGTATATAAAAAATGGTCTGATTTTTCGGATTGAAATTTTCAAAAAATCCCCAGGGTTTCAAAAATACGATTAAAAAAAAAAAAAAAAATACAGAATGTCTTAGAATATTTGCCTAAACAGGAAAAAAAATTTAAAAAATGTGATGCAAGTGGCCTATTTGACACCTTCTGCCATCAAACCAACACTCACTTAAACATTTTTTTATGAGACAGTGTGAGAGGTTGAAAAAAAAAGTTTATTTCTAGGTAGGTACATAATTAGCTATTAGCAGAAACCGCGTAGGTACGAAAAACTGTATTTATGTTGGTTGTATACAAATCTCAATAATTATTTGACCTTGCAAGGACAAATCTAATGCGCATGTTAGTCCAGAACGAAATTAAATAACGTAATGTAATATATCACATTGAGAGCTCTCTGTTACGCCTGTTTCAGACAGAACACATAGCCGACCGTATTTTACATAAAATTGTGCGAGAGAAAAACGAGTCACAGCATCATTATGTAATTAAACGCGACATTTGGCAAAACGTTAGTAACAGTTACATCTCTTATCGGGGGTTGACTGTTATGGAGACAAACAAATGATAGTTTCAGTTTCGTCTCCTATCGGGGGTTGACTGTTATCAAGATAATCAAATGTTAGTTAGTTACAGTTACATTTCCAATAGGGGGATGACTGTTGTCGATACAATCAAATGTTAGTTACAGTTACATTGCCTATCAGGGGTTGACTGTTTTCGAGACAATCATAGTTACAGTTCGATATCCTATCGGAGGTTGACTGTTATCGAGACAATCAAATGTTAGTTACATATGGGGGTTGACTGTTATCGAGACAATCAAGTGTCAGTTACAGTTACATCTCTTATCGGGGGGTTGACTGTTATCGAGAGCGGCGTAGTTCAGCGGTAAGGCTCTTGACTTCGAAGGTCGTGAGCTCGAATCCCGGCGTGGCAAATAAATTTTATTTGATTATTTTGTGTTAGGTATTTCACAATTTATTCATTAAAAATAATGTATAGTAGGTATATTTGCGGCACGTTCCAGAGTGGAAGATACTCTCAGTATCGCCCTGGTGTAAGACCACTATTCAGAATTGAAACATTGCTTGAAATGGCTTTAGCCGTGTTTGGTAACCAGATCTGAATAGCCAGGTACTTCCTTACCTTCCTCTTACTTATCTCCTTCCCCTCCCACTACCTTCAGCCTCACAACATACCCCAATTGGGGATGCCATAGTCCCACTGGCTCCAGACGGGAGCAGTTGGGACGCTTGTGCGGTATTCATGTAAAAAAAAAGATACAGTCAAAAGGTTTCAACAGATTGTTTATCCGATTTATTAAAATGCACGTGGACTCTAAAGGGTGTGGGGTAAAGTTGTCTTCTGGAGTTGATTCTACATTATGTTGCATTACAAAATATTAATTAAATGAAATTAAATTAAACAAATAACTTTGTAAAACACCACTGCATAATAAAATTATCAACATGTTTCGAAACCAAAAGTTTCTTCGTCAGGATAAGATTAACATTAATAAAAATAACAAAAGACAAACAAGTATAGACAAATAAGGGAACATACCCATACTACGTGACACGTTTAGGGGGGGGGGGTCTTCAAAATGTCACGCTTGGTACAAATGAGCAGCGGCGGGCTTAGGTTTTTGGTCACCGGGGGGGAGGGGCGGTGGGGGGGGGGGGGTTAAAAATTGTAAAAAGTTGGACACGTAGTATGGGTACGTTCCCTAAGAACTATAGACAAAAATATTATAGGGAGGGGTGATTAATTATTTAAAAGTATCATAAAAAATAATTATATAAAATGAAGTATAAAAATGATTTAAATTTGCATTTATATAATAAAAACTTTTAAAACAAACAATAATTATCAAGAAGTCTAAATGAAAAAATAAGTGATTTTAAATATAAGTATCATTATGAAAATAAATTTAGGGATGGCTATTTTATAAAAAAATGTAGTGTCCAACAGAAACTAGTTTTTACGGCAAAAACTGAAACCGAAACAGAATTTCGGCCTCGGTCTTAGGTTCGGCCGAAACCGAAACCGAAACTTCCATATAAGGTCATGTTTTCGTGGGAAAAAAATAGCCAATCTTAATCAGTCAGTCTTTATTTTTAAATCATATATTAATCATTCAGTCTCTGATATTTGAATTAATAATAAACATTACATATTTATCACTCCCTATTTCAAATAAATTATTTGTGCTTTTTGAAATAAGGAGTTGATTTGAAATAAATATACTTATTATAACAGGAATATTTATTTCGAATCAACTGTGTTTCGATAGCTATTGGAAGTTGTTATTTTCTTCAGCGGAGTCTGAAATTTCTACCTACCACTATTGGAACGAAAAGGATGAAGAGGAAAAAATGGGATGTTAACCGAAAACAAGATGATCCTACAATGCTGGTGATATCCCGGGGTCCCACACTCATGCACTAAAGAAAACTCCACGGTTGAAAACACGTATCTTGCGCGGATCCGGGTTTCGAACATAAGGCGACGAGACCAAAGTACTTGGCTGTCAGTACCGCGCGGGTGTTGAAATTGCACCGATGTTTACTGTTAGAATCAATCTTCAACCGGTGACAATGGAAAGATGGATATATAAGGATAGGTAGGTAAGACGGGAGGAATACATGGGTGTAGGTACAAATATGCCCGAACAAACTCCTTTATCAATAATATTTTAAAAAGAAATAGTAGACATTTACGAAAAACATAAAGCAAAAGGTGCAAAACTAAGTTACTTCCTTTTGCCTAATTTATTATTTTTTGTTTAGTTTACACTTTGGCACTCTTTTTAATGAACTACAATAAAATTAAAATTAAAAAGTACCCGCTAAACACAACAACTGAATATTTTTAATGTAAATAATAATGTGCTTTTTCTCAAATTAAAAAAACTGTGAAGAGCTTCATTGAGCAAAACTACTAATAATTTTTTGGACTAATAATTATTATCAGTATTCATAATTAAACAATCTATATAATAAACAGGTCCTGACACGACTATGAGCGCGGGCGTAGCAAAATCATTTCCGATCGCAGCGCGAAACCTCCCGAATTCAGTTTCGGTTTCGGCTGGATAGCTGTTGATCTTCTTAGCACCTCCCCTTTCCACCTCTCTCCCCCCACTACTTCCATTTCTACCCACGCCTGTCTTTCTATACTTGATAATTTAGTTTTTAGTACATATAATGTCCTGATGAAGAGAACATCGTTCTCGAAACATGTTGATTTTTTAAATAATGATTATCGTGGTAAAAACAAAGTGTTTTTAATTATTTTATTAAAAAAATGTTACTTACTTTTTCGAAATTCATTCATTTGGGTAATTTTCAGATTAAACAGCTGAATTGTTTATCATTATAAATTCCTAAGAAATATCACTATCCCTAAGAAATTCCCTTTACCCTCAGACACCTTGTATTATTTGAACCAATGTCTTTTATTGTGTATCTAACGATTATTATTTTATTTTATTTTTTATTAGTTAACATAGATTCTATACTACAATTCATTTGTATTCTCTCGATTACCACACTAGGCTCATGCCCGGACGATGGTGGTTGTATTAATGTAATAACTAAAATATAAATAATATTTACAAAACACGTAAAACGCAAAAAATGAAAATTAAACTGAATGATAAAAATAGATATCATGAGGAGCGTGCAAATAAAAATATATAATAAAGTGTTTGCAAAAGTATGGCTATTATAAGACTTTCCTTTAGAAAGAAATCAAAATCACGGAACTCGTTACTGTATAGAGCGGTAAAGAGCTTTCAAGAAATACCGACCTTTATAAAAGACGTGAAAAATGTGTTCGAATTTAAAAAGAAATAATAAAAACGAACATTATAAAAATAGTTTTACGTATGTTAGTAAACAAAATTACACTTTGTTATTAGAATATTTGACGTCCACCAATTTCGCTCACATCTAACATTAACACGGCAGTATATTATCAACTAATTTTTCACTGATACGACCTCAACGTTAGGTACCTGGTCGGCTTCAAGTTACGCTGCAAATGACAGGGAGCACATTCTGTCGTGCTCGAGTTAAGAGTAAAAAGCCTGTTGTTATTTAAAATCGTGACGTCATCGCCGACGCACATGACGTCATATATCACCACCCCTTTCCATCCTCTCCCATCTTCCTCGAGGCAGGTCAACCACAAAAGTCACTAGAACTAAAATGTCACTATTAAATTAAATGTTTCTTGTCCCAAAGATCGTTTCATTCCGGTTAGAATTGTGTACTTTCACTTTTCTCTGCCATCCCTTAACAACCCAAACATGTAAATTTTCGCCCGGTTATTATAAATATTGCAGATACATGTTAATCATTGTACCAATAAGCAAATACAAAAATATGATCTTGCACAGCAAGAATTCATTTTTTAAATATGTATTCTTCCTTCCATCCGTTCCTGCATAGAAATAACGAAAATGGATTCTGGTAATATAACTTTTATCGTATTTAGTTACTAAAAACGAAAAATTCTTTGCTTCACTTCCGAAAACTCAATCCATTAGATCAATATGACCGTGGAAAAAAAATCATCTTGTGCGTAAGATACTAAAATTATTTGATCATTCTTTTACGACGTCTTTCTTCGACATAAAAAAATATGTCTTTCGCACTTGTCCGAGATATGCCAGGTTCTAATGAAACGCCTTTTGAGTAATAAAATAAATCTGGGTTTAGATACTGTCTGCTGATATTTTCAAAGCTCTTGTATTAATTATATTCCGATTCCTGAGAAACGTTACGTTAGAAATGGTTTGTTGCGGACCATCAATCTGAATAACATTTGTCTGGAATAGCCTTCGCGTGGGGGGTTATAAGGCTATAATGAAGGATTGACATTACCAAAATCAATACTTCCATAAGCGCGTCACGGGAATTTAGTAAATGATAAGATGAAATAATTTAACAGATTCACTTTTATTTAAAAATAGTTATGAACACAATTAACACTTGTGACACTATATTATATATCAGAAAGTGAGAGAATAAAATAAGCAGCTTGACACGCCAGAAGCTCGTGACGGAATAATATAGCGGTAGCAGTCGAAACTAGAGCTCGCTTGTGTCCGGTGTGGCCAGCTTCCACATTGCCTGTACATAAAAATGTATTAAATATTTTGTTTTTTGAAGAGTTTTATTAAATGCACATTTGTTACTTAAATTGCGTAACAAATGTACATTTAATAAAACTCTTCAAAAAACAAAATGTCTAGAAATTGTTACATAGTTAATGCCCAAGAAATACAAAAAATGTATTAAATAATTTTATATTTAATTTTAAAGTACACAAAATATTATTAAATTCTTACTTAGTCCTTCAGGTGGCGCACTGACCCTAAAGTTCTACAAAAAGTGTGTTTTTTCGGATTTTGTTAGTAACAAGCATCTCATCTAATGCGGTTTAAACGTCACAAAATAGATTTTATTTTCACCCATCTAACTTACTCCTCTTTCCCTACACCCTTTGACACTATTTTGCGAAACAAAATATGCAGTCAAACAGAAAAAACAGATATCAGCGCGGAGCGCTCATTCGTTGCAATAGTCGCGAAAACTTGATTGTGATTCGTTCGTAAAATGTCTAAAACAATACAAAATTCATCATGTTCTGTGTTTGGTGGCCCAGAAAAATGAAAAAACAATATGTTACTAAAGTATTGTTTGTGGATTAGAAATGACTTACAATGATTATCCAATGGAAAATATCCTTCTGTGAAAGACATGTGAAATAATGGCAATTGACCTTATTACGTTATGAAAAAAAGCGTCTATTCCTATTTTAACTCATCGTCAAATTGTAAACAGACTATCCCGGTATTATCACAAGTACAAACGCTTAAAGAAATGTCGAATATCTATAAAGAAAACTGAATTTTATGAAGATGCAACAAATAAACTCTTTGATATTGCTGTGTGCAAGTGCGTTTGTGTCGATTTTTGTAAATATTTAGTAAAAATACACAAGAAGGTGCTGGAATTCCGACATGATCTGAGAGGTAGCCACAAAATGTATATCGGCTCAAAATGTATAGTGGCAACCAAGGCTTGGTTACCAGTATATATTTTTGGAAGCAAGGCAATAACGACTGATGAGGCAAAATAAATTACTTCAAAAAACAGACTGTGAAGAAACCTCTGAACCCTTCACCAGATACTACAGAGATCTCGAATGATAGCGGTAAATTATCAGACAACAATCAAGATCTAATTAATCAATTTGCGATAAAAGCGTACGTGTCAACATAGTTTACCATAAAAACAAAACTTTCATGTAAAGATGGTCCGAAACGAGTCCTTAGGTTGATAAAAAGATTCTTCTATTTAAAATGTGAGCTGAAAACAATTGCTTTTCGAATAATTGAGCGGAACTCTTTCTTCGCACATTCTGAAAATATTTTATTAGCGATGCTGCAAGATGAAAGACAGCATATGAAAAAATTTGCAGTAAGCAAAATTCTCAAAGCCCGACAAAATGCAAAGGGGAAGAAAATAAGAACATTCGTGACTTCAAAATTACACCTCGAAGTCAACGATTATTTTGATTTGATAGACTGGAAAACAGAACAAATATTCGAGCCACCATTCACAAAAAATACAGTGATAGTGAATTATGCGAAAATCGTGAAAACCGGGAGGATAACTCGGGAGGGGGTTTGCGGAACGGGGGAAGGGGGAGAGGAGTGAGGAGAGGGAAGGTGTAGGAAGCGGAGTGGGAACGCGAGAGGGGAAGGGGACGTGGGAGACGAATGGGAAAGGATACGCAGGGAGAAACAATTTCTTAATTAAATGGAGTAGCAACGCATGCCGGGAACCATCTAGAAATATATAATATCCGTATTGAAAATTCTCCCTGTCATTCCCAGGCTATGGAGAGAGGTGTAAAGCTGGTCACTAAAGCTAGTTTGGCTGTTTGCAGAAATACAGTACGTGATGAATATAATCGAGCAAGAATAAAATCGAGAAAAAAAATTCCAAAATTCGAAACAAAATCACACTTTTCCTCTGATTTCAGGGAGCTACCCCATATGCAAATGACACGACTGAAGGCTGAAATTATTAAAAAATGTTATTCTGGTTATTCTTTATATTTTAATGCAGATAATAAAGTAAAAGTTGTTAATAATATTCGTCTAAATTTTTCAAAATTTTCAAGAACCGATCATTTTTTCAAAATTTCAAGTCGTCTGCGCCACCTGAGGATCATATGTGAAAAAAATTTTTAAAAATTTTTCAACAGCCATTTCAATAGCAACATAGAATCGAAAAAAATAATTTCGTCCTCTTTCACCAGGCTTACTTACATGTAGTATCATATAATTGTATAATAGATATCTGACAAATATTTACAAGTACGTCGATATAATCCCTAGCTAGACAGATTGTTCTAAGGAACTAAATCCTCAATTGAAACAAGGTGTGGTTAGACCAAACGAGCAAAAAGCTGTAGCTGGAACAATAGGGTTATTTCTTGATCTTTAATGTAAACGATAATTCATTTTTCACCATTTAAACAAAAATAATACCAATGAACAAGAAGGGAAACATCAAAAATCAGAATTCTTACAGACGCTCTAGGGATGTTTGTATTAGGCGAGCGAATGCTCATTGCTCATTCTTCAACAATCAGTCGTAGTGTTCATTACACCATGTCTGACAGTGACAGCGATATTGT
Organism: Limnephilus marmoratus; assembly: GCA_917880885.1. Classification (NCBI taxonomy): domain Eukaryota; kingdom Metazoa; phylum Arthropoda; class Insecta; order Trichoptera; family Limnephilidae; genus Limnephilus; species Limnephilus marmoratus. The sequence goes on along the minus strand of OU862912.1, from coordinate 56,726,180 downwards.
ATCTATCGTTGATTCATTTCGAAAAAGAAAAGAAAGGAAATTTATTTTTATTTTATTTTACATAAGTTATTGTTATTATTTATATTAATTTCCCATAAGTTGGATCCCACAGTCTGTGGGATCTGTGTGAAACTTCTGATATCTGTGGGCCACAGACGTCTGAAATTTTGGCAGGCTTCTATCTTTAATAGACTAATTCATTACTCTAATCCATGGGTCGGCAACCTTTTGTGGTCCAAGGGCCAAATATTTGACGTGGGAACTTGCGCGGGCCGCACTTACAAAAAAAAAATTGTCTAGCCACCCCCCCCCCCGGGATGGATCGCATTTGACTAGGTAGTAGTTTTTATGGGGTCGTCAAAATTTGCTCCAAGTCAACTTTAAGGGGGGGGGGGGGGGGGTGACACAACGTTATCCGCCCCGGGTGGCACCCATGCTAGCTACGCCACTGCATATCATTACAATATTTCAGTTCTAAAAATAAAATGGTTTTCGTATTTTTACGACATTTATTGTTGTTAAAATGGCTACATAAATAAAATGGCAATATAAATCATTTTTTAAGAAAGAGTAAAAGAAACTTCGAACAGAACTCAGTGGGATTTTTATTGTCGGATTTGACTTGCAAGTTCTTTAATATTTGCTTTGCTTGCATTTTTGATGTGGAGATGCGTAGTATTGCGTCCAAATGTAAATGTGATAATCGAGAACAGTGTTTGATTTTCCGATAATTAAGAATTGAAAAAGTTTGCTCACAAATATACGTACTACCAAACATAGTAATCATTTGCTGAGCAAACCTTTTTAATTCTTTGTACTTATCGGAAGGTAAACTCCCGTAGAAATCTACCAAGTTATTTTTTTCCTTAAATGCCATTTTAAGGATATTATCACTTTGCAAATCTATCATGTTGATTTGCAAATAGCTTGGTACATTATCGATATCCACTGCGAAGGGGTTTTCGAAAATCTCCATCTTACACGACATTTTTTTAAAATCAGCAAGCCGATTTTCAAACTCAGTTTGAAGTTGTAGTAATGCACTTATCATGTTAGTATTTTCCCAAATAAAATTTATCCCAGCTTCTTCTACTGCTTTCTTGCAATTTGGAAAATCATCGAGTTTTCTTACATCGATATGCTTGATAAACAATGATAGTTTAATTTCAAATGATTTAACATCTGAATACATATATACAATTTATTTTTTCCCTGTAAACGAGTAGGGAGTAGATTCAGTTCGGCAGTCAAATCAGTTAAAAATCCAAGATCTCCACTTATCTTCGCTATCCATTCGCTCCCTTTCTCGCTCCCTTTCACTCCGTTGTGTACGATATCGTCCGTCACGTGCGTTGCGGCGAGAATCTTGCGGGCCGCAGGTTGCCGACCCATGCTCTAATCCATTGTTATGATGGGTCCCTAACATGTCCCAGGCCAGCTCACAGCAGAGACAAAAGTACCCTCTATTCCAGGGGCAGGTCGCACGAATGCTTCAGAATTCTCTCTCTCTTCCACGGGCGCCTGGGAAGTGCACTCTAGGAAATACTCCTGCCGAGGCAGATTAACAACAGGATTGAGTTAAATAGATTCATGTATTGCAAATTCAAAACACAGTACATAGGTCATTACAGTACAATTCAATACAAGAAATGCATATTACACAAACCTAGCTATCGTGTTTATACCTCATGATCTCTGAAAACGAAACTCTCTCTGAGTGATGGCTTTGCGCGTGAGTTTACAGTCTATCGTTACGGACACAAACAAAAGAGGGATCAATTGTGCAGCTTACATGGTGGTCGGGGACCTTCGTCTTCCGGGTTCAGCAGGGCACTTCCCCGAGTCTAGGACAGGACCCGAAGTTCACACAGGCATGGCAGAATACCAGCACTAAAACCCGTATGTACTTCAATTAACATCGCAGATGTAATTGCGTTCAATTCGATCGACAGAAGTTTAGCCGCGAACTCGGCGGTTCGGCCCGAGGAGCGCGACGTGCGTCCAAGGCGGCTTGCAATTCTCGACTGTGTGCGCGCGTTGGTGCGCGTTGGTGCGCAGAGGGGAGAGGAGGTAGGAAGCAGGGAAGCAGGGAAGCAGGGGGGAGCGGGGTGTTGTTGAAACTGCCGCGCTGATTTTAGGAATTTGAATTCTCTGTCGTTTGTGTGGCGTACCATAACACTTCCCCCCGCGCTTGGAAAAAAAGCGACGTGGCAATGGAGCTGTAGGAAAAAAATCCTCTTAAGCTTCCATCGGGGTTTTTGAGAGATTCGTTGCTTGAGAGATTGCCTAGCTAGAACATACAGTTTATGCTATAGTTTAGGTCACAATGTTTGTAGGGAATGGATGGGGGTACATACAATGTTTGGAAAAGACAACTTGGGAAAAGTACATGGTGTAAAACAACATACAAGGTTATGCAATTGAGAGATAACAATACACATGGTTATGCAATTGAAAGGATGACAATACACATGGTTATGCAATTGAAAATAATAATACACATAGTTATGCAATTGAAAATAATAATACACATAGTTATGCAATTGAAAGAATGACAATACATTTGTACAAGAGAAGAGATTCTAAGGTTTCATTGGTCTGGGAGCTAAGTTTGTGAAGCGTGGATTTGTTTGGTTTCGGAGGATTTCGAAGAAAAGGACGTGGTTTCACAGATTCTAAGGATTACATTATCACTGTAATCAGACCCATTTGAGATAACACTCAGGAGTACACTTAGGCCTTAGAAAACACTTGGTTTGGTCGAAGACGTTGAAGTTCACGAAGTGGAGACTGTGGTTGCTGAGCCGCGACTATGGTTACAGAGGTCATTGAAGAGAAGAATCCAGTATCTGCAGACATGCCAGTACGAATCCTAGGTGTTATTATGGTAAACACGGATCGTATATAATGGTTATTGAAGCATAATGTAGCTCAAGATAGCTTGTATTGGTACGCATTCAGCGAATACTGGTGGGTCAAGGTAATGATGGTTTACACATGACGATGTATGCGTCACTGCATGGCAGAGCAAGAGACGGCAAGGTTGGCATTGATAGCAAGAGTAAGAACAAACCTAGGAGCTAGCGTGCCCAAAAGGTAGTTTAGAGTGTCATAATGTATAGTGGGACAACTCAGCTTGCTGTGGCACGACAAGACAACATACATATGAGCGGTATGGTCTGTGCTCTCAGGAACAAATGCGTAGAAAATGGCAGCAGGAGGGACCTTGTAACCACAGCGCGTGCTGTCAGGAAGTGAAGCTCAGCTTGGCTGTTGGTGATGACATCCGCCTGGGCTTCTTTTTAAATCCGGGAGAAATTATTATTAGAGCAAAATTCTTGAAGTTTACCTGCCTAGGGACCAATGAAGAAAAGGTTTGGAGAGAAACAAAATGTGTCCAGATAATGAAATAAACGAAATTTTAACCACCGACCCAGAGAGTGACGAAGAGAGATGTTCCTAACTAAATTGTGATTACATGAACATTTTCCTTTTCCAGGATGACTTGGCGCTTGCCGAGTGACAATATGTCTTGGTTAAAAAACAACCGGCCCTCTATGGCCTATGTTAACATAAGATGGTAACATTTTCGTAGAATTTCAAAGAACAAGACAAAGAATCGTGAACTAGTCACGGCAAAGGGGAACCAATTCATGAATAAAGGTTGTCAAAAGGAGACAGACGGTACGCCAAGTGCATATCGTACATATCCAACATTCATGAATGTGTTTCGTAGAATTGAGAAAGAGAAAAAAAATGGTGAGACATATGCAGAGATTGAGGGGGAAAACCTGTAGATAACCGGACAGTTACCTATTCGAACTCCAAGTGAGGGCGAAATATGGTCAACGACAGATTTTTCACTTCATAACATAAGTCTGAGAACATGGGGGAATGGGGGGAGGAGGGGAGAAGGGAGACGAGTTACGAAATGTGCTAGAGACTGGATTAATTTCCAATTCAAATTCTATGTGAAAATGAAACATAATCAACCAGCAGATTTCCGGACTCTTTACATTTATCACAAAGGGTGAAGAAGAATTTGAATACACATTATAACAAAGAGGCTAATCTTTCGCGTGTATTGGGCAAAAGATTAGGGGTCGTTTTTTAAAACTTCTACATGATTGTGAGAAAAGACAGACCCTTGCTCCAATTTCACAAACCTGGGGATTTTCTTATTCGTTCTCCAGACAACGAGTTAGGTGGTTTTAACTCCCCACTGCACTATGCCCCATAATTGACAGTGAAGCTGAAAACTAGTCCTTTTGGGATAGTAGATATTCCTGGGCTTCTTTCCTTTTGCAAAGAAGTAAAAAAACAGGAAGTCCACGGGCATCGGCGTTGAATGACAACAAAGGGTTGTGGACTACATTTCGTAGATCGCACACAAAAGGTTTGATATTATTTCGTTCGCACGACTCATGGTAAGTGTTTTAACGTCTCCACGTATAGTGTACAAAATATGTAAGTACATACAAGATATAACTCAATTATAGACAGAAGTCAAAGAGTTTATACAATGCAACTTAAAGAAGATGGCAAAGCCGATATTATGTCGTTCGCACGAATCACGGTAAGTGTTTTAACGTGTCCACGTATAGTGTACAGAGTTTATACACAATTATACATAAAAGCAGTACTCACGGCAAATAAATGACGCACGACCAGAACAGGTTATACAAAAAGGGTGGTACTCATGACAAATATGTCACACGACCAATTCAATAACATTTAGCTATGAGCAAAAGTGATTATGACGAACTTCTCGTATTGTGGCAGGTATTTTAAGGATCCCTCCTATAATGTAACAGGGTTACGTTTAAATACAACACAATAAACGTTAACGATGCTTGTTTTAACACAGTATATGAAGATTTGTTAGATTAACTAACTCCGTAGCCCAGGAGCGTACGATAGAATAACAAGGAGGTAAACAATTTAATGTCACTTCGTATGTTATAAAGGCGGGGTGGTGACAGAGTACATTTCTGTTTAAACAAAGACAGGCCTATATGGTTTTACATACTGTCTATTGTAGCAACTTCAGTGGGGACAAACAAAAGGGAATAATTGTGGTTTTACATACCCTTTGTGCAGTTACAACATACCAGGTTATGTGCAATTTAGGTTGCAAATACTTGGTTAAATGGCGAAACAAGAGTTGAATGCCTATGTTTGCAAAACGATGATCAAACAAAACATTGATGATTTACGTTAAACTGCGGTTATTTATGTACGGAAATCAGGGCTGCCGTTAGGTTTTATTAACCTTTTCCGTCAGGGTTGAGGCATGTAATACAAGACATACATGTTGTGAAGAGGGGCAAGTCGAGGACTTCTCAGAACAACAAAAGACCGGGTATTTGGTTTTACGTACTTTAGTTGAAACGAGCCCATGAGGATTTGTATAAGGGTGGAAAGACCAATTTAAAGGCTTTTCCTTTATTTATATACATATGATTTCAAAATGGACGTGTCAAAATCCAATTTGTTAGCAAAAAGCTCGGGTAGGACGCCATCAATTTTTTTAACATTTGAGAAAAATTGAAAACTACTATACACAAGGAATGTGATTATGTGAGTAACCACTTATTTTTACCATTATGAGTAAAATATGGAGCATGTTAAGATGGTTTACTAGTCCTGGGTCGTGATTTAACGCTTTGGAGTTTACCAAATCCGATTTTAGAACGACGCTCCAGTACTTACAGAACATAAAAAGAAAAAAAATTTTGAAGAGATTCCTTCCGATATGATGAAAAAACAACAAACAAAATGGTGAAAATTACAATATTGCATTACATAGCAAAGCGTGCCATGGCATGAACGTTGCGTAGTGTGAGGGGTTGAGAGGCAATGATTTGGGTTCATGACTTCCCAAACACTGTGACTCGAGAGGTGTCTCTGCTCTAAAGTGATCAATTTTGGAACAGGTGAGAAAAAAATAAAAAATAAAAAAAACGTGTGAAACAAAAATTGCGGTGGTTGCCAATTCACGAACATGAACGGGGCAAACTACACCGTGGAGTGTACATAAATTTACAAAAATGATTCTTTTTTAACAATATTCGTTTCATCAACGAAAGGGTGGACATGTAATTGACACTTTACACGCCGGTCATTGTAAGACTTGATGTGCTTACAAAAAGGTTGTGGTGATACACACTGGATCATTTTGAGTTTGCTGAGATAGTGGGGGCAGTTTTACTTGACTCCTCACTTCCAGTCTTTGCAACATCCTTAATATGGTAATTACCAATGTGTTTTCCAGAGGAGTCAGACAAAGAGTACACTAGATCTGATATCTTTCTTAGAACTTTGGCCTTCACGAAACGTGGTGCCAGCTTGGCAGAGAAATACATGGCTCCTTGGGAAAGTGTGTTGTTCTTTCTCCAAACTATGTCTCCTGTATTGAAGGTGACATGTTTCCTACGTAGGTTGTATCTGTCCGCACTCTTTTGATGAGCCAGGAGTAAAGCATCAGTGACTTCACTGTAGATGGCCGACAGTTCTTCCAGACGATGGGCATAGTCTGCGGTAGGGTTGCTTGTGGCGGCAATTGACGTAGGAAAGTTTGTGTCCCTATGTAGAGAACCGTGAACAACCTGTTCCATACCATGTTTTAAGAAGAAAGGTGTGTAACCAGTGGCCAGGTTAACAGTGTTGTTCATAGCAGCCTGAATTTTATCTAGGTTTTTACACCAAGTACGTTGATCTTTATCAACTAGAATAGCCAGAGCTGTGTTGATTGTCTGGTTGTAACGTTCGACAGTGTTATTTTGCGGAGTATACAAGGTATTATAGTAAATGTCCTTGATTCCGTATTTGGCAAGAAAATCTTTGAATTCTTGGGCAATAAATTGTTTTCCGTTATCAACTATTATGGTTCTGGGTGTTCCGTAAGGTATAAAAATGTGTTTTTCCAGGAGTTTGATGATGGCGGACGCGTTGGCTCTTTTTAAAGGGAAGATCCAACAGAATTTAGTGAAAATATCCACTACACTAAGTATGTGCATGTGTCCGGCATAACTTCGAGGAAAAGGTCCGACGAGGTCCATTGACAATGATTGTAGGGGTCTGTCGGCACGTTTGGGATTACCCATTAGGCCGGCAGGTGCTGCCGTGCTATGTTTATAAGCTTTACAAGTTTCACATTTAGAGATGTAATTGCGAATTTGCTTAAAGAGACCAGGCCAGTAATACTTCAAGGCGATCTTTTTATACGTCTTGAAATTTCCTGGGTGTATGGAGTCGGGAGCACTATGATTGTCAATGATTATTTGTTCTCTACCTTCGAGGGGAACGACAAGTTTCCACGAGTAATCTTCGAGGATGGATAGTGGTACCTTGCAATTACGGTATAGTTGTCCTTCTTTTATGATAAAATTAGGAAACTTTTGTTGGTTATTTTTACAACCTTCGAAGATTTTCAAGTACCATTCATCTTTTGTAGATGGAGGGGGGGCAATTGTGTCAACATTTAATGAAGCTAGTTCAATTCTTGAAAGGGCGTCGGGAACAATATTGTCCGCGCCTTTACGGTGAACAACATCAAAATTGTATTGAGACAAACGGGAGGACCAGCGAGCGAGCCTACCGGAGGGATTACTTAAAGAGATCAACCATTTCAAACTACTATGGTCTGTGACTACAGTAAATTTGCTACCGTCTATGTAACCGCGGAAATGGTGAACAGAATCCAATACAGCCAATAACTCTTTTTCGGTAATTCCGTAGTTTTTCTCGTGTTTGTTTAGTGTACGGGAAAAATACGCTACAGGGTGTTCGCCATCTGGGAATTCTTGAGTAAGGACTCCACCGATTCCTACATTGGAGGCATCCGTGTGGAGGGTAAAAGAGAGTGCAAAATCCGGGCAATTCAGAACGGGAGCTTTTTGAAGGGCATTTTTTAAAGTTGTGAACGCTTCTTCAGCTTCGACAGACCATCGGAAATTGCTGACACCTTTACGAATGCCGGGAATTTTATTTAAGGGGGCTGCAATAGTGGAAAAGTCTTTGATGAATCTCCTGTAGTAACCTGCAAGTCCAAGGAAACCTTTGACTTCCTTCGCGTTTTTGGGTCGGGGGAAATTTGCCATGGCTTCCACCTTAGCGGGGTCTGTTCTTAGACCTTTTTCGTCGACAATGAATCCCAGATAACGTAGACGGGACTTACAAAATTCAGACTTCTTCAAGTTGATGGTTAAACCAGCGAACTTGAGTTGTTGGAAAACTTTTTCCAGCATTAATAGGTGTTTTTCAAAGGTATCGCTGACGATGATGAGGTCGTCAAGGTAACAAAACAGGCTATTATCGACTTCAGGACCGAAAAGTTTGTCCATCAGTCTTTGTAACTCGGCGGGGCTGTTTTTTAGACCAAAGGGTAATCTTTTAAAATGGAACATTCCCCTACCAGGTACAACGAAAGCAGTTTTTTCGCACGATTCTGCGTCCAAGGGTATTTGCCAAAACGCTTTGCTGAGATCGACAGAAGAGATGAACTTGGCGTTACGCAGCTTGTCTAAGGTTGCGTGAACGTGAGGTAAGGGATACGCATCAGCTTCCGTGCAAGAGTTTAAACGTCTACTGTCGAGACAGAAACGTGCAGAGCCGTCTTTTTTAGAAACCAAAAGAGTTGGGTTGGTCCATGCACTTCTGCTGGGAACCACCACACCCATTTTTAACATTTCGTCAAGTTCGTTTTCTAAAAGTTTAAGTTTTTGGGGGGCTAAGTTGTAATAACGTTGCTTGATGGGTGGGCCATTGGTTTTGATATGGTGTTCAACCAAATTTGTCAAACCTAGTCCACATTTTTCGAAGGATATTGATTCGAATTTATTGACCATTTCCTTTAGTTGGAGAGCCTGGTCCGTGCTTAAATTTTCGTGAGGTATTATTGTGCGGATCTCACTAATTTGAGCGGCAGTGGAGGTTTCGCCAAGAGTATTAAATACTTGGGGAGCAACATTGAATGCCTTCCAGAAGTCAACGCCAAGGATGAAATTCTGGGATATAGAGGGCACTATTAGAAAATTGATTGTAACTATTTTATTGTTACAATTAATTGGCAGGGCAAGGGCACCGATGACCGGTTGGGAAACATTATCCGCAGTTGTCAGGTGTGTCGATTGGGGCGAAATTCTAAAATCACTGTTAACAAAAGGCAAGTGAGCATTGTTGCCAAGACAGCTGATAGATGCCCCACTATCAAGTAATCCGGAAAAGGTCACATTGTTAACCCGCCCAGATCCACGATGCGATTTAAGTTTACAAAGCTCTTTCAAACATCAATAACTTCTCAAATGCTTCAATCATTAAGTCAACATTTTAGGTATTCCTAAAAAATATATTTTTGGATCCGTAAAAAATATTAAAAAAATTGTGACGATTCTGTATAAAATAATAAAAAATGCTTTCCTAAAAGTCTTCACATTTCTATGTCAGATGAGACAACAAATTTTAAATTTCTACGGGAATAACAGAGAAGACCAAACATTAATTCATTCCAACCTCATTAACCTACGTCCAATATTACGATCTCCTTTTAGTGATGTATGATAAAAAGAGATGTAAAATAAAACGTTAAAACCTTTTGCCTATCTGTAGAGACTATTTTACTTCTCAAAGTTGACATCATAATACGTTTGTCGTCGCTTTCTAGTGCATTTATTTGAAATATCTGGAAACAGAGATAACAATATTAAATATCTTGCTGCAAAAAAATTTGGGTTGCTTGACATTCCGTTTTCATAAAAAAAAGAGCCACAAAAAAAAATAAGGAACAACATCGGAAGGTTCGGCCGACCGACCACCTGATCCTCAAACCAGAGTCATTTTTTAATCCCTTTCTGCGTATTTCCTTAAAATTAACGACAAAATGGTACGATGGTAGACAATCAGATGACGGGGGACGTTTTTTGTTTAGTTTTATGGGTTTTGGGTTATTTGCAGGGTCATGCCACATTAGTTAAGAAGTAATAAATGTTTGTTTACTTTCATTTTATTTTTATCAATTAATCTCTTCGTGGAAGACTTGATTAAGACAATGACAATGCAGTACTTTTTTTACAATAGCTCCACACAGGAGGCCCTGAGGAAAATAATTCCCCTCATGGCCTATGTCATTCTTGGGGATGATCTGTGGGGGGTCTTTTCAGGAAAGGAAGGTTAGGAAGTTCTGAGAAGGAAAAGGATATAAGGGGTGGGTAGGAATCTGGGTGTCATTGTGTCCAGGAGGACGTATGAATCCATCTCTTCCACTGCGGTATAAGGCGATGTTCCGAGAGAGTACAGCTGGAGAAGTCAAAGAGACTCCCTCGATCATTCTCTCCTGATCCGGCCTGCCATGCAGTAGGTAGGCAGATGCATCCACCGCCAAAATCAGGACAAATCTCTACCTACGAACCCGGGCACCCCTACTAAGTCACGAAACGTAGCTTACTACTAGGGGTGACCTTTGGCAGATGTGTTGGTTATCCAAAAAATGGTTCCCGGGGCGGCGGCACCCATACCCGCCTCCCAAATTGAAAAGCAAGGCATTGAACTGGCAAAGGAAGGATAATTGTTGATATGCTGTATAAATGAGATTCCTGATATATATGTGTTGTAAAACCATATAGTTACATTAAAGGTAGAGCCATGTTAATTTGTGGAGATCTGGAAGAGATACAAGATACAAGTCCGATAAAAATTATAATAATTTCCACCTTTTTCTAGCACCGTCTAGTGATAAAGTCACGTCAAGTGTACTTGTGGATGGGATTAAAATGTACGCTTATTTAGTTATGGCATTCAAAAAGGAAGATATGACGCGAAGTGAATAGCCAAGGAAGTCACGGCATGGTCAAGTGAATCAAATACTTTCGGTCGGACCATGCCAAGAGACAGAATAATAGAAATATACAGATAAATCATTTTTAATGGTTTTGGTGGTATATCCTCTCTGCTGCAGAAGGTAGTTTCGGTATTGAAGACAATACTTCATCCAAAATACGATTGTAAACATTACTGCACCACCATAAAACTCTTTTGTGAGGGTCGGGTGCAATATTTAGAATCTTACCTACTATTTTATTACCAAAACTACCCCTATAAAATAATTATTTTAAAAAGGGACTTTCTTTCCATTGAAACAGTAGCAAAGTGACGTCTTTACAAATGATTATTACATGGAAGGAAGTAGCAATAAATATAAATGGTTAGGTTTCAATGAATTGAAGGTACAATTTGCAATGAATGTTAGGATTTTTAAAATATATTTTTTTTGGAATTATTTATTATTTTTACTATTTTAGAACGCTCACTGTCTTTGTTTAACTTGCTATTTCGAGCATCTTCTAAAATACATATTTTTCATAATAACGGCATGCCGCCACCTCTAAAACCATTTATTGGACAACTAACACTTCTGCCATAAGTGACCTTAAGTAGTTTGTTACGTTTGGTGACTTAGGAGGGGTGCCCAGGTTCATGGGGTAGGTTTGGTTCCGGATCTTGGCGGCGGGTACGTCTACCTACCAACTGGCTCTGCGTGACTGGCCGGGTCGGGAGAGACTGGTTGAGGGAGACCTTTTGACCTCTCCAGCAGGAAGACCTTTCCCCAAAGATGACATAGGCCCTAAAGCGAATTATTTTCCTCAGGGCCTCATGTGTGGAGCTAATGTAAAAAAATCTGTATATCTGCACTACAGTATCCACAGCTTAAGTTCTTATAGTTTCGTATAGTACTAGATGACGTGTGGTCGCCATTTTACGATTTATTGTAGATTTACTATAGACGAATGCATTACATAATACATATGTAGGTAAATATAATAACAAAGTCTTTGTTTTGCTTTTTTGTAGAAATCTATTACATCTACATTTTAACCTATATTTTGTTATGATAAACACATCGGATTAATGTTAAAATAACATTTTACCTAAATGGTTTTGGTCGTTATGTTCCTGTGAAATAAATGATTTTAATTTGCTATGTAAACTATTTCCACCCATAAAAGTCAATTTTATCCTAAAAGTTATCATTAAAAATCGATATAAAAAATAAATTTCGCAAAAATGTTAAAACATACGAGTATTAAAAAAATACTAGTGGGAGTTCACACCGGTAGAAGCGAAACCTTCAGAAAATTAAAGTAGACAAGAGTCGGAAGGCTACGAAGCACCGCATAAAGAGGAGACCGATTATTCTAACCCATTCTCTAAAAATGCTATAGATGCATGTGTTTGTCTCTTTTTAGTGTCGCTTTTTCGTTTATCCAGTTTCAAATCACACCGGTGCTAAAGAAGTTTTCACTTCAAAGTAATTATATCATTATTTTTTTCGTGGTTTGCATATTGTTTTTTTTTAGTGTCGCTTTTTCGTTTCATCCAGTTTCAAATCACTACGGTGCTAAAGAAGTTTTTCACTTCAAAATAATAATAAAATTATTCCTTTCGTGGTTTGCTTATTGTTTCTTTTTTAGTGTCGCTTTTGCGTTTCATACAGTTTCAAATCACAACGGTGCTAAAGAAGTTTTCACTTCAAAGTAATTACAACATTATTTTTTTTTGGTTTGATTATTGTTCTTTTTAGTGTCGCTTTTTCGTTTCATCCAGTTTCAAATCACAACGGTGCTAAAGAAGTTTTCACTTCAAAGAAATTATATCATTATTTTTTCGTGGTTTGCTTATTGTTTTTTTTAGTGTCGCTTTTTCGTTTCATCCAGTTTCAAATCACTACGGTGCTAAAGAAGTTTTTCACTTCAAAATAATAATAAAATTATTCTTTTCGTGGTTTGCTTATTTTTTCTTTTTAGTGTCGCTTTTGCGTTTCATCCAGTTTCAAATCACAACGGTGCTAAAGAAGTTTTCACTTCAAAGTAATTACAACATTATTTTTTCTTATTTTGCTTATTGTTCTTTTTAGTGTCGCTTTTTCGTTTCATCCAGTTTCAAATCACTACGGTGCTAAAGAAGTTTTCACTTCAAAATAATAATAAAATTATTCTTTTCGTGGTTTGCTTATTGTTTCTTTTTAGTGTCGCTTTTGCGTTTCATCCAGTTTCAAATCACAACGGTGCTAAAGAAGTTTTCACTTCAAAGTAATTACAACATTATTTTTTCTTGGTTTGCTTATTGTTCTTTTTAGTGTCGCTTTTTCGTTTCATCCAGTTTCAAATCACAACGGTGCTAAAGAAGTTTTCACTTCAAAGTACTTTTATCATTATTTTTTCGTGGTTTGCTTATTGTTTTTTTAGTGTCGCTTTTTCGTTTCATCCAGTTTCAAATCACTACGGTGCTAAAGAAGTTTTTCACTTCAAAATAATAATAAAATTATTCTTTTCGTGGTTTACTTATTGTTTCTTTTTAGTGTCACCTTTGCGTTTCATCCAGTTTCAAATCACAACGGTGCTAAAGAAGTTTTCACTTCAAAGTAATTATATCATTATTTTTTTCGTGGTTTGCTTATTGTTTTTTTTAGTGTCGCTTTTTCGTTTCATCCAGTTTCAAATCACAATGGTGTTAAAGAAGTTTTACACTTGAAAATAATTATAATTTTTTTTTCGTGGTTTGCTTTCGCGTAAAACTGTAACAAAAATTTAAAATTCGAGTGTTCTTAAGTTTTGTATTTTTATTGTAATCTATATCTCTATGCAACTAGTATTAAAACCATTTTATCTGGTATTAACTTAGATCAGCAAACATAATAAGCTATTTTTTACGATAAAGTATTTATGAAATGATAGTATTTAAAAAATGATAGTAGGTCGGTGTCAGCCCTTACTAGTACCTAGCGCATTCCACATGTGGCTTTCTGAAACAAGGGTACTATTCTGAAGGCTAACGTGACCCTAGGCGGTCGCTGTCATAGCCGGCCCGCCTTGTTGGGCGTTTCAAATAATATTTGATTATTTATTATGAATGATTTTTTTTTTAATATTTCAGTTTTAGGGCACACAATCAATATTTTTTTCTTACAATAAATTAATATAAGCCAAATTAAAAATATTCACCATAATATTTTTACAAAAAACCTGAAATAATTTCCAAATCCCATAGAGTAACGCTGTGTTACAAGACGGTTTGTCGAGGGTATTTTTAGCATGGTATGGGAAAGGTTAACAGAGAAAGAAGCATAGGGTCTCCCATCTTTAGCTTGTTTGCAACAAACCGAAGAAACATTTAAGGTCTGGTTAAAATACTTAATGTGTGCTAACCAATCAGTCCATTCTTTAGACCTTGGTTCAGAATGGGTGCCTGAGAGGTTATTATTTAGTTTTTTGGCCTCTTCATGTAGAAATTTGGTGGGGGCTTGGAGAAATCCACCTGAGGTCTGACATCGCTTGGGTTTTGTAACCTTTCCATGTTGTGCCTTGATTTCTTGAAAATGTTGCGCAGTTCGTCGCGTGGAGGAGAGCGGTCCCTAGAGTGATGCCTCTTGAAAGTTCGGGGTTCCTTGGATTCCAGAAACCTCGCTTGCTTGAAACAAGTAGTGGCCAGATGGCCTACTTTTTTGCAAAAAGAGCACACTTTTTTGTTGTCGAATTCTGGTTTTAAACCAGACGAACGGCTTGGCACAACTACATTATTTGACACATTCTTTATGTTCTTCCTATCCTGGTACGATTCCAGAAGGATACAGACTTCGTTTAACTGGGCCAGGGATGCAATTTTCTGCGAGGTGATGATGTTCTCGTATTTGCTTAAAAGGCCATCAGTTATGACTGGTAATAGTTCAGCTTCCGAAACGGGATGTGAAAGCTTGATGTTAATGGATTCAGCTCTTTCTATGAATGTAGCTACAGGTTCATTTACCAGCTGTTTAATAGATAGTAAAGATAATTTGATCCTGTGCTGGGCTTCTGTTTTTCTGAAGCTCGAGATTAGGGCAGATCTGAGTTTATTCCAATCTTTGCATTTAGTTTTTTGAATGCGGTGCCAGGGTATCAATTCTGGGGAGATGAGTTCTATGAAGTTTTTTCGTAGAATCTCGAATGGGATATTTTTGATTGTAGCCGTTTCTTCGATACGGTCGATGAAATCCAGCACATCGGAGACGCCATTATATTTGACTTTCCAAGAGGATAAATCGTAAGTTTTATCTTGTGTCAAGGTGGGTGCGATGTCCTGTTTTACCATTACTTGCGGCATAGGTTCTTTGTTAGGAACAAGATTATCCAAAACTTGCGTAGCCGAGCGTGAATTATTTTCGCTTGAGGGGGCGAGGTTTATTCTCTTAATGTACTTTTTGTTTAATAGAAGTGCATAAGCCTTTAATGTAGATTTAGATTTGCTTGGTGGCGAGAGTCCTCTATCCCTTAAAGCAGTTTGTAAGTGAGTTTTGGATAAGTTATGCACGTTGGGAATGATGCCCAAATTGGATGGTGCCATAGCTTGATTGTTTTCCATTGTGAGTTTCCCGGGAGGTGAAAAAAATTTTGCCAGGGGTTTCCTTTAGTAAGTGCAAAATTAATTTTGTGAGGCACTTTTCACTTGGTAATCACTGGTTGGCACTTCTAAAATAGTTATAGAAAACTGTATTTTATGCTACAATTTGGTATATATGACACCAGAATTTTTGTCAAAGGAAGGCACAAGAAAAAAAATTTTGCGTGGAAAGACCTTAGTAGTAAAGGTTTCTGTGTTTCACTGACCACTTTTGAGAAAACTGTGAAATTCACAAGTATTTATTTATTTTTTGAAAAATTTTGCCAGGACTGACCTTTAGAAAACGGCTTTTTTATTTTTCACAAATCACTTTGCACTGAGAAGGGCACTAAAATTCACAAAAGGCACTCTTTTGGCGAATAAGAACAAACTTCCGGATGAAAATAACTGAATATGGGATTTGTTACGTCAACCACATTAAAATTATTTTATTTATTCATGGAACCAATCATTGGTTTTATTATTATTTCACTTTTCTTTATGTAGGGAAAAAAACACAATTCACTTTACACTTATGCTGAAAAAAAGCGGTACCTATAATGTAGAATGAGGAAAGAAAGTCATTATTTTGTCCATTTAGTGAAATATAAATTGTGCTAATTTAACAGACGTAAGTGGGTCAATTGGTATATTGTGCAGAAACAGCAAAAAAACGTAAGTCCGAAATTTTTGATTAAGGAATTCGCAAAATAACTAGGGTTCCAGAATCAAATTTATAATAATCATTTCCGTTGCTAACCGGTTCAGTCATAAAAAGGTGATTTGATTATGAACGCTGCATAGCAACAGTTAATTATTTTGTTCCGACGGGTTCTTCGTTGGAATTTTTGGCGCGGGACAAAAGCATTTGCGCGCGCAATCCAGAGAATAGGTATTTACCGCGTGGAACATCGGACCGTTGGTTTGGCGCGAAGCTATTGCCGCCCGTTGTTTGTGACGCGTGCGCAGTCAGATTCGCGGTTTTAATGCTAGCGTCCTTTAGTTGCTTCAAAATGGCCGTGTTTACAATTGCGGCGTGATTCATGGTTTCAATCAGATCTGTGTTATGGATCCAATTTACACATAGGTTTCTGTGGTTTTTTCACAGAATTCACTGTACACTGGGTGTAGAATATCAAGGTATAATTAATGTTCACAAAACAATTCCTGTACAGGGAGGATTTCGACAAGTTGCACTCCGCAAAGCGATCGGGATAGAGAAAAAAAATTCCGAGGCCCCACGCTATGGCGACAGTTGTTATGATGGGTCCCTAACATGTCCCAGGCCAGCTCACAGCAGAGACAAAAGTACCCTCTATTCCAGGGGCAGGTCGCACGAATGCTTCAGAATTCTCTCTCTCTTCCACGGGCACCTGGGAAGTGCACTCTAGGAAATACTCCTGCCGAGGCAGATTAACAACAGGATTGAGTTAAATAGATTCATGTATTGCAAATTCAAAACACAGTACATAGGTCATTACAGTACAATTCAATACAAGAAATGCATATTACACAAACCTAGCTATCGTGTTTATACCTCATGATCTCTGAAAACGAAACTCTCTCTGAGTGATGGCTTTGCGCGTGAGTTTACAGTCTATCGTTACGGACACAAACAAAAGAGGGATCAATTGTGCAGCTTACATGGTGGTCGGGGACCTTCGTCTTCCGGGTTCAGCAGGGCACTTCCCCGAGTCTAGGACAGGACCCGAAGTTCACACAGGCATGGCAGAATACCAGCACTAAAACCCGTATGTACTTCAATTAACATCGCAGATGTAATTGCGTTCAATTCGATCGACAGAAGTTTAGCCGCGAACTCGGCGGTTTGGCCCGAGGAGCGCGACGTGCGTCCAAGGCGGCTTGCAATTCTCGACTGTGTGCGCGCGTTGGTGCGCGTTGGTGCGCAGAGGGGAGAGGAGGTAGGAAGCAGGGAAGCAGGGAAGCAGGGGGGAGCGGGGTGTTGTTGAAACTGCCGCGCTGATTTTAGGAATTTGAATTCTCTGTCGTTTGTGTGGCGTACCATAACACCATAATGGGGAATTTTCTCGTTTTTTTTGCTTAAAAAAATTTAAAAAATTTACCATGATTACAGCGTTTTTATTTTATTAGCGATGTGACGAATAAATTTTCTATAGCGCATCAAAGTTTCCCTTTTTTTAATTACCGCTAAAACGGTATTTTGGGGCTGGGATATCGTGGATATCTGGGCTATGTCATAAGCGTGGACGCTCACTGACAGTTTTAATTTGGTTTCATGCTAACTCAGTATGAAACCAACTCAGAAAGGTCATTAAAAGCTATGAAAAAATAATTTTATAGTAGCCGGTAACCCTAACCTATCTTAAGCTATTTAACCTTTTCTTATCACTACTCTTGATGATCTTTCTGAGGCGATTCTGAGTTATCCGGACGCTTGTGACGTCACATTCCGATTTTCAAACCATGGGCCGTTTTGATTTTGTCAGTTTTAGACCGTTTTTAAAATTAATAATATTGAATGAAAACATATATTTTTAGTAGGATGATTAAAATCAGAAAAATGATCTTTAAATATTCTGTACATTTTCAAAAGAATCCCTCTTTTGTAGTACGAACAATGTGAGTTCCAAGAACACAAGAACATTTTAAAGAGGACGCCACGGTGAGCGATCGCGTCCGAACAGGAATGCTCCAGGCAACGAGAATTCTACTATTTTGGAGCACCGAAAGAATGCTCTATAACTGTACGCACCAAAATAATTTGCAAGACCAAATAAGAACGAGCATTTGTTGATTTGGTTTAATCCCACCTTTATATTCCGTATTAGCCTTCATGCTGTAATTTGGTCGATACTTTTTAGAACCTTTTTTTATTTATTTTATTTTTACTGAGAAATGTATTTAACACTAATGAAACAATCATAATAGTTAGATACCTACAGCACTCTAGTTTTTATATTCAATTAAATCTATTTCTGAATTTGACCAGCCTTGGAACCCTGCAATTGAGGGGTATAGAATCAAAGGCAGCATTCTCCAAAAAGTGTTATTTTGAGAAAACCAAAAAAAACGTTTCATTTCAACAATTTTCACGTATTTATAAGTTTATAATTTTATTCAAAAGGGGAAACTGCGTATCTATTATAATTTCCAAAGTAGAATTTGTTTATTGTATTGATTATTGGGCGAATTTATTATTATTATTACGGGCGAATTGATTGATTATCAATTCGCCCGCCCACTTCGGTTGTGTGTGGACGTGTCTAAAATTTTTTCGTCTTTACAATATTAGAGGTTTTATTGTTACACCGCTACTAGCATTTGCCGCGAGTGAGGTGACCGCGGTCACTAAAACTCAACCCATTATGGACGTGCTGCAACTAATAGAGAATATAAAAATTGAAATCTCAAATATATCTACCAAACAAGACTCCAAGGCCAAAACTAATCTAGAAACTAACATAAAACTTCTAGAAGAAAAATGGATGCTCGAAAAAATTTCATTTCAAAACGAGATCGCTTCTCTGCAAAACAAACTAATAGAAAAATTAGAAAAAAAAATTGACAATGTGAGTTATATGGAAAAAAAAACCTATGCAAGTCGACTAAAAGAAATACCGGAATCGAAATATTCATTGATTATTAAAAGTGAAAACACGAATATGACATCAGACGCGATAAAAGATCAAATCGTCAAAAAAATAAAAATAGCAAATTTAGGTATTGCAGTAAATGGAGTTCGCAAAGCCGCTCAAAATAAACTGATAATATCTTGCCCTACTAAAGTCCACGCAGAAAAATTGACGGATGAAATAAATAAACTGCTCAAAAAAAATATGGTTGCCGAAGAATTAAAAAAGAAAAACCCTAAAATTTTCGTAAGAAATGTACAGGCAGATCTGTCAGAAGAAGATATAATCGAGGCGTTAAAAACCCAAAATGATGGTGTCAAAGATATTATGGATTATGATACAAAAAACACTATAAAACTAATAAAAATGTTTAAACCTAAATCACAAAATGGACTAACTAACTATATACTGGAAACCAGCGGAGCACTGAGGTCTTACCTCATTGAAAAGGAAAAAATAAATATAGGATTCAGCAGAGTACGAGTGGTAGACGCCAACCCCTTGATGCAGTGCTACCATTGCTTGAAATTTGGACACACTGCACTGAAATGTTTGAGTAAAGATAAAAGCGCAACCTGCTTACATTGTGCTAAGGATCACGAATGGAAGGAATGCCCAAACAAAAACTCGGAAGAAAAATGTAGCAACTGTATATATCAAAACACTACTTTCAAGATGACCCTTAACACTAATCATAAAGCAAACGACACAAACTGCACTTACTTTAAAAAGATGATGTATATCGCGCAAAGTCGCATCGATTATGATTAGGTATGTTTTGTATGTATTTTTATTCTAAAAAACAAAATTCAATGCTTTTAACCAAAACACTATTTAAATACTTAACCTCTTTTACTGTTAAGCTCAACAATATATGTCTTCTACTTACGAAATATAAGTATCTCATATCCTTACAATTCTTTTCTTCTCTAACTATATTATATTCTGAATTATTGTCCGGTAACCACAGTGTTAACACGCTGGTATTGAAATGTATGTTGATGTTAGTCTATCCTTTGTCTACTTGTACATGCAGAAAAAATATTTATTGTTGTCAATTATTAAACCAAATATGTTCTGATCAAAACCAAAATCTAACTATGAATATATTGTTAATGCTTACTGCTATAAAAACATTGATTTTTATAATTTGCCTTTATAAATCTTCACACATGTTTACATACTATTCCCGCATATTTAAATATTATTCAGTATGGGTGATTTAAACGGAGATTTTGATATATCAGAAATTGATTATGAACGTACTCACAATTTTGAAAATTGGTCAAATAAACATGTATTAGGAATTAATAATATAACTGCCATTAACCTTAACATTCGATCCTTATCAAAACATTTTGATACTTTCCTCCTAACTATTTCTAGTTCCTTGCGAAATATTGACATAATAACGCTATGTGAAACGTCGATAAATGAAAATAATATAAATCTATACAAAATATCGGGTTTCAACTCTTACTATTTTTGTCGCACAAAAAGATCGGGTGGCGGAATTATTGTATACGTGAAGGATCATCTTACATTCGAAAAAATAAATATAGTAACAAGAAATTTTGAATGCGTTTACGGTACTATTTCTATTTACAAACATAAACGTATACATCTATTGGCAATGTATAGACCTCCAAACACAAATAAAAAATTATTTCTCCATGAACTGGAAACTATATTGGGTAATATTGACATTAAAGAATCCATTTTATTACTTGGCGATTCGAACGTTAACATTTTAAGTGAACTCGAACCGATTGTAATCCAATACGAAAACCTAATGGCCAACTTCGGATTGGTCAAAACTATTAACGATGTGACACGAGAAGCAGTATTGTCAAACCATATAACGGCTACTTGTCTAGACCATATCTATATAAGAGAGAGGGAGACCATAGAAATCAGTTCGTGCGTATGTGAAACAATAATAGCTGACCACTACCTAATTGCAACGACGATTTATTTCTCTACCTACGACAAACTCACTTCAAACAAATCGCACGCTGAGTACTATACTGCACTCTCTGAAAAAAAAGTTAATCTATTTATCTCAATCACTGATTGGAATGAAATGCTAAAATTATCTGAACCAAATGTATTGTACGAAGAAATGAAATCGAAATTTAAAAATATTTATGAACTAAGTAACATCACAAAAATTAATAAAAAATATCGCAATTATCAAAAAACTTGGATGAATGATCGCCTCATTGAAAATATACAAACACGAGATACTCTTTGGAGGAAATGGAAAAACTCACCTAACAACAAAAAATATGAAATCGATTTCAAAAAATACAGAAATAAATTAAATAAACAAATAATAAACACAAAAAAATTATACTATAATTATAAATTTAAACACTGTTTCAAAGATATTAAAAAAACATGGAATGAAATTAATAAAACTTTAGGTAGGAAAGATAAATCCGGTTGTGATGAAATTATATCAAAATATTTCTTAAAATCCAAATCGAAAGATGCAGTGGCAGAAAATTTTGCAGACTTTTTTGATGAGGGAGTAAATAAGTTATTACATGTATGTGATATCCGAGCGTCAGAATACACGCCGGAATATTTAAATCACACAATGTATTTACCACGAGCAAATACAAAGCAAATCGAATTAATTATCGGAGGAATGAAAAATTCCAAGACACCAGGCATAGATTTAATTCGTATGTATGATTTGAAAACACATGTTAAATTACTTAGTCCTATAATCGCCCACTTAATTAACAGAATAATTGATACGGGCCATATTCCCGATGAACTAAAATATAGCATTGTAAGGCCTATCTTTAAAAATGGAAATCACTCTTTAATAAACAATTACAGGCCGATTTCCTTACTTCCTGCATTAGAAAAAATTTTAGAAAAATATATATCAATAAATTTAGATAAATACTTAAATAGTCTGAGTATTATTGATGAATGCCAGTATGGCTTTCAAAAAAATAAAAGTTGCGATAAATTGCTCGAAAAATTTTCTAATCATATAAATTCACAACTAAACTGTAAACAACATGTATTGGTTCTATTTATTGATTTCTCGAAAGCTTTCGACACACTTAGCCATATACAAATAATTAAAGTACTTGAATTTATAGGTATCCGGGGTAAACTCCTCTTATTCTTCAAAAACTATCTGACAAATAGAAAAATGAGTGTGAAGATTTTAAATATAATTAGTAAATCAAGATACATCAAATCGGGAGTACCGCAAGGGTCAATTCTAGGTCCAAAATTATATATTATATATGTAATTGCTATGTGTAAGATTTTCAAAAAAGCTCGTCGATTCATTTTTGCTGATGATACTGCTCTTGTTGTATCAAATGAAAATCCTGAAATAGCTATACAAGAATTACAAAGAGATTTTAACGAGCTTCTCAAATGGGCTCATGATGTAGGATTAATTATTAATGTGAAAAAAACCAAATGCATGTACATAAAATCACCAAGTTTGAAAATGTGGAATGTTCCTAAAATAACCGCTCATAGCTTTGACTGTATACATAGAGGAATTGTTAATGATTGTGACTGTGAAAAAATAGATTTCACAAATGAATATACTTATCTGGGAATAATTGTTGATAACAATTTTAAGTGGGATAAACAAGTGGCTAAAATTTGTAACCAGCTCAGATCCTTAGCTAGTAACTTTTACAAATTAAAATTTATTTTGCCTCATTGTACTCTTAAACTCATATATTTTTCTATGGTCGAATCTATCCTTAGATATGGTATTCGAACTTGGGGACATGCAAGCACTACTTACATTAAATATATTGAAAATTTACAAACTGCCATAATTAAAAAAATTGTCACAACAAATATTTACAAACAGAGACATAACTTAAAATTACTGTATGGCTCAGAGAGCCTACTTACAATAAAAGGTCTTCACTGGTTCACTACTATTATGGACAATATGGGGGAAAGCCCTTACAAACACCTACTTGTACACAAACATACCACAAGATTCAGAGAAGGAAAGGGCCTAAAAACTCCTCGAATATTAAATAAATATGGAAGCCGTACTCTTGAATATATAATACCAGTGATTTTCAATAAAATTAATAAAAACATAAAATTTGAAAAAAATGAGAGACTATGTCCTAAAATGATAAAACTATGGTTAATGAACGAAAACTCCATGTATCTTTGAATATCTTAATATAGCTGCCTACATATCTTGTTATTAGGCAGGTATATTGAAATATCTTATATATTTATAGCTGTAAGTTAAACTATCAAATATTACTATGTGATCTATTCCAATGTTTCCTTAAAAATATAAATGTATTTACAAATATTTTCTTAGATATTATATTAAGAATGTTTAAATTGTTAGAACCTGCAGACAAGCTGCCATATGACAGCTTTGTGGGTCTACTCAAATTTTTGTACAAAATGTATTCTGAAATTTAATAAATAAAAAAAAAAAAAAAAAAAAAAAATTGATTAGTTATAACGGATTTAATTATGGAGATTGCTGCATTTGATACTCACCTAAGGAGAATGCTGCTTTTGTTTCTCACACGTGTGGAGAAAGCTGACTTTGATACTGACAAATAAATATGACGTCACAATAATGGACCGACCAAATCACAGGGAAGTTCGTGATTATTATTATGATTTTAATTTTAGTATAATTAAAATAAAAAAAGGTTTTGTAATGTACTAATACAGTATTGAATTTGGGAGGTGTGTATGGGTACCGCCACCCCGGGAACCATTTATTGGATAAACAATATCTACCTCTGCCATAGATATGACTTTAGATTTTCACAGCCAAAAGTATTTTCGTTATTTGTTATTGGGGTGATATGCCGTGTAGTGCTACCTCCTTCTTTAGTCAAAGTTTCGGACACTGCAACGCTGTCCCAAACATTTGCTTTGGCACTTTGGCTAAAGAAGGAGGTAGCGCAACATGGCATAACACCCCAAAAACAAATAACGAAAACCTCTGTTCAAGTGGTTCGCTATGTTTAGTGACTTAGCTAGGATGCCCGGGTTTATGGAGTGAGGTTTGTCCGGGTCTTGGCGGCGGATGCGTCTGCCCACCTGCTGGATTGCAGGCCGGATCGGGAGAGAATAGTTGTGGGAGTCCCTTTTGACTTCTCCAGCTGTGATCTCTCGAAAAATCGCAGTGAGAGGGATAGATTTATACATCCGTCACTTCTGGATACACTGATCCCCAGATTCCTACCCACCCATAATACCCTTTTCCTTCCCAGAACCTTATTTTCCTAAAAAGACCCTTCACACAGTATCCCCAAAGAAGACAAAGGCCCTGAGTGGAATTATTTTCCTCAGGGCCTCCTGTGTGGAGCTAATGTAAAAAAATACAAGTGTGCAGTTCAATGAAACCTGCAGAAAACTAAAGTAGACAAGAGTGGGAACAAGCACTGTACGAAGAGGAGATCAATTATTATCTTATTCTTTCGCAGCCTTAATCCTATAGATGTATGCGTTTGTCTATTTTTAGTGTCGCTTTTTTGTTTCATCGAGTTTCAAATCACAACGGTGCTAAAGAAGCCACTTCAAAAAATAATAATATTAACAGAGAAAATTTAAAAAAAAGAAGAAAAATAATGAAGGTTAATTATTTTGATCAAAATTGGCTTGAAACTCGCAAAATTTTCAACACTAAACATGTAATTCGGAATGTTTATGTGCAAGGCTATGAATCCTAGATTTAATTATAAAAGTAAAACATATCTATGCATATTAATTTAATCTATGAATTTTAATTAACACCTAAACAAATCTTTTGCCACGCCACGCCTCTGAAATAAACGGTATTTTATGACAGCTCATCTTAGAATTTTGACTACTTTTGCTTTCCATTTTTCTGGATTCCTTGACTTCTTCCTTGCGTTTTTCTTGGGCACGGATGAAGGGTGAGAGTCCATAATCACACTGGCATCTTGTTTTTATTTCTAAATTCACTCCAAACTATTTAAAACAGTAAAATTAGAGCGACAGATTCAACACACGACCATACAATTTTGTATGGGCGGCCATGTTGTCACGTGATCAAATGGAGGCTTACCATTGGCCAAATTGGAGAATGCTAGTTTTGTTTCTTAACTGCGTTGGAGATTGCTGCCTTTGATACTAACACAGTTTTTAAAATGGATTTTTAAAGCATAAAGAGTTGGTTTTAATGCCAAATAACTGCTTTTCTAGGTAAAGGAGTGAATCATTAACAAAGTTGCATCATTAGTCCATTTTTGAAAAAAAGTGGAGAATGCTGGATTTGATTCTACACACCTCAATTTACATCTATTTATGGGGATTTATTAATTTCTTCGAACGGAATCAGCAAATCTGTAAGAAAATAAATGCCATGGGCGATTAAACCATAAGCAGGTGAAGAATGGCTTTGTTACCAGACTGGTCGCTGGTCAGGGGTCGTGATCCCCTCGTGATCCCCTCGTATCACAGTTTCATGAAGGTCAGACACGCAAAGGTTGATAATTCCTTCCTTTCTGAGATTAATTTACGGGGTTGGAGCTATCAGCGAATCTTGTTTTTTTGAGACATTTTCACACGTAAGGTTTATAAATAAATATTTAGATTTTTCGTCGATAACATTTGGTAGTTCCTAACTGTTGTTTTATTGTAGGTACATTGTGCACGTGCAGATTTGTTGCAAATACGTTTTCTTTCTTTACGAAAATACATAAATACGATGTAGATATTTATATCGTTGATATTTTATTTTTATCTTTGCCTAATAAACTGTTAGTTATGTAAAGCCTTTCACGAAGAAAATTAAATGAGTTTTATAAATATTTTCAAGTATGTTCTTCTTTATGGTTAAAATTTCATTAAAAATACTTAGCTTTCACAGAGATGATTTTTTTTTTCACAATACCTCTGTACAGGAGGCTCTGAAAAAAAAATCCTCGGGCCTTATGTCATCTTTGGGGATGTTGTGGGGAGGGTCTTTTTAGTGAAAGTAAGGAGAGGAAGTTGTGGGAAGGAAAAGGGTATGAGGGATGGGTAGAAATCTGGGGGTCAATGCGTCCAGGAGTGATCAACAAGGCAATGGCGATGTTCCGAGAGAGTTGAGCTGGAGAGATCAAAAGGTCTCCGTCAACCAGTCTCTCCCGATCGGGCCCGCCATACAGTCGGTGGGCATAATAATAATAGTAAATAAATTACTTAATACACGTAATTACACTTCTAGGTTAAGTTATAGGATCTCCCACTACGCCAGCACCTCCAAAGACGCCCCATAACCTATGAGCGCTGGTATACTAGTCCCATCAAACGATCGTCCGTGACGTCATCGTTCAGGCATCTTCTGTATTTTTCAATTTCAAACTAGACGCTTGAGAAGGAAGAGGACGAATATCGATGACGTCCGTACAAGTTCTCGCTGAGACTATTTTATCGAGATTGGGTTCTTAATGAAGATATAAAAATTCCCCCGCGATGGAAAGCTATGGCGGGCCATAATCTCTCCTTGGCTCGGCTTAGCGTACGATTTTGCTAAGCTTTTGTTAGAGCTTTGTGCTCGAGCTAGTTAGTTACAATCTTTGAATGATTTTTGATGGAAGCCGTTCCTAGAGAAGCTCGGATTTATTAACGCACAATAGAGGATTCGAAACATCGCTTATTATCATAGAAAAATGTATGCTAGATTTTGAGCAAAAACCAATGTTCTGAATTATTTATATCGATCGTTTACTCCAATCCGGTAGATGTATTTCTAATTAAAATAAATCGTCATCAAACGTACTAATTTCGGTTGTCTGTGCGTGGTTACTGGGCATCTCTGCGTTTGTCCCGTCAAGTTTTTCCCCGTGATCTCTGGGTCAGTGATCTCAAATTTGCTTCTAATTTAAATGTTATTCATTTTCAAAATTGAAATCAGTGGTGTAAAGAATTCGTACAAGCGATAAAGTACCTACCTTCCTGTAATATTGTATATATTTTACATTAACTCCACACTCCCACTCATGGTCTATGTCATATTTAAAGATGCTGTGTGGAGGATCTTTTTGTGGAAAGGAAGGTGTGAACATGGGTCTTGAAGAGACCCATGTTGTAGATGGGAAGAAACAGAGGCCGGCAAATCGTTCCGGAGCCGAGCTGTTGAACTCAAGAACGAGTCGTAGAAACGACCCGTTCTTGTGTTTCGTGTTTCTTGTTTCCCGACTATGCACCGGTGCCGAGGGCATCAGTGATGCTAGTTCCTCGGAGCATCTTCCATTGTAATACCGGTAGAACAAGGACAGCATTCCCACCTGACGCCTGTGCTCTAAAGATTGCAATCCGTTTGTTAAGATGGGAGAATCTGTCAAACGGACCGCCCGTTTCTGCACAGAGTCGAGGGTTTTTTTTATACATAATATTATATAAAGACTCGATTAGCAATCTGAAGGTCGCGAAAATTTTATTTGATTGTTTTGGATTATTTCACAATTTAATAATTTCAAAATAATATACATAAAGTATATTTGCGGCACGTTCCAGAGTGGAAGACACTCTCAGTGTCGCCCTGGTGTATGACCACAATTCAGATGTTGCTCGAAAGCCGTTTTGGGTGTCCATATCCGGTTAGCCAGATATTTTCCACCTTCCTCTCTCCCATCTACTTCCCCCCCTCCCATTTACCTACAGCCACAACATACCCCAAATGGGGATGTCATGATCTCTATGGGCTAGGATGGCATGATCTCCGGTTGGGAGCAGTGTGGTATTCAAATTTAAAACAATATATAAATTTATTATTTCAAAAATTGGCACTGATTTTTACAGAATCAGGAATTTCGTCTATCCCGTGATTGTGTAATAAGTATTGTGGGAAATGCACATCTCGTACACGACCCCACCAAGAGACAATCTGGGTTCTCACTGTCTCGTAAACTCTAGTCTTCCATCAATAGGAGAAGGTGCTCCCATAAGAGCTGTACCTACATTCTTGGCTGAGAATAATAATTATTACTAGCAGTTAAAAACCCGCTCCCTAGATTTTTGCTGCTCCACTAGAATCCAGTGACAGCTAGTCATCAGGACACAATAACCGCGACAGGCAATGACTTCATATATAATATATAGACGCGTGGTATTATTATTCATAACTGCCAGTTACAATAATAATCAAATTATCGTCAATCTCACCATATCCGGAGAGAAACATGAAATTACAAATCCAATAGTACTTACGCTTGCCAGCCGATGCTCCTCACGCTAGCTGTTAACCTAAGTGGCGCCATCTTTTGCATTGCTTTAATTCGGTTATATCACAAAAGTAAAGTTGTATGCAAACTCCGCGTACGAAAACGGTTTTGCGTAAGGCGTGGCGTCAGAGTTGCATTCTTAGTAGGATTCTTAATTTTCATCTTAGATACGGGCAGTGCGGAGTGCTTCTACTATCGCGGAGGTGATCTGGGCCAGTGGATCTATGTTTCGATGCGCTACCCAGTGTGAGTACGGTCTTTAGTTGACGTACGTTCTTGGTTTTCAGAATATCCGGTACTAGCCTTTGGGTTCGGGCCGGTTGCTGCAAGCTCGGGGATTCTCTGGCTGGCAGCCACAGGGCATCGAGTTTCCGTATATGCGGATTGCTGCATATCACGTTGCCGCTGAGTTTGTTGCTGCATATCTTGTTGCTGCTCAGTTTATTGCTCAGTACAGTCGCTAGGCTATTAATATAGTGAATTGACCTGTGTAATTGGATAGAATCGCTATTTGTTGCTGAATAGTAATATAATTTGACCGTTTTCTGTTTTGATCCAGTTTTGCACGGACTACGAGACTTCAGACAAGCAGAAGTTCCCCACCTTCGCCCGGAGCAAACCTCCCGACACACAAATCTCCAAGTCTGTGGCGGCCGTTCTTCGCTACTTTAACTGGACTCAGGTAATGTTAAGATGAAGCTATACGTTAAATCCTATTTAGATACTATTTAGATTAATTTTTACTACGAATTGGTTTACATTATGAACATCAAAAAATATGCTACGGATAAATTAAAGCTTTTACTAGCTTTTTTATGTATTGGAATTACAATAAAATTATTATTCACTTAACAAAAAAATATAAGCGTAAACTGCTAAAAAAACGTTTTTTCATGACTTAACCATGAAGTAATATAAGATACAATTTTAAAAAATACCTCTTTATAGCTAAGACTATTTTTAACGTTTTGTAAGATTTAACTTTTTTCATTCTTATAAAATTATGCACATAATAAATAAAAACCACTTTGGCGCTTACTTGTCTGGTGCAAATAAGACCCTCGACTTTAAATTTTGAAGGCGTGAGAATCCTAATATTTCTAGCGTTTTTATTCCTCAACCACTCTGACCCCTAAGCTTGTTTACACGACAATATAACAATAGCAGTCAAGTATAATAAGCTTGTTGTCAAGCTAACGCGTGAGTTCCTGCAGAAATCGTTATAACTCCATTATTGTTCTAGTAACAACTTCTTTATTAAAATATCTTTGAGTAACAACCCTAAAACAAAAAGTAAAATATCCATACTAAATAACCTATTCCTTTGCATCTTTTGCAAGTTGTCTATAGAAATGCATAAAAAATACTTATTTTGTAGAAATAGTTTTCACCCGCCAAATTGTTAATTTTTTTTTAATATTCTTATATAAATGGTAAAGAAGTGAGGTGACGAAATTGTAGACTTATACGATAGAATAAGTATTTTTTTACACAATCCGTGATTTTAGTACCGTTTTCACATAAGAAAATCACGTGAGTCATTTTTAAAACTTTTTAAAGTTTGCATTCTAAATTTCAATATTTACAAATGTTAATATTTATTTGTAATAATACAATTTGAAAGCTTATTTTATAACCTTTGAAAAACAGTTTTTAGTATTCGGCTACGTTCAGAAATATTTCATTTACAGAGCTTTAATTGCGAAGCGGAAATAACACAAAGTTTTTATAAATCTGACAAAACTTGAACAATGGCAAAACACCTGAGTGGCTAGACTTCAATAATTACAACTAATGTTAAGATCTCCGTGGTGCATCAAGAGGGCCTGGTGCATGTCACAAGGGAATCAAATAGGTCGCGATGGGTGGCGGTGATGCCGGTGATGCGTGTTTGCGGTTGTAGCTCTCTGAAAGTATTTATTTTATCATTTTTATTTTTGATACTGATAATTCTGGTCCGTTGTTGGAACCCGAATAGCAGCTCAGTTCAGGGAAGTTTAGATTAAATTATTAAATGTTCCACCATTTATGTCTCTTCAAACTATCTACGTCCTTTTTACAAAATATAATTCATTCTGCAAAATACACTCTTTCATTTAGAATTTCAATGTGAAATAAGTGCCCATGCTCTGAATTGGAGTTTTCATGTTCTATCACTAAAGGCCCGGGAAACACCCAGTGGCGCCCGTTTCTAAAACCGAATCTAGCCTTCGGCGTAAAATTAGGAATGATTCAACATAATCTACACATGCATCTACTTACAATTGACACCCAACGTCATTTTACTTTACTACGTATCAATTTTGCGTCCACCGTGTTTTATTCCATTTTTTATATCCATTTGATGCCCAATTTCCACTCCAATTCCATTTTACAATAATGAAACCCAACGTCATTTATTTTATATGTCGTCAACTGTAAAAAAAGTATTAAAACAATTTAAAATTTTTTCCACTTAATTTATTTCTGACTATTAATTTTTGACTAATTTTTTCTGACTAATTGTTTCAGTCTATTAAGACTATTTTCAGACGGGTACAAATATTTTTTAAACTATGGTTTAGTTATATACGCGTAATTAAATGTTTAATTGTTTAATTTTATGTATATTGATCACAGTTAAAAAAATATATTTGTACCAATCTGAAGATGACCTTAATATGCTGAAACCGGTTACGGTCAGAAATAAACCAAGAAAAAAGTTTTAAATTGTTTAATGTATTATTATTTATTTATTTGGAAGGTCATACAAAGGACTATCCCATCAAAACCGTGGTGTCAAAAAATCCCTCATTTTTCCCAAAAACGAAATTTCCTCATTATTCGAATGAGAATTGGACATTATTCCGTCACTTAAAACCTTTTATTTATTGTTATTAAGTTTATTTTGTAGAACTCCATTTTAATTTTTAAATTTATTTTATATATTTAATAATATTATTATTCAATGTACCTATACAGTTTATTATAAACAAGTTCTGCTTCTGCTTCGTAATTATTATTATGAGTTACAGCTGTTTCGCCCTCTGAAGGCATTATCAAACTGTGGTTGTTACCACCTACAGACGATGTATTTATATCATTTCTAGACAGGTACTTATGATGACAAAATGAATAGCTTTTAATTATTATTACTTGTGCCCCTAAACTTCTAAGTAAAATAACTGAATTATTAATGGTTAAGTATCCCAATTACTGGATTGTTTAAATTTGACTGAAGGTCGTTAATTATTCCATAAAATAAACTCTTGATGATTCATCAGGATTTACCCTATAACACAATTGATATTTGAAATGGTCATCATTCTCTTGGATAACCCACTATGACTCATGTATTTACTTAATAGCACAGTTAGGTATTTGGACTGAATTTAAATATATCTAAAAGTGGCGAGCGAATTATATTTGATTGTTCATTAATTAAAATAGCTTTCTGATTATTAGAGTTTTTATAAATTTCTAACTGCTCTAACAGATTGAGTTTGCGTCCTTTATTTTGTAAGTGGAACGGATATGGTTTATTATTATCACTAAGTGAGTGATTGTTTTCTAAGAGATGTTTAGCAAATTGTGATTCTATTTTATTATTATTTTTAAACGATCGCATGTGTTCTTTGAATCTAGTGTTAAAGGACCGGCCAGTTTGTCCAACATAAACAGCGTTGCATTCATCACACTGGAGTTTATAAATGCCACTATTTTTTAGTTTGGGTATTTTATTTTTTGAGTTTTTAAGAGACGATCCTAAATATTATTTGTGCGGAAGGCAACATCTAAGCCACAATTTTTGAGAACTTTAGCTATTTTATTAGATGTCGGTCCGACAAATTCCAAACATCCAAATTTATTATTTGTTTTATTGTTAGTCGCTGGGTAAATTAAGTTAAGGTTATTTTTGTGTTTTTTGTGACTAATTATTTTTTCAATGTCTCTACCCTTAAAGCTGTTATTTTTAGCAATAGTTAGAAATGTATTTTTTTCCCTCTCGTAAGCCATATTGTCAAGCGGGATGTTGGTAAGTCTATGTATCATTGAGTGGTAAGCAGATAATTTATGTGATCATGGGTGCAAAGATTTATAACTAATGGTCGTGTCGGTAAACGTAGGCTTACGGAAAATTTCAAAAGTATGTTTATTATTTTCTCTACCGATTGTTAAATCTATAAAAACTGTGCAACGAGCTGCAAACTGGGCAGCTATAAAAACTGTGCAACAAGCACAGAGGATATGGCTGAAGGAGGAGACTAAGGAATGCTGCCAGAAAAGGGATACAATACTTCACTACATCAAGGTTTTGCACTCTGAATTACTTTTAAACTGCATCCATGAGAATTTGATACCCTAGATTACGATACTCTCGAACACATCGGCGGAATTATATTTGATAAATTCAAAACTCAAGAAAAGAAACTTAAAAAGCTTGTCGAAATTAAAAATAAAAATAAAAATGTCAAAGTAAACGAAAATCAAAGTTATAAAAATATTGAATTTTACCAAAAACTATTAACCTATCAGACGCAATTTTTGAAAAAGATGAAATAAATTTATTAGATAAAGGCTTTAAATATAAAATAAATTCGGATATCACTAAAAAACAAATTGAATATTACGTAAATTGATACGGAAATTTCTCTTTCAAAAATTAAAAATAACGGCCTACCGAAGCAAATAACCGCAGATATCTTGAGGGAAACTTTGAAATCAACCAGCAACTTTAAAAATAAATTCAGTAATAAAGAAACGGAAATTTTAAATGATATTAAAACTAAAATTAAAAATTGCGACCTTACTATTACTAAGGCGGATAAGGGAAATTCGGTAGTTATATTAAACAAAGACGATTACATAAATAAAGTAGAAGCATTCCTGAAGCCAGAAGATTTTGAAATCTTAAAAAAGGATCCGACGGACAAAATTTCAATAAAAGTACGCAACCTAATAAATAATTGCAAATCAATTTTCATAAATAAATATGCTAGAAGAAGTGCAATGGTTATGAATCCGAGGGCTCCTGCACTATACGGGCAACCTAAAATACATAAAGAAAATATTCCCATCCGACCGGTCGTTTCCTTTATAAATGCCCCAACGACGATACTCGCCAAAAAACTTAATTTTCTTTTTAAAAAATATACTAAATTCTCTCCAATATATAGCGTCAAAAATTCTCTAGAACTTATAAATAAAATACAAAACTTAGATCTCCCGCACAACTGTCAATTTTTATCTTTAGACGTAGTAAGCCTTTTTAGCAATGTCCCTATCCAAGAGTGCCTTAAAATCATAGAAGATATACTAGAAAAATCCAACATAAACCCAATCATAAAAAAAGACTTATTCGATCTCTTTAAAATATGTGTTGAAACCAACTATTTTATATTTACTGGTAAATTCTACCAACAAAACGATGGCTTGCCCATGTGGTCCCCCCCCAGTCCCCTTCTTGCCGACATATTCATGGAATATATTGAAAAACAAATTTTAAATTCTATCTTTAGTAAATACATAATATACTACGTTCGTTATGTGGATGATATTCTTATCTGTTGGCAAGGTACCAACAGACAATTAGATCTTTTTGTTACTTTAGCCAACTCCATCAACCGTAAAATCTGCTTTACGGCTGAAAGGGGGTGTAATAAGAAAATCAACTTCTTAGATTTAACAATCGGTAGAGAAAATAATAAACATACTTTTGAAATTTTCCGTAAGCCTACGTTTACCGACACGACCGTTAATTATAAATCTTTGCACCCATGGTCACATAAATTATCCGCTTACCAGTCAATGATACATAGACTTACCAACATCCCGCTTGACAATATGGCTTACGAGAGGAAAAAAAATACATTTCTAACTATTGCTAAAAATAACGGCTTCAAGGGTAGAGACATTGAAAAAATAATTAGTCACAAAAAACACAAAAATAACCTTAACTTAATTTACCCAGCGACTAACAATAAAACAAATAATAAATTTGGATGTTTGGAATTTGTCGGACCGACATCTAATAAAATAGCTAAAGTTCTCAAAAATTGTGGCTTAGATGTTGCCTTCCGCACAAATAATATTTAGGATCGTCTCTTAAAAACTCAAAAAATAAAATACCCAAACTAAAAAATAGTGGCATTTATAAACTCCAGTGTGATGAATGCAACGCTGTTTATGTTGGACAAACTGGCCGGTCCTTTAACACTAGATTCAAAGAACACATGCGATCGTTTAAAAATAATAATAAAATAGAATCACAATTTGCTAAACATCTCTTAGAAAACAATCACTCACTTAGTGATAATAATAAACCATTTCCGTTGCACTTACAAAATAAAAGACGCAAATTCAATCTGTTAGAGCAGTTAGAAATTAATAAAAACTAATAATCAGAAAGCAGAAGCAAAGAATGGACGGTTACCTCAGTGTTTTCTCTTGGGGTAAAAATAATCTCGTTGAATTTAATATTTCAAAGACCCAATCTTGTCTGATTACGTCTAAAAGGGATCGAAATGAAAATCTTGTCTCTTTCAACGGAAGCAATCTTCCGAACAGGCCCTCCATTGATATGCTTGGTGTAACCCTAAGTGACCAGCTCAGGTATGGGGGCTCCATCGAAGCCAGAGTAAAGTTAGCCTCCCAAAAACTGGGCGTATTGTACAGGGCCCGCAGATACTTTAATAGTACACAACTGCTAACCCTGTACAAATCGCAAGTGCGCCCCACGGTTGAATTTGGCAGCCACCTCTGGTCCGGAGCTCCAAAATACCTGAAAAATACCCTCGACTCTGTGCAGAAACGGGCGGTCCGTTTGATAGATTCTCCCATCTTAACAGACGGATTGCAATCTTTAGAGCACAGGCGTCGGGTGGGAATGCTTCTACCGGTATTACAATGGAAGATGCTCCGAGGAACTATCATCATTGATCCCTTCAGCACCGGTGCATAGTCGGGAAACACGCCAAACGCGTGCCCAACATTTGTACACAGTTGACATTTGTCACATGAGAACGGG
Source organism: Limnephilus marmoratus (assembly GCA_917880885.1). NCBI lineage: Eukaryota > Metazoa > Arthropoda > Insecta > Trichoptera > Limnephilidae > Limnephilus > Limnephilus marmoratus. The sequence goes on along the minus strand of OU862912.1, from coordinate 56,690,934 downwards.
TGGTTTCCTCGACTCGTTCTTGTGTTCAACAGCTCGGCTGTGGAATGATTTGCCGGCCTCTGTGTTTCCTCCTTCCTACAACATGGGTCTCTTCAAGACCAATGTTCATTCCTTCCTCTCCTCAAAAAGACCCTCCACACAGCATCCCAGATGACATAGGCCCCGAGGGAAACTATTTTCCTCAGGGCCTCCTGTGTGGAGTTAAAGTAAAAAAAAAAAGAAAAACAAAAAAAAAAAAAACTTAAAACCTTCTTAAAATTCACGTCCTTGACTCCCCAGATTGTTCATTCTGTGGTCTAGAAGTCGGAACTTTAGATCGCATGTTTTTGTTTGACCTTCTCTAAACAAATACCCTCTTCTCTACCAAGCCTTATCTAAAATTGCCTCCCCTCCATTCAACATGTCATCTCTTCTAAGTCGACTTGACTCCAATCTTCATATAATTTTTTAATTTGTCTATTTAAATAAAATTTAAATATAAATTTACCTTTCGTCTCTCTACAATTTGAAATGACGGCCTAGAACATCCTTGAAAAATAACTCCAATTTCTCTTCATACACCACAATAAAGAAAATGGTTTTATGCTTCTTAACATTAAACGTGACAATAATTTGTACCGGCAGCGGTGGCAGCAGTGTGGTGCAGACAGAGTTTTTTTTATTTTGTTACGACATTCTCCCCTTCACTGTTTTTAGCCTTCGCTAGACACATTAAAAGTGGAAGATTTCTTGTATTAACTGAAAATAGGGAGAGGGCAGCAAAGTTGCAAGATTAGTGATATTTTTTGTGTGCACGAAGAGATAATAAAATAATATTTCGTTATTATGTTTCGTTGTTTTTTAATCTTTTTAAATTCTGAAATCCGATTTCCCCGTTCGAGTGTTACATGAAATGACATGTCACATGTGGAGCTGACAATAGCTAAAAACTGACGCGACTAAAATGTCAAAATATGACACCAAAATTTCAATTCGTTCGTGTACGCTGTCGGTATATGCATTCATTATTCGAGATGAAAATAGGTTTTTATGATGAAGTATCAGGCGAAAATAAAATGTTTAAATTAATGTAGCCAGTTTTTTTTTAAATAAGGGCTAAAAATAAAACAAAAAATGGGTCACACAAGTTAGATAACGCGTAAAATTGCATAGTGCAGATAGTGACCACTGGAAAAACAAATACTTCGTAAAAGCACAAAGAATGTCAAAGGAGACATTCTATGCAACCACAGGCTGGATCCACCAGCTCCGGCTGCCCAGAATAGCCAGAATGGGAATGTTGCATTCTTCATAATATGGGGTGGTTTTGCATAATTCTACAAAACGGAAACGTTTTGAGTAAAGTGCGCATATTTTCTGAAAAGCTCCAAAAATCTAAATAATGAAGAATACATAAATACATCTGGTACATATTCGTGGCTGCGCGTCACTGCCTTCTGTCTTCCGCTTTCTGACCTAGATTTGACATCATCTTATATTAATTTATTATTTTTATAACCTGCTCCTCGACTCCTAATTGAAAACGATAAAGTATTATAGAGGATGGTGCGGTTCCGCGCGACTTCATCCCGGACAAAAAATCCCTGACAAAATATCCTACGGACGAAACATCCCCCACAAAAAATCTATTAAAACCTAACCTAACAAAAAAAAGAATTCGGCGTGTAGAGATTCATTTTGTCCTTGAGATATTATGTCGAAGGATGAAAACACTCGGTACCGACTGGCGCACTTGTAATTGAGCCCTTGCCCGGAAAAATGTTGTATCCAACAATATTCTCGTTCTGAGAAAAATTGGAAAAACGAAACCTGTTATGTATTTAATATTTAAATTACATAAAACATACAATTCTTAAGAGTTTTAAGTGAAAAGGCATCTACAAAGGCAATAAAATTAGATACTTTTGAATGTAGCTATAACTTTGTGGTTATCCATTATAGATAAATGAAACAATGTTACTTTGTTTGAACCACTTGTATATTTGTATACGTTTGCCCTGAAGAAGGAACGGTCGATTCGAAACCGGTCGGCTTTAAACAAATATACAAGTGGTTCAAACAAAGTAACATTGTATTTTTGAATGTAGCTATTACTTTGTGGTTATCCATTATAGAAAAATTAAATAATTCAACTTTGTATAAACCACTTATATGATGCGCAAATCCGACCGGTTTCGGAACAAACGTTCCTTCGTCAGGGAAAGCTTATACTAATTTGACAGTTTCGAACAATGTTTTATTATGGTAGGGATGGAGCTGTTGCTAGATAATAATGTAGATTGGGTGGGTAGGTATTAGTGTAGAGTGGGTGGGTAGGGGAACAAATCCATGATTTTTTTTTTTTTTTTTTTTTACAGTGAATACCGCACAAGAATCTCATCTGCTCCCGTCTGGAGCCAGTGAGACTATGGCATCCCCAATTGGGGTATGTTGTGAGGCTGAAGGTAGCGGGGAGGGGAAGGAGGTGGGGAAGAGGAAGGTTGGAAAGTACCTGGCTATTCAGATCTGGTCACTAAACACGGCTAAAGCCATTTTAAAGCAACGTTTCAATTCTGAATGGTGGTCTTACACCAGGGCGATACTGATAGTATCTTCCACTCTGGAACATGCCGCAAATATACTATATATTATTTTAAAAGAATTAATTGTGAAATAACACAAATTAATCAAATAAAATTTATTTGCGCATGTCGGGTTCGAACCCGCGACCTCCGGAATGTGAGTCAAGAGTCTTAGCCACTGGACTACGGAGGCCGTCAATGATTGGGCTATATGACAATATTTTTTGTTTGTTTATAATAGATTCATTATTTTTAAAGGATTTTTTTTATTTCCAAGGCTTCTAAGTTATCTAAACGTTTTCCTTTATGATTAATATGAAGAATATTTATCCCTGTATTTTTTTCAAAACTATGGTTATTTTCAATGATATGGTTAGCAAACTCAGAAAAAATATTATTATTAAGACACCTTAAATGTTCTTTGATTCTGATTTCAAAATTACGAGTTGTTTTTCCAATATAAAATGAGGGACAATCATTGCATTTGAGTTTATATATTCCGGAATTAGTCAATTTATGGTATTTTTCTTTAGTATTTCTCAAAAAATTACCAATATAAATCGCTGGTTTTATACAAGAAATTATGATTAATGGTAATAACCATGAAGTAATATAAAATACAATTTTAAAAAATACCTATTGATAGCTAAGACTATTTTTAACGTTTTGTATGATCTAACTTTTTTTATTCTTATAAAATTATGCACATAATAAATATTGTATTATGAATATTGAATTATGCACATAATAATAAGTGTTGAAAATAATTTTGATTTAAAACTAAGTTAAATAAACGAGTTAGGTCACTAGACAGATCTGTAGGTAATTTAGTCAACTCAACAACTTTCTTAACCTTTTAAATTCCTTTCATAATCAAATAAAATTTACGATAGAAATAGGCAATGAAAAATTAAACTTTTTGGATTTAACTTTATCTATTATAAATAATAAAATCTATTTTAGTATATATCGCAAGCCAACATACACTGACATAGTAATTCATAAGACCTCCAACCACCCTGTCTCACAAAAACACTCCACTTTCCATTCCATGATACACCGCTTAGTAAATGTCCCAATGTCTAATAATAATTTCCTTTCTGAACTTTCCACAATAAAAAAAATTGCTATAAATAACGGATATGAACCAAAATTAATTGATAACATCCTAAATAAAAAACTTAGCAAAATTTCAAAAAATAAATATCTATACAATTCTAATAATATTAATGAAATTGTAGATGGAGACGAGGGTATATTTAGAAATTTCAAAATTAAAAGTATGAAAGGGGATGAGGTTTATAAATATTTAGGATACCCGCAATCGAATAGATTAGATCACACTAGTATAAAAAATGATATTAGGATTAAATTTCAAACTAGGATCAGAAAAATTTTAAAATGCAATCTATCTGCTAAAAATTTAGTAAAAGCAATAAATACTTGGGCAATACCTCTACTAACGTACTCATTTGGCATAATTAAATGGTCCAATACAGATTTAGATAGTTTAGAACGATTAATTAGAACTACGTTAAAAAAGTTTAATTGCCATCATCCAAATTCAGCTATAGAACGAATTAATTTACCTAGACATTTAGGAGGTAGAGGTGTAGTCAAAATGACATTTTTGAAACAAAATCAGGTAGAAATGCTTAGAAATTTTTTCCATAGGAAAGCTAATAGCTCAGAAATGCACAAAATAATTTGCAAAGCAGATAGAAATATTACACCTTTAAATTTATATGACGAGAATGCCAACATTCTTATAAATACTAACCAGGAATTATTAGATTCCTGGTCAAATAAAATTATTCACGCAAAACACTTCAATTATCTCAACCAAACTTATGTTGACAAACTTTCGTCTAACAAATGGTTGGGTATTGGAGAGTTGAGCGCAGAAATAGAAGGATTTATGCTTGCCATTCAAGATAGAGTCATTAATACTAAAAATTATAGGAAGCATATAATCAAAGATATATATCAAATTGATGATTTATGTAGAAAATGTTTGGCTTTTCCGGAAACTATAGAACATATTATATCGGGATGTTCTATGTTAGCGCCGTCCGAGTATATATTTAGGCACAATCAGTTTTAAAAATAATTCTCCAAAGTTTGGTAATTAAACATAACTTGATTGATTGCCGTAATGTAGTACCTTATTATGAATACGAACCAAATTCATTTATAGAAAATGAATTTTATAAAATATATTATGATAAAACTATACTAACAGACAGAAAAATTAGTCATAATAGACCTGATATAGTTTTACATGACAAAATTAAAAAAATAACTTATATCATTGATGTAGCTATTCCAAATTCCTGTAATATTCAAAAAACTGTTTCTGAAAAAATTAGAAAACACACAGATTTAGGAAATGAGATTAAAAGAATTTGGCATTCTCGGACTATAAAAATATTACCATTTGTTATTTCGGCCACTGGCATAATACCTAGGAATCTGATTCAAAATTTAAGCATATTAGATTTATCAAAGAATTTGTATATAAAAATGCAAAAATCAGTAATTTTTAATACATGTAGGATTACAAAAGATTTTTTAAATACTTATATTGAGGGATCAGTAGGATTTATAGGTTCAATTAGAAATGCCACAGAGCCGAACCCTCTGATATGAAAATATCTGGAATCGGTGAATTATATTCCCATTTGGTCTCTAGTAGGTTGACATGTTGTTCTTGTATTATTTTGTATTTATAATACTTACATAGTGCAATTGCATAGCGTGGGTTGACTAGATGATCATTTGGGGAAGTGTGTGAAAGGGTTTAGTTTTTTCCTGTGGGGAAAATTTAACCCGTACATTTAAATCTGGTGCGTAAAGAATGGCGTAAAATTTTGTATATTAATAATTTTTCAGTTCAATGTTGCAAAAATCTCCCTTCTAATATTAAACCAGCGTTTTATACAAGAAATTATATCGGTAATTTTTTGAGAAATACTAAAGATAAAGACCATAAATTGACTAATTCCGGAATATATAAACTCAAATGCAATGATTGTCCCTCATTTTATATTGGAAAAACAACTCGTAATTTTGAAATCAGAATCAAAGAACATTTAAGGTGTCTTAATAATAATAATTTTTCTGAGTTTGCTAATATATCATTGAAAATAACCATAGTTTTGAAAAAAATACAGGGATAAATATTCTTCATATTAATCATAAAGGAAAACGTTTAGATAACTTTAAGCTTTCCCTGACGAATGAACGTTTGTTCCGAAACCGGTCGGATTTGCGCATCATATAAATGGTTTATACAAAGTTGAATTATTTCATTTTTCTAAAGTAACATTGTTTTATTTATCATTTAATTAAATTATAGTTTATTACTAGAATTTGTAAATTAATGTTGAAAATAAAAAAAATTCTAACAACTTTTTTCCACAAAACGGTTTTTTTTTACTCTTCATACCTTACAACATGCTCTTCTAACATAAACGTATACAAGTTTTAGTCCAGTCAAATTAAACATGAAAAGGGGGTTGTGCTTGCAAAAGGTCCGGTCATTTTGAATTTTTTATATGTTGTTAGGACCTAAACCAGTAATAAAAAAAAATTTGCAACTTCGAAAATGCTGTGCGAGCGGCGGTGGACCCAAAAAACCAGGAAATTTTCGGAGTTTTTTCAGTTTTTGTTCAATATCTCAGTGAAGGAAGGGTCTGACCGGTTTAATTAATATATATAATTTTAAAGTAGACTAAATTTGCTACAACTTGAGACCAAAGCAAGCTATATACAGTCATTGGTTTCCAAGATACAGTTCTTTGAAAATAGGCCATTTTTTCCAAAAAATTAATTTTTTTCAAAATGGTCACTTATTTTGTAAAATATTTTCTAAAACACGCATCCCACGTCAAATATTATATAAAATACAGTTGTAATAAATTTAATTGCTTTCATTTAAGACTAGTTTGATATCTGTAGACCTAACGGTTCTCACAAGAACGCCAGATAACCAAAAACCGCCATAAGTGGGTTTTGGGGAGATAGGTATGCAAATAAACTGTTCTCACGTCTTTTTATGGTTTTATTTATCAAATAGTTACAAATTTTTTTTTTGTTATTGTTAACAAATTTTTGATGAAAAAAAGAAAAGATAATAAATCTATCGGGAATTACGTCATCTTCAAACATTGTTTTATATGTTGTTAGCGGACCTAAATGGGGGTCCCTACATTCTGCCGACAGACTAGCTCAGGTTTTAGTCAGCAGAGCGGGAGAGGCCCTCACCACCAGGGTGGTAGGATATGTGAGGCGTGTGTGGGTCTTTCCTGAAATAAAGCTCAAATTTCTACGGGCTGGGAGAAGGCAGTGAAACCAGTAATCAGGGTAAACATCAGTTATATTGGGTAAAACACCTGCGTTAACACAATATCACAATAATGCATACATAGTAATTCAGGGTAGCAACAACAGTTATATCTAAAAAGGAGGAATCTGTCTCTATAATCTCTCTGGAAGGGCTATTTATCTCCGCGGTGAATTTACTGCGAACACACGCAAATAAGGGGGAAAACAGCTTGGGTACTTACAGTGAGCGTTTGGACTCCTGTATCTTCCGTGTCGGGAAAGAGTTCGGCCATTCTTGGTGTCGCAGTGTAACACTTAGCAAAACACGTTCCATTGTTTTCCGCGTGGAAACTTCTAGAATGAGCGCGGAACGGTCCCCACGCCATGCGTGCTTACTAGACCAGGAGCTACGGGTAAGTGGCGGTTGGTGGCTCGCTGCCGACGGTGGCTTGTTTGGGTTTCGCCGCCGGTAGCGCGCCGGGAAGCTAGCGGAGAGGGGGCGAAACTGTAGTTTGCGCAGTGGCGTGCTCTACAACTTGGGAGGAGGGGGCCGAGTAATTTGCAGGGGCGTATTTGTGTATCTTAACAATGTCTACATACTAAAATGCTTGTACAAACATCATGGTACCTAGTCTAAGGACAAATTACATGTACACAAAAAATAAAACTAATATAAATCATGTAGGTATTTTCTTTTATCTTAGATGGCCCGGGTTTAGGCTCGCACGAGGAAGGTGTCTCGATATCTATGATGGACGCTGGGAGAGGCGCCCAGTCTGTAGTCGGGTCATCTTCATCGTCCGAGCATTTCAGCTCCACATCCGGGATGCTAATGCACAATTTGTCACCGCATGACTGGCAGTGGAGCCCAGCCTTTCTGCACGAGCAGCTCCCAGAGCATCCTTTCTTGCATTTACATGAAATTTTTCGCAGAAGGGCAGGAGGTGCGGGATCCATCGTAGTGAGTATGGGGGTGAGTCCTTGAGAAGACAGCTTCCACCCCCATTCAGTGGGATTCAAGTTGACTCCCCACCACTTCTGCACTTGGAGGTAGCACCTTGCTGCATGGTGGCCTGCGGCATCTTCCGTCGGTGGCAAATGGGCGAGGTTTGTTGAAGTGACAAACGTCTTATACCTCAGGAAATCCAAAGTATCCCTCGCGATCTCACCCCCATATAGAGCCACAAAGCACTTGATGCCCGCTTCACTCACGGCTTGTGGGGTGGAGTCTGGCTGAAGGAATACCTCCACTTGCTCAGCAAGTGGTTCATTCTTGCTCAGAAGTGTGGTGATTTTGGTCTTTCCTTGGCCAAACGGTGCTGAGGTGGTATCGCATCCGGTAAACACGTGGGTGAATAGTGCCGTTCCTGGTAATCGCCGGGAGCCCTAGTGGTTGTAGGAGGTCGTAGAGTAGTGACAGCAACCAGCCTCACCCTTCGTGCTCTTCTGAAGATAGACATTTGTCTCTTCAGCGCCTAAACCATTGAGAGAAGAACGAGCAGGCCGACGTCTTCTCCCACTATGACGACCCGATTGGCTACTGCTCTTTTTGAAAGCGCCATCATGACGATCTCTCGATTCGCATCTTCTTCGGCAACAGCCACTTCTACTCCCTCCTTCTGAAAGGCGTCACAGAGAAGAGTTATAAGCTGGAATGAGCTGCGTAGCGCCGGAGTCGTTCCGCTGTTTTGGTGTTTTTTTTTTGTAATATCTTCGGGGTAGCCGTCAAAAACGATGGAGATGTTCTTCCCAAAGTGGTTTTGGACGTAGGTGGTATAACACGCTAAAAGTGCTCGAACCGTGCTCTTCCGCTGCCACACGACCTTGTGCAAGAGGTAGCCATCATCCAAAATGACGTGAGTCCTGGCACCAATCTATCGGCGTGTGGCTGGAAAGAGGAGTGAAAGCAGAGTACAGAGTAGATTTTGTGCCCTTGCGCATCCCTTGTTCGTTGACCAGAGACATCGGGAACGGGGCCAATTCAAACTTGAAGTCATCCTGTAAATCCTGTTCAGATTGCTTTGCAATACACACTCGCTGGAAAATTGTGAGCGGATCCACAGCCACTCCGTTTTTGTCCGGCAGTTTAACGGTTGAGGTGATCGATGCCAGCGTGGTAACTTTATTTTTCCGTTTTATTACTCCCTTGTCGTATATTTGCCCCACAATTTTCATCACTCCCTCCGTTCCAACTCTCTGGGCTGTGTGGCAATTAATTTCAGGACCTGCCAGTAAACCACTACTGATAGAAATCAAACTGTCAGTTTTGGGAAATGGAGGGTGGAGAGCAAACCAGTTTTTTAGTTTTTCCACATCACTATTATCTTGGATGATTCGAGAAGGTCTCATGTCTACATGGTGCTCTTCAGTAGGACATGAGATGCTGCAAAAACTTTCCAGTTCTTCACAAATGTTCAACATAAACACCATTCCTGTTGTCCACCTTGCTAGAACACTGTCGGAGATTCCCCTTCCTTGGGTCAACCCACCATAGGTTTACATGGATCGCATCATGGATTTACTTCACAGCACAATAAATGATCTCATGGATTTACTTCACAGCACATAAAACCATAAAAAGACGTGAGAACAATTTATTTGCATTTCCCCCAAAACCCACTTATGACTGTTTTTGGTTATCTGGCGTTCTTGAGAGAACCGTTAGGTCTACAGATATCAATTTAGTCTTAAATGAAAGTTAATTAAATTTACTACAACTTTATTTTATGTAATATTTGACGTGGGATGCGTGTTTTAGAAAATATTTTACAAAATAAGTGAACATTTGAAAAAATTTCACCTTTTGGAAAAAAATGGCCTATTTTCGAATAACTGTATCTTGGAAACCAATGACTGTATATAGCGTTCTTTAGTCTCAAATTGTAGAAAATTTAGCCTACTTTAAAAGTATGTGTACTTATTATACCGGTCAGACCCTTCCTTCATTGAGATATTGAGCAAAAACTGAAAAAAATCCGAAAATTTTCTGGTTTTTTGGGTCCACCGCCGCTCGCACAGCACTTTCGAAGTTGCAATTTTTTTTTTTTATTACTGGTTTAGGTCCTAACAACATATAAAAAATTCAGAATGACCGGACTTTTTGCAAGCACGGATGTACATCTTGACTGGAGTATTTTTGATGTATTTGAGTTTAAAAAGCAAAAAACGATACGAATAAATGAAACTATTTAGGTACGTCCGAGATATTTTCTTGAGATCGACATACTACATTACTCCACAAAACTGTTTCAATGGCTTAAAAGCAGGCTTAATAACATTTTTTTCCATAAAAATTCTACTGTCCTACATTCTTCAGCTTCTTTTAAGTCTTTCTAGTTGGAGCCATAAGACATTCATATTTTCTATTTATTCCCACAAATTGCATTATAATGGCATTATACAACATTCTATTTCGGGCAAGGGCTCAATTATGAAGGAACATGAAATCTTATGGTTTTATTCATATATTTACAACTTCCAAGATTATTTTTGACATTCTGTGTGAGAAGCCGTACAACATATTATGCAAGAACGAGATAACTAACATTAGTCGATGTGTTGTTTGTAGATAACCTTCCTTTATCTGGATGCGCCGGATGACGTGTTCTCCAAGATAGCCGGCACCGTCATCAGCGAGGTGCGCGCGGCTGGCGTGCGAGTGCGCGGCGTGCGCTCGTGGCACGAGCCCTACCACCACGGCTACTCGCGTAACCCCTTCACAGACATCGTGCGCGAGACGCACCACGACTCCAGAAGTAAGAACCTACCTTTTCTAGATACTGATACTGTAACACCTTCTCCGGCTTTTCTACTTGTCGAGGTTAATGTGTGGCATTCATTTTTCACGGGGTAAGGTTTGTCTAGGTCTTGGCGGTGTATGTGTTCGCCCACCTATTACGTGGCGGGCCGAATCGGGAAAACTGGTTGAGGGAGAACTGTTGACCTTTCCAGCCGGACTCTCTTGACCCATCACCTCGCAAAGCAGTGATAGGCATGGATTGCACTGACCCCAGATTCCTACCTTTTTCCTTCCCAGAACTGCCTATCATTCCCTTCCTTAAAAAAGACCCTCCACACAGGATGACATAGGCCCTGAGGAAAATTATTTTCCTCAAGGCCTCCTGTGTGGAGCTAATGTAAAAAAACCCTCATACGTTTGCCATACTACAACTACCTCTCCTTTCTTTCATAAAAAGATCCTTTACATAGCTTCTGCAAAGATGATATAGCCCCTGAAGATTTTTTTCCTCAGGCCCTTCTGTTTGCAGCTAATGTAAAAAGAAGTGTGCTTTGTAAAGCTAGCAAGAACTTTGTGGATATGCATGTAGAAAAAATTAAAAACTTCTCCTGTATGTGTATTTTTAATTTAATACAATAGTTTACATTTTATAATATAATTTAATAATGTTGGCCTCACTGGGTGATTTACCCCCACATGTATATCATATTCGCTGCGATAAATTGATCCATGCATTAATCCTAGAATGATTATGCACAATAAATAATAATAATGAAATACTTGTGACACGTAACACTCGTACGCGTGTGTGCTAGTACTACATTCTGTACACATATATCACATAGGTATATTTCTTCAATATCCACGAGAGAGAGTGAGAGTAGGGTTGGCAAATCCCGCACCTTTTTGAAATCCCACGGGATTTTCGGGATTGCGGGATTTATAGTGATATTGAAATAAGAAGTAATAATGAGAGTGAAATATAGTAATAGTTAAATATAACTAATTAGGCGACTTCAGGCTTTCGAGATGTGGATCTACAGAAGAATACTTAAAATAAGCTGGATGGACAGGGTTACAAATGAAGGTGTTATGGTTCGGAATAATGAAAAAGAAGTTATTAAAACTATGAAAATCCAAAAACTTCAATATCTTAGACATGTGATGAGGCATCCAGAGAAGTACGAGATCTTGCATCTCATAATGCAGAGAATGATTGCCGGAAGACGGAGCCCTGGAAGAAGGAGATCCTCATGGCTGAAAAACCTGACACAGTGGTTTGACCAGTCTACTATAGAGCTGTTCCGGGCCGTAGTTAACAATGTCCGCGTTGCCAACATGATAGCCAACGTCCGTTGAATGGACAGGGCACAAGAAGAAGAAGAAGAAGAAGAAGAAGAAGTGAAATAAGTGAAATATTTCCAACATTTTTTTCTTTATTTTTTGCCTTCTTTATCTTTGGTACTACTCTATATTATAAAAAAATGTCATTGAAATGGTAACAAGTAAGTAATTAAGGAGAAATTTTTGTATCAATCATCTTTTGTACTAGTCTTTACATAGAACAAAATGAAGTCGTTCCCACTGTCTGTGCGCTTAGATCTTTTAAACTACGCGACGGATTTTCATGCGATTGTCACCAATAGATAGAGTGATTCATGAGGAAGGTGTTTAGGTAATAATATGTCAAGGTTTTGTGTAAATTGGTTGAAATATGTAAATAAATGGAGCGGGCTGGCAAGCGGTCAGCGGGCAGCGGGATGGCATGCGGGCGGTGTGGATTTGATTTAACAGACGGCATTGCTTATAAAGGATGGGTAATGTCGTGGCGTTGTGTTTCGTTAGCCATAGCAACGTGTGTCCAGGTCTGCTAGTAACCTATAAAAATATATTAAAGTGATAACATAAAAGTATTTTACCAGGACTTTGATAAAATATATATATATATATATATATATTGTAAAAAGTTTAGAGATATAATTGTCACTGACTGTCCAGTAATTTGATATCAATCATCTTTGGTAATTTTAGTAATATTATAAAATTACATTGAAAACGTATTGTAACAATTATCTTAAGAAGTCTGTACTGTTGTCGCACAGGGAACTGGAATGCCTTCTGGGCTTCGTATCACGTGATTCTTAACTCGCAAGTAAAAGTAGTGCAAATTAAAAATAGCACGTTTTTAGTGATTTGTTTTTTTTTTACGTAGGAGTCCACCAGGAAATAAATCCTCTCAGGGCCTATGTCATCTTTGGGGATGCTGTGTGGAGGGTCTTTTTAAAAAAGTGCGTCCAGGATTAACGGACTTACTGATCTAACCCTCCCACTACGGTGAAAGGCGATTTTCCGAGAGAGTCTCACTGAAGATGAAAAGGTCTCCCTCAACCAGTCTCTCCCGATCCGGCCTGCCACGGACAGTCACCAAAGGACAGTCACCACGGACAGTCAGACCCCTGCTAAGTCACCAAACATAGCGAACTGCTTTTATTAAATCCCGCAATCCCTGAATAAAAATCCTGAAAATTGTGGGATTGCAAACCCTAAGTGAAAGAGACTCTTGACGCTCTCCGTAAGAGGATTAGGAGGAAAGTGTTACAATAGGATTACTGATCCTTGTGGAGCTGCCTACTGCCTAATGCGTAGTTCTACTGCCTATACTCAGCATTAATATAAAGCTTATTGAAGTTCGGATAGGGTTTAGGGATATTGTCGTTGAAATAGAATCGAGAAGTACGATAAAGCAACATATTGCCTAGGGTAGGTAACTACTCGTATAGTGACCGACCGAAGGTTCGGTTTCGGTTTCGGCGAGTTTCGGTAAAAAAATCTGGTTTCGGCAACAGATTCGGTTTCGGCAGAAAATCTGCCGAACCTTCGGCCGCACCGACACTCTGTGATCTTGAATTATCGCGCGTCGTTCGGCTGAATTCGGGTGACTTCGTGGCTCGTGTGTCACCTGCCATCATCATCTGCGTTCACCAGCCGGTCCGGTGTGATTGTGTTGTGAGTTTATGTTTGTAATATAAATATAATTTTTGTTTTATTTATAGCACTAATATCAAAAAATAAATAATTATTTTTCACACACTTCAAATATTGTTTTTTATTTCATTTAACACTACTTATAATAAGAATGTTTGATTGTAAACGGAATTAAAATTAAAATACTCAATTAATGAGGTCCTTTCTTTATAATATAAGTGTTAATTATTGACAATTTTTTGTTCCAAGAAGTAGTTAACATGTTTTGTTAATTTTAAAATTTTTGTTAGTTTCATAGAAGTAACATACATTTTTTTTTAAATATTATAACCGTTAAAAATGCAAAAATCAGTTAAAATTGCAAAAATCAGTCATTTTAAATACATGTAGGATTACAAAAGATTTTTTAAATGTTTATATTGAGGGATTAGTAGGATTTATGGGTTCATTACTAGATTTGGGCAGGACGGAGTCTGAAATATTACTAAAAAATATTATCTGATAATTATATATTACAGCGCCTCTATTTTTTTCCAAATTAATGTCTTTTGTTTTTTTCTTACTGTCTACCTGTATATTATTCTTCTTGTATTCAAAAATAACAAAACTAATTTTAACAAAAAACCAAAAAATTTACTCATTCAACTCTGTCACATGGTAGCTTATCTGATGGTTCTGCCACTTTTCTTGCTGGAACAAATTAATTGAGAATCTTTTGTAAAATTAATTGAGAGTCTGCATTTGTGTAAGATGTTTTGCTTACGAGGCTTCTTTCGGATTTAGTTTATTGTAATGGCTGATTAAGTTCTTTAAAGTACGATTGGAAAACACTTTAAACATTTTTGAAAACCTTTTATGCTAACGATTCTGATATTTTTTGTATGCCTCTACTGAAGTATAAAGCTGTACTAATTAAACAATTTAGCAGTACGTTTTTTTTAACAAGGTCACCATATACAAGTATTTTCTGTTTGCTTCTTCTTCTTCACTGCTTTCAATAACTTTGTATTAATATGTATTATTTTTCTTTTGGTTTATTTATAATTAATAGGTATTATTTTTCTTATGTATTATTTTTCTTTTGGTAGAATGTATTATTTTTATTTTGGTAATATGTATTATTTTTCTTTTGGTTTATTTACAAGTAAACTTATAATTTTACATTTCTTTCTTTTTTCTATATTGAAAAAAAAAACATGTACGTAAAGGACACTTGTGCATAAATATAAATAATTAATAATAACTAAATTAGTAAATAATTAAATTATGCATACATTATAAATAATTAAATATTTTTGCCTGAACTTTAGTAAATAAGATAAAGTTTTTTGGCGATGATTTGTTGATTTGTGTCCCAAATTGGTAATTTCTAAATTAAATTTACGCCTATCAAAATGTTTGTCATTTGACTGTCCTAGAACGGGAGACCTTCCTAGTTGGACAGTCAAAGCTTCTTTGTATTGATGTATTCTCTATAACAAATAAACGTTTTATTATTATTATTATTATTATTACAATTAGGAGTTCCACAGAGCCGATCCCTCTGATATGAAAATATCTGGAGTCGGTGAATTATTTTCCCATTTGTTCTCTGGTAGGTTGACATGTTGTTCTTGCATTGTTTTGTATTTATAATACTTATATAGTGCAATTGCATATCGTGGTTTGACTAGATGATCATTTGGGGAAGTGTGTGAAAGGGTTTAGTTTTTCTTGTGGGGAAAAATTAATCCAGACATTTAATTTCAAACACTTCAATTATTATTATTATTTTTTAATTTCATTTAACACGTTAACTGTACAAGTGTAAAAAAAAGTCAAATTTCAGTAAACAATAGATTTTTAGCATGTCTAAAAAAGTTTCGGTTTCGATTTCGGCCGAAACTGAGATAGATACCGAAGATTCGGTTTCGGTAGAAAGTCCTGTTTCAGTCGGACACTATACTCGTATATGTTTGCTTTGAATGTTTTATGTGCCAAACGTTGATACGTAACTCATTACTCATTACAAACGAGACAGAATTCTGACATGAAATACGTGTAGAAGCAAAACATTCCCGCCTGATCTGTTTTAAAGATAATTTTATGTAATCCACTCAAAAATTGCTTTTGTCACTTACATAATCCAATTAACTGCGTCTGCACATTATAGAAAAGAATCTCTTAATGTGTCTCCTTAAATTATTTTTACCATGTCTCACTTGACAGATTTTACGGTGGTTTTTTAGCAATTTACCTGCCTGTCTTTCAGTAGGTCGAATGTACATGGACATTTCACGATCTATACACAGCTGGGCAAATTCTTTTATCAAAATAATATAGAGCAGTCGTTGTAAAGTCTGAATGGTTTAAGAAAAAAAAGCTGTTTTGTGCAATAAAATGAGATTAAAGTCTTTTTACTGCAAAAAATGTTCAAGCATCGGTGGTTCGATGGCGGAATGCTTGCCTTCTACAGGAGTTTGTTTGGTCGTGGTTCGAATCCCTGCTGATATATTTTTAAACCTATTCCGATAAAGTTATTTTTGCTGTAATATGGTAAAGTGAAATGGTTTATTATTGAATCGTGGATACCAAATGTGGGAAAGTCTTCTCTTCAAGAGTTACGTTAGAACTAAATTCTCTTTTGAAACAAATATTAGAAATACACGACATTCGGGCAAATATCAACAAGAAAAACGTACAATAAAGACGAAAATCAGAAATTCCTTCCATACAAATTTGATAGGAAAAATGTTCCGTATAGCATACGCTCTGTCTCACTCACTCGCCTGACATCGTAGGTCTCCATCGCATTCGAATTTCGTAACATGGTAAAACACAGTTTTTTGTTGGAAATTAGGCCAAATAATTGAATCACGAACCAAGAGGCATTCTTATGTTGTGGCATACATTTTTACATAGGTAAGTAAAAAAATATTACAAAAAAATATATCATTTCATATTATAACTATATGCAAAATTATATGTTTTTTTCCTAATTATTCTACTACTCCATAAGTTGAGTTCCAGTTGCTCGTGGTTTTGAGAGGAGTATTTTGAGCAATTTGGGAAGCGGGAATGGGTGCCGCCGCCCCAGGAATCTTAATTGGATAACCAACACCTCTGCCAACACCTCACCCCAAGTGGTTCGCTACGTTTGGTGATTTAGCAGGGGTGCCCGGGTTTATGGGGTAAGGTTTGTCTAGGTCTTGGAGGTGGATGACCAGGACACACTGAAACCCAGATTCCTACCCACCCCTTAAACCCTTTTCTTTCTCAGAACTCTCCTCTCTTTCCTTTCCTTAAAAAAACCTTCCACACAGCATCCCCAAAGACGACATAAATCCTGAGGGAAAATATTTTCCTCATGGCCTCCTGTGTGGAGCTCATGTAAAAAAAATACTTAAAAAAAATAATGCTAAAAGGCGATATGCAAACAATAATCAAAGACTTATTAAATAATTACAAACGTAATTCAACATAGAAAATAACATAATTTAACGTTAACAAAAAAAACTATGAATAACCAAAGTACGGTATTCGTATAATAGATGAGAAAGGGGAGGAGATTCTGTACTCACCAGCTTTTTGCTTATGAGTGTAGAAATAACCATTTTATTTTGAAGACCACCCTGTACATACTGTGAACTAATATGTCAGCTATGGGAGAGACCAAGCTTAGAAAGATTCTGTAATTTACATTTGGATTTTTAGTTGAGTTGATACTGTAAATGACTTACGGGAGAATGCACGATTTTTCTTCTTATTTTGATGAGAGATAATAAGGTAGCCATGGGAATGTGAAGTACTTGGAGAGTGCTCAATATTCATTTTTTCTATGCTTAAAATATTAAGCTTTTTGTTCCAGCTACTCTTTTTTCTTTAAACTTTTTCCGTAATACTAAAAACCAAAAACCCTACAATAAACTATAGATTACGAGGTGAGTGCAATGGGAATCTACAAAGGCGGTGTGTTTGAGAATAACATAGATAAACAAACACACATTAAACAGCTATAAGCGGACACCGTATTACGTACAAAGGACTTTGTTCGTAAGAACACTTAAACAAACACGAAATTTTGCTTTGAATAAAACGACTCAATATTTTTTGAATATTTTCGTAATAATAACAAAGATATTACCACTCAAATTGAACATCATTTTAGAAGAAAGCCGTAACTTCTGCTCAAATAAATGTTTATACAGGTGATGCAGGTGGATTGCCGCGAACGCTCTCTATGTTCCCTTAGTTTAATGGTCAATAATGCGCTCAATAGGACGATAAATAATAATCTAAGTCTGCCGTGATAAAGATTGAGCTGTATGGGTTTACAGGCATCGGTGGTTCAATGGCAGAAGACACTACGATCCGGGTTCCATTCCTGGCCGTTGCACGCTTATATATTTTTTGATATTCATCGAGTGATTATTATGATCAAAAACTTATTTCAGCACGACCATAAAAGTCTATGTGAAAACGAAATCATTTTTAAGATTTTTTATTAAACTGCAGTTTTTCTTTTTAAACTTTTCAGCACACATGCTAATATAACAGAAAACGAGGGGACGACAAGGAACTTCAGAGAAAAATATTATGTATTATTTTTAATTGATGAACTAATGTTTAAGACAAGATTTTTATGCATAGCACAAAGGGTAACAATTATTATAAGCAATAATTATTATCAGCCTGAAACACTCATCTACATTAAAAAAATCTTCCGAGAAAAGTTACATACCGCCGACGGCACTCGAACCCATGTCCTTCTGATTTCCGGTCAAATGCTCTGACCACTGAGCCACGTCGTCAGAACATTTGACCGGAAATCAGAAAAACACGAGTTCGAGTCCCGTCGGCGGCATGTATCTTTTCTCGTAAATGAGTGTTTCAGGCTGATAATTATTGCTTATAATAAAAAATATTATCGCCTAAAATATGTGTAATGTGCATAAAACAGGTGTTTTGGAAAATTGACACTACGAGTGGTTCTTACAATAAATAAGTCCAAACATTCTGAATGTGCAGGCATCGGTGGTTCAATGGTAGAATGCTCGCCTGCCACGCGGGCGATCCGGGTTCGATTCCCGGCCGATGCAATTTTCCTGTCTTAGAAAATCACCTTTTTAAATACCGTATTTTTTAAATAAGTAATTCTGTGATTGCAATTTTTTGACTGAAACACTGCAGCTGTAACGTGCCGTCTCCAGGGCGGAAATAAAGCGAATATCTATAAGTAAAAGTACCCAGTTTATCGAACCTTTAAACCGTTTTGAAGGTTAGACTAAAGACAGCACTTGGTGTGGACGGTAATTAATAATACAGACCAAAGTATTAACCTGCCAAAAAGGCGCCATTTAAAAAAGTTCCGGAAAAATTATATTTCTTGGGCATTAACTATGTAACAATTTCTAGACATTTTAGTTTTGAAGAGTTTTAATTTTCAATGTACGTTTGTTACTTTAATTTTAAATTTTTAGCGACCGGTTTCGACACATCTGTGTCTTTTACGAGCTTAAAAACAAGTTTTTAAGTTTGCTCGTGAATGACACGGATGTGTCGAAACCGGTCGCAAAAACTTTTAAATTAAAGTAACAAATGTAGGTACATTGAAAATTAAAACTCTTCAAAATTTCAAAAATTCTGATCTAAATTTTATTATCATTCTTCTAATATTGTTTTTGTTGTTATTTCTTTTTAATTCTGCTTCCTTTTTATTAGTGTAAAAGAAGAGAAATAATAATTGGTATTTTATTGTTTCTATTTCTATTATTACTATGTTACACGATTGATATAAATGCTCCAAGGGCGTAAATAAAAAAAATAAATAAAAGAAAAATGTGAATAACATGTCTACGTATTCCACAATTTCATTTCGTGCGACTTTTTGGACTCACATATAGAAATTTTTAATATTATTACGGAATTCAGGATTTAGCGTAGGTACTTGTTTGTGTGTCATCACACAAAAGAATACCTTCATAAACTCATCCCTTTGACGTTGTTATCCAAAAAAAATTTGCTTTAAAAAGTTAACGAAAAATTCTCCACATTCTTCAAAAATTATCAGAAAGAAATTAAACTCCTGTGATATTTTTCTCCATTCGACTGAAAAAGAAGAAAAAATTGTTAACAATTTTCTTCATAAGTATTTTTAAAAAATCCTGTAGGCATTTGGGTGTTCTGAAAGGTATAATCACATTCTGTTAGAAAAACAGTCTTACAGCGCAATGCAAAATCGGTTACTACAATTATCATCTGGAGAGAAATATTCTATGATGATATGGTTTAAAAATAACTTCCACTAAACGACAGAACTTTAATCTGTTTGGCAAATCCGGAAACGAGAGTTTTTGATTGGGGGGCACTTTGAACTTTTGTCATATCAACTCTATAACCACAATTTAATTTAATTTCAATACCAACAGTTTACCATAAACAATAATTGCATGTCACAGCTAAATACAAGCATAATAACATACTGGAAATAATTTTTAAAAATAACAATGAATTGTGGCATTTGATCGTAAAATGACACCAAAAAATATAAAATTAATTTATTTATTTATTTATTTATTGTAAGAAACAAACAGCAATTTATATACAGGATGAGTTATACAAGAGGTTAAACATGAGGTAAGCCAAAACAGTTTCTTATGCTAATGTTGGTTATTATAATATAATATACAATTGTAATTGGTAATAACCGTTAAATGAAAATGAAAATAACAACAACAAAAAAATATATATATAAGTATATTAGAAGGAAGAAGGAAGAGGAAAGGGCAAGAGGCAGAGGAAGGTGGGATGGGGACAGGAGATGCTCATGCTGTACCTTTTCTATAGTTGTGCATTAATTTAATTAACATTTGTGGTCGTACGTTTGACTTCGTTTCGGTATTTCACAAGAGTGTTATTAAGAATATCGATATTGTTAAATTACGTGTTATATTGCGCGCATATACGGGGGATTGGAGAATTTTTTCTAAGGTTGGTTCTGCACACTGGCAAATGAAAAAAATGGTTTAGTCTGGTTGGCATTGTAGGTATGTCAATTCTTAAATAATTTACGAGTTCAGGAGAGTCCAGGCCGTTATTCAGAATTTTGTATAAAAATATTTGATCAGATATTAATCTTCGTGTTTGAAGTGGAGTAAAGTTGTGAAATTTTAAGGATTCGGTGTTATTTGCAAAGAGTAATTTGAATTTATAATTTACGTGTTTAAAAAATTTATTTTGTACACTTTCGATTCTGTCAATATGGCATTGGTAGAACGGTGCCCAAATTAGTGTGCAGTATTCTAAGTGGGGGCGGATATACGTGGTGTAAAGGGAATACAGAGTTTTAATGGTAATAGAAGATCTAAGAAGAGATGAAAATAAGGGATACGTAAGAGATTAAAGATATATGGCAAACATTTTTCATTACTTTCGACACAACAATTGCAGTAATTTAGCTATAATTTTTCTTGTGAAGGGAAAATCTGTAAACTGACAAACAGGTGTGTTCAAATCATCCCTAAATAAGTACATACGCTATCGTACGTCCCGGTATTTTTTTCTAGGGGTCGGGGCGGTATATTCATTTTCTGAATAGCTAATTACTTAATTGAATAAAATCTATGAACAGCTGTCGTTTGAGCTACGGACAGCTGTTTATAAAGTTAAGAGGTGTCTGTTTACTATATGGAAGAATGCTCGCCTACCACGTGGGCAATTTGAGTTCGATGCCCCAGCGATCACTTTTGCCATCACTCGTTGCGGAACATTATGTTGTACTTTTTAATCATCACAAGTCAAAAGCATAAAGAATTAAATACGGAGAGTAAAATAATGCCAAGCAACCTACATTTAATGCCAAGCAATCTATTTTTTATGATCGTTGTTGCACATGATACTGAAATGGCTGTTGTTTTTATATTGTCAGAAAATCAAGAAAAGTTATTAGTTTCTAGAAACCCCATTCCGAAACTCATTCTTTATTAACAACTAGCTGACCCAGCGAAATTCGTGCAGCCTCAAAATCAATAACTGTTCTGTTAACTTGTCAGCTGAATTAAACTAAGTTTTTTTAATAAGTTAATAATTACACAATGAAGCAATTATCGATGCGCAACTGACTGTGTTTTGTTTTTGTTTGTCAGTATCGAAGATGGCGTTGTGTACGGATTTATAACTTTTGAGATTTTCTTACTTTTCCACTTACGGGAATTGCGTTTCATTTTCTTTATACGTGGGAGGGAGATTTATTATAATTATTCTATTTTTCCTTTGGAGGGGTGCAGACATACGTTCACCGTTTGTCTCAATTTCGACTGTTGACATTTAGTGTGTAAGAAAGAGCGGCAGCATTATATGTTTACGAACAAAAGCAAAACGCATTGACATTTGAATTTTTGGAATTCACTCACTACTCAATATTATTCTTATCACAATAATCCTTCAGCTCTTACAAAATGTATGAGGAAAATAATTTTCTACGTAATTATTTTTTTCGTGAATTTTTCCAATGTTTTAATAGCTATTCGGGACCGAGATAAAACAAACAAATCAAATATCATAAAAATCGGTCCAGCCGTTCTCGAGTTATAAATGGTGTAACTAACCCGACTTTGTTTTATATATTAAGATTCAGCATAACATATCGAGTGTCTTGTTTTTATCGTGATATCAATTCTTTTTGAGGACGGAGGTGCAGGATGGTAATACAGTTGCCTGCCCAATAGATGTCATTCAGAGAGAATTAAAAGTAGGATATAGCTGAGCGCGCCGACAAAGCAAGAGGTAATCTATAATGCACTACTTGCCCTCTCACATCCATGTAAAGGTGTTCATTTTGATTTAACAAATAAAACCTTATCTCTCGGAGATCCGAGCTGATACAAATGAGCTGTGATAGTCTGGTGGTCGGTGAGGATTATGGCTAATGAAGAGTGAAGTTTGAGCGGGCGTCCACTCCCATTGTGCATGTTGCAGATTGCAGGTGGTCCGGACCACGTTTGCACGGAATTTAAAGGTGATTAAATGGATGTATTATGGTGAATTCTACAGAACCGTAATCGCCATGAGGAGGAATAAAGAAAGTATCCTGTGGATAGCACATCATTGACTGCTATGGTTTATCTGCGACGAGAGTTCTTCTCTCACGCCTGGGCCTTACATTTTCCCTACACAAAGTTTCTTTGGCAAGAAAAGTTTCGTGAATTTAAATATTGTCAGTATGTATCTACCTAATATATTCTGCCTCTGCAACCGGGCCGCGTATTTACAATCCCTACCGCGTTTCAGTCGGTTTAAATTTTCAATATCAAAATTTAAATATTTAAAAATAAAATTATTAATTTCTAATATACACATTGAAAAGATTATTTTATCTAGATTTTAGAACAATTTTTGATTTTGCAAAGTGATAAAAAATTATCAATATAGAGGTGTATTTACAATATATGGGAATAATATTAAAAATTAAATATTTAGAAATAAAATTATTAATTTCTAATACACACATCAGAAAGATTATTTTATCTAGATTTTAGAACAATTTTTTTTTTTGCAATGTGATAAAAAATAACCAATATAGAGGTATATTTAAAATGTAAATTGTCGTTACCGCGACTGAATCGGTATAGGTTTTGTAAATACGCAACCGGGCTCGAAAAGAAGAAGATGGAGAGATATGAAATTATGAATGTTAGAGGAGAGCGCTAACATTTACAGCGACAAAATCGATGCGAAAATTGCGAAAATGTTTAATAAAATACGACTCATTTAAAATAGAGCAAAAATCTTGCAGGCATTATCTTAAGCAGCATTTAAAGAAACACTGTGAATTTTTTCATACATAAAACTTGTAAAATAACTTAAACAAACGTGTTAATAATAATTTTCCGAGCATACTTTGCGATTTTTTTTCTATCGAGGGAATTTTATATAATTTGCGTTTCGGCGCGGGCAAAGTCTAGATGTTATCTTCAAGAAAAACAAATATTTTGTTAAGAGCTTTAAAACTTACCGTGTTTAAGGGAAATATGCAATAAATCGGTATAAATCCAGGTTGCGGGCCCTTAACTAAGTACTGAACAAGGCTATTCTAGACTCTGGCTAGAAACACACAGAAACTCTGAACTCCTGTGCTTAAAAAGAACCAATCATTCGTAGCCAGTAGCGTAGCGTGGGGGGGACGGGGGGGGGGGGGGCGGACCGTCCCGGGTGCCACCCGACGGGGGGGTGACACTACACCCGACGGGAGATGACACCCGACCGTGGAAAAAAAATTACGAAGGATATTGTCACAAAAATATTGAATACGGTGTTTTTTTATATTTTCGTAGCTCTAATGCTCCCGTGGAATGTCCCGAAACGGGCAGAATTTTGTGCCTGACGGTCTTTTTTATCCGCCCCGGGTGCCACCCATGCTAGTTAAGCCACTGTTCGTAAGTATACGTAGCATAATAGTGAGATTTTTTATTTTTGCCTGCAGATGGTTCTGGGAAAATGTTCAATTATTACAGCTGTGGAGTCAATAAATAATAGTGTCATTAACTAAGCAGTTATTGTACAAGCATCGGTGGTTCAATGGTAGAATGCTCGCCTGCCACGCGGGCGATCCGGGTTCGATTCCCGGCCGATGCAACTTTTTTAGAATCTGTCATTAGCTTTATTTTGTAGCATGTTCTTTGTGATTCCATGGGGATTCTAAGTGCACCGCCCGCGAATTTTTGGTGGAACAGACCATAATAAATACTGCTTAGAAATAATTCATTCAAAGTTGTAATATTCTTTTAATCTGTAGCTCACTAGCCCACAATAATAATGATTAAAACGGAAGTTCGTTATTTTAGTTTATTGTGACTTACAATGATCGCAAGTAATATTGTATTTATGTCAACGGTAGTGACTGGTAGTGACTGTTTACTGAGGCTTGGTAAATAGATCTGAACGCAGCGGAACACGTCAGCTGTTCTCTTGTACTGTGTGCCCGCTCGTAAATCTCCGGAAACCCGAACCTTTCCGAGCGGCGCGATGTGCGAATATACCTATATTCACGTATACTACACAAGTCAATGATGAGTCAATGTAATAAGAAGTAATAAGTAATGCCGACGTTGAACATCTCTCTTAGCAATTACAGTCTGCTTTTTGATGCAATCTGGAATCCGAGTCGTGAATGTGTCACAATTACTGGTGAGTGGTCCTTGAAGTTGTTGCTCGAGCATTTTGTCAGGAATTTTCTTAAATGTGACATTATGCTGACACAAATATTAAATTTTATTAGCAACTAATAATACGATCACCAGGATATAGGGCACGTTTATTTTAATTAAGCTTGTGTGCAAAGTCAGAAATTGATTTGCATTTGCTTTTGCATTGTATTTGAACCCAATTTATTCAAAAAAAGTTCAACAGTGGATACATACCTACAGTTTGTCAAATAAGAGTAGAAAACATAGGAGGGCGCCGGTGTTGTTCAAATGGCAATCTTAAACATAAAACTCATGGTGTTAATGTAAAGCTGTGTAACCTACATTTTTATAAAAAAATTAAAAGGCGTAAAGGTGATAAAAAAAATTTTTCATTGCAATATAGATACCCACTGATCTCAAAATTAGAATTTCATATAGGTATATTATTTTTCCTCAATTGGCGACTAAAGCCAAATGGGTCGAAAACAGTTGTGACAGCTTTCCATCTCAGTAATTCACAGGCAAACGCAAAACTCTGTGTTCAGTTTGATGGAAAAAATATTTACCATGACCCCCATCCCCGCTATCTTGGAGTAACTTTGGACAGGAGCCTGAATTACCGGAAACACATGGAAACAGTGGGCAAAAAAACCAGGACAAGACTAAACTTAGTCAATAAGCTGGCTGGTACTAGCTGGGGATGCGACGCCAACACGCTCAGAACGGCATCCATTGCCCTGGTTTTCTCAGCAGCTGAATACTGTGCTCCAGTATGGGCCAGAAGCGCCCACACTTCCATGGTCGACGTTCAGCTTAATGCCACAATGCGAACCATCAGCGGAACCTTAAAACCGACTCCTCTTCCTTGGCTCCCCGTACTTGCAAATATAACCCCGCCAAATATCAGGCGAGAGATTGCAACACTGAGGGAATACAAGAAGGCGCTGCAAAAAAGCGAAATACCCTTGCACGATGATGTCGTTTCTCACCCGGCATGCCGCTTAAAGTCTCGAAAACCCTTCTGGACGGAAGGAGAAAGACTCCTTCGAACACCTCTCACCCCAGAAGATAGGTGGAAGGTTGAGTGGCAATCAGCCAACGTCAAAAACGCCCATCTCGTGCAAGACCCCACTGAGAGACAGCCTGGGTTCTCATTGCCTCGCAAACTTTGGACTGCCATCAATAGGATAAGGTGCTCCCATAGCCGTTGTGCTCACATGATGCATAGATGGGGCCTTAAAGAGTCGGCGACGTGTGAATGCGGTGCGGTGCAGACCACCGAACATGTGGTCAACGAATGCCCGCTCCATTCATTCCCCGGCGGGATTGATGAGGTCCACCGGGCAACGCCTGAGGCCCTAGACTGGCTCGCAGACCTAGATGTCCCCCTCTGACCCCCCACCATACGAAAGAAAAAAAATTATTACACATTTGCAATTTTGTGTTAACATAATGAAGAACATCTATATTGTAATAAAATGTAAAGCACACTTTAGAAATTGCTCACATTTATTTAATACTAGCTTAAGTACCTAGCGCTGCCGGGGCTTTAGATCATGTCTCTAATTCTAGATCTGAATATATTTAACTCATTCAGATCTCAAAGTAGTGTAACTAAACTCACCTTTAGTGATGCTTCCTTTTTAACTACTGTTAAATTCAAATTTATGTTTAATTAAATGAAAGCAAATCACTTTGTAAGACACCATTTAATCAAATTTATGTCTTAAATAGGTACCTTAACAACAGTGCTTCTTCGATTCAATTTTTTTTCTTTAAGAAAAAAAAAAGTATTTTTAAATGTGTATACAGTGTTCTGTATTTTCAGTGTCATTGTACTTTAAGAGAATATTTGACAGGTAAGTTGGTGTTGCCGGCATACAACTTTTGTAGTTACATTTTTTATATTTTCTATTCTTATTTGACAGACTCTACGTTACCTGTCCAGTACTAAGTTCCTACCTACGGTACCTACCCCCGTGTAGGTACATACTTACGCATTTTGGCTAAAAATGGTACCATCTTTGGTGATTTCTTTTTATTTCATTTCATTAATTTGTATATTATTGACTAATTCGTTCCCGGCACGCGTTGCAATTCCGTATTCAAAGAAATAAATGGTTTATTCCTGCATGTCCTTACCCTTGCGTCCCCGTTCCTCTCCCGCATCACCTACCCTCCTGCGTTTCACTTCCACCTTCGCCGTCCACCCTCTCCCCTCTCCCGCTTCCCTGTCCCACAAACCCCCTTTCGCGTTCCATATATTCAGTTCCAGTACATTCAGTTTTCAAACAGCTCGCGTGCCCCCTATTACAATTTTTTATTATTTTATTTTTATTTTTCGTATACTACAAATATTTATTTTTGTATATTATAAGAACAATCAATCAAATTTGGTACCTAACATGAGTAGGTACCTATTTAAAATATCTATAATTTTAAAAATCCACAGACAATTCTTTTAATGCAAAAAAAACAGCTGCCTGCTAAATTCAATTTCATTAAACGCGCGAATTGTCAAACGTGCGAAGTTAAAATAGTCGTTAAGTTTTCTGAGATTATCCAATTTTCTGCGCAATTTTCTTAATTTTTCTTTCCGTAAGAACCTTTTACAAAATATTATAGACCGGTCATTGGCTGAGTGGATATCGCGTTTGGGGGAGTTCCCGAGTCAAGCAACATTTTCGGCTTACTGTGGTGGTAGTAGGAGATATCCAAATATTGTCGGGATATTCGTCACCCGGGAATGTTGGTCTTTCTTTAAAAAAAAAAAAAAAAATTTGAAAATTTGAAAATTTTATAAAAAAAGATAAATTAATAAAGTCGTTTTGAAGTTATGGCGTGTTCATTTTTATGTATATTCATTTTTATGTATATACAGATAATATATTCGTATTATGATTAATTTTATGTCATTAATTTGGCAAAACGACCAAGATATTGAATTTTCCTTCTATAGATATAATACGGTGTCGCAATTTTGTAGCCAATCGCTGAAGAATTCGAAATTAGTTGCCCTATCTGTCCAGGTTCAGGGTACTAAAAGCATAAATCGTTTAATTTGTAAATCAACGCACTTCAATTTATAACGCTCGAACGATTATCGATTTAATTCAGCGATAAGCCGCTAATTGCCTGAAATTGTTACGCACTCCTCCGTTGATAGTTTATGTGCTGGGAATTTATTAGCGATACGTTTGACGAATTCCGCCCCCTTACTCCCCCATCGCCCCCTACCGGCAGAGGCCTGATGAAGTTGTGACACTTAATAAATGGCAATATAAACCGAGTGGTCTTGATTTAGGGAATATGTTGCGGCTCCGCCCAGACATAACTC
The DNA here is from genome assembly GCA_917880885.1 of Limnephilus marmoratus. NCBI lineage: Eukaryota > Metazoa > Arthropoda > Insecta > Trichoptera > Limnephilidae > Limnephilus > Limnephilus marmoratus. The sequence continues at coordinate 56,662,824 of OU862912.1, read as the reverse complement.
AGGCAGTCGTGAGAAATGTTCGGCAATTTGGCTCTGCAAGTCGCTCCCGAGCTTCGGCTTGAAGCTCTACCTCATTGCATCCGACTGAAAACTCAATTAATTGCACTTAGCTTGATGTTAAATGAGCCACTTTTATTTTAATTGAACCCTCGAGGAAGAGATTTACGCAGCCATTCGAATTTACAGCGTAATGATACCAGAAGCCCACGATTTATTCGGCAACCACTGCAATCTCTGAGATTTTGTTTATTTTTTATTTCATTTTTTATTTGATACAATAACTTAACAATTTTTAAAACATTATTTGATAATGTGGGCCTCACTGGGTGCTTTACCCATGCTGAGAGCCCCTTTTTCCAAATTAATATAATTCAACGAATAGATAAGGGAACGTACCCATACTACGTGACACTTTTAGGGGGGGGGGGGGGTTTCAAAATGTCACGCTCAATACAAATGAGCGGCGGGTTGCTTAGGATTTTGGTCACCCGGGGGGGGGGGGGGGGGTCAAAAATTGCAAAAAGTTGGTCACGTAGTATGGGTACGTTCCCTAATAAGAAATAACAAACTTAAGGGCCGGCAACCCGAATTTCTACCGATTTCTTACATATCTCCCTTAAACACGTTAAGTATTAAAGCTCTTAAAAAAATATATGCTATTCTTGAAGATAATATCGAGACATTGCCCGCGCCGAAACGCAAATTATATAAAATTCCCTCGATAGAAAAAAATCGCCAAGTATTTTATTTTATTTATTGAACCATTTACAGGTTTCCACATGGGTATACAAGTGTGTAGTTATTCCAGAGATATTTACTCATAAAAAATTACATTTCAAGAGACGAGTTATTTAGGTGGGGATAGGAAAGGGGTAAGATGGGGGGGGGGGGGATCGGTTAAGTTGAGGTATAGTAATAAAAATATGCGTGACAAAAAATTAAAAGAGAGAGAAAAAAAAGGAAGTTTATAGAGTGGTGGTTGTATTAGAGGGTATCTATAAGTATTGTTATTGTAGAGTATCGAGAGAGTGTCTGTGTGATTTTAAGGAGTGTGGTGCAGAGTTAAAAATGTCAAATTGTGTATAGTGTGTGTTGAAAGTGTTGGATGCACGATAGATGAAAGAGTTCTGTTTAGAATTAGTGTTGCACCGAGGGAGGCTAAGAATCATGTCTGATCTTGTTCGTCTGTTTGGAACTCGTATCTGTATACGTTCTAGGAGTTCTGGACAATCTACGACGGATCTGGCTATTTTTTGAAGAAAAAGTACATCGGCCGAGTTTCTTCGAGCTTCTAATGGTAGTATATTGAAGTACGCGGCTGAATCTTGGTGACTTAGGTGCAGTCCTGGATTTGTCAATAGGCCTTATAGGCCGCGGCCTAGGGGCGGCAGAGTTCAGGGGGCGGCGCTCGCTCGCTCGTTAATTTTGTGTACGATTATAAAGAAAAACAAAAAAAGTCACTGTGGATAGATAGAGTTTTCATTCTATTAACCTTTAGATGCCCAGTGGTCCCGTACGGGACCGCGGATTTGTGTCGTTCAATGCCCAATGGTCCAATTCGGGACCGGTGGTTGTGGAGCGAATATTTCACCAAAAAGGCATTGGCAGCACACTGCCAATGCCTTTATTGCACGAGCGTTTAAGGGGAGAAGTAGGTGCAGGACCTCGTATTTTTAGCGATTTTCATGATTTTTTTAAATAAGTAAGGATATATTTTTTTCCATTCTTTTTAACGTTTTTTTGGCATAAAAAAATAGTTAAAATAAAGATATTGTTTAGGATTTAGGGTTCAAATAGAGCGCATTTATATAAAGAAACTATGTGCTGAGTTTGATAAAGATTGATAAAAAACTGTACACAAATTATATTTGAAAAAAGAAGTTTCGAAAAAAATGCGTTCGAAAATAAGAGTGGCAGTTAAATAGTGGTAGTTCGACCGAGGGACGCTAACTCGAACGCATATAACTTTAAATGACTTGGAATTTTGGTTTGAAATTTTCAGAAAATATTTTTGAATGGTTCTACCATCGATTTATGAAAAACAATTTTTTTTTTTGAAGCCAATACGCTTATTTCCCCCTTACAGGAACCTTTAGACGCCCAGTGATCCCGTACGGTACCGCGGATTGCGTCGTGCGATTATGGTGCGAATATTTTACAAAAAATGCTTGGGCAGTGGGCTACCTTTATTTGGTTACTAATCGTATTTTGGAATACTTTTTGGAAAGGCTAAATAAAGTGAGTGATCAGATTAAGAGCTCATCCGTTGATTTACTGACGGTATTTGATTTTTGTGGATCTCTTCTCGAGTTTATTATACCAGAGCAAAAAAACTTTGATTATTTCGAATAAAGTGCAATTGAAATGAGAGCACTTAGGCAATGTGAAAGCGATATTCAGAGTAAGATGACCCCAAAAGGAAAAACTTTATAGATGAGACATCAAACGAGGGTATTGAAACAACTACCTAACTGAGATCTGAATTAGAGAGAAGGCATATGCGAAGGCATAAGGCATAATACTTTAAAGAAAAAAAATCATTTACAGAAAAAGTCAGTCTCTTGTGCAATGATTTAGAAGACGATTTAGTTCAGTAATGGGTACACTTTCAAAGTCACGTTTCCTCTAATAAGGCGGCAGAGAAACCTGATACTACATCATTACTGAATCTTTTTAAGGAAACTTTTTGAGGAAACCATCTCTGTGCAAGGTTTACCCAAACTTCGATATAGCTCTCCGCGTCGCACTTTGCACTCCGGCCACAAATTGTTCTGGAGAAAGGAGTTTTTACTGTTAAAAGCGAATGAAGAAATACCAAAGGTCTTCATTATTACAAGAAGAACTTTACTCTTCGGATCTTCTATGCATAGAAGCAACTACGAAGTTATTATAAATGATTTTGTCAAATAAAAAATCCCGTAAAAAATTGTAATTCTTACTTCATGTTACGCTTTTACTTTACGAATAAATCATTCTTTATTTCATATTTGAATACCTACTTAACGTATCTTCTTATATATAAAAATGAATCGCTAAATGTGTTGCTAGGCGCAAATCTCGAGATCAGCTGAACCAATTTCGCTAATTCTTTTTTTAGAATATTCCTTGAAGTATGAGGATGGTTCTTACGGAGAGAAAAATTAAGAAAATTGCGCAGAAAATTGGATAATTTCAGAAAACCTAACGACTATCGTACTTTGACAGTTCGCGTGTTTGAGAATGACATTTTGCAAAACAATGATTTGTTAAATCAGGATTCTATTTTTGAAAAGTCTTTAAGTTGATAAATGTATTTAAAGTAGGTACTCCCCTAATAGTTTGAATCGAATCAAGAATTTTAGATATTTTAAATAGGTACCTATGTTAGGTACCAAATTTAATATGCATTAAAAAAAGGAAATTTTAATAAAAATTGTAAAAGGTGGCACGCGGGCTGTTTAAAAACTGAATGTACTGGGATTGAATATATGGAACGCGGGAGGAGGGTTGGCGGGACGAGGGAGCGGGAAAGGGAAGAGGGAAGGCGGGAAAGGTGGAAGGGGAACGCAGGATGGGAAGGGGACTTGTGAGGGGGGAGGGGGGTTCCCGGGACGGAAAAGGGGGGGAGTGGAGTGGGGAGAGGTAAGGTGGAGGTGACGGAGTGGGAACGCAAGAGGGGAAGAGGACGCAGGAGAAGAAGGGGAGGCGGAAGGGGAACGGGACGAATGGGAAAGGACACTTAGGGAGAAACAATTTCTTTATTAAAAGGCAGAGCAACGCATGCCGGGACCAGGTATTTGAATATTTATTTTTAAAATTGTGCGTAACCTAATAAAAGCCTACATGTGACTGATCATGGTAGGTAGCAACTTCTAAGAAGGTGGAAGGGGCGGCGCAAATGAAGTGGCCTATACTGATGAAAAGTGTAAATACGGCCCTGCTTAGGTGTGGGCGGAAGCTGCGGAAATCTAAGTGTCGTATAAAACGATTGTATGCTCCAAAAATTATTATAAACAAGTTTGTTTCAGTTATATGTATGAAAAAAATCACAGTTTTTCTTTAAATGCTGTTTAAGACAATGCCCGCGAGATTTTTGCTCTATTTTAAACGAGTCGTGTTTTATTAAACATTTTCGCAATTTTCGCGTCGATTTTGTCGCTGTAAATGTTAACGCTCTCCTCTAACATTCGTAATTTCGTATCTCTCCATCTTCTTCTTTTCGGGCCCGGTTGCGGAGCCTTAAATAAAATAATATAAATTTGAGATGAAGTAAATTAAAATATAATAAAAAAGGCGGCAATGAAAAATATTTTTAAAATTCAGCAAAAATTAAAAACTGTAATTTGTAGGAATTAACGTAAAAAGATATCTTGATGATATACATTTTAAATTTATAAATAAAACGATAATAACATTAACTAAATCAAATAATTTTAGAATTTTTTTTTTATTATGTGCTACGAGTACTTTACGCTGAGTGCTTCATTAATTTACCTATTTGATATAATTTTGTCGGGAAAGATTGTGAATCAAATGTAAGGCGGGTATGGGTACCGCCGCCCCGGGAACCATTTATTGGATAACCAATACCCCTGACATAGGTCACGCCAAGTGGTTCGCTAAGTTTGGTGACTTAGGGGTTCAGGTTTTATGGGGTGAAGTTTGTCCGGGTCTTGACGGCGGATGCATCTGCCCACCAGCTTTATGGCATGCCGGATCTAGAGAGAATGGTTGAGGGAGTCCCTTTGACTTCTCCAGCCGTAATCTCTCGGAATATCGCCTTGCACCGCAGTGGGAGGGATGGATTCATGCGTCCGTCACTCCTGGACACACTGACCCCCAGATTCCTACTCACCCCTCTTACCTTTTTCCTTTCCAGAACTTCCTCTCCTTCCTTTCATGACTTAGGCCCTGATAGGAATTATTTTCCTCAGGGCCTCCTGTATTGAGCTAATGTAAAAAAAAGGTTTTGTGACTAGTTTCTAGAACTAACACTATTTGCACAATTTTAAAATAACATTTAACTTCCCATTATGTTAGCTGATATGTGACGTGACGGCCTCCTTGAAGGCATTATCAATCAGTGGGATTTTCAAATACAATCAATTTCATCTAATACCATGTTGTTTATGTTTACCACTTGTTTGTGTTTACCACTTGTTTATGTTTACCACTTGTTAAGTTTATTTTGGCGAATTTTGTTGATCTTGTAAAAAATTTATTCCAAAACTATTCCTCAACATACCTGTATTTTTGTAAACCTATAAAATCGCTGTATTTTTGTATTTTTATGACTTGCATGCTTTTTATCTAATTTTATTTTTATTATTTCATTATCTGTTTAAAAATCATCTGTCATGAATTAATTGTACTACCAAACATGTAAAAGCCCTTTGGGCATTAAATAAATAAATAAAATAAATTTACCACTTGTTTATGTTTACCACTTCAAATTTACAATGAAAATATATCTTTTGGTGTCTATGATATTTGGCAGCCACCTCTGGTCTGGAGCTTTAAAATACCTAAAAAAACCCTTGACCGTGCAGAAACGGGCGGTCCGTTTGATAGATTCTCCCATCTTAACAGACGGACGGCAATCTTTAGAGCACAGGCGTCAGGTGGGAATGCTGTCCTTGTTCTACCGGTATTACCATGGAAGATGCTCCGAGGAACTAGCGTCATTGATCCCCTCGGCACCGGTGCATAGTCGGGAATCACGCCAAACACGCGCCCAATAATTGAACACGGTTGACATTAGTCACATGAAAACGGGCCGTTTCTATGACTCGTTCTCCCACAGCTCGGCTGTGGAACGATTTGCCGGCCTCTGTGTTTCCTCCCTCCTACAACATGGGTCTCTTCAAGACCCGTGTTCACTCCTTCCTTTCCTCAAAAAGACCATCCACACAGCATCTTCAAAGATGACATAGGCCCTGAGGGAAGTTATTTTCCTCAAGGCCTCCTGTGTGGAGTTAAAGTAAAAAAAAAAAATACAATAATCTTTAAATCCATATTTTTGGGTTTGTTTTGTTCAACATACGTTTTAAGTTTTATATTTTTTGTTTTAAATATTTTTAAAAACGGTTTAGAAAAGCTGTGCTGGTGTATTAAATAAAAATACTTTTTCTTTGGGGCAAAACGGCTGTCGGGCTATAAGTTTGAAAAATAAAATCGAACCCATTTATTTTGTTGGCTTCGTTTGCACCACAAGCATAGGTACAACTCTTCAAATACAATGGTATTGATTTGGCATATAAACACAAGATGGTATCTAATGCACTAAAATGATCAGATGAGCGTAAAAGTAGAGCGACCCCCCTCCACCCACCACCCTTCCTCCTACTTCTCTTGATCCCTATCACTGTCAGTATCGCCTCTGCCATCTCCCAGAGGCGGAGACGGAGGGCGGAAGGGTCATATTGTAATGGGCTATAATACTCCCCCGATTTCCCCTACAAGGAATATTCTTACAGGGGTGAGGAGATAGTTGTAGCTGACGCTGCTACCTGAGACCTGAGAGCTGGGAGCTGAGAGCTGAGAGCTAGGAGTTGAGAGCGGAGAGATGAGAGCAGGGGAGATGCGTCTGTCAGTGTCAGTGACAGAGTCAGTGTATAGAAGAGAAAGGTGTCGAGGTATTTCGAAAAGCCTAGTGCAGGGACAGCGAACGTACTTTTTCAAGTGAGTCGAAGAATCAACCCAATTCTTTCAAAAAATTTGTCAGATAAATCTAATAAACTATACTATTATTAAAATAAAATAATCCAAATGCATTTTCACCTAATAGTTATAATAATGGTCGTTCTAAAAAATATTAAATGATTTCAAAATTTATAACTACGTGACGTTAATTCAGAAACTTCACCATTGTCCATTTCACCGTCTTCTTCGCTTCCCCACTACCTTCAGCCTCACAACATACCCCAGCAATAAGGAAATCCAGTGAAATTACTATGGCATTAAAAAAATATGTTCATATAGACCAATAAACGCTGATTCTGAATATATAAGTTTTATTTAAAAATATTAAGAGGGCATTACCAGAGAAAGCCGGAAATACGTCATTTTCAAAAAAGTTTTTAGACGTATTGACTCTTTTCCACAAAAAATTATAAATGGATTTCGAAAGATTGTTCTTTTATCTAGCATAGTTATGTAATAAATTTTTAGATTTTTTTTTAATTTTTAGTATAATAAGGTTATTCCATAGGTCATTGGCAGATTTGTTAAATTTTCAAAAAAGTTTTTGTATTATACCACACCCATTTCAAATAATGTAATCATACAGTAAAGTAAATCAATACATTATCTAGCAAAGTTATGTATTAGAATTTTAATTTTAGTTTCAATAAAATCATTAAAAAATATGTACGTACATGTGTTTCTTGACAAAAATTGGTCCATTTGTGTATTTATTTGCGCACTTACAAACTAATATATTTCAGATTTTTTTAACATTCTTATTAAATTTAGACATTATTGAAAAATGATAAATACTTATAATCAAAAAATAACTACAAAAAGTACACTATTTTAATAGTTTTATCATCACGCCTTTCAGCATTTTTGGATGAAGGTATAAATTAAAGCTAATTTGGATTGAAATAAATTCGATATTGAGTTATAATTTAAAAAAGCTGGAACGGAGAAAAATCAATCTTTCTCATTGTAACCGCCCTGCACGATCGGAAGAACAACTTTCGACGAAATGTGGATTTTCGTCCGCTGGCTGGTTAAACGCTCTTAAACGCAGAGTTTTTCAAAAATTATTAAAAAGTCCATTTTTGAATCGGATCGTAAAAACACGCCGTCAAGTTGGCATTATTGAAATTTTAGTGGTGACGTCACTGTTCGACGTGACTGTTTGACGTGACGTCACCGTCATTGTATGGGAATGTATGATATGACACAAGCCATCGTATTAATTTATTCGTTTATTTACATACTGTTTATAAAGATTTAGTTGTTGTGTTTATTGAAATATTATTTAGGCCTGAATAATATTTCAAAAATAAAGGTATCTCTTATTAGTTTATCTCTATTATTGAAAATATTCAAAAACCACTGCACAAAAAAATAGTAATGCTACTTCTAGGGAGAATACTTCGAACAACGGAATTCAAAATGGCGGCAGTTGATTAGCTGATTTCCCTATCCTATTGTAATTTTTTCAGGAGAGATGACGTCACACGATTCAACATACATACGGTGGTTTTCGGGGGGATCTTGGAAAATTAAAATTTTGACAATTATTTTAACTATTAAAACTAACTCAAAAAATAAAAATACAGCTATTTATGTTAGAAGTTCATTATTCATTTTTTTTTAATTGGACTGGAGTTCTCTATTGGGGATGCCATAAACTCACTGGCTCCGGGCGGTTCGGAGCAGTTGAGACTCTTGGGCGTTATTCACATAAAAAAAATAAATTCAAATTCACCAATCGATTGTTGTTAATTTTAGAGTCAAGACATTTTGTGACACTCGATCCGTTAAATTCAAGAACGAAGAAAAATGTCAGCTAACTTTCCTACGTAAGCCCAACCATTTTATTTATTTATTCATTTTCGGTAAATCGACAGTTTACGTTTTATCAGTTTGTGCATGTATAGTGTAGCTAAAATAAACCATTTATGGATTTCCCCCTTGGTACTTTACCTCCAATAAGACACATAATAGAACATAAGAAATAATGAAATTTATAAGAAAAAATATAAAACAATAAATTGGTCGTGAAAATAAGAAATAAATTATATTATAGAGCTTAGTCTTGTGTGATTGAAGATTTCATATTAAGACAAGATATCATATTATAATACGACAGGATACAAAAATAATTAAGTTCAACACAAAATGATATTAAACAGTAGCAAGAAGTACTCAGAATTCAGAAAAATTCCTTCTTTTCTGTAAATATACCTTTACAGGCCACGGTTGTCTTTTATTGGTTACCATAATAAGGCAAGGACTCCTAGAACGGTCGATTGGTATAATGATTTTTGTTTTATTATTTAATGCCAATATAAAATAAAATAAAATTACAAAATATGTAAAAATACAAAGCAAAGTGGTTTGTTCACAGTCCTCGCTAGGTATTCCAGTTCCAAGGCGGACTGTATATTGTTGTATGGGTGTTGATCTTTATTTCCTCATCTTCTAATTTGTTGATTTTTGCAAAATAAATAATAAATAAAATAAAAAGTATTTACGTTTGTTGTCTGTAGGTTGCGTTGGGGTTACTTCATAATTTTGTATCGATATTTTTCGTATGATTGTATCGAAAATTTTCGGTAACTTTTTATCGTTCTCTAGGACAACTGCAGATTGCTAACGTACAAACAACAGTTGACGTCGAATATTTTAAGAACACTTAAGAGGCATACATTAATTACGTGAGCAGTTTTTCTTTCAATCTAGACCCCTCCCCCACCTTAGTGAGATAAATTTGGGCCACTTCGTATATTCTTTTTAAGTAACGTGAGATTTTGCTGGACCCCCCCCCCCTTTTTAAGCTCACGTAATTAATGTATGCCCCCTTAGGACGGGTTGTTTCAAAAAATTGATGGATTCATCAAATATTTGAAGTTAATTTTCACATTCTGTATAGATTCTATTCAAGTTTTGTTATTATATCATTATAGGCCGGTTGCTTCACAAAACTGAAATAATCACAAAACTTGAATAGCACTTACACAGAACGTGAAAATTTAGTCATTGTGAACTGTTATTTATTTTTTGGTGATCTGGAGTCACAGCTAGGGAACAATTAGAAGTTAACGAAAGTTATTCTATCGATCCTTATCGATCGACCGTGCTAGGGGTCCTGATGGTATAACTAAAAAAAACGTTTAGAAACATTTTAAAACGTTGTATTTGGTTATGTTGTAACGATGTTGTTATTTAAAAAATAATACAATTTAATCTTTTTTTATTTATGGAAAACACAATGTGATAACATTCAGAAATATTTGGTTTTGTTGACAATAGCTAGCTATATTGGTAGCTACATTGTTTGAATCATGTTGTAAATTGACATAATCGTTAATTCTTGTTATTGGCGTATTTAGCTAAGCGTCATCAGCAAATAATTAAATTTCTAAGTATTCTACATTATTAACCAAATCATCATTAAGTATATAAAACTAAAAATAATGATCAGATACGAGAACCCTATTGAATCTCCGAAAGATTTTTACTATTTTTTATTATTTACAAAAAAATTGCATTCAATTGCTACTCCAAGTAGCTTGTCAGCCGGAGATTAGTTCCATAGATTAGTTACAACAAGAAATAATTAAATATAAATGCATCAGCGTAGCAACAACATACACATATAACAACATATAACAAACCTACCAACATTGTGATGTGTAAACGTTGCAAATAATTCAGAATTAGCATTTTTATAATGAAAAACAGATATTGTTGTGTGGGAATAATAATAACTTAGGAAAATAAATATATTTTTTTAAATACCATGAAACAGTTGAGAATGCAATACATTACATAATAACAGCAATATATTAGTAGTTGATCATATACTTGCAATTTAATGCAAAATCTGAGCAAAATATAATCTTAATACATAAGGTTTACTTCCTAATAGCCATGATTTTAACATCTGTGAGAATTTTGTAATAGAGTAATTTTCAGATCTTCATTCATTTTGAAATCTGATTCTATTATTAATATTTTTAAATTTCAAATCATTTTTGCAATTTTTCGTAGCTCCAAATTTCTTTATTTTCTTACCCCCCCCCCCCCCCACCCCAATTGAATAATTCGCTAATAATAAATAATGGTAATTGGATACGAAATCTATGATTGAAGTAAGGCGATATTGAGAAATTCACCGCACGCAGAAAGACTACGAAGTTCAGCGGAAAGCAGAACAATGGAAAGCGAACACCTTATTCAGATTATTATTAAAAATCCTAACTTTGTTCCGTGCACCGCACCGCACTCCTCGTCGTAGATTCGCCATCCCTGGCCCCGGCCAACTACCTTCTGTAGCCTGCCGCCAATCTTGAGAATCAATTTTGTCTCCTTTGATATCAATTAATTTCAAGTAAAGTAAACAACGAAATACAATCAATATGATATTGGACATTTAAAAAAAATGCCGATGAGGTGATACGAGAGTTGTGAAAAAACTGTGTAAATATTTGTCCATTGATTTAAAATGCTAAAATGTATTGGCCGGTAATCGAACCCGGACTGCTCGCGTGGCAGGCGAGCATTCTATCGTTGAACCGTGCGTGTGTATTTCAGAGGTATTTAAATTTACTGTTTAACACATTATCCAGATTTTTAATTACCGACGATTTTGGTTAAAAGCAGTCAAGTTTTCCGTAATCTCTAATTTGTTTATTAATTTCATGTGCAAACAACTTAGGCCAAGTTTAATTTAAATTAATTTACGGTTATAACACATTATCCATTTTTTAAATATCTATCGATGATTTTGGTTACAAGCAGTCCATTTTTCCATAATCTACGTAATTTTTCCATAATTTATTAATTTTGTGCAAACAACTCCCGGCGAATCACATTTCTGGAATTTTTATAATCTTTTTCGGTTGGTCTCCGTATCCCAGTTGATATTGATCGAAATAAAATTAACTACTGATTGTCGGGCTGCTCGCTGCTCGTTGAGTTTCTATAAAAATTTTCTAATAATAGTACTCCAAAGAACTTCGTACATACGCGGAGTACTGCATTTTTGCAGATTATAAGGTCGAGAACGGATCAGTAGATATTGATAGTGTATTAAATGTCGATTGTCATTGTTTTTCATACAATGTTGTTGTTTTACCAAGCATCAACCAGATTCGTTCATTCCACTAAAAAAAACTATTATGCTTTAGACCACACGACTGAGGTAAAACTTCACTAACTTATAAATCCGTCTCAACTTCCGTCCGCCTCGCCCGACCGTTTGTCGCGCCCGATCACACTTTTCTCTTCGCTTCGCTCTCGTCACACATTCACCAGCTTACTCCCTAAGTCAAGCGTGCGTAAAGGCCCGACCGTTCGTCTCGCCCGATCACACTTTTCGTAATGCTCTCGTCACGCATTCACCAGCTAACTCCCCAAATCAAGCGTGCGTAAAGAAGTTTTACTTCAAAAAATCACTTCATTAAAATTGTAAGACTATTCTGATATTCGAAAAAAAAAAACACTTTATAGGGAAATATTACTGGGGATAACATTAAAGTGAGATGTAAGACAAGCAACTGGAACCAGATGAACCTGAGTTTCTATGGTTCCAAGTTCTTCGTGCCGTCACGAACCTTTCATGTTCCCTGATCATGAAAGGTTCATCGAGTTATCAACCAACTTCATCACCTTTCATGTTCCCTGATCATGAAAGGTTCATAGAGTTATCAACCAACTTCATCACCTTTCATGTTCCCTGATCATGAAAGGTTCATCGAGTTATCAACCAACTTCATCACCTTTCATGTTCCCTGATCATGAAAGGTTCATCGAGTTATCAACCAACTTCATCACCTTTCATGTTCCCTGATCATGAAAGGTTCATCGAGTTATCAACCAACTTCATCACCTTTCATGTTCCCTGATCATGAAAGGTTCATCGAGTTATCAACCAACTTCATCACCTTTTAACCCCGTTTAATTGTTGTTCGGACTGCCTGCATAAGGACAGTGGACACCCTTTCACTAAGGCTCCATTAATAAAACGATTGAAGAATAAAAATCGACGAAAACTAACAATATATAGTTAATACCGCTTGCTAGATGGATTTAATTTCGTCGCCCGGTTTTATCATATTTTGTCTTCACGACAGTTACAAGTATTTGTGTATTTTTATATCATTTTTGACACAAGCTTCCCCCAACGTCCAAGAAAATTGATATCCCAGATAAAAGGTAAGATGGTCAATATCTTTATAGAATTATTTACCGATCAATATAAATATTATTATTTACCGATCAATATCAATACAAATATTTTCGCCAATGACCCATAGATCGTGCTACTATTGTGTCGAACGGAAAGGTTCATAATATTTAATAATCTTTCTCGATTTTCCGAAAGATAATAAAAATGCGAGAAATTTCAGCAAAATCCACAGCCGATTGAAGATTATTTGGTGTACCTATACGTTCGTAGATTATTTAGTGCTATTTATTTTACTCTCAAAATATCAATTGTATATGACAGTAATGAAATTTTTAATATTATTATTGTCTGACGGTGGCAAAAAGTGCATCGGCCGGGAATCGAACCCGGATCGCCCGCGTGGCAGGCGAGCATTCTACCATTGAACCACCGATGCTTGTACATAAAGTGCTCGACTATTAAAACCATTCGTTGAGGATTATGCGACCGTTGATTAAAGGCATTTCTAAATACGAACTATAAACCTTGTTTGTGGGAAATAGTATGTTCAAATAATATTTTATTAAGTGGAACGTTTGCGCGGCCCGTTTCGGCCCGTTTCATACAAATCTTAATTTTGAATTGGAGATCAAAATACCCAAACAAAATGAAAAAAAGTAATCAAAATGTATTTTAAATATCTAGTACGGATGTGAGCTACTTAATTTATTTTTGCTTTAAATTATAAGATATCATCACCATCTTCTTCCCCTTGTCCTATTCGGGTCGGGGACTCCATGCGCCCCTGTCATGTGCTGACTGTTCGGCCTACGTCCATGGCAGTCCCATCCTCTCCTCACACAGTTTCTGTCTCGCCCAACTGTGTCTGGGGCGGCCTACTGAACATCTACCCTCTGGAATCGCACTCAGTATTTTCCTCGGAATTCGGTCAACAGACATTCTTAGTACACGCCCAAGCCACCTCAGTTGCGACTTTTCTATGAAGAGTAGCAGTGGTTCAATGTTTAGATCATCTCAGATTATACAATTAATAAAAACTTAAAGAATTAAAAGAATTAATTATTAGTACTTTAAAGAATTCATGAGTTCTTAACACTACATTTTAATTATCAATTTTTGCATTTCAAAATTTTAATTTCCATTTTTATTTCTATTTTTCTTTAAAATGTTATTTTTTTTCTCTTAGTTTTTTCACTAAATTTTATTAATTTTTTAATTTTAATTTTAATTTTAATTTATATACTTATATGTTTTAATTTATATATTTGTAGAACACTTGAGTTCTTAACATTTAATCTTTATTATTTACTTAAGTATTTCAAAATTGAATTTTCATTTTTATTTCTACTTTTCTTTAAAATATAATCTTTTTTTCTGTTTATTTTTCACTTACTTTTAAGTATTTAATCATCTGTTTTAATAAAATAGTATTTATTAAATTGTATTTAAAATATTAAATGTACGACTACCATAACACGGGCATGAGCCTAGTGTGGTAGCCATAAAAAACCAAATATCTGTAACTAATAAAAATTTTATGAAATAATAAAAAAAAAATATTTAATGTTTCATGATTTTAGAGGCAACTTGGGCAATTATTTGTGAGTAAATGAAAAACAATTGTACATATTATCTTTATGTAGGTACCTAGTATATTCATTCTGACGTGGTTGAACTTTAAATTGGGTTGTTTTTAACTAGGAGGAGTTTATATTCTGAAAGACCTATCTACAAACTTATACGAAACCCTGTACTCCGATCATTTAGCTCCTTCAAGTAATCAATAAACCTTCAATAATCTTCGAAACAAATTTTCAATTTGAGAGGCGGATATTAGTACCGCCATAATCATATATTCGATAACAATCACCTCTGCCATAGGTCACCCCGAGTGGTTCTCCGCGTTTGGCGACTTAACAGGGTGCCCCGGTTCATGGAGTGATGTTTGTCATGGTCTTGACGGCTAATGCGTTTCCCCATCTACTGCGTGGCGACCGGATTGGGAAAGAACAATTGAGGAAGACCTAACCTAGATCTCTCCAGCCGGTCTCTCTCTACCCATCGCCTTGCACCGCAGTGGGAGATGTATTCATATGTCCGTCACTCCTAGATACATTGACCCCCAGATTCCTACTCACCCCTCATACCTTTTTCCTTCCCGGATTTTCCTCTCGTTGCTTTCCCTAAAAAGACCCTCCACATAGCATCCCCCATAGATGACATAGGCCCTTAGGGAATTTTTATCCTCAGCACCTCCTGTGTGTAGCCGATGTAAAAAAATAAAAAAACTTTTAGTAATTTCTGTCCCTCCATAGAGCTGTATATAATACATAAACTTATTTATTTATTACACGCCCTAATGGGCTTTTACATTCTTTGTTTATAAGTAAAGTAACATAGTACTTTTAAATACTTTAAAACTAAAACAATAATGAAAATATAATATAATGAAAAAAAAATGTAAAACAAAAGCATATAATATAAAATAAAATACATTGGTAAAAATGATAAGAAGTCTAACATAAAAAATAATATGCAATATAAACAAAATTGCAGAAATTATCCACGACTATTTGTGTCAAGATGTATAAAAGAATTGGAATAAATAATGTTTATACTGGTTATTCTTAAGGTGAAATATATTTCCTAGATCAGAATATTTATTTCCGAGATTGTGAAGTCTCGGAATCGGGGAATTTTGGTAAGAGAGTGTCCTGGTGTTGTTAAAGTAAAAGGGTAGTAAATGTCGGCAAGATATTTTGGGAATATGGATTTTGATTAATTGAAGTAATTCAGGACAGTCAATTTTGTAATGCAGTATTTTATGAAATAATATTAAATCTGTGGTAATTCTTCTTTCTGAAAGTTTTAATAGGGTCATTTTATCCAGTAGGTAATTATATTCAATATTTAGTACAGGAATACACTATTTTGAATCTGTTCAATGTTGTCGGAATGAATATTCTAAAATGGAGACCATAACGTAGAGTTATACTCTAGTTGGCATCTGACAAGGGTTTTATATAATATGATAAATGTGCCTAAATTCTACTGCATGGGAGTATGTAGTACCCACTTACCTATATATACTTATAACATGTTTTCGGCGAACCCTCTGTTTCCCATCTTCCCCTACTTTAAATAAATATCTACTCGCTAGGTCGCTTCCATCATTTTACTTGATAAAATTCCTTCATAAATTATGCACGTACACGCACACGTTAATTACGAATTTAATTTGTTGAATATTGGTTTAACTCGCCACAATAGGCGAATAATTACTTTATGTGAAAATATTTAATTTTTAATGAACTTTTTAATGGAACTAAAGTAATTATTTTTTCAAATTTCCATTTTTTGTTGTTTTTTTTTGCCGAAATTATCTAGCTGTAAACTCTTGACGGACCCTTCAACCAAGTGACCAGAATATAAATAGAAAATTCATGAAATATATTTTCAATTGCTCGCATTCGATAAGTTTACTCCTGAAACCGAAGTACAAGGGTTAATATAACTAATATTGTATTTTAGTTTCACTTGGAAGCAAAATGTTTCTGTGAAACATACGCATCTATCTCGACACAAAAACATGGGGTTCGGTACAAATGGGATTCGGTATTCATCTTCGCAGTTAATGTCTCGAGATAAATGTAACATATTTGCTGTGCGGACTGCGGACTCGATGGT
Source organism: Limnephilus marmoratus (assembly GCA_917880885.1). Lineage (NCBI taxonomy): Eukaryota > Metazoa > Arthropoda > Insecta > Trichoptera > Limnephilidae > Limnephilus > Limnephilus marmoratus. The sequence continues at coordinate 56,646,290 of OU862912.1, read as the reverse complement.
CAGGAAATGCAATCTCTCTACTGCGCCTGGCTGCTACAACAGTCGGGTCGGAAGGGTCGGGAAACAAAGGGACCCCAACTTCTGTAATGGGATCAAACCCAAACAAGATTGCTACATTACCCCAACAGAAGGTTGCATCGTGAGATATGACCCGGAAAACATACCTTAAAATTTCCCGACTTGTTTCTTGGTCAAATACATTTACCTTATTCAATATATCAAATGAAATCCAACTGACATTATACTATTTCCAAACAATCTCCAAGTGGATATATTTATTTTTATCACGTTTTTATTTTATTTTGGAAAACTTTCTGTTTATTATAGACAGACAATCGTTTCCACTAAGTCGAAAACCTTTCACATTCACATTTAGAGCCCGCGATATTTTAAATAACCATTTATGTAAAAATGTTAGCAAATTCTTATTTGTAAAAGTCATTTCATAAAAATTCTCCAGTCCTAAATTCTACAGTCTTTCAAAATAAATATTAACTAAACTTTTGGCACTAATTTTCTTATTAATGTAATATCAACAGATATGGTGGTAGCAAATGTAAAACCGTGCAATGTCCAGTGTATTAAATATGATGTCCTCCACGTGCAAAGTAGTATCTTCTCCAAGCATAAACTTTCTAATTAAAGTGTGTTTATCGGAAGTGACCTGCCAGGTAAGTATGTTTTCGGTGTCTTTTTATAAATAATAAAATTAGATAGATCCTAAGAATTCATAATAAATTGTACAGCGCCTTTGAGGTGATTTCTCACAAAAACGGCGCTCTACAAATCATCCAATTAATCATCCAATTATTATTAATAATAATTTGTAGAAATTTGTGATAGATTGTGATAAGTGGGTAAGATTTTTTTCAATATTGAAGACAGGAAATTGTGTGAAGATTTTTCGGGAAAATCAAATCGAAAAAAATAGAAGGTGCAATTCACACGCGGTAGAAATGAAACTTTCAGAAAACTAAAGTAGGTAAAGCATTTTTTTATCAATGGGAAGGATGATTTTACCATATTTTTGTCGTCGAATTTCAGTGCACCTTTTCCTACACATTTGGTCATCTTATTAGTATTTGTGTTTTCTTCTTCAGAGTCGCTTTCTTTTATGTTATCTTTGCCTGTTTATTTTGGAGTGGTTTGAAGATTGGATTTTACCATGGCCGCTAAGATTCGTCGGGCGAAATATTTTTCTAAAATATTTTCGTACTGATTTCTCATCTGGTCTGATTTCAACTACATTAAATTTGCTTTTATTCTTCCTCTACCAGTCCCATGTCTTAATTCGAGACATTAGGGCGAGACATTGTAGACTGATTAATTAGAGACATTGTAGACTGCTAGCCGCACCTTTTGACAACTTTGTATTTCCGACCACTGCAATCAGTCCCCCATTAAATAATTTCCCGCATTCACCCTTCCTATAGTACCCTTATTAGGCCACTGGTCTTTTTTCATGAAATAAGAAATAACTCCTTTTGAAAATTATCGTAGATATACCTTTTTTATTTTCCCAGGGATAAATCCTAAATATTATGATTTTATTACGAATAGAGTTAAAGCCCCGCAGCGACAACACGATAGTCCCATCAGCACGGCTGTGTGTTGTGGCTGGTGGCTGGTGGATGGTTGCTGATGGCTGTACTGCATCAGGACTACTCCCAGCAGGTAGCGACTTGCTCTGCGGTCTGCGGCACTTATTCCCCGCTGACTTGGCTCATTATTTCCAGCTGCTTTATTCGCTAAATAAATATATTTACTATTCTTTGATCGAAGTGCTTTTATAAAGCTTTGTAAAGTCCTGTTTAAGAATACGATAAGAGAGTTTGTAAATGCGTTTCAGAACAAGCACGTTTTGGAATTGGATGTTTTCTGCAATATTATAACTATAATTATTGTTCTTAATGTCATTACCATCGTTTTTAATAGGTAGGTCCTTCAATGCGTAGGTATCCACAAAAATGACTTAAGAATAGTATGCTGACTAACATACATTGCAATCACCTTCAATTAATAAAGTTATATTTCAAACTGAGATTACAAAATACATTCTTTCAAAAATTCTTCAACCTTTAACTTTTTGTTCGGTTTATTTTTCAGTCTATAATGCGAATAATTTCTTATAATTCTAAGTAATTTGAGAAAAGTAGCAAACATTGATTTTTATATGAATTATATATTTTCGTTATTTATTTTTGGGGTGTTTCGGACAGCCTTGCAATCTGCCCTGATGATGGGCACTGCAACGCTATCCGAAACGTAGCAACCGAAAACAAATAACAAAAATACTTTTGGCCGTGAAATCTAAAAACGAATGCAAAATATATATGTTTATATATATTATCAAATAACTTTAGTGTTAGGTTTTTAGACAAACAAAATTTAGACTTACTCAAATCTTTTTTTATTTTTTCTATTCAATAATATTATTTTCAATGTATAAAAATAATTTCTTTATAAACAATTTATTCTGTGTAATTATTACTATGGGTAATAGCTCTTTCGCCTTCTATCATTATATTATCAAACAATTTGATAATATAATGATAGAAACAGGTGTCATCGCCGAATTCAGTAAATTAACCCGCTCCCATCTGCCACCTGTCGTTGTTCCAACTCCCAACCAAACAAGAGGTAATGGGAGAAATAGGTGTTCTGCAAGATAGTTGTAGTTTTATCGCAGTTTGAGAAATTCACGAATCGTTGCGCTTGCAATTCCTTGTGCACTGAGCTGCAATGTCGCGAGAATCATTGCACAAATGGGACATTTAAAAATAGAATATCGTCCACAATTCACAACAACTTCTCCGCAAAATCTACAATATTCTAAATAGAATTTTAGGACGTTCCACTTTTGCGACAATAATACCAGAAATTATTCTGTGCTCAGTCCACCGAGCAGAAATCATTTTCATAAACAGAAATAAACCTACAAATTAAATGCTAGGGCGAAACGTTCGCTGAAGGAACATAATTTAGCACCGAATTGTGTCAGAAGTAATACTATTATTTTGATTTTTCTCCTCTGCGTGTGGAAGATCTTTATATCTTTTTATGAACGTAAAAAATAAACGCTGTTTAAGTAAATAGATATTTTAAAAGCTGACGGATTTTTACGTTTATTTGTAATTCGGTGACCCGAAAGTTGAACCACCGAAAACAGGCCCCCGAAATGGTATTTACTATAAAATTATACTTTTTTGTGCATTATTTACCAATTTCAAACGTAAAATCGCCTTCAAAAATACTCTTAACTAAAAGTTGGTATGAATATCAAACGAATTTATACAGTGTTGATTTTTTTGTACTTATGCGCTGGTATACACAGTATATAGAGATGCAGATTTTTCCTTGAGGCATTTTATATTTTTGTCACTGGCGGCGTTTGTCGACGGCCAGCGTGGTCTAGGGGTAAGAAGGCTCTCGTCTCATAATCCGAAGGTCGCTGGTTCGATCCCGGCGTGGATTAATAAATTTTATTTGTTTAATTTGTGTCATTTTAAAATTAATTAAATAAAAATAACATGGAGTATATTTGCGGCATGTTCCAGAGTGGAAGATACTTTCAATATCGCTCTGGTTTAAGATCACCATTCAGAATTGAAACGTTGCTTTATATATCAGCTATAGCTTTAGCCGTGTTTGGTGACTAGATCTGAATAGCCAGATGTCTTCCCCTTCCCACTTTTCAATCTTTTTTGGAGGGGACCCACCACTTTCCCAACGGCGTTATAAGGAAACATATGGTTTCCTCCTTCACCGCACACCTCAAGACTCTACTTTTTTTTTGAACGAAGCTACATTTATTTGAACGACTCTAGACCCTCCAATGTCCATGCATACGGGGTTAGTAAGCAGTATGCAAGTACTTACATTAAAATTATACAAAAGATAAATAGAAGTAGCAGCCCGTGGAATAATTCTTCTGAAATAGGTAACATCAATAAGAGAAAACAGTGTTAGTAAAAGAAAAATAAAAATAAAAATAACTCACCCCACCCCTCACATAACCCACTTTTCAATCTCACAAAATACCCCAATTGGGGATGCCATAACCTCTAACAGATTACCTGCTCCCGGCTAGCAGGTAATCTGCTCCCGGGTACCGCCGCCTCGGTAACCATTTATTGGATAACCAACACCTCGGCCAACCCAAGTGGTTCGCTACGTTTGGTGACTTAGCAGGCGAGCCCGGGTTCCAGGGGTGAGGTTTGTCCAGGTATTGGCGGTGCCTGGCAGACCGGAACGAGAGAGAATGGTTAGGGGAGTCCCTTTGACTTCTACAGCTGTACTCTCTCGGAACATCGCCTTGCACCACAGTGGAAGGGATGGATTCATACGTCCATCACTCCTGGACACACTGACCCTCAGACACCCACCCCTCATACCATCTTCCTTCCCAAAACTTACTCTCCTTCTTTCCCTAAAAATACCCTCCACAACTCCACACAGCATTCCCAAAGATGACATAGGCCTCAGGGGAATTATTTCCTCAGGGCCTACTATGTGGAACTCAAGTAAAAAAATAAATAAAATGAAAATAAAAATTATTGTTCTGCTGGGTGTCCCAAAAGAAAGTTTATATTTGTTTTGCTTTCTGTGTGAACGCAACTTTTCCGAGGGGTGCGGGGTGTATGTCAATCAGTAGTCTGACTCTTGGGAATTTAGTCGCTATGAAGCATTTCTCGGGAGCCACCGCGCGTTGTGCGTGCGTGAGTTTTACAAAAATGGTGATTCTGCGACTGTAGCGCGTAGAAGATTCTGCAACATTTGAGGTTTTCGTCAATTCAATGATGCGCCAAGCATTCCTCTCATTCGAAAATGGGTCAAAAAGTTTGAAGAGCTTGGTACAACGCTGGCAAAACCAAAATCCGGGCGACCAAGGTCATCGAGAACGGTAGAAATCGTAGAGAGTGTTTATCAATCTTTTCGTGACGACTCAAACTTTTCGATTCGGAAGCGAGCAAGTGCTTTAAATGTGCATAGATCATCGTTACACAGCATTTTGCACAAAGACCTAATGCTGCACCCCTACAAACTTACTGGCTATAACCAAAGAACATGGTTCCAGCAAGACGAAGCAACATCACATACGTCCAATACGTCTCTGCCATGAGTTCGTGAAATTTTCCCTGGCAAATTGATCTCCAGGAGAGATGACTTAAATTGGCCTCCTCGTGGTCCTGACTTAACCAACTGGTCAGTGGTTGAGTGGGCATAGCGCTTGGGTCCCACCCGAGCGTCGCGTGTTCGATTCCTCGGCTGGCTAAGTCCTCCATCACAACACAAGCAACATTTTCGGCTTTCTGTGGTGGTAGTAGGAGATTTTCAAACATTGTTGGGTTATTCGTAACCCGGGAATATTTGTTTTTCTTTAAAAAAAAAAACCCCTATGGAGTTTTTCCTGTGGAGTTATCTCAAATCTAAAGTATTCGCCAAAAATCCGACTTCCCCGATGCAATTAAAAGAAAATATCCATCACGAAGCCTACCTGCCGAGCCGTCATAAGAAATTTTACTCTTCATTTAAATTAATGCCGTGAACGCGAGGGTTTACATTTGGACGATATTATTTTTAAATTGTGTATTTTAGTATTTAATAAACATTTTTTCGATAGAACCCTTACTTTTTTTTAAATCGATCCACTAAATATAAACTTTCTTTTGGGACACCCTGTATTGTTGCCATATGAGCCACGCTTTTCTGTCGTTAATTTGTATATGGCAAATAACGTCATTGAGAAACCCTCGAAGGAAGGAACTGACAAATACTCGAGAATAGTGAAGCCTTAGACACCGGGAATTAAGTTTTAAAACTTGAAGTTTGGCATCAAGTCTGCAAAGCGCTTAATAAATAGTTTTTGAGTCGCGTCTATTCTGCTTAGCACCTAACATTATTATATAATACACATAGTCATTCTACGCAATACCAACATTTATTGTGTCCAATATAATATTGTGTCCAATAATATTCGGAGTTCCCCAATCAATTATTTTGCTCCTTGAATGATAAAATGGAAAAATATAAACGGATCGTATTTCCTTTTGTTCCAGTTTATGTCAGTCTGGGAAACCATTATGACCATCTCGGACTCATGGTCGCTATGGACGAGATGAAATTATTCGACAAGGGTGAGTTTTATTATTTTCTATATATTTCATTGAATACATCGGGACCTTTATGCGTTACACAATCAAACAGAATAAGTAAAAATTACAAAAACTTTACTACACGTATATCTCTAAATGTCAAATAGTCAGATTTACTCGAATATCAAATTCCATTAATGTTCAATTACAGCATTGATAATAAGCTCTTGAGACATTAAAACAAATTAATGACTTAGGCATCACTTTTCAATCTAATCTTTCATTTGTTAACCACATAACGGAAATCTCTTATAAGGGCTTAAAAATGTTGGGATTTATAACTAGGCTAACTAGAAATTTTAACAATATAAAGTGTATCAAACTGTTATATTTGACCTTCGTTAAAAGTCAACTTGAGTACAATTCTCTGGTCTGGGAACCTACATTATAATATTCATGTATAAGCTGTTGAAAGAATAAAAATCCTGTTATGATTTGATTTATATGTACAATCTGGCTTCTTACGGTTACCAATGTATTGATATTTTTATGTAAATTTTTGTTTTATATACTTAAACTTTTGTTTTATAAAATTTTTGGTCTCATGCTCCTTTGTTATAAATTTTACTATTTCTAATTTTTTATTACGCTGTTTAGTCAGAGGTAACTAACTAACTAACTAACCATCACGCCGTTTCCCCGCAGGGGTAGGCAGAGAGGACGGACCGCCAAACATTTTTTTTTTTTTTTTTTTTTTTTTTTTTTTTTTATTGTACAACAGACAGGTTAGTCCAATTATAGTACAATTTTAATTTTAACAACTAACAATACATGTATATATTCTTTTTAAAAGATGGTATGGTGATATCAAACACATCTATATCCGCTGGTAGGGCATTAAGCAATGTCATACCTCTTGTCATGCTGTGTTGAGCCATGACATCTGTCCGACCCTGCGGTATGTAGAATAGGTCGTGGCTACGATTTCGACAGTATTTGTCAGGAACAAATAAGCCACAGCATGACAGGAGATACGGACAATCAATAAGGTTTTTTATTAACTTTAATTGGAATACCATGAGTCCGGCATTACGCCTGGTCTCCAGGCTTTGATAATTTGTCTCCTTTAGCAGTTCCACGTGATGCATGAATTTCGGATATATTCCGAATGATCGCATGTAAACATACCTTAGGAATTTTTTTTGAATTTGTTCAATCATATTTATATATTTAATTTGATAAGGTATCCATACAGTACTAGCGTACTCCAGCTTGCTTCTGACCACTCCGTTGAACATGGCGGTCATTGCTTCTATGTTACTGAATTGTTTGCAAGTTCTAATTACAAAACCAAGCATTTTGGAGCAAGCCGAAGTAAGCTGCACTATATGATTTGAAAATGTCAGCCTGGGATCAAAGGTCACCCCAAGGTCCTTGATGATATTTACGCGTGTTAGTACTTCTCCATTCATTATATACGGGTATAATAACGGATTTTGTGAACGACTATAAGTCATAACGACGCATTTTTTAATATTGAAATTAAGTTTATTTTCTAACGACCATTTCATGATTGAATCGAGGTCTGCCTGCAGTTTGGAATAATCGTCCTCTGATTCGATTTCCATCATCAGTTTCATGTCATCCGCGAATAGGAGACATGAGCTATGACGTATGCAGTCCTGAATGTCATCTATTAGAATAAGGAATAACATGGGACCTAGATTCGATCCTTGAGGAATTCCTGACAGAGCTACGAACTTATGTGAGTCGTATCCATTTACATTTACATACTGGCTTCTATCTTTTAAATATGATGCAAAAAATATCAGTAAGGGTTGATTAAAACCTATTTTGTGCATCTTTCTTAATAGAACGTCGTGATCTACTCGGTCAAATGCCTTTGCGAAATCCGTGTAGATTACGTCCGTCTGATGCCTACAGTCTAGGCCTTTTGCTACCCGTCGAGAAAAAGAGAGTAAGTTGGTTACCGTTGATTTCCTCGGTAAGAAGCCATGTTGATTTTCTCTTAAGAAAGGCGCGATTTGCGGACTGATTTTATCACAGATAATCATTTCAAAAATTTTTGGAATTGTTGACAGTACTGCAACTGGTCTATAATTTCTGACATCAGTCTTTTCATCGGTTTTGTGAATAGGGCTGACCCTCGTTAATTTCCAACACTGTGGAAACGTGGATGACATGATGCAGAGATTAAATATGTAAGCAAGGGATACACTGATATTTGGAGCGATTTTTATAATTATCGAAGGAGGAATACTGTCCGGTCCAGTAGCCTTGTCAGGTCGCATATTCCGGATACAGGCTTCTATTTCCTGGATGTTGGTCAATCCGAGTGAGATATCTCCAACGTTCCAGGGTGATGCTGTTGGGAAATTGGTTTCAAGTTTCGGGGTTACTTGACTATAAACGAACATCCCGGTCTTGGCACACATTCCTTGCCTCGTTTACATTCATACCTCGTCAGAGGTAAAGTCACTTATTGGTTTTATTTTGGCTATACAAACATGCACAAACTGGAAAAATGTTAACTGTCGATTTCCCGAAAATAAATAAATAAATAAGAATTTCTAATTTTCGTTATTTGTTTTTGGGGTGTTATGCCGTGTTGCGCTACCTTCTTCTTTAAGAATTTCTAAATTTTAAAATGGGTATTCCAGTAATTATGTTGAACTGTAACACTATTTGAAATGATAGGAATATTTTTTCAGAAGGATTTTCACTAATATTTTTGTATAAAATTTTGAATGATGTAGTTGATACTCGTAGTCCGGTATTGCTTGCATTGAAAAGCTTCCGGATTCCGCTACGTAATACTAGAAGTCGGGATTTATTTCAGTGCAGACATTCTGGGACTAACTGCCGTATGTATTCCCCTTTTCCCAGAATATTAATGAGGGAAATAATTATACCAAGTCAGTGGACATCTTCAATTAATTTCTAAAAAAATACAAAATATTGTTACTGAAGCAGTTCAGATATGTACAATAAATACTATATAATTTTTACTATTCATATGTGAAAGCCCCTAAAAAGGACGTAAATAAATAAATAAATTATTAAGAATGAAATGTGTATATTTACTTATTTATTTGTTATATGGTCAGGGGAGTACTGGGTGCTGGGAGTGGACATAGAGCAGTACGACTCGGGCGCGCCCACCAAGTACCTGCGCGGGTTGCTGCGGGATGCGAGCTCCGGGCCCGATCCCTTCGTGACGCGCGCATTCCGCGCTTTCCTCGGCGTGGTGCCGAGCGCGCCGCGCAACTTCCAGCACTTCTCCGTGCAGGTCAACCGACACATGGAGCTGCCGCCCTTCAACTACCGCAACGCCGTCACCTACATCGGGGGCATGAAGATGGTAAGTCTCGTTTCCACCATGAGCATCTTCTTCTTAAGTTAGTTCCTCATTGCTGAGGATCTTGTCTCTTACTCCAATTTCCTTGGTAGACAAGGCTCCTCCAATCCTCGTGGTTCTGTGCTGCGTGGAGAGCCAAGGGCACCAAAAAGCAAGTGATACTTGGTCGCTCCAGCGCATCGGTGACCTTCTTCTGCGTCTTCTGCCAAACTTTTTTCTACGTTAGCTCCACACGGAAAGCCCTGAGGAAAATAATTTCTCTCAGGGCCTATGTCATCTTAGGGAATGCTGTGTGAAGGATCTTTTTTAAAGAAAGGAAGGAAAGGAAGATCTGGAAAGGAATGAGGGGTGGGTAATAATCTGGGGGTCAATGTGTCCAGGATCCATCGATCCATCCCTCCAACTGCGGAGCAAGGCGGTGGGTCTGGAGAGTCCGGCTGGAGAGGTCACAAGACCTCCCTCAACCAGTCTCTCCTGATATGGCCCACCGCACAATAGGTGAGTAGACTCAACCTCTGCAGAGACCTAGACAAAGCTCATGTCATGAACCCGGGCATCCCTCCTAGGTTGTAAGAAGAAACTCGTCCAAAGTATCTTAAAATAGTTGTAGGCAGATAGTTGAAAGCCTATTGTAGAAGCCTAGCTCTTCCAGAATTGTCCGCTCTTACACATTTTTACTTTTTCTTACAAATGCATAAGTATGGAAGGTATTTTCTTATTCATATTATATCTCGTATATTACTTATATCATAGCATTTAGTTCCTTGTATCCCCGGAAAACGCTGAGTAAATTACATCAACTTCCGATTGTCGTCACGGAGCATCCAAAGTTTCCAGAATACTAGGGTTAGATCCCAAACTTTGGCTCTCTGTTTAGTTTAGTAAGTCCCATGTCACGCAGCCGTCACTTACAACTGTCAGCAGTTAGAGGTTAGAGAATTATGAGGAATAGGGCTTTTCGTTATTTTACATATCAAAATTCCGGTTGTTAGAATTTAATTTTTCAAAACATTGCAGAACTTGCAAATAGAATAATTAATTTAAATCGTAGCTGGTGAGCATGATTATTATGGAAAGACTTATTGGAGTTGTGAACTATGTTGCATTTTCAATATGTCTCAATACCTCAAGTGCCAAGAAATGGCCACGAAATCCTAATAATAACACTCAGGATGAGTTTTGCAGTGGTTTAGATTGAATGCATATTTGAACCAGCGTACGTAATAATGTCTTAGCGCCTGGAGCTTTTTTGGTAACTGTTGTGTTTTCACAAACAATATCTCCAACATTTCTGGGAAGGAGAGGATTTCTCTTAGGAAATAATAGAGTTCTTTGGTCAATCTGTGATTTATTAATATTACGCGGATTATAAAGTAATGACTACGGTTAGTCAACCTAACTAGGAGCTGGCTATATTTGATCAGGTTCCCACTATCTTTTGTGGGAACAGCTGGCCTCGGCCCTCTGGAGATCTTGCTGGGAAACCAGTCCTGCCGACATCTTGCGGACTTTATGCCAAGCTTTTATACCTGCCATCTGTGTGACAATACAGGAAGCTTATGGATACACTACAGTAACACGGTGCTATTTTTATTTTTCTTAGGTATACAGTAGGTACATACAAATTTAATAGGTACTGTACCTACTAATAGGAATCATTATGTTAATTTTTTATTCAAATTATACACGATGTCCGGTAAAAGCGGGAAACTGGTGAATCTAGCGAGCTTTTGTTGTAGAGTAAATCGAAACCAAAGTTGTAAATTTTTAGGAAAAATTGGGAAAAAATGTGTCGCTAGGGGGTTAATTTTATCTGTTTTTTTTAAATTGGGTAGAAGCGTAGACCCGACTTCGATAGTTTTTTATTAAGTTGCAGAAAAAATAAATAAAACGATGTGATCAGATCAGAAAAAAAATTACATTATCTGTGTGATATAGATTCACCAGTTTCCCTTTGTACTGCGAGTTGCGCCATGTATAGGTGGGGGCATTTCAGGTACCGTTCATGTGGAAAATGTACAGGTTCATGGAAGAGGAGATTCTGACAATAATTAGAAAAATTTCACTGGTCTGTAATGTATGTATGTTTATTTGTTGTGTTGTGTGTTGATTAGATCCGTCCCGAGGCGGCCTACCTGTACGACGCTGTGCACCTGTACGCGGGCGCGTTGCTCAACGCGCTGCGACAGGGGGAGAACCCGCGCAACGGTACCTACATCATCAGCTCCATCAAGAACACGCACTACCACAGCGCCATGGGGTGAGTCAACACACAACTCTATCAACTCTATCAACCCAACCAACCCAACCAACCCAACCAACCCAACCAACCCAACCAACCCAACCAACCCAACCAACCCAACCAACCCAACCAACCCAACCAACCCAACCAACCCAACCAACCCAACCAACCCAACCAACCCAACCAACCCAACCAACCCAACCAACCCAACCAACCCAACCAACCCAACCAACCCAACCAACCCAACCAACCCAACCAACCCAACCAACCCAACCAACCCAACCAACCCAACCAACCCAACCAACCCAACCAACCCAACCAACCCAACCAACCCAACCAACCCAACCAACCCAACCAACCCAACCAACCCAACCAACCCAACCAACCCAACCAACCCAACCAACCCAACCAACCCAACCAACCCAACCAACCCAACCAACCCAACCAACCCAACCAACCCAACCAACCCAACCAACCCAACCAACCCAACCAACCCAACCAACCCAACCAACCCAACCAACCCAACCAACCCAACCAACCCAACCAACCCAACCAACCCAACCAACCCAACCAACCCAACCAACCCAACCAACCCAACCAACCCAACCAACCCAACCAACCCAACCAACCCAACCAACCCAACCAACCCAACCAACCCAACCAACCCAACCAACCCAACCAACCCAACCAACCCAACCAACCCAACCAACCCAACCAACCCAACCAACCCAACCAACCCAACCAACCCAACCAACCCAACCAACCCAACCAACCCAACCAACCCAACCAACCCAACCAACCCAACCAACCCAACCAACCCAACCAACCCAACCAACCCAACCAACCCAACCAACCCAACCAACCCAACCAACCCAACCAACCCAACCAACCCAACCAACCCAACCAACCCAACCAACCCAACCAACCCAACCAACCCAACCAACCCAACCAACCCAACCAACCCAACCAACCCAACCAACCCAACCAACCCAACCAACCCAACCAACCCAACCAACCCAGCCAACCCAGCCAACCCAGCCAACCCAGCCAACCCAGCCAACCCAGCCAACCCAGCCAACCCAGCCAACCCAGCCAACCCAGCCAACCCAGCCAACCCAGCCAACCCAGCCAACCCAGCCAACCCAGCCAACCCAGCCAACCCAGCCAACCCAGCCAACCCAGCCAACCCAGCCAACCCAGCCAACCCAGCCAACCCAACAATCAACCAACCCGAACAACCCAACCAACCCGACCCGCCCGACCAGCCCTACCAGCCCGACCCGCCCGACACTACCTTCATTATCCCACCAAAAACGATATAAGACCGTAAAGTGACCAAATTCGAGTCTAAGAATACTCAGTTATAAAACCGCGAAAAATCTAAGATACGTGTACATAACATATCTTTCACAATCAACCATCCATTTTCAATTTCTAATCCACGTTCGCTAACTACTTTAAAGGCCATCTTAACATTTTCCAGCATACTCAATAATATTAGTGAGAAAATCAGTAATTGGGTATTTTCACTGTTTTTTTTTTTATTGTCGAAAGAATTTCGAGAGTGAAGGTATTTTTATTATTTATTTTTTATGTTGCCAAATAAATTGCAATGTCGCGTCGCGCGTCGCTACGGTGCCAGCTATTGACGTAGTTATTTCTACATCATAATGATGTAGCCAGTTCGAACCGTTTCGGAATGCGCGGTTTTAGATAGTTTTTAAAATCATTCATTAGCAAGAAAGATGATATTAAAATTACGCTTTTGACTACAATGATCAGAATCAGAAAAGTAAACAAGGATAGGTTGTTTAAAAAAAAAATTAACAATTCATCAAATATTTGATGTTAATTTTCACGTTCTGTGATAGTTCTATTCAAGTTCTGTGATTATTTCAGTTTTATAAAGCAACTGGCCTTTAACGATATAATAACAGAACATGAATCATGGAACGTGAAAATTAACTTCAAATATTTAATGAATTGTTCAAATGTTTTTAAATTACCCGTCCTAAATCTTCCACAGATTTTTAACTGTATTCATATTTGTGAAAATACCCCATTTCCTTCAGTTTATTTTCCACTCGAGTAATTAGAGTACCACATTGAAGATGTTTATGTACACTGTACAGGTAAATTCCTACAGAATTGTAAGTAACCACGCTTCACGGGTGCAGTCTCCTCACCGGCGTTGGTGGTGTAATGGTCAGCATAGTTGCCTTCCAAGCAGTTGATCCGAGTTCGATTCTCGGCCATCGCACATTATTTTTTTTTTTAATTCCAAATGCTCGTTTAGATTTTTAGGCTATTTAACGAGATCATTAATACTTTTTTTTAAACGAACATATTTTAATGAATATAGTAAAGTTGATCTATAAATTCCGTTATACATATACTCCGCCAATTGTAACTTTAAATCTATGTAAGCCATTATTCTCACCGGTACGTCCGGTACACAGTCGGGAAACACGCCAAACACGCGTCCAGCATTTGTACACGATTGACATTTGTCACATGAGAACGGATCACTTCCACGACTCGTTCTTGAGTTCAACAGCTCGGCTGTAGGAACAATTTGCCGGCCTTTATGTTTCCTTCATCCTATAATAGGTTCACTCCTTCTTATCCACAAAAAGACCCTCCACACAGCATCCCCAAAGATGACATAGGCGCTAAGGGAAATTATTTTCTCCTGGGCCTCCTTTGTGAGTTAAAATAAAAACAAAACTTTTGTATGAATCCATATTAATAATATAATAGGTACACTCGGTTAGTTATCAAAATTTCAAAAATAAATAAAGTAATATTTATATATATTTGATTTTGAATTATAGCGTAATGATTTCATGGGTTAGGATGGGTTATTTAAAAAAAATATGAATTCATTATATATTTTAAGTTAATTTTCACATTCTGTGTAAGTTCTTTTCAAGTTCTGAGTATTTCAGTTTCATAAAGCAACTGCCCTATAATGATATAATAACTTGAATAGAACCTCCACAGAACGTGAAAATCAACTTCTGATATTTGTAAATTCATCAAACTTTTTGAAACAACCCGTCCTTAACGTATTTATCTTACAACAGTTTGTTGGATTTCCAGACAGACGAACATTGTGCATTTGCGCAAAGACATACAAGAACAACACTGAGAACATGTCTACCATCTAGGTCTGGTGTCTGATGGAAGGTGTAGTTAAATACATAACCAAATACCTTGTAACTCAAAATGGTCTCGTAAGTAACTATTAAATAACATATACATCCAAACTAAACCTTCTGAAACCAAGTAATCGTTGTACAGTCAGTTGCGCCAACTGCTGAACAGCAAAACTTAACAATTCGCAACACGCTGGCTAGCTACTAGCTGGGTAGGAAGTAAACTTCTTGGTTAAACAACAAAAGTTGTCACCGATGTTCTTCGGCTGTAATTTTTTTTAAGAATGAAAAATTTTGGTTCTGCTTTTGGATTGTGTTTATTTGACGTCTATTTTTTTCCATTTAGTCGAGTCGAGAACATGATATCGGCCAAAGTGGCCGCGCCGCCAGAATTGATAGAATAGACACCTTAGCTCGGTTGGTAGAGTCGCGGCCCGGAAAGCCGAAGGTCCTGAGTTCGAGTCCCAGAGGTGGCAAAATATTCTTCTGATTTTTCTGTTTCCAGATTTTCGATTGAGTTTCGATAATATTGTCTTCATTTAATCAAATATTACAATTTGAGGCTTAACTCATAAAGTTAAAAATAAACTTTAATTGTACACAACTTCCGACCATGTTCAAGTGCGTCCCACCGTTGAATTTGGCAGCCACCTCGGTTCTCGATCCATAAAAAACTTTTGATTCTGTACAGACGCGGACCGTTTGGTAGTCTCTGCAATCTTTAGGCGTCAGGTGGGAATGCCTTCCTTGTTCTACCGGTGTTCAGTGGAAGATACTACTAGGAACTAGCGTCATTTACTCTTTCGGCACCATTTGACATTTGCCATTTGAGAACATTTCTACGACTTATTCTTGAATTCAACAAAACTGTTCCCTCCCTCAAGCAACATGGGTCTCTTTAAAATTATTTACTCCTTCCTCAAAAAGACCCTCCACACAGCATCCGTTATGTTAATAAAGGACTTAACGGAAAAAAACTAACTTTCTTCTAGTTCCCTCTCCCATCGGAGGTTGGCTACTATCATGGCAATCTCCACCCAACAGAGTGCAGCACGAAACAACTCAATGGAGCTTGTAAATAAACCGTTTGTAGCCTAAAAAAAATCAAACGGTACTTGAATTGACCTTCAGTCACTAATTACTTGCTTCATCAAAGTTGGAAACGAAATATTACCGTGTCAAGTCTTTTTCATTGATAAAAACGTGTATTCTTTGGAAAATTAGAACTTTTTCACGCTTCTAAAAATTCATCCCCTTTTTCCGCCGAACAATTTCCCAGACAGTTTAACATGGACCATGGTGGTAACTAACCCGACTTCGTTTTACAATAGCGCAGTGTATTAGCTACCGTCCCACCATCGTCTCCTGGTGGTGGGACTGTAGCGGATACACCGCGCTATTGTAAAACAAAGTCGGGTTAGTTACACCATTTATAACTCGAGAACGGCTGGACCGATTTTTATGATCTTTGATTTGTTGGATTTGTCTCCGCCCCGAATAGCAGAATAGCTATTAAATCATCGGAAAAAATCATGAAGAAAAAAATATGTAGAAAATTATTTTCCTCGTGCATTTTGTGTGGAACGAATTCTCTTTAAAAGAGCTACAGGAATAATACTTAATTTTAAAAGAGCTCCAGGAATATTGTGATAAGTGTAATATTGAATAGTGAGTGAATTCCAAAAATTGAAAAACTTCAAATGTCAATGGGCTGATTGTTTTGCTTTTGTTCTTAAACATATAATGCTGCCCCTCTTTCTTACACACTAAATGTCAACAGTCGAAAATGGGACAAACGGTGAACGTATGTCTGCACCCCTCAAATACAATCTATCTATCTATCTATTGACGAGTTTATATAAATCAAAATGAATCACCTAAATGAATGTATGCGCATAACTTCCGAACAACTTTACCTTTGTTGTGTGTATGCCCACGAAGGTTTCTATATATACTGGTGAGCTCTGGCGTTATGAAATTTGCATAAAAAAATTGCAATAGGTGGCACGCGAGCTGTTTGAAAACTGGACGTACCGGGACTGAATGAATGGAATGCGGGAAAGGGGTGGGGAAAATGGGGGGGGGGATGGAACTCGGAAGGCGGGAGGGGAACTCGGGAGGGGGTTCGCGGGACGGGGGAAGCGGCTGAGGGTAGTGGGGAGAGGAAAGGCAAAGTGGGAACGTGAGGGGAAGGGGACGCGGGAGTGGAAAGGGAGGCGGATGGGGAACAGGACGAATGGGAAAGGACACGCAGGGAGAAACAATTTCTCGAACTCGCTATAATAAATGGAGCGACCGATCGATTTGATTTTTATGCAAGTTAACATTGAAGTACCCACCACTGTCCCACCCCGGTATAGGCAACTTATGGTCGCCCCTTCGGAGTTCTCGCAAGAATCTAATTTTTTTGAATAAATGGCTCTACTTTTAATGTAACGAATCTAGACCTTCAATGTCCCCTCATACTGTGTTAGGTGGCGGTATGCGGGCGCGCCTACAGGACTGTACTGTAATGGTCAATCTCTACAATTCTAAAGCCCATGGAGGTGTCAATGCAAAAGCAGTGAACCTCATGGACAGTCAAACAAGTTATTAGTAACATCAACCAATAAATAAAGTAATCAAAAATGACAGCAGCCGTCATGAGTAATTAGCTCATGACAGCGGGAGACATGACCATACATAATCCGGCGGGCGGCACCGAGCACTGTACGTTAAAAAGAAGGAAACAAAAGTAAAATAACATATATACAGATAAGAACCGGTGTCACCGCAACCTGGCTGCCGGCAGTCCCCGAGACAGTGAAGGAGGCTGATTGACCGGCCTCCCCACAACCGGCAGCGTCGTCCTTAAGCCAGCTAGCCGGTGGTGCCTAGACGACAGTAAGTGGAAAACATGAAGAAGACCCTAGGGAGAGAAGCGTCGGGTCGCCGGAGGCGGGACGGACAGATTTCGGATGTCGTTCAGCCTTCTCCCCAGCCTATTCATGTCACGGGGTGTGGCGCGGCAAACAGGTGCAGCTCCACCAGTTCTAGAAGACCGGCCATGGTACGTAGGCGGGGACACGGTCCAGGGTCCAACCCCTTATATGGGGAGAAGGACGGTACAAAAACGAACAACGGAGTTCAGTTCTCATAGTACAGCATAACTGAAAAGAAATGTATATGTATAAGCGTAGAAAACCGCAA
This sequence comes from Limnephilus marmoratus, assembly GCA_917880885.1. Classification (NCBI taxonomy): domain Eukaryota; kingdom Metazoa; phylum Arthropoda; class Insecta; order Trichoptera; family Limnephilidae; genus Limnephilus; species Limnephilus marmoratus. The sequence continues at coordinate 56,628,227 of OU862912.1, read as the reverse complement.
AACATAAAAAATAAATAAACAAGAGCGTGTGGGAGTCATGGCTAGGCGTTTAATTGCACCAAAAAACGAAAAATAAATCATAAGCATGTAAAGTAAAGAAAACATAAAATAAACATGAGCGTTGAATAACGCAGGGCCTGTGTAATCCAGAAAAAAATAAACATAAAAATGTAAAAGCATAAAAAACATAAAATGTAAATGCAAACAATAAACATAAAAATTAAAAAAAAATATATAAAACTGTACATCCTGGGCAGAGTTTGTAAAAGAATAGAAGCAAGAAAAGTCAGTGGTAAGTCAGGAACAAGTACACCTGGTGTCAAAATCTACTAATCAGCGACTCTAAGCTCAGGCCATCTCTCAACCCAGATCCTTGTAAAGTTCCTCAGGCACTCGAAATTCGTCTTGTTCGAAACCAGATCAGTGTTCCACACTGGTCTGATTGGTACGTCCAAACCATCGAGCATTTCCTCTCTTGCGTCCGTCATTATCTCACACTGCCACAGAATGTGCTCCGCCGACTGGTTCGTGCACCCGCAGGCGCAGTTGGGGTGAGGGGACAGGGAGAGGGCGTGAAGTCTCCCCCTGAATTCCCCGTGGCCGGATAGAAGCTAGGTGATGTGGTGGTCCAACTTGAGAAAGACCCCTTCCATTCTGACTTTAACTGATGAGAAGAAGGAGAAAGTCCATCTTCCCTTATTCGTTCTATCCCAACGGACCTGCCACTCTTGGAGCGACAGATCCCTCATTTGACGAAGCAGCCCAGGGAGAGTCCCCGGCCCGCCCGGTGTCAGAACAACGCCTAGGTGAGTGGCCGGGGTTCCTCTGGTTAATTTCTGCTTAGTGAGGACTTCCCTGATTTCCAGATCGATTGGCAAAATGCCAGCCAAAACGGGTAAAGCGTCCGAAGCAATGGTTCTATACGCACCAGAGAGTGCCAGCAAGGGGGTTCGTTGGCCTCGCCTGAGAGCTAAGAGAATCAGCGAATTGTCCAGGCGGTGCTCCCACACAGAGGCGGCATACGAGACTTGCGCCACGTACACGCACCTATATAGCGTTCGCAGAGCCGGATTACGCAATCCCCACTCAGCTGTGGAGAGTCTCCTCAGCTTCAAGAAGAGAGCCTGTGCCTTGCTGGATACTTCTTTGACGTGAGCCAGAAAAGAGGACGATCGATCTAGAGTAACTCCTAAATATTTCACTGTTTCAAAAAAGCGGATGTTAGAATCTCCCATTCTGATGGTAGGATTTCTATGCAAGTTAACAGATGGCGGTGTGAGTTAAAAGGTTGGGTAAGCATCCAATAGATGGCGTTATGTTTCGTTAGCCATAGCAACGCGTTAGCGGGTCAGCTAGTAATATATAAATCAATATGTTTCCTCACTGAAATTAATTAATAATAAATAAAACATTGTAAACCTACCAATCGACAATGCACTCAGGTATTCATTTAGTATCCAATACGATAATGGGCTGTGTTCCCAGGAATATTTACTTAAATAGCACGATATTGAATTTAGCAAGCAACTGTTTTTTTTGTATTAAAAGAATTGTCTATGGATTTTTTAAATTATAGGTATTTTAAAGAGATGCCTATGTTAGGCACCAATTTTGATTGATTGTGCTTATAATATACCAAAATGAATATTTGTAATATACGAAAAATGAATGTACTGGAACTGAATATATAGAACGCGGGAGTGGGTTTACGGGACGGAGGAGCGTGAGAGGGGAGAGGGTGGACGAGGAAGGTGGAAGGGGATGCGGGAGGGGAATGGGACGCACGGGAAAGGACATGCAGGGAGAAACAATTTATTTCTTTCAATATGGCATTGCAACGCATGCCGGGAACCAGCTAGTGCATATATATTTTTAAGAACTTAAAAACTTAAGATGTTCAATGGAAGTATGTTATAAATTGGTAGAAATTCGGACTGTGGTTGTTCAGTCGGTTCTAAAGCTGCCTGTAGTCACAACATCATTAAACTTGCAAAGGGAAGAGCTTAATAATAATATAATCCTCGTATGAGAGCAAACAGAGGATAACTTACCTAAATTAATATTCCAACATATAGGATGTTTAACCAAATGTGGAATACACCGATATGATATTCACTGAATATACTTGGAATAAGTGGTGATTCTTACAAAAATGGTAAACTACAGAATTTTGTTTGGTTTACTTACATTTTTACTTACTGTCTTACATTTTTATTTATTTATTTTACTAGCTGGTTCCCGGTATGCGTTGCAATGCTATATTCAAAGAAATAAATTGTTTCTTTCCCGTGCGTCCCCGTCCCCGCATCCCCTTCCCTTCCTGGGTTCCCCTTCCACCTTCCCGGCCTACCATCTCCCCTCTCCCGCTCCCCTGTCCCACCAACCCCCCTCCCGCGTTCAATGTATTCAGTTTCAGTACATTCAGTTTTCAAACAGCTCGCGTGCCACCTATTACAATATTTTTATATTCATTTTTCATACAGGTATTACAAATATTAATTTTTGTATATTATACGAACAATCAATCTAATTTGGTACCTAACATAGATACGTAAAAATCTATAATTTAAAAATCCATAGATAATTATTTTGTTTCCTTTACTAAAAAGACTCTTCACACAGCATTCCCAAAGATGGCATAGACTCTGAGGAGAATTATCTTTCTCCAGGCCTCCTGTGTGGAACTAATGTTAAAGAAAAAAACTGATCAGCAAATGATTATTGCATATCAAATATTTGCTTTTTAAAGGAAGCAATGTTACTAAAAATAAATATGTACATTAAATATTACAGAAAAAATATTAGAGATATTAGAAAAAAATGTATTACATCACAAATACATAATATGTAGATACTTTATTGCTCGTCCGAATTTTTCACACAATAAGTTCCTATTTTGACAATGACACTTAAATTTAAAACAAATCCGAGTTCATTGAATTACATTTTCACAACCGAATTTAGTATTTTTGATGAAAGTTCCCTGATTTTCGGTGGTTTGGTTGTCTTCCTAACTAATTGGCTATCTCTGATATATTCCAAAAAATTTTCTTGAGTGATTAATTATCACCCATTTTTTTTAAATTACGTGTTACGGTCAAAAAATATATTTTGTATAAATAATTTATATCAAATATCTTCAAAAAGAATCATTTCCTTCGATGCTGAAGTCGCTACCTCCAGAGCCTGTCTCAGAAAGAAGAAGGGTTGCTTTATTAAACCCTCTTGTCAAAATCACAATTCTAGTTTGTACCCGTTTTCAATTAGCGATATCACAAAATGTTAATCTAACAGGCTTGTCGCATTTCCTACATAAACGACGTTCAACTCGAACAATGGCTACCCACAACTTATGGGTAGATTCTGACGGGTAGTGGTGGCAAGTGGCAAGTTGATTGTTGTATTTTCGTTTACATAATTTATTATAAAAAAATCCTCAGGGCCTATGTCGTCTTTGACGATGCAGGGTGAAGGGTCTTTTTAGAGAAAGGAAGGAGAGGAAGTTATGGTAAGGAAAAAGTTCTGAGGGGTGGGTAGGAATCTGGATGTCAATGTGTTCAGGATTGACGAACGTATAAATCCATCCCTCCCGCTGTGGTGCGAGTCCGGCTGGAGAGGTCAAAAGGTCTCCCTTACGACGCCGCAGCCGGGCTCAAAAAGAAGAAGATGGAGAGATACGAAATTACGAATGTTAGAGGAGCGCGCTAGTATTTAAAGCGACAAAATCAATGCGGAAAATTGTGAAAATGCTTAATAAAACACGACTCGTTTAAAATAGAGCAAAAATCTCGCAGGGGTTGTCTTAAACAGCATTTAAAGAAAGTCTTAAACAGTATTTAGAGAAATGTGATTTTTTTCATACATAAAACTTGTAAAATAACGTAAACAAACATGTTTATAATAATTTTTGGAGCATACTTTGCTATTTTTTTCTACAGAGGGAATTTTATATAATTTGCGTTTCGGCGTGGTGAATGTCTAGATATTATCTTCAAGAATAACATATATTTTTTTAAGAGCTTTAAAACTTAACGTGTTTAAGAGAGATATGTAAGAAATCGGTAGAAATTCGGGTAGCGGCGGCTTAAGCATTCTCCTCGATCCGGCTTGCCATGCAGCTAGTGAGCAGACGCATCCGCTGCCAAGACCCGAATAAACCTCACCCCATGAACCCGGGCACCCCTGCTTAGTCACCAAACGTAGCGAACCACTTGGGGTGACCTATGTCAGAGATGTCGGTTATCCAATAAATGACTACCCACAACTTGTGGATAAATTCTGAAGAGTAGTGGGGCTAGGTTGATTGTTCCCCTCAGGGCCCATGTCATCTTTGGCGATATTGAGTGAAGGGTCTTATTACAGAAAGGACGGAGAGGAAGTTCCGGTAAGGAAAAATTCTGAGGGGTCCGTAGGAATCTGGAGGTCAATGTGTTCAGGAGTGGCGAATGCACGAAATCCATCCTCCCACTGCGGTTCATGGTGATGGGTCGAAAAAGTCCGGCTGGAGAGGTCAAAAGGTCTCTCTCAACCAGTCTCTAACGATCCGGCCCGTCGGCCAAGACCTAGACAATTCTCACACAATGATTTTTTTTATTGTTTATTACACTTTGACGGGCCGGCGTGGTCCAGCGGTAAGGCTCTTGACTCGCACTCCGAAGGTCGCGTTCCAGAGTGGAAGATACTCCCAGTATCGTTCTGGTGTAAGACAACCATTCAGAATTGAAACGTTGCTTGAAATGGCTTAAGCCGTGTTTGGTGACCAGATCTGAATAGCCAGGTACTTCCCCACCTTCCTCTTCGCTATCTCCTTCCCTCCCCACTACCTTCAGCCTCACAAGATATCCCAATTGGGGATGCCATAGTCCCACTGGCTCCAGACGGGAGCAGTTGGGACTCTTGTGCGGTATTTATGTAAAAAAAAAAATACACTGTTTACAACACAAATAGACTAAATAAAATTAATAAACATATACGATGTATTTCAACGGCTTTGTTAGAAAGAAAGTTGCTCGAAAATTATAATTTTTTTAAATCTACAAATTAATTAAGTCGTATTTCGTATTATAGATTACTTATATGTTTTGTGTGTACCTGAATCTGTTACTTTTATATTCTTCTCGAGTTTGTATTCATTTCATTTTATCTCTATTATTATTATTGTATTTTGTAATGCCACATTTAATTGTTATTTAAGAAAAAATCTTATGTTTGTATTAAATGTGATATATTATGCAATGTTTGTGTTGTATTTACATTGTTGATATTGAACAAATAAATTATTAAGACTTTGTGAAAGAACACACACGCACTTTAAGCAAATTTTAAAAAATGCGGTAATCACGTAAAATTATCATGTTCGAATGTCAATCATAATCAGGCAACTGCATTTAATACAATGTCTTCAAAATTTCAACAATAATTTATTTAATTTTCTGCACAGTGGTAAAATAATTCTAAAAATCTGTAGTGAGAAGATTTTCTGTACTTGGAGATAAACACTAGAAAGGTATAAGGTCGTAATAAAAAGGTAACTTTAATATGAACACAATTTATATGGAAAGTATGTATACAACACTATGTTTGCATAATTTTATAATTAAAAAAAATGTTATGTAGGTATGTTTTTTTTTAATATTAACGACTACTACTTTCATAAGAATAAGCACCAGCGAAAGAGGAAAGAATATATATTGCACAAAATTGTACCGATATTGCAAAAACTGATAATGTAATCTTGTAGAATATGTAAGTACCAAAAATATAACCCAATCATGAAATAACATTATTTATTTTTAATTTTTAACTTTATGAGTAAAATCTCAAATAATAATATTTAATTAAATGAATACAATATTAGCGAAACTCAATCGAAAATCTGGAGACAGAAAAATCAGAAAAAGATATTTTCTCCAATGGGACTTGAACCCAGAACCGTTTGCTTACATGGCAAGTGCTCTACCAACTGAGCTACAAAACCTATATCCAATTCGGTCACTTTTAACTGTATCACACTTCGACTAAAAACTTCGGCCAATATCTTTTTCTGATTTTTCTGTCTCCAGATTTTCGATTGAGTTTTGGTAATATTGTCTTCATTTAATTAAATATTATAATTTGAGAATTTTCTCATAAAGTTAAAAATTTAAAATAAATATTCCTCCTAGACTTGCAGAAAAGTCAATAGATGTCGCAAATTAAAAATAAAAATTTATCCAGACACTATCTAGTTCATTTAGTTCGAGTTGAATCTTGCAATCATATATAAAGATAGCAGTCAATAATATGTGCGTTAAGAAAATTAAGATAATGTTGGTAGTTCTTAGTCGAAGTATGTTACAGTTAAAAGTGACCGAATTGGATATAGCTTCCGTAGCTCCGTTGGAAGAGCACTTCCCATGTAAGCAAAGGGCCCTGGGAGTCGAGTCCAGTTGAGCCAATATCTTTTTTTAGATTTTTCTGTCTACAGATTTTCGATTGAGTTTCGCTAATATTGTCTTCATTTAATTAAAAATAAAATTATCTTCAATATAATAACTAAAAAGCTCTACCAACAATGTTTCTGGGATCTATGAGACCAGAAAATTTACTTCTGTTTTCTAATTTCATATCCAATCTATAGTCTCCTGAATAACATTTTGCCACTACACATTAACGAGTCGTTTCTGAATATCCCTAACGCTGCGAAAATGTAAGTGCCCTTGCCATGTCATTGGTTGGAGTTTTATTAAAAACAACCCAAATTACATCATAATCCGCTGCAATTTAAAATAGGGTTCACTCGTATGGACTAAAAACTACGTAGGTTCTTACCCTCTCGCGTACTACGAATTGTTTTAATGAGTCGATATAAATGCAAGAGATAGACGAAAAATATACAATTCGTTATCAGCTTTATTTAATACCGATATGGTAAAATTTTCATGTCACGATTTGGTAACACGGTGTGTACAGGGTTGAACTACCTCCCGTACTCGTAGTTAGGAATATAGTCTATTCGCATCGATATGCTGCGTGGTATCTAAATACAGTAAATAAACTCAAAGTCCAAATCTGCCCTGATGATGGACACTGTAACGCTGTCAGAAACGTTGGCTAAAGGAGGAGGTAGTGCAACACGGCATAACACCCCAAAAACTAATAACAAAAATACTTTTGGTCGTGAAAATCTAAAATCATAACATTCTTCACATTGATAAAAAAGTGCTTCGAAGTTTCCCCACTGGATCCGGAGAAAATAGAAAACCTAACCTAACCCAACTCTGCGATGGATGTGAAGTCAACCCCACTTTTGTGCTTCGTAGTCTTCGAAGTGCTTCGAAGTCTCCCCACTCTTGTCTACTTTAGTTTTCTATTTTCACTTCTACCGCGTGTGAATTGCACACTCTGATTTTTTGTTTGATTGTCTTTATCTTGTCTTGATCATTCTTAGTACGGGTACAAAATGAAATTCTAACCCATGAATTCGGAGAAAATAGAAAACCTAACCTAACCCATCTCTGCAATTAATTCAAAATTTCTTCACCTTTTAGATACGCTTTGTAACATCGCCCAAATACGCGATGGACACCTGAATGAATTTTCCAAATACAATATGTAAAATAAAACGTTTTTTGAAGGTACATGGCCTATATGGATGCAAATGGGGATGCTGAGGGAAACTACACTCTCATCGGGCGCCTGGCGGACCCCACGGCTCCGGGTGGCTGGGGGCTCTACCCAGTCGGGACCCTCACTCGCAAGAAACACAATGACAGTGCGCTGCCGGTAAGTATCCATCCCCGCACCGTACCCATACCTGTACCCGTACCCGTACCCGTACCCGTACCCGTACCCGTACCCGTACCCGTACCCGTACCCGTACCCGTACCCGTACCCGTACCCGTACCCGTACCCGTACCCGTACCCGTACCCGTACCCGTACCCGTACCCGTACCCGTACCCGTACCCGTACCCGTACCCGTACCCGTACCCGTACCCGTACCCGTACCCGTACCCGTACCCGTACCCGTACCCGTACCCGTACCCGTACCCGTACCCGTACCCGTACCCGTACCCGTACCCGTACCTGTACCCGTACCCGTAACTGTACCCGTGCCCGTACCCGTACCCGTACCCGTACATACTTATCTTATACAACACTAAAGGGTCATGGTGCTTATCCAGCTCTTTTTTAAGAAAACTAGAGACAAGTCATCGCTTCACATCGAATTTCCTTCAACGAGTGGCAGGGAAAATTCTTTGGAAAATTCTTTTTAATATGTTTTTAATAGAGCCTTGCAATAATTAAACTCTTTACTAAATAACTTACATTCGGCATTAAAAATATTACGGCAATTCTTTGTTTTTAATTTGAAATTTTATAAAAAATATTCATGTCCTCGTATATATTTTCCAGCTGGTGTTTTTCAGTTTTCATTTTCGAATTGTCTTGGTTTTTTAATCTCCTAGCCACAAAACTGGCAGACTTATTAGTTGTACCTTTTATGTACGTTTTTTTTCTAGTATTTATCAATGGTATCTAATATCTAATGTCTGAACAGTCCCATTTTCCATAAAAAATCAAAGAAACATCATAACAAAAATCTTTTAACGTGCAAAATTTCCAAGCTTCAAAAATCATAACAAAATCACAAAAATGATTTTTTTAAGTGAAACTTCGTTAGTGATTTGAAATTCGGATGAAATAGAAATGCGTCACAACTCAGTTCTACACAAATACTCGGTTCTAATATAAGGCGGTAAATTCGCACCTCGGCGCGTGCCTCTCATAGCGCAGTGGGCAAGACGCCTGACAAGTCTCAGCGGCCAGTGAGACAGACATCAAGCGAACAAAGGTTCGAATCCTACGAAATTTAAAAAAAAAACATTATTATTTTTGTCAATCATTATCCAATCTTCAAACCACTTTAAAAGAAACAGGCAAAAGAAAAAAAAGCAACCTCTAGCGACTTTCTAGCTTAACTTCTACCGCGTGTGAATTACATTCTGATTTTATTTTTAAATTCCCCATCCATTTTACGTCCAATGTTTGGGTTCAAATTTTCCAATATTCCCGAAAGAATTTTTGTTCAGAAAATTAAAAAAACTTCAGATAATATCAAAAAATCTTTAAAAATTTTCCCAAAGATATTTTCCGACAAATTTTCCGATGTTCAGATTATTTCAGAAAAAAAATCCAGCATAAAAAATTTCCCTACAAGAAAAATTTCCAAACTGAAATCAAAAAGAAAAGATAAATGTCTTACCAAACAACGTTTTCCAAAGTCGAATATTAAAAATTTAAATGAAAAAAATCGAACTTATCAACCCCACTTCATCTATGACGATACCTCTTGTCCCGGTTTTAATTTTGACCCGTCGAATGATATCTCTACATATCATTAAAGTCCTCCGCCGCTTCTGGCTGTCTGTTCGCGATAAACTCAAAAACTAGTGAACGGATTTTCATGCGGTTTTCACCAATAGGTAGAGTGATTCATGAGGAAGGTATAAGTATATAATTTGACAAGGTTTTGTGTAAATTGGTTTGAATATATAATATATAAAGAAGAATGTCTGTATGTGGTGGACGAGCGGGCTGGCAAGCGGGCGGAATGGATTGATTTGCATGCAAATCAACAGATGGCGGTGTGAGTTGATTTATCAAAGGTTGGGCAACCATCTAGTAGATGGTGTCGTGTTTCGATAGCCACAGCAACGCGTGGCCGGGTCAGCTAGTTATAAATTAAAGTCCTCCGCTGAGTCCGTCTGTCTGTCTGTTCGCGATAAACTCAAAAACTACTGAAAGGATTTTCATGCGGTTTTCACCAATAGATAGAGTGATTCATGAGGACGGCTTAGGTTTAGATATAATTTGTCAAGTTTTTGTGTAAATTGGTTGAAATATATAAAGGAGAATGTCTATATATTGTGGACGGGCGGGCTGGCAAGCGGGCGGTGTGAATTTGATTTGAGTACAAATCTACAGTTTTATGCTGAGGTTGATGAAATTTTGCACATGTGACCTTTAAAACATGAGGAAAGTCACTGTCTACATTTGATTTCAAAAACTCTGTGTAAAGCCCGGGCATCGTTGGGGACTTGAGTTGGGGACATCGTTGGCGATCCGTGAGTTTTCAGTGAGATAGAGTGCTAAGATTGAAAAATACGACGTTATCGATGTTGTTGTAGTTGAATTTCAAATTTTGAAACTGAAACTGAAAGAATCCTTTAAATGATTAGGGGGAGAAACTCAAATATTATGTCAAAATACACAATTTCAGTCGCATTCCTTTTGAGTTGATTGGCAGTAAATTTCTTAGTTAATGGGAGTTTGCTACTTAGTAGAAATTAGTTTACATTTGTCCAGTGAATTTCAAATCACTAAAACAAATAGTCGAAACTCTACTATCAGGGAACTTTTCTAAATTGGGCGGGCCTATCAAAAAGTAGCCTGCAGGGCCTAGCATATTTTTGGTGATAATGTGTGAGAACACTAAAAAATATATATATGTACATGTTAACTATTCCCCATGGAAATCTATTATTTCTTATCTAATAACGCAAAAACTTTCTACAATGCATGCGTGGTTATAAAGAGTAACATAAAGTCTACTCGTTATCTCGTTTGCACCTTCATGAATCCAAATTATCACAACTTATTTACGAAGAAAAGCTCCTGTTGACCTCCCAAACTAGAACAATAGCACTTCAAGTTCCCGTAATTACGAGTTTCCAGTTGCTTTCGGGCGATTTTCTCTGATGATACCACTTTTCCAAGTTAACATTGAGTTCACACGAATGGCGTAAAATTTCATTAGCCTGCTCGGGAATTCTTAGGACCAATTAATTCCGAGTCCAAGAGGATGCGGAAAGAGTTGACTTTGATAGCAAGTCACGCCTGTCGCCCCCCCCTCCTTGCAGCGCCCCGACAACCCCACACAGCTCACCCAGACCGGGGGAGATTAATCGGTGAGGCGCCGGCATAGGTAAAAAGATAAACGGAAGATTAACAAGGAACGTGTTGTCGTAAGTTTCCATGACGGTGACAAAGGAAGACTGTGAAAAGTGCGTGTTGAAACCATAGCCCCGGATTTAGATATAATCCACTCCCTGCTCACCCATTTGTATTAATGTGAGAATTATTCCTTCTATAACATGTCTTTGAGCCTTTTCTTTCAATATATTTTTCGGGAAATTTCTCACATGGTGAGCTCTGCCGTAAATATCACGGCATTTAAAAAAAAATCGAAACAGAACAAAAAAAATTTCAATGGAGACCAAAATGTCAACACTTTTTTAATTCAAATAATGGCAGTCGTGTACACCTCTTAACACTCCGTATAATATTGCTAAAACCTTAAAAGGTATTTGCCTATTTTTATATATTTATAAGACTTAACCCTTCAGTCGTTAAAATATTTTTATCTTCAAGTCTCTTCGAAATCTTCGAAATTCTTTAGCGGTTTTTTAAATGTGCTGTATAATTATTACTTTTAAAGTTATAATATAAAGGAACACCGTGTTAGAAACCAGATGAAAGTATCTCTGAGGTGTTTGTTCTTGAAATAAACACTGACATTTCTAACTAATAAATTTTAATATCAAACATGAAAATGTCAACAAAAAAACTTATCGAAACGTACATAATTTTGAAAGAATTAGATATTCAGACAAAAAATTTAACAAAACAAAAAAACGACTTCAAAAAATGCACTAAAAAGTAAAAAAATAATTTCGTATTCTTCTACAACTTCATAATCAACTTACTTTTTCTAATCATCAATATGTAGGTACTATTGTTATTTTTGGAGTCGGTGTCAGTCAAGGTAGGTTTGTAACTACACATAGTTATAGGTGAGATGTGCTTGTGTCGCACAAGCGACTTGTTGACACCGACTCCAAAAATAACAATTGTACCTACATATTGATGATTAGAAAAAGTAACTCGATTATGAAGTTGTAGAAGAATACGAAATTATTTTTTTACTTTTTAGTGCATTTTTTGAAGTCGTTTTTTTTGTTTTGTTAATTTTTTTGTTTATTTTTTGATTTTTAGTGAATCTGAAGTACACTAACTAATTTGTCTGAATATGGGTAAACCTACTAAACGTGCTGCTCATATGAGACAGACATAATTGGACCATAACGACGTTAGGGTCAAATTAAGAGATTCGGCCGAGTTTCGCTAATTTGTCATGGATCCGATAATCAGAACCTAACCAAACTCTCATTAAATTACCCCTGAAGTACATCCTTTCCAATAGAAAAAGAATCATTGAAATCGGTTGGCGTGATATTGAGTTATTCGTCCATTTGTCACGCACATACTTAATGCAAATTTAAGACTTATATGGTTTTCTCATGGATGCCATTGTCGGAACTGGACCAAATTAAAATGGGACCACACGAAAAGCACCAGCATTAAAATAAAAAAAGAATCATCAATATCGGTTCACCCAGTCAAAAGTTCGAGGTAACAAACATTAAAAAAAAAATACAGTCGAATTGAGAACCTCCTCCTTTTTGAAGTCGTTTAAAAACATACACCTTTTGTGCGGAGATTTAGTAAAAAAACTGTCATTTCACTTTTTTAATAGTTTACACAAAAAAAATATTTTTTTTACTTGCACCTATCACAACAACAAAAATCCCGCCGATTTGTAATCACACACTTTGACAATTTTTTGGATTTTATGCATGGTATATACATATATTTGAAAGAAACCGACAACGAACAAACAAGCAACTTTGACGAATAAATCATATATCTTTGCATTATACAAAAAAATATCAATTTTCTTACAATCATCTACATTACTGAGGGTTCCATGCCAACTCAGAATGACACCAGCTCAGAAACACCTCAGAAAGGTCATTAAAAGTTATGAAAAAATTATTTTACAATAGCCGGTAACCTTAACCTAACTTAACCTATTTAACGAATTTTTTAATATTTTTTATCGTCACTCTTAATGACCTTTCTGAGGTGCTTCTGAGTTGATTTCATTCTGAGTTGTCCGGTCACCATTACTGAGATAGCGAATACTAGAAAATTAGCTTATATGTGGTGCAAAAATGGTTATATAAATTGTATACTTGTTAATATAATATTTCAAACACTCTCCTAAAAAACAGATGCTTGTGCTTAGGAGAGGACAACTAAATATATATTTTCACATCTATTTAAATTTAGTTTTTTAACTAAATTTTTCTTAATTCTTACCAGAAAAGACACCTTCTTATTATTTAAGGGTTAAAATCAACATTTTCTTCAAGAGATATTATTATCATCGCATAGATTTACTGCCATTTGTTTTATCTTATTAACCTTTTCCAAGTTTTCACCGTACATTGTTACTTCTATTTTATATTGGAGTTTTGTTCGGGTGTGTATGAGTGGGGGATGTAGAGTTGAAATGCAATTCTAAATAAATTGTGGAAATCTGGTGTTAGATGAATTACGAGAGAAAAAAAAGTATATTTGAATAGATGCACGCGCACGATTGGCTCCTAGTTTGGTTAATATCGCATGTGGCACATTCGGTGCGTGCTCAATCTATGATATTCGAAAAAATATCGTTTGGGGGAAAAAGATTTTGGGTGGAGGGAAACTGATGATTGGCAATGAAGATTTTTGTTTCTGAAAATCTTATATATAAAAATTTCGTGTCACGGTGTTTGTGGTCGCACTCCTCCGAAACGGCTTGACCGATTTTTATGATTTTTTTTATGGAAAGTAAGTAGATATGAGAATAGGTTTTAAAGTATATTTCATACCGCTAGGTGATTAGGGTGTTCCTATCCAGAAAAAAATTTTTTTTTTTGACAACTTTTTTTTTGTATTTTATTTTAATTTAGCATAAAAAAAATACCTATAACCTCAAATTTTAACCCTCCTACCCCAACCCTCCCATTTTTTAATCGCGATTTTAGTATTTTTGTATGAACCAATTTAACCGTCTTTCGTATTTCAAACAGAACGAAATAATTTATGTTGTTGAATGACAGATGGCGTTTCGTCCGCCTCATCGAACTTTCATCCACACATGCGCAAGACATTTACGAGAAGCGTCGCGTCATTTTGATATTTCATTCGGCATCATGTTCTCGCGTGGGCAAACCATCGAGCTTATTTGTGTTGGCTAAAGACAGACTGACAAAAAATATCGTACACTCAATTGCCCTTCAAAATTCGTATTGATTTTATTTATTTAATTTTCCTACTTTAGTTGGTGTTTTTTGTTTTTATCAGCGGTCATCGTCTACAGCGCTCCATTCCTCTTTCTGTCATAGATCCCATCCCCACACACTTACAATACATTCGTTATTTTTTATTTAACAAACAAAATATTCATTAGAAATAATTTATATGGCAGAACATTTGTCGGGTCAGCTTGTATTTAAATAAAAGGTACCAAATAGGGGAGAGAGCTAATTCCAAAATAATTAGATCTTTTAAAATTCGGATAGACACACTGTCGCAGACTGCTTCTACATATAAAATATGCAGACATGTATTTTGATTGAAAATTGGCAATCATCGAACATGGTGATAAGTTAACCAATGGCGTATGAATGAACGATTTTTTTTTTATTATAGCGACATTATAAAAAAAAATTACATAAAAAATGTAGTGTGAAATTAAGTATAAAATATTGTATTTCTTAGTCCTCCTCACTAGGGGGTCCTGTGCCGAGGCGGACTAAAGTTATTTAAATATAGTTCATTTGTCTTCTATGTCGTTTTTAGCGTCTTCGCTAGTGTTCTCTCATTGACCTCTTTAAGCCATATTTTTATTCTTGATTTGTATTCAATTGGTTATTGTATTAGTTTTATGTCTTGGGGAAGGATGTTATGGAGTTTTGTTGCAAAGTATGTATAGTTTCTTTGTCCAAATGTGGTTTTAAAACTTGGAATATTTTTTATATAATTTTTATTCGATCTAGTGTTATGCATACACGGTCTAGTAGAGGATTCATTATTTTTGAAGAGCTTCAATAATATATTTTTGGCATATATTTGCTGTACATTTGGTACGTCAAAGTTATTAAAAATTTCAATTGAAGGCGTTTTAATTGGTACTTTCAATATGGTATTTATGATTCCTTTTTGAATCGTATTCAGGCTGTGTAGGTACGTATGTGTAGCAGATCCCCATCCTATGATTCCATATTCAATTCGAGAATGACCTAATGCGTAGTAGACCTTTTTCATATCCTTTTTATTTAACACGTTTCTTAGATTTTTAAAGAAATATATAAGGCTTGTGAGTTTTTCCGTAATACCTTTGATGTGTAGGTCCCATCTAAGATTTTCGTCAATTATTTCTCCGAGATATTTTATGTTTTGTGTTTTTTCGATGACGGGGCAGTAACATTGTATATTATTTCCATGGCATTCATGTAATTTTAGTTCTAGTGATTTTATTGGTTGGCCCCTTGAGTTCATTGAAAATGTTATATATTTTGTTTTGCTTATATTAAGGGTAAGCGAGTTGATTTTAAGCCAATTTTGAAGTGCAGTAAGCCCTTTTTCAGCCTCGTTAAATGTATCAGTCCAATTTTCTTCTTGAAATAATAAAACAGTATCATCAGCGAAACTGATTATGTTTCCTTTAATGGTAAGGTTAGTTAAATCGTTGATGTAGATAATGAACAGAATCGGTCCCAGCACACTTCCTTGAGGAACGCCATAGTTCAAAGATAGAAGTTTGCTCTTTTGTTTGCCAATTTTTACTTGTTGTTCACGCCCTGTTATATATGACTTGATTATATAACATTGGTCTATGGTTGAAGCCAGAAAATAGGTACCTACCGATTTGATTTTTTAATTTATATTACGATTTGGAAACTTCGATCACTTGTTGAGTTGTAAGCATTCAGGTCTCAAAGATATTTTTTTATGCTGTGAAAAAGCCATACACCTTTCTTTGCTGGTTTTGGAGAGGCTCCGTGATATGCTTAATCTCTCCTGACTTTTGAATTCAAATAAAGAAAATAATATAGGAGAGATATTAGTTCATTTATTCTTAATAAGCGTATTTTATTTAAAAATGAATCACTGGTTGAGATTGAAAACTAAAAAAAGAAAAGACCAAGCTTTTTCAGAAGAGACAGCTCTTTTTTGGAGTTGTGTGATTCTAGTCTGTGAACCATCATTCAAAAGAAGATTGAGGTGGTGGTTTAGAATTTATTGCGCTTCCGTTTGAGTCATTTGAAAGGGGATAATGCATTTGTATTTAAGTAAGAAGTCATGTAGTTGGTAGGTTAAAAAAAAATTTTTTTTATGATGTTTTTTAGGTTAGCTCCACTTAAAATAATTCCCCTTAGGGCCTACGTCGTCTTAGGTAATGCTGTGTAAAGGGTCTTTTTAGGGAAAGGAACGAGAGGAAGTCTTTAAAACTAACCTAAAGAAATTGTACTCCGCTTGCAGTTTATTGTTATCCGATGCCTTAGCAGGTGAAGTTGAGAGTGATTTATTACACACTTACCGAACTAGAGAGTGGATAGTTTTGTCTTGCTCAATCTTTTGGCAAAATACGATAAAAATGCAATGGGATTTAATATAGTTACAGTTCCCTCAAATAGCACTATTGGCATTAGATAATAAAACTGAAGAAACATTAACGAAATCATGGACGGGTCGTTTTTGACATACAAGACAACTTTTTAATTTTCGGGGCGGGTGTGGGAACCGCTGTCCCGGGAAACATTTTGTGGATAACCAACACCCCTGCGTAGGTCACCCCAAGAGGTTCGCTACGTTTGTTGACTACGTTTGGGGGGCCTAGGTTCTTGGGGGTGAGGATTATCTAAGTCTTGGCGGCGGATGCGTTTGCCCACATACTGAGAGAGACTAGTTGAGGGAAACCTTTTGACTTCTTCAGCCTGACACTCTCGACCCGTCGCCTTCCACCGCAGTGGGAGTGATGGATTCGTACTCCTGTCACCCCTGGACACACCCCTTTTACCATTTCAGAACTGCGTCACCTTCCTTTCCCTAAAAAATACCATACACACAACATCCCCAAAGATGACATAGGCTCTGAGGGAATTTTCTTTCCACAGTGTGGAGCTAACGCAAAAAAAACTTTATTTTTGACAATATTTTTCTACTAATTATAAACGGCTGGTCGTATGTAAAGGACTGATTAAAAATATTATTCAATAATGGAATAAAGACTTAAAATAACTCTTGCCTCAAAACTTCTAGATTTACATGTGAGGACCGTTTAATTTTTTTTTTTTTTACTTTTAAGTTTTTTAAAGAAAGACAAACATTCCCTGGTTACGAATAACCCAACAATGTTTGAAAATCTCCTACTACCACCACAGAAAGCCGAAAATGTTGCTTGTGTTGTGATGAAGGACTTAGCCAGCTGAGGAGTCAAACACGCGACGCCCGGGTGGGATCCAAGCGCGATGCCCACTCAACCACTGACCGTTCAAAAGTTTCTCTTTCTTCAAAAGTTTCTCTTTCTTCAAAAGTTTCTCTTTCTTCAAAAGTTTCTCTTTCTTCAAAAGTTTCTCTTTCTTCAAAAGTTTCTCTTTCTTCAAAAGTTTCTCTTTCTTCAAAAGTTTCTCTTTCTTCAAAAGTTTCTCTTTCTTCAAAAGTTTCTCTTTCTTCAAAAGTTTCAATTTCTCAGAGTCGTTATCAAACAGTGGCTCGCAACTACAACCAAAGGTTAATATGGATTTTTTTTTTATCGTCCTTTGTTTACTGAAAAGGTTTTACAAAGATTTTAGGTTTTTTCCTTATTATTAATACGGGCATGTGCTTAGCGTGGTAGTCGAATCACCTGTAAAAACTGTATAAAAAGTTATATGATGAATAAAGAAAAAGAAAGAATGCTCGAGAGTTACCCGTCATTGTAATCTATTTTGTCCTCACTTTATAATGAAATAAACAGGTTTGAAAATGATATAGAAAAATGCCACAATTTTTATTTTACATAGAAACGACACCCTTTCCGGGAACCTTATGAACATTAAATCTGGTTAACCTCCCCTTTACAGCTGGCGCGAAAAAATCTAGCTTCTCGGTAAACGTGACTGGGTTACTTAGGTTCATGTTTCTTTGACGGCCTCCATGGTCGAGGAGTAAGAATCTTGACTAGCAATCTGAAGGACGCGGGTTCAAATTCCGGCTTGGTAAATTTTATTTGATTGAATTGCGTTATTACACAATTTATTAATTTAAAATACTAACTCTCAGTATCGCGCTAGTGGAAAACCCATACAGAATTCAAATGTTACTTATTAGCCGTGTTTGGTGACCAGATCTGAATAGCCAGGTACTTCCTTTTCTCCATCTCCTTCCCCTCCCTACATACCCCAATTGGGGATGTCAGTCTCATTGTTACCAGGCGGTTGGGTATTTTTCTATATAATCTTGTACTGTATTCACGTCAAAATATATATTTTTTTAAATTAGCTCCACACAGAAGGCCCTGAGGAAAATAAATTCCTCGGGGCATATGTCATCTTAGGGGATGCTGTGTGGAGGGTTTCTTAAGGAAAGGAACGAGAGGAAGTTCTGGAAAGGAAATAGGTATGAGAGGTGGGTAGGAATCTGAGATAGGATTCCGGCTGGAGATTATAAAAGTCCTCCGACAACCAGTCTCTCCCGATCCTGCCCACCACACAGCAGGTGGGCAGACGTTTCGTACAAAACCATCAGACCTGGACAAACCACACCTCAGGAATCCAGGCACCCCTGCTAAGTCACCAAACGTAGCGAACCACTTGGTGTGACCTATGGCAAAGGTGTTGGTTATCCAATAAATAGTTCCCGGGGCGGCGGTACCCATATCCTCCTCCCAAATTGAGAACAAACGTAAAAAGATGCCTTTGATTCGCGTTGGGTTCGTGTTTCATTTGTAGTTTAACTACACACCGTAAAATACAACTCAGTGTTTCTAAATGTCTGAAATAATTAAAACTTTAAAGTTATTTCTCTGCATTTAATTCAAATGTACAAATCCAATTTGTTTCCTGTCTTATCGCCCCACTATTTACAACTTACCGTAAATGCCCCGCGTGATGAGTTTCTTACGCGGTGAATTCTGATGTATAAATTGCTGGTGAATTCCATGTGAATAATCTAATATTCATTAACTGTGCGTGGTGCACCCTCTGCCTCTGAGGTCTGTGTTAGTGGCCTGTAACACACAGTGTTTACGTCTCCTCGGCTATCTCCGCAGGGCGTGCCGCGTCTTCCGGTGAAAATTCCATTTCGCACTTGAGAGGGTTTGACGAAAATACCAATTTGCGCGCCCATCGAGCAGCCCGCTATTTCCGAAAAGCAATCGCCTTTTGGCACTAGCTTACTTTACTTCCTTGCCGTAATGTTGCTGGCTCATTTATTACCTCTTTCAATGTGCTGTCGATTCCGGCGGGTTTTTTTTTTCATACCTAATCTAAGAGCTATTTAGACGGTGACCGTTTTTAAAGGTCGTATATTATTAACCAATGTGGCAGAAAAGCACATAAATGGAAGTGTTTCTCTCATTTACATACTCTACTAACTTGATAACTTACTTCGATAGTAAACGTACCTAAGTAGATATTCTGTTGCCACGATTTAAGTCAAGCAATTTTCTACTTGGTGAAAATATTCGATTCGAATACGTACTCTAAAAAATTGCCTAAAGCGTTTCCTTTTTACGCAATATTTCATTAAGTGGACCTGAATTCTTCACACGGTGCACAGTGGTTCGTTTCATACAAGCTAGACGATAATAAGTCACTTTTGAATTCCCAAACAATGACGTCATGGCGACATTACCAGATAGACAGGATAATTTATTTTATTTATTATTTATTAATTTTCAACGCCCTGATGGGCTTTTACATTATAAGTTTATAATACAGAGACATTTATTTTTAAATAAAAAGATAAACTATAAAAATATAACTAGTAAACATCATATGAACGGTAGGTATACAGATAAATTTAGGAAAGATAGTGCATTATAATAAAAGAGAATGTTTCTAAGTTGTAAATGGCATAGAAATAAACTAGCAGGTATGTTAGTAATTTTAAAAAATTACAGGTGATTGATTAAATGTCATGAATAATACATGACAAAATGCAAGATACATAAAAAGAAAACGTAATAGACCCTACGTGATGCTCCTTAGATATCAAAATATTCTACATAAAAATATTGTTCAGATATTTCTTGAATAACGGTAAACTTGTATTAAATACATCGATATTTGAGGTGTATTTGTTCCCTAGTGTGTGAAGTCGAGAAATTGATGCATGTGTGTGATAGTTAGTTAGAGAATTATTGTTGCAGAATAATATGTTTTGCCTTGTCGCTCGAGTTGGAACCTTTTTAAAGGCAATGAGATGCAGAAGTTCGCAACAATCTAATTCGGAGTGAATAATTTTAAACAAAAAAGTTAGGTCGTTTATTTTATAATAAATGCATGCATAATTGGGGTGATTAGTGCACGCATTGACTCATACCAGAGGCCTTATTTTATTCGCTCGTCGCAGCTCGACGTTTAAAATTGTGTACTAAGTTTGAAAAGTGTTTTTTTTCGGTTCTGTAAAATGGTGGCTACTTTGAAAGGTATGTTTTAAAGTTACTTTTAATACTTAAGTGTAAATAATTTTAGTTGTTTTTTAAATAATAATTAAGTTTTGTGTTTTTTTGCCCTAAAAATTATTAAATTTCTAACTGCTCGAGAGTTTATCTCAGAGAGTATATCAAAATCGCACGAAAATTTTCTATTTTTTTAAATAGTGCAACTAATATTCTATTCATATCAGTTTCGATATTAACCCACAAGAATCCACATTATTATTATTTTTTCAATTTACAGGAACCACATACAAGATTTCCAGACTGGAATTGTTCGTGACATGGAAGAGTTTGCCGAAGAAAGAAAAGCTTGAAGGAATGTTTAACAAAATTTTAAGTACATTTGAACTTGATAAGCTAATGGTGAAAAAAGTTGAAAAACCAAATAAGGCTTATATCTTTGAATATAAGTAGAAAATGGACCGTAATTTTAGCAATTTATTACACTCAAAATACATTTTTTTTTACTTTTTACATATAATTGTTTTATTATAAACCTCATTAACACATTATTTAAAAATTATAAAAAAATAAAAAAAACGATAGGAATTTTTTTTATAATTTTTGACACTAATTTTCATAAAATTTGTATTGACTACACCTCAATGGAGGGTTAAAAATAATTTAATCATGTGTAAGAGTTTTTAGCGTCTAGAATGTATGAAACGAATCACTGTGCGGCGGCGCGTGATAACAGTTATTTATTTATTTTTTAAAACGTTTACAGAGTGTTAAGAATTATTACATAAATGAAATAGCCATTGAAATGTGCATAAACCGGGCGGCGTATTGGCCCTAAAAACGAATTCCCCAATTTCCTCTCTGGATTTTGACACTAATGCAAATATTTTAAAACATCATATCACTAGCGTGTTAGTACTTTTTGCTTTTTTTGATAAGTTACTTCTTGTAGGAGTTAGAACCCTCCAAAAATTGTTAATATTGCCTGTTATGAACGCCATCAACAGCCGTTCAGATAGAGTATTTTCTTCTAATACAGTTATTAAAAAATATAAATAATCGTTCCTGTTTTAGAAGATAAAGATGAACAATACAAAACCTCGATTGTGGTGATTTTATTTAGGTACTAGCTGTCCCGGCATGCGTTGCTATGCTATTTAATAAAGAAATTGTTTCTCCCTGAGTGTCCTTTCCCATTCGTCCTGTTCCCCTTCCGCCTCCCCTCTTCTCCTGCGTCCTCTTCCCCTCTCGCGTTCCCACTCCGTCACCTTCACCTTCCCTCTCCCCACTCCACTCCCCCCCCCCCTTCCCCCGTCCCGTGAACCCCCCTCCCGAGTTCCCCTCCCCCCTCACACGACCCCTTCCCCTCCGGAGTTCCCCTTCTACCTTCCCCGCCTTCCCTCTTCCCTTTCCCGCTCCCTCGTTCCGCCAACCCTCCTCCTACGTTCCATATATTCAATCCCAGTACATTCAGTTTTTAAACAGCCCGCGTGCCACCTTTTACAATTTATGTTCGAATTTCCATTTTTCATATATATTAAATTTGGTACCTAACATAGGTACCTATTTAAAATATCTAAAATACTTGATTCGTTTCAAACTATTAGGGGAGTATCTACTTTAAATAAATTTATCAACTTAAGGATTTTCAAAAATAGAATCCTGATTTAATAATCATTGTTTTGCAAAATGTCATTCCCAAACACGCGTGCAACGTGCGATAGTCATTAGGTTTTCTGAAATTATCCAATTTTCTGCGCAATTTTCTTAATTTTTCTCTCCTTAAGAATTATCTTCGTACTTCAAGGAATATTCTAAAAAAAGAATTAGCGAAATCGGTTCAGCTGCTCTCGAGATTTGCGCTTACAAACACATTTAGCGATTCATTTTTATATATAAGATGATTACCAGCCTGACGTGCAGGTGTCCTTTTCGCTCAATATTCTGGGGAGTAAGAGCGACAGTGACACCAACAGT
The DNA here is from genome assembly GCA_917880885.1 of Limnephilus marmoratus. Classification (NCBI taxonomy): domain Eukaryota; kingdom Metazoa; phylum Arthropoda; class Insecta; order Trichoptera; family Limnephilidae; genus Limnephilus; species Limnephilus marmoratus. The sequence continues at coordinate 56,605,713 of OU862912.1, read as the reverse complement.
TTGGTAAAATATCTATTGTTCAAATTTTTCTTGGAAACCGGGTTTTCTCTGAATATTCCAATTAAGAATTTTCACAGCATGTGTAAGTCAAGGTTAACTTCGCAATATTATTTTACTCACTGGCTGGATTATGCGACTTTTCCGGCGCAATGAAAACTCTCATGAAAGTTTTCTGAAAACCATAACCTTATCTGAATTTTTGTAAATTATCAATGATCTTCGCCAAACTTTGAGCAAACAACCAATTCACGTGAGAGTAAAAATGTTTTCTTACTATTCTCCGTAAAGTTACGAGTTAACTAATCGAACGCTAATTTTTTCGCGTAGAAAAGTGCTGATATACGGAGTAGTGGTTTACATGTTCAGCATTCACGCATTTTCAATATTTTCACTTCCTCTGTTCCTTATTCAAATATTTTACGAAATTCAATTTCAGTGACGTCATACGTAGTCCATTTCAACGGCGTGTCCCGCGTGCCGCGCACATTTTACACATTTTTGGCTACCGGCTTAATAACACGCTAAATAAATATTTAAATAGGCACGAAAGCAATTTCAATGAAAAATAGCCGCGTGAAACATGACGAAAAAAATGACAAATGTCCCGAGTGTGTACACACACTATTGTGATATACTGTAATCGAGTTTCGGTGGAAATTCCCATTCTACAAGGATATCCCTTGAACCGGAATACGGAAGCTGTATGCGCCTGCACCAATGATATGGGATACACTAGGTGAGATCACCAACTGATTTTACAATTATTACATGTCTTACTATTCAATTTTGGTGAAAATTACGCAGCCTTTTGGTAACACTTTTTGTGATATTCAACCACCCCTAAAGTCTCTTGTTAACTCAACCACTTCCAAACCACTTCAAAGCTTTACTGGTACAGAGCCACGATACCCAAGGAAAAGTTCAGGTCACCCTAGTAAGAAATGGCACGATTGAATGAATTTTGTAGGATGGAAATTGTACAATTAGGGAGGCGAGTATGGGTACCGCTGCCCTGGGAGCCATTTATTGTATAACAAACACCCCTCCCATAGATCACCCCAAGTGTTCGCTACGTTTGGTTACTTAGCTAGGATGCCTGGGTTCATGGGGTAAAGTTTGTCTAGGTTTTGGCGGCGGATGCGTTTACGCAGCTACTGCGTGGCGGGCCGGATCGGGTGAGGCTGATTGAGGGATTCATACATCCGTATCACCTAGATATACTGACGACCAAGTTCCTACCCACCCATCATACATTTTCCTTCCCAAAACTTCCTCTCTTATTATTTGAAATCCATAATATAAAAATGAATCGCTGAATGTGTTGCTAAGCGCATAACTTTCGAATGACTGCACCAAATTGGATAATTCTTTTTTTTTGTGTGTTCGTTATTGTCAGGACAAGGTTTTTATAAAACTTCCGGTGAGCTCTGGCATTATGAAATTTGTATAAAAAAATTGCTATTGGTAGCACGCGAGGAAGCGGCCACCAATAGCTGGGGGAGAGGAACCAGGGAGGGGGAGGGGAACCTGGGAGGGGGGAGGGGGACCTGGGAGGGGGAGGAGAACTCAAGAGGGGGGTTCGCGGAACGGGGGAAGGGGGGGAGTAGAGTGGGGTAGGCAGGGGGGAGGGGAACTCGGGAGTGGGTTTGCGGGACGGAGGAAGGGGGGGGAAGTGGAGTGGGGACAGGGAAGTTGAAGGTGGAACGGAGTGGGAACGCGAGAGGGGAAGAGGACGCAGGAGAAGAAGGGGAGGCGGAAGGGGAACGGGACGAATGGGAAAGGACACTCAGGGATAAACAATTTCTTTATTAAATGGCATAGCAACGCATGCCGGGACCAGCTAGTTTCTAATAGAAAATTAAAAACACCTTTATGTGTTAAATTAGTTAAAAGTATGATGTTCAAGATCCAGACCTCTCTCGACCCATCGCCTTTCACCGCAGTGGGAGGAATGAATCTGGAGGACACATTGTCCCCCAGATTCCTACCAACCCCTCATACCTTTTTCCTTCTCAGGACTTCTTTTTTTTTTTGTTCATTCATTGTTTAAATGATTACATAATTAGTGGATTTTTGTGTGCCATGCTAGGCACATGCCCGTGCAACGCTGGTCTACACCTTCCTTTCCCTAAAAAGACCCTCCACCCAGTATACACAAATATGACACAGGCCCCCAGAGATTTTTTTTCTTCAGGGTCTCCTGTGTGGATCTAATGTAAACATTGCGAGCCAGTGTCACCAAACGTAGCGAACCACTTAGGGCGTTGGTTTTCCAAAAAATGGTTCCCGGAGCGGGGGCACCCATATCCGCCTTCCAAAATGCGGTGCGGTATGGACCTTTGAACCTGTGGCCAACGCTATGATTTGCCATGCCATACCGACTCTAGAATGCCCGCTCCATTAAACCCCGGCCGATGGGGTCCGCAGGGCGACCCTAGACCGTCTCGCGGACCTAAATATCCCCTCTGACTTCCCCACCATGCGAAAAAAGAAATATTGAAATAACCTCAAGGGCATTACATGGTCTTACCTTTTTACGTACGAATTTACGCAATTATTTGCGCATAACAGATTGGGTACCTACTCACTCAACCCTAGTGGAATATAAATAATAAATGTGGAATTCAATGGAATAACATTAGGCACGTTATCCCATACAATATCGTTATGTATTCTGGTCGCAAGTGATGTAAAATGAAATATTGATAAGCTCACCGCAAGGGTCAACCTGGTATATTTTATGTACATTTCTAGCTGGAATTTAAGAAAGTTCCTTTGCTAATGTCACTGGCGTCAAGGTCACAAGAAAACAATTTCTTTCGAGCATTTAGAAAAGTGATTTCTCCATGCGTGTAATTTGTAGCACACAGTGGAAATGAAAAATGGTTCAACGGGGTGATTCGTTGAAGAACAAATACGATTTTAGTTTTTTTTTTCTATTTTAGCATTATAATTTAGCAAGTAAATTAATAAAGTTAAGCTACTTTTTATAAATACGAGTTTTAGTAAAAAATACATAGTTAGTAGAAACATATATGGGGGCATGTATATGATATTTGATAATTATATATTACGAGCACCTTATATATTTCTTTTGTTTCCAAAATTTTTCTTTTCTTTTTATTTTTCTTTAACTTACTGTTTTTCGTGTTTTATCACTTCGAATACACTTTTTCTTGTTAATTAATTGACTCCACTGTATAATTATGTAAATGCAAATTGTGAAGCCTAACTTTACTTAATACTTTATGAATGATAATGTACCTACCAACCTAATATGAATATGTCAATTTGACTGTCCTAGAACGGGAGACCTTCCTAGTTGGACAGTCAAAGCTTCCTTATACTGAATGTATTTTATAACAAATAAAATAAATAAATACATTAATTACGTGAGCTCAAAATTGGACGAAAAACTGGTCACGTAATTAATGTATGCCCCCTATAACGATTTAAAGTTAGCTTAAAAACATGTTTTATTATTGAATTCTGAAATAATTTTTCATTTTACCTAAACTTAAAAGTGAAATTTGACAGAGCAACCTAATTGGGTGGCGGATAATGATCTCAATGATTTTCTCGTCACTTGAGCGAAGTGAAAGCCTTTCTTCGAACGGATACTGAAAATATACCTGATACGAGCAAGTTAGGCTAGTTGATGTAGGACCTACGAGTATTTAAGAACATTCTCCCAAACAAATAAAAATAATTTAAATAGAAAAAAAAACGAGTGTGCTTTAGACCACACGACTGAAGTAAAACTTCTTTAGCTCAATCTATATGATAGGAAGAGAGAAAGAAAATGTGCGCGCGCACTGCTCTCTCTTGATCCTACAGTGTGATACAGACAGTAGGCCTGCACTGTGTATTAGATATACGAAATGTAACTGGCTATGAGAGAAAGAGAGAAAGAAAATGTGTGCTCGCACCTCTCTCTCTTGCCCCTACAATAATATACGAAATGTAGCTCTCTCTCGTTCCATACAGGGTGTTAAGGGACGTACTTGACTTACTTTAACGAGTGATTCCTGACATTATTTGGAATAAAAAATGTAAATGAAATTTTCGTCTCCGGTGACTTTTTTTGACGACTTTTTTTTTTTTTTTAATTTTTTTTTTCAAAATCAGACAAAAAAAATTCTTCCGCATGTCGTCATTGGTCACTCAGCCGGGTGTCCGACGAACCCCTTACCCCGCCTCCAACTGTTCAACAACTACCATTTTTTTATGTTTTTGTAAAAAAAAAAAAAAAAAAAAACAAAAAACAAAATAAAAAAAATCAAAAAAGTCACCGGAAACCAAAATTTCATTTACATTTTTTACTCCAAATAATGTCAGGAATCTCTGGTTAAAGTAAGTCAAGTACGTCCCTTAACACCCTGTATACACTAACTTATATCTCCCTCTCAACTTCCGTTCGCCTCGCTTTTCGTAACGCTCTCGTCACGCATTCACCAGCTTACTCCACAAGTCAAGCGTGCGTAAAGAAGTTTACTTAAAAAATAAAGTGCATGTAATGCCGCGGACAGATATTAGCAACACATGTAATACTGAAAATATAGGTGAAGGTTGCATTGCACGTTGCGTTGCTAATATCTATACGGGGTTTAAGGCGTTCAGTTTTCATTATTGACTTATATTATTCCTCCATGAATTACTACGTGTCTTTCAAAAAATATAATCAGATTTATATGTTTTTGTAGGAGCTGAAGTTGATCCGCGCCATCCAGTGGGTGGGCGAGGGCCCCCCGATTGCGGAGCCCCCGTGCGGCTTCCGCGGGGAGAAGTGCATTAGTAAGTCAATCAATTATACTTCATTTTTATTTCATTTAATCGGAAAGGCCTGAGATTTCCGTTACAAGTAAGACTGTTATTTAAAGATTCTACACCCCCCGACACACCCTGCACAGCACTACGTAAATGTATCCAAAAATCTTCTTTGCTTGCCCTGAGGAAAAATAACCCTCGGGGCCAATGTCATCTTTGAGTATGCTGTTTGGAGGGTATTTTTATGGAAAGGAAGGAGAGGAAGTTCTGGGAAGAAATAAGGTGTGAGGGGAGGAGTAAAATCTGAATCAAAGAATCTGGGGGTTAATGTGTTCAGGATTGATGAATGTATGAATCCCTCCCTCCCACTGCGATGCAAGGGTCGAGTGAGTCCAGCTGGAGAGGTCAAAATGTCTCTGTCAACCAGTCTCCTCCGATCCGGCCCGACATGCAGTGCGTAGCGAACCACTTGGGGTGACCTATGGGCCTATGGCAGAGGTGTTGGTTATCCAATAAATCGTTTGCGGCGGTATCCATCCCCGTCTAACAAATTGATGCTTTTTTTTTTACGTGAGCTCCACACAGGAGGTCCTGAGGAAAATAATTTCCCTTAGGGCCTATGTCATCTTTGGGGATGCTGTGTGGAGGTTTTTTTTAAGGAAAGGGAGGAGAAGAGTGTTCTGGGAAGGAAAAGGGTTTAAGGGGTGGGTAGGAATCTGGGGTTCAGTATGTCCTGGTCATCCGCCTCCAAGACCTAGACAAACCTCACCCCATGAACCCGGGCACCCCTGCTAAATCACCAAACGTAGCGAATCACTTGGGGTGACCTATGGCAGAGGTGTTGGTTATCCAATAAAGGTTCCCGGGGCGGCGGTACCCATTCCCGCCTCCCAAATTGTAAATGGTTCTGGAAGCGAAAGGAGATTCTTTTTTTTACATTAGCTCCACACAGGAGGCCCTAAGGAAAATAATTTCATTCAAGGCATATATCATCTTTGGTGATGTTGTGTGGAGGGTCTTTTTAGGGGAAGAAAGGAGAGGAAGTTCTGGGAAGGAAAAGGTGTGGGTAAGAATCAGGGCGTCACTGTGTCCGGAAGTGACAGACGAATGAATCCAATCCTTTTCGCTGCAGTGCACGGCAATGTTCCGAGAGAGGTCAAAAGATCTCCCTCAACCAGACTCTCCCGATCCGGCCTACCACGCTGTTGGTGGACAGACACAACCGTCGCCAAGATCTGGACAAACCGGACCCCTTAACTCGGTTTTCCCTGCTAAGTCACCAAACGTAGCGTACCATTTGGGATGACCTATGGCGCGGTACCCATACACGCCTCCCAAATTGAAAATAATGATACAACGTAGTTAAAGAAGAACAAATAGAATCAAAATATTAAAATCGTGATTATCTCGTTTGGAGATGCTTCGAACCCTTCACACCATTATCCCCGGCGGTACAGTGGCGCTTTGTGCAGGATCTGACTATAGCAATGACCCTATAAGAACTGTCCCTTGTTGAGCTGTACATATGCCCCATGTTAGTTGGTTGGTTGCTAATAGATGGATCCCTCGCACTCAGGTCACACAGGGGAGATCTCTGGCGGCGTGGCGGGCGGCGTGCTGCTCTTGCTGGCCGTGATAGCCCTGGTGCTGTACCGCAACTGGCGCTATGAACAGGAGCTCGACAGCCTGCTCTGGAAACTGGACTTCAGAGATATAAAGATCACAGACGAGAAGGAGTCCAACACCACGGTGGGCTCCAAAGTTCAGAGGGTATGTTGTTTCAACAATGTTCTGGTAGTATATTATATCTGTCAAAATATTTTGTTGCGGTTTGTATTTAATTCGTTGAACTCTATAATAAGTATAATCATCATCATCACTATTGGCTCTACAACCCCTGGTGGGTCTTGGCCTCCTCAAGAATCTTCCTCCGCTCATCTCGGTTTTGTGCCAGCTCTCTCTAGTTTAGAAGCTCCAAGATAGATATGTCTTTGAAGACGTTGTCGCTCCATCTTAGTCTTGGTCTTCCCAGGCTCCTTCGCCCTATTGGTCTTGAGTTCAGCAAAATAATTAGTAGATAAAATACACGGTTTATTTAAGATCTGCCGAATTTCAGCTCGATCGGATTTCAGGAAGTGGGTTAATTTCTACTTTCAAGATTTGCATTTATTCATTTATTTATTCATTCAAGAAAACAAAATATAAATTCTTGTAGATGTATTTAAAAAGCCACACGTCCGTAAAATACTACCAAGACAGAGTCCGAATTGAATCCCATGTCCCATTAGGTGCGTTATGAAAATCAGCGCATATGTGACCTTCTGTCATATTTCTTAAGTTCATAAAAAAATACCTGTGGCACCATCGCCAGAGCGGTAGACCTGCAAACCTTGGTGATCTATTGTAGGTAATAGCGCGCAGCACCTATGAGATTTGTAATACAAATTGCACAGAATTGTATTTTGCAAGAAATCCCCAGATTTTTTCTGTGATTGTGTTTTAAGTTGTTTTTATAATGAATTAATTAATGAAGATGTTCCTTTTTATATTAAAAAACGTACGGCTTTTCTAAATTGTAAAAATATTTTTTTGTTACCTTCTTAGGACATTATATTCATTAGTCACATGCGTTTGTTCCTAGATCGCTAATCTCTGGTACAGCAAAATTCCTTTAAATCCAGGGTAATATTCAGTGATTCCTGACATTATTTGAAGTAAAAAATGTAATTGAAATGTTTGTCTCCGGTGACGATTTTAATGTTTTTTATTCAACTTTAAACAAAAAAAAAATCAGTAGGTATTAATTAGTTAGGGTTGGGGTGAAGGGTTGGGCGGTATCTCGGCTGACTGACCAAATGTAACATGGGGAAAAAAATATTAGATTTTGCAAAAAAAAATCCAACCGGAGACCAAAATTCCAACTTTTTTTTTTACTTCAAATAATATCAAAAATCACTGGTTAAAGTAAGTCAAGTATGTGCTTTAACACCCTGAATAATATGAAAAAGATCTGATGAAACTGATGTGAGGAATTTTTTCCACCTTCTCCGATTGAACCCTAAATGAGATAGGCCACGAAACGCCACTGGTTTTTAGCACGAAGTATCAAAAACGTGTTGATTTAATTATGGAAAAACGTAAGGTAAATCGTTGGAAGATTATTTTTAGTACTTGGGAAGTATGTTTCTTGAGCGACTGGGCCCTAGACAGGATAAAATTTACCAAAAATAGCAAAAGATATAGAAGTTGCGAAGCACGATTGTATTGCAAATAACATCATTGCGGCAAAACCATGAGGTACGACTTAAGTGTGCATCAGATAATCTGACATTTATGCGAAGCCATCAAAAACAAAGGAAATGCGTCACAAAAATTTATTATATGACGGGTCATCGGTTCTAATTTAATGCGGTATATTCTCAACTCCGCGCGAGCTCCCGGAGGAGCAGCGGTATAGCGCGTCGCAAATCTCAGCGGCCAGAGAAATCCAGCGAACGGAGGTTTTGAATCCTACGTAATCCAGAAAAAATAAACATTTTTATTTTTGTAAATCAATATCCAATCTTCAAACCACTTTAAAATAAACAGGCAAAAGAAAAGAAAGCGAAATCTAGCGACTTTCTAGGTTCACTTCTACCGCGTGTGAATTACACACTATGATTTTTTTCTTCCCGCATTATGTCGCCTGCAACTGTACACTTAAAATACGAAACAGCCCTTTCATTCCGCAGTGGAACAACCGTCCCGTCGCCGTCGTTAAACTGACCAAACGCAATCCAACAGCGCCCACGGGGGGAGTCAAATTTACTCCTTTCGTGCTGAAACCTCTGACATTTTAACTGCGCACCGAGCGCAAGGAGTTATTCTTGCTCATGAGGTCAATGTCCGGGAAGGTTAAGGCCACCCCCACCCCCTTCCCTTCCCACCCGCCACAGCATTAGCATCCCCCTCCATCGTCACGTGAAAGTGAAAGTCCAAGCCCCGCGAAAAATAATATTTTAATAGATTTATGTGGAAGAAAGGGTGTTTTTACAGCCGGAAGCTCATTATTTTTGTATACGTTGAAGGCTTTCAGGGCTCGACGAGTGAAGGTCAGATTAAATTACCTGCCTCTGGATATTCATTGGAAGAGGTATAAGGTATGAAATCACATTTTTTTACATTTGTTCCACACAAGAGGCCAATTGCAAACCAAGGTAGGTAAACAAATTTCCATAAGGACCTATGTCATCTTTGGAGATTCTGAGTGTAAGGTCTTTTAAAGAAATAAGAAGGATCTGGAAAAGAAAATAGTATGAGTGGTTAGGAATTGATAGGTTGAGAGAGTCCGACTGGAGAGGTGAAGGCGTCGCTCTCAGCCGGCCTCTCCCAATCCGGCTCTCCACGCAGTTGTTGGGCAAACACACCGCCGGCCGCCAAGACCTGGACAATCCTCACCCCACAGACATGGTCACCGCTGCTAAGATGGTGAACATGGGGAACCAAACATGGCGAACCACTTGGGGTGACATATGGTAGAGGTTTTAACCAATTAGTGATTCCAGAGCGACGGTACCCATACCTACCTCTCAAAATGAAATAAATAACCAAAATATTGATCTAAAATTAATAGATTACATACTTAGTTTTAACCACGTTCATTATTCAAAAACCGACTAGCTTGTTTGACAAGCAACGCTTACTCCATCAGGGTTATCTTCAACTAAAGATTAATTCAAAATAACCTGAAGAAGTAAGCATTGCTTGCGAAACATGTAGGTTTATAAACAATAAACGTGGTTAAAACTAAGTAATCTATTAATTTTGAATTAAAATGGTTCCACAAAATAAGTTTGTAGTGTTTGAATAAGTGTACATGACAGCTGATTAACGGCCCTCGCTACTAAAATGTTTCCAGCTCGAATTCGAATATCGAACTCGCGGATAGTGCAGCTGGCCGGTGCGTTCCATTCAAAACCAAGACACTCACAGCAAAACAAATTATTATTAATTAAAGATATTATGATTATGAAAATTAAGTTAAGATATATTTTAAAACGTAATGCAATATAACGATAGCTTGATTCATGGAGGAGGTTTTCAGTAACTTAAAACATTTAATATAACTTTTTGTTTGTAATTTTTTTTGATAAATGCATAGATGAAAAAGGTACACATAGTAAAAGGTACATATAGTAATACATAAATAAAGAGTGACAAAAGGCTTGACCTTTGTTTCAGCCTGACGACCTCCGTAGTCCAGTGGCTAAGACTCTTGACTCACATTCCGGAAGTCGCGGGTTCGAACCCGGCATGCGCAAATAAATTTTATTTGATTAATTTGTGTTATTTCACAATTAATTCATTTAAAATAATATATAGTATATTTGCGGCATGTTCCAGAGTGGAAGATACAATCAGTATCGCCCTGGTGTAAGACCACCATTCAGAATTGAAACGTTGCTTGAAAATGGCTTTAGCCGTGTTTAGTGACCAGATCTGAATAGCCAGGTACTTCCCAACCTTCCTCTTCCCCACCTCCTTGCCCTCCCCACTACCTTCAGCCTCACAACATATAGTCTCACTGGCTCCAGACGGGAGCAGTTGAGATTCTTGTGCGGTATTCACTGTAAAAAAAGCCTGGAAGATACTCTCTTTCCAGAGTGGAAGATACTCTCAGTATTGCCCTGGTGTAAGACCACCATTCAGTATTGAAACGTTGCTTGAAATGGCTTTAGCCGTGTTTGGTGACCAGATCTGAATAGCCAGTACTTCCCCACCTTCCTCTTCCCCATCTCCTTCCCCTCCCCACTACCTTCAGCCTCACAACATACCCCGATTGGGGATGCCATAGTCCCACTGGCTCCAGACGGGAGCAGTTGGGACTCTTGTGCGGTATTCATGTAAAAAAAGCCTGGTTTCGCAGTGCGGCGGGGCACTGTTAATACTAAATTGTCTAGATTGATTTGAGGTCCCGGGTTCAAAAGCCGGCGAGGACAAAACAAATTTAATTTAATTTATGTGAGTATATCATATTGTAGAATTAAATAGGTACACACAATGAATCTGTACCTCATTCCAAAGTGGAAGATACATTCAGTATCGCCCTGGTGAGAGACCATAATTCAGAATTGAAAGTTGCCTGAGAACGGCGTAGATATGTTTAGTGACTAGATCTGAATAACCAGGAACTTTCCAACCCCCCTCTTCCCTATCTCTAAAAATGTGGACTACATACATTAGGAATATTTATTTATTTATTGACGTCCTTTTGGGCTTTTACGTATCAAATATAAATTTAATTTATAACAACAGTATAACATAAATAAAAAAGATTACAAAACATACAAATAAAGCATAAACTTAATGTAAAAAAATAGGAATACATCTAAAGCTAATTTCACATGGATGACTTTAGAGAACTCGTAGGTATAACAATTCATATACCTACGAGCAACAAAAACATTAAAAATAATCAAAACACATTAATTTTTACTTAATTACTCATTGTATGCCTTTGGAATAAGAACAATAAAAAAAACAATAAACAAAAGAAAATCGAAATAAAATAAAATGATTTCCGATTCATTATTTACATATAAAAAGTGGTGGACTAATTTGGACGGGTTAAAATGTATCAAAATTTAAATTAAAAAGTCAGATAGTTCATTGCCCAACCTGTGTATTCTTTCCATCTCAGAATTCGAAGCGAAGTTATTGTTGTAAAATAAAATATTTCGTCTAGTATACTTTGGAGGGACTCCAGATACTAATATCTACAGCCTGTATGTTTGACGAATATCTACAGCTCATATGTTGAACTAATATCTACGAACTTCAGAGTGTTGATTAATATCTACAGAGCGTAGGTTGAACTAATATCTACAGAGCGTAGGTTGGACTAATCAGCTAAATGTGTCCAATAGTCCGATATTAGGGATTTTTACATACATACTTACATAAATTAAGTTTTTTAAACTGCATACGCAATATTACGTTATTCCAATATGCTATACATAATTGCAAATCCAACCTCTGACAGTACTGTAGATATTCGTCAACACTTTGGTTCTCATAGATATTAATCAACAGTTTGAGCTGTAGATATTCGTCAACACTTTGATTCCCATAGATATTAGTTCGATTTTTTCAGTTTTTGGAATTCCTGTAGATATTAGTAGACGCCTCCCTTTGGAGGTATATGTAAGGATAACAAGTTTATAGCGTCAGGGTAGTCCAACCTTGAATGAACAGTTTTATACGATCAAAGGAGATCAAATATTTTTCGCCTTTCAGGTAATTTCGATAAGTTAAATTTACTGCGTAAATTGACATAATTGATTTCAACAATAGGAATACCAATTTTGAAATTAATAAAACGTAAAAAATTATTTTGAATTTTTTCAATTTGTAAACAATGAGAGTTGAAATGAGGACACCAAATGCTTGAATTGTATTCAACCTGACTCCTAACCAAAGGCAGATTTTATGCTAGATAATAATCTAGCATAAAAACTTTCCCAGTTTTGTTAACTAATTGTAATTAATGTTATTTAAAATAAAACACACACATATAATAGATGGATGTGGGATGTGGTTGTGCTGAATCCATTATTAGACCAATTATTTTAGTTCAAAAACTAATTCTGAGAATTATATTTAAATGTCAACCTACCCACCCGTCAAATTTAATGAACTCTTTGCAAAAATCAGAGTCTTAGATATTCGACAGCTATTTACTAAGATAAGCATATGTTATATATGCCAAAATAATCTACTGGTGGCCCCACAACATCAAGCACACACACGCTTCTTAGCAAACCTGGGTTGCATGGTCCCTAAAACTCAAACTTCTTTCGCTCAACGACAATTCTGGTATATCGCTCCTAAAATGTATAATGCTTTGAGTGTCGATATAAAGTCACATAATTCTAAGTCTCTCTTTAAATCCCGTATCAATCATTGGATATTTGAAAAGGGAAGAGATTTCTTCAAACAACACATGAGAGCTTAATATTACAATAAAAAACAAATAATATTAATATTAATTTAAAAAATATTACAAATTTAATTAATCAATTACGTTAACTTAATATTGCATTTAAAAAAAAATCAAACAAAAAATTACTTTCTCTAACACTCTTTCCAATTTCTTTCATAGAACGAATATCAAAAATGACTACAAACATGTACTCTCGTGCAGAAGATTACTTACCAAATTTTATTTCTATTTTTATTTCAAGAAGAATAATGCTCACCAATGTTTATTTCAATCTTCTTTATTTCTTAGATAACTTGCAATTCTTATATTTTTATCTGTTTTTAGTTTTATTTATCCCTAAATATGTTATTTTTTTCTTTTCTCTTCTTATATTTTATTATCTGTTTATATAAAATTATATTACATGTATGACTACCACAACACGGGCAATAGCCTAGTATGGTAGTCAAAAATGGCCAAAAATGTAACATTTAATCATTTATGAAATAATAAAAAAAATATATATTACTCTTTACAACTTTCTTTACTGCGGTTGAAGCGATGAACTTTCCTTTTCTAGAGTACGGATATTTACTTTTTTTTTATTGGCCATTTCCATACTTTTATATTTTAAAAATATCAAATTGTTTATTACCTAGAAACCCGAAAAAATGTTAACAATAAATTAATTTTTTATAATACTATTTTTCATACTACGCAGCTTCGACGGAAACTCACAGATGAATATACTCGCATAAAAAAGGCGCCATACTATTATAGCCCCTACGCCCAACGCATAGAGTGTAATATTGTTGAAAGCGTCGCATGGAAGTATGATAATTACGCGGAATTTCGAACTTTGAAAAAAGATTGAGACGACGGACCGTAAGGAGCGTCCATTCACGGCCACCTCTTAGAGCCGAATGAGTAGGAGAATTCTTAGATGTTCATTATATAGTATTTAATGAAAATAAATAGATAATAAAAACATATATCTCGACAGAAAAATGTATTTATGATAGCTTAGCGTGGCTACATTATCGATATTTTGACGATTAATAACTTAGATTGTCGTTTGAATCTGAGAATTCATGATACTCCATACAACGGTTGAGATCGCTAGTAAGGAAGGCCCTTAACACAAGAGAAGAGTTTTAAAAAACTCTTACAAGATTCTGCAGTTTATTTTTTATATTTAAGTCTCTCGCTGTTATTCGACTTCATGAGGGACTGAAAATTCGTTTCACTAAAACAAACTTTTTTAAGCGATTATTTTATTCTTTCAGATTATTTCACATAATGAGATTTAGTTTTTGACATTTAAATTATTATAGAAGAAGAGTGTGAGTAAGTCCTTGAATTACAGGGACTCCATTATATCCTGCGTAATGGGTTTGGGCGAATTTATTATTAAAGGCGTCTCATCCTGCTAAAGTTCTTTATAGGTTCAATTATAGTAAAATCACAGCTAAAGTTCGTGATTCTTTACAAGATTTCCAACTGATGGATTTTAAAGATTTGGTATCGTTTTAAGGGTTTCAGTAGGTAGAACCTAGTTTATTAACTAGCAGAGTTCCGAGATAAATCTGAACTTCTTCTTCTTTGTGTGCCGTATCAGGTCCCCCCGACGCGACGTAGGCGATCACTGTTGAAAATGTTTCTCTGTCTTGCGCTGCCCGGAATAGCTCCTCCACACTTCTAATGCCGGTCCACTCTCGTATATCTCGCAGCCAAGACATTTGTCTCCTACCAGGCCCTCGGCGACCCTTTATCTTGCCTTTTTAATATTAAATGGAGCAAGTGATACTTCTCCCCTCGAAGTATATGACCCAGATATGAAATTTTCTTGATTTTTATTAATGTAAGCAGTTCTCTATCTGCTCTAGCCCACCTGAGAATTTCTGTGTTGGTGATCATGTCGGTCCATTGGACCTTGAGCATTCTCCGGTGAAGCCACATTTCAAAAGCCTCTAACCTGTTCATGGTATTTACTTTCAAGGTCCATGTTTCACATCCATACAGCAAGACCGACCATACATAACATTTTAGCATTCTCTGCCTTAGTTTTAAGCTGATATTGTCATTGCAGAAGAGGGATTTAATTTTAATGAATGCAGTTCTTGCTGCTTTAATTCTGCACCTAACTCCTACATCTGGGTCAAGAGTCTCCGTGAGAATACTGCCGAGGTATCTAAATCTTTCCACCTTTTCGACATTGCAACCATTTAACTGTATCACTGATTCAGAGTGATCTAGTCGTCCAAATGTCATCCATTTAGTTTTATTGACGTTGATTGTTAAGCCCAGTTGCTCACCAGCATTATTAATAAGATCTGAACAATAAAAAACAACTTCATCACTTCATTTGGATTTCATTTTTGGTTCTAACTTCACTTCACCTTGTTCTGAGATATGAGGTGTCAAAGTTTGCAAAGATCAATCTATTTACCAATTTCCGGGTTTTACCATTTTGTTTTTACCATTTTACCATTTCACATCTATTTACCATTTTGTTTTTTGAAGAGTTTTATTAAATGTACATTTGTTACTTAAAATTAATTTTTCCGCGACCGGTTTCGGTACAACCGTATCATTCACGAGCAGAATTAAAACTAACTTAAAAATTAAATGCAAGTACCAAAGACTAATTAGGTGGGAGTAGTGGGAGGGATGATTTTGGGGGGAGGGGGAAAGCGGTGGGAGGAGTCAATATTATACGGAAACATGGTTAGTAGAGGAGATTTGCAAGGCGCTATTATTTTATTCACTAAATTAATTTTAGATTTAATTTTTTTGTTTATTTCGAGCGTTTCCAAAGCGCAAAGATTAAAGTATGAATTTATATTGCAATGTTTAAATTTTGTTTTTTTCTTTATTGAAGCTATGGCCTGATAATTCGCAAATTCGGAGTAATTATTATTTCGTAAACAAAGTTCATGTTCCCTGATTCTAGTTTTGAAATTTCTAGTTGTCATACCTACATACTGTGCGTATGTTGGTACTTGCATTTAATTTTTAAGTTAGTTTTAATTCTGCTCGTGAATGGTACGGTTGTATCGAAACCGGTCGCGGAAAAATTAATTTTAAGTAACAAATGTACATTTAATAAAACTCTTCAAAAAACAAAATGTCTAGAAATTGTTACATAGTTAATGCCCAAGAAATACAAAAAATTCGCTTACCATTTTAGAAAATACCTAAACATGCAAATAAAACCTCAGCAAAGGTACCCGGCCCGGCGTGTTCACTTGACAGCTCCCCGCTCTCGCCTCTCGCCTCGTCAAGTCGCTTGTGCGACACAAGCACATCTCACCTATAACTATGTATGTATAGTTACAAACCTACCTTGACTGACACCGACTCCAAAAGTAACAAACGTACCTACATATTGATGATTAGTAAAAGTAAGTTGATTATGAAGTTGTAGAAGAATATGAAATTATTTTTTTGCTTTTTAGTGCATTTTTTTAAGTCGTTTTTTTGTTTTGTTAAAATTTTTGTTTATTATAATTTAAAACAAAAATAAATAAAGTAGAAACATCCGTTCTAGATATTTGCTTATGCCCTTTGATTAAATTTTTTTTTCAGTTTTGTTGGGTATTTTGGCCTCAAATCCAAAAATTAAGTTTTGCATGAAAATGTCCACGCAACCGTTCTCCTTATGTATTTTCTTTTATGAACAATATTCGATCTGTATGTCGACGCATGACTGTTTAGAAGAACTAAAAATTATTTCTGCCCAGGTTCATTAACTTTATCGAAAATGGAGCCCATAGAAACCACTCTGTAATAAAAATAACAATACATTTTTATTGAACATTTTTGTTCCAATCCAAGTATGCTTTTCTTAAATGGCTTAATACCTAATAGCATTTACGTAGGAAACCTTTTTCAGAAATATACCATTATCGAAGTCAATATTATTTACAAATATATAAATCTAACAATGAAACAAAAGTAAAGATCAAGATAATAATATTATAAATGCAATACCAGCAAATTCTGTGAAGGATATAAATGTAACAGAAAGAATTGCTGAAGCTCAATTGGGGATAGGGCACTTCACCAGATTATTACTAGAGTTGTTCTTCTAAAAATATACTGACGAATAAAAATAGATCAAGATACTTATAAGGATACAAGGTTTATATTATTTTTATTTGGCGATAAAGACTAGAATAACGGAAAACACTAATAAAAAAAAAGCTCTTGTTTCAGTGAAAATATTTTATGACCGGTCAGTGGTTGAGTGGGCATAGCGCTTGGATCCCACCCGAGCGTCGCGTGTTCGATTCCTCGGCTGACTAAGTCCTCCATCACAACACGAGCAATATTTTCGGCTTTATGTGGTGGTAGTAGGAGATTTTCAAACATTGTTGGGTTTTTCGTAACCCGGGAATGTTTGTCTTTCTTTTTTAAAAAAATTTAAAAAATGTATCAGATTAAAGCAGCAGTATTTATTTGACAATTCTTTTAACTTTTCCAAAATAAGGCACCCCTAAATGTTACATTTATTTATTTAATAGCTGGGTTACCCGGCTTCGCTCAGGACAACATTCGAGAGTGTTCTGGAATGTTCCACAATGATGTTCCCGATTCTCTATTCCCGAACATTCCACGCCACTCCTTCCAGAACTTTCTAAAGCTCTATCGAAAATTCTAGAACTTTCCGGAAGACTGCTCTAATTTCGAGAGGGCGAAACTTCCAGCCCTTATATCTTCAAAAACACTCCCTTTAGGTAAAAACGGGAACCGTCATCCTGGAGGGGGGATAGATCTACCATACCATATCCCCCTCCCATACTCCCTTGATCGTACCGGTACTCGTTTTTTAGTTTTAGCGAGCTGCACGTTTTTTGGACTTTTTTATAATATATATTGATTACTAGTGAGTTCCCGGCATGCGTTGCAATTCCACGTAAAGAAAGAAATTGTTTATCTTTCACTTCTCCGTCTTGAATGGTGTAGGAAATAATTTCATAACGCCAGACCTCACTATTATCTAATATATAGGCCTTCAAATTACCAAAGTTTCATTGTAATCGGTTAAATTGTTTAGGAACGCATAAGGGACAAACAAAGAAACATTCATTTTTATATATGAAGATTGTACATTTGGTACAGAAAATCATAAGTTTCAGAATTAAGTCAAAGAAAAGAGGATTTCTATGATATTTCATGCGTAGGTAACTTTTTTGGTGTTAATTATTATAATTCTGTTATGATTTTAATTTTGTTTTACGGACATCATATCTGCCTATGGTTACCAATAAATGACAACCGTGACTATAGGTATTTACACCGAAAAAAAGATACTCTGAATTATTATTATCATCAGTGAATTTTGGTTGTCATTGATGTATTCAATTCTGAATTGAACGTAAATAAAGTTATATCGTGTTTTATATTTTTATTATAATACGATGTCCTGCCATATGACTTCTACAATTACCACCTGAATAATCTCCATAAAATAAATGTTTTTCTTACTTTTCACGAGCATTTATTTGTTGTATATATATTTTTTTATAAATTTCATATTTTCTTATTATGTTTTCCTATTAGAGGTAAAGTTACAAGGAGGCATTCCATTATTGATTTTATTTTGGCTATATTGTATTGGCTATGTGATGTGAAAATGTAAACTGTCAATTTTCCGAAAAGAAATAAAAAAATAATATGTTCGTATACATGGATATTGGATATAATGACAATAATATGATAAGTACAATGTACTTGAGGATAAGCTGCAATACAGGTGGCCCAATACAGGTGAATACATTATGGCCCATAAATATACCAAACCACACACTTGTGGCCCCATCCATATCAGTTTCTAACTTGTCAGTGCCTGATCTAAAAAAAATTGTTGCTCGATTATGAGAATATGGCTGAAAGAAAAAAAACTATTTCAAATTTATTATATTTTGTACCTACATACTGTGTGCTTTAAATTCAATACCTATATATTTTTACTTTGTATTTATTTTTGTGCAAGTGTTTTAAACAGTAGTTTCCTGCACTATTTACCGGTATAATTTTGTTAATATTGTTATATATATATGTATGTAAAAGCCTAAATAAATAAATAAATAAATATCATATTAAATTCTAAAGATTTTTTAAGTGAAAACTTCTTTAGCACTGCTGTGATTTGAAACTCGATGAAACGGAAACGAGCGTCATTAAAAAGAGACAAACACATACATCTTTAGGAATTAGGCTGCAAGAGAATGAGATAGCAATGAAACATTTATTTTAATGACGGGTACTCTAAAATAATTCGATAAATTCACGGTCCCATGCAAATCCAAAACGAAATAAAAAAAAATGTTTTTTTTTAATATTAATATCCAATCTTCAAACCACTCCAAAATGAACAGGCATAAGAAAACACAAAAGAAAGTGACATCTAGCGACAAAAGAATAAACCGCAAATACTAATAAGGTGACCAAATGTATAGGAACAAGTGCGCTTGAATTCGACTACAAAAATATGGAAAAATCATCCTTCACATTGATAAAAAAAGTGCTTCGTAGTCTCCCCTCTCTTGTCTACTTCAGTTTTCTGAAGGTTTTCGCGTATGAATTGCACATTCTGATTTTTTTAAATAATATAATATTAATTAAAAATTAAACTAAAAACGAAAACTCTAGTTATTCTTTATTTTAGGGAAATAAATAGTTTACAATTGGATTAATTTATACACGTAAAATTTACCTAACTGAGAAACCAATTATAGATTTCCTCATCATACATATTGTGTCTAGAAATTAAACTGTAATCTTGCAACTAAAATATATCACATTATTAGAAGGTAAGTAGTACAAAATATATGTCATTACACAATATATCATTACATTTATGCAGTTTTGTACTCATTTAATACATTTTAATGCACTCTTGACAAGAGTATTTATATTTATTTTCGTCACAATTGAAAATAGCTATATCAGTTAAAATGTTATCATATTTATGTTGAAGACAAGGCAAGCATTTTGGTTTGAATTTGTTTTACAGTGTTTTTCTTTAAAAATATTACTCGGACGTGTGATTGTTATTGCACTGTATGAAAAATCGACCACCATAACATGGGCATCAGCCTAGTATGGTGGACGAAAAACCCACTAATTAATGTAACCATAATATTTATGCAATGAAAAAAGAAAAAAAATAAAAAATATATTCGTACAGGCGATACACTAAAGGCGAATAGAAGAAAAGAAAATGGAAAACAAAATCTTCAGACAAAAGAAATAAAAGCGAAGAGAAAATTAGGCACCAGTAATAAAATACCAAATGTTATTTTTTAATATTTTTGTTTCATATAAAAACATTTCAATCATTAAATTGATTGGGGAAAAAATTGGAAAAAAAATGTCGGTACTCGAGGAAACCAGCTGTTTGGAGTGGAATGGGGGAATCTCGTTTGTTACGTTATGCCTCTGGGTATACTTGGAATCTTTCAGTTGGGCCATCCTAGCCTCCTCACACCTGCAGGATCTCACACTTTCACAAGATGGTTGCTAGGCCCTCAAGGAACAAGGAACCTGCCTACTGTTAATAATAATAATATCTGTGGGTTTATTTAGTTTCAATTACTGTGGGCTTATAGCGCGTATAATTGAAAAGATTTCTGGGATAAAATTATGGCCGCTGCGCACTGCTGTTAGTTCATTCAAGTGAAATTTTAATAGATTTCCACATAATATTATCTTCAAAGTTTCAAAGGGGCTGAATAATTTGGAATTAATATTATAAAGGAGAAAGTTTGTATGGATGTATGGATGTTTGTTACTCTTTCACGCAATAAATGCTGATTGGATTTTTAAAATTCTTGCACTAATAGAAAGCTACATTATTTGCGAGTAATAGAGGCTGTATGCAAGGGCGGATCCAGCTTTGGAGCCAGGGGGGGGGGTCATATGGCTCCAGGGGGGGGGGGGGGGTTACATAGTCGTGGTCAAGTCACAAGAAGTAATAATTTAATTTTGATAATGATAGATACAAGTAAAAAGTAGGTAGGTAATTTTGATAATAATAGATACAAAAAATATATAAAAATGTTACGTTTAACAATTTTAATTAGTGGTCCACCTAGGTTCTGGACCCAACCCAGGGGGGGTCATGACCCCCCCCCCCCCCCCCCCCCTGGATCCGCCCTTGGCTGTATGTATTGGTAACCTCTGGCGTTATGAATAAGTTCTGGCTTTATGAAATTATTTATTATACGTTTATTGTCCGGACGAAAAGCAAAGCGTTGCTAAGTAATTATTTGACGTGCGTTGTCGTTTTGTTATTTATTTAGGAATACTATGGAGATTCCTTTGATAGTAAAAATCAAATATGTATAAAATAGGTACTAATCTACACCTTGACCTTAGCCAACAGCTATATTAATATTATAAATGCGAAACTGCGGGTGTTTGATTGTTACGTTTTAATAGGTGGCACGCGAGCTGTTTGAAAAATGAATGTAACGGGTATGGAATGGCCGGAGGGGGGGAGGGGGGAGAAGGTGGTTGGGGGAGTGGGTGGGAGGGGGAGGGGGTAGGGGGGTGGGGGAGAATATGCGAGCGAAGCCGGGGGCAAAAGCTAGGATGAAATAATAACTGCGTAATAATTAAAAGGAGGCCACAAGGAAAATAATGTTCCGCAGTCATGTTTGAGAATGCTTTGTAGAGATTTCTTTTGAGGATAGGATGGAGTGAACATGGGTATTAAATAGGCCCATGTTGCAGGCGGGAGGAAATACAGAGGACGGATGATCAATCCCCAACCGAGCTGTTGTAGAATAGTAGGAACGACCCGTTCTCGTGAGTCGTGAGGTGAATTTCAAATTATGTACAAATTTTGGGCTCATTTTTTATGTGACACATCACAAGAGCGTCCCTGTCTGTGAAGTGTAAAAACAGAGGAAATATGACGCCACTCTGTTGGACAGCGTTGTTAATCGGGTTGAGGTAAGGGTTGCAGGAAATGATATTTGAATGCAAATCTTGAAGAAGCCCGGATTATACGATGGACGAAAAACAGTTTGGCATTTATTTATTTATTTACGGAAAAATTATCCATTATCAATATAACAATGACACAAATAAAAAAAGAGATCACATTGAAAGGAGAGTATGAAATGAAGAGATTGGCAATATACTAATATAATATAAAAGCACATGTAGAAGAACTACAAGTAGCTTGAAGATGGATTTAAAAAATCACATTGCATGTCGACTGCCGAAAGTCGTTTAGGCTTACACCAAAAAATGCAATGCTTTGATTTGGTTGACAAGTCTCCACATTCTGAATAAAGGAGAATGATATCCATAATTAGTAGAATGTTGATGGAGGAACAGCAATTCATATTTCGGAGTCTACGGGAAGGGATGTTGAACTGGATGAGTTGTAACAATGTGTCAGTAATGCGGTTGATAATTTTGAATATGTAAATTAGATCAGAGTCCTTTCTATGTTTTTCTAACGAAGAATGTGTGGCATGTTTCCCGACGTGACGACGTGACGACGTGACGATGTGACGACGTGATGACGATGTAAGTAAGTGACGATATGACGATGTGACGATCTGACGTTGTAACGATGTGGTAAAGTGATGATGTGATGCAGGTGATCCAGCCGCTGATCCGCACGAGCCAGGTGTCGCTGAGCTCCAACCCGGATGCGGATTTCCGTTACTCGTCCATCTTCACGGAAGTGGGAATCTACAAGGGCCGCGCCCTTGCCCTCAAGCGAGTCCGCAAGAAGTCCATCGACATCACGCGAGAGATGAAGAAGGAACTCAAGATTGTAAGTTCGTTCGTGCTGTTTTCTTATTCAATCTTTTTCTGTTTCGTGGTCGATAAATCCAATGTAATAATAACTTTCGGCTCGAGGCCAGTCTAATAATAATATTACAGTCTAATAATACTATTACAGTCTAATAATACTATTACAGTCTAATAATACTACTGCAGTCTAATAATACTATTAGAGTCTAATAATACTATTTTTACGCACCAGATTTAAATGTCCGGGTTAAATTTTCCCCACAGGAAAAACTAAACCCTTTCACACACTTCCCCAAATGATCATCTGGTGAATCCACGCTATGCAATTGCACTATATAAGTATTATAAATACAAAACAATACAAGAACAACATGTCAACCTACCAGAGACCAAATAGGAAAATAATTCACCGACTCCAGATATTTTCATATCAGAGGGTTCGGCTCTGTGGAATTCCTAATTGAACCTATAAACCCTACTGATCCCTCAATATAAATATTTAAAAAATCTTTTGTAATCCTACACATATTTAAAATGACTGATTTTTGCATTTTTATATATAAATTCTTTGACAAATCTAATATGCCTAAATTTTGAATGAGAGACCTAGGTATAATGCCAGTAGCTTTTGAATGAGAGACCTAGGTATAATGCCAGTAACTATTACAGTCTAATAATACTATTGCAGTCTAATAATGCTATTACAGTCTTATAATACTATTACAGTCTAATAATACTATTGCAGTCTAATAATCTAAGAATACTATTAGAGTCTAATAATAATAATAACAGACACACAGACAGTTACAGTTATTACAGTCTTAAAATACTATTACAGTGTAATAATAACTATTACAGTCTAATAATACTATTACAGTATAATAAAACTATTACAGTCTAAAAATACTATCACAGTGTCATAATAACCATTACAGTCTAATAATACTATTACAATCGAGATTGATCACTTATTATAAAATGTATTTCTTACGGCCCACTTAATTTTGACGAGTCATTAATTTTCTCTTAAAAAGTGAAATGGCTCGGTTTGATGGCAATCCACTCTAACCCTTTATTGCCATCGACTTTCAATTCAGTTTCCCGCATTTTTATGTTGTTTTGTGATGGACTCTGATAAAACGGATGGTTTTTTGTAACATTCTCTTTACAGAGAGTGTGTGATAAATATTTAAAATATAGCGTCCTTGAGATGATTTTATCACAAAATTGACGCAATATAAAGTTGACCATTTATAAATATGTTAGTTTAGAAGCCACGTTTGTTTCATCTATATTTTAATGTAAAGTGACGAACGTTTTAGATCCCTTAGGCATTGGTAGTTTTACTTTTATTATTAGTTATCAATCTCGAGAGACGCCAAAAAGTTGTTCACTCCATCCCACCACTCAGTCCCTTCAATACCACAGTTCACTCCATCATGCATCCATAGATATGTCACAGAACACAAGCCCTGAGAGAATCCTCAAAGACTTCTGTGTGAAATGAATACATTTATTTACCTATTAGTAATATTCATGATGTTTACAAATTATTTTACGGGAGCATTGTCCCCTGTTACATTATGTTATCATTAGATCAAATGATCTATAACTTGAAACAAATTCGAGATTAAGTATTGTAATAATTTATTAACAAGTAGCTACCATTGAAGATGAAGAGGTTATTAAAGTGGCCCGACATTAAATTTATAGCTGTTTTTCTTTGCTAAGGCGGGCGGGTGTTCCGACTGTTCCGGCCAGATGGTTTTAACAAAGTATCAGAAGCCGTAAACTGAAAACGAAATCTTAGAATGTTTTAGCATTAATTTTCTTAAAGCGGCTTTGACATTTAAAACAGTTTTTTTAGCTTAAACCGTTTTAATTTCAGTATTTTTCTTTAAGATTCTTTGTTAATCGACTTAAAGGTTTCCTCATTCCCAAAGGTAATGCGGATTTTCATCCCCTGACAAAACATCCCCAGCAAAATATCCTCTGACAAAATATCCTCCGAAAAATATCTCTCGATATAATATCCCAAGGACAAAATGTATCTCTACTACGCTGATTCTTTCTTACTATTACTCCTATTTTTCTATATCTACTATTTTTTAGCAATAATTTATTGTCTTATTATTCTTGTCCCATTTAACTATTTTTGAACTATAATTTATTTTTGAAGAAGAAGTTTTAATTTGTTTTAATAATCTAAACGAAAATATGAAAGTGACAAAGACACAGCAAAATAGAAGATAACGGTCGCAACTGGGACTCAAACTCAGAGTCTAACCTGGACGGAAAAAATAGTCCAAGATAATATTCATTCTGTTTTCGATTGCCACCGATCTAACAACTCGCGAATTGCTTCGTGTTCGTTTCCCACTTTTCTATAAATAATCTTGTACAAATGTAAATTATGGTGCGGAAATATTGTTTAATTCATCAATAAGTATTAAAGATGTGACTTTTACATAAATAATCCATTATTACATTACATAAATAAATAAAAAAAACAGTGAACTAAATCAAAAGTGTCTAATTATCCTAAACTGGATATCGCGCGCCAAACCAGCGTATTTTCATCTCTAGAAGTGGATTTTTTAGTGCATAAAACTCATCATAATACCTCCACAACTATC
This sequence comes from Limnephilus marmoratus, assembly GCA_917880885.1. Classification (NCBI taxonomy): domain Eukaryota; kingdom Metazoa; phylum Arthropoda; class Insecta; order Trichoptera; family Limnephilidae; genus Limnephilus; species Limnephilus marmoratus. The sequence continues at coordinate 56,580,567 of OU862912.1, read as the reverse complement.
GCATGCTCTAAAACGTATCTGCTATCATTAACAAACATAAAGTGAAACTTACACAGTGGTGCTCTTCATCAATAACTCAAACAAATATCAACCATAAGTGGTTTCCCTCTTATTATAGCCTGAAGCAAAAAACTTCTACCATGTTCACAAAATGCTTTACCTCGAAAAACATCGAAAACCAATCAGACTGTATTTCATGCTGTACCTGCCAAGGCAACTTCCATCTCGCCTGTGCAGAAATCTCTGAAACATCTCAGCGCAGCGCTAGAAGCACAGTGGATGTGTAGAATCTGTTTAACAAAGATAAAAAAATCTCAAATCATCAAATAAATCAAATCAATATTTTTAATTCTAAAATTTTAAATATGAGATTCAAAATTATGACGGTTTGATGGAAGGTGGCAATGGTCGAATTGATGAGTCCCAGTTGCGACCGTTATATTTTTCTGTTTTTCTGTGTCTTGTTCTCTTTCATATTTTCGTTTAGATTATTGGTGTTATCTTCTTCTTCAATGATATGTTACATTGATGTTCTTACATAAAAAAAGAATAATTTATTGTCTTTACGGGATGTCTGTATTATTTTTGTTCCATTTTTGTTAGGTTAGGTTAGATTTTAGTAGATATTATTTTGTTGGGGGATGTTTTGTACGTAGGATATTTTATCGAGGATATTTTGTCGGAGGTTGTTTTGTCGAAGGACGAAAACGCGCGGAACCGTTACCGAAGATTTAAAAGTTGAGTCAATCGAATTATGGATTTATTCGGCGTGAAAATTCATCAGTTCTGATAATTGTTTCGGCAAAGAGAAGGCTGGCGCTGGCGCGTTTTCAATTCACGAAGCTAAAATGCTAAAACCCACAAAGTTAGCATAATTTGACGTAAATTATGTATGTATATTATGAAATGAAATTATATTTGTATAGATGCGGGACTTGCGGCATGATAATCTGAACGGATTCATCGGAGCCTGTACGGAACCGCCCAACATCTGTATCGTGACAGAATACTGCACCCGCGGGAGCTTAAAGGTATTTATGTATAATATTAATCTTAACTTACTTTTATTTTATTTAATATACACAAAGTTTTTTCTAAATGTGCCATTAATTCGAACGCAATTCGCGATGAAAAAGGAAAAAAAAGGAAAAAAAGGGAAAAAAAAGGAAAAAAATATATAGGTAACCATGTAAAATTTTAAGTGATGTTACTAAATAGTTTTTCAGACTATTAAGTAATTTCAAGCTACCGATCCAAGCCAATGAATCATTTAGTGATTATTGAACGACACAGGACATTTTGCATGTTTTAATATTTTATTCTGGAGGGATTTTATCATATAATTTCGGTCCCAAATATACATCTTTTGATACTTTGCCGTATTGCTCCCTGTATTTGTTCTGGGACCACGAAATCTTTTCTGGTTTAATACATATAATGCCTACTTTTAGTAGAAAATTGAAAGCCGTTTGTGTACTTTTTTGATTTCTCTATCGAACAACTATTTTTGATTTTTTTTTTCTTTAAATTTTTGTAAAAAATATTTGACATTGTGCACTTTTCTTATTTTTCTATATTAGATCATTTTCTCACATATGTTTTCCCTTTAAATTTATTAAAAAAAAATTGTAAAGGTTTATTAATCTGCTGCTAGAAACTGTCTGTGCATCTCATGGAAATAGTTAGGATGCTGGCGAATTCTCCAATTAATATTTTATACTAGCTAGTTCCCGGCATGCGTTGCTATGCCATTTAATAAATAAATTGTTTCTCCCTGCGTGTCCTTTCCCATTCGTTCCGTTCCCCACCCCCCTCGCCCGCTTCCACCGTTCCGCGAACCCTCCTCCCGAGTTCCACCCTCCTGCATTCCATTCATTCAGTCCCGGTACATTCAGTTTTCAAGCTCAGCAGTAGTTTTATACAAACCTTGTCCTGACCATAACAAAAAAAGAATTATCCAAATTGGTGCAGTCGTTCGGAAGTTATGCGCGTACATACATTTCGGCGATTCATTTTTATTTATATAGATTATATATAGATTTATATAGATAGATAGAAGATAGATAGATAGATTGTCATGTTAACCATCCAACTTTAGCCGCCGCTACCCGAATTTCTTCCGATTTCTTACATATCTCCCTTAAACATTTGAAGTTTTGAAGCTCTTAAAAAATATATCTTATTTTTGAAGATAATATCTATACACTCCCCACGCCGAAACGCAAATTATTTGAAATTCCCTCGATAGAAAAAAATCGCTAAATATGTTCCGAAAATTATCATAAACAAGTTTGTTTCAGTTATTTTGCAAGTTATATATATGAAAAAATTCACAGTGTTTCTTTGAATGCTGTTTTAGATAACCCCCACAAGAGTTTTGCTCTATTTTAAACGAATCGTGTTTTATTAAACATTTTCACAATTTTCGCTTCAACTTTATCGTTTTAAATATTAGCACGCTCTCTCCAATATTCGTAATTTCTCCATCTTCTTCGCTTTGAGCGGGGATATTAATTGATGTATGAATTTGCAGGATATTTTGGACAACGAGGATGTGAAGCTGGACTGCATGTTCATCGCATCGCTTGTCGGCGACATCATTAGGGTGAGTCATTACTGTCTGTGTGTGTTCATGTAAGTGTGCTGAAAGTGTGGGTACATTATCATTAACATGCCCATTAACCTGGCGACTGCCTGTTTCTAACAAGGAAGTACCTACTGCCTAAAATAGTGTGTTTGCTTCTCTAAGGAAAACCCTCTCCAATTAAGAGTTTTACTACCTTTATAAATGTTTATTTCTCCCTACACACCAATTACATTCCAACATTAACTTGCCCACCGGCAATTTTCCTACAAAAGTTTGTATAATTTATTTTTTTAATTATTATTATTAAAATTAAAAATTAGGATGAATACTTTAACTACATAAAATGACTATCTTATAAGCATTCATTATATTCCTAAATATAAAAAATAGTTTTTTTTTTCAAATTTTCCATAAAAAATAAATCATAAGCTTAGAGTTCAACATACAAGCGATTTTAAGGAAAATAAAAAAATATCGGCTCTTTTAGGTTTTCTTCTTTATCGAACATGACTCTTAATCCATAAATTATTTAATCCTAATTGCGTACCTACGCAAGATAGGTACCTGCTACATTTTCCGATTACCGTTATAAATTTTAACTTAATGTATTGTTGCCAACACCAAAACATTCCGCTATTATTATTTTATCTTTATAACCATTAATTTGTTTCTGAAGACACAATAAATACTGCAATAGTTTTTAATAAGTCATTTACGCCTCATACGCCATTATACATATCTCTTAATGTTGTGGGTAGTTTGAAAACAAGCTTACGAGTGGTTAAGGTTAGTTAAAACTTATAGGGCACGCCAAATTACAGAGGCAATTGAAATTCATAAAAATCCTATTTACATTAATAGAGACGACGGAGCTACGCCCAATAGTGCTTGGTATTCGATAACTGACGGCTACACCAAAGCTAAATGCAGAAAACCATCTTCAAGTATACTGTAATTCCAGCTCGCAGTGGAGTGGAGCTGGCTATACGGTATTGCTTCGAAGTACTTAAACACACATTTTACCACTAACATTTACACATCTGCCCTGATGATGGACCGTGTAACGCTGTCCGAAACGTTGGCTAAAGGAGGAGGTAGCGTAAAACGACATAACACTCCAAAAACAAACAACTAAAATACTTTTGGCCGTGAAAATTTAAAATCATATCCTAGTGGTTAAGGGGTTTTAAATAGTCAAAAATTTCATAGACACGAACTTTGCTTTGTGCTCTAACCAACTAACCATCACGTTTCCCCGCAGGGATAGGCAGAGAAGATGGACCGCCAAACAACTCGGTCTTGGCACACACTCTTTGCCTCATTCACATTCATACTTCATCTGATACGTATTCTTATATTTTCTGACTCTTGACATGGCCCGACTCAAGTATCTGATTCTCTTGATTGTTCCATGTCTTCCTCGGGCATCCCCGACTTAATCTTCCATTCACATTTGCGTCATATATTCTCCTTATACTTCTTTCTTCATTCATTCGCTCTACATGCCCAAACCATCTGAGGTCCCTTTCTTAATTTATCTGCATTGTTTTCTTCTTCTCGTGCCCTGTCCGTTCAACGGACATTGACTATCATGTTGGCTATGAGGACTATCTCAGGTTTTTCAGCAATGAAATCCTCTTTCTTCCAGGACCCCGACTTCCGGCAATCTTTCCCTCCATTATGAGATGCAAAATCTCGTACTTCTCCGGATGTCTCATCACATGTTCTAGATATTAAAGTTTTCGGATTTTTATTGTTTTAATAACTTCTTTTTCTTTATTCATCCGAACCATAACATCTTCATTAGTAATTCTGTCCATCCAGCTTATTTTTGCATTGTACTCCGTATATAATGATATATTCCACACTTTGTCTGAGAATTTTAATTAAAATAAACGCAAATAAAATCAAGTCGTTACTAAAATAGTGCGTAATTTTAATCAAGTACAATATTTCCGCTACATTTGGCAGAGACCATTCCCGTAAACCCGCGCTAAACATTTCACACAATTTGATGGAGCCTGGCGTACTGCTACTATACCTACTAGTACACTAGTACTGTGGACTATGGAGTGTTCGGAGTATTATCCTGAACGACCCAATCACATGCCTCAATTCCTTGCGAGCTGCTTTCAACTATGTCTTTAAACCTGAAATTTATTTTATTAAGTCGAAACGCAGTCGGAGAAGTAAGAAGGAAAAGCTACCGGCGCGGCGGCTTATATCGTGTGCTTATTATATCTGTGTATGTCTTTATATTCCAGGAATTCCAACGAAATTCTAGATTTATTAGGATTTGAAATTTATTTATTTATTCTGAGTTTTTACAGGTTGTTCACACACATGTGAGAACAACCCAGTTATAAAAACTCAGTTAATTATACAAATAAGATAAAGCAAAAAAATTATATACAATCAATTAGCGAATTAATACAATAATTAATTTTGGAACAGTTAAAATAAAAATTAGATAAAGTTAAACAAAAAACAGTTAGACATATAGAATTTGAAGAAAAAAACAAAGTTTACTCAAATAACAATTAAAGAGAGGCAAGATAAGAGACATAATTAGAGACAAAAATGATACATAATAATTTAGCACATATTTTTCAGCAATCGCAAAGCATTTTTTTTTAAATCCATATAAATTATCGATAAAAATATCTACTTCAGCACACTCTACCTTATTATACAGTCGATACATTTGGGTCAGAGGGCTACTATAGGCGATATTGTTTTTAAATGTATTCAGGTGAAACATATTATGGCGTCTTAAGCAATGGGAATTGGGAACATTTATATCAATATTGCTAAGACACAATGAAGTATCAAGGTGGCCGTGAATTATTTTATGTAAACATATTAGATCAGTCAATTGCCTTCTGATTTTAAGTGTATTAATTTTGAAGTATTCAAGTCGCATGTCGTATGATCTAAGATGTTCATGTAATTGACATTTAAAATATAACTCTCTTAGCATTTTTTAAACTAATTCTACAATTTTCGTTATATGTTTTTGGGGTGTTGTGCCGTGTTGCACACATCTACCGGATCTGCCGGATCTGCCCTGATGATGGACACTGCAACGATGTCCGAAACGTTGGCTAAAGAAGGAGGTAGCGCAACACGGCTCAACACCCCAAAAACATATAACGAAAATGCTTCTGGCCGTGAAAATCTTAAAACTTATCTAATTCTACAATGTTTTCATACTTGCAGTAATGTGGATTCCATATAGTGCTTCCATATTCAAGTTTACTTCTAATTAAGGCATTGTAAAGGGTAAGAATTGATAGAGGATCCTTGAACGGTTTACATATTCTATGAATAAATCCCATAATTTTAAATGATTTGCACTTAATGTCGATAATGTGTACATCAAATATGAATTTAGAATCAAGAGTGATTCCTAGGTCTCGTATGGAGGACACTTTTTTAAGAAATATTATTAATAACATAGGAAAAATCCTTTATAATTCTATTCCGAGTGAAGTTTAAAGTGTAACATTTTTCAACATTTAAGTGCATATCATTGACAGTACACAAATAATTGAGTGTGTTGAGGTCGTTTTGAAGAAGTTGATGATCAGAAACAGACTTAATTTTACGAAATATTATATAATCTTAACAATAAGGCAATAAATAATTCAGGAAATCAAGAGATATGGCAATACTTCCGGACTATGTGTCTGGCATCACGAAATTTGTGATGAAATTTCTTTTCGGCAATTTATGGGGCATTAATAACTTGTCTCTTAAAGAATATTAATTGGTCGTCTTTTTAAAGTGAAAACTTCTTTAGCACTGTTCTGATTTGAATGTCGATGAAACGAAAAAGCGACACTGAAAAGAGACAAACACATACATCTATTAGATTAAGCCAGCAAGAGAATGAGATAGAATAATCGGTCTCTGTGGTTTAATCTTTGTGCGGTGCTTCGTAGCCTTCCCACTCTTGTCTACTTTGAAGTGAAAACTTCTTTAGCACCGTTGTGATTTGAAACTCGATGAAACCGAAACGAGCGACTAAATAGAGACAAGCACATAAATACGTCTTTGGGATTTAGCCTGCAAGAGAATGAAATACTCTAATCGGTGACCTATTTGTCCGGTGCTTCGTAGCCTACCAGCCTCCTCTTTGTGCGGTGCTTCGTACAATAAAATGTAAAATATGTATTAAACTATACTAAATAAACCCTATAATTAATTATCCTACTCCTCATACTCTGCATTCGTCCCATTCCCTCGAAATTTAGTTTTCTGAAGGTTTCGCAATGTGTGAACTGCACACTTGGTTTTTTTTATTTTATTTTTTCTTTTTCTATCTTTGCAAAATCACTTTGTGCTGTCATTTTAATTAAATGATAACAATTCGCTGTTATACTATATTTTCGGATTTTACACACAAAAACAACGGGTTTTCATTTATGTAGATGACGTAGAAATTATAAAAAAGTGTTAATACCTAGTCAATTAAAGTGTTATAAAAACCAAAAAAAAAAATTTAAAATAGCCATCTCTTAGTTGTATTTTCATATTAATATTTACATTTACAATTATCATTTTTTGTTATTAAGACATCTTGATTATTTTTGTTTATTTATAGAAATTTTAATATATAAATGCAATTTTTAAACATTCTAAAATAATTTTTATGATTCATTTCATATAATAGTTTTTTTATGATAATTTAAATTAATTAATCGCCACTCCCTGTAATGTTTTTTATCTATACTTGTTTGTCTTTTTTATTTTCATTAATGGTAATCTCATCCTGTCGAAGAAGCCTTTGGTTTTTTTTTACATTAATTCTACACAGGAGGTCCTGAGGAAAATAATATCCCTCAGGGCCTATGTCATCTTTAGGGATGCTCTGTGGAGGGTCTTTTTATGAAAAGGAAGTTCTGAGAAGGAAAAAGGTATGAGGGGTGACTGGGAATCTGGGGTTCAGTTTGTCCAGGTCATCTGCCGCCAAGACCTAGACAAACCTCATCCCATGAACCCGGGCACCCCTGCTAGATCACCAAACGTAGCGGACCACTTGGGGTGACCTATGATACAGGTGTTGGTTACCTAATAAATGGTTCCCGGGACGGCGGTACCCATTTCCACTTCCCAATTTAGGTTTTGGAATATGTAGATAATTTTGATTATAAGTGGCGTTTTACAAAGTGATTTGTTTTCATTTAATTATATTTTTCACTTCATAATCTTATTTTTAATAAGGAAATTAAGAGATAAGGCAATTAAGGGTCGACCGAGACAGGTTTTTCGTTCTCGGCCGAGACCGAGACCGAGTCCGAGAATAAATTAAAATCTCGGCCGAGACCGAGAGCCGAGACCGAGAATAGATAAATTGAGAAAAAAAATAAAAATGCGCTATTTTTGCATAATATAGTATATTTAAGAATGTAATAATAATTTGTTTTTATATAGTTTTAATAATCAAAATTGAACAACATGATGTTGTAGCACATAAAAAGCAATTTTTTTGCGTTTTCACCCTTCAATAGTGTCACAATCGACAATGTGGACGCGCGCGGTAGATTTGAATCTCATTATTCTATACCATACCTACTTACAACGGTCTCGGTTATGGCCGAGAATCTCGGCGATTTTTCGTCGAGAACCGAGACAGAGTTCTCGGTAGAATTGGTAGCCGAGAATGCCGAGACCGAGACCGAGACCGAGACCGAGATCTCGGTCGACCCTTAAAGGCAATACTTCCGAAATGTGAGTCTGGTATCACGAAATTTGTATTGAAATTAGTCGTGTGATGTGGGGCATAGATTACATTCAAAATGGGAAATGCAATAATATTATTTGCACCATCTCTTTTATTAATGTGGTCCAATAATAAATTGTGGTAAATTTGCAAATTCTCCCCCCCCCCTCCCCGTACCTTTCTCCCTTGTCCCTCCTCCCTCCCCCTTCCTCCACCCTTAGGCACGAACCTTCCCATGTGAATGCTATAGCTACTCCCTTTTGTTAAACTATTTTTAATGTGTGATAAAGTTGTGCAATTTATGACTTGCGTGCGAGAATGTCCCTGATTAGGCGTGAGCTTTAATAATTTCAAACAAATAAATGTTTTTTTATAACCAAGTATATAATTTATAACAATAAAACTTGAATCTTTTTCATCGCGTCATTTTTGTGCTAAAATCAAATAAATTATCTTTCTTAAAATTTTTAGTTATTCGCTTACATTAAAAATAAAGGTGCATTATTCATTAAAATAACTCTCATTAGAATTCGATTCTCAATTTGAAAGGCGGGTATAGGAACCGCCGCCCTGGGAACCATTTATTGGATGACCAACACTCCTGCCATAGATCCTCCCAAGTGGTTCGCTAAGTCTAACGACTTAGCAGCGGTGCCCGGGTTCACGGGGTGAGGTTTGTCTAGGTCTTGGCGGCATATGCGTTTACCCATTTACTGCGTGGCAAGCCGGATCGGGAGAGACTGGTTGAAGGAGACCTTTTTATCACTTCAGCCGGACTCTCTCGATCCATCGGCTTGCACCGCAGTGGGAGGGATGAATTCATACGTCTGTCACTCTTGGATATACTGAACCGCAGATTCCTACCCACCCCTCCTACTTTTTTCCTTCCCAGAGCTTCCTATCCTTCTTTTTCCTACTACAGTTTGGCAAGGGGATTATGTTCAGATATTTTATCCAGAGGGTTTGGCAGTTTACAGCCCTTTGTAAAGTATATTGTAGTCTGTAAACTGATTCTGTGTGTGGTGGAGGTTTTCAATAATGACTCTTGATTACGCGAGTCAAATATATTTACAATAAACTATGTATTACAATAAGTTGGCACAGATTTAATAATTATCTTGCCTAGAGGAAAGGCAGTAGGACGGAACGAACGTTGAAACCGGAATGGTTTTGAATCGTCATCCACTAGACCGGGAAGCGGTGTTCAGTGATACCAGTCGGTAAAAATTAATTTGAATTATATTTTTAAGGTTGTTCGTTGCTCAGCTATAACAGCATCCCGAAAGATGACATTGGACCTGTGGGAAATTATTTTCCTCAAGGCCTCCTGTGTGGAGTTAATGTAAAAGAAAAACTTTTATTAGTTCTGCAAAGACATTATTTTTCTTTTAACTGAAACTCACAACTTTTCTAATAATTTATGAAAAACAGGAGTAAGAACATTACCATAAAAGTTGAATTCTTCAATAAACATGAAAATATTATTCCTCTGCCAAATAAAGTTACAAAACAATCACCAGAGAGTTATTAAGCGTACTTTGCGGTCACGAAGCTACTTGTCTCATTCTTTGCTTTTTGTTAGAAAGTAAGAAAGTGCAATAAGCTATTACAGCGCCATCAGAGCTCAGCTCGGGAAGTGAAGTGTTCAAGAGAAAACTGCTTTTTACAGTGAAAAGGCAATTCTTTCACAGCGCCCAGGGCGCCATGAGCACCACAAGCACAGGAGCAACTTCATTTTAAACACAAAAACAAAGCTGTGAAATAACACAGAGTAATGATGTTGTCTACATCGATATAGAATGCACGCGATTGGCTCACCCGATGGGGAAATGACCCTTTATCGTTCAGACACTTATATAATCAATAATTTGTAAAATGGTAACAAAGATGTTTGTAAGCAAATTGTATGAGCGATATTTATAAACGAAAACATTTTTGTTATAGTGCACTGGATAATTATAAAATTAAATCGCACATCCCGTAGAAAAGTGTCTTAAGCCGCCGCTACCCGAATTTCTACCAATTTCTTTCATTTGAACTTTTTAAGCTCTTAGAAAAATATATGTTATTTTTGAAGATAATATCTTTACATTCCCCACGCCGAAACATAAATTATATGAAATTCCCTCGATAGAAAAAAATCGCAAAGTATGCTCCGAAAATTATTATTTCCACGTCTGTTTCAGTTATTTTACAAGTTATATGTATGAAAAAATTCACAGTGTTTCTTTAAATGCTGTTTTAGACAGCCCCCATGAGATGTTTGCTCTATTTTGAACGAGTCGTGTTTTATTAAACATTTTCACAATTTTCGCTTCAATTTTACCGTTTTAAATATTAGCTCACTCTCTCCAACATTTGTAATTACATTTTTCTCCATCTTCTTCTTTTCGAGCTGGGATGTGGTGCCTTAAGTCAAAAAAGTTAAATTTACAGGAGAGCCAAAACAAATGAATGAATGATAACCAATCGACTAAGAATTATTTAACAGTCTGAAGATGGCTCTAACGAGCTGAAACTGGTTACGGTCAATAAAATGAAGTGGAATAAAATTTTATATTTGTTTTATTATAATATATGATAACTGATAACCAATCGGTTCCGTCGAAAAGAGATACTAGCGAGATCTTGCGGATATGGAGTGGTCGAACTCAAATACAGTTTTCGTTGGGCATTGACAATCAATCACAATCACTTTTTTTTTCAAAGATTAAAAGTAAAAGAGAAAATTTTGACGTACGACTCTTTTCTACGGGGTGTGCGATATAAATGCATTTATGCAAGCTTTCTAAGGCATGCACCGACAAAACTTAAATCAACAAAAGAAAATAATTATCACGAGAATCGCTAAATTAAAAATAAACTTTTTTGAAAATGAAATATTTTCAAGGGGAGCGAGTTAAAGATATTATGGTTTGGAATATCCCTGTCATAAATAAACAATAGTGGCATGCTATTGATAAATTTTATTACTGCAATTTAATGATGTAAAAGATAATCTAAAATTATCGGACATTATATTTTGATAAGAATTGTTTTTGGTGTGTTTTATACGTTGAATTAGTAAGAAATGATTTGAGAATTTCACGTTCAAAAGTATTATCGGCAAGGTATTACCGTTTTATGTACAAGGCTATGATTTTTTGCAAAATCTTAATTTATTTGTAGTTTCTTAAGTACACGTGATGGACCTAGAAGAACCATGTCATCTGCATAATTAATATTATTTGCATATACTCCTTGAACATGGTAACTTATTTTTGTTGACGTTAAGTCTTTGAAATAGTTCACCAGTGTAGTTACCTATTTAATGAAGAGAACGAGAGACATGCTTCCTCGTTGCCTTAAACCGCTTTTCTAATAAAGTGGTTCAAAAACTCCCCAGACCATTTCGCGACATTTTCTTGCTGCGTGTGCCAAATTGAAAGAATCGCTATTATATCTTCCGAAACTGCTCTTTTCCTTAGTTTTTCCCACAGTTTATTTTTACATACATGATCAAACGCTTTGATAATTTATTTATTTATTATGAATTAACGCTGATTAACGACTTTTACATAGGAATTACAATAATTTAAAATGGATAAGTAATGTACATGCTTAAAAAAAAAATGAATGTAGCAAAAAATTAAAAAGCATATATTGAAGTGACAGTATAAAGTAAAAATAGTAAGCTATTTTAAATACAAACATGAAGAAAAAGAAAACCTCATACACATGATTGTGTACAAGATATTATGAACTAAAAAATTACTACGTAAAGTATGTACTGATGCATTTAAAAATTCCAGAAATAAACATTGATGAAGAATATAAACATTCAAAGTATAATAGATTATATTCTAACTGAGAAGCGCTGACAAACAGCTTTAATTAAATAATGGTTGTATGTTGATAATCTTTCAATATTTATCACATCATCAACAACATATGTATATGTATATGCAGGCGATTTATTATGGCATATAATTCAGCATTAGATCCTGTATTGTTACAATGGTAAGGTAATTTGTGACGAACTGATCTACTCGGTACATGAAAACATATTAACGAAAGAAGTTCAGGAGAGTTCAACAATTTATTAACAATTTTAAATAAATAAAATAAATCAGAACAAATTCTTCTTTCTTTTAATGTATCAAGGCCCAGTAGATGTAACAGGGAGAAGTAATTATTGTTTTCAATTGATATTCCCAATTTAAAATTAATGTGACGTAAGAATTTATGTTGGACACGCTCAATATCTAGAAAGGTAGCTTCTTTTCCTTAGTCCTTATAATAGCTGATGGTTTCTTTTAAGAAATATTATTGCCATAGATATTGACAGTGCAGGTTTAAATCCGGACTGATTATCCTCCGTCGATGGTCCGTTACAACCGTTTTTTTTTTCAAATAATCTTACCACGGCGCGCGGCGTTCAAGAATTAAATTTTATAAGTTTAAAGGATCCTAAAATACTTATATCGGCTAGACTAGATATTATGTATACATGATAACGAATAAGCACATCTGGTCATTTTTGTATTGATGGTTGAGTAGCTGACAGCTTTGTCTTAGGATATAATTCCGGAGCCACGCTGGAGTATTATTTTTCTGCTTTGATGTGCCAAAAAGCTTACAATCATTTCGAGCATTCTTTTGCATCCCTTTCCCAATGGTCCCTAGTCCCGCCGCTAAGGGGTCCGCTGGAATGACTTTTTTTGCTACGTGTGTCATTTGTGAGAAAGAGTGAGATGTTACAGTACATCTATCAGCGGTATACCTTTGTCAGCATTTATTATTGTATTGTTTTCTCCACAAAAACTTTGTTTAGAAGTTAAATACTTGTGTTGGTGCTCAGATTTATAACGATATTAGCAGTTAGTTTTGTGTAGTTCAATACAAAGTGATACGTAACTTTTTTAAATTCATGTGTACCTGTATACAAGGCTCATCGAAAAATAATGACAACATTAAAGATAATTGTTATTAAAGAACTATTAGAAGTAATTCAATTGTTTTGATCTTAAAATATGCGGGAAAAGATTTAAAAAAAAAATCGTACCTGAGTTTATTTCTATGTGTGCACCGTTCGTCGCTCTGCAGATGTCTAGTCTGTCTAAGGGGGCTCCTCTATCAATCTAGCCGTTGGGAAAGCGAGAATGCCAACATTTAAAAAAAATTATAGCACCGAAACCTTTTATGTTAAACGTGTAATTCTGTCATTGAAGGCTAGCTGGTGAATGTAAGTTTTGTTTTGGAGGTAGCGTGACCTTGCTATGCGCACGCTAGATGCGTATTAGCCAAGCTCGGCCGCTGGTGCGCCTACGACTCCCGTTCAGTATCGTTGGTAGAGGAACGCCCATTGCCTGACCTCCAAGAAGTCCTAACCTTACCCCTTTGGATTTCTTTTTCTGGGGGTATATTAAAAACATTGTGTACGCAGAAAAGATTCTGGATTTGGATCACCTGCGGGTGCAAATTTCTGCCGCTATCTTGATAGTTACTCCTGAAATGATTGCACGTACATGGCAAGAAGTCGTCTGCAGACTAGTCATCTGTAGAGCGACGAACGGTGCACACATCGAAACATACTCAGGTACGAAAAAAATTATGTTGTTCCGCTCATTTTAAGATAAAAACCATTGAATTACCTCTAACAGTTTTTTTTATAACAGTTATTTTAAATATTGCCATTGTTTTTCGATGACCCTATATTATAATTACGGTTCCATGCCAACTCAGAATGAAACCAACCCAGAACCACCTCAGAAAGGTCATTAAAAGATAAGAAAAAATAATTTTAAAATAGCCGGTAACCCTAACCTAACTTAACCTATTTAACCATTTTTTTATATTTTTTTTTTCATCACTCTTGATGACCTTTCTGAGGTGGTTCTGAGTTGGTTTCATTTTGAGTTGGCCGGTCACCTATATTTATGTACATGTTACCGGTGAAGCACACAAACAGGCTCTGTGTAAGTAAGGAATAAAAAAAAAATTCCAACCTTTTCCTGGCATTTTCCCGGAATACCTCTTCGAATCATATCACGTGCAATAAACCATTACTAATGTTTGGTGAATCTTATTAATTGTTTTTAAAATACATTAGTTAATAATTAATATTATAATTGAATGTTGTAAAAGAAAATAACGTGTATGTATATTTATATTCCTAAGCAATGCTGACAGTTTTTCAATGTCATCTAGTGTGCGCGTAGCAAGGTCACGCTACCTCCAAAACAAAACTTACATTCACCAGTTAGCCTATCTCTAGAATATTCAGGAGTTGGTCATTAAATATTACTTGGTATTATTTAATTCCATTGATCCCTCTGTATCTGTAGGCATTTTGACATTCTTTGAATGCCTGAATACGCACATCGCCAGTAACAAAAACGTGGTAGACATTTTGTAAAAAAAGAACATATATTATACTTGTTTTGTTCTCCGTGTACAAAGATAAAATCTGTATGTTTATTAGAATATTATTCGTATCAGTTTATATTCCAGCCTGTCTGCGCCCGCGCCAGGTCCTACAATTCGTTTACTCCCTTGTTCACTTTTATTAATATTGTGTTCGTCAAAGGAAAGCAATATTGCTGTAACCGCCACTAAACCACGAAAATACTTTGTACAAGATGATATTTTTGCTATTGGGTTAAAAGTAGCGATTTTTTTGTATATTTGGAGAGGTTTTTGAATGTGGTTACAAACATTAAATTTTATTTTTCTTTTGCATTAGTAGGTATTGCTTTTCTGTGACATTACTTGAATGTTAATGGAACAAAAGTAATTTGTAACAACCATCGTGGTCGTGATGAAGCCGAATATATTATTTTATAATCAGCGTAATTTCGTTTTACAATTATATTATACAAGTGGTTACTATCCAAGTACCCGGCTTTGCCAGAGTTTGAACAATTTGGGACAATTGAACCACAATGGAACAAGCAAATGGGCGTCTTGTCTTTTTGATAGTTTATTTCAAAGCTTTATCGTAATCTGAATTATAAAAAAAACCACTATCTTATTTACTTTATAATTATTTAAAAAAAATACTACATGATATATGTTATGTCTAATTCATATCAATTTCTTATAATTAAATTATAATATGTAAATGAAATCCTCAGCACGGGAGATCCCAGTGAGGATATCATTATCTCTACTGTTACTAAGAAATGAAGACAATAAATCATTATTATTATTATTATTATTATTTATTCTAAAGAATATGACATTTCAGCTAGAAATTGTCGAGTTGACCTAAAATTTATAAATATAAAAAGTTGTGCAACTTTAATGACGACAAAGAGATTTTTGCTTTATATTCGATATCGTCCACATCTTTATCGTGTCTTTAATGATTTTACTAGCGCAGACCGTGAAAAACCACTTAATAATATAATTGTGTAGCAAGTATTTTTAAAATATTTGCCTTGCAAAAAATAATTACAGACCATCAGAAATTTACCATTAAAATAAACAGATTTAGATCTGTCAAAAATGGACACATTTCAAACCCAGAATCATAATTTACTAGCTGTTAAAAACCCGCTCTGCAGGTTTTTCTGCTAGGCCCTGCGGGCGGCTTTTGGTTCGGTTTCGCCTAGTTAGTGTTGGTGACCATTTTATTGATCCAGTACGAAATGATTCCAAAAACAGCCCGTTCCTCAGATCCACTGTAGCTAGTCACCGGGACAAAGTAACCGAGACAGAGCAATGACGTCACTTTCGTATGTAAAGTCACTTGATACAACATGTATTTACCGTCAATTTTTTCATATCCGAAGAGATACCACATATTCACAAATTCGTAGCAGTTATACTTAGGGGGGAGACGTCCCCATCCGACCTGCTGACGGAAGTAGCGACATCTTGTGTCGAATTCATGAATTCGAAACCGAATTATAACAGTTGCTTTGTGTAAAATTCGACGTACACAGATGTTATTTGTGGCGCGGCGCGTAGGTATGGCGTGGCGTCCGATTAACATAAAATATATTCGGTACCTATTTTATCGCTTATCTGATAATGATTTAATAATATTCATCAGTTACAATTTTGAAAATTAAAAGTTCATTTAGCTAACGGTGAGACGGTGGAATATTTCACATCACCCACGCACCGACAACCAAAAATAATACGTTAATAATAATTTTGATTTTCGTATAGGTACTTTTTATTGAGTCATGTCGTGAGATATTTCATATATATGAATAAAATTAAAAACTCTAATCTTTTCACAGACCAAAAGGATGCCTTTGTATTTTTGTTGCGCGTTGTTTCAGCTTTTTGCTAATTAATTGCGCTACCTCTAAACAATTCCAATATTCCAAGAGTTCAGCGAATTTGTTTTCTTCCATTCAATTTATTCAAACTAATTCGTTAAAAAAATGGTAGTACCTTCCTGTGTGTAAATAAATTTTGTCTTCTTTTTACTTGTTGCAATTAAATGTAAAAGCATTTAGGCTGAATGCGAATGATTAAAGATAGCCGTTCATTTTCAAACATTGAACGAAACCTTCAATTTAACCTAAAATAGGCATTTATCGCTAAAGGTACATTTTTCAATACATATTTTTAGAGTTGGACATAACCTGTTACAATGGGCAAACCTGTAATGAGATAGAATTTTTAATAAATGAAACAATATAATATCTTTTTTGACTTGACATTTACATAACAGTGGGTGGGTGGTAAAGGAGATGTACCGAATATGGAATAGCTTAGGTAAAAAAATCTAATTAATTATAATTGAATCGTTTATTAAGTATTGTACATTGAAATCTTTGGAAATATAGTTACGGAACTTAAAATGTCAATGAAATATTAAAAGAACCACACAAACGTCTTAATTTTAAACGAAAGGTAAAACAATAGAAAAACCGATATAAAAAAGTGCTCCTATTATGGGATACACTGATTTTTTTTAAATTTTGCATGCAATAATCACAAAAAAACAATATTATCGGTTCCCGAACACTCAAAATGGCATCAATGGCAGCAGGCTAAACATTAGATCCACTCTTCGCCTCTGATATCCCACGGTCTTCGATTTTACAGCTTCCATGACTTTTATCATTTTTTTTTGTCCCACGTCTTCCGCTGTTTCTTCTACGACATTGTTTCACACTTTTTCGACTACGACAGGCCAAAATACAACCTGGAATAGCGAAAAGATATTTAGTTCTACTAGAATTCCATTTTGGAAACACTCTTCCTAATATGAGATAGTATTTATTTATTTATTTACGCCCATTTAGGCTTTTACATACATAATATATACACTTAACAATATTTACGAAATTACTAGTAAATAGTGCAGGAAATGACTGTTTACAACACTTGCACATAAACAAATATAAAGCAAAAATACTACTGAATTTGATCCACACAGTATGCAGGCACAAAATAAAAAAAAAAATTAAAAAAAATACAAAAATAGCTTCTCTCCTTCAGCCGACAAAACACCACCAATATGCTAGTCAATTCGAACAGTTTCATCAACACATTCCCCTACTTGATGAAAAAAACTTCAATAAGGTATGCTTATATATTAAAATTGATGTATTAAATATATCAACAACATCGGAGTATTTGTTTCTAAGCTGTTTTAATTAAATCGGAAATGATTCTACGATCAGATAATTTTATTAAATTTAATGAACGAAGTAGGTTATCGTAATTTAGGCATTCACTAGGAATGCCCATTTTAAAATTTACATATCTTAAAAATTTATTTTGGATTCTTTCAATCGCATGTGAATGAACCTCATAATTTGGGGACCAGACCGTGGAATTGTATTCTATATGACTCCTTACTAGTGACATATATAAAGTTTTTACAGTATTGACATTATTAAAATCACTAGATACCCTTAAAATAAATCCCAACATTTTCAAAGCTTTATTGGTTATTATTTCTATATGCTTGATAAAGTTGAGTTTCGTGTCAAACCAAATCCCAAGTCATTAATTTCCGAGACCGATACTAACGACATATTGTTAATGGAATAATCGAAAAATATAGGATTTTTTATTCGATAAAACCTCATAATTTGACCTTTGCTTGTGTTAAGTTGCAAGCGATTATCATGACACCATATATAATGAATCTCAACAAGTTATTTGACAATATATGGCAATCATTAATGTTTCTGATTGCTTTGAATAATTTCAGGTCGTCTGCAAACATTAATACTTGAACATCATTGAAAATATATAACACATCATTAACAAATAATAAAAACAAGATTGAACCTAAATGTGACCCCTGGGGAACACCACTCGTAGCAGTGAATTTGTATGAAAATGTATCATCAATTTTAACAGCCAGTAATCTGTTGACCAAGTAGCTGTTAAACTACTTATATAGTGAACCACCAATACCGAATTTATGCAGTTTATTCAGCAATAACTCATGATTAACTTTATCGAAAGCCTTACTAAAATCGGTATAAATAGAGTCAACTTGACATTTACTAGACATAGAATCAGATATATAGTTTTGATATGTTAACACGTTAGTGAGGGTAGATATTCCAGCAGAGAAACCATGTTGTTTAGGAGAAATGACGTGATTTAATTGGAAAATATTTTTTTAAGAAGAATTTTTTCAAAAACTTTAGGAATTGTTGATAAAAGGCACTGTCAAAGTCTGTAGTTAATCACCTCATATTTATCACCTTTTTTAAAAATAGGCGTAAGGAAGCTGAATTTCCATTTAGTAGGAAAACATCCTGTTCGTAAAGACTGATTAAACAACAAATATAAAGGATACGCCTGATTGGTAGCACAATTATTCAAAAATACAGGAGGTATTTTATCTTGTCCACCGCTTTTGCTTTGATCTAGTAATTTTAGTTCAGTCAGAATATCATTATACTCTATGTGGATAGATGATAAATTAAGATTATGATCAGTGGTAAATTTTGATGCATGCAGAAACTGTTGTATAACATTTATAAACGCTTTTAAAAAAATCAGCAAAAAGGTCAGCGATACTTTGAGTGTCTTTGGCCTTTTTACCTGCATATTCCAAGTTGGCGGGTATACCAAAGTTGTCATTTTTCGTTGATTTTGCATAGTTCCAGAAAGACTTTACATTATGATTTATTGAAGTTTCAACATTATTAATAAAAGAATTGTAGCATATTTTTGATAAGATTTTGCAATCTTTTCTAACGTTTTTAAATTCAATATAATTTGATAAAGACCTATCTTCTTTATATTTCTTATGTAAAACTTTTTTAAGGGCAGTTAATTGAACAAGTTCTTTATTGAACCATCTCGGATATTTCGATTCTTTAAAATGAATGAGTGGGATGAGATCTGAAATAATTTTATTCAGTAAATAATAAAATGATTCACTATTTTGATTAATATCACCTTCTTTAAGAAATGACCAATCTTCCTTGTGGAAACGATCATTTATGTCCCGATAGTTCGCATTTTTAAAGTTAAATGTAGGAGTTGAAATTTTTTGATTGTCTTCTTTATTACAAGGGATAAGTATTGCTAGTGGGGGATCGTGGTTGTCTATCGGAAGAATAGACTCCAATGATTCATTTATTATTACGTTGCTCTCATTTGACAAAACTAGATCAAGAACACGATTATTAGTATTACGTACGTGGTTAAATTGAGATAAATTAATAAGTAAAGACATATCTAGAATTTCTCGTTCGCAGGCGGTTGCTGATATTGAATTAAAGTTACTGTCTAAAACGTTGAAATTGCAAATTAGGTAGGTTATAATCACCGCAAATAATTAATTTATAATTTGGGTATTTTGTTATTACTAACTCAACATCTTCACAGTGTTTTTTATAGATTGATATGTTGAAATTCGGAGGGATATAAACAGTTCCAATAATAGTTTTCTTAAAATCACCACTTAACAATACGAATATTTGTTCCAAATCAGTATTTTTTATTTTAAGTATTTTCGAAGTAATGTGTTTGCGGACCGCTACCAGGACTCCACCTCCTCTTGTATTGGAGCTAGTATTCTGACTCCGGTCTGCTCGGTGGACATGGTGACTATGTAGTCCAAGCTCCGCTGAGAAGATCAATGATGTTAGCCAGGTTTCAGTGAGTATGATGACATCGTTTGAGAGAGATGGAGCATTTACTCTAAACTCCTTTAGTTTTGTTCTGATGCCTGTTATAATGTAATCGTATTTTTGTTTCATATCATAGTGTTTCCATACAAACGAAGTATTGAAAATCTGTAAGGCGCAGATGCCAATCAAATACTTCATCTCACCTCCGCTCACCCCAAATCAACTTTGATTCGAATGGAACCTTGGACGCCAATCTTCGACTATACAGTCGAAGAATGTCAATCTGCGGCAAGCATGAGACTCACCCTTCACGGCGTGGGCATTCCTAATGTATCATCCCTGGAAAGGAGTGGGGTGTTGGGCTATTGCCATTAAAACCCACTTTTAAATGAACATAAGCATAGTATATTGTTTAAAGGAATAACTGTTAATAAATGACATATAAAAAGGACTCACCCGGGACCTTGAATCAACCTAATTCTAACTATCTACCAATTTACCCCCCCCCCGGACTGCAGCTGCGAGTTGGAGGCCCTTGTGGCCTCTCCCGGAGACGCCTGGTGTGAATTTCTACCGATTGGGAGGCCCAAACTCTCTCCATCAATCGGTAAAACTCCGCTCGACTGTGGCAGGCGGAATCCTATGACCCTCCGCGGGATGCCGATCCTCCTGCTTCCTCTCCTGGCCTCGGCTCTGGAGCCGAACGATCACCGATGTAGGGATTGCAATCCCGCAGCTAATTCAATCCCGCGGGATTGATATGCGGGATTGCTCAATCCCGCGCGGATCCCGCGGGATCCCGCATCTTTGAAATAATGTTATAAGTTTTAAAATCAAATTGAAACTACAGATTTTATAAGTTATAAGATAAATTTGAAACTACAGATTTTTTGGTAAAAATCAACTTTTATTTAACATTTCTTACATTAAGCAACAGAAATTAATTCTTTTGTATTAATTAAGTTTTCTATTAACTAAATAATTAGTAATCTGTTTTCTTAGATTCATCTTTAAATAATTGGCATCATTTAATAGTTTTGTTTAATTTTACACTTACTCCTAACAGTTTTATATTTTTAATTCAGTCTTATTCATATAATGACTAATAATTTTTTTTTTTTCTTTTTTTTTTTAAAAAGAAAGACAAACATTCCCGGGTTACGAATAACCCAACAATGTTTGAAAATCTCCTACTACCACCACAGAAAGCCGAAAATGTTGCTTGTGTTGTGATGGAGGATTTAGCCAGCCGAGGAATCGAACACGCGACGCTCGGGTGGGACCCAAGCGCTATGCCCACTCAACCACTGACCAGTCAATCAAATCACAACTTTCTCTTAGATGCTACTATTATTACTATAATCTGTACTACTATCCTTTTCCAACATAAACTTCACATTCCAAAAGCAACCTCAATTAAAGTAAAACCAGGGCCTCCACACAAAAAAACATTAAACATACCGATAACTCATACCTCATACGGGCAAAGAAACTTTAAGTACTACGCAACCAAACTATATAACTACATGCCCACCACACTGAAGCAACTACTAACTACAAAGACATTCACAAAAAATATATCAAAGACTAATCCTCTAGTGGCCGGCGACTAGCGCCACTAGCGGTTGGCGGCAGGCGGGCTATCTTGTGCTAAACGGTAACATTGCGCTCGTGCTACTCTTGATTTACGCGAAAGTTTTAGCGCCAAATTTTTAACTTGCAGTATCCGCGGATCCGCGTTTTGAAGGTGCGGGATTGCGGGATTAATAAAAGCTGCGGGATCCCGCGGGATTGCGGGATCCCGCTTTGCGGGATTGCAATCCCTACACCGATGGTG
Source organism: Limnephilus marmoratus (assembly GCA_917880885.1). Classification (NCBI taxonomy): domain Eukaryota; kingdom Metazoa; phylum Arthropoda; class Insecta; order Trichoptera; family Limnephilidae; genus Limnephilus; species Limnephilus marmoratus. The sequence continues at coordinate 56,558,368 of OU862912.1, read as the reverse complement.
GGGACCCATGAACCTCTCCTGACTATCGGTCCTATTGCAAATGGTGGCGACACTCTTACTCCTTTACGGCGCGAGTTCTCCAAAAATGGCGAGCACCACGGGATTGTCGGCCGCGGGAAAATGATTATTGCCAGCGTACACTACTTGTTACCGACAGGATGGCTCTGCTCACTCCCGATTACTCTTTGTGAGCCCCGGCCACAATAACATGCCGCCGAATTATTCCCGACTCGATTAAACACGATCTCACTCGCGATTTTTGAGGGTTTTTCTTTGAAAACCATTAATAAGATTTCACTAAAAATCCATTGTCGCCCGCGTATACTTTCTTAAATTCTTTTTCGTACAATTAGCTCATTTTACTCGCAATGTGTGACTCGTCGATTCCAAAGCGGGCCGCTCTTCTCGCTTCGAAATCAAAGTGTGCGGACCCGGAACAACGCCCTCTCGCGCCTCGCCTAGACACCAAAAATCCTGAGAGTGTCGCCAACATTATCATTTTTTTAAAGTACTTGACGGAATAATACATTTTTAAGAATTGCTTCATAACAATACCCCCCTTCCCTCGAAAATGTTTGCCCTCAAACAATATTGAAAAACACCTATATAAACCTATACTGGCTAGACTGGTCCCGAGGAGTAACAAAAACAAACATTCAACCTTTATAAATGAGCATCATAATTTGGAAAATAAAACTTATTTACTAACGGATAACAAAACTTACGAAGAATGGGTGTGCCGCAGCTCCAATCGCACCCATCGAGCGTGTAGCCGAATGGTTGAGCCTGCGATGCAGCCATTCTCGAACTTAAAGATAATTTAAGATAAAAGTAGCTTAATTACAAATTTAAGCAGATGTTACGTGAACGGAGTCAGCAAGCACCCACAGTATTGGAATACCGGGTGATGAGAAATTGACGAATGTCGAAGACTGCCGTTAGCGTTACATCTACAACAGAAAACATATTTGAACATAAATTGTATGAAAACTTATAGGTATAAAAATAAATATATTTAATCTCCTTCTCAACACATCTATACAACTTAGCATTAAAGCTTCACTGACCCATAAATAGGGTGATTAGGCCAATCAGGCATCACTTTTTCTTTATTATTAGGGAGGCAAGCCAACCCTCACTTTTCACTGAGTCTACTTCTCCGTTGGAGATAACAGCACACTTTGAATAAACTCTATCTATTCTAACTAACTCGGTCCTTGGGTGAATAATATTTAACCAACAACAATTATACATTGTAAAGGTAATTTTAAAAGTGTACAACCACCGCATCGGATGGTGCCAAATAATTTTTTTTTTTTTTAGTATACAACCAACGCATCGGATGGTGCCAAATAATTTTTTTATAGTATACAACCAACGCATCGGATGGTGCCAAATAATTTTTTAATAGTATACAACCAACTGTTTTAGAAGGTGTGATTTGTTAATAGATGTGCAGCTATATTATAGTGCAGTCATTTAATATACGTTCATCTGTGTAGAAGACGTTTCAGTAATTACAGAACAATATTTTAAGGCTTTCCCTATAAACCGTTGTTCATCCATATCGTACAAAATATCAATGGTACAAGTCTCTTAGGACAATACTAATAGTATACATTTTAATTCTGTACAAATATATATATAACTATTTCCAACATTGGCTTAAAATGTGGAAGGATATTTAGAACCACATCGTCCCACATTATAAGTTTTCTAAAATCTTATAAATAAAGAGTACATAACCAGTGTCAAAACATTTTTTTTTTTGTATTATAAAGTGTTAATAGAATTAAAACGCTTTTTCAAAAGTAGAGGCTTAGCTGATACAGCCCATGTTTAAAGAGTAAAAATAATAGTTAAATATTTTACTATGAAAACAAAACAAAAATTGTATTTACTCCCAAGTTTAGTAATAAGTTATGTAACCTTAATGATGAAACCAAGTCTAATAGTGTCAATGCACTCCAGGTGAATAACTAAATTCTTTATTTCGAATCCACTTTGAAAACAAAGAGTTACTACACTGGTATCTCTGTATTTACTAAGTAAGTACAAACATAAAAAAAAAACGGCATATAACATCTATGCACATAGTTAAAAATGATATACATGAAATACACGGAGATAGAGAGCGGATATGTCCGTGCATCCCATGATACAAAACTTACAACTAACAGAAAGAAAGTATGCCTGAAACACACGGAGATAGAGAGCGGACAAGTCCGTGTATCTCAGGATACAAAACTTACAACTAACAGAAAGAAAGTATGCCTGAAACACACGGAGATAGAGAGCGGACAAGTCCGTGTATCTCAGGATACAAAACTTACAACTAACAAAACCTAAATAAATTCATCTGTTAAGCCGACATCCGAATTTGCGTCTGTTTTATCTTTAATACTATCGACAATTTATACATACACTCGCAGATATATAGTTTTAAATACATTCTCAACTCGAGCATTAGCACCAGAGTTGAGGATGTTATTGTAAGGAAACAAACCAGCATATCATTACCAACATCAAACTTATAAAACACCCCCCGCGAAGTAAATAACCCATTTCCGTAGAAATGAACCTATGACAGGAGAAAAGACTGTCAGCATGTCGGGTCGTTTCAACTCGGTTGATCAGGCCGGGTTAAAACTCCCAAGCATCAAATATTAACTAACAGATATGATAATTTGCAGTACTCGGTAGGGATGGCCAGACCCTCCGAAGTATTGCCACAATAAGACTATACCGGTATATTATTTGATTTTACTATATCTTTCACATGAAAATCACCCGCAACTTTTCCGTTTAAGTCTGCAAGTGTATAAATTAAGTTGGATTTTTTCTTTACTACCACGTTCTGAACAAACCGGGGTGCCAATTTTTGTGCAAAATAATTCAATGCGTTAGATTGCGCAAAATTCCTCCGCCACACCACATCACCAACCTGATAGGTAATGTGTTTTCTGCGCAGGTTGTAATGGTCAGCTCCTTTTTGAAAAGCTTTAAGAAGAGCATTCGAGACTTGCTCATAAACCGACGACAACTCTTCCAATTTCTGTGCATAAACTTTAGGTTGAGCACCAATTTGCGAACTGGTTTCCTCATCCGCTATTGGATTACGGTGCAGATCACCGTCTAGTATCTGCTCCCGACCATGCATCAGAAAATAAGGTGTATAACCTGTAGCGCAGTTTACCGTGTTATTCATCGCTGATTGAACTTGCGGAAGAAATTTAGACCAGTTTCGGTGGTCTGATTCAACTAAGATGGATAACGCCGTGCCCAGGGTTTGATTATAACGTTCGACTACGTTGTTTTGAGGCGTATAAGATGAATTGTAAAATGGTGGCGGCATGTTATAACTATTAAGTAATTCTTTAAATTCTTTCGAAACAAATTGACGACCATTATCACAGACGATAGTTCGTGGTACGCCGTGAACAAGAAAGATGTTTTCTTCTAAGATTTTTATTATGCTTCTCGCGGTGCCATTGCGCAGCGGAAATAGCCATGTAAATTTAGAAAAAACGTCTACACATGATAGGATTACGGTAAAACCTGAGTAACTCCTAGGTAAAGGACCTACTAAATCTATCGACAACATTTGCATGGGTCTTGTGACCTTTTTTGGGTTTGAGGAGATTCCGTTAGGTGGGGCTGTACTTATTTTGTGGGCCTTACAGACTGTACAACGATTAACAAATTGCTTAACATCCTTGTACATATTAGGCCAATAGTAACGCAATTGCACCTTTTTGTAGGTTTTGAATACCCCAGGATGACAAGCTCGCGAAGATTCGTGTAAATTAGATAGAATTGCCTGTCTACCTTCTTGCGGAACTACTTTTTTCCAGGCAGTATCCTCGCACAGAGCTAGACGAGTCTTTGTGTGTCGGAACAATTCATTATTACGTATTTGAAAGTTCTGGAATCGTTGTGGGAATTCTTTGCATCCTTTCCAAGCTTTCAAATACCACGTATCCTTTGTATTATCAATGTCCACACCTGATAATACGGCAAGGTCCATTCGTGAGAGTACGTCTGGAACAACATGCTGTGTCCCTTTGCGATGAACAACGTCAAAAGAAAATTGCGAAAGGCGAGAGCTCCACCGTGCAAGACGGCCACTAGGGTTAGACAAGGACCCTAGCCATTTCAAGCTTGAGTGGTCAGTAACTACCGTAAAATGAGCTCCTTCAATGTAGGGTCTAAAGTGCGTTACTGAATCCAGCACTGCCAAAAGTTCACGCTCCGTAATTCCGTAGTTGCGTTCGTGAGTGTTAAGGCAACGTGAATAGTACGCAATCGGGTGTTCGGCACCGTCTATATTCTGTATTAGGACACCCCCCACTCCTACGGAGCTTGCGTCGCAATGTATCGCGAACGGTTCTGAAAAGTTTGGGCAGCTTAAAACCGGAGCACTTATAAGGGCTTGTTTTAAATCGTTAAAAGCTTTTTCAGCTTCTGGTGTCCATTTGAAGTTACTGACACCGTTCTTTGAACCAGTAAGCTTCGTCAATGGAGCGGCTATACTCGAGAAGCCTTTGATAAAACGTCTAAAATACCCTGAAAGGCCAAGGAAAGCTCGGATTCCTTTCGCGTTTTTTGGAATTGGAAAATCCTTTATGCTTTCAATTTTCACCGGATCTGTGCGAAGTCCCTGTGAATCTACTAAGTATCCCAAGTACTTAAGCTCTGATCTACAGAACTCAGATTTTTTTTGATTTATAGTGAGGCCCGCATCTCTCAGTCTTTCAAAAACTTTGTTAAGTAGTTTAATGTGAGAATCAAAATCCTCCGAAATTAAAATTAAATCGTCTAGATAACAGAAGGCGTTATCATCAAATTCTGGTCCAAACAAGGCGTCAGCCAGTCTTTGGAGTTCACTGGGTGCATTTTTTAACCCAAACGGCATACGAGTAAATTCGAAGAGTCCACGGCCCGGAACGACGAATGCTGTTTTCTCGCAGGAGTCTTTATCCAGCGCTACCTGCCAAAACGCCTTACTCAAATCTATTGAAGATACGTATCTTGCGCCACCCAGTTTGTCTAAGATCCGTGCGATATGAGGTAATGGGTAACTGTCTCTGATCGTTACGTTATTTAATTTTCTGGAGTCGAGGCAAAATCTCCCCGTACCATCCTTCTTTTGTACTATAATCACGGGACTAGACCAAGGCGATCGAGAGGGGCGGATTACTCCTAAACTGAGCATCTCGTCCACTTCCGCGTCGAGTTGACGTTGTCTAGCCGGAGACAGAGGATAGTAGCGCTGCTTAATCGGAGGACCAGTTGTAATGATTTTATGCTTCACTAAATGTGTTAAACCCAAACCTTTTTTTTCATAGGAAATAGAGTCAAATTTACTAACAATTTTCGAAAGAGCTCTGCTTTCGGAAACCGATAATGAAGAAGCAGGGCGAATTGCTCGTAATTCATTAATGTGACCCGCATGGTCAGGTTCGTGCACGTCTGGAAACAGTTCCGGTGCGATTCGAAACTGCTTCCAAAAGTTGACCCCCAAAATAAAATTAGGTGATAATGATGGAATGACGTAAAAGACAACCTGCCTTGTGATTGTATTGTACGTCACCGGCAAAGTTATAGTACCCAGAACAGACTGACTCGAGCCGTCAGCTGTTGTAACGCTATAATCTACTTTAACTAATTCTACTCCTAAATCTAAAAATATCTTATAACTACCCCCCCCCCTAAACATGACAAAGAAGCACCACTGTCTAGCAATGCTTTATAATTATTATTTAGAACAAAAATGTCGGCATAAGGACGCTCATCCTCTGTACTATCCTTCTCCTGTGGCAGTGCGTCCACCGCTTGAGGAGACGGGCTAGAAAGGAATTGTTGCACTAGGCGGAGCCAACGCTTCCACTCCCTCTTTCTTTGTGCACAAGAAGGGGCGCGGTAAGATTGACTCGTTTCTAGTTTTTTGGATCTTTAGTATATTTCTTATTGTTAATACTACTAACATGTGGTTTCCTATTATCGCTATCTTTTTTCCAACAATTTGTTATTGAATGACCTTTGATTTTGCAGTAAGTACAAACAAGAGATTTATTTTGTTGATTTATTGTATCCTGTTTAGAAAAATTATTCATATTGTTCGCCGTAGGTTTAGAATTCCTTTTTACGCACCAGATTTAAATGTCCGGGTTAAATTTTCCCCCCCACAAAAAAATAAAAAAAAAAAAAGAAGGAAAAACTAAACCCTTTCATACACTTCCCCAAATGATCATCTAGTGAATCCACGCTATGCAATTGCACTATATAAGTATTATAAATACAAAACAATACAAGAACAACATGTCAACCTACTAGAGACCAAATGGGAATAAATTATGGAATTCCTAGAAGGGTTAAAATTATTATTATTGTTATTATTATTGAATGTCTTGTAATTGTTTGTATTATTGAAAGGCTTATTGTAACTATTGGAGAACGAATTAATTTTTTTAAAGTTACCGGACTTATATTGAGTGTCTACTAATTTTGGAATTGCTGAGGACGTTGAGGCCTCAGTGTACGACTCGAGTTTAGCAGCGCACCTCGTAAGTTCCTCAAACGAACTAAAATCTCTGGATGACATCAAGTTAGCATACATAGGCAACAATGCTTTCATGGCTATCCGCAAAAGTTTAACCTCAGGAATTTTACAATCCAATTTATTGTTAAGCGCTTTAAGTCTCAAAGTGAATTCTAAAACTGACATTCCCTTGGGCTGTTTATAATTTAGAATCTCATTTTCCAGATCTAATTGCCTATCCTGTCCCTCAAATTGTTTTATTAATAAGCTGGATAGGTCATCCCATTCTAAGTCTGGACTATAAATTGACCTATACCATAGAAGTGCTAACCCGTCTAAAATTTCACTGAAAGATTTAACTAAGTCTTTATGAGAAATGTTGCGTGTCCTACAACGCTCTTCGACCAAAAGCAGAAAATCTCTCACGCAGCTTTTACCATCGTACTTGACATCCCAATTTGTAAGCCCCCGCGATGATGAGTCTTTATAAATAACCTTGGTATGTTTAATAACCGTGACCTTCTCCTCTGTTTCATTGTCAGAATCTAGATCCGAATCACTTTCCTCCAGAACCACATTTAATGATTTCTTCATAGTTTTGTTATAGGCGCGCGCTCGTGAACGCAACGCTTGGGCGGTGCCCTCCGGTTCGATGGATCGTGAAGTTAATTCCTTTATAAGATCATCCTTGGATGCATTATTTACATTTGGAATCGGAGTAGACATTGTAACGGTAATGTAAAAAGCTTGACACGAAAATACAATTGAAAAAATCTGTAAGGCGCAGATGCCAATCAAATACTTCATCTCACCTCCGCTCACCCCAAATCAACTTTGATTCGAATGGAACCTTGGACGCCAATCTTCGACTATACAGTCGAAGAATGTCAATCTGCGGCAAGCATGAGACTCACCCTTCACGGCGTGGGCATTCCTAATGTATCATCCCTGGAAAGGAGTGGGGTGTTGGGCTATTGCCATTAAAACCCACTTTTAAATGAACATAAGCATAGTATATTGTTTAAAGGAATAACTGTTAATAAATGACATATAAAAAGGACTCACCCGGGACCTTGAATCAACCTAATTCTAACTATCTACCAATTTACCCCCCCCCCGGACTGCAGCTGCGAGTTGGAGGCCCTTGTGGCCTCTCCCGGAGACGCCTGGTGTGAATTTCTACCGATTGGGAGGCCCAAACTCTCTCCATCAATCGGTAAAACTCCGCTCGACTGTGGCAGGCGGAATCCTATGACCCTCCGCGGGATGCCGATCCTCCTGCTTCCTCTCCTGGCCTCGGCTCTGGAGCCGAACGATCACCGATGGTGGGGACCCATGAACCTCTCCTGACTATCGGTCCTATTGCAAATGGTGGCGACACTCTTACTCCTTTACGGCGCGAGTTCTCCAAAAATGGCGAGCACCACGGGATTGTCGGCCGCGGGAAAATGATTATTGCCAGCGTACACTACTTGTTACCGACAGGATGGCTCTGCTCACTCCCGATTACTCTTTGTGAGCCCCGGCCACAATAACATGCCGCCGAATTATTCCCGACTCGATTAAACATGATCTCACTCGCGATTTTTGAGGGTTTTTCTTTGAAAACCATTAATAAGATTTCACTAAAAATCCATTGTCGCCCGCGTATACTTTCTTAAATTCTTTTTCGTACAATTAGCTCATTTTACTCGCAATGTGTGACTCGTCGATTCCAAAGCGGGCCGCTCTTCTCGCTTCGAAATCAAAGTGTGCGGACCCGGAACAACGCCCTCTCGCGCCTCGCCTAGACACCAAAAATCCTGAGAGTGTCGCCAACATTATCATTTTTTTAAAGTACTTGACGGAATAATACATTTTTAAGAATTGCTTCATAACATGCCCCTGACGTTCTGGTAGTATATGAAGCGTTTATATGGCTGGAGTTTTTTGGTTGAACATTGACAATTTTAGGTGAGTTATTAATATATTTTATGGTTAAATTATTTTCTCCCTTATTTTTCCGGTTTTCTAACTCCTTCCAAACATTTTGAATTTCTTGGCGCTGAACCCACGTTAAGTCTTTTTTGGTTTTAATAGTGACATTTTGGTAATCTATCGCCTTTTTTGTTTGAACCAGTTTCACTTGATGTTGGTCTGACAGTTCAATCTTGATCGGACGTGTTTTATCCATTTCTTTTTTACCTAAACGGAACATTTTTATTTCAGAGGTATCAACATTTTCAACTTTGTTTAGGATACTCAAAACTTTGTTCCTATCCTCCCTCATGCAGTCAGTTTGAGTACCAGCTGGGCACTCGGGTACATTAAACATTATAATATTCTTGGATCGTAACTTTCTCTCCTCGATTTCCGCTAATGTTTCGCAAATTCCAGGTAGGTCTTGGATGGTGTTAGGTAGAGGTTGGACCTGGGGCGGGTTCTGTTGTGAGATATTTGTATAGGCCTTCAGCTCTCCTTCTAGGAAGCCTACTTTCGCACCAACTACACTAATATTACCCAAAAGTTCAGAAAGTTTAGGAGTTAATTTGGCCATTTGTCCTTTGGTAAATTTATTAGATGGATCCATAATGGTACTGTTCAAAGAGTTTATTATATTACTTGCCATCGTAATAAAGTGGTAGGGATCACACGAATCCATAATTAGCAGTTGTTCTAAGTAGAAATATAATATAAGAAAAAGTTTAGCCGCCCTGGATCACGTACTCAGAATAGTATGCGTAGATGTGAAGATGACGTTTCGTACACACACACTAGAAGCAAGTGCGAATTGACAGTTCTGATGGCAGATTTATAATTATTTTGTTTTTGATTATCTTTTAACTGTGAGATTGGAATTACTTAAAATTCTATCACTACACTAAAACTCGATTTGCACTTATAATTTAGTATTTCCTATGCGCACAGGTATAAAATTAAGTACTTTAAATTATGTTTTAAACTGGAGCAGAAACAAAACCGTGCATTCCATATTAGGGTCATCAAGAAATGCCATAATAATAATAATAATAATAAATTTGGACAACTTATATAGCGCTGTTTTTGCGAAAAATCGCCTCAAAAGCCATATTAGGAACAAGATCAATAACAAATAATAATAATATTTGGATGATTTATATAGCGCCTTTTTTGTGAAAAATCACCGCAAGGGCACAATACAAACAAATATATTCGTAGAATAAAATCTACTTGAATTTAACTTCAAATTATTATGAAAACATAAAATTTAAATAATAATATTGTCTATCAGTGAAAGATTAACAATTTTGTGGAGAAAAAATTAAGTGAAACTTACGTAAATATATAATCGGTGAGTCACAAAAACTTAATCACTCTCTCAGGTGAGTGTGGTGTGGTCGGCGTCAGAACGAGTCCTGAATATTCAAGGTCGGTATGTGGGTAATCGGGAAGGCTGGGTTACAGAGGCTGTTCTCACGTAAATTTTGAGAAACACCACCATCTCATATTAGGAACGTATGCCGTATTCGGTACATTTCCTCTACAATGTATTTTATCACTAAGTGTTGTGGTAGGGGTGTGGGCATGGCAAGGGATTAATGAAGAGTGGGTGGGGGGAAAGGAACGGACATTGAATGGGAACATATACGAGATTGGTCTATAAGATAATAAAGTCATTATATTTTTGCCCTGAGGAAGAAACGGTCGTTCCGAAACCGGTCGGCGTTAAAATAAGTGGTTCTAACGAAGATATTTTGTTTCATTTATTTATAATGGATAACCACAAAGTTATAGCTCCATTTAAAAGTATAGAATGTTTAATTTAGGTTAGGTACTGGATGCATTTTGCCGACGATTTTTCTGTAATAAATATAGCGCATATTTTCTTACATAACAATTTAGAATACACTTTTTTAGTTTACCAAAATTGCTTGCGTGTACACAACACCACACGTAAAGGTTTTACACAATAGGTACTAATACATACAGCTCATGAGGGGGCGTTTTGGTGAGGGCACCCCTCCCGCCTTCTCCTTCCACCTTACCTGTCTTCATATTTTATACATGAATTGATTTTATTTTGAATTTGAAGTGATTGTATTATATTATATTTTTTAGATTTTATTTTGTATTTGAGTTTTAATATTTCGATTATTGGCTTTACTTTGAATTCCCATTTACATAATTAATTTATTTTTTTATTTTAATTTCAATTATTTATTTATAATGTGTGTGTTGAATTTGGGATCTGTTAATTTTTTTATGTAATTTTATTTTTCCGTTTATGTTATCTTAATTTAATTAATTTAATTTTTTTTACATTGGAGGCACTGCTGAAAACCAGCTGCTTTCCAGGAGAAATCCTGAATCGTAGCTGAGCAGTGACCTTTTCATCAATGGACTCTATGATAAAAGAACAAAATGTATAATACTGTAAAAAATCTGTTGATGAATAAACGTTTTTATTATTATTATTATTCCTACCTCATTCGTCCCCTCCAGCGATCCCCACCTCCCTCCCGGATTTCTTTCCTCCTCGTTCCTTCCCTCCCTGCCGCTAAACTATGTGTAATACACTCATTTTTTTTCAAATAACTCGCGCTACCACTTATTGCCAAATGTTTATACAAAATTCATAAAGTCAAAGTCCACCAGTATATTTAGAAACCTTCGCGGGCATGCGCACTATGTCTAAACCAAAGTTTCATCGCAATCAAATGAATAGTATAGGAAATAATTTCATAACGCCAGAGCTCAGTATTATACATAGAGACATAGAAAATGCGAACATATTATACATAGAAAATCCGCAGATTAAATCCCCAAAGTTTCATCGCAATCGCTTGAATAGTTTAGGAACGCATAAGAGACAAACAAAGAAACATTCAGTTTTATAGATTATAGCCTCGATTACATTGAGCGAGTTTACAAGTTACTAGCCGGCGAATTCACTATCTGCAGCAGATAGTGAATTCGCCGGCTAGTAGCTTGTATACTCGCTCAGTGTAATCATATTACTAGCTAACTAGCAGATTGTGAACAATCTACGAAAAAAGTTGAAAGGGGGGTACTTTGCTCCGCTACTTTACTCAGGTACTTTACCCGCTAGCGTGTGCGGCTGATGGCAAGATGGCGGCCCGCCAACAGCTGATTTCGTAACTGTCAAACTGCTGCTTCATTTGGATTACTCGTTGTACAATTGATCTGGATTATTCGTTGTACAATCTGTTGTGAGCTAGCTGCGAATATCGCAGTTTTCTACAAAATGTCGACAGAATTAGTACGCGCGGGAGTCGTTATTTTAGCTCGCTCAACACGCTTGCTAGTTCGCTATTGAGCGTGTGGAAAGTTTTATGATTCGCCCGCTTTTAGACTTTCCGGCTAGTAGTTTGTAAACTCGCTCAGTGTAATCAAGGCTTTTGATTTATTGATGAAAACAAGAAATATTTCCATTTGGTGAAAATACGAAACCTTTAAGTAAGCAGGTGAATAATATCCGTAGAGTGCTGAAAAATAGAGGTAATATAATGAATTGTTTGTTCCTTGGCAGGGCATGAGCTACCTGCACGAGTCCCCACTGCGCTGCCACGGCTCTCTGCAGGCCTCCAACTGTCTGGTGGACTCGCGCTGGGTGGTGAAGCTGTCAGACTTCGGGCTGGAGAGCTTCCGTCGGGGCGAGGAGCTGCCGGTGGAGCCTACTTTGGTACAGACTAGACTCGAAGGTAAATTGTCCAAATCTCATTGCACCTACCTACACTTCCTACTACCCCAGTCTTTCGTTGTAAGGAACTCCAGTGAAAAAAAAAAAGGCTTTAAAAAATATGTTCATATAGACCATAGGTTCCCAACGTGGGCGATAACGCCCCTTGGGGGCGTTTCAGACCTTCAGGGGGGCGGTAGAAGGCAAAGAGAAAATTGGGGGGCATTTCAGGCTTTCAGGGGGGCGGTAGGAGACCCAGAGAAACCCATAGCTAGTTTACTAGCACATATCGAAGAAGTCGAAGACATGCTAAAAGAATATGAACTGCACATGGTGATGATGAGCGAAACCTGTATTGCCGAAGAAATTAACCAAAATGAAACAACATTTCAGGGCTATTCGACAGTTAGATGTGACTCATTTCGCAGGCATACAGGTGGAGTTATCACATTAATTCAAAACAATATCTCTTACAAAGTCACAACAAATGCGGTACTAGATAAAAATAATACCTGGATACCTACTGGCTATTGAAGGATTTTAAGCTGGGAACCAAGCAGCTATTTATTATTCCCCAAATCAAAATGATACAAAATCTTAGATTTTTTTTGAAGAATGGTGCCGTTAGCAAATAAATACAAGAGACTTGAAAATCATCTGTGCAGATTTTAATATTCAATACAAAAAGCACAAGATTACAAATCATCATAAATTGCCTAGGTAGGAAGCAACTTGTCAAAAATTATACAAGAATATGAAAAAACTCTAAAAGCATGATTGATTTGGTAATTTCAAATGACTTTTACGCGGAAGTTAATGCTGCCGAAGAAGTCAAAATATCTGATCACGAAACAATTATTACAAAAATTAGATATTATAGTCCGAAGCCTCAGGGAACACGAAGTATAATATATACACAGGAATAAAAAGAACTATTATTGATAAATTGTGCATTACAAAACAAAAAGTGGATCTGCGATAACCAAGGAAATTTAGACAGAAAAGCCGATGAACTAATAGGACACCTGAAGACCTGAAAACAGTAGTAAATGAATTAATGTCTACAACGAATATATCCTTATATATAAAAATGAATCGCTAAATGTGTTGCTAAGCGCAAATCTCGAGATCAGCTGAACCGATTTCGCTAATTCTTTTTTTAGAATATTCCTTGAAGTACGAGGATGGTTCTTATGGAGAGAAAAATTAAGAAAATTGCGCAGAAAATTGGATAATTTCAGAAAACCTATTACTAACCTAACGACTATCGCACGTTTGACAGTGAATGACATTATGCAAAACAATGATTGTTAAATAAAATTCTAGTTTTGAAAATCTTTAAGTTGATAAATTTATTTAAAGTAGGTAATAGTTTGAATCGAATCAAGAATTTTAGATATTTTAAATAGGTACCTATGTTAGGTACCAAATTTAATATACATGAAAAAAGGAAATTTGAATAAAAATTGTAAAAGGTGGCACGCGGGCTGTTTAAAAACTGAATGTACTGGGATTGAATATATGGAACGCGGGAGGAGGGTTGGCGGGACGAGGGAGCGGTAAAGGGAAGAAGGAAGGCGGGGAAGGTGGAAGGCGAAGGCGAGAGGGGGGAGGAGAACTCGGGAGAAGGGTTTGCGGGATGGAGGAAGGGGGGGGGGGAGTGGAGTGGGGAGAGGGAAGGTGGAGGTGACGGAGTGGGAACGCGAGAGGGAAAGAGGACGCAGGAGAAGAAGGGGAGGCGGAAGGGGAACGGGACGGATGGGAAAGGACCTTCAGGGAGAAACAATTTCTTTATTAAATGGCATAGCAACGCATGCCGGGACCACCTAGTATTTATATATAAAATGAATTCCTGTTTCCCTTCGTCACGCCTTCATTTCAATTTTTTTAAAGTTTCCTAATACTTTGTAGTAGGTTCTTAGGGAAAGAAAATTTAAGAAAATTACACAGAAAATTGGATAATTTCAGAAAACTTAACGACTATTTTAACTTCACACGTTTTACAGTTCGCGCGTTTAAATTTTAGATATTTTAAATAGATACCTACGTTAGGTACCAAAATTTATTGATTGTTCTTATAATATATAAAAATGAATATTTGTATTGAATGAAAAGCGAAAATTTGAATTAAAAAATTGTAATAGGAGGCTCGCGAAATGTTTGAAAACTGAATGTACTGGGACTGTTATATGGAACGCGGTAGGGGGATTGGCGGGATGGGAAAGTGGAAGAGGGGAGGGGGTAGGCAGGGAAGGTGGAAAGGGAACGCGGGAGGGGAAGGAAATGCGGAAGGGTAACAATTTATTTCTTTAAAAATAGTATATCAATGCATGCCGGGAACCAGCTAGTAGTATATTAAAAGATACAAATAAATAGTATGCGTACGAAATCCCTACATCTTCTAAAAAAAAACAAAGGGATACAGCTTATAAAGCCTGTAAAATACAATTTCCAGAAGAAAGGTGGGAAACCTGTAAGAAACTTAGAAACATGTATAGGTATAGAAATAAAACATACCAAAAATTCGTATTCTAGGCTAAAAATTATTACCTCTCAAAGAGATTCAAGAAAAATGTGGACTACACTTAAAGAAATTATAAGAGGCAAACAGAGGGAAAACATTAAGGAAGTTCGGTTCCCGATGGAGTTGAAGATAAGAAAACTAAAATAGCCAAATTTAATACTAAGTATCGAAAACATAAATAAGAGTATTTCATTATTCACAGATACTTCTTCTCAATCATCGGAAAGAAGAGAGAATAATAATATTTACAGGTAACAGTGAGTATTTAATGAAAAATTTTAATACGATGACGCAAAAATCATCGACGTCTGGAATTTATATAGGCATAATTAAATTTAAGTAGTTGCACTAATAAATTAATCTGTGTTTAAGAGAATTTTTCCGCAGTCGTGGAAAACTTCCATAATAACACCAGTACCCAAAATAATAAATACTAAAAATTTCGAAGACCTCAGAAAAATAAATGGATAATCTAAATATGAACAAATACTAGAATCCATAGTTAAAGAACAGATGAGAAAATTTATTGAAAAAAAAATAACATTCTTGTAAAACAGCAGGGTTTAGAAACAAATATTCAAAATGGAAAACCAGTATGGATCAGAAGAATAGTAGTGTTCTTGGATTTTAGACGTGTTTTTGAAACGATAGACAGAGAAATACTAATAATAAAATTGAAAATAGAAAACAAAGAAACAAAATTGGAGATGCTATATCTGAAGAACAACATGTAAACCTCGGAGTTCCTCAAGGATCTGTGTTGGGACCGCTCCTATTTATTAAGTATATATATTAATGATATAGTGAAGTGCCTAAAGTACTGTTCAATCAAACTTTTGCTGATGACATACTTTTATATATTATACCAAATAATATCGAAGATGCAATGTCAAAAAAGCTTTTTTTTAAAGAATACTTCTATATTATGTATTAAAGTTTTTTTTTCTTCGAATAAACTGAAAATAAATGTAAATAAAAGTAAATTCATGGTATTAGAGAAGAAACTCAACGAAATTACTACCCTAAATATAGAAAATCAAAATATTGAAGAAATTAAATACTCAGGAATCATAATCTATAACAAATTAAAACTAAACACCAACTTTGAAATGTTAAATTAAAAAATTGCAGAAAAAATTAAAAAGATAAAGAAAAGTAGGATAAAGGGAAAGTTAGACGTCAAAACACGGAAATTGGTCTACAATACCACTGTAGCGTGTCACGTGAATTACTGCACAAGTGTAATCTTTCTGAGCAATAAAACCCCAGTAAAAAAATGAAAATAATTCATAACGGTTCCATGGCAACTCAGAATTAAACCATCTCAGAAACACCTCAGAAAGGTCATTACAAGCTATGAAAAAATAATTTTAAACCCTAACTTAACCAATATTTTTTATCATCACTCTTTAATGACCTTTATGAGGTGCTTCTGAGTTGGTTTCATTCTGAGTTGACAAATATGATAAATAAAATATGCAAAAAAAAAATTTAAAAACGCATCTGAAGGGGGGGGGGGGGGCAAGATGCGTTTTTTAATTTTTTTTTGCATATTTTATTTGGTAAAAAATGGACTTTTTAATCGGGTCGTGAAAACACGCCGTCTAGTTGGCATTATTGAAATTTTAGTGGTGCTATAATAGTAATGCTACTTCTAGGGAGAATACTTCGAACAACGAAATTCAAAATGGCGGCAGTTGATCAGCTGATTGCCTGATCCTATAGTAACTTTTCAGGAGTGATGACGTCACACGATTCACCATACAAACAAGTGGTTTTGATGGTAGAACGGTGGGATCTTGAAAAATTAAAATTTTGACAATAATTTTAACTATTAAAACTAACTCTAAAAATAAATTAAAAAATGCGGTTATTCAGTTAGAACGTCATTATTCATAATTTTTTTTTTAAATGGACTGTAGTTCTCTATTCCCCCATTTCTCTGTCGCAAGTGATAAAAGACATTCATATTTCTGCCGTATCTGCCGATATAGCTTTATTTTTTTTGATTAACCCCTCAGATTAATTTGTTCGCTATTCGGAAAAACATATATAGGTCTCACAGAAATCGTTGTGTCTCCCTTATTATGAAGGTTAGAAATATGATCGACGGCCAGCGTGGTCGAGGGGTAAGGCTCTTGACTCGCCACACGAAAATTAATTTTATTTGATTAATTAGTGTTTTTTTCACAATTAATTCATTTAAAATAATACAAAGTATGTTTGCGGCACTTTCCAGAGTAAAATAAACTCTCAGTATCGCCCTGCTGTAAGACCACCATTCAGAATTGAAACGTTGCTTGAAAAGGCTTTAGCCATGTTTAGTGACCAGATCTGAATATCCAGGTACTTCCCTGTCTTCCTCTTCCCCACCTCCTTCCCCTCCCCCCTACCTTCAGCCTCACAACATATCCCAATTGGGGATGCCATGGTCTTACTGACTCCAAACTAGCTGGGACTCTTGTGAGGTAATCACATTAAAAAGAAGTAAGAAAGAAAAAACACCACGTTTCATATTAATATCTAAAATTAACCACAAAATAATTCAAATGTACACCTTTATAAAACCAAAATTTCCGACCACAATGCGAAAAAAACTTATGAAATTTTGGGAATTGTTTATTAATTATTTTTACACGAAAAGACAAAAAAGTGAGTTGACGATAAAGTTTGTAATGCATTTCCAAATAAAATATGTGTGTGTATTTTGTTTTCGTTATCGGTAATTTTAGTAAGAAAAAACGCAAGTTTAGCCATTTTTTATGTTTTCATTCACAATTTGTATATTTGAAAAATAAATGTTTGATTCAAGTTATAAAATTGTAAAGTGTGAAAAACAGTTTTTGATTTAAGGATGCGTTAAAAAATATTGTCTTTATTTGTATTTTATTGCGAAGCGGATATATTTTGACCTTCCGATAAAATAGGCTCGAGGTTTCTGGAGTTAATGTTCCATCCCAATCACCCAAAAGTTTTTTTTGCATCCGATTGTTTGATCACACAACCGGAAGGCCTTCGCACCATACATTTCTTATGAAAATCGGATAAACACCGCACACATCCGATTCGAAAACCGAATCGGTAATGAAATTAGGCCACGCCTTTCCGTGCTGGCCATCCAATCCGGTCCGAAAACGGGCGTGGCCTCGGTATTATAACCAATCCGGTTTTCGAATGGATTTTTGTCTGATCGGACAATCGGATGGAAAAAAGTGATGTGTGCGGCCAGCCTTAAACGTTAATGATTTAGGACAATCTATTTCGCCATCGTCGAAAACAATTTATTAAATACTAGCTGACCCGGCCATACGTTGCTGTGGCTAACGAAACACAACGCCATCCCCTGGATGGTTACCCAACCTTTAACATAACGATAAATTAACTCACGCCACCATGCGTACAAATCAAATCCACACCGCCTGCTTGCCAGCCCGCTAGTCCACCACATACAGACATTCTCCTTTATATACTAGAAATATATTTCAACCAATTTACCCAAAACTTTGACAAATTATATACCTACACCTTCCTCGTGAATCACTCTATCTTTCTATTGGTGAAAATGAAATGAAAATCCGTTCAGTAGTTTTTGAGTTTATCGCGAACAGACAGGCAGACGCGACGAAGGACTTTAATTTATGATATGTAGAGATTACTAAAAGCATACGTAAAACCTGCATCCGCATATTCCACAAAATTTAATTAAATCCAGCGCTCTTATTAAGAGACACCTTCTGGTTTTAAGAGTATAATTTTCCTTGTGTTCCTGCAGGTCTGCTGTACCGCGCACCCGAGCTGCTGAGGGGGGGCGCGGGGGGCGGCACGGCGCGGGGGGACGTATACTCGTTCGGGCTGCTACTGTACGAGCTGCACACGCGACGGGGGCCCTTCGGGGAGCAGCCGGGAGGCGCCGAGCTGGTGCTCCGGAAAGTGGCCAACCCGGAGCCTGGGACGCCGCCCTTCAGGTCAGATGCTCGCCAAACTGAATATAAAAGATTCTCTTTTTCTATTTATCTGATAATATTATCATCTTAATGACTGTGCAGTAAGGCGGTCCAAAAATGTTTTTTTTATTATTTTTCATTTGGCCACCCCGTGAATTTGTTACACGTATTATACAGAAATAACATAGTAAAATTTCAGCGAGATAGCTCAAGTAGAAAGGGGTGCTCAATCAAGTGTTGTTTTTGAATTTTTTGTGTAAAATGCTTAATTTTTACTTGAATATGTGTTAAGATAATTTTTGCGTACATACCCTTTATTTCTATTATCTGTGGTACATTCTAATAATTGCTGTTGTAAACAAAGGAGCAAAACTCTACTAAATAGCAGAGGCGGCCCGTGACAAAATTTGCGAGCAGTGCATTTCCCAAAAAAGGTAACATTAACATGGGAAAATAAAGTGATTTAAAGGGAGTGACATACCTAGTAAAAACGTTCACTTGTAGAGAAAATCCATTCGTCGCTGTTTCATTTGTAAAAATACTTCAATGACACGATTGTTAAAGTCTGGTATAGAAGATATCAAACCTTTTTCGATGCTCATCATTGACAAGGCATTAAGCATTAAGCTTGGGACATAGTGTCCCTCAGAAATGTTTTTACACGTTTTAATGTAGAAAAACACTGTTCGCACTAAACAATTGTCATTGGAATAGTACAACTTATTTTAAAAGTTTAACCGTTTCACTAAAACACTCCATTAAGTTACATTTGACAAAATATACGTTAATCGCAATGTTTTCAGTAGCATTCATTTTTAAATATTTTTTTTACAGAATAAAACTTGCGAAAACCGTTAAAATGCTTTAAAACCGAAACGATACTGAGGTCGATGCGCCGCGCCGGCGACTGATGGCGTTCAAACATAACATTGTTAATTAGTCTTAAATTCGTTGAACATAACTATTTCATTCCAAAGGTTCGGGACCACTTTACGCAAGTTTAATGTTATGTCATTTACTCCGCTAGTGCACCCAGGCACCATATGTCTTCTCTGCTTTCACACGTCAATCGTCCTTATGGGTCTATACCTGCCTTGCTCATTTCACGGGCACGAGCACTCCAGCATCTGGAGATGATCCCAGTAGAAATATAGCTTCATGTGACGTCACGCCTGGGCATAACAAAATGTTCACGAATTCCTTTTTCTCATGCTAGGGAGTCAATTGGTAAAGATTTTGTAACGAATTGGCGGGAATACTTCGTGAGAGGATGTTCTAATTTACACTTCTCGACGTATATCGGTGGCGGCAGCGCAGTGCACAAATGCACTAAGGAAGCGGCCGCCTCTGCTAAATAGGCCACTTGCATGGATTTCACTTGGAAAAAATCGTGTGGATAGATCTTTTTACTAAGATTACGCGAATGTTGGTAAATTTTTTTAGAAATGTACAGTTTTCTTTATTTTTAAATAAATAAATCCATCATTTGGGCTCGTGACGTCACTACATGAAAATGTCCGTTCTCCGAAAATGTTCCTATTATTTTTGTAGAATTTCACACAGATTTATTTTTTTAAATGCCATCACTTTGATTTCAGGCGACGTTCACTAGATTTATTATTTGTTCTCTGCGAACACGTTTACTAGATGTATTATTTGTTCTCTGCGAACTTATCATTTGGTTTGACTTTTTGACAGATGTTATGAAGAGAACCCCGTACATTTTAGATGTCGGTATGTGTTTTAGAGGTATTATGGTTATGGTGCTGATTTTAACAAAATCAAATTTTATAATATTCTTATTATTATTATAATTTATAAGTTCAAGTATATTACATTGGATTTAGTAATATAGACGTTGTACATTATAATAATTTGTGATCAATAAGATGGATCAAGGAAACAAATATTTATGATTATTATTTTTTAATTTATAAACTAACGTTTAGACAAGATTTTTATGCATAGCACAAAGGGTAACAATTATTAAAAGCAAAAATTGCCACCCTGAAACACTCATTTACATTGAAAAAACTTCCGAGAAATATTTATGAGATGTAATATTTTTGGTATGCCTCGTTATTCTCCTTTGCCATTCGTGTGAAAAAAGTTATTTTTTTTAAATGATTTTCGGCTATGTAATTATTAAAAATCCCCAGGGTTTCAAAAATACGATTAAAAAAAATACAGAGTGAATTAGAATATTTACCTAAACCGGAATTTTTTTTTAAATGTAATGCAAGTGGCCTATTGGGCAAAGCGCATCAAAAAGCCTTTTTTCGCCTAAACAAATGAAAAGTCGGTAGATATTAGATAGCTCGAGGGATTGGGTTACTTTTCTGTTAGGGAACGTACCCATACTACGTGACCCACTTTTTAACTTGCAGTTTTTAACCCCCCCTCCCCCCTCGGTGACCACGTGTAGTGTATGCCAAGACCCCCCTCCCCTTACAGTTTTCACGCAGTAATTCATAAATATGGTTTTGAATCATTTCTCGCTAACGAAAAGGTAAAAATAAATATTTGGCTTATATTTGTTTTTATGAATACGGCGCTTGCTGCGTGACGGCAAGAGTGCATGCATAGCTATAATTACAAGTTGAAAAAATATTATCAAGATAAAACTTATGTCAAAATATATTGTAACCACAACTTAATTTAGATTTCTAGATTGACTACGTGATAAAAACCTACCCCCCCCCCTCATTGTGACCAAGCGTGATATTTTGAAGTTCCCCCTCCCCCCCTGAACGGGCCACGTAGTATGGGTACGTTACCTTACCACATTATGTAATGATTTTTCTTTTAATGTGATCAAAAATTTAAAATATAAATTTAAATCCTCAGGCCATAAAGCCATCCACATTTTTTACGCCAAATAAGCTCAGGAATCATTGGTTAAAGTTTTTTCATTCACCCTGCGTACGTATAAAGTATACTAGCTGGTACCCGGCATGCGTTGCAATGCCATTCAAAGAAATAAATTGATTCTCCCTGCATGTCCTTTCCCGGGCGTCCCGGTTCCCTTCCACCATCCCAGCCCTCCCCATCCCTAGTCTCTTCCCTCTCCGCTAACCCCGTATTCCCCCTGCCTTTCCTTCCTGCCTTTCACTACGCCAGAGCATACCTCAGCCTATGTTACTCGCTGATAATGTAGCTTTCTAATGGTGAAAGAATTTTTATAATCGGTTTAGTGGTTTAAGCGTAAAAGCGTAACAAACAAAAACACACGTTCTTTCGCATTTATAATATTAAGATAGTATGGATTTTACTGACACTCCTTTTTCCGTCATTATACTCTACTTGTCGAACCTAGTGAATTCGATGGAATTGGCTCTAAATCCGTAAACTTTGTGTCCTGCCAAATTAAAACTTAACCCAAGCCATATTTCCTCCGAGTCATTTATTATTTCCTCACTACCATTCACTTTAAATTAGTTCTTGAAGTTTGCTATTGCTCCTTTCGTAATAATATTCTGCGGTGGGTTGTTCGCGAAATTATAACGTAATCTGCGTTTTGTGTTATACGAATGTACCATTAACATACGTTGTTCATACTTACAAACTGACATTATAATAACATCAATTATTTGATATGCCCCCAGGACTTCTGGGAAACCTATTTAACTTCAATGTTTGACGTAGAAACTCGGAGAAAGATTTTACTTGAAAACTGGCTTATTAAAAGTTTCATCTAGAAAGATTTTAAATACTTTGGAATGCAGCTATAACTTTGTGGTTATCCATTATAAATAAACTAGCTGGGGTACCCGGCTTCGCTCAGGGAGTTGATATGAGATTGAACTGACGCTCGAACCCACACAGGATCTTGCCTTATATACCCGTACCAATGGGTAACCCCACCCATAAAAAAGGCTTCGAATGGTCCACAATGTTCCAAAACATTCCACAACATTCGAGAGTGTTCTGGTATGTTCCACAATGATCTGGGATGTTCGGGGATATTCCCGAACGTTCCAGATTATTCCCAAACATTCCACAACATTCCAGAATGTTCCGGGATATTCTGGGATGTTGTGGCATGCTCTCGAATGTTCTGGACTGTTCTAGAAAATTCTAGAGGGCAAAACTTCCAGCCCTTATATTTTAAAAGCACGCCCTTTAGGTAAAAACGGGAACCTACTTCATGGATGGGGGATAGAGGGTTACCACGCCATATAACTCCATTGATCGTTCCGGGACTCGTTTCTGAGTTTTAGCGGGACGCACGCTTTTGTACGCTTTCTTTTATATATATGTTTGTTACTCTTCACGCAAAAAATACTAAATGACGCTAGACACACACTGCACAACAGACGGCTACCAAATTAGAGGAGCTTCAATTGGACATCCACCGTACTCTCCGGACCAACAGATTAACATTTTTTTCGAAATTTGGATAACTTTTTGCGAGGGAAAAAATTCAACTCCGATGGGGTAGTCCAAACCGCCTTCAACGATTTTATTGATTCCCGTCCAAATTGTTTTTTAAGTAAAGGGATCGATGAACTACCTATGAGATGGCAAAAGTGCATAGATAGCAATGGTACATACTTTGATTAAATAAATATATTATATTTTAAAAAAAATCGACTTTATGTTACTCCCATACAAAACGCCAATTTCATATGTAATATCCTAATATAAGCAGTGTTCGTTTTCTTTGTGCAATGAAGGATAATGTAGCTAGAAAAGGTTTCACCTGCGATGTTTGCGTGGAAACCTGGTGCTATGGATCGCTCAACCAACCAGCAAGTCAAAAAATAAAAATGCATTCATTGGAGATGTTACCACTGATTATGTTATGGTTGGTGGATGAAAAGTCCGTACAACAGAAAAGAACACAGGTGTCGATAAATGAATGTGAATGAACCAAAAAGATTTATCTAGCATCTAGCGTTCCGTTCTCTCTGTCAACCCTTGCGTAAAAGAGGCTGAAGGTTAAGTGGGTTCGTTATATAGTTTAGTCACATTTTCTCTGAACACAAAACTAAACAAAATTACAAAAACATTCTAATCGTATTTAAAATCTTTAATTTATTTATAATTTTACCCCTTTCACTAAAACCTCTTAAATAATTGATGGAAAAGTTTTATTAATCTTCCGAGAAAAGCTCGGGACACGCGCCGAGCAATTGAGCGTTTTGACAAAGAGAAATATCTACCCCAAAAGTTTTTTTTTTATTCTTATTCTGTATGTCCTAAGCAACCCGCCGCTTATTTGTATGGAGCGTGACATTTTGAAGACCCCCCCCCCCCTAAACGTGTCACGTAGTATGGGTACGTTCCCTAAAAACATTAAAAATATTATTCTATCACGCACCGCAACTGTTTAGACATGAGAGTATCGCGTTTATAGCCTAGCGGGTCACTCTATAAGCATTGCGTCTCGTTCTAGCAGCACGGTAACACACGAAACAGCGCTCGAACCGCCCAAACCCATCGCGACGTATAGGAATGGGATTAGTAGCGATGTGTGATTTAAAGATATATGTTTTTGTTTTTAATAGGAAAACAATATCATCGGATAGCAACAAAATGAAATCTACATTTTTTACTCCAAATAAGCTCATGAATCGCCGATTAAAATCCTTCGGGGAATGCTGTTTCACCATGTGTAACAGAAAAAACACAACGTGGAACATCTACACAGCTACATTTAATATGAAAGTGAAATAACAAAGTAGTTTTATAATGTAAAAAACATTATTATCTTATAAAAAAAAAAAAAATATTTCTGATTCCCTGTCAAAAAAATTGCCTAGATATACTTTTGCATTTTTTATCTGTCCTGTATTAACGTTTAGTACTATATTTAAATTTTTAAATAAATATTTAAAATATTAAAAAAATTATTGTGTGATTTAATCAAACAAAATTTTTCGCTTTTATCAAAAACAATAAAATGTATTCACCTTTGGCTTTGTGAAAACCATTTTTTTTCAAGTTATCTTTTGTTAAAATTTGCAATTTACAAATGTATTGATTTTTATTTTTATTCATTGTGTCCATCAGTTAATTGAATGTGCGTTTAAAGATTATCATAAAATATTAACTCCCAGTGATTATTCACTTAAAACTGTCCAAAAAAAATTCGAGTACAGTTATCAAGCGGTAGAAGCGAAACTTTACCAAAACAATCTCAAACCTTGAAGAACAAGGAGCCTTGAAAAGTGAGGTCATAATCAAAGCGCAGTGAGCAGGCCAATGAGCGCAGGCCTTGCGTCGTCTCCATGTTATATCTCAACCAATAGGAGCCTTGATAGGAGTATAATGCTTCGCAGGTGCTGTACACGTCATTACCGTTTCACCTGAATTCCGAATCGCTAACGGGACTAAGGAAGTTTCACTTCAAAAATAGTTTTTGTGGTTACTTCTCTTTGTGAAAACGCTCCTCAGTTGTGACCCCTACTCTCTTTCGGCGAACAAAAACTGGAAGCAACTGAAAATAAACTGATTCCATTATCGACAGATGTCGCCGCCTCAATCTGACTCCTGCCCATATCACCAAATATCGGGAACAAAACACCGCTATATTGTCAAACTTCCCCATATCTTTTTCTAAATCCTTTCATATAAAAAGGATATTGGGAGATATTGCTCGTTGGAAATAACTGGAGCAAATAATTGCGGAAAAAGAACTCATTTATAAGTAATTCCTCTATTGTGGTTTAATTCCTTTTTTTATGTCTACCTCATGACAAACCATGAAGAAGATAAGATTCAGAAACCGTTTTCTAAATTTTGTCTTTTCAGACTAGACTGTTGATAACATTGAGACCGGACCCGAAAAATTGAAACCTAACTAATTTTACTATCTAAAGAAGCAGAGTATTTTTGTAGTGAAAATTTCTTTAGCACGTTGTGATTTGAAACTCGGTGAAACGAAAAAAAATGATAAACACTATATCTATGGGATTTAGCCTGCGAGAGAATGAGATAGAATAATCGGTCTCCTCTTTGTGCGGTGCTTCGTAGCCTCCCCACTATTGTCTGCTTTAGTTTTCCGAAGGTTTCACTTGTACCGCGTGTGAACTGCATGCTTGTATTTTTTTACAATAGCTCCACACAGGGGGCCCTAAGTAAAATAATTTGGGGATGCTGCTTGGAGGGTATTTTTATGAAAGGATGGAGAGGAAGTTCTGGGAAGGAAACGGTGTGAGGGATAGGTAGGAAACCTGGCATCAGTGTCTTCAGGAGTGAAGGACAGATGTTCCGAGAGTTCTGCTGGAGAGGTAAGAAGGTCTCCTTTAACCATTATCTCCTGATCCGATCCGAGACGCAGTAGCTCAACTGCCGCAAATTCCCAGACAAACCTCATTCATGAACCCGGGCATGCCTGCTAAGTCACCAAACGTAGCGAACCACTTGGGGTGACCTAGGGCAGTTAGGTTGGTTATCCAATAAATGGCTTCCGGGGCGGCGGTACCCAAACTCGCCTCCGAAATTGTTAACATTTATACCTATTTGCTTTGTTATTGAAAATAATATATTTAATATTATGTTCCGTGAACGTAAATACGGATTAATAAGTATTGTATTTCCAGACCTTGCCTAGAACCGTTGGAGAGCGGTTTCGACTTCGTGAGAGAGTGTTTGAAGGAATGCTGGGCGGAAGTGCCCGAAGACAGACCTGACTTCAAAGCCATAAGGACGAAACTGAGACCTCTGAGGAAAGGAATGTGAGTAC
This sequence comes from Limnephilus marmoratus, assembly GCA_917880885.1. Classification (NCBI taxonomy): domain Eukaryota; kingdom Metazoa; phylum Arthropoda; class Insecta; order Trichoptera; family Limnephilidae; genus Limnephilus; species Limnephilus marmoratus. The sequence continues at coordinate 56,532,010 of OU862912.1, read as the reverse complement.
CTGCTCTGTACTTCTTTAAAGTATTTAACCTCTATTTAATTTTTAGTATCATAAAATATTTTTTTATAATTCACTAGCTAGTACCCGGCATGCACTGCAATGCCATTCGAAGAAAGTTTTTGTGTGTTGATTCTGTGTGCAGTCCTTTCGGATACAAAATATTTTTTTGTTTTTTCGTCCAGACGAAAAAACAAAAAAATATTTTATACACACCAGTGTGAACACGAATTTATCAGAAGGTTTTCCGATCCGTGAGCAGGACACATACAGCTGTCAGTGTGAGAAGCATGGATTTCCCAAATGTAACCCCTGATTTCCTCTACCGTTACTATATATCTTTTACAATCCCTCCCTCTGCCCCTCACTCTTGGAAATGACCTGAACTTCAAAAAAAAAAATTATTTCCCTATCCCCATATAGGGGTGTGCTGGACCTCGTCCCTGCTTCATATTTAGTTACATTAATTTTGCAGATCCTTCTCAAATCTATCTGCGCCTCCCCCTATGACATGTACAGGCTTGAGGCTTGATCAGACGACCTTGACTGTCCTTTGTCCTGCCTCTGACTACCCAACGCTGAATTTTCTTTTAGTCTTCGGGTCTCTCTCTCTCTGGTTTCAATCCTGGGATTGGTTTGCAGCAATTTCCTCTATTCTTAGTCTTCGGGTATTTTATCCCAAATATTCAGTTAATATTGCGAATATTATGACACGGAAGCTAAATGTGGTTTATGGTCAGACCGAATGCCATTCACATTTTTTGTTGGTACTTGCCAATTGATTTGAGATTTATTGTATTACTTATGTTCTCTATTTTATGCAGGTGATTGAAGGTTTTTACAGATACAATGCCGCCTCATGGAGCCTCGTGAATGAGTTTTTCTTTGCCCTGTTTAATTTATCTTTGTCTTACTAACCTATTTTTTTGCATTTTGTTTTTCCTGTTAAGCACTTGCATACTGCTTACTAACAACGTATGCAAGGACACTGGAGGTCTAGATTCGTTCAAAATAAATAAATGTAGCTTCGTTTAACAAAAAAAAATAGAATCTTGCGAGAGCCTTGAAGGAGTAACCATCTGTTACTTATACGGGGGCGGGTAAGAGGTGGATAACCTCCACTGACCCCACTCTTCCCCCGTCCCTCCCCTGTGTGTCTTTTCCCATACATACTCCTCACCGCCCCCGTTCCCCTCCCCTTCCCCTCCCGCGTTCCCTTTCTAATTTTTCCGCCTTCTCCCTCTCCCGCGTCTCCCTGTCTCGCGAACCCCGTCTTCCACGTTCCCCTCTTCGCGTTCGAAACGTTCGCGGGTGCGCGCATAACAACTGATAATAGTTTCATTGCAGTCGGATAAATGGTAAGTATAGGAAACCATTTCGAAAATGATGGTGCAGAGCGGGAACCCTTCTGAATAAGTAGTGCGCAATTTAAAGACAACTACTCATACGAAATGGTCGATCAATTCACCTACCTGGGCTCCAGTCTGACTGAGAACAATGAGGATCCAGCAGAAATCAGAAGGAGAATCACAGCAGCCAACCAAACATACTTTTCTTTGCTGCCAGTGTTTAAGTCACGTAGTGTCCACAGAAAAACCAAAATAACCATATATAAGACCATTGTTAGAACAAACTGTATTGGCATATGGATGTGAGGCGATGACACTGACGGTAAAGATGGCTGATATGCTGGATACTTTTGAAAGAAAAGTGCTGAGAATAATATGTGGACCCGTGAAAGAGGGCGAACAGTTGCGCATCCGGCACAATAAAGAATTATATGATATATATAAGGCCCCTAGCATCTCAGCACATATGAGATTCCTCAAGCTGAGATGGGCTGGGCATGTACAGAGAATGCCGGATACACGCGTCCCAAAAAGAATTTTGACTGGACACCCAGGTGGAAAGAGAAAAGTGGGAAGACCCAGACTGAGGTGGGAAGACGAGGTAAGAGGGGATGCAGCACAGCTTCTCCAGGTACCAACTGGAAATCAGCCGCTGAGGACAGGAGGAGTTGGAGGCAATTGTTGCAGGAGGCCAAAGCTCTATATGGGCTGTAGCGCCATCGAAGAAGAAGATAGGAAATAATTTTATACTGCTAGAGCTCATCCCTATATATAGAAACCTTCGCGGGCATGCGCACGACAAATCACTAAAGTTCCATCGCAATCGATCGCTGAACTAATTAGAATTCAATTATTTTGATATATAGTAGTCAGCGTACGTAGCAAGAAGTCACGTATCAAACTATTTAATTAATAACATCAAGATTCGTGGATTACGTATTTGAAACAATTACGAAAGTAATGTTTGGAGGTAATAGATCCATGGCCTCTACGCATAATGTTACGAAGATCTCTGTGAGTGAATCCTTGCATACGAGTACATAATATATAAGTATGCAAATGATAGAAAAATAAATAAATCTGACATGCCATGGAATATTCCATACAGTTCAAATATTCTCAATACGATCCATACAGATTGACCGAAGTTATAATTTGTGGATATAATATAATTCAAAATTCTTACAACCAATGAAATCATTACGTTGGTATATTTTTCGTGGTTTTCTTTTCCGAGGTTTTCATTTCCTTTGTACCTTTACGTACACCGATGTACCTTCACCGAACTTCTAATTAATTTTAATTCCACGCGCTTAGCTACAAAATTAATGCCGCATCTAATTCGCCAACTAACCGTGCTCTTCATACATTCAATAATGTTTGCCTAAACTCGAACATTGACTATTTTCTTGTTCTTTTAACAAAATATGTATGTAAGAATACCTATAACATGCGAAACAAACACCAGTTTACCTACCTTTGTGTTTTAATCCTTTATTATTAAGAATGTATCTATTATTTTAATAAGTATGCTAAGCAAACCTCACTTAACTGTATGTTTTAATCTATTTTTATTTTTCTGTTCTCTTTATCTTTTTTTCTCTCCTTTTCTTTAATTCATCCACATACGACTATTCTAAAGCAGGTTGGACAGTCAAACATTTTACAAATGCATATCCTGTGCTTTTTTTTTACATGAGCTCCACACAGGAGGCCCTGAGGAAAATAATTTCCCTCAGAGCCTATGCCATCTTTGGGGATGCTGTGTGAGGGTTTTTTAAGGAAAGGAAGGAGGTGAGAGTTCTGGGAAGGAAAAGGGTTTAAGGGGTGGGTAGGAATCTGGGGTTAAATGTGTCCTGGTCATCCACCTCCAAGACCTAGACAAACCTCACCCCATGAACCCGGGCACCCCTGCTAAATCACCAAACGTAGCGAACCACTTGGAGTGACCTATGGCAGAGGTGTTGGTTATCCAATAAAGGCTCCCGGGGCAGCGGTACCCATTCCCGCCTCCCAAATTGATACTACAAAATAAATATTATAAGTATGTAAAAATCTCGTGTCACGGAGTTTGTGGTCGCACTCCTCCGAAACGGCTTGACCGAATTTTATGAATTTTATGTGTATATTTGGTAGGTATAAGAAAAGGTTTTAAAGTATATTATTTCATACCACTAGGTGATCAGGGTGTCCCAAAAAAAACAATTATTTTTGTATTTTTTTTATTTGGCATCAAAAAATACCTATAACCCCAAATTTTAACCCTCCTACCCCCATCCTCCCATTTTTTAATCGCGATTTTAGTATTTTTGTATGAACAAATTTAACCGTCTTTCGTATTTCAAACAGAACGAAATTATTTATGTTGTTGATTGACAGATGGCGCTACGTCCGCCTCATCTAACTTTCATCCACACATGCGCAAGACATTCACGAGAAGCGTCGCGACATTTTGATATTTCATTCGGCATCATGTTCTCGCGTGGGCAAACCATCGAGCTTATTTGTGTTGGCTAAAGACGGACTGACGAAAAATATCGTACTCTCAGTGGCTCTTCGAAATTCGTATTGATTTTCTTTATTTCATTTTCCTACTTTAGTTGATGTTTTTTTTTGTTTTTATCGGCGGTCATCGTCTACAGCGCTACATTCCTCTTTCTGTCATAGATCCCATCCCCACACACTTACAATACATTCGTTATTTTTAATTTAACAACCAAAATATTCACTAGAAATAATTTTTGTATGGCAGAACAACGTTTGTCGGGTCAGCTAGTAAATAATATAAATATGTAGGAGCATAATTTTAATGATATAAACTGTTCAATGCGCATACACATCCCTTCACAGATCACCAATTCTCACGCCTACAAAACTTACTCACACATACACACACCACGTACCTACACACTACGCACGTCACCCGTGAAATACTAAACATACACACCACAAATAAAAATACATTACAAAGAAACATATCACGGGTAAACAATTTATGAAAAATATTTAATTCCTATAAATTGCTTCATCATTGTAATCAAGCACCGTTTGTTTTAAATTACTATTTTTTAATACAACACCGCAAGTACAGTCTGTCAAATAAGAGTAGAAAATATAGGATTGTTGATCAAATGGCAATAGTAAACACATTACTCATGGTGTTAAAGTAAAGCTGTGTAACCTACATTTTTCGTAAAAAATTAAAAACACATAAAAGTGGGAAAAGTATTTTTTATTTCAATTTTGATACATACCGATCTCAAAATTAGAATGGTATATTATACCTTTGCAATTTTTGTTAATACAATGAGGAATACCGATATTATAGTAAAATAAAAAGCACAGTTGGAAATTGCTCACATTTATTTAATACTAGCTTAAGTACCCAGCGTTGCCCGGGTTTTAGATCATGTCTCTAATTTTAGATCTGAATATATTTAACTCATTCCGACCTAAAAGTAGTGTAACTACTCACCATTAGTGATTCTTCCTTTTTACCTACTGTTAAATTCAAATTTATGTTGCATTAAATGAAAGCAAATCACATTATAAAAAACCATTTAATCAAATTTATAAGATACCTTAACAACAGTGCTTCTTTGAATTAATTTTTTTTCTTTAAGAACAAAAAAAAAGGTTTTTTAAATGTAACTTACAGTGTTTTATACATTCAGTGTTATTGCGATTTGAATGAATATTTGACAGTTAAATTGGTGTTGCCAGCCTACAAAATTTATTAGTTCAATTTTTAATATTTTCTACTCTTAATTGACAGACTCTATATCTCAAAAATAAATCAACGAAGAATCCCATCCCAAAAATAAATAACGAAAAAAAGAATCCTTTGTTCGCAGGAAACCAAATATTTTCGACAACATGATGGCGATGATGGAGAAGTATGCCAACAATCTAGAACTTTTAGTGGACGAGAGAACAGACCAACTTCAGGAGGAGAAAAAGAAAACAGGTAAAATACCTCGCTAACTTTAATTAGGGTTAAGTACCCACTACGAATTCTCATCCTCTCCGAATGATTTAGCTGTTTTACATTTATATCTTTGCAAATGGTGGCGTTTTACGAACACTAACTAACTTTAACTCACTAACTTTATTACATTCATTTCATGGACGGTAAAGATAATATCTGTTCTAATACTCGTTCAATTAAACAAGAGATATGACGTAATAATTGCTTCTTCAAGTTGTAAATTATTCCTTTGAAATATATCTACTTAAAGGGCATACATAAATCATTGTATGGGTTATTTTTTTGTTTATTTGAGAGTTATTAATAATGTTCAAGAATGTAGGAAGAGTGTCTAAGATAGTCGCCCGACGGACCGTAGAAATAATGCTCCAAACTGTATAGGGCTGTCGGTAAAATAAGTTCTCCAAGATTTTAAGCGCAATCTTTTAATACTGGCGTGTAGCCTGGTTTCCCCTTGCCAAATCCCCACTACGATGCACCCTCTGTGACGCTCAGTCTCGGTGTGGTAGCCGTTCGCGATGGAGTTTACTTTGTGTGTGATGTCATGTAGTGTATCCAGGTCTCGTCTCCAGTCACAATTGGGTCCAAGAATTCTGCGCCATCGATGTCGTAGCACTCAAGGAATTCGCGGGCTGCTTCAACCCGTTGTTTTTTGTGATTTTCTTGAGCATTTTGGGACACACTTTGGGCAGACTTTGTGGTCTCCCAAATGTTCTGTCAAAATCTTGTCAATAGTGGTCTTACTGACATCAGGGATCATATCACAAAGCTCCCGAACCGTCATCTGTCGATCTGCAATCGTTATTTTTTCCAATTTGACAATTTTTTCATCTGAAACCGATAGCCGTACGGCACACTTTTAAATTTTCTGCACCATTTGTGTACGTTTTCGTACTCATATACTGTTTTCCGTACACTTCAAGTAGCTGAGAATGAATTTCTACCAAGGTTTTTTTTTCACAAAAAAAAACTAATTACAGAGCGTAATACACCCCTGGCGGGTGGGGCGAGCGCAAGCTTCATCGCGAGCGGCTACCACGCCGAGACTGAGCGTTCATCGTAGTGGGGATTTGGCAAGGGGAAACCAGGTTACACGCCAGTGTTAAATGATCGCGCGTAAAATCGTTTTTCACGACTGCAGCACCTCGGAGACCTTATTTTACCGACAGCCATCTTATAAACAGAGATCCTGCAGTTCCTTCATGGGAAATAGTATGTCGTAAGTCGTAAGCCACAAAACACAAATTTTACTGGAGTGCGAAAAAACAGCATAATTTTACCGACACGCTGGTGGTCGATATCTATATTATAATGAAACATATTTGCACTGGTGTCAAAATCCAAATAGGAAATTGGTGAATAAGTTTGTTTCCTCGCTTGCCCATAAATTATCTATATGTTCGAAGACCAAGTCCAAGCAGAATGATCGTGTGTTGGTGTGCCTCATAGTATCTAGTGCTTATGTAAAATAATGTAGTTTATTTGTTCGTTTATTAGCAGTCGCATTATAGTTTATAGTGGAGAATGAGTGAAGCGTGTGAATGAATTACAGTAAAAGTCTGCTGATTTATCAATGTGTGTTGGTTTGTTGCAGAGGCGTTGCTGCTGGAAATGCTGCCGCGGCCGGTGGCGGAGCAGCTGAAGCGAGGACACCGCGTGGACCCGGAGAGCTTCGACTGCGTCACCATCTACTTCAGCGACATCGTGGGCTTCACAGAAATGTCCGCCCAGAGCACCCCGCTGGAGGTAAACAAACCAGCTCTACCCTTACCTTTCTTTGTATCCATTGTGTCAACATTGGTGACAGCTGTACATTGTTTCTGGCTTGAGTTCACCAGAAACGAACATCTGTCTATGGATTGACTACACAACATCCTAATTGCGTACATTGGAAATTTATCATTAGAAAATCCAAACCTTTCTACTCCAGAGATGCTGACCGCATCGCTAAAAAATTTTTGGAAGAACTAGTGAACTCTTTCAGAACACTGCCACCAGCCTATGACGCAGACTACGCCAAGTTTATTAAATGATATTGAATGATGATGTCGTTAGATTAAAGCACATATTCGTATTTTTGTCTTCTATACAAGTCTTTAATTTCAGGTGGTTGATTTTCTGAATGACCTCTACACCTGCTTCGATTCCATAATCGAGAATTTCGACGTCTACAAGGTGGAGACCATTGGGGATGCCTATATGGTGGTGAGTACCTACTACCTCTTGATACTTTGCACCGTCTGCCTTACACTTGCCAATTTCCACTTTATAATTTCCATTTTCCGTTTGCCAGTAACTTCTACTTCTCAAAGTAATTTTACTCTTTAAATAACCCTTTTCAGATAGCCCCCGGTCAATTTTTTCCACAATGGGAAGAAGTGGACACCTGTAAGACAAGCTACTTCCAACGTTAATTGGGCCATAAGCCATGAATCAGGAATACTTTTTCTAATTTAACTTTTAAATACAAATTTCTTTACTTGTCTGACACCATCTGCAAGCAATTTCTGCAATTATTCTAATCCCTGTTTGGAATAGTATGCGTATGTCGTATTTTTTACCTTTCATATACGTTACTCTGTATGTAAATGATCATTAAAAATTCGTTATGTTAATGAAATATAGGAAGATATTTCAGTTGATTTTAATAAATATGCAGTAGAAATTAATCCATCAGGCCTCGAGAATATTTTTTCAAGAGTTCACAGTATTTTCGCTTTGCAATAAAATCCAAATAAATGGAATATTTCTGAACGCATCAGAAAACTAAAAACTGTTTTTAAAATATGATGGAATAAGCTTTCAAATTTTATTATCTCTATCTTTACATGTCTATCTCTACATCTCTCCATATTCTAAATTAAAGTTCCCCGCGTCGTCTGTCTGTCTGTCTGTTTGCGATAAACTCAAAAACTACTGAACGGATTTTCATACGGTTTTCACCAATAGATAGAGTGATTCGTGAGAAAGGTTTAAGTATATAATTTGTTGAGGATTTGTGTAAATTGGTTGAAACTGGTTGGTTGGTAGGTAAATAAATTTAAATTGGTTGGTAAATTGGTTGTTAGAAGTGTCTGAAAAAGTCAAGCCGCCTGGAAGCTGAAAAATACAGCCTAATCTTTTTGAGATATGACAAAACAATGTATGATGGGATATTCCTCTTTCATAGATCTACAAAAACGTCTGCGATGGCATTTATCTATCTTCTACGGATAGCTTATTATACCCATTCTATCTTCTTAAAAAATGGTCACGTGCAATGCGGTAATTGAAAAGTTAGATAGATACAGTATTAATCCTTATCAACTTAAATACGTTAGTTACCTCAAGCATTTCGTGCACATTATTATAATCTTTCACGCCATCTCTACGTATTATAAATTAAAGTCCTCCGCGGCGTCTGTCTGTCTCTTCTTGATAAACTCAAAGATGGCGGTGGTTAATAAGGTTGAATAACCATACCGTAGATGGCGTTGTGTTTAGTTAGCCACAGCAACGCGTGGCCGGGTCAGCTAGTTAAATATAAATATAAACATTTGAAATATTAAAAATTTTAATGCAAACATAATGAAAAAACTATAAATACACCTTTAATTTTATTAAACAAATTTATTGTGACATCATTTTTTCGACATTTCAGGTAAACATAATTAATAAAAAATTCACAAAGTTTTATAAATTTTTCTCAAATTGCTTTCGGAAACTTTGATTTCATATGTGTGTGCATTTTAAATTTTCTCTGGTTAACTTATTTTAATAATTATAAAGCGTGGTATTTTCTCTTTCTAACACCGTTTAGATCATATTTCTCACTATTACAAGGGAGACACAACGATTTCTTTGAGACCTATATGATCTGTTCTCAAGAGCGAAAAAATTAGCCTGAGAGGTTAATAAAACTGTTAATAACTCAAGATCCCGGAAAACATTCATTTCACTCATACAGGTAAATAACAAATTCCTCTAAAAGATTTACGAGTGTATAAACGAAAAAGATTAATATTACAGTTTTTTTTAATGTCAAAATATTTATGTAATGATTTGCAGCTTTGCTAAGCTAATTATAGGCTATTCAGATAAACAAAAAATATTATTTTTGAAATTAACGGATTTTGTATATTGACTGCGTAATTAAAAAATCGTGTAAAATGAAATGTAAATTCCCAGATGCCGTTGAATATTGCGCTAGACAACACAAAGCCAACATTAATATTATTTCTGCCTCCCTCTGAACCCACAAATAATGTTATTGATTTTTCTTGTCCACTTTCTCATTCCTAATGAAGGCAGAGTTCAGATTTGATAGTTTCTCTAACTCGTACGAAGAAACAATTCCACGAACAAATCCCACCCACCCGCCACGTACTTAGAGAACTTCTCCCTGAACCTGATTCCATTTATTAATAAACCAAAAAAGAACTTTTAATTTGATGACATTTTTGTAGTAGCTTCACCCGGAGGCGTATTTCCAATCCCTAACGCGGTTGGGTCACTCTAGCGACCGAGCCGCGTTAGGGATTGGAAGGCGTAAATCGCCTTACAAACACTACCGCATTTCAGTCGCGCTAGTGACCGAGCCGCGTTAGGGATTGTTATGCATAAATCACCTTACAAAAGCTAAACCGATTCAGTCACCTATGCGCTTCGTTGCTCTATCAGTTTCTGTGAGGGCGACGACCGTAATTATAGAGAGGTTAGCAGAGAGGATGGACAGCGTTTTTTTAGTTAGCATTTTTTTTACATTGAAAATTTATTTTAAGTAAAAAAAAACGCGCGTTTTTTTTTACTTAAAATAAATTTTCAATGTAAAAAAAATGCTAACTAAAAAAACGCTGTCCATCCTCTCTGCTAACCTCTCTATAATTACGGTCGTCGCCCTCACAGAAACTGATAGAGCAACGAAGCGCATAGGTGACTGAATCGGTTTAGCTTTTGTAAGGTGATTTATGCATAACAATCCCTAACGCGGCTCGGTCACTAGCGCGACTGAAATGCGGTAGTTTTTGTAAGGCGATTTACGCCTTCCAATCCCTAACGCGGCTCAGTCGCTAGAGTGACTCAACCGCGTTAGGGATTGGAAATACGCCACCCGGAGTATATTTGCGTAATTTATTTATTGAAGGGAAACTTCTATACCTAGCCCCGCTATGATTTGGATTTCGGATGAAACGGAAATGACGATTACTGCACCTGCGACGCATCAACTGCGCTCATTAAGGCGGTATGCAACCCTAATAATTTTTGTTTGCTCAAAACTCACATTTTAATAATTTCCGGCGAATTCGTAACTAAAATATTTTTTTTATTCCCATGCCGCACAAGGAATGCAAGTTATTTTTATTTTAGATTAATAAAAACATTAGGTACCTTACCATAAATATATTTTACGTACAACGATTTTAAAATTTTATAACCCGTTTTTCAACTGAAAAGTTAGCAGTAAGCACCAGATTTTATTTTTCTAGACGATGAATTAATAACTTCGGGAAAACAACATGGAGAGACATTTTAAATATTTGTAATACGTTCTTCAAATTAATTAAAATGAACGCAGCAGTAAGGTCGAATCTCCAAGCCTGCTAGGGTGAATTCGACCTACGTTCGTACAATACGCCGTGCCGCGGCGTACATTTGTTTACACGCTTTCTTCACTTACGTCGTTAAGATTCCCACATTATTTTTCTTCTTCTTTTTTTCTTTGAAACGACAAATTCGACAGTAGGTCCGTCCAATAGGTCCGTCCGTCCGTCCGTCCGCGGCTCGCGAGTCGCAATTTGTATACACGGCTTCTTTACTTACGTCGTTAAGATTCTGGATATATTTTAGGGTATATTGTCGTCTTAACCGCTTTGATAATGATGTCACTTTTATAGGCTCCTATTGGTTGAGATATGAAACGGAAATTACGCTGGTCTGCGCTCATTGATCGCTTTGATTATGATCTCACTTTTCAATTATTGGTTGAGATTGTTTTGGTAAAGTTTCGCTTCTACAGCGTGTAAACTGCACCCGATTTTTTTAAAATTTATCTCGTTATTTCAATATTATATTTGATTACAGTAATGACGTATTGCCCATCTCACTAGGCGTGAACGCCTGTGTTGAGATAGCAATTTACAGAGAGGTTGTCATCTAGGTTTTTGTTTACATAATATTAAGAAAATGACAGTTAAAAAAATAAAATCAGTTTTTTTTTACATTATACAATTCAAATACGAAAGATTAAGACCAAATAATTTTGTAGCAATTAAATGTCAATTTTACAAAAGGCATATTGATAAAATGATAATAAAAAGGCAACTGAAACTTAGTAAATGTAAATATATGCAGTACATAGTATACTTATTGTATACATACAGCAGGCATAAATGTATATATGATATAAAATACTCCTGATAGATATGTTTATTGGAGGCAATCAATGATGAACTTTTGGTTTGGGTGTTTCTAATGTCAGTAGGTAAAGAATTGAATAGCTTTGCAGCATTATATTTAAAACTTCTTTGCCCATAATAGATTTGACAAACTGGGGTGTTAAAAGATTTTACATGTAATATCACGTAGATTTCAACATTGCCTTTATTGAACAACGGACCTATGTATTTTTAATAAAAAATGCGTTTGTAGATATTTCCAATCTCCGTAACTTAAAAACAATTGCGTTTAAACTCGACCTATACAACTCGGCAAGTTATGTGACTACTCGTACAAAGACGCGTAGACTTTGAGATACAAAGATTTTCTTCATCTTATTTAAGAATTTATTTAGACTTATTGAAATTTGAACGCATCCGTGGTCGAGTAGTTTGGCTCTTGACTAACAATCCGGTTTCGAATCCCGACGTGTGCAAATAATAAGAAAATACGATTTGGTCGTTACAATTTTTTTTAAACTTTTTCCGTTTTTTTCGACGATAAAGAGGTTAAAAAACTTAAGCTTTAAAGCTGGGTGTACGCTTCGACGTGTAATACAATGTACAACTGTTAATGACCCTGTAGAGACCGAATATTTTGAATTTGAAATTCGAACTCGCACGAAAACTGAATATCAAAAAAATAAAAGTTATACCACAAAATTGGCTAAAAATGTGTTGTAGGTTTACAAGTTTCCGGACATCATGTTTACGGCACGTTCCAGAGCGGAAGATACTCTCAGTATCACCCTTTAAAAGACCACCATTGCTTGAAATGACTTTAATCGTGTTTGGTGACCAGATACCGTATTTCCCCACTTTTCCCATCCCCCTCCTATTAAATCGTCCAATATATCCTAAATGGGCATGCCACAGTTCCATTGGCTCCTTGCGTTTCGAAGCAATTATTGTAAGTCTAGTGCGGTTTCACATTTAAAAATATCAATGTCGTGTTTTTGCTTACCCAAAGATAATAGATTATGAACGATATCCTGTCGGCCGTTTGTACTTTGTTACCTAGCATTACCAATATTATTAACCAGAACTACTGCTTACGCTAAGGTGTCCGCCCCTTTTCAAAACTTACACATGAAACTTGTCGATTTCGTTGGCACTAAATGATGAAAGATAGAGATTGCAACCAAACAAATCGGTATAAATCGTAATTTTAATTAAAAAATTATTCAAGTTTAACTATCATTTGATAAAAAGTTCTTATTCTCAGAACAGATAAATCGGAATAAGTGCGATCTGAACTCTGAACGCTTTAGCGTGTCCCATTCCAAACAATCTATATCAATATATGTATAATTAGATAAGTAAAATTTGTCCGCACAGTTACAATAATTTTAATCAAGCCATGCTGGATTTTGTTAGTTATGATGAACTTACGTTTGACGTAGGTTTTGCCAAAATAGAAATTTTAGAGTTTTTGGCCCCCAGATATAATAATTCCGACCCTATCCGATTAAAAGCAGACTAGTTTTAGTACGCACATTGAACACTAATAGAAAATCCAGTCTGACTCAGTCAACGGCTAAACCACTATTTATATTCTGCTTAGTAAACTCCGTTAAACGATCTCTTGAAGAAAGTAATATCCCTTTCAACCAGAGTTCGGTTTTGCTGACACAAATCGCCGTTTGCTACGTTTCCCAACTTCCCTTTACATCTTAACGTTTCGGAGTTTTATTGAAAATATCTCAAATTGACATCCGGACGATTGTGTATTCCACGCGTGTGTGGGCAGGGCGGGTTTATTGCATCACACTGCTCTCAAGGCATTCCTCGCCCCTTGTTCAACATACTGTTTAAAGACAGGGAAACGGTAGGGAAAGTGGGAACCCAACTGAAAGCCGGCAGGGAATTTAATTGTTTGCAGGGAGAAACGATGCCAATTGAATTGCAATGCAAACGGAACTACTAGTTTCAGAACTACCTATTCGCGCGTTTCAATATGGAATCATAGGATGGGGATCCAAACACAACGTGAATACTGTGATATTCTCCCTCTCTTTCGATGCTGATTTTGATTTCTTTTTCTACTCCTGGGCACTTGGCACCAGTCGTAATAATTCTATCTTCCCCTCTTGATTTTTTTTCTATTTTTGGAATTCTTTCATCCCTTCAAGTTTTCTTGAACTTTTCTTTCGGCTCTGATCGATATTTAAATCTTTAAGGCTTTGCATGTGTGTAGTAGGGATGGAAAATTCCTTCCCTACGTCACACAAGCCTTCATGAAAATTGGACCCTTATTTTCTTTGATACTACAGAAAGCTTACTTAAAGCTCCCTTGTACTACATACCTTTAGAGATATATGTACTTAACTAATTAATACGTTATTTACGACCTTGAACGTAAATATTTTCGTATTTATGTTGTAATTAAACTCCATCAAACGTTGTGTAATTTTTTTGATTTATGATATGGGACTTTAATTACTTTCATTCTTTGTGGTAACTTCTTGATTCTAGTCAGAGCGTTGAGTTTCAAACTGTATTGGTCTCTCTCTTGCAAATCTAACTTTAAATAGTTTCTCTAAATGAACTAACTTTCCTCCGTCGCTTATTATGTTTTCCTACATCCTAACGAACTCGTAAATAACCTGTACTAATCGAATTACGCATGTTTAATTGAACAAATAATTAAGTATGACTCAAATGGTTAATTGTTAGTAAATTTGATTATGATTGTTTTGTATCTGCTTGTCATCTCTCCAATCCGATTCAGCTGCTATAAGGTACATATAAAGATGGGTTTAGTAGGTTAATGTAATTAATAGATTGCAAATTTGACGAACTCAGAATACCCTTTTTCTGCCGAAAATTTGGCTCCTATCCTCCTGCAAGTAAACAGGATGGTCAAAGATCAACTAGAACTTCGCACAGTCAGCCGACGCGATTTTCCAGAGGGTCTTAGTACCTTGTTCTGTCAATCTTCCATGTCGTCGTGTACTCTATTCAGGCTTTTCCTCGAGTCCCGAAACCCCCAAATTCCTTCTCCTCCAAGGTCTACTATTTACTTAGGGCGAACCGGTTTCGTCCTATATGCAATCATATACTCACGGTGTTGTGTAGAGTTACGGGTCGTGAATCCTCGCTCTACGTACAAGAAATGATGTGAGAGTAACTCTGTCGAGTCTAAAACGCTAATTGTAAGCGGGTCCACATCATCCAATGTACAGTACATAGAAAGATATATATGTAAACATACGTTTGGGTAGGATTATAACTCACAATATAAAACTAGCTAGTCTTATATTCCGAGCTCGGATTTCGTGAGAAGGGATTCTCCACAAAACCTTAACCGATGACCGAATATATACATATTAAAAGTGGGAAATATTAATAAATACTAATATAATAAGCAATTATCTCGGTTTGTTCTGGAGTGCCGAAAATTCCAAGCTTTTGATTTTGTTTGGTCGACAATTTTCTTTAAGAGATTGCCATCTCTATTATGTGTTTGGTTAATGGTCCTTGGCTTTTAAGGAGCGACCACTGCCTCCTATTGTTGAACTGTTTTCTAAATTTTCCCCCAAGGTTCAACTTTTGGTAAAATTTTTTACTCTCCCGTGATTTTTCAACTGCTTCATGTAAATTATTTATACCTATAAGAGCTATTATTTCATAATTTTTTCCCGAATTTTTCATGTAGTTCTACAATAATCTTTTATGTGACTATCCCGTGATTTTCCAAATGTTTGATGTACCTATTAGCTACCTAGGAGAGTAGTTAATCCATAAAATTTTCTCAAATGTTCAATGATACTCTTCAATATCTTTTATTTGACTATCCCGTGATTTTTCAAATGTTTGATGTACCTTTCATTTGTTTAGCTTATAATAAATCTAATTATTTTCAAGTTGTTCAATCCTAAAATATCTCTTCAAGTTCAAATTAAAGATTGTGTTTAACCCCTTTTTATATATATAATTGCGCAACGTTATGGTGTTGCTCTATCCTAAGATTGACACCTTCCTAAAGCACTCAACACGGTGCCCTACTGACCGAGTTGTTTTATAAACAATTTTAGTTATGTCAACATTCCCACTGGCCTGGTGACCTAGATTCAACGAAAGACATTCGTTTACCTTTAACATTCCCGAATGTGAGATTTATGGTCCTAAATTTTTCTTTTGAATTTAATAGTGATAATTTCCTTTTCGCCGAGGTCTAACCTGTTCCCCGATAAATATAGTCATAATGCATACATATACTTTGTCTCGATACATAAATACACAGATATATATATATATAATTTTATTATAGTTGAGGTAAATTCTAATATCATAACTCTTTTTTTTTTGATCATTTTATATTAGCTGAAGTTATAATAAATAGTATATACACTAAATAAATAAGTATAAAATATGAACTTGAAATTTTTTCTAGCACACAAATAGCATAGTGCGTTCTAAGTAGGTATTAGTAATCGATACCTTTTACTTTTATTTAAGTGTGTTTCTTTTTGATTAAACCTTTCTGGGAATAATATATATATACATATATACATATACATAGATATATCTATTTTATATATAATATTTTATATATAATATTTTAATATAGATACATATCACATATTAAGCAAATAATATTTTGTTATAATAATATAAAATTTTATACCGACGATCAGCTGCCCTCTGCCTCGTTCATGTCTCTAGAAATTTTTATATTTTGTAAGGACTTACCCCAAAAGGTCCACTCCTGTCGGGTTCAACACGACAAACCTTTTATATATATTCTTTTTCTCTACCTAATTCAGCCATTGTCTAACTACCTAGATTAATCATCTTTATTCATTATTTCACTATTGTGTTGGCTCTAAACTGAATTAATTGATGACTAATCTTTATCAATCAAAATGTATTATATTTTCAAAACCCGTTGGTTAACTTAACAAATTTATTTTATTATTTTTTTTTTTTTATTTATTTTTTTTATTTTTATTATTTAATTCTTGTATCACCGAACTCTTTTATTTTGCAGTAAGATAACGTATTTCACTATTTATTCAAACTTTCCGAAATAGTTATTATTATTATTTAATTCTTGTATCACCGAACTCTTTTATTTTGCAGTAAGATAACGTTTTTACTATTTATTTAAGCTTTCCGAAATAGTTATTATTATTAAGTTATCACAATCTCATTTAACAACAACTAAATTATTTGTATTATTTATTCCAAAGTCCATATTTATTATTATTATTTTATCTAACACTAGATTAATCCTGTGATAAATTATTACGTTCGATTTGCACTTTATTTAAGGAATTATTACTGATTTGTTTTTTCTTTTCCAAGTATTAAGTCCTAAAATTAACTAAACACTGCTCTTAAATTTGCCAAATACAACACCACACTTTTCACTAACACAATTTAAATTTATGATTTAATCACTTCACTGAATCTAATTAATTATTATTAATGGTACTAATCTCTTACACTGAATTTAATACCAAGCTTTAGACACTTAGAACTTTCTGTTAAAATGCATTTTATCTAACACTAGATTATACTAAGTCCGAAATCACTTCTATTGACTTGACTCCAATTATTTCAGAGTCATAAAAATTTTTTAACACTTAGACAATTTTTCAATTAATAACCGATTTAAACGTCACGTCACGTCTCACAAACTTCCGCTTTTCAAAACCCCCGATGACTAACGAAAATTCACTAAGTACTGTCTTTTAAACCCCTCTCAGGATTAGAATGGCCTATCTAAGCTATCTTTGATCCACGAATTTAACCTATAACAACTCGAGATTTCATATATCGATTCTGCCTTTTTTGTTTAACTGCTGTTAGCTCCACCTTTCAAGATTTTCTTCATGCCCTCTCTCGTTTAAACATTTTTCCAGGATCGGACCGGCGATATTACGTCAAAATGCCCCTCATCCCTTTGTCTGTTGGTCATACAAAATTTAGCTCAAATATCATGATTTTCGTATCTCTTTTTTCCTCAAAATATAATAGGTACGTCTTCAATAAACTGTACATAATTCTCAATTTTGTTTATCGCTACCAGAACATGAACAAATTCAAGCCAAAACCTTTAATATGCGTTTTCCAATTTTCTTTTTCCTAAATTCCTTCTTATTCTTATGCCACCTATGTGGATCAATTCAGTTTTAAACTGTATTGTCTCTACTTATGTCGTAGACTTGAATTTTCATATTTTCTCTTATTTCCCTTTTATTCACGATGTTCTTTTTTTGATTTTCCTCATTCATTCTCATGTAACTTTCCACATCCCTATAATTTTTTTATATTTCCAGCCGTATTTATTTTATTAATTGTTAATTTAAGATTTTCTTTGCTTTCTTTGGCCGTATCAATTCACCCATAGTTTCACCGTACATTACTCTGATATCTGTATCGTTTTTCGATGTTTGCTGCCTCAATAGAAAATTTCATTTTCTATTTGTTACTAATTAATATATTATTTACCACATTTTTATAGGAGATACTCCCACTTCGGCCCTTAAATATATGTCAATTTTTATTACGTTATATGGTTCATCCCACAACTTCCGTCCCTTTCTCCTCGAAATCTACATTAATTTAAAATTTGACATCTGTTTATGTCTGGACTTCGATGTACTCACCAATAACTCAGCGTTTATTCGAGGGTACTAAAATATAATGGTTTTTACCTTGAGTAAACACTCCATAGGACCAATGATAATTTTTATCGTCCCAAAAGCCATTAAAATGGGTTTAATCGTCTAAAACCATGTTCGCTTTCTGGCTGTTTTAATAACAAAATCGCGTGTGGGGTCGTCAACTCAAATAATGTATCATTTTTCCTTACAGTCTGTCCTATTTCCCATAGAACTTTCGTCAAACAATTGACGTAAAACAATTCCTTTGTTTGCCTTATCTACTGTAATGTAACCAGAATGACCTCCCTATCCCAAATATATAACGATATCTATTTTAACTCGTCTGAAAACGCAAAATTAAGTCGAAATCTTATATTGTTCAATAAACACTTCCGTTTAAACGTCCAGTTTTTCCATTAGATTTCCTTTTCAAATCGTTTTCCCTGACGTTACAAGAGTGACATCCCTAATTTCCAGCGTTTTTCTTCCTTTTAAATGTAAAATGTACACTTTCCTTTCAATCTGGTCTCCCTGACTTTCTATGTACTCGTTATACGGCTGAATAACCCTACAGTAGCTTTTCTTACGTTTTACACGTCTTTTCTTTAACCTTCCTCTGATCATAATTTTCTTGCTATTTTCTTGCCTAGTTTTTCCAACATAATGTGGATTAATTTGTTCGTTAACGGCGGTTGCCAACACCTTCATTGTACTGATTGTATATCTTAAATCTGGGGTCATCGTATCTAATGCACCGAGCGTGAGACCCTGTTTACATTATAGTGTATTGATCTTTCGGTTGATGACGATATTTTTTCCAATAAATCTCAGGTTAATCGCTTAGTTCAAAGTCCATTTCTTTGTTCAAAATCTGAACACGCCCTCCATTCTGTGATTGGTTTCATTAGTTATTTATAGCTTTCGGCTTAGACCTGATTGGCTGTTGATTTCAACTATTTATTATTACGCTGATTAATGATGATTTCTAGCACCCTCTGTGTTCTTTTCATCAATACTTATCTCAATCTACTTAATCGTAGATCCCTATCGTCAACAAGAATTCAATTTACTTTGAACCGGTAGATGTCGCAGGTGTGTCTGTTTTATAATTAATTGGTATTTTCTTTTTGAATTAAAGTGGGAAGCTACAATATTTTCTTATTTTCACTGTTGGTTAATGCAATTCATCACAGTTCCCTCCTCTGAACTCAATTTGCTGTGGCTAACGTTGTATTTTATGTAGGCGTCTTCTTCTTTTTTTTTTTTTTTTTTTTTTTTTTTTTTTTTTTTTTTTTTTTTTTTTTTTTTTTTTTTTTTTTTTTTTTTTTTTTTTTTTTTTTCGTTAGACACCGAAATTGTGTTCAAATTTAGGCTAGCTACCTTTCCCTCCCCATGTCGTTATTCCTTATCTATTCTTCGTATCCTATTGCTCCCTATCTCCCCTCCTCATTTTGTTATCCCCTATCTCTTCTTCGCATCCTATTACTCCTTATCTCCCCTCCTCATTCTGTTATCCCCTATCTCTTCTCCGTATCCTATTGCTCCCTATCTCCCCTCCTCATTTTGTTATCCCCTATCTTTTCTCCGTATCCTATTGCTCCCTATCTCCCCTCCTCATTTTGTTATCCCCTATCTTTTCTTCGTATCCTATTGCTCCCTATCTCCCCTCCTCATTTTGTTATCCCCTATCTCTTCTCCGTATCCTATTGCTCCCTATCTCCCCTCCTCATTTTGTTATCCCCTATCTCTTCTCCGTTTTATCGGATTGTTAACAATCTTGAATTGAATCTCATTGTATTTTCTATTTTCTTTTCGCGTAGACTTTATTTTATGGAATTTTCTGTAATTTTGGTAGACTCAAAATTAATCTCTTTTTCGCTGGAACACGCCCCTCGACTCGCGTGTTTTGGTGGTCCCCAACCAAATTGGACTAAGACCTCCCTTACAATGATTTAAGTAAAGATTGTTCACAATCTCGCGGCCTTTCGACCAACTGAAAAGCGGGTGGTCTCTTGGTGTGCAAATAATTGTTTTTGTTTGTAAGTATAAGTTTTTGTGGAATGTATATGTTTTCGCACGACCTCACCCAATCCGACAATCAGTGGTATACATGTTCTATATAAATTTTCCAGCATTTTTTTTTTTTTTCTTTATTTAAACTTTATTGTCTAATCCTTAATTTCTAATTGTTATTTCATAGTTCATTCAAAATTGTCCTAACCTAAGTGTTACCCACTCTAATTTGTAATTTTCATAAATGTTCTTAATTATCCTCAATTGGTTCAGCGTTCCCGTTTTTCCCCGTTTTTTTTTTTTTTTCGAAATCTAACTATTTATATCGTAATTCTAATGTTACCTTCTTATATTTACCTAATTTCTACCACATCTCTACAGATAAACATTTTTATTTCAAGATTTCAAAACATTTTTTTTTTCTAACTCCTAAGCAATGTTTATTTAAAACTCTATTCTATAAAACGTACCATTATGTGTGTCATATAATATCTCTAATTCTTTTCCTCTTAAGTGTCCTTAATTACCTAACAAATTTTTTTTTTTTTTTTTTTTTTTCTATTCACTAGCACATCAAAAAAAACCCCCCCTCTTTTTTTTTTCTAAATTATAAAATCAAAATTAACGAATATTTTTACCTTACTCTATTTCTATATTTAAACACGATTGTCGCTTATTAAGAAGCTTGTTCACTCACTCTTAAAGACTCGACGACGACCCGCCCCTCGCAAGCAAACTGATAGCCTAACATTTTAGTAAAGTTTCTTTCTTCCCCTACCCCAAGACGTATCCTAACATATTTTTATTTGTATTTCTCAGTCGTTTATTTATTTATTTATAAATATTTTCAAATATTTGCAAATTTCGCATTCTATTCGTTGACTTCCACTAACTTTAATCCTGATTGTTGTTCCTTGTTACTCGTGTAATATCTCGCTAAATGTATGGCGCTATAATCTCCTTTTATTTCCCGAGTTACCGGATCAATTAGGGTATACGTGTTACTGTAAACTACTGATCCGATGACGTACGGCCCTTCGTAAAGTAAGTTGAATTTCTTAATTTGTTTTCGCAATAAATTTGACTGTGTAATCTTTTTCAACTTGACCATGGCTCCGATTTCATAGGTCACTAGTCTTTTATTGAGATTATAATATTTTTGTCGATTCGTAGCGCTTTTCTCCAAATTTTTTTGCGCCACCATTCTAATTTCATCTATTGTTTTCGTAGGTTCTCCACACCCCTGAGTATACTTGTCTAAACTATAAGTTGGTGATTTCCCGAAAGCTATCTCGTTTGGTGAAAATCCTGTTGAACAGTGTATTGAATTATTGTAAGTCTGCTCTATTTCTTTAAGGAAAGCTGACCATTTTGTATGTTTTTCGTGACAATAGATACGAAAAATTCTTCCTAACTCTTTATTTACACGCTCAGTTATATTCGGTCCAGGATTTCGCACTGAAGTATGTACGATTTGTATACCCATCCTATTCATGTGGTTTTCCCATTTTTTCGATGTAAATTGAGATCCGTTATCAGTTAACAAAGCATCTATTTGTATGATCTTATTAAAATCCTCTACACAATTTAACACGGTCTTAGTACTTGCTATCCTCAATTTATATAATTTTACAAATCGGCTGAAAGAATCCTGGATAACAAATATGAATTTTACGCCTCCCATTCCCCTCGGTAATGGTCCGTATAGATCTGCCATAGCTAATTGTCCTACTTCTTTGGTCATAATTGATTTACTTGGCCCTACAGTTGGTCGAATTTCGCGCTTCGCCATCTGACAAAGGTGACATCCTCTTACTATGCGTTTTATGTCTCGGCTCATACCTGGCCAGTAATACCTGTCTCCCATAGCTGATCCTGTTTTGAAAATTCCCCCGTGCCCAATTTCTAAATGTATCATTTTTATTAACTCCTCAGTCAATTCCTGTGGTACTGCTAAAACCGTTTTGTTTAGCCCTGTGGTGTAATACAAAGTTTTACCTATTTTCTTGTAATTTTTTAAATACCTATTAACATTTTTTGTCGGTGGTCCGAATTTTCCCTTGCGCAAGTACCCGAAAATTTCTCCCAAGAATGTGTCCTGTTTCTGTAGTTCTGTTATATTTTCTAAGTGTTTTCGAATGTGTTGTCTACCTTTAACCGCAAAAGCTGCTATTTCTGGGCATGTGTTTTTCTCCTCCTGCACGTTTTCTGCATCACAAGAGTAACGAGATAAAATGTCAGGTCCTATATTTTCTTTTCCTTTAACGTACTCTACAGTGAAGTTAAATTGATTTAAATACAAAATCCACCGAGTTAGGCGACTACTGTACATCTTCCATGTCTTCAAAAACGTCAACGCTTGATGATCTGTTCTTATTATCAAATGTACTCCTCTTAAATACGTCTCAAATTTATGTAGAGCATATATTATCGCCCACAACTCTTGCTCCGATGTGGTCCACTTTAACTCTGGTCCCCTTAAAGCTTTGCTAATAAATCCAATAACGTGGTGGTTTCCTTCGTTATCTAGCTGGTATAACTCCCCCCCTATTGCAAATCCCGAACTGTCTGTCTGTAAATAATATGTACTATTTGGATCATGATGATGTAAAATAACTGTTTCTAAAAATAATGTTTTCACCTTCTCGAATGCACGCTGTTCTAAGTCACCCCACCTCCAAGTTCGATTTTTCTGAAGTAAATCACATAAAACACGTGTTGATTCCCCATATTTATTCGCGAATCTACGGTAATAATTGCAAAGTCCAAGGAAAGCTCTAACTTGTTTGATTTTCTTGGGTACCGGAAAATTTTTAATCGCGTCTATTTTTTCCGGATCCATTTGAACTCCCAAAGGCGTTATAATATGTCCCAACATACGCACTTCTGTGAATAAAAATTGACATTTTTCGAGTTTACAAGTCATGTTTGCTGCCTCTAACCTCTCAAGTACCGCGTCTACATGTTCGAAATGATCTTCTTGGCTCCCACACGTATATATTATTAGATCATCCAAGTAATTAGCGCAGAATTCTCTCAGTCCTGGGCCGAGGATTTTGTCCATTCCCCTTGAGAAACTCCCAACTGATGTCTTTAACCCCTGCGGCAATACCTTGTATACATACGATTTCCCATTGTACACAAACCCGGTATATTTACGACTCTCTGGACTGATAGGTATCTGGAAGTAGGCTGAATTTAGATCTATCGTGGTGATGAATTTTACGCCATGAAAACGCTGTATTATCTCAGAAGTTAATGGTGGTTTCTCTACTTCGGCGTGCATTCTAGTATTTAAAAACCTGGCATCCAAAAGAATCCTAACGGTTCCGTCCCTTTTTAAAGTAAACGTTAGAGGACTAGAAAACTGTGTGGCCTCCCTACTGATGATTCCTAGTAATTCCAATTCTCTAATTTTTTCGTCAACTTTATCTCTATAAGCAAAAGGTACAGGATAAGATCTCTTAACGAAGGGCGTCTCGTCCGTCATCTTTATTTCGTGAGTGTACAAAGTTGTGAGACCCGGCCTGTCTCTAAATACATTCTTATGTTTGATTAAAATCTTTTCCAACCCTTCTTTCCCTTTTAACTCCAAATCTAGCCCGGACACAAATGTCGTTATTCTACGCTCGAGACA
The DNA here is from genome assembly GCA_917880885.1 of Limnephilus marmoratus. Lineage (NCBI taxonomy): Eukaryota > Metazoa > Arthropoda > Insecta > Trichoptera > Limnephilidae > Limnephilus > Limnephilus marmoratus. The sequence continues at coordinate 56,507,999 of OU862912.1, read as the reverse complement.
CGCCGTATCATTCATTTCGGGGTTTACTTCGATACTAATTATTTTTCCACTTGCGCAATTTTGATTGCTAATCTCACCTTTAGGTTTCCTATAAGTTATCGATGAATTTACCAATTCTATTTCCCTTTTACCAACTTCTGTTTTTATTTTCAACTTCCTATTTTCCCCACATTTAAACTCAGCTGTGTATTCGTCTAACCAATTGATACCTAATATAACGGGCCTAATCAACTTGGGTATTATTAAACATGGCGTATTTATTGTAACATTTTCAAATCGTAGTGGGACTAAAACCAACCTAGATATTCTCTGACTTTTGTGTCCTATAGCTACCTTAATCTGTATTGCTGTTACTGGCATAATCGGATAAAGCGTTTCATCAGTCAAATAGTTTTCGTAGAATTCTTGTGCTACACACGTGATCTGACTTCCGGTGTCTATTAAACAATGAACTTCCGTGTTATCTATATATGCTTTGGCTTCCGGTAATAACGGTAAAGTGCTACCCTTTTCTACTTCCTCATAATCTCGGTCCTCAAAAATGTTGTTAAAACCCCTAACTTCCCTACCCAATTTTTCTTCAATCATTTCCAATTTATTCCATTCGTCAGTTATATGTTGCAGTGAATTGACGCATACTTCCACACGCATTTCCTCCTCTGTTCTCGTTTCTTCCGCTCCATCCTTCCGTCTTTTTACGTACTTTTCAGCTTTTATTGGGGCAGTCATTCCTTGTTCATCCTTTCCTAATCCTTTCGTCGGATTCCACCCCCATTTCATCATAATCTTCAATGCAGTGTTGTGTCTTGGCGCCGGCGTCCCTCCTCCTGTGTGAGTCGTATCCATGGAGACTAATGAATCAACCCCCGTCCGTTTCCCGAATTATCTGCGACCACTAGTTCCTTCCCGGTTGTAAGTATTGTAGGATTTCCTTTTGGTGAACTGCTAACTTCGGTGCATTTGCCGCAACTAACGCCTTGGCCCACACTTTCTATCGCGTGTATCCTCCTTTTTATGGCGTGGTAACGGTCACGGTATTTGTCCTTCTTGCCAACTTCCTCCCCACTCCTCTTCTTTAAGTTCCGTTCTTCTGGCGTACATACCATTGTATCTAGTTTTCGAAGAAACTCAGCGGCGACAATCTCGTCTCCTGATTGTCCCGAAAACCATAGCGATTGAATTTCCTTCGGATAATGCCTCATAATTTCGTCGACTATGCCCAACGGGGTGTCAGTAATCTTCAAAGCCTTAGCAAGTTCCCAATAGTTTGCGAAATGAGTGAGCATGGATATATTTTTCTTGGCATCATATACCCCCTCTGCAAGTCGGCGGCGAACTTCATTTTTCTTAATGTCCCCCCAATAGGTAGCTAAAAAATCTCGTTCGAAATCTGACATAGTCTCCCATCGCTTATTGTACAATTTCGCCCACGATTTGGCTTCCCCTTTTAAATTCTCTCGTACGACAATTAAAGGATCCGTACGTTTCACTTTTCTAGTGTATTCTTTTAAATCCTCGAGGAAACTAATTGGATTTTGATTTCCGCCGGAGAATGATGGTCGCTCCTGCTGCGGTAACATTTCCACGACTTGGAGAACGTTTTTCTGCGCATTATCCTCTCCTATCACCGCCACTGTTGCTGGTTTTTCCAACTGCTTCTCGAGCTCCTGCATCTTATTGACGAGCGGTGCTAAAGCTGCCTGAATAATTGTAGTTACATCTCCAATGTTCACTGTTGAAGTCTCGGCTGAGATATTCTCCCCGATTGCTGTCACTAAAGCCTGTGTTTTCCTTCCTGTTCCACGTTTCCCCACCATCTTCTTAAATTTTCCGAGTTTCGTCGGCTAATGTTTATATTTTCCTTACTAAGCGACAACCTTACAATCTCTATTTTAATATTCTTAATTATTTATGTAAATGTTGCCTTTCTTATTCTATATATTTTTTTTTTTTTTTTTTTTCAATTTTCTCGTTTTTCTTATTTTTCTTAAATTTTTATCCTTTTTTATTTTTATTTTCCTTTACTTCGTTAATCTTATCTTCGATTTTTTGTTCCTTTTCCTCGGGTTTTTCCTGTGAAATTATTGGTTTATCATTTTCATGTGGAAAATCTATTTTTCCACACTCCCTCTCAACCTTGCCTTGTTCCCCTTCTGGCTGAGCTCCCTTGTCTCCTCCCATATTCTCCACACGCAATGTAGAATATTTGGAACGCTTGAATATGTTTCTAAGCTCATCTTCCGTTGATATTTCTCCAACATCTCTTTCTGTCGCCTCCGCCTTCCTCTTTTCGGCCATTCTCGTTTTAATGAATTTAAATTATCGAATTAAATATCGACTATATGTAATTGAAAAGTTTTTTTTTTTTTTTTTTTTGGAACCTGCCCCCCTATAGACACATTATTTTCAATTATATTATTTTTATTTGCACAACGATTGCAACCCGAATTAATCCAACTCTAAAACGCACACTTTATTTCAATTGAATGTAGGTAGTTGTTAAAAAAAACGGAATGAATATTGCAACCCTATTGTTAATAAATATCCCGTGATTTTCGTTCAAACAATAATTATTCATTGTTTAGAATGTCAACCACTCCTTCATGGTTTGCAGTACCTATTGATATTCTCGCAAAATCTGCCCTGAATTCGCAATACCCATCAAAACAGACTTTCGCACATCAATTTGCAATATCTACTGATATTTTCGCAAAATCTGCTTTTTTGTCGTCAATTTTAGAGTTAAACCCCTTTTTTCTCGAAGTCCGAATAATCAAATGTTCATTTAAATAGGTTATATACCTATCATAAACCTTTGTCTACGATATCAGAAGTTCTCAATTCGACGCTATCCCCAATCAAGTATTTAGGTATGTTATTCTATCTTTTTTTTTTTTTTTCAATATTTACATTAAATTTGCAAAATCTATTTCGTTGTTCATAACAACTGTCATAGATCCCTTTGTATTCGTTGATTTCTACCCTCCTCAAAATAAACATATTTACTGCAATTTTAATAATCGAGTATTTTCAAATCGGTAAATACCTATTGACAACTGTTTAACACCGCCATATCTGATTTCAACTTCTCATTTCGATCCGATTGAATGAATGTATTTTTCCCATCAACATGAGCTCCACCAAACCCTTTTAAAATGTATTCTATATTTATGTTCCTTATATTTTATGTTATGTCTTTTTATGTGATAATGTTCACATACAAAACATAACATTATCTATAAACAATGGTCACATTATGTAGATAAGTTCCCCCTTTTTTCTCCGAAGTATGTTTCCTCTTTTATCGAAACCGACTGTTGATATAACGTTAATGGTTGTTTGTCTTAAAATGCCTCAAAGTGGTGCGTGTCGTTTTCGATGTGTCCCACCTTTAAATGCTAGATGTTTTTTTTTTTGTTATCAATATCTTTTCGATGCTTATGATCGCCGCGTTATCTCGAATCACATTGTTTACGTTACGGTCGTTAACATTCCTGACCCAGATATGTCAATTCTTAACTCATAATATTGATAATTAACGGCCTGCCTTGACTCAATTTGTTTACTTAGAGCATATTTGACCGATATTCTTTTGTTTACAATAACAAATGAAAGGGGTCTTTATTAACAAGTTCATGGTCACTCGATTTAACACTTTATATTGACACTTTTTAAAATTATTTTAAAACTGTAGAGTTTATTCGTTAACACTTTTTTTTTCTGTATTGTTATGTTTATTTATTTCTTTATAAATAATTTTTCTGTGTTTGTTTAACGTCGCACTATTCTGATTTTTTTTATTAAATTATTTTCACTTCAATTAAAATGAACCTTTTTTTTTTTTTTTTTTTTTTTTTTGATGCGTCCTAATTTTGTTATTATTATTTTTTTTTTCCAGTTTTTGCAATAGATTGACCAATAAAGTTTTTCAACCCCAACTTGTATAACTCTGACTCCTGGTCATGGCTTTGCAGTGTGATATTCTCCCTCTCTTTCGATGCTGATTTTGATTTCTTTTTCTACTCCTGGGCACTTGGCACCAGTCGTAATAATTCTATCTTCCCCTCTTGATTTTTTTTCTATTTTTGGAATTCTTTCATCCCTTCAAGTTTTCTTGAACTTTTCTTTCGGCTCTGATCGATATTTAAATCTTTAAGGCTTTGCATGTGTGTAGTAGGGATGGAAAATTCCTTCCCTACGTCACACAAGCCTTCATGAAAATTGGACCCTTATTTTCTTTGATACTACAGAAAGCTTACTTAAAGCTCCCTTGTACTACATACCTTTAGAGATATATGTACTTAACTAATTAATACGTTATTTACGACCTTGAACGTAAATATTTTCGTATTTATGTTGTAATTAAACTCCATCAAACGTTGTGTAATTTTTTTGATTTATGATATGGTACTTTAATTACTTTCATTCTTTGTGGTAACTTCTTGATTCTAGTCAGAGCGTTGAGTTTCAAACTGTATTGGTCTCTCTCTTGCAAATCTAACTTTAAATAGTTTCTCTAAATGAACTAACTTTCCTCCGTCGCTTATTATGTTTTCCTACATCCTAACGAACTCGTAAATAACCTGTACTAATCGAATTACGCATGTTTAATTGAACAAATAATTAAGTATGACTCAAATGGTTAATTGTTAGTAAATTTGATTATGATTGTTTTGTATCTGCTTGTCATCTCTCCAATCCGATTCAGCTGCTATAAGGTACATATAAAGATGGGTTTAGTAGGTTAATGTAATTAATAGATTGCAAATTTGACGAACTCAGAATACCCTTTTTCTGCCGAAAATTTGGCTCCTATCCTCCTGCAAGTAAACAGGATGGTCAAAGATCAACTAGAACTTCGCACAGTCAGCCGACGCGATTTTCCAGAGGGTCTTAGTACCTTGTTCTGTCAATCTTCCATGTCGTCGTGTACTCTATTCAGGCTTTTCCTCGAGTCCCGAAACCCCCAAATTCCTTCTCCTCCAAGGTCTACTATTTACTTAGGGCGAACCGGTTTCGTCCTATATGCAATCATATACTCACGGTGTTGTGTAGAGTTACGGGTCGTGAATCCTCGCTCTACGTACAAGAAATGATGTGAGAGTAACTCTGTCGAGTCTAAAACGCTAATTGTAAGCGGGTCCACATCATCCAATGTACAGTACATAGAAAGATATATATGTAAACATACGTTTGGGTAGGATTATAACTCACAATATAAAACTAGCTAGTCTTATATTCCGAGCTCGGATTTCGTGAGAAGGGATTCTCCACAAAACCTTAACCGATGACCGAATATATACATATTAAAAGTGGGAAATATTAATAAATACTAATATAATAAGCAATTATCTCGGTTTGTTCTGGAGTGCCGAAAATTCCAAGCTTTTGATTTTGTTTGGTCGACAATTTTCTTTAAGAGATTGCCATCTCTATTATGTGTTTGGTTAATGGTCCTTGGCTTTTAAGGAGCGACCACTGCCTCCTATTGTTGAACTGTTTTCTAAATTTTCCCCCAAGGTTCAACTTTTGGTAAAATTTTTTACTCTCCCGTGATTTTTCAACTGCTTCATGTAAATTATTTATACCTATAAGAGCTATTATTTCATAATTTTTTCCCGAATTTTTCATGTAGTTCTACAATAATCTTTTATGTGACTATCCCGTGATTTTCCAAATGTTTGATGTACCTATTAGCTACCTAGGAGAGTAGTTAATCCATAAAATTTTCTCAAATGTTCAATGATACTCTTCAATATCTTTTATTTGACTATCCCGTGATTTTTCAAATGTTTGATGTACCTTTCATTTGTTTAGCTTATAATAAATCTAATTATTTTCAAGTTGTTCAATCCTAAAATATCTCTTCAAGTTCAAATTAAAGATTGTGTTTAACCCCTTTTTATATATATAATTGCGCAACGTTATGGTGTTGCTCTATCCTAAGATTGACACCTTCCTAAAGCACTCAACACGGTGCCCTACTGACCGAGTTGTTTTATAAACAATTTTAGTTATGTCAACATTCCCACTGGCCTGGTGACCTAGATTCAACGAAAGACATTCGTTTACCTTTAACATTCCCGAATGTGAGATTTATGGTCCTAAATTTTTCTTTTGAATTTAATAGTGATAATTTCCTTTTCGCCGAGGTCTAACCTGTTCCCCGATAAATATAGTCATAATGCATACATATACTTTGTCTCGATACATAAATACACAGATATATATATATATAATTTTATTATAGTTGAGGTAAATTCTAATATCATAACTCTTTTTTTTTTGATCATTTTATATTAGCTGAAGTTATAATAAATAGTATATACACTAAATAAATAAGTATAAAATATGAACTTGAAATTTTTTCTAGCACACAAATAGCATAGTGCGTTCTAAGTAGGTATTAGTAATCGATACCTTTTACTTTTATTTAAGTGTGTTTCTTTTTGATTAAACCTTTCTGGGAATAATATATATATACATATATACATATACATAGATATATCTATTTTATATATAATATTTTATATATAATATTTTAATATAGATACATATCACATATTAAGCAAATAATATTTTGTTATAATAATATAAAATTTTATACCGACGATCAGCTGCCCTCTGCCTCGTTCATGTCTCTAGAAATTTTTATATTTTGTAAGGACTTACCCCAAAAGGTCCACTCCTGTCGGGTTCAACACGACAAACCTTTTATATATATTCTTTTTCTCTACCTAATTCAGCCATTGTCTAACTACCTAGATTAATCATCTTTATTCATTATTTCACTATTGTGTTGGCTCTAAACTGAATTAATTGATGACTAATCTTTATCAATCAAAATGTATTATATTTTCAAAACCCGTTGGTTAACTTAACAAATTTATTTTATTATTTTTTTTTTTTTATTTATTTTTTTTATTTTTATTATTTAATTCTTGTATCACCGAACTCTTTTATTTTGCAGTAAGATAACGTATTTCACTATTTATTCAAACTTTCCGAAATAGTTATTATTATTATTTAATTCTTGTATCACCGAACTCTTTTATTTTGCAGTAAGATAACGTTTTTACTATTTATTTAAGCTTTCCGAAATAGTTATTATTATTAAGTTATCACAATCTCATTTAACAACAACTAAATTATTTGTATTATTTATTCCAAAGTCCATATTTATTATTATTATTTTATCTAACACTAGATTAATCCTGTGATAAATTATTACGTTCGATTTGCACTTTATTTAAGGAATTATTACTGATTTGTTTTTTCTTTTCCAAGTATTAAGTCCTAAAATTAACTAAACACTGCTCTTAAATTTGCCAAATACAACACCACACTTTTCACTAACACAATTTAAATTTATGATTTAATCACTTCACTGAATCTAATTAATTATTATTAATGGTACTAATCTCTTACACTGAATTTAATACCAAGCTTTAGACACTTAGAACTTTCTGTTAAAATGCATTTTATCTAACACTAGATTATACTAAGTCCGAAATCACTTCTATTGACTTGACTCCAATTATTTCAGAGTCATAAAAATTTTTTAACACTTAGACAATTTTTCAATTAATAACCGATTTAAACGTCACGTCACGTCTCACAAACTTCCGCTTTTCAAAACCCCCGATGACTAACGAAAATTCACTAAGTACTGTCTTTTAAACCCCTCTCAGGATTAGAATGGCCTATCTAAGCTATCTTTGATCCACGAATTTAACCTATAACAACTCGAGATTTCATATATCGATTCTGCCTTTTTTGTTTAACTGCTGTTAGCTCCACCTTTCAAGATTTTCTTCATGCCCTCTCTCGTTTAAACATTTTTCCAGGATCGGACCGGCGATATTACGTCAAAATGCCCCTCATCCCTTTGTCTGTTGGTCATACAAAATTTAGCTCAAATATCATGATTTTCGTATCTCTTTTTTCCTCAAAATATAATAGGTACGTCTTCAATAAACTGTACATAATTCTCAATTTTGTTTATCGCTACCAGAACATGAACAAATTCAAGCCAAAACCTTTAATATGCGTTTTCCAATTTTCTTTTTCCTAAATTCCTTCTTATTCTTATGCCACCTATGTGGATCAATTCAGTTTTAAACTGTATTGTCTCTACTTATGTCGTAGACTTGAATTTTCATATTTTCTCTTATTTCCCTTTTATTCACGATGTTCTTTTTTTGATTTTCCTCATTCATTCTCATGTAACTTTCCACATCCCTATAATTTTTTTATATTTCCAGCCGTATTTATTTTATTAATTGTTAATTTAAGATTTTCTTTGCTTTCTTTGGCCGTATCAATTCACCCATAGTTTCACCGTACATTACTCTGATATCTGTATCGTTTTTCGATGTTTGCTGCCTCAATAGAAAATTTCATTTTCTATTTGTTACTAATTAATATATTATTTACCACATTTTTATAGGAGATACTCCCACTTCGGCCCTTAAATATATGTCAATTTTTATTACGTTATATGGTTCATCCCACAACTTCCGTCCCTTTCTCCTCGAAATCTACATTAATTTAAAATTTGACATCTGTTTATGTCTGGACTTCGATGTACTCACCAATAACTCAGCGTTTATTCGAGGGTACTAAAATATAATGGTTTTTACCTTGAGTAAACACTCCATAGGACCAATGATAATTTTTATCGTCCCAAAAGCCATTAAAATGGGTTTAATCGTCTAAAACCATGTTCGCTTTCTGGCTGTTTTAATAACAAAATCGCGTGTGGGGTCGTCAACTCAAATAATGTATCATTTTTCCTTACAGTCTGTCCTATTTCCCATAGAACTTTCGTCAAACAATTGACGTAAAACAATTCCTTTGTTTGCCTTATCTACTGTAATGTAACCAGAATGACCTCCCTATCCCAAATATATAACGATATCTATTTTAACTCGTCTGAAAACGCAAAATTAAGTCGAAATCTTATATTGTTCAATAAACACTTCCGTTTAAACGTCCAGTTTTTCCATTAGATTTCCTTTTCAAATCGTTTTCCCTGACGTTACAAGAGTGACATCCCTAATTTCCAGCGTTTTTCTTCCTTTTAAATGTAAAATGTACACTTTCCTTTCAATCTGGTCTCCCTGACTTTCTATGTACTCGTTATACGGCTGAATAACCCTACAGTAGCTTTTCTTACGTTTTACACGTCTTTTCTTTAACCTTCCTCTGATCATAATTTTCTTGCTATTTTCTTGCCTAGTTTTTCCAACATAATGTGGATTAATTTGTTCGTTAACGGCGGTTGCCAACACCTTCATTGTACTGATTGTATATCTTAAATCTGGGGTCATCGTATCTAATGCACCGAGCGTGAGACCCTGTTTACATTATAGTGTATTGATCTTTCGGTTGATGACGATATTTTTTCCAATAAATCTCAGGTTAATCGCTTAGTTCAAAGTCCATTTCTTTGTTCAAAATCTGAACACGCCCTCCATTCTGTGATTGGTTTCATTAGTTATTTATAGCTTTCGGCTTAGACCTGATTGGCTGTTGATTTCAACTATTTATTATTACGCTGATTAATGATGATTTCTAGCACCCTCTGTGTTCTTTTCATCAATACTTATCTCAATCTACTTAATCGTAGATCCCTATCGTCAACAAGAATTCAATTTACTTTGAACCGGTAGATGTCGCAGGTGTGTCTGTTTTATAATTAATTGGTATTTTCTTTTTGAATTAAAGTGGGAAGCTACAATATTTTCTTATTTTCACTGTTGGTTAATGCAATTCATCACAATACGATTCAAAAAGGAATCATAAAGACCATATTGAAAGTACCCATTATAACACATTCAATCGAAATTTTCAATAGGTTTGACTTACCAAATGTACAACAAAGATATGCCAAAAATATATTATTAAGCTTTTCAAAAATACTGAATCCTCTAGTAGATCGTGTGTGCATAACACTAGATCGATTAAAAATGATACAAAAAAAATTCAAGTTATATACAACCACATTCGGACAAAGAAACTACACATATTTTCCAACAAAACTCCATAACATTCTTCCTCAAGACATAAATTTAATAAAAAAAATCTAACGAATACAATCAAGATTAAAAATATGGCTAACAGAAGTCAATGAAAAAACCCTAATGAAGGCACTAAAAACGACATAGAAGACAAATAAACATATTTAAATAACTACAGCCCGTCTCGACATAGGACCCCCTAGTGAGGAGGACTAAGAAATACAATATTTATACTTAAATTCACCATTATATTTTGTATGTACAATTATTTTATAGTCGCTAAAATAAATTAAAAATTAAAAATTTACAACTTCATGGGATGAGTGAAACTATTTGGAGACTGATCGAAGTTTCGATTTCGGCCAGTTTCGGTAAATAAACGAGTTTCGGCCGCGGTTTCGGTTTCGGCCAAAAATTTGCCGAAACTTTGTGTAGAGCTATTGTCTAACATAATGTCTATGAAGACTGTTTTTTTATGTGAATACCTCACAAGAGTCTAAGCTGCTCCCGCCTGGAGCCAGTGAGACTACGGCATCTCCAATTGGGGTATGTTGTAAAGCTGAAGGTAAAGGGGGAGGGGAAGGAAATGGGGAATTACATGGCTATTCAGATCTGGTCACCAAACACGGCTAAAGCCATTTCAAGCAACGTTTCAATTCTGAATGATGGTCTTCCACCAGGGCGATACTAAGATATCTTCCACTCTAGAACGTGCCGCAAATATACTATATATTATTTTTAATTAACTAATTGTGAAATAACAAAAATAATAATGAAATTTATCGAATAAAATTTATTTGAGCAAGCCGGGATTCGATCCCGTGGCCTTCGGATTGCGAGTCAAGAGCCTTACCCCTCGACACGGAGGCCATCCTGGTGATATGTTTATTATGGTAGTTAGTAGTTCTAAGATCTTTTGTATTTTTGAAGGTAATTCCTTTAAAGTTAAGGTAAGTCGGTACCTATAACGTGCTTTGAAGATTTGTGATAATAAAGAACCTAAGGACGGGTTGTTTCAAAATATTTGACGGATTCATCAAATATTTGAAGTTAATTTTCACATTCTGTGTAAGTTGCTTAAGTTCTGTGATTATTTCAGTTTTATGAAGCAACTGGCCTATTATGATGTAACAACAGAACTTGATTTAAACGTAAAATATTTGATGAATCCGTCAATTTAAAATCAAAAAAAAATGTCTTATTTCATTTATTTAACACAAACTACAATGAACTCTTTAACAAGTTTAACGAGAAAAACCGCTAATTTCGGGATTGGTATTTTTTAACTCATTAATAAGTTTCGGTTTCGGCTGAAACTAGAATAAAAGCCAAAATTCGGTTTCACTTTCAGTTACAGCTGAATATCAAGTTTCGGTCGCTCAATAGAAACTACCTACATGATTCCCATTTGGTAGTAGGGAAGGGGGAGGGGGAGCAGAAAAGGATGAGGAAGGAAGGTTTCGATACATGGCTAGTGGCTATTCAGTTCTGTTCACCAAAACTAAATGTTTTGAAATAACAAATTTGAAAAAAATATATATTTGCCAACTTTTGGTTCAGAACCACGGAGTCCTCCGTGTTCAGAACCAAAGGTCTAGAAAATTCCAATTCTCACCAGGCAACCTTCCGGTCAGCAGCGTCATTAGCTATCGGAAGGTTAAGGCTCCGCAACCGGGCCCGAAAAGAAGAAGATGAAGAGATACGAAATTACGAATGTTAGAGGAGAGCGCTAAAATTTACAGCGACAAAATCGATGCGAAAATTGCGAAAATGTTTAATAAAACACGACTCATTTAAAATAAAGCAAAAATCTCGCGGGCATTGCCAATAAGCAGCATTTAAAGAAACACTGTGAATTTTTTCATACATATAACTTGTAAAATAACTGAAACAAACGTGTTAATAATAATTTTTGGAGCATACTTTGCGATTTTTTTCTATCGATTTTCTATAATTTGCGTTTCGGCGCGGGCAAAGTCTAGATATTATCTTCAAGAATAACATATATTATTTTAAGAGCTTTAAAACTTACCGTGTTTAAGGGAAATATGTAATGAATCGGTACAAATCCGGATTGCGGGCCCACCAGATATTAAATTGTTGAGCGCGCTTTCGGAGTGTCAGGACCTACTAGCCTGGATTGGACTGCCACATGATTCAAAAATGATAACGGACGGAATTTAGAGCTAAACTTAATACTCGCCTTTTCAGAGAGTCGTATCCATAATATCAAAAACCTTTCACCTTCACCCTCGGTGCCCGCAACATCGTAAATAACTAATTGTGTAAAAATATAAGAAAATTCTTATTTGAAAGCTTTTGCAAAGGTCATGAAAATTTTCCAGTCCTAAATTCTCAAGTCTTTCAGAATAAATATTAACTCAACTTTGGCATTTTTTCTCATAAATATAATATCACTAGTGATTAGGGTAGCAATTTTAATATCATGCAATATCCAGATTTTTAAATATAAAGTCCTCCGCGTTACAAAATCGTATCTTCTCCGAGCATTAACTTTCTCATTAAAGTGTGTTCATCGGAAGTGACCTGCCAAGTAAATATATTTCTGTATCTATTTGTAAATAATTAACTTAGATAGAGCTTAAGAATTCATAATAAATTGTACAGGTCTCTTGAGGCTCTACAAATCATCCAATAATTATCTTATTATATATAAAACAAAGTCGGTTTAGCTACACCATTTATAACTCAAGAACGGCTGGACCGATTTTTATGATCTTTGATTTGTTGGATTTGTCTCCGCCCCGAATAGCAGAATATCTATTAAAACATCGGAAAATTCACGAAAATTCTTTTCTTCATTCATTTTGTATGGAACGAATTTTCATGTTTTGAAAGAGCTTCAGCAATATTGTGATAAATATAAAATTGAATAGTGAGTGAATTCCAAGAATTCGAAAACGTCAAATGTCAATGCGCTGATTGTTTAACTTTTGATCTTAAAAACGTAACGTACGTTATAATCTACGCATTCACAGATGACGCCAACGAAATTATTTTATGTTTTTAATACTTTCTGCACGTTGCGCTTTAATATATTGAGGTGAATTAATTGTTTGCGCCCGTACATATTTAATACGAATATAAATAAATAGTTTCGTCCATAAACTAACCCAAATCTTTCAAGAAAGGCTGAAAAATACAGTATTGGATTGAGTCACCGATACAAAATTGAATTTTTCAGCCTCTCTTGAAAGATTTGGGTTTGTTTGTGAAAAAAACTATTTATTTGTATTCATATTAAATATGTACGATTGCAAACAAATAATTTACCAATTTTTTAAAGCGTAACGAGCAAAAAGCTTTAAAAACCTAAAATAATTTAATTGGCGCCATCTGTGAATGCGTAGAATATAACGTAAGTGACGTTTAACTTTAAACATATAATGCTGCCCCTCTTTCTTACACACTAAATGTCAATAGTCGAAAATGAGACAAACGGTGAACGTACGTCTGCACCTCTGTAAAAAAAAAAGAATACAATAATTATAATAAAAATCCCTATAAATATCCCGTATAAAGAAAATGAAGTAATTAAATAAGTGGAAAAGTAAGAAAATCATAAAAAATTTAAATCCATGCACAACGCCATCTCTGATACTAACAAAAACAAAACACGGACAGTTGCGCATCCATAATTGCTTCATTGTGAAATTTTTAACTCAAAAAAACTTAATTTAATTCAGCTAATAAGTTAACACAACAGTTATTGATTCTGAGGCGGTACGAAGTTCGCCGGGTTAGCTAGTTATTATTTTGTCAGTAGTTTTAATCAACATAATGAAGGGATCCTGACTGATTCACCGGGACGCGTATTTCCAAAACCTATGCCGATTCAGTCGCGGTAGCGACAATTTACATTTTAAATATACCTCTACATTGGTTATTTTTTATCACATTGCAAAAACAAAAATTGTTCTAAAATCTAGATAAAATCATCTTTCTGATGTGTATGTTAGAAATTAACAATATAATTTCTAAATATTTAAATTTTAATATTATTCCTATATATTGTAAATACACGTCTATATTGATGATTTTTTATCACTTTGCAAAAACCAAAAATTGTTCTAAAATCTAGGTAAAATAATCTTTCCAATGTGCACATTAGAAATTAACATTTTATTTCCAAATATTTAAATTTTGATATTGAAAATGTCAAGCGACTGAACTGGTATAGGTTTTGGAAACACGCCACCGGGACTAGGCACAGAAAGAACATTCCTCGCTTTCCCCAACAACCACTTAAAGAAGAAGTATTTGTTTCTGCCATCTAAAACGCAATCCATTTTATTCGCAATTTAATTAGTTTCAGCCCAGAACGTTACTTATTGGTTTCTCGGATAACGTAACGACCGATTAAATTATTAACGCCAACTATTTTCCACCACTCGACTTTGGTCGTAAACAAGCCTTTCCGAAAGATAAAAACGGTCTGTCAAATGTTGAAGACCAGAATTGGGTCGGTCGATATACCATAGAATATTTTAATGATTGCAGCACCTCTCAATTCTTAACTGGGATCTGGTTCAGTAATAAAAATATTTGGTTCGCTTTTCTTACATCGAATAATGGATCCGCGCTTTAATGTATTTTATGGATTAAATTCAAATAATCACAAATGATCACAACACAATGCTTTTCATGGCATTTCAGAGCAAATAACGTTTTGCTATTGATAAAAACCAATGCCGCCTGAATATAAAGGACTAATCTACCAGCAGCGCCTCTGGCGGAAGATGTATGGACACCTTTATTATACGTCTGCAAAGGTTGTTGAGTTTTGTCTCTTTTATACTCCTCTGCTTTCTATTAAAAATCCTTCAATTCAATATGTTTACCCATTTACTTTATTTATTCCTCTGATCACTTTATCGCTCACTTTAATAGTCATACTAATTAACAAACGTGGTTAAAATTTAATACAATTGATAAACAACCGTCTTTGTGAAAACTTTACTAATAGAAATATCAAATAAAAACTGACGCAAAATTTTCGTTATTTGTTTTTGGGGTGTTATGCCATGTTGCGCTACCTCCTTCTTTAGCCAACGTTTGGTAGAAAATCAAAACGTAGAAATTTTTTTGTAAAATTCAAAAAATACAGAAAATTGTCACTACACTTTTTTATTTCGTTTAAACAATTAAAAAAATAATAAAATTTTTGAGGATGCTTAATTCCCAGAAAACATCAAAAACTGACAATTTTAACTCATTTAATTGGTTACACATCAACACATGCTTTAGGCATTTATGTTATAAATTCATGAAATTTTTCTATTAATAATTATAACCTAAAATTCAATTTGAATAATATTCTACGCAATTGGTATAACCCCACATTTTGACAAATATATATTTTTTTATGCTTTAATATATCTTATGGTTTCTACAGTAGTTATTCCATGGTTGTGACCCTTCAGTTGATCCGCAGAAATCCCCCCCCCCCCCCCCCCTAAAAACTTCAAAAATACGCTTACCTAATAATAAGTTGGCACGAACACCAAACAATTTTTTGTACTTATGCGCTGGTATAAACAATATATAGAGAAGCAAAGTTTTCCTTGATGCATTCGAATGAACATATCTTTTATACATTTGTTATTCGGCGGTACATCTTCTCTGCACATCCCTTCGGTGTCACTTAGTTATATTTGTGTAAAAGTATACCGTATTTTCCATAAACCGACTGCACATTATACATAAGTACGCCGGGGGGGCAATTGTCGGCGGATCAACTGTCATGGAACCATTCCATAGTATTCCGCACCGAGACACCCCTCGGTGAATTAATTCCATTTACAACTTCCGTTTTCAAGGTAGATTCGAGAAAATGCATTTTATCTCGCTCTTCGTAAATCTCTGGAGTATTATTGGCCGTGAAAATCTCGAATCATGTCCAATTATGTAGGTGATAATATCACTCAAATTAGTAATGGTTTTAGACTATATTCAGAATGGTTTTTTACTTGGTTTGGGCATGTAGAGCTAATGAAAGAAGAAAATAGTCTGAGAAAAATATATGACGCAAATGTGAATGGTAGAAGAAGTCGGGCACGCCCGAGGAAGACATGGTACGATCAAGTAAATCAGATACTTGAGTCGTGCCATGTCAAAATTCAGAATAATAGAAGAGTAGATATGTATGAGACGATGTACGAATGTGAGTGAGGCAAATAGTGTGTGCCAAGACCGAGTTGTTTGAAGGTCCGTCCTCTCTGGCTACCCCTGCGGGGAAACGGCGTGATGGTTAGTTAGTTAGTTATGCAACTCTAATAATATATAATACTCTAACTCTAATATAGTTAGTTAGTCTTTTACTTGTCTGACTTGCCTCTCCCCCCAATTCTGATGGAAATTGATCAAATGAGCCAACAATTTAATTTGGAGAATGGGCACCGCCGCCCCGGGAACCATTCATTGGATAATTAACACCTCTGCCATAGTTCACCCCGAGTGGTTCGCTACGTTTGGTGACTTAGCAGGGGTGCCCATGTTCGTGGGGTGAGATTTGTCTAGGTTTTGGCGACGGGTGTATTTACCTACCTACTACGCGGCGGGCCGGATCGGGAGAGACTGCTTGAGGCAGATATAAACTACACCACAGTGGGAAGGATGAATTCATACGTCTCTGACTCCTAAGGGCCTCTTGTGTGGAGCTAATTAAAAAAAAATAAAACGATATCCTGTTTATGTTGTTATCACTATTTATAAAAAAATATATTTTTTGTTTAAAGACCAAAGGTTTCTCCATCACGATACGATGTATATTTATATATTTTGTTGTCTGTTATTGGTACTTATTCATCGATTCTTATATTACGTTAATGTTTAGTATACTTTATATCGTGATTTTTTAAAAAAACATTTTATATTTGTTTATTACATAGTGGTGTAAACAAAGTTAGTTATTTTAGTTAATTAAATGGAAGCCCACATTGATTTTTCTATCATTGAAATAATATATACTCGTATAATATGTCCGATTCACAGAAAGGCGGTAATGTAAAAACAAACATTTGTCATAAAAGACTGATCTATTTCTCAAGGGAGATAAATTCATTGAAATATTTTTGCTCGCTTCGCAAATCTTTGTTTTGGATTATAATTAAATAACGCAAGCTATTGGAGAAAAATAAAAGTTATTATCTGGTTTATGGCTTGGTCTTATAAAATGTATATATGATAAGTTTTATCTTAGCATTTTGTTTAAAAATTATAAAAGGCCTTGTATATTTGACCTTTTAATAAATAAAACACAATTTGGTGAAAAACATTATTCGTAGATCTTCGGTAAATTTTCGTTGCTTATCTGTTCCAAATTTGTGCTAGTTTGCAAACACAGATTTTTTTACTTTAGCTCCACACGGGAGGCTCTAGAAAAATAATTTCCCTCAGGGCTTATGTCATCTTAGGGTAAGCTATGTGCATTGTTCAGGGTCATTTTTAAGAAAGAACGTTTAGGAAAAGAAAAAGGTATGAGGGGTGGGTAGGAATCTGGGGGTCAGTGTGTCCAGGAGTGACGTATGAATCCATCCTTTCAACTGCGGTGTAAGGCCATGTGTCGAAAGAGTCCGGCTGGAGAGGTCAAAAGGCCTCCCTCAAGAATCTCTCCTTTATATTTCAACAAATTTACACAAAACCTTGACAAATTATATAACTAAACCTTCCCCATAAATCACTCTATCTAATGGTGAAAACAGCATGAAAAATCCGTTCGGTAGTTTTTGAGTTTGTCGCGAACAGACAGACAGACGCGGCGGAGGACTTTAGTTTATAATATGTAGAGATGTCAAGTCACAATGTGTTTGCTACTTATAAATTTAATAATAAAAATATTGAATACATAAAAAAGTTACAAATTAAAATTGATAACAATAAATAAGTATGTAACGTAGGAATAAAGGAATACCAAATGATTTCCAGAACCATGAAAGGGAAATAAAGAACTTGCACGTAGATTATATTTTGTGCTGATTGTAGTGTTTCGCTAAACAGATTGGAGACCATAAAAAATCGGACACGATATTCGAAGCGGATTTGATCCGTCCGATCCGATAGTCTGATCTGACAATCATAAAGCAAAATCGGACACGTATTAGGGAACGTACCCATACTACGTGACACGTTTAGGGGGGGGGGGGTCTTCAAAATGTCACGCTCCATACAAATGAGCGGCGGGTTGCTTACGATTTTGGTCACCGGGGGGGGGGGGGGGGGGGTTAAAAATTGTAAAAAGTTGGTCACGTAGTATGGGTACGTTCCCTTATCTGCCTTATCCACAAGCTAGGCAAGGTAAGGAAAGGGTGAGGCAGGGACGGTTCTAGACTTTTCGTTCGAATCAATAACCTCAAACGCAATGGAGAAACAGTTAGTTTCAGGTTTTTCAGCATTGCATATAAAACACAATTTGGTGAAAAACATTATTCGTAGATCTTCAGTAAATTTTCGTTGCTTATCTGTTCCAAATTTGTGCTAGTTTGCAAACACAGATTTTTTTACTTTAGCTCCACTTGGGAGGCTCTAGGAAAATAATTTCCCTCGGGGCTTATGTTATCTTAGGGGAAGCTATGTGCATTGTTCAGGGTCATTTTTAAGAAAGGAACGTTTAGGGAAAGTCAAAGGTATGAGGGGTGGGTAGGAATCTGGGGGTCAGTGTGTCCAGGAGTGACGTATGAATCCATCCTTTCAACTGCGGTGTAAGGCCATGTGTCGAAAGAGTCCGGCTGGAGAGGTCAAAAGGCCTCCCTCAAGAATCTCTCCTTTATATTTCAAGAAATTTACACAAAACCTTGACAAATTATATAACTAAACCTTCCCCATAAATCACTCTATCTAATGGTGAAAACAGCCTGAAAAATCCGTTCGGTAGTTTTTGAGTTTGTCGCGAACAGACAGACAGACGCGGCGGAGGACTTTAGTTTATAATATGTAGAGATGTCAAGTCACAATGTGTTTGCTACTTATAAATTTAATAATAATAATATTGAATATATAAAAAAGTTACAAATTAAACTTGATAACAATAAATAAGTATGTAACGTAAGAATAAAGGAATACCAAATGATTTCCAGAACCATGAAAGGGAAATAAAGAACTTGCACGTAGATTATATTTTGTGCTGATTGTAGTGTTTCGCTAGACAGATTGGAGACCATAAAAAATCGGACACGATATTCGAAGCGGATTTGATCCGTCCGATCCGATAGTCTGATCTGACAATCGTAAAGCAAAATCGGACACGTATTATCTGCCTTATCCACAAGCTAGGCAAGGTAAGGAAAGGGTGAGGCAGGGACGGTTCTAGACTTTTCGTTCGAATCAATAACCTCAAACGCAATGGAGAAACAGTTAGTTTCAGGTTTTTCAGCATTGCATATTATAATTTGGGATGCGGGTACCGCCGCGCCTCCCCGAAGGTCACCTCCCGTGGTTCGCTACGTTTGGTGATTTAGAATAGGTGCACGGCGGCGGATATGTCTGTCCACCAACTGCTTGGCAGACCGGATTGGGAGAAACTGTGGGAGACCTCTTGACCTCTCCAGTAGTACTCTCTCGGAACATCGCCGTGCACCGCTGTGGGAGAGATGGATTTTTACGTTCGTCCCTCCTGGACACCTTGACCCCCAGTTTCCTACCCACCAATCATACCTTGTTTTCTTCCAAAACATCCTCCCCTTCCTTCCTCCACACAACAGCCCTAAAGACGACATAGGGATGCCCTGAGGGATTTTTTCCACCGATTGTTTTGTTTGAGCTACACTACTGAAAATTGTCACACATACGCATATCTGTTTGCTTAACCTGCCACACTTCGTGAAATAATTTTAGCTGTTTTGGAACAATAGTTATGTTCAATTCAATTTTGAGTAAATGAATTAAATATCTCAGTTCTTTGTTCACGGTTTTCGAATGCAGTGCGTTGCAATTTCAAGTGGTTTTTAGTGTGAAAGATCGACAATAAATTAGTCTACATCATAGGTTCCCAACGTGGGCGATAACGCCCCCTTGGGGGCGTTTCAGACCTTCAGGGGGGCGGTAGAAGGCAAAGAGAAAATTGGGGGGCGTTTCAGACTTTCAGGGGGGCGGTAGGAGACCCAGAGAGACCCATAGCTAGTTTACTAGCACATATCGAAAAAGTCGAAGACACGCTAAAGAATACAAACTGCACATGGTCATGATAAGCAAAACCTGTATTACAGAAGAAATTAACCAAAATGAAACAATATTTCAGCGCTATTCGATAATTAGATGCGACTCATTTAGCAGGCATACAGGTGGAGTTATCACATTAAATCAAAATAATATCTCTTACAAAGTCACAAAAATGCTGTACTAGATAAAAATAATATCTGGATACCTACTGGCGATTTGAAGGATTTTAAGCTGGAAACCTATGCAGCTATTTATAATTCCCCAAATCAAAATGACAAAATTCTCAGATTTTTTTGAAGAATGGTGCCGTAAGCAAATAAATACAAGAGACTTAATAATCACCTGTGGAGATTTTAATATTCAATACAAAAAGCACAATATTACAAACCATCATAAATTGCCTAAGCAACTTGTCAAAAATTATACAAGAATGTGAAAAAACTCTAAAACCATGATTGATTTGGTAATTTCAAATGACTTTTACGCGGAAGTTAATGCTGCAGAAGAAGTCAAAATATCTGATCACGAAAGAATTATTACACAAATTAGATATAATTGTCCGAAGCCTCAGGGAACACGAAGTATAATATATATACAGGAATAAAAAGAACTATAATAAGGATAAATTGTGTACGGCATTACAAAACAAAAAGTGGATCTGCGATAACCAAGGAAATTTAGACAGAAAAGCGGATGAACTAGTAGGACACGTGAAAACAGTAGTAAATGAACTAATGCCTACAACTAATATATATTTATATATATAATGAATCCCTGTTTCCCTTGGTCACGCCTTCATTTCATATATTTTTTTTAAGTTTCCTAATACTTTGTAGAAGGTTCTTACGGAAAGAAAAAATAAGAAAATTGCACAGAAAATTGGATAATTTCAGAAAACTTTTTAACTTCGCACGTTTGACAGTTTGCGCGTTTGACGAAATTGAATTGTGTTTTTGAACGTTTTTTTTTTGTAAAAAAAGAATTATCTATGGATTTTTTAATGTATAGATATTTTAAATAGATACCTATGTTAGGTACCAATTTGATTAATTGTTCTTATAATATATAAAAATGAATATGTGTATTGTATGAAAAGCGAAAATTTGAATAAAAAAATTGTAATAGGTGGTACGCGAGCTGTTTGAAAACTGAATGTACTGGGACTGAATATATAGAACGCGGGAGGGGGATTGGCGGGACGGGGAAGTGGAAGAAGGGAAGGGGTAGGCGGGTGTAGTGTCCGAGGTACAGTATATCCGCGGGAGGGGACCGGTTGCCGGAGTTGGCCGAACGTAGCCGAAGGTTCCCGATCCCACCCAGATAGAAGTAGTGGAGGGGCAGGCGAGAGGCGCCGGCGGTACGGCCCCGGCCCAGTGTGACCAGATTTAGTAGTTTTCTACTTTTTTGGTAGATTTCGAGGTACCGGTAACAGTATCTAGTAGGTAAAAATTATTTGGTATATTTTGGTAGAATTCACGCTTTTCAACTATTCTGGCACTTTTTTGCCTTCATATGGCAAGCCTGTCGAAAAAACGCGGGGTATTCCCCTTTTCATCCCCTTTTTTCATATCATTAATATTACTTATTCGAGAGGGAAAGCTGTTGAGGGAATCCCACATGTATTGAAAAAAATTGATTAGGTAGGTTTGTCTTAATTTTCATTCTTTTCGTAATCATTCATGTCGTGAGCATGGAGTGTGATAGATTAGTGGGAACTCCTTTTTTGAAATTTTTTATAATGAAACGTAAATATACACAAGGATATCGTGGTGAATGGGAGCAAGATCCCTCATTCAAAAGGTTGTTAAATCTAAAGTAAGCACTACGAGTGCTCATTGTAAAGCATGCAACTGTGAAGTACTAAGTAGAGTGGCGTCTTTGAAGGAACACATGGCTACATCAAAACATATAAAGAAACATGAAAGGATGTGATGGTATGCAAATTACTTACGTTAATATGTGTTATGTATTTTCTAGTTAATTTAATGATTACTCTTGTTAAGACTTTTTTTTAATACTTTCGAGTTACGCAGTAGTACCCAACATAAAGAAGAACCATAACTCGATCACAATTTAAAAAAAAACTTGGTATATTTCTGTAGATTTTATTTTAAATAATAAACATTTCTCTAATTTATGGTATTTTCTTTGTTCATTTTATTGTTTTATCGTTATAATCAAGAGAACAATAATTATGCTTCTTCGTTGTAACACAACAGCGAAAAAATGTACCTGATAGATTTTTAGTATTTTCTAGTTCTCTTTTGGTAGAATTTAGTAGTTTTTAACCTCCACAAGCAGTAGATTCGTAAAATGAAATCTGGTCACACTGGGCCCCGCGCTTCATTCCGTCGATTAACTTATCAGAGTAAACAGTGTACATCTTTCTGAATTGACTTATAATAAATAATCCTTCGTATAAACGAGACCTTTTTAATAAATGTATTTGTAAGTGTCACGGACATTACAGCGGGGAAGGTAAATAAGGAACGCGGGAGGGGAAGGGAATGCGGGAGGGTAACAGGGACGCACAGAAATGATATGCAGGGAGAAACAATTTATTTCTTTGAAAATGGCATAGCAACGCATGCTGGGAACTAGCTAGTAGTATATTAAAAGATACAAATAAATGGTATTCCTACGAAATTCCTACATCTTCTAAAAAAACAAAGGGATACAGCTTATAAAGCCTGTAAAATACAATTTACAGAAGAAAGGTGGGAAAGCTGTAAGAAACTTAGAAACATGTATAGGTACAGAAATAAAACATACCAAAAATTCGTATTGTAGGCAAAAAATTATTACCTCTCAAAGTGATTCAAGAAAAATGCGGACTAAACTTAAAGAAATTATAAGCGGTAAACAGGGGGAAAACATTAAGGAAGTACGGTTCCCCGATGGAGTTGAAGATGATAAAACTAAAATAGCCAAAATTTTATACTAATTGTCGAAAACATAAATAAGAGCATTTCATTAGTCACAGATACTTACTTCTTCTCAATCATCAGAAAGAAGAGAGAATAATAATATTTTCAGGTAATAGTGAGTATTTAATGAAAAAATTTAATACGATAACGCAAAAATCATCGATGTGTGGAATTACTATAGCCATAATTAAAGATGCACTGCCAGCTATAGGAGACAGATTAGTTACACTGATAAATTTGTTAAAGGGAATTTTTCCGCAGTCATTGAAAACTGTCCAAAATAATAAATGCTAAAAATTTCGAAGACCTCAGACCAATCAATGGTTTACCTAAATATGAACAATTACTAGAATCCATAGTTAAAGAACAGATTAGTAAATTTATTGAAAAAATAACATTCTTGTAAAACAGCAATCTGGGTTTAGAAACAAATATTCATAATGGAAAACCAGTATGGATAGGAAGAAAATCATAATAGTGGTGTTCTTTGATTTTAGACCTGTTTTTGAAACGATAGACAGGGAAATACTAATAATGAAAATGAAATTAAAATAGAAAACAAAGAACCAAAATTGGAGATGCTATATCTGAAGAACAACAAGTAAACCTAGGAGTTCCTCAAGGATTTGTGTTGGGACCGCTCCTATTTATTAAGTATAGTGAAGTGCCTAAAGTACTGTTCTATCAAAATTTTGCTGATGACACACTTTTTTATTATAGCAAATAATATCGAAGATGCATTGTCAAAAATACAAAGCGAATTTCTATTAAAGAATACTTCTGTATTATCTATACAAGGTGTTAAGGGACGTACTTGTCTTACTTTAACCAGTGATTCCCGACATTATTTGGAGTAAAAAATGTAAATGAAATTTTGGTCTCCGGTGACTTTTTTTGATGACTTTTTTTTTCAATTTTTTTTTTCTCAAATTCAAAAAAAAAATTCTTCCACATGGCGTCACTGGTCACTCAGCCGAGTAACCGACCAACCCCTCACCCCGCCTCCAACTATCCAACATCTATAATTTTTTTATGTTTTTGTAGAAAAAATAAAAAAATAAAACATCAAAATGTCACCGGAGACCAAAATTTCATTTACATTTTTTACTCCAAATAATGTCAGGAATCACTGGTTAAAGTAAGTCAAGTACGTCCCTTAGCATCCTGTATATTAAAGTTTATTTTCTCCGAAATAACGTAAAATAAATTTAACTATAAGTAAAATCATGGTAGTAGAGAAGAAACTCAACGAAATTACTACCCTAAATATAGGCAATCAAAATATTGAAGAAGTAGAAGAAATTAAATACTTAGGAATCATAATCGATAACAAATTAAAACTAATCACTAACTTTGAAATGTTAAATTAAAAAATTGCAGAAAATTTTATTTTCTTATGTAGGATAAAGGGAAAGTTAGACATCAAAGCACGTAAATTGGTCTACAATACCACTGTAGCGAGTCACTTGAATTACTGCACAAGTGTAATCTTTCTGAGCAATAAAAGACAAGTAAAAAGAATAAAAATAATTCAGAAAGGTTCCATGCCAACTCAGAATGAAACCAACTCAGAAACACCTCAGAAAGGTCATTAAAAGCTATGAAAAAATAATTTTCAAATTGCCGGTAACCCTAACCTAACCTAACATTTTTTATCATCACTCTTAATAACCTTTATGAGGTGCTTCTGGGTCGGTTTCATTCTGAGTTGGCCGGTCACCAAAAAAATATACAACAATAATTTATTTTTTTTAAAAACCATCTTGCCCCATCCCATTATCACCCCCCCCCCCCCCTCCCCGGTGTGGTAAATATAATCGTGACGATAATTGCTGTTTCAGATTTATGAGTTGGGGGGCGCTAGAAAAAAAAATATTCTCAAAGTGGGCGGTGGGCAAAAAAAGGTTGGGAATCTATGGTCTACATCCTGACACGGTTTGAGTGAACGAGCTTGTCTCGCTGTGATAACAAAAAACTTCAAGTGCATAGTGTTAAAAATACTTTGAACTCTTCATCCACTGGAGTCACAGGACCACGAAGGCCATTAATCGAGATAAGATCGTTTCAATTATTATTTTAAATCTAATATTACAAGGGTTTAAATTTCAGCTGGATACTCAAGACAGGGCTGCACAACAGAAAGGATTGCAGAACCTTTTGAGTTCTGAATTTACGACTAGGCGCGCATCTGACAAAGTTCAATTGATGGTTTTCAGCATCTTTCAGGGCATAATAGAATATCACACATACCAAATACCTATTTCATATTTATATTTAATATTATATTTTCCCCTCTGTCGTGCACAATATAAATAAATATATTTTTTTCGTTTTCTTAATGGTTAACAGGTTTTTGATTTTTAGATTTTTTACAGGTTTAGTCAAAATCTGAAAGAAGTGCTTTTCAAGTTTTTTTTTTTTTTTTTTTTTTTTTTTTTCATAAAATTATACAATGAAACATATGTGGAAACTTTGACTAGCCAACTAGGAATGGATCCTGTTTTAGGCCAGTCAAATTGACAAATTTAGTTCATATCATAATTTCATATTACATTGATAAATTATATACATATTATTTATTGAATGAAACAAGTGTTACGATTAAATTCCTCGTAGAAGCTTTAGTTAATAACTACAATTTTGAACTCATAAAAAAAAGAATAAGCGAAGAGAAAAAAACAATGTCTTAAAGTACAGATTTAGTATCGAATGCTTGTTTAACAATAGATAAATGTTTGGACATGTGAATCGCTAGCAAAAATTGAGAATCGAGACCAGCTTCAAGTGTGATGACAAAATCCATATTATAATTAAAGTTGATGTTTAAACATGATTACAAAAAATAAGTATAATTAACGTGAGTGACGTATCCCTCAACTTTACGAGCGGGTAAAGAAACTCAAAAAGAATGTGACTCGAAAAGGATGCAGCAAATGAATAAAAACAATTTGTATATAAATATGTCTTAAGTTAATGTATAAATAGTGACATGAGAAAGGGGTTGATAACCAATTGTATTTATTTCCCTTTCCTTGCGTCATTTTTTCATCCTACTAAGATATTTTCCCTTAGAGCACTTAATATAAAATAAAACAGGTAAAGTAAGTAAAATCCAGATGGTAATAATAAAAAGAAAGATCACCGCAGGAGATGAATGTAGAACAATGGGAAGGGTATTGATAAAATAGTAGACAATTATGTTCTGAAGTGATAAGTACGTGTTTTTGTAATATTACGCATAGTACGTAATTTTGTATAATTTTATACGTATTATGTATAAATTATAATTTACGTAATTTTGTATAATAAAAAGAAAGATCACCGCAGGAATTGAATGTAGAAAAAAATGGGAAGGATATTGATAAAAGAATAGACAATTGCGTTCTGCAATGGTAAGTACGTGTTTTTGTAATGAATGGAACTATGAGTGAGTGTTTTTTTTTTATTTTGTTTTTTTTTATTTTCTTATATATTTTTAATTTTGTTTTATTTTATATGATGAGACTAACTATTGGTCAACATATATTCGCTTTTGATCCTCCCTAAATCAAGGAGCCAGTCGTTGATCAATTTGCGCAAAACATTTGCACTTTTAGTTTTCCAATCATTAGGAATGATATTAAATAATTTAGGTCCTAAGTACGAAAATTGCCGTTGGCCGAGGGACGTCGTGATTTTTATTGGGACTATTGGATTGTTCCTTGAAAGTCGAGTGTCGTGAAGATGGTCAATGGACGGGAAGTGTTGACGTTGTTTTTGCACATGTAATATAATCTTTCTAATATACAATTGTCTAACATCAAGTACTTTTAATTCCGTGAATAATGCATCACTGGGGTACCTGAATGGTTTTTTAAGGATGACTCTTAGTATTGATTTCTGAGCTTTAGCCAGGGAGTCTAATATTGTTTTGGCACATCCACCCCATCCTAGGGATGCATATTCGAGTAAAGAATTACACATAGCATAGTATATTGATTTCATATCTTTAACAGAGAGAATATTTCTGATGGTTATAAAAAGATGTGTAAGTTTTCTGACTTTTGAGGCCGTTGCGTTAATGTGTTCGTCCCATCTCAGATATTTATCTATGGTGATCCCTAGATATTTTAAACTATCCACGCATTCTAGGTTATTGCAAGTACAAGAGTTCGGTTCATTGCAAATGTGAATAGTAATATTTAGTATAACCTTGGGTTGACCCGCTTGTGTTGCACTAAAACGTATAAATTTTGTCTTATCCGTGTTAAGAGTAAGAAGATTATAGTCTAGCCAATGTTTGACATTGTTTATTCCAATTTCTGCTTTTCTGTGCGCTTCATACCAGTTTTTGCCCTCAAATATTAAGACCGTATCGTCAGCAAAAGTGATGATATGATCGGCAAGGTTGCTGTTGCAAAGGTCATTGATATAGATATTAAACAATATCGGTCCTAAAGTACTTCCTTGTGGTACACCAAATACGATGTTGGCTGGATCGCTTAGAGTACCACTAATAATAACTCTTTGGCTCCGATTTTCCAGATAGCTTCCTAACCATTTAAGTAACTGCCCCTGTATACCGATTAGCTGTAATTTTTTCAAAAGGATTTTGTGCGAGATGGTATCAAAAGCTTTAGCCAGATCCAGGAAGATCGCGATGCTTTTGATTCCTCGATCGATGTTATTAGAAATTACTTTAGTCAGATTGCCAATGGCATTTTCAGTACCTAAACCCGGACGGAAGCCATATTGTCTCTCAGAAAGAATGTTATTATCTTCAAGATAAAAGCTAAGACGATTTTTGACAATTTTCTCTATAATTTTTGAGACTGAATTGACCAAAGATATCGGCCGGTAATTTTGAATCGCAGATTTATCTCCATTTTTGTGTAGTAATACAACAACTGAATGTTTTAGATGGTTAGGGAATATTCCTGATTTGAGACTTAGATTGGAAATGAACGCTATTGGAGATGCTATGAATGACTTAGTTACTTTAAGCAGATTAGTCGAGACTTTGTCTGGTCCACAAGCGTTAGATGGCTTTAGGTCGTCAATTATTTCCAAGACTTCATTCGTCGATGTTTGTATATTGTCTATTTTATGGACGAGGCTAGAGGTGACCAACTTGGCAAGTTCGATTTCTGTTTTATTGCATTTATCGAGAATTTTTTTGGCAAGTGTGGTTCCTACCGATGTGAAGTATTTATTAGCAAAATTCGCCATATTTTTAGGATTAGAGGAGTTTACGTTACCGATATCTAACGATTTAATTTCGGAAGACCTGTTTATTTTTGTTTTACTAATATTTCGAAATGCTTCCCACATACGTTTTGGAGAATAAGAATTTTCGTAAATGAACGTTTTAAAATAATTTTCCTTTGTATATTTAATAATTTTTTTGCATAAGTTCCTATATTTCTTGTAGTGAGTTTGTACTAAAATATTATCTGGAAACTTTTTGGCCCTTTTGTGAAGTTGGTTTCTTTTGTAAATCGATTTTAAAAGGCCGGGAGAGATCCAGGGCGTAAGTTTAAACTGGCTGTTCGAGATGTGTTTGTTAATTGTATGTTTAGATATATATGTATGTAGAATACAAATGAATTCTTTCATCGCAATGTCAGTGTCAATTTGATCAAATACTTTTTGCCAGTTTTCTAAATGCAAGTCCTCAATTAAATTATTAAAATTTAATCGAGGGACGTACTTGATTTTAGCAGGGGGGGGCGGTTTATCTTTAAAGCACAGGGCTGTCGTATAGTGGTCGGAAATTGACGTGTGGATAACGAATGAGTCAGTGAAGTTAATATTTTTTACGTTGATGTGATCCAAACAGGATTTGTTCGTGCCCTGTTCTCGAGTTGGTGTATTGATTGTCAAAATGAATCCGTTTTCTGTGAGCAGGCATATGTAGTCGTTGAATTGGTTGTGAAATGGAGATAAGGTGCTAATATTAAGGTCTCCTATAATGATTTGACGTTCAAATTTATTGGAATTGCTAATAATTGTTTGGAGTGAATTCAAAAAAGAATCTATGCTCTGGAAAGAAGGTGATCTATAAATAACGAAAATACATAAATTTTTATTCAGAACAATTCTGAGGCAGTTACCTTGTGATAATATAATTTCTTCGACTTGTGCTTGTATACCGTCTTTGATGTAGACAACAATCCCGCTAGATTTATTTATATTTTTAATTGAGTGATATTCCGTGTAAGTTTGTATTATTTTAGAGGTGTAGTTTTTATTGATCCAACACTCTGATAAAATTAAAACATCAAAAGTATGATTGAATTGATCTAGAAATATCAGAAAATCATCAAGGTTTGTCATACTTCTGATATTCTGATGGATAATCTTTAAATTATAAGACTTCCAACTGAAATTATTTAATTTGTTGAGATCGTCAATCACATACGTGTTGCACGTTACATCTGTGTCATTGTAAATATCAGGAGGTAATTGAATCATGATTATTCAGGTGAGATGTGATGCAATGGAAATTTCACTACTATACGATTATGATCCATTTCTCGTGAGTAGGTATATTTGATTCGAATGATTGGATGGGGATAATCACAGGATAATAATAGCAATAATAATAAAAGAACCTTCAACTTGTAGTCGTTGTCTGAAGTAGTAGTAAGTAGTAGTAGTAGCAATAGTAATAATAGAACCTTCATCTTGTAATCTTTGTCGGCAGTAACCTTCATCTTGTAATCGTTGTCTACATGAACCTTTATCTTGTAATTGTTGTCGGCAGTAGTAATAAGTAGTAGTAGTAATAATAACAATAGTACCTTCATCTTGTAATCATTGTCAGCAGTAGTAATAAGTAGTAGTAGTAGTAGCAATAATAATAATAGAACCTTCATCTTGTAACCGTTGTCGGCAGTAGTACTAAGTGGTAGAAGTAGTAATAGTAATAATAGAATCTTCATCTTGTAAACGTTGTCGGCAGTAGGTATATTGTGTTTGAGATAATCATAGGGAAGCCAGCTTGCTTTCATCGGATATAAGAATTGCGCCTGAACCTGTCTCCCTCCGCAGGTATATACGTCCCTGTTGGATCCATGCAAATTGAAATTGTCTCGCTCTAGCAAATTGGCGAGTTTTATACCAAATTTGTTTCGCCCGAAATGTTAACTGCTCAGATACATAGATCGGCAACCGTGGGCCGGCGAGACCGATATTTAACGTGTTGAGTTTATCTTCGGTATTGGGTTTATTCTTGTTGAAAGATTTCACATCAGCTAGCAGTTGATTTCTAGCCATGTTCGATTTTAGTTTAAGAACAATTGTCCTGGGTTGCTTCTGATTATTGTTATTTTTTTGAAGACGATAAACAGCATCGATATCCTTAGTTTCTAAGGGAGATCCTGTTGTTTTGAAGATGTTGAAGACCACGTCTTTTAGTGTTTCGTCCTTGATGTCGGGGATGCCTCTTATTTCTACATTACAAGACTTTAAGGCCCGCTCTTGGGAATCAAGACTATTCTCCAGTATTACGATTCTAGCTTCCAGTGCAGTATTCTTCGCTGTAAGCTCTAGACATGGGCAGACTCATTCCCAGGGGTGAATCGATTCATTGTGATTCCCTCGGCCTTTTGAATTGATTCATTTTATTCATTCCTTTAATTCCAAAAAAAAAAAAAAAAAAAAAAAAAAAAAACCCTCGCTTACTTAAAAACCTCGGCTACGAAGCGAAAGAGGAGGCCGAAAAGGCTACGATGAACCGCAAAAAGAGGAGACCGATAATACTATCTCATTCTCTCGCAGACTACTTCTACATACTTCTTAGTTCTCCTTTAGGTGCATGTGTTTGCTCTTTTTAGTGTCGTTATTTTTCGTTTCATCGAGTTTCAAATCACAACGGTGATAAATAAGTTTTCACTACGCAAAGCCCTCTTCTTAGTGTAAATTATGTTGTTTTGAAAAATCGTAGGTACTAAAAACGACGCGCGACGAGGTTAATGAAATATTTCAATGTGTACTTAGATATTATTTTGCCCAAAAGACAAATTTTTAACAAGAAAAGTGTGTTTATATTAGGCAAGCAATTAAATCTTAAAATTAAACAGTTTTCGTGGTTAACCCTTAAAGTTTTACTAATTTTTATTTATTTATTAAACTTAAAATTGTTTTATTTCACGTGATCTAAACTTCCCACTACCTTCAGCCTCGCAAAAAATCCCAATTGGGGATGCCATAGTTTCATTAACTCCAGACGGGACTTGTGCGGATTTCACATAAAAAACATACTATTATCGCGCTTTCATAGGTAGGTATATCCGGACCGGTCACCTGGAATAAGCTCCAGTCAAATATATATTTTTTAAATGCACCTACCTCAATGGTGAAGTTAAAAAGACGCGCCGAATAAAAACTAATTAAAAGCCCTGGCGACACGCGTCGTATAATTTGTTACAAAAATAAAGGAACAAATCGCTCGATTATCATTTATCAGTATCACGGTTCGATAGCGACTGATTTTTTGTTTACGGCTAGAGTAGACAGAGACAGATACCACAAAAAAACAATAATATAGATAAACATCATTTTGTTTCTACAAGTATTGCATCACAATTTACGCACGTGTGAGGGAGAAAAGACATAGAATAAACTTTCGCTTTTAGTCCTTTTATTAACGTTCCGCGGTCCGAAGTGGGAAGTTTCACCCTAAGATGACGGCTTGGCCGAGCGGGGACTAACGACGAACCGATTCTCTGCGGGCATCAAGAAATGAATTGGGAACTTCTGACTAATAAGTGTCTTTTGTCTTGCTGTGACTTGAATAACTTGCATTCCGCGGACCGGTCGGATCGACTCGACACGTGGTACCCAGGGACCCGTGGGACTACGACGTCATAAATGAATAAGAAATAAATGTTTTGATTCCTTGAATAAGTGAAACAGAGATTGGGGTTGCGGATTGAGTTCGCACAGACCGAACAGGTTACAGGACTATGACCACGGAGGAACGATTCCTCCGTGACTATGACTGGCGGGACTGGCGGGACACAACTGTGAAACAGACGCGACACACGGAGCTCAGAATTATTTGGATCTTGGCTGACTCGCTTGGCGGTTTTGTCACTTGGATTGGGGACGGGGACTACAGGGTTTTTTGTAGGTATAAGATTTACTGCGCGGGATACTACACAGTACCCGTGAAAGGCAATTTCGCGGCGCGCTTCGCCTGTGGTAGGTGTACCTATCCGCGCAACAAATATCCAGAATAATATTTTATTTAATTCTTACGAAACACTACAATATTTATAGAGTACATTATTATTTTCTTACCTCAATATAACATGAAATATTTAACTGTAAAATAAATTAATCAAAAAAAAAATAAATATGGTGCTGTTAAAAAATCGTAAGATGCAAGGCCAAGGGTAAGGAATAAAGATTTAATTCCTTTTGAAAATGAGAATCAGATCGAGTGTGTTACAAGATTGAATTTATTCATTTAATTCAGTCATTCAATTTTGCCCACGTCTAGTAAGCTCATCATTACGGTGCTCGACGTCGCGGATTCTGGCCATAAAGTCTTCATATTGTGCGTTCATGAATTGTATGCTTTCCAGTATCTTGTTGTTTTGGTCCATGATGTCGTTCTGTTTTTTATCCAGGCTGTTCGTTTTGGTCATGACTAAATTCTGGATATCTTCGAGAATAGCGGGGGACGAAGGTGATGATGGAGCTGCTTGATCCTTAGTGGCCGTTGTTTTTTTGGGCGGTTCCAAAGATGTGTTATCGCTGACGGCGGTCGACCGTGTGTCCCTTTTACACTGCTTACACTTCTGTTGTTCTCGACGTTCTTGAGTGAGTCGACGGAAAGTGCTTTCCGTTATTCCTCCACAGGCTAGATGGTAGGTGCCTTTACACACTGAACACACAAATATCGACTCATCCGATAGAATAACTTCAGGGCATACGCGGCAGTGCATTGTAAATGATTTATAATGACTACCCACACGACGTTATTATAATAGAATAGTGTTTATTCTGAATTAAAATAAGTGCGACAGTAAAACACCTAGATATTATTTGAATATGTTAGACTATGATGTCACAAACAGGAAGCACTATTGTTTACTTGCTGAATATTGCGATTTAACGTTTAAAATAAACTTTAAGACGGAGTAAAATTGATATGAACTAGTCACAATGATCTATGGTGAAACTCGAGTACCTACACCTTTTATCTTTATCTCAAATGTTATCGTTAATTCAGTCGGGTTATTACTCTACTCTTCGGATGAGTTCCTCTGTTCTTTTTGGGATTATCTTATTTGAATATTCGAGAAGAGGATAGACGATATAAGAAGAGAAAAATCAAAAGAGGCTAAAAGATTCACGAAGAGAGAAAAAATGCAACTACAAGTCGAGAAAAGTCAAGATGATGTAAGAAGAGACCTGCAGGGACTAGAAAGACAAATAAGGAAGCAAGCAAGCCAGAAGAACCACGAAGGGGCTAGTAGAAGCAAGAACTTCTAAGCAGATACTAGGGTAGACTGAAATTGACGAAAAATAGGCAAAAGGAAGCAAGAATAGGCAAGAAGAATCAAGAAAATGACAGAACTTAGAAAAACACGCCCAATCAAAATCTTTATTCTTGCCCAAACTAGTTTGAGTATTAGCATATTAGGTTGCCATGTATAAAGACGAATTAAACTCAGCAAGAAGTCGCAAGAAACACCAAGAAGAGCCAAGAATGAGCAAGAAGAGATAAGAAGCAAGAAGAGACAAAAAAGACTCGAAGAAACAATAAGATACAAGAAAAGGCAGGAAGACTCCAGTCGAGCCAACAACGGGTGAAAATTGGAAAGAAGGTGCATTAAAAGCAAAGGTGAGTTAAGAAGAGCCAATATTAGACGATAAGAGACGAGAAGTAGCAAGCAGAACCAAAAAGAGACGAGAAGATCCAATAAGATCCAAAAAGAGACAAGAACATTCAAGGAAAAAACAAGAAGAGATAAGAATATTCGAGAAGAGATAATCAGAGACAAGACAAGCTGAGACAAAAAGAGATAAGAAGAGACAAGAAGAGACAAGAACATCCAAGAAGAGCCAAGAAGAGACAATAATAGAAAAGAAGAGATAATAAGATGTAAGGAGAGTCCAGAAAAGCCGAGAAGAGACGAGAAGATCACAAGAAACAAGAAGAAGCAAGAAGAGACAAGAAGGGACAAGGGAAGCAAAGAAGAGATAGGGAGAGCCAAGCAGGATCAAGCGGAGCCAAGAAGAGTCCTGAAGATTCAAGAAAAGGCGAGAAGATACAAGAAGAAACAGTGGAGGTTATCCACCTCTTACCCGCCCTGGTATAAGTAACTGATGGTTACTCTTTCAAGGCTCTCGCAAGATTCTATTTTTTTTTATTAAACGAAGCTACATTTATTTATTTTGAACGAATCTAGACCTCCAGTGTCCTTGCATACGTTGTTAGTAAGCAGTATGCAAGTGCTTAACAGTAAAAACAAAATGCAAAAAATGGGTTAGTTAGACAAAGATAAATTAAACAGGGCAAAAGAAAAACTCATTCATGAGACTCCATGAGACGGCATTGCATCTGTAAAAACCTGCAAGCACCTGTATAAAATAGAGAACATAAGTAATACAATAAATCTCAAATCAATTGGCAAGTACCAACAAAAAATGTGAATGGCTTTCGGTCTGACCATAAACTACACTTATTTTCCGTTTCCCTTAGCCAACCACTCAGTGAAGCCTCAAAGCATATTAACTGAATATTTGGGGTAAAATAACAAGAAGAAACAAGAAGGGCCAAGAAAAGACTAGAAGAGCCATGAAGAGAGAAAAAAAGAAGTTCCTAGAAGAGACAAGAGGCAAGATCCAAGAAGAGCCTAGAAGAGGCAAGAAGAATGAAGACTAAAACAAAGAAAAAAATTATAACGCTCAATCCATTCCTTTATTCCTGACCATCCTAAATTCCAATATTGGCTTATTAGGTTGCCATGTACACCGGTCGATTAAACTCCAACCTCCTTCCTATCCTCAGAGCATGTGTCCCAAGTCCTAACAAATCAGTGCCCCCTGGTGTACCGGTCTCACCGGGACAGGAGTACTCCTGGCTGGGGTGGTACAATTGTATCGTATCGTATCGTATCAGGGCCACCTGCGTGTAGCTAATGTAAAAAAGAAAATAATAATAAAGTACATACGTCGTATAATTTATTATTTGTAACTATTACGAAAAAATATAAGTAATACTAAAGGGAATCATGAAAAGCGAGAAAATAAAAGTAAGACGGGTAACATAACAACAGAAGGGGTTGAGAATACACTGCTAACTTTGTTGGGAATTCAGTTTTTCAAGATGCTTATGTTACACAAAGTCGAGGATCAGTGGAAAACATGCTTCAGAAAATGTCGTTATAAAATAAAAGTTCTGTAGCTACTACTAAGTACGTTTTGAATAGATATCTACCTAGTTGTTTTCAGCGTGTTTCGTGAGGGACAATGGTTATGAGATATCAAAATGTTAGTTTTTTACCCTTCCGAGGACATTTTCAAACTGCTGTGAATTCGCTGACATATTACAAATTTTCACAAACCCATAAAATGCAGCTTACATTGTATTTAAGAATTTGTTTTTCTTATTGTTAATCCTTAATGACATTTACGAAAAAAATAGATTTATTTGTCAACAGCCGAAACAGTAATTATATAAAATTACCTCGATAAACAAAAAAATACGCTCCGAAAATTATTATAAACACGGTTTTTTCTGCTATTTTACAAGTTATATGTATGAAAATATTCGAAGTGTTTCTTTACATGATACTTAAGATATTTCCCACAAGATTTTTACTGTATTTTAAACGAGTCGTGATTTATTGAAAATTTTCACAATTAATATCGTTTCTAACCTTTAACTGGTGACAAGCGGTCTCACAGGCCGTGCAGCGTCAGTGAAACGTCATTTGACTCATTTCACCCCCTTCCCCGCGCTTGCTTTGTTCCGACGCCTGAGTAGCTTCGATTTTAGTTGCGTCCGTAAATTAACTAATACCTAGATCGATATCTTCGGGCTTTTTGTATGGAACAGGTGTCGACACTATTTAACCATAAAAAATTAAAAATTCATTACTCTGACGTCACATACCATCGACAAGGATAAAGGAAAGTAAAAAAGTAAGGAAATTGTAAGATTCCTATTGGTAGTCATTCCTCTGACGTCACATACCATCGACAAGGATGGAGGAAAGTAAAAAAAGTAAGGATTTTGTAAGATTCCTTGTTGTCATTACTCTGACGTCACAAACCAAGTGATAGTGATTTGGTCACAAAAAAAGTCGGAGTTATACCTCCCTGGTTGCGTCCACGCCGTAGAGAAGGATAGTCGCATCGCGCAATCCCAAATCGGTAAGTTACACCGATGTAAAGTTCGGCAGCGGTCTCTCAGACCTTACGTCACCAGTTATATAACTTTTTATGCGTGCGTATTTTGGGTTCTGATTTGCCACCTGATCCACAAAACTCCAATGACGGGTCAAAAATACGAAAAACCTGTGCTAGTTGTCCTCCGAAGTTAAATCGCAAATCGAATTTCCAATGTAATTTGTGTAAAAAAACATGTTTGCTTGCAATATGCCAAACAATTATGCCCTGACTGCTAATAAAAATAACCAAAGTGTGACCATTGCCAGTTTTGTAAAATGATACATGATTAGAGCATTATTTGTTTTGTTTATTGATTAGTATCCTGTAAGGAAAATAAGTATTTTGTTATAATATGTTGATATAATTTTTTTTTGGTTTGTGACTACTGATCTCATCTCTAGTTTTTTGATTTTAGTTACTACATACTTTGTAATGACAATTTCTTCATTAAAAATTACATTTAGAGTTTATTGATTAGTTTTATTTTATCGTTTTATATGTTATTAAACTCTTTTTAAAAACTGCTGTAAGCTACATTACCTAATTTCTATGCTGTAGACCGGATAAGGCAGAGGCCTCTCAGGCCGTTCGTCACCAGTTACGTTACACAAAAAACCATGTCACCAGTCAAAGGTTAATATTAGCGCGCCCCCTCTAACATTCGTATTTACATATCTCTCCGTCTACTTCTCTTTGAACGCTTACTACCGGGCCTTAATAAATCCTTTCCTGCAGCCCTTGGGGGCAGAACCAATCTCACAACGCTGCCCAACCAGGTGTCGAATTAGTTCCCCTGTCTTCACATCATATATACAGAGTACCCTTGTGAGGTATAACATGAAATAAATTTTAAAAAATATGAAAATTAGGTACATCGGGGTTTTGTGATGCCTGTCTCACTAGGATATACCTACCTGTGTCGAGACAGGCGTACAAGTATATAAATGAATATCGTGTTTACAAGAGTATTTAAGGTAAAATACATATTAATTTGAATCGAAATTATAACAGAAAGGTGATTGGAAGGGTGGGTAAATCTTTTAAAGAGAGTTATCTTATAATTGTCTAATCTATTCATGGAGTTAAATTTGACAGGATTCTATTATTTTCATTTATTTTATATGGCTTAGGTCGTATGTGAATAGTTATTTCTGTCTATGTGAGATTTATTTTTCAGATGTTTGTAATAGTGTGGCGTCCAATACTTATAATCCATTTTTTAATATCTTGTTTGAATTTTGTCAAGGAGTCAGTTTGTCTGATCGTAGCTGGTAGGGTATTGAATTGTTTGCAAGCTATGTATTTAGAGTGTCTTTGTCCAAAGGAGGTTTTGGAAAAAGGAGTGTAGGTAGTGTTTTGTTGTTTTTGTGAATAATAAAGTTAATTTTGTGATAAATAAAGTTAACACGATAAGGGTATCGCGCCGTAGCTTTGTTGCATTAAAATTTGAACATCATGGATGTTGTTAGTTTCCTCTTTTCCCAATTCTTACTACAACGGATAATTGATATGTTATGTCCAAGGTCTTTACTAGTTTGTGTGCGCAGGTCAGCGGCCTCCCACTGCGCAACGGAGACCAGCATGCCGCGGAAATCGCCTCCATGTC
The DNA here is from genome assembly GCA_917880885.1 of Limnephilus marmoratus. Taxonomy (NCBI): domain Eukaryota; kingdom Metazoa; phylum Arthropoda; class Insecta; order Trichoptera; family Limnephilidae; genus Limnephilus; species Limnephilus marmoratus. The sequence continues at coordinate 56,469,876 of OU862912.1, read as the reverse complement.
CCTTCACTTGCTGGAAGCCGTCAAGCGCTTCAGGGTGCGCCACCGGCCTCTGGACCAACTGCATCTCCGCATCGGTATACACTCTGGTAAGTATCCACTCTCCGCAGCAGAGTCGCCCCTTGACTAAAGTGACCAGACGTTCCGTTTTGATCGGGACCGTCCCGTCCCGGAATGTCCCGTTAAGACATCAAATTGAGAGCAAAAGATTTGATTATCTCAACCATTGGGCGCTTTTTAATTTCTACGATTACGGTACGGCAACGGTTCTTTATCACAATAATGCTGCAACTCTTTCTTACACACTACATAATAACATCTTACGCATTACATAATATAAGAAAGAATTGTTGAAAATTGGACAAACGATGTACGTATGTCTGCTTTTCCCAAAGGAAAATGTAATCATTATCATACAGCTCCCTCACACGTATTAAAGCTATGAAACACCTTTGCAGTTGCCGTCGTCGTTGTAGTTTCTGTGAGTATTACAAAATCGCCCATTAGTTATCGTCATAGAAAAGCGAATGATGTTAGAAGTTAGAAGTGTGATCTATACCGATTTGAAATAGAACTGATGTCGCCAATTATATAAGCTATAAGGTGACCCGACAATTCGTCCTGCGACAATTCATCCGGCGACAGTTCATCCTGCGACAGTTCATCCGGCCGACAGTTCATCCTGCCGACAGTTCATCCTGCCGACAGTTCATCCCGCCGACAATTCATCCGGCGACAATTCATCCTGCCTGATCATTTAGAAGATTTTTATTAAGTAAGTATGCAAAGAGGATATACGGCCGTAAAACCAAAATCGATATACTTATATCTGAAGGCATCTTGAGTGGAAATCCGCTGTAAAAATATTTTTACTAAATAGGTTAGGTCAGGTTAGGTTAGGTTAGGTTAGGTTGTACGGCCGTATATCCTCTTTGCATACTTACTTGAAGAAAAAATCTTCTAAATGATCAGGCAGGATGAATTGTCGCCGGATGAATTGTCGGCGGGATGAACTGTCGGCAGGATGAACTGTCCGCAGGATGAACTGTCGGCCGGATGAACTGTCGCAGGATGAATTGTCGCCGGATGAATTGTCGCAGGATGAACTGTCATAGAAAAGCGAATGGTGTTAGAAGTTAGAAGTGTGATCTATACCGATTTGAAATAGAACTGATGTCGTCAATTATATAAGCTATAATACTTCTAGACCCCAGGGAGACAATGAAATTTCCATATTTTTGAAGAAAAACTTTCCATATTCATAATTGTTGGATCATTTTCACTTGAAGTTAGATAAAATTAACATTACTTTTGGCACATATCACACTTTAATCGTTTTTTCCACCGCTTTTTCCAGAGGGTATCGTGTATTCAATATCTAGAGGTGGCCTGGTGACTTAGTGGGGGGATTCAAATCAAAATACGTAGTGTTCATCCCCCCGCGTCCCTACCAATGTTCCGTTTTCCGGCCAAAAAAACTGGTCACCTTATTCATGACTCATGTCCCTGCACCTACTGAAAGCTGTCAAGCGCTTCAAGATGCGCCACTGACCTCTGCACCAACTGCATCTGCTAGAGACCGTCAAGGACTGCACCAACTCCGGGCTTCAGTCTTGCAAATCTTTTGTTCAGACCCCTCTTGAGCCTGCCTCTCGAGTGACGTTGCTCTTTCGGATGGCGATCAATACAGGGATATCACGTAAAATAAAAGTTTTTCCTCGTAATTTCAATATCCAAATCATAGGATTGTATATTTGAAAAAAAATGATTTGTTCATCCGTTGAATTTCATTATCCACACAAACCCAGTCACGCACAAAATTTCGTCCTTCGTGTAACAGACACACGACAGACCGACCAGTCGGTTCCCCCGGGAAACGTCAAGAGTTTTCTCGAGTTCGGTTCTGCTTATTATCTCGAAGATCACTAGAAATAAATATTCTATGGAAATGCTAATATTTATACAAAGTGTTAAGGGACGTACTTGACTGAGTTTAATCAGTGATTCCAGACATTATTTGGAGTAAAAAATATAAATGAATTTTTGGTCTCCGGTGACATTTGCGATGTTTTTTTTTCTACAAAAACATAAAAAATAGTAGTTGTTGGACAGTTGGGGGACGGAGTAAGAGGTTGGGCGGTTAATCGGCTGAGTGATCAGTGACGACATGCGAAAGATTTTTTTTTTTGTTTGATTTTGAAGAAATTTTTTTTTAAAAGTCGAATCTGAGAATATCTTCCACTTTGGAACGTGCCGCAAATATACCATATATTATTTTAAATCACCAAATTGTGAAATAAGACAATTCAGTCAAATAAATTTTACTTGCGCACGCGGGATTTGAACCCGTGACCCTCGGATTTTTTTAAATTATAACTAGCAAAAACGCTTTTTATCATCTTAATATTTTACAGCAATAAATTGCAAAAGGGATTTTTTCCAAAAATAGTTGAATTACCGCCATCTACGAACGATCAGATTATGAATAATTGTCATATTCGAATTTCATAGGCGAAAGATATTTTTACAGACATTTTCAATCTCGGAAAAATACGAAAAATTAGGTATTTTTATTTTATTTTATGTTGACGAATAAATTTTTTATATCGATATAAAATATTCCAATTTCAATTTGCCGCCAAAACGACATGCTCGATTTTGATCGTGAATATGGAGGAATTAACGTCACGCCGGGTAACGTTGGTGACAGCTGTCTTAACGGCGAGTGGCATTTTCTATGTTATAATGACGTTGTAGCTACATAGTTGGAACCGTTTCGGAATGTTATTCCACATTCCACATATTTTTAACGGTACCTATTTACTAACCTATTTTTTGCATTTTGTTTTTCCTGTTAAGCACTTGCATACTGCTTACTAACAACGTATGCATGGACACTGGAGGTCTAGATTCGTTCAAAATAAATAAATGTAGCTTCGTTTAACAAAAAAAATTAGAATCTTGCGAGAGCCTTGAAGGAGTAACCATCAGTTACTTATACCAAGGCGGGTAAGAGGTGGATTACCTCCACTGGTACCTATTCGTAGTTAGAAAAAATTCCACGATCATACAATCACACCGTTTTCGTTGTGCAAATGACATGCGAGAGAGAGGGTTGAAAATGCTATATTTCTGTTGAATGTTTCTATTCTAAATATTTGGTATTTTCTTTGTGGTCTAACGTCTAATGCAAACATAAGATTTATTTTAGAAATTAGTTCTGATTCAAGTAAACTGTTTAATATTTTTGTATACGCACGACATTCTCAAGAGTCCGTTATTTTACGCCTGTTAGTTAGAATGTCAGGAGATCCAGAAGCGCATAGTGAACGCAAATCGCTGTTATTTCCGCCTACAAAACCAAATAAAATCCAGACTGCTGTCCAGAAACACGAAGATATTAGTGTACAAAACACTTATTAGACCAGTACTCACGTACGCAGCTGAGACGTGGATACCTACTAAGAGGAATGAGCGAGCACTGGACGTTTTTTAAAGGAAAATTTTGAGGCGCATCTTCGGACCGGTTCTAGAAAATGGATTTTGGCGCAGACGTTACTACAATGAGCTATATACTCGGTTTAAGGAGCTAAACGTCACAAAATTTATAAAACTAGGAAGACTTGGGTGGCTGGGTCATGTGGATAGAATGACCGAGCATCAAGCACCAAAGTCCCCGCTGAACTCAAGACCGGTAGGTCGAAGGAGCCCGGGAAGACCAAGGTTTAGATGGAGCGACAACCTCAAAGATATCTCTACCTTGGAGCTTCTAAACTGGAGAGAGCTGGCACAAAACCGAGATGAGTGGAGGAAGACTCTTGAGGAGGCCAAGACCCACCAGGAGTTGTAGAGCCAATAGTGATTATGATGATGATGATGAGTTAGATATTTAAGATTAAAGTATTTTAGTCTTTCGTTGCATGAATTTGGGGTTTGCTTGTTCTATTTTTTTATGACATTATCTGAGAGAATGCTCTTTAAACAAAGTTTTTGCTAAGTGAGGGTGCATAATGAGGGTACCAGACCGAGGATACCTCAGAAGAGCTGGCGTTGCTTACTCCACTTGAATTTGTTTTTTAAAACCGAGTGCATCAAGTGCTTTTTTATGTAATACCCAACTAGAAATTCAATTGGCCAGTACCAGTGGATCCAAAGCAACCCCATGGATCTCTGTGGTCGAAGAAGTAAAAAAACTTAAAGCAAACTGGAGTACGCGAGCGATGTTTGGACACCGTACCACCAGAAGTACATTGATATGTTAGAGCAAATCCAGAAGAAATTCCTCAGGTATGTTTATATGCGGAAGCATGGAACCTATCCAAGGTTCATGCACCATATTGACTTACTTGAGGAAACTGATTCTGTGAGCCTAGAAACTAGAAGGAAAGCAAGTCTTGCTATTCTGTCTTTCAAAATTTGGAACAATTTCATCAATAGCCCATTTCTCTTGGGATGCTATGATTTATATGTACCAGACCACTACAGCCGAAGTCGACATCATGACTTATTTAAAGTACCGAACGGCAGAACAGACGTCTTGGCAAAGCATAGCATGACGAGGGGAGTGGTGCTGTTAAATGAAATTGCAAACCATTTGGATGTAAGTGACTGTTCTTTATATGCCTTAAAAACATTATTGAAGAGTCACTTGCCTAAATGCTGATAGGGTAACTAAATTGTACTGTAATTGGAATTATTCTGTTGTACAATAATAATAAAAAATAAAAATTAAATAAAATAAAATAAAATAAGTGGAGATGGGAGGGAGTTTGGGAATTACCTAGCTTTTCAGGTCTGGCCGCTAAATACAGCTAAAGTATATACTTATGAATGTTGCTATAACTTTGTGGTCATCCATTATAGATAAATGAAACAATGTTAGTTTGTTTGAACCACTTATACATTTGAGTAAAGCCGACCGCTTTCGGAACGACCGTTCCTTCTTCAGGGCAAACGTATACTGATTTGACAGTTACAAAATAGTGGATGAGAACAATGTATTATTATGGTAGGGGTGGGGCTGTTGCTAGGGATTAATGAAGAGTGGGTGGGGGAACATATCCGCGATTGGGCTGTAAGACAATATTTTTTGTATGTTGATAATAGATTCATTATTTTTAATGGATTTTTTTTATTTCCAGGACTTCTAAGTTATCTCATAATGAAGAGTGGGTGGGGGAACATATCCGTGATTGGGCTGTAAGACAATATTTTTTGTATGTTGATAATAGATTCATTATTTTTAATGGATTTTTTTTATTTCCAGGACTTCTAAGTTATCTCAGCGTTTTAAATAGCAATTAATTGCTCTTTTTATTTATTTACTTATTTTATTTTACGCCCTAATAGCTTTTACATAAATATAGGTTCTATAAACATGAGAAATAATTTTTAGCATAAAGAAATAATGAAAATAAAATTACAATATATTAAAAAATACATAAATGAAACAAAAATACAAGAGTTTAAGAAAACCAAAGGTTTAAAAATTGAGTTGGAATAGGTTGTTCGCATGTTCTCACAAGAGAGCCCCTGTCTGAACAGTGCAAAGACAGGGGAACTATGTCGCCACCCGGTTGGGCAGCGTTGGGAGGTGGATTGAGGTGGGGGCTGTAGTAAGAGATTTATAAAAGCGGTTCTCGAAGAGGCCCGGATTATATGAAGGAGGAAAATAGAAAAAAACATGTCAATATCACTTCATGTAATTCAAGTATTGGTTTCCTATATCGTTAAACCTCTGTATTGGAGAATGAGCAATGTAATTGCGCTTATGTGTACTGCGGTAGAATAGTGTATTGTGTCGTGTTGTTCTTGTGGGTATGTCTAGGTATTTAAGTTGCAGGAAATCGGAACAGTCTCGTTAGGAGTATCTTAAATAAGAAAGGTATATACTTTATTTCACGTATGAATTTAGTAGATATAGTATTTAATAGCAAATGGTAATTTAAAAATACTTGCAGGATATTTGAATTAAAATGTATAAAACATTTTGGTAATTAACTTGCAAAAATATTTCAAATATTATCAACAGTATTATTGACACACCTGCTTTGTTAGTAAATAGTGCAGGAAATGACTGTTTACAACACTTGCACATAAACAAATATAAAGCAAAAATACTATTGAATTTGATCCACACAGTATGCAGGCACAAAATATAAAAACAAAAAATACAAAAATAGCTTCTCTCCTTCAGCCGACAAAACACCACCAATATGCTAATCAATTCTTTACTCGGCTTCATTCATAGAATTACCTCTGACTTTAAACAAATAAATACACTTAAAACTCTTTACTGTTCGCTGGTCCGCCCTCACCTTGAATATGCTAGTGTCATTTGGTTTCCTTTTTATGCTATCCACATTATTTGTTACATCGAATCTGTACAACATCGCTTCCTACTAGGAATTGCTTGGAGGTTAGGACTTGAAAGAGGAGAATACTCATATGATGAAATTGAACAAACTTTAAACATTTCCTCTTTAGAAAAACGTAGAAAGGACTCTGATCTAATATGCATTTTCAAAATTATCAACAGTATTACTGACACACCTGCTTTGTTACAACTCATCCAGTTCAACATTCCTTCCCGTAGACTCCGAAATAATGAATTGCTGTTCCTCAATCAACATTCTACTAATTATGGATATCATTCTCCTTTATCCAGAATGTCGAGACTTGTCAATACAAATCAAAGCATTGAATTTTTTGGTGTAAGCCTAAATGACTTTCGGCAGTCGTTACGCAATGTGGTTTTTTAAAGTCTTTTTAAATCCATCTTCAAGCTACTTGTAGTTATCTTCTCTATGTACTTTTATATCCGGACTTTTAGACCGGTCAGTGGTTGAGTGGGCATAGCGCTTGGGTCCCACCCGAGCGTCGCGTGTTCGATTCCTCGGCTGGCTAAGTCCTCCATCACAACACGAGCAACATTTTCGGCTTTCTGTGGTGGTAGTAGGAGATTTTCAAACATTGTTGGGTTATTCGTAACCCGGGAATGTTTGTCTTTCTTTTTAAACAAAAAAAAAATATTATATGTATTTTGTCAATGCTCTTCATCTATATGTAATCTCCTTTCATTGCGATCTCTCTTTTTTTCTTTTCTGTTTGTGTTATTGTTTTATTGTTAATTGGACTATTTGTCCGTAAATAAATAAATAAATTATAAACCAAAAAAAAAGGTTTGCCAAAATTCATATCAGTGTCCTGTAAAAGCGATTAGTGTGTCATTAATTCCAAAATTGGCGCTTTTGAACACCGAAACATATTTTTTGATATCCTGGTAATTTCCACTGTATAAACAGTCCAGATGCGACCGAATCTTTTTCTGATTTTTCTTTTCACATTTTTCGTTTGAGAGTTGTTATTATTCTCAATGATTATCAAATATTATTTTATTTTTTGTGTTGAAACATAAAATTCATGGTAGAATAATTACATTTTAATGGGACTTTCTTTAAAGCTAGTGGAAAAAGCTTTAAAAGTTTTTTTAAATATTATATTTTTGGTTACAAATAATCGAATTTCATAGATTCTGTTTGCATGTAATAATTAATGAATGCTTATTATAATGGATTAAAATTCAGAAAATTGCTTTAAGAGGAAATACTAGCTGCGTTTTTCCATACAAACGTATTCCCCGTTTATCTCTCTGGATTTTGACCCTAGAGCAAAATTTTTTTTACATAATATAGATATCGACCACTAGCGTGTCGGTACGTTTTGCTTTTTTTGATAATTTACTTCTTATAGAAGTTAGGACCTTCCAAAAATGAATAAAATTGCCTAATTTAAACGCCGTCAAAAAACGTTCAGTATACAAACTAAACAATGTATTTTGAAAAAAAGCAAAACGTACCGACATAGAATATTTTCTTTTAATACAGTTAGTGAAAAAAAAATTTAAAATCGGTCCAGTTTTGGAAAAGAAAAAGGGGGAATACAAAACATCGATTTCGAAGATTTTATTTAGGTATTTTCGGCCCGACGTGCAGGTGTCCCTTTCGCTCAGTTCTCCTGGGGGGGCCGGGGAACGAGGGTGTTGACAAATACATATAAAGCGAAGTAGTGATGTAACGAATTTTATCGGTAGACTAGTGTTGTCCTTGCCCGAGTAATCGATATTTTTTATTCGTTTTTTTTTCTGTTCAGTGACTCATCGCGGTATACCAATACTGACCGAGCTTTCATACTAAAATTGTGCAAAATTAAAATTGTTTATGTCAAGTACTATAATAAATTTTTAATTTGGGAGGCGTTATAGGTACCATCGCCCCGGGAACCATTTATTGGATACCAACACCCCCGCCACTTGGTCACCCCAAGTGGTCCGCTATGTTTGGTGACTGAGCATGGGTTCCCGGGTTCACGGGTAAGGTCTGCATGGGTTTTGGTGGCGGATGATTTTGTCCACTTACTGCGTGGCGGGCCGGATTGGGAGAAACTGGAAGTGGGAGATCTTTTGATCTCTACAGCCGGACTCTCTCCACCATCATTTCATACTTTTACCTACCCAGAAATTCCTCTCCTTCCTTTCATTAAAAATATCCTCTACACAGCTTCTCCAATGACTTTGCTATACTATAAGGGTATTTAACTTAAAAATAATTTTTATATTTCATTTTATATGTATAATTGCATTTTGTGATATTTTTAAGTAATTAATCACCTCTCCCTTTAATATTTTGTCTATAATTCTCATATGCCTATACTTGTTTGTCTTTTAATATTAATCTTATCCTGACGAAGAGAATACTCTGTTTTCGAAATATGTTGATAATATTGATTACATAAAGCTGTTTTTACAAAGTTATTTGTTCTCATTTTACTAAAAATGACGCCACAAAGATTGGACCCATTTGCAGCATTTCAAGCTGGGTCGCCATAACCAATTCGTTTGTGCAATTTCAATCAATGCATTTCTGTGTTTCTCGAGAACCCTTCTATGGGCTTACACGTCATTAGTACTTTTACGCCAGTTTTTTAAACATTTGTGGTCAAAAACATCCAAGTAGTGTAGTTTTGTAGCTCTAGCACATATGAAGCTGTATGAATTTTTATTATGGTATAATTATTATTATGCATATATCCAATTGTATATCCGCATATACATTATTTGGCTTAATATAGTAACTATGTTATTTTCCACATCAAGTATATAATAAATAGATGCAAGAATGTTTTTTTTGATAAATTAATAACGTATAAAAAATATATATATATATATATATTTATTCTCAAAACTCTTGAGAAAATATCGTCGTTGCATTCACAAAATATCCCATGTGAGGTTTTCGACCAAATTTTTTTTTGTTTACACCATTTGATTCACCACGGTTTCCTAAATAATCTGACAAATATATCCCATTTTTCAAAAATTCATCTTTTTAATCATTTTAGAGGCAACTCTGACCATTACTTGTAATTAATGGTAATTATTTAAAAAAATATACTACATATACTACAGAAATATAAAAAAATATAAAATTATAAAATTAAATCCCTATATACTACAGAAATATAAAAAAAAATATAAAACTATAAAATTAAAATGAGAAAAAAAGTCTTTTTGTGTGCAAGAATTCGTATTATTTTTTTAACTCAAATTTGTCGCACATAAATTAAAATTACCCAAAGAAATGTTTTTTTAATAATATACACACAGCATCCCCAAAGATGACCTAGGCCCTCAGAGAAATTATTTTCCTCAGGGCCTCCTGTGTGGAGCTCATATAAAAAAATAATAATAATCTCAACAATCTAAAAAGAGTATACTATGCACTAATCCAGTCATTAATTCAATATGGAATTATTGCATGGGGGGGGGGGTCATACAACAATATTCTAACCCCGATCAAAGTAATCCAGAAACTAATCATTAAAGTAATCCTAAAGAAACCCTCCACTTATCCAACAGAAACGCTTTTCGCAGATTTCACGGTGCCTCGAGTAGAGAATATCTTCAAGAAAAATGCAATTACCCAAATTTACAAAGATAATATCATCAAAAAATTTTAAACTAAAATCAAAAAGATATGAAGATAACATCAAAATACCAAAATTTAATACCAAACTAATGCAAAACAATTACATCTATTTAGGAATAAAGTTTTTCAACAACCTTCCCATTGAAATAAAAAAAACCAAAGACATCAATAAACTGAAACTCAAACTTCATCAGGAATAATTAACTAAATAATTACCTGTTTTTCTCATTCTTTCTATTTATTATTAATCTATATTCACCTCTATTTTATTTAGATTTTTCGAATTTCTCCCAAGTGCACAATATTTTAGTATGTAACCGTATCCTATGTATGTACACCATATGTAATTTATATAACTCCACTGTACAATTATACATCTATATTAAATATTAAAATATATATATTTTCTTCAATATTAACTCAGTAGGTAAAGCAAAAATATTTTTTAATATTTCTATTTAACTGTCAAAAAATTACCAAAAAATTAAGTTGCATCCAAAATCATACGAAATTCATTTTTTTAAGACCAATATTTCGTAATTTGAAACAAAAATAAATAAAATAAAACATATTTATCAGCACAAGATATTTTCTCTACCTTTTGCTAAAAAAATACATTTTCAATTTATTTGGGTGTTTTGGTCACAAATCCAAATTTAACCCCCCCCCCCCCCCCCCCTCGGCTATTTGTTAGCTTTGGGAACAACTCATATCGATCTTGTGTCTCCCTTACTATTATGTTGAGAAATAAGTTTTAAACGGTGTTCGAAAGAGAAAGAGAAAATATCAAACTTTATATTCAAATTCAAAAGTTAACCACAAAATAATGGAATTGTACACCTTTATAAAACCAAAGTTTATGAAACTTATGGAATTTTGTATCTATTAATTATTTTTACATGAAACAATAAAAAAGTGAGGTGACGGAAATGTTAACAATACATGTGTGTAATAAATATGTACGTGTTTTTATTTTTTTCGTTATCAGTAATTTTAGTTAGAAAAAACGTAAGATGAGTCATTTTAAAAAAAATTATGTGTGCGTTCAAAATTTTTATATTCGAAAAGCAAAGGTTTATTTCGGATTTCAAAATTTAAAAGCGTATTTCATCGCCTTTCAAAAACAATTTTTAGTTTTCGGATACTATCAGAAATATTCCATTTATTTGGATTTTATTGCAAAGCGGAAATATTTCGACCTTATGAAAAAATATGCCCGAGGCCTGAGGGATATGGGTCCTATGAGAAAGGTCAAGTTGCCTTTCCTACGTTTGCTACACAAAATATCATATGTGCATAAAAAGTGCGCACAAAAATCCTGAATGCAAAATTTAAGAAAAAATTGTCGGTTTTAATAAAAAAATGTATATTAAGCCCACTTGTTTTCACCCAAACATGGTATCAAAAATAACTCTACAATTAATGAAAATAAATAAAAATATGGGTCCCCAATTTTTTTTTTTCGGTTTTTTTTTATTATGTATCCTAATATTCTAAAATACCCACAGGATATTTTGTGCGCGCAACAACGATAAGTAGCTATAATAGCATATTCATAGGACGCTTACAATAGGACGCCCCTGCGAGCGGTCTTGTCTCTACACATTTGCAGATTGGAACATGCGTGGTCGGCAGAAATAATAATTCGACACGGGTGAAGCGCGTAGCCCACACACACAAGGCCTGCATTCACTCACACATCTATAGCGCGATTCTGACTACTGTCAGAGAGTGAAATAAAAGAGATTTTTTAAAATACCTATTCATAAATGTTCGCAGCGACCGGCAGCCAAAGCCATTTTGACAACGCATTGTTTTAATTAGTATGTACTTGTAATTATAAATACGCAAATCTGAAAACGTAATTAACCTGGTTTTACTTTTACATGTTTTATATAATATAGATCTACGTACAATCATATTCAGTTTGTTGCTATATACTTATTTTGGTAAACTGTTAATTTTACTAATTGGCAATACAATTCTGATGATCGGGAGATTTCAGTAATACTTATATTTCAATAGTATCGTATTTACAATTATATTTATCTGACCTTAAAGTCTGTTCTAAAGTATAACTGAAGATGCCCACCTTGGTCATGATCGGCTACCTTCGTATCCGTTTGGGTATTAGACCCAAATGTTCCAAAGTTGTCTCAGCCACGTTATACTACCAATGACACCCATTGCGATACCTTGAAACAACATATAACTACATACTCTAACGACGTCTGTTGAGACACATATAAATTACATGTATATAATTACAAACACTACACTGCAATAAATTTGTCTCGATTGCTCGAAATTTCCCAGAAGATCGTTTTTGAATTTTTCGCCAACATAAAAAAACATCATAAATTCGAATTTTAACATGGAGACGTAAAAACTTATTATAGTACCTATGTAGCCAATGAATTAACCTGTGTTTTACCGTTTATCTCATATTTGTAGGTTTTATAAAAAAATATATAAAAAAATCGTTAAGTTTATAACCGTACGAATCTTGCGTGTTTTTACTTTGAAACTGCCGTGAGGGGTACTTGTTCGAGTCAACATAGAATATTTTCGATTTCTTTTTGTCTGTGGTAAACTTGATAATGAAAGATGCAAATCTATGGGAAAGGGACTTAATTTTAACCGTAAACAGCTGATACGAAGTTCGGATTTGCGACATTTATGATCATAATAGATAAAGCATTTCAATAGCTTCGTTTTATAAAATAAATGGCTGGCCATGGAAATGTTTTAAATAATTGCAATAAATGTTTTACGAATGGTAGGAAAATGTGGTCCAATTTTGGATCGCAGAAAAAGAAAAGTGGTAGTAAAACAAAGCAAGTGTACATGGTTAGTTGAAAGAAGTGTTCAATGCGCTAAGATGTTTTACTTTCATTTGGAAGTCAGATGATGGTTCGTTTTATTGTTAGAAGTTGATCTATTAGAAGTTAACAATAATAAATCTATGAATAAAAATCGGATAGATATTATATCCGAGACACTATCTAGGTTTCTGTGATGAACGTATGTCTAAGGGTATGAAAGAGACATTTATGTATGAAGGTCGTAAAACAAAGCAAGTGCACGTGGTTAGTTGAAAGAAGTGTTCGATGCGCTAAGATGTTTTACTTTCAGTTGGAAGTCAGATGATGGTTCGTTTTATTGTATGTACTATTTAATTATTAGAAGTTAACAATAATAAATCTATGAATAAAAATCGGATAGATATTATATCCGAGACACTATCTACAGCGCCGGATCTGCCATACGTTCAAAAACGTGCAAAAAACCTGGCGCCAACTCCGAAGGGGCGCCGTGAGAAAATAAATATTGTATTAAAAATTTGTTATAATAATCCCTGAATCGTTTAAAAATTACCCCATAGTACGAAATAATTATTACGCTCTAGCAACACTTTCCAAAGATACAGACTGCGCACGCATCTGGTTTGAATTCAACGAAATTCAACGATTTACGAATTTATAGTCAGTTACAGAATTTTTTTACAAATTCCATATATTTAGTTTAAACGTAAGACCTATTTTTCCATATATCTTTTACCGTCTTTTACGACGAATGAGTGCGATCCAAATTCATTAACTAATCACAGCGCCGTACTTTTATTCAATAGAACAAACAAACCGACGGCGCCTTTCAAAATGCTTTTGTACGATTTAAGTCTCTAGGAGAAGGGACTTAAAGACCATTTTCTTATGAAATCTTCAGTAAATTCAAAATTCCATTAGCATAAACATCGCACGGTTTGCAAGGTTGCAACTTGTTAACAGTTTCATCATTGATTTGACAGTTGAAGTTCGTTAAATGTACCTATAATTAATTTCTATTAGATTTGTTATTTTACAGTCAGTAATAATCAGTGTAAGCGTCATTCGTAAGCCGTTGATACCATAGATGCGTTCGTGTTTGTTCGCTCAACACAGAACACAGGGGAAATGGAAATGCAAGGTACAAATTTGAGGTTATATTATTAGATTTTTTAATTTATAACTAAATTTCTATTGGTTGTTAGAGGTTGTGGATTGTGGATTACAATGAATAGAACAATAATTAAAAAAAACTTTCAGGCTCGCAGAATCTAAAACTTAGAATTAAAGAGCATAATGACATAAAAAACTCGTTTCCATTGGGAATTTTTTATTCCAATTTCTCCAGCACCGATAAAAAATGATGTCCCGCGCAATGACGTTACAATGGTCCCGAGCACATCTAAACAGATATCTATCGCACAAATTCCTCCGGTCGAATTATTAGAAGATAAAAATAACTTACTGATAGCAGTTTAAATTTAATTCTGTTTTCAGAGCTTGAATTGAAAGATCCCGGATGCTGGCCAAAGTTATCTCAAAATTCCATTAGTTTATTAGTTCAGGAAGGTCCTGTACAATTGAAAGGTTTTGATTTTCCTATTACGAACAAGCGTAAATTTAATACTAAGTATTATTACAAGAAACTGCCTAATGGAGAAGAATTACATAGATCGTGGCTTATTTATTCGAAAACTTTAGATAGGGTTACACCCTTTATATGTCTTGATTTTATTTGATAAATTAGTGTAAAAAAAATTAAATAAAAAAAAAAAATTGGGGTAAAGGTATTTTTAATCAAAATAAAAATGTAGGGGGGGGGGGGCGCCATCGGTACCTACTGCACAGGGCGCTAGATTTCGTAGATCCGGCCCTGACTATCTAGGTTTCTGTGATGAACGTATGTCTAAGGGTATGAAATAGACATTTATGTATGAATGAGATAGCATGATACGTCGTTTAAACGGTGTGTCTGCTTTCAGCCCCGGATCTTCGTTTTTTTTTTAGGCGGGGCAAAAACTGAAAAATGCCGCCCCCGCCCACTTAGGTATCTATATTTATAGGGCCATATTCGAATCAAAGAACTGGTTTTACTGTAACTAATTAAGAAATTTAATTATAGCTACACCCAGAACATGCAAATGGTTTTCCTTAAATTCTGGCTGCATATAGTCTGCAATCAGAATTTTAAAACTGCACTTTGAACACGAGAATGGTTTCCATCAAAATGCTGAAATCACAACTGAAATTTATCTTGCTGGCTGCTTATTCGTTTTAAACTGCTACATTGCATTGTATTTAAATAAAAGCTGAAATAAAAAGGCTGTTTTACTTCTCAGTCATATGATGGCTGCCATCGTGTAATAAACAAATCATGACACGCATAACGACGTAAAAATTTTAAGTAAGTTTGAATAATGACGAATTGACGACGTAAGTGATTGCACGTATTAAATTGAGTTTAAAAAATAAATATAGTAACTTAAAAAGCATAAGATAGTTATATAAAATACTTACCCAGAAAAGCGATCGATGAACTGTGATAGATTTATTGATGCGACACTAATGACATCAGTATTGTACCTTCGGTTGATCAACAAGTACTAAAGAGTAAAAATAAACAACACCCTTTTGACACATTTTTAAAACAAAACACTGTCGTGGAGAGAGATCGACGAGGGAGTTTTCGAATATAGCTTCATCTCTTTCGCACGCACGGTAACCAGAGCAGACGCGTGCTGCCGCCATCTGTGGTTCCTGCGGGCGAGCGGGTCGGGTGCGTATTTTGAACTATGCCTACGCGCCTCGCGAATAATAAATGTTCGTGCAGCACGTCTCACTCAGGGCTCTGGGTATCAGTCGAGTTAATATGGCCGTGAAATTTCTCTACTTGTACTATTATTTATTCCGTGGTCAAAGTTGAGTTTGGCCGCCCTCTGAACTTGCCGCCCGGGGCATGGGCCCCGGCTTGCCCCCCATTAGATCCGGGGCTGTCTGCTTTGTATCTCGTCTTTCTTATCCATTACCTTCCTACCATGATGATTGATGTGTCTAACTTGGTCCTGTATGATGTACTTGGTTCCAGGGCCCGTGTGCGCTGGTGTCGTGGGTCTGAAGATGCCGCGCTACTGTCTCTTCGGCGATACCGTCAACACGGCCAGCAGGATGGAGTCCACTGGATCCCGTGAGTACAAACACTAAGGATCACTTGGTTCACACAAATTCAAATGTAACACTGTCATCAAATGGCCATCGAGCGCCATTTTTTTTACATTTGAAAGGTCCCCGTTAAACACCGATTCTAGCTTCAGCAATCTACCAAATTGTAATAACCTGACAAGCTTAACAACATGATAGTTGGGACCTATCAAAAAATAATTTAGAGAAATCGTTAACAAATAAACTGCTTCCCCTATTTCCACCTGAAAATCCTACTAATAATCCTATAACGCTCCATTTTTATCCTCCATAATTTTTTTTTTTGTTTTTGAAGTGCCTCTTTAGCCTCGTTTGGATTTGGAATTCGGATGAAACGGAAATGACGCCACAGCACCTGCGAAGCATCAAACTGCCGCTTTGATTATATGGGTTGATATATGAAACGGAAATGACGCTAGGTCTGCGCTTATTGGCCGCTTGATTATAACCACACTTTTTAAAAGGCTCCTATTGGTTGAGATTGTTTTTGGTAAAGTTTCGCTTCTACCGGGTGTGAACCCCACCCGATTTTTTTCTTCTTACTAAATCCTTAAATATTTTTTCTTTTAATTTCATTATCATCATTATTACTGTGTAACCATATTAACCACATGAAATGTATGAATAATATATCCTTTTGTTATAACATAATTGTAACCTATTTTACAAAAATGTACCATACACTCATATTTTTCAAATGAATACTTCTTTAATCCATAAACAAATGCTTTTAATGGCTAGTATAAATCATAAGAAATAAAAGTGTAAGACTGACCAAGTAAAGATGCACCAAATAAATACGTACCAAAGATAAACCAAATAAATAAATAAAATTAAGATAAAAATTTCAACTGTCGAAAAAACCAAATGGCGCTGATTTGATGACAATGTAACATTTGAATTTCGGTGAAAAAACCTGTCCTTAGCTTAGGGGGCATACATTAAATACGTGAGCTCAAAAGGGGGGGGGGGGGGTCCAGCAAAATCTCACCAAATCTTGAAAAGAAAATACGAAGTAGCCCAAATTTATCTCACCAAGGAGGGGAGGGGTCTAGATTGGAAGAAAAATTGCTCACGTAATTAATGTATGCCCCCTTAGGGTATTTTTTTTTACATTAACTCCACACAGGAGGCCTTGAGGAAAATAATTTCCCTCAGGGCCTATGTCATCTGAGATGCTGTGTGGAGGGTCTTTTTGAGGAGAGGATGGAAAGAACATTGGTCTTGATGAGACCCATGTTATAGGAAGGAGGAAACACAGAGGCCGGCAAATCATTCCACAGCCGAGCTGTTGAACACAAGAACGAGTCGAAGAAGCGACCTGTTCTCATGTGACAAATGTCAACCGTGTTGGGCACGCATTTGGCGTGTTTCCCGACTATGCACCGGTGCCGAAGGGATCAATGACGCTAATTCCTCGGAGCATCTTCCATTGTAATACCGGTAGAACAAGGATAGCATTCCCACCCTACGCCTATGCTCTAAGGATTGCAATCCGTCTGTTAAGATGGAAGAATCTATCAAACAGACCACCCGTTTCAGCACAGAGTCGAGGATATTTTTCAGGTATTTTGGAGCTTCAGACCAAAGGTGGCTGCCAAATTCAACCGTGGGGCGCACTTGTGATTTTTACAGGGTTAGAAGTTGTGTACTATTAAAGTATCTGCGGGCCCTGTACAGTACGCTCAATTTTTGAGAGGCCAACTTTACTCTGGCTTCGATGGAGCCCCCATATCTCAATTGTTGTCTCAATCGAAGTAGGTATACGTTCACGTAATGCGATCCGGAATCACGGTATACGAAAGCTTATATAAATATCTCTTTCATATAAGGCCATAACGCCAATATTTAAATTTTTTGCACCATAAAATTATTAATATTAAAATAGTAAATTCATTTTAAATACCAGACCCTTTCCTCGACATTGGTTCATTTAGCATTGGTTGTAGGTATCATGTATTGCGTTGTTCCAGCTCTGAAGATCCACTGCAGTCGTTCATGCGCGCTGCTGCTGGAGCGACTGGGCGGCTACCAGCTGGGAGAGCGCGGTCTGGTGGCCATGAAGGGCAAGCTGGACCAGCTCACCTTCTGGCTGCTGGGCGAGGCGGAGGGCCGCCAGAGGGAGCGGCAAGCTGGAGCGCGGAGGACTTCCGCCTCGCCCAGGCAGCCCAACCCGCCCAGATCTTCGCTCAAGAACAAGCACCTCTCCAAAAGTCCGCTACTGAGGTATCCTAATCATTCATAACCTTTATCCTGATCATTTACGCCCTTCTTCCACAGGAATACGCAAGTATCCGATACTCGACGATTCAAGCATCTTGGCGACTACCGCCATACAACTGCGCAGTGATTCATAATTCATATTACTGGGTGTAACGGGATGTACCCAAGGGATTTTATTTAGCGATTCCTGAGCATATTTGAAGTCAAAAATGTACATATCATTTTGATGTCCGATAACATTTTTGTTCTATTAAAAAACATTAAAAATATTTTTCCATCGTTACATTACACGTCGCCACTGACTAGTTAGGAAATTGGCACGTTCATAGCCTAGCGGTAATTTAATAAGCGTTGCGTCTCGTTCTAACAGCATATTACATGAACACCAACGGTACTGAAAGTCTATCAACCTATAAAAACATTGTTATTAAATCTGTATGTCTATCTAGATAAATTTGAAATGTTCATAAATTTTCAATATGTGTCGAATGTATATGAATGTGTATCCTTTATTTTATTCTGTTACTTTTAAGCTGCAAGAAAATCACTTCTTTAAATGTATATGAATGTGTATTCTATAATTTACTCTTTTGTTTTAAGTTAAAAAATCTATACTTGATACTTATTTAATTGTTATCTCTTAATTCTTTTATTATAACAAATGTGTTTTTAATTTTATCATATGTAAAAGCCCTAATTGGGCGTGTACAAATAAATAAAATAAATAAAATAAAATATATATAAACAGCGCGCGTATCGCTCACACCCATCGTGACGGTATACCTTTATCATAGCGATGGGAACAGTAGCGACGAGTGATTGAAACGTATTTTTTTTTGTTGTTAGTAGAAAACAAATGTCATCGGACAGCAAAATGACATGTTCATTTTTTACTCCAAATGTGCTCAGGAATCGCTGGTTAAAATCCCTCGAGTACGTTCTGTTACACCCTTTATAGGTAGGTAAACATAGTCGACATTTTAGAAACTCGTTGGCTACGCTGGTTCCATGCCAATTCAGAATGAAACCAACTCAAAAAACAAAGTCCGTATAGCCAACCACCTCAGAAGGGTCATTAAAAGCTATGAAAAAATAATTTTAAAATTGCCGGTAACCCTAACCTAACTTAACCTATTTAACCAATTTTTTTTAATCATAACTCTTAATGACCTTTCTGAGGTGGTTCTGAGTTGGTTTCATTCTGAGTTGGCCGGTCACCGGCTACGCCAGTCTTTCGCGACCAGCCGGGCGAAGATTTGTCTTTCACTGCAAGCATATTATTTCCTCGATAGATTTTGACAGACAATTCAAATATTTTTTTAATATAATATCTGATATCGACCACTTGCATGTCGGTACGTTTTGCTTCTTTTAATAAGTTATTTCTTGTAGGACATAATATATATCCTCCAAAATTCGTTAAAAATGCCTGGTTCGAACGCTATTAACAGACTTTCAGTATGTAAACTAGACAATGTATTTTTTTAAAGAAGAGGGTGTGGTACCTAATACTTGGAAAACTGCTTTCATAACACCCATTTTCAAAACCGGGGAAAAATCTGACATTGAAAACTATCGTCCAATTTCAAAATTATGTGTCTTCAGCAAGGTATTTGAAAAAATAATATACGATCAGATGTTTCCCGCTTTGAAATCCTTACTCAATGTTAACCAACATGGGTTTATGAGTGGAAAATCAACAACAACTAATCTAATAGCATTCACGGAATTCTTGCAAGATAATATGGATCAACGTGTACAAGTAGACGCAATATATACGGATTATAGCAAAGCTTTTGACCTAGTGAATCATGACATATTAGCACGCAAGCTTATGCAAATCGGCGTCCACGGTGACCTTCTTAGATGGCTGTCGTCCTATGTATCAAACCATAGTCAAGTCGTAGTTGTGGGTGGCTTTAAATCGGACTGGGTAACCGTCCCATCAGGTGTGCCTCAAGGATCTCTATTGGGACCGTTACTTTTTAATATTTACATTAACATTATCGGGTAGGGGGTTGGCGGGAGGGGGGGGGGGAGGGGAACCAGGGAGGGGGGAGGGAAACCTGGGAGGGGGGAGGGGTTCGCAGGACGGGAAGGGGGGAGTGGAGTGGGGAGAGGGAAGGTGGAGGCGGAGTGGGAACGCGAAAGAGGAAGGGGAACGGGACGAATGGGAAAGGACACGCAGGGAAAAACTTTTTTTTTAAATAGTACGCCGGGTACTAGCTAGTATTAAATGTTTTCAAACAAGGATATAAAAATGATAGCTGTTGCGGAAACAGTTTGGTTGGGATTTTTGATTGATAGCGACGCGGATCTCGTTATTTCAGTAGCGACTGTGCGTGACAAATTGTTTACGACGTGAAAATGCGACACGAGTATCGGATACGTGCGTATTCCTATGGAGGAAGTCCTTATAGCTACGAATACCTTATTGCTATAGACATTCAAATTATTTACTGCTCTTCTGGAGTCGTTGCCTCATTACCGAAGATCGTGACCGCAGTTCCAATAACTTTCCTGATAAACCAGGATCTTAAAATCCTCAATTCATGCGCTGCTTGGAGAACCGCGGAAACAGACGCGACGTTCCGGAAATTCCGGATATACGTGATACTTGATTAGACCAGTCGTCCTCTAATTGTTCTGACAACTCTTGCGAAAATCGGCATTTTGTTCTCCGTGTGGAATTTCTAGTTCAATGCGTAGAGGCATATCTACAATCATCTAGCATTGATTTCCATCACCATTGAACTTTGAAAAATCGGATAACTTGACAAAAGATATCGTAGTATTGTCCGTTCCATATTTTTCACCCGAAATGTGGGGTATCAAAATAATTTAGACAATTTTACTTTTGTCAAATTCAACAGCACACAATGAAAAAAATGTAATAGAAATGAGAAGCAGTTTTTTGTCGTTGTTTGTTTCGCAGAATCCTATTTTAATATACCTAACTAAACGTAATTCTGTTCTGTAAACATTAATAATTACTCAAAGTAATTGTGAGTCGTACAGTTCTTTAAGCTTGCCAAGATTATTAATCCTCGGAAAACTAAAGTTGAAATGTACTTAGATCTCAAGTCCTGAGAAAACAACGAACTTGCCAAAATTCATAGCAGATTGGACGAGGTCGAGGCTTGCTGAAAGTTTAAAGTTTGTGGCTTAAGTGTTGTGTTTTGTTGTGTAGATGTTCGAGTCTGGAATCGCCCAAGAAGCTTCGTTTCGCCTCGGGGAACCTGTTGGAGTTCCACAACTACTCGGCCAACCCCCACCACAAGGATCACCTCGCCAACGTAAGTATTCACCATTCATATTTTGCTCTTTCCTATGTTTGCAGAGTGCCGATTGCTACAAAGGTCGGCTGGGGTTTGTCACTCAATCGTAGATGGATTGCAATGTTTAAAACATAGATAATTATCAGGTAGAAATACCGTGTTTGTAGGTACATTTGTGTTACCAGGTGTTCCGAAAATCTGGTTGCATTATTTATTCCATCAGTATCAATGCATGGTCGGGAAATGCGTTCCTTTACGTACCTGAAGGTAAAATCACGTAAGACCCTAAGGGGGGGGTCTCTGGACTCTAGGATCCTCCATGTGTTGCGGAGGGATCGTGTCTTTTAATGTTGATGCCCTTCCCGGTAGGTAATAGTAGTTTTAACCGGAAATCGCCCACCGTCAGTAATATAAAAAGGTAAAAGGAATACATAGTAGGAAATCAAGCGAAATTAAAATACATCTTATTATTATTGTAAAAATGTACAACTTTTCCAGTAAAATCCGCCTTTTACGACCGTAGGTACTGGCGGCTTGTTTGCAACCAGGATTTTTTTTAAATAATCCGTGTGGGGTGGTAAGAGTAACTTCGTTAGAATTTAATAGATATTATATACCTTATTGTAATTGTAACAGGATAATTTTTTTAAATGGATTTGGATTACCGAATTGTTTTTCTATAAGATTGCCTAAATTATAGAGTAAGTGTAGATTATAGATGTAAAATTATAGATGTAAAAGCCAACATAGATAGAGAAAACTCTCATTCTGGGGAAGTGTGTTTGTTACCCCCTCCGGAGGACTCCAGATACTAATATCTACAGCCTGTATGCCGGACGAATATTTACTGCTCTAATAATAATAATAATAATAATAATATTTATTTCGCATAAAATTATACAATGAAACATATGTGGAAACTTTGACTAGCCAACTAGGAATGGATCCTGTTTTAGGCCAGTCAAATTGACAAATTTAGTTCATATCATAATTTCATATTACATTGATAAATTATATACATATTATTTATTGAATGAAACAAGTGTTACGATTAAATTCCTCGTAGAAGCTTTAGTTAATAACTACAATTTTGAACTCATAAAAAAAAGAATAAGCGAAGAGAAAAAAAACAATGTCTTAAAGTACAGATTTAGTATCGAATGCTTGTTTAACAATAGATAAATGTTTGGACATGTGAATCGCTAGCAAAAATTGAGAATCGAGACCAGCTTCAAGTGTGATGACAAAATCCATATTATAATTAAAGTTGATGTTTAAACATGATTACAAAAAATAAGTATAATTAACGTGAGTGACGTATCCCTCAACTTTACGAGCGGGTAAAGAAACTCAAAAAGAATGTGACTCGAAAAGGATGCAGCAAATGAATAAAAACAATTTGTATATAAATATGTCTTAAGTTAATGTATAAATAGTGACATGAGAAAGGGGTTGATAACCAATTGTATTTATTTCCCTTTCCTTGCGTCATTTTTTCATCCTACTAAGATATTTTCCCTTAGAGCACTTAATATAAAATAAAACAGGTAAAGTAAGTAAAATCCAGATGGTAATAATAAAAAGAAAGATCACCGCAGGAGATGAATGTAGAACAATGGGAAGGGTATTGATAAAATAGTAGACAATTATGTTCTGAAGTGATAAGTACGTGTTTTTGTAATATTACGCATAGTACGTAATTTTGTATAATTTTATACGTATTATGTATAAATTATAATTTACGTAATTTTGTATAATAAAAAGAAAGATCTCCGCAGGAATTGAATGTAGAAAAAAATGGGAAGGGTATTGATAAAAGAATAGACAATTGTGTTCTGCAATGGTAAGTACGTGTTTTTGTAATGAATGGAACTATGAGTGAGTGTTTTTTTTTTTTATTTTGTTTTTTTTTTTATTTTCTTATATATTTTTAATTTTGTTTTATTTTATATGATGAGACTAACTATTGGTCAACATATCTTCGCTTTTGATCCTCCCTAAATCAAGGAGCCAGTCGTTGATCAATTTGCGCAAAACATTTGCACTTTTAGTTTTCCAATCATTAGGAATGATATTAAATAATTTAGGTCCTAAGTACGAAAATTGCCGTTGGCCGAGGGACGTCGTGATTTTTATTGGGACTATTGGATTGTTCCTTGAAAGTCGAGTGTCGTGAAGATGGTCAATGGACGGGAAGTGTTGACGTTGTTTTTGCACATGTAATATAATCTTTCTAATATACAATTGTCTAACATCAAGTACTTTTAATTCCGTGAATAATGCATCACTGGGGTACCTGAATGGTTTTTTAAGGATGACTCTTAGTATTGATTTCTGAGCTTTAGCCAGGGAGTCTAATATTGTTTTGGCACATCCACCCCATCCTAGGGATGCATATTCGAGTAAAGAATTACACATAGCATAGTATATTGATTTCATATCTTTAACAGAGAGAATATTTCTGATGGTTATAAAAAGATGTGTAAGTTTTCTGACTTTTGAGGCCGTTGCGTTAATGTGTTCGTCCCATCTCAGATATTTATCTATGGTGATCCCTAGATATTTTAAACTATCCACGCATTCTAGGTTATTGCAAGTACAAGAGTTCGGTTCATTGCAAATGTGAATAGTAATATTTAGTATAACCTTGGGTTGACCCGCTTGTGTTGCACTAAAACGTATAAATTTTGTCTTATCCGTGTTAAGAGTAAGAAGATTATAGTCTAGCCAATGTTTGACATTGTTTATTCCAATTTCTGCTTTTCTGTGCGCTTCATACCAGTTTTTGCCCTCAAATATTAAGACCGTATCGTCAGCAAAAGTGATGATATGATCGGCAAGGTTGCTGTTGCAAAGGTCATTGATATAGATATTAAACAATATCGGTCCTAAAGTACTTCCTTGTGGTACACCAAATACGATGTTGGCTGGATCGCTTAGAGTACCACTAATAATAACTCTTTGGCTCCGATTTTTCAGATAGCTTCCTAACCATTTAAGTAACTGCCCCTGTATACCGATTAGCTGTAATTTTTTCAAAAGGATTTTGTGCGAGATGGTATCAAAAGCTTTAGCCAGATCCAGGAAGATCGCGATGCTTTTGATTCCTCGATCGATGTTATTAGAAATTACTTTAGTCAGATTGCCAATGGCATTTTCAGTACCTAAACCCGGACGGAAGCCATATTGTCTCTCAGAAAGAATGTTATTATCTTCAAGATAAAAGCTAAGACGATTTTTGACAATTTTCTCTATAATTTTTGAGACTGAATTGACCAAAGATATCGGCCGGTAATTTTGAATCGCAGATTTATCTCCATTTTTGTGTAGTAATACAACAACTGAATGTTTTAGATGGTTAGGGAATATTCCTGATTTGAGACTTAGATTGGAAATGAACGCTATCGGAGATGCTATGAATGACTTAGTTACTTTAAGCAGATTAGTCGAGACTTTGTCTGGTCCACAAGCGTTAGATGGCTTTAGGTCGTCAATTATTTCCATGACTTCATTCGTCGATGTTTGTATATTGTCTATTTTATGGACGAGGCTAGAGGTGACCAACTTGGCAAGTTCGATTTCTGTTTTATTACATTTATCGAGAATTTTTTTGGCAAGTGTGGTTCCCACCGATGTGAAGTATTTATTAGCAAAATTCGCCATATTTTTAGGATTAGAGGAGTTTACGTTACCGATATCTAACGATTTAATTTCGGAAGACCTGTTTATTTTTGTTTTACTAATATTTCGAAATGCTTCCCACATACGTTTTGGAGAATAAGAATTTTCGTAAATGAACGTTTTAAAATAATTTTCCTTTGTATATTTAATAATCTTTTTGCATAAGTTCCTATATTTCTTGTAGTGAGTTTGTACTAAAATATTATCTGGAAACTTTTTGGCCCTTTTGTGAAGTTGGTTTCTTTTGTGAATCGATTTTAAAAGGCCGGGAGAGATCCAGGGCGTAAGTTTAAACTGGCTGTTCGAGATGTGTTTGTTACTTGTATGTTTAGATATATATGTATGTAGAATACAAATGAATTCTTTCATCGCAATGTCAGTGTCAATTTGATCAAATACTTTTTGCCAGTTTTCTAAATGCAAGTCCTCAATTAAATTATTAAAATTTAATCGAGGGACGTACTTGATTTTAGCAGGGGGGGCGGTTTTTCTTTAAAGCACAGGGCTGTCGTATAGTGGTCGGAAATTGACGTGTGGATAACGAATGAGTCAGTGAAGTTAATATTTTTTACGTTGATGTGATCCAAACAGGATTTGTTCGTGCCCTGTTCTCGAGTTGGTGTATTGATTGTCAAAATGAATCCGTTTTCTGTGAGCAGGCATATGTAGTCGTTGAATTGGTTGTGAAATGGAGATAAGGTGCTAATATTAAGGTCTCCTATAATGATTTGACGTTCAAATTTATTGGAATTGCTAATAATTGTTTGGAGTGAATTCAAAAAAGAATCTATGCTCTGGAAAGAAGGTGATCTATAAATAGCGAAAATACATAAATTATTATTCAGAACAATTCTGAGGCAGTTACCTTGTGATAATATAATTTCTTCGACTTGTGCTTGTATACCGTCTTTGATGTAGACAGCAATCCCGCTAGATTTATTTATATTTTTAATTGAGTGATATTCCGTGTAAGTTTGTATTATTTTAGAGGTGTAGTTTTTATTGATCCAACACTCTGATAAAATTAAAACATCAAAAGTATGATTGAATTGATCTAGAAATATCAGAAAATCATCAAGGTTTGACATACTTCTGATATTCTGATGGATAATCTTTAAATTATAAGACTTTCAACTGAAATTATTTAATTTGTTGAGATCGTCAATCACATACGTGTTGCACGTTACATCTGTGTCATTGTAAATATCAGGAGGTAATTGAATCATGATTATTCAGGTGAGATGTGATGCAATGGAAATTTCACTACTATACGATTATGATCCATTTCTCGTGAGTAGGTATATTTGATTCGAATGATTGGATGGGGATAATCACAGGATAATAATAGCAATAATAATAAAATAACCTTCAACTTGTAGTCGTTGTCTGAAGTAGTAGTAAGTAGTAGTAGTAGCAATAGTAATAATAGAACCTTCATCTTGTAATCTTTGTCGGCAGTAACCTTCATCTTGTAATCGTTGTCTACAGGAACCTTTATCTTGTAATCGTTGTCGGCAGTAGTAATAATATCAATAGTACCTTCATCTTGTAATCATTGTCAGCAGTAGTAATAAGTAGTAGTATTAGTAGCAATAATAATAATAGAACCTTCATCTTGTAACCGTTGTCGGCAGTATTACTAAGTAGTAGAAGTAGTAATAGTAATAATAGAATCTTCATCTTGTAAACGTTGTCGGCAGTAGGTATATTGTGTTTGAGATAATCATAGGGAAGCCAGCTTGCTTTCATCTGATATAAGAATTGCGCCTGAACCTGTCTCCCTCCGTAGGTATATACGCCCCTGTTGGATCCATGCAAATTGAATTGTCTCGCTCTAGCAAATTGGCGAGTTTTATACCAAATTTGTTTCGCCCGAAATGTTAACTGCTCAGATACATAGATCGGCAACCGTGGGCCGGCGAGACCGATATTTAACGTGTTGAGTTTATCTTCGGTATTGGGTTTATTCTTGTTGAAAGATTTCACATCAGCTAGCAGTTGATTTCTAGCCATGTTCGATTTTAGTTTAAGAACAATTGTCCTGGGTTGCTTCTGATTATTGTTATTTTTTTGAAGACGATAAACAGCATCGATATCCTTAGTTTCTAAGGGAGATCCTGTTGTTTTGAAGATGTTGAAGACCACGTCTTTTAGTGTTTCGTCCTTGATGTCGGGGATGCCTCTTATTTCTACATTACAAGACTTTAAGGCCCGCTCTTGGGAATCAAGACTATTCTCCAGTATTACGATTCTAGCTTCCAGTGCAGTATTCTTCGCTGTAAGCTCATCATTACGGTGCTCGACGTCGCGGATTCTGGCCATAAAGTCTTCATATTGTGCGTTCATGAATTGTAAGCTTTCCAGTATCTTGTTGTTTTGGTCCATGATGTCGTTCTGTTTTTTATCCAGGCTGTTCGTTTTAGTCATGACTAAATTCTGGATATCTTCGAGAATAGCGGGGGACGAAGGTGATGATGGAGCTGCTTGATCCTTAGTGGCCGTTGTTTTTTTGGGCGGTTCCAAAGATGTGTTATCGCTGACGGCGGTCGACCGTGTGTCCCTTTTACACTGCTTACACTTCTGTTGTTCTCGACGTTCTTGAGTGAGTCGACGGAAAGTGCTTTCCGTTATTCCTCCACAGGCTAGATGGTAGGTGCCTTTACACACTGAACACACAAATATCGACTCATCCGATAGAATAACTTCAGGGCATACGCGGCAGTGCATTGTAAATGATTTATAATGACTACCCACACGACGTTATTATAATAGAATAGTGTTTATTCTGAATTAAAATAAGTGCGACAGTAAAACACCTAGATATTATTTGAATATGTTAGACTATGATGCCACAAACAGGAAGCACTATTGTTTACTTGCTGAATATTGCGATTTAACGTTTAAAATAAACTTTAAGACGGAGTAAAATTGATATGAACTAGTCACAATGATCTATGGTGAAATATTTCAGAGTGTGTACTAATATCTACAGAGCTAAGGTCGGACGAATATCTATGACGGTCCCAGTGGTGACTATTATCAATGGAGCGTAGGTTGGACTAATATCTACAAAGGGCAGCTGAGCAAGAGGTTGTACAAAAAAGCATAAATTACTTCAATTACGTAATTACTAAATACGTGAAGGCTTAAACGTTTAAAGTACGTAAGTAAGTAAGTTTTTGCATAATATTACGTATTTTGCTGTTTACGAGGACAATAATTTATTGAACAAACATGGAGGTCATAATACGAAGATATTTATTTCGAAATATACGGCACCACAACCTAACCTAAGGGAACGTACCCATACTACGTGACACGTTTAGGGGGGGGGGGTCTTCAAAATGTCACGCTCCATACAAATGAGCGGCGGGTTGCTTAGGATTTTGGTCACCGGGGGGGGGGGGGGGGTTAAAAATTGCAAAAAGTTGGTCACGTAGTATGGGTACGTTCCCTAACGTAACTGACATAGAAATGGTCATGGTAATAGACTAAATAATTTAGAAGCACTCGAAAGCTGTTAAAACAAAAACCCAAATCCTTAATAATCAGCTAAAAGTGTCCAATAGTCCGATATTAGGGATTTTTACATACATACATACATACATAAATTAAGTTTTTTAAACTGCATTCGCAAAGTTACGTTATTCCAATATGCTATACATAATTGCAAATCCAACCTCTGCCAGTGCTGTAGATATTCGTCCACACTTTGGTTCTCATATTAGTCAGCAGTTTGAGCTGTAGATATTCGTACGCACTTTGGTTCTCATAGATATTAGTCCGATTTGTTCAGTTTTTGGAATTCCTGTAGATATTAGTAGACGCCTCCCTCCGGAGCGGGGGGTTAGAAACGCGTGCCTAACCGAAATTACGGTACTGAAAATTATTTTGGTTATAGAATGAGCAAAAGAAATGGTTTTGCATTCAGAGGTCTTTTTTGAAAAAAAAATTCAATTAGAACCTTGTCCAACTGACGTGATGCGATGATGTCAATCTTTTTCTTTCTCTCTTCAAAGAAAAACCCTCCGTACCAATGTCCCCAATCAATAGGCTGAAATAATTATTTATTTGTAGTAGCGAGATGACGGTTTAAGAATTCAATGAATAGAAGAGACCCTTCGAGAATAAGAAAGAATTCATTAATGCGTAAATGATTTATTGGAATATTCGTCCATTTTAATCAACAATCTTCAATTTTATTGAATATCAAACTCAATAACCTCATCTGACTGCAAACAATAACTATAATTAGAGTAGAGAGGAGATAACTACCGATATAAACTAAATTAAATAAAAAAAATCAGTACCTACAGAGCAGAATATTATTTTAGAAGTTTTGTGCACAAGGTTAGTGCCTTAATTAATTTCCCACGTAAAACTCATTAACTTGATCTTTTGATCCTTGTGTACAGAAAAAAAAGATATTTTTCACGCAGAGTAAAGAATCTTATCTGTTTTTCACTTTTAATTAAGTACTACTTTCTCAACTCAATTTCTCTAATGAGTATTTGGAGCAGGTGGAGAGTTTGTGTACTTGGGAAGTATTTTTACGAGAGATGGGAAGGCTGATAGAGATATCGAAAAAGGGTAAATTCAGGCAACTCTGTTAATGGAGGACTGAAGGCGTGGCGCCAACAAAAAACTGTCCGAAGAAGCGATGTTAGCTGTCCATAATAGAGTGCTAGTGTTGGTGTACCTACCCTGATGTATGGCAGTGAGGCATGGAACTGGCAGAGGAAGGATGAAAGTAGACTGAATACTGTAGAAATGAGATCCCTGAGGCGTATGTGTGGTAAAACCATGTACGACCGTGTGAGAAATGTGGAGACCCGCGAAGAATACAAGGTTGATGTAAGCGTAATGAGTAAGATTAAGGGCCCGCGACCCGGATTTGTACCGATTTATTACATATTTCCCTAACACGGTAAGTTTTAAAGCTCTTAAAAAAATATATGTTATTCTTGAAGATACGAGTAATATCTAGACTTTGCCCGCGCCGAAACGCAAATTATATAAAATTCCCTCGATAGAAAAAAATCGCAAGGTATGCTCCAAAAATTATTATTAACACGATTGTTTCAGTTATTTCACAAGTTAAATTTATGAAAAAATTCAGTGTTTCTTTAAATGCTGTTTAAGATAATGCCCGCGAGATTTTTGCTCTATTTTAATCGAGTCGTGTTTTATTAAACATTTTCGCATCGATTTTGTCGCTGTAAATGTTAGCGCTCTCATCTAACATTCGTAATTTCGAATCTCTCCATCTTCTTCTTTTCGGGCCCGGTTGCAGAGCCTTAAGAAAGAGACGCTTAGATGGTTTGGGCATATAGACCGAATGAACAAGGAAAGGAGTGTAAGGAGAATATATGACGCAAATGTGAATGGTAGAAGAAGTCGGGGACGCCCGAGGAAGACATGGCACGACCAAGTGAATCAGATACTTGAGTCAAGCCATGTGAAGAGTCGGAATAATAGAAGAGCGTGTATGGGGCGATGTATGAATGTGAACGAGGCAAGGAGTGTGTGCCAAGAACGAGTTGTTTGGCGGTCCGTCCTCTCTGCCTCGGGGAAACGGCGCGTGATGGTTAGTTAGTTAGAACAAATAGTATCCTCTGTCATATATTATATCCTTACCTACATATTATGGTTCCTATCCGTTCAACATCTCAACTCTTTCAAGTCTGAACTCGACGCCAATCTCCCGTATAATTAAAAAAAATATAATAATAATAATAGTGAAGACAACATTGTTGTCGAAACATGTTGATATTGTTTTAAAAATAGTGGTTTTATACAAAGTAGTCAGTTATTCATTATATAAAAAAAATATCCTCATTTAAATACAAACTCTCCATAATTTGTAATGGCATAGAACACCCTTGAACTATGAAAGCCAGAAACATGTATTTGCAATATACCTAAACATATTATTTTTGTACAGGGAGTCGGAGAGCACAGTCCGGGCAAGAAGTCATCAGGGTCACTTCTGATGGAATCTTCCGAGTGCTGTTCCGACTGCATCAAGACCTCCAGCACTTCCTGCCCCTGCATCGAGCACTTCGCCGGCTCCACCGCCACCCTGGCTCAATCCTTCCCCTCGCTGGACGCCAAGAAGCCCGCCCCCGCCCCCGCCCTCCCCGCCTTCCAGAGCGTGCCCGCCCTCAACTGCCCGCCCCACCCCGGTGTCTCCGTCAACAGGTCCGCCCCCAACAGCCCTTGCGTCAGGATCAACTGCTCCAACAAAGAACCATTAGCCAATATAACTTACGCGAAGTGCAACGGATTCGTGAACCCGACTGTTGCGAGACAGAGTGCGGAGAGAGACGTGTGTCGCGTGGTGCTAATCGACGAAGATAACATCGCCACGGAGTGGATCGACGAGACCAACGGAGACGAACAGAGTGCGCCCTTGTTGGACAAGTTCGAAGGGATTCCTTGTCCTAAAATAATGCAGGCAGACCGTGTAGGGGTGGCGGAATGCTAGAGATGGGTGTTAGTGACACATTCCATGAACCTAAAAAGCCCCGGAACTGGCCCTATAGCCTATAGCACCGTCGCGTTGATCGGTAAGGATCGATATGAGAGAATAACTTTCGGTAACTTTTTATCGTTCCATATTGTGATTGCGGATCGCTAACAAATAAATAATAGTTCACAATGAAAGTGTTCTTAATATTCGACGTCAACTATTGGTTGTATATTAACGATCTGCAAGTTGAAGTCACCGAAAGTCCTATCAATACTTATCGATCGACCATGCCAGGATCCCGGTGGACAGGGTTATTCGAGAACAATTTGAGGTCGAGGGGTGAAGGGGGAAGATGTATGAAAAATTCCTTTAATTACTTTAATTAAATTTTTATTGACATATCGCACAGTGGCGGATACAGAAAAAACTCAAGGGGGGCGCTAAAGATATAAGAAAACTAAAAAGCAGACAACAGTGGGGAGAATACGAAGCACCGCACAAAGAGGAGATACTATCTCATTCTCTTGCAGGCTAAAACATATAGATATGTGTTTATCAAATCACAACGTTGCTAAAGAAGTTTTCACTTCAATAAATAAATAAAAGATTGGCGGACCGCACATTTAAAACTTGGCTGGCCACAGGGAGCTGTAGGGCTGCATTACACGATCAAGGGAATCAAATACTTGAGTCGGACCATGTTAAGAGTACCTTTACATGAAGCGACGTATGAATGTGAACGAAGCAAATGCAAATGCAGGTAACTCCGCATTTATGGAGGACTGAACGCGGTTGGCGCTAACAAAAAACTGTCGAAAGAACCGAAGCTAGCAGTCCACAATGGAGTGCTGGTACCAACCCTGTATGTATGGCAGTAAAGCATGAAACTGGCAGAGGAAGGACTATATGCTACAGAATTGAGATACCTGCGGCGTATGTGTGGTAAAACCATGTATGATAGTGTGAGAAAAATATGAAAAGATTGCAAGGCTGATGCAAGCGTAATAAGTAAGATTAATAAAGGGAATCATAGATGGTTTAGACATGTAGAGCGAATGATTGAAGAAAGATTTTCTTATATTTACGGGCGGCCAAGGGGGGGGGGGCGCCCCCCGCGCCCCCCATATGTATCCGCCACTGATATCGCATCACCTATAATCTAATCAAATATCATTTTAAAATTTTGTCATACAAGATGGCGACCAGGCGATTTCTCCTCTCCCTAGATTTGATTTCAATGTCATTCTTACAAAGGGCTTTTTGGGTTCATGACACTTTCACACTAGTATACACACTACAGTATTACATAAACATTTATACCTGTCGGATGAGATGTTTTTATCCATCATCTGTTGTAAAGCTCGAGAAAACTCAATATCAAATGGGTGCTCTTATGTAATAATAATAATAATGAAAGACACTCGTGATTTACCGGCAACGTGTGTTGTGACAATTCGGGTAGGTACTTACTTAATTATCTCAGTGTTAGGCTGGGTTTAGACTTATAAGTTTTTTCCTGTAAATCGCTCTTGTAAGCGATTTATGGCCAAATTACCAACGTAAACGACATCAAAAGTCACTTAACGTAATTTATAGCAAGTTACAGAACTTTTTCTTTCGGAAGTTTTTTGACAGGTCTAATCGCGCCCGCGCGAATTTACAGCCTTCTTACAGCTTATAAAATCAGTTTGATAAGCTAAGAGACTTACCGCAAGAAATAGTTCCGAAATGCGCCGCGCTCCGTTGCGAAATGTCAAAAATTTAAAGACAATTTTTTTCATAGGAGTTTTTTCCTACAAAACTAGTATTTATTTCCACTTATTTAAGTTTTCTGGAAAATGGGCAACCTTCTATTCAATTATCGGTCCAATCCTTTCCAATCTTAATGTTTTTGTTTTTAACATTTACGTATTTGAAATTTTGAATTCGAAGTCGGTTGCTGTCAGCAGATGTCAGGTAGCTGTAAGGTGAGTCTAACCCCAGCCCACCCCAGCCTTAGGCCTTATGCGGGGTTAGACTCGTAATTAAAATTTACGGATTAAATAAGATTTTGACAGGTCACTCACAAGAGCGTTTACATATTATGCATCCGACTTGTGGTAATTAATGATCACGGAAGTTGTTCGGAAGTTCGACCTATGTAAATGCTCATGCGACCGTTTACATCTGTAAATTTATTTGCGGTAAGATGGCTTTTTGTCAACAACGAGCTGCCACTGTCAATTTTGTCAATAAAGACGAAAAAGCCCCAATAAAGTGTTGAAATAGATTTTGGCTTAAATTAAACAATTCTCCACGCGTTTTTATGCCGTCAAAGGTGGTCAAAGGCGGCAATTAATTTCGTTTTATCCAAATGACAGCTATCTGACATCTGCTGATAGCAACCGAGTTCGAATTCAAAATTTCAAATACGTAAATGTTAAAAACATAAACATTAAGATTGGAAAGGATAGGACCGATAATTGAATACAAGGATGCTCATTTTCCAGAAAACTGAAATAAGTGGAAATACCTAAATACTAGTTTTGTAGGGAAAAAAATCCTATGAAAACAATTGCCTTTTAATTTTTGACATTTCGCAACGGTGCACGGCGCATTTCGGAACTATTTCTTGCGGTAAGTCTCTTAGCTTATCAAACTGATTTCATAAGCTGTAAGAAGGCTGTAAATTCGCGCGGGCGCGATTAGACCTGTCAAAAAACTTCCGAAAGAAAAAGTTCTGTAACTTGCTATAAATTACGTTAAGTGACTTTTGATGTCGTTTACGTTGGTAATTTGGCCATAAATCGCTTACAAGAGCGATTTACAGGAAAAAAATTACGAGTCTAATACCAGCCATAAAGTAAGGGAAAACGTGTAATTATGGTATTTATTTTTGTCCTGATCGAAGATTGTACTTATTTATTGATTTTCAAGAAGTTGAAGCTAGATTCACACTAGTAGTTATGAGATAAGCAAAATGTGGCCTTTTGGCTTTTTACTAAATTATTTTTATACATTTATATGTTTACAATCAAAACTAACAACCAGTAGGCGTATATAGGTATCTAATATGGGTATACAGAAGTATAACTACAAATGGTATTTTTAATTAATATACCTTAGGGGCCATCCATAAATTACGTCACACGAATTTCATGATTTTTGACTCCCCCCCTCCCCCCTCCGTCTCTGTCACACATCGTCACATTTGTGAGATACCCTCCCCCCTAGTGTGACGTCACATATTTTGCAATTTTACATCTAAAATTTTGTTTACAATTAAATAATGTAGATTTTTACATGTGACGTCACAGGGCTGATGACCCCCTCATACCCCTTGTCACACTTCTCAACTCCCCCCCCCCCCCCCTTAAGGTGTGACGTAATTTATGGATGGCCCCTAAAGGGGCATACATTAATTACGTGAGCTCAAAGGGGGGGAGGGTCCAGCAAAATCTCACGTTACTTGAAAATAATATACGAAGTGGCCCAAATTTATCTCACCGAGGGGTGGGTCTAGATTGGAAGAAAAACTGCTCACGTAATTAATGTATGCCCTAATAAGTATCCCTTGTATCATCTATACGAGGTATTTTTTTACTTTTATTTCCGCAACCTATTAACTAAGAATAGGTTTCTATGACTCGTTCTTGAGTTCAACGGCTCGGCTGTGGAACGATTTGCCGGCCTAACATGGGTCTCTTCAAGACCCGTGTTCACTCCTTCCTTTCCTCAAAAAGGCCCTCCACAAGGCATCTTCAAGGATGACATAGGCCCTGAGGGAAGTTATTTTCCTCAGGGCCTCCTGTGTGGAGTTAATGTCAAAAAAAAGGTATCTGTTCATTGGTGAACCCCGATATGTTAACAGAGGAAGAATATTAGTAATCCACAAATTATTTAATTTATCTCACAATATATGTATAAGAAGATAGGTCACCGCGCGTCCCTGGTGGCTTTTAATTATTGCAAAAATACCACCTAAATAATAGTGTTTTTATAATGAGGAGATAATCACACAAAAATTTCCTCCATTTCACACATTACTTGCATCCTGTTGGTAATATGTATCACAGTATTATTACGTACTTAATATAAATGTGTATCTATGTACTTATTTAAATTGTAATTAATCATACTTTTGTTAATGTAAATAAATTAAAATGTTGTGTATTTATTGTCGTTCTTGCTAAGGGTATACATGTTTGTATTTTAATGTAAAATGTAACTTATATATTATAACGTAACGTATGTGACTTATGTTTAATTGGGAATAATTAAAAACTCCCGGCACAAAGCACTCTTTAGGGTGAATTGCCTATTTAAAAAAAAACTCCCGGCTTTGATTTGAATGGAGAATACAAACCGCGTCGTTTTACAATTTTGTGTGAATTGCGCCTAAATAATATGATTATACTTTTGTAAAAATAAACATGTGAAAGAACATTGAGGCCGAAATAATTACTTTTCATTCCACACATTTTCCCATGATGTCCTATCGAAGCTTGTACCTAGAAAGTAGAAAATAATAAATTCGCAAAATATGCACGAATGACATCTTTCAATTTATCTTAGAATCTTTTTATAGAAGATAATTTTGACTTAAACGGTTGAAATCTCGGCTAACTATTTTAATACGCACCGACTAGTACAGATGGCTCTGGCTGTAAAACTTAACTATATTCACTGATAAAGAACGGAGGCAGAACACAAAAAAGTAAACACCATTGCGTAAACTGGTTCCGATAAAACACCGTTTCGTGTTAACCTTTTATAAAGGGTTCATTTTATAGCATTATCAGCTGACGCGTTTGACCGCTTGCGGCCGGTTCCCTGTTGAGTACGTCGGGACCGTTCGTGAACTGTCGGTATTTTTCGTGACAAATAAAAGTCAATGCATGCAATGCGAGCGAGCGAGACGGCTGCAAAAGTCAGAAAGTTTCGCTTGGCGATCCCGGTGAAGCAACAAGTTCCAACAGTAAAGAACGACTTGTGACGAGTTGAAAGCGCGTTGTCCCGTGTGCGGTGGAATTTAAAAAGTAGTTTGCAAACGTCAAGACAAGATATTTGTATTATTTGAAACTTGCTATAATCACAGTGCCATTAATATTTTTCTGGTCTTACACAGTGCGACGGTTTTCTGTAGATTGTGAACATTCTCAGGTATTGTGTTGTTTTTCGAAAACTTTAGTTCGCCTTCAACTTTGTTTTGACAATAATATTTTGAATTTACCCCACAAAATTAAAGTTCGATAACAGTGTATGGTATAAATATTTAAAAGAATAACTCTTTTGATTGTTGAATCTGTATTATATCGCGTTGTCTTATTTGTTATTTAAAAAAACGCATTAGTAATTTTGTAAACAAATTGTGTTCGTTAGCCGATGCATAGCAGAGTGTGCACACGACCTTTGGTGTGTGTTATCTTTTAGCGATTTTAAAAGTTGAATCTCTCCTGGAGTCGCTGTGGGCCGAGAGCTACAACACAAACACACTACACACAGTACAGGCAAAAGGCGACAAGCGACGGGCAACGACACATACAACCCGCCAACCCGGCCCAATTCCAAGTCCTCAGTTCTGTACTGTATCTGTCAAGTAGGGTTGGTGATAACAGGTCTTCTCCAATACCACAACCGGAACCCTGGCTGTCTCTGATGACGGTGCTTATTTACTCAATGAAAGCGAATAAAACACATTCATGTCATACTCTCGGTTATATACCCAGAAGCTTTTGCCCGCAAGTCGCAAGAGACACTAACGCATTGCAATACGCAAGTTGAGTGACTCCAGTTGAGATGCTTGGAATTCGTGATAATCTTATGTAAAAACGTGAATAATACAATCACCGTTGTTTACTGATTCAACAACTGAGTGGAATGCGTTGGTTGCACTCTACTCTGGTGTATGTATGAATTTTATGCATCAGAACAGCACCATGTTCCCAGTGCTGGGGCTCGGGTTTGCTGCTTGCTGTTCGCTGGCCAACACTCCACACTCCAACACTGCCGAGTTGCTCGTGCATGTAAATGTAAACTAACGAATACTCGCCTGTTTTTATCAACTTGTCCGAGCTATTTTTAGCCCAGAGACTCTGCACATATTAATTTTATGTAAAATTGATTGTGAAATGTAAATTCTCGCGCAAATCGTTGCAAGAGTTTCCTTAGGCAATTATTATTGTTCGGTAAAGAAAACATTGCCTGTAATGGGTAAAAAGAAAAATAAATACGCAGAAGATACGGAGTCTGCGCGAAGATGTTCATTAGCTGAACTGGGTGCCTACTGATAAGAGGCCTTTACGTGTTATTTACAGAACGAGAAATACCTACCGAGCAGTTCTAAGATATTCCTAATAAAAAATTCATACAAACGTAGGTATTTTGAATGCCTTCCTAAATTGTCTATTTTTGGGGGCTTGTTTTTTCTTTCTGCTTTTCCGTGAAAATGCAAAATTCTTTATCTTTATAAAGAGTTCTTACAGAAAAACCTTCTGTAGGTACCTACCTACATAGAAAAAATACCAAATTAAGATAGAATTACATAGATAAACTGACAATAAAAAATGGACGTTAGTAGAGCATATTCTTCATAATATTATTAAAAGTACTTGACTACCTACGTAGGTACCTACTAAAATCCAATAATTTGAATTTGGTGTTATATCAAATTACCTTATTATAAGTAGGTAGTTACTTTGCCCAAAAACTTCAGTGACGTTGCGTGTATTTTACAATCAATCAGTATTATAACTAGGTAACTAAGTAGGTACCAAAAATTTATTTTTCAGATTGTATCAGTAGGTAGGTACCTACCTATAACCCGTCAAGCACTCTTCTTTCTCCCGTGTAACAAGGTACCAAGGTACCACAGTGAAATAAATAGCCCACAAATTGAACAAGTAGGTAGAATTTCGTTCTAAAAACGTTGATTAGTTGAACCGATAACCTACTCTAGCAAAAGTGTTGATGAACCTTTGAACCTACAGAAAAGGAAAAGTGTTGCATTTATCAAAAGGACAAGTGCAATAATACGTGATAAGTGGTGTTCTTATTGTGATGATCGTCCCTGCTGCCAATATCCCCGGCTGAGGATTGCTCTCAAGGCGGAAGTATAGCATCCACCCCCCAACACACATGGTAAGATTCTCTTTAATCGATAAGTAAAAATTTACCTCAGCATCCCCAAAGATGACTGATAACATAGGCTCAGATAACAAAATATATTCTTCGGGACCTCCTGTGTTGAGTTAGTGCGAAAAAGGAAAGAAAGAGACCGGTTTTCCCACTTTTTCAATTTTTGAAGTGAAACTAGGTAGGTACTTTACAACCGTTGAGTTTTAAAACTCTATAAAAAGGAAATGACACTAAAAAGAGACAAAAACATCTATAGGATTTAGCCTGCGAGAGTATTGAATGAAACCTTACCGCATTGGCCGCTTAGATTATGAGCTCACTTTCAAGGCTCCTATTGGTTGAAATTGTGTGTAAGTTATTGTGAAGGTTTCACTTTTACCGCGTGTGACCTGCACTCGTTTTTTTTTAAACAATGAAACAAGTAGGTACCTATATAATTTTCATTTTGGGAGGCGACTACGAATACCGCCGCCACGGGAACCGTTCATTAATTAAGTAACCACCACCTCTGTCGTATTGCTAAGTAGCTCGATGCGTTTGATGACTTAGCTGGGGTGACGGAGATTTGTCCAGATCTTGGCGGCGGATGCGCCTGCCTACCACCACCGCCTGCCTATCTCCACCGGATCGGGAGAGGGTGGTTGAAGGAAACTTTGATTTCTCCAGCACGACCCATCCGGCCCATCGCCTTGCACCGCAGTGAGAGGGATGGATTTGTACGTCCGCAGCTATTGAATACACTGATCCCTTATGGGGATTGCCCATCTACTAAAAATCCAAACTAGGTAAACACATCCGTCATAACTTTTTCTTCATAGAACTTCCTCTCCTTCATTTCCTTATGAAGACACAGCACTTGGAATTTCTCAGTTTCAAAAACTTTAATGCAATTCCCGACCCATTTTCCGAGCAATTTTTTGCCCAATTACCCATTTTCCCGGAAGAATTTCCAGAAAAATAAAAATTTACAAAAAACTCTCAAATGTATTTTTAAAAATTTTCCGACCTATTTTCTGACGAATTTTCCGGTTTTACCATGAATGAATGTCTTTTTTTTAATTTTGCCAACCTGTTTTCCGACCAATTTTTCGATTTTCCCTTAAATATTTTTTTTTTGAAAAATAAAAATTTCAAGGCTCAAAAATATCACAACATGAAAAGTTTCCAAACTTCGAATAGCAAAGTCAAAAATTTGAATGTCTGACTAAACAACAATTTCCAAAATCAAATTTAAAAATGAACCCATCATGTGCGACAGTTTTTTTTTTGCCCCGGTAATCTTTCTAGGTATCTAGGTATCATTTTTCAAAGGAAACGGCAACTTTTGGAATCGGTTTCTTTTGACTTTTACAAAATTGGAAAATTTAAGCTGCGCCTATCAATGAACAACAAATGTTCATATCTGGAATGATATATTATTTTTTATATACATAAATGGTAATCTTGAAATTTTAGAGCTCTCAAACCTATTTGGATAAAAATTAATATAGGGGAGGTTTGACGGCAAAAAACAATTTCGGCAGTTCTTTAACCCCTTGTGTTCCTGATAGACAGTAACTTTCTTAGTTTGGGAGTTTGTTACGTAGTAAAAATTAGTTATTAAGTAAGTACTTAATTAGAATTTCAAATTAACGAAATTATACGACATAATTATGTATGTCGTACGCCGATCGTAGATCTTGATGCGATCACACTATTTTATAATAGATAGTCAGAATGGAAGATACTCTCATTATCACCCTGGTGTAAGACCACCATTCAGAATTGAAACGTTGCTTGAAACGGCTTTGGCCGTGTTTGGTGACGAGATCCGAATAACCAGATACTTCCCCACTTCATCCTTCCCCTCTTCACTGCCTTCAACTTCACAACGTACCCCAATTGGGGATGCCATAGTCTCACTGGCTTCAGATAGGCACCGTTGGGACTCTTGTGCGGTATTCACATAAAAAAGGCATTCACAAATGGTTAGAAAAATGAGTAGGTACCTATGTGATGAGTTAATTTTTGCACACTTTCTAATAATTTCTGTTGTACATACAAAGGGGCAAAGCTCTAATATCAAGGAACTTTACTAAATTGAGCGAAGCCCATTCACAAGCCGCCTGCAGGGGGTTGATATGAGATAGAACTGATGTTCGTACCCACGACGGATCTTACTTTATATACCCTACCAATGGGTAGGCCCACCCACACAAAAAGGCTTCGAATGGTCCACAATGTTCCAGAACGTTCCACAACATTCGAGAGTGTTTTGGGATGAATCCGAACGTTTCAGACTATTCCCGGAACATTCTGAAATGTTGTGGAATGCTCTCGAATATTCAGGACTGTTCTAGAAATTTCTAGAGGGCGAAACTTCCAGCCCTTATATCTTTTCTGAGTTTTAGCGCCACACACTCTTTTTTAATACATATTGATTATTGGTCTTGGTCCTGCCACAGAGAGCTACTTTGTAATCTCTCTTTCTGCCACTTGGGTACCTATATTCACAGAAGAAAGAAAGAGATTTTACAACAGCGTGAAGTCTTTACCAGATTTTTTATTTACCTAAATAGAACAAACATTATTGTATTACGTGCAACATGCACCAAATAATGCCGAAAATGACGAAGGTCATACATAGAGTTATTTCATCATTGTGTTTGAAGAGATGTTTTAAACAAAACATACAGTCCCTTTTTACTTCTACTATTTTGAGAATGTGTAAAAGAAGCAAAACATATTGTTTTTGGTGACGAATATGTTTTCAGTACTACTAGAACGACATAATAAACGTGTTCAATAATCACGTAAAATAGTGCGTATTATTGTTCGTGCAGTTTTTTTTATAGATAAGTTTGTGGTTCGCTCACACAAAGAAAAAAAGGGAACATTGATAGTAGAAAAGTGGCACTAGTCGGGAAAAGTCACTGAAATCATTTTAGGCACAGTCCAAAGAAAAAGCTTTACCAGAAAATTACAAGGATGTTAAGATGTGGATAACCTACAAAATTAAATATGATTATAATTTTCTACAATCCCTTTCTATTTTCTCCAAAACGCCAAGAACTTAAAAACAATATTATAAATAAATTAAACAATTTAAGTTTGTTTGAACCACTTATATAATGAGTTAATTCGACCGGTTTCGGAACGACCGTTCCTTCTTCATGACAAGCGTATACTAATTTGACAATTTCAAAATATGGATGGGAACAATGTATTATTATGGAAGGGGTGGAGCCGTTGCTAGGTATTAATGAAGAGTGGGTGGGTAGGGGAACAAATCCATGATTGGGCTATAAGACAATATTTTTTGTTTGTTGATAATAGATTCATTATTTTTAAAAGATTTTTTTATTTCCAAGGCTTCTAAGTTATCCAAACGTTTTCCTTTATGATTAATATGAAGAATATTTATCCCCGTATTTTTTCCAAACTGTGGTTATTGTTATTGGTTAGCGAACTCAGAAAAATTATTATTATTAAGACACTTAAATGTTCTTTGATTCTGATTTCAAAATTACGAGTTGTTTTTCCAATATAAAATGAGGGACAATCATTACATTTGAGTTTATATATTCCGGAATTAGTCAATTTATGGTCTTTATCATTATATAAGTGGTTCAAACAAAGTTAAATTGTTTGATTTATCTATAATGGATAACCACAAAGTTATAATAGCTACATTCAAAAATACAATATTATAAGCTCTCAGAGACTGCATTAAGAACAACTCCTCGATAAATTAACATCAATGCGGAATATGAAAAAAAAGGCGACAAACAATTTAATTTTTTACCTAATTAATAACAATTTTGTAGTAATTATTAATTAGTTATTAATAATTATTTAATAGGATAAACGTTTTTATTTGTTCATTATAAATAAATAGTTGCTAAATAAGTTGTAGGTTATGAGTCGTTGTTATCTGTTCTTATAAATTATTTCTAGGTATTGCGAATAAGTTAAAGAAAATAATGAGTAATGCGTTACCGGTTTTTTCTCTATTACCATTTCCTTGGGTTTTTTTCGATGTATTCGCTGTAGAGCATCTTTGAGGTGATTTCGCAGTTTTAGTTACTCAAAAACTGCGCTCCAAAAATGATCCATTTAGTTTTATAAAGTTCCGCTTGTCCAAAATGATTGCTATAGTAATGATGTCGTGGTACCATTTTACAGAGAAAATGAACATTCTCCGCGTTCCGAGCTCCGATTCGACATCGCCTGCTGATAGCTGATAGTGATATGTGCAGGAAAATATTGTTATTATAAACAAAAGATAACGCTTTACAAAACCATTATTGAAATATCACCAGTTGTGAGTTCGAATGACGACGCACGACGCGGCACCATTTCCTAGTATTTTAAGAATGGTAACATTTTTAGTTGAGGTTTTTACAAGTTCAGTTTTCTATTTTTAGGTTTAGCTATCTGTTACTTTTGTTGAAGGTTGTCTGGTGCATTGTTCACTCTGCCGCATTCGCCAAGTGCCACTTTGTTTGCTAAACAGCACTGACCATGCTACAGTTAGCCATCTGCTCTGTACTAGCTATTGGTCACTATCTACATCTACTAGACACTACTAGCACTAGCCACCAGCCAGCCCAGTTGCCCAGGCCAACTCCTCAATTGGGTCTGCCCAGTGGCGCAACTTCCCTTGAAAAATTAAACTTTTTATCTGGAGAGTTTTTCAGCGGACAGTGTAGCAGCCTACAACGTATGGTTACCAACGTATGGTTACCACGGTGTCATACCATTGGGTCTGCCCAGTGGCGCAACTTCCCTTGAAAAATTAAACTTTTTATCTGGAGAGTTTTTCAGCGGACAGTGTAGCAGCCTACAACATATGGTTACCAACGTACGTATGGTGTCATACCATACTATGGTATGACACCTCGCCGCTAAACTGAGAATTCGAACCTAAAAAGGGTCAGTAACCATGGCAAAGTGGAAGGGAGAAAGAAGAGAGGTAGTTCACTGTTTGTTACTGCATTCAACCCCGTATGCATGGACATTGGAGGGTCTAGAGTCGTTTAAATGAATGTAGCGTCATAAAAAAAATAGAGTCTTGATTAGTACGGTGAAGGAGGAAACCATGTTTCCTTGTAACGCCGTTGGAAAAGTGGTGGGGTCACTTCTATTGATGCGAAAGTGTCTCAGGCTTACAGAACGTCGGTTTCCTTGGATCTCC
Organism: Limnephilus marmoratus; assembly: GCA_917880885.1. Taxonomy (NCBI): domain Eukaryota; kingdom Metazoa; phylum Arthropoda; class Insecta; order Trichoptera; family Limnephilidae; genus Limnephilus; species Limnephilus marmoratus. The sequence continues at coordinate 56,425,924 of OU862912.1, read as the reverse complement.
ATGCAGCGCAGGACCGTCTCCATGCAGGTGGCCTGGTACATCAGGGTAATTGGAGTCACGACCCTCAGCGGCGGGTCAACAACTCAAAAAGTATGCAAAAGTTTAGGTTTCTGTAAAATCATTCGTATCCTATTTATGGTATAACCATCATCAACCGTTTTTTTCAACTAACTAACTAACTAACTAACCATCACGCCGTTTCCCCGCAGGGGTAGGCAGAGAGGACGGACCGCCAAACATCCCGGTCTTGGCACACATTCCTTGCCTCGTTTACATTCATACAACGTCTCATACATTCTCTTCTATTATTCTGACTCTTGACATGGCCCGACTCAAGTATCTGATTCACTTGGTCGAATTTAAAAATAAACGTAAAAATATATCAGTAAGATTAACAACTCTTATTATGATCTCACTTTGTCATAAACTTGAGTATGTAATACTGACTTTACCATCGACCTTTTAAAAACCAATATGGCGTCATCTCAATTTTTGTACAATTTAGTTCAATTACAAAGCCCCATATCTCATGATAGAAATTTCGTTTTGATATAAAAAGAGTTTTGTTGACGTAAAATATCTAGACAGAACGTTGTGCACATTTTATGATGCCAGAGCTCATTGTTAGATAGTTTTTTCTGCCTTTATCGTAATTCTGTTGTATCATTACAATTTGAAATAATAATCCCCTTTGAAAAGTTGAAATCTCTCTTTCTGTAACGTACATAGTTTATAGGAAAGAAAGAGAGGTTACAGCTGACAACGGAGCTATCAGCGGTATACCTTTACGTCAAATCTCAACAAAATAATTTAATTTTTTTTTATCTTTTTCGCTATCTTTTTTATATATGCTGACCGGTTTCGGAACAACCGTTCTTTTCTCAGGGCGAAATATACTAACTTGACATTGCAAAAAAATGGGTGAAAGTAATATAGTGTTGAGGGGTGTGGACGTGACTAGGGATTCCCGGGACCGGGCTTTACACAGGGTTTTTGAAATCAAATGTAGACAGTGACCTTCCTCTTGTTTTGAAGGTCTCATGTGCAAAATTTCATCAACCTCAGCGTAAAACTGTAGATTTGCAAGCAGATCAAATCCACGCCGCCCGCTTGCCAGCCCGCTCGTCCACAAAGTAAAATGGCGACTTGAAATAATATGTACTATCATTGACGAATACATTTGTGGCTTGGCAATATGTATAATAAGTGGCAATGAATAAAGTAATTTTAAATCCGAAAATTACAGTTTTCTTAAAATTTGGTGCATTCTAGAAGTGCTACTGAACACCACATAATTGTTGAAATGCAGAGATAAGTAAATAGAATATGTCATCATCTATTTGATACGATAAAGCAAAAAGTATTGTGATGTGCGTAATTTTATTTGAAGGGTGAATAAATCTTCGTAAGCGCCTAGGTTCGAAGCCCGCAGACCCACAGCAGATATTATTTCACACCTGTGCGTTCGGTAATATTTGCAAAGATTCGGGCCCATCAATCTTGGCAGACGAATAACGAATTTTGACCTACCTATACCTACCATCACCGTTCGAAATAAACTTTATGTTGTATGATTTTTTTTAATATAAAAAAAAAATTATATGCCAAAGGTTTTCTTCCAAGGGGGTTCCAGGGGTAACCGGATTCATGGGGTGAGGTTTGTCCGGGTCTTGGCGGCGGATGCGTCTATTCACCAGCTGCGTGGCAAGCCGGATCCGAAGAGAATGGTTGATGAAGTCCCTTTGACTTCTCCTGCCGTACGAAGGATCCATACTTCCGTCACTCCTGGACGCTGACCCCCAGATTCCTACCCACCCCTTATAATACCCCTTTCCTTCGTCTCCTTCCTTTCTTAAAAAACGAGTGTGCTTTAGACCACAAGATTAAAGTAAAACTTCTTTAGCTCCATCTATATGATAGGAAGGGAGAAAGAAAATGTGCGCGCGCCCTGCTCTCTCTTGCTCCTACAGTGTGATGCAGACAATGTGTCTTAGATATACGAAACGTAACTGGCTACGAGAGAAAGAGAGAAAGAAAATGTCTGTTCGCACCTCTCTCTCTTGCCCCTACAGTAATATACGAAACTTAAATCGCTCTCTTTCTATCTTCACGAATGTAGGTATATCTCCCTCTCAACTACCGTTCGCCTCGCTTTTCGTAACGCTCTCGTCACGCATTCACCAGCTTACTCCCCAAGTCAAGCGTGCTTAAAGAAGTTTTACTTCAAAAATACCCTCCACACAGCATTCCCAAAGATGACATAGGCCCCGAGAATAATTATTTTCCTCAGGACCTCTTGTGTGGAGCTATTTAAAAAAATATATTATATACATACAAGTTCGCACAAATATAAACATTAAATACACCTCTATATGTGTGTACGAGAAACAGATCACATTCACTCATCAAAAAGTCCCCAAGCACCTTCCTGAAAGTGAGATATTTAGTTATTGACTTTATTTCAATTGTTAAATTATTATATATATTTTTAATAAATCACTTTACATTGGAATATTGCCGGCAGCGCTTCGCGCCGTGGAGTCTTGCAACATGCGGTCCACCACTGACCCTGGTAACAATTTGTCTAGTCATTCCTTGTACAACTTCTGATACCTACAACGAACTGAATCTGCTTCCCATACGACAAACTATTTTGAACTTGATTTCTGTTTACCGTTGCTAATCCAAAGTTCTTTTTCAAATGATATTTTAATGCGTCTATTAATTACAATTCATGTATTTGATAGATAAAGATCTGAACCTTGTAGAAGTTAATTAATTTTCGCATGGAATCTTGAACTTTGTTAATAATAATAATTATTTGATTTATTCAATCGCCGGTCGCATCGAAGCACGCTAACCGCCAATTAAGTGCACACTTTATAATAAGGCGGAAATTACTCTTGTGTCAAATGTTGAATGGTGTTCTTCATCATTCTAAAGCGGTATCAAAAATAATCAATAATCATGAATCCTGTACATACAAGGTGTTAAGTGACTTACTTGACTTACTTTAAGTGATTCCTTACATTGTTTGGAGTTAATGTAAGTAAAATTTTGGTCTCCGATAACTTTTTCTTTTTGAAGTGAAAACTTGTTCAGTACCGTTACGATTTGAAACTCGATGAAACGGAAGCGAGTGTTAACCCGTCTAATCACAGGAGACCCAAGTTGTCCCAAAACATCATATGCCTTTATAATAACAGGAGACCCAGATTGTCCCCGAGCGACAGTGCATTATTAAAAGTTAAATATCTCTCTTCCTGTCATACGAATATTTGTGATTTCTTTTATGTTAGAAACGGAATGAAATAATGCTTCTCATTGTCTTAGAATTATATGAGCTCGGTTTTTCAGATATTTTACAAACCCGATCAAAAGTGACGGTTTAATTTTTCACCGATTTGTGACGTATCACACATTTAATTTTAAAATAAAATCGTATGAAAGTGATAAAAAGTGAGGTGACAATTTTATTTGGAAAACGAGTCTGTATTTTAAATTTTAAGTTTATTCTATTTTAATTATTTTAATTCGAATATTCGCAGGTATGCATTTTTTAGCCAATTTAAGTTTCCAATATTAAAATTTCAATATTTAGAAACAAAAATGTTGATTTCTAATAAATACATCGGAAAGATTATTTTATCTAGATTTTAGAACTATTTTTGTTTTTGCAAAAGCGTTAAAAAAAACCAATAAATAGGAACATTTAAAATGCATGGGAAGAACCAGGAATTTTGCGCGCAAACCTTGACAGGCAAAAGTTGACAGAAAATTATTTTCTTATTATTCGAAGGGTTAAATGAATGGCGTGCGACGCAGTGTAGTGCGAATTTAAAGCAGAAACTAGAGAGCATTCGTTGCAGGGCCACTTCCATACATTAAAAAAGTGCATATGTTTAGTGTCGCTGTAGATTGGCAATTTTGGTATAATATTCAATTTGGGAGGCGGGTATGGGTACCGCCGCCCCGGGAACCATTTCTTGGATATTCAACACCCTTGCCATAGGTCAAGTGGTTCGCCCGGATGCATGGGGTGTGGTTTGTTTAGTTTGTTTGGCGGCGAATGCGTTTTCCCAGATCTGGATAGACCGGTCAAAGGAGACCTAACCTTGCAAGACCTAGCGAGACCTTTCAAGCCGGACTCTCTCGACCCATCGCCTTGCACCACAGTGGGAGAGATGGATTCAATCGTCCGTCAATCCTGGACGCATTGATTCCCAGATTCCTGCTCACCTCTCATACTTTTTCCTTCCCAGAACATTGTCTTCTTCCTTTTCTTAAAACGACCATCCACAGCATCCCCAAAGATGACATAGGCCCTGAAGGATTTTATTTTTCCTCAGGCCCTGAGTGTACTTCTGTAATAGTGATCCGTTGCACGCTATTTATAGTAAACCAGGATTGTTTAAAACTGGACTGTTGTTGAATGTTGAAATAAAGGCAGTAATACCGACCTTACTAATAATAATGCAAGGCTATCCAACAATGACAACAATGGTGCCATGAATAATTGGAAGAAACATGCCATCTTGTCTAATTTATTGAAAGTAAAATGGATATTGCAAAGTTGAAGGAATTGATGCGAATTGAAAATATTTGTGTCCACCTAGAAAATCAAGACAGAAAAGCTACCCCTTTCCTTCCCAGAACTTCCTTTCCTTCCGTTCCTAAAAAAGATCTTCAATCCAGCATACCCAAAGGTGACATAGGCTCTGAGGGGAATTATTTTCCTTAGGGCCTATGCCAACTTCTTCCTGTGTGGAGTTAATGTAACAAAAAAAATATGGATGCTGTAATTGGGTGAAATGATACGCACTTTACTTACTGTGTACATGGGATAGGGTTATTTGTGGAATAACATATCGGGAAAATGGCCTCCACGGCTTTACTGGCACATACGCACTCTTTTGTCGAAATTTTCCATGACCATTCTGCATAAATGTGGCTGAATGTCGTTGAGGCAGCGTTTAATTTCATCCTGTAATGCATGGGTGGTTTTGGACTTTGTTGACATAAACCTTTGACTTCAAATAACTCCATAAAAAGAAATCTAATGGTGTTAAATTACACGATCTAGGGGGCCAATTCTGATCACCGAAACGAGAGAGTACACGACCAGAAAATGTCTCATGCAGTAATTGAATTGTTTCACGGGCTGTAAACACTTTGCTGTATCGTGTAACGCTCCATTTTTACTGACCCTCTCAGCTGTCAAATTTATTTATTTTCAGGATTGCCAACAATTTACTCCACAAATGACGGCAAATTCAAATCTTGAACTAAAAATAACGTTTGGTTAGTGGCTAGACTGACTGGTGTGGCAGGAGTGGCTAGAGTGGCTAGGTTGATGTTACTATTGGATAACCTGGACACTGTATACTGGGCAGTGGGCAGTGGGCAGTGGGCAATACACCCGATACACGCCGCACGCAGAATCATTCTCCTTTCCGGTGATTAGGCCATGTCTCTGCTTTGTCAGCACTCGAATATACCTACACTTACTACTTACTTACTGGCCATAACTCCATAATAGGCCCGTCTAATGCCGAATATCCTTCTGCTTCAGATCGGTTCATTTCCGTTCTACCGTCTCACCATCTCACCGTCTCTAGAGTCGTATCTCTCTTGTAACTTCTGACTCTTATCCGGCGATGTGTACACAAATAATTTCAAATTGTATTTTGTACCGTTGTCAATTTAAATGTGTATATCACATGTATCAATACCAGCGTGTCTTGACGAGTCCTTAATAGCTATAATATGTTTTTTTTATTTTATCTCGACACAGGAGACCCTCAAGGACTTTGACATATATTATGTCAAAGTGGGGTTAGGGGTGTCAGGTTTGGGGTCGCTTAGTGGGAGTCTTTTTAAGGCTTGAGTCACCATTTAAAGCGGTGATAAACCTTGGAAGGACTTAGCCTAGGTCTCGAAGATATCCATGTCAAAGGAGGAAATAAAATGTGTATAAAAGCTGACAAACCATTGCTGATAATTGCTACTGCCCGAGCTCTTGAACACAAGAATTAGAAGATCCATTCTTATGCGGAATTATATTATTATATTATCAAAGTGTCTCTAAGCTGTGTACTGGTCAAAGGAATCAATGACAGTAGTTTTTCAGGATGCTTTCCATTGAAATAACAAAACAAGTAAAATTCATTTAATACAAAAATATCGTAAAATCAGTCGCAAGTGTTGAAAGAGCCAATTCCTTCAAAGTTACTGACCCCAGATACACAAGTGTTTCCACGGTTTTGATGATACGAGTAACTATAAATCATGTAGATGGATGCTAAAAAAAAATTGGCAGATCGTTCCACAGCGCCGCTAGTTCCGCAGAGCGCTTTACACAATGATTTAAATGCCGGTAAAGCAGACAGACACATTGTGAAAATCCGCCTCGCCGATTGATGCTCTCAGTGTAAATATTTCGCAGTCCGAGCAATGTCAACAGCGCATGACCAAATTGATTGACGGCCGTCGCGAGTCGCAAAGGTGAAACTGGTTATCGAGAGAGAGCATATTATCCATATTTCCTAATAGCTTTACTATGGAGGCGACGCAGTCCTCGGCCGTGCTGTGAGCTCCGTGCTCTGCGCCCTGCCCTCTTGTGCGCTCTGTGCCAAATCTCCCGGGAACATATATCTGGTCCAATCCAACCAAAGACATCAATTTGGATGTCTTATGAATCCAACTAACCACCGGTGACACTTCCAGCATATGCTCTAACACTGCTGCATCCCGGTTCATTGATTGATATCATTTTTAATTTAGTTCGTTGTAGAAGCTATATGTATTACGAAGAAAATCTGATCATCGGGTGTCTATTGTGTAGTGTTAATTCCATTCATGATTTAAGATTATTACGGTCGATAGTACTGTTGTTTGAATTTTGAGTTATTAAGTCTTGTTATCAGCTTGACTAATTATAGTTGTGATGGATATTTATGTACAATCAACATTAATAATAATAATAATAATTGGATAATTTGTATAGCGCCGTTTTTGTGAAAAATCACCTCAAGGGCGCTTTACAATTTATTGTGAATCCTAGGCTCTATCTAATTTTATTATTTTCAAATAGATACAGAATCATACTTACCTGCAGAACACTTCCGACAAAACACACTTTATTAGAAAGTTTATGCTTATGCTATGGGGAAGATACGACCTTAATGGGGGCAACATTTTCCTGAAATCCGGTTTTAGGTAGTATTTCCAAAAATGACTTCTATAACTTAATTATTTTACCAATTTTAAATTTATTGTAACACAAATAACCTTTTCTATTCACATCTGATGATGAACACTGCAAGGCTATTCGAGACTTAACTTCCCAAATTAGTTGTCTTCTTTTGTATTTTGTACAATTTTACAAGTGTTGATTATTCGATTAAGGACTTCTATTATTGGTTCCCCTGTCAATTCAGGGCGTTTCGAGGATGTTCCTATAAATATATCCTATATTCCATGTTAAGAGGGTATTACCAGAGAAAACCAGAAATATGTCATTTTTAAATCAGATTTTAGACGTGTTGACTCTTTTCCACAAAAAAATTATAAATGGATTTCGAAAGATTGTTCTTTTATCTAGCATTCGCGTGTTTTAAATTTTGAGAAATAATGTTTGTGTTTAGTATAATAAGGTTATATCATAGGTCGTTGGCAGATTTGTTAAATTTTCAAAAAAGATTTTGTATTATACCACACCCATTTCAAATCATATAATCATGCAGTATAATAAATCAATACATTATCTGGGTGTCGCATGTTTTAGAATTAAAATTTAAGTTTAAATAAAATCATTAAAAATATATATACGTACACGTATTTCTTGACGAAAATTGGTCCGTTTGTGTATATATTTGCGCACTTGCAAACTAATATATTTCAGATTTTTTTAACATTCTTATTTAACTTAGACATTGTTGAAAAATGATAAATACTTAATAGTCAAAAAATAATTACAAAAAGTGCATTAATTAAGGTACGGAGAATAATTAATCTTTCTCATTGTAACCGCCCTGCACGATCGTAAGAACAACTTTCGACGAAATGTGGATTTTCGGGCTGGTTAAACGCTCTTAATGCTTGCTTTAGTGTTCAGGTTTCTTTGCTGCACAGAAAATATAGAAAACCTTATAAAACTACTATTACAAAAACAAGTAAAATGGAAATAAGATAATAGCCTGGTATTTTATGTGCACAATGTCTCCCCGCCCATTATTGTGTTACGATTTTTGGTAGTAAAATAATTTGCCATTGGATATAATCTTTAAAAAAATTCAGAAACATTGGTCCTTCGAGCCGGATCGAGAAGGAAAGAGGTATGTTCGTTCCAAAATGCGTCGTGACTTTTACAAAAACAATTGAAATGAAAATAAGCCACCACCTACTGCTATGTTACGATTTCAAAGATTTAAATAAATTAATAATAACAAAAAAATTAACAAGATAAACGATAACAACAAAGCATTCTGTCAATTTTTCGTACAGGTATTATGTTTTTTCCGAATTCCTTAATAATAAATATTGCTTAGGACACAATTTTTCCCAGAATTTGAACGATTCTTCAAATGTGATGGTTATTTTATCATTGTTGGTCAGTTGTTTCACACTTAACTGAAGTAATAACACAACTTGATTTTAACATTGAAATTTGATGAATTGTTTAAATTCTGTGAAACAGCCCATTCTTTATATCACATTAAAGCTTCAAGAAGACACGAATAAAAAATATCGACATGTTTGCTCTTGATTAATCAGAAGAACCGCTAAATTTAAAATTGGAGCAGGGCCAGCGACCAGTAGCCACCAGCGACCAGCGACCATGTCCTCCAAGGTCTAGGGCCAACGGTACCGAAAGAAAACAACCGCGGGACGAGCGATTTGGGTCACCGAGATTCACGACCAAATTCTTCTACTTTCACGCGCTCATAATAACTCGTATCAACTGGATTATGGTAATAATTTATGTATGTGCGGTTTCGTTTTCATGACATAATTGGGTAGAGAACCGTTGATACTCGTATATGGAGACTGCTCCGAGATATCCTTTTAAAAAGATGTAAGTTGTTATGTTTATTGATTACTTCTCACGGTAGACCTTGGTAGAATTTTCCTAAGGGCGTTTTTCATCATAAGAGAGGCTCTTGAGAGTATGTTAAGTTTTCACAAAAGCCGACAAATAACTTCTTGTCTTTAAAGTTTAAAGCTACCCTTTCTCATATGTCCACAATGCGCCTTCACTTATTAGTCTCTTCTGTATAGTAATTTCTATTCGGCTTCTGTCGAGTTCAGACACGTTTTTTTTCAAATATTTTTTTCTTATGGAACAACTGGTAAACATTGTAAAAAAATATTATGCTCTTTTGACATTTTCAAAGCTCCATAACGAAGCTCGGGATCGAAATAACGTTATAATATGTAAATAGTTGCGTTGACCCAGATGTTTCATTGGTAAATAGCCTGTGAACATTTAGGCTCAGTTATTCCGCAAAATTTCAAATGTAACATTGTCATCAAATGGCCATTTAGCGCAATTTTTTTTTACATTTGAAAGGTCTCCGTTATGCACCGATTCAAGGTGTCTTTCACCTTTCTATTCTAACTAATTAACTAACCATCACGCCGTTTCCCCGCAAGGATAAGCAGAGAGGACGGATAGCCAAACAACTCGGTCTTGGCACACACTCCTTGCCTCGTTCACATTCATACATCGTCTCATACGTGCTCTTCTATTATTCTGACTCTTGACGTGGCCCTACTCAAGTATCTGATTCACTTGATCGTGCCATGTCTTTCTCGGGCGTCCTCGACTTCTTCCACCATTCACATTTGCGTCATATATTCTTCTTACACTCCTTTCCTCGTTCATTCGCTCTACATGCCCAAACCATCGGAGCGTTCCTTTCTTAATCTTACCCATTACGCTTCCATAAGCCTTGCATTCTTTGCAGATTTCCACGTTGCTCACACGATCGTATATGGTTTTATCACACATGCGCCTCAGGGATCTTACCTTTCTACCAATTTGTAATAAATCTTGACATGTAGCAAACACTTTGTGGGAATACATAATTAATTATAATAAACACGATAAAATAACTTTAAATAACTTTGTTTCAATTCCACTTTATTATTTCTTAATCCAACCGGTTTCGGTTCATCCTGAACCTTCCTCAGGGGTGAATAAAAATATTTTTTTTTATTTCGGTTCATCCTGAACCTTCCTCAGGGGTGAATAAATTTATTTATTTTTATTCACCCCTGAGGAAGGTTCAGGATAAACCGAAACCTGTTGGATTAAGAAATAATAAAGTGGAATTGAAACAAAGTTATTTTATTGTGTTTATTATAATTTGTAATAAGCTGACAAGCTTAACAACGTGATATTTGTCATTTTCTGCTGATCACAGTTTGTTCAAAAGCTAAAACGGACTTAGAATCGGCATTTATCAAAAAAACAAAATGGCGCTGAATTGCCATTTGGTGACTTGGTCACATGTGAAATATCTGCGAAACAACCAAATGTATAAAAGTTTCCATGTCTCACAATTTACTTTTTTTTGGTGCAACCGCAAACCCTATTTCTGCTCTAATTATTTTTTTAAAAATGTAATTTCAAAATTAAAAAAAGAACAATGGAACATATTGTAGCTTATCATTTGTGATCGTTAAGTGAAAATCATTTGTGATCGTTACGTGAAATTGATCCACCGATCAGAGATAATCATCTGCCCAAATTGGTCAACATTATCTTCTGTGAAAGTAGACAAAGTGTGTGGATAATAGACAGCTACCAGCCGGTGACTGACTGATGTACTGACTACTGTTTACTGGTACTATACTGAGTGACTACTGTAGTAAGTTTAATTGGCGGCGCCATGCAGCAGCGGGGGTTATTAAATAATGCTGTCTGTTTGTTGACGTTGGCTTTATTTAGATGTGCTGTAATGACCAGTTGACCACCAGATGAGAGTTCCCCCTTCTACTCCCCCGCTCCCTGATCTCACATCACTCTTTATTTCATTATTGGCTATCACTCGTTTTCCCTTTTCCAGCATTACATTTTCACAAATATACGGACACTTTTTTATTATAATGTCTACCTAATTATAAAAATATAATTATAATAATATAACTACCTATACTGACGACATCTGTTGAAAGATATTTAAACTTCATGTATACTTGAATCACCATCCCTAATCAATCAGGATCCCAGTGCATAATCACCTCCTATCAAAGTGATGGGCATAAAATTTGTACTACAATGTGATGGGTTTTTTGTCACCAACACGAATGCAGAGCGTTGCGTTTCCCCACTGTGTGTCACGCTCATACCGCGAAACATCAGGGGGTGATTCATCCAAAGCGATATGACAAAAGCGTACCTTTATATTCAATGTCCAAAAAAATATATTTTACTTGGTTACTAGGCGGGTAGACTCACCTTTAGGAATTATTATCCGAACACGTGCTAATGCGATTAACGCACCTAACCTCAGTTTAAATAAATCTGGGCTTACACGTTTTACAAATTAAATTCATTCTTCTAAAAACTAGATTTTTTCTTACATTATCATGAATATTCACCGCCTTGAAGTTCATCATACAAAATGTTATTTAAATAAACGTAAATAGTGCCAGAGATACACGCGCTGTACCTAATTTCCCGTAACGCTTGCCTGGCTCGAAATGTTTCTATAATTAGTTTTTCGTATTTTTACTGTTTTTTTCTGTAGTACATCGTAAACTTTGTATACTTTATAATGATTTTAATTTAAAGTTTGCGATTGCTATCATTACCCAGAGCTGTAAAGCGTGTAATTTATTAAAAATTTTCAGTGAAAATACACCTTGATTGATTGAACATGTTAAATTCGAAGCAAATTGTAATTATAAAAACTCAACCAAGTGAAACTATTAACTAGTCCACCATCTATCAACTGACGCCATTAGATAAAGAAATGTTTTAAATTTTTTTTTCCTTTATTTTTTCCTATTATATCTTTCTAAATATAATATAACATAAACACAAGATAAAAATAATGTAAAAAAGTAAAAAATATATATATGTAAGTAGATAATGGGAACCCACTAGGGCACTGCCTCTACTTGGGTAATCTTAACTAAAGTGCTAAATTACAACAATAAGTTGGCGGTACAAGTAAAAAATAAAGTGAAATTTACTTTGAAAATATTGTAGTAACAAAGTGACACATACAAGTTAGTTGATTTTTTATTACGGTTTCAAGAAGATAAATAAAGTTAGTCTTGAAGTTACAGTAGAATTGTATTAAAAAGTGAAGCATGAAGGCTTACATAGAGTTTAAAAAAAAAGTGTTTCTACATCTGCATCATTTAGCTTTAATTTTAATTCTTTTATGTAAATTGCACTGATGATTTAAATTACACTGATGGGTTTGTTAGATTTTCAATGTTTGATACTGACTAAAAACTATGGTCTTTCTAGGAAATGGTAAAAAAATCTGCTTTTAGTAACATTTGTGGAAAAAAATCATCTTTCTTTGGGCCTAATTTAAGTTTTGGGGTTGAAATTCAATATATTTTTTCTCAGACTCTATGGCACCGACACGCCTGAAATTTTGGATTCTGACTAAAAAACATGGTCTTTTAGGAAACGATAAAAAATCTGCTTCTGGTACATTTGCGGAAAATCATTATTTTTACGGGCCTAATGAGTAAGGCTTGGGGTCGAACTTCTGTTTTCCTACTGAACAATATTAGAGCATCTTCTAAGAGCCATTAACCAGCAGCCAATAATTTAAATTTCGTCGAATGATGATCTCGCGATCGTATCCTTGCAACTGTACAGGGCGGTTCCGATGAGAAAGATTAATTATTCTCCATACCAACATTTTAACATTATGACTCAATATCGATTTAATTTCATTCAAAATTTGCTTTCAATAATACCTACGTTCAAAAAAGCTCAAATTCGTGCTGATAAAACTATTAAAATTATCTACTTTTTCAAAAAGTATCTATTTAAGTAAATTTTTGTATTTTTTTTATCTTAAGTATTTATAAGTTTTCAATTATATCTAAGCAAAATAAGAACCTAAATTTTTTTAAATATATTATTTTGTAAGACCGTAAATAAATAGAAAAACTGAAATATTTTCGTCACAAAACAAGGGCGCGGAAATTGTTTTTATGATTTTATTTGAACTAAAATTAAAATCCTTAAAAGTAGCTTTCCCAAATAATTTTTTGATTTATTTTACTCCATGATTATATGATTTGAAATGTACGTTGTATAATACGAAATTTTGTTTGAAAATTTAACAAATCTGCCAATTTTTCCTACGGTAAAACCTTGTTGTACTAAAAATAAACATATTTTCTCAAAATTTTAAAATATGCGTTTACTAGATAAAAGAACAATCTTTCGAAATTAAAGTATATTTTTTTGTGGAAAAGAGTCAATAGATACGTCTAAAATTTAATTTAAAATGACATATTTCCAGTTTTGTCTGGTTATTATTCCCTTTTAAGAAGAAATCCGGTCGAACTAGAAATGTGAACAATTGGTATGTAACCAAAGTGTTACTGTCACTGTCGATCTTACTACCTCGAAAACTGCATCTATATAAAATTCCTAAATACTACTTATGTAGTTTGTCAGCAGGTAAATATTAACTGTATTAGAAGAAAATACTTTATATGTTAGGCTTTTTTTTAAGTACATTATCTAGTGCAGTGGTTCCCAAAGTGGTCCGTAGGGACCCCCAGGGGTCCCCTGAATTATTCATGGGGTCCGTGGAAAATTAAAATTGAGTTGGGGGTCCGCGCAAGGTTTAATATAAAATAAAAAAAATTGTGACACATTTTTATTAACATGGAAGTTATCTATCGAGGAAATTTTGTATAATTTGCGTTTCGGCTCGGGGAATCTGTAGATATTATCTTCAAGAATAACATATATTTGTATTTAAGGGAGATATGTAAGAAATCGATAGAAATTCGGGTAGCTGCGGCTTAAAGTCTTTTGTATTACATGTTGATACGATGCCATGTTTAGTTACTGTATTATAGAACGAAATCAATGCATTCTCAAAGCTTGTCGGGATTTTCTGAACGACTTGTTATTTATTATAATATCGACAGTATTATTAGAAGCTATTCTCAGGAAAAAAACGAATGACAAGCTTAGCGTGTAAACGATAGGTTCAAGCATTTTCTAAGTCTGTCCCGAGCGGTCCCTAATAGGCGCTTTTAACATTCCCGCGTTTACGGAACGGCGAAGGTACAAAAAAGGAATAAACGTACGTTCTTAATCACAATAATTCTGCAGCTCTTTCTTACACATTAAATAATGATGAGACAAAAGAAAAAAGTAGGACTGTGCAGAAAACAGGCATACGTTTTTTTACATTAATAAGTCATCTTTGGGGATGCTGTGTGGGGGGTTTTTAAGGACAGGAAGTTCTGGGAAGTAAATAGGTACGAAGGGTAGGTAGGAATCTGGGGGTCAGTGTGTCCAGGAATGACTGACGTATGTATCCATCCCTATAACTCCGGCGCAAGGCGATTTTCCGAGAGAGTTCTGTTGGAGAGGTCGAAAAACCTTCCTCAACCAGTCTCTCCTGATCTGGCCTGCCACCCATTTGGTGGACAGATGCATCTGCCGCTATGATTCGGACAAATCTCACCTCAAGAACCCGGCACCCCTTGTTAAGTCACCAAACTTTGCGAACCACTCGGATTGACCTATGGCAGAGATGTTAGTTATACAAAAAATGGTTCCCGGGGCTCCGGTACACGTACACACCTCCCAAACACATTAAATAATGGTGAGACAAAATATGATACACACAATTTACGTAATAAGTATGTCTGTTTCCTTCAAAGTACTACTTTTTTCTTTTGAAGGAAACAAACATACGTTCTTTGTGTGTCTCTTCTTTTGTCTCATCATTATTTAATGTGTAAGAAAGAGCTGCAGCATTATTGCGATATTGAACTATGTTTATTGCCTTTTTTGTACCGTTGGCGTTAAACGTGAGAATATTAAGACGACAATATACCCTAAAATATATATTTAGAATCTTAACGACGTAAGTAAACAAGCCGGGTATACAAATTGCGACTCGTGACCCGTCTATTGGACTACTGTCGAATTTGCCGTATCAAAGAAAAGAAATAGAAGAAAAATAATGTGGGAATCTTAACGACGTAAGTGAAGAAAGCGTGTAAACAAATATACGCCTCGGCACGTATTATACGAACGTACGGTAGAATTCACTCTAGCAGGCCTGGAGATTGGACCTTTCTGCCGCGTTCATTTTAATTAATTCTGAAGAACGTGTTACAAATATTTAAAATATGTCTCCATGTTGTCCTCCCGAAGTTTTTTTAATTTTTTTTTATTTAATATAATATAATGGTATCAATTACATGTTTATTTACAAGAAATAAAGTTTTTCTATTAAAATACATATACAATAATACAATAATTAATAGTTATTATTTTGTCGTCTAGAAAAATAAAATCTGGTGCTTACCGCTAACTTTATAGTTGAAAAAACGACTTATAAAGTTTTAAAATCGTTGTAGGTAAAATATATTAATGGTAAGGCACTGTTTTTATTAATCTAAAATATAAATAACTCGAATTCCTTGTGCGGCATGGAAATAAAAAAGTTTTTATAGTTACGAAATCGCCGGAAATTATTAAAATGAGAGTTTTGAGCAAACAAAAATTGTTAGGGTTGTGTACTGCATTACAAGCGCCTATTCGCTAAACCCTGCTGCTTCGCACAACCAGTCCCCCGTCCCCGTTAGCGCTGAGCGGCGCCGCGGCCAGCGCCTTATACTCCTTATAGGATATTACAAGAGTAATCGCTTACAGGAAAGGTTTAAAAATAGAATCCTACTTGAATTTTTGTTTTCTTTCTACGGTGCAGCTTCGCAGTGGTCCAACGGCTTTTTGTACATCGTGAGGAGCGGATCTCCCATCGCCTGAACGGGTCCACAGTCCTGAAGACTGCAGCCACTTAGCCTCAAGTGAAGAGGTCTCTTTCTAACCCTTCGTCCACAAAGGACCAAGAAGGAACTGTCAATTCCTTTCAATTGAGTGACTTCATTTAACAATCCTCGAGCTGCTCCATTGGAGTTGAATGTTGGCGCATCGATGGAAGATCACCACGCCCATAGGTGGATTGAATTTAAAATAGATCACATTTCTATTTTTAATCCAACAAGGCTGTTGCTTGTTATCTCCGGAATGTTGCTTCCAGGAATAGCGCGTACACTAAATGTCGTGCAAGTGCATACAATTTTTTTCTTCTATTTATAGCTATATATTGTCATTAATGGCGAATATAATCAATAAATAAAGATATTTTATAGCACCATCTACCACACCTGTAAAATAATTAATGTTACCCATACTACGCAATTTTGGAAGTATTTTTTTTTTTTTACAATGAATACCGCACAAGAATCTCAACTGCTCCCGTCTGGAGCCAGTGAGACTATGGCATCCCCAATTGGGGTATGTTGTGAGGCTGAAGGTAGTGGGAGGGGAAGGAGGTGGGGAAGAGGAAGGTTGGGAAGTACCTGGCTATTCAGATCTGGTCACTAAACACGGCTAAAGCCATTTTCAAGCAACGTTTCAATTCTGAATGGTGGTCTTACACCAGGGCGATACTGACAGTATCTTCCACTCTGGAACATGCCGCAAATATACTATATATTATTTTAAATGAATTAATTGTGAAATAACACAAATTAATCAAATAAAATTTATTTGCGCATGCCGGGTTCGAACCCGCGACCTCCGGAATGTGAGTCAAGAGTCTTAGCCACTGGACTACGGAGGTCGTCATATAGGTGCTGCCACCCCGGGAATCATTTATTTAATAACCAACACCTCTGCCATAGGTTTCCCCAAGTGTTTCGCCACGTTTGGTGACTTATCAGGGGTGTCCAGGTTCAAGGGATAACTTTTTCACCGGGTCTTGACGGTGGATACGTCTGCCCATCAACTACGTGGCAGGTCAGATCGGGACAGACCGGTTAAGGGAGACCTTCTAACTTCTCCAGCAGGACTCTCTCGGAACATCGCCTTTTACCGCAGTGGAAACGATGGATTCATACGTCCCTCACTCTTGGCACATTGACCCCGAATTCCTACCCACCCTTCGAGCCATTTTCCTTCCCAGAACTTTTTCTCCTTCTTTTCCTAAAAAGAACATCCACACAGCTTCACAAAGTTAACGTAGGCCCCAAGTATATATATATTTTCCTCTGGGTCTCCTGCATTTTTTTTACATTAGCTCCAGACAGGAAAATAATTTCCCTCAGGGCCTATGTCATTTAATGGATGCTGTGTGGAGGGTTTTTTTAAGGAAAGGAAGGAGAGGAAGTTCTAGGAAGGAAATAGGTATGAGGGGTGGGTAAGAATCTGGAGCTCAGTGTCACCAGGAATGACGGATGTATGAATCCATCCCTCCAACTGCGGCGCAAGAGATTCTGGCTGAAGGATATAAGATCTCCCTCAACCAGTCTCGAACCTGCCCACCAAGCAGCGGGTGGGCAGACGTATCGGCCGCCAAGACCTGGACAAACCTCACCCCATGAACCCATATCGAGTTAATGTAAAAAAAAAACATTGTTATCGAGTATAACAATGAGTTTTTTTTATTGAGGGACGTTGTTTTACGAACATTTCACTAGGACTTATCTCGCTTTAGTTCGTATTTGTCCAATAGACCATTAGAAAATTTTACAGGAGAATGTTTTCTTTAATAATTATTTCAATGAAACATCATGATAACACTGGAGGTTTCCAACCGCATACCCACCCCGGTATAAGTAACTTATGGTTACTCCTTCAGGGCTCTCACAAGGAAGCTAATTTTTTTTTATTTGAACGTCTCTACATTTAATTTGAACAAAGCTAGACCCCCAATGTCCCCGCATACGGTGTTAACGAGCAGTATGCAAGTGCTTTATATGTACAGGTTAGTAACTAATAAATATAAATATATACATTACCTCTTTCATTGGGGAAAATCAGAGGGGAAAATAAAATAATTACATGTAGGCGATATGCCTACTTAAACTGTTTAATGTACATAAATAATAACTCAATTTTAACGTTGTTGCTGGTAGGGAGCGAGTGTGTCACAGGTACGCCCGGCAGTCCTGTTGAGAGGTGCATGTTTTCAGGAAAGCCAAGCGCGAGGGTCGGTTTCCGCGCCCCTTAGCCAACTTCTCGGTGATGCATCGACGACACTGCTAACGGATGCGGGTGGCAGAACGCCCAAAGACTCTAAGAAGGATCAGCGCCGGGTTGTCGGAGGCAGGGCGGAGGGTCCCCTTACTCGCGCGAGACATCCTTACGACCCACACCTCCCCCCAGGGGAGGCGCGGGCCATCCATGAGACATCGCTCCGGGTCGTCCTCACTCCGGTGTCCACATGCAGGGACGGGGTCACAAGCCACCCCCAATGGAGGGGATAAGGACGAGACACATTATATGGTTCAGTTCTCGTCTCTGTGACATTGCTATAAAGAAGTGTTCCGCTGCCATGTTACAGGGTATCCAACACCTTGCAGTAACACAACGATTAGAAAAGAAAAACGATAAAAAAAAAACAAAAATAATAACTAATAAACCTAAAGAATAACGGAGATAATTTGGGAGCATTCCATACATGAAACCGGTTTTTCAAATTTTGATAAGCCAGGTGGGACCAATAACACGTGTTTACTGCCTCACGAACCCGGAAGCGTTGGAAATGCTCCTCCTCCCATTATAGGAAGTAACAAATAATAACTAATAAACCTAAAGAATAACGAAGGAAATTTGGGTGCATTCCATACATGAAACCGGTTTTTCAAATTTTGATAAGCCAGGTGGGACCAATAACATGTGTTTACTGCCTCACGAACCCGGAAGCGTTGGAAATGCTCCTCCTCCCATTATAGGAAGTAACAAATAATAACTAATAAACCCAAAGAATAACGTCATGATAAGTACGTTTTTAGATTTTCACGGCCAAAAGTATTTTCGTTATTTGTTTTTAAGGTGTTATGCCGTGTTGTGCTACCTTCTTCTTCAGCCAAAGTTTTGGACAACGTTACAGTGTCCATTATCAGGGCAGGGCAGATCACACATCTGCCCTGATGATGGACACTGTAACGCTGTCCGAAACGTAAAGAAAAAGGTAGCGCAACACCGCATAACACCCCAAAAACAAATACGGATAAAAAATCATATTTGGTGTTAAATAAATATAAAGCTATTTCCGTAAAGGTAGAGGTCTCATTAGTTTAAATAATTCTTATTTGAGTGATTAACTGTCATTTTTTATACTTTATTTTTAATTTTAAAGTGGAGATTGAATAAAAACTAAAATGGTCTATTGGACAAATAAGAACTAAGGCAAAGAAATGTTTGTTTTTCTTGCAAGACGTGTTTAGTTGAGGAAAATAATTTGGTGTATGAATTTCTGTGTTCTAACTTTGTCTTCGTTAGTTTTAATGCAGGATCCACACAGCAACATTACTTATGTCATTGATATTTCAGCGTATATTTTGAATGTTGGCACGGTGTCCAGAAAATTATCGACAATATTTTGTCCCAATTCAAATGAGAATTCGGGCAACAAGTTGAATAGTACACGTGTTGGACGGTTGTGTGGTTGTTTAGTCTTGTGGTTGTGTGGTTGGTTGGTTGTGCGGACTGTTTGCATTGCGGTGATGGCTGATTGCCGAGGAAAAACACCGCCCGTGTCAGGGAATGTCTCGCGGGCAAATAACGACACATAAATTACGTTTTCACTCTCACGTTCCGTTACTTTTACGACTTCGGGGTTGCGCAGCCCTGGAAATTTCCGCCAGGGCCACCAACTTCAAAATTCAAATTAATTATTCGGTACGCAAATAAATTTAGATAACTGACATAATATTTAAATACGAAGAAGGGATTTTTTGTTACTTTTTTTGCTTTTTTTTTTACATAAGCTCCACACAGGAGGCCTTGTGGAAAAAAAATCTCTCAGGGCCTATGCAATCTTTGGGGTCTTTTTATGGATGGAAAGGAGAGTAAGTTCTGGAAAGTGAAAGGGTATGATGTGTGGGTAGAAATCTGGGGCGTCAATATGTTCAGGAGTGACGAACGTATGAATCCATCCCTCCCACTGCGGTGCAAGGCGATAAATCAAGAGAGTCCGGCTAGTTAGGTCAAAAGGTCATCTTTAACCACGCAGTTGGTGGGCAAAAGCATCCGCCGCAAGACCTGGACAAACCCATGAACCTCTCCCCATGAATCCGGTCACCAAGTCCCCAAACGTAGCGAATCACTTGGGGTAATCTGTGGCAGGGGAGTTGGTTATCCAATGAATGCCATAATAATCAATCAAAAACCATAATCAATAGCCAACAACCGTATTTTGTTATTTCGCTAGTGTATTTTTACAGAATGAAGCGACGTGAAGAACAAGGCACGCCTACTCTCCTCGAAATCTGGGAGGTGATTGAGTGCGAATATACGACGCGCTTTCGGCCCTTTTGCAGATGGCATAAGGATTAAATTCGCAGTTTGTGAAGTTCAGAAACGAATATTAAAAATGTTTTCCGATTATTTTCTAAGAAACTTAATTAGCTTCATTATTCAATAAAGCCATATATCCATGTTTAACTTCAAACCATTTTTATAGGCCGGATACTTTATTTTTTTCTTTGCTTATTAAAAGACTTATCAAACAATTACTCGATTAATTCAAAGACCCAAGATGTGTTCTACTTGCAGTATTTATTTTCAGCATCTGTACTATTTCTAAGCGATCAATTTTTCAAACCCAAATCACGTGATTTTGAATGATTTTGCATTATTTCGCATGGCAAACTCCCGAGCACGTCTTTAAACTAATTACAAATGTATGATTTCCAGCGGACAAGCACGTCTTTCATCAGTGTTCCCAGGAATCCTTGACTTCCCGGTGCAGTCACCGTACTTGATAGCCAGAAGTCACTTAATTCATTACCTAGAAGTGAGCTTATGCACTGTGAGGATTCTCCACGGTTTCAGCTACTCACTTTCTAAATTTACCATTGCACACACGATTAAGATCTTCGGCTGGTAAATTATGCAACTAAGCATGCATACATTCATAATATATTATGTATCTACCTTCTTATTAAGTCGGTTCCTCATTGCTGAGAATCTGACCTCTACTCCAATTTCCGTGGACAAGGCTTTCCACTCCTCGCGGTTCTGCGCTGCGTGGAGAGCTAGGGACACCGATGTACCGAAAGCCGATGGCACTTGGTCACTCCAGCGCATTGGTGAGCTTCTTCTGCCTTCCACCTTTATTTTTTTTTTTTATTATTTTTTTTTTATTATCATTGTATAACAGAATTATTCCAATTACAGTACAATTTAGTTACCCTATCGGCAGTTAGGCAAGTGACTCTGCAATAATATTTTTAAGGCATATAAAGAACAGTTACAGCCAAATGGTTTGCAATTTCATTTAACAGCACCACTCCCCTCGTCATGCTATGCAAAGACCTCTGTTCTGTCGTTCGGTATTTTAAATAAGTCATGATGTCGACTTCGGCTGTACTGGTACATATTCAAAATTTTGAAAGACAGAATAGCAAGACTTGCTTTCCGTCTACTTTCTATACTCACAAAATCAGTTTCCTCAAGTAAGTTAATATGGTGCATGAACCTTGGATAGGTTCCATGCTTCCGCATATAAACATACCTGAGGAATTTCTTCTGGATTTGCTCTAACATATCAATATACTTCAGGTGGTATGGTGCCCAAACATCGCTCGCGTACTCCAGCTTGCTTCTCAGTATGCCATCGAATAACGCTAGCATAGCTTCTTGGTTATCAAACTGCTTACAAGTCCTGATGATGAACCCAAGAAGTTTGTAGCAAGACTGAGTGAGCTGCGATATATGGCAAGAGAATGTCAGTTTGGGATCAAAGACGACACCGAGATCCTTCACGGATTTTACACGTGATAACGTTTCGACCTTTATTTTATAATCGTAAACTATAATGTTTTTACAACGAGTGAAGGACATTGTGACACATTTCTTTGTGTTAAAATCTATTTTTTTTGACAGTGAATATGAGTTTCTCCAAGTTGGAGTCCTTAGTTTGGCGAGAAGCGTGTCCAAGTATCTTAAAAAGCGTTGAAAGACACCGACGCACCGGATGCCAATGATATTTGGTCACTCCAGCGCATTGGAGACCTTCCTCTGCTTCTTCTGCCTTCCACTTTGCCAGTGACTATAAGTTTCTACACGTTGGAGTACTCAGTTTGGCGAGCAACGTGTCCAAAGTATCTTAAAATGCGTTGTAGGCAGATAGTTGAAAGCCTGTTGCGGATACCTAGCTCTTCCAGAATGGGCACATTTGTTGTCCATGTATTCCTGAGCATTTTTCTCCAACGCCACAATTCGGGAGCGTCTATCGGCTTTCTTTCGCTATCTCTAAATACCTAATTAGCGAATTAAGTCCCTTATAATTGTGACCAGCTTTTTTTTCCTTCAATTTTCCGATTGAATAAATCTGACAAAGCCACGAGATACTTTCTTCTGAAAATGCGATGCATTTATATTTAAATTATTTTTATAATAATAATTCAGCAATATCGTAAAACGTAGTTGCATGTGCCTTGTCATAATTAGATTAACCGCTCGGGTCTGGACAATAATCTGTCAGATTACTATCTGGGATCTGCCTCAAACACTCAACGATGCAGCTTGTGTACTAATAAAAATAATTCTGAAAGTACCCGTAAGAACTACATTGAAATAGACTTATTTTAAACTGCTTTCAGCATTATACAACTCAACTGAAAAATGCTCTACTCAAATTTAAAAGAAAAAAATGAGTACTTTACTGACTAACACACCTCCCCTTCAAAGACAAAAACTTCAAATCTACTGAACAGCCCAAATTAAGTACACCTTTTGGACAGAAGAATCATAATTTCCTAGCTACAAAATTGCATAATGCTCTTCCAAGATTAAAAACACCATGGAAATAAAAAAAAGTTTTAGAACCATATCAAAATATTGCTAACCATAGTGAGAAGGACTGTGAATAAAGTACGTTACTTTGTAATTTTTTAATAGTTATTAATATTAATAAAAAATAACTACTTTGCTTTGTAATTTATTAAATAGTCAAATTATAAAAAAATAAACAACTTATAGGTTGATTTCTAAATATTCCCGCTTGACATTCAATTTCAAATAGAATCGCTGTTTTTGAACGAATCCCTGAATGAAATACTGTTTAATATTTTGAATGCGATCTTGTTTTTTAAATCTGTTAGGGTTTTTTTTCTTTCTTGTATTCTTCATTTACTACTTTATACTAAACTAAAAAAAAAACACATTTAATTAGACGAACCTATTATAATGGTTATTGTCTTTTAATTTTTTTTCGTTTTGTATATAAAAATAATGAATTAATAAAAAAATAAAAAGATACGGCAAATCTTGACTGAGTGAACTGTTTGGCGGTTTTCTGTTTTATAAAATTATTTCAAATTATTCAGGAGCGTCTATTGTAAAATTTTAAATGCAAGAAGAAAGCTTAGTTTTCTCTCTTTATAAAACTTTTTATTTCATATATCTGACCATTATAAAAAAGGAGATAGACCGAGTTTTCTTAGGACGTAGATATCATTTGGTGACAGAAAATTCTCACTGATTTTTCTTCCGGTTCTACCATAATTAAAATACAAAAAATATTTCAGTATAGTTTATTTCAGGTTTTATTAGTTGTTTTCTGTTTCTGAAATCTTGAAACGGACCTTGGACATTTGAAATAAATTTTAGTAGTTGAAACTATTTTTTACTATAATTTAAAATAACAGAATAGTGAAGAGGCCCTGTCTCTTAGTAAAGCCGCCCCTATTAGCAGGCTAGTTTACCCGCGGCAGTATTGTACAAACACGTAGATTAAACACCCCCCTCCTCCCCCACCGGACAGGGGTGGAGCTAACATTTAAATTAGAGCCTCCGTCACCAGTCACTCGTGTATGTCAAATTCACAGTTTTTCAGTTTTTCAGTTTCTTATACCGATCTTCGACCTGAACTCATCAAGGTAATTTTCGCGCCGTTTCCGAAATGTCATCCCATTTTCAACAGGTTAAGTCAATAATTATTACGTATAACTTTGTTTCTTTTTCTTGTAGTTCTTCTTCTTAAGTTAAAATTAAAGGTACTAAACAAGGTTTCAAGAAGTGAGCAAAATAAGTTCAAATTTACAGTTGTGCTCTGTTTATTGTTTTTTTGATAATGAATTAAAAAAAGACACATGAATTAATGTTTGCACGTGCAATAATTTTGTATTGAAAATAGGTGTTAACTCGGAAATAAGTTTTCCACTCATTCATCATTGACATTTTCTATTTGTAAATATTATGTGATATTCTGAAGTGAAAACATAATTGTCATATTTTTTTAGGATACTTTATTTAACGATATTTTTTTACACTTTATATTTAGTGTATATTTAATCTAAAACTACTTTACCTACGTACTAAAATTTGCTCTCTGAGATATAACCCAAGAAAAACTGCAAGACTTTTAGCTTCCTTAACATTTAAAGTTTGTTATCTGCATTTCCCCTGCACAATAGGTATCCCCTTACTACGCCGCATCCACGTAAAACCTTTATAATTATTGCCAGAGCTCATCATTCGAGAGGTTTTAAAATGTCTAATGAACATGTTTTTTTTCCAATCCATCACTGCGCAGTATCTTCATTTCCCATACCCAATAGTTACACCACCCGAGCCCTGGAGGGTGTGGCGCTAATGTCTCTATCGCTCTCAATAGCCCTCCCCCCCTTCCCCCACTGAGTAGCCACCACACTCCCCCTCCCCGGAGTTGACAAACACCTGTCGATAGTCGATAAGGCACAATCCACGCACAACACACACTACCGCCCAACTGTATTGTCATGTTTCAAATTAATGTAAGTACATGTAAAACTTGGTAAAACCTTACCTCACGAATGGGATGACTTCTCTTCCTTTAAAGTTAAATGTCACATACGTACGTACATACATCTACGCATTCAGAGATAGCGCCAATTAAATTATTTTAGGTTTATAATACTTTTTTAACGTTACGCTTTAAAATATTAAGGTAAATTAATTGTTTGCGCCCGTAAATATTTAATACTAGCTGGTACCCGGCAGAGTATTTACAAAACCTATACCGTTTCAGTCGCTTTAAATTTTCAATATCAAAATTTTAATATTTAGAAATAAAATTATTAATTTCTAATATACACATTGAAAAGATTATTCTATCTAGATTTTAGAACAATTTTTGTTTTTGCAAAGTGATAAAAAATTATCAATGTAGAGGTGTATTTACAATATATGGGAATAATATTAAAATTTAAATATTTAGAAATAAAATTATTAATTAAGAGTATTTTATCTAGATTTTAGAACAATTTTTGTTTTTGCAATGTGATAAAAAATAACCAATATAGAGGTATATTTAAAATGTAAATTGTCGCTACCGCGACTGTATCGGTATAGGTTTGTAAATACGCTACCCGGCATGCGTTGCTATGCCTTTTAATAAAGAAATTGTTTCTCCCTGCGTGTCCTTTCCCATTCGTCCCGTTCCTCTTCCGCGTCCCCTTCTTCTCCTGCGTTCCCTTTCCCTCTCGCGTTCCCACTCCGTCACCTCCACCTTCCCTCTCCCCACTCCACTCCCCCCCTTCCCCCGTCCCGCGAACCCCCCTCCCGAGTTCCCCTCCCCCCTCCCAGGTCCCCCTCACCCCTCCTAGGTTCCCCTCCCCCATCGCTCCCTCCCTCCCGCTTTCCATATATTCAGTTTTCAAACAGCTCGCGATTTGGGTTTGTTTATAGACAAAACTATTTATTTATCTTCAAATTAAATATGTAAGGGCGCAATCAATTATTTCACCTTAATATTTTAAAGCATACCGTGCAAAAAGTATTAAAAACCTAAAATATTTTAATTGGCGCCATCTCTGAATGCGCAGATTATAACGTGGGTATCTTACGTTTAACCTTAATAAAACATTGGGCAAATACGTCCGACTTTTGGCTTTTCTAGCCCCTAAGTATCTGAAAAAAAAAGTATTTTTTTCCTTTATTTTTTCCAATTATATCGTGATACATTTCAAACATAATTTTTTTTTATATAATTTCTAAATATATATAACATAAGATAAGTCGATGATCGGAACCCACAATGGCACTGCCTGTGCGTGGGTAATATAAACTTAAGTGCTTAATTACGTCAATAAGTACAAGTAAAAAATGTAAATTTTAAAGTATAAGTTTAAAAATATAGGTCTCTTTGAAAAAAATTGTAGTAAAAAAGTGACACATAAAGGTTAATTCAGATTTTTTGTTATTGTTTCACGAAGGTAAATAAAGTTTGTCTTGAAGAAACTGTAGAATTGTATTGAAAAGTGAAGCGTGAAGGTTTACATAGAATTTATAGGAAAAGTGTTTCAACATCTGCATCATTTAGCCATAATTTTAATTCTTTTATGTAAAGTGATATTTCATCTGTCATTTGAATGTGTTTTGATAAACATTCAATCCGTTTGATAGATTCTACTCTCCCCAACTGACGGATTCCAGTTTTTAGAACTTTGACGTCAGTTGGGAATGCTGTGTGCGTTCTAGCGCCATTTCAATGAAATGTGCTCCTGACTTCTGACTCCCGACTTTTGACTTTTCCTAAATATCTTATATGACGTGACTTACGAAAAGACGTTTAACCCGTTTCATAGATTCCTCTCTTCTCATCTGACGGATTCCAGTTTTTAGAACTTTGAAGTCAGGTGGGAATGCTGTGTGTGTTCTACCGCAAGTTCAATGAAAGGTTCTCCTAAAAAATTTGACCTGTGAAAAATCGTTCAATCCGTTTGGTGGATTTCCCTCTCTCCAATTGACGGATTGCAGTTTTTACGACATCGACGTCGGGTTGGAATGGTGTGTTTGTTCTACCCGTTTCATTGAAAGGTGTTCCGAACTAACGTCATTGATCCCTTGGCCACCGGTGCCGAGTTGGTAGTGACGCGCGCCCAACATTAGCTGCATGAATTCGTTTTTTGGACTCGTCGTTATGCTCAACAGCTCGGCTGTGAAGAGTGTGAAGTAGTAATTGCCGGCTTTATGTATTGGACCAAGACCCAGTCTTCCACCATCTTTCCAAAAGACCCTTTTACATTAACACAACGGTTTCCCTGTATGACATTGGCCCTGAGATTTCCCTCAGCTCTTGGAGATAACAATATATAAATACAAAAAAGCAAATCAACTTTACTATCTAGTTGCCAACAAATCGCCAAAATTTTCAAGCTCTCGAAGCGAATAAATAAATATGACATTTCTATTTCTAGAATTCTTATCTTGGCATGTTTATTTTAACACTTATTTTTCGGGCCATTAAAATAAGTGGAACATTCGGTAGATATATTTGCTGTCTGGGCAGAGATTAGTTATTTGAAAGGTGACTCGAAACAATCGTGGCGAAACTTGGATTGTATCTATATTTAATTAGCCTAATGCGGATTTAGTTGCCCGCTGGGGATTTGGTTGTAATCCACGGAAAACCAAACATTTCTAGTTACTTTCTATAGTATAACAAAATAAATTTCAAGGTTTTATAAATAATGCATTGATAATTGTTCGTAGTTACATTGGTAAATGTTTCGATAAGACGGGATCTGTGAATCTTTAATGTAATTTTTTCACCAATTTACTAAGCGACCGCTGTATTAATATTTACCCAAATTTTTGACTTGTACGGTGAGCTTAATTTTATGCCCGATATACTCCTGTTATTAAAATGTTGTTCTGCAATACTTTTCGCTTTTCCTCAGCGGCGGTGCGTTGAACTCTCCAAGTTACATTCTTAGGTAGGTACTCGAAGTTTTACGGCCGCGCTAGTAGCGAACTCTAAACCATGACCATTGTGTTTGACGGCTCATCAAAATTTTATCAAACGGACCGAAAATCGGCGGTCAAACGGATCATTATTATTATTGGAACCCGGCGTGCGCAAATAAATTTTATTTAATTAATTTGAGGTATTTCACAATTAATTAATTAAAAATAATGTATAGTAAATTTGCGGCACGTTTCAGAGTGGTTGATACTCTCAGTATACCTGGTATAAGACCGCCATTCAGGATTGAAACATTACTTGAAATGGCTTTAGCCGTGTTTGGTGACCAGATCTGAATAGCCAGGTTCCCTACCTCCCACTCCACCATCTCCTTCCCCTCCCCACTAACTTCAGCCTCATAACATAACCCAATTCTCACTGACTGTAGATGAGAGCTGATGGGACTCATGTGCGGTATTCATTTTTAAAAAATAAAATTGTTTGAAGGAAAAGTATCAAAAATTGGAAATGTTGATTTGTTAATACGTGACACTTAGCGGAGTGGAATTGAACTTTTTTAATCTTTCGTTTATTCTAAGACATTTGCGAACCGAGCCACGAATTATAGGAAAGGAACGGAGCAACCGCATTCGGCGTTTCGCGACGTTTGCAGTTGCTTAGTTCCTTTCCCGTTAGCGCTTATGTTTGCAGGTAATGCGCGTTTTCATCCCGCGACAAAATATCCTACGGACAAAAAATCCTCCAACAAAATATCTTCTAAAAATGAACCTAACTTTACAAGATGTATTATTTTTGTCCCATTATACTATTTTTGAACAATAATTTATTGTGTTTTTAGGATGTTTGTATTATTTTTGTCCCATTTTTTGTTAGGTTAGGTTTTAGTAGATATTTTGTTGGGGGATGTTTTTTCCGTAGGATATTCGAATATTTACGCAGTATTTATTACACTTCGCTCAACTCTGATTGATGTCAGCGACCATCAGATATAGTCAATTTATCGTTTATTACAATTGGTCGTATTAAACCATAGTGAACTAACTCACTTTTCGAAATTTCTGAGTTAGATCTGGGGGCTACAAATCATAATCTAGCTCTTCTAGAGAGAACCAATCAGAGAAAAACTGTCTTGACCAGTCGTAGACAGTTTTTCTCCGATTGGTTCTCTCTCCAAAGCTGGATTATTTATTTTTTCAGGTTCTCCATAAAACAATTATACACCGAATTATTACGGAGAAGATTACAAAATATAAGAGAAAAAAGACCAAAGGGGGCAGTTTCACTATGTTGTGACGTATGTCAAAAGATAGTTACTGAACTCTCTATAGGTAACATTGAAGATGTCAATGCTCAATGCAGAATCGTTAAGCAGTTAAATTGCTCTATTTAATGGGCCATTCTGAAAGGAAGAAGTTCTCGCTTTCGGAGCATAAAAAAGTGTGTCGGATCTCCCACGAGTATACGCGTTAGGGTCATATAGGTTAATCTCCTTAAACATAGGTGGATTCAGTACAGTACCGGAGATCAGCTTAAAAAAATGTTTCCCAAAAATATTTTTCGGCGGGCTTCTAAGGTATGATTTGGAACCCTCATTTAGAGCTCTAACTAGCTCTGGAGAGAGAACCAATCAGAGAAAAACTGTCTTGACCAATCGTAGACAGTTTTTCTCCGATTGGTTCTCTCTCCAGAGCTGGATTATGATTTGGAACCCTCATTTAAAGCTCTAACTAGCTCTGGAGAGAGAACCAATCAGAGAAAAACTGTCTTGACCAATCGTAGATAGTTTTTCTCCGATTGGTTCTCGCTCCAGAGCTGGATTATGATTTGGAACCCTCATTTAAAGCTCTAACTAGCTCTGGAGAGAGAACCAATCAGAGAAAAACTATCTTGACCAATCATAGACAGTTTTTCTCCTACTGGTTCTCTCTCCAGAGCTGGATTATGATTTGGAACCCTCATTTCAAGCTCTAACTAGCCCTGGAGAGAGAACCGATCAGAGAAAAACTGTCTACGATTGGCCAAGACAGCAAAAAGTGATGAAATGGTTAAAGAAGATCCAATTAGGGATGCGCAATTTTATTGTTCACTAGTCCAGATGGGTTCTTTAGTGTCGGTATTCAAATTAGTTGTACCTACTCCTAAAGCATTATACACAACATCTGCAGAGTTCACACTTCGCTGTGTTTCTAAAACATAGTTTGCTCTGTTTTTTTAAGTATACAAATTTATTCTGCGCTATAAATAGCTTCCCTGGAATACGTTTTGGCTCGCTGTTTGATAATGGGCAAGCTCGCACAGTTCTACTACAGTCACAGGCGGCTTTTTAATGGCACATCCGTGGAATAATAAATACTTGAGTATTAAATACTCTTTCGCTGAGAACAAACCATTTTCATAAAAGGAGAACTAATTGTGATTTGAATTACAATTTTATCGATTTTATTTTGAAATTTTTCAACTTACAGGTCGCTGGCCTTGTACTATCGGTATTTTAATGGAAGATGCTCCGAGAAACTAGGATCACTGATCCCTTTGGAGTCGGTGCATAGTCATAACACATTTGATATTTTTCACAAAAGAACGGGTAGTTTCTACGACCTGTTCAATAGTTGTGGAATGATTTGCCGGCATCTGTGTTTTCTCTCGCATACAGCAAGAGGCTCTTTTTGGTGGGAATACTGTCCTTGAACTACCGGTATTTCAATGGTAGATGCTCCGAGTAATTAGAGTCACTGATTCTTTCGTCGTCGATGCATTGTCATTTCAATGTGTGTAGATGCTCGCACATTTGTCATGTTACGGGTCATTTTTACGACTCGTTCAATAGTTGTGGAATGATTTGCCGGCATCTGTGTTTCCTCTCTCGTACACCATGAGCCTCTTTTTGGTGGAAATGCTGTCCTTGAACTATCGGTATTTCAATGGTAGTTGCTCCGAGTAATCAGGGTCACTGATCCTTTCGTCGTCGATAGTCTTACCAACATGTGTACAAACACATTTGACATGTTTCCCATAAGAACGGGTCGTTTCTACAACTTATTTAATAGCTACGGAATGATTTCCGGCCTCTGTTTTCCCTACAACTTGGGTCTTGACCGCTGTTCACTCCTTCCTCTCCTTAAAAAGACCCTTCACCTTGACAGTGTCGGTCCGAGAGTTTTCAGCTGTGTGCTTAGATTGAAAAATCGACGTTATTGATGTTGTTGCACCTGAAAATGATTTTTTTTTTCAAAATTTCATCTTTTTGTATGAAGATCTTTCAGTTTGTGAATGCGGCGAAAAGCTGAAAGAATACTGAAAATCTTCATACAAAAACTGAAATAAAAAAATGAAAAAAAAAAACATTTCAGTTATAACAACATCAGTAACAACGTATTTTTCAATTTTAACACTCCAGCTCACTGAAAACTCAAGGACCGCCACTGTTCACCCAGTGTCCCCAAAGATGACAGTGGCCCTGATAAAAATTATTTTTTTTGATCTTCCTGTGTGGAGTTTTACAAAATATAATGGTTATGTTAGGTAAAGATATTATATTTCTTAGTCCTCCTCACTAGAGGTTCCTGTGCCGAGGCGGACTAAAGTTATTTAATTATAGTTTATTTGTCTTCTGTGTCGTTTTTAGTGTTTTCATAAGGGTATTTTTGTTGACCTTTTCGGCCATATTTTTATTCTTGATTTGTACTCATTAAATTTTTGTATTACTTTTATCTCTTTGGGAAGAATGTTACCGAGTTTTGTTGCAAAATAAGTGTAGTTTCTTTGTCCGAATGTGGTTTTATAACTTGGAATGTTTTTTGTCACTTTTATTCCAACTAGTGTGATGGATACGCGATCTAGTAGAGGACTCAGTTTTTTTGAATAGCTTCAGTAATATATTTTTGGCATATTCGTTGTACATTTGGTATGTCAAAGCTATTGAAAATTTCAATCGAAGGCATTCTAGGCGTACTTTCAGTATGGTCTTTTTGATTCCTTTTTGGATTGTATTCAATAGTGTTTGTATTTATGTGTAGTAGATCCCCATCCTGTAATTCCATATTCAATTCGAGAATGACATAACGCCTAATAAACCTTTTTCGTGTCCTTTTTATTTACCACATTTCTTAGATTTATAAAGAAATATATACCTAAGGCTTGTCAGTTTTTCAGCAATACGATTGATGTGTGGGTCCCATTTAAGATTTTCAACAATTATTATTTCAATTATTATTGGGAAGGCCAAGACTAAGATGGAGCGACAACGTCCTCTAAGACATATCTATCTTGGAGCTTCCAAACTGGAGAGAGCTGGCACAAAACCGAGATGAGTGGAGGAAGACTCTTGAGGAGGCCAAGACCCACCAGGGGTTGTAGAGCCAATAGTGATGATGATGATGATTATTTTGAGACATTTCATGTTTTTTGTTTTTTCTATAACTGGGCAGTGACATTGAACATTATTTCTATGGCATTCGTGTAATTTTAGATCTAGTGATTTTGCTGGTTGGCTCCTTGAGTTCATTGAAAAATTATATATTTAGTTTAGTTTAGACCAATTTCCTGGTAATTTCATCTAAATAATATAATGTGTAAATTTTAATAATGTCTATAGTAAATTATTGGAAACTCATATCAGTTGCAATGTAACTTACAATGTGTACGCAATACATTAACTGTGCTATTATTAGATTCGTAGCTTATTTAAATATATTTTTTGTCAGTTACCTACTGATAAAGAATGATAAAGTTACTTGTAATGTTTACTCAGCGTCTTCATTCATATTACTATTTTGGTCAGTTATTATCATTTTAATGATAATGCAATGTGTACCTATGCTTAACGTAATGACTATATACTTTTTTTCAGTTACTGATACCTAAAGCTCGGTAGAACCCGCTCAAAAAAAAGAAGAAAAAGATATTCAGGGTGTCCGGGGGTAAAGTGCATTAACTTTGGGAGGTGATTCTACATGATGGTAGAAGTAAAAAAGATTAACCCTAGAGTGGGCGCGTCTTTCCGGAAAACGTCAGTGGGCGCGTGGGGAGCATTTTCGTGGAAAATTTTAAAAAGGAATAATGCAATTTAATTAATTTCTTTACTTAGGATTAAAGTAAAACACTAATAAGGTATGACAAATTAACATATTTATTGAACTCTGTTGAAGGAACTTTGGTTTACAATCAACTTTACAAAATTTAACATTTAAATTAACTTTTTTTAGTTATCCTACATTATCCTTCTATAACATTTATTAAAAATGAAAAAATAACAATATTAAATAATTTCCAAATCTAGAGGATATGCTTTGGCGAAACAGTCTTCACATAAGTATGTTCAATGTTCATTGCACAGTAATTTTGAGCATCTGCAACACCCTTTTTTCGTGCGCCTATTTTTCTTTGATGGACATATACTGCATTTGCCTTACTTCTTTGAAGATGATGCTTGTTCTATAGGAACAAAGCGAGCAATTTGGTTCCTCAGAGAAATATTTAAGGTATCTACAGACGACCTTGTGGTCATATATGTCTTAACCAGGACCATCGCAATCTCCCGCAAGTACTGTCGGCGTAGCATCAAGTGTACAGTATTGGCTTTGTAAATTATTTGGCTGTTTATACCGGCAATATTCATCTTTGAAAAAAAACAACCTCATTGGCCATCTGCGAGTCATTCTATCAACAGAATACTCTTCTTTCATTTGGTCCACGACATCAACACCACCTTTGGTTTCATTATAAAATGTAATCATTTCAGACTTTGCAGCAGGTCCGTACAACTACATTTACTGGTACATTTTAACTATGTAAATAAACAAATCTTATTTACTCTAAGCATAATGAAATGTCCAATTGCTATAAACTTACGTTTATAATAGAACATTCACTTTTTCATTCTACCAACAATACTGTAATTTAGTGGTGAACTAAGAGTGTCAAACTACTTATTAGTTTCTTTATTTAGAAGTACCTACCTTATGCACAAGTAATTCTTACATTAAACTACAAGTATCACTTGTATTTTTCATAATAAGTGAATAGTTTTCTTTTTGAGAACAAAAAAAAATTAAATCGTAAATAATATACAGCACAATTTTTACTCACGTGAGTGGGCGCGCAGTGAGCAAATTGCCGCCGGACGACACTCGATGGTAACGACCTCTTTCTCAAGCGGCTCCCCGCGCATTGACGGTGTCCAGTCTTTTGCCACGGGTTGCGAACGAAAGTGGGGGCAGCTACTAAAAAGCGCAAAGTTTTAGCGCAGCAGATTTAAGAATTGTTAACGTGTTTTTGCAGAGGGCGGCAAAATGCTCATAGCGCGCCCACTCTAGGGTTAACAACTTTTTTCGAAATTCCAACTTTTTTTTCCTATACAAAAAGATCTGCCTACTAAAAATCTTTAGTGTGAGGTACGATCTTACTTGCCGGGCACGATCGTGGCAATAATAAATGGTGGTGATTGGCCCGTATAGTAACAGCGGAAAATAATAAAGCTGGCCGCGCACGCCGATCTAATTTTATCTTTTTACCACAAAACTACCCCTAAAAGTTGGAATTTCGATAAAAGTTATTTATCTTTTTTACTTACACTATCATGTAGAATCACCTCATCAAACAATTCTTTAATTGTTTTCTATTGTTGTTTGTTCTACTCAACCTGTTTTTTTTTGTCTATATTGTATGTGAAACTTATATTTTTAATATCTAAATTCATATGTAAAATTTTAACTATTTCCTCCCACCCATGTATGTTCCTCCTGTCCTAAAATGAGTTCTTTAACTCATCGGGATTGCTCTAGCAAGAAATAAAAACAAAAGAAAAAAAATTAAAAAAAACGAAAATAATTACATGAAAATGTTTAATAAAAAACGACTCGTTTAAAAAGAGCAGAAATCTCATGGGAAATGTTTTAAATAGCATTTAAAGAAACACTGTGATTTCTTTCATGTGACTTGTAAAATAACAGAAAAAAGCCGTCTTTATAATAATTTTCGGAGCATACTTCTGTCTATGTAATTAACGTTTTGGCGTTTTAAAAAGGTATTTTTTATAAGCGTTTATACATTTCTAATGAAAAAATAACAATTTAATTTTAATTCTTCTCAATGGAAACTGTTGGGAAAAGCTTCAATTTATCCAAAGCATTTTTTTGTATTTATTATATAAACCGATTCGTAGTAAAGTACATTTGAAAATAGTGATTTTATAAATAATGTATCATTGAAAAAGAAGATAACAAGAATAATCTAAACGAAAATATGAAAGAAAACAAGACACAGAAAAACAGATAATGGTTGCAACTGTGACTCGAACCCAGAAACTCTCGTCTTTCCCCTTAAGCCGCCGCTACCCGAATTTCTACAGATTTCTTACATTTCCCACTTAAACATTTGAAGTTTTTAAGCTCTTAAAATAATATATGTTAATTTTTAAGATAATATCCATACATTCCCCACGCCGAAACGCAAATTATATGAAATTCCCTCGAAAGAAAAACATCGCAAAGTAAGCTCCGAAAATTATCATTTTCACGTCTGTTTCAGTTAGTTTCCAAGTTATATATATGAAAAAATTCACAGTGTTTCTTTAATTGCTGTTTTAGACAGCCCCAAGAGATTTTTGCTCTATTTTAAACAAATCGTGTTTTATTAAACATTTTCACAATTTTCGCTTCAATTTTACGGTTTTAAATACTATCGCACTCTCTCCAACATTCGTAATTACATATCTCTCCATCTTCTTCTTTTTGAGCGGCAATACGGCGCCTTAAGACGAGAGGTCCTGGGTTCGAGTCCCAGTTGCGACCATTATTTTTTTCTGTGTCTTGTGCTCTTTTATATTTTCGTTTAGATTATTATTGTTATCTTCTTCTTCAATGATATATAACATTGTTGGGAATAACCTTCAAAAGTTATAAAAAGGCAGTTTTTCTTATAATTGTTTTTTATATTAATGCCTTAACTGGCATTTTAACATCATGCGTTAGTTGGAAATATTAATGGAATTAAACAGATGTTAAACAACCAGCAACAGATTTTATTATCGAAATAGTCCTGACTATCTTTCATGGTTTTCCAAAAGTACCCTTACGAAGATATCACGATATTATATCACGGAAGCACCTGACGCCAGTAGAACTAAGACATCCACGTCGATGGAATGTTGTGAAGCCAAAATAGATACTCGTAGATAAGAGAAGCGGAAGGTTCGGAAGTTCCTGTTATTCAGATTTGACCAACAACCATAACTAAAGCCATCTCTAGCAACGATTAGATTTTTAATTGTGGTTCTCATCAGGGCGATTATAAGATTAGAAATTTATTATGTTATACTGAAAAAAAACGAGTGTGCCTTAGACCACATGACTGAAGTAAAACTTCTTTAGCTCCATAGGAAGAGAGAAAGAAAATGTCAAGAAAAATCTTATGAATATGTAGTTGTAGAAAATTCGAAACTTGGTAGAATTTTCCTTTGAATGAATCTTTCGCTCTTTAGTACGTTGATCAGAATGTGAAGGTTAGCCAACATCTCTTGTTACTTGATTATAATGTAAAATGTAAAGCTTGAATCTCGGGAGAAGCCCGGAAAACTTCCAAATATCTGCTAATTAGGTGATTAATTACTTTTAACCTGAAAGCGAGAAACGGGTCTCGAATTACACACATTTCACACGAATCAATAGTAACATGATATTAGCTTTTACAAATTTCGTTTGGTAGTAGATGCATACAATATATGTAATCCATCGCCTAATTATTTCTAGGGTAATTAATTATAGATAATATGGTTTTTAAAAATCGACAATTTTATATATCGGAGGTAAACAATTTCATTGACCATTTGTATAAATTTCAATTTATGTAAGTAAGTAAAGGCAATAAAATAATTGTAAATTGAAAATTAATACAATAAACAAATTTGACGTACAGTTCAACCACTAAAGACGTCAGAAATTCATATAATGGGTAAAGCATTTGTTAGCCCCTCCAGGCCTCGGTCATATTTTGTCAGAAGGTCAAAATATTTCCGCTGTGCAATAAATTTAATAAATAAATTTTAATATTTCTAAACTAAAAACTGTTTTTGAGACATGGTGAAATTCACTTTCAAATTTTATTATTAGAAATAAACATGCTATTTTTATATATATAATTTTTTAACTGCAAACGTAATAAAAAATTTAAATTGGTTCACCTTATCTTTTTTTCAACTAAAATTTGATAACGTAAATAAATACACACATTTTTTTAGACATTAATACACACATTATCAACTTTACTTTTTTGTCGTTTCATGAAAATAATTCACAAAATTGCGGTCGGAAAATTGTTTCATAAAGGTGTTAATTTTGATTCTTTTGTGATTAATTTTTGATTTGTAATCAAAGCGTGATGTTTTCTTTTTCTAACACCGTTTTTTTTTTTTTTTTACCTGAATCTGGAGCCAGCGGGACTATTGCATCCCCAATTGGGGTATGTTGTGAGGCTTAAGGAAGCGGGGAAGGGTAGGAGATGGGGAAGAGGAAGGTGGGGAAGTACCTGGCTATTCAGATCTGGTCACCAAACACGGCTAAAGCCATTTCAAGCAACGTTTCAATTCTAAATGGTGGTCTTACACCAGGGCGATACTGAGAGTATCTTCCACTCTGGAACGTGCTGCAAATATACTATATATTATTTTAAATGAATAAATTGTGAATAACACAAATTAATCAAATAAAATTTATTTGCCACGCCGGGATTCGTTCCCGCGACCTTCGGTGTGCGAGTTAAGAGCCTTACCGCTGCACCACGCCGGTCGTCAAAGAGTGTTTAGACCATATTGTTTGTTCACTATGATAGCAAGGGAAACCTATCTCTGTGATACCTATATGAGTTGTTCCCAAAAGTGAATAAATTAGCGTGAGGGGTTAAGTTTTTAAAAAAGATATTTTCCTACGCACCAAAAGGTACACCATGCGTTTTGATTTAATCTCATATCCTCAACGTAGTTATCAGTATATATTAAGAAGAAAGTTAAAAAAAACTCAGAAACGAGTCCCTGTACGATCAAGGGAGTTGTATGGTGTAGTAGATCTCTATACTCCCTCCAGGATGACGGTTCCCGTTTTTACCTAAAGGGCGTGCTTTTGAAGATATAAGGGTTGGAAATTTCGCCCTCTTGAAATTTCTAAAATAGTCTCCCGGAAATTTCTAGAAGGTTCGATAGAGCTCTAGAAAGTTCTGGAAAGTTGTCCTGAGCGAAGCCGGGTAACCCAGCTAGTATAATAATCAAATAAGATCAAAGGTGGTTGGTTGGTAGGGCTAACAACCCTCTCACCTAAACAGCTTTCAACAGAAGAAAATAAATTAACATTTTCGTAAATATAGAGTTACTCAATTGAAGTCAGAAAGAAACTACGTTTGAACTCATAAAGTATAATGTCGTGGTATTTAAGTCCGCTAGAAATTCAGATGCTGTGTATTTTAGAAGAGTAGATGTTTAAATTGTGATGTATATGCCTATACTCGTTTCCTAGGTTAACTAAAACTAAAATGGGATCTCCATATTAATATATTATCAAAAAAAATACGAAAATTATCATACATCTTCAAAACAATACGAAACATCATGTCATTAAATCAACTAAAAAAAATATATTTCGCACTCTGTCAAAGTATTTTAACATATGGAATTTCAGTTTGGGGAGGAGCAGCAGATACTTACCTGAATTCTCTTAAAATAAATCACAAAACAATAATTAGAATTATGTTTTATAAACCTTACCAACATCCGACGGAACAGCTAATGATCAAAAACAAATTACTAGACGTAAATAAACTATTCATAAGGAAGATCATTTACAAAAACTGTATCAAAACTTCACATCTCCACATTCCTCACTCACAAAACACAAGAGCAAAAATTAATAAGCACTTTCAAGTTCCCCATATCAAATCAACTTTTGCAAAAAAACACGAATCTTACCTAGCACCACACATTTTCAATACCTTCCTAACACAAACAAAAACTTACGTCACCCCAAATAATTTGAATTGGCTTTTCAAAAGATTTGTAATATGGTTGAATGAAAAGGAAAGAACAGACATTCAAAATATTCTAAATAAATAACATTTCATACAAGTTCTCACGAAATTATATAATATTCAAATAAAACAAATACGAGAAACTGCAATTTTGCAATATTAATTATTATGATTGATTATTAATTATTACTTCTATTATGTAACCGCTATATTCAACTGTCACAAAATTTTAATTTACTTTTATCTAAAAAACAAAGTATGTATGTAAATATTTAATATACCAACATATAATTTATCTTTTTTATCTTTTTACATACATATTTATTTGTTTAAATACACACATTTCTTTTGGAACAAACATAATATGTGATTTACTCGCCTCGGAACAGACTTTGTCTAGTGAGGCGGGTAAAAGAAAAGAAAACAATGTAAATAACCATGAAACTAAATAAACGCCCGGGTTGCCGGCACTGAAACTGAACTGAACTGAAATCTAACAATTGTCTTACAAGATTCTCAAGTAAACCTTGTTATTTTTCAAAGCCCATTGTTCGTCAATAACAATATGGCGACAGTGGGTACCTACGCTGCACAAATATTTACTGCCCGAATAAATTAATTTGCTCGAATCCTTGTGCTGTTGAATAGTGTTCAGTCACTGACAAGTCGCTTAGTTATGGGTCGGATGGTACTCAGATTGTTTGTTCTTTGCATTTGAATCATTAAATGCAAAGAGCGCGAGGCAATTTCAGCTCGGCGACGGTGTTTTACAAATATTTACTTACAAATTGGGTTTTATGGCTGTTTGTCTAGGCTTCCTATTCATTTTATATCCTTCGACGAGTGAATAACAACATTTTCCTTCATTAACAAAGTCACATAAAACCCGCAGTTCGTTAGATATGTAAACGTATTGTCAATGAAATATAATGATGGATCTATATTTCATTGGATACGATGTGAAAGCCTTTAGAAATTATTATGTTTATGTAATGCTTGGTATTATTTACATTCAAGCACCATTAGTTCTGTGGGGGTACTTATCAATAACAATATAGCTCCTTGAAAACCAACTGAATTATGATGAGTTTACGTATTTACAATAATTATGCTAAAAGTCACACGACCTGTCTGTACTAGCGGCTAATTGCTTTTAAGCGGTAGGCTGGCCCGAACCACTCTCGGCGGCCACTGCCTACTCGTGCACCCCTGTCGCAATCGCTGGAGGCACTTTCCCTGCTGGCATCTGTCGGCATCACTTAGAAGCTCTTTCAATACAGTCTTCCTAAATGTCAAACTGATAAATTACAATCGGTGTTCAATGCCGCAGCACGACTAATCACTGGGGTACCCAAGTTTTCGCACATTTCGGAACACCTCCGAAATCTTCACTGGTTGAAGTGCCCTGAAAGGATCCAGTATAAGTTATGCTGGATGGTGTTTAAAGCTATCAATGAAATGGCTCCACCCTATATCTCTGAACTATGCATTCCGGAAAATATAGGTCCAAGGCAGTCATCTCTTAGATCAGCGACATCATCTGCAATTGGAAGGTTGAAAGAACCCAAGCGAAATCCGAACACTAATTTTGGTGATCCTGCGTTTGGAGTATCCGGCCCTGAAGCTTGGAATAAACTTCCCATGGAATTGAGATGCATAACCAACACAGCGGAATTTAGATCCAAACTAAAAACTCACTTTTTCAAATACTCATTTCCATAAATTCGTCATTTGATTTAACTTGATTTAAATTGCGTAATTTTTTATTTATTTCTGTTTATTTATACTCTAATAATTGTTTATATCCACGAATATATACTATTTTATTTGCTATTCCCTACAACTATTCATGAAAAAGTCAAAATGCTATTGATCTACCTACCAATAGACTGTCAGTGATAATCTAACACCTCAATCTGTTTAATGTTGTCCGGTGAATCATCTTAATACGGTAAAGATCGGCGATTAATTTCAATAATTTATTTAAGATATCCATACGTTTTCGTAAATCCGATAATTTTGCATCCATGTCCTTAAAAAGTAATATTATGTAAAAACTTCCTTCTTCTTCTTGCGCTGTGTATGATTCTGGCGAAAGTATGACATGTATAAGATGTGTAGAAGTATTTTTAAATGTAAATACTTATATGTTAGTTATAAATCTCTAACTTTAAGTCATGATTGTAAACATGTATGTCATTGAGTTCAGTCTTAGGTTAGCATTTATATGTCTTAGTCATAAGCCACTAGCTATAAGTCTTAGATGTAAGTCACTAGTTATAATTGTAAATCTTAGTTATAAGCCAGTAATATTATTATTTTATGTATTTATTTGTACAGCGCCCTTGAGGTGATTTTTCGCGAAAACGGCGCTATATAAATTAGCCAAATATTATTATTATTATTACAGTTATCAATTTTCGCCCAATGTTTACCCTCTGCAACAGACTGGGTTTCTCCAGGATAACTTTCGTTGCCGAAGAACCTGTCCACTCACATGTCGCGTGTTTAGTGTTTACTCCCTGTGACAAACTGGGTTTCTCCAGGATGACCTTCGTGGCTGAAGAATCTTTCCACTCCACAGGTCGGCAAATAAAATGGGTAAAATTTTTGTGTAGGTAATTTCATATTAGGCAATCACCGGTCAATGTGTACTCATAATCTCCCCCGAATGGCAACAGGCTTCACCCAAATTTTCCTTATATAATATATGATAAACTTTGCGAAAGTAACGTTTTGAAAATTTAAATACGTAAATATTATACCAGAGAATTGTAAGCGTTAGGTTTTATCTATTGATCTTTTAACATACTGAATACTCTCAAACTGAAAGATAACTTGTACAATTTGTTGACCATCCTTCCAAGAACTGGCTAGGCCACCGAATATCAACTGACCAATGCTTTTACAATAAAGGTAATGAATTTTTGTCCTAGCTGTACAACTGGCTTTTATGTGAAAATGTATACAAAATGGTTCCTTTATTGTGACTGTAAAACTATCTAAATAGTTAACTTTGATCAACAATGAAGCAGAAAATCTGTTTGTTTAGCAGTAAACAAACAGAACGCGTCTCGGACAGCGATTTCTGGCAACATTCTATTTTGGTCTATCGTAATTACGATAACCTAGAAATTTCTAGGTCAACGAATTTTTGGTTAGTTTCTGCCCCTTTTATTGTTAGTTGTATTTAAAATTTTGTTATTGAATGATTTTTCAGAACTTCTTTAGTTAGCCGATTTATTTAATCTTATCCAAAGCCCGTACCAAGCCCCATTAGGACCATAGAGATACAAAATACATCACTGGGTAGGACAACTAATATGAAGTTAAATATTATCTTAGATTCTCACATTGCTAAATTGCTATCAAATTATGCAATACCCACTCATATTACGTAGCCAAGCATTGTAATATTATTTAAATCTGAATTTAATCCAAAAACAATTCTTTTTTCTTTTCGCAGTATAGGTAAAACATTTTAAGTTGGAAGCAATAAAAATGCTTAGTATTGATGCATTCTATGTGAACGTTAAGCGACGCCTACAAACGCGATAAGGCTCTCTGTCTTGCTTACGCCCACTTATTGCAACTAGTTAGAAGAGAGGCATGTTTTACGACACCCTTTTGAGGCTGTACTTACAGGCTGTTCTATTCTATTTATTCGGTTCGTAATTTGATTTAAACATACGTGCACCTACATTTCGCAAGTGTAAAATCTAATTTTTAAATTTGGAATAATTAATAGTTTTTATTTTTAATTCGAATCTTTATTAGTAGATCTACAGAGTGTTTGTAAAGTGTTTGTAATATTTATTACGATATCATGGAGTCCTGTTACGAAACGGAACGTGGCAAATCACTGAATGGACCAACTCGTGAAATTTTATACCGTATGTTTAATTATTTTACTTATTCATAATGTAAAAAACGGTGGTCAATTTAAGCATAAATGACTTGTATGATTTGACGTCTAAGGCAACTGGAGTATCACAGACTAGTACCTATTCAACTGTTAATCTTTTGTACCTTTGTGTTAGTAATCTGTTATATTTTAGATAAAGTACGTATAGATAGTTGCTGATGATGATTGATACATAATTAAATAATTACTGTTGCTGATGATTGCTAACACATAATTATAAAAAATAAATAATCCATAAGCAGTCAAATATTTAAGCACAGATTTTGGAAATCACACTTCATTTCAACATTAGGTTCTTGGTTTAAGTAAACCAACTAATTCATGCGTTTTGAGTTTTAAACGAAACTTTACAAATGTCAAATCCGTAAAAAAATGGCGGCAATGGAGATGTTTTATATGGGAAATTTTTAACTTTGAAAACCGAATTTTAATGCATGTTTTTCCATCTCTCCCGGCCGAAACCGATGTTTCTTTTGGTAATTAAGTTTAACAGTCGTTTACTTTTCAAAATCTATGCCTATTAAACGTGTAGCGGCATGTGGCGGCTTGTAGATTATTTACTTTATATTATCTATATAAGTATGAATATTATAATAAATTAATCTTTTTAAATAACACAATATTTTTTTAACCTTGTTGTTAGCTATGAATACCCATTTGAATTCAATCCTGAAGATTATCACATTTAGTTAATAAACTTATTTTTCTTCCTAAATCTTCAGTATTTCTATAAAAATGTTATAAAACAACATTAGTTTTATGTTACCGATTAAAACACGCTTTGGATTCGAATTCTCAATTGTGAAATAATTATTAATTGCTTTTTTGTTAAAAGCCTAAAACGAAACACGCTGTATGAAAGTTTTGCATCTGTGTGAGTACTGTGATGAAGTCAACTTAACTTGCGAGACCTATACCTCCACCAGAAGTAAAATTGAGATGTAAATGTGGCAACGTTTTTCTTATTTTATCCGTCTTTATCGACTTCTTGTTTTTACATAATTCGCAGTTACTTAATTTTAAAAACATTTCTCTGTTTTTCAATAGTTGAATATTTTACTGCGGTATTAAAAAAAAAAACAAATCATTTCACCGTCTTTATCTTTAGTGTCAAAATTTAGATGGAAAAGTTGGGGTTTGCTCGAATATTTATTGTGTATCTTATCACTTATCACTATCGCCAACTCACTCTCATTGCTTTAGCTGTAGGCATTTGTGAAAGCGATTGTGATGTTAGAGCCAGTCTGTCACCCATTGCTACCGAGATGGGTGACAGACTGGCTCTTGCGCAGACTGTCAGACTGGGAGTCAAGAGGGAGGCGAATAACCTATGTGCTGGTGCTCAGATCAAACCTATAATATAATATCCACAATAAAGTGATCATTACTACGTCTATAGTTTTATTGTATAATAAATCAACGTAAATTACAGCAATCAACATTCGAATCACTCAAATTAGTCGAAGGCGTCAAAGACAAAGATGTTGGCTATTCCAGCCGTTATAATTATTGTGTTAACAACTTTACCGACTTGTTTGTTTGTATTTCAACGCATTCTGCACTCCTGCTTACTTTTATAGTGTTTGGATGTCTAGTATTTGCTTATAATAGAATACGTAGAAAGGATATGTCTAGATCTAGATATCTTAAGAAGAAGCCACAAGCCGAAATTGTATGTTTTCTTAGTGTACCTTATATCACCACGGTGTGGGTAATAGGCCTACAAATTTCTTGGCAAATTGAGTCTTCAAGAGTTTTCAAGCGCAAAAGTGGTTTTTATTTATTTTGTTAATAATTTTGTTAGAAAGAAAAAAACTTATCAATGGAAAGTATCGTTTTTTTCTTATATACAATACATTTGTAATGAAAAAAAAACGAGTGTGCTTTAGACCACACGACTGAAGTAAAACTTCACTAACTTATATCTCCCTCTCAACTTCCGTTCGCCTCGCCCAATCACACTTTTCATAACGCTCTCGTCACGCATTCG
This sequence comes from Limnephilus marmoratus, assembly GCA_917880885.1. NCBI lineage: Eukaryota > Metazoa > Arthropoda > Insecta > Trichoptera > Limnephilidae > Limnephilus > Limnephilus marmoratus. The sequence continues at coordinate 56,381,061 of OU862912.1, read as the reverse complement.
CCAGCTTACTCCCCAAGTCAATCGTGCGTAAAGGCCCGACCGTTCGCCTCGCCCGATCACACTTTTCGTAACGCTCTCGTCACCAGCTTACTCCCCAAGTGAAGCGAGCGTAAAGAAGTTTTACTACAAAACTGTTTTTTTTATAGACTAATTAACATTTTTAATTTTAATTGTGCTCAATGGAACCGGTAAAAAAAGCTTCAATTTATCCACAGTATATTTTTGAAGTAAAACTTCTTTACGCACGCTTGACTTGGGGAGTAAGCTGGTGAATGCGTGACGAGAGCGTTACGAAAAGGGTGGTGAACGGTAGTTGAGAGGGAGATATAAGTTAGTGAAGATAGAAAGAGAGTTACGTTTCGTATATTACTGTAGGGGCAAGAGATAGAGGTGCGGGCACATATTTTCTTTCTCTCTTTCTCTCATAGCCAGTTACGTTTCGTATATCTAAAGACACAGTGCAGGCCTATTGTCTGTATCACACTGTAGGAGCAAGAGAGAGCAGTGCGCGCGCACATTTTCTTTCTCTCTTCCTATCATATAGATGGAGCAGAAGTTTTACTTCAGACGTGTGGTCTAAAGCACACTCGTTTTTTGTGTTTATAATGTAAACCGATTCGAAATAAAGATTAATCTGAAATAGTTATTTAACATTAAAGCGGTGCACATGCGCAGATAAAAGATAAATAATCATCGCACGCCCAATAACGCTCTCCATACAATCCCATCGGACCTGTCACACCTAAGCGGTTTATGCGCAGATCAACCATAGACAATACAGATCTTACGCGGTAACCGCTCCTGCAACGATATGCGAGAAGTTGTGCGCCCCCCTCTCCGCTGTAAACAGGGGAGGGTGGTCATTTTAATTACGGAGCTGTCAAATTGACAGATTCAGTACAAAAAAATGTCATTTCGTGGCAGCTCTCTAATTCATCTGACCCCCTCTCCCGCCGGTTCCACGCCAACTCAGAATGAAACCAACTCAGAAAAACCTCCGAAAGGTCATTAAAAGCTATAAAAAAATAATTTAAAATTGCCGTTAACCCTAACCTAACTTAACCTATTTAAGATTTTTTTATCATCACTCTTAATGACCCTTCTGAGGTGCTTCTGAGTTGGTTTCATTCTGAGTTGCCTGGTCACCCTCCTACCATAGGAAGGAATATTTGATAGCGTCGTGTGACAGATAACAGATATATCTGCTCGCGCTTTTATCTTCGCGTGTGGCCACTACAATAACCTTCGTCTTAAATATATCAAGGTTTTAATAAATTGATCAAGATAATCGCACTTGTTTGAAACTATAATTACTAGCAGCATTCATTTATCCGCTGAAAGATGCAGAACTAACTAACCCAGTTCGAACATCATCCAACACTCCATCCGTTTTACTTCTTCCAGTTAATCTGGTATAAAGTTAGTAGAGATTAGTGGTAGCTTGCTCCTATCTGTGTCCCATAGCTTAATTGACCTATTCCGTGTCCAGAAGAATTGTCCTGTGTTTGTGAGAAGAAAAGAGAAGCGGTGAACAGTGCGGACTGCGGACAGTACGGAGCGTGCGGCCTCGCCTTATCTCCTGACGAGTCTATTTCGGCACTCGTGATAAGAATAATTGTTTAATACTGTCACACTTGGTATTCTTGGAACAGAGACTGTACTAATTTATTTAATCCTACTAATAACGGTCCATGCAGTCATGTATTATATACAATACGATGATGGGATGAAATGGAAAACTTTCCGGCCTTACAGAGAAAACACAATTTTTTTGCTTTCAATTCTCATCATAATATCCAAAAAGACTAATAAATTTTTCATCACGGTGCTCAACACTCTTAACTCTAATGTCAACTTTTATTTATAGTGCTATCCGTCGAGCTCCGATACCCGGTTACATAGCCAATGATTTCCTCGTTGCTCTGAAATTTTTGTCTTCCGAGCCATGTTTTGAGTTTATATGGGTGCTAAATCTGGCAAATAGGGCCGTTTCATCCGGCGTTTAGCATCCCCAAAGATGACATAAGCCCTGAGGGAAAATATTTTCTCAGGGCCTCCTGTGTGGAGCTATTGTAATTTTTTTTTCTTTTTTCAAAGGAAAAAGAAACACATTCCTCTATTAAAGTTGTAGACAATATTTTATTTTTTATTTTAACTTTATGAGTAAAACCTCAAATTGGAATATTTAAATAAATGAAGACAATATAAGCGAAACTCAATCGAATATCTGGGAACAGAAAAATTAGAAAAACATATTGACACCTCTGGGACTCGAACCCAGGACCTCTTGCTTTCCGGGCAAACGCGCTAACCACTGCGCCACGGTGTCGATATGAAATTCGTTCATGTTTAACTGTACCATACTTCGACTAAGAACCACCTACATTATATTCATTTTCTTTAACAATACATGTAATATTGGTGACATCTAGCCTTTCGACCATAGACATCCAAATGGATAGACAAGAAGTTGCAGATGAGGGGTAAAACCAAACTATGGAGGGCGAAGAGGGGAAAGATGACTGTTATTCGTTGAACAATCAATCTGACAGTATATAGGCATCTCGCATTACAATATCACCATTTAGTTCTTAAAAGCAAAATCTGCTTTGAATGAATAGACCTTTTTACATGGGAGCGCGAATTGCTTGCCACGTTCATAACATATTTGCTAAGGCCAAATGCTCGCCCCAAAAAGACTCGCCCCAATACACATAGCAATATTTTTTTGCCGTGTTTAGTTAAAACACTTTTACAAATGTTTCATAATTTACTTACCCCTGTAACCAGCGACGAGCACATTGGAGAACCGCCCACATTCGCTATGTGCACATTGATATGTAAATATATTGTATAGCACAAGCTGCCGTTATTTCGTTAAATGTATGGATGATAGCTTCTCGCTGTTCACGGCAAGAATGATGACGTCACACATTTTAGATTCAAGCGAGGCTCTATCCCCTCTCCATGGAGCGAGTCGGTTCCAAGGAGGAGCTCCAGCCGGCGCCATGTGGAGGGGGAAAAATACGTTTTTATCACTTGGGCAGGTCCAGATATATTCATATGTCCGTGCTTTCGACCAATATACGAGTTTATATATTAGTATATACGAGTATATATCCAATATATATATTGGATTATGTTCCAAGTAGTGACCGACCGAATTGTCGGTTTCGGCAAAAAATCTAGTTTCGGCATCAGTTTCGGTTTCGGCAGAAAATCTGCCGAAACCGATACCGAAACTTTTTTGGACATGTGAAAAATTGATTGTTTGGCTTATTTTTGTACACTTATTCAGACAGTTAACACCTGTTAAATTAAAAAAAATTTAAAAAAACAATAATTGAAGTATGTTGAAAAATAATATTTAGTCTCTTACCGCTCGCGTGAATAATCGAATGTCTCGGCAGCAAATCTTTTTACACCCGTCTGAAGTCTGGATGCGTTTTACTGTGACTTAGGACGATATTTTATGCGACTATAAAGTTAATTACATTAGATAGGTAATAAAAGTACGTATTAGCGGGAATCAGGATTCACGAGCTCATTATTTTCCCTTTAACGACGTTAGATTTAACATTCGTTTCCACATTGATAGGAATAACAGTAGAGCAGCGCTGCACACCGGAGGGGTGCGCAACTTTACGTCACTTCAGTTGGACAAGGTTCTAACTGACATTTTTTCAAAAATGGCCTTTGAATGCAAAACCATTTATTTTGTTCATTTCTATAACTAAAATAATATTTAGAACCATACGTGTTGTATTTCCGTAGATACTTACTTGTATGAAAAAATACTAAAATCAAGTATCTATAAGAATTTAAAAAACCGAACAGAGAAAACTATTTAGAAAATAACATACCTTGTGTATAAAAACTAATTAACTGACTAACCATCACGCCGTTTCCCCGCAGGGGTAGGCAGAGAGGACGGACCGCCAAACAACTCGGTCTTGGCACACACTCTTTGCCTCACTCACATTCATACATTGTCTCATAAAAACATGGTAATTAAAATCAATAATACGAGTATCTTAAAAGGGATATAAAATAGTACATCTCTCTAGAGTTTTGTAAAACCTAATAATAATATAATATAACACAATTGTTGGTAAAAGGTTATTTATTTAAGAAAGTAAGTTCACAGATCACATAATATGGTAAAAATAGTCACAATGTATCAATTCACTAATTAACTGAGCAAGGGATCGTAGGGAACCTTGCCGTTAGGCTTTGGGAACAACAAAAGCTGACTGTGGTTCTGCTTAGAGGGTCGTACCATAGGACGAAGCGCAACTAAGGCAGCAGTCGGGGGTCTGGTTGGTGCTTTACTTATGGTAGTAGAATACTCCTTAGAGGGTCGTGCCAGAGGACGAAGCGCAACTAAGAGAGCGTACTAGCCAAGAGCGAGCTGCAGACGAACTGACTAATTTAGGGCGCGCAGCCTGTTATATAGCCCATTCCTTGTTGCGGGGTGTGGTTTATGTAGCGGCTCGAGGGTGGGAGATGCGCAGAAGGCGTCGGCGCATCCTGGTTTGCTTAGGGGTGGGTGAGCAGGATGGCGCTGTACGGGGGAAAGAGATGGTGTAGTGGCAAGCGTAAAAACGGCGCGCTACAATAATTAATATATCGACTAATGATTCGTTGATTTTGTTAGGTAAAAATGTTTTAATGTTATTTTTTTATGTACATATTATTATGTTGAGTGGTTTTCTGTAAATCTTGTGTTAGCTGTGTATCTACTAGTAGGCATTTCCCCATTATATAGTATTATATCAGTGTCAAATAACCTTCCCATATTGCAGCCATACCCTTTGCAAATGATTTTTAAGGAACTCATTTTCCAACAACCATATATAAACTTATGATGGAAAGAAAGGGCCCTTTTTGGCCCTGAGCTCTGTATGCCAATTATCGAAAGTCAAAAGTAAGGCACTTTTGCACCTTCTACAGAAGATTCCTATCAACCATGAAATTTGGGACACATTTTTTTTATTTGTTGAGGCCTTCAATATATGAACTCCCGGAGAATTTATGGGAGTACACCAAGACAATAACATAATATGTATAATATATTATATTATAATAGAAGTGGGTTGAAAATGAACATTGTAATTTAAACATTTCACGTAATTGATCGATGTCGACTTTGAGATACTTTATTCAGATTATAACCAATGTACTAAACCAGTATTTCTCAAAGTGGACGATAACGCCCCCTTGTGGGCGCTGGTGACTTTGAGGGGCAGTAGAAGGCTCAAAGAAAATTAGGGGGCGTTAAGGAAATCTAGAGGGGCGACGGCAGACAAATTTTATTTTAAAAAATCGACTGAATCCGACTAACCACACCACTTGGGTTGCGATTTACTACTAGAATGCTTGGAGTCCCGTAGAAACGGTTAAATTAGAGTCGTTTACGCGTGTAATAACGTGGATGCAGCTTTATATTTCATGTACGTAGTCCTTGGATTGCCGATATTTTTTTTCATCGTTAAATTTTCAGTTGATCACTCGATCCCATTCCAAACCGAAATTTTTGTAATGCAATTTTAGGCTTGAGTACTTGGAGACCCGTGGAGACGAAAAAACTAGAGTACTTGCGCATGCCCTAGTCTCGTTCCCGCGTTTTATTTCATGAATCTGGCATATCCGTATGAACAAAATGGCGTTTTTATCTGTCAAACTCGATGTCGTGAATTACGTGAACTATTTTAAGAGCGGCAAGCAGTGTGCTATTTTAGATTAATATTTAAGGGCGATTATTAATTCAAGTCTGTCGAAAGACGGTTTTGCGATTGTACCCCCGCAACTGTACAGGGCGGTCCCGATGAGAAAGATGAATTATTCCCCATACTAACATTTTTAAATAATTCTTGTAACTCAATATCGGTTTTATTTCGATAAGAATTTTTTTTGATAGTCGTGTATACATTATATTCAAAAATGCTCAAACGTGTGATGATAAAACTATTAAAATTATGTACATTTTTAAAATTATTTTTTGATCAAAAGTATTTATAATGCTTCAATAACGTCTAAGTAAAATAAAAATGTTAAAAAAACTGATATATGTTATGTATGTTATTTATATTATATGTTAGTGCGTAAGACCGGAAATAGATACACAAATTGATGTATTTTCTTCACAAAACACGTGTGCAGATCTTTTTTTAAATGATTTTATTTAAACTAAAATTAAAATTCTGAAACATAGCTTTCCTAGATAATGTATTGATTTATTTTACTGTATGATTATATGATTCGAAATGTGTGTTGTATAAAACAAAATTTTGTTTGAAAATTTAACAAATTTGCCAACGACCTACGGTAAAACCTTATTGTACTAAAAATAAACATATTTTCTCAAAATTTAATTTATAGTTTTACTAGATAAAAGAACAGTCCTTCGAAATCAATTTATAATTTTTTGTGGAAAAGTGTGAGTTGTCTGGTTATTCCATCTTAATTGTTTTTCCAGGTAACAAGGGATTGCAAAATACTAATGGGGGGCACTAGATTTTTTTAAATCCCCCAGTGGGCGGTGGACGAATTCAGTTTGAGAATCTGTGTGCTAAATGTTGATGAATCAATCGTGACACTCTCGTTGCTCTGAGCAGTGCAGGTGTTCATTTAATAATATATTTGTTTGTTTTTCTTTGTCCCATCATTGATGTATTTCCCATATCAATGTTGTGCAGGCTCGCTATGATTCACGTATTTTTAAACGACCCTGTTCGTGTTGGGCCATATGATGTTTAGATAATCACAGCTGAGAAGAAGCCAAAAATGCTCGGCAACTCTGCTACTCCCGTCTTCTTCTATTTGTTATTTTTAAAACATTACACAATGTTAAGAAAAGCCTCACTGATGCTGATTATATCGATACCGAATTGGTTCTGTTCACAGCAAGATTGTTCTCCGCACCGGCGTATGACCATGATTGGCAAGATAGTCCTGCAAGCTGGGAGATAAAACAGGCTGTGCTGTCGGTGATGCAGATAACCATCGGGAATATGGAAATGAATGCTCTCCTTGGTAGCCGAGTTTTCAAACCATCCACAAATCAACTAGAAGAAATATGTAGCAATGTGCACATCCCTTCTGACCCATAGATGGTTCATTCCGAGCATATCCAAAAGAAAGTCACTAGGACGGAGACACGGGCAGAAGTCGTACTTCCTTATATGTATAGAGAAAGCTCGGAAATTATTTGCATCTTTCTAAAAAGTAATCACGTTTAAAGCTTTCTTTTTCAATTTGTTTTCAAGAGGTTTTTTTACTATATAGTCTCCATTTTTAATATGGTCTCTGCTGTCGATGTTGGGTTCCCAAAAAAATCTTCTCAAGAAAGGACGGAACTATCACGGGATAATCTGAATTCTTGACAAATAAGTACAAAATGACAATTTAAATAATGTTCAGTTCGAAGCCAGAGTAAAGTTATCCTCCCAAAAACTGGACGTACTGTACAGGGCCCGCAGATACTTTAATAGTACACAACTGCTAACCCTGTACAAATCGCAAGTGCGCCCCACGGTTGAATTTGGCAGCCACCTCTGGTCTGGAGCTCCAAAATACCTGAAAAATACCCTCGACTCTGTGCAGAAACGGGCGGTCCGTTTGATAGATTCTCCCATCTTAACAGACGGATTGCAATCTTTAGAGCACAGGCGTCGGGTGGGAATGCTATCCTTGTTCTACCGGTATTACAATGGAAGATGCTCCGAGGAACTAGCGTCATTGATCCCTTCGGCACCGGTGCATAGTCGGGAAACACGCCAAACGCGTGCCCAAAATTTGTACACAGTTGACATATGTCACATGAGAACGGGTCGTTTCTTCGACTCGTTCTTGTGTTCAACAGCTCGGCTGTGGAATGATTTGCCGGCCTCTGTGTTTCCTCCTTCCTACAACATGGGTCTCTTCAAGACCAATGTTCATTCCTTCCTCTCCTCAAAAAGACCCTCCATACAGCATCCCAGATGACATAGACCCTGAGGGAAATTATTTTCCTCAGGGCCTCCTGTGTGGAGTTAATGTAAAAAAAAAAAAAGTTAATATATTTTATTATAGGTGAATTCTTTAAACAATCAGTTCCAATTTTGAAATTGTCAATTAAATCCAAAACAAATCTGTGTTCCCAATTTCATTCAACCAGAGTTACGCAGAACACAAGCACAATCGAAATTAGTATTTTTGATGATCAAAAAAACATTTTAATTGAAATTGTAAAACAAGTTTTTTTAATATACCAACAGCCTTACTAAAAAACCTAGTGAAAATTTTATTCAATTGACAAACGGCCGCGGATGTGAAAACATTACTAATTAAAAATTTGTTCATTGAAAGAAATACACGTGGTTTCCACGGCCTGAGAGGGTAGTTTATCTCTGTTTTAACCTTTAATGTCCGAACGATATTTGTATTTTTTCCGTAGTATTTTGAATGTTCTATATATTTCTTATTTTTGAAGGTGTCGTAAAAACAAATACCATTTATGAAAACTAGATAAAATTACCTTTTAGATTTGTATATTTGAAATACAGTTTAGTTTTCAAAAACTGACATATTTTAAGATTCAAACTCGGAAATAAATGGAAAAAAATTTCTTACCAAAGTTTTTTTGACTAAAACGTAGAGAAATTAAGAAAAAAACAAAATTTCAAAAACACAGTCCTTTTATGTAATAAATTTGGAAGGAAACTATCACCTCACTTTTTCCTCGGGCATACAATAAAAAAATAATAAAAAATTTCAAAGTTTTTTTTATTGCTAAAAAACTAACCTATAAATTATACCGTCTTTTAAATCAGATTTCTTGCATCTCTAAAGACGTTAATTACTTTGATGCATTTACCCACACATGTATTAGATAATATTATTTAAAAAAAACACCACTGTCATAAAATTATCATAAAATAAAACCTTTAAATGTAAATTTGAATTCTCATGTATCATAAAAAAAAGTTTTTGACACTTCAATTTTCAAAGTACAATTATTGTTTTATAACTTGACTAAAACTTATGAAAAACCACACAACACACGGTAAATATATCAATAATATAAATATAAGAGTAAATTATTCATATTAATAGAAATTAACCATCACATAAGTAATATTGGACACACAGAAATCATTTCGCGCTTCCAGCGTCTTTTTCGACCGCGAACACGAATGCGCAGGCGCCGCGCCGCCGCGCAACCTGGCGGTTATGAAGGAAAACAAACAATTTAGTACTTAAATATGCGTGGTTGCCGGATTTACAGTACGTTTTAAGACCAAATCTTATTGGTAATGTTATCGTGTTTTAGTGTATTTTTGTTTTATTCATGTTGCTGCAGCAACACGGGTAATCGGGCGTGCTGTGTTTTTTTTTTAGTAAGGCTGCAAGAGTATAATGCGTACTTAAATTGACGAAATTATTTTTTTTTTCAATTTGGGTGGTGGGTATGGGTAATAGAACCACTTATCAGATAACCAACACCCCTACTATAGATTAACTACCCCAAGTGGTTCGTCACTTTTAGTGACTTAGCAGGGGTGCCCGGGTTCAAGAGGTCAGGTTTGTCTAGCTAGGTCTTGGCGGATTTGTTAACCTACCTTCTGCGTGGCGGGCCGTGTAGGGAGATATTGGTTGAGGGAGACCTTATTACCTAGACCTCTCCAGACGGACTATCTCGACCCATTGCCTTGCACCGCAGGGGGAGGGATGGATTCATACGTCCGTCTTCCCTGGATACACTGACCTCCAGATTCCTTCCAATCCCTCATACCTTTTTTCTTCCCAGAACTTACTCTCATTCCTACAATGAGAAAGATTAATTATTCTCCTTTTACCAGCCTTTTTAAATTATAACTCAATATCGATTTTATCTCATTCCAAATTTGCTTTAATTTATACCTACATCCAAAAATGCTGAAAGACGTGATGATAAAACTATTAAAATACTGTACTTTTTGTAATTATTTTTTTTTTATTATAAGTGTTTATCGTTTTTCAATAATGTCTAAGTTAAATAAGAATGTTAAAAAAATCTGAAATATATTATTTTCGTTATTTGTTTTTGGGGTGTTATGCCGTGTTACGCTACCTCCTTCTTTAGCCAACGTTTCGGACATCGTTGCAGTGTCCATCATCAGGGCAGAAATACATGTACGTATATATTTTTAATGATTCATTTAAACTAAAATTAAAATTCTAAATCATGCGATACCCAGATAATGCATTGATTTGTTTTACTGCATGATTATATGATTTGAAATGGGTGTGGTATAATACAAAATCTTTTTTGAAAATTTAACAAATCTGCCAACGACCTATGGTATAACCTTATTATACTAAAAATAAACATTTTTTCTCAAATTTTAAAACATGCGAATGCTAGATAAAAGAACAATCTTTCGAAATCCATTTATAATTTTTGGTGGAAAAGAGTCAATACGTCTAAAATCTGATTTCTGGTTTTCTGTGGTAATACCCTCTTAAGGTGAAATATATCTCCTAGATCAGAATATTTATATCCGAGATTGTAATGTCTCGGAATCGGGGAATTTTGGTAAGAGAGTGTCCTGGTGTTGTTAAAGTAAAAGGGTAGTAAATGTCGGCAAGAGCTTTATGGAATATGGAGTTGATTAATTGAAGTAATTCAGGACAGTCAATTTTGTATTGCAGTATTTTATGTAATAATTATAAATCTGTGATAATTCTTCTTTCTGAAAATTCGGGTCATTTTATCCAGTATATAATTATAATAATATGTATGGAATATTTATAACATTTTTGTCATTTTTTTTTTTAATATTTTTATTTCCCTCTTACTGTCCTCCCTTGGTTATCATAACTCCATCACTCACTTTCGGTTGACATCATCTACAAGACAACAGAACCCTTACTCTATTTTGGCTAATCATACTTGCCCCTAGCAACTCCCCACGCGTAAGCTTTTTACATTCTCTTATTGATCAGACGGGTTGATTGATTGATTGATCGATTTGGTAGCCCTTGGGGGGCGGGGGGCACTCCGGTTCGCGGGGGGCTGATTGGCCCCGCGCCGACAAGTGGCGCTCAACGAAATGTCAAATGGCCAATAACTTTCCTCCACAAACACGTCACTAATGAAGCCAACGGAAATTTCGAATAGTCAATATTGTCTCCCCTTGTTTAGAGGAGACGCCGCTCCTACTAAATTCTAGAATAAAGAGTCTAACGATTATATTGTTGATGATTCTAATTTACAAATTTATGGCTAAAAGTTTAATGGCTATCAATCCATAAAAGTAATATGGCATCACGTAAAGACGGCTCCACTTGGCTCGGTGTATAGCAAGGATGAAAGATGCTATGTATGTAGCCTTTCCGGGAACTATTGGATAACCATTGATTGCATTGGATTGAATCACCGATATTATATTGAATTAGTTAGCCTTTCTTAAAAGATTTTAGCTTATTTATGGATAAAACTATTTATTCATATTCATTTTTTTTTTAATTATTTATCAATGTGTACCCCTGCCTACGTTTAAGTGTAAGAATTTCAACTACCAGTCTGAAAATGTCCGTAGTAAGATGAAACCGGTCCTGGTGAAATGAATAAGTGGAACAAAGTGAAAAGGTTTTGTAGTTTCAATTCTATAAAAAAGTGTTTGTACATTGGTTTTTTTTACGCCTTCTCACTAGGATATACAAGTATATAAATGAATATCATAGTTACAAGAGTGTTTAAGGTAAAATACATTTTATTTTGAATCGAAATTAAAACAGAAAGGTGATTGGAAGGGTGGGTAAATCTTTTAACTGATAATTGTTGGGAGGAGACGAAGTAAAGAAGTAAATTCTGTCTAATCTATTTATGGAGTTAAATTTGACAGGATTCTATTATTTTCATTTATTTTATATGGGTTAGGTCGTATGTGAATAGTTATTTCTATTTATCTGTGATTTATTTTACAGATGTTTGTAATAGTGTGGCTTCCAATACTTATAATCTATTTTTTTTATCGTGTTTAAATTTTGTCAAGGAGTCAGTTTGTCTGGTCGTAGCTGGTAGTGTATTGTATAGTTTGCAAGCTATGTATGTAGAGTGTCTTTGTCCAAAGGAGGTTTTGGAAAAAGAAGTTCTTTGTTTATGGCGCCTTTTACGCTCTTATTTTTTTATAGGTTTTATATTGTGTGATCTACTTGTTGGAACACATTTTTTTTTACTAAAGACATAGAAGCTACCTTATTTTTTTTCTTCTATAGAACTAATTCGAATAGAAAGAAAATAATAAAATTAGGTAGGTACTTGTCTAGAAGTAATTGCCCATAGAACAAGTACCTACTTAATAAACATCAATTTTAACCAGGTAATGTGTATTGTTTGTGTAGCTTTGTGTAGTGTTTTGTTGTTTTTGTGTAAATTAATTAAGATGGATCTTGATGGATCTTATATGTATGGGTGCAAACGATTAAATCATCTTAATATTTTAATGCATAAATTGTAAAAAACTTGCGACAACTATGAAAGAGAAATCAATAGCCAAAAGTGAACCCTGAATTATTTTAAGGAATTGTATTGATTCGATTTCAAACATTGGTGGCTGAACCGTATTAGCACCAAAACCCATTGTATCTTGTACCTGAGGAATTATAGGTCTGAGCCTGGTAGGAGCGAAGGCATTTCCTCGAGTTGGCAGGACTGACTAAAAATTGTAAAATAAATAATTATGATCTTAAAAACACTGCGCAATTATCAAAAGTAAATCTTAAAATCTACATTTTAGAATGCTTGTTTATTGGTCTGGAAGTAATCTATTAAGCCAGTTAAGTCTAGATATCGGCGAACCCTGCTGCTACAATCTGGACTTACCTAATTTTGGATACATAAATACACAGCTACCAACCACACTTTAGAAATCATTTCAATAACTCGTATGGTACCTGCTGTAATGCATCTGTGTAATTTGGTTTTCATTAAAAGAACTGGTGAGTATTGAACTGGTGACGTCTAGCGTTAAAACCGAGAAATTTGAATAATAGGCATTTTACCAAACTGTTGCTGTCGCTGTCGCGTTTTACCCCCCCCCCCCCCCCCCCCCCCCTCCCCCACCTATCCCCTTGAATACTAACAACTTCAACTCACCTTGGGCTGATAATACCTAAATAAAATCGAGGTTTTTTATTTCCAATTTTTCTCTTCCAAAACTGGACCGTTTTTAAAGATTTTTTTACCAACTGTATTTGAAGAAAATATTCTTTTTTTAAGTATGTTGTCCAGTTTGTATACTGAAAGTCTATTAATAGCGTTCAAATCAGGCAATTTTATCGATTTTGGAAGGGTTCCAATTCCTGTAAGAAGTAAATTATCAAAAAAGGAAGACGTACCGATACGCTAGTGGTCGATATCTACATTATACTAGCTGACCCGACGAACTTCGTACCGCCTCAAAATCAATAACAGCTGCTGTGTTCACTTATTAGCTGAATTTATTTTTTTTACTTTTATTTATAAATTACACAATGAAGCAATTTTATCGATGCGCAACTGTCCGTCTTTTGTTTTTGTCAGTATAAGAGATGGCGTTGTGTACGGTTAATATTTTTTGTGATTTTCTTACTTTTTCACTGACTTACATTTTAATTGCGTTTTCTTTTCTTTATACGTGTGAGGGCGATTTATTATAATTATTGTATTTTTCCTTTGGAGGGGTGCAGACATACGTTCACCGTTTGTCCCATTTTCGACTGTTGACATTTAGTGTGTAAGAAAGAGGGGCAGCATTATATGTTTAAGAGCGTTTAACCAGCCAGCGGACGAAAATCCACATTTCGTCGAAAGTTGTTCTTCCGATCGTGCAGGGCGGTTACAATGAGAAAGATTAATTATTCTCCGTACCAGCTTTTTAAAATTATAACTCAATATCGAATTTATTTCAATCCAAATTAGCTTTAATTTATACCTTCCTCCAAAAATGCTGAAAGGCGTGATGATAAAACTATTAAAATAGTGTACTTTTTGTAGTTATTTTTTGATTATAAGTATTTATCATTTTTTAATAATGTCTAAATTTAATAAGAATGTTAAAAAAATCTGAAATATATTAGTTTCTAAGTGCGCAAATAAATACACAAATGGACCAATTTTTGTCAAGAAACACATGTACGTACATATTTTTTAATGATTTTATTGAAACTAAAATTGAAATTCTAATACATAACTCTGCTAGATAATGTATTGATTTATTTTACTGCATGATTACATTATTTGAAATGGGTGTGGTATAATACAAAAACTTTTTTGAAAATTTAACAAATCTGCCAACGACCTATGGAATAACCTTATTATACTAAAAATTAAAAAAAATTCTATAAATTTATTACATAACTTCACTAGATAAAAGAACAATCTTTCGAAATCCATTTATAATTTTTTGTGGAAAAGAGTCAATACGTCTAAAAACTTTTTTGAAAATGACGTATTTCCGGCTTTCTCTGGTAATGCCCTCTTAAGAACAAAAGCAAAACAATCAGCGCATTGACATTTGACGTTTTCAAATTTTTGGAATTCACTCACTACTCAATATTATACTTATCACTATCACAATATTCCTGCAGCTCTTACAAAAGATGAGAATTCATTCCATACAAAATGTATGAGGAAAAGATTTTTCTAATTTTCATAATTTTTTTTCGTGAATTTTTCCAAAGTTTTAATAGCTTTTCTGCTATTCGGGGCGGAGACAAATCCAACAATTCAAAGATCATAAAAATTGGTCCAGTCGTTCTCGAGTTATAAATGGTGTAACTAACCCGACTTTGTTTTATATATTAAGATTAAAAAAAACTGCACTAGTGCCGAAATCCAGATAGGAAAATGGGGAATAAGTTTGTATGAAAAAAAACTCCGCCCGGTTTCCTCGTTAGGTCCGCGTGGGTAGCCCACAGTGCGAATTTCTACCTAAAAATTAAAACACTAATAATTTCACACGTTTTTTCCAATTTTGATAATAAATTCAAACAGACGTTACGTGAGAAAATGCACTAACCCGTTTTGTAAAATATTCACATAAATAAAATCGGCTATAAATACACCTACATTAATTGAGTAGGAATATTCAAAATAACACTTTCTTGTCACAAAACAGGTATTTTTAGCACCTTCCCAAACAAAAACGAAAAATATATTTTTTAGGCGCCCGTAATTACTTTGGGGCTTTGAAATTGATATGGTAGCAATATGAAATAATTTAATTTGAGTTGCCTCCGCAGGTGGGCGATTATTGCCTGTGATCATGTCGTTTAAGTCAATTTGGCAATAAAACTTTCGTTAACACTTCCCACCTCACCTCTTTCTTATCTATAATTTTCTTTATATACCAGCGCGGACCCGTAAAAAATCAAGGGTTATTATAATTGTAGGATTGATATTTACGATTTGAGAGGCGGGTATTTATTGTTTTTTTTTTGTATTTATTGGGCATTGACTATGTAACAATTTCTAGACATTTTTGTTTTGCAGAGTTTTAATTTTCAATGTACACTGGGTATTTATTGGATAACCAACACCTCTGCCATAGGCAGCTCCAAGTGGTTCGCTACATTTGGTTAGGCTGACGGGTTGACGTAAAAATATACAGTGTTGTACATCACTAGCATCAATAACTGCCATCAGTATCAAAGATAGATCAAAAGCCATATCAGTATCAAAAATACAAATATATGCCAATTTCTAAAATGTTCTAATGCACATTAAAATGAAGTTATCATTGTATTTGGGGGCTTTTTAGCTTTTATTCTCTGATGCATTTTCTTATCTACGTAACTCCATTAAGAGGACATTACCAGAGAAAACCGGAAATACATCAATTTCAAAAAAGTTTTTAGACGTATTGACTCTTTTCCACAAAAAATTATAAATGGATTTCGAAAGATTGTTCTTTTATCTAGCATTCGTATGTAATAAATTTTGAGAAATTTTTTAAATTTTTAGTATAATAAGGTTATTCCATAGGTCGTTGGCAGATTTGTTCAATTTTCAAAAAAGTTTTTGTATTATACCACACCCATTTCAAATAATAAAATCATGCAGTAAAATCAATACATTATCTAGCAAACGTATGTTTTAGAATTTTAATTTTAGTTTCAATAAAATCATTAAAAAATATGTACATGTGTTTCTTGGCGAAAATTGGTCCATTTGTGTATTTATTTGCGCACTTACAAACTAATATATTTCAGATTTTTTTAACATTCTTATTACATTTAGACATTATTGAAAAATGATAAATACTTATAATCAAAAAATTACTACAAAAAGTACATTATTTTAATAGTTTTATCATCACGCCTTTCAGCATTTTTGGATGAAGGTATAAATTAAAGCTAATTTGAATTGAAATAAATTCGATATTGAGTTATAATTTTAAAAAGCTGGTACGGAGAATAATTAATCTTTCTCATTGTAACCGCCCTGCACGATCGTAAGAACAACTTTCGACGAAATGTGGATTTTCGTCCGCTGGCTGGTTAAACGCTCTTAACTTCAATATCTTGCGCATGTGATGAGACATCCAGAGAAGTACGAGATTTTGCATCTCATAATGCAGGGAAAGATTGCCGGAAGCCGGGGCCCTGGAAGAAGGAGAACCTCACTGTTGAAAAACCTGAGACAGTGGTTTGGCCAGTCTACTGTCGAGCTGTCCGCATAGCCAACATGATAGCCAATGTCCGTTGAACGGACAGGGCACAAGAAGAAGAAGAATGTAACTCCATTCCCTTCATTAAAAAAAAAATCTTCGCAGTTTGTTAACTTTCTCGTTTTTCTTTCGTTTTTTGACAGCAATCGCAGGAGTTGACGCATCACCATCAGCCATGTTAGTACAAAACATGACTAATGTCTAGCGATACTAAGTGCGTTTTAAAGAGAAAATATATGTAATTCTGGTACGTATGACTTTTTTCACGTAATTCTTTATTTAGGGTATTGGCGATGGCACACATAACATTTCAGCATATTTACTTTAAAGTTGCAATGCTGATTAAAAATACATATAAAGTTATATCAGTTACATAAGGTTTTAACAAAGAAATAAAAAATTGCCTTTCCTCACCATAAAGAGACAATGCTCTTGTGTTTGGTGAGGGAGTTCTAGCTCAATTAGTAAATTAAAAGATCGTGTAAGTTAGTAATAACGGCTATTGTAAATAATAAGTAGGTTAAAAAATCATGTATAAAATTTAAAATAAAAATCATGAAGAGTTTAAAAAATCATAATATAATTTAAAAAATCATTATAAATGAAAGAATCATGTAAGTTAGTAACAAAAAATATTGTAATAAGTAAGTAAAGGATAATGTAAGAGAGAACGCAAGATTTATACAATAGTAGACTTAGATAAATATAAAGTAAGAAATGAAAGAAAAAGAAGGAATGAACGATTTATAAAATAGCAGACTTTGAGATATAAAGTAAACATATTTGGGACTTTTATAGCAGTTTTAGGTAATTTTTTAATTTGGGCTTAAATTCCTGCATATTTTCGATGATTTTTAATTTTAATGGGAGGTTGTTATAACAAATTATGCCTAGATAAAGATAGGAATTTTGAATGTGCTTAGTATTAAATTTAGTGATTTTAATAGTTTTTTGGTATCTTGCTGATGTATTGAATTGAAAGTTACGAGTATTTAACTGTATTTCTTTGTAAATTTGATGAATATTTTTTGTACATTTTGTCTATTGGAGGCACATTGAATATTGAAAAAAGAATTTCAGTAGGAAATTTAGACGGTTTTCTCAAGATTACCTTAAATATCAACCTTTGAACTATTTTGAGTGGATTTACAATATTGTCATATGTTCTTCCCTGGTTCTTTCGGGTTTTTAATTAATAGTAAGAAAGTTACCAATATGAATCATCGATAATAAAAGATAAGGCAGGTGGCAATGTTGCTTCAAGATTCAAATAAAATAACAATGTCTGAATAAATTAAATACCATTTTCATCATACAAGAATCCTTCCTTTGTGACTTACACTGTTACCTGTTGTTCCTACTAACATTTATATTATAACAATGGCCTTTTTATTATTTTATTTAGGTAGTTACGTCCTTTTGGGCTTCTACAAAGAATTTATTATTATTATTTATTTATTTTTCATGTTCTCCGTAAAACGGTTATTCACCAATACATTATGGAGAAGATTACAAATTAGACAAAAAGTATAGCAAAACACATAAAAAGGTCAGTTTCACTACTTTGTGACATACGTTAAAAGATAATTGTTAAACTGCCTGTAGGTTACATTAAAAATGTCAATGGTCAATGCAGACTCGTTGAGCAGTTCAGTCGCTCTGTTGACTGGCGCGTTCTGATAGGCAGAAGTCCTCGCTTTTGGAGCATAAAAAAGGGTATGGGACCTTCCACGAGTATACTTGTCTGGGACATATAAGTTAATTTCTTTCAAAATAGGTGGATTATGTATAGTTCCAGAGATTATCTGTATAGTTCCAGAGATTATATTCTTATAGAAAGAAGGGTTCTTATTGGTTTAAGTTTAAAGTAATGATAATGTTTGTCTATTGTATTCTTGCCATAGTGCAACTGTTGTTTAATCAAATTTAAATGACAGTGAACATAAAATGTTTGGAAATTAAATTCAAAATCTAAAAATTAACATTTGAAATCAACAGCGGCGTAGACACAAAATAAGAAGTTGAGAATATTATTTATGATATATGTACCAGTACCTACTCTGCGACTAAAACACGAATGCCGTAGGTTTGACATCGACAGCTACAAAAAACTGAAAAAGATACACGAGAATAATTCTGTTCTGCCATCATCATTCTTCCTAGCCCACTCCTTGTGGGTGAACACGTGAGCACGAACATAACAAGGACCAGAGATGGAGAGCCTCGATCACGCACACCCTAAATCTGTTTGGTGGTGTTGGTGCAACATTCATCATTACACTGATCAAATCTAATTTTAAAATACTCACACATCATGATCATAATGATGATGGTTTATAATTGAGGGGTTTGTTGCTAGGCAAAATCTATTACGTTAGTATAATGTTGTTCTGTCCCAGTGATTGGTATTACTTGATGTATCTTCAACGAATCTCGAGGTTCGTCGGGATTACAAATGACTTATTTACGTTATCGTGTGGTTTAGAATGAATATTTAAATGGACCATAAGGTCCGTTGTAATGGATGGTCTGTGTAATTCTGAAGCAAGAGAACTCTGCACTGAACGTGCCCAGCTGTCGATCGGATATCACCGATTATTTCCGTAATCGTTCGGGTATTAGACACGAACAGCGACAATTGATATTCTCCTTTATATAGTACTACTTTACAGTCACCTCAAAACTACATATTATATATAACGCCTGTACTAGGTTGGAAGGAGAAGTCAAAAGGTTTCACTCAACAAGTGTCTCCCGATCCGGCTCGCCACGCAATAGGTGGGCAGATGCATCCGCCGCCAAGATCTAGACAAACCTCACCCCATGAACCCGGGCACCCCTGCTAAATCACCAAACGTAGCGAATCACTTGGAGTGATCTATGGCAGGGAATTTGGTTATCCAAAAAATGGTTCCCATGCCCGCCTCCTAAATTGAGTAAAAGTAATCAAATTCCTTACTTAGGGGGGCATACATTAATTACGTGAGCTCAAAGGGGGGGAGGTTCAGCAAAATCTCACATTACTTGAAAAGAATACACGAAGTGGCCCAAATTGATCTCACCAGGGGGGGGGGTCTAGATTGTAAGAAAAACTGCTCACGTAAGGGGGCATACAGTAATTACGTGAGCTCAAAAGGGGGGGGGGGGGTCTAGCAAAATCTCACGTTAATTGAAAAGAATATACGAAGTGGCCCAAATTGATCTCACCAGGGGGGTCTAGATTGTAAGAAAAACTGCTCACGTAAGGGGGCATACACTAATTACGTGAGCTCAAAGGGGGGGGGGGTCTAGCAAAATCTCACGTTACTTGAAAAGAATATACGAAGTGGCCCAAATTTATCTCACCTAGAGGGGGGAGGGGTCTAGATTTGAAGAAATGTAATTTAATGTACGCCCCCTAATTAATGCATGCTTCCTTACTTACAAACATGTACAGTCCGTTGAAAATCTTTCTTCTGTAGAGAAATAATTCATCGTTTCTCTAGAGAATCATGTTTTTTGTGGTTGTAGATCATAAACTAACAAAGAAAGAATGAAAGTAGACTGAATGCTGTAGAAATGAGATTCCTGAGGCGTGTGTATTGTAAAAACTTGAATGAACATGTAAAGAATGTGGAGTTTAGTTAAATGCTTGCAAGACTGATGTGAGCGTAATGGATAATGTTAAGAAAGGGATGATTGGGCATGCAGAGCGGATGAATGAAGAAAAATAGATTACATGACGTGGAAGTGAATGATAGAAGAAGTCGGGGACGTCCGACGACATTTATTTATTAGTAAGCGACAAACAGCTTATACATAAAACATAAAGATAAAAATATACATTGTTAAATCGAGTCAAGCCAAAAAAGTCTCGTATGTTAAAGTTGATTGGAGATAGAGTTTTATTACATATTAAAATTAATTTGAGGTGAGGAGGAGAGGAAGGGGAATAAAGGAGGAGGATAGGAGGTGCTCCGGATACTTTTCACACTCTCGTATTAATTTTAGATCGTACGTGTTACTTCTAATCGATATTTCTGTAGTGTATGGCTAAAAATGTCTATATTTTGAAATTTTGTGTTATATTGCGCACATATACGGGGAATTGTTGAATTTTTTCTAATGTTAGGGAACGTACCCAAACTACGTGACCAACTTTTTGCAATTTTTAACCCCCCCCCCCCCCCCCCGGTGACCAAAATCCTAAGGAACCCGCCGCTCATTTGTATGGAGCGTGACCTTTTGAAGACCCCCCCCCCCCCCTAAAAGTGTCACGTAGTATGGGTACGTTCCCTTAGTTCTACATGTAGGCGCGATCAAGTGTATCAAATACTTAATGTGTGGTAAAATTACGCGCATGTGTGACCGTGTCAACAATATGGAAATCCTCAAAATTCTTCCAACATTAAAAATACCCTATAATGATTAGTTTTTTTTTTTTTTTTTTAACGCTTATATTTTATGTAACCTATATTTTGTTTTTAACATATATTATGTTACTTGTATTTTGTAAACGCATTCTTTTCACTGTAATTTAAAAAAATGTACTGCATTCTATGTAAAAGCCCCATGGGCGTTTAAATATATAAATAAATAAATAAAATAAATTAGTTATAAATGTTCATTTAGCATTTTCGATCCAAAACTAATTAAAATATTGCTACTGATGTAACCCACTATCCCAAAAAGTGGTAACGCCTGCCTGATTACGTCTAGGTATTATATTAACTAAAGATACCCGAAATAACACGGTAAATTATATTACACGGGTA
Source organism: Limnephilus marmoratus (assembly GCA_917880885.1). NCBI lineage: Eukaryota > Metazoa > Arthropoda > Insecta > Trichoptera > Limnephilidae > Limnephilus > Limnephilus marmoratus. The sequence goes on along the minus strand of OU862912.1, from coordinate 56,359,631 downwards.
TATTATATTATCACATTACATTACACAGGTATCTAGACTCGAATCAGTCCAAAGAAAATTTACACGGATTTTGTCTTACCGGGTGTCTACCATCTTCTAGACGGGTACGAACAAAGACTTACACATTTCAAATTAGAGAGTCTAGTTAAAAGACGAAACATAAATGACCTCTTGATGCTTTATAAAATTGTGAATAATCGTTTAGATCATAGATTCTAAACCTTTTTTTGCCCACCCGCCCACTTTGATTATATTTTTATTTCTAGCGCTCACTAACTCGTGAATCCGAAACAGCAAATGTCTACAACAGGGGGGGGGGGGGGGGGGCGTTACGGGATACCACGACAGGATTACATTTGCCACAACAGAGGGGGCGTAGCGGGATTCCACGATGGGGTTAAATTTGCCACAACGGAGGAAGCGTAATGAGATAGGATAGAATGGGATGGGATAGGATGGGGTGGGAAAGGTTTCTCTGGGTCTCTTACCGCCCCCTTGAAAGTCTGAAACGCCCCCCAATTTTCTCTTGGTCTTCTACCGCCCCCTTGAAGGTCTGAAACGCCCCCAACCCCCGCGTTATCGCCCACGTTGAGAACCTATGGTGTATGTAGATAGTAATTTAATCAATCAAATCAAGTTATACGCCAGTCCCAAATCTACCAGAAACCTTAACATATTTTGGACCGAATTTTTTACCAATAATACTGGATATTTTAATCCTATATCTAGAATGTCTCGATCATACAACGATCTTGTTAAAATACACACCATCATAGATATTTTTGTAAATAATATAACTAGTTTCAAAAAATATCTCCACGATTGGTGCACCTAAAAAAAAAACTTTTTCTTGTTTCATTAATTTTCAATATACTTCATAAATTTATACTTTTTGTGTATTTCAAATTTTGTATTTAAGTTTTCGAGTTATGTTAAATAATACTTAGGTACATTGTTGTTCAGGTGTTTGCTTCTGTGAATATGCAAATAATATGATCCCTGCAGACCCATTAGTCTAGGGATATTTATATTTGTATTTTATATTACCCACTAAAATGTTTTATAAATATCCTGTATATAATATAATGTTTTATAAATAAATAAAATAAAATAAAATCTGAGGAATAATCCTCCAAAGCATTGTGAGCAGTTTTTTGTATGGATCTCCGCGTTGTTCCGAGCTCCGGTAACTAAAGCAGAAGACTTGCTACAAGATATTCATATGAATGACTTGTCTGGGATATTGGCTGTAATAAATTGGTGCAGGTGTCCAATATTTTTATAACCAGAATCGTGAGGACAAAACGCTGCTCGACTGACCGGAATATTCTTATTATTACTTTGTGAATCTCATTATTTGTCGCTGGAACCTTGTTCCTTCAAGGTTGGAGTCGAGAACCTCTGCCAATCTTTACTCCTCCCTCTTAAAGTTTATGTCTAAGTTATTATGCTTTTATAGCCTCGATTTCATTGAGCGAGTTTACAAGCTACTAGCCGGTAAGTTTAAAAGCGGGTGAATCGGCGAGTGAGATTGTCATGATGACACACAAAACTGTCTATTCGCTCAGTAGCGACAGTATCAGCTAAAATAACAACTCCCGCGCGAACCAATTCGGTCGATGTTTTGTAAAAACTTGCAGTCGCTGCTAGCGCCACACGCTAGCCAGTAGTGAGAATAACAGCTCTCGGGCGAACAAATTCTGACAATTACGAAATCAGCTGTTGGTAGGCCGCCATCTTGAGCGGGTATCGAGTAAAGTTGACCACCTTTCAACTTTTTTCGTAGATTGTCCACAATCTGCTAGTTAGATAGTAATACGATTACACTGAGCTAGTTTACTAACAGATGGTGAATTTCCCAGATAGTAGCTTGTAACCTCGCTCAATGTCATCAAGGCTTATAAGTTTCATTTTTTTAATTCCTTAAGGTGTATCCACGATTTTGCAATAATTGATTTTAAGTGACCGGACAACCCAGAATCATGCAAATTCAACACCACCCTTGAAAAGTCGTTAAAGTGATGAAAAAAGGTATGTTTCGTAAGGTTGGGTTATGGGCTATTTTTTTCATAACCTTTAATGCCTTTAAAGGGGTGTTGAAGTTACACGATTCTGAGTTATTATTGAACCTTGAATTTTAATTGTGAAGAGCACAAATTCATAATGCATACGAAAAGCACTTCCTCGGTAGTGTATGCCGGATTATTGCTCAGATTGATTTTATTGATTGTTGCTCAGATTCTAGTGACAAAGTTTCCACTCAACAATATGGAGTGGACATAGAAATATTCGTATTCGAACTCTTAGACTGATTTTAGTCTTACGCCGACCGCGCGTGCACCGTCGGCGCTGATGGTCGAGATATATGAACTTCTAGGAAGCGTTTTTGAATGACGCGTAGCTATCAGCGCGCAAGGTGATCAGCGCTGATGGCTACGCGGCCGTACGCGTCGCGCGTCGGCGCCGCGTAGCTGTCGGTGCTGACGATCGCACGAGCTCCTCTACTTTCAGTGAGCGTTCTAGTGTCGAGCGGAGCGGACGTCGTCAGCGTGTAAAGTCATGGCGAAATTTTTTTTTTTTTTTTGAGATAGGTAGTACGAAGCAGCAATAGCTACTACACTCCGCATTTTCGTCTTCGTCTGTACAGTAAGGCGGTCAGTACGATACTGAAACGAGCCACGCTGAGCCTCAGCGCTGACGAACTATGCGCTGATCTATGAGCGCTGACGGTCAGCGTGAGACTAAAATCAGCCTTGTTTCAGGAAATATGATATTATTCAGGAAACAGGGCGGTGTTTTGTCCATACAAACATATTCCCCAATATTCTCTATACTACTGCATATACTTTTTTAATATAATATAGTTATCAACCACTTGCGTGTCGGTACGTTTTCCTTTTTTTTATAGGTTACTTAGGAGTTAGTCGCTCCAAAAACCGTAAAAAGCCTGGCTTGAACGCCATCAACAGACGTTCAGTATACAAACTAGACAATTTATTTTTTAAAAAAGCGAAACATACGGTCGTAGAATATTCTCTTCTAATACAATTAGTAAAAAAAAATTAAAAATCGGTCCAGTTTTGGAGGTGAAAAATGGGGAATACAAAACCTCGATTTTGATGATTTTATTTAGGTATTATCAGCCCGAGTTGCAGTTTTCCCTTTCGCTCAGTATCCGCAGTTCGCTCTTAGGAACTAAGAGCAACAGTGACAGCAACAGTTTGACAAAATACCTATTATTCAAATTTCTCGGCCAACAAGTTTCCTCTTAATGCGTAAAACATTTTGACGAACTTCGCTGTGACTTGTTTTACCAAACTATCAATGATTTTAAACCTATATTCCCTAATAGATTTGTTTAGAATTGTTAATTTGCATTCAAATACATTACTTTACAAATTTTCTTACTACAATAATAACAAAATCATTTTTTTAATTTTTTTCTAAAATGTCATATTTTTTCTCTGTCATGTTTTATCATATAAAAATGTACATCTTGTTATGTAAATGTATCATTTTAATCCGGCACTAAAATCGGCGAGCGTTTTTTTTAAGTTTTCTATTTTAGTTTGTGTTTAAATTATAATCGTTGAAAGAGAACGTTAATAAAAAAGATTATTATTTCATGTTTTACATTGCACAAGTTTTTCTGCTCTCGAAAAAAATAACTAATGGAATCTACGTTGGCCACTGGCTCTAAAAATATACCACCGTGACATGCAATTATAATGTATATTTTTTTATTTATTTACGGTTTGTCTTGTGATCTCGTGTGGGAAACATTTTTACAATTTAAATTAAATGTTTTTACAAACAGCATTACGTTAAGTAAAAAGTAGGAATTCAATTAAAATTTTCAATTTAAAATTACGTATGTATCTTATCGTTTATTTTTACAATTCATGGTTTTAAAATTAATTAATTTATAATTTCAATGGAACTGGCAGAGGAAGGATGAAAGTGGACCTGAATGTTGTAGAAATGAGATCCTTGAAGCGTATGTGTGCTAAAACCATGTTCCGGGGTAAGGTAACCCGGTTCATGGGGGTAAGGTTTGTCTAGGTCTTGGCGGCGGATGCGTATGCCCACTTACTGCGTGGCAGGCCGAATCGGGAGGGACTGGTTGTGGGAGACCATTTGGCCTCCTGCAGGATTCTCTCATACCATCGCCTTGTACCGAGGGATGAATTTCATACGTTCGTCACTCCTGGACCTCAGACCCTCAGATTCCTACCCAAATCTCGTACTTTCTTCCTTCCCAGAACATTCTCTCCTTCTCTCTTTTAAAAGACCCTCCCTCAGCATCCCCAAAGATGACTGGGAGAGATTATTTTCAGGGCCTCATGTGCGGAGCTATTGTAAAAAATCAGAGTGTGTGATTCACACGCGGTAGAAGTGAAACTTGAAAGTCGCTAGATGTCGCTTTCTTTTCTTTTGCCTTTTTATATTAAATTGAAGATTGGATATTGATTTACAAAAATAAAAATGTTAACTTTTTTTGGATTTCGAAGGATTCGAACCTCCGTTCACTGGATTTCTCTGACCGCTGAGATTTGCGACGCTCTATACCGCTGCGCTACCGGACGCTCGCGCAGAGTTGTGAATTTACCGCATTATATTAGAATCGAGGACTCGTCATATAATAAATTTTAAAGACGCATTTCCGTTACATCCAAATTTCAAGTCACTAACGGGGCTAAAGAAGTTTCACTTCAAAAAAGTTAAAGTCTGCCCGGTTGTCCATTTCAATATACTTACGGTTCCATGCCAACTCAGAATGAAACCAACTCAGAAACACCTCAGAAAGGTCATTAAAAGCTATGAATTTTTTTTTTTAAAATAGCCGGTAACCCTAACCTAACTTAACCTATTTAACCAACTTTTTAATGTTTTTATTTTATCAAAACTCTTAATGACCTTTCTGAGGTGCTTCTGAGTTGGTTTCATTCTGAGTTGTCCGGTAACCATACTTAATTAGGTAATATGTAAATATATTAATTATTACGGTTTCCACGTGCTGCATAATTTATTAATTACGTATTATGTTTTTTGTCATTATATTTGCATAGAGATATTTGTCGGTACGAGTGTGAGCATTAAACGCTAATATAAATCATTGAATTCTCAATTTATTCAAAGCCTTGATTTTTGATTGCTTTTCTATTACGAGTATATTTTTAATATTAAAATGTATGTTCTTTTAAAACTTGATTGATGAGCAAAGAACCGCATTTGTATGGAAATCTATTCTTGGACTCGTGATTTAATAAGTTTTTTTGCCAATTGTTCGCAGTTATGTGTGTATTTACCGTTATAATTTATGCAAGCAATATTTTTGCGTAATTTATGTGCATATTTGATTTATTAATAATCTCGGCATTAATTTATTCTATCCAAACGCGTCTGAGATCTCTTAGTACCTGAATAATCACGACTATTTGAATTCACATAAATCTTCAACAACCGTTTTGGAAATACGAGAATTGTTTATTCATTTTAATTTAGAAGATTTGTAAATTATTTAAACATGATTTCATGGATTAAAAGTTTTAACTTTTATGCATTTCTTTTAAAATATAAATTAATTCTTTAATTATCTTTAACAATTTAATTTTTTTTTATGTTTTATAACCCACTAGAGAGCAGTAGCGTTCCGTTCATATAGACCGAAAGGCCTTTTTTTACATTAGCTTTTTTTATTATTTAATATAGATATATAATTGTACAGTGGAGTTATAGAAATTACATATCGGTCTATTTGCCAAAAATCAATCCGCTTATCAACGGTTTCATTCAACAGAAACTGTTCTTTTGCGGGTAATTTCAGATCTGATCATCGGGATGGAAGCAGGTAAGTTGGCTTTGGTATCTGTTCTTGACATGAGTGCGGCTTTCGATACAGTAGATCACAGTATTTTATTAAATATACTTGAAACCGAATTTGGCGTTCGAGGTGATGTCCTCCAATGGATGACATCGTACCTGTCTGGACGAGTAGCTTCAGTAACTTTCAATAAATATACATCACCTGAAACTCCCATCGAATTTGGAGTTCCCCAGGGTTCTGTCCTGGGTCCCATTCTCTTCATTTTATATACGAATCGTCTCGAACGACTCATTCACTCAGCTGGCTTTGAATCACAAGGCTACGCGGATGATTTTTTTTATTTTCAAGTTTTGCTCCCCGGATAAAAAGGACATCCTTAAAAACGAGGTGATTAGCTTCATTAACACAGTCTCAAGTTGGATGTCTGTCAATAAACTCAAACTTAATCCGACAAAGACGGAATTTATTTGGATAGCTTCTCCGGGAAGGCAAGCCCTCATCGATTTCAGTCCAATCCGTATTCAGGACACAGATATAATTCCTTCTACAGAAATAAAATTTCTGGGTTTCACTCTAGACAATAGTCTTTCTCTTGAATCGCAAATTTCAAAAGCTGTGAGTTCTGGCTTTTTCCATCTACGGCAGATAAAGTCAATCAGGAGATGCCTTCCCACTGATGGAGCAAAGTCCCTCATAAATTCATTCGTTGTATCACGAATGGACTATTGTAATAGTGCATATGCTGGCCTACCTAAGACACAATTGAATAGAATACAGTCCGTATTCAATGCTGCGGCGAGAATGATTTTTGGTGAATCTAAGTACTGTCATATAACCCCGCTTCTAAGGGATCGTCTTCATTGGCTTCGATGTCCTGAAAGAATAGAGTTCAAGATCTGCTTAATGATCTTCAAAGCATTGCAAGGAATGGTGCCAGCCTATATATCGGAACTATGTGCCCGACAAAACTTAAGCGAGAGACAGCTTACTCTAAGGTCAGCAGATCTAGATGTTAATAATCGTCTAATCGAACTTTCTAGGTCAAATCGAGCTGTTTACTATGATCGCTCTTTTCATGTAATGGGCCCTCTCATTTGGAATAAACTTCCCTCAACTCTTACTAATATCCAGAATTTGGCTGAATTTAAACGGGCTTTAAAAACAAAATTATTTAAAAAATCATACCATTCATGAATCCCTACATCTTTTCAATATACGTAATTATAATAAGCCATGTTCTCAAGCTTCCCGTAATTGTTTGGTTTCGGTTTCCTCATAATTGTATTTTTATTTTATGTTTCGTATCCGAATTTATGGCAGAATATCTCTCATTTCTAAACGCAAACTGCCTTTCTGTTGGTATATTATATTTTAGTTTTAAAGTTCTTGTTTTGTCCTGTGTTACAATAGCACCGCTATTGTCTATTATTATTATTGTTCCGTGTGTGCTATAACTGCACTATCTTTGTTAATTTTGTTCTTCTGTCATTGTTTTGTAAATACTGTATAATCTTTAGTTAATTTGTTCTTCTGTCATTATTTTGTAAATACTGTTTATTCTTTTATTATTTTCTTAATATTATAAGGAGCACTGTAGAATTATTTTAAAATTTATTATGGTTAAGCGCACTTGAAGTGAAATGTCACAAAACTGCGCTATATAAATATAATGTTATTATTATTATTATCGGTACAGAAATTATTTAAAAATTGCAATCTCACCAAAGAAGAAGCTAGTTCTTGTGCTTGATGAGCGAGTTACACTAATTATAACTGAAATAGAATAACATTATGCAAAAAGTAAGTATATAATAGGATCAATTGAGACTTCTGGATCATCTATATGTGTAGGTGTACATACATAGGATACGGTTACATACTAAAATATTGTGCACTTAGGAGAAATTCGAAAAATCTAAATAAAATAGAGATGAATATATATTAAAAATAAATAGAAAGAAAGAGAAAAACAGGTAATTATTTAGTTAATTATTCCTGATGAAGTGTAGCTTCAGTTTGAGTTTCAGTTTATTGATGTCTTTGTTTTTTTTTTATTTCAATGGAAGGTTGTTGAAAAACTTTATTCCTTAATAGATATAATTGTTTTGCATTAGTTTGGTATTAAATTTTGGTATTTTGATGTTGTCTTCATATCTTTTTGATTGGTGAGTTTCAAATTTCTTGATGATATTATCTTTGTAAATTTGGATAATTGCATTTTTCTTGAAGATATTCTTGATATAAGATAAGATGATCCACACACTTTTTTTTATTCATTGCTTTGTAATTATTATAGGTACGTAATTTGAGAATTTTTCAAATACCATGCTAGGCACACGCCCGTGTTGTTGTGGTCGATTTTACGTACAGTGCATATGAAATATAAAAGATCTTTGGGGATGGTGTGTGAAAGGTCTTTTTAGAAAAGTTAGGAGAGCAAGTTCTGGGAAGGAAAAGGGTATGAGGGGTGGGTAGGAATCTGAGGTCAGTGTATCCAGGAGTGATGGATGTTTGAATCTATCCCTCCCACTGCGATGTTCCGAGAGAGTACTGCTGGAGAGGTCAAAAGCTCTCCCTCAATCAGTCTCTTCCGATCCGGCCTGTCACGCAGTTGGTGAGCAGATGCACCCTCCACCGATATCCGGACAAACCCTCCTTACGAGCCCGGGCACCCCTGTTAGAGGGTCCGGCGGCTGGAGAGGTCAAAAGGACTCTCTCAAATCAGTCTCCCGATCCGGCCTGCCACGCAGTAAGTGGACAAACGTATTCGCCGCCGCCGTAAAATAAAATAATACATAAATATAACATTCCAATAAACAACTTAAGAGCCATGCGGCCGAGAAATTAAATTTCGTCGAACGATGATCTTGCGATCGTACCCTTTCAACTGTACAGGGCGGTTCCGATGGGATAGATTAATTATTCTCCATACCAGCATTTTAACATAATAACTCAATATCGATTTTATTTCATTCAAAATTTGCTTTGATAAATACCTACATTCAAAAATGCTCAAACTCGTGATGATAAAACTATTAAAATTATATATTTTTGAATGTAGCTATTACTTTGTGGTTATCCATTATAGGAAAATGAAATAATTCAACTTTGTAAAAACCAGAATCAAAGAACATTTAAGGTGTCTTAATAATAATTTTTCTGAGTTGGCTAACCATATCATTGAAAAAAATACAGGGATAAATATTTTTCATATTAATCATAAAGGAAAACGTTTAGATAACTTAGAAGCCTTGGAAATTAAAAAAATCCCTTAAAAATAATAAATCTATTATCAACAAACAAAAAATATTGTCATATAGCCCAATCATGGATTTGTTCCCCTACCCTCCCACTCTACACTAATACCTACCTACCCAATCTACATTATTAACTAGCAACGGCTCCACTCCTACCATAATAAAACATTGTTCGAAACTGTCAAATTAGTATAAGCTTTCCCTGACGAAGGAACGTTTGTTCCGAAACCGGTCGGATTTGCGCATCATATAAGTGGTTTATACAAAGTTTAATTATTTCATTTTTCTATTAAAATTATGTAGTTTTTGTAATTAGAATTAGTTTTTGATCATAAGCATTTATAATTTTTCAATAATGTCTAAGCAAAATAAGAATGTATTTTTTTAGTATATTAGTTTGTAATACGTAAAGAAATAGACAAACTGAAGTAAAATTTTGTTTGAAAATTTAACAAATCTGCCAACGACCTACGGTGAAATCTTATTGAAAATAAACATATTTTCTTAAAATTTAAAACATAGCTTTACTAGATAAAAGAACAGTCTTTCGAAATCAATTTATAATTTTATGTGAAAAAGAGTCAATACGTCTAAAATTTGATTAAAAAATGACATATTTATACTGGTCATAACGAAAGATAATAAAATATTTTCAAATATTCCGTGCACATTTGAAAAAATACACTCTGCCTTCCTTTGGTCAAAAAGCAATGTACGCCATTGCTAAGGAGATATAAATAAGTGCACGTAACTTACATTATTGATTGATTGAAGCGATGATTTATAATTATCGTTTAGATTATATTTTAAACATAACAAGTTAATCTGACTTTAAACCCAAATTGGAATAAATACTAAATGGTACTTAGCTTACATCAATCTCGTTCACAAAATGATTAGAATTATTCTAGAATTTACGCGACATACTTTGTTGTTTGATAGTTTATAAATAGACTTCGATGAGGTCAGTGTTATTATTAAGCCAATTGTTATGAATTATTGTTTAATCCACTGTTAAATAAACTCGTACAAAATACTCGAATAACTGGAAAAAAAACATTCGTTGATGGCGACCTTGGAGTACCATTTAACCACTTTATCTTTGTGTTTCCTCTGCATGACGTAATCATCTCAATTACTTTTAATTAATCTCCATCTAATCTCCTAAACTCACAGTACGAGTATTCATTTACAGAAAGACCTCCTCTTATAACTTCTCGTGTACGGAGATATAAATAGCTACCGAACCGAACAATGATGGCTTATTCTTAAATTATTATTCATGTGAGATAATGAGGCAGCTGGCAGGGGCCGATACATCCTGAATAGTATACAAATCTTTATTACCAAGCAGTAAACCTACCCGTGTAAAGCAGAAAATTGATACTGAAAGTTCAGAAGTTCTAGTATAATAATTGTTATTTTGAAGTAAAACTTCTTGACTCCAGATACTAATATCTACAGCCTACAGCCAGTCGGACGAATATCTACAGCTCATATGTTCAACTAATATCTACGAACTTCAGAGTGTTGACTAATATCTGCAGAGCGTGGGTTGGACTAATCAGCTAAATGTGTCCAATAGTCCGATATTAGGGATTTTTACATACATACTTACATAAATTAAGTTTTTTAAACTGCATACGCAAGATTACGTTATTCCAATATGCTATACATAATTGCAAATCCAACCTCTGCCAGTGCTGTAGATATTCGTCAACACTTTGGTTCTCATAGATATTAGTCAACAGTGTGAGCTGTAGATATTCGTCAACACTTTAGTGTTGGGTAGGACACGATATCAGGATGAGTTTGTATGAGGTACTCAAATATTGAAATGAGGTGTTGAGGTGTCCCACCTCATTTGAGGTGAGGTGTTACAAAATATTTTCGCTTACGGGGGGGGGGGGCTGGTTTGTTTCCTTCAGCTTGATTTTCTTGGTTCAGAGGTGTTGGTTTTCTAATAAATACCGGGGTGGCGGTACCCATACCCGCCTCCCGTGTCTGTTATTTTTGTAATACGAAAAATGGATATAAAAAAGGCCTACCCCCTCCCCCCTTCACCACCTCTGATCCCCTCCCTGCACCCCCCTCTGATCCCCCCCCCTCTTATCCCTCCCCCTCCTCAGCAACCCCCTCCACCTCATCTCAACACTGCCTCATCCTCCCTCCCTTGGGAGCTGTTGGGACTCTTGTGCGGTATTTACATAACATATAACAATAAGTAAATAAATAAAAAAAAAATTTTTTTTGGAGCAGTTGGTACTGTTGTGTGGTATTCACTTATCAATACATAAATTTACAATAAAAAATATTTAGAATAAAAAAAAATATTTAAGCAGTTGGGACTGTTGTGCTCATAAATTATTGTTTTGTGTATTCACATAACAATAATTTACAATAAAAAAATATTTAAAAAAAAAATTTTTTTCGAGCAGTTGGGACTCTTGTGCTCATAAATTATTGTTTTGTGTATTCACATAACAATAATTTACAATAAAAAAATATTTCAAAAAAAAAATTTTTTCGAGCAGTTGGGACTCTTGTGCTCATAAATTATTGTTTTGTGTATTCACATAACAATAATTTACAATAAAAAAAAAATTAGAAAAAAAATTTTTTTGGAGCGGTTGGGACTCTTGTGCTCATAAATTATTGTTTGTGTATTCACATAACAATAATTTACAATAAAAAAAAAAATTAAAAAAAAAAAAAAATCGAGCAGTTGGGACTCTTGTGCTCATAAATTATTGTTTTGTGTATTCACATAACAATAATTTACAATAAAAAAATATTTAAAAAAAAATTTTTTTTCGAGCAATTGGTACTCTTGTGCGGTATTTACTTAACAATAATTTAGAATAAAAAAATAAAAATTTCGGAGCAGTTGGGACGCTTCTGCGGTATTCACAATATATGAATTGGCTTACCCCATCACCACCTCACTGTTCTAATACAAAAATGTCATAGAATATACAAACACTTCACGCCTCACCACCTCATACATTTGTCCCAAACTAAGCGTGACATGACATGTAGTTTAATACATCAACCACTTCACACCTCACCTCGTATTTGTCCCATACGTGACAACGTGACTCGTATTTGTCCCTCCTTCATATTTGTAGTAATACAAATATGAAGGGGGGACAAAGAAAAAGAGTTGGTACAAATACATATTGTGAGGTGGGGGGACATTTTACGTGTTTGTATGGGACATTTGAGGTGCCTCTTGTATGAGGTACTCAACACTACAACACTTTGATTCTCATAGATATTAGTTCGATTTTTTCAGTTTTTGGAATTCCTGTAGATATTAGTAGACGCCTTTGACTTGGGAAGTAAGCTGGTAAATGTGTGACGAGAGCGTTACGAATAGTGAGGCGAACGGTATTTGAGAAGAAGATATAATTTTGTGAAGATAGAAGAGAAAGTTACGTTTCGTACATTACTGTAGGGACAAGAGAGAGGTGCGAGCACATTTCTTTCTCTCTTTCTCTCTTTCTCTCATAGCCAGTTACGTTTCGTATATCTAAGACATAGTGCAGGCCTATTGTCTGTATCACACTGTAGGAGCAAGAGAGAGAGCAGTGCGCGCGCACATTTTCTTTCTCTCTTCCTATCATATAGATGGAGCTAAAGAAGTTTTATTTCAGTCGTATGGTCTAAAGCACACTCGTTTTTGAAGTAAAACTTCTTTACGCACTTTTGACTTGGGGAGTAAGCTGGCGAATTCGTGACGAGAGCGTTACGAAAAACGAGGCGAATGCTTCGTATATTACTGTATAGGGGCAAGAGAGAGAGGTGCGAGCACACATTTTCTATCTCTCCTTCTCTCATAGCCAGTAACGTTCCACAGTGCAGGCCTATTGTCTGTATCACACTGTAGGAGCAAGAGAGAGCAGTGCGCGCGCACATTTTCTTTCTCTCTTCCTATCATATAGATTGAGCAGAAGTTGTGTGGTCTAAAGCACACTCTTTTTTTAAATCCGCTGTTTTAGGCTTTTTTATGTAACTCTGGCGAAGCTGGGTAGTGACTTATTCCCCAAGGCAAGTCTCCTTTGGTGTCGTGGTATAAAGTGCCTGACGAACCTCTGCAGACGTTTAGCGGACCAAGGATCGAATCCTACGAAATCCAAAAAAAAAAACATTTTTGTAAAATCAATATCCAATCTTCAAACCACTCCAAAATTCACAGCAAAAAAAACACAAAAGAAATCGACTCCGAAGAAGAAAACACAAATACTAAAAAGATGACCAAATGTATAGGAAAAGGTGCACTGGAATTCGACGACAAAAATATGAAAAAAATATTCTTCACATTGATAAACAAAAAGTGTTTCGTAGTCTCCCCACTCTTGTCTACGTAAGTTTTCTGAAGGTTTTATTTCTACATCGTTTGAATTGCACACTTTGATTTTTATTATAGGTATTATTTACCTTTTCATTTTTTTTTTCTTTTTTTTTTCATTTCAATACTCTTCAATTTATCATCGTGCTATTTTAATGTCTGTGTACCAATGAAAAAAGACTTGATGTTTGCGTTGAACATAATTTTGATACTTCCCATGAAGATGATGTACGTGTCTAATAAGAGTGCCTAAAAATAACCTGAGCAAACGAAGAACGAGTAACGTTTTTCTCGCAGGCACTGACACTGTACAGTGTGCGCAGAAGACAGTACATGTATTTATTATAGTTCATCGTGAAATAAATATTTGTTTAAGCATTTAGGGCTATCACGAAGAATAATTATTCTCGTTCAGCCTCGTCGGCCGGCCATTATTAGTAGTTCATTTTTCCTGGTTGCTTCTCTGATTTTAATGTTTTTCTGTTTGCAATTATATATCGGGTAATTGTTTAAATTTGAGGTAGGTGTCTTACGTTTCCTACAATTCCAAGAAAATGATGACATAGGAAATGCCTATCGATGATTTACAGATGCTTACGTAATGCTTATAATTAAATTATTGTCAATATTAAAAAGTAGATCACACATTGCCTATTCTTCGCTATTGCGATCTCAAGCCATAAAAAACTATACCAGGAAATGAACCTTCTGAAAATAAGAACATTGTACGAATATAACACATGCCTTTTAATCTACAAAAAACAAAATGGACTTATACACAAAAACACAACATTTATTAAAACGTCACAAATACACGAACATTATACTTGACAAATTATACACAAATACTGTCAAGACTGAAAGTGGCAAGAGAAGCATTGGTCACGAGGGCGTACGCATTGTATAATCTCCTTCCAGATTACCTAAAAATGGAGAGGAATATGAGACCTTCAAAAAAACTATTTAAACTTAAGTTGTTAGAACAAAATTAAAAATATTACTATTATACTAAACACTACTTTATACGTATACTACTATACTATATATTATACTCTGTACTTAAGTTAAGAAAGCGATATATCATATTTCTTTTAAAATATAAAAAAAGCCACACACCGCCACATCGTGGGTTTTTTCAAGAACCAGGAACATTCACAAATATTTTGTTATTTTCTTCGCCGTCTGGCGTACTCTGTGTACAGGTTTGAACAAAGGCCTCCCTCAAATGTGGCCAGTTTTTCCGATGATTTGCGGCTCTCGCGCAAAACGGGCAGTATCCTTTTATTCGTTGACTCGTCTCGTCTGTGGACTACGCCTGTTTCTCTCTACCAACCATGGACGCTATCCGATGATATTTGAATTGCAATCATGCTAATTTCGTTATGACGGTTATGTCGGCAATCGTGGTATTTTTCCTGCATAGCAATAATACCATTTTTCTACCCTAGCATACCACGGGTCTTTGCTCGATTTTTATCACAAAATTCTTGGGGAGAGTTCATGTTTGCGTTCCAAAATTTATATTGCTGATAGTATGCATTTATTGAATCATTTTTTTTTTCGGATTTGGCTAAGCTTGCTATGGCGGTACATCAAAATCTTCTTCCTCTATTGTTTAATAATCTATGGCGCTTGTTTTATAATTTCATCGACATTCTGAGCGTGTTCCTTAGCCACAGTCGTAAACCTGAACAAAACAAACGCAGCAATCTGCCATCATAGTCTCATTGCATGATACACAGATACACGAATACAAAGATATACAGATACACGGATATGTGAATGTGCAGATACACAGATTTACATGGAAAATCTATTTTTATCCTCGCCACAAGATTGTTATTTACGAGTTGCTGTGCAAATTTCCGTTACATTTCACAGACTGATAATTAAAATTAGGAAAATTTTGGAAAAAATACCACTGTGTACACTCGGTCAGTGTTTCCTGTCTGAGAGGCTGCTCTCTGCTTTCAACCAACTCACTCTTGTCAGATCTTATGCAAACAGTTTACTGTCCTTCGGTTCTATAAATACAAAGAATTAATTGTTGTGTACTTAGTTAACGTTTATTTCGGTACTTGTATGCTTTTAGTTTTTCTAGTTATTTTTATGTTTTAGTCACTTGTTAAAATGACATGGTGTCTCATTTAGTTTCGTTTAACCCTCCAGCAACGAGACTTTTGTGCCATTTAGAAGTTGTTTTTTAACATCACATAATTTAGGGAATCCTAGAAGAAAACTCTCTCGAAATTACTATATTAAGGGAACATATTCAAACAAGGGCCATTAACCAGCCAGCCAGCGGCCGAGAATTCACGTTTCATCGAAAGATGTTCTTACGATCGTACAGGGCGTTTCCAATGAGAAAAATAATTATTATCCGTTCATTATTTTTTAATTGTAAAACTAAAGTTTTTAAGACAAGATTTTTTATGCATAGCACAAAGGGTAACAATTATTATAAGCAATAATTATCAGCCTGAAACACTCATCCACATTGAAAAATCTTCCGAGAAAAGATACATGACGCCAACGGGACTTGAACCCGTGTCCTCTCGATTGCCGGTCGATTGCTCTGACCACTGAGCTATGGCGGCTTATCTCGTACCCGCCAAATGATTCAATATATGCTAGTGTTTCATTCAACAATTACTGCTTATTATATTTTTTCCACCTGAAAACAACCAACTTTATTTTTGCGAGAGAAACATTGTAAGTGTTAAATCCCTCGCTAGGTGGCGTCGAGACAAATTATGTCTTCATTTATTGGGGAAATACTTAAACTTGTCAAATATTATTATTTTTTAATTGTAAAACTAACGTTTTTAAGACAAGATTTTTTATGCATAGCACAAAGGGTAACAATTATTATAAGCAATAATTATCAGCCTGAAACACTCATCCACATTGAAAAATCTTCCGAGAAAAGATACATGACGCCAACGGGACTTGAACCCGTGTCCTCTCGATTGCCGGTCGATTGCTCTGACCACTGAGCTATGGCGGCTTATCTCGTACCCGCCAAATGATTCAATATATGCTAGTGTTTCATTCAACAATTACTGCTTATTATATTTTTTCCACCTGAAAACAACCAACTTTATTTTTGCGAGAGAAACATTGTAAGTGTTAAATCCCTCGCTAGGTGGCGTCGAGACAAATTATGTCTTCATTTATTGGGGAAATACTTAAACTTGTCAAATATTATTATTTTTTAATTGTAAAACTAACGTTTTTAAGACAAGATTTTTTATGCATAGCACAAAGGGTAACAATTATTATAAGCAATAATTATCAGCCTGAAACACTCATCCACATTGAAAAATCTTCCGAGAAAAGATACATGACGCCAACGGGACTTGAACCCGTGTCCTCTCGATTGCCGGTCGATTGCTCTGACCACTGAGCTATGGCGGCTTATCTCGTACCCGCCAAATGATTCAATATATGCTAGTGTTTCATTCAACAATTACTGCTTATTATATTTTTTCCACCTGAAAAATAAAGTTGGTTGTTTTCAGGTGGAAAAAATATAATAAGCAGTAATTGTTGAATGAAACACTAGCATATATTGAATCATTTGGCGGGTACGAGATAAGCCGCCATAGCTCAGTGGTCAGAGCAATCGACCGGCAATCGAGAGGACACGGGTTCAAGTCCCGTTGGCGTCATGTATCTTTTCTCGGAAGATTTTTCAATGTGGATGAGTGTTTCAGGCTGATAATTATTGCTTATAATAATTATTATCCGTTCAAGCTTTTTTAAATAATAACTCAATATCGATTTTATTTCATTCAAAAGTTGCTTTAATTTATACCTACATTAACAAATGCTGAAAGGCGTGATGAAAAACTATTAAAATTATGTACTTTTTGGAATTATTTTTTGATCATTAGCATTTATATTTTTTCAATAATGTCTAAGCAAAATAAGAATGTAAAAAAATCTTAAATATGTTAGTTTGTAAGACCGTCAATAAATAGACTATTTAATAGAATATTTTCTTCACAAAACACGTGTGCGGACCTTTTTTAAATGATTTTATTTAAACTAAAATTAAAATTCTGAAACATAGCTTTCCCAGATAATGTATCGTTAAATCTCACTTTTAGTACTTTGTAAAGTAGCTAATTACTACGTGGAATAGCAAGATAATTAGGTTGAATAAATGAAGTGCTATCTACTATGTAGATAGCAATTTGCGTGGGAGGCTGTAAGTAGCAGATGCCAGCCAATTACATCTCTCTTCCGCTCACCACAAATCAACTTTGGTTCTAATGGAACCTATGGACGCCAATCCTCGACTATACAGTCGAGGAATGTCAATTTGCAGCAAGCACGAGACTCACCCTTCACGGCGTGGGCATTCTTAATGTAACATCCCTGGAAAGGAGTGGGGTGTTGGGCTATTGCCATTAAAACCCACTTTTAAATGAGAACATAAGTATGGTATATTGTATAAAGGAATACTGGTAATAAATGATACATAAAAAGACTCACCCGGGACCTCGAATCAATCTAATTCTAACCATCTACCTATTTACCCCCCCCCCCGGACTGCAGCTGCGAGTAGGAGGCCCTCGTGGCCTCTCCCGGAGACGCCTGGTGTGAGTTCCTACCGAAGGGGAGGCCCAGACTCTCTCCACCAATCGGTAAAACTCCGCTCGGGATCCGCTCGACTATGACAGGCGGAATCCCATGATCCTCCGCGGGATGCCGGTCCTCCTGCTTCCTCTCCTGGCCTCGGCTCTGGAGCCGAACGATCACCGATGGTGGGGACCCATGATCCTCTCCTGACTACCGGTCCTATCCCAAATGGTGGCGACACTCTTGCTCCCTTACGGCGCGAGTTCTTAAAAATGGCGAGCTCCGCGGGTTTGTCGGCCGTGGGAAAATGGTTATTATCAGCGTAATCTACTATATACCGACAGGATGGCTCTGATCACTCCCGATTACAATTTTTGAGCCCGGCCACAATAACATGCCGCAGAATTATACTCGACACGATTCCTCACGAACTCACTCGCGTGTTTTTGAGGGTTTTACCATGAAAACCATTATTAAAATTTTACCAAAAATCGATTGTCGCCCGCGTATACTTTCTTTTACTCTTTCCTGTACAATTAGCACATTTTACTCCCAATGTGTGATCCGTCGATTTCCAAAGCGAGCCGCTCTACTCGCTTCAAAATCAAAGTGTGCGGTACCGGCAAAAGCCCTCTCGCGCCTCGCATAGACTCCAAAATCCCGAGAGTGTCGCCAACATTATCATTTTTTTTTAAGTACTTGACGGAATAATAAATTTTTAAGAATTGCTTCATAACAGTATTTATTTATTTTACTGCATGATTATATTTTTTATTTTTTTTTATTTAATATAGTTATATAATTGTACAGTGGAGTTATAGAAATTACATAGCGGTACAGAAATTATTTAAACATTGCAATCTCACCAAAGAAGAATGAATATGATTTGAAATGTGTGTTGTATAATACAAAATTTGACAAATCTGCCAACGACCTACGGTATAACCTTATTATGCTAAAAATAAACTTATTTGCTCATAATTTAAAACATAACTTTACCAGATAAAAGAACAATCTTTCGAAATCAATTTATAATTTTTTGTGGAAAAGAGTCAATACGGCTAAAATTTGATTTAAAAATGACATATTTCCGGTTTCATAATTTTCTCAAACTCTTCTTTACACTTTTTCTAATTTCCAAGATTTTAAGTTTATCTATATGGATAGTATGGATACCGTTAAATTACAGTGTGGCATAGTCTAAACTATTCTGTAGTAAAAAGTATGGTTCGTCTCCAATAAACGATTAGCAAACTCCAAGAAACTGTTACTGTTTAAACACATAATATGCTCCTTTATCCTAATTTCAAAGTTCCTCGAAGTTTTACAGATTAAAAAAAACCACAATCTTCTTAGTTATAAACTCCAGATTTTTCAGTTTTATTATCTTTATTTAATAAGTATTTTTTTGTTTGTTTATTGTTTACATAAAATGATGGCAGAATTGTATTTGGTACATTCTTTGTTATAGAATTGGAAATTTGACTGTTTGAAAACATTATTTTCCTCCATTTTTTCCCCTCTTAATCTTTTTGCTCAAACTTATTCTTGTATTTTTTGTTTAGAAAGTTTTAAATTAATTTAAAGTTGAACCCATTATTATTTTTTGCAATTTGTTTATTAATTTTGAATTAAAATGGTGCCACAAAATATGCTTGCTCCGTTTGAAGAAATGAAAGAATTATCGAAATTAAATGAAACGGTCGAGTGTCTTTCATGTTTTGTTTTACGAAATCCTATAATATATCCGTGCGAAATTTTGAGAGTGCGTTTGGTATCTGTTTGGCTAAAGTAGGTTTTTCTACCGGATTCCAATTAGAGACCAAAGTCAACATTTTTCACTTTACGCGATCGCTATTTTCATATCTACGATTTCAGTTGGCATCACAGCAATCAGCATTGTTCATGTTTGTATAAGTGATGACAATTGAAATCGCAGATATGAAAATAGCGATCGCGTAAAGCGAAAAATGTTGACTTTGGTCTCTAATTGGAATCGGGCTGAAAAAAGAGATGGTGTAAAACCTACTTTAACCATTTTTTAAACGACTTCAAAAAGGAGGAGGTTCGCAATTCGACGGTATTTTTTTATATTTGTTACCACAGAACTTTCGACTGGGTGAACCGATATTGATGATTCTTTTTTTATTTAAAAGCTGGTGCTTTCCGTGAGGTTCCATTTTAATTTGGTCCAGTTCCGACAATGGCTCCCATGAGAAAACCATATAAGACTTAAATTTGCATTAAGTATGTGCGCGACAAATGAACGAATAACTCAATATCACGCCAACCGATTTCGATGATTCTTTTTTTATTGTAAAGGATATACTTCAAGGGTAGTTTGATGATAGTTTGGTTAGGTTTTGATTATGGGATCCATGACAAAGTAACGGAACTCTTCAATTCTTAGGAGCAAATTAACGATACTCGGCCGAATCTCTTAATTTGACCCTAACGTCGTTATGGTCATATTATATCTGTCTCATATGAGCAGCACGTTTAGTAGGTCTACCCATATTCAAACAAATTAGTTAGTGTACTTCAGATTCACTAAAAATAAAAAAATAAACAAAAAAATTAACAAAACAAAAAAACGACTTCAAAAAATGCAGTAAAAAGTAAAAAAAATATTTCGTATTCTTCTACAACTTCATAATCAACTTACTTTTTCTACTCATCAGTATGTAGGTACGATTGTTATTTTTGGAGTCGGTGTCAGCAAAGGTACCCGGCCCGGCGTGTTCACTTGACAGCTCCCCTCACGCCGCGGCCCCGCTCTCGCCCCTCGCCTCGTCAAGTCGCTCGTGCGACACAAGCACATCTCACCTATAACTCTGTATGTAGTTACAAACCTACCTTGGCTGACACCGACTCCAAAAATAACAATCGTACCTACATATTGATGAGTAGAAAAAGTAAGTTGATTATGAAGTTGTAGATGAATACGAAATAATTTTTTTACTTTTTAGTGCATTTTTTGAAGTCGTTTTTTTGTTTTGTTAAATTTTTTGTTTATTAAATATATTTTTATCATCACTCTTAATGACCTTTCTGAGGTGGTTCAGAGTTGGTTTCATTCTGAGTTGGCTGGTCACCGTATTTCCCAGCTGTGAGCAGGCACAGGGCGCAGACCTCTGTGATAAGCCGCCAGGAGTCAGGAGCAGAGCACACGATAAGGACGATGCGAGGTGTAATGTGAGGCTATAAATAGAGTAGAGCGGTGTGGCCGCTTTCCGGTCAGCCTCACCGAACCACTTACCCCTACCTCCTTACCCTACCACACTACACACTACACTGTGAACTGCGAATCTTGTTCAACTGAAAACTTCTTTATCACCGTTGTGATTTGAAACTCTATGTAACGAAAAAGTGACAAAAACATACATATATAGGATTTAGCCTGCGAGAAAATGAGATTGAATAATCGATAGCCTCCCCACTCTTGTCTGCTTAAGTTTTATGAAGGTTTCACTTCTATCGCTTGTGAATTGCACACTTTTTCTACCAATAGTCACTACAGTGTGTCTGCTACTGCCGCTTACTGCTATAGTGTTGTTGCGTGGTACTTATTCCTCAGAATGCGAGGTAGGGGAGCGGATAGAACGCCGCTACACAAGATCTTTCAATCACTATTTAATATTTTTGAAGGCTGTTGAATGCGTGACGGGAGCGTTACGAAAAGCGATGCGAACGGTAGTTGAGAGGGAGATATAAGTTAGTGAAGGTAGAAAGAGAGAGTGAGTTACGTTGCGTATATTACTGTAGAGGCAAGAGAGAGTGGTGCGAGCACACATTTTCTTTCTCTCTTTCTCTCATAGCCAATTACGTTTCGTATATCTAAGACACAGTGCAGGCCTATTGTCTGTATCACACTGTAGGAGCAAGAGAGAGCAGTGCGCGCGCACATTTTCATTCTCTCTTTCTCTCATAGCCAATTACGTTTCGTATATCTAAGACACAGTGCAGGCCTATTGTCTGTATCACACTGTAGGAGCAAGAGAGAGCAGTGCGCGCGCACATTTTCATTCTCTCTTCCTGTCATATAGATGGAGCCATAGAAGTTTTACTTCAGTCGTGTGGTCTAAAGCACACTCGTATTTTTATTTTATTATTACCATTTATTGCATAAACAACACCTTTTCCATAGGTCACCACAAGTTGGTGTCTTAGTAGGGTTCTCGGGTTCAAGGGGTTAGGTTTGTCTAGGTCTTGGTGACGGATGTGTTTTGACCTCTCCAGTCGGACTCTCGACCCATCGCCTTGCACCGAGTTGGAGGGATGGATTCATACGTCTGTCACTTATGGACATACTGACCCCCTTCTTCCTACCCACCCCTCATACCTTTTTCCTTCCCAAAATTTCCTCTCCTTCCTTTCCTAAAAAGTCCCTTCACACAGCATCCCCAAAGATGCCGTAGGCTTTGAGAGGATTTGTTTTCCTCAGGGCCTCCTAGGCGGAGCCAATGTAAAAAAATATTTTTCCTAACAAACTAACCATCACGCCGTTTCTCCGCAGGGGTAGGCAGAAAGAACGGACCGCCAAACAACTCGGTCTTGGCACACACTCCTTGCCTCACTCACATTCATACATCGTCTCGTACATTCTCTTCTATTATTCTGACTTTTGACATGGCCCGACTCAAGTATCTGATTCACTTGATCGTGCCATGTCTTCCTCGGTCGTCCCCGACTTCTTATACCATTCACATTCGCGTCGTATATTCTTCTTACACTACTTTCTTCGTTCATTCGCTCTACATGCCCAATCCATCTGAGGGTCCCTTTCTTAATCTTACTCATTAGCCCGTAATGCAGCCTTTTTCCTAATGTTCAATATGGCATTATGAACTCATAAAATGTTGCTCGTTGTGTATACTACTTGTATTGTAACTCGCGTAACTATTTAATTCACGAGTAATGCACCTAAATTTTGATCTGCCTCTCTATTCGTAGTGAAATCTCTGATTATTCATATCTTTCAATTACTAACACATTTTTTAATGATTTATTATAATCTTTGTATAATTGCTTTGGCCTTTTGACATTTCGTCGCCCCAAAATATTCTTTATCTGTGATAAACCGTGCAGTTTAAAAATATCTGTGGTTTACGATAAATCATAAATAAAATATTATTTACAAAGGAAATGGACTTCCTTAGCATGCCGTCATCCTGCGGTCATCCTCAAATTTGACCCATTTTATAAACCAGTTGAAGTAAAGAATAACAACCGTGGTTATTTTTATTTTAATAATAAATATTCACTCCCCCAACTGCAGTAAGTCTTCAAAATAATCTTTGATGAAGATCATTTGGTGTTTAATACTATGTAGGTACCAAACTTCGATAAAACACATCTGCCCTGATGATGGACACCGTAAAGCTGTCCGAAAAGTTATTGGCTCGCTTATGCAACTCTGCAATGCCGTTGGCGCTAATAAACTGTCAAAAGAAGCAAAGCTAGCAGTCACAATGGAGTTCTGGTACCTACTCTGATGTATGGCAGTGAGGCATGGAACTGGCAAAGGAAGGATAAAAGTAAACTGAATGCTGTTGAAATGAGAAACCTGAGGCGAATGTGAAGTAAAACCATGTATGATCGTGTGAGAAATGTGGATATCCGCACAGAATGTAAGGCTGATGTAAGCATAATGAGGAAGATTAAGAAAGGGACCCTCAGATGATTTGGGCATGTAGAGCGAATGAAAGAAGAAAATAGTGAAGAAGAATATATGACGCAAATGTGAATGGAAGAAGAAGTCGGGGACGCCCGAGGAAGACACGGCACGATCAAGTGAATCAGATACTTCGAGTCGGGCCATGTCAAAAGTCAGAATAATAGAAGAGTATATATGAGACGATGTATGAATGTGAGTGAGGCAAAGACTGTGTGCCAAGACCCAGTTGTTTGGCGGTCCGTCCTCTCTGCCTTCCCCTGCGGGGAAACGGCGTGATGGTTAGTTAGTTATGCAACTCTAATAATATATAAAATACTCTAACTCTAATATGTGTATACAACTGTTTGTTTCCCAAATAAAGTGTGATGACCGTGGCCGGTATCAACATTACTTTCTGGACTCCTTTGTATGGATCCAGATTCCTCTATATTGTGCTCTCAGTTCAGGGAGATTGAACAATAAATACTCGTAGGTAGACTTAGCGAGTTTATTCCGAGATATGGTACAGGTAGTGCTTCTTACGAAGCGATAATCCAAAGAGGACGGTAGACAGCAATCACACCCTTTTATACGTTCCTCATGCTGTCTCACTCATACACGCATGTCTCTTTCATACCGCAAGACATACGTTCACCACATCCCTCCACACTTAAATCCGAAGACAGTTACACAACATGAACTAATAATTATTTAAAATACATAAAATATTCCAATATTTACAATGTAAGTAATTCATGTTGAGTCGAGAGCTGAGTGCTGCCTTCATTGACTCATCTGTGTGTTCGTGGTCGTAGTCGGTCCTTCCAATTTCCCGACGTTGACGCCACTGGATCACTGGGGCTGGAATGAGAAGGAGAAAAACCCATTAGACTGTCATCCAGGCCAAAGCTGGAGACATCGTATTCATCATACGACAGTCTCTTCGTCTCAGACGCGACATAAGGATTGCTGTGTTTCTTTTCCCATGACACACATAATTTAGACAACTGATCAAAATGCCTTTTCCAAAACATAATTTTACCATTTAAATTTACCTCAATTATATAAAGTTTTTTTCCTAATTGTTTATACACTTTCCCTGGTACCCATTTATCATTGTTTTGGTCTCTGAAATCTCTAACCATTACCTTTTGATTAATCGAAAAACCCACCGATTCTTTATTATTTCTTTTATAATAATATTTTTGATTTTCCTGAGATTTAGACATTTAAAAAAAAAAATTTTTAACGCAAACACTATAGCTGTTGCTTCTAAATCCAAAATTGAATATTTCTTTTCTGCTTCAGTTAATTTTCGAGAAACAAAAGAAATCGGTCTCTGTAAATTATTATCATAACAATGTAAAAGCGTCGCTCCTAACCCTTTTGTTGAGGCATCTGTAACAATCTTCAATGTTACATCCGGATCATAATGAGCTAGCACTCTATCATCACATAAAATTGACTTAATTTTATTAAAAGCTTCCAAGCAATCTTGATTAAACTCAAAATGTGTATTTTTCCTCAATAAATTATGTAACGGATCTAGAAGTACAGACATGTTAGGTACAAATGACCTGTAAAAGTTCACTAACCCCAAAAAACTTCGTAATTCCGTAATGTCTGTAGGTTGCGATACCTTACTAATCGCGATAGTTTTGTCTTTCAATGGTTTAATTCCTTCCTTTGAAACTTCAAACCCTAGAAAAGTTACTGATGACGCCTTAAAAATACACTTGTGAATATTTACACTAAATCCACAATCTTTTAATCTATTTAACACTGCTGTTAAATTCTCATTATGTTCTTCTTCCGAATCTCCTGTTACCACAATATCATCTAAAAATACCGCTGTTTTTTTTCAAACCTTGCAAGCATGAAGCTATCGTTTTACAAAAAATAGCTGGTGCGCTATTAATCCCAAACACTAATCTCGTGAATTTAAACAATCCTAAATGAGTAGATATAGTTGTGAAATCCTGACTTTCCTCATCTAGTTCTAATTGTAGGTACGCTTGCCTCAAGTCAATCTTGGAAAAAATTATTCCACCCGCCATTTGAGAAAATAACCATTCTATCCGTGGCATCGGATATTTATCTACCACTAGCTGTGGATTTATTGTTGCCTTATAATCACCGCAAATCCTTATTTCGCCGTTAGTTTTTACTATGGGAACGATTGGAGACGCAAACTTACTATAGTTTACCGGAACTAAAATACCTTCCGATTGTAACCGGCCCAATTCCGCTTCAACCTTTGCTTTTAAGGCAAACGGTATATTTCTCGGATTGCAGAATTTCGGTTCCGCATTCTCTTTTAATTTCAAATGCACTTTATATTTATTGAATTTACCCAGTTTCTCCGAAAAAACCTCCGGGAATTTCCGAATTAAATTATCAATTACACTAGTATTATTCTCAACCATATTGTGAGAAACATTTTCACTTCCCTCCTGGGATAAAGTAGATTGTAAGCCCGTAAATCCAATATTAAACTTTTTAATGAAATCACGCCCTAGAACCGTAATTGTTCCCTGTTTTACTACGCAAAATTCTAACATTTCCCTATAACCGTTAAAATCAACTGTTAATAAGATACAACCCAATAAATTTAACTTACAGTTAGCGTAACCCATTAAGGTTAAATCCTTTGGTTTTAACATCAAATGTTTGAAATGTTTAACATAATCTTCGTCCGTTAAAATCGAAATTGCCGCCCCTGTGTCCAATAAACCGTTTAGTTCCACATTATTCACTAAAACTTTGCACAATATTGGTTCACAATATACTGCGTTTATCCGCAACATGTTTTTATGTTCCTGCGTATTTACGAACACTGAAGAAATGTTATTATATTTTAAACCGCGACATATCTTCCCAATATGCCCTTTTACTCTGCATTTATAACAAAACACGTCTTTAAATTTACAGTTTACTGAATCGTGATAATTCCCGCAATGTTTACACTTTGTTCGGTCCGCTGACCTCGCTCTGTACGATGTAACATTCTTGTCCGAAGTTCTAAAAAAATGTTTACCTACCGAATTTTGTTTTTGTGACAAATTGTTCGATGTATTTTTAAATTTATTTACTAAATCAACACTTTCCGTTTTAATTTGCTTATTCATTACCTCGAATGAATCCATAGCAATAGCACATTCTATAACCTTTTTTAATGAAAAGTTTTCAGCCTCTACAAATAATTTCTCCTTAATACGCCCCACTCGAAGACCGGTGACAAAAACATCTTTTAAATTATATTCAAGTCTGTCCTCGAATTTGCAAAATCTAACGAGATTTCTTAACCGTGCTATATAATCATTAACCGATTCTGAACTTTTTTGTTTCGTAGCAAAAAAAATTTCGCGCTCTTTGAAAACATTTCGTTTGATACCTACATGATTCTCTAGTAATAACAATAAATTTTCGACCGTAATATCTGTAATTTTTTTAGGAAAACACAAATCAATCAATAAATCTATTGTCTCTGTGTGTAAATGAGATATTAAAACCGCTCTCTTTTTTTCTACCGAATTTAACTTGTCATCATTGACGAGGATGAACTGTTCGTATTGCAACACGAACGTCTCCAGTTTGTCCCTCAAATGACAAAACCTGGGCAGTTCTCCCCCTTCCATCTTCACACAGATACAATCAATAAAAGCAGAAAATTTTACAAACAGCACTCAACTCACGACTCTGTTGACTTGATGCTGCTGCTCCGATCTCGCCCTTCCGCGGACCGTCTCCTGGCTCCTGAACCCTGGTCGTCCTTCAAATGCCCGGCACGCCTTCCGTGAGGTCTGCACCTGGTCTCTGGTCTTCTCCTGAAGACCCGGACTTCTCCATCCACGCCTTACGTGTATGCTCCTGATTCTCGGCACTGAATAACCAAACCAGCGCCTTGCTGTTCCTCGGATGCCAATATCTGCTGCTCTTGCCTGTTGCCCCTGTAGCCTCAATCTCGGATTCCTATTTCGACTGCCAAATGTGACAATTTGGCTGCCCGTGGTTCTTTTCAAACCGCGCCAAATGTGATATGATTTGACTGCTTCTCGTTCCTTTTCAGCTGCGCCAAATGTGATTTTGGCTGCTTCTCGTTCCTTTATCGGCTGCGCCAAATGTGATGACCGTGGCCGGTATCAACATTACTTTCTGGACTCCTTTGTATGGATCCAGATTCCTCTATATTGTGCTCTCAGTTCAGGGAGATTGAACAATAAATACTCGTAGGTAGACTTAGCGAGTTTATTCCGAGATATGGTACAGGTAGTGCTTCTTACGAAGCGATAATCCAAAGAGGACGGTAGACAGCAATCACACCCTTTTATACGTTCCTCATGCTGTCTCACTCATACACGCATGTCTCTTTCATACCGCAAGACATACGTTCACCACATAAAGTGAAATAAAAATTAGGCGAACCACCCTATGAAAATAATTTTGGTAAATATTCCTCAAGCCCTTGGACTTTTGGAAATACACGACCGACGTTTAACTTAATTACTTCAAGAAACAACTAATTGCGTTTGGATACATAGTAAAAGATGCATTAAAATTCAAAATTTCCCGAATGAAAGGATCCCTTTACCGCCTTTTTGTATGGATTTGACATTTGCCAAGCTTCGTTTCAATCTAAATACACATCATCATCATCATTATTGGCTCTACAACCCCTGGTGGGTCTTGGCCTCCTCAAGAGTCTTCCTCCACTCATCTCGGTTTTGAGCCAGCTCTCTCCAGTTTTGAAGCTCCAAGATAGATATGTCTTTGAGGACGTTGTCGCTCCATCTTAGTCTTGGTCTTCCCAGGCTCCTTCGCCCTATCGGTCTTGAGTTCAGCAGGGACTTTGGTGCTTGATGCTCGGTCATTCTCTCCACATGACCCAGCCACCGAAGTCTTCCCAATTTTATAAATTTTGCAACGTTTAGCTCCTTAAACAAAGTATAAAGCTCATTATTATAACGTCTGCGCCAAATCCATTTTCTAGAACCGGTCCGAAGATGCGCCTCAAAATTTTTCTTTCAAAAACGTCCAGTGCTCGCTCATTTCTCTTAGTTAGTACCCAAGTCTCAGCTGCGTACGTAAGTACTGGTCTGATAAGTGTTTTGTACACTAATATCTTCGTGTTTCTGGACAGCAGTCTGGACTTTAATAGGTTTTGTAAGCGGAAATAACAGCGATTTGCGTTCACAAGAATGACTTAATTTACCTAGACTAAAAAACTAATAAACTCTTTTGTTCCCGTAAATAGTTGTTTCTTGTACTTCTTCTCTAGTTTATTTTTTATTTTTTATTTAAGCGACTATATAAAATAATTCTATAAGTAAACAAGATATAATGGTTATATTAGGTAAAGATATTGTATTTCTTAGTCCTTCTCAATAGGAGTTCCTTTGCCGAGGCGGACAAAAATTGTTTAATTATAATTTATTTGTCTTCTATGTCGTTTTTAGTGTCTTCATTAGTGTTTTCGTTGACCTCTTTCAGCCATGTTTTTATTCTTGATTTGTACTAATTAAAATTATTATTGAGTTCAGTTGCAAAATAAGTTTCTTTGTCCGAATGTGTTTTAAAACTTGGAATGTTTTTTTATGTCATTTTTATTCGATCTAGTGTGATTAGGGTTGCCATAAGGAATTCCATCCGGAATTTTCCGGACAAGTCCGGAAATATAGGTCTTTGTCCGGAATTCGGGGGGAATTCTAAACAGACCAGAATTTCTACAATTAAGCGGAGATTGATATAAAAATGAAATAAACCAATATTACAGATCAAAGTAAAAACATCACTTCTAATATTTAATGCTCCCAGAAATATTATTCAACACTTCCGAATCTTTAATAATAGTTTTGTAGAACATTTCGCAAGTCATTTTTTTTTAATTATACTGTGTTAAGAGAATCGACTCTCTACAGAAAGTCCCCCCCCCCCCCGAAGTGGGTTTTGACATGCCACGATGTATAACGACATTCATATTATATTTACAAGAAAGTCCGGAATTTTCTCCGGGATTTTGATTTTTTGATCTGGGAACCCTATGTGTGATAGATACGCGGTCTAGTAGTAGAGGATTCAGTATTTTTGAATTAAAAAAAATTGACAGATTCATCAAATATGTGAAGTTAATTTTCTTGTTCTGTGTAAGTTCTATTCAAGATCTGTTATTATATCATTATAAGCCAGCTGCTCAATAAAACTGAAATAATCACAGACATTGAATAGAACGTACACAGAACGTGAAAATTAACGTCAAATATTTGATGAATCTGTCAATTTTTTTGAAGCAATTCCACCTAAATGTCCATGTTTCCACAACGTGAAGAAATATGGGGAAAATCAATGCCCGGACGAGTCTCATTTTGGTGGTCTTCTCATCTTGTTTCTTGTAGTAATTGTTGAAATGAAGTGTAATTTCCATAATATGAAGCACTTGTCCGCAGCATCCTAGAATACAGCTCCATTACTTGGGCCCCCTCTGAACAAACCTATATCCTAGAAATAGAAAGAGTACAAAAAAGCTTTATGCGTTACCTGTATATGAGGGAATATACATACTACCCATTGTTGTATCCATCGTTGTTCTTAACAGGAATGCTCGATCTTAATACCTTAGAAACCCGCCGAAAAATATTTTTGGGTAAACATTTTGTTAAGCTGATCTCCGGTACTGTACTGAATCCACTTATATGTTGAAGGAGATTAACCATGTCCCTAACGCGTATACTCGTGGGAGATCCCACGCACTTTTTTATGCTCCGAAAGCGAAAACTTCTTCCTTTCAGAATGTGCCATTAAACAGAGCAATTCAACTGCTTAACGATTCTGCATTGAGCATCGACATCAATATTACCTATAGAGAGTTCAGTAACTATCTTTTCACATACATCACAACATAGTGAAACTGCTCCCATGGACTTTTTTCTTCTTTTAAATTTTGTAATCTTTTTCCTAATAATTTGATGTATAACTGTTTTATGGAGAACCTGAAAAAATAAACAAATAAATAACCTGTGCTTTAAAGTGCAGGAGTTGGTAGAATAATTAATGTAATTTTAATCAAGTGAACATTTGGTGAGTTATCCTGTAACAAGTAAGCGCCGTTGCATAAAGAGTTCCTTGACATTGATCGTTCCGTCTCACATTGCATACCTGCTTGTGCAATGTGCAATGTGCGCTATGCACATCCACGTGCTGCACCAGGTAGGTACACACCAGGTTAACCCGTACTATACTATAATGCAGCGTTTCCCAATTTTTTTTCGCCCCGGAACCCTTATCGATCATACTTTTCTAGGCGGAACCCTATTTTTATAAGAAAAAGATAAACTTGTAGTTTGAATACTTTCATGTTTACCTTGAAAAGAAAGATCAATAGTATTATATAAAACTTACGTTAATGTGAAGATTGATATCTTTTTACATTTTTTGTTAAAATAGCATTGAAATCAGGCTTTATGTCAGACAGCTGAATACGAAGATCTGGAGCTGCCTGTCTCTGTATTTGTTTTTTATGTAAGCGTAAGCCGAAAAACCAGTTTCACACCGGTAAGTGATCACAAACGGTAACAAAACTGTGATAGCCTTCTCGACGACTTCTGGATATTCGTTTTTAAGTCCAATTCAAAACTCATCCAGATTACTTTTTTCTGAATTAAAATTTTGCTGTAAGGAAGAAGAACATTTGATATCTATCTAAGTCTCGTACTCTGTTGCTGAAAGAATTGACGGTTTCCTTTGAACTAGGAATGATTTCTGTACCTAGTCAATGTCCTGCAGGTTTTTTTCAGGAAAATACTTTTCCAGTTATTTGTTGAGGGCCATCAAATGCTCTTAAATGCATTTTTCAATATCTGAGGTTACTAACAACTCATTTTTTTCCAGAAACTCGTTGAAAAGAGAAAGAACATTGGTGCTGTTTCTGTTCCAGAAGACAAGTTTCTTTCTAAGAGAAGAAATTTTGTCGTTTACGGTAAAAGTATTTGTGTTTCTTCCTTGCAATGATCTTTGCAGCAATCCGGATGGAACGCGGAACCCTTGTGATGCTTCTACGGAACCCCAGGGTTCCGCGGAACACCTTTTGGGAAACGCTGCTATAATGTAATTGTAATGCATCATTTTTATTTTTATTGCGTCTCGTATCGAGTGGTCTGTCACATGCAATTTTTTGAAGTGAAACTTCTTTGGCATCGTTGTGATTAGAAACTCGATGAAACGAAAAATATCGACACTAAAAAGAGACAAACACACACATCTATAGGATTCAGTCTGCGAGAGAATTAGATAGAATAATCGGTCTCCTCTTTATACGGTGCTGTGTAGCCTATCGGTCTCCTCTTTGTACGGTGCTTCGTAGCCTCCCCATTCTTGTCTACTTTTCTGAAGGTTTCACTTCTTTCATGGTAGGTGCACACCATGAACTGCACATTTGTATTTTTAAGTGAAAACTTTTTTTAACACCGTTGTGATTTCAAACCTGATGAATCGAAAAATAGCGACACTAAAAAGAGACAAACACATTCATCTATAGGATTTAGCCTGCGAGAGATTGAGATAGTATAATCGTTCTCATCTTTTTTTTTACATGAGCTCCATACAGGAGGACCTGAGGAAAAATTTTTTTTTTTTTTTTTACATGTGCTCCACACAGGAGGCCCTGAGGAAAAAAATTTCCCTCAGGGCCTATGTCATCTTTGGGGATGCTGTGTGGAGGGTTTTTTTTAAGGAAAGGAAGGAGAGGAGAGTTCTGGGAAGGAAAAGGGTTTAAGGGGTGGGTAGGAATCTGGGGTTCAGTGTGTCTTAGTCATCCGCCTCCAAGACCTAGACAAACCTCACCCCATGAACCCGGGCACCCCTGCTAAATCACCAAACGTAGCGAACCACTTGGGGTGGCCTATAGCAGAGGTGTTGGTTATCAAATATGGTTTCCCGGGGCGGCGGTACCCATTCCCGCCTCCCAAATTGATCTTTGAGCGGTTCTTCGTAGCCTGTCGGTCTCCTCTTTTTACGGTGCTTCGTAGCCTCCCCACTCTTGTGTACTTTAGTTTTACTGATGGTTTCACTTCTACCGCGTGTGAATTGCACACTCTTTTTTTTTTCGTTCTTAGCTTTTGCGCCCGAGCCAGTAAATAAGTTTTTCTATATTTCACGAAAAATACTTTATTTATAAATTTAAAATTAGCATGTTTATCTTTGCGCACAGGCGTGAACCATCTTGTGTTTCCATACCGCAAATGCGGTCTCGCTTCGCCTAGCAGTAGTACCTAAGTCTAAGTACCTACCTTTTTGTGTTTTATTTTCATCGGAGCCCATGCCCATAAGTATTACGACATTGAACAAAAGTAAGTACTTCATTATGATGCCTTTCAATTTATAAATGCCTACAGTTTAAAGTTTTTAAATTCTGAAACCTGAATGAAAGTGGAAGATGATGAAGGTGTACTTTTGAATGTAAAAATAATGCTGTAAAGTCATTTTAATTTTTTTATATGAATACCGCACAAGAGTCCCAACTGCTCTCGTCTGGAGCCAGTGAGACTATGGCATCCCCAATTGGGTTAGCTGAACACGAAGCTTCTCATGGGTAAGTTCTGCCAGAGGTTCGCTTGAAGTAGTGCGGTAGGCACCGGGAAGCAACTTGCTCTCTAGCACTAAAATATGACCGTTTGTCGGTCATTACAGCTTTCACAGACTCCAGATACTAATATCTACAGCCTGTATGTCGGACGAATATCTACAGCTCATATGTTGAACTAATATCAACGAACTTCAGAGTGTTGACTAATATCTACAGAGCTAAGGTCGGACGAATATCTATGATGGTCCCAGTGTTGACTAATATCTACAGAGCGTAGGTTGAACTAATATCTACAGAGCGTGGGTTGGACTAATCAGCTAAATGTGTCCAATAGTCCGATATTATGGATTTTTACATACATACTTACATAAATTAAGTTTTTTTATCTACATACGCAATATTACGTTATTCCAATATGCTATACATAATTGCAAATCCAACCTCCGCCAGTGCTGTAGATATTCGTCAACACGTTGGTTCTCATAGATATTAGTCAGCAGTTTGAGCTGTAGATATTCGTCAACACTTTGGTTCCCATAGATATTAGTCAACAGTTTGAGCTGTAGATATTCGTCAACACTTTGGTTCTCATAGATATTAGTTCGATTTTTTCAGTGTTTGGAATTCCTGTAGATATTAGTAGACACCTCCCTTTCACATCCCTTCCAGGGATCACATCTGTAAGCCTGAGCGGTAGGATTAAAATTAATAGCATCCCTCGCCCTAATTAGTAAACGATGAAGCAATGCGAGAATGAGAAAGTATTCGAGCTCGAAAAACTAAACAATATAGGCTCGGAAATAAACGCTTCATAACAATCAGATGGTTTATTACAATAGTAAACAAATCGTCTATTTCTAAACCTGAACCTGAATTATTTCGAGCGTATCATTATTGCCTTCGTTGGGATTTGAACACGCAGCCAAAGGGCTTACCGGAGGTCGTCTAATCGCCTGTAACCTGCTAACAAATCGTTTCGCTTTATCGAAACTGACTGCCGACTACCTGCTGCAGAACAATGATCATTATCCCCACGCTTCATTAGCTTCACCTGCCTCTCCGAGTGACCTCTGCTCCGTGCCAAAAGATACGACCTCTGCTAGTCGCAATCAATATTTCCAAAATATCAATTAATGATACACCGCTTGAGGCCTGTCTGAATGTTGAACCGTCTCGCGTCCAACACAACCAGAAACTGATGACTGATGACCGGTGACTGTTGAGTGGGCCCGATGACAATCCGCCTCTTCATCTCGGACGTCAGCTTATTATGTCTCTATTATTAGAAACACCCGCATAATACGGCCGAGTAATGACATCTGTAAACATCAATGGCCACTTGACAACAGTCAGCAGCCATACATACGCACACACAGCCAATAACACATACATACACGCTGCATATTGTACTGTGCATCAGTGTTTCCCAAAGTCTACTTAAATTCGGGGAAGCACTTGTTTATTTATGTTTTTATTTTAGGTTCTCCGTACACCAAATTATACGGAGAAGATTACAAAATTTAAAAGAAGAAGAAAAAAGTCCGTGGGGGCAGTTTGGCAGTTGACGTATGTCAAAAGATAGTTACTGAACTCTCTATAGGTAACATTGAAGATGTCGATGCTCAATGCAGAATCGTTAAGCAGTTGAATTGCTCTGTTTAATGGCGCATTCTGAAAGGAAGAAGTGCTCGCTTTCGGAGCATAAAAAAGTGCGTGGGATCTCCCACGAGTATATTAAGGACATATAGGTTAATCTCCTATAACGTAGGTGGATTCAGTATTTCAGATTCAGACCGGAGATCAGTTTAAAAAAATGTTTCTCCAAAAATATCTTTCGGCGGGCTTTTAAGAGGGCATTACCAGAGAAAGCCGGAAATACGTCATTTTCAAAAAAGTTTTTAGACGTATTGACTCTTTTCCACAAAAAATTATAAATGGATTTCGAAAGATTGTTCTTTTATCTAGCATAGTTATGTAATAAATTTTTAGAATTTTTTGTAATTTTTCGTATAATGAGGTTATTCCATAGGTCGTTGGCAGATTTGTTAAATTTTCAAAAAAGTTTTTGTATTATACCACACCCATTTCAAATAATGTAATCATGCAGTAAAATAAATCAATACATTATCTAGCAAAGTTATGTATTAGAATTTTAATTTTAGTTTCAATAAAATCATTAAAAAATATGTACGTACATGTGTTTCTTGACGAAAATTGGTCCATTTGTGTATTTATTTGCGCACTTACAAACTAATATATTTCAGATTTTTTTAACATTCTTATTAAATTTAGACATTATTGAAAAATGATAAATACTTATAATCAAAAAATAACTACAAAAAGTACACTATTTTAATAGTTTTATCATCACGCCTTTCAGCATTTTTGGATGAAGGTATAAATTAAAGCTAATTTGGATTGAAATAAATTCGATATTGAGTTATAATTTAAAAAAGCTGGTACGGAGAAAAATCAATCTTTCTCATTGTAACCGCCCTGCACGATCGGAAGAACAACTTTCGACGAAATGTGGATTTTCGTCCGCTGGCTGGTTAAACGCTCTTAAGGTAACCTCAAATTTGGACTTCTAAAACCTCTGATTTTAATAAAGGAATCACTGGTTAAAAAGTAAGTTAAGTTCGTCTGTATATTTGAATTTATATTGAATCAAAATTAAAAATGTCGTTATAAAGCTTTACGTATTTTAGTTATTATTATTGAGACATCTGTTTCGGCATTTAGGTTATTAAAAAAACTCTGGTCATGATACAATGAGACTACTATTACTACCCACCCCTATTTTTATTTATTTGATTTTCAAAGTAGTGATTTATTACGCATAAAATTAATTGTGTGACACATTTACGGTTCAAAAGGTATGAAAGGGAGCGATAAGGCAAATATTATAATATTTAATCAATAAAGGCAGTATTAGCGACACTCAATCTAAAATCTGAAAAGGAAAAATCGGAAAAAGATAGGTCACATCCAGAAATCGAACCCAGGACCTTGGCCTTGCCGAGGCGGAGCTCTGTCTCTCTATAACTATATCATACTTTGACTAAGAACTACCAACATTATCTTCATTTTCTTAACGCATAATTTTATCGGCTGCTATCTTTATGTATGATTGCAAGATTCAACTCGAACTAAATTCTAACTAGATAGTGTCTTGGATAAATTTATCCGTTTTTATTTTTAACTTGATAAAAGTAAAACCTCAAATTGTAATAAAAAATTGTAAAACCTTAAATTGTAAAAATCTGAAACAGAAAAAGATCCTTTCTGATCTTTTTTGATATTTCTGTATCAGATTTTCGATTGAATTTTATTTGTTATAAAATACATTCAGTATAAGGAAGCTTTGACTGTCAAACTAGAAAGGTCTACCATTGTAGGATAGTCAAATTGACATATTCATATTAGGTTAGTAGGTACATTATCATTCATAAAGTATTAAGTAAAGTTAAACTTCACAATTTGCATTTACATAATTATACAGTGGAGTAATAGGTTCTGGAATCAATTAATTAACAAGAAAAAGTGTATTCGAAGTGATTAATCACGAAAAACAGTAAGTAAAAGAAAAATAAAAAGAAAAGAAAAAATTTGGAAACAAAAGAAATATATAAGGTGCTCGTAATACATAATTATCAAATAACATTTTTTAATAATATTTCTGACTCTGTCCTGCCTAAATCTAGTTATTTTTTTCATTTTATTATTGTTTTTACCGAAGGATGACACTTCACACAGTTTTAGTTGTGAAGGGATTTTGTTATATAATTTCGGTTCCAAGTATGAGAATATCATTTGATAAGCTGCTGTGTTGCTTGTTGGAATAGAAAGGTCATTTCTGCCCTTACTTCTGGTTTGATGTTTGTGTTCGACTTTTTTCATTTATATTTATTTTTATGAGCATAAATTATTATCTTTTTAATGTGTAATGTAGAGTAATTAAGTATTTAATATGGAAAGAATACGATAGATGGCGGTAAGCATGTAGCTTGCACCATAGCTCGCCAGATGGCATTGGCGTACAAGAAGCAGTATCAGAGATATACTTTACGAGCTCCCGTGGCAAGGCTCCAGAGATTTACCTACCCCCGAATAGTAAACAGTCGTAGCTATCCAGCTAGGTTATTCAAGTAATAAACACATTTATATTAAAACGAACCGTTATTAATAATTACTATCTGTCGAGGAAAGGGCAGATATAACATAATGTAACACTGTTGAACGTTAATAATGAATAATAATTATTCGAATGTCATTAATATTGTCTTCATTAATTAAGTATTACAATTTGAGGTTTTTCTCATAAAGTTAAAAATAAATTAATAATGTTTGTGAATCTCTGCTCTACCCTGTACTAGTACTGTACAGTCCGTAGTATAGAATGTACACTGTACACATTGGCTGTTTATAGATAGTCATGCCTGACCAATATTAGGAAACCTAAAATGATTTGAACCTTAAAACAAATAATCTTATGACGTCGTTGTTTTCATCTTTAGCTTTTTAGATATATTATTATTATTCAGTGCCGGCAACCCGGGCGTTTATTTATTATTAGTAATATACAACATGATTTTTTTTTCCTTACCCTCCTCACTAGACTAAAGTCTGTTCTGAGGCTGGTAACTAACAATTTCTAATTACATAAAAACAAGTAAGTGGTAAAAAAAAAGAAAAAAAAGAAACATATATATTATAGTAAAAATAATAATAATAAAATAAGAGGAAAATCAGAATTTAAAAACAGAGTAGAAAATAGAAAATATATAATATTAGATATTAAGAATATTACTTATCTCTTTTCTTTCCTTGACATTCAACCAGTTTAAAAATCTTTTGAAAACCCAGTTCAAATTATTAGATGCGACGTAGGTCTTTGTTTGGGCTACAAACTTATTGAATATATATGGTGCCAAGTAAGATTCATGTTTTTTTGCAAAATTTGATTTGATATATGGTACTTGTAATTGATTGTGTGTGTTTGCTCTTGTGTATTGCGAGTGAGTTATGAAGTGTGGTGGTATTTTTATGCAGTTTTTGTAGATGATCTTCTTTATGAATAGTTTATTTATGTCTAATAGGTTATTGTTGATCATTATCTGTTCTGTCGGATGTTGATAAGGCTTTCTAAACATAATTCTGATTATTGTTTTATGATTAATTTTAAGTGATTTGAGGTGAGTCTCTGCTGCTGCTCCCCATACAGAAAAACCATACATTAGAATACTTTGACAGAGTGCATAATATATATTTTTTAGCTGAGGTAGTGACATAATGTTTCGAATTGTTTTGAAGATGTAAGAGAGTTTCCGTATTTTTTTTGTAATTAGGTTAATTTGGAGATCCCATTTTAAGTTATTGTCAACAGTTAAACCGAGATATTTAATATTTTGCGCATAATCAATTTTGTCACAAACACAGCGTGAGTTAGTTAATGAGGTAACTGTGCAGGGGTGAAGATGTAGTTGTGGGCGACTATCTGGCTGACCAGCTAATGTTTTACTGAAAGTTAAGTATTTTGTTTTAGAAATATTTAGTGTCAGTAGATTATTTATTAGCCATTTATTTACTTCAGTCATCCCTGCTTCCGTGTTTTTGAAGACGTTTTCCCATGATTGGGCTTTGAATAAAATTACAGTGTCATCTGCATAACTGATAAATTTGTACTCTATGTTCCCTAGGCTTATCTCAGTTAGACTGTTAATGTAGATGAGAAACAGTATGGGACCTAAGACGCTGCCTTGGGGTACTCCATACCTGTTGCCTACTTTGTCACTTTCTTGATTATTGATTTTTACAATTTGTTGTCTATTTTCAATGTAGCTGATGAACCATTTTATAGGTATTCCTGTTTTAATAATAATATTAATCCGGGCTACATACAGGGGTTGTGCAATGCAAAGTAATAAATATTTCCATAACATACAATAAAATTAAATAAAATAAAAAATCGGGAGATAAACATTGTACAAAGAATAAAAGAAACAATTATTATAAGCAATAATTATCAGCCTGAAACACTCATCCACATTGAAAAATCTTCCGAGAAAAGATACATGACGCCAACGGGCCTAAATAAAGTTGGTTGTTTTCAGGTGGAAAAAATATAATAAGCAGTAATTGTTGAATGAAACTCTAGTATATATTGAATCATTTGGCGGGTACAAGATAAGCCGCCATAGCTCAATTGGGAGAGCAGCTGACCGGCAATCAGAAGGACACAGGTTCATGTCCCGTTGGCGTCATGTATCTTTTCTCGGAAGATTTTTCAATGTGGATGAGTGTTTCAGGCTGATAATTATTGCTTATAATAATTGTTACCCTTCGTGCTATGCATAAAAAATCTTGCCTTAAACGTTAGTTTAACAATTAAAAATAATAATAAAAGAAACGATGAAGTATAGGTTGGTACAATTAGTGGAAACCCGGTCGCCGAGAAATTTCAACAATAGGTATTTTACCAAACTGTGGCTGTCACTTTCGCTGTTTCATTTCGCTCTTACTCCAGCGAAAGGGACAGCTGCACTTTGGGCTGATAATATCTAAAAGAAAATAATCATCAAAATCGAGGTTTTGTATTCCTCATTATTCTCCACCGAAACTAAAAATACTCTATGACTGCACGTTTTAAAGCTTTTGACTTTAACGTGAACATTCCCAGCTAAAAAAGAACTATCCTGATTTATTTTTTGTTTTTTTTTTTTACATGAGCTCCACACAGGAGGCCCTGAGGAAAATAATTTTCCTCAGGGCATATGCCATCTTTGGGGATGCTGTGTGGAGGGTTTTTTTGAGGAAAGGAAGGAGTGGAGAGTTCTGGGAAGGAAAAGGGTTTAAAGGGTGGGTAGGAATCTGGGTTTCAGTATGTCCTGGTCATCTGCCTCCAAGACAAACCTCACCCCGTGAACCCGGGCACCCCTGCAAAATCACCAAACGCAGCGAACCACTTGGGGTGACCTAGAATCAAAATGTGGTAACTCCACTCTTATCTACTTTAGTTTTCTGAAGGTTTCACTTCTGCCACGTGTGAATTGCACATTCTGATTTTTTTACTACCCAGCACTACACGTGTTTCAAACTATCAAACCCTGTCTGTTTGTTGTCTACTTATAGTTAATATTCATCAATGAATTATCAATATATTATTATCGTACAATCAACAGCTGTAACCTAATTGAATTGCACTGTTAACCAGAGTCAAGGGTTAAGTGGAGAGAGATCACAAGTCAATCAACTTAATATCGTGACAGCCAATGTAGTTGTATAGCGATCATATTTGTACTGGTAGTTCGTAGGACTGGTAGGGTCAGAGATCAACACATGTAGCAGACGAGGAACAATCAAACACAATACACCCATTCATTTGCAAAATTACTACAATTATTCCTTTTTAATATCACTTCAGAATAATGAATTGTCTATAAACATTATATAATGCAAAACGCCCCGCATGTATTGGCCCAATAACATTATTTTTGACATTTTCTCATCGAAGGTACTGTTTGTAAACTTCGATGGTTCTTTTTAAAAATAACAGAGGGCGCCACCTCCATTTAGAACAAACTAAGCTGCACAAGGTGTGGTACACCCGATCAAAAGGAGAAGATGGGGAGATATGTAAATACTAATGTAGAGAGAGCGCGCTGATATTAAAAAACGATAATATTTCAGCTAAAATTGTGAAAATATTTAAGGGAACGTCAACGTACCCATACTACGTGACAGGTTTAGGGGGAGGGTCTTCAAAATATCACGCTTGGTACAAATGAGCGGCGGCGGGCTTAGGTTTTTGGTCACCGCGGGGGGGGAGGGGAGGTTAAAAATTGCAAAAAGTTGGTCACGTAGTATGGGTACGTTCCCTAATGGAACTCGACTAATTTAAAAAAGAGCAAAAATCTCGTGGGAAATGTCTAAAATAGTATTTTTAAGAGCGTTTAACCAGCCAGCGGACGAAAATCCGCATTTCGTCGAAAGTTGTTCTTACGATCGTGCTGGGCGGTTACAACGAGAAAGATTAATTATTCTCCGTACCAGCTTTTTAAAATTATAACTCAATATCGAATTTATTTCAATTCAAATTAGCTTTAATTTATACCTTCATGCAAAAATGCTGAAAGGCGTGATGATAAAACTATTAAAATAATGTACTTTTTGTAGTTATTTTTTGATTATAAGTATTTATCATTTTTCAATAATGTCTAAATTTAATAAGAATGTTAAAAAAATCTGAAATATATTAGTTTGTAAGTGCGCAAATAAATACACAAACGGACCAATTTTCGCCAAGAAACACATGTTCGTACATATTTTTTAATGATTTTATTGAAACTAAAATTAAAATTCTAAAACACATACGTTTGCTAGGTAATGTATCGATTTATTTTACTGCATGATTTTATTATTTTAAATAAGTGTGGTATAATACAAAAACTTTTTGAAAATTGAACAAATCTGCCAACGACCTATGGAATAACCTTATTATACTAAAAATTAAAAAAAAATTCTCAAAATATATTACATACGAATGCTAGAAAAGAACAATCTTTCGAAATCCATTTATAATTTTTTGTGGAAAAGAGTCAATACGTCTAAAAACTTTTTTGAAAATGACGTATTTCCGGTTTTCTCTGGTAATGCCCTCTTAAGAAACACTGTGATTTTTTTCATGTTTATAATAATTTTCAAACGTGTTTATAATAATTTTAGGGGCATACTTAGCGATTTTTTGCCATCGAGGGAATTTCATATAATTGCCGTTTCGGCGTAGGGAATGTATAGATATTTTCTTTTAAGACTTTTAAAACTTAAAGTATTTAAGGAAAATATGTAGTAAATCGGTAGAAATAATCAGATGGTTATTTGTCTTGGATAGAAGGATGTCTAAAAATTGTTTTTTTTTTTACATTAACTCCACACAGGAGGCCTTGAGGAAAATAATTTCCCTCAGGGCCTATGTCATCTGAGATGCTGTGTGGAGAGTTTTTTTAAGGAGAGGAAGGAATGAACATTGGTCTTGAAGAGACCCATGGTGTAGGAGGGAGGAAACACAGAGGCCGGCAAATCATTCCACAGCCGAGCTGTTGAACACAAGAACGAGTCGAAGAAGCGACCCGTTCTCATGTGACAAATGTCAACCGTCTACAAATGTTGGGCACGCGTTTGACGTGTTTCCCGACTAGGAACCGGTGCCGAAGGGAGCAATGACGCTAATTCCTCGGAGCATCTTCCATTGTAATACCGGTAGAACAAGGATAGCATTCCCACCCGACGCCTATGCTCTAAGGATTGCAATCTGTCTGTTAAGATTTAATAATATCGTCTTAAATTATACACTTGGAAGACAGTTTGAAGAAGAACAGTAGTTATAGAATAATGTATACACAACGCATAACTGGAGCATTTGGTTCCTTGGAACAGGCAATCTGTCCAGCTGGGAACTAATATTGAACTGACAAGACATGTGTAATATTAGCTAACACTTGAGGCCCCTAGAAACAAAGACGGAAGTGTCCACTTTGTAAATTGTTGGCAAACTAAAAAAAACGTTTAATCAGTCCGTTATTCATCAATATGAAAGGAAAATTTATTATTATGTTAGTAAACCGGTTTAAGAATAATATTTCAAATCATTTATGTATCTGAATGCCCTAACATAGTTTCTTTAAAAATTGCATTTTTTTGATGGACACTTCCGTTTTTGTTTCAATCATTTGGACACTTGCTGTTTTGTTTCACAAACAGTTGGACACTGCCGGTTTTGATTTAAAAGACAATTTCGAAGATGCTGCAGTCAATGTAAGAAACAATATTGAAAAGAAGATTTTTTTTATAAAAAATTTTATATGAAATGGAAATAATATGAACAGCTTAGTTCACTTAATAAATTTATCAAATTTAGAAATATTCATAAATTCCGAGAAATAATGTTAGATTTTTTTTAAATAATGGAATTACATCCACTATGAAATAGAAAATAAAACAAAAATTAACTAAATCATTAATGAGCCTGACATGTTTTCTGCTGATCCTTGAATGAATCTATAACAAATAATAAAAAAAAATATTTGACAGTTATTAATTTGAAATATTATATCAAATAATTTATTTAGGTATAGTTGTCAAAATACATGGCATAGCTGACTCGATCCATATCCTTACAAAAAAAATGTGAACAAATTCAGATAAATCTTCAAATGTCATATTTAGACATTTGCCTACAACATAACGGCGATTTACCTTTTTTCTTGGTAATGTTTGCCTTCCATTTGAGTGGTTGTTTGATACATTTCCTCGCTGATTCTGGTGGAAAAATATCGGGGAAAGCTTCCATTCTTGGAATATGTAATGTCCACTAACAATAAATGGTTATTACAACCCAAAAAATAACTTATCAGTGTACGATTCATTGTCGCTTTTGCAGGGGTTTGTATGATTTAAAGTATGGCGGCCATTATGAATAGAGCATCCTGATTGGCTATTTGAAAAACTGCCGCTTTTATTTTGGAAGGAGGTGGACACTGCCGTATTTGTTACAACAACAAAACTGTAAAGTTTTAAGGTAAG
Source organism: Limnephilus marmoratus (assembly GCA_917880885.1). Taxonomy (NCBI): domain Eukaryota; kingdom Metazoa; phylum Arthropoda; class Insecta; order Trichoptera; family Limnephilidae; genus Limnephilus; species Limnephilus marmoratus. Next base: position 56,315,795 of record OU862912.1, on the reverse strand, counting down.
GAACTGGTAAAAGAAAGACTCATCTTCAGGACAATTTTTAAGGGACTCTTGAGTTTATTGATTCTATTTCCAATTACATTTTTATTATCGGAAGATGCAAACTACCCGAGACAGACCAAGGAGTTAGTAGTTAATTAGGTGTGGTTTCAGCGAAGCGACGAGGAGAAAGAGGTATATCCCCTTAAAAAACAGCCATTTATAGAACAATCTCCTTGGCTGGCCAGAGCTTTGTACCTTCCGGTGACATCTGTTGATAATTTATCTAACTAACTATGAGAGTTCTCACCTAATGTTTTTACGTAGGATCTCGAGAGGTGTGAGTCCTGGCTAAATTCGATTTTTAAAGGTCTGAATTTCAGACAAAAACTTTAAAGCCAAAATAGTATGGTTTAATGATGTTTATGTTACAAACCAAAGATATTCAAATACATAATAGATGTGCTATGGTGTCCGCGCAACTGTCGCCGGACTACGCGCTAATTAGCGTAGTTTTCATACAAAAAGAATTTGTTCATTTCGTTGATTTTTTGAAAATGTGCTTTAATATTGGTTAACAATATATTTTGAATAAGGAAAGAATTCGTTCATTTAGTTTAACGTTCGTTTGGTTTATTCGTTAATTATTTGTTCTTTTAGTTTATTGGTAAACAATATCGGCGACACCCGGAGGCGCAGACCCACATAGTAAAAACAGCAGATAGCACATCTACTTATATTTCAATATCTTTGTTACAAACAGATATATTATGGAGAAAAAATGAACTTTTCTCTACGAAACTGCATATTCAACTCATTTTTGACGTGAGGTGGACACTTCCGTCTTTGTTTCTAGGGTCCTCACTTGTAACGATTCCGCGACTTTTTTCCTCAAAATATCTTCCGACAAAATATCTATGGACAAAACATCCCTCGACAAAATATCTTCTAAAACCTCACCTGACAAAAAATGTTACAAAAATAATACAGACATCCCGTAAAGACAATAAATTGTTGTTATCTGTAATATTTTTGTCCAAATTTACTATTTTTGAACAAAAATTTATTGTCTTTACGGGATGTCTGTATTATTTTGTCCCATTTTTGTCAGATTAGGTTAGGTTAAGTTTTAGTAGATATTTTGTTGGGGCATGTTTATCCGTACGATATTTTGTGGAGGGATATTTTGTCGCAGGATGAAAACGCGCATTACCCTTATAACTTGTACACATTGTATTCAAATAAAATAAAACGTTTGTGCACTACGCTATATATATCAATGCAGTGCATATTGAAACAGCGTGTCTTTGTATTAAAACATTATAAAGACTTGTAGTTCTGTGATTAGTAGACCTCGCATCCAAAAAAGTTTTCCTAATTTTTTCTTATGTAATAAATCAAAACCAAAATTTCATATGAAATCGTGTACGATTTGTAAGTAGATACTTAAAACCTACCTACTTAATTATAACCCATAATTATAAAATTATAATTGTATATTAAGGTTCCGCAACCAGGCTCAAAAGAAGAAAATGGAGAGATACGAAAAACATTTATAGCGACAAAATCGATGCGAAAATTGCGAAAATGTTTAATAAAACACGACTCGTTTAAAATAGAGCAAAAATCTCGCGGGGAGCATCTTAAGTATCATTTAAAGAAACATTGTGATTTTTTTTTCACAAATATGTTTCACAGATTTGTTTTTAAAAATTTTTGGAGCATACTTTGCGTTTTTTTTTCTATCGAGGGAATTTCGTATAATTTGCGTTTCGGCGCGGGTAGCATCTGGACAAAATCTTCAAAAATATATAAGAAAATAAAATATGTAAGAAATCGTTCGAAATTCGGGTAGCGGGCCCTTAAGGAATTTTACAATTTGGCCTTGGAAACATCATTAATTTTTTTTTTCAAACCTTCTTCAGGCATGTACCTAAATAGGTAGGTACCATACATAATATTGAAAAAATGACGCAGTGGGAGGAATGATTTCATACATTCGTCACTCCTGGACACGTAGACCTCAGATCCTACCCATCCCTCATACCTTTCTCCTTCCCAGAACTTCCTCTCCTCCCTTTCAACAAAAAAGACCATCCACACAGCCTCCCCAAAGATCACACAGGCCCTAAGGGAAAGTACCCATACTGCGTGACCAATTTTTTGAAATTTTTAACCCCCCCCCCGGTGACCCCACCCCCCCCCCTAAACGTGTCACGTAGTATGGGTACGTTCCCTGAGGGATTTTTTCTTTGAGCTTACATCAAACAAAACGGTCGCTAAGTTCGCTGAGTCATTTTCAAAATGCATTCGTTTTCCTTACAAGTCTAGTTTCAAAAACATTTGTTACAGCTTTAATTTCTTTTAATAATCGATTATAATCGATGAGACAACACTTTTAGATAGTCCTGACCTTTTTAATATTCCATTTTTATTTACAAATGCAGATCTAGTTAAGGCCAGTTGTTTCACAGAACATACAACAAAATATTTTTCCAATTTCAATTTTAATATTCAAGTTCTGTTACTATTCCGCTGTCTTTCATGAAGAATAATCTAGATTACAAAGATTAGTTGTATTTCTACTGAAGATCTTTAGAGGGCAGAGGAGTCACGTTTTGTTTTTGGTCGCACAATGTCAGGTGCTCGATTGTTAACGGTCATACATCGCCATCTAGCGTTGAATGTCAATTTTATTGTCCAAATAGCAGATATCTAAACCAACTAAATATGACAGCTTGGTTGCCGGCGGCAGCGACGACTGGAGTAATCACGCGAAATAAAAAAAATTGCCTTGATTGCTCGAGATTTCCCAGAACATAATTTTTTTAATTTTCTGTATTAAAAAAATCATACCTTCGATTTTTAACATGGAGACATGAAAACTTATTATAAAACAATGAATTATCATATATTTTACCGTTTATCTCATATTTGTTGGATTTATAAAAAAAATATTAAAAAATCGTAAATTTTATAACCGCGCGATCCTCTGTGTTTTTACTTTGAAACTGCCGTGAGGGGTACTTATTCGACTCAACATAGAAGATTTTCTATTTCTGTATGTTGTCTGTGGTATACTTGATAATGAAAGGTGCATATCTATTTAAAAAAGACTTAATTTTAACCGTAAACAGCTGATCCAAAATTCAGCGTGAAAAAAATATTTAAAAAGAATATTTTTAACATCGTTTTAAAATAGTCTACGAAGTTCGGATTTGCGACATACATATATATGGTCATAATAGATAAAGCATTTCAATAGCTTCGTTTTAAAATAAATGGCTGGCCAAGGAAATGTTTAAAATAATTACAATAAATGTTTTACGAATGGTAGGAAAATGTGGTCCAATTTTCGACCACATTTTGGACCGCTATCAATCGCAGAAAAATAAAAGTGATCCATTCGACCATAAATCGCTCCAGTGGAAATATGAAAAACATTTTCCTACAAACTGGTCACCAAATTATAATTTCCACTAAGTCTTTTTAACACTACTCTTGACCTCTTTCGCCAATCAAACGATCGCTGAATCATTATCATTATTAGGTACAAGACGGCTATTCTGTCATATATTTTCAATCAATATTAATTTTATTTATACTATAGTATTGAATGTAATTGTAGCTCTTTGTGTCATTTCTTAATCAAATGCCACAATTAATTTATAACTCTTTTTTTTAATTATTTCTTAAGTACCTACAACAAATATTTTGTGACATGTAATATGTATTTATGGTATATTTATACCGTTAATAAATAAATAAATAAATATTATCAAAAATATTCTTAGATGCGTTTTATTCTCATTCATGTTATATCATCTCATCGTCACTTCATTTGGATCGGGTTCTAACTTCGCCTTACCACGTTCTAAGGTTTCAAAGCTTTCGAATACGAATTTTCGTAATCTATTTAATAATTTTAGTTAAAGTATTTTTGTTGTTTGTTTTTGGGGTGTTATGCCGTGTTACGCTACCTCCTCCTTTAGCCAACGTTTCGGACAGTGTCCATCATCAGGGCAGTTGTGTAAATGTTAGTGGTAAAATGTGTGCTTAGGTATTTCGAAGCAATACCGTGTTTGCAGGCTCCACTCCACTGTGAGCTGAAATTACAGTATAGTTGAGCACACATTTTAAGCACACATTTTACCACTAACATTTTCCACCTTATGATGGACACTGTAACGCTGTCCGAAACGTTGGCTAAAGGAGGAGGTAGCGTAACACGGCATAACACCCCAAAAATAAACAACAAAAATACTTTTGGCCGTGAAAATTTAAAATCATATCTTAGTTAAAGTATTTTATACTTTTGAATGTAGCTATAACTTTGTGGTTATCCATTATAGATAAATTAAACAATTTAACTTTGTTTGAACCACTTATATATTTGAGTAAAGCTGACCGGTTTCGGAACGACCGTTCCTTCTTCAGGGCAAACGTGTACTGATTTGACAGTAACGAAATATAGATGGGAACAGTGTGTTATTTTGGTAGAGGTGGAGCTGTTGCTAGTTATTAATGAAGAGTGGGTGGGTAGGGGAACATATCCATGATTGGGCTATAAGACAATATTTTTTATTTAACAACGATCAACTGTCGGATACGAAGAAAATAGAGAGTGTAAGTGTTGTTAACCTTGTAAAATAAATGATTATTTAAAATGTTTGATGTTAGAACTTTGTCATACATCTACGAAAATTCAACAAAGATGATTCTGAAAATTATTTTGGGTATAGAAATAAGCAAAAGAAATGCTTTGGCATTCAAATGTTTTAATAAATGTCGGTTCGAAAGTTCAGTTCCCTGTCCAAATGAGGTGACTTCATTTCAAAACAGTTTTTATGTCTTTAACAACTTAGTAGTAAATGTTTCCTTTGACTCCTTTAGATATCAACGAGTAGGTAAGTGAAAAATCCATATCTATGTCAATATCTATCAATGAATGGCCGAAAAATACAGGGGAACGGAGGAAATAATTGCATTGTTAGTATATTTTAATTAATTGCAATGCATTCAAATGTTCTCTGACTCGGAAAACCAAACATCTCTAATAAAATACGTAAAAATAACCTAGTTTTAAATTTCTTTTAAAATTTTCCTCAGTCAGCCACAGGTGAGGTTGCTGCACGTTCTTCTTTACTATAAATATCCCATAAAACACAGGTGTTCTCTGCAGGTCAATGCAAATCAAGGCCGTACAAACAATGTGGATTTTGAAAGACATTTCACAGATTCTTGTTTTGGTGATTTGTTGATCATTATATAGTTATTAAAGTCGTATCAAACGAAAGAAGACACAAAACTCAACCAATCATCACTATAAAACAATACTAATAGCCTTGCGTCTGCGCGGTTTAAATTTAAGACCCCGGCTTCGAGTGCATGTCTGACGCCGCGCCGTATAAACATATGTGTAAGTGAAATTTCAAACAAAGCTACCGTTGTAATTCGGTTTCGAATTCAAGAATTCGCCAAATCATTGCGTCACTTCCGTTAGCAGGTCGCATAAGATGTGTCCCTGGCAGGTATAAATACTACGATTTTGTAAATTTTTGTATCTCTCCCGATATAGAAAGATTGACGGTAATGCATAGGTACTTGGTTGTGAATAATAGTATCACGCGGCTATATATTACATGTGACGTCATGGCCTGTCGCGGTTACTTTGTCCGGTGACCAGTATCACTGGATCATAGTGGATCCGAGGAACGGGCAACTTTTGGAACCAGTTCCTATCGGATATATAAAATGGTCACCAACACTCTAACTGGGCGATGCCGAAGGGCCTAGCGGAGCGCGTTTTTAACTGCTAGTACATATTATTGTTGAATTATTTATTCGTAGAACTCCATTCAATTTTATTTATTTTAATTAAACTAAATAATATTTAGTAATGTTATTATCAACTCTATTGAATAATCAAAGAAAATCTGTTCACGTGTGTGCACCTATTCATTGTTACGTGAATGACAGGACACTACATGATAGCTTTTTGTTTGACCTATTCATTGTTACGCGGATGACAGGATAGTACATGATAGCGCTTTGTTTGACCTGAGGGAGCGGGAGACAGAAATGAAAGGCGGCAAGTCGAAGTGGTGAGTCAGTCGTTTATTGGGCTACGTAGCAGATGGTCGGTGGTCGGTAACAAGATGTAATGCAGGGTGCCGTGATGAGATGCTGCAGGCGTGCTGTGTGATGGTGTGGTGAAGGTCAGCGAGTTGCTCGACACCATGGCGGTGGAGATGACCTATCTTCCAGGCCGTTGCTCGACGCTTTGAATCGCGGAGATGAACGGTGTGTGGCTCGGTGAGCTGAGCCACCAGCAGGTAGTCCTGGCGAGGCGGAGCGTGTTTCCATGGCAGCGAAGCACGGAGGGGCTTCGGGGTGCCATGAAGTGGTGAGCTGATCCCTTGGCTGAAGGTGCGTCAATCCTTATAAGTCGCGGGATGTAGCTGTTCTCAGGAGCTGAAGACACGATGGGCCTTGTAGCTGAGACGTGGCGATGGACCTCGAGGTAGCTGCCCTGGAGCGTAGCGATGCCATGCAGAGATCGTTACATGCTGAGATGTTGGCCGACTGTAAGTGTGAGACTGAACTGGACTGAACTGCAGCGGGCGAGCGATCGGCTGCTTATATAGCCGCGGTAGAGTAACTACCTCGCGGTAGGTAATACGAACCACCTCGGCAGTTGACGAGAATATTCGGCGCCGTACAGATATTGTACGGTGCTGTCTCGAGACCTTTCTAGGCGGGGCGATATTATTATCGTCGGGCTGGCACGGGAGGCGAGAAAGTACATCGCGGCCAGTATAGGTACGAAGGTACCTAGGCAAGTAGGTTTGCCGATGCGCGCGGATATTAGGAGATGTTTCTCGATTCCTCTTTTGGTGGCGAAGTTCATAATGATGTGTCGCCACAGACCTATTCATTGTTACGCGGATGACAGGATAGTACATGATAGCGCTTTGTTTGACCTATTCATTGTTACGCGGATGACAATACAGCACATGATAGCTTTTTGTTTGACCTATTCATTGTTACGCGGATGACAATACAGTACATGATAGCTTTTTGTTTGACCTATTCATTTTTACGCGGATGACAATAGAGTACCTACATGATAGCCTTTTGTTTGACCTATTCATTGTTAGGCGGATGACAGTACAGTACATGATAGCTTTTTGTTTGACCTATTCATTGTAACGCGGATGACAATAGAGTACATGATAGCTTTTCGTTTGACCTATTCATTGTTAGGCGAATGACAGTACAGTACATGATAGCTTTTCGTTTGACCTATTCATTGTTACGCGGATGGCAATACAGTGCATGATAGCTTTTTGTTTGGCAAGTCCCTAAAGGGTACACAAACTCCAACAGCTCGGAGGGCTTTGAAGCGTAGAATGGACGGTTACCTCGAGAGTGTTTTCTCTTGGGGTAAAAATATTCTCGTTGAATTTAATGTTTCAAAGACCCAATCATGTCTAATTACGACTAAAAGGGACCGAAATGACAATCTATTCTCTTTCAACGAAGGCAAACTTCCGAACAGACCTTCCATTGATATGCTAGTGTAACTACTAATGCTAGACCAACTCAGGCACGGAGCTAGAGTCAAGCTGGCCACTCAGAAACTTGGCGAACTTTACGGGGCCACAACTGCTGACCCCCCTGTACAAATTGCAAGTGCTCCCCGCTGTTGAATTTGACAGCTCCCTCTGGCCTGGAGCCCCAAAAAATCCTGAAAAAACCCTTGATTCTGTACAGAAACGGGCGGCCAGTTTGATAAATCCCCCTGTCTTAACAAGCTGAATGCAATCTTTAGAGCACAGGCGTCCGATAGGTTTGCTGTCCTTTTTCTACCGGTATTACAGTGGAAGATGCTCCGAGGAATTAGCGTCATTGATCCCTTCGGCACCGGTGCATAGTCGGGAGACACGCCAAACGCGTTCCCAACATATGCACACGGTTGACATTTGTTATCATGGATATACGACCGTACAACCAAAGTCGATATACTTATATCTGAAGGCATTTTGAGTGAAAATCCGCTGTAAAAATATTTTTGCTAATAATTTCGACTCTCTGAAGTACAAAATACGACATACTTATACGTGCAGTCGGCTTTTTCGGCCGGACCAATTGTCGCCGGACCAAATGTCAGTCGGACGAACTGTCGCCGGACCAACTGTCGCCGGACCAAATTTCGCCGGACCAACTGTCATGGAACCGGTAAAACCATGTAGGTTCATCGTGTGAGAAATGTGGAGATCCGCGAAGAATGCAGAGCTGATGTAAACGTAATGAGTGAGGTTAAGAAAGGGACGCTCAAATGGTTTGGGCATGTAGAGCGAATGAACGAGGAAAGGAGTGTAAGGAAAATATATGACGCAAATGTGAATGGTAGAAGAAGTCGGGGACGCCCGAGGAAGACATGGCACGATCAAGTGAATCAGATACTTGAGTCGGGCCATGTCAAGAGTCGGAATAATAGAAGAGCATGTATGAGACGATGTATGAATGCGAAGAAGGCAAGGAGTGTGTGCCAAGATCAAGTTTTTTGCGGGAAACGGCGTGATGGTTAGTTAGTTATAAAACAAAAGTTTGAAACCGCAATTTGAAAAAAAATTATGAGACTTCATTTTTTATGAATTATTTTTACGACAAAAAGTCAGGTGGTGATAACGTTTATAATATATTTGTCTAATAAGAAATTTATGTGTTTTTTTTTCGTTATCAGTCGAAAAGTTTAGTTAGAAAAAACGTAAGGTGAGCCATTTTTTAAACTTTTTTATGTTTGCAAGGAAAATTTTTATGCTTCAAAAATTACATACTTAATTCGATTTCAATAATTTTTTTTAAAGTTTATTCAGTTTTTAATTTTACAATATTTTATATTACAAATCTTACAAAACTGACCAATCAGTTTGATTGTAAGAAATTCTTTCAAAATCCGTATTTTATAGTTTTGGTTTAAATTTTTACCGTTTACCACTTATCACATCATCGACCTGAGGCCAATAATAAGGAAATTAGTCTCCGGGCAGAGGTGCCTAGAAACACAGGTTCAATATCTTTGGAACAAATTAAGCCTGAGGAAGTCAAAGCGTGTATTCGGGAACAAAAGCCCAACAAGGCCACGGGGCCAGATGGAATCCCACCTCATATCATTATCATGTTGGAAGAACATTTGTTTAACCCGATATGCTTTATCTTCAACCTCAGTATTTCAACTTCCACTTTTCCTAAATCCTGGAAACTAACCAAGGTTAGCCCGATACATAAATCTGGAACAAAAACGGAAGTCCAGAACTATAGACCAGTAGCAGTTCTGTCAATACTCCCAAAAATATTCGAAACAATAATTTGCGAAAAGCTAAACAAACAAATTAAACCGTTTCTTCAGGGAAACCAACACGGATTTCTATCAAATAAGTCCACCGTCTCTAATCTTCTAGAACTCTCACAGAGAGTAGCAAGAGGATTAGATGCTCAACATCAAACTGATGTGATCTACACTGATTTCGCCAAGGCGTTCGACCGAGTTGATCATGACGTACTGCTACGAAAAATACATAGAATTGGCTTCGACAAACCCCTCCTAAATTTTTTTGTCACGTATTTAAGGAATAGGAAACAATATGTTTGCATCGACGGATACAGGTCTAGAGAATTCTCTGCATTCTCTGGAGTGCCACAGGGGTCAAACCTAGGTCCTCTACTATTTATAATCTTAATTGATGACATTCAAGAATGCATCAAACATTCCACTTGCCTGCTTTTTGCTGACGATTTAAAATTACTTAAGAAAATTTGTGATGGTCAAGATTGTGTCAAATTGCAAACTGATTTAGATTCAATTTCATCATGGGCTGATGAAAATAAATTATTTTTTAATACAAAAAAATGTGTCGCTATGTCGTATACACGTTCGAGAAACCCTATCAAATTCGATTATTGCATCAAAAATGATATATTGTCAAAAGTAAAATCCATCAAGGACCTTGGGGTAGTCTTTGATCCCAAACTTACGTTTTCGGACCATATATTGCAGTTGACGACATCATGCTACAAGCTTCTCGGATTTGTCATAAGACTCTGCAAACAATTTTACAATCCCGAGGCAATGATGACTTTGTACAACTGCATTATAAGGTCTAAAATTGAATACGCCTCTGCTGTATGGGCCCCATACCAACAAAAATATATTGAAAAACTAGAACAGATTCAAAAAAAGTTTTTGAGATACATGTATTTGAGAATGCACGGAGAGTACCCGCGATTCATGCATCACGAAGATTTGCTTGCCGAAACGCGCTACCAAAGTCTCCACTCGAGGAGGAGTGGGGCCCTTGCAGTAACGGCGTACAAAATTATTAATAATTTAATAGATAGCCCATACCTTCTGGAATGCTATAAGTTGTTCGTACCGAATAACTACAGCCAGGGACGTCACCATGATCTGCTTTGTATCCCACGTGGCAGAACGGACGTACTGGCTCGGCATAGCATGACACGAGGTATGGCGCTGTTAAACAACGCCTCCAAGACTATCGATATTTTTAATAGTAGCCTTGAAGAATTCAAGAGGCATGTTAATGCTAAAAATCTATAACTTGTTATTTGTATCATATATATGTAGTTAATGTTACATGTGTATTGTAAATGGACACAGTCTGTAATACACAAAAAAAAAAAAAAAAAAAAAAAAAAAAAAAAAAAAAAAAAAAAAAAAAAAAAAAAAAAAAAAAAAAAAAAAAAAAAAACTACAGTCTAATTTTTTTTAATGAATAATGAATGACCTTCTAACTTAAATAACTGCATTTTTTTAATTTTTAGAGTTAGTGTTAATAGTTAAAATAATTGTCAAATTTTTAATTTTCAAGATCCTCCGAAAACCACCGTATGTGTAGTGAATCGTGTAACGTCATCACTCCCGAAAAGTTACTATAAGATCGGGAAATCAGCTGTTCAACTGTCGCCATTTTGAAATTCAGAGTTCGAAGTATTCTCATTCTCCCTAGAGTAGTATTACTATTGTTTTGTGCAGTAATTTTTGAATATTTTCAATAATAGAGATAAACTAATAAAAGATGCCTTTATTTTTGAAGCTTAATTATTTAGGCCTAAATAATGTTTCAATAAACACAACAACTAAATCTCTATAAACAGTATGTAAATAAACGAATAAGATGAAACGTTGTTATTACGATGGCTTATGTCATACCTACATTCCCATACAATGACTTTAAGGTGTTCAGTGACGTCACCACTAAACATTTTGATAATACCAAATTGACGGCGTGTTTATATGACCCGATTAAAAATGGACTTTTTAATATTTTGTTAAAACTCTGCGTTTAATATTATTTAATAAAACTTATATACTCAGAATCAGCGTTTATTGGTCTATATCTCGATATGAACATATATTTTTAAAGCCATAATATTTTTCACTGGAGTTCCTTATATTAAGCTTTCGTTTGTTTTCAGTAAATGTAACGGATTGTATATCGCGTTACTCTCTCTCTAAAGTTGTCCTTGCACAGCGGCCTTCCGCGTCAACCGTTAAATAATAGATGTATGATTAGATTAGTGTATAGTTGGTTGGTTGGTTGGCTGACTGAATGTGGAGCATCGTGGCAGCGAAAAGGCAGCAGTGGAGCTGCAGTAATACGCGAACAATGCATCTATATTTTGAACAAGGTCTACGACCAATTGACCACACTGAGAGCAGAACAGAGCTGTCAGCAGCGAACAGCGAGCCGATTAGGTTAACAGCTGCGGTTCATGACCTGATCTGGGGTCAAAAACAACTCCTCGATCCGATCATTTTATTCATTGCCAAGTATTAATCGTCCATCTATGAGATGATTTTTTAATCAACGACACGAGAACGTTAACTTAGTTTTTGTAGTTTACCTTTTGGGGCATCGATTACACTGGTCAATAATGGTTTTGTTGCCCTTGATATGAAAGTGGCTCTAAATCATTTTATGTCTACAATTTATGAAACTATGAATGAATTTGGAATACTGGCTGTAGTTTTTTTGATTTTGGCGTAATAATTAAGTATTTTTTTATAATCATTTAAAATAGTGTTGTAGTTCAACATATTAGCTGGAATACCCATTTTAAAATTTAGAAAACGTAAGAATTTGTTTTGAATTCTTTCAATAGCTTGAACATGTATACTATAATGTGGATTCCAGACGGGAGAATTGTACTCAAGTTGACTTCTAACATAGGCAAAATATAACAGTTTAATACACTTTATATTGTTAAAATTTCTAGTAAGCCTAGTTATAAATCCCAACATTTTTAAGCCCTTATTAGAGATTTCTGTTATGTGGTTAACAAATGAAAGATTTGATTGAAAAGTGATGCCTAAGTCTTTAATTTGTGTTAATGTCTGAAGGGCATTGTTATCAATGTTGTAATTGTAAATCACTGGATTTTTTATTCGAAAAAATCTAACTATTTGACATTTTGAGATATTTAGGTAAAGTCTATTTTCATTACACCAAATTAATAATTTATTGATATTATCTTGAAGAATGTTGCAATGGTGAATATTTTGAATAATTCTAAAAATTTTGAGGTCATCAGCAAAAAGTAAAATGATTACATCATAAAATATTTTTGTAAGATCATTTATAAACAAGATAAATAAGATTGGACCAAGGTGTGAACCCTGTGGAACTCCACTTGTTGCATAAATTATTTCCGACAGAGAGGATTTTATTCTAACAATTTGTTGTCTTCCAGTAAGATAGCTTTCAAACCAGGCTAATATATTGCCACGTATACCAAGTTTTTCTAATTTCCAAATGAGAATTTTATGAGAAACTGTGTCAAAGGCTTTACTAAAATCAGTATAAATAAATAAATAAATATATATATTAGTTTGTAAGTGCGCAAATAAATACACAAACGGACCAATTTTCGCCAAGAAACACATGTACGTACATATTTTTTAATGATTTTATTGAAACTAAAATTAAAATTCTAAAACATACGTTTGCTAGATAATGTATTGAATTATTTTACTGCATGATTTTATTATTTGAAATGGGTGTGGTATAATACAAAAACTTTTTTGAAAATTGAACTAATCTGCCAACGACCTATGAAATAACCTTATTATACTAAAAATTAAAAAAATTCTCAAAATTTATTACATACGAATGCTAGATAAAAGAACAATCTTTCGAAATCCATTTATAATTTTTTTTGGAAAAGAGTCAATACGTCTAAAAACTTTTTTGAAAATGACGTATTTCCGGTTTTCTCTGGTAATGCCCTCTTAACAACGGCTCATTTAGAACATTGGCTTTACCAACAGTTAAGGATTCTCCACATGAGGACTGCGGGGGGGGGGGGGGTCACGTGATGTCGCAGAAAGCGAATTTCACCAAAAAACTAAATATATCTATTCTCTCTCTCTGGTTTCAATCCTGGGATTGGTTTGCAGCAATTTCATCTATTCTATTCGTTTCTTCCACTTATATATATTATTATTGTGTTATTGATACTGCCTTGAAGCTTTCTTCACTCTATCAGAACTGTTTTATATTATATATTGGGAAGAAACTTGCTCTCTAGAGCTAAAACGTGACCATTTATCAGTCATCACAGCTGTGACATAACTTCCAGGGATCACATCTGTAAGCCTGAGCGGTGCGGCAGGGTGAAAATACTAAACTATCGCATCCCTCACCCTAATTAGTAAAAGTAACCATATAGACATCTATGCAAATAGTCTCGCTTACTTTAAAAAGCAAATTAACATTAGACTAATCTAACAAGTAATTGAGAATTGAAAATACTTATATTTGATATTGAACTTGAATGTGAATGGCCGTTTCTTACTATATTTGTACTTTACTTTTTTTGTTTTTCTGTTTTTACATCGTATATCGATCTTTTTTTATCTTTGTCATCTCTATACTTTATCATCACAATTTTTGTTATCTCTTTTTATACCTCTGTTTATATTTTGCTATTTCTAATTTCTGTTAACTTCTATTAAACTGTGCATTCTGTGAACATTTTTAAGTGGACTATTAACATCTACGCTTTTTACAATGCTAATCTAATGACTTTTTTATGTTAATACTCTGTAAATGTTCCAAAACCATAAATAAATAAAAGACGAAGCGATGAGTAGAGCATGAAATACCGTTACATCGTTGCCGCAATTTCGCGAATTTCGTGCTGTTTTTCAGTATCGCAAAAGCAAGATTAGAAATGCGAATTTCGCGGTATTAAAAACGAACCGTGATAGAGAAATCCCTGCTACGAACAGTGCGTCGGGGAATTCCCTACAGCAAACTAACGTTTGTTTGTAGTCTTACTCGGTCTCAGTCTCACTCGTAACTACTCGCAAGTCGGACGTGAGTGAGTGACTAATTTGTCATATTTAATTTTTTTACTACGTGAAAGCGTAAAAAAATAATTATTTTGACTAATATTTATTATACTTGTGTCAAACTTTTTTTGTAAAAAGTGAATACTACAATTAATGGTAATGAATTCAATGACTTCAAAAGTTCTAATAGAATGTGGAAACATTTTTTTGCGATCATAAATCGTCAATCAGCAAAGTGTATACTCTGTCCAGTTATTATTAAAACTAGTGGACGATCAACAAGCGGACTACATACCTACTCATGTATGCATTAAGCGCGGAATTGGAGCTAAAAATGTTAACTCCGACGAGATATCAGAAGAGGTTGATTGTCCTAGCGCAACACCAACTACGAGCCGCAGCGAATCTACTGAGTTTGCTGCTACAATTGACGAAGATGACCACATCGAAAAACTACAATCACCGGCGAAAAAAAGGAAGATGTCACACTATTTCTAAAAAAACTGATTCTCTTTATATGAAAATGCCTTGTATAGTGGCAAAATATGGATTATCTACTATTTAAAGTTTTCGTAAGTTCAGAAGATATACGGTCTTTGTTACTAATTTCTCAAAATCGCACATTAGGCGCAATATCGCGGTATTGAATATATACTGCGGTATCGCATGCTCTAGCGATGAGGGAATGAGAAAGTATTCGAGATCAAAGAACTAACGAATATACACAATAACGCTAATGAATAAATATTTTTAAAAAGCACCAAATTGAAAATATTGAAATTATTTTCATCTGGCTTAAATGGTTCATATAGAGGTCACAACATAATCGATATCCCTGAATAATTCTGAAGTGGGAAAGCTATCGCTGAGAAACTGATGCAATCAATATAACCGCTGACATCATAATGAGCCTTGTCACACCCTTTTTTCTGAACACCCCCTACCGGTATTAGTACACGCCAAACTTTAAGACGGGCCTGACGTTGATCAAAAATCGTAAAGAACAAGCGAGTTTAAGTTTTTTAAAAGGGCCATAGCCCTCCCGCCCAAGCCTTTCTCTGTCGTACGTAGGTTTTTACGCACATCTTTCTCTCGCGATAATGAATCGTCCCATGTTCAGACCAGTCTTAAAGTTTGGCGTGTACTATATAATACGGTAACAAACAGCTTTGAACTTCCAAATGCTCACATTTTAAAACATTTATTACTGACATCACTGCGGTTATCGAGGCGGTGCATATTCGCATATCATTGTGCATTGCGCATATCGCGATAAGGTTTAAATTTTAAATGATTGCTTCGCGTGTCTGTCTCGAGTTATGCAAAAATATCTTTTTTATGTTTTACACAAAGATCCATATTTTGAAGGACTTTCTTATCACAATAATTCGTTTTTTTGTTACCTGATGCTTCCATTAATACTGCGTGTAGAATATACCTTGGCCCTTAAAAATATCGGTCAGTTTTTTTATAAATCTTTTAATAAGCCCAGAAAAAAAAATTATAAGGTCAGATACGATTTTTACGATAACAAAAAAAAGTATAAGGTCTATAAAAAACATTTTCAAGTCCAAACTCTCCTATTTATAAACCGCTTTTCGGATATGGTTTTATTGTTTAATGTGGCAAATTCAGTTTTTTTTATAATAATCGCAAAAAAATATTATATTTACACCCGAAGTTCACAAAATAAAATAAAGTATGCATTTTCGCGTTGTTATTTTACAATACGGCCGGCAGTAGACGAATTTGGATTTTCAAAGTGAACTCTTCTATGCCGTCCACCGAAGGGCTACATAACTTGTCACGCCCGTTTATTTATCAGTTCGCCATCTGACGGAGCCAGGAACGGACGTTAGGCTCCGCATCGCTTTGTTCCGTGAATCAATTTTAAAATTCTGTTTTATAATAAACAATGCGTAAAAAATAAGTAAATGTTTTTTTACAAGCCTTAACGAAATCAACCTGTAAAAAAAAACTCAAATACCTTTTCCAACCTTTCCAAAAGCTTTTTCTCAAGTATTTTTAAACTCCTCCCCTGAAAGGGCGTGAATTCAGATTTAGATTTTTTCCTGGACTATTGGATCGCCTTAAGTGGAACGTTTGCGCGGCAGGTTTCGGCCCGTTTCATACATATCTTAATTTTGGATTTGAGATCAAAATACCCAACCAATGTGAAAAAATATTTTTGTAATCAAAAGGTAAATCAAATATCTAGTTAGTACGGATGTGAGATCCTTTATTTATTTTTGTTTTAAATTATAAGATACCTATAGTCCATTAAAGATTTTAATGTTTCATGATTTTGGAGGCAACTTAAGCATTTATTTGCGAGTGAATGAATAACAAAAAAAATATATAATTTAATAAAATAAAAAAATAATATATCCTTAAAAATGCATTTTTGGGGTAGTAATTTTAATACATAAATGACAAATTTTCGTTCCGACGTAAATAGGTAATTTGTATTTTAAATTTACACGCATAAAAATGTTTTTTTTTATTATTTTTTATAATATTACATGTATAGTAAAATTATTTTTTTATGTTTTTCATTCAGTCACAAATAAATACCCAAGTTGCCTCTTGAAACATTGAAAAATTAAAATCTTTAATAGAGTATATCTTACAATTTAAAGCAAAAATAAATAATAATAAACACAATAAAATAACTTTGTTTCATAAAATTATAAAAAATAAAACAAACACTTTGTATTTAACCACGAATTTATTATTTTATATATCTACCGGTTTCGCTTCGACCAAGCTTCCTCAGAATATAATAATAACTATATCGTTATAATAACTATATCTATATCGTTATATAGTTATTATTATATCCTGAGGAAGCTTGGTCGAAGCGAAACCGGAAGATATATAAAATAATAACTTCGTGGTTAAATACAAAGTGTTTATTTTATTTTTTATAATATAATGTCTAACCACAAAGTAATTGCTTCTTATGAAAAAATTAACTTTGTTTCAATACCACTTTATTATTTCTTAATCCAACCGGTTTCGGTTCATCCTGAACCTTCCTCAGGGGTGAATAAAAATATATTGAATATAATACAGATATACTTACATGGTAATTAAAAGAAAATTAGAAGAGGGAGGCAGAACATCAACGCGGGTGGGTGCGAGGAGGGAGGTGCCTAAGAGGGAGGGGGGAAAGTGGTCGGGGGTAATGGAAACATTTAAAAAATGGGGGTGTTCGAAAAATTTAATTGTTTAGTAAGTAATTAGTTTTATTTATTTTTAATGACATTTTTATTTCAAGGGCTTCAAGATTATTAAGGCGTAGACCTATCCCATTTCTATGCAATACATCTATCCCGGAAGATTTGTTAAATGAGTGATTTTTATCTATTAGGTGGGTGGCGAATTCTGAAAAACCTACACTGTTTAGACATCTCATATGTTCGACCACCCTTGTTTGAATGTTTCTAGCCGTTTTACCTATGTAAAAGATTGTCCAGCCTTATACTAATTGGGGATTCCGTAGTCTCGCTGGCTCTAGCTTGTTTGGAGCCGTTGTGTGGTATTCACATTTCAAAAATAATCATATAGTTAGAAAAATACGATGTTTTTGATGTTGTAGCTGAAAATGTTTTTTTTTTTTCAAAATTTCAATATTTTGTATGTAGATTTTCAGGATTCTTTCAGTCAAGGGATGCGTCGCATCCACATACTGAAAGATCTTCATACAAAATTGAATTTTTGAAAAAAAAAATCATTTTCAGCTACAAAAACATGAATAAACCATAGACATCCAAATTCAATAGACCAGAAGATACAGATGAGGGGTAAAACCAAACTATGGGAGGCGAAGAGGGGAAAGATGACTGTGATTCGTTAAAAAATCAATCTGACAGTAGGTATATAGGCATCTCGCATTACAATACCACCATTTAGTTCTTAAAAGCTAAATCTGCTTTTGAATGAATAGACCTTTTTACATGGGAGCGCGAATTGCTTGCCACGTTAATAACATATTTGTGAAGGTCAAATGCTCGCCCCAAAAGGTTCGCTCCTATTCACATAGTAATATTTTGTTGCCGTATTTAGTTAAGACACTTTTACAAATGTTTCATAATTTACTTACCCCTGTTACCAGCGTCAAGCTCACTGGAGAAACGCCCACATTCGCTATGTTCACATATTATAGGTCTAATATATAGCACAAGTTCTCATGTTTTGCTGTGTTATTTGGTAAAATGTATGGAAGTTAGCTGGGCGCTGGTCAGGACAAGAATGATGACGTCACATTTTTTAGATTCAAGCGAGGCTCTCGTGTAAGCCCAGCTGGCTCCAAGGAGGAGCTCCAGCCAGCTCCATGGGGAGGGGGAAATAATACCTTTTCATCACTTAGGGCAGGTCCAGATATATTCATATGTCCGTGTGAATAACATTGTATTTTTCAATCTTAGCACTCTAGCTCACTGAAAACTCATATATTGTAGCTTTAATTAACTAACTCTCAACCTGTTGCTTAATCTTTCTTACATATCTATTGTCTCATTTAGGGATGTCGAAAGTGAAAAAAAAAATCGATATAGCGATGTATCGATATATCGATATTTATTGAAATATCAATATCGACGTCGATATATCGAGGAAAAAACATCGATATATCGGTCAAATTTTCAAGAGATTTTGCGTTTTTTAAATAATAGTGTATTCAGCTCAATCAATATTATATTATCAATAGTAATTTTTGTACACAATTTGCTTTTTTTTTAATGCACAAAAATCTCAATAGAAATGAAGGTATTTTTATCACTATTCATTTTTATTACGTAATAATCACAAATATATCAAAAACTAAAAAACTGTCTTCTAACTTATATGTAAACTGAGATGCATACAAAGTTTGTATGCGCCTCAGTAACATTCTTTTGGCGTATTAATCTGTCAAAAAGGACTTCGTGTTTGGAACAAGGTATAGTCAATAATCGTAGACAATTGGGAACCAACACATAGGAGTGGCTTAGAAAAAAATGGCGAAAAATAGCATACATTTCTATGTATGTACCTACACACATGAGATAGTATTGGTGATCACAAATACTAATGCAAAGACAATAGATTTGTAAGTTATTAATAGTTAAAATTTCAACTGCCAGATGTCATACTTAATACAGTTACTTTTTTCCGTTCGTTCCTATACGAATTTGGATTCTAGTGACTTTAAATACACAAATTAAAAAAAATATCGTTTTTGATACAATGTTCGATATTGGATATTTTGTATCGATATATCGGATAAAAATATATCGGTAAAATATATCGATATTTTGAATTAAAAATATCGATATTATTATGTAACTTTTTGCGTTATGTTATGACACACGTCATATTATACTATTATAGATTATATATAGCAATTCACGGGGTGATAAAACGAAACATTAGATAAAATGATGTGTTTAGTTTAATAGCTGTTAAACGATAAGCGGATTAATATAATGAATACCGGCTGTCTCGTTAATATGGTAATTAATTCACAATATTACTAATTACTATGTTGGAAATCAACACCCAACGCTTGACCATTTTTATGACATCTAAATTGTGGATATTAGTGTCAGCGTTTATTATTCATGTGAGAAACAGATGCCGAAAGACATGACGCACATTTGTGTGAGATAATAAATAAATCAATTTTAAATCCGCCCCGCGGGCCCCGCGCTTCGTTACCGCCAGCTGGCGACAAAAGTCTCGTAAGAAATGTTAGTATGACCAACTCCTCTCACGTCTTTCCTCCTTCGTTTTTATTGTTACTCTGAGACTCTGAGTTTTTACTACGATACTACGTTCCGTGATTGTGTAAAGGGGGCGAGGGCGGGAGGTAGCCTGACGCTTGCGCAGACTGCGATTCGATGGCCCTGTGTACTATGTAAGTAGTACATAGGGCCATCGAATTGATTTTTTTTTAAATCCCGCGGGATTGCGGGATACAATTTAAAAAATCCCGCGGGATTCGCGGGATTTGATTAAGGATTATTATATTGGAATAATGCCAACTTTCATAAACATTTTTGAAGTAAAATTTCTTTACGCACGCTTGACTTGGGGGGTAAGCTGGTGAATGCGTTACGAAAAGTGGTGATGTGTTACCAAAAGCGGTGATGTTTTACGAAAAGTGTGATTTTACGAAAAGTGTGAAACGAACGGTGATCGATGACGAGGCGAACGGTCGGGCCTTTACGCACACTTGACTTGGAGAGTGATAAGGATAAGGACGGTCACCCCAAGGTCGTAGGTCACCCCAAGGTCGTAGGTCACTTCAAGGTCGTAGGTCACCCCACGATCGTAGGTTACCCCAATGTCGTATGTCACCCCAATGTCAATGTCATTTGTTCTTTTATAAGTTAGTGAAGTTTTACTTCAGTCGTGCGGTCTAAAGCACACTCTTTATTTTATTGTTTTTGGTATCAATCATCTTTGGTGCTAGAAATATT
Organism: Limnephilus marmoratus; assembly: GCA_917880885.1. NCBI lineage: Eukaryota > Metazoa > Arthropoda > Insecta > Trichoptera > Limnephilidae > Limnephilus > Limnephilus marmoratus. The sequence continues at coordinate 56,294,975 of OU862912.1, read as the reverse complement.
ATTTATTTATAAATTTCACTCCCGGCTGGACTTTCACATGTTATTTTTTTATTGCAAAGAACCTCTAATAGAGCGCAACAAAATCAAAAAACAGATTCGACAAACAAAATAAAAAATAAAATAGAAAACAAAAACAAAAACAACATCTAAAACGGAGTCAAAAACGATATAAAATTAAAATAAAATACTCCACCATTCAAGGTGGAAAAGTAATTTACCAGGAAAAGTACAATACATTGGTAAGATAAATCGAAGCAGAGTTACGTAGTTGGTTTATTTAAATTAAATTTTTTTCCGATATGAATTGGGTAATTACTTGTTTATATTTGGTGAATGATGTGTTGAACACATCAACAACATCTTTATAGTCATTACTCAAATTTTGTATTCGGCGAACGTGAGCATATTACAGTGGCGGTCCGCGAGTTTTCAGAGAGCTAGAGCGTTAAGATTGAAAAATATGACGTTATTGACGTCGTTGAAGCTGAAAATGAATTTAATTTTTTTTTCAAAATTTCAACTTTTTGTGTGAAGATCTTCAGGATTCTTTGAGTGAAGGGTTGCGCCGCATCCACATACTGAAAGATCTTCATGCAAAACGTTTAAATTAAAAAAAAAAATCATTTTCAGCTACAACAACATCAGTATTCTCGTATTTTTCAATCTTAGCACTCTAGTTCACTGAAAACTCACGGGCGGCCACTGGTATATTATCTTACGTCCCTTAACAGTTTTGTATTTTTTTCAATCCCGCAAATCAATATTTCTGAAATCCTGTGGGATTGCGAGATTTCAAACCGGATATGTACGTGTGTACGGCTTAAGATTGGTGTAATTACTAGGACATAAAATGTCTTCAACACCAGCCGGTGACCTTATTCCTCGCGAGGGGTTAAGAGATTAATCTCGGGCGTTAGTGCCAGCCTGAACAGCATTATCAGCGGATTATCGTTTATCGCTGAATTATGAAAGGGCACGCACTTCCCTAAACCCGGCTATTGATTACGCGAATACGAATGACTGATGGTTGAAATAAGCAGGATATGAAAATTAATTATTTTATACTGTCCATTTCCAGGGGCGGTGCGCGATGCTCTTAGAATTCCTAGAATGATTTTCAAATGGTTCATATTATTAGTTATGTATATTTTTTTACAAATTAGTAAGTTACTTGCACAAAATTTTTTGATACGTTTTTTTTAATCTGATCTTTCATTTTGAATTTAGTAGAAATTTATAACAATATCTATCTATTTATGTAAAGAAGGCGTCTACGGCGTTGATTTAATTTTTATGCAATCTACATTTTTTTCCGAGACTGATGAAATTTTGTACACTTGATCTTTAAGTCAAAAAGAAGACTACTCTAAAAACTTTGTGAAAAGCTCAGTCAATGCTAGGAACTTGAGCTAGTTGTGCTATTTTGACGGCTGGCGTGGTCTAACGGTAAGGCTTTTGGGATCGCGATCGCGATCAAGGTCGCGGGATCGAATCCCGGCGTAAGCAAATAAATTTATATATATTTATGTATTGTATATTTGCGGCACGTTCTAGAGTAGAAGATACTCTCAGTATCGCCCTGGTGTATGAAGACCACCATTCAGAGTTGTAACTTTGCTTGAAATTGCGTTAGCTGTGTTTGGTGACCAGATCTGAAAAGCCAGATTCTTCCCCACCTTCCTCTTCCCCGTCTCCTTCCCACCCCCACTACCTTCAGCCTCACAACATACCCCAATTGGGGATGCTGTAGTCTCACTGGCTCCAGACGGGAGCAGCTGAGACTCTTGTGAGGTATTACTATAAAAAAAAACCTTTTTTAAATTTTTTTATTCAAAAATATAATAAAGGGTGACAGACTGGTGTTTTAGTTTTGGGGTATTATACCGTGTTGCGCTACATCCTCCTTTAGCCAACTTTTCAGACAGCGTTACAGTGTCCATGAATGAATGAATGAATGTGAATGAAGCAAGGAATGTGTGCCAAGAGTTGTTTGGCGGTCCATCCTCTCTGCTTAGTTATTAGTATAAAAAAATAGGGATTTTGAAACCGGAACCTTTTGTTGCATGTTCCGATGCAAGGAGCTTACCGCTCTTGCGAAGGTTTTTGCTGCTCTCCGAACACAACATTTACTTTCTTTGTAACTTTGTCCGTACTTTTATAAAAATAAATAATAACACCACTAATTAGTTTGTTTCTTTGTTTCAGGTAAGGCTGATTGGCTGCTTTGAACTTATGCGTTACGGTTGGGTATAACTAAAACCTTTTTTCTATATCTCGGATATCTAGACATGTTCGGTGGTTGAGTGGGCATAGCGCTTGGGTCTCACCCGAGCGTCGCGTGTTCGATTCCTCGGCTGGCTAAGTCCTCCATCACAACACAAGCAACATTTTCGGCTTTCTGTGATGGTAGTAGGAGATTTTCAAACATTGTTGGGTTATTCGTAGCCCGGGAATGTTTGTCTTTCTTTTTAAAAAAAAAAAAAACTTGAAATACCTACCTCTAATTTCTTTTTTTTTTATTTATTTTTTATGTATTTAAATTTTTTATTTTATTTTCTTCTCATTTCCTTTAAGATATTAACCCCTCAGGCTAATTTGTTTGTTTTTGGGAATAACTTTTTTTTACATGAGCTCCAAACAGGAGGCCCTTAGGAAAATGATTTCTCTCAGGGCCTATATCATCTTTGGGGGTGCCGTGTGGAGGGTTTTTTTAAGGAGAGGAGAGTTCTGGGAAGGAAAAGGGTTTAAGGGGTGGGTAGGAATCTGGGGTTCAGTATGTCCTGGTCATCCGCCTCCAAGACCTAAAAAAACCTCACCCCATGAACCCGGCCCCCCCCTGCTAAATCACCAAACCTACCGAACCACATGGGGTGATCTATGGCAAAGGTGTTGGTTACCCATTCCCGCCTCCCAAATTGAATATAGCTCATATAGGTCTCATAAAAATCGTAGTACCATCATGGTGAGAAATAGGATTTAAATGATATTAAAAAGAGAAAACACCACGCTTTGTATTCAAATCTAAAAATTAACCACAAAATATTGAAAATGTACACCTTTATGAAAACAAAATTTCCGACCGCAATTTGAAAAAAAATTATTGAACTTTAGGAATTTTACATGAAACGACAAAAAAGTGAGTTGACAATAAAGTTTTTTTGCATTTGTATTTGTCTAATAAAATTTGTTGGTTTTTTTATATGAGCCATTTTTAAAACCTTTATTATGTTTGCATTCATTTTTTTATATTTAAATATGTGTGCGTTTATTTGGAAACATGTATGGGTATTTCTCTACTAATTGGAAACTGGCCCATACAACACTGTCCCAAGCATATTTTTGTTAATAATTAAGAAAACTCATAATCTATTTGAGCATAACGATATTCCACGTTTATTAATTTTAGCTATAGTTATAGTTAATGCATTATCTGGCAATCTCAAAGGCACCGGAAAAGCTGATGCGGAATACACTGAATCAGGCATATTTTCCTTAACAAAAGTATTTGTAACTGCTTTCAAAACTTTTTTCTTTGCGCGATAGGTAGAACAATGCTCTCTCCAAGTATTTCTTGGAGCCTTCTGCTCACGACTACTCATGTCCTTAACTAATTTTCTTGTGCCTTTTTCTTTCATTTCTTCTCTTTTCTGTATGTCATTTTTAAGTCGTTGGTATCTCAAACGTGCAGCTATGCATTTTTGATCTAATATTTCTTCCTTGTTTTCGCTGAATTCTTTTTGTGTGGTATTATGGAGTATTTATTACCTGCTATAAAAATAATATTAAACGAAATGTTTATATTGTGCAATATGGCAGGTAAAACTTGAAGATACCTAAAAGAACCAGTCCCCTGTGGTATAGAACAGTCCCCTGTGACATAAAAATGACAGGGGACTGTGCCCAGGGGACTGTTATTTTTGCATAGAAACTTTTCTAGCATAAAACCATTTTAAATCAATTCCAAAATCAAGAAGCAAGCGTGATTGCATTCTCGATAAGTAATTATTTAAAAAAAAATCGTAATTTTATTACTTAAAACTATAAGTAAAATGCTTACCAGGGGACTATTCAACTAGCGGTCTAGACACGTAGTTCACTTACAAGCGTGGCTGTGAAAATGCATACGATGGCGTCAGCCCGCATAGCTCTACAACCGAACGAATATCACACCGATTTCATTCTGTTTCACGATATAAACTACCGCGCCAATGCATAGTGCGATTTCGGTGCAATTTTCAAATTGTAACAGGGGACTGTTCAAAAAAATTGAGGACAACATTTGATAACTGTTTTTTTAAATAAATTGTTATTTTGAAAATATGATTGTGTATTGCAAAGATGCTTACTATATTCTAGTACTATTTATATACTTTTAACTGACGCAGTGATGATACTGAAAATGAATATTTGTCATAAGACTTGTAATTTCGGAAATGGAACACGACAGGGGACTGTGAATTGAGGTGTTTGAAGTGCATTTAAATTAATATTACAATATTATATTACTGTATGAGCTATAGCATGCCAAGAATAGCTAACATATTGTCGTTATCAATACAAAGAACTCGGTAATATTAAGATCTACTATATAAAATTTACCTGGGACAGCGATTTTCCAATTAGTGGAGAAATGCCCATATACTCGTATTAAAGCGTATTTTATCACCTTTCAAAAAACAGTTTTTATTTTTCGGATACAATATTCAAAAATACTCCATTTATTTGGATTTTTCCGACAAAATGTGCCGAGCCCTGAGGGGATAATATTGAGGTTAAGATAAATAATAAAAACCACGAGTAGGTTTTTCACCCGTTATAAAAAACTAAAATATTTGTATGTATTTTAGTTGTCGGCAATAATTTTGAAAAGCCGAGCAAGTGCCACATTTTATTAATTGCTGTAGACCTTTAGCGCAATCATTTACATTCTCATTAAATTAGCATTCAGCAACACCGTGAAAACCGACGCCTTTACAAGCTTTACAAGCTGTCGAATAGAGAACTCCAGTCCAATTTTTATTATTTTTTTAATGAATAATGACCTTCTAACTTAAATAACTGCATTTTTATTTTTATAGTTAGTTTTAATAGACTGGTCGGTGGTTGAGTGGGTATAGCGTTTGGGTCCCACCCGGGCGTCGCGTGTTCGATTCCTCGGCTGGCTAAATCCTCCATCACAACACAAGCAACATTTTCGGCTTTCTGTGGTGGTAGTAGGAGATTTTCAAACATTGTTGGGTTATTCGTAACCCGGGAATGTTTGTCTTTCTTTAAAAAAAAAATAATAATAGTTAAAATAATTATCAAAGTTTTAATTTTTCAAGTTCCCCCGAAAACCACCGTATGTGTGGTGAATCGTGTGACGCCATCACTCTTGAAAAATTAGTATAGGATCGGGCAATCAGCTGATCAACTACCGCCATTTTGAATTCCGTTGTTCGAAGTATTCTCCCTAGAAGCAGCATTACTATTTTTTTTTGTGCAGTAGTTTTTGAATATTTTCAATAACAGAGATAAACTAATAAGAGATACCTTTATTTTTTAAACATTATTTAGGCTTAAATAATGTTTCAACAAACAGAACAACTAAATCTCTATAAACAGTATGTAAATAAACGAATAAATTAATACGATGGCTTGTGTCATATCATACATTCCCATACAATGACTTTACGGTGACGTCATGACACGTCAAACAGTGACGTCACCGTAAAATTTCAATAATGCCAACTTGACGGCGTATTTTTACGACCGGATTAAAAATGGACTTTTTAATAATTTTTTATAAACTCTGCGTTTAATATTATTAAATAAAACTAATATATTCAGAATCAGCGTTTATTGGTCTATATGAACATATTTTTTGAAGCCATAATATTTTTCACTGGAGTTCCTTATTGAAACCGTTATATTTCAGATCTTTTTGTTCTATTTTCAGATTAATTTGTTCAGTTTTCGAAACAACTCATACAGTTGTCTCATAGAAATTGTTATGTCTCAAATGATCTAACCCATTGTTTCTTGACCGTATTGAAAGAATCACCCCCTTCTCCACAGTATAATTATCCAGCGCCCCCCCCTCTCTCTAAATGATTTTCAAAAGAACGCGATGGATTTCCTGCTACAAATAAAAATGGTGAGAAGGTTATAAAAAAATGGTAATAATTCTTCAAAAAATGTTCATAAAAAGTCTCCCGAGACCAAAATTTCATTTACATTTTTACTCCAAATAATGTCAGGAATCACTGGTTATAGCGTCGATCACACAGAGCGAGTTTAGAAGCTACTATCTGGGAAATTCACTATCCGTTAGTTAACTCGCTCAGTGTCATCGTGTTACTTGCTAACTAGCAGATTGTTGACTATCTACGAAAAAAGTTGAAAGGTCGTCAACTTTACTCGCTACACGCTTGCTCGTGATTGGTTTATTTATGTTTTTCAAGATGGCTGCCAATAAACAGCTGATTTCGACTCACAACGCAGGCGTTGTTATTCTTGTTACTGGCGCTAGCAGCGACCTCAGTTGTGGAGTTTTGTAGATTGTAGAGTGGACAGTTTTGTGTGTCATCATAACAATCTCACTCGCCGATTCACCCGCTTTTAAACTTAATAGATAGTAGGAGTAGTTTGTAAACTCGCTCTATGTCATCGAGCCTTAAAGTAAGTCAAACTCCTAGACGCGTTGACCCCCAGATTCCTACGCACCCCTCATACATTGTTTCTTTCCAGAACTTCTCCTTTCTTTCCATAAAAAGACCCTCCTCACAGCATTCCCAAATATGACATATGAGGGAAATGTTTTTCCTCAGGGCCTCCTGTGTGGAGCTAATGTAAAAAAGTTTGATTATTTGGAGTAAGGAGATTTTTTCACTGATCCTCTGAAGACAGTTTGTTCAGTGTTTAGCAGAGAAATCTTTCTTGTAGCAGTTTTGCTGTGGGCCTTGTCTTGTAGAGGTGTGACTAACACAATAGTAATAGTTATTGATAATGTCATATCTTCAAATATTTGTTATACCTATTACCATTCTGCTGCTTAACGTATTATCAAGTAATAGGATGTTATTTTTGGAACGGTTTGAGAATAGATATTTCGTCTTATTGCCGAACTTTCAAATAGATATCCGAATTCAGTTTAAGTATTGTTATATAATCTGTTATACCCCAATAATTCTGTTACTCAATATTCATTATTTATGTCTTAGTACTTGTTCGTAAAATATTTCATTTGCATTCGGCATGGTATTTATATTAAATTTTAATATTTTATATTAGTTTTGTATTCTTAGAGACTGATTATTTTAGTGTTTGTTGTGTGAGTAGATCTGTGGATATTATTATAATAATTTGCACTTCTTTTTTTTCTGTTAATTAGTATTAGGTGAGTGTATATAATATTTTGTCAGGATTTCAAAGGAATTCTTACGTGGTTTGAACTTGTTTTTCTTTTTAGTGAAATTATTTAAAGCCGGATAAGGTTAATAAGATCTCTGTACTAAACCATGTTTGATTGTGTAAAAAACGTGGAGATTTGCAAATAATGCACGATTGGTGAAAGGAGTTTGTGTAAGAAGGAGAATATACGAATGCCAGAAAAAGTCGAGGATGTCCGACTTGACACGATCAAGTTAACCAATCGGGCCATGTTAACAGAATGGTATAGAATATAATAGAAGGGTGTGTATGAATGGGAATGAAACAGTTAGTTTGTTCAGGAAAGGTTCAGAGTTCAGAGTTCAGACAAACACAAACTAATCAATAAAGAATTGCAATAACAATAATTTTCGTTAAGAAATCTTAAACCTTGAAGGGCTTGGGGGAGTCTTGTCCAGCCGAGTTTTTTTTTCAATGCTTTTTTTTCAAGGATAAAATTTATTTTCGGTCACGAAACTTTTGTTACTTGTAAAAGTAGATACATTTGAACAAGAAAAAACACGATTTTTTGGTCAATTTTCATTTATGTCCGCCATTCTTGCGCATTCTACATTCATACTGTAGCATTTTTTTTAATTTTCATGTTTCAAATGGTTTCTAAGGACTCCAGGATTCCAGCCGATTTGGTCACTCCGCCTGCTGGCGAACACCGCTCCTCACTATATTGAAATTTCGAATTTGATGCTATAACTTTGGGAATATTTTCTTCACATGAATAGGAAGATTTTTAGGCAACAAAAAAGTCGAATTTTTGGATCGACTGGACTAGACTTTCCCCCGAAAGACTGTTTAATCTTAGATGTACTTATGATAGATCCGAGAGGCGAGATAAACTCCAAATAAAGTACAATAAGCTTTGGATTCATAAATTAATAATTATGATCTGGAATTTTGGCGATTAATTTATTTAACCTTGATCGATCGATGCCGTGATTTTCTTTATTACTACAGTACTCCCATTTATTCTTGTGTAGAGATAAGAATATTTAGAACGATGGTAAGATGTCGTTAAAAATATTAGTTTTTACTCTATTATGTTACTAAATAACAGGTACGATAATTATTTCTGGTTTTGAGGTATTATTCATTTTAATAGGTATCGGAAAGGAACTGTTATTCACATCTCTAGTGTCTTGTGGTCGGTTGGCTGTTTGGTCGGCTGAAAGGAGCGGATGCGGCGAGGAGCGGTGTACGGTGTATGGCGTATGGGGGAGTATTGAGTCAAGTCGCGCTTTGTCCACCGCTGATAAGATAACAATGTCAGCAGTGTCCCATGTGTGAGTGCTCCAAACAAACAGCAAGCAGACGTCTCAGTCGTGTGTTGCGTCAAATGCTACGGACACACTTGCTCATTTGAAACCAAAGAGCATGCTACCTAGTAGCATGTGTGTCAGTGACGTTGCTGGTATTGGGCATGCTCATTTGAAGCCAAATCAACAGCCTTTTAATTTTTTAGCATGCTCATTGGATTATCGAGTGGAAGGGGAAGCCTCTAAGTATGTGTGGACAGGCTAGCTTATGAGCATGCTCATTTCGATCCGATCTCAGTTCTCGCCTGCGCATTCTTTGCAAAAATGTCAAAATAGCCCGCTGGGGAGTCGAAAAAACCATGTTTTTCGTGATTTATTATGGGAATCATGAATATATTTGGAACACAAGGTCACTAAAATACCATCAATAGATTTCCAAATTCCACAAAAGTTACTTTACATCCAAAATTTATTTATTTGTTTGTTATAAAAATACAGGATGTCCGGGGGTAGAGTGCATTAACTTCGGGAGGTGATTCTACATGATAGTCCAAGTAAAAAAGATAAATAACTTTTTTCGAAATTTCAACTTTTAGGGGTAGTTTTGAGGTAAAAAGATAAAATTAGTCCGGCGTGTGCGGCCAGATTTATTATTTTCCGCTGTTACGATACGGACCAATCAATCACAATCGAGCCGGGCGCCCGGCAGGCTCTCAGCAAGTAAGATCGTACCTTACACTAAGGATTTTTATTAGGTACGTCTTTTTGTATGGGAAAAAAATGTTGGAATTTCGGAAAAAGTTGTTAATCTTTTTTACTCCTACTATCATGTAGAATCACCTCCCGAAGTTAATGCACTTTATGACACCCTATATATTGACAGTAAATGGAGGCTTTGATTGTCCAACTAGGAAGGTCTCCCGTTCTAGGACAGTCAAATTGACTGGTTTTAAATAAAAAAATGAAACCACATTCTATTAAAATTAACATTTATTTTTTATTATTTAGTCATTTTCGGATTTGTTGACATCTTGGACCCAAATCAACCGTTTTATTTTCTTTCGTCATAAGATTCTTAAATAATTGCGTTGCAAGCAATAAGATTATTTTGTTTGGTTCTGGGCGAATGGAACTGACTCCATTTGACATTTATTTGACATGAGCATGCTCATTAAAGAGCACGTGTGTTCAATTGTTGGCCTTGAGCAACCCATTCACGAGAAAGCTCAAACCAAGCCTACTTATTTATGAGCAAATATGTAAAGTTGATGAGCATTCTCATTAATGAGCATGCTCATAAGCCCGCTTACTAATGAGCAAGTGTGTCAGTAGCATAAAGCGGTGTACCATTCACCGCGTCACCGCACCACAGCCACCGCCTCCCGGATCCCGCGCTCCGAACTCCGAGGCCGCCCTATCTGGGAAGACGACGTGCGACGTCCACGATCCATTATCAGTTCACTCAAAATATCATCCATGTAGAAGATGATGACCAGATTTTTTTAACCAAACAAAGTGGCTTTTCAAAAAAAGTCATTAAAAGTTATGCAAAAAAATAATTAAAAATAGCCCATAACCCAACCTAACATAACCATTTTTTTATAACATTTAAAACCACTGGAGCGACCACGCGAAAATAACAAATTTGCCTCGATTGCTCGAGATTTCCCAGAAGATCATTTTTTAATTTTTTCGCCAACATTAAAAAATCATACCTTCGACTTTTAACACAGAGACATAAAAACCTATTATAGTACTTCTCATATATAGACAATGAATTAACCTGTATTTTACCTTTTATCTCATATTTGTAGGATTATAACCGCGTGAATCCTGCGTGTTTGTTACTTTGAAACTGCCGTGAGGGGTACTTATTCAAGTCAAAGTAGAAAATTTTCGATATTTTAAAAAATGATTTTTATCATCGTTCTAAAATAGTTTACGAAGTTCAGATTTGCGACATCTATGGTCATAATAGATAAAGCACTTCAATAGCTTGGTTTTAAAATAAATGGCTGGCCATGGAAATGTTTTAAATAATTACAATAAATGTTTTACGAATGGTAGGAAAATGTGGTCCAGTTTTGGACCGCTATAAATCGCAGAAAAATAAAAGTGATCCATTTTTTTTACCATAATCGCTCTAGTGGGTTATTGACTTTTAAAAATAAGGTGTTGAAGTTGTGTGTCGTTGAATTGACCGGTCACCGTTTTTTTCAAGTATGGCTTGACTTTTCATGTAGATTCAGGATGAAAAAACGACGTATAATACAGGGTCATCGAAAAATATGGACGACATTTAAAATACTGTTATAAAAAAATTATTAGAGGTAATTCAATGGTTTTGATCTTAAAATGTGCGGAAAAAGATAAAAATTTTTTCGTACCTTAGTATGCATGTTTCGACGTGTGCATCGTTCATCGCTCTGCAGATGTCTAGTCTGTTTAAGGGGTTCCTCTACCTATCCAGCCGTTGGGAAAGCGAGCATGCCAACATTTAAAAAAATTATAGCAACGAAACCCTTTATGTTTAACTTGCAATTCTGTCACTGAAGGCTAGCTGGTGAATGTAAGTTTTGTTTTATTTATTTGTTTGTTTGTTTGCGCCTTGATGGCTTTTACATATAAAATAAATTGTACAGGAGCATTATAACAAGTATGCAGTATCATAAGTATATAGTACATAAAATGATAAACAGAGCTAAAAAGATATAAGTAGGCTTAACATAAGTAGGTATTAGTATTCGAGTAATTGTTTACAAAGGAGTTCAACCGGCGGATTCGATTTGGAGGTAGCGTGACCTAGCCTAGGTCGGCCGCGGGCGCGCCTACGACTGCCGTTCAGCATCGTTGGTAGAGGAACCCCATTGCCTGACCTCCAGGAAGTCCTGACCTTTACCCCTTTGGATTTCTTTTTCTGGCGGTTCATTAAAAACATTGTGTACTAAGAAAAGATTCGGGATTTGGATCACCTGCAGGAACGGATTTCTGCTATCTTGACAGTTACTCTCGAAATGATTGCACGTAGGTACGTGGCAAGAAATCGCCTATAGACTAGACATCTGCAGAGCGACGAACGTTGCACATACTAAGGTACGATAAAAAAAAAATTATCTTTTTCCTCACATTTTAAGAAAAAAATCATTGAATTACCTCTAATAGTTTTGTATAACAGTTATTTTAAATGTTGTCCATATTTTTCGATGACCCTGTATTTTGGTGCCTATCGATGTTTACGATAGCGGATTTTTGACAATTGCAGTGTCATTGTTTAACGGAACAATATGATGTATAAATGTTGCATGTTTATTTCGTTTTATGTTTAATATATTCATAATAAGACAACGTCATGTGTTTATTATAGCATTGATGTGCCAAAAGTCGTGAACTCCGTCTAAACCTTGTCTTGATTTGACATTATATTTATTTTTTGTGCCCTATTTTTGTCACAACTGTAATTTTTTTTTCATACTGTATTGTATCATTTCTTCTTTATTAACCTCTCAGGCCTCGGGCCTATTTTGTCACAGGGTGACAATATTTCGGCTATACAATAAAATCCATCCAATCCAAATGGAATGGAATATTTCTGAACATATCCGAAAACTAAAAACTGTTTTTGAATGGTGATAAAATACGCTTTCCAATTTTATGAATCGAAATGAACATATATTTTTTTTAATTTAAAAATTTTGCTTGCAAACATAAAAAGTTTTAAAAATGGCTCAACTTAAATTTTTTTAAATAAAATTTTTGCTATCTTAAAAAATAAAAACACATGCATATTTTACTCGATAAATGTATTTTAAACGTTACTAGCTGGTTCTCGGCATGCGTTGCAATGCCAAATATTCAAAGAAATACATTGTTTCTCTCTGTGATCCGTGCATCCCCGTTCCCCTCCCGCGTCCCTTACTAACTAGCTTTATAAATTATAGCCTGTATGTTATTCTGATGTACGAGCTATATTATTGTAAAGTTTTATTAAAATCCATTTAGTAGTTTTTGCATGAAAGAGTAACAAACACGCATATATCCATACAAACTTTCGCGTTTATAATATTAGTAAGATTGTCAGCTCACCTTTTTGTCGTTCCATGTAAAAATAATGACTATAAAATTCCCAAAGTTTCTTTTTTTTCAAATTTGCGATAAGTAACTTTGGTTTCATAAAATTGGAGTCCATTTTACTTCTTTTGTGGTACACTTGAATATTTATAATGTGTGATGTTTTGTCTTTCTAACACCGTTCATATCATATATCTCACTTTGATAGTAAGGTAGACACAACGATTTCTATGAGACCTATATGAGTTGTTCCGAAAAGCAAACAAATTCGCCTGAGGGTTTAACAAATGCTTAGGTAATTTCTTAGAAAGGTTTATTAGGTTAATAATAGGTACTCACAATATTAACCAATACCTTTAATTAATGCCAAAAATTACACTTCCGATCGTGAGCCATATTTTGAAAGTGGTTCTATAAGATACTAGCTGACCCGGAAAACGTTGTTCTGCTGTATAAATTATTTCTATTGAATATTTTGGTTGTTAAATAAAAAATAACAAATGTATTGTGTAGTGTTCTGTTATCTGTAGCATCACTAACAGATTCTCCAAATACTTAGTCTGAAGATTACTTCGGGAATAAATAGATTCTTGTTCGTTATCTGGTTTTATTAATACTTCGCGAACACAATATGGACCTCCTTAGTCGTCCTAACTTGGAGCTAGCTAAATTGGTTCTAAAGCGTGTGTTACAGACATCACACTATCACACACTCTAAGCCCCCCGTCCCTCTGTTGGACAACTTAGATACTAAGCTACCTGCCATCTAGCGGAATCTACTGACAGCTCTTATCACCGCCATCTACGTCTAAAAGCCGGAAGCTTTTTAGATGCACGACATATTGTAAGTGTGTGGGGATGGGATGTATGACTGAAAGATGAATGGAGCGCTGTAAACGATGACCGCCGATAAAAACACCAACCATTTATTTTCTTAATTCAATATATTTCATTAAAGAAACGGACATATTCGTTGTTTGATCTCTTAAAAGTTAAATGTAAAGTGAAAAAAATAATATATTGGGTGAAAGTTCGATGAGGCGGACGTAGTGCCATCTGTCATTCAACAACATAAATAATTTCGTTCTGTTTGAAATATGAACGACGTACGCGACGGTTAAATTTGTTCATACAAAAATACCAAAATCACGATAAAAAATGGGAGGGTGGGGGTAGGAGGGAGAAAATGGGGGGGCTGTAGGTATTAGGTTTTGATACAAAAAAAATTAATAAAAAATAAAAATAAATTGTCAAAAACAATCTGGATAGGGACATCCTAATCACCTAGCGGTATGAAATATATTTTACGACCTATTCTCATATCTACCAAATATACATAAAAAATTTCATATAAATCGGTCGAGCCGTTTCGGAGGAGTGCGACCACAATCACCGTGACACGAGATTTTTATATATAGATTTTGCTGTCCTGTTTTATTTCCTTCGCGGTCCGCCTGCAGTTGCCGTCAGCTGCCATAAACTGTTAAATATTGTAATTTTTTTTTTACAGTGAATACCGCACAAGAATCTCAACTGCTCCCGTCTGGAGCCAGTGAGACTATGGCATCCCCAATTGGGGTATGTTGTGAGGCTGAGGGTAGTGGGTAGGGGAAGGAGGTGGGGAAGAGGAAGGTTGGGAAGTACCTGGCTATTCAGATCTGGTCACCAAACACGGCTAAAGCCATTTTCAAGCAACGTTTCAATTCTGAATGGTGGTCCTACACCAGGGCGATACTGATAGTATCTTCCACTCTGGAACATGCCGCAAATATACTATATATTATTTTGAATTAATTAATTGTAAAATAACACAAATTAATCAAATAAAATTTATTTGCGCATGCCGGGTTCGAACCCGCGACCTCCGGATTGTGAGTCAAGAGTCTTACCCACTGGACTACGGAGGTCGTTTTTAATGTTTTAATTATTTGTATGTTTTAATTATTATCTTAAATCTTTAAAATTATGTGCCTATTCGTAGATTGCATCAATTACGAATATCTGAGTAGAATTTCTCGCAGCTGGTTTAGTTTATTTCCGTATCACTTGTAGTTCCTGTATTTGCCATACATTGTGTTACATTGTAACGTAAAGAAAACAGGCTTTCATTCCGGCATCGGCAGCAGCCAATGGACATAATTCTCCTTGCTCCTCGATAAGTACTCGTAGCACGGATCAGCTGTTAATGATAAACAAAACTTCAATATAATATGCTTAATGTGATAACAGGTTCTAAGAACCGCTGGAAAAGCATCCAATCTTGAAAAAGACGCAGGAAGAAACTTTTTTAACTCCCAATGTAAGCAGGAGAATATTGGCATTTCATTAACCCCTCAGGCTTCGACCATGTTCTGTTGGTAGATCAGAATATTTCCGCTTTGAATGCAAATCCGATCAAGTCCGAAAACTAAAAACTGTTTTTGAAAGGTGATGAAATATGCTTTCAATTTTATTATCAGAAATATCCATGAAGATTTTTAAGGCAAAATTTAAAAAGTTTTTAAAATGGCGTACGGTTTTTTCTAACTAAAATTACCGATAACGAAAAAAAAACGAGTGTGCTTTAGACCACACGACTGAGGTAAAACTTCACTAACTTATAAAAGAACATGACATTGACATTAACAATGACATTAGGGTGACATATGACACATTATATGGGGTAAATAAATGTGATGTTCAATGACATCCATAATTAATGTTTATGTCAAATATACCGCCCACACACGGACACACAGACACGTAAAGACAAATTGAAGTTTCCACTTATGACCCTGGGGTGACCTACGACTGTGGGGTCACCTACGACCTTGGGGTGACCTACGACCTTAAGGTGATCTACGACCTTGGGGTTACCTACGACCTTGGGGTTACATACGCCCTTGGGGTGACCTACGACCTTGGGGTGACCTACGACCTTGGGGTGACCATCCTTATCCTTATCACTCCCCAAGTGAAGCGTGCGTAAAGGCCCGACCGTTCGCCTCACCATCGATCACCGTTCGCGACGGTTACCGTTCGCATCACACTTTTCGTAATGCTTCATCACTTTTTGTAACACATCACCACTTTTCGTAACGCATTTACCAGCTTACCCCCCAAGTCGAGCGTGCGTAAAGAAGTTTTACTTCAAAAACATGTACACATTATTAGACAAATGTATTATAAACATTATTATCACCTCACTTTTGTCGTTTCATACAAAAATAATTTTTAAAATATCACAATTTCATTTTTTTTTTTCAAAATGTGGTGTTTTGGTTTTATAAAGGTGTTCATTTTAATTATTTTGTGGTTAACTTTTAGATGGAATATACAGCGTGATGTTTTCTCTTTCCAATACCGTTTAGATTTTAGATCATATTTCTCACTATGATAGTAAGGGAAACACAACGATTTCTGTGAGACCTGTATGAGTTAATCTGAAAATCGAACAAATTAGCCTGAGGGGTTAGTGCAACTAAATTTATATTTTGTACGTTTTTTTATCTATTTTTTATCACAAGAGTCCCGGCTGCTCCCGTCTGGAGCCGGTGAGACTATGGCATCCCCAATTGGGGTATGTTGTGAGTCTCAAGTTAGTGTGGAGGGGAAGGAGAAGCGAAGGAAAAAGGGTTAAGCTTGAATTAAGAACAGTTCTGCTGGAGTTTGTTTTGCTTACGAAGATGTTTTGCTTACGAGGCTTCTTTCGGATTTAGTTTATTGTAATGGCTGATTAAGTTCTTTAAAGTACGATTGGAAAACACTTTAAACATTTTTGAAAACCTTTTATGCTAACGATTCTGATATTTTTTGTATGCCTCTACTGAAGTATAAAGCTGTACTAATTAAACAATTTAGCAGTACGTTTTTTTTAACAAGGTCACCATATACAAGTATTTTCTGTTTGCTTCTTCTTCTTCACTGCTTTCAATAACTTTGTATTAATATGTATTATTTTTCTTTTGGTTTATTTATAATTAATAGGTATTATTTTTCTTATGTATTATTTTTCTTTTGGTAGAATGTATTATTTTTATTTTGGTAATATGTATTATTTTTCTTTTGGTTTATTTACAAGTAAACTTATAATTTTACATTTCTTTCTTTTTTCTATATTGAAAAAAAAAACATGTACGTAAAGGACACTTGTGCATAATTATAAATAATTAATAATAACTAAATTAGTAAATAATTAAATTATGCATACATTATAAATAATTAAATATTTTTGCCTGAACTTTAGTAAATAAGATAAAGTTTTTTGGCGATGATTTGTTGATTTGTGTCCCAAATTGGTAATTTCTAAATTAAATTTACGCCTATCAAAATGTTTGTCATTTGACTGTCCTAGAACGGGAGACCTTCCTAGTTGGACAGTCAAAGCTTCTTTGTATTGATGTATTCTCTATAACAAATAAACGTTTTATTATTATTATTATTATTATAGTTTGAATTTGGAATACAATAGTCATACACAATGTTCATGTCAAATATATTGCCCACTGCCCACACACGGACACACAGACACGTAAAGACAAATTGAAGTTTCCACTTATTAAATTCGAATATATGTCGTTATCTTCAAGCTACCGAAGAGTTACCCAAATGTACATGATGATTAAAATGCATATTTACTCGAATATGTCCGTCTGCGCCTAAAATGGACGTTTCAAATTTTTTTTTGGTTTCAAGTCAACTCAACAAAGTGGCATTTCAACAAAAAGTCTTAGTTACGACGAAACCAGGGCCTTCTGTGTGGAACTAAGTCGCACGTGTTTTAATCTTTTTATTTAATGTGTAAGAAAGAGCTGCAGCATTACAGCGATAAGGAACGTATGTTTATTGCCTTTTTTGCCATCACGGTACCGTAACTCTGAATCGTCACGGTAATTATAAAAGCGTTTATTGCCGATTTTTCAATTTTTTTATTCGTTAGACTGCTGGTGATAATCAACAATAATTGATCTTCGAGACAATGTAAATGCTGACGTAATTGACAAAATGCGAACAAAACAGATTTTAGCCTAAGTAATTTAAAAGTGTACCCAATTGATTAGAATATTTGAAAGATTTACTGATTGTTCCCACTCGGATTTAATAATTATATTCATTTTCACTCTTCAATGCCTCCGTTGTCGGGGGGTAAGACTCTCGACTATCAATCCAGAGGTGGTTCAAATTCCTGCGTACGCAAGCAAATTTTATTTAACTTGTGTTTTCACAATTTAATCATTTAAAATAATTTAAGGTATATTTGCGGCACTTTTCGGAGTGGAAGATACTCAGTATCACCCTGTTTCAGAATTGAAAATTGTTTGAGATGGCTTCAGCTGTGTTTGGTGACTAGATCTGAATAGCCAGATACTTCCAGCCCACTTTCTTCTTCCCTAAATCTCCTAACCCTGCTCACTTACCTTCAGCCTTACATTATACCCCAATTGGAGATGCCGTAGTCTCACTGGCTCCAGGCTCTTGGGGGCAGTTGGGATTTGGGTTGTGCGGTATTTACAAAAAAAATAAAACTTCCATCTCATTTATCGCTTTTTTGTTGATGGAGTTATACTGGTAGCATATCAACATTTTAACCCTTTAACACCACTTGCGGGGGAGTAGAGTCCCCCAGTCACCCGTTATCGTAAATATGCGCTTGTGGCTCCGTTTATTCTTAGTATCGCCCGAGAGGTCGCGGTGGTTTTTGGTTTTTGATTGACGAGTTACGCAAGTAAAATTTCTTGATTACATTTTTTTGCATTGGTGGCTCGGAAAATTATAGCCTGGATAATTCAAATCTGGATGACAGTAGCTCTAATGCATTTTTTGGCAAAAACAGGTACAAATAGGGAAAAACACCGCCATCACGGTCACTAGTTCGACCGCATAACATTATTGTGCCTTTGCCTGGCCTAAGAAGTCCTGCTCAATCGAAAAATGAGATGACTCCGCTTGAAATTCCTATAAATGTCACATGTTTGTTTAAAAAATGTAATGTACTAGTTTTCTTGGATTAATGGACGACCTCCGTAGACCAGTGGGTATGACTCTTGACTCACAATCCGGAGGTCGCGGGTTCGAACCCGGCATGCGCAAATAAATTTTATTTGATTAATTTGTGTTTTCACAATTAATTCATTTAAAATAATATAGTATATTTGCGGCATGTTCCAGAGTGGAAGATACTATCAGTATCGCCCTGGTGTAAGACCACCATTCAGAATTGAAACGTTGCTTGAAAATGGCTTTAGCCGTGTTTAGTGACCAGATCTGAATAGCCAGGTACTTCCCAACCTTCCTCTTCCCCACCTCCTTCCCCTCCCCACTACCTTCAGCCTCTCAACATGCCATAGTCTCACTGGCTCCAGACGGGAGCAGTCGAGATTCTTGTGCGGTATTCACTGTAAAAAAAAAAATCGCATGTGTTTCATTAATTTTAAATAAATTTTAAATAAATCCCCAAAGTGTCTATTTCTATTTTTATGAAGCATAAATTCATGGGGTACTTAGGTCCCCCACAAGTGAATTCGTGTAGGCTGAAAATAGCGAGTCTTGCTAAGGATTAAAAACAAATCTAAAGTTCTGAAGTTTGAACAGGGGTTTTTTTATAATATTCAATATACAAATAACAAAATCGCAGCAATGTTTTTTCTTGTTATATTAATTTGCCAACGACGCATGCACCAATATTGAACACATAACACGGCCATCTGATTTCCGCAGTGTTTATCTACACATTATTGCCTGCCAAACTACACAGTAATAATTCCCAGTTATTTTTGGCAGCCCTAGTGGCTAGTGGGCCGATGGACACTAACGGCTAACAGTGAAAATGAACAGGTCCGAGGAAGAGTTTGTCAGAGGAAAATATACGAATTCTGCTTTCAAGTATAGGTACTAGGTGCTACCGCATCACCGTGAAACGCTCTTATTCTGAACCGCGTGATGGTGAATTTATGCATTAGTATGCGTAGAATTAATTTTATCTAGTTGGGGTACCCGGCTTCTCTCAGGGAGTTGATATGAGATTGAACTGACCTTCGAACCCACACAGGATCTTGCTTTATATACCCCTACCAATGGGTAACCCCAATCATACAAAAAAGGCTTCAAATGCTTCATGTTCCAAACATTCCACAACATGCGAGAGTGTTCTGGAATGTTCCACAGTGATGTTCCCGATTCCCTATTCCCGAACATCCCAGAATGTTCTGGAATGTTGTGAACTGTTCTAGAAATTTCTAGAGGGCGAAACTTCCCAGCCCTTATATCTTCAAAAGCACTCCCGTCAGATAAAAACGGGAACCTTTTTCATGGATTGTAGATAGAGGGCTCCAACACCACATAACAACTCCTTTGATCGTATCTTGAGTTTTAACGGGATGCACACTTTTGAACACTTTCTTTTATAATATACCTACTAGCTGGTACCCGGCATGCGTTGCAATGCCATTCAAAGAAGTAAATTGATTCTCCCTGCATGTCCTTTCCCGTGCGTCGCCGTTCCCTTCCACCTTCTCCGCCTTCCCCCTCAACCTTCTCCGCGAACCCCACCTTCCCCCTGCCTTTCCTCCCTGCCGCAAAAATATATGAAATGCACATATTTTCATTTATACAAATTTCATAACGCCAGAGCTTACCATTGTATACAGCTTATGTTACTCGCTGATAATGTAGCTTTCTATTGGTGAAAGAATTTTTTAAATCGGTTTAGTTGTTTAGGCGTGAAAGCGTAACAAACAAATACACGCACTTTCGTATTTAAAGGAGGTGTTTAAACAATAATAGCTTCTCGAAGTTTGATAATCATTTATTGGAGACGAATCATACTTTTGATTTTAATAACGGAATAGAATTACTACATTTTAATGTCAATTATTTATTTATTTATTTAATTTACGCCCAGAGGGCTTTTACATAAATGTATAAAGACAGTACAATTTTAATGTAAGAAAGAAAAATATAATATAAATAAAAGTTACAATAGAAAACAAAAATACAAACATGAAATAAAAGTAACAAAAATTTAAAAGTACAGTGAGAAATAAAAACAATAAAGTTGCTATAAAAAATAAAAAAAATACATGCATGATATAAGTATAAAAGGAACAAAAATTGTAAAGTAAGGTCATCAGATGTGTTTCAAAATTTACAACAATAATCATGAATAACAAACACCTAAGTACTTATTGGTCACTCATAGCGTGAAACCGCTATATTTATGTAGATGGTAGGTTCGTGAGTTGCAGGAGTTCAAAACTTTTCAATTTGAATAGGCGACTAGCTGGTCCACGGCATGCGTTGCAATGTCAAATACATTGTTTCTCCCTGAATCACCTTTCCAGTGCGTCCCCGTCCCTTCCACATACCCTTTCTAGCTAGCTTTATAAATTATAGCCTGTGTCACCCGGGGATAGTGTAGCTTCCCAACAGTGAAAAAAATTTTCAAATCGGTTCAGTGGTTTCGGAGCCTATTCAATGCAAACAAACAAACAACAAATCTTTCCTCTTCATAATATTACTAGCAGACCCGGCCACACGTTGCTGTGGCTAACGAAACACAACGCCATTACCCAACCTTTATAAAATCCATACCACCCGCTTGCCAGCTGCCCGCTGCCTGATTTAATATTTAAATTTCTCAGCTTTTCTCTTCCATAATAAGCATGTTTTATACATATAAACCTTCCTCTTGAATCACTCTATCCATTGGTGAAAACCGCATGAAAATCTGTTGCGTAGTTTAAAAGACCTATGCGCACATACATTTTGAGCGTCTTCATTTTATACTATTTAATGATAATGATTATTAGCATAGATTAAAATCTGGCGTTATGAGATTTGTATAAATGAAAATATGTGTATTCCATATATTTTAGCGGCAGGGAGGAAAGGCCAGACGGGGAGGGGAACGGGGGAGGTGGGGTGACGAGGTAGTGGGAAGGTGGAAGAGGGGGGAACGTGGGAAGGTAAGGGGACTAGGGAGGTTAACGGGGACGCACGGGAAAGGACATGCAGGGAAAATCAATTTATTTCTTTGAATGGCATGACAACCAATGCCGGGTAAAAGCTAATAGTTAATAAATATGCAATATTACAATGCGAGTTACCTGTTTGCTCTCAGTTTCACTTATTCACAAATCACAGAAAGGGAGATTGGTCACACCGCTTCCAGCGCTCCGCGCCACTTTGTTTATACCCCTTTCCCTGATGGGCTGGTCTGTCAATTTGTATGTCTATGCCCTTTTGTAATGAAGTAAGTCTAAAGTCATGGTGTTTGAAAGAGAGGGTACGAAAACAGTGTGCGATATGGTTGTGAATGATGAATACTCGGAGCAGGTGGATGAGTTTGTGTATCTGGGTAGTATGTTTACGTGAGATGGGAAGGCTGATAGAGATATTGAAAGAATGGTAAATGCCGGTAACTCCATTAATGGAGATATTGAAAGAATGGTAAATGTCGGTAAGGGAACGTACCCATACTACGTGACCAATTTTTTGCAATTTTTAACCCCCTCCCCCCCGATGACCAAAATCCTAAGCAACCCGCCGCTCATTTGTACCAAGCGTGGTATTTCGAAGACCCCCCCCCTCGAACAGGTCACGTAGTATGGGTACGTTCCCTAACTCCATTAATGGAAGACTAAATGCCGTTGGCGCTAATAAAATACTGTCAAAAGAAGCGAAGCTAGCAGTCCACAATGGAGTCCTGGTACCTACCCTGATGTATGGCAGTGAGGCATGGAACTGGCAGAGGAAGGATGAAAGCAAACTGAATGCTGTTGACATGAGATCCCTGAGGAGTATGTGTGGTAAAACCATGTATGATCGTGTAAGAAATGTGGATATACGCAAAGAATGCAAGGCTGATGTAAGCATAATGAGTAAGATGAAGAAGGGGACCCTCAGATAGTTTGCGCACGTAGAGCGAATGAACGAATAAAGTAGTGTAAAAAGAATATTTGACGCAAATGTGAATGATAGAAGAAGTCGGGGACGCCCGAGGAAGACATGGCACGATCAAGTGAATCAGATACTTGAGACGGGCCATGTCAAAAGTCAGAATAATAGAAGAGTATGTATGAGACGATGTATGAATGTGAGTGAGGCTAGGAGTGTGTGCCAAGACCGAGTTGTTTGGCGGTCAGTCCTCTCTGCCTACCCCTGCGAGGAAACGGCGTGATGGTTAATTAGTTAGTTAGTTTGATCGTTACATACTTCCAGCTGCCTTCAATGTAATCCATTATTTGTGATTAAAAAAAATAAACAATATCTACTCCGTGCTTTATAAATGCATTCTAGTATGTAAATACCTACAACTTTATCGCAGTAAAAACTAATCAAAATATTTCTCTTGACAGCACGTGTTAGTTTAATTTTGATTAAATGTTTTCTCATTGTTGTTATCTTTATGCCGAGTTCACACGAGGACAATACACATGTCTTGTCCCAGCTCGGTGAACAGCCTCGACCGCGCAAGATAGAACAGTTGGACAATACAACAATTCGATCTAGAGTTCAAGTGGAACGCTACGAAAATGGATTAATATACGACGACGCGCTTTGCGATCGAGTTAGGGCTCGTGCACATAAATGACGATACGACGTCGCATCGTGCTACGACGCGCCATCGTACCGAATGCACATTCACAAATCTCCTCGCTCGAGGTCTCCTGGAGTTTTCCTGGATCCGGGAAAGCATTTGACGGTAAAAAACAATAAAAATATGTGTAATAGAAATTGGATGGGGGGAAGTTCTGCACTGGGATTGTCTGCAATGAACCTTAAAGAATTAGAAGTGGAAGATCGTGAGGAGTATAAAATGTGCATTATATTGTCATCAGTGCACTTCGAATTTAGCCTCGTATAATAAGTAAAATTTTCAAAATTTTTAAGCAAACCCCAACACAAAAAAGAGCTGATGACCTTGAAACGCCTGAACCGACTTTCATGAATTGTAGCTAAGAACCATCTCATCACGTCAGCTTTCAAACAAAAAAACGCATCATAATCGGTCCATTCGTTTAGGAGCCACGATGCCACAGACAGACACCGCTCCTTACGTGGGGGGTTAAACAAAATCAACACGAAATTACAGTAAACCCGGCCTTTGCGTAGCAGAAACAATTTATTTATTTTATTTATTTATTTATCTATAAAAGGTATGTTTACATAACATTATTCGATTCCTGTCTCACTAGGGAATACCTGTGTTGAGACAGGCGTAGAGGTACATAAATGAGTATCATACATAAGAATATTTAATTACAACATGAGAATATTTAAGGTAAGATACATACTGATTTATACAATTCAAACAGAAAGATGATTAAGATTGAGGGTTCATATCATAAAGAGAGCATTATATAGGTGAAGGAAGAGATGAATAAAGTAGTAAATCCTTTCGAGTCTATATAGGCAGTTATATTATACATATAGGATTTTACTATTTTAAGTTCTTTAATAAGGGTAAGGACATACGTGAGATGGTAATTCTGTCTATTTGTACTCTATTTTACAGATGTTAGCAGTAGTGTGGCGTCCAATACTTATAATCCATTTCTTTAAATCTTATTTGTATTTGTTCTTTGATTCGGTTTGTCTAATCGTGGCTGGAAGTGTATTGTATAGTTTGCAAGCTATGTATTTAAAGTGTTTTTGTCCAAAGGTGGTTTTAGAAAAGGGAGTTTGGAGAAGTTCTTTATTTTTGGCTCGTGTATTGTGTATCATTTGTGTTGGTTTGTATAGGATTTTGTTGTTTTTATGTAAATAAAGTAAGATGGATTTTGCGTAGAGCTGTTTAATGTCCATAACGTTGAAAGTATTGAAGATCGTATCAGTGCTGGTAGTGAGAGGAAGTTTAAGAATTATTGCCTCGACCACGTTTTCCCTGCGCTTCTTGTCCCTATAATATGGGCAATCAATGCGCCAACGTATTCGCTATATTTAATGGTTATCAATTGAGTAATTTCTTCCACGTTCTGTTTACGCGACATTTTTAAGCCGAAATACAAACCGTCGATGGTGCCAAAAGCGCCGAGAAATACGTACATGTGAAATTGTAGGGCAACTGGCTATTGTCCTTCTACTGTCTTGTCGGTGCGCCTTTACGGGGGTAAGACATTGTCCTGTTTTTCCTTTTTTTAAGGTGAATACCTCACAAGAGTCCCAGCTGCTCCCGTCTGGAGCCAGTGAGACTAAGATACCCTCAATTGGGGTACGTTGTGAGGCTGGAGATAGTTGTGAGGGAAAGAAGATGGGGAATAGGAAGGTGGGGAAAGTACCTGGCTATTCAGATCTGGTCACCAAACACGGGTCAAGCCATTTTAAGCAACGTTTCATATCTGATTGGAGGTCTTATACCAGGAAGATACTGAGAGGAACTTCCACTCTGGAACATGCCACAAATATACTATTTTAAACATATTATTTTAAATGAATGAATTGTGAAATAACACAAATTAATCAAATAAAACTTATTAATTAAGAAATACACCACATTCTATAACCACGTTTTACTGGTTTCATGGGCATACACTGTTTCATGACTGATCGACCTTTAAACTTGATCATTGATTCGTCAACACTCAGTTCTCTAGTTCCATTATACGATCGTCCAAAAGATTTATTGAGACTATCAACCATTGGTCTAAGCTTATAAAGTTTGTCAGTACATCCTGGCGGTATGTTCTTATTATCATTGCAATACAAGTTAGCCAAAATTTCTGAAAATCTATTACGTGGCATTGCGGAACACATTACAGAATTGTTCAAGCTGACGAGTAATGATCTGTCCACGCAGATCGTTTGTTATAACCCATATGAAAATTCATCCCGATAAATGCCAAAGGTTCTTCCTTCTTCAGATTTAATGTTTTGCCTTTCTGTATTGCATATAAATTTGATTGATACAGAATTGGATCAACAATATCATCAATCATTTTCAGGAAGATATCAGTAGGTGTTTCACAGTTTTCAAACAAATCACCAGAGACACCTTCTTCAAATTGATACGGTGGCACATTGGTACCAAAATCCTTTTTTTCCACTTACGTTGCGGTTCTGGTAGTCTAGTAAATGGAGAAGTAGTAGAGTCGGATACACTTGAAGGATCAGGAGCACCCGCGGGCAAAATGTTTTCATGATAAGAATACGTATTTTGACCGGATTCTCTTAGAAAAATATCACCACAACCTGTAGTTTGATTCCCATGGGGTTCATATTCATCATCTTCATCATTTTCAGACTCCACTTCTGATGGAACATCAATATTTGGAAGATCTTCCGACAGCAACATCTCAATATCATCTTGCGAAAGTCCTACAAAAATAAATAGCCAAGTCACTGACGGTACAAAATTGTACCGGTTTTAAAAATTCATATATTTTGTAAGATAAAGGATATAAATACACGAAATAAACATTAGTGTGAAGAGTAATGTTCATTGCATAGTAAAAACATACATACCTGAATCCATTGTCACAATAATTATGTTTTAAAACAAGCAATAAAATAACTCAACAAACCATGTGACAGCTCAATGCAAAACTGATTCCCCTGGTGTCAGTTTTTGAAACTTAGCTTTAAAAAATCTCTGACTTGTAAAATCATCATCATCATCATCTGTGGCTCTACAACCCAGGTCGGGTCTTGGCCTCCAGCAGAGCCTGCCTCCATGACTGTCGGTGTTGTGCTGCGTTGCGCCAGTTTCGGATGCCGATGGTGCTTGCATCCTTCACCACTCCATCCAGCCATCGAAGCTTTGGTCTTCCAACTCTTCTCCGACCCCCAGGTGCACCATCCATAATTCGCTTTGGAATATCTCCTTCGCTCATTCTCTGGATATGTCCAGCCCACCTGAGTCTTCCAGTTTTGATTTCCTTGGAGATATTAGGGTCCTCGTAAAGATCGTATAGCTCCTGGTTGTATCTGATACGCCATTCTCCATTATCACAGACTGGGCCGTAAATCCTTCGCAGCACCTTCCTTTCAAAACTTTCTAGGGCTCCTTCATCACCCTTACTGATGACTTGTAAAATAATGTCCAATAATAACTACCAAGAATAATAAATAAAAAAAATGTTTTTGGGATAGAAGATACGATGAGTTTTATAGACGAGTACAAATTTGTACCGTCGGGGAGCAAAGGGTTAATTGAATATTTTGCTGATGCTTTTGCTGACATACGAGCCACGACCTCACCCAAAGTCAGCCGAACGAGAAGTTCCAAGAAGTAGTTAACATGTTTTGTTATTTTTTTATAAATTTTGTTTGTTTTATAGAAGTTACATAAAAAAGGATTATTTTTTTCTTATACATAATTCAATTATTGTTTTTTTATTTATTTAATTTAACACGTGATAACTGTCTGAATATGTGCAAAAATAAGCCAAATAACAGTAAACAATCGATTTTTAACATGTCTAAAAAAGATTCGGTTTCGGCACCGAAAATGATGCCTAAACTAGATTTTTTTGCCGAAACCGAACTTTCAGTCGGTCACTAGAAGGAATGTTAGAAAAACGCGCACTTGTGTTGAAAATAATGTGTAAAAATAAAATAATTTGGATGCCTGGGTTCATGAGGGGAGGTCTGTTTAGGTTTGGCGGCGAATGCATTTACCCCCAACTGCATGGCTGACCGGATCTGGAGAGACTGCTTGAGGAAGACCTAATCTGAACCTATCCATCTGGACTCTCTCGACTCAACGCCTTGCACCGCAGTTAAAGGGATAGATTCATACGTCCGTCACTCCTGGACACTTTAACCCCCCGATTCCTACCCATTCCTAATACCTATCCACCCCTCATACCTTTTACCTTCTCAGAGCTTCCTCTCCTTCCTTTCCCTAAAAAGGCTCTTTTTCCGCAGGGCCTCCTGCGTGGAGCTAACGTAAAAAAAACATCGGAAATTACTACGTTCGATGAATATTTGCACTGCAGCGGCATTCTAGCGAAATGTCACGCGTGTAGGCCATCAATAAAATTACCGATTAAACACACACGTATAATACAACGAAATTATGCATGTACATATTTAATTTTTCTTCCACGCTTTTTCAATAACTTATATTGCGTCTCATTTTCACTTTACCGCAAGATAATGAATAACTTGTTTGTTAATGATAATTGTGGAAATTGTGCATTTTAATATCTCATGTCTAATTTTAGAATGCGCTTACTTATTTTTAGAACGAACCAATATCACGGAACTGGTTTTGAACACAACACCGCTCGGTTTGCAAATAGTGGTCGGATGATATAATTTCTTAAAAAATGTATTCCGCATTACAATAACGTTTCTTAAAATAGACTCGATGAAATGGAATGATAGCGAGGTTTTGTTTGTAAAGACAAAAAATGCGGTTGCGGTTTTGAATATCCTTGAGGCTTTGGGTTATCTGCTGTTACTTTTTATTAGTGTGCTTTATGGGGCTCCTTTGGGTGCATTTCTCATGTCCTGTTAGCATGCATGTATGCTACACGTAGAGCACAGATTCGACGTTATCATAGGCCCGGTAGCGTATTTACAAAACCTATACCGATTCAGTCGCGGTAATGACAATTTACATTTTGAATATACCTCTATATTGGTTATTTTTTATCTCATTGCATAAACAAAAATTGTTCTAAAATCTAGATAAAATAATCTTTTTTTTATTGGTGCCCTTTTTTACTCATTTAAAGTACGCTCTAGCGTGTTTAAATCGCACTTTATGGAACGCGCGTTTTTTATAGTTACCATGGCAACATCAACAAATCAATAAAATGTGAAGTCTATGTCAACTTTTAACTATAAATCTGACAGGAATATTTTAAACGTCAAATAAAACATTACAAATGTTTCAAAAATTTTATTCAAAGTTTACATTCTTTTTTACATCGTTTACATTCTAATTATTTAAATGGATGTGAAAAGAGCAGTTCGTATTATTTGAAATATTAATACCTCCGTTTTTTAAATCGGAGGAAATGCTGTTCAAATTAATAGTATTCTCGGAAGTCAATGAGGCTGCACTCCATTAATGGCAGTTCCAATAATGTTTGAAACATTCTTCTTATTGCTAATGCTCTCTTCCACGTAACCAGTCGCCACAGCTGCCGATTTCCATCCTACTTGTCGTTATCAATGTTAGAACTCATTTACTAACTCACCCTACTTGTCATTATCAATGTTAGAACTCATTTTACAACACACAATAACTAGTAAAAACTGTGATGTCAACTATTAATCTTATGTGACAGATTGCAAATTAATGTTTGTGTTTTTCATTTCCATGACAACAAGATATTGTAATGTCACATCACGAATTCATTAATAGTTCTTATTTCCAAATTTTTAATAATAATATCAATATTTATGTTTTCAAAGTGTACCAATAAAAAAATAGCGTAAAGTATTCGTGGATAACTGGTCTTTAAAACACTTGCTTTTTTTTCGAGCACTCGGCTACGCCGTCGTGCTCGAAAAATCGCGCGTGTTTTAAAGACCTGTTTATCCACTTATATTTTAATATACTATTCTGATGTGTTTATTAGAAATTAATAATTTTATTTCTAAATATTTAAATTTTAATATTATTCCCATATATTGTAAATACACCTCTATATTGATAATTTTTTATCACTTTGCAAAAACAAAAATTATTCTAAAATCTAGATAAAATAATCTTTCCAATGTGTATATTAGAAATTAATAATTTTATTTCTAAATATTTAAATTTTGATATTGAAAATTTAAAGCGACTGAAACGTGGTAGGGATTGTAAATACGCGGCCCGGTGATAAAAGCTCTAAGTGGGTTGGAATGTCGAGCTTAGCACAGCTTGGAACATAATCCGAATATTGGTCGAAAGCCTAGGTGTCACCAATATTACGTTTATTGTCTGTGAATTTTATAGAGGAATGTATTTCTTTTTACTTTGAAAAAAAGAACCAACTGTCTACATGATTGGTATATACAATATACTCTCTACTGTCTGTATCGAAATTGCGATATTGTGATCGCGATCCTTTAAAAACGACATTTATTTTTAGGCGGGTTTAATTTACGAGTTCATTTTTGATAAAGTTTCCCACTTCAATCAGTATGGTGCTATATGTGAGTACACTAATTTTAATTACTATTTGTTTTGCTAGAGTCACACTATTGTGCTAATTTTGGGACCAGTCTATTGGATTTACAAAATAATCACCAACACTAACTGAGCGAAGTCGAACCAAAAGCCGCCCGCAGGGCCTAGCAGTAAAAACCTGCGGAGTTATTATTGTTATTTTTCAACCGAATTGCTCGTTTTTGCGCTGAGTGAAAAACTTCCTTCCCAAAACTTCCTCTCCATCCTTTCCTCAAAAGACCCTCCACACAGCATCCTCAAAGATGATAAAGGCCCTGAGTGGAACTATTTTCCCCAGGGCCACCTGTGTGGAGTTAACGTAAAAAAAATCGAATGCAGTTTACACGCGGTAGAAGCGAAACTTTACTAAAACAATCTCAACCTTTCAAACAATTCAATTTGGGAGGCGGGAATGGGTACCGCCGCCCCGGGAACCTTTATTGGATAACCAACACCTTTGCCATAGGTCACCCCAAGTGGTTCGCTACGTTTGGTGACTTAGCAGGGGTGCCCGGGGTAAGGTTTGGCTAGGTCTTGAAGGTGGATGACCAGGACACACTGAATCCCAGATTCCTACCCACCCCTTAAACCCTCTTCCTTCTCAGAACTCTCCCCTCCTTCCTTTCCTTAAAAAAACCCTCCACACAGCATCCCCAAAAATGACATAGGCCCTGAGGGAAATTATCTTCCTCCTCCTGTGTGGAGCTCACATAAAAAAATAACCAATACTTGAAAATTGAGATCATTATCAAAGCGACCGATGAGCGCAGACCTAGCGTTATTTCCGTTTCATATCTCAACTAATAGGAGCCTTTAATTTTGTGCCATCATAATCAAAGTGGCCAGGTTGATGTGTCGCAAGTGCAGTAATCGTCATTTCCGTTTCATCCGAAATCTAAGTCACAGCGGGGCTAAAGAAGTTTCACTTCAAAAGTTTGTAACCTACGAGCTAAAGCACCCAGCGTTGCCCGGCTTTATTTTGCTTTAAGGGATTATAAAAGATGATAGGGTGTTTTTTTGACCTTCCTCTTGTTTTGAAGGTGAAGTGTGAATAATTTTATCTATCTCGGCAAAATTTCTCTCTTCTTTATATACCTATATTGATAATCTATGTTCGATGCATCGCTGAAAATGGACGTACTGTTGGTACAGCTTCAAATGGCAAGTCTTTGGTGGAGTTGCCGCTTTAATCTGTTTTCTATCAATAAATTTATAACTTACGAATAGTTAAATTCAGCGAGCTTCTAAAATATAGAAGTCGCGAATGAATTACTGTTCTGTTAGCGTTGCCGCAAAATACAGATCTGCGTATTATTTGAATACGTACAGCAGATTTATAATGATGGAACCTAAGCTTTATTATAGTACATACCAAACTTTAAAACCGGCCTGACGTTGATCAAAAATCATCGCAATAGGCAAGTTTAAAGTCTAAAAAGTGTGCCCCCCCCCCCCCCTCGCTATTCTCTGTCGTATTCATTTGTTTACGCATCTTTCTCTTTCGCTTACGTTTATTGAAAGGGGGCACATTAATTACGTGAGCACGAAAAGGGGGGGGGGGGTCCAGCAAAATCTCACGCCTCTTGAAAAGAATATACGAAGTGGTCCAAATTTATCTCACCAGGGGGGGTCTAGATTGGAAGAAAAACTGCTCACGTAATTAATGTATGCGCCTTAAACACAGTAACTGAGCAAGAATGAATCGTACCATGTTTAGTCAGGCCGGTCTTAAAGTTTGGCGCGTACAATACAAGAAATAACGATTTACATCTCTATGTAATTTTTTAAAAATTCAAATTTTATGTCCTGGTTAAATCTTCCCCACAGGAAAAACTATACCCTTTTACACACTTTTCCACAAATTATCATCTAGTCAATCCACGCTATGCAATTGCACTATATAAGTATAATAAATAATACAAGAAAAACATGTCAACCTACCAGAGATCAAATGGGAAAATGATAAATAATTCACCGACTCCAGATATTTTCATATCAGAGGGTTCGGCTCTGTGGAACTCCTAATTGGACCTTTAAATCCTACTGATCCCTCAACATAAACATTTAAAAAATCTTTTGTAATCCTACATGTATTTAAAATGACTGATTTTTGCATTTTCATACATAAATTCTTTGACAAATCTAATATGCCTAAATTTTGAAAGAGGGAGCTAGGTATATTGCCAGTAGCCGAAATAACAAATGGTAATATTTTCATAGTCTGAGAATGCCAAATTCTTTTAATCTCATTTCCTAAATCTGTATATTTTCTTATTTTTTCAGAAACAGATTTTTTAATATTACAGGAATTTGAAATAACGACATCAATGATATTAGTTTTTTTTTAAATTTTGTCATGTAAAACTATATCAGGTCTATTATGACTTATTGTTCTGTCGATTTCTGTAAATTTTTATACTTATTATATTTTTTGGACACGGTAACCGAAAACTAGAACGGGAAATCGTGAAATCCACATCACACATTATAAAGAATTCAAAAACCGTATTTTTTCAGCATGAGGAAAATAATTTTGATTAACTTCTAAATTTACATGTTATACCTACTTTAATTTTTGAACATTTTGACATATTTGTCACCCCAAGTGGTCCGCTACGTTTGGTGAGGGGGGCGACGGGTTCATTGGGTGAGGTTTATTCGGATCTTGGTGACGGATAAATCTACCGGCCAACTGTGTTGCAGGTCGAATCGGGAGAGCCCGACTGAGGGAACCTTTTGACCTGTCCAGCAGGACTCTCTCGGAACGCTGCCTTGCAAAGCAGTGGAAGGGATGAATTAAAACGTCCGTCATTTCTGGACAAACTGGCCATCAGATTCCTACCCACCCCTCATACTTTTTTTCTCAAAAATATGCTTAACAGTCATTCCCATAGACATAGATGATATAGGCCGAAAGAGAAATTTATTTTCCTTAAGGCCACCTGTGTGGAGTTAATGTTTAAAAAAATTAACCACTCGGTCACGAAGTTATTTACAATAAAAGCTAAATATATAAACGTAACGCTATTCCGCAAACTCATCCATTTAAATATTACTAAACCAATAAAATGACTATGATAATTTTTTATGCCTTCAGCACTATCAAATGTCATCATGGAATTGGCGGTATTTATAAATGTAGAAATATTATTTTCTTGATGACTTAATTAAATTAAGACAGAATTGAATATTTATTTTTAACTTTTTTTTTAAATTAGGCCGTGAAAATCTAAAATCAAACCATCGAAAAATTAATAAAATTTTCGTTTTTTTTGTGATTTTCACCAGTCTAGATAAAGTTTTACACAACGACTACAACATAGCCTTCGAGTGTTTTAACCTAAACTAAATAAGTCTAAAATAAGCGCTTAAGTAGAAATTTGTTGATTTTTGCTTCATCTACTTCAAAATTTTGAGAAAATAACACTCTTAGATGAAAAATTTCAAACGATTCCGTGAATGTCAAGGACATCATATTTAATTGGACAAAAAATACAAATTTTCCTTTTCCTGATATTTAGAATTTTTTACACGTCGTTTTTGACCGTCCACACAGGAGAATGAGAATCTGAGGAAAATAATTTTCCTTAAGGCCTATGTCATCTTAGGGGATGGTGTGTGGAGGGTCTTTTTAAGGAAAGGGAGTAGAGGAAGTTCTGGAAAGGAAAAGGTATGAGGAGAAGGTAGGAATCTGTGAGTCAGTATGTCCAGTAGTAACAGGCATATGAATCAATTCCTCCAATTGCGGTGCAAGGCGATGTATTGAGGGAATCCGTCTGGTGAAGTCAAAAGGCTTCCCTCAACCAGTCTCTCTCGGTCCTGCCCGCCACGCAGCAGGTGGGCAGACGCATCTACCGCCAAGACCCGGACAAACCTCACCCTATAGACCCGAGCACCCCCTTTTTTTTTACAGTAACTCCACACAGGAGGCCCTGAAGGAAATTATTTTCCTCAGGGCCTATGTCATCTGAGATGCTGTGTGGATGGTTTTTTTTGAGGGGAGGAAGGAATGAACACTGGTCTTGAAGAGACCCATGTTGTAGGAAGGAGGAAACCAACGCCGGCAAGTCGAAGCGACCCGCTCTCATGTGACCAATGTCAACCGTGTACATATGTTATGCACGCATTTGGCGTGTTTCCCGACTATGCACCGGTGCCGAAGGGATCAGTGACGCTAGTTCCTCGGAGCATCTTCCATTGAAATACCGGTAGAACAAGGATAGCATTCCCACCCTATGTGCTCTAAAGGTTGCAATCTGTCTGTTAAATAAGGAGAATCTATCAGACGTACCGCCCGTTTCTTCACAGATTCGAGAGTTTTTTTTCAGGTATTTTGGGCCTCCAGACCAGAGTTGGCTGCCGAATTCAACCGTGGGGCGCACTTGTGATTTTTACAGGGTTAGCAGTTGTGTACTATTAAAGTATCTGCGAGCCCTGTACAGTACGCCCAGTTTTTGAGAGGCTAACTTAACTCTGGCTTCGATGGAGCCCCTATAGCTGAGCTGGTCACATAGAGTTACACCAAGCATATCAATGAAAGCTAAGCCAACAAACGTAGCGAACAACTTGGGGAGACCTATGGCTGATGACTAACCAATAAACGCCACCCACAACCGCCACCCAAACTGATATTTCGATAGGTATTATAAAGTATCTTATGAATAATGGTTTATATAATTAATTTTATTATAATGCATATTTATTATGTTTGGGAGTGTTTATTTTAGTATATAGTCAAACAATAAACATCTATGCTTATCTTTTATAATTCACTACAAATATAAGTTTAATGAGTTTGTAGTCGGGACTGTATCTCGTTAAGGCATATCGTGTGTATTTTGTTTTCAATGCCATTTGCACAAACTAAAAATAGAAATACTA
The DNA here is from genome assembly GCA_917880885.1 of Limnephilus marmoratus. Taxonomy (NCBI): domain Eukaryota; kingdom Metazoa; phylum Arthropoda; class Insecta; order Trichoptera; family Limnephilidae; genus Limnephilus; species Limnephilus marmoratus. Next base: position 56,260,259 of record OU862912.1, on the reverse strand, counting down.
TAAATAAAGCACAGTTATTCGGTGTGATTGCGCTGTAGTGCTGTAGTGCCTGCGTCGTGCTCCAGAGGTTCTCAACCCGGCAGGTTGTGTAGACACTGTAGATCAGGCGTACCCAACCAAAAGTTTTGTGAGCCAAAAAAAATTATTGAGGTTTGATGCACCAAAATTGCTATAATTGTGAAAACGCTACCTTTAATACTAGAACGCATAAACTGATTATGCACGCGCGAATGTGTGTCCGTTACACTCACCCTCCACTTATTAAAATCAGGTCGGTTGCATTAGATCTTCCGAGAAATGTGTGGAAAAAATATACTGTTTTTTTTTTAAGCAAAACTTCTTTACGCACGCCTGACTTGGGAAGTAAGCTGGTGAATGCGTGATGAGAGCGATACGAAAAGCGAGGCGAACGGTATTTGATAGGGTTAGTGACGATAGAAAGAGAGGTACGTTTCATATATTACTATAGGGGCAAGAGAGAGAGGTGTGAGCACACATTTTCTTTCTCTCATAGCCAGTTACATTTCGTATATCTATGACACGGCCCATTGTCTGTATCATACTGTAAGAGCAAGAGAGAGCAGGGCCCGCGCACATTTTCTTTCTCTCTTCCTATCACATAGATGGAGCTAAAGAAGTTTTACTTCAGTCGTGTGGTCTACAGCACACTCGTTTTTTTTTTAAATAGCTCCGCACAGGAAGCCACTCCTAAAGAAAATAACTCCCCTCAGGGCCTATATCATCATTGTGGATGCTGTGTGGAGTATATTTTTAGGAAAGCAAGGAGGGAATGTTCTGGGAAGGAAAAAGTATGTGGGGTGGTTCGGATTCTGGGGATCAGTGTATCCAGAAGTGACGGGCGAATAATTGCATCCTTCCCACTGCGGTGCAAGGTGATGTTCCGAAAGAGCCCTGCTGGAGAAGTCAAAAATCTCCCTCAACTAGTCTCTCCTGATCTGGCCTTCCACGAAATTCAAACAAACAAGACAAACCGCACTCTATGAACCCGGGCATCCCTGCTAAGTCACCAAACATAGCGAACCACTTGGGGTGACCTATGACAAAGGTGTTGGTTAACGAATAAATGATTCCCGGGGCAGCGGTACCCACACCCGCCTCCCAGATTGTGTGGAAGAACTTCAGATAACAAAACACTGCCCCAGGGCAAGCAACCCAAAGACGCATCTAGGATGAGGTGGACTGAAGAAGAATTAAGAACATTGGTAGATTAAATCCCACCTCGGTTCGTACCATGATGATGATGATGACCGTTAGCCACATCATGAAAGTTTCAAATGATAACACGTAGACATCCAAATATGTACTGTCAATGAAGTTGCGAAATAATGTAGGTAATGTAAATAGTATTTTGAATTGCAGGCAATTTAACAGCGGTGGACGACAACGCCCCTCCCACCTTCGGTGCTCTGGTGGGCACAGGTCTGCTGGACCCAGAGGCAAGAGTGCCTTGCAGAAGAAGGTTCCCGGGCGGCGGTACCGACTGATTAAAATATATTGCAAAAATTATTTCCTAGTGCGGCCATGCGCCTGGCACTTTTCAAGCAATGCATCAAAATCTCCATCGAGAGTCCACGAGAACGATTATTTCTTTTTTTGTATGAATACCAAAATCCAAAACACAGAAAAAATCCAAAACATAGAAAGCTGAAAACTTCATTTTGGGCCGCAACAAATCTTCAATTGGGCCGCAAGTTAGGCATGCCTGACTGTAGACAAACCGGCCTCCAGAGGTTCTCAACCTGGAGAGCTTATCTCCAGAGGCTTTCAACCCGGAGGCTAGACATTCTAAAAATAATCACAGTAGTTATTCGATGTGATTGTGCTGCACTACCTATACCGAGTTCCAGGGGAGTAAGTGATGCGCAGGACTGCAAAGGTTCTTACTATACGAAGTAGGTGAAACTCAGTCGCCGAGAAATTTGAACAATAGGTATTTTAACGAACTGTTGCTGTCACCTTGGCTCTTATCCCCCGAATATTGAGAGAAAGGGACAACTGCACCTCAGGCTGATAGTACCTACATAAATATCGTAAAAATCGAGGTTTTGTTTTCCTCATTTTTCTCCTCCAAAACTGGACCGATTTTTAAGATTTTTTTACTAACTATATTAGAAGAAAATACTATGCAGGTTTTATTTTCTTTTTTTATTAAATAAATTGTCTACTTTGTATACTGAATGTCTATTGGTGGCGTTCAAATCAGGCAATTCTAACGATTTTTGGAGGGTCCTAACTCCTATAAGAAGTAACTTATCAAAAAAGCAGAATGTACCGACACCTTAGAAATCGATATCTATATAATATTCAAAAATATTTGCAGTAGTGTCAAAAATCCAGAGAAGAAATTGGAAAATACGTTTGTATCAAAGTCACTTCAATTTCATCTAGGGTGGTGGACTTTTTATTGTAAAACACTTTTTTTTTACTGAAGAGTCGTTTTATTTACAAACACTTTTGAGTAACAATGAAATCATCACTTTTTGAAGCTAATTTTGGCCCGGACCTCGCCTGGGCAACACGGGGTCTATGCTCTAGGTATTTGTTAATGCGAGAGAAGGAAATATTTGAGTAGCACCCCTTTTATACTGCTAAAAACTGTAAAAATACCGTCTTTCAGACTGTTAAAAATACGATAATAATAAATAATGGCACTTACCAACTACTGAGTCACGTGCTCTAATTTAGTTGGCCGGTAACACTAGCTTCTATAAAATTCCTACAGAGGTCTCTAATATGCATACTCTTTTAATAAACTAAGAATAATTAAACCAATGGAATTAACTATAGTATTTATCTCATAGATGTCACTATTCTTAACACGTTTGTATAAATAAAACTTCGCCCGGGTCCCTGTAGCCACACTCAGAAGTTTTTCAACAACCGTACATTGTTAATTCATGATGAAATAGAAAGGGGCCTTTTTGACCCGGAGCTCTGTATGCCTATAAATCAAAAAGTACACTGAGAAGTATTTTTAGTAACCGCAAGCAAATTCTTTTTGCAAGGCGAAACAACTGAATCTGATTTGCATTCATTTTAGTAATAATTATTATGTAACTAATTTCCCGTTTTCGCCGTTTCCCCGCAGGGGTAGGCAGAGAGGATGGACCGCCAAACAACTCGGTCTTGGCACACACTCTTTGCCTCACTCACATTATACATCGTCTCATACATACTCTTTTATTATTCTGACGTTTGACACGGCTTGACTCAAGTATCTGATTTGCTTGATCGTGCCATGGCTTCCTCGGGCGTCCCCGACTTCTTCTCCCGTTCACATTTGTGTTATACAACGTGTCCGGAAACTCGTAGTACAAGCGGGAAACTGGTGAATCTACATCACGTAGAGAACCCAAAAAACTTTTTTTTTTTCGATCTAAGCATTTCGATTTTAATATTATTTTTTTTCTATTTTTCCATTTTTTCGGCAACTAAAGGGTTAAAAAAATTTTTGAGCCCGGTTTACCCTTCGTTGCATTTTATAAGACATTACACAGCTGAAATCAACCCCCTAGTGAAAATTTTTTTCAAATTTACCCAAAAAAATTCCAACTTCGGACCCGATTTACTCGAAAACGAAAGCTCAAATGAAAAAAAGTTTAACCACAAAATCGACTCCAAATGTGATGTGAATTTTCCAGTTTCCCGCTTGTACTACGAGTTTCCGGACTTGTACATTCTTCTCACATTACTTTCTTCGTTCATTTGCTCTACGTGCCCAAACTTATTATGTATTTGTAAGGGTCGACCGAGATCTCGGTCTCGGTCTCGGCATTCTCGGCTACAAATTCTACCGAGAACTCTGTCTCGGTTCTTGGCGAAAAATCGCCGAGATTCTCGGCCATAACCGAGACCGTTGTAAGTAGGTACGGTGTAGGATAATGGGATTCAAATCTACCGCGCACGTCCACATTCGTCACTTGGTGTCAGTGCGTGAGAGAGCTGTCGATTGTGATTGGTCGGCTGGCAGCGAGGCGGGTTTTACTTACCGCTGCTGCCACCGCTGCGCCACGCCGTTCGTTCATTTCACTACTTTTGTAAACAGGCAATTGGTGAAAACGCAAAACAATTGCTTTTTATGTGCTACAACATCATGTTGTTCAATTTTGATTATTAAAACTATTTAAGCCGCCGCTATCCGAATTTCTACCGATTTCTCACATATCTCCCTTGAACATTTGAAGTTTTTAAGCTATTAAAAAAATATATGTTATTTTTGAACCTCGATAGAAAAAATCGCAAAGTATGCTCCAAAAATTATTTTAAACACGTTTGTTTCAGTTATTTTACAAGTTATTGTGAAAAAATTCACAATGTTTCCCTAAATATGTATGCTTCATTACAACTTAAAATACCTTCCACGAGATTTTTGCTCTAAGTTAAACGAGTCGTGTTTTATTAAATATTTTCGCAATTTTCGCATCGATTTTATCGCTTTAAATATTAGCGCGCTTCTCTAACATTCGTAATTACATATCTCTCCATCTTCTTCTTTTTGAGCGTGGATGCGGCGCCTTAAAACAAATTATTATTACATTCTTAAACATACTGTATTATGCAAAAATAGTGCATTTTCATATTTTTTCTCAATTTATCTATTCTCGGTTTCGGCCGAGATTTTAATTTATCCTCGGTCTCAGTCTCGGCCGAAAACGAAAAACCTATCTCGGTCGACCCTTATGTATAATAAAGGTTTTTTGAGTTAGAATAATGCAGATCCTAGAAAAGGGAATGTTTGAGAAACTTGGGTTTGTGTCTAGTCCACCTTGGCGATTTTCCTGATATGTAAAGTGAACAAAACCTAATATAACACTGTCTACAGCCAACTGCAGAATGGAACTAATTTGCATTGTTTACATTCTAAAGTCGGGCGTGTTGATCGCAACAAAAAGGAACAATTATCTTACCATTAGGCACGTGTCTCATGCCGTGTGCTGAGAACCATTATTATATGTAACCACTAATTTTTAACAATATAATTATATCCACATCTTGCACTTCTTCGTTTTGTTTCCAACAAAACACCAACTATCCTTGAAACTAAACTAAAAACTGCTTTCTCTCGAACCTCTATTATTTCTCAAGTTCCTGTAACTATAATTTGGGTACCGCATACTACTTACTATTTGTTGGAAAACCATCACCTCTGCCGTAGGTCACTCCAAGTGGTTCGATACGTTTGGTGACTAAGCAGGGGTGCCCGGGTTCATGGGGTGAGGTTTGTCTGGATCTGGCGGCGGATCTCCTGGACACGCTGAACCCTAGAGTTCTACTCACCCCTCTTACTTTTTCCTTCCCCGAACTTCCTCTCCTTCCTTTCTTTAAAAAGAACCTCCACACAACATCCCCAAAGATGACATAAGCCCTGAGAGAAATTATTTTTCTCAGGACCTTCTGTGTGGGGAAAAAACCAGGGTAAATATTCGGAACAAACGTCAACGGTTATGTAACGAGATTGTGTGTGTTATCTTTTCTTTAAAAAACAGCCTACGTTTTTGAATGGCTTGTTTGGCTACGCAGGGTTTGTGTAGCGGGCTTACGTATATTATCTTAATTTTAAAAGTTTTATCAAAAAAAGTGCGTATTAACCGTTGACGTTTGTTCCGAACTGCAAACAGAGTGATTTGACAGTGTGAAAGCAAATTTTCAATTTACTTAAATATAATTGTAACGGACGTGTTCGCACCCTCCAAACATCTTTCATCAAGATTCATCGTTGGTGTCATCCTTTACATTTCGAGGTCATTTCTTGGAAATTTTGCTGAAATTTCTGGCCTCGAAATGCTAATGTACCGTGCCGCCAACGACTGAGTTTGGTGAAAGATATTTTTCTTTAGGTTCAAATTATTACCTATTTTTATAATTATGTAAAATAATGCCTTTTTTATGTACAATGCCCCGGTGCAACAAATAAAGCTTGTGTGCCAGGTTGCCACCGGGAGACATTCTAAACTCATTATTATTTATGATTATTTCCGACTCCAAGGCGACCAGGCTGTCTTGCCTCCTTTTTAATTTAATTGCGGCCCCGAAGAGGGCCGCTATCCTGGCTCGAAACAGTATTGCGGCCCCGAAGAGGGCCGTTATACTGGCTCGGGACAGTATTGCGGCCCCGACGAGGGCCATTTTTCCTAGCTCGAAGCAAAGGCCAGTATTGCGGCCCCAAGGAGGGCCGTTATTTCTGACCTTCCCTTGCTTACAAATACATTTACTTACATAACTCAACTCACACACCCCGTAGGACAATGAAACAAAGACATTTCATTGCAGAGTCCTGCCGGGCATTCAAGGAAACAGAATTTAAGCCTCTAACCCATAAGCTACCAACGCCATATGCTTTTTCGTCCAAAAAAACGGACTTAGAAAAATTTCCAATTAAAATCAGTCTTTTCCCATTTCAAAAATCCAGGAACCTCGTAAGACGACGAGACAAACAGGTTTCGGTGGCCAATCTTACGGGGGACCTGGGAAAAATGCTAACTTCTTTATATAACTTCTCAAACTTAACAAAACATCAAATACCTACCAACAAATTGTAAACTTTTCTAAAAACCATCTTAAATGCATCGAACTAAAAATCTGCGGATAGAAAATACCTTTATACAAATGTTAGAATAAAGACATACACATTTATGTAAATACCTTTACCTGAAGAATTATTTTAAAATACCAAATTTAAGCGACCACTTTCTTGGGCGACACCGGCAAAATGAGGTGCGACAGGAAAGCCGTACTATTTATACTTACGGGCGAGGTCAAACCTCCCACCCCAAATATGTACCACGTGACCACATTTTATCCCAAATTTGGGTATAAAAGGAGGCACGTTTTTGTGAATAAATCAGTTCATCTCTTGTGTTCATCTTTACCAGTCAACTTGTCTTTTACTCTTCGGAAGTTTTCATTACTCTTTCCTACCTCTGGAAATCTTCGACCTGCTGCCTCCTGCTGAAGTTCTGCCTGAACGAGTGCCTGGTGCCTACCGCTGCAGTCGGCCCTAACTCTGGGCACTCCCAAGGCACCGCTCAGGCAGAAACTAGGCGCATCCAGGGCCATTTCCACTGGATGTAGGGAGGCCAGCCAACAACTACATCCAGTGGAAAAGAAGTGCTTATCGACGATAATATTAATCGGTCTCCTCTTTGTGCGGTGCTTCGTAGCCTATCGGTCTCCTCTTGGTGCGGTGCTTCGTAGTCTCCCCACTCTTCTCTTTTTTAGTTTTCTGAATGTTTCACTTCTAACGCGTGTGAATTGAACATTCTGGTTTTGGTAATTGTTCGGAACAAACGTCAACGGTTAATACGCACTTTTTTTTATAAAACTTTTAGATTCTTCTTAATTACCATAAAAGACAACTATTTGCATTGGGGGAGGTTGAAAATGTTACATTTTTAATTATTGTAACAGACGTGTCAGCACCTTTACAAGAACTGTAAAAAAGGGACCGGTCTCGTGCACGCCTTCCAGTGGTAATTTCGTATCTCTCCAACCTCTTCTTTTCGGGCCCGGTTGCAGAGGCTCAATTCTTGACGATGAAAGAGGGAGGTGCGGAAATCTCACTTGCTGATGTTTTCAAAAACCTAATGGTAAGTCCATACTGCGACCAACTTCAAACGTTTTGACGATCATGTGATCATTCTACGATCATTCTCCGTAATAATATTGTCATTTTAACAGTACATGCGTCTTGGTCGCATGCCGTTCGCAGACTGATGTGTGGACAGCTGCGTGAGCTGCGGCAGGCTGGTTCGTCTCGAGGGCGATCCCGGACCAACTCGAACTTCCTCACGATCGTCCAAACGTTTGAAGTTGGAACGTTGTCCGCAGTGTGGGCTTTCCATAAGAAATCTCGAATTGGACTTCTGGTCCGCAAAATATTACGTCCGGTTAATTGATACTGATGAAAGAGCAAGGCTTTATTCAAATATCCTCAGTTCTGTCCGGCTCGTAAGGACCAAACATTTGAAGATCTTGCCTATACTTGCTTTACTGACTGTTGTGTGTGTTTGTTTGTTGCAGGTGGGCATCTGTCGGTGGCGATAGTGGAGTGGGAGGGGGGCGGGGCGGCATGGGGCGCGCAGGGGGGCTGGTGCTACTGCTGGCGCTGCTGCTGCTGGCGCGCCCCGCCGCCCCCGCCCGCACGCGCCTCACCGTGGGCTACCTTACGGTCGCCAAGGGCAACCTGCACGACCGTCAGGGGCTCGCTATCTCGGGGGCGTTCACCATGGCTCTGGATGAGGTACGTCACATACTAATAGATCTGTCGGTGGCGGTAGTGGAGTGGGAGGGGGGCGGGCGGCATGGGGCGCGCAGGGAGGCTGGTGCTACTACGGCTACTCCTGGCGCTGCTGCTGCTGGCGCGCCCCGCACAGGAGACCCCTGGGAAAATAATTTCCCTCAGGGCTTATGTCATCTTTAGGGATAAAGGAAGGAGAGGATGTTCTGAAAAGTCTGAGAGGTGGGCATCTAGTGGTCAGTGTGTCCAGAAGTGACGGATGAATGATATACCTCTCCCGCTACAGTGCATGGTGATGGGTTAATTGAGTCCTGCTGGAGTTGTCAAAAGATCCTCCTCAACCAGTCTCTCCCGATCTGGCCCGTCACACAGTTGGTGGGCCGGCGCATCCGCCGCCAAGACCTAAACACACCTCACCCGATGAATCCTCGCCATACGAACTATCACCAAACATTGCGAACCATTTGGGGTGGCAAATGGCAGAGGTGTTGGTTATCCAGTAAATGTCCTTGAGGCGGCGGTACCCAAACCCACCTCCCAAATAAATTTTAATAAGTTAAACATTATAATAATGGTAGTCAAAAAGTATATATATCAAAAACTTATATTATGAATAAATATTTCAATTAATCATATAAAATAAGTTTAAAAAAAATTAACCCCGAAATTACGAACTTGTAAAAGTTCATTAGTTATTGTTAAATAAAAAAATAAATTCAGCCGAATGGATACCGATTACGAAAATACCAGTTTAAATATTGAAGATAATAAGCTTGCAAAAAAAAAAAAATTTTTTTTAATAAGCTAATTTCAACACATGGTCACTCTACATATTTACGTTATAATGTATTAGTTCCTACAGCTTAGTAGAGGCCCATTCTGTGAGATATATTATTGTAACAATATTGTTTATTGCGGTATTTTAAATAGGTAGGTACATAGTTATCTATGTCCTAATACAATCCTTACATATACATACACTTAAAATAACACATCTATACCAAATCAATCACATATCTTCGCAATTTAATTTTAAATGTCTGTATGCTCTCTTCCAATTATATTTCTTCTGGTAATTCTCCAAATATCTTCAATGCTCCGTACATCAATGACTTTTGACTCTGTGGTTTTTTCCTGAAGGGGAGTCCTAGTTCATTTCTTTTCCTCGTCTCATGTGTATGTTTGCTTTGTAGTTTATCAATTTTTCATAGGAATTCAATAGACGTATGGCCATTGATTATTTTGTGGATTAACAATATAATATTGAAGTAAATAATTTGTTTAAATGACAAGATATTTAACTCCTTCAACATTTTCTTGACTGAAGTGTGGCTATTTTTCTTCAATATAGTTATTATAGCTTTGTTTTGTAGAATTGTCATTTGGCTAAGAATAGAATGATGCTACAGTAATTTATGTGTGGTACAATGATTTAGTTGTACACATTTTTACTGGAGACTGTGTCAAGGAATCTTCTTATTCTTCCCAACAGCGAAATTTTTTTAAGTCTATTAATTCAACACCCGACATGTAATTATTGTCTTTGTCCTCATGTGATTCTTCTTCTTCCGTACCTTTATCTTCATCTAAACGCAGTTCATCGATATCATCAAATATATAGTACTGCCTCGTGCATAATATTCTGCCTCAATTTTCATCAGTGTTTGTTTGCAACAATTTTTCCAATCATCAGCACTTATGCTATTACATATTATTATTATTATGCCCATTTTCCGTTTTCCCGGTGTTTCAACTTTTCCCCTTCCTTGACGATTCGTCTTACCGTTGTTTCAGATTTACCTGTGTGTGAAAAACATCATTAAAATTATTATTATAGAAGGTAGTTTTAAAAACACACACTAGATAATATTCACTTAGAAAGAAAAAAAGAGAAAACGAGAAAAAAGTAACTTTTCTACGAGTTTAAAGAAGTTGCATATTATGATTTTTTTTATTGAGTTATTCCCTTTTTCCTGTGGCCGCATATTAACTGTCAAATTCGAATTTTTTAACATAACCTCAAATCAGATTGTAATGGTTATTATCCCTCGAAAATTGGCATAAATCTTGTAATACTAATGAAATTTATTAAACAAACTATACTACGTACCAGTCATTTCTGCAGTTCAGAACATCTTCTAAATCAGACAGAAGCTTCTTCGCGTAACACTCGGCTAGGCAGCGTTGAAAAACGCAGAATATAGCCCATCTTGCTTCACTATGTAATGGTTTATTCATTTTAATTAAATTCAGGCAAACAATGAATAAAAATATTATCAAATCAGCGATCTTCTATTCAGATTTAAGACAATAAATCAACCGTAACATGCGATAACATGACAGCCATAGGAAACGTCATATAATTCGGTGCTGCCATAGTAACGAAAACGTTTAGTTCCAATTTATTTAATTTCTACACTTTCTTGCCAAACTATACGCAATTCAACATTTCGTGTTTTTTGTTTATTTTCTGTGTTTATCGAGATTTAGATAAATAATAGTTTTTGTGTTTATTGAAACATTATTTAGGCTCTCAACAATTAAAATTATGACGGAAAAGGGCTATATTTGAGGTTAAGTATATTCGAAAATTTAGTCATAAATGGTTTACGGTACATCGATCGTATTTTCGAATTGTTTTTAGTATCAAGGGCTTTTTATACAAGTTATTACACAATCGTCATGATCAGTTTATTATAAATACCAGTGTTTCTGTATGTGTTATACATAAAACAATGTACAGTCACGCCTGAACACAAAATTCGAGGCTTACGATGTCACTTGTATTTGCAATGTAAAAGATGATTTATTGTTTTTATATTGCACTTTGTTAAAATACAATAACAGTAGCGGTGAGATGTGGACATTTTACCAATGTTTTTCTATCTTAAAAGCAGTTAATCTTGAATAAAAAACGCCTTGACTTCTCACACAAAAGTCATCGAGTCATCCTATATTCAATCCGCCATTCTTACATTCAAAATCAGGGATGTTCTGCCAAAAAAAATATTTCCCTAAATTTCGAAGTGAAATTTCCCTAGAATTTCACATTTACGCAATTACCTACGTAGCCACCTGATTGTGTAACACTAATCCTGTTATATGTTAATTAATATGATTAATTAATTGGGAAGATATCGGAATTTGGTAAATGTACTTATAATACTGTGCTTTTCCAAATAAAACACTTTTTGCTACGTGAAATAATAATTTAAAAGTACGAATACACCCACCACTGAATTCCAAATAAAAAAGACTTTGCACAATAAAAATCAACCGCAATCACCGATAAAACGGAACTTAAATTTTTTTTTTTTCAGAGGTCCCATTTATCTTTTTAGATACATAAGGGAACGTACCCATACTACGTGACCTGTTCAGGGGGGGGGGGTCGTCAAAATACCACGCTTGGTCACAACGAGGCGGGGGGGGGGGGGGGGGGGGGCTTAGGTTTTTATCACGTAGTCAATCTAGAAATCTCGCATTTTTTTCGAGCTACGAGGGGAGGTTTTTAAGTTCGCGGAATGGGAAGGTAAGTGGTTAATGGGGGTACCGCTGAATTAGGTACTAATTGAACAACTCATTTTTAGGATAAACACCAGGTTTTATCGTAATTAGGTCATTAGTCTTTGAGCTATCGTCGACCAAACACTTCAATCGGGAAGAAATTGTGAAATGTGGAGAAAATTGAGTTCCGCGCTGTTATAAAGTTCCTTTAAGTTAATTTAAAGATCGGGAAATGTATTAGGGTAGTAGGTGAATATGTTGAAAAGGAAAAATAATTTTGGTTTTTATTTCCACTCCTTACCCAATCCGCAAACTGAAAAACCCACCCTCGTACATTCAAATAAGTGAAAAAGTTCAGGGAACGTGTTTGTTGAAGATGATTGAGATGAAAAATGTTTATAAAAATAACAAGACTTTCGTTTCCATAAATTACGTTCCGGTTTCAATATATTTTGACATAAGTTTTATCTTGATAATATTTTTTCCACTTGTAATGCATGCAAGCAGCAAGCGCCGTATTAATAAAGACAAATAAAAGCCAAATAATGCATTTTTTATTTTTTGTTAGCAATAAATGATTCGAAACCATATTTATGAAATACTACGTGAAAACTGTAGGGGGGGGGGTCTTGGAATATACTACACATGGTCACGGGGGGGGGGGGTAAAAAATTGCAAAAAGTGTGTCACGTAGTATGGGTACGTTCCCTAATATCATTTTGAGTTGTCAGTGTTAAAAATAACATTGCATGTAAGTACATGAACAATTATTAAGATTCATAGGAATTCCAAAAAATATATATACGTATATATATATATAAATAATACCAGTAATATTGTCATATGTAATAAAAAAATTTCCAGAGTTCGAAATTTCCCTAGATTTTGTCCTGATTTCCCTTTTCCCTAAAAAATATTTTTCTCCCCTAGATCTAAGGAAATTTTCCTAGACATAACATCACTGATTCAAAATGACAACTTGAAAGTAAATAAACTATCGGTGGGCGAAGACGTCACACAATCCACCACAGATACGGTGCTTTTCGGGGGGTCTTGAAAAATTAAAACTTTGATAATTATTTTAACTATCAAAAATAACTATAAAAATAAAAATGCGGTTATTTAAGTTTGAAGGTCTTTATTTATTTAAAAAAAAATAAAAAATTGGACTGGAGTTCTCTATTCTGATCAGAAAGGTTTCTTTCATATTTATTTCAAAATTATTTGATACTTACTCACTTTTATATTGTTTTTTTAACATGTAATCTTAATATGTAAAACAAAGTCTGGTTAGTTACACCACTTATAACTCAAGAACGGCTGGACCGATTTTTATGATCTTTGATTTGTTGGATTTATCTCCGCCCCGAATAGCAGAATAGCTAAAAACATCGGAAAAATACACGAAAAAAAATTATGAAGAAAATTCTTTTCCTCATACATTTTGTGTGGAACGAATTCTCATATTTTGAAAGAGCTGCAGCAATCTATCTATGTTTTGTGTTCGTTATTGTCAGCACAAGGTTTATATGAAATTACTGGAGAGCTCTGGAATTATTAATTATGTATAAAAAATTGCAATAGATGGCACGCGAGCTGTTTGAAAACTGAATGTACCGGGAATGAATGTATGGAATGCGGGAGTGTGGCGGGGAACCTGTAAGGGGTAGAGGAGTGGGGTTCGCGGGACGTGGAGAGGGGGGAAGTGGAGTGGGAAGGGGGAAGGTGGAGGAGGCGGAGGGGGAACGCGAGAAGGGGAGGGGACGCGGGAGAGGAAGGGAAGGCGGAAGGGGAACGGGACGTATGGGAAAGGACACGCAGGGATACAATTTATTTATTAAATGGAATAGCAACGCTTGCCGGGAACCAGCTAGTATTGTGATAAGTGTAAGTAATTAAGTATAATATTGAATGGTGAGTGAATTCCAAAAAATCAAAAACGTCAAATGTCAATGTGCTGATTGTTTTGCATTAAATTTGTTCTTAAGCATATTATAATGCTGCCCCTCTTTCTTACACACCAAATGTCAACAGTCGAAAATGAGACAAACGGTCAACGTATGTCTACACCCCTCCAAAGGAAAAATACAATAATTATAATATATAATAAATCTCCCTCACACGTATAAAGAAAATGAAACGCAATTCCCGTAAGTAAGTGGAAAAGTAAGAAAATCACAACAAAATATGACCTCACACAACGCCATCCCTGATACTGACAAAAACAAAACACGAACAGTTGCGCATCAATAATTGCTTCATTGTGTAATTTTTTACTTTTTTTACATTAGCTCCACACAGGAGGCTCTGAGGAAAATAATTCCCCTCAGGGTCTATGTCATCTTTGGGGATGGTGTGTGGAGGGTGTTTTTAGGAAAGGAAGGAGAGGAAGTTCTGGGAATGAACTTAATAAAAAACTGAATTTAATTCAGTTAATACGTAAACACAACAGTTTTTGATTCTGAGGCAGTACGAAGTTCGCCGGTTCAGGTAGTAGCTTCTTTTTTTAATTTTTTTTTTTATTGTTGATACAGTATTATTTTACAAATTTTTATAGTACAAACCAGTAATGTTGGCCTCACTGGGTTGTTTACCCGTGCTGAGGCCCCCATTTTATAATATAATACTTTATACATTATAGTTTAAAAAAAAGAAATATACAAAGTTGGTGATAAAACAAACAAAAAAATCATTTAAAATAAAGATAATTTTAAACTAAAAATAGAGATCAAAAATTAAAATTAATAAACTAAAAAAATAAAGTAATTAAATGAAAATCGGCGTATATTATGTTTTATGTGTTTGTGAGTGTTACGTGTTTTATATTGGTTTTGTGTGTTGGGAGTATACGTTTTATTCTTTTATGTTATGAAATTTTGGTAAAATTGTCTATTTTGTTCTTTAATCCATTTTTTTATTTTATGTCTGAAATTATTTTTGTTTTCCTCAATTTTTGTTTCAAGTGAAAGACTGTTGAATGCTTTTATAGCTTGGTATTTATGGTGTCTTTTTCCAAAGGTAGTGTTTACCGTCGGAGTTTTTATGTTTTCTTTGTACGCTTGTCTAACTGGTCTATTAGTGATATTTGGGGTTTGTTGGAGTGTGTTTTTTTGGTCAAAAATGTAGTTCAGTAGTGTTTTTACATATAATTGGCGTATATCTAGTACGTCACAACTTTTATATATTTGATCTGTATCGGTTAGTCTATGTTTTTTAAGTATTACTTTTAAGATCGTTTTCTGTGCGATTTCTATTTGAGCGATAGCTGCGTTTGTTGCTCCTCCCCAAGCAATTAATCCATATTCTATTATTGATTGACAAAGTGCGAAATATATTGTTTTCATTTGTTTTATTTTATATATGTTTCTTATGTTTAGGAAAATGTGTATTGTTCTGAGGAGTTTATTTGTGATTTGTTTAATATGATGTGTCCATCTAAGGTTATGGTCAATTACGATACCTAGATACTTTATTTGTTCCGTTTTTTCTAGAGGAGGGCAATCGCAGATGTTTGTGTTAATGCATTCGTGTATTTTTATGGTATTTGTATCGTTTTTTGGCTGTCCCGTGTTAGTTATACTGTACGTTGAGAATTTTGTTTTCGATATGTTTAGTGTAAGTGTGTTAGAGTCTAGCCATGTTTTCACTTGCGTGATTCCTAGATTTGCTTTGTTATATACATTTTTCCAATCCTTAGCTTTAAAGAGTAAAACTGTGTCGTCTGCGTAACTGATTATTTCACCGTCTATTTCCATGCTGCAAAGTTCATTTATATAAATGGTGAAAAGAATGGGCCCTAGTATGCTTCCTTGTGGAACTCCGTATGTAATCGGCAGTGGTTTGCTAGTATGGTTATTAATTTTGACTTGTTGTGTTCTGTCGCTCATATAACTTTTCAATAGTTGGAGTTCTTTATCTTTGATACCCATATTTTCTAATTTTTTAAAAAGTGTTTTGTGGCAGATTGAATCAAACGCTTTAGCTAAATCTAGATATATCGCTATGAAATTATTTGTTAACCCCGATGCAGGCGAGCCCTATTGGGGTTAATAATTACATGGTAAAAATGTATTTAAATTGTGAAGAAGCAATAAATAAATAAAAAATTAAGTACTAAAGAACAAAAATTTTGCGTATTGTTAATTGCGTTTCATTTTCTTTATAAGTGTGAGGGAGATTTATTATAATTATTGTATTTTTCCTTTGGAGGGTACGTTCACTGTTTGTCCCATTTTCGACTGTTGACTTTTAGTGTGTAAGAAAGAGAGGCAGCATTATATGTTTAAGAATAAAAGCAAAACAATCAGCGCATTGACATTAAATTAGACGTTTTTGAATTTTTGGAATTCACTCACTACTCAACGTTATACTTATCACAATATTCCTGCAGCTCTTTCAAAAGATGAGAATTCGTTCCATACAAAATGTATGATGAAAAGAATTTTCTTCATAGTTTTTGAATTTTTTCGATGTTTTAATAGCTATTCTGCTAATCGGGGCGGAGACAAATCCAACATATCAATGATTAATCTATCAATGTCTATCTTAGATTTACAGACTCTCAGAAGCGTATACTTTTTATTTTTTTTTATTTTTTTTTATTGAGGAAACAAACATACAGAAAAAATGATTATAACAATAAAATTCATTTGTTGTAGACCAATTAAGTTCCATTGTGTAAAAAAATATTGGTTTAATTTTTTTTTACCTACTCAACTTATTAAATGACAACGAAAAAAAAATATAAACATTATAAAGAAAAACATAAAACATAATAAAGAAAAACGTAAAATTATTAACCAACATGGTTATACTATTTACTTCTTCTTCTTCTTCGATGGCGCTACAGCCCATATCGAGCTTTGGCCTCCTGCAACAGTCGCCTCCAACTCCTCCTGTCCTCAGCGGCTGACTTCCAATTTGGTACCTGGAGAAGCTGTGCTGCATCCCCTCTTACTTCGTCTTCCCACCTCAGTCTGGGTCTTCCCACTTTTCTCTTTCCACCTGGGTGTCCAGTCAAAATTCTTTTTGGGACTCGTGTATCCGGCATTCTCTGTACATGCCCAGCCCATCTCAGCCTGAGGAGTCTCATATGTGTTGAGATGTTAGGTGCCTTATATATATCATACAATTCTGTATTGTGCCGGATGCGGATACTATTTAGTAACAAAAAGGATAAAAAAAAGTATTTTAAGTTATTAATTTATTAAGCTGCATTTTATATGATTTCAAGTCATGGTTGAAAATGTCTACATCTCGTAAGGTATTGTAAGTTTCACAGATACGTACTAATACAGAGTTTTGCGCATATTTAGATTTACTGTGTGGTATTCTAAATAAGTCGTTCGATCTGGTGTTTTGTTTGGGGCAACGAAATGCAATATTTTCTAACAGATATGATGAATCAACAAGGCAGTTCACGATTTTGTGTAAGAATAATGCATCAGAGATTTTTCTGCGTTTATATAAAGCGATAGGGTCAAATCGATGATCACTAAAACGATAGGATAGGTGTTTTATAAATTTGTTCTGGATATTTTCAATGCGATGAATTTTCAATGCGTTCGATATTGAGGATTCCAAATTACTGAGGCGACCTCGAGTTGTGAACGTACATATGACATATAGAATTAGGGTGTGTGCTATAATAAAAGGTTTTGTAATGCGAATAATGAAACCCAATTGCTTTTGCCCTTTTCCAATCCATAGCAACCTACGGTATAGTGGGATGGGGTGGTTTTTTTTTTTTTTTACGTGAGCTCCACACAGGAGGCCCTGAGGAAAACAATTTCCCTCAGGGCCTATGTCATCTTTGGGGATGCTGTGTGGAGGGTTTTTTTAAGGAAAGGAAGGAGAGGAGAGTTCTGGGAAGGAAAAGGGTTTAAGGGGTGGGTAGGAATCTGGGGTTCAGTGTGTCTTGGTCATCCGCCTCCAAGACCTAGACAAACCTCACCCCATGAACCCGGGCACCCCTGCTAAATCACCAAACGTAGCGAACCACTTGGGGTGACCTATGGCAGAGGTGTTGGTTATCCAATAAAGGTTCCCGGGGCGGCGGTACCCATTCCCGCCTCCCAAATTGGTTGTGCTGAATCCATTATTAGACCAATTATTTTAGTTCAAAAACTAATTCTGAGAATTATATTTAAATGTCAACCTACCCATCCCTCAAATGTACTCTTTGCCAAAATCAGGGTCTTAGATATTCGACAGCTATTTACTAAAACAAGCATTTGTTATATACGAAAAAATAATCTACTAATCGCTCCACAACATCAAGCACACACCCGCTTTTCATCAAACCTGGGTTGCGTGGTCCCAAAAACTAACACCTCATTCGCTCAACGACAATTCTGGTCCATCACTCCTAAAATATATAATGCTCTTAGTACTGACATAAAGTCAAGTAATTCTAATTCTCTTTTTATAGCGCGTGTTCAACATTGGATTTTCGAAAGGGGACGAGAGTACTTCAAAGAGTACATGAGTTTTCTTAACACTGCATTTTAATTATTAATTTTTGCATTTAAAAATTTTTTATTTCCATTTTTATTTCTATTTTTCTTTAAAATGTTATTATTTTTTCTCTCTTAGTTTTTCACTTAATTTTATTTTTCTTTTTAATTTTAATTTATATACATATATGTTTTAATTTATATATTTGTATAGAACACTTGAGTTCTTAACATTTTATCTTAATTATTGGTTTATGTATTTCAAAATTTGAATTTTCATTTTTATTTCTACTTCTCTTTTAAATATGATTTTTTTCTTCTCTTTATTTTTCACTTACTTTTAAGTATTTCTTAATTTTTTTTGGTGTGTTTAATCATGTGTTTTAATAAAATAGTATTTATTAAATGGTATTTAAAATATTAAATTTACGAATACCACAACACGGGCATCAGCAGCGTGGTAGCCAAAAAAAACAATATCTGTAACTAATTAAAATTTTATGGAAAAAATAAATAAATCATCAAAATCGGTCTAGCCGTTCTCGAGTTAAAAATAGTGTAGATAACCCGACTTTGTTTTATATATTAACTAGCTGACCTGACAAACGTTGTTCTGCCATATAAATTATTTCTAATTAATGTTTGGTTGTTAAATAATAATAAAAAACAAAAAACAAAACTAGTTATGTGGGGATGGTATCTACGACAGAAAGAGGAATGGAGCGCTGTAGATGATGACCGCCGATAAAAGCAAAAAAACACCAACTAAAGGTAGGAAAATGAAATAAAGAAAATCAATATGAATATTGAGTGTATGATATTTTTTGTCAGTTCGTTTTTAGCCAACATAAATAAGCTTGATAGTTTGCCCACGCGAGAACATGATGCCGAATGAAATATCAAAATGACGCGACGCTTCTCGTGAATGTTTTGCGCATGTGTGGATGAAAGTTCGATGGCGCGGGCGTAGCGCCATCTGTCATTCAACGACATAAATAATTTCGTTCTGTTTGAAATATGAAAAACGGTTAAATTTGAGAGAGAGTTAAAATTTGGGGTTATACTTGTTTTCTGATGCCAGATTAAAAAAAAAAAAAACTATTTTTTTCTGGGTAGGGGACACCGTAATCGCCTAGCGGTATGAAATATACTTTAAAACCTGTTCTCATACCTACCAAATGTGCATATAAAAATTCATAAAAATCGGTCAAGCCGTTTCGGAGGAGTGCGACCACAAACACCGTGGCACGAGATTTTTATATATAAGATTAAGATGAATTTCCATAAATAGAATTCGATTTCCTAATCCACCGTAATTCGAATTGCTCGTTCGTTCATTGGGTGAAATATTATAAATAATTTCTTATCACAATATGGACTAAACCATCATGTAGGTATACATGCACGATTAACCTTATCCTAAATAAACTCATATTTTAATAACGTGCCATCAGCGATATTGATTATTTAGTAAATAATATGCCCAGGGTTCATAATACGAGTATTTCATGCCGTCATTAGCCTATCGATCATTTGATTAAAAGGAAAGGAAGATAAGCTTTAATAATGTTGTGCTTTGTTTAGGAATCCTCTCTATCCGTAATCCTGGATTGGCTAGTATTTAATAAAGTATTATGTACCTATAGTGTAATGGGCAAGCATTACGCAATCCCCCCCAATAGTAGTTGAGTGGATTAATGCATAACTCGTTAGGTCAAAATATTTTTAGTAATGTTTTAATGTAGTTTTAATTTACTGGAGCGTATTTGCATGGCGAACGAACGGACAGGACACTGTAGTAATGAAGGGCATACTGTAGCAACAATTTTTTTATTAACACAATATATGTACATAACAAAAAATATTACAACATAAATTTTAAATTGAATTTATTGTTTAAACAAGAACTGAAGTCGTCTGTTATCGCTACCAAACTTATCTACAATTTTGTTCACAAAGTCTTTTTTCTTGCAGTTCGCTTTGTCTCTGTATACGTTTAACATGCACAATCCAGACAGACGTTCATCTGACATTGTAGATCTAAGCCATGTTTTTACACGACGTAATGTGCTGAATGATCGCCCCACTGTACATGTTGTTGCTGGTGATGTTAGCAAAACTAGTAAGGCATACCTGACACTCGGATAAAACTTGGTAAAAGATAACAAGTCGATGAAATTTTGGCTATTCGCGCGTTTTCCAAAAATCAAACTAACTCAAGACTTCAGTTTCAAAATTATCAAAATGGTATACCTGATTAATAGTAGACATTATATCCTTAAACTGTTGACGATTCAGTTTGCACAATTTCGAAGGATTTAGCAACGCTAAGTTAAATTGTGTACTGTTGGCTTCACAAAATCGACTCTCCATTGAGTTAATTAGAGAATCTGACTATTTTCAATCAATCCAGGGGGGGGCAAGTGCCCCCCCTTGCCCCCCCCCCCCCTGCGGGCGCCCATGCATATATGAGTATCTATGTTTCAAAATAACTGTGGTATATTGGTACTGACACACATGCTCATGCTCATCTTCCCTTCCACCCGCGAATCCGATAGCATGCTCACAAATCAACAGCCGGTTGATTTGCCGTTTCACACATGCTACTAGGTAGCATTTGTTTATTAGTAGCAAGAGCATTGGCGCACACACGAGGGGGGTTTTGGGGTTTAAACCCCCCCCCCCCCCCCTCCGAATTTCGACGACAAGCATATATTATTTTACCAATCAAAAGCAACATAAGAAACGTTTAGATAAATCTGTACGGAAAATTTCTTAGGTAAGAACTCCGGTGCTCGCGGTGCTACAGCTGGCCGGCTACCAGTATCACTTGCGATCACCGCACGGTGCGTTGGGCGAAATGCAAAAGTTTACAATATGAACGGATGTCCCCGCCCGCTCTGTCCTCCCGCCCGCGGCACCTCTCTCCAAAACCGTACACAGCTAGTGCAGCCAGATGCATTGTTTTTTGGTTAATTTATACATCCATGGTAAATAAATTAAACGTTTCTAATAAAACCTGTTTTTTTTTACCGATCACCAAGGCAGTTTTCGGGATACGTTTTTTTAACATGGGTCGTGTAGGGGAAAATGATGAATCCAGGCATCATCTCATGGATTTGAAAAAACTTTATTATTATTATTTTTGTTTAATAATATCATTATTTAATTTAAAACTAAAGTTCTGTAAATTAAACTCGATAACAAAAAAAATCGTGTATACCTAAAAAAATCCTAATATTCAAAGAAATATTGTAAAACTATTTTATTTAATTAACTGTTATTTCCTTATTTAAATTTTCAATTAAAAGTTTAGGAAAACATGGTATTTCATTCTTGGGATATGGCAGCACTAGGACGCTCCGGTCCATCACACATCACAACAAACACGTTGATATTGTTGACAGACGAGTTATTTACGCGCTTCGTAGCAGTAGTGCAGAGTGGAACGTGCGACGTGCATAATATTATTGTAATCGTTTAAATTTTCAGCAGAAAATGCCAGACTTTTTCTCGAAAAAGACAAAATTAAATTCCTTACCGGAAGAAGAGTTGCTGATTAAAAATGAAGGTATTTAAACCAATTTAAATATACCTATTCGGGATATTACATGATACTGTTGTCAAAATTTATTGTGTCATTTGTATGTGCAATTTATTGTTATGTAGTATTAATTGCTGATTTAAACTGTCATGGCTTATTCAGAGTCAAACAATTTCGCAACGCGCGAAGAAATGTACTCGTGCCTACTTAAAAAAAATCGCTTGAATAGATAAGGATTCAGCATGCATTTTATGTTTTGTAAAAACCCCCCTCGATTTTTTTTTCTGCGTGCGCCACTGAGCAAGAGAGTATGCTACTAATTAATGAGCATGTCTGTCTGTACGGTATAGGATTATACTTGCAGTTTCAAATCCTTTAACAGATGTCGTTAGTATAGATCGTATAGATAGTTGTATGTAGTTTTGATGGGGAGGTTGTGCAACATCAATTCTTCATCCCATGGTCTTAATACAAAAACTATTGCTAAGGATAATATTCAAATGTAACCCATCACACCCATCAGAACCACTTTTTGAAAAACTCACAGTATTAGACATTCGACAATTATGCATAAAGACGATTCTCATATATTTATGGAAAAAGGATTTGATGAAAAAAACACAACAAAAAATTCGCACCCGGTACTCATCCCAACTAAAATGCATAATTCCTCCAACAAAAACAGCCTTCGCACAGCGCCAGTTCTCTTACATTGCGCCCAAAATGTTTAATTCGCTGAGTATTGATATCAGGAAATCGAAAACTGGCGATAGTTATATCACAAGGGTTCAGAACTGGTTGATTCTAAAGGGAAGGGACTATTTTAAAGAATGCCTCACATCATTAATTTAGGCTAACTTGAATCAACTTAAATTAACTAGATTACCTAAACTAACTTAATTAACTTAACTTAACATTTTCTGCTAAAACAGGGATAGATATATATCTAATTATATAATATAATTTTATTATGAAGGTCAACATTTGCCTAAACTGCTTTTATTACTGTTATCTGTATAATATAATATACCATTTTACTTCATTTATTTGGAAGAAAACATCATTTTATTTTATTATCATTTTATTTATTATCATTTGTTTTATTTTCACTGTGAAAATATAATAAACCTAAAAACTTTGTTTTATCAAAATGGGAGAAAAGAAAATCATTTCTTAGCCCTTTCCACTCCAAGCCTTTTTATTTATTTATTTTTTTATTCTTTGTTTCTTGGTTTTATTTCACCAGCTCCACGACGAAACTGTGTATTTAAGTTTGAGTTACTTTTTATAAATAAAATTGATAATAGATTATATACCACCAATAAAAGTTTTTTGTCTGTAAAGAACTGTACGTAATTACTATAATATAATTAGCTGAAAGTTTAAATACTTTTAGACTATTTACTTAAAACTGTTTGGCACCACTGTGTATTGAATCCGACGAAGTCCCATATGTACTTCCCAGCAATAACCATGGTAACAATAATTATAATTTAGTATTCGCCGGACTGAAACATGAACAACTATAATATATACTACATACTTACTGTACAGCTGTTCAATGTAATTCGCCGGACTTGAAGACTAAAGCCCAACATTTAATTGTACAAAAATTGGTGTTAAATAATGCAGATTTTCAACATAAAAATCCTTCCTCATTTGCTTGCCATTAAGTACTCTCTCTGATTTTATAATCGTAAATCTTTTAAATTAAATTCTTTTATACTATTTTGTATTATATAATATTCTTTATTATTATATTATTTTATGTATATATTTTCTTAATACTCTCACACATTCTTTATATTGCAAATGTTAATTTACTGTATAAAAAATCGACCACCACAACACGGGCATGTGCCTAGCATGGTGGTCGAAAAATCCCCAACATTTGTAAAAAAAAAATTTCAATGAATAAAGAAAACTTAAAAAAAAAAAAATAAATAAAAAATAAAATCTCAACGGATGTCGTTAGTATAGATCAGCAGTTCCCGACCTTTTTTAGTCCAGGGACCACTATGACATTTATTTGTTCTTACAGGGACCACAAGGTACAATAAACTGTTAATCGCAATTATTAAAATCTTACATAAAAATATCATCTCTTGGATACTTTTCCACACCAGCTTTTGTAGTAAATGAATAAATGTTTCCTGAATCACATTTTAGATCTCGCGGACCATCTGCGGTCCACGGACCACCGGTTGGGAACCACTGGTATGGATGGTTGCATGTAGTTTTGAGGTATCTCAACAGATGTCACTTAAGTAGTACCGTGAAAGAGGGGCGACTATCATCGTCATCTCTAATGCAAGAACAGTTGCGGAAATAGCCGATAATACATGATAGACAGCTGGGCTTCCGCAGTTGTTGGGTTCTCAGGCTTCAGAATTACTTCGAGGATCCAATACGATGGATGTCTGCTTCAGCTACTCGTATATTCTTTGTAAACCTTACAATCTCGACAAACCTCGATCTTTATTGGAGTTTTACTGAATATATTTCGAGTATGTAATCTTAAACTGTAATTAAAGAACACCACAATAATTGTGGTAAAAAACGCTTGAATACTGATGCACTAATTGCATACGGCTGTACGGCTCTTGAGCCATTTTTCCTTTTCAATTGTATGGAGCTTTAGCCAATTATCCTTTCCAGCGTCGATATGTGAAAAAAGAAAGAAGATGAAGATGAATAGGCGATGAAAATTTTGTTGCTCTCGACCCTTTGTATCGCAGCGGGAGAGACGGATTTAAACGTCTGTTATTCCTGGACATACCGACCCTCTTGGGATTCCTACCCACCCTTCGTACTTTTTTCCTTCCCAGATTTTCTTTAGGGCCTCCTGTGTGGAGCTAATGTAAAAAACTAGGAAGTTTAGGAAATGCTGCACTATAAATATTATGTACCATTGATATTCAATAAGGTGCCATGTGAATTGAAAAAAACGTTGAATTTTTTGCCAGTAGCGATAAGCCGATAGCAATTCTCAGCTTAGCCAGGCATCTACAGACATACCAATATGAATAGAAACTCACTGAGGAAACTAGTAGGTCTACTAACGGGAAACTGCTACCTCAGGAGACACTTGCAGCCGTTGGGGTGGAAAACATCAATAGAGGCAAGAAATGTGAAGAGGATGAAGAGGCTCCAATTCACCTAGGGCACCAATGCCCCGCCCTTATGGGAACAAGGCTCAGGTATCTGGGAAGACACATGTGCAACCAGGAGACCTGGAGACCTGGTCAAATATCCAATGATAACCCAGGTTAACTTAACTGAAGGGACGAGTTACTGTTAAAGTAAATAGTTTTTTTTTATTTTTTATTTATTTAAACACCCATAGGACTTTCACATAGAATGCAGTACAGTTTGGCAAGAAAGTGTAGAAAATAAATGATGGCGCTGCGATCGTTTTCTAGTTTTAAATGGCAACACCAAGATGGCTCATAAGACAAAGAACGTATGTTTTAAAAAACACTTCTGGCAAAATGCATATTTCATAGCGTATTTGTATTTTCAAAAAATTTGCACAAAAAACTGTAATTTAATAGAAGCAAAATAAAACAAAACAGGTTTTAAGTGGGCGTTTATTCCGATATAAAAACGTGGGTACTTAAAAATTTAAGTCTATTAATTCAACACCCGACATGTAATTATTGTCTTCGTCCTCGTGTGATTCTTCTTCTTCCGTATCTTTATCTTCATCTAAACGCAGTTCATCGATATCATCATATATATTACTGCCTCATGCATAATATTCTGCATCAATTTTCATCACGTGTTTGCAACAATTTTTCCAATCATCAGCACTTATGCTATTACATAATGCCCATTTTCCGTTTTCCCAGTGTTTCAAATTTTCCATCTGCCTTTTCCCCTTCCTTGACAATTCGTCTTACCGTTGTTTCAGATTTACCTGTGTGTGAAAAATCATTAAAATTATTATTATAGAAGGGAGTTTTAAAAACACACACTAGATAATATTCACTTGGAAAGAAAGAAAGAGAAAACGTGAAAAAAGTAACTTTTCTACGAGTTTATTTTTTTTATTGAGTTATTCCCTTTTTCCTGTGGCCGCACATTAACTGTCAAAATGAAGTGTCAAAATCAGATTTTTTTACCATAACCTCAAATCAGATTGTAATGGTTATTATCGCTCGAAAATTGGCATAAATCTTGTAATACTAATGAAATTTATTAAACAAACTATACTACGTACCAGTCATTTCTGCAGTTCGTTTGCAAACATCTTCTAAATTAAAAAGAAGCTTCTTCGCGTGACACTCGGCTAGGCAGCGTTGAAAAACGCAGAATATAACCCCTCTTGTATCACTATGTAATAATTTATTCATTTTAATTAAATTCAGGCAAACAATGAATAAAAATATTATCAAATCAGCGATATTCTACTCAGATTTAAGACAATAAATCAACCGTAACACGCGCTAATATGACAGCCATAGGCGGCCATAGGAAACGTCATATAATTCGGTGTTGCCATAGTAATGAACACGTTTAGTTCCAATTGAATTAATTTCTACACTTTCTTGCCAAACTATACATTTTTTTTATTACAGTGAAAATAATGAGTTGACAAAATACAGGTAACATAAAATATAAGAAACAAAATATAGGTAGCATAAAATATAGGAGTTGACAGAAAGTAGGTAATGTTTAAAATTGTTCACATTAGTTTATGAGATAGGTAGAAATACATAGTTGGCACATATGGCGTTTGAAGTTTGCCAAGTTAAATTATTGTCAAATACATCCATATTGTTGAAGTATTTGTTACCAAGACTATGTAAACGTTGTATTGGAGAATGCAAATTATAGTTGGAATGAGATGTACTTATATAAAATGTTAATGTTTGTCTAGTTGTTCGTGTAGATTTATTAATTGCAGGAGTTCACAACAATCGAATTTAAAATTTAATCATTTTAATAAAAAGGTTAGGTCGTTTATTTTTTATCTATTTTCTAAAGTTGGAATATTTAAAATATTCATTAACGACGGGTAATTTATGTGCTTGAAAGGGATTTTAAGTTTAAAATTTACGAAACGTAGAAATTTTCTTTGAAATCTTTCAACATTATGAATATGAATTTTGTAAAAGCGCGACCAGACTGTGGAGTTGTATTCTATTAGGCTTCTAACAAGGGATGTTACAATAGTTTGTGGTTTTGTAACGATTCAAAGTTTTTAATTGTTCTTAGTAAGTTGTACTTTGCAAAGCGAATTTATGAATTGTTGTGTGTTCAGATAAACAAGGACCCCAACTTGCTGCCGGACGTGGAGCTGGTAATGCTCTGGAATGACACGAAGGGGGACACGGTGATCGCCACGCGTGCCATTACCGACATGGTCTGCGACGGAGTGGTTGCCTTCTTCGGCCCCGAGGAGAACTGCTACCTGGAGGCCATCGTCTCACAGTCCCGCAACTTGCCCATGATATCATACGTAAGTGTCGCCTTTCAGACGCTTTAAAGCCTGTTAATGTTGTCACTGTTGTCAGATGACCTGGAAATGTTGACAAAAGAACCACATTTTTGCAATGAATACTAAGATTAAATAAAAATATTAAGCAGATATAATACGAGGGCTGTCTGTAAAATAAGGTCTCCAAGGTGCTGCGGTCGCGAGGAACGATTTTGCGCACAATCCAGCAATACTGGCGTGTAGCCTGGTTTCCCCTTGCCAAATCCCCACCACGCTGCACCCTCTGTGATGCTTAGTGTCAGCGTGGTAGATGAAGCTTCCACTCGCCGCACCCGCCAGGTGTGAGTTATGCTCTGTAATTCGTTTTTAAACTATGCTTCGGCGAATCTGAATGACGTCACTGGGATTGTTCCTTTGTCTCTGGTGTTGTGTATAGTGTATCCAGGTCTCGTCCCCAGTCACAATTGAGTCCAAGAATTCTTCGCCATCGATGACGTAGCACTCAAGGAATTCGCGGGCTGCTTCAACCCACTGTTGTTTGTGATCTTCGGTGAGCATTCTGGGACCCACCTATAATGTCTGAAGTTTGTAATTAAACACAGAAGCTGGTTCATAAATAAGACGTTTATTGACACTGTTAACAAGTTCAAGGTTATCTATCAAGTGACGCGACAGACCTGCCAACTATCAGCATCTGACAGCTGGTTATTATTATTACCAACATAACACCACCTTGGGCAGACCTTGTGGTCTCCCAAATTTTCTGTCAAAATCTTGTCCATAATTGTCTTACTGACATCAGGGATCATATCACAGAGCTCCCGAACTGTTACCCGTCCATCTGCAATCATTGTTTTTTCCACTTTGACAAATTTTTCGCCTGAAACTGATGGCTGTCCGGCACGCTTTTAAATTCTCTGCACCATTTACGCACGTTTTCGCACTCATACACTGTTTTCCGTACACTTCAAGTAGCTGAGAATAAATTTCTATTGGGATTTTGTTTTTTGCACTAAAAAACTAATTATAGAGCGTAACTCACACCTGGCGGGTGCGGTGAGCAGGTGCTCCTTTACAAACGGCTGCCACACCAAGACTAAGTGTCGCTGGTCGCAGAGGGTGCAGCATAGTGGGGATTTGGCGTAGGGGAACTAGGCTACAAGCCAATGTTGCCGGATCTCGTGTAAAATTGTTCCTAGCGACCGCAGCACCTTGGAGACCTTATCTTACGGACAGCCCTCGTAGTAAACGTAATTTAAATAAGCTGGAAATGTGATCTAATAGAATCTTACGTATAGAAAATTATACAATGCTTTTAATTCTAAATTTGTTTAACAAAATGATGATGGAGTATGACATACTATAGCTAGACTACAAGCAAAAGAACTTTAGCAGATGCAAGTCCCTTAAAAGGCTTTTGTTGGTGGCTTCCCACATGACATTTCCTTCCCTGCACCATACTCCTTTCTGGACAATGCTGGGGAAAGGCGTTCTTTTGTTTTTGGGCAAGCAATACTAAATTGTTTAAGAGGGGATAACCAGACAAACCGGAAATATATAATTTTTAAATAAAATTTTAAATGTATTGACTCTTTTCCACAAAAAATTATAAATTGATTTCGAAAGACTCTTCTTTTATCTAGTAAACATACGAGTATGTTTTAAATTTTGAAAAAATATGTTTATTTTTAGTACAATAAGGTTTTACCGTAGGTCGTTGGGGGGCATACATTAATTACGTGAGCAGTTTTTCTTCCTCATGCAGAATTATAAATAAATACATTAACTAGTAAACATATGTTTCAAAAATTTGAATTTTAGTTTAAATAAACTCATAAAAAAAAACCCGGGCACGTATTTATGACGAAAATTTCTCTGTTTTGTCTATCCATTTACGGTCCTACAAATTAATATATTTCAGATTTTTTTGCAAATTTATTTTGCTTAAACATTATTGAAAAATTATAAATACTTACGATCAAAAAGTAATTATAAAAAGTATATTATATTAATATTTTTTACATTATGTGTTTGAGCATATTTGTTGCTAACTCGAAGCACCACGAAGCCATTAGCGATAAGACGTGTCCGTGGAGTTCCTCTAAGCAATATTAGCCGAAACTGTAAGGCGACTAACAGGAAGGAAGAGCGCTGCGTTCGACGAAATCTTAATTTTTGTTTGCTGGTCATTCGCTCTTAATGCCTAGATATATTGTGAAGTGAATAACAGCTCTGTCCAATGTGAATGTAATAAGGTTATTATTTTACAGAAATGTTCTGATTATAGAGCATCTGCAATTCCAACATTTGCAAGAACAGAGCCTCCAGATGTGCAGGTAATTTCACTATTTGTTTTTTTTGGTAAATTAAGTCATAAACCTTTTATACTTGCAAGAAAAAATTATTTATTTTGCAGTACGTCATTCCATGATTGAGTATGGTATCATAACACGGGGAGGTGGCACTGCATCTGCACTTGACCCAATCATAAAGGCACAGAAAACTATTATAAAATTAATCCTTAATATTTAATATCTGTTGGACATTCAGCAGATATACGCAAAAACAATCCTCACTCATCTATATATAAAAGATTACTCGCTGTACTCGAAACAATAACAAAGACTTACTACAAATTCTTGTATATGCATACAAACTACTTTTGGTTAATGAAACTTTAGATACCTTGCGACAATACTTTACAACATTCTTCCATATAGAATAAAAAAGTGTGATTCACAAAACAATTTCAAAGATAACCTAAAAATTTGAATCAAAAGTAATGATAGGGCCTTTACCTGTCCATTCACCCAAATTCCAAATTACTAATGCAACCAAACTTTTGAATGAAATATTTTAATACAAGTGCAGGTATGTCTATAGGTATTATAAATTAACTTACAAAGTGAGGTGGTTCATGAGAAACCCCAACTTATGACAATACATTTCTACATTTTAAATATTACCCACTGTTTATATGTATATTATTTTCTGTTGTTAACTTTATGTACTTAACTAATTTATAAACCAATGTTCACGTATTACTGAAGATGTATTCTTCAGTAGAATGGACACGTGCTCAGACTTTCTTAGCCGTAGAATCCAAATAATTATGTTTTTAATAATTGAAGTAATTCATTTCAGGTGACTAAATCTGTGATATCACTGCTCAAATACTACTGTTGGCAAAAGTTTTCCATCATCCATGATGAGCGTTGGCGGACGGTCGCTCTGAACCTAGAGAACCACGCCAAGCTCAACAACATGACCGTGAACCACCTGCGCGAGTCACTGGACGAACACAAGTGCTGCGAACAGCAGCGCCTCTGCTGCAATGGCGGCTACTGGTACCAGTTCGTCCAGGAGACCAAGGACAATACTAGGAGTGAGTCTTTCACTTTACTCTTATACTTTACTGTAGAAGGTGGCACTGAACCTGGGGAGCGATGTGACGGTGAACCACCAAGCGCTACAAGCTTCGGGGCCTGCTGCAAAACAGCTACTCATCCAGGATGCCAAGAACAGGATTGGGAGTGAGTCTTTTACCCCACGGTCTTTTGGTCTTTCAAGTCTACCAAATTTGCTAAGCAGAAGTTGATTCATTCTACATATTTCACACAATCTAATATATAAAATTCTCGTGTCACGGTGTTTGTTACCATACTCCTCCGAAACGGCTGGACCAATTTTTATGAAATTTTGTGTGCTTATCTGGTAGGTCTGAGAATCGACCAACATCTATTTTTCATACCCCTAAAAGTAAAGGGTGTTCCACTCCGAAGAAAATTATTTTCCCCCATACATTTTGTATGGAACGAATTCTCCTATTTTGAAAGAACTGCAGCAATATTGTAAGGGGTATAATATTGAACTGTGAACCGGGGGAGGGGGGAGGGGGGAAAGGAACTCAGGAAGGGGGGTTAGCGGGACGGGGGAAGGGGAGAAGTGGAGTGGGGAGAGGGAGAGGGAACGCGAGAGGGGAAAGGGTACGCATGGAGAAACAATTTAGATCAAGGTATGGTATACGCAGGGAGAAACAATTTAGATCAATTCAGCTAATAAGTTGACAACAGTTTTTGATTCTGAGGCGGTACGAAGTTCGCCGGATCAGCTAGTAATAATGTATGATTTAAATCTCCTGGAATTTGTTTCTTTTGGATGACATAAATCGAGGGTTAATACTAAAAGTCGGAACCATCATAATAATATTAATATTTGGAGTTTGATTTAACAGTGTGAAACGAGACATGTTCGTATATAATATAATAGTGTAATTTTGCGGCAGAGCAGGGACCAGAGCTCAGGATAATGGGCAATGTAGTTATCTGTCAGGTAGATAGGCTTTCAGAAATAAAAGAATGACTTTTAATTTAAACATGAAAGTGCATTATTTATTTTAAACATGACTGTGCAGAATTTCGTACCAATGTAACCAAAAGCATACAAAAGAAAATACACATACCAGATGGACTCGTTACCAACGCTATTCTACTAACGGAATTTGACGGATCCGTAATATCTCCGGATGACGACCGCACACTTGCTTCGTGGAGGGAAACGGTTCTGGAACGAAACTTCTAGTCTCAACAACCGGGAATTGGCGTAGAATCCGGAGAACCTCGGTCATCCTTCTATTTTAGGGAGAATACCGCTACAACTCCCAGGAGCGGCACCAGCCTCAGGCTGTCTGAACAATCTCCTTCCGAAGGCACGTGGACCAACCAGCCTCCAAGTCTTTATAATTTCGGAAGATCAATCAATAATCCGTGACTTCGCGACGCGGGGACATAAAGGCTTATTATACCAGCCACAAAACCGGGACAATCACTTTGTAATTTCACTCCAAAACATTTTCACAAATAGCCAACCGCCATCACCGGCAAAAAGTGGGATTCGCAAATCATCCACCCAAATAATAATGTAAATGATCTATTCATGTTACGGAAAACACCCTGCGCCTTTTTTTTTAAGTTAAAACAAACTTGGATTCACATGATTTTCTGTGATTGAAACACCATAATGGTGAGTGACTAATTTCCGCAACAGTAGCCCTTGCTGAAGCGGGAGGAAGTGACCATAAACAAAAAAACAACTCTCTTTCCCAAAAAATTACCAGTCTCCAAAAAAAACACCATAGACAAAATAACCAAATAGGCAAGAACTGCACTAGTCACATAATATTTATGTGACAAGTGAGCATTGTGGTTTTTACAAGTGTTAATTATTTGGTTTATTTTCCAGTCTACGTGTATCTCGGCAAACCAGCCACGCTGATTGAGTTCATGATCTCCATGGATGCGGCGCAACTCTTTCTGAAAGGGGAATACATGGTCATCTTTGTAGACATGTCCACCTACGCCTCCAAGGACTCCTGGAAGTACTTGTGGAGTGAGTAAAGGTTCCTCCTCACATATTACAAAAGATTTAAAGGTTTACACAACTCTTGCAAAGTGATAAAGCTAATAAATGTATGATTTCCCAGGACCAGACCAAATCATTAAGTATTCTGACTGTCGCGACGACACGTCCTTCAAGAAGCGGTCGCAGTCACTGCTGGTGGTAGTTTCCACCCCGCCCAGTAAGGAATACACAAAGTTTACAAAGACGGTGGAAGAATATAATTCTAGGGACCCCTTCAACTTCTCCATTCCGTCTCTGTTCAACGAAAGTAACTTTGCCAAGGTTTGTACTAATCTATTAATAACTAACTACCTGGTTTCTCCACATGGGTAAACACTCCTTGCCACCGGTGCCCAGACACAGGGCGTAGACTCTGGGGGGCGCAAGAATGGCCAGACTAGGCAGGACTATTATTTTTTCGTTTTGCTCCTGATTGCTCCTGATAAGTTCCTGGCCCCGCTACGCCCCTAGTGCTCGATTCCAACACATACGTACCTGCATGCCAGTATCATCAAAAACGTCTGTTCAATTGAACAAAACATCGCGCTCATTTTTATATTTATTATCCAGCTGAAGAACTAAAAAAACATGCAGCTGATTTGAGTATCAAATATTCGGCTGATATTAATGCTACTAAATTTTGGGCTGAATTAGACACTTTAAAAAGTCAAGTTGAAACGACTACATTATTTGATAAATGTGACCATAGTTCAAGTCTGGGTCTTCTTAAAGCTATAGTTGAACTAGATTTAAAAGAGATGTTTCCCAATGTAGTAGTCGCTATAAAGATTTTTTTAACAATGCCAGTGACTGTAGCGTCCTGCGAAAGATCATTCAGTAAGCTCAAATTAATAAAAACTTACTTGCGCTCGACGATTGTCCAAGAAAGGTTGACCGGCCGGGCCTAGCAATTTTGTCAGTTGAACGCGACATAGGACGGTGACTGTCGTATGAAAAGGTTATCAACGATTTCGCAATGAAGAAAGCGCGATAAGTAAATCTTTAAAAAAGTTTATGGCTTGCTTTAAATCTTTACTATCTGAACTTATTCATTTGTGGTCTCATTCATTTTTGTATTGTAGTTGTGAATAATCTTTGCAAATATTTTCGAATAAACGTTTTTTCACCAATTCATAATTAAACGTCATTTATATTATGCTATACTACCTTCCTTATTCAAAACTCTACCATACCAAGTACTTAAAATTAAATTAATTTACAGTTTACTGAAAATTTGCAGGGTATTTTATTATAGAAGTATGAAGACCAAAGTGGCCCAAAATTAAATCTTAAGCATCAGGGCGGGCACCGCATTTGCACTAGTAAACTTGCGTTTGAGTTTTAGTGAGTGAGACACAGTGGGTGGTATAATAGGCGAAGGGTCCACTTAAATAGGGCGCAGTTATAGAAGCTCGCACAGGGTGCAGAAAAGGCTATTTACGGCACTGCTCCTTGCTTTATTCACAACCCTTCCGTTATTCTTACCCTTGACTGATGTTACTAGTCTTCCTCGGATGTCACACGGGAGGCCCTGAGGAAAACAAAATTCCCTCTTAATCTTACTCGTTACATTTAAATCAGCCTTGCGTTATTTGATACCCTCCACATTTCTCAACCGATCGTGCATGGTTTTACTACACATTTGCTCAGAGATCTCTTTCTGCAGCATTCAGTCTACTGTCATCCTTCCTCTGCCATTTCTATGCATCACTAACATACCAGCGCTCCGCTCTGGACTGCCAGCTTAACTTTTTTGGACAATTTTTTGTTAGCTCCAAGTCAGTTCTCAATGGAGTCTCCTGCTTGTATCCTTCTTTCAATATCCCTATCAGCCTTGCCATCTCTCTACTTCCCAAATACACAAACTCATCCATCTGCTCAAGTATTCATCATTCACAACAACTACAGTTTGTCAAATAAGAATAGAAAACATAGGAGGGCGCCACTGTTCTTCAAATGGCAATACTAAAAATATAACTTGTAGGGGCGTGTAAATAGCCCCAGACACAAGGGAAATACTACCCTATGTAAATTAATGAAAGGTAAACTCTTCCCTATGTGACACAAAACAGATCATACAGCAATTCCAAAATCCTCAGTGAAAACAAAACAATACTCACTCAGAGAATGCAGCTCTCCACACGATGTCCAGACAAACGACACTAGTTTCTTTTCTCAAATATTGATTTTGCCAAGGCGGTATTGTACAATCTCAACAGAGGTTTATCACAGGAAGAAAGTTCAAACAATGAATATGAATTTTGCACATTAATCGTACGTGCCAAAACTTCACAACAATAATTCAAGTATGGGTTAATGATTTGATTAGTACTGACATCTATTGGCTTTCACCAACTCTCATGTCGGAAGTAATTGCTTGCTCCACAGAGGTAAAAAAATGCATGAATATATTGAATTTTAATGTCACATAGGTAAATTCAATATAATACAACCACCATAGATGGCGCCCCCATGGTCCCATAGCATAAATTATTAATTTAAATGAGACTAATTCCCAAATGTATTTAAATATATTTTATGGCGCATATCCATAACTCATGATGTAAATGTAAAGCTATGTAACCTACATTTTTGTAAAAAATTAAAAAGGCATAAAAAGTGAAAAAAATATTTTTTCATTGCAAACCCCAATACCCATTGGTCTCAAAATTAGAATTGCATGTAGGTATAAATATTATACCTTTGCAATTTTGTGTTAACATAATAGAGAAAACAATATTGTAATAAAATGTAAAGCACAGTTTAGAAATTGCTCACATTTATTTTATACTAGCGTTGCCCGGGCTTTATATCATGTCTCTAATTTTAGATCTGAATATATAACTCTTTCAGATCTAAAGTAGTGTAACTAAAC
This sequence comes from Limnephilus marmoratus, assembly GCA_917880885.1. Lineage (NCBI taxonomy): Eukaryota > Metazoa > Arthropoda > Insecta > Trichoptera > Limnephilidae > Limnephilus > Limnephilus marmoratus. Next base: position 56,224,778 of record OU862912.1, on the reverse strand, counting down.
TCACCATTAGTGAGTGATTCTTTCTTCCTACCTACTGTTAAATTCAAATCTTTCTTAAATTAAATGAAAGCAAATCACTTTGTAAAACACCATTTAATCAAATTTATGTCTTAAGTAGGTACCTTAACAACGGTGCTTCTTCGATTTAATTTTTTTTTAAGAACAATTTTTTTTTTTTAAATGTGATCTACGATATATTCAGTATCATTGTGCTTTAGAAGAATATTTGACAGTCAAATTGATGTTGCCAGCCCACAAATTTTGTAGTTCCATTTTTAATATTTTCTACTCTTAAATTGATGGACCATATATTGCACACCGTTTTCGTACTACTATTTTGTTACCCGTCTGATTATTATCCTAATGACTGTACAGTTTGGAATGTTGCATACAATAAAAAATTTCCCAAAATGAAAAGTTTCCCAAAATCAAATGAAATCAGAAAGATAAATATCTAACCAAAGATAATGTTTTACAAAATCAAATATAAAAATTGAAAAGAAAAAATGAACCAAACTTCATGTTTGGCGATATTCCGGTCATGATTTTTTTGTGCCCGTGACTTTGCTGCCACTGTTCGCCCAATATTATTTTTCCCAGGAACAGCTATTTTTGGAATCGCTTCATTTTGACTTCTATAAATTTATAAAATTTGAGCTGTGCCTATGAACAACAAAATGTATTTAAATTAGTATATCATCTAGGTCAGGGATGGCGAACCTTTACATATCAACGTGCCATTTTTCTAAAGAAATGTTTAATGAGGTCATAGACGTGCCATCAAATAATTTTGACTTTGTGCTTATTGTGAAAATAGTAATAATAAATACTTACTATCAATTAAAAACTCTTTATTTACTACAAAAAATAGGAACATTTTGCATTTTACGCGTAATTTAAATTAAAGTAAAATAGTGTGACTTCTGTTGTTGCAGGTTAGATGAAAAATAATATATATTCACGTTAACGTTAGGGTTGTAAGATTCTGGACAGAGGAGTATCTTTGATACGCTGAATTATCTTATCTTTATTATCGAAATCATCATAAAGAGAGGGCGCGCATGCAATCCAGGCTTCCTTCAAAAACTCTCCCTTTTGAAAAGGTTTACTACGCGCTCGTATGACAATTTTTGCCAACGTATTTAATTATAGATCTTAACTGTTTATTTCTGTCTTTCAATGCACTTGCAATTACTTCTTTTTGCTCTAGTTCGCTTTTTTGACTAACGGATTTGTGATTTGTTTCAAAATGCCGTTTCACAGACGATTTTCTACATACCACTGTTTCCGAACTTAAAACACACACCGCTTTGTCACTTTTACTAATCATGGCATATTTCTCTGTCCACCAAGTTTGAAATTCTCTGATTCTCTTACTATCTTGCACTTTTTGTTTTTTTGCTGAACTAGCCATATTAAATAGCATTTAACCCGGCCCTTGCCGCTCGTGCACCGGTGTGTCATGAGAAAAAAAAAATTTACACGCGATTTTGACCCTTATGTATAAAGAAAGTGTATGAAGAACACGGTCAGAATCGCTTGCTCTATTATCGCCCTTTACCATAGCGAAACCTGCAATGCGCCTAGTCACTCCAAATAATTTATATTTAATTTTCCGGAGCGCGGGGATGTGCGCAGTTCTTGCGCATGCGCAGGGAAGAATACGTTTATCTACGATTTTGACCCTTCTATGTACAAAATTTGTAAAGGACAGTGTCAGAATCGCTTGCGCCGAAATGTCATTTCTGCCGCCGGGTGCCGCGTCATAATTTATGCGTCTTACTCGACTAAAACATCGTAAAACTTATCAATTTACGTAATTAACGCAAATAATGTTGTTTTGGTAGATAGTTTATTGTTCTAGGAACGTGTTTCAGTCAATAAAATATACAATAGCTCAAAATTAATCCACAAAACATTCATTTCAAAATTCAAAGTGGTGCTTTTTGCTGGCCTTCCCTGGCCTTCAAGGAGTTAAATCATAGATAAAACTCAAATAAACTTTAAAATACAATTATATCAACGAAATTCACTATTATGTGATGCATAAAGAAACTATGCATCATTCATTAGCAATAGAAACTCGCGATGTAGATTGTAGGTACGAAAACAAACGAGTGAGGGCCGCGCTTCACTCCGCCACCCCGCGCACCGCACTGCACCCGAACATTCTGTAGCGTAGGGATCACTCGGGCTTGCTCGTTCACCTACTATACACTTCACACATTTTTTTCCTAGTGCATAATAAATTTTGTGATCACTGATCAAGTGACGTGTCCAAAATATTGTGTCGCATGCCATTGGTTCGCCATCCCTGATCTAGGTAATTTTTTTTTAAAGGTAGTTTAAAAATAGCTTTAGGGAAAGTTAGGGAGGAGTTACTCTAATTTTATGTCAAAATGCACAATTTCGGCGACATTCTTGAACTTCTTCATATCTGATTGGCAGTTAATTTATTAGTTACTGGAAGTAATTTCTTTGTTACTTTGTACTTTTCATTCATCAAGTGAATTTTAAATGTACAAAGTTATACGATATACTTATATTACATAGGCATTCACAGATTTTTTTTATTTGAATAGATAAACCTAAATGACAAATTAATTTTTGCACACATTCTAATAATTGCCTTTGTACAAACGAAGGGGTAAAACCAAAGATATTCAAATAAAAAAGAGTGGGTCTGCGCAACTGTCGGCGGACTACGACCTAATTAGAGTAGTTTGCATACAAAAAGAATTTTTTCATTTCGTTGATTTTTTGAAGGTGTGTAATAGTATTGGGTGACAATGTAGTCTGAATACGGAAAGAATTCGTTCATTTAGTTCAGTGTTTTTCAACCTGTGGGTCGCGACCCCCTGGGGGGTCGCGAAGCCTCTACAAGGGGGTCACAGGGGGTCCAAAGTAAAATATTAGTAAATCCGAATTTTAAATAGTTGTCGTCATATAGGCGTTTTTTCTTTGGTTTCGTTTCAGTACTCTCACTACAACTAGAAGTTGACGGTTGTGTTGATCTTTTTATAAATTTATCCATTTTTTATTATCACTACAAGTCACTTAAATAAATTCAAATACGTGAGTTCAACACAAAACAAACGCGCGCATATGACACCGAATCGCCGATTGACAGGGTCACGTTATTCCCGCTGTCCGATGTCCGTCATAGCCCGCGTCGTCCTGTACCCCTGTACCCTTCGTCAACCCCGCAACGCTCATTGTGTCTCGCTCTTTAATTCAACCACATTCGTCGGCACGGCGCGGCCTCGCTCGCCTCAATCTTGAGTCGGCATCGGCCCGGCCTGTACGTTGTACGAATGGGCGATAGCTCTACCTACTATTCCTTGGAGACGTTTGGCGAATTAGTTTGACAGCAATTTCCCTGACATGTCCGAAAATTTAGCGGTCTGTCAGAGAAATTGGAAATTGTCAGGAATTTTGAAAAATATTAGAAAAAAAATTTATAGAATTTTGTGGGCAACGGAATTCACAGGATTACGGATTTTCTGGCAGAATCAAATAGAATGCCAAAACATGATCATACAGGGGAAATTGCCCTGAAAATCGCTCGTGTTGGTGTACACCAATAGGGGTGTCATTCTTTTTTCATTTCATTCAATTTGTGATTCCTGAATTTCTCTAGCCACCCCCCCCCCCCCAGGAACCATAATCGTCAAATGTAAATAATAAATTGCGAAGGGTAGGGGGTCGCGAAATAATTTTTACATAATAAGGGGGTCGTGCCATGAAAAAGGTTGAAAACCGCTGATTTAGTTTAACATTCGTTTGGTTTATTCGTTCATTTAGTTTATTTGTTAATTGGTAAACAATATCGGTGACACCCGGAAGCGCAGTCTCACCCAGTAAAAACTGCAGATCTAACTGCAGATCAGAAAACTGCACATCTACTTATATTTCAATATCTTTGGGTAAAACTCTACTATCGGGGAACTTTACTAAATTGGGCAAAGTCCATCAAAAAGTCGTCTGTAGGGTCTAGCATCTCTACATATTATAATTTAAAGTCTATCTGTCTCCGCCACGTCTATCTGTCTCTTCGCGATAAACTCAAAAACTACTAAACAGATTTTCATGCGGTTTTCACCAATAGATAGAGTGATTCATAAGGAAGGTTTAGGTTTATAATTTGTCAAGGTTTTGTGTAAATTGGTTGAAATATATAATTAAAGGAGAATGTCTGTATATGGTGGACGAGCGGGCTGGCAAGCGAGTGGTGTGGATTTGATTTGTATGCAAATTAACAGATGGCGGTATGAGTTAAAAGGTTGGGTAACCATCCAGTACTTCCAGGCGATGTGTTTAGTTAGCCACAGCAACGCGTGGCCAGCTAGTCTTTTGTGTAATTATGATTTGTGTTTTTATATTAACAGTTTGTATCCATACACGCAGCGTACCTCTATGATTCTGTAAAGCTATACGCCTGGGCGCTCCACAAACTTCTGCAACAAGAGAAGAATCTGACTCCCGACCGAATCAGGGAAATAGCCTCCAACGGAACTCGAATTATTGAAACCATCAACAACCAAACTTATACAAGTAAAGACTTATTTAATTTCATTCAAATAATTAACCATATACATATAGTAATGAAGCTACCTAAAGACCGAGACTAATGGAGTTCGTTGGTTATTTGCAGGTATAACGGGAGCGACCATCCACTTGGACGAACGCGGAGATTCGGAAGGTAACTTCTCAGTGCTGTCGCTGAAGCCGGGAGTTCAAATCGGTATTAATAATTTTACTTGCGATCATCTAATGGTACCCGTTGGACATTTTGAACAGGGGGGGCTTAACGGTGAAAATCCAGTGAGTGAGTTGCACAACCATTTTGTTTATTTATTCTTTATCCCCTTTTATGCTTTTTTTCTTTTGTCACTAATTAATATGTATTCATCATTTTGATGATTACAGATATCGCCACTGGGCATGTTATCCCTCAATGTTTGGCAGGAGAGCCATTGGAGGCATTACGCGCCCAGCGACGATATGTATTTAATTATGTGTTGTTGTTATGGCTTTTGTACGTACTCAACTGCCATTTTACAATGCTATTTGATATCTAATGGTACTCAGACTATACTGCCGTCATAAGGGGGCGTTCAAGTATTGCGTAACGCAATTTTTGAAGATTTTTTAACCCTCCCTACCCCCCATGTAACACGCCGTAACGTTTCCCCCTCCCCCCCCCCCTCCTCTCCCTCCCTAAACGTTACGTAACACCCAAGTCAGCATGAGAACCTTTATAAGCCAAGAACAACTGATGATGTAAATCTCCCGCTTTTGATGACTTTATAGTACCTAAATTCACTTTTACAACAATTAATTTACTACTAAAGCAATTTGTGTTTACGCGTATTTCGTGTTTAAAACACTTAACGAATACTGACAACGAAAATAAAATAAAAATGATGTACAATTCAGTGAAGGATTCCCCGTAAAACATAAAGGAAAAGGGTTGCCAACTTGGGAGAACAAAATAAAAATTACGTACGATATGATCGAGTATAAAATAAAAATCCGTAAAACATAAACGAAAAGGGTTGCCAACTTGGAAGATTTTAATTCCCTAGTTTTTTATTTAAATTTGAAAAAAAACATGTTACGTAACGTGTTGTTCGAACCCCCTTCCCGCCCCGGTAACGCACAATAATGTTTTACAAGACCCCCCCTCCCCCCAAATTGCGTTACGTACTATACTTGAACGACCCCTAAGCAAAAAGGCAGCTAGAGATTTTCATGGTCATAGGTGAGACCTTTCATGTTTATCAATCTATTATTATAGTAAAAAGTACGTCACAATGTGACCATTGAAAATATACAGCTGCTATTTTGCTTGTGATGGCAGTATACTCGCATTCCTGCTTCTCTAGCACTTGCGACAGTGCAACCAATAACTTTATACCCAGTTTTTCGGTCAGTCACATAAAATCTATCGTCCAGTTGTTTAGTCAAACCAGTGGCTGCTCGTGACTTTCAGTATGTAGAGTGCTGATATAGAAAAAATGCCTATTTTTTTTTTAATTTCAATTTTTAAAAAAAATATATTTTCGGCTACAACAACATCAATAATGTCATTTTCAAAAGTAACGAGCCGCCACTTAGTCAGACATCTCCAAATACAATATTTTGAGATAATGAGGAAAACAATATTCGATTGCTCACCATAAATCAAATATCATTTACATTTAATATGTTTTACAAATTAAATATGCTGTAAAATAACACTGGGAGGCATAACGGTCCAGTACTAATTCACTACAAGTTTTTCTGCATTATAATAATTGATAGAGGGTACACTTTTACAACTGTAAAAAGTAAGCCTGTTAGCGTGTCAGTAGAGAGTCTGTTCCGAATGTTAGTTTTCATCAAATTTATCGCGGAAAACAGACGCTCGACATTTGCACTGCTACGAGTATATGACAATGTTTAAGTTTTGTGCAAACTGGGCCAATAAGCGAAACATTTGAGATGAATCGCCTTTTCGTATTTTTGAAACATGACGCCAAAACATGGTTGTGTTGGTTTAAATATGACCGAGAGAACAAACACATCTAAATTAGGAACACTGTACGTCGTTTCTACTTTAACTACTACATTCGGAACACAAGAAAGGTTTAAAGTTCGAGTGAACGTGAATAACAACATTCGTAACATAAACATGGTTTTGTGTCATAGTGAAGCATTACAGGTTTCTTAAAAATTGACTTGAGAGAACATGAAAAACTAAAGTAGAAGTGAGAGTGGTTTTAAGTCAGAGTGCATCTTCACATTTCACAACTCAAATTTGGATTTTTCAGAGATGTTTGAAATCAACTGCACATTTGATATGTTCTGTCAATATACGACAAGTGGCAATTTTGTGATAGTATTTATAATTTTGATTACTTTTAGTGTCCTCTTTCTTTTGCTTTAACTATGTTACCTCTGTTTTATTCGCAAATGGTCTGTCAAACCTTTTATTTTTAGATTTACAGGGACATCCAAAGAATTAAACTATTTTTATATAATATATTGTCATTTTAAGCATTAGCATTAGCACCGCCATTTAACTTGACTTAGTAATAGCTTTGTTAGGTAATAATCTTGTATCGGTCGTGCGACTAAATCTTCTGCAGTATCTGTTATAATGTTGCCTGACGTAACGATTATGTGCAAAAGGAAAAGGAGACGAGTCAAAATTAGCCAATGATTTCTTCTTGCAGTGTTCTTCACACGAACGTCTCCTTGCTTCAATGAAAATCCTCACTATTTTATATTTTGCGACATCTAATTTTTCCCTTCAAAATCGCATACTAACTCTAATCTTGTTACTTTTAATCTTCATCTTCTTCCTTTCGCATACAAAACTATCATAATAGAATATTACATTGTTTATTGTTTAATAATTAAAAAATTTGTCAAATCTGCTTTACCGTTAACAAGCAGCGGTACTTATTTTGCACAGCAAATCTATATCTTTCTTTTGATATTCAACTTTAGACATAGGTTAATAGCATTCTGTCAGTTAGACTTTGACATGGTCTCTCTCATATTTCCCAGTTATGAGACTGCCGGTAGAACGACAGACCTCCGTCACACGATCCTACCACAATATTATAGGTATTATAATATTTGTTTATGTTGTAGACGTACAAGCTGAACCCCCGCCTGCCGATCGAGTGGCCCAACGCGGAGAAGCCGGCCGATGAACCGTCATGTGGCTTCTCCAATGAGAAGTGTCCCAAGGATGACATGCAAGGATCCACCTTAGCAATGGTGTTACTGGCCATCACGTTGTTCTGCGCCGTGGTGGTTACCGTCAGCATCTACCGTAAGTGGAAGATCGAACAGGAGATCGAGGGCCTACTCTGGAAGATAGACTGCCTCGACATACACGGCTATACGGGCAATGATCCTGTCTCCTCTCCTAGTAAAGTGAGTACAAATAATCCTACCGACCCTTGGAACTTTATCAATGAAGCCAATATAATGCAGCCATTTGTTTCTATCTGTTTCTAGTTGAGCCTCGTGAGTGGCGGATCGTTTGAGAGTCGCTGCGGCTTGCAAGTGTTTGCCACAACGGGGCAGTTCCGTGGCAACGTCATCCGAATTAAAGAACTGAAGTTCTCCAAGAAGAAGGTGACTTTCCACAATACAATTTAAGAAGTACATCAATCCATGTTTCAGAACATTTGGCAAATACTTGCTTGTTGTTTTATTGCAGGATATATCTCGAGAGATAATGAAAGAGATGCGTCTGTTGAGAGAATTGCGGCACGACAATATTAACTCCTTCATTGGAGCCGTGGTGGAGCCCATGAGGGTGTTGCTGGTTACCGACTATTGCGCTAAGGGTAGTTTATATGTAAGCATTGTTTTACTTTATTTTTTTACTAACACTAATAGTGAAAATTTAATATTAAAATTATCATAAAGTATAAGATCTCATTACAGATTCTGATGGTGAGGTGTTCTCCAAACATAACATAATTTCACATTTCATTTAACCACACGAGCGATAGATCATATGAAAGAAGAAGAAGATTATAAGATTGTAAAATATTAGTAATAATATCATAATTTGTATTTATTTATTTCAGGATATAATAGAAAATGAAGACATAAAGTTAGATAACATGTTTATTGCGTCTCTTCTCCATGATCTCATAAAGGTAAGAATAGAAACATTTCAACTTGAAGTAGTTTTGAATATGTAGTATGTAATACTATTAAGTAATGTTTTTATTTGTAGGGCATGTGTTTTATACACAGCTCCCCTCTGGGCTGGCACGGCAATCTTAAATCTTCCAACTGTGTCGTCACCTCCCGCTGGATGCTGCAGGTAAGCCCGATTCTGCCGTGGTAAGTAAAAACAGTGTCTTCCTTGAGAGAAGGATGAAACCGTGTTTTCACTTACCACGGCAGAATTCTTCATGGTTAATTACAATTAATCTGTGATCACTAATTATTTTTGATGACCTATAAACCCCTTAGGCTGATTTGTTCGGTTTTGGGAAGGTCTCATTGAAATTGTTGTCTCGCTCACTATCGTTGTGAGAAATATAATCTAAACGGTGTCAGAAAGAGAAAACACCAAGCTTTATGTTCAAATCTAAAAGTTAACCACAAAATAATTAAAATGCACCCTTATGAAACCAAAGTCTGAATTCGTTGTTTTTCCACATTCATTGTTTTCCCACATTCATTGTTCTCTCACATTCATTGTTTTTCCACATTCGTTGTTTTCCACATTCATGGTTTTCTCACGTTAATTATTTTCCTGCATTTATTGCTCTCCTACATTCATTGTTTTCCCACGTTCATTATTTTCCCGCATTCATTGTTCTCCCACATTCATTATTTTCCCGCATTCATTATTCTCCCACATTCATTATTTTTCGACATTCATTGTTTTCTCACATTTATTTCCATGTTCATTATTTTCCCGCATTCATAGTTTATTGGAATAGGACTTTTCAAAAACGATACATAGAGGTCTCACTGTTGTGTAAACTCATTACATATTTAAATTATAAATATCAATTTTTTACTTGAATCAAGCACATCCACAAGCAATCTACCTTGAAACTTAAAATGGACAAGCCAGTTATTATAGATTTAGGAACAATGAATAAAGTAAACAAATTAAAAAAAAAATTATTTCCCAAACAGGTCACAGATTATGGTTTGCACGACCTTCGGCATTCGGCAGAGAACGAGTCAATCGGAGAACACCAATACTATCGCAGTATGTATACGTATACACTGTCACAGTGATTCCCTTCCTCGAAGTAGTGTTCAATAAGACAGGGTGGTTACAGCCAGTTTGTTTGTTTGTCCAGGTCTGTTCTGGAGAGCCCCGGAACTGCTACGAGCGCATGGACCCCCGCGCGGCAGCCCTAAGGGAGACGTGTACGCATTTGCCATCATAATGTACGAAATTATCGGAAGGAAGGGTCCATTTGGCCCCACGCGGTATGAACCTAAAGGTAATCTTATCTATTTATCATATATTTCATATTATGTTATTATGGGGATCCATTACTTTGGCAGAGCTTAGAACAGCTACAGTAATTCAATAGAGCTTGACATAGTTATCTTTATCTCTACTGGCCAAATCTCCAAATGATCAACTAAAAAAACAATGTTTTTTTGTAATAAACAAAAATTTTAACAAAACAAAAAAACGACTTCAAAAAATGCACTAAAAAGTGAAAAAATAATTTCGTATTCTTCTACAACTTAATAATCAACTTACTTTTTCTACTCATCAATATGTAGGTACGATTGTTATTTTTGGAGTCAAGGTAGGTTTGTAACTACGTACATAGTTATAGGTGAGATGTGCTTGTGTCACACGCGCAACTTGACGAGGCGAGAGGCGAGAGCGGGGCCGCGGTGGGAGGGGAGCTGTCAAATGACCACGCCGGGCCGGGTACCTTGGCTGACACCGACTCCAAAAATAACAATCGTACCTACATATTGATGAGTAGAAAAACTAAGTTGATTATTAAGTTGTAGAAGAATACGAAATTATTTTTAGTGCATTTTTTGAAGTGGTTTTTTTGTTTTGTTAAACTTTTTGTTTATTTTTTGATTTTTAGTGAGTTTGAAGTACACTAACTAATTTATCTGAATATGGGTAGATCTACTAAATGTGGTGCTCATATGAGACAGACATTACTTGACCATAACGACGTTACAGTAGGTGACTCAAAGGTCCGGATAGCCTATAAAAGATTCGGCCGAGTATCGTTAATTTGCTTCTAAGAATTGAAAAGTTCGATCCCATAATCAGAACCTAACCAAACTCTCATCAAACTACCCTTGAAGTACATCCTTTCCAATAAAAAAAGAATCATCGAAATCGGTTGGCGTGATATTGAGTTATTCGTCCATTTGTCGCGTACATACTTAATGCAAATTTAAGACTTAGATGGTTTTCTCATGAATGCCATTGTCAGAACTGGACCAAATTGAAATGGGACTCAAAGGTCCGGATAGCCTATAAAAGATTAGTTCGTTTATTGTTTTTCTATGGTTCAAGCAAATTTAATTTAAGATCCTTTCTATCTATATGTAATGGTTTAGGTTGGTTGTTTTTAAGTGGAACGTGATTATTCAATAACAGATGTTCTGCGAATTTTGAAGAAGTGTTTTATTATTATAAAATCGTATATGTTCTTTGAATCTAGTTGAGAATGCTCTACATACTTGTCCGATGTACCTAATTGGCGTTACAATCGGCATGGTCACATTTTAATTCTAAAGTTTAGGATTTCTACTTTTCAATAACGGTAGCATATACGAATTAAAATGTGACCACGCCGACTGTAAAGTGTTGGGATGAATTGCCACCAGTTGAAATTGTTGTTATTAGCTTGGATTAACGTTATGTTGGCGTGCGTTTGTTTGCAGAGATAGTAGAGCTGGTGAAGCGCTACCCGGCAGAGGGAGAAGCGCCGCTGCGGCCAGACGTGATGTGCCTGCAGTCGGACTCGGCGGAGGAGAGCGTGCTCGGTGTCATGCGCGACTGCTGGTCCGAAGAGCCTGACCAGCGCCCCGACTTTCACACCATACGCATCCGCCTCAAGAAGATGAAGGGGGGGAAGTAAGTAACAGACATTATCTCTTCTCATCCATGTTTCCACCATTCAAACTCTCTATGAACTAGTCCTGGGTCGATCGATTGTTTTACACGACCCGGGTCGCTCACAACACACTGGCATCACGAGCGGGTTGCGAAGACCCGCTCTTTTCGCGACACAAAATACGAAACTCGATTACTCATCACCCAGTTACTTTCTACAGGCGCACCGCGCGGTAGACGGTCGCCGCCCAGACCGGTCAAGAAACCCAGGTTATAATTGTGTGAACGTTCTCTCATAGCTCACACCTGTAACTAGTAATGTCATGTCCCAGAAATTAATTTTTAAAAAGATATGCTTCAGGGGTAAAAAAAACAATGTTTTATCATGTTTTGAAGGATATAAAAACCTTGTAAAAACGTGTTGTTCTGAAGCTTTTATTGAGAATTTAAATAAGTAAATTAGCTGTAAGCTGTAATGCTTTATTATTATTTCTTTTTATTAAGTTCAGACATTTTGCACTCCAGTTTATAGTTTCTATTACAATGCACAATTATATTCACACTCACACGAAAAATGAAAAGTTTTTATGAAAACAACACCAACAAAAAGTGAAAAGAAATGCACTTCACCCGTTGATTAACAATACCAAGATACGCTCTAATTAAAAACGACTCCGTGTCTACTTGAATATTCAAAAATCGAATCTACTAAACAATCCCGCGATGACCTGACGCACGGGCAGGAAGCAGGATACTGACGAGTGATGACGAGTTCCTTTTTGATGAATTCCATGACGAGTTCCTCTTTGATGATCTCCATGATAAGTTTCTTTTTGATGATCTCTGTGACGAGTTTGTTTTTGATGATCTACGAGTTCCTTTTTTGATGAGCTTTTTGAGCTGCCTTTTAGTAAACTCCTTAACCAACTCATTTTGTAAAATTTGTTTTAAAAAGCTTTTTTTTTATTTAAAAACATTCTTTTAATGAACTCCTAGTAGCTCCATGCAATCTCGTGACATAGTTTACAGTAGTATGATAATTGGTTTCATTTGAAGGGCTAAAATAAATGTGTCATTCTAGGAATCGCAATATAATGGATCAAATGATGGGCATGATGGAGAAGTACGCCACCAACTTGGAGGACTTGGTGAATGAGAGAACCAGATTGCTGTACGAAGAGAAGCAGAAGACGGAGGATTTGCTGCACAGGATGCTGCCGCAGCCGGTAGCCAAGCGTCTGACCACGGGCCACGGAGTGGAACCCGAGTCCTTTGACTCCGTCACCATTTACTTCAGTGACATTGTCGGCTTCACGCAGATGTCGGCCGAGTCCACTCCGCTGGAAGTTGTCAACTTTCTAAATGATCTCTATACTGTGTTTGATAGAATTATCAAAGGCTACGATGTCTATAAAGTGGAAACAATAGGAGATGCTTACATGGTTGTAAGTATTATTACGTTTATCATACTCAGTCCAGCACACCCCCATATTGCATAAAACAATGAGGAACTTAAGTGAAAAAGATTATAGCTTAAAAATATATGGGTCAAAATCAGAAAGGTGAGCATTTTAGGTTTTCAAATATCTGAGAAATGAAGTTTCCTTTTGAAGAAAACTAACAACAGGAGTCTGTTGTGTCATTTGTCATGAATCTTTCCTGTGAAGAGGCATGCACAAAAAAATATATTTTAGAAATTCTGCCTGTTAATAAGAATAATGCCAGAGTCATGAGTCATTTCGGGAACACTTTTAAATAATTTTTTAATAATTATGTAACTAACGTATTTAATAAATTGTAATAAACCTGTTCCTAAATTGAAGGTCATTTCATCTTGTATATGCAAGATTTAGCTATAATATATTTTATGCACCAGATTTAAATGTCCGGGTTAAATTTTCCCCAAAAAAAAAAAAAAGGAAAAAAAAAAGAAGGAAAAACTAAACCCTTTCACACACTTCCCCAAATGATCATCTAGTCAACCCACGCTATGCAATTGCACTATATAAGTATTATAAATACAAAACAATACAAGAACAACATGTCAACCTACTAGAGACCAAATGGGAATATAATTCACCGACTCCAGATATTTTCATATCAGAGGGTTCGGCTCTGTGGCATTTCTAATTGAACCTATAAATCCTACCGATCCCTCAATATAAATATTTAAAAAATCCTTTGTAATCCTACATGTATTTAAAATGACTGATTTTTGCATTGACAAATCTAATATGCTTAAATTTTGAATCAGATTCCTAGGTATTAATTATGCCAGTGGCCGAAATAACAAATGGCAATATTTTTATAGTCCGAGAATGCCAAATTCTTTTAATCTCATTTCCTAAATCTGTGTATTTTCTTATTTTTTCAGAAATAGTTTTTTGAATATTACAGGAATTTGGAATAGCTACATCAATGATATAAGTTATTTTTTTAATTTTGTCATGTAAAACTATATCAGGTCTATTATGACTAATTGTTCTGTCTGTTAGTATAGTTTTATCATAATATATTTTATAAAATTCATTTTCTAAAAATGAATTTGGTTCATATTCATAATATGGTACTATATTACGGCAGTCAATCAAGTTATGTTTAATTACCAAACTTTGGTGAATTATTTTTAAAACCTGATTGTGCCTAAATGTATACTCGGAAGGCGCTAATATAGAACATCCCGATATAATATGTTCTATAGTTTCGGGAAAAGCCAAACATTTTCTACATAAATCATCAATTTGATTTATATCTTTGATTATATGCTTTCTATAATTTTTACTTATTAGTGATTTATTTGCCGTTTTAAAATTTGCCGTTCCCGAAAATGATGGTGATGTTCTCAAAATGACGGCGAAGTTCCCTAGATAGTAGATATGGTTGCCACTGACGCATTTTTGAAAAGCCTCTCACTGTTCAGTATTGTCGGTAATTTATCAACGGTGTCTTTTAGTTGGGTTTTCTAAACCTCGCCAAATAATAGACGAACTTCCGGATCAACAGAACATCCTCTTGTCAATTCATCAACTTTGCGAGTAGGCGTAGAAGCACTCTTTTGGGATGCTCTTTCTTCACGTCTTCTGCTTCTCTCTACTTTTTTTCGCAACTGATCTATTGTTCTTTGCATTTTTTTATTTTTTTTACATGAATACCGCACAAGAGTCCCAACTGCTCCCGTCTGGAGCCAGTGTGACTATGGCGTCCCCAATTGGAGTATGTTGTGAGGCTAGAAGGTGGGGAAGTACCTGGCTATTCAGATCTGGTCACCAAACACGGCTAAAGCCATTTCAAGCAACGTTTTAATTCTGAATCTTGGTCTTACACCAGGGCGATACTGAGTATCTTGCACTCTGGAATGTGCCGCAAATATAGGTACTATATATTATTTTGAATGATATGTATTAAGGTTAAACGTTACGTACGTTATAATCTACGCATTCACAGATGGCGCCAATCAAATTATTTTAAGTTTTTAATACTTTTTGTATGTTGCGCTTTAAAATATTATGGTAAATTAATTGTTTGCGCCCGTACTTATTTAATATGAATATAAATAAATAGTTTTGTCCATAAACAAACCCAAATCTTTCAAGAAAGGCTGAAAAATACATTATTGGATTGAGCCACCGATACAAAATTGTATTTGTTAGCCTTTCTTGAAAGATTTGGGTTTGTTTATGGACAAAACTATTTATTTATCTTCATATTAAATATGTACGGGCGCAAACAATTAATTTATCTTAATATTTTAAAGCGTAACATACAAAAAGTATTAAAAACCTAAAATAATTTGATTGGCGCCATCTGTGAATGCATAGATTATAACGTATGTGATGTTTAACCTTAAGTATGCGTAGAATTTAAAAATCATCATATGATTAATCGGCGGGTTTTGACAAAACTAACACTACTAACTCAAACTTTGAAAACTATTTTAACTATGAAATCAACATTTGTTAAAAAAATGAAAATTCTGGTATTTACTGTATCAGACGGTATTTAATGTATGCGACGGTGAACATTCATAAAAAAAATTGACTGGAATTCCATAACTAATCATAAAACTATAAAAAATATTATTATACGTGGAGTTATTTTGCATGGTTATTTATTTCAGGTGTCAGGACTTCCTTTACGAAATGACGACCGCCACGCCGGGGAAATAGCCTCCATGTCGCTGGATTTACTGGACGCTGTGAAAAATCACAGGATATCACACAGACCAAATGAAACCTTAAAGTTGCGCATCGGAATACATACAGGTACAAGTCTTTCCTTCTTCACATCATCATACTAAATAGTAAGGTCCTAATGAGATGGTCTATATATAAAATAAATCACTGTACATATAACTTCTCAGTGGACTTATTTGTTACACAGATCTCCATTGATCGTTTCTCAAAAATTCATTATTCCGTATTTGTGGTTTATTTCTTCCGGTCCTGAATTAATTTCATACAAAACTTGCAAAAATAGATTGCATCGATCGTTCCTCTATTTATCATTTTACCGCATTGATCGTTTAAAGCTCACAGTTTTTGCTGCGATCGCTGCCGGCCGCATCTAACATTAGTTGTCAGGAATTCAAGCGCAGCGATGTGCGCTTGCAGCTATTTTTTTTACGTTTTAGTTTTTGAGCGTTTTAACCGTGTAGTGAAAAAATGCATACTCTTCAAGAAAGATTAAAAATAAGTGCAAAAATATCCCACTGAAAACGGCATTGTTGCAGCGAAGCATTTTGGGAATCGCTGCATTTTTATTTTAAACACATTTATATGAAATATGTATTATATGAAATATTAAATATGTATGTAGACACGAATTTGGCTTTTTCTATTTCCTTACATGCATTGTTTTCCCGCATTCATAGTTTATTTAACCACTCAGACCTCGGGCACATTCTGCCAGATGGTCAGAATATTTCCGCTTTGCAATAAAATTGAAATAAATGGAATATTTCTGAACGTATCCGAGAACTAAAAACTGTTTTAGAAAGGTGATGAAATAAATATACATTCAAATTTTATCATTTGAAATAAACATGTATATTTTTAAATTTAAAAATTTTGAATGCAAACATAAAAAAAAGTTTTAAAAATGACTCACCTTACTTTTTTTTCAAACTAAAATTACTGATTAACGAAAAAAAAACACATATTTTATTAGACAAATGTATTGTAAAAATTATCATCACCTCAACTTTATGCTGTTTGGTGTAAAAATAATTAATAAAAATTTCACAAACTTTTATTTTTTCAAATTGCGGTTGGAAACTTTGGTTTTATAAAGGTGAACATTTTAATTCTTTTGTGGTTAACTTTTAAATTTAAATCGTTTTCTTTTCTAACACTGTTTAGATCACATTTCTCACTATGATAGATAGTAAGGGATACACAACTATTTCTGTTCGACCTTTATTAGTTGTTCCCGAAAGCTAACAAATTAATCTGAGGGGTTAGAAACGATAAACAGAGGTTTCACTATGCATGACTTTGGAGGATTTATATTTGTCTGATGTGTTGTGTCGTGATACGTCAGAAAGTTTGATACATTTAGTATGGTGAGATTTATATTAGTTTGTCGCAATGTGCCACGATGCCTTGTGCCGTGTCACGTGAGAAGCAATCTTGATTATCTTCAAGAGCGTTGGAGGGGGGGGGGAGGGAGGGAGCAACCGCATCATGACAGATCAGACAAGTGTGCACGAGCCAGTGCTGTATTGCGACAAATGCATTGATTCAAAATAACGTCAGAACGCCACGTATAGATATGACTGCTAGCCATCACGTCAGAGTACATCATGACACGACACTTCGGACAAATATAAAAAATCCTCCTTTATTTCTCTTTTTTATGTCCCTTCTGCTTCTATTCCTCTTTGACACCACCAAAGATGCCATTCAAAGATATTTTATTTACAATGATCATCCATTCATGCCACATAATCCATAAAGTTCACCTGTTCCTTATTAGTCTTTCTATCTCGCAAAGAGATGTTTAACTCGGCTTTTACATTGGCTGACGGCCTTCGTGGTCCTTAGGTAACACTCTCGACTCATAATCCCAAGGTCTCGGGTTCGAACCCGGCGTGCGCAAATAAATTTTATTTGATTGTGGTATTCACAATTAATTAATTAAAAATAATGTATAGTATATTTGCGGTGGGTTCCAGTGTGGAAGATACTCTCAGTATCGCCCTGGTGTAAGACCACCATTCAGAATTGAAACGTCACTTGAAATGGCTTTAGCCGTGTTTGGTGATTAGATCTGAATAGCCAGGTACTTCCCCACCTTCCCCTTCCCCTCCCCACTACCTTCAGCCTCACATACCCCAATTGGGGATACCACAGTCTCACTGGCACCAGACGGTAGCAGTTGGTGACTCTTGTGCGGTATTCATATAAAAAAAAATTGGCTTTTGAGAAATGATAACCTTTTTTATCTCGACTTTCTTGGTGAGAGTCCATGTTTCTGCTCCAAAAATTAGTACTAGTAGCAAGCATTTATTAATAATGTATTCGGTGGCATCTTGTTTTTGAGGATGTATAAAAAGTTTGGTAAAGGTGACCAACCACACGCTGAACTCTAATGTTAGAAGTTGACCAAGATGAAGTTTTATTTGGTGTAAATGGTTTCCAGGACCCGTGGTGGCGGGGGTTGTGGGACTGACCATGCCACGGTACTGTCTGTTCGGGGACACGGTCAACACGGCCAGCCGCATGGAGTCCAATGGAGAGGCCTTGAAGATACACATCTCGGGGCAGTGCAAACTGGCCCTGGAGAAACTGGAGGGCTACCACATGGAGCCTCGGGGGACCATCAGTATGAAGGGGAAAGGAGAGGTGAGAAATTTTGTCTGCTCTACGCAGGGAGAAAGATATTTGAAAATACGCAAATATCTTTCTAATAAATATATCGAAGGTCCCAAAGAACTGTGTGCGATTTTGTAGTTTTGCTGTAGAGCTGTTTAAAGTTTCGTTTCTGCATTTTTCCTTTTTTGTGGTCAAGAAAAGTTGTATTGTTTTTATATTTTGCATTTCATTTCATGTCATTCAAAATTCTGAAAATATGAACCTTTCATAGAGATATGAATATATTTAGACCTGCCCTAAGTGATAAAAGCGTATTATTCCCCTCTCCCCATACCGGTTCCATGGAACCGGCTGGGCTTACAAGAGCCTCGCTTGAATCTAAAAAATGTGACGTCATCATTCTTGTCCGGACCAGCGTCGAGCTCTGATCGTACATTTTACGAAATAACACGGCAAAAATGTTAGCTTGTGCTATACATTATACCCTAAAATATGTCGTTCATAACGAATGTGGGCGGTTCTCCAGTGTGCTCGTCGCTGGTTACAGGGGTAAGTAAATGATGAAACATTTGTAAAAGTGTCTTAACTAAATACGGCAACAAAATATTCGTCTGTGAAAAGTGGCAAACTTTACTTTTCCGTATTTGGACTTCGCAAATATGTTAATAACGTGGCGAGCAATTCGCGCTCCCATGTAAAAAGGTCTATTCATTCAAAAGTAGATTTTGCTTTTAAGAACTAAATGGTGATATTATAATGCGAGATGCCTATATACTGTCAGATTGATTTTTTAACGAATCACAGTCATCTTTCCCCTCTTCGTCCCCCCATAGTTTGGTTTTACCCCTCATCTGTATCTTCTCGTCTATGGAACGTTTAAATTGTAAAAAGGAAATCGAAATAATCCAACAAAACGTTTTTTAAATTTTAGCCGATCCGACTTTGTTTTTCGGAACTGTCTATATGTATGGGTAAGAAAGGTGAATCATAATATACGAGCTTGGGGTGTGTAAATAACCTCAAA
Organism: Limnephilus marmoratus; assembly: GCA_917880885.1. NCBI lineage: Eukaryota > Metazoa > Arthropoda > Insecta > Trichoptera > Limnephilidae > Limnephilus > Limnephilus marmoratus. Next base: position 56,205,355 of record OU862912.1, on the reverse strand, counting down.
CTCGCTGGGCATATTGACGTAAAAATTGACTGATGAATTTTCTTTACGTTAAAACAAAATAATCAACAAAATGGCAATCGGCAGATCTAAATGTACATCAAAGACCAACCTTTTAAAATGACGTCTGCTGCATAGGCTGCCTTTCAGATGTTTTCCAGTCAAAGTTAGAATAGATAGACACCGATCAGGTTGTCAAGTTGATCCGAATAGAGTAAAATCCACAATTATGCAAAATTACGATCATTTGGCAGTTGCGTTTTTTCATGCCGCAATAATATTTTAATAATCTACATTTGTATTCAAAAGGAGACTTCAACGACATTTGCGGTCTATTTAACTCGTAGAATGCCGTTCGTGCACCGGTGTGTTTGAGATTTTACACGCGATTTTGACCCTTATGTATAAAGAAAGTGTATGAAGAACACGGTCAGAATCGCTTGCTCTATTGTCGCCCTTTACCATAGAGAAAACCGCAATGCGCCTGGTCACTCCAAATAATTTATATTAATAATTTACCGGAGCGCGGGAATGTGCGCAGTTCTTTCGCATGCGCGGGAAAAATTCCTTTGTCTCCGATTTTGACCTTTCTATGTACAAAATTTCTCAAGGACACTGTCAGAATCGCTGGACACGAAATGTCATTGGGTGTCATGGATGCCGCTTTTTGCGAACGCTAATTGGTGGACAACCAACCCCAACTACCCCGGCAAACAACGGGTTAAGTGTTCCTGAAAGCACATGGAGACCACCAAACAACCACTTTGTGATTTAAATATTTTTAATTTATAATCGAGATAAAAAAAATTTCTACATATTATAAATTAAATTCCTCCGTCGTGTCTGTCTGTTCGCCATAAACTTAAAAACTATTGAACGAGTTTGCATGCGGTTATCACTAATATATAGAGTGATTCACGAGGAAGGTTTAGGTATATAATTTGTCAGGGTTTTGTGTAAATTACTTGAAATATATAATATATAGCTGGTTCCCGGCATGCGTTGCTAAGCCATTCAAAGAAATAAATTGATTCTCCCTGCATGTTCTTTCACCCTCCCAACCTTCCCCCTCCCTCGTCTCTTCCCTCTCAGAGCTTACCTTTATATACAGCCTATGTTACTCGCTGATAATGTAGCTTTCTATTGATGAAAGAATTTTTCAAAAATCGGTTCAGTAGTTTCGGAGCCTATTCAATGCAAACAAACAAACAATCAAATCTTAGTAGATAAAGGAGAATGTTTGTATGTGGTAAACGAGCGGGCTGGCAAGCGGGCGGTGTGGATTTGATTTGTATGCAAATTAACAGATTGCGGTGATTATAAAGGTTGGGTAACCATCCAGTATATGACGTTGTGTTTCGTTAGCCACAGCAACGCGTGGCCGGGTGAGCTAGTGTATTTACATATATTATGATGCCTAACCAAAGGGGTTAATAAAAATATCCACAAAAGTGACTTTGTAATTTAGAAGTGTTTCACGTAAAGTTGACCTTTTCGCTGCAGGTACAAACATACTGGTTAGAGGGGGCTAACGAGAAGGCCATCCAGCGGCGGGCTGTGGATCTGGGGGAGCTGCCTCCGCTGTTCTGCCGTCCCCGCAGGAGCCCCAAACTGTGTGACTCGCGCCAAGCCTCTCTCTGCGGGTATCCTGGTAAGATAACTCACTTTTATTTAATCAGGTGTTCTTCACTTATATTCCCCACTAACAATATAATTACTTTTGTAGCTCTTATTTATTTGGGATTGAACCGGTTTCACCCTGCTACAGGCGTCTTCTTACTGCTTTAGATCAATCCCAAGTAAATAAGTCAACATTCCAACACAAATGAACAGTTTTAAATAGAAATTCATTTGCCTAGTTTCATTTTGTTTAGCTTTAACCCTTGGACTGCCAGACTCCTGCAAACTAATACTACTCTGCCATGCGAATCTGTATCTTTTGTGGATACAGAATTGATTCCATACGTAATCGCCTGTCTAATTTGTGTGTTTGTCTATGGCTTGCAATTGCCTTTTCTATGGGCTAATGTGTCAGCTGTCTGCGCTGTCACCGACTTCAACTAGTTTAAAACACAAAATGCTTAAGTATACATAATTTTTTATTCATTTAATGTACGTTTAAAGTTGTGTACCGTGGATTTGACATTTGCGAAGTCGGCGATAGCGCTGACAGCTTACCATGGTTGCCAATTTGCGGGAAATTCCCCAAATTGCTAGGAATTTCTTATTTTGTTCTCCCCAATTTGGGGAATTTGAACATTTATTGCGGGTATTTTAGAACATAAGCATAGGCAACCCTGCAGCTTACACATCAGCCCATAGAAAAAACAATTGCAAGCCATAGACAATCACACAAATCTGACAGGCGATTACGTACGGAATCGATTTTGTATCCACAAAAATTACAGAATCGCTCTTCTGGTTTGTCAGGATAAATGCTGAGCTGCCTGCCGTGCGCTCTCTGACAACATTTTTGTAATAACTTACTTGTTAATTTTGCAAAATTAATATTTTTTGTAAATTGTACACTTATAAAATGTGTTTATATATTTATAAAAATTGCATATATTATCTAACCTGTGTAGTTTCACCAATATAGCTATTTATATTCAGATCCGAAAATGATCTGAGTATGACATCTTGTTCACATTTTTGCGAGGAACAAGACTAATCTAAAATTAAGTTTCAAAACCTCCCTTATCGCGACCAAAAACCATGTTAAAACTGCGAGTGAGAAACAAAACCTGCTGTATCATTCAAGAAGTTACTATCAAAACCCGCTATATCAGAATTCAATCAATAATGAGAAGTTATTTTGCCAAGCCGGCGGGTGTAGAAACACACCCCTCAGATCAGTTGATCAAAAGCCTCTATATTCCATATAAATCACGAAGTGAGTATCAAAATCCACTGTATCCATTCTATTTTTCCAAAATATTTAACTATTTCTATACATACATTGAAAAATGAACTCCAATTCATTATGCAAGGTGTCCGGAAACTCGTAGTACAAGCGGGAAACTGGAGAATCCACATCACATTTGGAGTCCATTTTGTGGTTTAACTTTTTTTGATTTGAGCTTTCGTTTTCGAGTAAATCGGGTCCGAAGTTGGAATTTTTTTGGTTAAATTTGAAAAAAATTTTCACTAGGAGGTTGATTTCAGCTGTGTAATGTCTTATAAAATGCAACGAAGGGTAAACCGGGCTCAAAATTTTTTTTAACCCTTTAGTTGCCGAAAAAATGGAAAAATAGAAAAAAAATAATATTAAAATCGAAATGCTTAGATCGAAAAAAATAAGTTTTTGGGTTCTCTACGTGATGTAGATTCACCAGTTTCCCGCTTGTACTACGAGTTTCTGGACACGTTGTATAAAAAAATAAAATGCAATTTTTTATTTTCGCTACAGATGTGACAGTTTTTTTGCAGTTTTCTCCAAATCAGTGAAAGTTGATATAGCGGATATAGAAATTGAACGACTCGTATATAACTGCATATTTAACTCAAATTCGATTTTTCAGAGATGTCCGACTAATTAACTGGATGTTCGATATTTTAGAGTGCTAGCTGGATTTTTTCAGATTCAAAATTCCATGAAATTGTGATTAGCTACTAACACATTCACTACGGATTCTTTAATATATCAGAATATTAGTTATGATCGGTTCTATCACCGTACTGTTGTTTATGGTAGCTTTGGGTCACATGGTGTCAGTTACAACTTGTGTCGAACATAGCCGATCAGAGAAGGGCAAGTCATTTCATTTTGCGAGAGCTCCACAGACAAAATGTAGCTAGCAAGTCATAAGGTCTCGTAAGTTCTCTTAAACCATATTTGTATCGGGTATAATAACAATAAACAATGTGTGTTATTTCAAAGAACCAAAGTCTTTTAATCTATTAACGAAGTACTACGATAAGGTCCAGTGCTAATAATAAAGACAAATATCTCTGCAAAGGATTACAGAGGGAGGAACCTTATAGATTCGCTGGCACAAGTTTGCGCATTCAAAAATTTCCTACGGATTTGTTGACATTCCAAGGGTTAAAGTAGAAAAGTAGTGTGTCTCTACTAACAGTGCAAGCTCCTTTCTTCAACACTTTAATAACAATAAAACAACATTATAGATCCACACACTTATCACAGACATTGGGGCTACTGGTGCAAAAACATTCAATCTGTTGATTTCTCTTTAGGCCACCTTGTTCATTTGTGAGTTTTGCATTTTGTCCACAGATAAGTTTGTAGATCTATATTTACCATTGAATGTTAAAAAATCCTCATGTATTCATCTCTCCCACAATAGGATTAAACAGCCGCAGGCAATCCGCCATTCGAGTTGCAGAGGGAGGAAGTTCTATCTCCCTGGGGCGGGCCAGTCCCAAACCTGACGCTGATCTTCATTACAGAAACAGGTTACTTCCATTATTAATACATGTTCATATACTTTATTATAACTTCTATTATTAATACATGTTCATATTCTTTATTATAACTTTCATTTTTAATATTAAAATGATGTAAGCATAATGAGTAAGTTTAAGAAAGGGACCCTCAGATGGTTTGGGCATGTAGAGCGAATGAACGAAGAAAGTAGTGTAAGAAGAATATACGACGCGAATGTGAATGGTAGAAGAAGTCGGGGACGCCCAAGGAAGACGTGGCACGATCAAGTGAATCAAATACTTGAGTCGGGCCATGTCAAAAGTCAGAATAATAGAAGAGAATGTATGAGACGATGTATGAATGTGAGTGAGGCAAAGAGTGTGTGCCAAGACCGAGTTGTTTGGGGTCCGTCCTCTCTGCCTACCCCTGCGGGGAAACGGCGTGATGGTTAGTTAGTTAGTTTTAAAAATAGTTAATCATATTTATTAGTTAACCACTGGAGTGCTTTTTGGCACAATATGGCACCATTTAAAATACCTCAGATTGCTTTGCTGCCGGTTTTAGCCAATTTTCCCTAGATGCATTAAATTTTTTTTTCAATTTTTCCATATTAAAATTCGGAGGTACGATTTTTTTTAATATCAGCGGAAAATATTCAAAATGGTCACCAAAAAATCACGAGCAATCAGAGGAAAAAGTTAAAAATCGCGCTGTCGCTCGAGTGGTTAACTAGCGAGTGCCCGCCATGAGTTGCAATGCCACTCGAAAGAAAGTGTGTGTTTGAGTTCTGTTTACTGAAGTGCTTTTGGATAAATAATATTTTTCGTTTTTTCCGATGCGTGAGCAGGCCATGTACAGCTGTTTTTTATTTACAGCGGATTTTACAAATTCAACCCCTGCTATCCCCTACTGCTACTATGTCTCCTTTGTAATCCCTCCCTCTGCCCCTCTTCGTCCCCCATACCTCCCCTGCATGTCCTTTCCCATGTCTCCCTGTTCCTGCGCCCCCTTCACCTCTCTTGTTCCCCTTCTATCTTCCCCCCCTCCTGCATCCCTCCGTCCCGCGAACCCCCTTCATCCTTCCTCCATCGTCCCCCCTTCTGTGAATCCCCTCTCTCCTTAGTTCCCCTCCCTCTTCCACCCGCCGCTTAACTATATGAAATATACACTTTTGTCAAACAACTCACCCTAATCATTCTGTATAGAAACGTTCGCGGACGTGTGCAAATCACCAAAGTTTCATCGCAATTGGATGAATGGTACCTATAGGAATGTATTTGGGACAAACAAAGAAACATTAATTTTTATATATGAAGATAAGTAGACAGCATTCTACTAATGCGCTCCTATCTAATTTCACAATAAATAGAATTAAATTGTTTATTTAAATTAAAGAGTTTATTTAAATTTTAAAAAAAAGTCAATCCTTTCTTCTCTTCAAATGAGAATCTATGTACATTTGAATTTATTAGCATCGATGACGTAGTGTGGAAGTTTGTTTCATGTTTCCACTACTATATTTGCAAGAAAATGTTTCCTAGGATTGAATGCAAAAGGTGTTCTGTTCGTGTTTTTGGTGAAGATTTCTTGAATAGCAGAGCAACTATAAAGTCCAGATAAAATTTTGAAAGTCTCGATAAAGTTGCCTATTTCTCTTCCTTCTTACAAAGTTGATAATTTTAGTTCCTTGAGTCTATCTTCATATTGCCGATCTTTCAAAGCTCTTGGTATTTTTGTGAATCGTCTCTGTACCCTCTCTATTAGATCTGTATCCTTAGCAAATTATGGACTCCATGTTTGCGAAGCATATTCTAGGAGAGGTCGCACATATGTTTTGTAATAGAGTTTATAAATTTAATTTCAGACGGCTGTTGAGCTCCATAGCCTCGTCTACAGAAGAGAAGGAGCTCTGCCTCGGAGTGCTTGCAGAGGTGAGTGGCAGGGATAGGGGAGGGAGGGAGGGGGGCGGGATGTTGCGGGAAGCGCACTCGCTGGACCTGTCCCGTCTCAACTCTGTCCCCGCGCGCACCACTTGCCGCTCCCTCACACACTTCAACCTGCCCCTCTCCTACCTGCCCGCCCTTCCCCGCTCCCGCACCGCCACCACAGCCACCACAATACCCACTCTGTCCGGGAACCACGTAAACAACATTAACTTCCTCAACGGCAATGCAGGAATAGGAATGGACGCTAACGATTGCGCCGAGATAGCGGAGGCTTGCCCCCTCCTGCGCAAGGCCAGCCTGCTGGGCCCCGACACTCTGGCAGCCGACACCAAGCAGCGCCCCGAACTCAACAGCGTCAGCTTCCCCGGCAAGAAGTGGAGATCGCTGGAAACCATGGCCGACGCAGAGGTGGTCAGGAAAATCCCTCGCGCCTCTTTCCGCTCTTGGTTCATCGGATTATTCAACGGAAGTGGCCTCAGGACTAGCGACGCTTCTCTGCGGAAAGCAGTGCCTTTATTGGACAGGGAGTCTGCCGTATGATCTGCTCGCGTGCTATGACGAAAAGCGAATGTTTAGCAAATACTTGTATATTTTGGTGGAAAGTCAGTTTGTGTCAAAATTTGACCAAGTACGTACAATTTTAATCATATACGACACTACAGACACGACATTGATTTATTGCTGACGTTACTTTAAATTTGAGTTCAAAGAAAGTGGCACACAATTTTTTTTAAATCCTGCCAAAATATAGGCCTGTTCAAGACAGGCGGCGAGATTCTTGTGTGCAACCAACTTCACACGAGTCATTTGTGATTTTATGAACATCGATAATGAAAATTATGTTATTAATAAGTTAAGTGAATAGTCCTGTGTACCTACGTAATAATTTCCTACCCTTTGGCCATTTTCAGCAACTTTAGTTTTGAAAGAATCTTTAATTAAGTATCGTTGCTCACAATGGCCCTTTAGAAAATAATTTAGACTAAGTTAGAAAGCTTTACACACAGAATAAAAGATGATGAGAATGAATGGCAAGTAATTTAAGGGTACCTGTGTAAAGTGTAGTGTTTGTTTGTTTCACGTTGATTAAGAAGTGAGTGACTCTTGCAGAGGAACAAGGTGAAAATCACTGCTGTCCGTGCCATAATTACATGTTGTGTCCTTAGGATATTATCTCCATTAAATAGATATTGTTGAAGTTGAAATACTTTAATGGCAGGTAATCTGGAAAGCTCAAAGCAGATGGCGCTGGTGTTGTTGGATATCATTTGCGTGACATAGTTACGAGATACGATTTAAAAGGCATTGTTCTAAGGATTTAAAGGCATTTAAACAAAAATGGTTGATTCATATGAGTCCTATAATTTCAAAAACCGCTCTATCTGATTTTTTGACGAAATGATCTGAGTATGACATCTTGTTCACACTTTTGCGAAGAACAAGACTAACCTAAAATTGAGTTTTAAAATCTCCCTTATCACGACTAAAAAACATGTTAAAACTACGAATGAGAAACAAAATCCGCTATTTCATTCAAGAAGTTACTATCAAAACACGCTATATCGGAATTCAACCAATCACGAGCAGTTATTTTGCCAAGATGGCGGGTGTAGAAACACGCCCCTCAGGTCAGTTGAGTTATATTCCATACAAATCACAAAGTGAGTATTAAAATCCATTTTATTTATCCAAATTACTTAAATATTTCTAGACATACCTACATTGAAAAAGGAACACTTTTCGAATGTATATAATAACTCCAATTCATTATATAAAAATAAAAAATGCTATTTTTTTATTTACGCTAGAGATATGACAGTTTTTTGCGGTTTTCTCCAAATCACTGAAAGTTGATATAGCGGATATAGAAATTGAACGACTCATATGGTGGCTGGAGTGTCAAGGAGTTATTTAATGATGAATTGAGAAACATGAATGTAAAAGTAATTGGGGAAAAACAAAGACTTGGTCTGTTTATGACCACATCCTATTTCAGATTGTTTTCCAATGAATACATACTTTTAACAGAATAACATGAGAAATAAGTTTTTCTGTTGTTTCACATTGGTGGCTTGCTACAGAAATATCAATTTTTCAAATGCTTTTCTGAACTAAAATGTTAAAAAGTTAGGTTAAGTCAAGTTTTGAAATAGTGCTTATTTTTATTGCTATTAAAATAGCTTTTTGTGCAACTTGGAATATACTTATGATTAAGACAAATTCCAGAGGCATTACAAGTAGTCTGATAAAACAAAATGTTTATTGCAAATGTGAGAATTTTACATTGGTTTATATTTCTATATGAATTTTTAAAGCACAGTCACTATTTTCTCAACTATTCATCACTTAGAAACCTAAATCTAGACATTCCCGAGGAGTATAAAGGCACAATTCAACATTGTAACGTTTTAATTACCATTATTATCAAACTTTCGTAAAATCCACGATATCCAACTGCACCAGAAATCTTTGGCTGATTCGAGCATTTCAAATTACCAGCCATTATTTAAATACAAATAGAATAACGTTTACAGTTCAGAGTTGTTATGCGAAGGGCGATCACGCTGCTAGTGACCCGTGTTTGCGTTCAGTCACAGTAGTTCCTGAGAATCTGGAACTCCTTGCAGATCTGCTATCATCGGAGAATGCAACACGTGCAAGAAGGAGATACGGTGCAAATTGTTTAAGAAGTTCCTGCCCTTTAACTTTAACTTGTCTGTCCACAGAAAAAATATGAACCCGTAACCCTCTTCAGTTTCTGATTCTGGAGTTGATTAAATTCTGTTGTTCAGAAACTTGGTGAACAGATCATTCATACCATTCTCCACGTCTTTAATTGCATCACTCACTTGCAGATTCCAGATGTTTCCGAGGGCAAACCTTTTGTTATTATTCTTCTTGTCTTTCTTTGTATCCATTTTCCAATTTGACTAAAGCCTCAATGACACAGGGCGAGTTTACAAGCTACCATCTGGGAAATTCACTATCTGTTAGTAAACTCGCTCAATGTCATCAAGTTACTTGCTAACTAGCAGATTGTTGACAATCTACGAAAAAAGTTGAAAGGTCGTCAACTTTACTCGCTACACGCTTGCTCGTGATTGGTTTATTTATGTTTTTCAAGATGGCTGCCAATTAACAGCTGATTTCGACTGTCAAACATCACAGAATTAGTTCACACAGGCGTCGTTATTCTTGTTACTGGCACTAGCAGTGACCTGTTTCCTACGCTACTAAGCGAGTGGACAGTTTTGTGTGTCATCATGACAATCTCACTCGCCGATTTATCCGCTTTTAAACTTAGTAGATAGTAGCTTGTAAACTCGCCCTGTGTCATCGAGGCTTAAGTAACTTCTTACTCTTTGGGATAAGTTGATTAACACTTTTTATGTTGTGGCAATTATTCATAATTCAGATTCAAATGCTCCTAGTCAAGATTTGGGCCCAATTTTTTTGCAGAAATTCAAATGTAAGATTATCATCAAATGGCCATTCAGCACCATTTAGTTTTTTTTGACATTTGAAAGGTTCCCGTTTAACACCGATTCTAGGTGCGTTTCGGCTTTCTATCAAACTTTTTCAACCCTCTTCTGCTGATCACAATTTGTTCAAAAGCTGAAAGGGACAGGAGCCTTTTTTCCATTATTTCGGCTTTTACCCTTCAAGGGTGTTCTAGGCCATCATTTAAAATTACAGAAAAAGGAAAAGTGAATTTATATATTAATTTTATTTTAATGTGCAAATTTCAGAATTGTATTGAAGATTAGAGTTCAGCCGAGCAATTCTATACCTTTTGTGGGATCGTTATTGAGATAACGGACGTGATCTCCTGTCAGATTTGTGTGATTTTTACATATTTACTGTCAATATTTTAGTTTAGATCGTTTTAACCGGTAACGTGCCAGGAACTCGAAAACGCGGGCCTCATTTGCGCATGCGCGAGAAAATAATTCAAATATTTGAAATAAATTGTCTCTGAAAAACTTTTGGTCTGCGATTTTGACCCTTATATGTACGACATTTGTATGAAGAACAGTGTCTAAATCGCTTGCGCCATCATTACTCTGGGTAGTCTTGAAGATTTCAGCCGAATTGCCACACTGGATTATTTTTAATACGATTTCTTCTATGATGTTGCGCTGTCAGATTTTGGCGCGGAATTAACGGTCGCAATTACTGTGTGTATCGCGAATAAAACGTCGTAAAACCTATTAATTTACGTAATAAATGCAAGTAATGTGATTTTAGTGGATAGTTTATTGTGTTGTGAACGTGTTGCAGTCAATAAAATATACCATAGCTCAAAATTTATCAACAAAACATTCAATTCAAAATTCAAAGTGGTGCTTTGTTAGGGCGAGGGGAAAGAAGGATGCCTCTTCACCCCCGGCATGTGACCGGTTAAACACGAATTCCTGCAAGTATGCATGATTATTTATTCATTTTATGTACGTTGTACATAGAAAAAGCAAATAAATTACACAAATCTGATTGGAGATCACGTCCGTTGGCTCGATAACTATCCCACAAAAGATATACAATTGCTCGGCTGATTTAGAAGAGATGAGATGTTGAATGGAGAGGAGGCAATTTTAGATAACGCTTGATAGAAGAGAGGATATTTATTTAGAGAGAGACAAAAATAAGTGATCTAAAGTTCCCACATCTAGACCACAGAATGTACAATCTGGGGAGTCAAAGACGTGAATTTTAAAAAGGTGAGAAGGAACCGAACAATGTCCGATTCTCATTAGAATAATGAGGAAATTTCTTTTTTGGAAATTCTTGAATGGGGGAATTCATGAAATCAGTTTTGATTGGATGGTCTTTTGTATTGAGGCGTAGCAGGTTCCCTTGGATCGACAGATAATATTCCAAAACTCTCTCCAAACATTGCAGGATCTATCTTTCAAATGTCAATGAAATAAACAAAATGGCGCAGAATAGGCCATTTGATGACTGTCACGTGTGAATTTCTAACAACTGGGCCCCAAATTCTACATTCCAATCATTCTTTATCTGGGGAAAAAGCAGTAAAGACCTTGGAGAAGTCATCCTCACCTATTATTTAATTTAGTTAGGTATGGATGAAGTTTTAAATATGAAACCCAGAATTAAAAATAAGGATAAATCTTAGCTTGTGTGCCCCACTATTCCAAAATGTCACCAGTCAACATAATGTCATCAGTCACTGAGATTATCAATGTTCTCTTTACCACATTTCTAGTTTAATCCTTTCTTCTTCGGTTCTCCCAATCTTCACTCAGATGTTATCTACCAAAATATTCTGCTGTTAGCTCATTAGCTCTACATTTATCTAATCTTCGTTGCCTCCCTAAGATATTATCTCCAATAAAAAAATTTGCTTAAGTCGGTTCCTCATAGTTGAGGATCGCGAACCCCTTTCCTGTTTCCATGGTGGACAAGGCTTCTTCACTCCAGAGCAGTGGTTCTTGACCTGGGTTCGGTGAGCTAATCTCAAGGGTTCGGTGGAAGGCAAGACACCCTGAAAAAAAATTACAAAGAATATTGTCACTATCCCATACCGCCCCATCCTATCTCATTGCCCCCCCCCCCCCCCCTGTTGTGGTGAATCATGAATATCCCATTGCGCCCCCCCTTGTGACAATCCACCGCCACGGATATCACGCCCCGTTTTCCAATTAAGAAGGGTTCGATGAATGCGCATAAAACTGGTGGGGTTCAGTACCTCCAAAAAGGTTAAGAATTACTGCTCCAGTGGGTTCTGCGCTGCAGATATCGATTTACCAGATGCCAGTGATACTTGCTCACTGGAGCGCATTGGTGACGTTCCACTTTACCAAGAGTTCACTGAGTTTCTCCAAGCTAGGGTCCTCAGTTTGGCGTTCAGTCAAAAGTATCTTAAAATACGTTGTAGGCACACACTTGACAGCCTATTGTGGATGTCTAGCTTTTCCAGAATGGATATATTTGTGCGCTTGGCTGTCCATGTAATCCTGAGCATTTTTCTCCAGTTCCACATTTCGAGGGCGTCTATCCGCTTTCTTTCGCTGGCTCTAAATGTGCGTTTATCCACACCATATAGAAATATGGGGAAAATCAGTGCACTCTGACGAGTTGTAACATTATAACTGATAAGACATGATCGACTACCTACCGCCCACGCGGCAAGGAGGGATTGTGACACAATATTAAACAAATAAAACAATAAGTCTGAAATAACTCAAGAACATTTATTGATTGCAATTGAATGAAATTGGTAGAGCAGGACAGTTAATCTACAGGGCATGTCAGGTAAAGACCTGATAGAGATAAAGGATTTGAATTGCTAACGTAAGAAATCTGTGCCGTCGAGGCCATGGAGAATTTAATTTAAGCGGGCGCCAGCCAGGGTAAAGCAACCTGACATAATCTACAATCAGTGAACCTAATTAAACTAAGATAATAACAATAATATTCATTTGCCTTACACGTGATTAAAGATAAGTCGAATTCCCACCAAACCACGAGCGTTGGTTGCGAGCCCACCTGTCAGCACGGTCCCTCCACACAACTCACGCTTGCGGATAAAACTTGAACTAGCGAACTCTGGAACTCCAGATGTGCCAACCTCAGGAACAAAATGCGTTGTTGTTATTACTTAGGACGCTGCCGGTAGCTACCTGCTACAGAGTTTCATCTTGGTCTTCATTATACCTCTATTACTCCATATCTTTTGCATTTTACTCATGGCATCTTTTGCCTTACAAATCCTTCTATTCACTTCTGTTTCACCGTCTGCTTCATCACTTATAGACGAACCTAGGTATATGAAATTGTTTACCGTTCTCAAGTCTGTGAGAGCATTATTTGTTCTCACAAAGGTGTTTACCCGTCAACTACTATTAGTTTTGCTGATCAATAGGCCTGATTGCAGCTTTCTCAAATTAAATACAGATCAGCACATGCGTAACTTGGAGCTCCTGTAAACAACAAAAGTGATGAAATATTTCATCATAACCAATAGCACAAATTTATTGAAATTAAGATTATAATGTAACATGATTAATACCAGGAAATATTCCTGTGTTCACATACTTAATTTTCTTATTAGTAGCACCCGTCTGTACTGGATGCCCTAAAATATTTCATCACAGTAAATATTTATATTATTATTTATACTACGCAGAGTTGAAATTAAGTCATAATCTTATTTTATTATGTCTGTAGAAATTTATGTTAATTGTTGTGCTCTTCCTCAGGCGAAAGTGCAAAATGTGTTCTTTGTGGTCTAACTCCAGGTCAATCATGTCTCTTTTGTCCACACACTTCTTTAGTCAGCAGTCTAAAATAATAACCAATAGAGAAACTACAAATATGCAGACTTTTATATTATATTATGTATTAGTAACAAGCCACTTGTGATGGACTGCCTTTGAAAACCAATGAACTTCCACCAAATTTCCCAAATAGTAAGAATATTTAAGAGGAACGGCTGCCTGGTCTGTTTCGGCCCATTTCATATTAAACTTCATTTTGGATTTGAGGCCAAAATACACAACCAAACTGAATAATAATTTTTTAATCAAAAGTTATAATATCTAGTACGGATATGTGCTATTTTGTTTTATATTATGACTAACTAACTAACCATCGCGCCGTTTCTCCGCAGAGGTAGGCAGAGAGGACGGACCGCCAAAAAACTCGGTCTTGGCACACACTCTTCACCTCATTCACATCCATACATCGTCTCATACATATTCTTCTAATATTCTGACTCTTGACATGGCCCGTCTCAAGTATCTGATTCACTTGATCGTGCCATGTCTTCCTCGGGCGTCCCCTCCCGTACTTCTTCTACCATTCACATTTGCATCATATATTCTTTTTACACTACTTTCTTCGTTCACTCGCTCTATATGCCCAAACCATCTGAGGGTCCCTTTCTTAATCTTACTCATTACGCTTACATCAGCCTTGCATTCTTTGCGGATCTCCACATTTTTCACACGATCATATATGGTTTTACCATACTTGTGCCTCATGGATCTCATTTCAACAGCATTCAATCTGCTTTCATCCTTCCTCTGCCAGTTCCATGCCTCACTGCCATACATCAGGATAGGTATCAGCACTCCATTGTGGACTGCTAGCTTCGCTTCTTTCATCAATTTTTTATTAGTGCCAATGGCATTCAGTCCTCCATTAATGGAGTTACAACTACATTTACCCTTCTTTCAATATTGATATACACGGTGTCCGTAAACTCGTAGTACAAGCGGGAAACTGGTAAATCTACATCACATTCGGAGTCGATTTGTGATTTAACTTTTTTAATTTGAGCTTTCGTTTTCGAGTAAATCGGGTCCGAAATTGGAATTTTTTTGGTTAAATTTGAAAAAATTTTCACTAGGGGGTTGATTTCAGCTGTGTAATGTCTTATAAAATGCATCGAAGGGTAAACCGGGCTCAAAATTTTTTTTAACCCTTTAGTTGCCGAAAAAATTAAAAATAGAAAAAAAAATAATATTAAAATCGAAATGCTCAGATCGAAAAAAATAAGTTTTTTGGGTTCTCTATGTGATGTAGATTCACCAGTTTCTCGCTTGTACTACGAGTTTCCGGACACGTTGTATAAGTAATTCAAGAATTCAAATTTGCTTCATTTTGGAGGCAACTTAGGAATTTTTTTGTGAGTTGATTATAGTTATTAAAAAATACATTTTGCCGTATCTACTGTGTTTATATAATGAAAATAAAATATTGTAAAACATTTTTAGCGTAATTAATTGTGTTCCGACATAAATAAGTCTTTTGTAATTTAAATTTACACCTATCAATGAGCTGTTTTTTTAATAATTTTTATTTTATATTTCATCAAATTTTCGTAATAGATATAGTAAAATTATTATTTTTTAAATGTTTATTTACTCACAAATAATTGCCCAAGTTGCCTGTAAAATCATGAATAATTTTTAAAATCTTTAATGGTTAATATTTTATAATTTAAAACACGAATAAATGAAGTAAAGCATATCCGTGCTAGATATTTGGTATATACCTTTTGATTACAAAAATAATTTTTCAGTTTGGTTGTGTAATTTGGCCTCAAATCCAAAATTAAGATTTGTATGAAACGGGCCAAAACGGACTGCGCATTCACCTTTGTGTGAAAAGAAAAAATGATGAATATTGACTATGAATTATTGAGTGATTTGACAAATTTTTTCCATTTGAAATTTGACAATTTTTTTAAATTTGAGATGGAAAAATGAGTTCCAATCTTTACCTAACCCAATTAGTAGCACTATTCAATATGTAAAAAGAACTAATTAACTTACATAATGACTGTGAACTGAGTGATTTGACTAGTTTTTTCATTTGAAATGGAAAAATGAATGGCTGTGAAATAATTCATATTATAAACAAACATGTCAGCTGTAAATATACAAAATAATATCATCCATACCAAGATTTAGTAATCTATTTCACATTAAACTTATATTTAGTTTAAAACTTTCCCAAGTCAAGAGTGAAGTGACGGTCACTAGCCATAGTAGGTTAACAGTAACAATAACACTAATAGTAACAATAACAATACTTAATATTATTAAGTTATTTGGCCATTTGCAGATTTCCATTTGAGTGTTTTGTGTATAAAGCATATCATCTCACTTTAAGTATTTCATATATTATATTATTATGTGCTGTTGTATATTTTTATGTACCTACTTTGTTAATGTGGTCCAAATTGTGAAAACAAAATGTAAATAGACAATCTAGTATAATGTTGTTTACAAATTACAACTAAATATATTTTATTGAACATATTCTTTATTCGTTTTCTTAAATATAAAAAATATTTTAATAATAATATTACAAGGTAAATATTCGGAACAAACGTCAACGGTTATGTATCGGGATTGTGTATGTTATCTTTACTTTAAAAAACAGCCTACGTTTTTGAATGGTTTGTCTGGCAAAGCAGGGTTTGTGTAGCGGGATAATATACTTATAATTATATTATACGATAATATAATTATATTATCAAAAAAAAGTGCGTATTAACCGTTGACGTTTGTTCCGAACTGCAAACAGAGTGATTTGACAGTGTGAAAGCAAATTTTCAATTTACGTAAATAAAATTAAAAATGTAACATTTTCAACCTCCCCGAATGCAAACAGTTGTCTTTTATGGTAATTAAGAAGAATCTAAAAGTTTTATCAAAAAAAAGTGCATATTAACCGTTGGCGTTTGTTCCGAACAATTACCTATTACAATATCTAGGACAGAAAGAACTTTATCACAATTATCATAATTATTACAGTAATCTAGAGAAGATCTTCATTATCACTTAATTTTATATATTATACGACAGGACTTTAATATCACTCTCATTATGGTTCTAATCTACGACACGACTTCAATATCACTCTCATTATAGTTCTTATCTACGACAGGACTTCAATTTCACTCTCATTATAGTTCTAATCTATGACAAGACTGCAATATCACTCTCATTATGGTTCTAATCCACGACAGGACTTCAATATCACTTTCATTATAGTTCTTATCTACGACAGGACTTCAATGTCACTCTCATTATAGTTCTAATCTATGACAGGACTTCATTATCACTGTCATCATTGTTGGCGGACAAAGCCTCTATTCGATCATCGCGTTTCTCCTTGTAATGCAAGATCAGGACCAAGAGGGTGATGACCCCGCAGAGGCCAGTGATGACAAAGACGCTCTTGAGGATGAGTTTGCTGGGCGTGACGAAGAGCTGCGCTCTCCAGCGGGCGGGGTCGGAGGGCGGCCAGGGGATGACCACCACCTGCGAGTTTGGGATGAGCTGGGTCCAGGTGCGCGAGCGGTTGGACAGCCCCACGGTGAGCGTGTCCACGAAGTTGGGCGTGCGGTCCAACCCGAAGATGGAGAAGGGGAGGTTCAGCACGAAGTATGCCGACTGCGGCAGCTGCACGCACACTCCGGAGCGCGGAAGCCCGTCTTGGGATAGCGTGTTGTATGATATCTTAGGCCCTGGCAAATTTGTTCCTGCGACAAACAAATGTATACATAATGTAGTAAAACCTGCATACCTGCTTTTTTTAAAAAGGCTTGAATTTAAAAAATAGCCTAATTTGGAACCCATACATAAGATTCTCCCACATAAGCTTTTTTCAACTTCTTTTTATAAGAGTATATATTTTTATATCATCAGCTTACAGTTGAAATCCACAAAGTGCAGTTTTGGCGCAAAATGAGTCAAAAATATCACTGAGTTCAATTCACTATGCACTTAAATAAATAATAACATCACCACAAAATGTCCAAATCCTTCATCCATACATTCATTCAACACAGTCACGATGAAAGGTCCAAATCCTTCTACATTAATTTGTAGAACTATTAGGTTGCGTGTTGGAAGATCTTTATTGAGTTCTACAATAATCACAATTTGCAAATAAAATCAGGTATGGATAGCGAAAAAGATTTACACAACTACCGGCACTTTGAAAAAAAACCAAACGAACTTCGTTTAACTGTCAAGGTTAACTGCGGTTCAATATCGATGGTTCTGCATTCAAACATTTTTTAATATGGGCGACGCTTCTGGAAAGATTGCTATCAATCCAAACCATGAGGTAGCAGAGGCTAGCTGCTACACATTCAATCAAGAAAACAAAAGTTAAATTTAAAAAGATGAATACAAACTAATCATAAAATGGGGTATACTTGGAAACTGGTTTATAGACTTTATTAGTTGTAAATGGATGATATGTTATAAAATAAATGGCAAGTTTATTTGCTGTAAATAGTTACAGAAATTAATCAAAGGTAAGTATTTTATATCAATGGGCCGACACCAAAACCAAACTAAATAAAGAATCCTCGTTTCACAGAGTCAAATCAATTGGAACCAAATAAAGAAATATATTATAAAACTAGCTGACCCGACAAACGTTGTTCTAACATATAAATTATTTTTAGTTAATATTTCTATTGTTAAATAAAAAATAATGAGTGTATTGTAAGTGTGTGGGGATGGGATCTATGACAGAAAGAG